>OY728164.1:1145317534-1148190451 GCA_963277665.1 Viscum album | reverse complement strand
AATCATAAAAATCCATTCATGTCGTATAAGTTAAAAAAACATTCTTTTCGTACTTTGGCTGGAAAGTTAAAAAGTATCTCGTACTGAAAACGACAAAAGATTACTTTCATATATTTTACTAAAATTTTCACCAATAGGTAAAATTGGATTTAAAAAATTGTAGGAGGATATAAATAATATTACATATTGAGGAAACATGGATGTGGATGATAAATATTCCCCAGTAAATACTGAAATATAAACAATCTCGGATAAAAATTGATATTGCGAGATTTTCCTTTAAATTAGGTCTGATATGCTTCGTATGTATCCAAACCTCCTGTATAATGATTTAAATAATGTTGAAAATATATTAAAGAATCATAATTATTTTTATGATAATATTTATGATCATATTTTCATCCGTTTGTTAGTAACATTTCATTGTTACTCATTATTTGGCACTACTACAACTTGGACCTTTATCAGCGCTAAAAACCGGCATTAACAGTGATAGAAAAGTGTTGTTAATGTCGGCGTAGATAAAGGGGGGGTCCCCTTTATCAGCGCTCCTATAGCGCTGTTAAAGGTGTCCTTTATCAGTGCTCAAAAAAGTGCTGATAAAGGCACCATCGCCTGCACCTTCAAAACAGAACCTGCACACCAGAATACCTGCACAATGTAGCACATGCACACCTGCACACCATAGCACCCGCACACAATATTTTGACCGACAACAGTATATACATTTACTTAACATCATGAATACAAAAAAACACATTGCTATATACATTTCAAACATTTTTTTACATGTTTACAATTACAATTATTCAACAACAGTTATAAACATTCATGTTTCATCCTTTGATATTCGTGATCCGCTCTCGACGGTATTTGTTGCCGAACAAAGCATCCGAACTCAAGGAAAAAAATTCACCTATATAAGAAAACAAATATTATGTTAGTAATGCAATAATGAAAGAAATTAAAACAGTAATATGAAAGAATACATTAATATGGAAATTTAAAACTAAAATATGAAATTTTAAACTCAAATGTTTTCATTTTCATAACAATGAAAGTGAATAATGTAAAATAAATATGTTTTTGATTGATTTATCTCATTTAATAAATACTGATTCTTTATCTAATGAAAAGCTTTACCGGTCACACTGTGTGTCGGATTGAGGTGAGGTCTATTCGTAAACGTCAAAAATGACTCATGGATCGTTTTCCTAAAGTTTTAAAACAATCCGAACGTGTTTGATCGGTATTCCTTATGTCAGTAGTGTTATTTTCCAAAGTTTATCTCAATTTGAAACTGATATCAGACACTTTTAGACATACCGGTCACACCGTGCGTCGGATTGAGGTGAGGTTGATTCGTACACGTCACAAATGACTCGTGGATAATTTTCCTAAAGTTTCAAAACAATCCGAACGCGTTTGCTCGGTATTCCGTATGTCAGTAGTGTTGTTTTCCAAAGTTTATCTCAATTTTAAACTGATATCAGACACTTTTAGCCATACCGGTCACACCGTGCGTCAGATTGAGGTGAGGTCAATTCATACACGTCACAAATGACTTGTGGATTGTTTTCCTAAAGTATAAAAACAATCCGAACGTGTTTGCTCAGTTTTCCGTATGTCAGTAGTGTTGTTTTCTAAAGTTTATGTCATTTTCAAACTGATATCAGACACTTTTATCCATACCAGTCACACCGTGCGTCAGATTTAGGTGCGGTCGATTTGTACACGTCAAAAATGACTCATGGATCATTTTCCTAAAGTATCAAAACAATCTGAACGCGTTTTCTTGGTATTCCGTATGTCAGTAGTGTTGTTTTCCAAAGTTTATCTCAATTTCAAACTGATATCAGACACTTTTAGCCATACCGGTCACACTGTGTGTCGTATTGAGGTGCGGTCAATTTTTACACGTCACAAATGACTCGTGGATCGTTTTCCTAAAGTTTCAAAACATTCTGAATGCATTTTCTCGGTATTCCGTATGTCATTAGTGTTGTTTTCGAAAGTTTATCTCAATTTGAAACTGATATCAGACACTTTTAGCCATACCGGTCACACCGTGCGTCAGATTGAGGTGAGGTCAATTCGTAAACATCAAAAATGAATCATGTATCATTTTCCTAAAGTTTCAAAACAATCTGAATGCGTTTGATCGGTATTCCGTATGTCAGTAGTGTTGTTTTCTAAAGTTTATGTCATTTTCAAACTGATATCAGACACTTTTAGCCATACCGGTCACACTATGCATCGGATTGAGGTGTGGTCGATTCTTAAATGTCACAAATGATTCGTGGATAGTTTTACTAAAGTATTAAAATAATAAGAATGTGTTTTCTCGGTTTGTCGTATGTCACTTATGTTGTTTTCTAAAGTTATGTCAATTTCAAACTGATATCAGACACTTTTATCCATACCGGTCACACCGTGCGTCGGATTGAGGTGTGGTCGATTCGTACACATCAAAAATGACTCGTGGATCGTTGTCCTAAAGTATCAAAACAATCTGAACGTGTTTTCTTGGTATTCCGTATGTCATTAGTGTTGTTTTCCAAAGTTTATCTCAATTTGAAACTAATATCAGATACTTTTAGCCATACCGGTCACACCGTGCGTCGGATTGAGGTGCGGTCAATTCGTAAACGTCAAAAATGACTCGTGGATCGTTTTCCTAAAGTATAAAAACAATACGAACATGTTTTCTCAGTTTTCCGTATGTCAGTAGTGTTGTTTTCTAAAGTTTATGTCATTTTCAAACTGATATCAGACACTTTTAGCCATACCGGTCACACCGTGCGTCGGATTGAGGTGTGGTCGATTCGTACACGTCAAAAATGACTCGTGGATCATTTTACTAAAGTATAAAAACAATCCGAACGCGTTTTCTCGGTATTCCGTATGTCAGTAGTGTTGTTTTCCAAAGTTTATCTCAATTTGAAACTGATATCAGACACTTTTAGCCATACCGGTCACACCGTGCGTCAGATTGAGGTGCGGTTGATTCTTACACGTCAACAATGACTCGTGGATCGTTTTCCTAAAGTATAAAAACAATCCGAACGTGTTTTCTTGGTATTTCGTATGTCAATAGTGTTATTTTCCAAAGTTTATCTCAATTTGAAACTGATATCATACACTTTTAGCCATACCGGTCACACCATGCGTCGGATTGAGGTGCGGTCGATTCGTACACGTCAAAAATTACTCTTGGATCGTTGTCCTAAAGTTTCAAAAAAATCCGAACGCGTTTTATTGGTATTCCGTATGTCAGTAGTGTTGTTTTCCAAAGTTTATCTCAATTTGAAACTAATATCAGACACTTTTATCCATACCGGTCACACTGTGCGTCAGATTGAGGTGCGGTCATTTCTTACACATCACAAATGACTCTTGTATTGTTGTCCTAAAGTATCAAAACAATCCGAATGTGTTTGCTCAATTTTCCGTATGTCACTTATGTTGTTTTCTAAAGTTATGTCAATTTCAAACTGAGTAGTAGGAATTCACTAATCTAAGGATATGAAACATAAGAAAGGGAGATCATAGATGCTCAATAAGTTTAAATGGAGATATCAATGACCATATAAAGATAACATAAGTATTAGGAATTCACCTTCATTTTCCTATTTGTTTACATTCTTCCATCAGGTACGCTGCCCATTCGTTTCTAAAGACATTTATATCATCTTCTGAATAGGAGTTTTTACGACAGTCATAGTAGTACTGAAAAAATATAAATACACAAAGGATTAATAATTATTTTAAATTAAGTAGTAATTATTTTCAAAAATACCTCTTTATGGATGATAGTTTGTTCATGAAATATGATCTCTTTCATAAATTTACAAACATAATAACCGCAGTCCTTGTCGTTTGTTTGTTTAGGACACTGCAAAAACATCGAGAAAAATAAGTAATTTGTTTTGATATGTATTTGGATAGTGAAATATAATTATATATACCCAGATACTTCTCCATTTGTAGATCGTGTGGGCATTTTCGTCCTTATGCCCTAGATTTATTCCAGCCTTTAGACGATATTCATACACCACCCTATCATAACAAAATCCTCATTAAAAGATAATATAAATTATATAACTAGATATTTAGTTCTAAAATGTTGGATCTAGTCTATTAAAAATTGACAATCTCCATCATGTGTGGTCGGTTAGTTGGATATCCATGCAGTGAATCCAGAAAATAAATCTTTGGAGTATCTAAATTGACTGCAATGAGCATCCAATGTTCCCTAAAAACACAAAAAGAAATAAGTACTGATAGAAATAAAAATATAATTGATATGATTAAAATGTAGAGTTTTACCCCTGAAACATTGGTATTAAAAAGAGTCTGTCAGTCATAATTCTGCTTTGAAACGTTCTGAGCAGATTTGACATTAATTCAGCCTGAAAATTAGAATCTATTTCTTCTCGTTGTGTAGAAATGGTGTGGGGACTAACGAGTCCAAATTTGTATTCATGGAAAAATACCTTCAATTTTTTTTCATATATACGCCTATGAAAAATATGAGATGTATTTATCCATAATTATCAAATTACATCAGCTTCTGTAAAATCAAATCATGAAAACATACCTCATGTATACATTTATAACTGAGGCACCTAGCCAGTCGTATTTGATGATCTCAGAAACAGCGTCTGCACTAACAAAATCTAATGTTTCCTCTCCATGCATATCTTTTTCACAAACAATTTCATGACTCTTGCCATCTTTCATTTTCGTATCCACATGAGCTTGCAATGATATTAAATGTGGATATAGAACGGGCGGGGTGAACGTGCTCTCAGTAGATCGTTTTGATCAGTTGGTTGATCCAATATTGGAGCCGCTCTTTCGTTTTAGCTTCTCCATTTTGTCCTTCTGTAATAACATTCATCAGTTCAGCCATTTTCTAATTTAATGTTAAAGGTTCTGCTTGAAAAATGAATTGGAAATGAATACCTCCTGGTCGACATATTTTTTTACAAGATTCGACGGCCATGAAACGAATGTTCCAACAGATTTTTCCACCATATGAATGTCGTCATTTTCATTTGGCATGGGTAGCTTGGCACTCAGCTCATGAGCTACGTTAATTGACACTTTGACATGACCGGTTGGAAGTGGTCTGGAGTGTAGCGTGTCATTATGCATATTGAACACTGTAGCCCTCGCTACAAGGCGATGGGTGGGAGTTGACAGATGTAAATCACAGTCATTTTCACCCTGTAGAATATCATCACATGAAAGGTATCAGTGTCTATGTGAGTCACATTTTACAAAAATGAATATTAGAACATTGATTACCTCAGTTAAGTCAGGTCTTTGAGGGGAATGGCCCGCCTCAAAGCTGGTGAGGGGTGGATCTTCTCGCGTGGGTTGTTCTTGAGTTGTTTGTCCTCTTCGTCTATCCTCCATCAAACTCTTTAGCATCTCTCCCTGAGTTTGGAATAGTTCTTAAAGGGTAGATACTCTATCTATCATTACATGCAATTCTTTAGTTTGTTCATCCTCTTGTTTTTTTTTTTGAAAATATGCCCGGGGTGACACCCCAAAACCCACACCTCTGACGCAGCCATACTGTTCTGGCTATTTCAAGGCCGTTGAAAGTATGTCTGCATCTGGTGCGGGTGTTGTTGATTCCTGTGACTATGTCAAATAGAAAATATGAAAAAATAAGTAAGCATCGTTATGTAATAGTGATTTAAAGCAAAACAAGTTTATATTATGTCATACTTACACATGTTTCCCACACTTTTTGTGTGTTTTCATCTATCAGTTTCCCCTCTTTATTAACACGAGCCTCCTTCCATAGCACATGGCGTGGAATGGAAGTGACTTGAGATTTTTCTTCATCAATCTGCATATAAACATAGAAACATGGTTACAGTGTTGTTTTATGTCACATAAAGTTATTACAGTACTTTTAAAATACGTACCAATTGTTTTTCAATTGAAGCATACCCCATCCTTTCTTTATGGTAGGGGTACGCTGGTTTTGCTGCCCATTCTTTATTTTCAGCACTCAGTTGTTGTTTCATAAATAAAAAACTGTCAATCAACGTGATGAATACAAGAAACATTCCACAACGTGTAACCAAACACAATGTACCTGAAAATTCTATTCCGCATGACGGTTGCAAAACGCATCCCACGTTCCTTGGGATATCAAGTGTGCATAAAGAGGAGGCGGGTGCGGCTTGATTTTCCCTTCAGCATCTTTCAGATGATGTTTCGTTAAAATGGTGTGAAAGCCTCTATGAATCCTTCCTGCCAGCCTTAAAACATATTCCTTGTGTGAAACATCTACTATAAATGCACTCTGCAAGAGATGATGAAGGGTTAGTCAATATTTTAGTATTTTATTTTATTTTAATAAATTAAATAGATGATGCTGTAATGTTACCGTAATCTCTTCCCACATTAATGTTTTCAACCCGCTGACAACATGGTGCCACGACTCTACATCAATCGGCACGCGTTGTCGAGTGACGATTCCAATGTAGCTACTAAACATGGATTTGTTGGGGTTTACATGCTGGCCTAGTTTATTTCATCCCACCTCATATTTGATGCCTTTTGCTTTTGCCTTAAGGATTTTGGCTAAAACTGTCAAACTATGGCGCACCTGTTTTTTTTGTGTCGTTGGGGTTTCATCGCCTACCATTTCCTCAGTTTCTGCATCATCATTGTGTTTCTCCGAAGCACTAGCATCGGCACTGGGACCAGCTGCAATAGGTTGAGAGACATGTTGTACCTCAGCAGTGGGACCAGCTGCAATAGGTTGAGAGACCCGTTGTCTCTCAGTAGTGGGACTAGCTGCAACAGTTTGAGAGACGTGTTGTGTCTCAAGATTGGGTGCATCAGCAGGTGAAGAAGTCATTATCTGCAGAACTGGTTTAACATTTAATTTAGATCACATAAAAGCAGTAGCGAACAGATAATAACATAATGTAACACAATCTATATTACAATAAAAATCAATAACCTGATTATTGAACTCTCTTTTTTTTAAAGGCTGAAGGGATTTGACCCCTCTATCAACTATCCATATCCCTTCATTGTGGTCTCCTCTGACATACAAAACGTCGTCTACATTGGGACCACTGCGAAATGATTTCGAAGTCCCAATGAAAGGGTCATCTTCCGTTGAATTTTCATCTGACCCTTTAGCTGTTTTGGTCGATAACAGAACGATTGAACAGTTTCGGTTTGCGGGATCTGGAACATAAAATACTTGCACTGCTTGTGATGCCATTATAAATGGTTCGTCTTTCTCCCCTTCCTTACTGAAATCAACTTTCACGAATCCCAAATCATCTATTTTAACAGCACTCCTGTTATCAACCCACTTGTATTGAAATATCAAAACTTGAAATTCCGTATAATCCAACTCCCATATTTGTTTGATGATGCAAAAGTATGACATATTCGCATAAATTGGATTTCTGTCCTTAGCACCGGAAACATGCATCGCTTCAGCCACAAGTGTAACCCCACTATTCTGCATGGTACTGTCTTCATCATGTTCATTAGTATAAAATGTATAACCATTAACTATATAATCATTATAAGATAATGCATACACACTTGGTCCTCCGGCTAGCCATCAAATTCGTTCCGAAATTGACTCTGGATTTTAATCTGACTTCTTAAAAATATGATCTCGAAACCATCCTATAAACTGTCGATTATGTGTATCTGGTATCCATTTTTCATCCCTAGATGGATTCAAATGCCTAAGAATTTCTTTGTGGATTTCAACATATGGGTCAACGTCGAAACTGTTATGCAAAACATAAAGGTGGGCCTGCTCCCGATCTGTAATATTGATTGTGACAACCTTTATTCCAGAAATTCCTTCACCCTCAAGCCGCCCAGTGTGACGAGATTTTGGTAAGACAATGCTTTCCACACCAGAAAAGTATTTGGTACAGAATTCAACGGCTTCCTCAATAATATATCGCTCTGCAATACAACCCTCTGGATGACTTCGATTTTTGACATACCCTTTCAAAATATTCATATACTGTTCAATGGGGTACATCCATCTATAATGTACAGGACCACATAGTCTAATCTCTCTCACCAAGTGGACCATCAAATGAACCATCGTATCAAAAAATGAAGGCGGGAAGAACATTTCTAATTCACATAATATGACGGAAATTTCTTTTTCCATAGCTGGAAATTTCGTCGGGTCTATAACTTTGTTGCATATATCTTTGAAGAAGAAACACGGTTTCGTTAATGTATAGCGGACATTCTTGGGAAAAATGAAATGTAAAGCAATTTGAATGATATTTTGCATCAAAACATGACATTCATGTGATTTCAGACCTTTTAACTTCAAGTCTCTCATTGACACGAGGTTACTGATATTTGACGAATACCCCTCTGGAACCTTTACGTCATTCAAGAAGTTGAAAAAATGATATCTCTCCTACCTGGAAAGAGTGTAAGCAGCAAGAGGAATAAATGTTCGTTTTTCACCCTTCACTGGTGCCAACTCTTCTCGTATTCTCATCTCAACCATGTCCAACCTAGCCTTAATTCCATCTTTTTTTTTCCAGATGTATTTAGCAACGTGCCGATAACACTATCAAATACATTTTTTTCTACATGCATAACATCAAGAAAATGTCTTACATATAGACAATTCCAGTATTGTAATTCAAAAAAAAATTGATCTCTTTTTCCAACCGATTTTCGTAAGGTTTTTCAAAGCTGGTTTACCAAAAGTAGTGTCCACATTTTTAACTTTCTCAAACAATTGATCTCCTGTTAGTGGAGACGGTGTTGTACGTTCTTCTGAACTTCCATCGAATGATGTCGTCCAAGAACGGTACTTATGTCATCGCGGTAGAAATATGCGACGTCCTAGAAACACGGTTTTCGATGAATTTTTCAACCTAATTGATTGTGTACCTTCTTCGCAAACGGGACAGCCTTGAGTTCCTTTAATGCTATATCCTGAAAAATTTCCATAAGCAGGGAAGTCATTTATCGTCTTGTACAACATGACTCTCAAAGTGAAATCTTCCTTTCTGTAAGAATCATACAATGTAACACCTGAATCCCACAATAATTTCAAATCTTCGATCAATGGAGCTAAATAAACATCAATATCATTACCTGGTTGTTTTGGTCCTGATATAAGCATAGATAACATGATGTATTTTCGTTTCATGCATAACCACGGTAGTAAGTTATAATTTATCAACATAACCGGCCATGTACTGTGACTGTTGCTTTGAAAACCAAAAGGATTCACTCCATCTGTAGACAACACAAGACGAAGGTTTCTCGACTCGTTTCCAAATTCATGATACTCATGATCGATTCTATTCCACTGAGGAGATCCTGTCGGGTGACGTAGTATCCCATCTTTAATTCTTGTATTTGCATGCCATGTTAATTGTTCTGCAGTCTCCTCACTTCCATATAGGCGTCTAAACCTTGGAATGATTGGAAAGTACCATACAACTTTAGTAGGACTGGATTCATCTTTCTTGTATCGAGAAGAACCACACTTTGGGCATTCTTTAAGTGATTTGTGCTCCTTGAGAAACAGTATACAGTCATTCGGGCAGGCGTGTATTCTTTCAGAGATCATACCCATAGAGCATAGCATTCGTTTGGCATCGTATGTTCGGCTCAGGAGCTCATTGTCTTCTGGGAGCATGTTATTCATGAGGGCAAGTAGTTTCGTAAAACTGTCGTCACTCCACCCGTTGTCTGCTTTCAAATTATACAGCTTCAGTACGGCTGACAATGCTGTATATTTAGTGAAACCAGCATATAATGGCGTCTTTTCACAACTTTTTAACTTCTCAAACAATTTTGGGCAATCACGAAGTTCATCTTCGAAGTTCCTTGTCATTTTCTCAATACGATCTTCATCATCATTCATATCTGTAATCACATCCTCCATACAGTCATCTTCATTGTTCATGTTTGTAATCATAACAGATGATCCATAAAACGCAGTGTCACCCCAGTCACTACCTACATTCATTGTTTCCCCGTGTTTATTCCAACATGTATAACTCTGATCTATTTCGTGACAGATCAAGTGTTCTTCCAACTCATATGGACTAATTTGTTTTGAATAACAACAGTGTAAACACGGACAAAGGATTTGAGAAGAGTCACATGCATGATCTTTTTCAAACTTGATAAACTCTTTCACGCCTTCTTCATACTCTTTTGTCAACCGATTGGCATTCATCCATTATTTATTTATATTCATCCTATTTTAAATCCATAGGATGAGTATATATAGGTTAGAGGAGAAGGAATATGAGTATAATTTAGATAAAAAACAAGATACTTTAAAAATGGTAGGGGCGTGCTCATTAATAGAAAATCTTGGGTGGTTCTTGGGATTCATCCAATCTCTTCCTCTCTTCGATCACCCCTGATGAGGGGTGGTTCTTGGGAGTTTTTTATAGTGTGTTAGTGGGGTTCACCACTATAGACTTGGGTTAACCATACCTTTTGTGAGGAAGTAGGATAATCAGTGCAACTTGTGGATCAATCTCATAGGGCGGTCTCTATAGGGTGTATGTACAAGGTAATACCTCATGGGTAAGGCCAATAGGTAGCCTAACATGTGCATCAAAAGTAAAAGTGTAGAAATTTGATTGAAACACATGGGACCAAATGCATAAGTAAGAAGCAGTATATGTTTTCCACAAGGGCACCCATGGAAGTGGCCATAATGGGCACCTTAGTCTATATGATGGTTATGTGGGAGTCTCCCCATGCTATCCAGGAATGAGCTAAGGCACAATGACTAATCCTCAGATAATAACCCTTCATCTGGTTGCTCTTAGATGTGGGAGGATCATGGATGCTCGTGGGCTCATGAGTGATCAACACCCAACTCTTTAGTGTATTTGTCTTATTCAGATCAAGACACAAAGAAACATAGGTAGTGGATGTAGCAAAGTCATAAGAATAAACCCCAAGATAACTCTGAACTCACCCAGTGTGAAATCCCAATCCCTACCACCTAGTTTGAAGGTGATACAGATTAATTCTATCTTGAAAGTTGTAAGGAACTCTAAAAAGAGCTCTTAAAACGTCTCCTTAGGAACATCAATAATTTGGGAGTGTTTCATTGATGCGAAGGGCTACCATAACAACCTTGTCGATGAGGACCTTGTGTATTATGACCAAATCCATGGATTTGTTGGTGAAAATTGACTTGGATTGAAAATAGTCCAAGAACATATAGTGTTGCATTTCCTCAAAGTGAAAATAGGGATGGACATTGGTAGGTGGAACCACATCTTGTGAGTGGTGGGATGCAAAAGGAAAATCAAAACCCAATGAGATGGAATCTTCCAATGGTGGTGGAAAAGAAGAGGGAGATGGAGATGGTGGAGTTAGAGTTTGGGTCTAGTGCTTAGTTGCAATAGGCCACGATCCATAAGCTATGTGTTTGGATGGGGGAAGGCACCTACCCTTAGTTAAAATAATGGTGCTAGGAGGTAAGTGAGTATGGGTGGAGTAAGGGGGGAGGTTTAGTTAGAGTAGAGGGAGATGAGGGAGGAGGGAAGGCATGGATGAGGTGGGGAGAAGAGGGAGTAGTGGAGGGGGGGCACAACAAACCCAAGGTTATAGCTTAAATAACTCAGTCATGAACTTTATTTCAACACATCCAATGTTGATATATTTTATTTCAAGAAGGGGACAAGGCTAAAAACAGTCAAAGGAGGTATAAATTAGTTTATCCCAAGGGAATCTTCTTTAACTAAACTAACAAGATTGGGGGGAGGGATCCTATGATGTTAAATATGGTACACATGTTACCTAGAGAGGCCTAAGTATCTAGGAAATAAGTGACCTTCTTACCCTCTTTCTATGTATGAGATAGATCCATGTGGTTATTGAAAAAAATTATGCATCTCATAGTGAATGGGACCTAGAAAATACTGGGTACCTCAATCACACCCATGACACGACACCATGGATATGTTGTACCTCCACCCTATGCTTAGGTTCTCTGTCTTCATCATCACATATCAAGTGTAGTACCCTACTAAGGGATATTAATTTCATGATGGTCCACTTCTTTGATGTACAACATATAAACACAATGCATTCTAACACACATACGAGGTGAATCATTAAAGTTGTAATGTCATATTATCATGAGTATATAATATAACACATAACATCATGTGATCACAATCCAAACAAAACAATTACCCACAATAACAGCACTCATAAAATCAAAAAATCAATATTCATAATTTGGGATAGGATTCAAGGGGTCACCACAATGAAAACATAATTAATTCATGCAAATTCAATTTGAATCACCTTAAGGAGGAGGACCCAGTGGCGGAGGAGAATGAGGCGTCGAAAGCGGGGGCACCGAAGGCAACGGAGGCAGCGCGGAGGCAGGGCGGAGGCAGGGTGGAGGCAACGGAGGCAGCGGAGGAGGAGGAGGAGAAGGAGGAGGCCGCGGTGGAGGACCCGTGGTGGAGAGGAGGCAGTGGAGTAGGAAGAGGAGGAGGAGGAGGAGGAGGCGCCGGTGGAGGAGGAGGAGGAGGAGGAGGAGGTGTCGGTGGAGGAGGAGGAGGATGAGGTCGCGGTGGAGGAGGAGGAGGACGAGGCTGCGGTGGAGGAGGAGGAGGAGGATGAGGAGGAGGCGGCGGTCGAAGGAGGAGGAGGTGGCGGCCGGAGGAGGAGGAGGAGGAGGAGGAGGAGGAGGCCGCGGCAGAGGAGGAGGAGGAGGCGGCGGCGGCACAGAGGAGGGATTCCGTGAGATCTTGACAGGGTGCGGGGAGGAGGAAGAGGACCCGAGGGTTTTTATCAATCCCGTGTGAGCCTTTATCAACACTTATTTAGCGCTGATAAATACATAGTTTATCAGCGCTAATAAAAGTGCTGATAAATGTATTAATTTAAGAATTTCTTTATATTATTATATATTTATTTAACTCTAAATATATATATCTCTATTTATACTTATAAAATTGTTTGAAAGGTATATTTATATATATATCATTGAAAATATAATAAAATATATATTTATTTTTTAAGTATAATTTAATTTTAAGTGTACATTTAATTAATATATACAATAAATATTATCAGTGCTAATAAAATCACTGATAAAGGGATATTTAAAGCGCTGATAAATAATCCCTTTATCAGCGCTAAAACAAGCGCTGATAAAGGGTACACCTTTATCAGTGATTGTTTTAGCACTGATAAAGTGGACCTTTATCAGCGCTTTTTTTAGCACTGATAAAGGTCTTCCCCTTTATCAGTGCTTTTCTGTTAGCGCTGATTAAGACAGGCGCATGCCTTGCCCAGTTTTGTGGTAGTGTGGGTATTAACTGCTTTATTTTCATACATATGTTTTGTCAGATAAGTTCATATTCCTATTTTTAGGTTATAGTTATATCATTTATAGAATGGTATTAGTATAATATATATAATATTTATTCATTCAATTCATTTATATAATCATGGTTTAATGAAGATCATGTAGAACAAATCACATCGCACCGTGGAGACGGTAAGCCATACGTACGCACGAGCGACGATATCGTTCCCATAATTATTGAATGGTATAGGAGTGGATGATAGAATATATCAGAATTAGTATCATATTATAATAATCATATATAGATATTATTTATGCCATTATACCCATCCAAGTAAAGTGGTGGTGGAAAACAGATTACACCACGGTGTGGAGATGATATTTCGTACGTACGCACGTGCGGTGATTTCATTTTCCGTAGGATGGATAGAAGGTGAAATAGGGTGTTTAATATTTATAATAACATATCAGTATATGAATGATACTTATTTTATTACTTTATTATGAAACAAATAAATAATAGGAAGTATAAGAAGAAATTAATTTGAAAGAATCGGTAAAGGATATTACCTCTTCTTCAACGCGCCTCTTCTAAACCTCCTCTTAGGGCACTAAAGTTGGTCTTTGAAGAATACCAGGACCTCTAGTATGTTTCTAGGGAAGTTTAGAAAAGAAATGGATAGGGTTTGGTTGATCTTGAAATCTAAAAATGTTGTGAAGAGGAGAGGGAGGAGGTGTCCTTTTATAAGGGTGGAGAGGGGCACCTTTGGAAACATAAAAAATATTAATTTATAATAAATTCAAACCCCACTTAAAAACCTCCAAAAATGACTCAATTAAAATATGAGATGATATAAGGTTGTAATATAAACAACCAATAAAATTTATACATGTTTGGAATTTATTTTAAACCTTAACAACTTGATTTATCCTTATTTAATCTATTTAATTTTATTTGTGGTAATAATATTCTAAATTTTAAATTGTTATAAATAATTACTTATGTGTTATGAATTTTCCATAATTGGATATTTTATGACATTTTAGACCATATAAATTTCAATTTATAATTTTTAAATATTTTTGTGATTTTTAAACAATTTTATAATATGTTATTTTTATAAAATAACAATAGTGTCAATTTTGACACTATTCATTTATTTTCATTTAAATAAAATACACACAGAGAATATATTCAAAAAAATATATTTAATAGATTCCTAATATTTCATATTAATCTAGAAATTTTGTTTAGAACATTAATTAGTTCATATAATATTTATTTTAATATTTTTAAAACCATTTATTTGATATTTCGATCAATAAAATAATTTCTACATCATTATTGTGTCATCATTAATGATAATTATTTAATCCCTAAAAATTATAAATAAATTCTCATGATGTAGATAATTTTATTATCTTTATTTTTACTATTTATACTCTAAGTTTTAGAAAGTTTTTCACTAAATTAAAATTATTACACTTATAAGATATAAGAGAGTGACATGTTGTCACTTTCTTTAGTTTTAATAATAATTATATCATTTTCATGGTCAAAAGTCCATGAAACGAATATATTCCAACCCTTAGGTGATATGGGCCGACTTTTATTCATCCAAAGGAATTTTGGAAGGTGGTAGAGTAATTTTATAATCTTATTTTTACCCTTAATTACCTGATTTTCCTTTAAGTGTAGTAAATAAAAATTAATGTAGTTACTATTCATAATGTCAAAAAAATAAAAGTAACCTATTAACATAATTTGAACCCACTGAATCAAAATATGGAATCCATTTTTCAAAATTCAAAACACAGAAGTTTTATTAATTAATTTAAAATTAATCTCATTGTTAAGAAAACGGGTTTTAAAAGTCAAAACATTGTCAAAGATTGAAATGTTTTTTACCTATGAATTCAATGTAAAATTAATTGTAATGACATAAATTATATTAAATGGTAAAAATATATTCTATTTATACTTTAAAACCATTAAATTTTATCATTTAACCATATAAATTATCTTGATGAAAAAAGTTGTTTTTAAGAAAAATTTAATGTAATTTTACTATCATCAAAATATAAAAGTTATCAGAAAAGTATAAAAAATCTATCCAATGTAAATTTTTATATAATAATTCAAAATAAGAATTTTATTTTGTAAAATTGAACTTATAAACTTTTCAAAAATTATATTTAAAATGGGTGCGCCATCAAAAGGCGGTAAAACTGCTTTTTTTGAAAAATACTTCTTTTATCCATAAAATTGATTTTGTTTTCATACTTCATTCTAGAAAATGTATAAGATGAATTATAATGTTATAAAATTAACAATTCAGTTAATACTATTCATAATGGATAGTTCATAATATCATAATAATATATCATTTTTTTAGTGAAACTCGGTATTGCGTACAACGCAAGCTATCGAGTAAGGTTGCTCTTGCGTGTAACGCAAGCCAAGTCAGTGTTGTGTGTAGTAAAAGATTACTTTGGTGTTGCGTATAACATAAGACATAAAAAATATATATTTATCATAAAATCTCAGGTTGTTACATTTTACCCCCCTTAAAATGAATTTTTCCCTCGAAATTCGTCACTTCGTAACAAACATATGAGGATACCTCTCCCTCATCATATCCTCAAGTTCCCATGTAGCTTCTTCTAATTGGTGGTTCCTCCATAAAACTTTAACCAAGCGAGTGGTCTTGTTTCATAGAAATTTTTCTCTACGATCCAAAATCTTTATCGGTTGTTCTTCATAAGAAAGATCTTGCTCCAGCGGTACAACTTCTAATCTTAGTACATGTGATGGATCGGGTATGTACTTTATGAGGAGAGATACATGGAACACATCATGAACTTGAGAGATATTTGGTGGAAGTTCCAATCGGTAGGCTACCTTCCCAACATGATCTAGTATTTCTAAATAACCGATATACCTGGGGATCAGCTTGCCCTTCTTTCCAAATCTCATTACTCTCTTCTAGGGAGATATTCGTAAGAAAACTTTATCACCCACTTCAAACTATAGGTTTTTTATTCAGTTATAGGCATAACTTTTTTGTCGACTCTAAGCTACTCTTATGTGTTGTTGAATAGATCTAAAATTTTCTTCCATCTCATCAACAAGACCAGGTCCTAATATCTTTCTTTCCCAAATTCATCCCAACAAGTTGGAGTTCTGAATTTCTTTCCATAGAGAGCTTCATAAGGAGCCATCTGAATACTGGAGTGAAATCTATTATTATAAGAAAATTATACCAAAGGTAGGTGTTGATACCAACCACCTTTAAAATCCATAGAGAAAGATCTCAACATGTCTTCCAAAGTTTGAATTTTCCTCTTAGACTGACCATCTATATGAGGATGATAGGCAGTGCTGAAACATAAATCTGTATCCAGAGCATGCTGAAGACTTCACCAGAACTTCGAGGTAAACCTTGGATCCCGATCAGATATAATGGAAAGCGGTACTCCATGCAATCTTACCACTTTACATATATCCTGGCAAGCTGATCAAGAGAGAAATATTCTCTAATAGCAATGAAGTGTGCTGACTTCGTAAGACAATCAACTATAACCCAGATAGAATTATTGCCTTTGGATGTTTTGGGAAGTCCGATGACAAAGTCCATAGTGATGTTTTCCTATTTCCATTATGGTATGGGTAATGGTTGTAACATCCCCTTAGACTTCTGTCTCTCAGCTTTAACTTGCTGATAAACCAAGCATCGAGAGACGTATTCGGCGATATCTCTTTTCATGTCATCCCACCAAAAGTACTCTTTTAGGTCCCTATACATCTTTGTACTTACAGGATGAATAGAGAATGAAGAAATATGAGCCTCATCTAGTAACTCCTTTAATTATTGTATGGGAGGAATATAGACATGGTTTCTGAACCTTATTATCCCATCACAATCAAGGTTTAATTCAGGAACATTTCTCACCTTCTTTTGTAGACCAATATCCTCCTTCTGCGCCTCTTTAATCTTCACTTGTATAAATGGTTGAAGATTTGAGAATGATAAGATATCCCCCCTTTCATTAAAATTCCAAGATCCATCCTTTATAAATCCATAAATATTGGATCTTTTGTGATTCTCATCAGGGATAATCTAGCATGGTATTGTCGACTTAATGTGTCTTCCACCTTGTTTGCTTTCCCAGGGTGGTAATGTATGGAGAAATCGTAATCCTTAATCAGCTCCAACCATCTTCTTTGGCATATATTCAGATCCTTTTGTGTGAAAATATACTTTAAACTTTTATTATTAGTATAAATATTACACCTTTCACCATAAAGATAATGCCTCCAAATATTTAATGCAAATATTACCGCGGCTAACTCCAAATCATGAGTTGTATAATTTTGCTCATGGATTTTCAACTGTTGTGAGGCATAAGCTATCACCATGTCATTTTGCATGAGAACACACCCCATCCCTTTCTTAGATGCATCACTGTAGATCACAAACCTTTCTCCACTAAAAGGTAGTGTGAGCATAGGTGCACTGGCTAACCTTCTTTTTAGCTCTTTAAAATTCTCTTCATATTCCTTCGTCTAAACAAACCTAACTCTTTTCCGAGTCAATTTGGTGAGTGGGTTAGATAATCTTGAAAAATATTTCACAAAACATTGATAATACCTAGATAAACCCAAAAAACTTCATATTTCAATTACTGTTGTTGGTCTCGACCATCTTTCAATAACCTCCATTTTTGCTGGATCCACAGATATCTCCTCTTTTGAGATTATGTGACCCAAAAATGAAACTTTTCAAATCCAAAATTCATACTTGGTAAATTTGGCATAAATCTTCTCCTTTCTCAGGGTCTTCAATACAATTCTCAAGTGATCTTAATGTTCTTCATTGCTCTTTGAATATAAAAGAATATCGTTTATAAATAATACCACAAACTGATCAAGATAGTATCTAAAGACTCTATTCATTATATCCATGAAGATAGCAGGGGCATTAGTAAGACCAAAAGGCATCACTATAAATTTGTAGTGTCCATACCTTGTACAGAAAGCCATCTTTGGTATATCCTCCTTTTTGACCCTTAATTGATGATATCCTGAACAAAGATCGATCTTGGAAAAGTATTTAGCTCCACGTAGTTGGTTAAATAAGTCATCAATGTGTGGGAGAGGATATTTTTTCTTGATAGTGATCTTGTTAAGTTCTTGATAATAAATGCAGAGTCTCATTGATCCATCTTTCTTCTTAACAAACAGAACAGGTGATCCCCAAGGTGATGCACTAGGGAATATGAATCCCTTATCAAGATTCTCTTGGAGTTTCTTCTTCAATTCCTGAAACTCAATTGGTGTCATTCTATAAGGTGTCTTTGAAATGGGCATAGCACCCGATATGAGTTCTATTGAAAACTCAACTTCACGATTTGGTGGAAGACCTGACAATTCCTATGGAAAGACATCATCAAACTCCCATACAATGGGCATATTATTAATCATGAGTTTATCTCCAACAATTTTAGATAAATAACCTTCATTTATTGGAATCAAGACCCATAATATGGAAGAAATTTCTACTAGAAGGTTATATTCATCCTTGCATCGATAAATGATCATATATTGATCAGGAATATGAAATGTGACTTCCCTTCTTTGGAAATTGATATGAGATCCATATAAAGAAATCCAATCCATGCCAAGAATCACATCAAATTCCACTATAAGAAGGATCACAAGATTTACAGGAAGCACTTTCCCACAAACTTCAATCGGAGAAGAATTGTAAACTTTTGATGCGACTGTTGTGCCATTAGAAGTTGTCACAGCTAACTTAATATCTAATTTTTGAGGTAGTACGCTGATACCCTTAGAAAATTATTCAGAAATAAAAGAGTGGGTGGATATAGAATCAAATAAAACATTTTTTACCTTAGAGTGGATGGTAAGTGTACCTTTCACCACTTCATTATCATACTCCACATCGCTGATAGAAAATTGCATGTGACTTTCCTTTGTATTTGGCCTTAAGAGTTTGTTGATGTCGATCATCATCAACAACCCTTGGATTAGGGCATTAATTATCATAATTCCCCATTTCCTTGCACTTTTAACATTGAAGTGTAGGAGGTTCATTCTGTGTATCCCTTTATTTGTTTGCATCATTAGACATCTTCTTCCCATTACTTCAACATTCAATTGCTTGATGACCTTCTTTTCCACATTTAAAACATTTACTTTTCCCTTTAAGACAATTCCCTCCATGTTTCTTTCCACACTTTGAGCATAAGGAAAAACTCATCTTCTTTTCAGTGTGGTCTTTAGATTTTTCTTTAAATTCCATTTTCCTCTTCTTATCAAACCTATATGATTGATGGGTTACTCCAATCTCTATCTCAAATTTGAGAGTGCATCGAACAATTTCCTCATAGCTATTGAAGTCCCTTATGGATAAATCCCTTCAAAGACTTGGTTTTAATCCACTAAATAATCGATTGATCTTACTCTCAGGTTGGATAATAATTCTGGAAGCGTACCTTACAAGTCTTGTAAAATTTTCTTCGTAGGTACCAACAGATTCATCATCCTTTTTCTTTAGTTCAAGAAACTCCTTCTCCATATTTGTTCTAATAATATGAGGGAAGTACTTATTGAAAAATAAGTTCTTGAACTCATCCCATTCCATGGACTCAATTTCGTCTCTTTGCCTCGTATTCTTGATAAGATTCCACCATTGATCAGCTTCACCTTCCAAACGATATACTGATAAGATGAATTTATCATGTTCAGAACATTGTAGAACTAAAAATATCTTTTCAGTGGTGTTGATCCATTGTTCATCCACTAATGGATCAAAATACCCGCTGAAGGTGGACGCTGCCTCATGAAGGATTCAACAGAATGTTGCTCCTTCCTTTGCTCATTTGGAAGTCCTGCATGATTCATAGCTTGAGAAAGTTGTGTGAGCATGGCTACAAGATTTTTCATTCCAGATCCCATAATGTTTGGTTTCTCAGGGGGAAAATCATTGCATTTCCCATCACATTCAACATTAACACGGTTCCTTCGGGTTCTAGCCATTGACTAAAACTAAGAAGTATAGTGTGAGCAACACTAATTACAATAGGAAAACCACATAATAATTAATAAAATTTCACACTTTAGGTCTTATCTTAGGTCATTCATGTCTATTTATAAAACACTATGATTGTGTTCTATGCTTAGACATATCCTTAGGGTTCTTACTAAGGCGTTCACATCCTAGTTTCCAAAGGTTAACTATACCTTTCCTCTGATACCAACTATAATGACCCATACTTTAAATACATTGTTATTACTTCAGAATTGAAGCATACTTATTACAACATATAAAAAAACCATGATAGGAAAATATAGTTATAGTGTCTTTATAAACTGGGAAACATAAACAACTGGTTCATAAATCATCTACATTGTCTCCCATTTATTTCATCATATCTAGAGTCCCTTTTGGCACATCCTACTTAACACCCTTCTTCCTGACCTGGGGAAAAGAAAACATAAAAAGGGTGAGCTCAAATGATCAGTAAGGATAAACAAAGTAAATATCAATCATATCATATTCATAAGAACATAACATTTTGAAAATATTAACCTGCAAAAGAGATCATAATATCATGACATGGGATAAATCATAGTAGTGAAATGTAATCCCAATAATCATAACTTAAAACATGAAACTTTTTTGGAATACACACATAATCATAGAAAATCATTTCATATTAGTCAAGACTCATTTCCAAGACCATCATAGTGGAAAAATTCCATTACCGAACCGAGTTCACTCCTCGTTCCAGTCCTGTATCACTGAACCAGATTAACTTGTTGTTACAGCCATGTCTATATCATGAGATATAAATCTTTACCCAATGCATTGGAGGGAGATATAGTTCTCACCTATCTCATAATGAAACCATTCTTATGTTTTCCACAAAATCATAAATCATACATTATAGCATAACCCGTGTAATAAAAATGGGATTCTTGAACATCATGTCATCATAACATAATCCATATAAGATAAAAGGACTTCATAAAAATAATTCCATCGTAACATAATCAAATAAATGTAATAATAGAGATATAAACAGAACCCTATATTATCTTATATGGAAAATAATTTTGATGAAACACTTGAACTCCATTCCTGAGGAAAATATCCTTTCTTCTTCAAAAACATTTTTCCTTTCTCAACATGTCATACCATTTTAAAATAAAAGAAGTTAATTGAAAATAAACTTGAAAATTGTAAATTAAGCTTCATGGAAATAATGTTCTATGAAATCATAAAAATTCATTCATGCTGTATAAGTTAAAAAAACATTCTTCTCATACTTTGGCCAGAAAAGTTAAAAAGTATCTCATACTGAAAATGACAAAAGATTCCTTTCATATATTTTACTAAAATTTTCACCAATAGGTAAAATTGGATTTAAAAAATTGTAGGAGGATAGAAATAATATTACATATTGAGGAAACATGTATGTGGATGATAAATATTCCCTATTAAATACTGAATTATAAACAATCTCGAATAAAAATTGAGATTGCAAGATTTTCCCTCACCTTAGGTCCGATATGCTTCGTATGTATCCAAACTTCCTGTATAATGATTTAAATAATGATATGGATCTATTAAATAATCATAATTATTTTTATGATAACATTTATGATCATATTTTCATCTGTTTGTTAGTAAAATTTCATTGTTACTCATTGTTTGGGTATTAACTGATTTATTTTCATACGTATGTTTTGTCGGATAAGTTCATATTCCTATTTTTAGGTTATAGTTATATCATTTACATAATGGTATTAGTATAATATATATCATATTTATTCATTAAATTCATTTATATAATCATGTTTTAATGAAGATTGTGTAGAACAAATCACATCGCATCGTGGATATGGTAAGTCGTACGTACGCACGAGCAACGATATCGCTCCCATAATTATTGAATGGTATAGGAGTGGATGATAGAATATCTCAGAATTAGTATCATGTTATAATAATAATATATAGATATTATTTACACCATTATAACCATCCAAATAAGGTGGTGGTGGAAAAAATATTACACCACGGCGTGGAGACGGTATTCCGTACGTACGCACGCACGGTGATTTCGTTTTTTATAGGATGGATAGAAGGTGAAATAGGGTTGTTTAATATTTATAATAACATATAAGTATATTAGTGATACAGATTTTATTACTTTATAATGAAACAAATAAATAAGAGGAAGTAGAAGAAGAAATAAATTTGAAAGAATTGGTAAAGGATATTACCTCTTCTTCGACGCGCCTCTTCTAAACCTCCTCTTAGGGCACTGAAGTTGGTCTTTGAAGAAAACCAGGACATCTATTATGTTTCTAGGGAATTAGAGAAGATAAATTTATAGGGTTTTTCTGAGCTTTAAAGCTTAAAATGTTGTTAAGAGGAGAGGGAGGAGGATCCCTTTTATAAGGGAGGAGAGGGTCACCTTTGGAAACATAAAAAATATTAATTTATAATAAATTCAAACCCCGCTTAAAAACATCCAAAAATGACTCAATTCAAATATGAGATGAGATAGGGTTGTAATATCATCAACTAATAAAATTTATACATGTTGGGAATTTATTTTAAACCTTATCAACTTGATTTATCCTTATTTAATCTATTTAATTTTATTTGTGGTAATAATATTATAAATTTTAAATTGTTATAAATAATTACTTATGTGTTGTTAATTGTCCATAATTTGATACTTTATGACATTTTAGACCATATAAATTTCAATTTATAATTTTTAAATATTTTTGTGATTTTTAAACAATTTTATAATATGTTATTTTTATAAAATAACAATAGTGTCAATTTTGACACTATTCATTTATTTGTATTTAAATAAAATCCACACAGAGAATATATTCAAACCAAAATATTTAATAGATTTATAATATGTAATATTCATCTATAAAATTTTTGGATAACATTAATTTGTTCATATAATATTTATTTTAATATTTTTAAAATCATTTATTTGAATTTCAATCAATAAAATAATTTCTACATCACTATTATGTCATCATTAATGATAATTATTTAATCCCTAAAAATTCTAAATAAATTCTCATGATGTATATAATTTTATAATATTTCTTTATATTATTTATATTTTAATTTTTATGAAGTTTATCACTAAATTAAAATTATTACACTTATAAGATATAAGAGAGTGATGTGTTGTCACTTTGTTTGGTTTTAATAATAATTATATCATTTTCATGGTAAAAAGTCTATGAAAAGAATATATTAAAACCCTTAGGTGATATGGGTCAACTTTTATTCATCCAATAGAATTTTTTAAGGTGGTAGGGTAATTTTATAATCTTATTTTTACCCTTAATTAACCGATTTACCTTTAACTGTAGTAAATAAAAATTACTGTAGTTACTATTCATAATGTCAAAAAAAATAAAAGTAACATATTAACATAATTTGGACCCACTGAATCCAAATATGGAATAAATTTTTCAAAATTCAAAATACAGAAGTTTAAGTAATTAATTTAAAATTAATCTTGTTGTTAAGAAAACGGGTTTTAAAAGTCAAAACATTGTCAAATATTGAAATGTTTTTACCTATTAATTCAATGTAAAATTAATGGTAATGACATAAATTATATTAAATGGTAAAAATATATTATATTTATAATTTAAAACCATTAAATTTTATCATTTAACCATATAAATTATCTTGATTAAAAAAGTTTTTTTTAAGAAAAATTTAGCGTATTTTTACTATTCATCAAAATATGAAAGTTATCAGAAAAGTATCAAAAATTTATCCACTATAAATTTTTATATCTTGATTCAAAAGAAGAAGTTTATTTTTTAAAATTGAACTCATAAACTTGTCAAAAATTATATTTAAAATGGGTGTGCCATCAAAAGGTGGTAAAACTGCATTTTTTGAAAAATACTTCTTTTATCCGAAAAAATTGATTTTGTTTTCATACCTCATTCTATAAAATGTGTAAGATGAATTATAATGTTATAAAATTCAAAATTCATTTAATACTATTCATAACGGCTAGTTCATAATATTATAATAATGTATCTTTTTTTTAGTGAAACTCGGTATTGCGTACAACGCAAGCTATTGAGGAAGGTTTCTCTTGCGTGTAACACAAGACAAGCCAGTGTTGTGTGTAGTGAAATATTCCTTTGGTGTTGCGTATAACATAAGACATAAAAAATATATATTTCTCATAAAATCTCATGGTGTTACAATACTGGTTACACCATGCATCAGATTGAGGTGATACTAATTCCTACATGTCTCAAATGACATATGGATCATTATCCTAATGTATAAAAACAATCCAAATTCGTTTTCTTAGTTTTGAGTATGTCACTTGTATTTTTTACTAAAATGTCATTTTAAGCTGGAAACACACACTTTAATTCTTTATAAATTTGATCTCAGAACCATACTACAAACTGTTGATTATATATATTTGATATCCATACTTCATCCCTTGATGGATTCAAATCTATAAAAATTTATTTATGGGATTCAATGTATGGATCAACATATTCATTATTATATAAAATGTAAAGGTGCTCTTTCTCCCACTCTATCGAGGAAATTGTAACAGCGTTCTTCCGGAAATCCCTTCACCCATAAGGTGTCTGCTGTGTTGGAAGACCAATGTTGTCAACATCTTATATGTAATTGGTATAGAATTAAATATATTATTCAACAATATATTTTTCTCTAATACAACCTTCTGGACAACATCAATTCTTGACATGCCCTTTTAAAATATTCATATACCATTCAATGGGGTACGTCCATCTATAATAGACAGGATCACATAGTTGAACCTCCCTAACCAAGTGAACCATTAGATGGAACATTATATCAAAGAATTATGGTGGGAATAACATCTCTAATTCACATAATATAACTGAAACCTCCTTATTCATGATTGAAAACTTCACCAGGTCTATAACTTTACTACATATGGCTTTGAAAAGGAAGCAGAGTCTAGTTAATGTATGTCAGATATTTTGAGGCAGAATGCAATAGAAAGCAACATGCATCAAATCTTGCATCAAAACATAACAGTCATTTTATTTTGGTCCTTTTAACTTAAAATGATTCATTGACATGAAATTATTGATATTTGATGAATACCCCTCTAGAACTTTTACACTATTAAGGAAAAGACAAACTTGCAATTTTTATTATCTGGATAGAGTGTAAGCTGCTAGATGAAGAAAATTATGCCTTTTATCCTTCACTGGAGCCAACTCTTCCTTTATCCCTATGCCAATCATGTTCAAACTAGACTTTATGTCATCTTTTATTTTTATAGGAAAATTTAGTAACGTGCCAATAACACTATCAAATACATTTTTTCTACATGCATGACATCAAGAAAATTTCTGACATACAAATAATTCCAATACGATAATTCAAATAAAATTGATCTCTTCTTACAACTTGATTTCATAAGGTTTTTTGAAATTGGTTTACCAAAAATAGTGTCAATATATTTTATTTTATCATACAGTTGATCACCCGTTACTGGAGATGGTGTTGTACCTTGTTCGATATTCTTATCAAATGTTGTCATCTAGGATTGGTATTTATGTCTTCAAGGTAAAATTTTATGATGTTCTAAAAACGTAGTCTTTGAGGAATGTTTCAACAAAACTGATTTTGTGTGTTTTTCAAAAATGAAACGGCCTAACATTCCTTTAATGCTATATCCTGATAAATTTCCATAAACAGGGAAGTCATTTATCATCCCATATAACATGACCCTCAATGTGAATTCTTCACTTCTATGAGAATCATACATTATAAACACACGTATCCCACATCAATTTTAGATCTTCGATCAATGGATCCAAATATACATCAATATCATTATCGAGTTTTTTTAGTCTAAATATAAGTTTAGACAACATAATATATCTACACTTCATGCATAACCATGCAGACAAGTTATAATTTACCAACATGACATAACATGTACTGTGAGTACTGATATGTACACCAAAAGGATTTATTTCATCTATAGATAACGCAAGGCAAAAGTTTCTTGGCTCATTTCCAAATTTGGGATACTCGTAATCAATTTTCTTCAACTGGGGAGAATCTAATGGATAACGTAGGTTCTCATATTTAATTCTTGTATATTCATACCATGTCAATTTTCTTGCAGTTTTCCAGCATCCATATAGTATTTTAAACCGTGGAGTGATAGGAAAGTACCATACATATTTTGAAGGACTTGATTCATTTTTCTTGAATCGATATGTGACACACTTAGGGAATTTTATGAGTGATTCATGGTTATTGCAAAACAATATGCAATCATTGGGAAAATCATTTATTTTTTTAGATATCAACCCCATTGAATATAGAATTCGTTTAAAATCATATATTCTATATGGTTGTTCATTTTCTTCGGGTATCATATCATTCGGAAGACCAAGTAGTTATGTAATGTCAGTGTCACTTCATTCGCTATCATCTTTCAAATTATATAACTTCAATACAGTTGACAATGTTGTGTATTTAGTAAAATCGGTATACAATGATCTCTTGGAACAACTATTTAATTTCTCAAAAAACTTTGGGCAATCATTAATGTCATCTTCAATTTCCATTTTCATTTCTTTCATGTGATCTCCATCATCATTTATATTGGTATTCATATAAAATTATTTATAAACCACAGTATCATCTCAATCGATGTGCACATTTAGTTTCTCTCTATGTTTATTCCAACATTTATAGCTATGATCTATTCCATGGAAAATCAAAATGTTCTTCCAACTCTTTTGGACTAATTTTTCTTGAATAACAATAAGGTAAACATGAAAAAAGTATTTGAGAAGGGTTGTATACATGCTCTATTGCAAACTTGATTAACTCTTTAATTCCATCTTCATACTCTTTTGTCAAACAATTAGTGTGCATCCATTTCCAATTAATATTCATCCTATTGTGTTCATAAAATATTAATTTTGTATAATAAATAAATAAATGCACATAATATATTCATTATCAAAGGTGAAAGTTATAGATAGTTATAATAAGGGAAACCCATCATTTGATTACTTCAAAGAATTTCAGTATTCTTTGAAGAAAATGGGTAATTAAATTTAAGAAAATAATTACTCAACTATGGTAGGTGTTATCCTCTGAATTCATTCAAAGGTGAAAGTTAGAGACAACTGTCATGCTCATCAGCTCATCTTCTGAACATTTATCATTGTATTTTGTTGTTTGGAACACATCCTCCGTCTCTTGTGAACATGAACCTATGTTGCTTGAAATACTCTAAGTGGTAGTCATTCATGGGATGACTACTGCTCAGAGTAGTACAAGCAACATAAAAGAGATGAGGGATGAGTCTCAAGAAACAAAATGCAAACTATTCAGGAGATGAAACTGATGAGAATGATAGTTGTCTATAAAAGATATGAGGGATGAGTCTCAAGCAAAAAATTGAAATAATAACTATTGTTTGACACACATCAAGTCTTTCTTAAATCCCCTAAACAAATGAAAATATAATATGGGAAATTAATGAGTAATAATAAACCCAAATATGATAAACATGAATAATAAAATCTCATTCAGTCAACTATAAGATATAAAAATGTATTGATAAACATTTTAATAAATAAAGAGTTGTTTCATATACATGGATGGTAATCAGAGATTCTTAGGGGTGGAACCAATACATGTAGACCTAAAATGATGAATACCTAAAAATAATTTATAATATATAGAATTTGATAACCTCCATTATATTTTTTGGAACAAGTGATGTAATAACCTAAGGAATTATTACATTTAATATTAATGGTATATCAAATATTTAAAAAGATCCCAAGACTATTAGGATGTAATATCGCCACACTGACCCATCCCAAGGATTACAGGGAGGTCATCACATCAAATATACCCATCTGAAGGATTATAGGTAGGCCACTAATACACATTGACTCATTTTTAATAATCTAGGGAGGTACATAAAGAAGTTGGCATAAAGCAATAATACAAATCAATAAGATATATCACAGACAAGAGAGATAAATACACCAACCCTTGCAACATCTATCCCATACACACTAGCCTCTACCGAGACAGAACGAATCTCGTGAGGTCACATTTTCTAAGTGGACTACCCTTACTTTACTTAGAAATCTAAGTGGAATCACAAAAATTAACAAATATATTAAACATCACTCCCCATCTAAAGTCTCTACTGCACAAATATGAAAATAACTAGTCAGTTTAATAAGTTGTGAAGCGGTCTCATGGGCTACTCAACCACCTTCATAAATGTAATGACCCAAAGTTTTTCAATGGAAAATTCCCTTCTTATATTTATGTCATAAAAACACAAAATAATTAACTACTAAGTGATAAGTGACCTTTAAACATAATTTTGTCACCCCTATGTTTGGAATTTTGAAAATCCAACATACACGGTTGTGTTCAAGATAGTTTTTGGAGTCTAATGAAACAAAAATAATTTTTGGTGAATAGTAACCTACCCTTATGAATAGTAACCTACCCTTATGAATAGAAACATGAACCTTATTAATAGTAAATAAGAGTAACATTACCTATGAATAATAAAATAACATTTAGACATCTTAGAAAGTGACAATTTGACCTTAGTAAACGTTTTTGGTATTTTATAAGTCATAAATAATTAATTAATTAATTTAAAAGAATATTTATTTTCCTGTAATGTATTAATAAATTAATTAATCAATTTATAATAGTTTTTAGATAATTTTATAATACCCTACGTAATTTTTTAAAGAACTATAAAATCAGTTTTAATCTTAAAAACTGTTTTTTTAAGTAAATTATGATTTTATTTAAATATTAAATTAATAATATTTATAAAATTATTTTTGAAAAATGGACTTCATTTTTGGATTCTACACGTTGAAAAATGGTTGGGGTAAATTTTTGGTAATCTTCTGAGATACTTGAATTTTTGATGAATAGTGGAATCTGATAATTCACAGTAAATGCTAAATAATGTATTAATTGAGTCACCGATGATGTTATGCTGATGTAAGACCACTTGGTTCGGGATTACATTATAAAATTACTGTTCTTGGTCGTTCAAGACTCACTATTCCTTGTCTTATGTGAAATTAATAAATTAATCAATTTTATATTAAGGAAACCCCTCTCCCCTCCACTATAAAAGTCACCCTTCACTCCCTCTTTTCCTCACACCTCTCAAGCTCCAAGCCATCTCTAAACTCTGCACAAACACCTTCCCTAGCCCCTCCCCCACGTACAAAAGCTTCTGGTCTCATCAAAAGACCAATCTTAGTCCCTTAAGGAGGTTCTCAAAAGGAAGATTCTAGAGGTAATTTCCCTCCCTCTTCTCCTTTAATTTTCCTTTCAAGTTCAAGTTCCTTTCTTGATATCTCTCTACCTATCTTCATACAAATTATTTTGTAACTCTAGTATTATACATATAATGTAATCTTATGATTCTGATGGTATATTATATCACCACACACCCTTTCCCTCTTCCTTTTATTTTATTAAAGAGAACGTTGTTCATGAGGTGTTAAATTTATCACCTTCAAAAACGACATGTTCTCTTCTTTCATTTCTACCTTCAATCTGGTCATGAAACCATTTTTATGGTTGAACCAGAATATTTTATATGTATTATGTTCTATTTTATGTTCTGGAAATAACCTATGGCCATATTACTAAGTGAAAAGTTAAAACGAGTTCGTTGTGATCCAAAAACCGCTCAAATTAACCCAAATAATCTTCATTTAATTATTATCTAATGATTCATCCACATAGATCTAATATAACTCATTATAAAATCATTCAAGCTTATGTAATATCATTAATAACATGTAATATCAGTTCTGGATGTTTACCCATGATCTACCCAAACATCAATTTAAGAATACAAGTGGACCGTTCAAGAAAACCATAAAAACGAACATCCCCGATCAATGTTTTTAAACTCTATAAGTCATCCAAAGGAACATAATATGAAATAATGAAACCATAATTAACCCTATTAATGTATAAAAGGTTCTGTAATTTCTAATTAATTAATATAATGTCATTATACAGGACATTAAAGAGAAGGAGGCATTCGAGTACAAGGTAAGGGGAAATCTCGAACCCAATTTTTCTTCCTTCGGGTTCTCCCTCTTTCACTCCATTTTTAATATGGTTACTCCTCAAAGATCATTTGTTCATAATTTACTTTACTTTCTGGGATATACATTTTTGTCACTGGTTTTTATGTCCATCAAAATGTTTTCCAAAATAACTCTTCTTTCAAGATCTCACCTTTTACCTCTCATTCAAGGTTGATGGTTCTTGTATCAAGTATGTTGTTCCCTCTTTCTTTTGGGAACCCAAAGCTTATGAATGTGTTATTATGAGATGAAACCCATTCCATTCCATGGGTTATTTATTTACATGTTTGATATGTGTTCTATGTGGCAAGCATGATAATGATAATTTTATGATGTGACGGGTGCGCTCGGAATTATATAGTGCAATATGAATGTTTAAATGTGACGGGTGCGCCCTGAATTATATAGCGCTCCAATGCATTGAGTAAAGTGATTAATCTCATGAGTAAATGTGAAATTATGTGTGAACAAGATGCTGGATTTGTTCACAAGTATGTGTGTTATTTAACCACTAATACATGATGTTTCATTTTTATGCATTGCCACATTTCAAGTTTATTGTTTATGCTCCTCTCATGTTCATGATCTTTTGTCTACGTCATGATTATGCTCACCCCATGCTATATTATTCTTATCTATCCTCTTACTGGCCTTCTAGCTCACCCCTTTTTATGTATATCCTCAGGTGGATACATGTACTAAGGAGAGGACAAGTGCCACTAAGAATCTAGTGAAGAAGAAATTAAATAAATGTTTATGGTTGATGTTGTATTTGTTATGTATGGTCCTAGTTTTCCCAAGACACTAAAACTCTGGATCCTCCATGTGTAATACTATTGTGTTTTTATCTTTAAAATGATGTAATAGTAATGTAAGAAAAGGCCGGGTCGCTATAGTTGGTATCAAAGGAAAGGTTTAGTTAATTTGGGGATTAGGATTAGTGAACCCTAGAGAAAACCTACAACATGAGACTAAGTACAAATATGCACGCAAGGATATTTACCTATGGATCCCATATGTTATGTTTTTGGTATAATTGTTTAAATGGATAAGTTATTCATGACTTGTTTACTTATGTTTTGTTCTAACCTTTTCTATTTTAGAAAATGGTGGGAACCAGGAGAAATCAGGCCAACAACTCTTGCGAGGGCCAATGCAATGATTGCCCGAACAACATCCCCAATGATTTGGGAGGTGGAGTTCAAAACTTCATGGCGATTCTTACCCAATTATCTCAGGTTATGAATAATAACCATAATAATAGGGAACATCCTCCTTCACCAAAGAGAGAGCAACTAGCAATCGAATGTTTTATGCGGCAATGACCACCGACGTTTTGTGGATCTTCTGATCCACTAGTTGTGGAATAGTGGGTCAACTCCATGGAGAAGATATTTTCTGTTCTTCACTGTTCCGAGATGGAGAAGGTGAATCTAGCCGTTTATCGTCTATATGGAGAAGCTGATCAATGGTGGGATTTGATTAAGAACACCAAGCCAAGGGAGGAAATTTAAGAGATGGAATGGGAAGACTTTAAGATAATGTTTCTTAATAAGTACTTCCCAAGAACTCTTCGCATGAAGATGGAGAGAGAATTCATAGAGATCAATAAAAAGTAAGGAGAATCTATCACAACCTATGAAGCAAATTTCACAAGGCTCTCAAGGTATGCTTCGGGTTTTGTTATCAACAATGATAAAAAAATTGATAGATTCTTTAGTGGATTAAAACCACATCTTCGAAAGGCTCTTGCAATTCGAGACTTTGGGAGTTATGAAGAAGTTGTTCGGTGTGCTCTCAAAGTGGATATGGAGTTTTGAGAATGGTCCCATGGCTATGGTGATAAGAAAATAAAGATGTAGTTTCAAGCCGGTGGATATAATGACAAAGGTGGGAAGAAAACACAACGACCCACATGCCAAAAATGTGGGAAGTTGCACCATGGGAACTACCTCAAAGGGACGGGGAAATGCTTCAAGTGTGGGAAAGAAGGACACCTTGCTCACGAGTGTTGAAAAGACATGAAAAGGAAGGATAATGTAGCCAATGAAAGGAGAGAACCACTCGTGGTTCAATGCTACAACTGTAGGGAGCTAGGGCACTATTCAAACCAGTGCACTAAACCTTGAGCTCTCGAGGGTAATCAGTGCCAACAACCACCAAAGCCAAAGGAACAAGGGAAGGCTTATGCCATCACTACTGCGGAGGTGGATCATGATAATGAAGTTGTACAAGGTACACTTCCTATTCACTCAAGAATGGAAAAAGTCTTATTTGGTTCTGGTTCTACGCATTTCTTTATATCTTGCAAGTTTGCTAGAACTATAGAATCGAAGCCCCGAAACCTTGAAGTAGAGATATCTGTAAAAACACCAAGTGGTGCAATCATTGCAACCCAAGTGTTTGAATCTTCTCCTGTTGACGTATGTGGGATGATTCTTCCGGCAAATCTCGTAATACTTCCCTTGGTGGAATTCGACGCTATAATGGGAATGGATTGGCTCTCGTTATATAGAGCACATATCAACTTTCGGGAAAAGGAAATATATTTTCATATTCTGAACCATCCCATGCTCCTCTACAAATTCAAGGAAGATCATGAATCTCCTCTGAGAAATCCTTCAATGGTTTGGGTGTTGATTCCCTATGAAGAAACATACCTCGCCCAAATGGTTGAGTTGAAGGAATGTTCCAACCTTGAGGAAATTCCCATCGTAAGGGAATACGGCGATGTATTTCCCAAAGAGTTACCCGGAATTCCCCCGGATAGTGAGGTATAGTTCTCAATTGAACTCATACCCGGAGCTACTCCTATCTCGAAGTTCCCCTATAGGAGGGCTCCTATCAAACTGGAGGAGTTAAAGAAGCAGTTTCAAGAGCATCTAGACAAAGGGTTCATATGCCCTAGTGCATCACCTTGGGGTGAGCCAGTACTCTTTGTGAAGAAGAAGGATGGTACCATGCGGCTGTGTAACGATTATCAGGAACTCAACAAGATCACCATAAAGAACAAGTATCCTCTCCCAAGGATTGATGACTTGTTCGATCAGTTAAGAGGAGATCAATACTTCTCAAAGGTGGATCTTCGTTCTGGATATCATCAGGTAAAGGTGAAGAAGGAAGATATTCAGAAGACTGCCTTCCGTACAAGGTATGGGCACTATGAGTTTTTGGTGATTCCCTTTGGACTTACTAATGCCCCTGAAATATTCATGGATTTGATGAATAGAGTCTTTAAACATTACCTCGAAAAAATTGTGGTAGTGTTTATTGATGATATTCTCATCTACTCCAAGAGCAAGGAGGAACATGAAGAACATCTAAGACTTGTGTTGGCGACATTGAGAAAGGAGAAGTTGTACGCCAAGTTCAGCAAGTGTGACTTTTGGATGAATCAAGTCATGTTCTTGGGACATGTGATCATAAGCGAGGGAATTTTTGTGGACCCTTCAAAGACAAAGGCGATTGAGGAATGGCCCAGGACCTCTAGTGTCACAGAAATCCGTAGTTTTCTTGGATTAGCTGGGTACTATCGACGTTTTTGAGAAACTTCTCACGATTGTCAAGCCCGCTAACTAAGTTAACAAGGAAAGGGGTAAAGTATGTATGGACGGAAGAATGTGAGGGAAGCTTCAAGGAGCTAAAGAGAAGGTTAATCACTGCACCTGTACTCACACTACCGAAAAGTGGAGAAAGTTTTGTGATATACAGCGATGCTTCAAATAAAGGCTTGGGTTGTGTACTCATGAAAAATGATAATGTGATAGCCTACACCTCACGACAGTTGAAGATCCATGAGCAGAACTACCCGATGCATGATCTAGAGCTGGCAGCCGTGATTTTTTCCTTGAAAATCTGGTGGCACTACCTTTATGGCGAGAAGTGTGACATATACACCGACCACAAGATCCTAAAGTATATATTCACACAAAAGGAGCTCAACATGCATCAAAGGAGATGGTTAGAGCTAATCAAGGATTATGATTGCTCTATTCACTATCATCCTGGAAAGGCGAACAAGGTAGCTGATGCTCTAAGCAAGAAAGAACCTGCTACTCTATCCATGTTGAGGATTGAGAAAGACCCTATCTTCTTGGATATACAAAGGATGGATTTGGTAATCGTAAGGGCAGGGGATACATCCTACCTTGCCCAAATGATTGTGCAACCATCCATCCAACAGAAGATTAAGGAAGAACAAAGGGATGATGTGGAGATACAAAAGAGGTTGAATGCAGTAATGGAAGGGAAGCTGCAAGAGTTCCATATCGATGATGATGGTGTGATTTGGTTTGGAACGCGGCTTTGTGTGCCTTCATAACCCAGGATAAAGAAGGAGCTATTGGATAATGCACATAGCTCAACTTTCTCTATCCATTCTGGGAGTACCAAGATGTACCGTGATCTCCGAAAACACTTCTGGTGGGATAACATGAAGAAGGAGATTGCAGAATATATATCAAGGTGCTTGGTATGTCAACAAGTTAAAGCTGAGCGACAAAAGTCCAAAGGTTTGATGCAGCCATTGCCTATACCCATGTGGAAATGGGAAAATGTTACTATAGACTTTGTCACGGGTCTCCTGAAGACGTCAAAGGGGAATAATGCGATATGGGTTGTGGATGATCGACTCACCAAGACTGCCCATTTTATTTCTATTCGGGAAGACCTCTCACTTGAACAACTTGCAAGGATATATGTGAAGGAAGTAGTGATATTGCACGGTGTTCCACTCTCGATTGTCTCTGACCGTGATCCAAGGTTCACATCTAAATTCTAGAGGAGCCTTCAACATGCTTTGAGTACTAAATTAAATTTCAGCACGGCCTATCACCCCCAAACTGATGGCCAGTCTGAAAGGACTATTCAGACACTCGAAGATATGCTAAGAGCATGCTCTCTAGAATTCAAAGGTGGATGGGATCATCACCTCCCATTGGTTGAGTTCTCATACAACAATAGCTTCCACTCGAGTATTCAGATGGCTCCGTATGAAGCTCTTTATGGGAAGCGATGTAGAACTCCAACCTGTTGGGATGAAGTTGGAGAAAGAAAACTACTTGGACCCGATCTTGTGCAGGAGATGACTGAGAAGGTTCAAGTCATCCAGAAACACATCAAAGCTGCTCAAAGTTGGCAAAAGAGCTATGCTGACAATTGTCGAAGGGACTTGGAGTTCGGCGTTGGGGATAAAGTCTTCCTTTGAATATCTCCATGGAAGAGAGTCATGTGATTCGGTAAGAAAGGGAAGCTAAGCCCAAGGTACATTGGCCCCTTTGAGATCCTTGACCGCATAGGAGTCGTGGCCTATCGTATGGCACTCCCACTGAATATGGCTCAAATTCATGATGTATTTCATGTATCACTACTGAGGAAGTACATACCAGACCCATCACATGTACTAAACTCAGAGGTGGTGCAGCTGGAAGATGATCTCTCCTATGAGGAGCATTCGGTGAAAAATTTGGGCCGAAGTGATAAGGTTCTACGCAACAAGACAACTCGCCTTGTCAAAGTGTTGTGGAGGAACCATAAGTTTGAGGAAGCAACTTGGGAACTAGAAGAGGAAATGAAGGATAAGTACCCTCACCTGTTTGTGTAAAGTGAAATTTTGGGGGAGAAATTTCTTAAGGGGGGAAGAATGTAACGACCCAAGTTTTTCAATGGAAAATTCCTTTCTTATATTTATGTCATAAAAATACAAAATAATGAACTACTAAGTGATAAGTGACCTTTAAACATAATTTTGTCACCCCTATGTTTGGAATTTTTAAAATCCAACATACACGGTTGTGTTCAAGATAGTTTTTGGAGTCTAATGAAACAAAAATATTTTTTGGTGAATAGTAACCTACCCTTATGAATAGTAACCTACCATTATGAATAGTAACATGACCCTTATGAATAGTAAATAATAGTAACATTACCTATGAATAATAAAATAACATTTAGACATCTTAGAAAGTGACAATTTGACCTTATTAAACGTTTTTGGTATTTTATAAGTCATAAATAATTAATTAATTAATTTAAAAGAATATTTATTTTCCTGTAATGTATTCATAAATTAATTAATCAATGTATAATAGTTTTTAGATAATTTTATAAGACCCTACGTAATTTTTTAAATAACTATAAAATCAGTTTTAATCTTAAAAACTGTTTTTTTAAGTAAATTATGATTTTATTTAAATATTAAATTAATAATATTTAGAAAATTATTTTTGAAAAATGGACTTCATTTTTAGATTCTACACGTAGAAAAATGGTTGGGGTAAATTTTTGGGAATTTTCTGAGATACTTGAATTTTTGATGAATAGTGGAATCTGATAATTCACAGTAAATGCTAAATAATGTATTAATTGAGTCACCGATGATGTTCTGATGATGTAAGCCCACTTGGTTCAGGATTAAATTATAAAATTACTATTCTTGGTCATTCAAGACTCACTATTCCTTGTCTTAGGTGAAATTAATAAATTAATCAATTTTATATTAAGGAAACCCCTCTCCCCTCCACTATAAAAGCCACCCTTCACTCCCTCTTTTCCTCACACCTCTCAAGCTCCAAGCCATCTCTAAACTCTGCCCAAACACCTTCCCTAGCCCCTCCCCCACGTCCAAAATCTTCTGGTCTCATCAGAAGACCAAGCTTAGTCCCTTAAGGAGGTTCTCAAAAGGAAGATTCTAGAGGTAATTTCCCTCCCTCTTCTCCTTTAATTTTCCTTTCAAGTTCAAGTTCCTTTCTTGATCTCTCTCTACCTATCTTCATAAAAATTGTTTTGTAACTATATTATTATACATATAATGTAATATTATGATTCTGATGTTATATTATATCACCACACACCCTTTCCCTCTTCCTTTTATTTTATTAAAGAGAACGTTGTTCATGAGGTGTTAAATTTATCACCTTCAAAAACGACATGTTCTCTTCTTTCATTTCTACCTTCAATCTGGTCATGAAACCATTTTTATGGTTGAACCAGAATATTTTATATGTATTATGTTATATTTTATGTTCTGGAAATAACCTATGGCCATATTACTAAGTGAAAAGTTAAAACGAGTTCGTTGTGATCCAAAAACCGCTCAAATTAACCCAAATAATCTTCATTTAATTCTTATCTAATGATTCATCCACATAGATCTAATATAACTCATTATAAAATCATTCAAGATTATTTAATATCATTAATAACATGTAATATCAGTTCTGGATGTTTACCCATGATCTACCCAAACATCAATTTAAGAATACAAGTGGACCGTTCAAGAAAACCATGAAAACGAACATCCCCGATCAATGTTTTTAAACTCTATAAGTCATCCAAAGGAACATAATATGAAATAATGAAACCATAATGAACCCTATTAATGTATAAAAGGTTCTGGAATTTCTAATTAATTAATATAATGTCATTATACAGTACATTAAAGAGAAGGAGGCATTCGAGTACAAGGTAAGGGGAAATCTCGAACCCAATTTTTCTTCCTTCGGGTTCTCCCTCTTTCACTCCATTTTTAATATGGTTACTCCTCAAAGATCATTTGTTCATAATTTACTTTAATTTCTGGGATATACATTTTTGTCACTGGTTTTTATGTTCATCAAAATGTTTTCCAAAAGAACTCTTCTTTCAAGATCTCACCTTTTACCTCTCATTCAAGGTTGATGGTTCTTGTATCAAGTATGTTGTTCCCTCTTTCTTTTGGGAACCCAAAGCTTATGAATGTGTTATTATGAGATTAAACCCATTCCATTCCATGGGTTATTTATGTACATGTTTTATATGTGTTCTATGTGTCAAGCATGATAATGATAATGTTATGATGTGACGGGTGCGCCCGGAATTATATAGCGCAATATGAATGTTTAAATGTGACGGGTGCGCCCGGAATTATATAGCGCTCCAATGCATTGGGTAAAGTGATGAATCTCATGAGTAAATATGAAATTATATGTGAACAAGATGCTAGATTTTTTCACAAGTATGTGTGGTAGTTAACCACTAAGACATGATGTTTCATTTTTATGCATTGCCACATTTCAAGTTTATTGTTTATGCTCCTCTCATGTTCATGATCTTTTGCCTACGTTGTGATTATGCTCACCCCATGATATATTGTTCTTATCTATCCTCTTAATGGGCTTCTATCTCACCCCTTTTGATGTATATCCTCAGGTGGATACATGTACTAAGCAGAGGACAAGTGCCACTAAGAAGCTAGTGAAGAAGAAATTAAATAAATGTTTATGGTTGATGTTGTATTTGTTATGTATGGTCCTAGTTTTCCCAAGACACTAAACCTCTGGATCCTCCATGTGTAATACTATTGTGTTTTTTATCTTTAGAATGATTTAATAGTAATGTAAGAAAATGCTGGGTCGCTATAATAAAAATTGATACATACAAAATTATATAGACAGTGTAAAATGGGATGAGACTTCTACCATATGGTTAATTCCTGTCACGAACCGAATCTGGTCGCCACCATTAACGGCACCAAACCCAGCCCATGGAAAGACCCAAAGGGTGTTACATATCCCCACGGGCTGGTACAAGTGCTCGGGTATCAAAAAAATTTGGTTTGGGAACGATTTACCCGAGTATGAAAGCATAAAACATAAAAAAACAATCAATAATTAGAATCTGAAATTTTCATGCTAAACAATTCTTAACAAAACCAGATATGAATATATTTGTTTAAAGACACTACTAGTGGTCCAAATAAAAATAATGACAACAGAAATACATCCCCATGGACTCCACACGACAAGGGGGTCATCACCCGCAAGCCTTCTCCACAACTCCGCCCCAGCGATAGGGACTAACACCCTGAACCGCTATCACCCTTAGCCTTCCCTTTACCTGAGTCAAGCATAAGAAGGTATACTTAAACCCAATGGTTGTAAGTAGGGTGTGAGCCTAAGCCCAATAGGATACCACCAGATTATTTCAAAGAGCTTTCAATACAATGTGAACAAAACAAGCAATTTTAATACACAAGGTGAAACAGTTTTAAAATTCCATGAAATGCAACTTTCAATTGAAAACATTTTTCAATACGAGAATTTCAGAATGTTAACACATTAAAATAAAAATGTTAGCTAATATAATTTACTTACAAACACACCCTAGTACATGGGTAAATACCACAAATCCAATGAGCAACAAAATCGGAACACCCCTAGGCACTAGGTTGTCTCGGGCCCTATGTACCTCATACCTCGGTGTAAAGTAACCATAAAAAAATCCATTATCGTGCACGATCCACTAGTAGGTAACATACCCATAATCTATTGGTCCCCAATCATCATCCACATAGTTTAGTTAGAGTTGTAGTTATCCAAATGCTAAGTGAAACAGGGACAAAACTCATCCGGTCCACTAGCCATACTAGTACAAATCCACCCCACCTAGGTACCCGGGATTCCCCTTTTGTGCTCAATCAATTTCATCATAAAACATAAATATATTTTCATATAACACACCACTAATGGTCACACACAAATAATACAGTAGTTATCACATTTTATACCACTTAAAACACACAACAAAACACTTAGATTTTTAATAAAACAATTCCTCCAAATCTCGTAATGTTTCACACATCAAACTCCTTAAAAACCAAACTTGCACACTATGTGCACACCATAAGGTTACCAAAACAAAAAATTCAGACCAATAAATTTATATTAAAACAAAAAATCGTTTTTTTTAGGGCATCCCCTTGTGAACCAAGAAATTATAACTTTGAAAACCCTCCATTTTTACACAAACATGGGACTTAAAGTTCACTTGTTCCACAAACACTATTAAAACCCATTTTCACAGAAAAAAAAACAAAGGTGATAAAAATAAAAAAATTATTAGAATCCCTATTATAGTTCAATAAAATCAATTAAGTATTAATAGGGAATTCCCTAATAAACCAATAAAACATTCCCATGAAATCCCCCCAAATTTCACATGAAGTTTGCATTTAAAAATTCATTTGCAAAACAAACACCAATAAAACTAATTTTTACAGAAATAATAAAATGAGATAAACCTGAAATTATGATAAATACAACATGATAATATACAAAGATTTCATAAACATGGAATCACCTACCAAAAGAGTCAAGAACCGCAAATCCTAGTGCGGAACTTCAACCGCACCACCACCGCACCACAAGGGAGTGATATCAAACCTAAAACCAGATTATTGGACCAAGAAACTCAAAATTAAACCCTAGTTATGAATACCTAGATTATTTACATTTGGGGATTCAAGAAAAAAATGATAAAGCTTAAGGAAATGGAAGGAACTTAGAAGGATAATCACTTACTTCAAAAATCTGGACGATTTTAGAAACCTGAAAAGTTCGGCCCTAATTCCCGACTGATACGATCTCCAAAGAGGGGGAAACGAATCTGGGGGTGCGGCCAGGTACATTGGGAGAATGTTGTAGGTATAATCACTAAAAAAGGATAAAAAATGAATATTTTATGAAATAATTAAAAAACAATTTTAAAACTGGAAATGGGCTTTCGGGTTGGCCCAATACCTAATTTGATCACCAAAATCCAAGATGCTAATGAATTTTTAAGGGGACCAAATTTCTTTGGTGGTTTTAATAGTTAAATAAATATCATTTTGGAAGTTTAATGGGTGAAAAAGGTTGAAAAATGAAGGAGTTATTAAAGAAACAAAATATACTTTCAAAACTGGAAATGGGCACTCGGGTTGGACCAAATTTTAAGAACCCACCATTTCCTTCAAAAATGCATGGAAAACCCCCAAAAAAATCAAGGATGTAAATTAAAGTAAAAATACCTTTAAAATATGTCATTTATGTGAAAATTATTCTCACCATGAAGGACTTTCCACCCCAGAAAGTCAACATGAAGCTTGATTGGAAAACAAGAACGGGTACTCTACCTCGACCCATGACTTCCACTCCCATGTCTCATGTGTATCATTCCCATTCTAACATAGAACCCAGACTAATGGAATAGACTTCCCTCGAAGTATCTTCTCTTGGTAGTCCACTATTTTTACCGGCCTCTCAATAACAGACAAGTCAGAATCTATCTCCAGTTCTTCCCAACTCAACACATGGGATGGATCCGGGTTGTATTTCTTCAACTGAGAGACGTGGAAGACATCATGGATGGATGTCAACTGAGAAGGTAAGGCCAACCTGTATTCCACCTTTCCAATATGCTCAGTGATCTCAAAGGGCCCGACATACCGTGGCATCAGCTTACCTTGCTTCCCCAATCGACGATGGCTCGGACGAGGGGCCACTTTTAAGAATACCCTATCACCCACAGAAAACTCTAGGTCTCGAGGCCTCCAGTCAGCATAAGATTTATGACGACTCTCAGCTGTCAATAAGTGCTGCCTGATCAACTTGACCTTCTCAGAATTCTCCTGCATAAGACTCGACCCCAATAGTGAAGTATCTCCTACCTTAGCCCAACATAGGGGGGACCGACATGACCGACCATAGAGCGCCTCAAAAGGGGTCATTCGAATCTAGGATTGGTAACTATTATTATAAGAAAACTCAACCAATCCCAAATGGCTATCCCAAGAACCTCCAAATTCTATGACACATGCATGAAGCATGTCCTCCAAAATCTGATTCGCCCACTCTGTCTGACCATCCGTCTGAGGGTGGTATGTCGTGCTCATCTTAATCTGAGACCCCAAGGCCTTCTAAAGGTATTCCCAAAATCGAGAAGTGAAGCGGGGGTATCTATCTGAGACAACTGCTGATGGTACACCATGGAGTCTCACCACTTCCTAAAGATACAAATGGCCCAACTCATCCACTTTAGTTGTATCTTTTATCAGAATGAAGTGGGATAATTTGGTCAGACAATCGATCACCACACAAATGGAATTTTTACCCCAAGGTGTATGAGGTAAGCCAACAATGAAGTCCATGGCGACCTCGTCCCACTTCCAGGTAGAAATGGGTAGTGGCTGGAGCAAACTGGAAGGCCTTTGGTGCTCTTCTTTCACCTGCTGTCATGTGTAGCATCTCGAAACAAAGTCCGTTGTGTCTCGTCTCATACCAGGCCACCAAAACTGTTGATAGAAATCATAATACATCTTAGTGGCACCCGGATAGACAGCCCACTGAGACTGGTGGCTATCCGTCATCACCACCTTCCACAGAGATAATGGCACTACTGAACGGCCCTTGAAGCACAAGATTCCCTCAAGAGACGATGACCAATCATAGGATGTCTCCCCACCATGAAGAAACTGCTTCGACCGCTGACACAGCTCATCACTAGGTTGTTCCCACAGAATCAACTCCAATAGAGAAGGAGTCAACTGGACGCTAGCCAAGAATTCCCCTCTACTTTGTTCCCTGGTCTCCATATGCATCTGAGAAAAGAGCCCCATCAATGCCCACTCATCACTGGACTTCCTCAAAGATTGCATTGGAACCCTTCTTCTCAAGGCGTCGGCCACTACATTACCCTTACCTGGGGTGTAGACAATTTCAAAGTCAAAACCCTGCAAGTACTCAATCCAGCGACGCTGCCTCAAGTTTAGGTCCTTCTGCAAGAAGATATAAGTCAAGATTTTGTGATCAGAGTATACCATAAACTTCTACCCAAAGAGGTAGTGATGCCATGTCTTCAAAGCATGCATCACCGCTGCCAACTCCAAGTCATGGGTCAGGTAGTTCTTTTCATGTGGTCGAAGTTGGTGAGAGCCATACGTGACCACATGATCATCCTGCATAAGCACGCACCCAAGACCCATACCTGAAGCATCACAATAGACCACATATCCCTTTCCTACCTCTAGTAAAATCAGCACGGGGGCGGTAGTCAACTGCCTCTTCATCTCCTCGAACGACGCCTGGAATTATGGACCCCATACAAACTTCACCCCTTTCCGGGTGAGGGAAGTCATCGGTGGATCAAGCCGAGAGAAATCCCGAACGAATCACCTGTAATAACCAGTCAGGCCAAGGAAACTCCCGATCTCGAACACATTCTTCGGCTACTCCCATGACATAACCGCAATAATCTTCTCGGGGTCCACTGAAACCCCCTTCTCAGAGATCACATGCCCCAGAAAATCTCACTTCCCTGATCCAAAAAGTGCACTTTGACAGCTTTTCATAGAGGCGGTGATCTCGTAATATACCCAAAACGATCCTCAAGTGATGTTTGTGTTCCTCCTCAAAGCTAGAGTATACCAGAATGTCATCCAAGAACACCACAACAAATGAATCGAGATACTGATAGAACACCCTATTCATGAGTTCCATAAAGACCGCTGGAGCATTGTTCAATCCGAAGGGCGTGACCAAATACTCAAAGTGGTCGTACCTGCTTCGAAAGGTTGTCTTCAGGATATCTGTCTCTTTCACCCGAAGTTGATGATACCCCAAACGCAGGTCTATCTTTGAGAACCACTTTTCCCCCTTCAACTGATCGAACAAATCATCTATTCTGGTCAAAGGGTATTTATTCTTAATTGTTACCTTATTCAGCTTCTGGTAGTCAATGCACAACCGGAGGGATCCATCAGCCTTTTTTGCGAAAAACACAGGAGCGGCCCAAGGAGAGACGCTCGGGCGAATGAATCCTTTGGATTCTAGGTCATCCAGCTGTATCTTTAATTCCCTCAGCTCGGTGGGGGACATGCGATAAGAGGGAAGAGATATCGGTTGTGTTCCCAGCGCCAGATCAATCGAAAACTCCACATCCCGCTCCGGGGGTAAACCTGAAAAATCATTCGGGAATACCTCCGGAAACTCGTTCACTACATGAGGTAATGAACCTTCAGGGGAAAGACCATCCTCTAGCATGAGAGAAGATAACTGGAAGATAACACTTCCCAAATCTAGGAGTGGAGGCCCTACGCAACCTGACCAAGGATCCCATTCTCCATGAAATACCTGACGACTCCCATCAGGTGTCGTGAAACTCACACGCCGTCTGTAGCAATCGATGTGTGCCTGGAAGTGTACTAGCCAATACATCCTGAGTATGACATCAAAAGAGTCTATATTTAATACCAAGAGGTCCCACTCCATCTCGACCCCTGACACAGAAAGAGCACACGATGGGCACCTGAGAACCTGCTCCTTCTTCTTTCCCAGCGGTGTCACCAACTCCATCGCGAAAGACATCAACTCAGTTGGAAAATTCCAAATTTCCACAAAATGGGCAGAAATGAATGAAACAGAGGCACTGGTATCAAAAAGAGTAGTATCTATAGAAGATGTGATCAGAACGGTACCTCAAACTATCGACGGTCCCGCCTCTGATCCTACTGGTGCCTGATCCACTGCATGGAGATGTCCAGTATCTGCCTAAGGATGACCGCTAGTCTGTGGCTATGCCCTGAACTAGATCTACCCATAAGACGACCCATTCCTACCACCACATCTTCCAAATCGAGATCCCCCGGTCCTCGATGGCTCACACTGTGCTGGTACTCCTCTTGAAGCCACTGACCCAGCCCCACCCGGAAGTGGACGTGCCACACCACAGAAACGCTGCAAATGCCTCATACATCCACACTGGTAACAAGTCTTTGGAGGATGTGGACATTCTGGTCGGATGTGCCCGGGCTTCCCACACTGGTGGCACACAACCGATCTTGCATCAGAAGCCAGAGAAGAAAACTTCCTGGAAGAGTGGCATGAACTGGCACCTCCTTTATTCACAATATCATCTCACTTCCTTTTCTTCTCTGAGGAGCTGCCACTTCCCACTACTGATACTGAACCATAGAAACCAGCCTTGCCTTTATTATCAATCTCCACCATGCACGCCTGATCAACGACCTCATCATAGGTCCTCAGCTTAACCAAGAACACCTAGGAGTATATCTCTGGTCGCAAGCCTTTCTCAAACCTCTGGGCCTTCGCCTGCTCATTAGAGACAAGTTTTGGAGAATACCGAACCAACTCAGCGAAACTTTTGGCATACTCCATCATAGATAGATTCCCTTGAACAAGTTCCATGAACTCTCTAGACCTATCATAATCCAACACCTCAGGGCAATACTGTTCATTGAAGACAGCCTTGAAATCTCTCCAGCGCATCTGCTCATTCTTCCCAGCCTGAAGCACTGACTCCCACCACTTACGGCTTGGACCCTCCAACATAAAGGAGGTACACTTCACCCTGAGCTCCTTAGGTGTTTCTAGGAACTCAAACATATGCTCGATCTTCTTGATCCATTCTTCTGCTTCATGGGGTTCTGAGCTACCTCGGAAGGTATGAGGCTTGTTTTTCAGAAACTCTTGTGCTTTATCTTTTCTAGGACCTATCTCTTCTTCCCTAATAGGAATAGGAGCAGGAGATGGTCCCTATCCTAAATCTTGGATAGCCCGAACCACAGCCTCCACAAGCCTCTGATCAATCGGTGTGGGAGAACTCTCCCCAGCTTCCTCTTGTGGGCGCGTGGGAGCTTTCCGGGGAGGCATGTTGCTACAAAATGCAACAGTAACAAAACAAAAGTAAATACCACAATTATGAAAATTGTAATCAAATACATCAAATATAAATAAACTAAACACATTCTAGTAATAAAAGAAACAACTACTCCACATCCGCCAGATGTTCACATGTGGTCTGCAGCCCACACGTCTCACCTGAAAGTGAAGTCAATCCGTAAATTCCAACATCCCCTGGTGACTCAAGGTCTGTCATGAGAGGTGCGGGCCAGACACCCTACTCACAATTAATACCCCGATCCCTGACATTCCTAGCTCCTTCCTATACCGACTCATCCCAAAATTGCAATATAACCCAAAAACTTTAACCTGCCTCTGATACTATTTTGTCACGAACCGAATTTGATCGCCACCATTAACGGCACCAAACCCGGCCCATGGAAAGGCCCGAAGGGCGTTCCCTATCCCCACGGGTTGGAACAAGTGCTCGAGTATCAAAAAAATCTGGTTTGGGAATGATTTACCCGAGTATGAAAGCATAAAACATAAAAAAACAATCAATAATTAGAATCTGGAATTTTCATGTTAAACAATTCTTAACAAAACCAGTTCTGAATATATTTGTTTAAAGACACTAATAGTGGTCCAAATACAAATAATGAAAATATCAAGACATCCCCATGGACTCCACACGACAAGGGGGTCATCACCCGCAAGCCTTCTCCACAACTCTGCCCCAGCGATGGGGACTAACACCCTGAACCACCATCACCCTTAGCCTTCCCTTTACCTGAGTCAAGCATAAGAAGGTCTACTTACACCAAATAAGTTTAAGTAGGGTGTGATCATAAGCTCAATAGGATACCACCATATGATTCCAAAGAGCATGCAATACAATGTGAACAAAACAAGCAATTTTAATACACAAGGTGAAATAGTTTTAAAATTCCATGAAATGCAACTTTCAATTGAAAAAAGTTTTCAATACGAGAATTTCATAATGTTAAAACATTAAAATAAAAATTTTATCTACTATAATTTACTTCCAAACACACCCTATTACATGGGTAAATACCACAAATCCAATTATCAACAAAATCATAACACCCCTAGGCACTAGGTTGTCTCAGGACCTATGTACCTCGTACCTCGGTGTAAAGTAACCATAGAAAAATATGTTCTCGTGCACGATCCACTAGTAGGGAACATACCCATAACCTAGTGGTCCCCAATCATCATTCACATAGTTTAGTTAGAGTTGTAGTTATCCAAATTCTAAGTGAAACAGGGACAAAACTCATCTGGTCCACTAGTCGTACTAGTACAAATCCGCCCCACCTAGGTACTCGGGCTTCCCCTTTTGTGCTCAATCAATTTCATCATGAAACATAAATATATTTTCATATAACACACCACTACTGGTCACACAAAAATAATACTATCACATTTTATACCACTTAAAACACACAACAAAACACATAGATTTTTAATAAAACAATTCCTCCAAATCTCGTAATGTTTCACACATCAAACTCCTTAAAAACCAAACTTCCACACTATGTGCACACCATAAGGTTACCAAAACAAAAAAATCAGACCAATAAATTTCTATTAAAACAACAAATCATTTTTTAGGGCATCCCCTTATGAACCAAGAAATGATAACTTTGAAAAACCTCCATTTTTACACAAACATGGGACTTAAAGTTCACTTGTTCCACAAACATTATTAAAACCCATTTTCACATAAAAAACAAAGGGGATAAAAATAAAAACATTATTGGAAGCCCTATTATAGTTCAATAAAATCAATTAAGTATTAATAGGGAATTCCCTAATAAACCAATAAAACATTCCCATGAAATCCCCCCAAATTTCACATGAAGTTTGCATTTAAAAATTCATTTGAAAAAAAAAACAATAAAACTAATTTTTAAAGCAATAATAAAATGAGATAAACCTGAAAGTATGATAAATACAGCATGATAAGATACAAAGATTGCATAAAAATGGAATCACCTACCAAAAGAGTCAAGAACCGCAAATCCTAGTGCGGAACTTCAACCGCACCACCACCGCACCACAAGGGAGTGATATCAAACCTAAAACTAGAGGATTGGACCAAGAAACTCAAAATGAAACCCTAGGTACAAATCCCTATCTTCTGAAAATTTGGTGATTCAAGAAAAAAAAATAGAAGGCTTAAGGAAAGGGAAGAAACTTAGAAGGATAGTCACTTACTTCAAAAATCTGGACGATTTTAGCAACCTGAGAAGTTCGGCCCTAATTCCTGACTGATACGATATCTAAAGAGGGGGAAACGAAGCTGGGGGTGCGGCCAGGTACAGTGGGAGCAGGTGATAGGTGGAATCACCGAAAAAGGATAAAAATGAATATTTTATGAAAGAATTAAAAAAACAATTTTAAAACTGGAAATGGGCTTTCGGGTTGGCCCAATACCTAATTTGATCACCCAAATCCAAGATGCTAATAAATTTTTGAGGGCCCCAAATTTCTTTGGTGATTTTAATAGTTAAATGAAGGTCATTTTGGAAGTTTAATGGGTGAAAAAGGTTGAAAAATGAAGGAGTTATTAAAGAAACAAAATATACTTTCAAAACTGGAAAATTGGCTCTCGGGTTGGCCCAAATTTTAAGAACCCACAATTTCCTTCAAAAATGCATGGAAACCCCCCAAAAAATCAATTATGTAAATTAAAGGAAAAATACCTTTAAAATATGTCATGTATGTGACAATTCCACTATTTATCCAATGAAAATAAGGCATGATTCATCCACACTTTCACATAAATAAAAGACTAGCTCACAAATCCCATGTATTAATTCACAGCTGCAATTGAGAAGGCGATGCTCATATAGCCTAGGAGCGAAGCTGGGAAGGCTCGTATATCGATGTTTCACACTCTAAAAATCCCAAGTATCAAAATGGACGATCTTTGCGGCCAAATCTCCAAAATGGCTAACTCACCACACTCACAGTTGCAAAACAGTGTCCACCACGGCCAGAACCACTGATGTTTTACACCCCGAGTTCCCCAAGAGAAAGTAGAGAAAGACTTACATTCGAGAGAAATTAGAGAAAGACTTGCTTTCAAGCATTGGATTCCTTCAACCCTTGAATCATTTGAGCCTTGGATTTGAGCCCTGAAATTGTTCGAACCTTGATTCAAGCCTTGATTCGAGCTTAGATTCATTGAGGAGGAGCAACGACAGAGGTTGTCTTTCGTGGAAAGATTCAGATATCACGAAAAGTTCGCGACTGGTTCTGGTTTTTTAAATAGATCGGGACACTTTTATCAACGCTTCCAAAAAAACAACGATAAAGATCTCTTTTATCAGTGCTTAAGTAATAAACTCTGATAAAAGATTTATAATTATAATTATAAATAAAAATATTTGTAAAAATATTTATAAAATTATATATATATAATAAATATATTCTTTATTTAAATATATATATATTTATTTATAATTTTATAAATACTTTTTTAAAAAATAATATTTATATCATTATGTATAATTATATATATATATAATAAATATACATAAGTATAAATATAGTAAAGATATTCATTATTTGAATAAATTTATTATAAATTTAATAATTATTTAAATATATATGATTATTTATTTATAATTGTATAAATAATTTTTTTTAAATAATATTTATAATTACAAATATATAAATATAGTAAATATGCATTTATAAATATATTTATTTATAAATATTTTTTTACAAGTATATTTTTAACATTATTAATGAATATTTGATCTTAAGTGCATGCATGTTAAATATGAGTGAGAATAAATTAAAAATGAGTACACTTTAACAATATTGAAAAAATAAATAAGTTTTATTAATTACATATAAATTATTAAAAAATATGGATATATATTGAAATAAAGATGAATACATATTGAAAATATTAAAACATAGTAAATAAATATATAAAAAATAAAAATGAATTAATTACGTATGTGTGAAATTAATATAACACGTTTAATCTATGTTAAATTGGAAAATCAAACAACATTCAATTATGTTCATTACTCAATGCAATTAGTTAGTATTTTTAATTCATATTGATTTTTAATTATAAACCATTATTCGCTAAATATATCACTATTTAATGTAAAGCATAAATATTTTATATTATATAAATCACATTTATATATATTCATATATATATATATTTAATATATACTATTTATTAACATTATCAGTGATTATTTAATTAATACAATGTTAAATATTATTCTCAATTTACTTATTTTTAATTTTTATTAGTTTAATTTTCATTTTGCATATATCTTTTTATTTAATATATAATATTTATTAGTATTTGTAATTTATATATAGTATAATGAACGCTCCAACTTCGAAGGACGATGCATCTCAATTGTATGGATTTATCTTGGGGAAGATCTGGTCATTAACTGAAGGCTTTGAGGCATGAAAATTTTCTTTTATCAAGCGAGAAGGGAATATGGAAGCTCATTATTTGGCTCGTTTTGGGAAATCTTAGGGTGATCATTGTTGGGTGGACTCGTTTCCTGATTGGCTTTGTAGGCCTGGTTTGCTTGATCAGTAATATATCTCATCTTTTCTAAAAAAATAGTATAATGAATTTATTAATTTTTATCAATAATTATTTAATTAGTAAAAATTTTAATATTTTTTTAATAGGCTCATTTTTATTATTTATTTATTTATTTATTTCATTTTATTCAGACCTTTATCAACGCTAAAAAACACTGAAAAATGATCTATTTATGAGTGTTAAAAATAAAGTACTGATAAATGGTACCATTTATTAGTGGTGAAGATAAAATTATGCTAAAGGGTAACTTTTTTCAGCGCTTGTTTTAGTGCTTATAAAGGTTCTTTTTATCAGTGTTTTTTTCTAACGCTGATAAAGGTCAACGCTGTTAAAGTCCAAGTTTGTAGTAGTGTATGATTGTAAAATATACAACGCATATATTTTAGTGATACGATAAAAAGTCGATAAAATGCAATAGTAGCCAGATAAGAAGGTAGCAAACCATTTATCATAACTTCTGGCAGTGGCAAACGTGATACAGTTAGCATGTTGTGAATATTAGGTGTTGGGTATAAGTGAAAAGCATTGTATATTTGGTATTTTGCATTTGTCAAACTGCGATGAAACGGAGAACCTGAAATAAAGGAGTAATCGTATATTGGACCACAACAAAATTTAAATGCATATCACATGTGTTTGATCAACAAAAGACAAACTAAAATAGGAAATTAATGCTCACTGAGAAATTGCTACCACAAAAGTGGGTTTTCGCAGTGTCACTCTTTAACAACGTTTTTTTTTAACACTGATAAAAGTACCTCCTTTATCTGAATGGCCTGAAGGTCTTCTTTTTTATTTTATGGATAAAAGTACCATCTTTATCATCATTTTTTTAGCGTTGTTAAAGGGGCCCCCTTTATCAGCGTTTTTTTATTAGCACTGATAAAAGGGGTTATTTATCCGCGTTTTTTTTACTAGCACTATTAAAGGGTATATTTCAAAAAAAATCATTAAAAATAATATATTAATGTATAAATATATTTATATTGATATAAATATAATATATATTTTTTAAATATGTTTTAGATGAGTATAAATAGACATTTACATTTAATATATAAAAAAATAAGTGGAAATGACTTTAAAATATTTTAAAAAATATTATTAATTAATAATTTGCTAATTATCATCAACTAATAATCACATAATAACAATTTGAAGACACAAAAAATCAAAAAATTAATAAAAGATCTAAAATAAGTTGAAAATGTAACTCAACTTCAAACGACCATAACTTTTGATTCGGGTGTCCGTTTGAGCTCTACCACACATCAAATCGAAGCACGCGGTGAGCTCTGCGTGCTAGTAATGTAAGGAAACCTTTTGTTGCATTTTTTAAGGCCAAAAAAGACCCAAAAGATCTCCAAAACTGAGTTTTTAGTCGAGTTATACCCAATTTTTTTAACATTCAATGGAATTTCAGCCTCGTTTCAGGGGGTTTTTTGCCCTTATTCGGTGGGGACAATATTTAATTTGAGGTATTACATTCATATTGATGTCATGACTTTGAAATTTTATCGTTTTTTACAATGTAATATTATCTATAATCAAATATATAAAAATATATACATATTTTTTATACATTCACGCATAAACATTTAATTCTATAAATAAATAATTAAACATATTTACATATAAAGTATATTTCTCAATATATAGGCCTTATAATATCCATTTTATTTAAAATAAAAATATTTGTATGTTTATATACCTATATAGTGTGTGTGTGTGTTGGTGTGTCTGTATTAACAAACTGATATATATTATCAATATATTCTAATATATGAATATACATATGAATATATTATATATATAAATATATATAAATATGTATAATTATACTTACAGATACACACACATGTATATAATATATACAAGTGTATGTATGTTGTATATATGTATGTATTTATTTATTTATAAACACACACAAAAAATATTTTATAAACGTATTAAACTAATCTTATAAATATATATTAATATACGAATAAATATACGGATAAAAAAATATAACTATATATATATATATATAAATATATATATATAAATATATATTAATATATCAATATATATATATTAATATATGAATAAATATAACTATATATATATATATAAATATAAATAGATACACCATTAAATAGAGAACAAAACAACATGGAGGAGTGGTAAAGGGTCCTTACGTGCAGGGCAGAGGTTTCGAGTTCGAATCATTGGGGAGGCAGAGGCGCGCGGGCGAGTGCAGGGGGCTAGCGCGTGCAGGTGTGCAGGTTGGGGGGCTAGCAGTGTTAAAGGGGGGTGGTGGGGGCGTGGGCGGGTGCAGGTGGGGGCTAGTGTTGTAAGGGGGTCAAGCGTTGTTAAAAGGGGACTCCAATTTAAAGATTTTTTAAAAAAAAAATAACTTTTACCAGCGTTGTGGGGGCTAGCGTTGTTAGGTGGGGTCAAGCGCTGCTAAAAGGGGACTCCAATTTAAAGATTTTTTTAAAAAAATAACTTTTATCAGTGGTGATAAATGACCATTTTATTAGTGCTAATAAAAGGGACCCCCTTTATCTTCGTTGAGATTAACAACGTTTTTCTAACGCTTTTAAAAACGCTATCTATAGTAGTGAATAAGTAAATGAAAAAGGAGACTTATGTTGATAGAGTTATATGTTGAATAGCTGATTATGAATAATATGTATGCATTAAAGGGATTAATATTAAATCACAATGGAATAAAATAATTGAAAAAAAAAATCAAACATTCGAGAGAATAGAGTAGTTATGAAAAATATAATGTCAGATATTCTTTCAGTTGATGGTGACCCTAGATGTTATGGACGATGAGTTTGTTTGAAGAAGGAAGAAGTTGATTGTTGTACAATTTATGAAATAAATGAATTTTATAGATTAAATAAAACAATATATTGTATATAAATAAATACACAATAAAAATACCTTTCCAATTAAAAATATGCACAAGGCTTTATATTATAGTGTTAATTCCCACTAACAGTCAAAACTCATCAACTCCATATGGTTGGAGACACCGATTTGCTAATCAAAGCTCAAAAGCCCGATTATTTCCTTACAAGAATAACTGTTATGGAAAAATAGAGAGTGCATAATCAAGCAATGCATATAAGAGAAAGGAGTCTGAAAATCAGTTGGAGTATACATAAAAGTCACCTTTTATAATGTTACACCCTAGGTTGTAGCATCACCCCTAGCATTTGAAAAGGGAAAACAATTCTTGTTGTGATATGTGAAAGCAATAAGTCAACTTTAGTCAAAAGAAAAAGGCAGGTAAAATCAAATGCATGGAAAAAATGAAATAAAATAGATAAAAAACATATGAAAGATGTAAGATATGCACACACGGGCACACACACATGTGTGTGTGTGTGTGTGTGTGTATATATATATAGGTGTGTGTGGAAAAGAATAACGATATGAATGATAATACGAACATGCATGATATTTAAGGATAAGTGGTGAAAAAAATGCACTAAGAAAAATTGAATAGCGTTGTAAAGTTTGTCATTGAAAAGGCTAATTAATTTTTTTTCATCAATGCAATAGTAAAAAAGATATAGGGTTTCACATCAAAGAGGGCATTGTGATGATATAAGGACTATCCTCAATAGCTACAATCCACTTTATAGTATTGATATATCCAATTACAATCACAAAACAAAGTAATAAAATACATTTAACGAACGCATATATAATGCACTAAACTAAATGGAAGTGTCGTGAACTCTCAATAGTAAAATTGATGGAAATTAATTTGTATGTCCCCATAATGTAACTCAAAATACAAGTACATTTTTAAAAAATAAAACCTCTTATTTGTAAAGGGGTATCAAAATTAAAGAAGTCACAAACTGAAAAAATAGATAGACAAGGAAAATAAGTTATCATCCATGTGTAGTGACATACCTCTCTTGAAATTAAGATAAATTGTAGAGAGCATAGTAGCGTCGAAAATAAGCCCTAACCGAAATCCCACAGAGGAGCAGTGGAAAACCCATTAAGGGGAAGAGCGTTGAATTTCAGGGAACCATATCTCATGTGTAGAGATAAATAGATAAATTGTTAACAAATATAAAACATTGGTGCAAACTTACCGTATTATCTTTGATTTCTAGTGACACACTAATGATTGCAGAGGTATGACAAAACGATGAGTGGAGATAACTATAAAGTCTTTGGGATAGCCGTTGGCGTGAAGGAGTAACCACGTCAATCTTCGAACAACATTATGTCGTGCAAATGCGAGGTGAGATGTCTACTGTGATCGGAGGAGGTATGATCAAGCTTTCTAACACCGTTGGTCGAGGTGGGTCGCAATAGATCCTAGGGTTTGTGCGATCCTTAATCGGAGAGGGGGACTTCACCCTAGTACTTTTGGAATAGGGGGGAAGTGGCTCCCTGCATAGGTCATTGGTGTTTCAAACCTCGGAGGAACCCTACTCCCTATACTCTCATTAATCACCCCTTATTTTGAGGTTTGGAGAGCTGCCTGAAAAGTTTTGGGGACTTGGGCAAAGGACTAGGGTGAGCAGAGCTTCGAGGCTTCTTATAACTTTTCAGTCCTTCATCAAATGGGGAGCTCAAGAGTCTTATTTATAAGCAATCTTGGGACCCTGGGCAAAGGTGGCGGTTCACCCAGGTCTCTCGCACTGATGAAACCTGTTCGAGTCTGGGCGCGCAGGTGGGATCCGTGTGAGTTTGGCTGCGCAGGTTGGACCTGCGTGAGATCCACTTGGGCAAACACTTGGACTAGGGGCGTTGTTCACCTTTCATGCATTTTCCTCCTCCAACACTTGTGATGTTTTTCTTCGAAGTTCTTCATCGTTATGTGAAAAACAAGAGTGTCAACGGCTTATGTAAATGTATAATTGTAAATAATTACACTAAAATATTTATATGTATACATGTTTATATCTATGTGTATGTATGTACACATAATAATATTTAGAAGCACATGTATTAAAATATCATTATAAATACTTATATTTGTATATACCTTAAAAATTATCGATCACACACATATATAAAAACCAATGAATAAATGTATACATACATACATACATACATATTGATATATTTATATATAAACACATACATATATCTATACATAAAAATTAATATAGCCACATACACACGTAATTAAATACATATCTTTAAAGGGTTTGGAATGAATGAGCACTAGACTTTAAAAAGTTCTTTGATCCTTCTATGGGGTTCGCCCAAAATCTAAATAAATGGGCGTTTTGGTTGGAACCAGAAGTGGTGGGGTTGCTATGCACAATTGCTTGGTTGATTTGAGCTAGAAGAAACGAGCACGTTTTCCAAAAGAAGGTGACCCAAAATCGTATTTGGATTGAGCGGGCCATTAAATGGATGAATTGATGGAAAATGAATGATGCGAGACACTCATTGGGTGGTTCTCGACAAGAATCTCTTGGTTGGAACCCCTCAGAGGGTTTTCTCAAAATTAATATTGATGTCATTGTCTGCTAATTCGAGGGTAGGTATTGGTTTCATTGTCCTACATGGCTATCCAAGCCTCCTGGAGTCCTGTGGTGGTAGAGACATATGCTATCCTTTAGGAGATCATTCTTGCTGGCTCAAAAGATTGAAATTATATTTTGGTGGAATCAAATTGCCTTGAGGTGATTACTGCTTTATCAAAGAAAGAAGATGATTTACAGTTGTTTGGCCTCATTTCTGAGAAAGATTTGGTCGATGAGAGAAAGCTTCGCATAATGCAATTTTTCCTTTATCAAACATGGGGGTAATATTCAACTATAAATATTTGTCCGTGTATTTTAATACGTGTACATACATACATCTAAATATTATTATACACACATACATACATATATATATACAATCACATTTACATATAAAACAAGTATATACATACTTGAATGCATTTATATATATTAATATAATATGAAAGATTCGTAGGTAAAATCTATAATGGAAGATTAGTGTGAGAAATTTCAACTATAAGATTTGTATTGCCAATGTTCTATGTAATATGAAAAAATTAAAAATCAAAATAATGTTTCAAATATGGGTCTAAAAATATTTGTATCTATGTAACAATCACATTGGTGACGAGAAATTGAAATTTGGATAACATTTGAAAAAAAATATATTATATCAAAAAATATTAGTGAAAAAAAAACTGAATGCATCCGGTAGAATATCAACTGGGATTAGCCCTACCCGTGTGGGTATTCAAGTAACCATTAAAAAAAAAAAAAACAAAAAAACAAAATGGTGAGATATAGGAAACCCCGCCACCTGTCGCCCTCCTCGCGTCGCCCTCCACGCGTCGCCCTCCCACGCCCAAACTTTCCGGATAGGTGATTGTGTGAAGTCTGTCCACGGGACAATTCCAAGCCTTTCCAACACGTAAAATCGGTATAAAAAAAAGTGCACACACACAATGGAATTAAAAAATATATATAAAATAATGAAATAAGGTTGGTTAGAAGTCTCAGCTCCGCTCGACATTGTCTTCCACCTGCCGAGCATGACACCGACAACGCTGGGAGAAGTCTCGATTCAGTGCCGGTGGCCGGAGGAGGCTTCTTCGTCTAACTCAACAGACGCCATTTTATTTGCTGCGATTTCTCTGTTGCTAGGCATAGCATGCCGCCATCTCCTTCGGGGGACCCGAGTGCCGTACACCGTGGCTCTGCTCGTCCTTGGAATCGCCATCGGATCTTTGGGTTCGTTTGAAATATTTATATTTATTTTTCTCTTCGTGATATTTCTATTGCTTTAGATTTTACGTTGCTATGAATACGATTATCCGTTCGCAATAATGACCTCATATCTTATTTTATTAATGACAAGTGTTTTAATAATCTTGGATGGTAAAGAAATTTTGCACAACACGCACACGTGTACTTGTGCCAATATTTAAGTTTTCACGTAGACATTTCTACCATGTTTATACGAGAGTTAACTTGGGGTGTGATCACCTTGATTTTTTTTGGCATATTTGAACGTTTCGATGATGCACCTGAAGCATTTGGCATTTGAACGTCTCTATGTTTCCTTTAACACATATACAAGGTTCCACATAAAAAACCATTTGGCAATTTGGCACTTGCATCAGTATGGATCAACATCACCCATTGTTAGCCTTATCTTTTTACCAGCCTTTTCTGAATTTGGATGACGTTGATATATATTTTTTTTCTGAATTGAAACTTGCAGAATACGGTGCAAGTTGGCATCTTGGAAGGATTGGGGATGGGATTCGTCTTTGTAAGTTCAATCTATACCTTTTAATGAAAGCTGAATTTGTAGTTCTTGAGCATTTTATGGATTTAAAGGTGCTGTCTCTATTGTTTTAGTGTTGATACGGGTAATGCGCAGGGGCAAATATTAATCCCGAACTTATGTTGGCTGTTTTTCTTCCCACACTTCTATTTGAGAGTTCTTTATCAATGGAAGTGCACCAAATAAAGGTTTGAATTTTGCCTCCCCTTTGTCTGTGATTGCTATTGAAAGTTATTCTTTTTGTTTTGTATGTTATCATAGACTTCTAACTTTTTATTGTTATATTTGCGTGATAGATGATTGTTATTCGTAACATTACAATCAATAACATTCCAACCATGCTTTGATATCCCATGGTACTTCTTGATTAGTCTTAGACTCATCATTTTTTGACAGAATCTCTCGCCAAGTATTGAGAGCTTTCTATAATCCCTCAACCACCTCCTCAACTGATTTTGCGTTATCATATTTTAGGATCGTTTATAAGGACAATGACTAGCCCCAACAAACATGCATTCTTTCTTTGTACTTTGTTTTTTTTATTTAAACTTTTTTTTTGAATTTAAAAAACCCTTGTTTTAAGGTTGAGGGAACTGCCCCCACTTCATAACACCCCGTTGCTACACCCACTCAACACTGGACAAGATCAAAAAATAAAGCGAATAAAGACTGTGACTCCCAGCCACAAAATCCCTCCCACTAACATGAAGTGGCATCCTGAGACATCGCTTGAGACCGAAGCGATGCACAAGTTGAAGTGAAGAGCCTCGACCTTTGGAATGAAGGGTCACATCGGTTGGATGGAAAAACACGTTGAAAAGACACACCAATGCGAGATAAAGGTGATCTCCTTTGTCAATGACATATTCTCAACACGCTGTCAAACCAACTTTATGACTTCTTTATGTCTTTTTCTGATAAATGAAGACGTCACGTGAAATCTGGAATGCATTGGAATTCACGTACAAAGTTTAAGAAGGTATGGATAAATTTCTTGTTGCCAAGTATTTGGATTTTTAATGGTTTATAATAGGCCTGTACTCAAACAAGTTAATGATTTACAAGTTATCGTGAACAAACCGAGTTTCCTTTACGTGGGATTACCAGAAGTTTTCTAAATAGGTGCAATTATTGCTAAGTTTCCACCTATTTGGAAAGAATTTAGCAATTGTTTTCTCAAGAAAAGTGATGATGTTTCTTTGGAATAACTTCAGAAATTACTTTGAATAGAAGAAGAATCAATGGTGGGAGATTATTTCTTGGCACCTACTTTTAATTCCAAAGTAAATATCATTAAGGGGAACTTTTACGTAGTAATACCTTGCACATCAAAAAAAGAGTCGACAATTCAAGAAGGACAATCCTTCGAAGAAGAAGGGGGATTGTTTTGTTTACAGTAATAAAGGGCATCACGTGAGGAAATGCCGTATGTGCAATGGAAACAAAACATCGAAAAATCTTGTGGCTGAGGAAGATTTAGTCTCGATGATATCCGAAGTTGATATAACTTTGACGGTGACCAATGTAGCGTCCTCGACTTGGATTTCCCGAACGACACCCGAGCCGGAATGTCACTAACCACAGGTGCGCCTCCCTAAATGTCAGAGACCGTCAACTAACAACGAGGTTCTAAGAAGTGATCGTGAGGCGACTATACCCCTTGATATAAAAAACAACAAACAACAATGAAAACAGAATACGTAAGCAGTTAACATGACACAATACCAAAAGTATAGTAAAAGCAACTCACGGTATGCAAAATAATTATCTGCAATGTCACACGTGCCATACCAAAATGTAACCGGATCGCCCATAGGCTGATCATACAAAAGATAGGCATATCATATACAGATAAGTCCAAAAGAACAAAACACCGGTACGACATTGAAGATCCACCGAATCCTGCCCTAAAAATCCATCGACGTTCATCCAGTGCATCCACTGTACCTCCAGCCAGTTACGTACCGGGTGTAGGGTCCTTGCCCTTGCCCTTGCCCGTGTGACTAACCATAGTCTGCACGTGCCCCAGAGGGTCCATGAAGAGTGTGAGTATGAATTCGGTCGGTCACCATCAACGGTTTCCCTAGATAATATCTATATGTATGCGAGTACATGCAATGTGCAATGTACGAAAACCAACATAGTTAACACAACCCGCTCCACTCTGTGCTTGACCATCCACGAGTGAGCATTTTACTTACTGTGGCCAATGTCGGAGTGAGACGATGCACCCACGGTCTGTACACACCCAGAGGGAGAACGATGCATCACCCCTCGTCTCATAACCAAGCAATGAGCCATCACCATTCCCACGGCCTCTTGGTGAACGATGCATCACCAAACCACATGCCACAACTATCCTCCACACTTCTTGTCTCAACGACTTGAAACAATTCCAACCAATTCCACTCACCCGAGCCAACTCATCGAAACCGCCCGTAAGGCACACATTAATAATCATGCGAACACACTTCCTTTATCATGCCGAACCATCGCCCCCTATGTATTCCACACGTACGACGAGCATCCCACTCCCAATCGGTGATCTCAATCACCTCTCCATTCTCGCGACCAACAACGGCGTATCCCTCTGTTTCGACCATTGGTAAATACCACCTCATGGGCCCTTCTTTGTATGCACACAGCCCCATTGGCCTCGACCTCACGATGAGCGTCATCACCAAACATCCTACGACCACAACTCGGCGAACCTTCATCGCCCCATGTTTGGTGAATGAAATATCACCATCACACATGCCAACAAACCACATCACCCCATCGTCACACGGGTCACACCCGTCACATTCCCAACGAACCACATCAAGCAACACCCCCATGCACCATCCCTTACAACACGACAACTTTCCGAGAAAGTCTTGAAGCCGCCAACCATGCAAGAATAAGCCATACAAGTCCTAACTCCTCATTACCCGCACAAGATTGATGGATGTGCACTAAAAGGGTGAATCGTACCGTACGATTCATCCATATCGTAATGCATAACATGCAAATGCTGCATATCACATGATATGATATAACTATATCGTTAAAGGTTTATATTTGTATGAGATGCCTATATTGTTTTGAATGATATGGCATATGATATGGGATATCAGGTGCATGACTTCTTCAATGTCTTGTGAAATGATTTCCTTTTATTTTGAATCATGAAGATGATTCATTTATGACATGAGGAACATATTATAATCCCTTGAAATGTTCAAACGATTATATTTAATCAACGGGTATGCTTTATGGTAATGCATGTCACCTGCCAAACATTGGCAGCTGATGATCGACTTCATTAAATAAAGGAAACCTTTATAAAGGGATTAGATCTCTCCTTGTTGGTGTGCAAAATAGTCTAGCCAAAAATCAAAGCTCTCTTCCCGCCTGGATCTCTATTTGTCTTCGCAGAAGGTGTTAGTATAAGGCTCCAGCCTTAAACCTTACTTAATCTTGAGTTATTACAAGATTACACATTGAGGATCTTTTCGGGTTTAGAGTTTTAGAGAATTAGATCATAAAACTTGCATTACATTCCACATATAAACAAAGTGGTTACATAAAGATAGTATTCTTCATTCCCATCAATGGCAACATATTTAAAATAAACATGAATTCTTTCTTGACACTTCCTCGACACTATCATCATATCATGTACCTTACCCTTGACCTGTGAAAAACATTTCAAAAAACATGGGATGAGCATAAAAAGCTCAGTAAGGGATATAAAAATATTTAAAGGAAACATGGGTACATATATACATAAGAATGAGATCATACTTTACCCATAAAACATAAGCACTTTAACTTACCTCATCAAATCATGAATAAATCCTAGAAATCATAAGACATAAAGGTAACTTGAGGCATTCATAACATTCTTACGTAGGGAGTAACCCTCTTGGTTACGTTTGGAATACCCATCACAGTATATTTCCTAAATATCTTCGGAGAAACCTTAACGTTACACTCCTTCGCGTTACCCAATGCATTGGAGAGCTATATCGGGCTCACCCGCCCTTAGTTTATCACGGAACCACCCGTTTTCATAATAATGCCCAAGAACCTCAACATAATCATATCACATAAAACATGCATAAAGGAAACATAACATTTCCACCTTTCAATCACAAGATATCAATACAACACATTGATATAAAAACATTATGAAAACCATTTTCAATACCAAAAATAAAAGAAAAGTAAAACATGGTATTTATTTTTCTTTTAAAAAGATGGTATGGCTTGTAGAGGAAGCTGAAACTCAAATAATGGTCAAGGCGGCGGAGAAGTCGTTGTCGCCGCATATGTACGACAAAAACATTCCCTTTTGTCGTTTTGTAAAACGCTTTGTATAAAAAAAGATTCCTTTTGGATAAACGTAAAAGTCAAAGGGGTTTATACACCGTATAAAAGAAGGTTGTGTATAAAATAAAATATGCCTCAATGAAAGGAGATTGAGACGAAGTCCCATACCTCGGGTCCGACTTGACTCGGTCGTTCTTTAATCTCCTGAATAATAAACTTGAGTTAATTTCTACTTGCTTAAGAACCTTTTTCAAGTTCATTATTCCTTTTATATCACTTATTACCATGTCATGAACACTATGTAATTATTTAAGTTAATAACGGTCGTTTTAACGATCATTGTTACTTGAGTAAAAAATAAGCCCTTTATAATTACAAGTTGTTCATGTATCCATTATATCCAGAATGATATTCATGATGTAGATATCATATATGTGATATATATCCAGTACATGCATGCATTTATAATATTACATAATCATTTAGAGGTAAGAAATGAAATGCACCGTTCATGGAGACGGTAAGCCGTACGTACGCATGAACGCTACTTTCATTTCTATTTCGTATTTATAGAATGGAATCATAATGATATAAAGGTATATTATAATTCCAGTATAATATCATATATAATATCATAGTTCCATCCTTTATACGTCCCACATATGGTATTTAACGAATCAAATCACTTTGAGGGGGCGGTAGTCCGCACTTCCTTAAATGAAGATATCGCGTTTACCCATAATGGAAACCATAAAGGTATGACCAAAAAGAAAAATACAGAAGCTTAAGGAAAACATAAACATATTATATATCATATATAAATATAGTGACATCTTAATGGCCACCTTTGAAGGTGTTAAAAGAATGTTGAACAATCATCGTTTCGGGAGGCATAAATTCACCATCCACGGAAACCGTATGTTCTCTAACCATTAGATGTAGGTGTGTGTAAGTGTAGCTTTAATCCTTCTTATAACAACATCCGAGTATATTGAAGATACTGGATTTGTTACAAAAGAAATGAATAAAAAGAGTTTAGGGGGTTGGAGAAGCAAAATAAAATAAAAGGACTCAAGTGAAGACATTACCTTAAAATCGGGTAACTCCCTTTGGTTTGAGCTCAAAGGCTTCCTTGGGAAGACTTCTTCCCAATGTGAGGCTTCAAGGAGTAATAGAGGGAAGTGGAGAGACAAAATGGGCAGAGGTTGGCCGAGCCAAAGGCTTTGGGAGTGTGGGTAAGGAGGTAGAGGTGAGGGCCTTTTATAAGAGGAGAGAAGGGGCACTCTTGGAAAGTAAAGAAATATTACTTTATTTGAAAATGAGTTTCGGATTTAAATGGTCCCACATTGATATAATTCGAGGATAAGGTGATAAGAGTTCGAAATCCACCCATCCAATAGGTTTTGGACATGTGTAGGTCTTAGATATTACATTATCTTTCCATTTTATTTAAATCCTTTATTAATGAGGTAATCGCTACATCATTATGATGTCATAAATACATTTATTTATATAATGTCAAAAAATTATAAAAAAAATACTATGATGTAGGAAATCGTTTTAGCTTTCCAATGAATATTTATAATCAAAAATCTGATCTTTATAACCCCATGTGAAAATTGTTTTCGTAAAACATATTATGTTTGTGTCATTTTTAATTTTACATTAAATAAAAAGTTATTTATGTCATTTCCCAACCAAAGTAGCTCCATGGGGTCCCCAAGTTGACCCATGACTTGTCTTGGTCGGCCATGACACATCCAATAAGGTTAGGACATGTGTCTAGGTCATTTCATATTATTAAAGCATTATTTTTACCTTAAACTACACTAATTACCACTAATCACGATTAAAAACTTAATAAGTTACTGTTCACTAAAAAATTATTTTAATCTCATTGAACCACATTTTACTTCTTAATGACAACCATGTATGTCGGATTTTTGAAATTCAAAACACGAAGGTGGCAAAATTTCATTTAAACGAAAAATCAGTTTCTTTAACTACCACTTAGTGATTTCACTATTCATCAAAAATTGAAGTTTTTCAGAAAAATACCAAAACTTCACCCTAAGCTATATTTGATATTCTGAATTCAAAAATGAAGTCTATTTTATAAAATTCAAAACATATAAGTCACATTAATTAATATAATAATTAATTCCCGCTGTCCGAACAAATAACGTGTTTTTATGAAACAATAAGTATCAAAAGATTGACACCAGTTTAAGTTCAATTTCAAAGTGAAATTGATTCCAATGACCACCATTGGATTAAATGGTAAAAATATATTCTAATTTCACTTCAAAACCAATTCAAAACATAATATAATCATATAAATAAATTATATTAAAAAGCAGTTTTGATGTAAAATGCAGTATTTTTCACTATTCATTAAAAAATGAACATTGTCAGAAAAATTCCACAAATTCACACAAAGTAAATTTTGATGTCCCAATCATAAAGAATAAGTTTATTTTGACAAACATAGTTTATTAAATTGTCAAAAGATAGATTCAAAAATGGTTTGCCATCAAAAGGCAGTAAAACAATCTTTTAAAAATATTAGTGTATTCCATGCTTAAGATTTGATTTATTTTCATATTAAGCCTCTAAAACACTATCTAATTCACTAATAGACATAGATAAAAATATATATTATTCATTACTTACTTGGAATGTTACAGTTAGCACACCTTTAGTGTTTGTAGGGTCCTCTCATAGCATACGAGGATTCTAGTGGCTTGTGTGGAGTCAATAGCCCGTCAACTGTCGCTTGGTGGTCTCCCTAAAAAATACTTCGTTGTGATGTAGCTTGCTGGATATAAGGTATGTTTGTTTATATTTGTGTTCTTCATTGCATGTTGATTCAATGATGATAGATCAAAAATTTAACTGGGTTTCTTCCGTTATGGATATGAGATGATCCTATAAATCCCATCAGTGGTATCAGAGCCACCTTCATCTTTGAATCAACATGTTTTTCTACTTATTTTATGAATAACACGTGTATCATAATATGCCGGAGGTGATATTGTAGTGTACTATATGGTGTGGCTAAGTGTTAGTCGTTGGATTGCTCTACCTTTCTTTATGATATAGGATATTGTAACATGCGATTTAGGGTTTTGCTTGGTTGTAGGGTACGACTAAATGAATCGTCGTGTACGATTCATTGAATCTCGCGGGTTTTACACTGTGTTGTCGACTACGATAAGTGAACATGAGTAGTGGACGTGGAAAGTGATGCTAATTGATAGCTCAAATTTATGCGTGTTTTTCCATTGATAATTTTATTGATAAATCAGTTAATCTTGTCTGATTTTGTGTGTTTTTAATGTTTTATGGTAGGATTAAGCTTAAATATGACTTTGAAGAATTTTGAAAGAAAAAGGAAGATGGAGAAAAACACATCATGTGGAGTGTAAGCCACGACTTAGTTTTATTGGTCCGAGTAAGGATGACAAGAGGGGGGTGAATTGACTTCTAATTTTTTTTAGAAATTTAAAACAATTTTGATGGAATAGAAACAATTGAAGCGATAAACAAAAACTGTATGGGTTAAGCGCAACGGAAATATAAAATAAAAAGATAAGACACAAGAAATTGATAGTGGTTCGGCAATAATCCCCAAGGTATCCCTATGTCCGCTCCCCTCAAGTAACCTTGAGAGGAGAAACCCAAACCTTGCTTTTTGACGGTTGTAGCAAGAAACCCGTTATAAGATATAAGATACTTAGTTTTTAGTGGTTGTGTACCAAGAAAACCCAAACAGGGCTAGCCTTTTAATTGTTATGGCTAGAAATTCAATCACCCCTTGCTTTTAGACCAAATGAGAATCAAAACACCCCTTGCTTTAAGGGCCATGCAAGAACCAAAAGAAAAACAAGAGACTTGCTATATGCAAGCCTAATACAACACACTCTCCACCCCACAACAGATTTACAACAAGAAAAAAATTAGTGGTAGAGAGATAAGAGAGTACGAGAGTTTGAGAATGAGAAAACGAAGCACAATGAGCTCAAGAATGATTCTCCAAGTAACCATAGTTTTCCAAGCACCCTTGGGGTGTATTTATAGCCTTCGGGGGGTTGAGGAGGGTTCTAGAACCTTTGATGGTCGAATAGAACCGTTTAGAGGCAAATTAAGGCACGCAGGGACCACCTCCAACATGTAGTTTTTGAGTATGTCTGGGTGCCACCGTGTAGCCGATGATAATGGTTCTGTCTAGGTACCACTGGCCATCTGGTGGGATCCCACCGGGTTGTTTGGGGGCTCCAAAAATATAGCCTCCTTGCTCCTCTTGAGGCCTCCAAATGGTCTGGAACCTTCATGACAATTTGTCTAAAATGTCAACACTGAAATTCATGAAAATAGATTGTTAGAAACACAAATGCGTGTTTGTGATCATTCAAAACCACCTAAGAGAGTGAGATGTACAACAGTATCTCCCCTTTTAATGATCACAAACACTTAAACAATAATACAATAGTTGGCATAAAACATTCTTCATGCACATAGCTTAAAAGGAATTTCAAAATTTCATAATGAAATTAATCCAAGAAACACATTTTCAATATAAAATCATTTAAGTTTAAAAACAACTTCCAAATGAAAACTTTCCTCAATTTTTCTTTTCAAACCGAATCAATGTACTTTTTAATGCCAATATCAAGATTTTATCCCCTTTGTGATTATTAAAAAAGGCCAAAATCACAAAGTTTGCATAATTCCAAATTTCAAAAAGTATGATCTTTTGTTATAAGATGAAAAATCTTCTCCCCCTTTGAAGTTATAAAAGCATAACTATATAAATATTTGAGAGATATTGTACCTTTTTCACCAAAGTCGTCCTTTCCTCAATGAAGATTATTAATAAGCTCATGGACAAGGTTTAGGGAAAAGAAAGTTGATGTAATCATAAAAGATACTTGAGAAACAAAATAATTTTTGAGATTTTTAAGACCTTCATCAATGTTCTTGAGAGAGACAAAACCATTACTTTTTTGGCAATAAAAAATCGGGATTGTCATAAAAACAGATTTTGAAAACAAATTTCAAAACATAAAAATTTCAAGATTTGAAAATGGTCCTTTGAAAATTAAAAAACTGCACACCACATGTGCCTTGGCTTAAAGAGGGACCTTTGAATTTCAAAAGGCTCAAATCTAATTTGAAAACGGGAAAGGCATACACTAAACATGATTTTCAGCTGGGTCGTGGTAAGATAGTGAATACTCCCAATCATACCTTTATAAAGCTTATTGTCCACTAGTTTACCGGCTTCATCCAAAGCTTACAAAAAGTACTCATTGGAGTACTAATCTCCTTGACTTGATTCATGCCAAAACGCTTTAAAAGTTCATCAATGTATTTACTTTGGCTAAGAAAATTGCCATCCAAATTTTGTGAAATTTGAAAACTATGGAAAAATTTGAGCTCTATAAAATTCATTTAAAATACTTTACTCATTAAATTGGAAAATCCATTGCAAAGAGATTCTCTAGTTGATCAAAAAATGACATCGTCGACATAAATTTGAATAATTAAAAGATCCTTAGAAATATGCTTTAAAAACAATTTGGAATCCGTTTTACCCATTTCAAAACCATTTTCTAAAAGAAATTTAGTCAACCTTTCATATCAAGCTCGTGAGACTTATTTTAAACCATAAAGCGTTTTGGTCAACTTGAAAACATGATCTGGAAATTTTGAATGCTCAAAAACCGGGTGGTTATTCCACAAAAACTTTTTCAGAAATAAAACTATTTAAAAATGCACTTTTAACATCCATTTGAAAAAGTTTGAAATTTAAATGTGATGCGAATGCCAATATGATCCTTGTGGATTCTATTGCCTAGCGACCGAGAAAAAGGTCTCACGGTAATCGATTCCTTCCTTTTGGTTACCTTTAGCTACAAGTTGAGCCTTGTTATGGGTGATATTACTTTGCCCATCCAATTTATTTCTAAAGACCCATTTTGTGCCAATAACGGGATAATCATTGGGCTTTTCCACAAGATTCCAAACATTGTTCAGGGTAAATTGATTTAATTCCTCCTGAATGGTAAGAACCCAATTTTCATCATTAATGGCATTATCAAGTTTTTGGGGCTCTAGGTGTGACACAAAAGCACGATGTTTTACTTCATTTAAAACGGACCTCTGTGTATCTGCTTGCAAATCACCGATAACATTTTCTAGAGGATGGTCTTTAGATTTAACCCATGCCTTGGATGAAGGGCTAGGTTCTTTCTCAACTTTACTTTTTTTAGGAGGTTGAGGTTTATTCAAGGTCAAGTTATCAAGGTCTACCTCAACATCATCAATTTTAGGACGAGGTTTGGGCAAATTCTCATCAAATTTGATGTGAATTGATTCTTCAACGGTTTTGGTCCTTTTATTGAAAACCCGATAAGCTTTACTTGAGTTGGAATACCCATGAAAGATACCTTCGTCCGATTTAGGGTCTTATCTACCTAGATTATCTTTGGTGTTATAACAAAACATTTATTACCAAACACTTTAAAATAACCAACCTTGAGTGTTTTACCTTTCCAAAGCTCGTAAGGTTTTTTTTTAATAAGGGGTTTTACGAGTACACGATTAATGGTATAACATGTTGTATTGACCGCTTCAACCCAAAAATATCGAGGGAGCTTAAATCCATTGAGAGTTTGAGTAATTTCTTGCAAAGTTCGATTCCGTCTTTCAACAACCCCGTTTTGTTGGGGAGTTCTAGGGGAGGAAAAAGAATGTTGGTAATCTTGTGAAACACAAAAATCATCAAAATCCTTATTTTCGAACTCTCCCCTATGATCACTTCGAAGGGAAATGATCTTATACTCTTTTCATTTTTGGCCTTCTTGGTATATTTAATGAAAACTTTACATGCCTCACTTTTATGTGCCAAGAAATAAACCCAAGTGAATCTTGTATAATCATCGACAATTACCAATGAGTAAGATTTACCTCCTATTTATTTTTGAAATGCAATTTTTGTGTTTCTGGGTAAGTTTCACTATTGAGTGTGTGTTACAATGACCAAGGCGTCTATGCCATAGTCATGACCCACTCTCTTGTGCATTCAAACATTTAACATTTTGACTTGCAAGGGATTTCAAATCCAGAACATAAACATTTTGAAATCTTGAAACAGAAAATAAAAGTTTTTCATGAGAATCAAAAACTTTGCAAACATCATTTTCAAATGAGACTTTAAAACCACTATCGCATAATTGACTAATGCTAAGTTACTTTAAACCTTCAAAATATAAAACGTCTTTAATAAAATAAGAGTTTGAAAAGCCAATGAAACCTATACCGACGATCTTACTCCCTGAGTTGTCGCTAAAGGTGAAATGCCCCCCATCAAGCTCCTCAAGGTGGTTGAACTCGGTATAGTTACCCCACATATGCTTTGAGCACCCGCTATCTATATACCATATAGCTCCTCGGGAGTTGAGGCATTTTTCCTACAAAACAATTTTAAGAGGCTAAAGATTCTGGTACCCAAAATTTGGCTCCACAAATGTTTTCATGAGGGATTTTGGAACCCATAATTGCTTTGAAAGGGTTTTTCTAGAGTAGATGTTTGAAGAAGGATTGATGGATTTAGGATTTCCATACCAGACATTTTTGTAATCACATTCATAAATGAGATGCTCAGTTTTCCAACAATAATTGCAAAATTTATTTTGAGAGCACCCTTTTACAAAAGTGGTAGTATTTTTTTGGGGGTGATGGCATTTTTTGAAAAACGCAACCCATAAGTGCTTTAACCATGCCGTTGGGAATCCAAAATCAAATTTAATTTTTTCTTGGTAAATATTGCATGATCATTTTTGAGCTCTTTTATCGGATTTTCTAATTCCTCAATGTACAAACCCTTAAACTTTATCTAAATTCCTTTTTTGACCTTCATTTTGTTTCAACAAAACTTCGAATATTTTATTTTGATCTTCATCATTTTTTGAGAGAAAATCTTCTGTCTTTTCATTTTCCTCTTTCAATTTTTCATTTTCTTTGAAAAGAGAATTCTTTTTATTAACAACAAGGTTGTATATCTTTTTAAGTTCTTTGAACTTAGAGGTGAGTTTGCAAAAACCTTCTTGAAGTTAATCTCTTGCATACCTTAGATCCTCTTAATTTAAGTGACTAAAAGACCAAGAAGAAGTGGAAGAATTTACCTCTTGACTTACCTCAATGTCGGCCATGAGGCACTTGGGGCTTTAGTCTCTTGAATTCGATGAAGAGAGAGAGTCATCGCTAACCCTCCATGTCGATACCTTGATGGTCTTTTTGCTTTCCTTTGATTTCTTTTTGAGATTGGGACACTGGTTTTATGTGACCCTTTTTATTGCATTCATAACATCTTACCTCCGGTTTTTGTTGCTTCTTCTTCTTGTCATGGTGAAATGCCTTCTTTTTCTTGAAGAACTTGTTATCTTATTGGCAAGATGAACAATCTCTTCTTTACTTTCGGAAGATTAATCATTGTTGGCTTTGAAGGCAATAATCTTCTTTTCCTTGCCCTCTTTAGATTCCTTATCCACTTGTCTTTTCATTGTAATCTCACAGGTCATGAGTGACCCTATGAGTTCTTCAACTGACATGTTTTTGATGTCCTTTGCTTCTTGTATTGCTGTTACTTTGGGTGTCCAAGAGCTAGGCAAGACTCAAATGATTTTCTTCACAAGCATCTACATTGAAAGATCACCACCTAAAGATTTCCTTCCATTACAAATATCAGTTAAACGAGTAAACATTTCAGTTATGGACTCGTTAGGATGCATGCTAAAACTTTCAAAATCTTGTCGGTACATATCAAGCCTAGCATCTTTTACTTTATTGGTATCTTCATGTGTAACTTCTAATAATTTCCAGATTTCATAAAGCCGTTTTACATGTGGATACTCTATTGAATTCATTTCTATCTAACCCGCAATGTAGGGCATTCATTGCTTTGCCATCAAGCTCGAATGCTGCTATATCGTCGGGGGTCCATTTATCTTTCGACTCTTTGGTGGGGGTATAACCATGCATTACAATTCCCCAAACGGGATATCCTATATGACAAAGCTTCTAGATTTGAGAGAAGAAGATTTAAGAAAGAAACTGTTATTAGAGAAGATTCTGGAATTACAAAACACCAGAGGAGAGAGGACTTCTCTGGAGTCCCAGGCCGAACTGCCTTCTAACCGAATACCAGTCTGTCTAACAAACTAACCTCCCCTCCTATTTATAACCACCGCTGGACTGACTCAACAAAAATAGGAAACAATTACAATATTACCCTTAATGAAGCCCCCGCCCCCTTCTATGATATGTAAACAGAACAGGTGGCCTGGACCGGCCACCAGACTCCTCCCGCCGGCCATCTGACTCCTCCTGCTGCCTATCACTATAAATGTGAGTTTTCCAATAACTGTAGTCGGTTCCGCTCTTCCCATAAAGTTGTCCTTCCAGAGCACCTTGGACATTAGAGGTTGAGGCCATCCTTAATTGATTGTTCTTTTAACCGGTTAAGGTTTTTGAAAATTAAAAAGGTTGGCTCTGATACCAATTGTTGTTCTGAATAAGGATGTCAAGAGGGTGGGGGGGAAACATTTTAGAAATTTAAAACAATTTTGATGGAATAAAAACAATTGAAGCGATAAACAAAAACTATAGGAGTTGAGTGCAACAAAAATATAAAATAAAAAGATAAGACACAAGAAATTTATAAAGCGGTTCGACAATAATCCACAAGGGATCCCTACGTCCGCTCCTCTGAAGTAACCTTGAGGGGATTTGGTTTAAACCTTGCTTTTCAACGGTTGTAGTAAGAAACACAAACCTTGATTTTTGGCGGTTGTAGCAAGTGATCCGTTACAAGATGCAAGACATTTGTTTTTTAGTGGTTGTACCATGAAGACCCAAACACGGTTAGCCTTTTAATGGTTATGGCTAGGAACCCAATCACCCCTTGCTTTAAGGCCAAGCAAGAACTGAAACACTCATTGCTTTAAGGACCAAGCAGGAGCCAAAAGAAAAACAAAAGAGATTTAGTATATGCAAGCCCAACACAACACCTCACAAGAGATTTAACTGCCAAGGGGCAGTAATGTAATTGTGCGTATACTCTTGGGTAGTGGGGTATAATTAAGAGGAAATTGGTCCTAATAGAGGATTTAGACATTTGGGAAGCTAGGGGGTGCGGAGTTTTGACCTGTGTGGGAGAGCCTGTCAGGTGTGTCGTCCAATTGGTCTGTACAACATCCATAGTTGATTTTGTAAGAACTACTAGCTAATCTTGAACTCTTACCTCTTCTCTCATCTTCTCTTCGATTTGCATTCTAACTGGTGCTTTCATTGAGAGTTGACTGAATCAGAGACGAATAAAGTGGTGATGTGAGGGAATTGCTGATCGCAGAGGACGTCTATGAACACACAAATGGAAGGCAGGTTAGCATTACTAGAGATCGTTGCTATTGAGCTGAAGACAGGTGTTCAGCGACAGACGAACCTCAAGATGATTGTCCTTGAGTTGAAATCGAATTTCAGATGCAAGAGATTTCAACGACAGTAAGCCTGCTGAGTTTGTTTGTGAGAAGTTTTGGATGAGTTCACGATAGAGAGAAATCCACCGTTAGGAAGGCGAAAGCAGTATGAGAACAACAACGGCGAAGACTTGCCACAAAATAGATGAAGGAGTTGAGGCTGGACAAACGAAGGAGGTTGATCGATGGGGACTGTGCGTGCCAACTAGATAGACAGAGATATCGATATTTACCATCGATGATCCGGTATCTTGGATTTCCCGCGCAGAAGCGTACTTTTCAGTATATTGGACACAAGAAGATTTGAAGGTGCCAATGACTCAGATATGCATGGATGGAATGGTGCAATACTGGATGATCTCTTTGAAGTCAGTTCGGTTGGTACTCACATGGACACATCTGTAAGAGGAGATGCTTGGGCGTTATAGAAGTGCAGTGGAAGAAGATCCGCTGATGTATTTGAAAGAACCACGGCAGATTGAGACGGTAGATGTATACTTTGACGAATTTGAGTGCGTGACACTACGGATTCCAGACCTCTTTGAAAGGTGGTATATGAGCTTGTTTATCGGTGAATTGAAGGCTGTGATTGGCAGCACCACACGACACATGAGCCGTAGAGTAAAGCGCGACTACCAACGCTGGTGTGACGAGTAGAGAGGGAGTTGTTGGTAAAGTGAACACTCAAAACAACCTATGATGCGACCTCGACAAGCAGTATCGGGGGACCTGGAAGGGGATGGAACACAAATTCTGTATGAATTATTCTTTCAGGTGGGGGACCTGATTGGGAATGTAGAGGGGCTGTGTTGCGCTAGAAGGGAGCTCGAAATTTGTTGCGGGGAGGAGTATGAAGATAGGAGGGCGAAGGGGCTATGCTATTCGTGCGGACAAAAATTTGTCCTTGGACACAAGTGCCCTGACAATGGCTTTAAACTACTCATGGTATGGGAGTGTATCGAGCCACGAGAGGAAGCGAAGTGCTCATTGACTGCGAGGTAAAAGAGATGTCGGGGGAATTAAGGGAGTTGGAAATGTTGGGAACAACTGTATGTACACAGGGTGCGCCAAAGGCCAAGTGCGGCTAGACTGTGTTGATGGAAGGTGGCGTTGAAGGAGTACCGGTGATAGTCCTGGTTGACAGTGGAGTTAGCCATATTTTTATTTTGAAGCAATTATTAAGGTCTCTAATGGTACAAATCACAATGACAGTGCCATTTCATATCCAGATGGGCGATGACCATCGGGTAGTTTCAAGGGGAATGTGTAAGACATTGAAGCTGAGCTTGGGAACGGAAGAATTCGAGGTGGATGCATACATCATTGACACATTGAGGCATGCGACTACACATTGGAGGAAGATGATGATGGAGTTTGTCTGGAAGGGGCGGCCGGTAGTTTTGCAGGGAGTTGAATAGCAACAGGGGATGCTAGGAGCCTTACAGGAGTACCTGGGAAGGGGAAGCTTCTTAATACAAAGGATACAGCGGACTATGGCAGGAAGTACAGAAGATGGAAGTGCATAAATTAGTCAAGATCAATTGAACCAGTTGTAGAGTTTGTTGTGACAGTATGAAGGCATCTTTGAGGTGCCAAGGGAAGGGGAAGCTTCTTAATACAAAGGATGCAGCGGACTATGGCAGGAAGTACAGAAGATGGAAGTGCATAAATTAGTCAAGATCAATTGAACCAGTTGTAGAGTTTGTTGTGACAGTATGAAGGCATCTTTGAGGTGCCAAGGGAATTACCTCCTAGAAGAGAAACAGATCATGCTATTAAGCTAAAGGATGACGTGGATCCGGTTAACATATGACCATACAAGTTGGCGTATCACATGAAGAATGAGGCGGAAAAGCAAATTCTGGAATTGTTGGCACATGGATTTATCGAACACAGCAATAGCCCATATTTGAGTCCAATAATCATGGTTAAAAAAAAAGACGGAGGACGTGTTTAGATTACCGGACATTGAATAAGAAGATGGTGCCAGACCGATATCCTATTCTAGTGATAGAAGAGTTGATGGATGAACTGCATGGGACGACCTACTTCACTAAATGGATCTGAAATCCGGTTTCCATCATGTCTGGATGAAGGTTGAGGATGTGTGGTAAAAACGACGTTTAAAACTCATGAGGGGTTTAAAACTCATGAGGGGCATTACGAGTACTTGGTAATGCCATTTGGGTTGATGAACGCTCCAACAGCCTTCCAAACAACGATGAATGCGGTTTTCTGTCCACTGTTGAGGAAATGAGTAATGATATTTTTTGATGATATATTGATATATAGTAAAGGGTGGCACGAGCACCTAGATCGGCTGCGACAAGTGTTACAAATTATGGCCTCAAAAGCGCTGTATACTAACGGAAAGAAGTGCACCTTTGGAAGGAGGACCGTGGAATATTTAGGACATATAATTTCTGAAGAGGGAGTCTCTATAGATCCTAACAAATTGGTGGCAGTTAAGCAGTGGCAGGAGCCAAGGAACGTCAAAGAAGCGGGTTCTTGGTCCTCACCGGTTATCATCGGAAGTTTATCCGGGACTATGGAAAGATTGCTAGACCATTAACCCCACTGACCAAAAAGGGAGACTAAGTGAACAACTGAGGCACAGGAGGCCTTTGACATACTCAAAGATCGCATAACTACAACACCAGTACCAGTGATGCAGGATTTTTCAAAACAGTTCGCGGTAGAATGTGATGCATCGGGCTATGGGGTAGGAGCGGTGCTGTTACAGGGGGACAGACCACTTGCATATTTTAGTAAAGCGTTGTCGGACACAACACTTGCAAAAGAGCTCATGGCACTAGTGCTGTCCATACAGCACTGGAAACAGTACTTGTTGGGACGACGATTTGAGGTATTCACGGATCATCATAGTCTAAAACATATGCTCAGCCAACGGGTAGTTTCGATGGACCAACAGTGTTGGCATGCTAAGTTGATGGGGGTATGATTTTGGGGTAATCTACAAGCCTGGAAAGCAGAATAACGTAGCAGACGCTTTGTCACGGGTGGGTAAGGATGGTCAGTGTTTGACCATAGCGGTTTCCCAACCAACCTGGGAGGAATTTCAGATTGTGAGGGAGGAGGTACAATGGGATGACCAGTTAAAGAAAATAGCTGACGATTTATAGCAGGGCAGTCCAAGATGATACTGCTTCCAGTGCTGAATCGATAACACCAATGCCATAAGCTCTTTTTTATAAACAGATTTTTCTAGACTAGAATCAGACAAAGCCTTGCTGAAATAGGCTAGTGGACAACTATCTTGTATTAGAACAGCCCCGACCCGACCCCATGAAGCATAACACTCAACTAAAAAATCTTCAGAAAGATCTGGCATACCAAGCAAGGGTGCTGAAATCATGCAGCTCCGCAAATTGTCAAACGCCTCCTAAGCCTCTGTAGTCCACAGGAACCCCTCCTTGGTCAACACGGCCAAAGGCCGCACAATTTTGTCATAATCTCTAATGAATTTTCTATAATACCTAGTTAATCCCACAAACCCGTGGACTTCTCGTGCATTTCGGGGCTGTTGCCAATTCGTCACTGCCTGAATTTTCTTGGGATCCATAGAGACACCTTTCATCAAAGTTATATGTCCCAAATACTCCACTCGTTTGCCGCCAAACAAAAACTTTTTGATGTTGGCAAATAATGGGTTTGTCCGCATTGTCTGCAACAATTGGTTCAAACTCGGATGCTCCTCCCAAATTTTGCTGCACACTAGGATATCGTCAAAGAAAACCCAGTGTTGTCAAAGGCGCGCGCCTCAGCGCGCCTTGGCCTGAGGCGAGGCGAGGCGCACCCGGTGCGCCTCATTACCGGTGAGGCGCGCCAAAGGCGCGCGCCTCGCGCGCCAAAGCAAGGGGCGCTAAAAGCGCAAGGCGCCGTAAGGCGCACCAATGGCTACTGGGATTGGGGGCGACGAAAATGTACAGCAAGCAGGGGCAGCGGCCGAGATCGGAGGCGACGATATTGGGGGTGGCGGCGGAAATCGTTGTAGGATGGAAATCTGGGTACATACAGGCGGAAATTGGGGGTATAGACGAGTGGCGGAGATCGAAGGCGATGAAATCCAGGGTGGCAGTGAGGGTGATCAGTGAAGATAAGGGGTGTAGACGGGGGTGGCTGAGTGAGGGCGATCAACGAAGATCGTGGAAATCATAGGTGATGGGTGAGGGTGATCGGCGAAGTTCGGGGATGGTGGGTGCGGGTGATTAGCGGAGATCGGGTAAGGATGGACGGATGATGGAAATCCCTAAGTGAATTAATTAGTTCAATTAAATAGAATATTTGATATATTAATAAAAAATCATAACAACTACTATAAAAACATCACTCACGCAGGCATGCACCACTCTATAAAAATTAACAGTATGTATTTAATTTGTATTTTTTTATTGAATTTAAGTTTTTTTAAATTTAAAATATTGTTGAAAACTATATATAATTAATTATGTGCACATGCGCCTTAATTGCGCCTCGCGCCGCGCCTCGCGCCGCATCCCCAAGCGGCCTTTGTGCCTTATTACGCCGCGCGCCCTTGACAACACTGAGAAAACCAACATTTCGGAGCATTGGCTGAAAAATCATATTCATTGTTGCTTGGAAAGTAGCCAGTGCATTCATCAATCTGAATGACATAACGTGATATTCGCAATGTCCTTCATGAGTCTTGAATGCCGTCTTTTGTACATCCTCTGGCCGCATCCAAACTTAATAGAAACCAGATTTTATGTCAATCTTTGTGAAATATGTAGCACCCCTCAACTCAACCATGAGCTCCTCGACTATAAGAATGAGATACCTATCTGTATGGTCTGTCGGTTTAAAGCACGATAATCGACACACATGTGCCACACGCGATCTTTTTTCTTCACTAAAATGATAGGATTGGAGTGTGGACTTGAACCGTGTCTAATATATCCTAGGTCCATGAGTTCTCGAACTTGTATTTCCACCTCATTCTTCAAATGATAGGCAGGCTTATATGGGTGCACATTCCTTGGTTCCATCCCACTCCTTAACCCGATGGCATGATTAGTGTCTCGTCATGGAGGCAATATCCTTTGAGTTTCGAATACAACATCAAGGTGAGCCAATAGTGAATTTAGTTGTTCTTGTTGGCTTTGAGTAAGGCCTGAATTTTCTCCACCCAAACTATTTACGGACTCCCACTGTAACCCCTGAACTTGACATTTAATTCTTCCAAGATATTTCTGCAAAGCCCCTGTATCCCCATATGGCTGCCGTATCCCTTGTAAGGTCACATCCTGACCTTCCCACTCAAAATTCATTACCATGTCTCCCCAATGAGTGGTCACGTAGCCAAGGGTCTCAAGCCAGGCCATCCCAAGCACCAAGTCCGGACCTGTAGTATCAAATGTAGTATCAAATGTATATGCATCTTCGTCAAATTCCACTTTCCCCAACCGCACCTTAAGAGCTTTGCAAATGCCCCTAGATTCTACCTGGTGTCCATCTCCCAACCGAATACGAAAGGGCCTGGTATCCACCACACGTGCCACGACATACTTCAACAATCGTTTTGAAAGGAAGTTATGATGCGCCCTAGTGTCAATAAGTACCTGCACCAGGACTCCTCCAATTCTTCCTTCCAACTGCATTGACTTTGACCCCCTTCTTTGCTTTCTCTCCTCTACACAAACCGCGGTTCCTTGCATTTCCATCTCCCACGCCCCCGCACCGTGGTTGCCTCCTTCCGCTTCTTTGTCAGATCGATTTCCTGCTTCTCCATCATCTTCTTCTCCTCGTGGCTACACACAGGGCCAGCCCGAACAATATGAATGCCCAAGACCGTCGAAAATGTTGCCCCATTCCATTAAAAATGTGAATCATAAGACTTGGGATTTGCCTAACCTGATGTGTAGAGGATGGGATCCCCATCCCAGGTGCCCGCTAGCCTCGGCAGCCCTTATTTGATTTCTGATCGCAGCAATGGTGATGGAGGAGGCAACATCAAGGCAGGAGGCAACGGAAGAAACGGATGAGGATAGCGGCAATGGAGAAAAGAGATACATGGGGGCACGGCGGAAAGAACAGATTAGGGCGAAGGCATGGACCATGGTGGGGAGGCACGGAGGCGCGGTGGATGAGGCCAGACCGGAAGGCGGCGACGCCTGTGGGATGTGAAGAAGGGCGGCCGGTTGCCCCCTGCCCTCTGGTTGCCCTAGCCCAGGGGCTTGCTGGGCTCGCCCCAGGGCCGGGCCTGGCTACACACATTCTCACACCATCAACTTAAAACCCTTCTCCGGGCATTTATGATCGGGTTGGAACCGCTGTCCACAAGTATAACACAACCCCTTGGCTTTGCTTTCTTCATACTCCTCCCTAGACAAATTTCCAACTCCTCTCCACTTAGGGGTCACCTCTCCTCTCCTTTCGGTGTCTCCTCCTGTCCCAATAGGCAAAATCTTTACAGCATTCACAACATTCAGACTCCACGCCCGCCCTTGTCCTATCACACCACCCCTACCACGGGCTTCAGGGACTTCAAGTCGCTTGATCACTCCCTTCATTATCAACTCGCGTTCAACTCCTCTCGTCAATGTAAACTACTGTTGTTAGGCTAGTTGTTGTGTGTGTGTGTTTGGAGGAAGAAAGAAACAGCGAATTGCACAAAGTATTGTATTTGATATTACCAGAAGAGTTGGTTACAAGGAGAATTTCAGATGTACAGCAGGAAGTTTCCAGAGAGGCCTCCTCCAGTCCAGGTCTTCCTCCCGTAGCAGCGCTTGGGGGACGCAGAACTGCCCACAGTTCCCCGTCTGAATCTGTTCCAACAGATTCGGTGCTTGCTCTCTAACTGAATCGTGCCCCCATTCCCCCCTCACGTGCAGTACTTAAAGCCATCTTAACTAACTATCCACATTTCCTTTTCTACTCCTCTTATAGCTGTTTTATGCACATCTTTAGTGGTGACCCCAATCTGGTGGAAACCAAATTTTAAGTCCAACTTATAATTTTTTTTGGCCCCATGCAACTCATCCAACAACTCGTCTATGATAGGGATAGGGAATCAGTCAGGTATGGTAAGTTTGTTGAGTGCCCGGTAATCCACACACATTCACCAACCGCCATCCTTCTTAACGAGAATTATGGGACTAGCAAACGGACTGTTGCTATGTTGGACAATTCCCTGCTCAAGCATCTCACTAATCTGCTGCTCGACCTCATCCTTGAGGTAATGCGCCAATTTATAAGGACGAATATTAACTGGTCCCGAACCAGCCACAAGGTTCACCACATGATCTGTTTCCCTGCTCGGAGGAAGGCCGTGGGGCTTGTCAAACAAGAAATGAAACCTGCTCAACAAACTTTCCAACTGATGCTTATCGCCGTGGTTCCCCTTGTCTCCTTTGCAGGAAGTAGCAACTGGGCCTGCCAATTCCAACCTTCCAATAGCAGAGTCCTGGTTTGAAAATTGCTTTTTTTTCCCGGTTTCTAGTTCTGAATCTGCTGTTTTCCCCTGAAGTTTAATCTCCAGGGCGTGCCACATGAACTCCATAGTTTTATGGCTCCAATTAGTCAACATGCTTCCCAAGTTCCTCAGCCACTGCATCCCCAACACAACATCCGGTCCCCCAGTATTGAACACAAAAGCATCAACTTCTACGATAAAATTTTGCAGGTTGATTCGAATTTGTTTACATAAGCCTTGAGAAAAAAATCGTGATCTGTTGCTTAGCTTAATTCCAAAAGTGTTGGTTGGACTTGCCTCCATATTAGCCAGCTTAATTAGTTGTCTAGATATGAAATTGTGGCTTGCACCACTATCTACCAGAATCAGTACCGGCACTCCGGAAAGATGTCCTCCAAACATCATGGAATCTCCCCCTGCCGAACTAATACTTCAAAACTCAACCGCTTCTCTAGTCAAACCAGGAAATTTCTCCTCCTTTTCCTCTTGCTCAGGAAGTAAATTTTCTCCCAACTCGGCTGTATCTTCTACTTTCAATGTCTCCTCTGGTTCCTCAATTTCCCAGACTAATATCTGCAGATTTTTGTCTGGACATTTATGCATGGGTCCGAAAGGTCGGTCACAACGGAAACACAAACCTTTAAGCTTACGTTCTTCCCTTTCCCGATGACTTAAAGCTTTCATCCCATTCCAGTGTTCTTCTCCAACAATTTTCTTTAAATCTTCTTCGCGTCGCCCTTGAGCAGGAGCTGGTCGGACAGCAGAAACATTAGCCGTTACCAAACCGGTTTTTCGTGTCCAGGAGGGCGCCTCTTGGTCAAAAACGTGAACTCCGTATTATTCCTTCACTGATTATCTCTTTCTCAACTTTTCTAGCTAACACTATCATCCTACTTCTGTTTGCCGACTCATGTGTCGATATCCGATTCTCAATTTCGGGACGCAACCCTCCCATAAAAAGACTCATAAACCACGGTTTTGGGAAATCGGTAATTCTCAAGGCAACCTGCTCGAATTCTTCAATATACTCATCGACCGTACCGGTCTGTCGCAAGTTCTTCAAGAACCGTAGTGGATCTCCATCAGTGTTTTTCCCATACCGATCCATTAAGGCGGGTTTGAACAGACTCCAGGTTGATTCTTGCGTTCCTCTTTGCCAAGTCAAAAACCAATACAGTACCATTTCTTCCTTACAAATCTGTGCATAATGCAGTTTCATTTCCTTCGGAGTGTGATTGATCAGAAAGTAGGTTTCTGCCTTTGTAATCCATCCAAATGGATCTTCCCTTGAGAATATAGGCAGTTCGACTCTTTTCAATACACTGCGCATACCATCCAGGAGAAAATCTTCCTCCGTTGTAACTCTTATTCCTGCGCGCGCCCCACACTCAACGCTGCCCGAATCCTTTCCTTCTTGATTTTGCGGCGCCGCCTTGCTTGGTTTTTCCACAACTGAGCCTCACTCCAGGTGCTACTCGACACCTCTCATCCGTTCCATGGTCTGACCCTCCAGATTTCGAACTTGCAAAGATAATCGCTCTTCAGTCTGTTGCGCGACATCCAGAACCACACGCTGGCTTTCATTCTGCACTCTCATCAGCTTCTCTAGGTTCTCCTCCATCGAAGTCATCGCAACCTTGATGCTTTCCATGACCAACTCTACTAATCCCACTCGGTTCTCCATCCTGGTTGGCATCAACAACAGAACACAACCTTCCAGATCCGCCTAAGGACTTTACCTCAAATTCATACGCCTCATCTCTCTCTCCACTCCAGCGTTTGGAGTTCCCCAGCGGAGTCGCCAAATGTTAGGCTAGTTGTTGTGTGTGTGTGTTTGGAGGAAGAAAGAAACAACAAATTGCACAGAGTATTATATTTGATATTACGAGAAGAGTTGATTATAAGGAGAATTTCAGATGTACAACAAGAAGTTTCCAGAGAGGCCTCCTCCTGGTCTTCCTCCCGTAGCAGCGTTTGGGGGACGCAGAACTGCCCACAATTCCCCATCTGAATCTGTTCCAACAGATTCGGTACTTGCTCTCTAACTGAATCGTGCCCCCATTCCTCCCTCACGTGCAGTACTCATCTTAACTATCCGCATTTCCTTTTCTACCCCTCTTATAAGTGTGGAGGATAGGCGGACGTGAAACATAATGGGGCGGGGGGTAGAAGGGTCAGACCCTAGGAAGAAGCCCGAACTGCTAACAATCGTGCCTTGTTCTGCGGTTCATGTGTCAACACTGCGTTGCTGATCTCTGGCCGTAATCCTCCAACGAAAAGGCTTACGGACCACTTCTCAGATAACTATGGTAAATGCATCGCCACATGTTCAAACTCCTCTGTAGTTGTCCACAGTTCCTGTTTGTCGTAATCCTTTGAAAAAGATGACCCTCTCCCGCGTCCATGTAAGCTCTGATTTTTATTATCCAATACTGTAGCATGCGTTCCATGAAAGTTGCGCCAATGACCGCTTCATCTCCCTCTCGAACTCGGTAAATCGAAAAATACATCTCTGCTTTGACGAAACAACACTGGATCATCTTTTGAAAAGGTTGGCATCTCTACTGGTCGAGTCTGTTCGCAACACATTTCCCATTCTGAACCTCGAACTCTCTTGCCGACGTCTGTTTCCTCTAACCTTCGTTCCCTCGCTTCCTCTGCAGCTTGGAAACTGCTCCCTCCTTCCTCCACGATGTCAGTCTTACCTTTTTCTACTTGTCGTCCAGCTCGTTATGTTTGACTAGTCACGAACTGAGGCATCACTATCAACATCTGTTGTATTTGCGCTTCCAGTCGCCGCATCGCCTCCTCCTGTCGTAGTAGGACCTCGTCTTGCCACTGTTGTCCTGCCTCGTAGCTTCGCAAACCATTCTATAACCCTGCTACTGCCGATTCTAAACTTGACACTCAACTTTCCATTTGCGTGGGCATCCAACTTGTCGCAAAAACTCAACATTTTATTTCGAACTCCTATCCTTCAATCTTAGGTAGGGATCAAACTCTCTCAATGAAAGCACCAAAATTGATAGGAATTCCAGAAAAAGAATCAATTTTCGAGTAAGAAACCAGGGAATACCCCTCCCTGTAGAGGACATCCTCTCCCACAAGATTGTACTCCAAACCACCAGGAAACTAACTGATATCCCGCTCTACCCAGGCGTAACAAATTTTTACCTCTCTACAAACTAAACTAACATTTACAAATATACCCCTAACAATTAAGAAATACTCCCGCCTTCGATATTATGACCCCGTCCTCTCCTATGGTGCGTAAGATACACTGGTGGCTTGCCCGAAACCCCATTTCCCAAGTCCTCGACTCTTCTATCATTGCAGGCACCATGAAATGGCACCTTGTCCTCAAGGTGAAAATTAGGAAACTGTGACTGAAGTTTGTTCGCCGATTCCCAGGTAGCCTCTGCAATAGGACGTCCATGCCAATGTACCAACCACATCAAGTTCTTCCTCAGAGTCTTATCTGCCAAAACAGAAACAGGGAAATCTTGTACATCCACAAATTCATTAGGTAAAATGTCGGTTCCAATCTGTTTCCCAATTGCTGGTTTTAGCTGGGAGACATGGAATATCAGATGAATCCGACTTTCAACAGGGAGTTTTAACCTATAAGCAACAGGTCCCACTTGCCCAATAATTGCAAAAAGATCGTAATAGCAAGCAACCGGTTTTGGATTGATTCGGGAAGCAACACCTGGCCTGTTTGGATGCAACTCGACCCATACCAAGTCCCGTTCTTTGTAAAAACCTGTCGACGATGCTGATTTGCAGATTTTTCCATTAACCGCTGTGTGCGATGCAAATGTACGCGAAGTTGCCGCAAAGCTTCATCCCAATCTATCAAAGCAGCCTCCACTGCTTTGTCTGCAACCTCCCCTTCAACACAGTGAAGAAGGTGCGGTGGTGCTCGACCTTACACAACTTCAAAAGGCGTTCTTCCAATGGTGGCGTGGTAAGCTGTGTTGTAATGAAACTCAACCCACGACAACCAAAATGCCCAATGCTCAGGATAATCTGAAGAATAACAGCGCAAATAGAGCTCCCGACTCCGATTCACCACCTCAGTTTGCCTATTGCTTTGCTCTTGATAAGAACTCATTTTCAATGAAGTACCTTGCAACTTGAATGATTCTTTCCAAAAGTGACTAGTAAATATAGGGTCCCTATCACTAATTATGGCCCGAGGAACACCATGTAATCTAACTACTTTCATAAACAACCATCTTTGCCAAATATGGATGCCTGTGTAATAAGAGTGGGCATACTTACTGAGCAATTTCATAGCCAAGTGATTTGGGAAGTCTCAAAATAAAATCCATTGAAACTTCTTCCCAGATTAATATCTGATGGTTGAAGCAATCTAGCTGGACTCATTGCCTTATGCTTTTGTTGTGAGCATACTTCACAAGAACACACAAATTGCTGTACTTCTTTGAGCCTTCCAGACCAACTCAATCCCCGCACAAGGCGTTTATAAGTCTTTAGATACCTGAATGTCCCCCAACTGTGGAAGAATGGTAATGTTGAAGTAGCCATGGTATGAAATTGGAGGTCCTGAACAACATCAAATGATGCTTATAAAATAACAGACCCCACAATTGAAAAGCCCGACTTGGTAGACAGATCATTCTGTAAAGCCATAATTATCTTCTGCAAATGCACATCCCGCTGAATGTCGTCTTTCACTTCTTGGAGGTCGAACCAAGTCGGTTTTGACACAGACGTTGCCAAGTTTTTCATTTCCCCTCCCATCCTAGACAGAGCATGGCAACACCGCTGATTCATAGTAACCACTCACTAATATGGTAAATGCTTGAGACTATGGTGGTCAGTATGAACCACAAACCGCTGCCCAAGAAGGTATTGCATCCAGTGCTGAATCGATAACACCATTGCCATAAGCTCTTTTTCATAAACATATTTTGCTAGATTGGAATCAGACAAAGTATAAGGACCCGACCTTAAAACATTACATAATCTTGAGTTATTTCAAGAATACACATTGAAAATCTTTTCAGGTTTAGAGTTTTAGAGAATTAAGACATAACTATTACATCTCAAAGATTACAAAGTAGACACATCTACTCAGTTTCCATTTTTTTCACAAAATATAAACTCTTGAACAAAAGAGTCATGTCTAATTCCATGTTTTAGACATCATGACATTTTCTTGATCCCATCCTTGACCGTATTCCACTTAAGTCCTGTGGAAAACATTTCAAAAACTTGGGATGAACATAAGAAGCTCAGTAAGGGATATAAAAATACGGAAATAAAACATTAGGCCATGTATACATAAGAATCAATGAAATCATACTTTACTCATAAAACATAAGCACTTTAACATACCTCGTGAAATCATAAGATTTATGCACAACTCAATAGAAATCATAAGACATAAAGGTAATTTGATGCATTCATAACATTCTTACGTAGGGAGTAATCCTCATGGTTACGTTTGGAATACCCATCACAGTATATTCCCTAAATATCTTCGGAGAAACCTTAGCGTTTAACTCCTTCGCGTTACCCAATGCATTGGAGAGCTATCACGGGCTCACCCGCCCTTAGTTTATCACGGAACCACCCGTCTTCATAAACAATGTCCAAGAACCATAACATAACATATCACATAAAACATGCATAAAGGAAACATAACATTTTCACATTTCAATCACAAGATATCAAAAACACATTGATATAATCAAAACATTATCAAAACCATTTTCAATACCAAAATAAAAGAAAATTAAAACATGGTATTTATTTTTCATTTAAAAAAAATTTATGGCTTGTAGAGGAAGCCGAAACTCAAATAATGGTCACGGCGGCGGAGAAGTCGTTGTCGCCGCATACGTAAGACAAAAACATTCCCTTTTGTCGTTTAGTAAAACTCTTCGTATAAAAAGATTCCTTTTGAATAAAAGTAAAAGTCAAAGGGGTTTATACACTGTATAAAAGAAAGTTGTGTATAAAACAAAATATGCCTCAATGAAAGGAGATTGAGACGAAGTCCCTTACAAAGACGGTATCCTTAGATTAAGGATAAATCAATTATGTAATTATGTGTGACAAATATAAATACACACAATATAAGTGGATATTAAGTGTAAAACAATCAGGGGCCATTCACACATATTCATATCATGACATAATCAAGAAGTAGAGGTTTAACCCAAAGAATTGAAATTGGGTTAAGAAGTTCCCTTACAAAAATTCGACAGCCTAACGGCTTCACATTAAAATTCATAAAATGAGTTGATGAGAGATAAAATGGTATCTCATCACTTGGACATAAAATTTACATCAATAAGGATATAGAAGAACATATCCCAACATAATAAGATGTAAATTAAAAGACATAACAAAATAAGTCTTTTAAAAAGAGGAAGGTGAAAGGTTCCCTTACCGATTTGGGTAACTTTCGAAACGTACACCCCATGAAAGAAGGGTCATTCAATGAAGATGTAAATACCCATAAATTAAAGTATATTACACAAAGAATACAATCATGAGCAGTACATACACCACACAAAAGGAAATAGTGGTAAATGTTGCATGAATCTCACGGGAACACAAAATGAGATAAAAACCCCTTACCTCGTTGTGATCAATCGAGTCGTATGACTAAAAGATAATAAACACCAAATGAATCACATAATACCATGAATATAAATAGAATCATGATAATGTATATGAAAGGGCAGTACACAATACACCACATGCAATAAATAAGTGGCGAACAATTGAAATCTCATGGAATTAAAAGTGAGATAAGAAATCCCTTACGAAATTTCGGCAGCCTAACGACGCCACTTAAAACTTCCAAAAAAAAATGGATTGATGAGATCAAATAGGGTCTCTCATAATATGAACATAAAAAGTACAGTAAGATGAATATAAAAGAACATCACCCAACATAAGAAAGAGGATCTTAAAAGAAATGTCATAAAAAGAGTACTTAAAAAGAAAGAGAGAGGTAGGATCCCTTACCTTAAGTCCGATTTGTCTTGTTCGTTTCTTTATATTCCTGAATAATAAACTTTGGTCAATTTACAATTGCTTAAGGACCTCCTTTAAAGTTTATTATTCAATTCATATCACATATATAATGTTATAATAATTAGTTAATTATGTGAGTTCATATTAGACGTTTTTATCGACGTTCGGTATATGAGTCAAAAATGAACTTGTTTGAAAAGAATTGTCCATGTAGTTATAAGTACACCATCTCCAGAATAGTATTAATGATTTAAATATCATATATATCCAGTATATATTCATTTTATACTATTCCATAACATTTGGAGATAAAAAATGAAATGCACCGTTCATGGAGACGGTAGGCCGTACGTACGCATGAACGCTACTTTCATTTCTTTGTCATATTAATGGAATTAAAACTAAATGAGAGATATATATTATGATTCCAGAATGATATTCATAATTTAGATTTAATATATATCATATATATCCATTATATATATGTACTTATAATAGTACATAACATTTGGAGATAAGAAATGAAATGTACCGTTCATGGAGACGGTAAGCCGTACGTACGTATAAACGCTACTTTCATTTCTATTTCATACTTTAATGGAATGAAAACATAATGATACATAGGTATATTATAATTATAGTATAATATCATATATAATATCATTAACTCCATCCTTTATACATATCACATATGACATTAACGATTCAAATCACTTTGAAGGGGCTGTAGTCCACATTTCCTAAAATGAAATTATCGCGTTTACCCATTATGGAAACCATAAAGGTATGATATAAATGAAAAATAAAGAAGCATAAGGAAAACATAAACATAATATATATATCATATATAAATAAAGTGACATCTTAATGACCACCATGGTAAAAGAAGATTGAACAATCATCGTTTCGTGAGGTAGTAATTCGCCACCCACAGAAACAGTATGTTCTTTAACCATTAGATGGAGGTGTGTATAAGTGTAGTTTGAATCCTTCTCGTAAAAACATCATAGTATATTGAAGATACTGGTGTTGTTACAAAAGAAAGGAATAAAAAGAATTTAGGAGGTTGGAGAAGCAAAATAAAACAAAAGAACATAAGAGAAGACATTACCTTCAAATCGGGTAACTCTTTTTGATTTGAACCCAAAGGCTTCATTGGAAAGACTTCTGCCTAAAGTGAGGCTTTTAGGAGTAAGAGAGGGATGTGGAGAGACAATATGAGCAGAGTTTGGACGAGCCAAGGGCTTGAGGGGTGTGGGTAAGGGGGTAGAGGTGGGGGCCTTTTATAAGAGGGAGGATGAACACTCTTGGAAAGTCTTGGAATGTTACTTTATTATAAAATGAGTTTCGGATTTTAAAGGTCCCACAATGATTTTTTTCGAGGATAAGGTGATAAGAGTTCGAAATCCACCCATACAATAGGTTTTAGACAAGTGTAAGTCTTAGATTTTACCTTATCTTTTCATTTTATTTAAATCGTTCATTAATGAGGTAATCACTGCATCATCATGGTGTCATAAATAAATTTATTTATTTAATGTCTAAAAATTATAAAAAAAATACCATGATGTAGGAAACCTTTTTAGCTTTCCAATAACTATTTATAGTCTAAGTGATCATTTATGTAGACAAAATTTAAATTGTTTTACTTAGGTGTTACATACTTTTGTTATATTTAAAAAAAATAAATCGTTAGTCTTAACTTTTGAACTAAGGCCCCATTTGGTAGGAAGGAACAATTTTTGATGAAAACCAAAATAGAACCGGAAACGGAACTGAATCTGGTACCGGAAAGGTGTTTAAAATCATGCTTGGTATGAGCAAAAAATTCAAAGGAATCGGTTAAAAATATATATTAAAAATTGAAATAAAAAACAAAAGGACATCGTCGTCCCTGCAAATCTGCATCTCCCCGCTCGACAAATATGCATCTCCTCGCTCGTCACAACCTTGTCGGTCGGAGCCCCCGTGGTCTTAGGCTCCGTAGGTCGGAGCCCACTTCGTCGCAGGCCCATTGCTGTTGCCCATTGTCGCTATAGCCCCCGTCATCGAGCATGGGTGGGGGTGGCCAGGCATGGAGTTTTGATGGAGGATGGGCTGTGGCGGTCGGTCAGAGCGAGGGGATGGTTGGTTGGAGTAGTGCAGAATTAGGATGGTCGAGCGTAAAGAAGGGGGTGGGGTAGGTCGGAGCCCCCGTGGTCTTAGGCGCCGTAGGTCGGAGCCCACTTCATCGCAGGCCCATTGCTGTTGCCTATTGTCGCTATAGCCCCCGTCATCGAGCATGGGTTGGGGTGGCCAGGAATGGAGTTCTGATGGAGGATGGGCTGTGGCCGTCGGTCAGAGCGAAGGGATGGTTGGTTGGAGTAGTGCAGAATTAGGATGGTCGAGCGTAAAGAAGGGGGTGGGGTAGGGGATGATATTATTGTCCAAAAAAATCGATTCCCACAAAAGGAGGCGATTCCACCTGTTTTCTGTAGGAAACCAAATTCCATCAAATGATGGAATCCGCGGCTCCCTTGGTTTCTGATTCCACGTACAAAGCATGAATTTCCCTTGGTTCCATTTTTGTGCTCTCCTTTCATTCCTACCAAATGTAGCCTAAGATTTTATGCTTGAGATCACCGGTCTTTGCGGATTTGACCTCGGACTTGAACTATATTTTGCCTATGTAGTTTTGATTTTAAGGAAGACTATTTTATAAACTTTTAAATTTGATTCACCGTGAGAATGAATGATGCCTCACGGGTGGTCATTAATACAACCGAACTACAAAAAATGATCATTCTCAGTGGATGTTGAAAGTGATCATAACCAATGCAAGTTGGAGAACCGTGTAGAAGAACAAAGATGAAGATCTGATGCTTCTACTGAGTTGGTTGATCTTCATCAGATTAATCAATTTCTTGTGCTTTCATTTGTATTTAATTGTAATTTCCTTGAGAAGGCTTGTATTAAAAACATCAACCCTGAGTTGAATTCTTCTTGAGACTGTATTTCATTTGTGTAGGGAAAGTGTGGCTATACATTGTAATCAAATCTCATACGTTGGATCAACATACATCAATAATGGTCTGTGTACGGTCGGTCCTGGATGCAGTTCATATCAGACGAACCACACAAATTTGTGTTTTTTGGGTGCTGAATGCTACTGTTTTTATGTCTGTGAATTGAATTTTCTAATTTGGATCTGTGAACATGGTGTGTGTAAATCATTTGACATATTGGAAGATCAGTTTGTCCGAAGCTTTCATTTTAAATCTGCTTTCCCCCCCGCTTCACTGCTCCTTTCTTAGTGGGCCCCACACACAGTTTTGGGTCCCTTAACATTTATGTACTTTCATAATCAGGTTTGGGTATTATTAGCCATATTGGACTGATATCTGTTAAGATGTTCAAAATCTAGCCTGTTTCCGAGTTTGGGTTTGGTTTCAGTGTCGGTTCCTGAAACCCAGTGAACAGGTCAAGGTCAGGTTGGATCATTGCATCTACCCATGAACAGCCCTACGGCAAACTAAATGACGCTGGCAAGGCTTTTTTCACCTCTTGGTAGCCTTTTTCTGGACGCAATCTCCAATGGCTGACTTCATCCTTATTTTAAATCCTGTGGGAACCGTTGTCCCGACTTTGGGTTGCTATGTCCATCGATAACAAGCATCCATCTGGCCATATGGCATTGATCTTCTTTTCTTTGGCACAGTGAAATCTTCTATAACCTCTTTCTGATATTGAGTGTCCCAACTTGCTTTACCTTTTCTTGTTTTTTTTAGTTCTGTTTCCAAACATTACTTTGTTGGACTTATCAATGATGTGACTTTAGTTAGTTAATGTTGTTTGGAGAATTCTCTTATCTTATACAAATTAGCTGGTTCTTATTTGTTCATGCAGAGATGTATGGTGCAAATGATTCTGCTTGCTGGTCCCGGTGTTCTGATTTCTACCCTTTGTATTGGATCAGCTTTAAAGGTATTGTCAAAATTTACTTTTAGGTTGTCGCTTTTGGTTGTTATATTTTTTTCTTCAATGAAACAATAAACTACCACAGGTCACTTTTCCATATGATTGGAGCTGGAAAACATCGTTGTTGCTTGGGGGACTACTCAGTGCTACAGATCCTGTGGCTGTTGTTGCTTTGTTAAAAGATCTTGGTGTAAGTAAAAAATTGAGTATGATAATTGAAGGAGAATCTTTGATTAATGACGGGTATCACTTTTTATTTCTCCCTGGTCTTTTTTGTTGCACGAAATGATTACATATATATATTTTTTAAGTTTGATGTAAAAAATCAGTGACTTCTTCCAGGACAGCAATTGTAGTCTATCAGCTCTTCTATCAAATGGTTCTTGGTCAGAGCTTTAACTTTGGTTCCATATTGAGATTCCTAACTCAAGCATCACTGGGAGCGTATGTAACTGTTATTTTTCAACTACAATGACACTGACACAGACATACATGGTTATGTGAACCCTTTCCCTTTTCAGTGTAGGCATTGGTGTGGCCTTTGGGATGCTTTCAAAATGGTGGCTTAGTTTTATTTTCGATGATACTGTGATACAGATTACATTGACGCTGGCAGTGAGCTACCTTGCATTCTTCACAGTATGTTCTCTTCTGTTCCTGGGGTGCCATATCTTTTTGTGATAAAAAAAGAAGAAAACATTGTGTATAATACCTATAAATTTCGTTAATAATTGTGAAATTTCTCATAGCCAATTATTTGCACGCATTTGGTTTTAGGATTCAGCTGGTGACTTAAAAAGTAAAATGTTGCTTTTTAAATCAAGATCCTTTGTATGCGGTTTTAAAGAACATTTCCTCTCTACATAATCCTTGCAATCTTACCAATGTCTGCCAACACTATTTTATAAAATAGTCAAGCATTTTGATTCAAGCTTTTAAATTTAATTTTAGAGCCTTTCGTTGTCTTGAAGCCATCACTTCATTAAAACTGTTGGATCTGGTCCGTTTGGGTCTTGGCCTAGAGTATTGTAGGTCAGCATTTGAGGTTTCATCCGACATGGTATCAAAGCAAATTTTCTCTCATCTAGCCGCCCACCAACCCTAGTAGCCCTCCCCTCCTGACACGATCCCTGTACGCACACCTCCTGCGCGACTCCCTCCAGACAGCCCTTCACTTCTGGTGCGCCTCCCCTCCTGACACGATTGCCCTGGATGCGCGTTTACTGTGTGCCTCCCTCCAGACAGCCCTTCACTGCTGGCGCGCCTCCCCTCCCGACGCGATTGCCCTGGATGCGCGTTTACTGTGTGCCTCACTCCAGACGACCCTCCACTGTTGGCATGCCTTTCCACCTGACACGACCCCCCTGGACGCACGCATTCTGCACGCCTTACTCTGGGTGTTGCGCACTCACTTCAGGCAGTCCAGACGCACCTCTCTCCAGGCGGGCCGCGCTAGCTGCTCACCTAGCCTCCAGCTGAACCCCCCTGGAGTAGAACTTCCGATGCTACCAAACAGTCACCGCAAACCTGCTCAAGGGGCAATGCCCAGATGATGCTCCCCTGTCCAGCCGCAACCTCTTCCTGGTGGGACGATCCCAACGCACCATATCTGGCACCTGCACGCTGATTTCATCACATTATCATGTGTTTTTCATATATGTTTTGATTATGCCCAGCCTTTTCTGCTGTGGCCCCTCATTTGATTCAAATCCAGCTCTTACTCAGCTTTTCTCTTATTCACCTCTTCCTGTTGGGTCGGTGGTGATTTTTTCGCTTATTTCCGACATTGGTCATGGTGGATTCTTCAGCATGAACCTAATCCATCCTCCCACACTTGATGACCGCCTTCATTTGTCTCGTGGATGCATGTCTTGACGCAACCAAATTTTTTATTTGGCGTAAGACAATTCTCATGCAACTCACCGGTATGGGCCTCGATTTTTCAATCTTCCACCACCCCCGACTAATCCAAAATAGAAGGTATGAAAGCCTTGCTTTTTAATTCTATGGAATGGTCAGTCAAAGACGTTAGTCCGACTGTGAACACGATCATGGAACTCTGGGACACATCGATTCTCATGTACTCGGAGACCAACGATTTGGCCCTTGTGTTGGTTGTTATTCAACGACTTTTTACTATCCATCAACAACATTGTTCCTTTTTAACATATTTCATCGAATGAAAGCTCCTACATGATGAGCTTGTTGAGTTGTGGCCACTTCCTCAAACACAGGAAGTAACTTTGACGCAATGAAATCACTTGTGTCTCTTTAGCCTTATTTATGGGTTGGATCCTGAGTCTGCGACCACAAACACTGAGATTTTGGCTAGTCCGTCCACCCTCGAGATCCCACTATCATATTACTGTCTCGGTAAAACTCATTGCCAACTTTGTTTGTCTATTGATGTTGTAGAATGGGAAAACTCCCTTACCTTCAAGGTGAGGCGGAGACCTTCTTTTATAGATTGAGAAAGAGAAATACAAATAGGAGTATTCTGATGTGGGACTCGAAAATACCCACAATAATAAAAAGAGGGTTTAACACTCCCCCTCAAGTTGGACATGCCTAGCTTGGACAACGAGTCCCACAAAAAATAAAGATGACATCATACAAGACCAGATATACTCCCCCTCAAGCTGGGCTGCAGATGCTGTGGATGCCCAGCTTGGAACTGAGTGAGGCTAGGCGAGCCCCTGAGAGGCCTTTGGTGAAGATATCAGCAAGCTGGTCCGCCGTCGGAATGTGTCTAAAGCTGACATGATTGTGCTCCAGGTGGTGTCGAAGAAAGTGGCAGTCCACCTCAATATACTTCGTGCGTTCATGGAAGACGGGATTCGAAGCAATTTTGGTGGCTGCCTGATTGTCACACCAGATGTGAGTAGATGTCTGTTGAGCAAAGCCAAGCTCCTGGAGGAGTTGTCGAAGCCAAAGGATCTCCGTAGTGACGGTGACCATGACACGGTACTCAAATTCCGCACTGGATCGGGAGACGACAGTCTGTTTCTTACTGCGCCAAGAGATGAGGTTGCTTGCCAAGAATATGAAAAACCCAAAAGTAGATCTCCGAGTAGCAAGACAACCAGCATAATCAGCATCACAAAAGACCTCAATATGGAGATGAGGATGCTGGGAGCAGTGAAGACCACGGACAGGATCTTGCTTGATGTATTTGGCGATGCGGATGACAGCATCCCAATGAGAGGTGGTCGGATGCTCCATAAATTGACTCACTTTGCCAACATGGCAGACGATGTCGGGATGAGTCATGGTGAGATAATTGAGTTTGCCTACCAGTTGACGGTACCGCTCTGGATGTGGATACAGTGCCGAGGAGGCATAAAGAGACCATTCCCCAGGCTCCAGAGGAGTGTCGACAGCAGTGACCTGTGTTAGCCCAGCATCCTGCAGAATATCCAACGCATACTTCCGTTGGCAGAGGGAGATGGTGTCCGAAGAATAGGATACCTAGATGCCTAGGAAGTATGTGAGAGGACCGAGATCCTTAGTGTGGAAGTGCTGGTGAAGATGCCCCTTGAGATGAGTGATACCCGCAGAGTCGTTGCCGGTGATGATGATATCATCCACATAAACGACCAATAGGATGCAGCCAGCGGAGGTCGTCCTGTAGAACACAGTGTGGTCCTTCATGCTGCGAGAGAGCCCAAAGTCGGTGACAACCGTGCTAAAGCGGCCGAACCAAGCACGGGGAGACTGCTTGAGGCCCTAAAGAGAGCGGTGGAGTCGACAGACTTGAGACTCGGCGTTGGAGGCACAAAATCCGAGGGGCTGCTGCAGATAAACCTCTTCCTCAAGGAATCCATGTAGGAAGACATTCTTGACATCCAGTTGATGAAGAAGCCAATGATGATGGGCGGTCAAAGAGATGAATAATCGAAAGGAGACCATCTTGGCAACTGGTGAGAAGGTATCAAAGTAGTCAATACCGTAAGTTTGCGCGAAGCCCTTGGCCACAAGGCTGGCTTTGAGGCGATGGAGAGTGCCATCGGGATTCAGCCTGACTGTGTAAATCCATTTGCTGCCTACCGCCTGTTTGCCTGCTGGAAGGGGGACAAGATCCCAAATATGGTTTTCTTCCAGAGCCTGCAATTCATCCTGCATTGCTGCTAGCCACCCGAGGTGAGATTTGACATCACCAACTGTGCGAGGAATAGAAACTGTCTCCAGAGCGGACAGACCCCTGTATGAAGATACAAATAGAGGAGTACTCTGGCAGGAGCGAGTACCTTTCCGTAGGGCAATGGGCACGTGCTCGGGTGGTGGGGCAGGAGCATCGGATGATGTGGGGACGACGGTGTCATTGACCGGGACGGAGGAGATAGTTGATGGACGACGGGAGTAGACCTGACCAAAATGGGTGTCAATAGGGGTGGACACTGGTGGAGGGTGGATGATGAGAGGAAGGCAATCATCGATGGCGGGGTCAGGATGAGGAGAGGGAAGGGAGAACAGAGAGCTTTCAACAAATGCGACGTCGGCCGAGATGACATACCGCCGTAGGTCGGGTGAGAAGCAGTGATATCCACGCTGAGTTCGGGAGTAGCCAAGAAAAATGCACCGGAGGGATTTGGGAGAGTTTGGAGAGGCCAAAACGTGTGTCACGAACGTAACAGAGACATCCAAACACGCGAAGGGGAAGAGAGTGAAGAGGGAGAGAGGAGAACAAAGCCCGAAAAGGAGTCTCCCCCTGAAGGATAAAGGAAGGAAGACAGTTTATAAGGTAGGTGGCGGCGAGAGTTTCATCCACCCAAAAATGCAGAAGCACCTGTCGGTGGAAGAGGAGGGCACGAGCAGTCTCCAGAATATGTCTGTGTTTCCGCTCGGCTACGCCATTCTGCTGGGGTGTATCAGGACAAGAGGTCTGATGAAGGATGCCTTTTGTCTGGAGAAACTGTCGAAAGAGAGTGGAGAGATACTCACGCCCATTATCCGAGCGGAGACATTTGACAGAGATGGAAAATTGGTTTTGAATTTCATTGTAAAAGGTTTGGAATGTGGAAAACACTTCGGAGCGTTCTCGAAGGAGGTAAAGCCAAGTCATTCGCGAAAAATCATCAATGAAAGATATATAATATTTATACCCCAAATGACTCGAAATGGTACAAGGACCCCACACGTCTGAATGAACCAGATCAAAAGGGTTTGAGGCCATTGTATCCACTCGAGGAATATATGTAGTGCGATGATGTTTCGTAAATGTACACGACTCACAATGAAAAGAATTATGCCGACTAAAGTCTGGAAAAAGCTGATGAATGGTGGAGGCAGGCGGGTGTCCCAACCGGGAATGAAGATCCAATGCTCGAGCAAAGACAGACGTGCAAGCGATGGGTGCCGGTCCATCGAACATGTAAACCCCGTCCCGAAGCTGACCTCTACCAAGTTCCCGGTTCGTAGTCCGCTCCTGAAATACAACACCAGAGGAGGTAAATATGGCAACACAGTTATAATCTTTTGTCAGCTTACTGATGGAAAAAAGATTAAATGGACTGCGGGGCACATGTGCCACAAAGGGTAGGTGAATCGATGGAGTCAGAGAGCATGCGCCGAATCCCGCAATGGGGATAGTGGAGCCATCGGCGACGGTGATGGCTGATGAACCGGTATAAAGGCAGTAGGAGGCCAACATACCAACATCACTGGTGAGGTGGTCGGAGGCATCTGAGTCGAGCATCCATGCAGGGGAGCGACGACCGACAAAGGCAGCGGAGCGAACAGAATGGGCCAGAGAAGCCGAGGATGGACCGGGTCCTGCAGGGTCCCGAGGATCATGAGTCAGCCGGATGTCGGCCATAGACAGGTCCAGAGATGGTGGAAGAGTGGCGACTGCCGAGGAAGCCTCCTGGGAAAAAATCTAATTTGTTCTCATTATCTGGATTTTGTTAAGGGGGGAGAATGTAACACCGCATACACATGTTATAATAGTATAATTAATATCGTTGTTATTTTTGTTACTTATTATTATTATATTAGGAAAACGCTGAGATAGACGTCCATGCAGAACCTAACATCAGTCGATCAGGTGGCCAAGTTGCCACAATGTTGACAGAGGGGACGTGGACGGTCTTCCACACGACCACGTCCACGAGGGCCCGAGGAGCGTCCACCGCCATGACCGACGAGAGCTGAGTGGTCGATAATGGGGGCGGGAGGGGTGCTCAGCCGATGATAAACCTGTGGGATCTCCAGTGTCAAAGGGTTGGCGAGCAGCTCGGTCGCCGTGGTGGCAAACTCCGAAGTGAGGCCGCTGAGTGAAGATGCAGAGTTGGTCCCGCTGGGTCTGAGCCTCTACCGGTGTCTAGGGAACGGGGCACAACTCCTGCAATTCATCACGAAGCCCTTTCCATTCCATGAAATATGCGGTAAAGGATTGGTCCTGCTGTCGAAGATGGAACAGGCGCTGGAGGATATCGGAAACCCGAGCCGGGTTGTTGGTCTCGGAATACATGATGCTCAAGGAGTCCCAGAGTTCCTTGACTGTATTCGCCGTGCGGGTGACATCCTTGACTGATCGATCCATTGAATTGACCAGTAGAGCGAAGATCTTGTTATCAGCAAGCTTCCACGAACGATATTTGGGGTCAGTCGAAGCCGGGGGAGGATCCTCAAGGTGATGATCAAGGTCCATTCTGGTAAGGGACATCACCACAGTTTTCCGCCAGATGGAGAAATTTGTGGAGTCCAACCGGTCATCAACGAGGCGGTGATCATCTGAGGCAGAGGGGAGGAGTCTGCCATAGAGGCGTCGGGTAGCGGTCGAAGACGCAGTAGTGGGCAGCGCCGGAATCAGTGGGGGGCCGGAACAGTCGTCAGGGCTGGATGGAGGTGCGCGCGTCGGGTGCGGAGGGCCGGGAGGGAGTCGGCTAGTCGTCGGGATCGCGGGAGGGCGCCGGAGTGCCAGGAAGGGAGTGCGCGGCGGGAGGGGTCGTAGTCCGCCGTCGAGCACACCGGGGAGCCGTGCGAAGAGGGCGCACCTGGACGTGGGTGCCTGGACGAGGGTGCCAGGACGAGGGCGCCTGGATGATCGCGACGGGAGGCGAGCCGTCTAGAGCGCCGGGAGGGAGCCGCTGGAGGCGTCGCGTGCAGAGGAGGGCCGCCGGGAAAATCCGAGAGGGTGCTCTGCCGGGAGGGATTCGCGCCGTCGGGAGGGAGGAGCGCAGCCGCTGGTTGGGACTTCGTCGGGAGGGACGAGGTGGGTGGGCGACGTTGCGACGGAGCAGGGCCGTAGGGAGGCGGAGCCGGACAACGCAGGGAGGCGGGGTTGGGAAAGAGCGCCGTTGGGTGAGGGCCGTGGGGTGCCGCCGGGATGGTAGGGGGGGCCGCGTAGGGCAGTTGCCGTCGGGATGGGAGGGGGGTGGGGCGCGTAGGGCAGACCTAGGTGGGAGGGGGGGTGGCCACGTAGGGCAGACCCAGGAGGGAGGGGTGCCACTTAGGGCAGAGCCGGGAGGAAAAAAAATATCTAGAGGGAGGGCTCGGGAATAGATTCCCTCTGATACCATGTAGAATGGGAAAACCCCCTTACCTTCAAGATGAGGCGGAGGACTTCTTTTATAGATTGAGAAAGAGAAATACAAATAGGAGTATTTCGATGTGGGACTCGGAAATACCCACAATAATAAAAAGAGGGTTTAACAGATGTTACTGATCATACTGCACTTGTGGGATGTGGTGGTGGCCGCTCTTGTTCTCGTGGTCAATTATGTGGTGGTAATTACAATCGATTTGCTTGCCAGCACCGTGGAAAACCAGGACATGTTATTGATTACTACTGGGTACTCCATGGACTCCATTCTCAATCACCTTGATTGGTTTATGTTGCTTTGGTTGATTCCCCGACTTCACCATCTGACCTCCGCCACACTATGAAGCTTTCAACGGATGAATTGAAGCTTATATACACTAATAGGCTTGATGCAAGGAAAGTGAGAGGAGGGGCTAGGGTCGACAACGATGTGGCTCCGATACCATGTAGAATGGAATCCCTTACCTCAATATGTGGCGGGGCTATTTATTTATAAATGAAAAGGAAGGAATACATAAGAGACCTCCCCGCGTGGGGCTCTAGTAACAATACATTTATGGGCCAAGCTTGTTACACACTAACAATTTTGACACCTTTTCTCCGGTCACAAAGATGACCTCTAGTCACTTTTTTATCTTTATGATTGCCACCTCCTATTAGATTCTTGACCAATCTGGGTATATCCATGACTCAACTTGAGGAGGAGTTTGTATGGTCTTTGTCTCTCCAGTTTTTTATGAAACTTATTTCAAGCTGTATATGCCACGGCTTGAGGGGGTGTACTCAGTCCGTTTGGGCCTTAGCTCATAGTCATGTATTAGAGTTTTAAATTGGTTTTCCCTTACAATGTATCTTGTTATGCCATTTATAAATTAATTGTTCCGCCTTTCATCGAGGTACAAGATTTCCTCACCGTAGGCGAATTCTCAAAATCATTTTTTTAATGCTACGCGTTGTATTCATTCTCATTGTCAGCTCTCCCACTATGATCATTTGGTTGAAGGTGAGAGTGGTTCAATAAATATTTACAAAAGATAAATGAAGGGGTATGCAAGCAACTATATAATTGGTGTTGTTTTTGTTGGAGATATTTATGTTCGAATAGGCTTATTCTATTCCCAGTCATTTTGAATTTTATATTTACTGCTCATCTCTTGTATTTGTTTTGATATAAATAAAATGACCGACGTCACTTGAAAGACATGAATTTCGATACCTAATTTCTACATGGTATCAGAGCAGGTTTTATTTTTCTTCTGAATTTTTTTTGACCAAAGTTTTGCTGCACAAGGGTTAAGATTTCCGTCGCACCCCCTTCCCGTGGGACCTGTGCTACCGTCACCCCCCTCTACGCGAATTGTGTGCCTCGCGCCCCGCCTCGCTACCCCCTCACTTGCTGCGCCGCGCCGTTGCACATCCTGCGCCACTGCGCGCGCCTCCATTGTCGTAACGCCCCATTGCTTGCTCTTTCGCCATCCAGCCTTGCATACCTTCCAGTTTTGCACCGTTCTTGTGTTGTCCTGCCATGTCTCTTCCGTTGCGATTGTCTACAATAGGGTTCTCGTTTAATTCCACCATATTATAATGAGTGGAAATTTGTCATTGATGAAATCAACGATTTATGGAAAATTCTGCAGAATCCCGAGGAGGTCAAGATGTAGTGCGACCACTTAATTTTTATTCTCTTTACTCCATGCTCTCAATCAGGAGTTCTTGACGGCTGTTACAGAGATGCTAGCTAGTGTCACTACTTTTTATTCGTGCCTGTTGTCCTCCACCATTAGTCACTGCCAATCCTTTTGATCGCACAGTGATGGTTTCTTGTGGCAACACTCATGGTGGTACACTGTGGCGGACATGGTTGGCCTCCATCGAACAAACAACGTACTCATTGTAGTAAGAATTATCACACTATAGATTCCTGTTGGCTGCTTGATGGTTGTCCCGATGACTCTCCGATCCCCAGTCGTTTTTGTTTTGTTCAGGTTGCTCTTCTAAACTTCGGGGTACAACTGACATCCAACACACTGTTGATATTTGTAATGAGGAATATTGGCTCCTCCGGTCTTTAGCACACTTTAGCATCCATCTTGAGAATGACTTCTAAAGGTTTTATGTCGAGAATCAGTAAATTCCAGGTGAGCTCGATCTTCGATAAAAAGAATACTTAGGAAGGACATTGGAGACCCTGCTCTCTTTTCGTTCCGAAGGGCGTAGCAATATCTATCATATAAGACATAAGCTCCGTAGGAAGGTTTAACAAATTCACAATACGAGTCAACATGATAGAATGAGATGCACCGATATCAAATAAAGCAATCACTAAAGATGAAGCTATAGTGATGGTCCCTCTCACTGTCGCTGGACCCACATCAACTTCATCCGGAGACCCTTCCACTTTGTGAAAAAGTTTCGTTCCGGATGACTATGGTTGGAACCCCCAATTTCTTGAAGCATCTGATTGCAACGCAATGCCTTTAGGTGGTGATGAGCCCGTGTCATTGCTCGGGGCAGAAAAGACATGACAGAACTTCTGCAAGTTGCCTGAGGGACCGCACAAACCACAGATCTTTGGTGCCTCAGTACAAACTCGCTTCGAAGGTCTGGATGATGTTTGTTGTCGTGATCCACCACAAGACTCGTCACGTTTTCTCTTTCCTTTAAATGAACTAATAGAATTTCCATCGGGAGTAAGAAGAACTCCCATCAACCCTGACTTACCATCTAGGTCAAGCTCAGTCATTAGAGCCTTTTCCAGCACGCCCGCATAAGAAGTGAGCTTCAGCATGAAAACCTGAAATCGAATATCAGATCGAAAACCCATCTCGAATCTTTGAGCCTTCAACTTTTCATTTGTCACTACCTTAGGAGAAAATTGATCATGTTCAGCAAAGTGGCTCGCATACTGAGTCATAAACCTATTGCCTTGTTGAAGGTCGAGAAACTCCATAGACTTTGCCAAAACCATCTACTCTGAATAGAAGTGTTTTGTGAAAAGAGCTCTAAAGTCTTTCCACTCTAGACCTTCATGTTTCTTCACTGTAACCATCGAATTTCACCACTACTTGTTAGATCCTTAAAGTTTGAAGGTAGCACAATTCACCTTTATCGAGTCCGACGTTTCCAAGAACTCGAAAAGCTGCGTAATCTTTTTCAACAAATCCTCTGCCTCTTGAGGATCATTTGAGCCTTAGAAAACTAGTGGTTTTTGCTGAAGGAACTCTTGAACACGATCTCTAGTTTCATCTCTCCACGGTTTCGCTACCGGAACCTAAACGGGAATGGGTGCGACTACCTGTCCCAAAGCTTGGACCGCACGCATCAGTATCTTAACAAGGTTTTGATCAACCGGAGGGTTTGCTTCCCACGGTTCATTGGCAGCTCCCTCCTGAGGTCTGTTGAAACGTCTTCTTGGGGACATGGTACTACACAATATCAACAGACAACACAAAAACATCAGTAAAAGATACTCAGATCATGAACTCAATCAAGAGATACAGGAATATCAATTCCATCATATAGATATCGAATTTCTGGGTTTTCAAAATACTCAGATCAAGTTTTGAGAAAGACTAGAATCAAATCAATTTATTCCTCAAGACCTTTTTCCCAAACACCCATGGTGTCTTAAGGCTTGCTACGATGAGAGCTGGCAAGACACTTGCTCGTAACCTACCCCTCAAGACCCGATAATCCTACCTCCTGGTACACCGACACTCGAGCCGACACTAACGTAACCCGAAGGGCGTCCCTGATCCCACGGGCTGAAGACTAGTGCTAGGGCATCAACAAACAGTCAGAGGGAACGATTTCGCTTAAAAAATAAACAATCAATATATAACAACAGAAGATAAGCAATAAACAGTCGGTATGCCAAACACTCCTCAAGGAGAAAGGTATCACAAACAGTCAGATAAAAATCCCAAAGTAATACATCATCCAAAAGACAACACCACATCCATCAAGTCTAAGCTCAGAATCTCCGTGTAACGGGTGGATCACATCTCCACCCGTCACCGCCATCACCCATGGTTCTAGGCTCAGGCACATCCCTCACCTGCAAGTGGCGCTTTCCCTTTTTCAGGACTTGACATGACATAATCTACAAACATCTGAAGGCAAAAGTAGGGTGTGAGCTAAACAGTCCGGTGAGATTTCACCAAATGTTCCATAAGTAGTTCCAATACAAATAAACCATTTTATGCTTCAATTTAAATAAATACAAGGCATGACAAATCTTTTCACATTTTCAGTCAAAACATGTTTTCAAAAGAGGCAGAGATGACAAATATATCAAAACAGGCTTAAATGAACATTTTAATAAAAACAGGACATAAATAAAACAGTGCTATAATCACTGACATGTAATAATCAAATCAAAACAAAGCAACATGTTCATAAGCCCTGAGGTTTGTCAGTTCCTGACTATAGGATCCTCTCGCTACTCAGTCAATCATCATGGCTCAAGGTGTGCACACGTTCCTAAGGCTCAAACCATTGGGATAAAATCAATCAACACCCCATTGAGGAAATAATGCCGAATTTGGTTTAGTTAGAGTTGTTATTGTCAATCCATTGCTAGAGAGTCAGAGTCCTTGCGTGCTTGTCCCAATCACCCATTAACTATTCAGGCTCACATGTGCTTTCAATCAATCAATCAATTGCGGGCAATTCATTCATTTCAATTCAATTCATCAATCACAGTTCAAATACTCAATTTCAAGTTTCAACATGCCATTTCAATTTCAAAACCAAATCATAGGTTTTCATCAAGTTCATGCCTTTCAAAATCATTTTTCTTTTAAAGCCATTTTCTCAAAGATCAACATCAAATCATTCCATCAAATCAATTCTCATTTCAAGCCATCTTTCTCAAAATTCACCCAATTTATCGAAGCCTTTGAAAAAGGGTTTTATTTTACAAATCCATGCCTTTTGAAATCAAACATCACATCCACTCAATTCGAGGAGATCAATTGAAAAATTTCAAATCAAGCAAGCAAGTCAAGGTTTCAAGTGTAGGGAAAAGCCTTACGGAACTACCTACCTTTTGTCACAAGATTAAGAAAACACCCGAAATGGGTACCGCCAAAGGGGAGTTGAAAGTGAGGAAGATCAAAGAGGAATCCCTAGGATTACAATCCATCAAATCGAGGCTTAGATCCACTAGCAGCATGAGGACTCTAAAAGGAGGAGAGAAGAGAAGGAGGGATTCTAAAGCAAAGAGAAATCACTTACTGAAGAGAGATCAATCGCACTCACCGAGACTTCGATCCGAGTGGAAAGGGGCTGGAGAAGCCAAAATCCTCTCTAGAGTGCCTCCACAAAGGGGGCAAATTAGGTTCGATTTGGGTGTGATTAGAATTTATAAGGGGGTTCGGGACTTTAATTTGAATTTTTGGGGGATTAAAAATTCATGCGCACGGTTTCCTGCGTTAGGCCGCACGATTAGTTCTAACCGTGCGCCTTTACCGGGCTTCTGGTTAGCCCGCATGGTTAGGCCACATGGTTAGATAAACTGTGCGCCAACCGTGCACTCCCTCCAGAGCCACTGGATAAGAGTGCACGGTTTGGCCGCAAAGTCATGCGTTTCCCTCTGTCAATAGCCGCATGGTTTGGGCTAACTATGCGCCCTTTCCAGAACCTCAAACAAGGCACATGTTTTCCTGGGCCAAACCGCACTATTTGCCTTGACTGTGTGCCAACCATGCACAACCCCAAAATCTTCCAAAACTTTCAATGTCCCTAGAATCAATCCAGAACAAGATCTAAACAAAGGATGATCAAAAAGAGGGGTCAAAAGTGCCTGAAAACTGGTAATGAGATGTTGCACGGGTCATCGTTACTTTGCTACTTCCATTGACGATTTTTCTCACAGGACTTGAGTTTATTTGTTAAAACCATCATTTGAAATCTTTTTAGTCTTCACTCAGTTTATTATGAGATCCTATCCTAGTTTTCGACCACCCTTAAAACTTTATGTTTTGATAACGACTGTGAATACTTCTCTGGCACTTTTCAGTCTTTTCACACCCTAACAAACCGGTGTTGTCAAATGCAAGAACTGTCATTTGTTAGAAGCTGCTTGGGCCCTCCTCTGTCAGATGAAAGTTTCTACCATAATCTGGAGGGACGCGATTCTAACCGACGCATATCTCATTAATCGCCTTCCCTTGTTTGTTCTTTTGGGGGAGATACCTTTTCAGGCTTTATGCCCTCTTTAGTCCCCATACCCCTTACCTCCATTTATTTGGATGCGTGTGTTTTGTTCGTGATACTCACTCCGCTATTACCAAATTTGATGCTCGTGCTTTTAAGTGCATTTTTCTTGGTTACTCTCAGATTTAACACGAGAATCACTATTACTACCCCGACATACATCGTTATGTGGTTTCAGCTGATGTTTCATTTGCCGAGTCCTCGACTTTTACTTTCCAGCATCTCTCTCTCCATCTCCCTCTCTCCCCGGTCATGGGGTTCCCCTTCCATATTCTCTCACACCTCCACCACCCGCACTTCCTCTTCCACCGGGAAGTGAGTCTCGATTTGGCTGCATTTACACTAGATGTCTAAGCATGCAGATTCCATCTGAGTCCCATGCTACTCCGACACTTGATGAATCGTCACTTGTTGAGTCTTGATCGGCGGATTTTCCTATCACACTTCGTAAAGGTACATGTTCTTGTCAGGATCGCTCAGTTTATTCCACTTCTTACCAAAGATTATCAGCGGCTACCTCCCCATTTATCGGCATCCTTGCCGAGTCATCCAAGGTAGTAACAGACTATGCAAGATGAATTGCTTGCTTTAAAGGCTAATCATACATTGGATCTTGTCTCCCGCCCCTCCTGTAAGCAGCTTGTTGGATGCAAATGGATCTATACTATGCGTGTAAATGTTGATGACACTTTGAATCGCTTGAAGGTTCGCCTGGTTGTAAAGGGTTACGTTCAGACCTACGACATTGACTACTACGACACTTTTTCACCTGTGGCTAAGATGACATCGATGCGTCTTTTATCTTTCTCGCTGCTACTCACCATTGACCTCTCCATGTCAAGAATGCCTTTCTCCATGGCTTTCTCGACGAGGAGGTATATACGGAGCAACCTTCGGGGTTTGTTGCTTATGGGGAGTTAGGTATGCAGCCTTCACTGAGCGCTGTATGGCCTTAGGCAGGTTTGACCACTTCTACACAGTTGTGACCAACTTTGAGATGTCTAAGAGCAAAAAGAATTCTTTTGTTTTCTATCATATGTTTACTGTGGGTAGCATTCTCCTAGTTGTGTGTTGATGATATTGTCATTACCAGCAGTGATGATATTGAGATTATTCGATTTATGTCATTTCTTTATCAGAATTTTCAAACGAAGGATTTGGGTCCATTGAGATGTTTCTTAAGGATTGAGGCTTTTTGGGATGCACGTCTGGATGTTGTTTTTATTGGAGGTAATCTGGTCTCCTACCGAAGCAAAAAAAACAGACAGTTATCTCCTGATCTTTTGTAGAGTCAGAGCACCGTGTTATTACTCATGTGACCGCAGAAATTATTTGGGCACAATAGATGCTACGGGAGATTGACCATCCTATAAGGAAGCCTGCACACATATGGTGTGACAATCATGCTGTAGCCAAAATTGCTGCCAATTCGGCCTTTCATGAGTGGACTAAACACTCTGAAGTTGACTTTAATTTCGTTTGGGAGAATTATGAGAAAAAATGATCACCCTCGGTCATGTTCGCACTACAGATCAACATGCATACATCTTTACAAAGAGGATTTCTGGAACACGTGTTTAGTTTTTATGTACTAAGCTGGGCATAATAAATATATATGTTCTAGCTTGACGGGGAGTGTTGGAAATATTTACGTTCAAATTGGCTTATCCTATTTCCGATCATTTTGAATTTTGTATTTTCCGCTCATCTCTTGTATTTGTTTTGATATAAATAAAATGGCAGGCCTCACTTGAGAAGCATGGATTCGGATACCTAATTTCTACATTTTTCATTGTCCCTTTGCTGGAAGTTTTTCATACAGTCTAGTTAGGTAGTTTTAGTTTTTGAAGTATGTTGCTGGACTGTTTGTCTTGGTGACAATTAGTTTTGCTATAAAACTTTGGCATGCTGTTAGTATTAATTTGTTTTTACTCTCGAGACTCTCTTTTTGCTGCTTCCTATTGTACACTAGCAAGGCCCATTTAAGGGGAAGCTTTGAGAATCTAGTTTGGGCATGGACGTGGTAGTGTAGTTTTCGAAATATTGTTTTAATTGTGTTTAATTTTGTTTTTAGGTTAAACCTTTTCACCCTTGAGGTTTAGGCAGAAACATCGTGAAACTCTGCACTATAACAGTTGGATCCATAACAAAACCTGCTGTAATGGCATTTAAGCTGATGCGGAAACGTCGGGAGTCGCAACGACATAAAAGAAATGATTTGGAGAAGAGTAAAAGGGAAAAAAAAAAGAACGAGAACACAAGTATTTGCGTGGTTCGGGAAAAATCCCTACGTCCATGGAGAGGCAGAACTTCACTATGATTTGGGAGCAACAATTTACAAAAAGTTTTCAGAGTTCTCAATCACTGTTGAACCCTAGCCCGAAATGGGCTACAAAAGAAGAAGACGATCCATTGTTCCACTAACCGCACAGAAAGTCCGCATAGCTACAGTGAAAAAGCGGTCACCCATTTTAGAAGTGATACAGTGGCTTCCTGCTGAAAGTTCAAAGAGCCACAGTGAATGGCGGCTGGAAGTCCGTGTCGCTACAGTGTCCTGTCGGTGTCGGTCGGTCAGCTCTGCTACAGTGGTCATCATTACTACAATGCCCTATCAGTGTCGGTCGGTCAACTCTGCTACAGTAATTAACATTGCTACAGTGCCACCAAAATTTGGACCGGGGGCGCATTGCCCCTGCAACCCCCTAACGAGCTTACCGCGGAGCTCGACCCGCAAAAGTTGCGGCCTGGTGCGCAGTATGGGCCGGAAGCATTCGGTCCAACAACATCCAGAACGGATCGGACTACACCAAATTAACATAAGCTTCCGTCCTTTAATGAAGTGTTATGACACATCCTATAAATTTGGGCAACAATTAACTTGTTACAATTATCTTTTTATTTGAAGTATAAGTGAATCTTCAAATTTAATACTTGCACTTTATGACAATCATGATCCATGTTAACCATGCTGCTTGGTCCAGTGACTTGTTTCCACGTTTATTTTATGGATTGACTTGGGAAATGCTACGTTTATTTTATGGATTGACTTGGGAAATGATGTTGCAGTCTCAGGAGGTTGCTGGTGCTTCTGGGGTTTTGACAGTGATGACTTTAGGGGTGTAAGTTTGTTACATCAAATTTTGTTTAGTGGGGGGTAAATTATATTCTGATATTACTGTTTGTGGCCAGGTTCTATGCTGTAGTTGCGATGACAACCTTTAAGGGCGATGCTCAACAAAATTTGCATCATTTTTGGTAATGTTCTTGTATAATTTTTTTGTCTTTTCTTTTTCTAGATAAATTGCAAGACAAATTAAATCAAGGAATTATACAAGCAGGACAGCTATTTCTCAAGAATGATCGAAAGATAATATAAAAATATGAGTGAAAAAGAAACACAGATTATGCAAGCAAAACAACTATTTCTCAAGAATGAGAGAGAGAATATAAAAATTAAAACTAGAAAAAGGAAACAAATTTGCAAAAGGATTACCAGCGAATTCCTATGAAAGTTAATAGAAGAACTTTTGCCCGTCATCTAAAACGAAAAAGTGCAAAAAAAAAAAGAAGGCCAAAAAGCTGACCCTGTCTTGGTTTGCTTCATCTTAGATGATTTGGTATTAAGGATTTGTTATTTCTTTCAGCCCATAAAACATACAAAAGCACAATGCTGTCATCCAAAATTCTTTTGCATTTTTTTATCATGTTCACAATTGACATGACCAGAACCCATCAGAGCCCCACTTGGATGGTTGATGTTGCTGCGAGAATATATCCTTAGACCCTCCTTCAATATGGCAGAGGTCGATGATTAACACCAAAAGTATAAATACACGAAAATTGGAGACATTACCCTCGAAGCGAATTCCATCATCTGGTAACAGTTGACGCTTGGAAGAGACAATCCACACTTTGAAGAAGATTCAGAGGCATAGTATGGAAGAACACACTTTAGAAAAAGTGAAAAGGAATCACCGCAAAAGAAATGACCCTCTCATGTAAGTAGTTTGTGGGGATCCTTTGCGGGCATCGAAGCTGTATTCCTTTGCGGGCGCACAAATTCCTTGTAGGGTGGTGTCGTTTGTGCCGTCGTGGCTGATATCCTTTGCGGTCACATGAAATCCTTGTGGGGTGATGTTGTTTGCGGTGTTGTGGCAGACATCCTTTGCGATCACATGAATTCCTTGGGGAGCGGTGTTGTGGTGGGTGTGCTTTGCGGTCATGCGACTTGTATGCGGTGGGGCGTCGTTTGTGCCAACGTGGTGGGCCTTTTATGTGGCCGCGAACTTCTTATGCGATTGTGGTTCCGCGGATCCCGGGGTGAACGATCACGTGGTCTGCCTATAAATACTGCCCCCAACATGCATTTTGAGGACGAGTAATTTTCCGCTACATGAAGTCCAAGAAAAATCACATCGTTTGCTCACTCTTCTTTTGCGCAAGGTTTTGAAGAATCTCTCAGTTAGATCCCTAATCCAACCCCGAGAGAGAGGATGTTGGATTGGTGTAGCCCGATCCGGTTTTGGATGATGTTTGGGCTGAATGCTTGTAGCCTGCAACTGTTGCGGGTTGACCGACCGACACCTTTAGGGCACTGTAGCGGTGCGGACTTCGGAGTCAACTTTACTGTAGCCTTTTGGACTTTCAGTCGGTAGCCAATGTAACACTTTTGACTTGGGTGGCCGCTTTTCACTGTAGCGACGTGGACTTCCTGTAGCTCATTTCGGGTTAGGGTTTCTTACTGAAACACTCTGTAATTGTGCTCCGGAATATAGTGATTTTCTGCCTCTCCGTGGATGTTGGGATTTTTCCTGAACCATGTAAATCTTCGTGTTCTTGTTCTTTTTTTTTCCTTTTACTTTTCTGTTTTTCGCCGTTTCTGTCGCTGCGACTCCCGGCGTTTCCGCATCAGGGGAAGGGCATCGCGTGAGTCCTTGACGGTGATGCCCCCTCTGTATGATTTCTTCGCGTCTCTAACCATGTAAAATCCCTTTGCGAAGGACCTCCGTGTATTTCCTTCACGGAGGGCTGCCCATTGCCTAAATCTTATGAGGCGAACGACCTTAAATACCCATGCCTTTGTTTGACCCCACCCACTCGCATAGAACCCTAATCTTATTCGAAATTCATGCTTTCTGAGGTATATCTTGACCTATTTCCAATGGTCCATCATCACAAAAGATTTGGCTTATGGTTAGCCCCTCTGCGAAAGGCCACTTTTGTGGACATCTAGGCCTCCTCAACGACCCCTCCTTCGCCCAGTTCCCCTACTTGGGTTGAATTTATGACCCAAATGACCTCTTTGGCCTCCTTCCACCAAGCTCAATGCCCTAAAAAGCCTATTCCATCAAGGCCTCCTCCCAAGCTATCAGACTCACAATATCGAGATACCAGGTACGTCTACGTGCTTTCCTTCGATCATGTATTCCTATGAAAATTGGAATCGGGCATCTTTTAGCTGTTGTCCCACTCGTTGTTCTCCCCAACCAATAGAGCTCTCAGGGTACTTACAGTCGTGTATTCCCTTGGAATCGAGCATCTTCCAATTCGGTGCAAGTCCCAACCCTTCCTCAATGGACCATACTACCCATGTGTCTAGTCATCCTTGTCTAGTTATCGATAGGTAGGAGACAATCCAAATTGGTCTCCTACTAGGTGTAAGCCCCAACCGTATCCTCATTGATAATCTCATTCCCGTGCCCAATCAATGAGCCATAAATACTGTGGGCCTCTTGCTCGGTGTAAGCTGCAACCATACCTTCTCCTGTTTAGTTGCCAACGAACAAGATGAACCAGAAAGGGCCGCTCATGCCTACGTCCCAGACAAACCATTGCTAGATTACTATCACCTAGTCTTCTATTCCGCACGACTTTTAACTGTTTGAAATTTGTCTTCCTCGTATGACCTTGAACTACAGGGTGCCATGGTCTGGGACATATGACCTTAAAAGGCACATTATGGTCCTTGACACACAACCTTAAAAGACACTTCTTTGGTCATGACTGCATGATCGTAGAAGATGCCATAATGGACCTCATCACAACTTAGTAATGGCCATCTATGGACCCAACAACAACCATGCCCCATGGATTTTGGGACTCACTCGACTTAACCCCGCTGTTGGTAGTTTCAAACATGGATGCGATGTGAGCTCAATGGTCTCCTTCGATCAACACAAGAGGGATGTAAACTCAACAATACCAAATAATAAGGAAAATACATATGTAACACACAACCTAAAGCCACCATTTTTCCATCATCATCCTCCAATCATCAACTATTGGCTATTGTTGGACCCCATTTAAGTGTAAATGGGTTTCTGAGTCCCACATCGGACTTACCATCTTGTAAATAGATTTACTCATCTATAAAAGAGTATCCCCACCTCACATTGAGGTAAGGGGAATTCACCCAACTACATGGTATCAAAGAGATTTTTATCCCGAACCCTCCCTCCTCTGCGGATTCCCGGCGTCCTCCCGGCCCCGTCTCTCTCCCTGATGCCCTAGCCATTCCCGGCCGCCCCCCCTCCTATCCCGGCGCAACTCTCTCCCCTGGCCCCTCCCGGTGGCCCTCCATCCTCTCGGCGGCCCTCTTGCTGCTCCCGCTGCTCCCGCGCGCTCCCGGCTTTCTGGCTCCCGGCTCGCCCCGACGTCCCGGCTCCCCGGCGTCCCCGGCTCGCCCCAACGTCCCGGCGTCCCCGGCTCGCCCCGACGTCCCGACGTCCCGGCGTCCCGGCTCCCGGCTCCTCGGCTTCGCCCCGGCACCCTCACCCCGACGCCTCGCCCCGGTGCCTCGCTGCGGCGCATCCCGCCCTCGACGCGTCGCCCTCGGCGCATCCCGCCCTCGGCGCCCCACCCAGGCCCTCGCCCTCGGCGACTCGCCCCGGCGCCCCGCCCTCGGCGTCCCGCTCTCGGCGACTCGCCCCGCTTCGCCCCGGCGCCCTCGCCATCTCCCAGCGGCTCCCCTTCCGGCGCCCGGCGCGCCCAGGTCCCGCCCTGCCCTCGGCCCCGCGGCGTTCCTGCCCAGAACCCGCGCCCTAGCACCCACGCCGCCCCTGCCCAGCCGCACCATCCTGAGCACGACCCCCTGTCGCTGCTCCCTTCGGCAGCATCTCCGGGCTGCCTCCCTTCCACCGCCCGACTCCCGGCGAACGGGTCCAGCGCCCGCCCTCCACGGACGCGTCCTCCGTTCTGCCGTCCCTGATCACGGCCTCCTCCCGGCTTGTCGATGACCGGCTGGATGCCACTAATTTCTCCGTCTGGCGGAAGACGGTCTTGATGTCCCTCCGCGGCATGAGACTTCATTCTCATCTTGAGAAACCCCCACCTGAAATCACTGACCCTAAGTTTGACTCTTGGCAGCTGGCGGACAGCAAAATCTTCGCCTTACTGGTCAACTCCATGGACCGCTCCGTAAAGGATGTCACCAGGACTGCCAACACCATCAAAGAGCTATGGGATTCTTTGATTGTCATGTTCTCTGAGACCAATAACTTGGCTCGGGTCTCTGACGTTCTCCAGCGTCTCTCCCATATCCGCCAGCAGGATCGCACCTTCCCAACCTACTTCATGGAATGGAAGGGTCTCCGCGACGAACTACAGGAGCTCTGGCCTATTCCTCAAACTCCGGCCGAAGCGCAGACTCAGCGGGATCAGCTATGCCTCTTCAATCTTCTGAATGGCCTCGCACCGGACTACGCCACGACGGCCACTGAGATGCTTGTCAGCCCGTCTACACTGGATATCCCGCAGGTCTACCATCGCCTGCAGAAGGCTCATCGAGCCCTTGCTCCACCCGTCCCCCTCCCTGATCACACTGCGCTCCTCGGACGTGGCGGTGGTCGTCCTACCGGCCCTCGCGGGCGCGGTCGTGGGGACGGCCGGCCTCGCCCCCTCTGCCAGCACTGCGGCAAGCTCGGCCATCTGGTGGACCGTTGCTGGGTCCTGCATGGTCGTCCCGAGTCGCACCCCCGCCAGGGCCAGACTGCGATCCGCGATGCGTCCTCACCTGCTGTTGCTCTTCCCCCGTCTTTGGATCTCTCCCTAGCCGAGATCCAGCTGATTCACGATTACCGGACCTCCTCCATACCGGGCTCTTCATCAGCTTCTCTTGCCCATTCCGGTGGTCACACTGCTCTTGTCAGTCATCGTTCCCCTGCATGGCTGCTGGACTCGGGTGCATCCGACCACCTCACTGGGGATGCAGGTATGCTCTCCAACTACCGTCCCTATGGTGGATCCTCAGCCATCACTGTTGCTGATGGGTCCACTCTCCCCATAGCTGGCTTTGGCACCTGTTCCCTCACCTCCTCCCTCCACCTGTCCTCGGTGGCTCATGTGCCTCAGAGTCCATTTAACCTGCTTTCCATCAGCAAACTTACCAAGGATCTCCACTGTAATGCTATCTTTTCCTCGTCTTCTGTTTTGTTTCAGGAGCGGACGACGAACCGGGAACTTGGTAGAGGCCACCTTCGGGATGGGGTGTACATGTTCGCTGGCCCGACTTCCATCGCCTGCGCGTCTATCCCTGCTCATGCCGTAGACCTCCATTCTCGGTTGGGCCACCCCTCCGCCTTGGCACTTCATCAACTCTACCCCGATATTAGTCCCCGTTTATCTATTCCTTGTGAGTCGTGTCGTTTTGCGAAACATCATCGCACATCCTATTCTCCTTGGGCTGACACACGGGCCGCCAAACCCTTTGATTTGGTTCATTCCGATGTATGGGGTCCCTGTGCCACCTCGAGTCAATCTGGGTATAAATATTACATTTCTTTCATTGATGATTATTCCCGGATGACCTGGCTTTACCTTCTTCGCGATCGGACAGAGGTTCTCTCCACCTTTCAGACCTTCTTCCATGAGATCCAGACACAGTTTTCTATCTCTGTCAAATGTCTCCGCTCTGACAATGGGCGGGAATACTTATCCACTCACTTTCAGCAGTTTCTGCGGGCCCACGGCATCATCCACCAGACCTCCTGTCCTGATACCCCTCAGCAAAATGGGGTGGCCGAGCGGAAACACCGGCATATTCTGGAAACCGCTCGTGCCCTCCTCTTCCACCGCCAGGTACCGCTTCTCTTCTGGGGAGATGCCATCCTCACTGCTACTTACCTTCTTAATCGTCTTCCCTCCTCCATCCTTCAGGGGGAGACTCCCTTTCATACCCTGTTCCCCTCCCGTCCTCCTCACTCCCTTCCACTCCGCGTCTTCGGCTGTCTCTGTTATGTTCGAGACACTCGCCCCAATCTCTCCAAACTTTCTCCCAAATCCCTTCGATGTATTTTTCTCGGATATTCCCGCACTCAGCGCAGGTACCGATGCTTCTCTCCCGACCTCCGCCGGTATATCACCTCTGCCGACGTATCCTTTGTCGAAACCTCTCCTTTCACTCTCCCCTTCGTTCACCCGCCTCTGGTGTCTCCTCCGCCCGGTCATCTCTTTGGACAGACCTACTCTCGTCGTCCTTCCGCTGTACCTCCCATCCCGGCCGAGGACCACCTTGCTCCTGCTTCGTCCGATGCTCTTGTCACAGCTCCCGCGGACGTGCCGATTGCGCTCCGGAAAGGTACTCGCTCGTGTCAGACTGCTCCTCTCTTTGTATCTTCATACAGGGGTCTGTCTGCCCTGGAGACCGTGTCAATTCCTCGGACAGTTGGTGAAGCCAAATCTCACCCCGGCTGGCTCGCCGCCATGCGGGATGAATTGCAAGCTCTTGATGCCAACCATACCTGGGATCTTGTTCCACTTCCGGCGGGCAAACAGGCGGTCGACTGTAAATGGATTTTCACGATCCGTCTAAATCCCGATGGCTCTCTTTGCCGCCTCAAAGCACGGCTTGTCGCAAAGGGGTTTGCCCAGACCTATGACATCGACTACTTTGAGACCTTCTCTCCAGTCGCCAAGATGGCCTCTGTCCGCCTTTTCCTCTCTCTGGCTGCTCATCATCACTGGCCGCTTCATCAACTGGATGTTAAAAATGCTTTTCTCCATGGCTTTCTTGATGAAGAAGTCTACTTGCAGCAGCCTCCTGGTTTTTCTGCCTTTGGTGCCGACCGGCATGTCTGTCGTCTCCGTCGCTCCCTCTACGGCCTCAAGCAGTCTCCTCGCACTTGGTTTGGCCGCTTCAGCACGGTCGTCACAGCCTTTGGTCTCTCTCGGAGTATGAAAGATCACACCGTCTTCTTCCGTACGACGGCGCACGGCTGTATCTTGCTTGTGGTTTATGTTGATGACATCATCATCACCGGGAGCGACTCCAGAGGCATCGCCAGCCTCAAGGCGCATCTTCACCAGCACTTTCACACCAAGGATCTTGGTCCCCTCACTTACTTGGCATCGAGGTCTCCCGGACTGCGGACACTATCTCTCTTTGCCAGCGCAAGTATGCTCTTGATATCTTGCAGGATGCCGGGTTGAGCACAGCCACCGCCGTGGACACACCACTTGAGCCTGGGGAACGCTCCCTTCATTCCGACTCAGAACCATTTCCTCATCCCGAGAGCTATCGCCGCCTGGTCGGTAAACTCAACTACCTCACCATGACGTGTCCTGACATTGCCTGTGCTGTTGGCAAAGTCAGCCAGTTCATGGAGCATCCCACCAGATCTCAGTGGGATGCTGTCCTCCGCATTGCCAAATACATCAAGAGAGACCCTGCACGTGACCTTCAGTACTCACCTCATGCTCACATGGATGTTGAGGCCTTCTGTGATGCGGACTATGCCGGTTGCCTCGCTACCCGCAAGTCTACTTCGGGTTTCGCCGTGTTCTTCGCCGGCAATCTCATCTCTTGGCGCAGCAAGAAGCAGACTGTCGTCTCCCGATCGAGTGCCGAAGCTGAATATCGAGCCATGGCCACCGTCACGACCGAGATCCTCTGGCTTCGTCATCTTCTCCATGAGCTCGGTTTCCCCGCCTCGACTCCTGCTCATATCTGGTGTGACAATCAGGCCGCCACGAAGATTGCCTCGAATCCCGTCTTCCATGAACGGACAAAGCATATCGAGGTGGACTGTCACTTTCTCCGCCACCATCTGGAGCAGCACCATATCAGTTTCGGCCATATCCCGACGGCCGATCAGCTTGCCGATCTCTTCACCAAAGGTCTCCCAGGCGCTCGCCTTGCGTCTCTCACTACCAGGCTGAGAATTCACAGCCTCCCTGGCCCAGCTTGAGGGGGGGTATGAGATGATCCTCTGTCTTGTCATCTTTGTTTTCTTTGTGGGACTCTATCCAATCTGGGCATGTCCAGCTTGAGGGGGAGTGTTGGACCCCATTTAAGTGTAAATGGGTTTCTGAGTCCCACATCGGACTTACCCATCTTGTAAATAGATTTACTCATCTATAAAAGAGTATCCCCACCTCACATTGAGGTAAGGGGAATTCACCCAACTACAGCTATCATTGAACCACTCCACATTGGCATCCAACTATAACCTTATCAACTTATAATCATCAAGGAAACCCCACGCCATATAGAGACCAAGGTGTTGATTTCCGTACATCCTTGCAAACAATCATCAAATTACCCGCTCATGAACCCGACTCAACAATACCACATCCACTCTTGTCACCATTAGAGTTATGAAGCCAAACATTATCCTACCCACTGTGTGACACCACCAATCTGAAACCAAGCTACCGTTGCAAACTTTTTTGGGTCTTTCCTCTTGATTTCATGGTCAAACGACATTATGAAAGCGACAGAGAGGAATAGGGGATTATTTGCTAGTTATTGTAACGTAAAATATTGAGAGGGAGAAAAAGTAAGTAAAACAGTATGTATTGATGTATCCACTGTATATATGCAGCAGAATTACAGGAAGAACTGTAGGGAGGGAGAGAAGTTTAGGAGTAGAGGAAGGAGAAGATAGGAGAGTGAGGAACCTGTGGAAGACCACTCCACTGAGCCCCCTGGTGGAACGTCCCAACGCACTAGCCCCTTCTCACAGCAGCTTGTTGTGGAGAATTCCTTAAGTGAATCGTGACCCATCCCAACCCCCTGCTGCCCACTTTAATACTCCACCAGCCCTTCCAGCTAAACAACTAACAAACTCTAACAACCTACTTCCAGCTGTCACCAGCCCTTAACCTACTAACAAACACTTAACAATAATGACTATGCCACAACATACACTTAACAGATAGCCCCCTATATTCCTAACATTTCCACCCTTTTAAAAGCCACCTTGTCCTCAAGGCGGAACAACAAAATCTTTGCTCGGCTGTGCATTGGGACGACAACTCCCGGTGACGGCTTAGGTGGAGGCCTCAGCATCAAATGTGCAGTTCTTGTGGAAGCTTCTATGGCACCCTTGATGCCATCCAACTCAACCTTCGAAGTATGGGAGACATCCTTCCCGACTGCTGCATCTTTCTCGATTTCCCCTATTACTGACTTCACTTCATGTTCACACAACATAGACTTTTCCTTGATTGACTCCGGACTTGTCCCCTTCGTAAATGTTGTGTAGTCCCCAGAGGAGTCGCCAAATTGTTACGTAAAATATTGAGAGGGAGAAAAAGGAAGTAAAACAATATGTATTGATGTATCCACTGTATATATGCACCAGAATTACAGGAATAACTGTAGGGAGGGAGAGAAGTTTAGGAGTAGAGGAAGGAGAAGATAGGAGAGTGAGGAACCTGTGGAAGACCACTCTACTGAGCCCCCTGCTGGAACGTGAACGTCCCAACGCACCAGCCCCTTCTCACAGCAGCCTGCTGCGGAGAATTCCTTAAGTGAATCGTGATCCATCCCAACCCCCTGCTGCCCACTTTAATACCCCACCAACTCACTGCTACTGCTGAGAACCTTATTACAAAATACAATATTACCCCTAACCAACTAACAAACTCTAACAACCTACTTCCAGCTGTCACCATCCCTTAACCAACTAACAAACACTTAACAATAATGACTATGCCACAACAGACACTAACAAACAGCCCTCTATATTCCTAACAGTTATCTGTAGTTCTCAATGGGGGATTTTACTAGCAACTATCTAGATAGCTGGTGGGACTGAGACATTAATCTGCATTTAGAGATTTTAATATATAGGAAGCAGAGTTCTTACTACATCTTCCATTGTCTCTCTATTCATTGTTATTTCTAAACTAAGTAATCTTATATAGATAAGATAAGAGTATTGCATTATCTACCGAAGAAGAGTGTTCTTGTTTCACATGCATGATCTCTTTCCTGGTTTTGATTTGTAAAGATTTGCATTATCATAGACATTAGGTTTCAATGTTGATGTACAATGTGAGAAAAAAACTATTTGGAGGTTTTTGTCGAAAAAGTGACGAACAAGCGACTATAAGAATCACAATCAATGTAATTAGACACCAATTTACATGGCATAAACTTTTTAATGGGATTCATTAAGTAGCATATTTAAAGTTAGTTAAATTCTTTTAGGATTTCCCGAGAAAAAAATATTTTATTAGCATTGAATTCTGTTAGTGATGCGATAATCAAACAAATGCAATCATTAATCAATCCGTTTCATCATCACTTGAAAGAAATTGAAGATGATCGCGCAATGCCTTGTCATCGACCATGCTTGGATCACCTTGGGTTGCTATTTGATAGATGATTATTTCAAAATAATAATTTATTTTATTATATAATTATTTATATTTTTTCATGACCATTGCAACATAAAGATTTTTTTGGGTGCAATTACTCAACTATTATCATCCTTCAAAGTGCTTTAAGTGGCTTTATTGTGTGTTGTTTAAGTTGAACTAATGTTTGAGTATATATGAGTCAGAGAAATAGCAGCTAATTTTTTATCGGGTATGTCCAATTAGTTTACCATGTTGTTATCTATTTCCAGGGAAATGGTTGCTTATATTGCTAATACGTTGATCTTCATCTTGAGGTGAGTGGCTCTTCTTCTCTTAGTCTCATTGTGATAAAATTTAGAAATTTGTCTGCAAACTGTACCACTTTTTCTATTTGACCATTGCATAATTGGGAAGCCTTGGTTTACATGTTGGTTTGAAATTTATGCTTCTAGAAAGAGTAGGCCCAGAAACCGTTCTTCTTGAATGAGGACAGTACACTTTATTTATAGAGGCAAATAATGTGATGCGACGTTTGATAGATTTGAAATACCATTTTTAAACTAGAGGAAAAAGTGGATAGGGTAGACCGAGTCAATACCCACATCTGAAATATCTAAACATTAACAATGCTATATGATTGTTTTGATATTTATAAAAAGATAACGAACTGCCTTCTCTTTTATGTTGGTATTTAAAATGGGTTCCATTTCAACATTCAAAACAGTAATTCCTCTTTGCATTTGTGCTCACCTTGGGCTTGGACATTGGTTCACCGGTAAAATGTTTGCATGCATATTATTTGCTGATTTTCAACTTTCTTTTTCCTTTTTTTCTCTTAATTCATTGGACAAAAGAAAAGTCCTATCATAACTTGTGCTTTTCTTTTACAGTGGGGTGGTTATTGCTGAAGGTGTTGTGAGCAGTGCTGATATATTTGAAAACCATGGTATTTATTAAAATTTTCTGCTTGATGATACATAATCTTTATTTTACCTTCTGCAACACTCACTTAGATTGACTTATTTGTATTTTCTACAATCTTTACAATGTTAAAAATCATGTCTTAAACATGATTCGGGATATTTTATGTAGATGAAAATATCCCCTTGAGCAGTTGGTGTTGATGTGGACGTCTTTGTTTTCCATCTAGCAACTGCTATAATCCCAGGTAGTATTCTGATACATGGTTATAGTTCACTTCATTTACAGGTGATTTTGTTGAAATATCTTGAACGGGTGAGTTTAAGGTCTCAATCATTTTTTTTGATAAACAAGCAACAGCGCAGCCCATACGAGATAACCACAAACAACAGAACCCAAACCGCAAACTGCCCCACAAAAACCACCAACAAACAGCTCCCACCAACAAATTGCAATGAACACCAAACACAACAACAGCAAAACCAAACCGACATAACACAAAACAAAGCAAAAAAGACACTTATAAACTAACTTCCAGATTGCGAAAATCCACAGCAACTGCGTCAATCATCCGGCCAGGAAATCCAAAATTCCTGAAACGATGCTCCATAAAAGAAACTGCAATTCGAGCAAGAAAATCTGCTGTTTCATTAGCCTCCTGGCAAATCATGAAGGACCCCAGAATGCCCTGAGAGGGGAGGGGTGAATCAAGGTGTCAACTTTTTCTTCTCAAGTGACGGATCTTGTTCCCACGTTGGTAAGAACTTGTTAAACCAATGTGCAGTAATTAAAACATTCATATGCAGCAAGACAACACATCAATTTTACTTGGTTCACCACTAAGGGCTAGTCCAAGGAGCATACGCCGACAGCGTGTCGGTCGTACCTAAATCCACTATTATTCACTAGATGCGGAATACAAAAGTTCAGACACAGTTATTCTGTGCCAGACACACTGCTTTTACAAGATTTTAGGGATAGCACACTGCGTCCCTCGGAACACTTCCGTCAACTCCCTCTAGTTCGCTGCTTTGAGAGAAATTTAACTCAGTTTACCGACTTGAAGATCGCTTCAATAGATTTGCATTGAAGACGAGACTTTGCTTGCATTGAAGTCCTGAATTGATGCACTTGAAAGCACTGATCAAACAAACCGGATGTTCATTACTTGCTAGAAGCACACACTGACACTTGCGCGTAAGATTTGGGATTGTCGCGTAAGATGAATTTCGCGCAACTCCTATTTTCCGCGCAACACTTATCTTTAGCGCCGCTACACCAGAAGTTTCACTTGGTCTTTTTAGACTTAAGAAATACTTTGCGTGCAAAATTTACTTTTTGCAACTCTTTCGCGCGCAACTCTTTTGCGCGGTAGAGGAACCTGATTTTCGTTGGAAAAGTTTTAAGTCTTGAGTGGGGGTAGCCGCCTATTTATAGGCCTCGATGACCCTGTGCGTAAGATTTTCACCGAGCGCGCAAAACCCCTTTTGACGTCGCATTGGGTGCGTAAGTCTCTTTCGCACAACCTCGTCTTTCACAGACATTTAAATCTTTCATGCGCTTTTTACCTTCACCATATTTTGATGAGATGATCTCAAATCATGCCTTGTGTGCAAGTTTCCAAACGAACTTCAAACTTGCGCGCAACTCCTTTTGCCAAAAACATTTTTTTCATTCTTCAAATTTGGACTCAAAAATTTGGCAAACGTTGAGAAACAACACCACCTTTAATACTGTTGTCTGCTTGAACTGTATGATCCCTTTCATTTCCAACTCCCTGATCTTCCATGTGAGGATTGACAACAAATACAAACCTTACTCTATTTCCAGTAAAGAACAACATTGGTTCCAACAAATCAAACGAAACCTGCAACTCAAAAAACCATTTGTTAGCTGCACTACTTCTTGTAAAATAGTAAGATTTTTAGCCAAGCAACCCGAAAAATTATTAATACGTGAAAAAACCATAGCTGAATTAGTTTTAAATTCAAAATTTTGACAACCCATTATTTCTGCCAGTTGAACTCCCAAGAGCAGTGCTTGAGCTTCCAAATCATGCTAGTCCGTCCCATTACAGATGTACATAACGTCTACAAGATGACCATCTGAATTTATTGCCATCGCTGCAATGCCGTTACTCATTCTCTTAGGCAGAAATGAAACATCCACATTGATTTTTAAAAAACTAGAATTCTCTCCCTTGAACGACCCAAAACCATTGCCACAATTCTATAGCCACCAAAATTGATTTGTTTGGTGAGACTTCTCCTTACCTGAAAACTTGCAAAAATTACAGCCATTCCAAATTTCCCACGCAATCATTACAAAAGTATCTGCTTGACAGAACACTCATTTGCGCCCTTTTCCAAACATCCACCGTTCTCGGACAAAAATATAAAACTTTTTTGAAATTCTCAACCCCCCACACCAAGAACATACGACATCAACACTAATACCCTGTTGACTAATAAAACTCCAACAGGCAAAATATTATGCATAAGATGATGAGTTTCTAAGGATCGAACAATACTTGTCAAGGCAACGGAAGATTATAGAAACCTCAAATTCTCAAGATCATGCTACAAAAGAAGAAACCATGTGTAATATAAATGAAGAATGTGTACCTTACATCGAAGATGGCTACTGCTATTGTCTTCGATCAATGCTTGATGAGGATCCCTGAGGGGCAACCAATCGGTTCCCCCCTCCATGGTGCATCCATGGGCGGACTGAATCACCCAATAATTTTGGCAAACCCCTCCTTTCTTCCATGATATGCTAGTATCTCATGTAGCAAAGGAGGAGAGAGCAATGGGAAAATCAACAGGAGGCAAGAACAAGCACGAACCACCCATCTCGATGGCACTAGCCCCGTTATATAGCCCTCGGGGATGCTCCCCGAGTGACCATGCATTTACTCATACGTTTATAACGTACAAGTAAATGACCCGTTGGTTACAACTCCTTGTAACCCTCGACCACTTCATTCTCCCAACGTTTTATCTTATGAAACGTTTAGATTAATCAGTGATAGCTTACGTGGATAGGAGATTTGGACGTTAACTATTTAACATTCGGTTTCCATCATCAATCATAGGCGTAATATGAATTGTGCATGACGTTTCCCAATACCTTTGTCTTAGGCAGAAGCATTATAATATCTTCATATCATATTAAACGATATACACAGACATTGAAGATGCCTTTTATGCCATGGATGTCGTACCATACTACATCATCAGATCGTACATTACGATATAGCCTTAAACACATCATATTTATAAAGGTTTTAGGGCATATCTCCTCCATAAAATACCAGGAAAAAAATTTAATCTTACATGGAATGTGCATACGCCAAAGTTGCCTCCATTCATTCCTGCAAGACGTAACCCGTGAAGTTCCCGGGTCCTGCTGCAGTGTACCCCGAAACTGATTCCTTGCAACAACATAAACAAATTTAATTGATACACCCGGAAGAATCAACAACCCAAATATGACAATTCGGTTCATTAGTAGAAAATAAAGGAATATTTAAAATAGTTTATGCTTCATGAGGCAAAAATAAATCCTTCACAGGCTGCCTGTTCCAACCATCCCCTGAAAAAATCAAATAAGAAATTTTCAAATTAATATCAACCTCCCCCTAGGCAAAACCAACTTAAATGTTGTAGGCGTTGGCTGCCACCGATCATTCCAAACATAAATATTATGACCCAAACCCACCCTCCATCTCAACCCCTCCTGAAGGACCCTACGAGCCTCCTACAAACTATGTCATATATAAGATGTTCTTTTTCCTAGCGAGGCTGTCAAGAAACTTCCATTATGAAAATATTTACTTTGTAATACTTGAACCCAAAGAGCATCTGCATTTTGTAATATCCGTCATCCTTGTTTCACTAGCATAACTAAATTAAAAGCATTAAGGTCTCTAAACCTCAACCCCTTTGCTCTTTACTGCTACATAACACATCCCATCTTTGCCAGGATATTCCTTTCTCACCTAGATCACCATTCCACGTTATTAGAGAATTCAACTTATTACAAACTGTGTTCGGAATTCAGACACATCTCATTGCAAAAACCGGCATAGCTGATGCTCCACATTAATAAGGATGACTCTTCCAGCTTTGGATAATAATCAGCCCTTCCATTCTTGTAACCTAGCTGCCGCTTTTTTCCTATCACTGAAAAAGCAACCTTCTGTGATCGATCAATAATTGGAGGTGGCTCTAATTATTTATGGAAAGATTTAATCTCTTGAACTTCAACCATCCTAATAATGTCATTCATTAATCAGAGAAGTATTTGGGCTCAAGGACAGGCCCGATTTCCCTAAATGAATTTTTTGTCCAGTTGCCATTTCAAATTGATTCAATACCCTCAAATGGCTCTACAACCCTGAATCGAAGCCTTTAAAAAAATTATTGCATTATCCGCAAAAAACAAATGGGATACATGATGGCCTGATTGCAGCTCTTCCTCAATCCAAAAGGGGACTCTGTGGAAAAGATGGAAGTGAAATGACCCACCACCAAATTTTCCACATCAATCATACTTTCATGCCAAACTCCTAACTCATCCTTTAAACGTTTAATAAAATTATTACACCATTGTTGGGAGGCTTTTGCATGAAAATAACATGTGTGTGCATCCCCCGCTTTGAACCGCACAGCTTTAGCATGCTGTTGCTAAAGTATTTCCTCACTCATAGAGTTTCTGAAGCTTTGACATGTTGTGGAGTCGTTGGGGGCAACGACTAACGTCAAATGATTCACATAAGAGTAAAAGGGAAAAATAAAAGAACGAGAAGAAGATCAGATGACACAACGATTTATGTGGTTCGGGAAATGATTCCTACGTCCACGGAGTGACAAAAAATTTTACTATGATCGAGAGCAGAATTACAGGGCAATTTCAGAGTTTCAAACACACAAAAACTCTAGCTCGAGAGAGCTAATAAAAAAGAAGATGCAACTGTGCCACCGACCGCATAGTAAGTCCACTGTGTGCTATAGTGATTAGTGGCTGGAAGTTCGCGGAGCTACAGTACCGCTGTCTCCAAAGTCCAAGATGCTACAGTACTCATGTCAAAGTCCGCACTACTACAGTGCTCTGTCGGTGTTGCCTGGTTAGCTCTGTTACAGTGAGTCGGAGTTGCTATAGTGCCCATGTCAAAGCTGCACTGCTACAGTGTCCTGCATGCTGCCCCTGCAACTCCCAATGACCTCACTGTGGAGATCGAACCGCAAGAGTTGCGGTTTGGTGTGCAATCTGGACTGCTAGCATTCGGCCCAACTTCATCTAAACGGATCGAGCTACACCATTCCTACATGACGTCAACTCAACCGTCGGAACAGGCACTGCACCATTAACAACTCATGGATGAACTGTCTTAAGATGCTCTTGTTTCTCTTGAATACATTTTTGCACATTGCCCACCTCAATCTTGTTCCAAATACTTAATTCTTTCCTAATATTTCAAATTTTATTCTTCAAATCGTCTGCCCAACTCCCCCACACCAAGCTTTTTGCACCACTCCTTCACAATCTTTTTGGCAAACCCAAAAATTCTCAAACCTAAACCCACATCCAAGAGCATGAAAAATCAATTTGTTTTAACACCAAGCGAGCCTCCCACTCTTTCAATACACGATGTCAACCCATGATAGACCATGGACCGATTTGTAAAATCTTACTCTACACACTTTCTTGATCGAACTGAAAAATAAAAACATTACCTGCCACAACCACAAACTGACCATGCAAATCCAGATTTCATATTCTTCTGGGTATAGTTTGCACGACTGTCACATTGAAGATGTGTTCATAAATAACCTTTCCCACCAACTTGTGATGCCGAAGACCCCGACTGATTCCCTCATCTACCTCCAATATCAAAGATTCATTGTCGCATGAAAAGTAGTTGTTCTATCCAGAACGTCCTCCATCCAGAGAATAATGTAGACGGAACAAATGAAAACGAAAAATGAAGCGGAGAATGCAAGTTTTGCCTTATTTGTCGGACGCAGTAAGGGAAACACAAAGATTGAAAAGAGTGCAAATTTAGAACTAATGAAGAGGAAAAGAGGCTTAGAAATTGTTAGGTATGTGCAGGGGTGGGTTGTCAATGAGTATGTGTGCAGCGGGGGGTTGTCAGTATGAGGCAGGGGTTTTAGCTGCTGTGTATAGGGGAGTAATAAATAGCTTCCAAGGGGCAGTGGTGTAATTTGCATTTGATAGTTTTTTGTTGCCAGCTGTAGCAGGTGGGGGCTGTTGGCTGGGCAGGTGAGGTAATAAATAGGGCAGCTGGGGGTTGGGAAGTGATACATATATTCATTTGCATTTCTGCTTGGAAGCTGCTGGGGTTGGACCTTGGGAGGTGCCGACCATCAGCCTTGGGAGAGTGGTCATCTTCCGGGGGGGAGTTCTTCTATCTCCCTTTTCTTCTTTCTTCTACCTTCTCTTCTGTTTTTCTTCTATCGCAACTCATGGATCCAGCAGCACTTAATAGAAAATTCAGTTGTCTTTCCTTCTCTTAATCTCTCTCTCACGAAATTGTCCTAACATTTGATGACTCTGCTGGGGAAATCATGCGGGAGGGATGACCGAATAGGGAGTGCGCATGCTGTGGAAAACGATTGAACAGAGAGACGCGATCTTTGGGGAAGCTCACATTGAGTGTGTCGAACGCTGTTGGAAGAAGACCGCAGATAGAAACTCGACAGGAGAGGATGATCGGTACTGCGGGCGTTGTAAGGACGTACAAAGCCAGCTGATCATTGGAAATAAGTCAGAACACCTTAACGTGAACGGTGAGGGCATACAAAGCTTGACGATTGTCGAGAGGAAGACGACGAGAGAAAATGATTGATACTGTTCAATTATTGAGAGCAGGCGCTGCCGTGTGACGCGATTTCTGGAGAAAGCATGATCTCTGCCGGAGACGCGAAGGCCGAAGAAGTCATAGATGGTGCAGGGAAAAAAATATTAAATACTGTTGTGCAGTTTGTTTCTCTCTCCTCTACCTGTTTTCTACTGTGCAAACGTTGTAGAGAGGAAAACACAACTAATAACAACTGGGGGAGGAAAAATGGATTCTAGTGAAGCAGCGGTAGAGATGAGTTCGAAATGGAAGGAGCAGGCACAATCAGCTGTGAAACTTTGACGAACGGAGAAACAACAAGTTTGAGGACGATCGCAGGAGTCTCAGTGTAACGCCCCGAACCCAGTTACCCAGAGTCGGTGCATTATTATGTATCATTGGCATGATCACAAAAGATCAAGTCTCGAAAGATCGATTAGTTTAGTAGCCTTGGAATCACTAGATACATTCATAAAGTTTACATTACATCATAAAATGAAAAACTACAACAACATATTGTCTTCATAGACCACACTTATATCCCCTCATACTATCCCTACAGGTTATTCATAAAATACTTCTTCACATCCTGGGAAAAATAAAACATAGAAAGGGGTGAGCTCAGATGCTCAGTAAGGATAACAATATAGCGGAAACTTTCATAAATAAGCATAAACATTTAAGGCAATGTATAACAAAAACGCCCTTTAAACTTGAATTTCAGCATAATATGGCGAAAATAAAATGAAATAATGCCATTTACTTATTTACATGGATATTCTACTAGTCGAATAATCAAATGCAAAATCAATAACCACTTTCATAATAATGGAATGCATAATGTCAGATTATCATAACCACATAGTCAAGGCCTTGTGCCAAAACTACCAATAAGATTTTGTCAAGGCCTTGTGCTAAGACACTAGTTTGTCTCATGAGACCTACCGATGCATCGAGGAGCTATAGCGGGCTCCATCCGTCACTTACTAAGTCCAATGCATTCCTCATATGAAAAGTTTGAAACATAACATAAATATTCGTATTAAAACTAGCATACGAAATGTCAATACTTTAAGCACAAACCATGAATGGTATAAAAATAGCACATCCACAGTCAAACATAACTCATTCGATACAATATGGAAGATTGTATTGTATCAAATTAACCTCAATTGAGATTAATGAAGGATATTGACATAGATTAAAATAATCATCAAACTATTGAGAGAAATGTCCCCCTTTTTCTTGAAAACATTTAAAAGTCACACTATTTGTCAAGAAGCCATTTAAAATAGATTTTTGAATCAAAGTGTCCCATACCACTTTGAAATTTTTAAAAGGAATTTTGATTTGAAAACTTTAATGTCCATATAAATAAATCCTTAAAACCATTTTTAAAACATGGGCATTAATGAGAAAGATTTAGAATAATAAATCTTTAAAACATTTTAAAATGATATTTTAGTTAGAGTTCCTAACCAAAAGAGAAATTGAGGTAATCAAAACTTTATGATATCATGAGAATAAATGGATTCATGATATACTATGTCAAAGTACATTATATACACCATATAAAAGTGATTTGGTGTATAACAACAAAGGAGTCTCAATGGAATGTAAATTGAGATGAAATATCTCATAAGGACTGTATCCTTAGGTTAAAGATAAATCAACGACATAATTATGTGTGACAAATATAAATACACTCAATATTATTGGATATTCAGTGTAAAACAATCAAAGGACATTCACATATATTCTTGTAAAAACAACACCAATGAATTAGATGTTTAACTCAATAAATGGAGATTGAGTTAAAATTACTCTTATCAAGTTCATATCGATGACTTGAGAATTTATCAATGTAGTGATTATGTGTATCAAAAGTATATCCACAGAAAGGGAAGTGGAAATTATGACATAAGAAAATAAATAGTGATTCCACACATAATCTTGGAGTAAAATAATCAATGAAGTATGCGTAAAGCCGAATGAGTGGAAATTGAAATTTCAAATTCCCTTATTGATTTGGTAACTTATGAAACATACACCCATAAAAGAAGGATAATACAATGATGATGTAAATATCCATAAATTAAAGCATATTACACAATGAATACAATCATGGGCAGTACACACACCACATGCAATAAATAAGTGGTGAACAATGGAAATCTCACGGAATTAAAAGTGAGATAAGAAACTCCTTACTTTGTACTTTTTCCTTGGTCGAAGGTAGGTTAACCTCCTGTATAATGGTGAAATAAATGTTAACCTCCTGTATAATGGTGAAATAATTGTTATTGAATTATACAAGAATTATATACATTAATATGATATCATATATGATTTATTAATAATATCTTAGTATTATCGTCGTTTCGGGTGTTAACGGATTCATTTTCCTTTATATTCTTTGTTATGTGAGCCATATTTGTTATGGATGAGATGTATCTTATTCATATACAGAATGATATCATGTCTCTAAACATTATTTTTAACCATCAAATTAAAAATTAGTTTTGAATGGATACAATGGGGAATGAATCTCATCGCGTTCGTGGAGACGGTAATCCGTACGTACGCACGAGCGACAATATCATTCTTTTGATATTAAAATAATATATAATTGGATGATATATCATATATACAGAATCATTATCATGTTATATTTATTATTTAAATGAATTACATATCATTATTATACCCATCCAAATAATAATGTATTGAATAACAATTACACCACGACGTGGAGACGGTAAGCCGTACGTACGCACGTATGGTGACATGTCATTCAAAGGATGGATAGAATAGTGAATATGGTCGTACCATGTTTATAATAACATCACAGTATATAGAAGATACTAGAGTTATTATTTTAGAATGAAAACAACAAAGAAAGAGCAAGTGGAAAAAGAAAGGAACTTGAAAAAGGTGGTGATATTTTTACCTCTTCTTCGGGTTCTTCCTTTTGATTTGATCAAAATGGCCCCTTAGGTTGGTTTTCTGATCAAACTAAGGCCTCTAGGTTGAAGGGAGAATAGTTTAGAGGGTATTTGGGCAGGGGTTGGCCGAGCCAAATGACTTAGAAGGTGTGAATTAGAGGGAAGGAGGAGTGCTTTTTTATAAGAGGGGTGAGGGGCACCTTAGAAAAAACTTAAAATATTATTTTATAATAAAATCATTTTCGGTTTCTAATGGGTCCAAAGTGGATTATTTAAAGGTTAAGGTGGGGATAGGTCGAAAACCACTCAACCAATAGGTTTTAGACAGGTTTGGGTCACTATATTAACTTTATCTTTTTGATTTAACTCTTAGTTAAATAGTTTGACATTTACCATGTCTCTTTGTATTTTTATATTATATAGTTAATAAACTTACTATATACTTCCAAGCGACCCCCAAGTGGTCCATTAATGATGCACCTATCATTATATAAGTCCTTTGGCCGAACCTTAGATTTTTAGGAATAAAATATCAATTAATAATATAATATCTGTTTTAAAAACTCTTTTATGTCAATTTTGACACTTTGGAAATTGATTTTTGTGAAAATTATAATAGCATGATTACTTCGAACAAAGTTAATTAAATCAATCCTAACATGTCATTAACCTAGAAAATTAGTGGAATTTATAAAAAGTCTCAAATTACATTTATTTGGATATTTATAATATCAATTATTTTAATATTTCATTAATTAGGTAATTACTGCATCACCATTGTGTCATAAATAAATTAAATTATTTGATGTCTAAAAATTATAAATAAAATACCATTATGTAGGAAATTATTTTAGCTTTCTAATGAATATTTATAATCGAAGTTATCTTATGTATAACCCTATATTAAAAATGTTTTAGTTATTAAATTTTGATTTTATCTCTTTTAACTCTTCTTTGAATTAAGTAATAATAAATGTCCTAATTTAATCCAAGTGGATCAAAGAGGTTCATATTTTATTCCTAAGGTTGTTTTTGGTTGAATTATACTTAGCCAATAGAATTAGGACATGTGTTAGGGTAATAATAATATCATTTTTACTCTTAATTTTCCTATTACTTTTAACCGTGGTAAATAAAAGTAAAAAGTTACCATGCACCAAAAATTATTTTTATCTTGTTGAACCACATTTTACTCCTTGATATTAACCGTGTTTCTCGGATTTTTGAAATTCCACTCACAGAAGCGGTAAAATTAAGTTTTATATGAATTTGCAAATTCTCCTAAGAGATGGGTAAAAGACGGTAAAAAGTTCAATAAATTTTTTATATATCTAAAATTATTATAAACTGACTCCAATGAATTACATTGAACTTATATAGGTATTATGTATCTATTTTGACCTAAAATAAATTTAAATAAAATAAAAAATTATTTAAATAAAAAGTCGGTTTTAAACTATAACTCAGTGTTTTAAACTATAACTCAGTGTTTTTCACCATTCATCAAAAATTGAAAGTTTTCAGAAAAATACCAAAAAATCACCCTAAGCTAATTTCGATATTCCGAATCCAAAAATAAAGTCCATTTTGAAAGATAAAATTTATAAAATTTCAAAAAGTGGGTATTACTATTCATAACGGCTATTTTGATTAGTCGTGGTATGTTAGAATCTCGAAATTGCGTACAATGCAAGCTATTGCATTATTCAAAGGGAAACGTACCGTGTAAGCTTGAGGTGTTACACTCAGACATTTGCAGAAAAATTTTCTAGGAGACAGACGGAGAGTGATAGGCAGTTTTGTGAGATATAGTTTGAGCTAGATCAAACGGAGGCTTCCGCTGGATTTTCAGGACAACAAGCAAATTCTGGACAGACGAAGCGAGCCAAGGAGGAGCAAGCAACAGTGAAGCTTGAAAAATCGAGTTGCCATTGGAGCTCGGTTTTTGCGGTTGGAGAACAAAGTATGGCCGTTGTTGAGTTTCCGTGCAGAAGTGGGAGCGGGAAAGCGGAGAACGACAACAGACTTGGTGGAGGCTTGACACCTAATGATCCTGCTCTCGTTGTCGGACAAAGGAATGCTTTAAAGGTAGTTGAGCTATCTTCTATTTCTGGCGAGGACCCATTGTGTTGGAATAAGAAAACCGTGAAATATGGGAGTAGCAAGGAGGAGCTACAAGTACCTGGATTTAGCTTGGAACCACCTTTACTTGAAGATCAAACTGCAGAACCACCTTGGATTTAGCTCGGAACCACCTTTATATATGGAAAGCACAAAGAAGTCTAGTAAACAAATTTCGCTGTGTTGCTGTGCACGCAATGACGCCTTTTTTTCCCAGATTCATCTGCCAAGACTCTTGTTTGAACAATGGTAATTTGTAGGAGAGTTTCTTCAACTGTTTTGTCATTAACAAAATTGTTCTCCCGAAGCGAATCATGAAGAACGTTTTTGTAGACCACATTTGAAAACATTTCTTCTCTCTTCATTGCGTTCTTCAAGGTTAGAACTAGCTTCGAACTTTACCTCTACTGGCCTTCCCAGAGTGGAACCAATCTGCTCCTGCACCTCCAACGTATCTTGCTGCCTCTCTGCCTTATGCTTAGCGAATTGCGCCATTGCATCCTTGCATAGCAGCACCAACGACCACTTCTGCTCCTCTGTCGTACTTGTACAACCCAAATCGGAAATCATTCATGCTTTCTGCTGCAACCTTCAGACACAGTTTCCTCCTGCAGCTTCTCTCCCCTTGGCTGTATAATACCGGAAACCTCTGTTTCCACCACTGCCGTACTACCAAAACTCCAAGTTGGTTCCAAGTGAGCTCAGGCTTAGATGCTTCCAATGTCATAAACCAATTTCCAAAAATACTTGACGTACTCAGTCGTGCCGCCCAAATCTTTAAGTCTTTCTGTGTTTGACGGACTGTAAAATAGTATTCAGCTTCGGTGATCCAAGACTCGGATCTTCCCCAATAAAAATCGATATCAACACCGGCTTGGTTGCCTGCCACTCCTCCATGCCTCTGGCTAGGCTAGCCTGCAGCACCTTGAGATCCTGCCTGAGATCCTCCATGCGTGAGCAGACAGTTAGCCGCTGCGAGTCGTTTTCCACTGCCGTGTCTTGAATTCTGCTGCGACAGCAGGCACTGGTTGCTGCGTCCGACACTGTACGATCCTGCTGAACAAGAATCTGCCACGAGTTGGACTTCACTGCTACGTTTGGTGTGTTCGCCTCAACATCCGTGTTTGCGTCGTCAACTTCGATCAAAAGGCGTACAGTTACTCCAAATCCTCGCTACGAGTCGGTTCAGGTTACTTTGGTTGCTTCAGAAAACTCACATCCAAGAACCTCACTTTTAGTTTCTCTCTCTAGACTCCTCTCAATGAAAGCACCAATTGATATGGTATTTACAACAATGCCTTTGATATTGTTATTGGATACCCTGCCCACCAACCCTCAACCCCCTACACTGCAGCACCCCTGGACCCCCTTCACAGCAGCTCCCCAGCGTAATAACAGCAGCCAACTTACCCAAGATTCTAGCCTTGACCTCACTGGCCTGCACTTCCGATCGACAGAAGTGCCTGTTTTAGAAACAAAATGAGCCTGTTTGAAAATCTGTTTTGAGAACGGTTTTTGATTGAGACCTGGACATCTTAACACAACCTGGAAAAATATAATCTAGAAGGGGGAAAAAGCGGGCACACAATACAGCCTGTGAAGCAACTTCTAGGAGGAGACAGAAGGGTCACAGCGGGGGGAAACCGCACCCGGCCGCAACTGGCACAGCTGGCTCGATGGCAACAGGTCTGCACAGCTGGCGGAGGTTCTTAAATGAGGTAGGGTTGGAATGAGAGGGAGGATGGAATTAGTTGTGTTAGATCGACTTTGAACTTGGGCGGGAGAACCACGGGGTTCCTCAAGCCTTTCTCACCCTTTCGTTCCTCTTCTAATTCTTCTTCCTCCCCCTCCTCCTGCAACTCTTGTTCCTCACAGTTTTTATACACATATACTAAGTAGTTTGTTTTAGATTACTTTTGGAGGAGAGCACTGCATGATGCGAAAATGTCGAGAGTCGCAACTACAGAAAGAAACGATTCGGAGAAGGGTGAAAGGGAAAAAAACGAGAATACAAAAATTTACATGGTTTGGGAATAATCCCTATGTCCACGGAGAGGCAGAACTTCACTATGATTCGGGACCAACAATTTTCAGAGAGTTTTCAGGGTTCTCAATCACTAACTAAACCCTAGTCCGAAATGGGCTACAAAAGGAGGAAGACGATCCACTGTTCCACCAACCGCACAGGAAGTCCGTATCGCTACAGTGAATAGTGGCCACCCAAGTCAAAAGTGCCACAGTGACCGACGTTTGAAAGTTCAAGGAGCTACAGTGCGTAGTACGGGCATGAAACACTGGATTCTTTGCAAGATGTATAGCATTCTGACTGTCACAGTGCAATACATTCTCCTCTCGCTTTCTTCCCAATTCATCTAAAAAGTTCTTCATCCAAACCATCTCCTTCCCAGCTTCTGTTACAACAATGTATTCTGCCTTTGTGGTGGATAAAACCACCACCTTCTGCATTTGTGATATCCAGCTTACTGCAGTTCCTCCACAGGTAGATACATAACCCATGATACTCCTGCTGTCGACGTCACCTCTAAGGTCAGCATCTACATACCCCTGCAATGAATTTTCTTTCCCAAAGCACAGAGATACTTCTTTGCTACCCTTTAAATACCTCATTATCCACTTCACAGCTTTCCAATGTTGCTTTCCAGGGTTAGCCATATACCTGCTCACAACTCCCACTGCATGAGCGTTGTCAGGTCGAGTGCAGACCATGACATACATCAGGCTTCCAATAGCTGATTCGTATGCAACCTTTGCCATGTACTCAACATCTTTTTCCGTCTTTGGTGATTGCTCCTTTGATAGTTTGAAATGACCCGTTAGGGGAATAGAGACCGGCTTTGTTTCCAGCATACTGAATCAGAACCTTCCCAATGTAATCAACCTGTAATAACACCAACGTTTCAGCTGCGCGGTCTCTCTTGATCTTTATTCCCGAAATCTTGTTAGCTTCTCCAAGATCTTTCTTCTCGAACTCCTCGGCCCCTTTCAACTCTTTAATCTCCTGCATACATGATCCTGCAATATGCATATCATCCACGTATAGAAGCAATATAATATATTCATCACCAAAAGACGTAATGTAGCAACATTGATCCATGTCACATCCTTTGTATGCATTTTTAGTTATGAATGCGTCAAACTTTTTGTTCCATTGCCTAGGTTCCTGTTTTAGCCCATACAAGCTCTTCTAGAGTTTGCACACCAAGTCTGCATTCCCAGACTCAACCTATCCCTCTGACTGCTGCATATAGATGTCCTCCTCCAAATTTTCATGAAGGAAAATAGTCTTGACATCAAGCCGCTCAATGTATAAATCTTCTGATGCAACAATATCGAGAACCACCTGGATGGTGGTAAGATTCACTACAGACGAAAAGATTTCAGTGAAGTCCACAAATTCCTTCTGTTGAAAGCCTTTCATTACCAGCCTTGCCTTGTACCTATTCTTTCTATCATGTTCTTCCTTGATCCGGTATACCCAATTGTTCTGCAATGCTCTTTTTCCTTATGGTAGAGGTGTCAACTCCCAAGTGTTGTTATCAGCTCCCAAGTGAATACCTCTGTATAGGCTTTCTCACCCTTGCTGATTTGCTCAACTCCACTGGAGTAATAGGTTCCATTGGTTTCGATGTCTCATGCTCAGGTACATCTTCAAGCTCCACTTGCTCTTTGAACTCTGATTCTTTGTTTCCATTTTCATCTTCAACTGCATGGCGATCCTTGTACGTGACACCTTCATTGAATACCACGTTCTGGCTCCTGATGACCATTTTGTTGAGATCATCCCAAAAGCGGTAACCAAACTTCTCAGCACCATAGCTAATAAAGAAACATGGCTTGGACTTGGCATCAAGCTTGTCCCTTGCGTTGACATCAATATGTACATAAACCAAACTGTCAAAGACTTGTAAATGTGAGAGTCTCACCTCCTTACCAGACCAGAGCTCCTCCGGTAGACATTCTTTCATTGGTACAGATGGACTCCTGTTAATGAGATATGCTGCCATGTTCACTGCATCGCCCCGGAAGGTCTTAGGTAACACCGAATGTAGCCTCATGCTCCTTACACGTTCATTCAGTGTCCTATTCATCCTTTTAGCTACACCATTCTGCTGTGGTGTTCCTGGGATAGCCTTCTCCCACCGAATTCCCTTATTGGCACAGAATTCCCTGAACTCATTACTGTCGTAATCTTCCAGGCACCACCAATAAACATGGTACTAAAGCCTACATCATCGAGTTGCCAAACAGAAATGAGATTTCTTCTTAAACCAGAGATATACCTTACGTTTTCCAGAACCAACAAACTCCCACTGTTGGTCTTGATCTGTGCATCTCCTTTACCCAAAATCTGCAAGGGTTCATCATCAGCAAGATGTACCTTGCCGAAATTTCCAGAAAGATAATTATTCAGAAACCCTTGTTCGATGTAGAATGGAAAGACGCCCCAGAGTCTAAAATCCAAGACTCCATTGGGCTATCCATGCTCAATAACAGCACATCATCAGTTCCTTCAGCCGTCGTGTTTGCTTTACTGGTTTCAGGTCCCTTCCGTTTTTCTCTGCACTCCTTCGGCTTTTCCCTCTTGACTTCGATCGCTCTTTACGATTGTCTCACTGTGGGTATCTTCCTATTCCTTCTACATTCAGTGCAAAACCAGAGAATCTGCTCGATTCTCTTCTTCGGATATCCTCACTGAGGATCAGGTCCGTACATCCTTCAGAACCAACTTAGTATTCCCCGAAGAACTGCTCACAGCTGTTACAGTTGCTTCCCAACTGTCAGGTAATGAAGATAGTAAAACCAGTGCACATACCTCATTACCAAGATCAATGTCCACAGATGTCAGCTGACTTATGATGGTGTTGAATTAATTGATGGTGTTTACTTATGGTGGTGTTGCTTCTCGTACATATTCGAGAGAGATTTCATCAATCTAATCGTCGTCTTCTCCTCTTTGATTTTGAACGCCATATTTTTTGCCAACATAAGGTGCACAACTCCCAGAACCTGCCGATCCAGCAGCTCCCACTCCGACTGCTCCATGTCTATTGGCTTTAGACCCAGAAGCGGCAAGTGTATCTTTTTTTGATAAAGATAATCCTTAATCTACATCCTCCAGTAACTGAAGTTAGTTCCATCGAAGCGATCGATTTCCACCTTGCCTTCTTCCATAGCCATCGTTGGAGAATCCCGAACTCAGCCTTTGATACCAGTTGACGCAAAAAACGTCGGGAGTCGTAACAACAGAAAGAAACAATTCAGAGAAGAGTAAAAAGAAAAAAAAAAGAATGAGAACACAAAGATTTATGTGGTTTGGGAATAATCCCTACGTCCACGGAGAGGCAGAATTTCACTCTGATTCGGAAGCAACAATTTTCAGGGAGTTTTTAGGGTTCTCAATCACGAAACTAAACCCTAGTTCGAAATGTGTTACAAAAGGAGGAAGACGATACACTGTTCCAACAACCACATAGGATGTCTGCATCGCTATAGTGAAAGTTGGCCACCGAAGTCAAAAGTGCTACAGTAGCCGGCGGCTGGAAGTCCAAGGAGCTACAGTACTGTTGACTCAAAGTCCGCACTGCTACAATGCCTTGTCAGTGTCAGTCGGTCAGCTTTGCGCAGTACAAGCCGCAAACATTCGGTCCAAACATTATCCAAACCGAATCGGGCTACACCAATCCAACACTGTAGGAGAAGAAATGGCACCTCAAATTTCGGAAGGAACTAGCAAGAGACCAGGCTGACCTCTACAGGTGCATTGCGGAATTTACATGATGTTGGGAGAAAGCACCCCAGCAAGACGAGGCTCTTCCGTCACCGGTGATGAAGTTCTCTACCTCACGCGCGGCAGAGTCGGGCAAACCTGAGAAGCTGGATTGGGATACTGGAAAGGAGCAAGCCAACTTTCGAAAAGATCAAACCGAATTCTCGCGATGGGTGAACTACCCATGTTTGACGATAGTGATCCTCATGGTTGGATTGCGCGCACTGGGCTTTATTTTCACATCCTCCAGACACCGGAGGAATCGAAGGTGCCTCTTCTCAAGGTGAGCATGGAGGGTGCCACGGTCCACTGGTTCACCATATCGAGGATAGCCTTCCCTGAAGATAAATTGGTTGAATTGTCCTTTAAAGTTAAACTGGAATTTTTTGAAGGTGATGCGAGTTATGAGATTTGAGTACTAGGCCCTCTTTACAGGTTTAACCGGGCTGTGGGACTAAACAGATAAGTACGGGAATCTGCTGCACCAACTGAATCTGCGCACCGCCAACCGTCTACCCTCCTGTTCCGATTGGTGGGAGAAAACCATTAGGGATGAGCCAATGCACGTGGATAGGGATGGCGGGACAGAGGAGGGGACCTGTTTGGGGTTTGAGGATTTGGATTGGTTGATGTCTGAGATCGGGAACATGGAGTTGATGCTGGATTTTGCAAAGAAGGGAGATGGATGGAAAGCTAGCCATGAAGATGGCTGCCATGTTTGGTGGTGGCAGCAGTAGGGCTGCCATACCAAGGGGAGAGGTCCTGACAGCTACATGGGAAACGAAATTCACCAACTACAATCTGTTTGCTTTTTTCAATCTTGAGGACAAGACCGAAAGCAACTTCTAGAAGGGGGAAGAAGTACGAGATATACCAAAATAAAATGAAAAGAAGCGAGAAAGGTTAACTTAAGAAAAGAATGACAATTGAGAGAAGAATCAAGAAGAGATCCCCTTTCCTCAAGTCTCGAGTTGCTTGGTTGGACTGTAATTTTCTGTATAAGCAAGTTTTATTTATTAAAACATCACCCCAGAACTTTTTTTGTTTTCATTTAACTTATTTTTGATCATTTATGTTCTTTATTAATTGGTTATCATTATCAATATAAGTCACCGAGAGCTTCATATAAAAAGTTTCATTGTAATTTCGATATCATGGTATCAATCTTTGTTTTTTGTTTACGAGTTCATAATCTTCAAAAATGTCAAGGTAATAGGCTTATGATGGTTTCATAAGTTCTGAAGATCAATGATAATGTCGTGGTGTATTTCGATTTTTATGTCGTGTCATTACAAGGAATTTCTTTCTGTTTGAATTCATTATAATGTAAATTATAATTTTATTTAATGGTACAATAAAATATTGGGTTGTTACAACCACCACGGTGTTGTTGGAGGGATTTTCCCAAATAGGAGAGCGATAAACTAGATTTTACCAGGCTTTGATTGTAACTTCCCAGGTATTTATAGAATAATACATTTTCATATCTATTAGTATTTTTGAATTTAATATTAATTTTAGTTTAAAGGGGACACTATGTACGATAGCGTACCTGACACGCAACAACGAGTATCTCCAAAATCTTATGTTACACACAACACTGAGTTATACCGAAAAATAATAGAACAATAATATTATTATTTTAAATGGTAGTTAACGCCTAGCCATTGTATTGGTGGGAATGAACAGAACTAACTACAATATGATTACACATGTTAAATGTTTTTACATTTATCCAATGAATTTTAGAGGCTTAAAATGAGAATGAATTCAATTTTAAGCATAAAATACTCTAATATTTTTAGGGGGAATGACAACGGGGGACCAAAAGTCCCCCCTAATACCCAAAGAGGACCGTAGCCAGTTCTGTGAACAGTGAAAAACACTGTTCATAGAACTATGAGAGGTCCTCTTTGGGTATTAAGGGGGACTTTTGGTCCCCCTTTGTCATTCCCCCATATTTTTAAAAGGTCGTTTTACCGCTTTTTGATGGAGAACCCTTTTTAAATATAGTTTTTGTCATTTTTATATGTTCTATTTGACAAAATAAACTTCTTCTTTAGAAGTGGGACATTAAAATTTACTTTGGTTGAAATTTTGATATTTTTCTGATAAAATCCATATTTTAATGAATAGTGAAAAATACTGCATTTTAATTCAAAACTGCATTTTCTTCTAATTTATTTATATAGTTAGATTGTCCTTTTAATTGGTTTTAAAGTATAATTGGATCAAGTTTTTATCATTTAATCCAATGTTGGTCATTGAAAGTAATTTCACATTTAAATTGGACATAAGCACATGTCAACATTTTGATAGTTTTTACTTATTAAAAATCTGATTTCTGGTTTTGACAATGAGAATTAATTTTAAATTAATTTCTTCCAATTTTGTGTTTTGAATTTGAAAAAATTGATTTCATATTTGAAATAAGAGGCTCCAAATTGTGTAAATAGGTAACTTTTATTTTTGGACATTATGAATAGTAACTTTAGTAATTATTTTTATTTACTATGGTTAAAAGGTAAATCAGATAAATAAGGGTAAAAAAATAATATTATAATAATATAAAACTACCCTAACACGTGTCCTAATCCTATTGGATGAGATATGACCGACCATGAGCATCCTTGGGTCGATTTTAGGATCCCATGAAGCCACTTGGGTGTGATAATGACATGTTATAATAATTAATTTAAAATAAAGAGAAATATAACATAAACATGTATCTTTTTACTAAAACAATTTTAATATAGGGTTATTGTTGGACCCCATTTAGGTATTTCTGTTCTGAGTCCCACATTGGACTTAAACACCATGTAATTAGTTTTACTTCTCTATAAAAGAGTATCCCCACCTCACATTGAGGTAAGGGGAATTCACCCATCTACATGGTATCAGAGGGATTTTTATCCCGCACCCTCCCTCCTCTGCGGCTTCCCGGCGTCCTCCCGGCCCCGCCTCTCTCCCTGCTGCCCTAGCCGCTCCCGGCTGCCCTCCATCCTCCCGGCGGCCCTTCTGCCTCCCGCGGCTCCCGGCTCCCCTGCGTTTCGCCTCCCCGCGTCTCCCTCCTGCCAGGCGCGCGCTCTCCAAGCCGGCGCTCCGCCCTCAGCGCCTCGCCCCGGCGCCGCGCCCTCGCGCCCCGCCCTCGGCGACTCGCCCCGGCGCTCCGCCCTCAGCGCTTCGCCCCGGCGCTCCGCCCTCAGCGCCTCGCCCCGGCGCTCCGCCCTCAGCGCCTCGCCCCGGCGCCGCGCCCTCGCACCCCGCCCTCGGCGACTCGCCCCGGCGCCCAGCCCTCGGCGCCCCGCCCAGCCGCCTCGCCCTCGGCGACTCGCCCCGGCGCTCCGCCCTCAGCGCCTCGCCCCGGCGCCGCGCACTCGCCCTCTCCCAGCGGCTCCCCTCCCGGCGCCCTCTCCCGGCGTTGCTCTCCCGGCGTTGCTCTCCCGGCGCCCTCTCCCGGCACCCTCTCTCGGCGCCCTCTCCCGGCGCCCGGTGCGCCCAGGTCCAGCCCTGCCCTCGGCCCCGCGGCGCTCCTGCCCAGAACCCGTGCCCCAGCACCCGCGCCGCCCCTGCCCAGCCGCACCATCCTGAGCGCGACCCTCTGTCGCTGCTCCCTCCGGCAGCATCTCCGGGCCGCTTCCCTTCCACCGCCCGACTCCCGGCGAACGGGTCCAGCGCCCGCCCTCCATGGACGCGTCCTCCGTTCTGCCGTCCCTAATCACGGCCTCCTCCCGGCTTGTCGATGACCGGCTGGATGCCACTAATTTCTCCGTCTGGCGGAAGACGGTCTTGATGTCCCTCCGCGGCATGGGACTTCATTCTCATCTTGAGAAACCCCCACCTGAACTCACGAACCCTAAGTTCGACTCTTGGCAGCTGGCGGACAGCAAAATCTTCGCCTTACTAGTCAACTCCATGGACCGCTCCGTGAAAGATGTCACCCGGACTGCCAACACCGTCAAAGAGCTATGGGATTCCTTGATTGTCATGTTCTCCGAGACCAATAACTTGGCTCGGGTCTCTGACGTTCTACAGCGTCTCTCCCATATCCGCCAGCAGGATCGGACCTTCTCCGCCTACTTCATGGAATGGAAGGGTCTCCGCGATGAACTACAAGAACTCTGGTCGATTCCTCAAACTCCGGCCGAAGCGCAGACTCAGCGGGACCAGCTCTGCCTATTCAATCTTCTGAATGGCTTCGCATCGGACTACGCCACGACGGCCACTGAGATGCTTGCCAGCCCGTCTACACTGGATATCCCGCAGGTCTATCATCGCCTGTAGAAGGCTCATCGGGCCCTTGCACCACCCGTCCCCCTCCCTGATCACACTGCACTCCTCGGACGTGGCGGTAGTCGTCCTACCGGCCCTCGCGGGCGCGGCCGTGGGGATGGCCGCCCTCGCCCCCTCTGCCAGCATTGCGGCAAGCTCGGCCATTTGGTAGACCGTTGCTGGGTCCTTCATGGTCGTCCCGAGTCGCACACCCGCCAGGGCCAGACTGCGCTCCGTGATGCGCCCTCACCTGCTGCTACTCTTCCCCCGTCTTTGGATCTCTCCCTGGCTGAGCTCCAGCTGATTCACGATTACCGGTCCACCTCCATCGCGGGCTCTTCATCAGCTTCTCTTGCCCATTCCGGTGGTCACACTGCCCTTGTCAGTCATCGTTCCCCTGCATGGATGCTTGACTCGGGTGCGTCCGACCACCTCACCGGGGATGCAGGTATGCTCTCCCACTACCGTCCCTATAGTGGCTCCTCAGCCATCACTGTTGCTGATGGGTCTGCTCTCCCCATAGCCGGCTTTGGCTCCTGTTCCCTCACCTCCTCCCTTCACCTCTCCTCGGTGGCTCATGTGCCCCGGAGTCCTTTTAACCTGCTTTCCATCAACAAACTGACCAAGGATCTCAATTGCACTGCTCTCTTTTCCTCGTCTTCTGTTTTGTTTCAGGAGCAGACGACGAACCGGGAACTTGGTAGAGGCCAGCTTCGGGATGGGGTGTACATGTTCGCTGGCCCGCCTTCCATCGCCTGCGCGTCTATCCCTGCTCATGCCATTGACCTCCATTCCCGGTTGGGTCACCCTTCCGCCTCTGCACTTCATCGCCTCTACCCCGATATTAGTCCCCGTTTTTCTTTTCCTTGTGAGTCGTGTCGTTTTGCGAAACATCATCACACCTCATATCCTCCTCGAGTTGACACACGGGCCGCCAAACCCTTTGATTTGGTTCATTCTGATGTATGGGGTCCCTGTGCTACCTCGAGTCAATCTGGGTATAAATATTACATTTCCTTCATTGATGATTATTCCCGGATGACCTGGCTTTATCTTCTTCGAGGTCGGACGGAGGTTCTCTCCACATTCCAGACCTTTTTCCATGAGATCCACACACAGTTTTCTATCCCTGTCAAATGTCTTCGATCTGACAATGGGCGGGAATACTTATCCACTCACTTTCAGCAGTTTCTGCGGGCCCACGACATCATCCACCAGACCTTCTGTCCTGATACCCCTCAGCAGAATGGGGTGGCCGAGCGGAAACACCGGCATATTTTGGAAACCGCTCGTGCCCTCCTCTTCCACCGCCAGGTACCTCTTCTCTTCTGGGGGGATGCCATCCTCACTGCTACTTACCTTCTGAATCGTCTTCCCTCCTCAATACTTCAGGGGGAGACTCCCTTTCATACCCTGTTCCCCTCTATTCCTCCTCACTCCCTTCCACTCCGCGTCTTCGGATGTCTCTGTTATGTCCGGGACACTCGCCCCAATCTCTCCAAACTTTCTCCCAAATCCCTTCGCTGTATTTTTCTTGGATATTCCCGCACTCAGCGCGGGTACCGATGCTTCTCACCAGACCTCCGCCGGTATATCACCTCTGCCGACGTATCGTTTGTCGAGACTTCTCCTTCTCCCGACACTACCATCGATGCCTGTCTTCCGCTCTTCGTTCACCCGCCTCTGGTGTCTCCCCCGCCCGGTCATCTCTTTGGCCAGACCTACTCCCGTCGTCTTTCCGCTGTACCTCCCATCCCGGCCGAGGACCACCTTGTTCCTGCTTCGTCCGATGCTCCTGTCCCAGCTCCCGAGGACGTGCCGATTGCGCTCCGGAAAGGTACTCGCTCGTGTCAGACTACTCATCTCTTTGTATCTTCCTACAGGGGTCTGTCAGCGCTGGAGACCGTGTCGATTTCTCGGACAGTCGGTGAAGCAAAATCTCACCCCGGGTGGCTGGCCGCCATGAGGGATGAATTGCGGGCTCTGGATGACAACCATACATGGGATCTTGTTCCACTTCCGGCGGGCAAACAGGCGGTCGGCTGTAAATGGATTTTCACGATCCGTCTCAATCCCGATGGCTCTCTTTTCCGCCTCAAAGCCCGGCTTGTCGCAAAGGGGTTTGCTCAGACATATGACATCGACTACTTTGAGACCTTCTCTCCAGTCGCAAAGATGACCTCGGTCCGCCTTTTCTTTTCGCTGGCTGCTCATCATCACTAGCCGCTTCATCAACTGGATGTTAAAAATGTTTTTCTCCATGGCTTTCTTGATGAAGAAGTCTACCTCCAGCAGCCTCCTGGTTTTTCGGCCTCTGGTGCCGACCGCCATGTCTGCTGTCTCCGTCGCTCCCTCTACGGCCTCAAGCAGTCTCCTCGGGCTTGGTTTGGCCGCTTCAGCACGGTCGTCACAGCCTTTGGCCTCTCTCGTAGTATGAAGGATCACACAGTCTTCTTCCGTACGACGGCGCATAGCTGTATCTTGCTTGTGGTTTATGTTGATGACATCATCCTCACAGGGAGCGACTCCAGAGGCATCGCCAGCCTTAAGGCGCATCTTCACCAGCACTTTCACACCAAAGATCTTGGTCCCCTAACTTACTTCCTTGGCATCGAGGTCTCCCGGACTGCGGACACTATTTCTCTCTGCCAGCGCAAGTATGCTCTTGATATCTTGCAGGATGCCGGGTTGAGCACAGCCACCGCCGTGGACACTCCCCTTGAGCCTGGGGAACGCTCCCTTCATTCCGACTCGGAACCCTTTCCTCATCCCGAGAGCTATCGACGCCTGGTCGGTAAACTCAACTACCTCACCATGACGCGTCCCGACATTGCCTGTGCCGTTGGCAAAGTCAGCCAGTTCATGGAGCATCCCACCAGATCTCAGTGGGATGCTGTCCTTCGCATCGCCAAATACATAAAGAAAGACCCTGCCCGTGGCCTTCAGTACTCCCATCATGCTCACATGGATGTTGAGGCCTTCTGTGATGCGGATTATGCCGGCTGCCTCGCTACCCGCAGGTCTACTTCGGGTTTCGCCGTGTTCTTCGCCGACAATCTCATCTCTTGGCGCAGCAAGAAGCAGACTGTCGTCTCCCGGTCGAGTGCTGAGGCCGAGTATCGAGCCATGGCCACCGTCACTACTGAGATCCTCTGGCTTCGTCATCTCCTCCATGAGCTCGGTTTCCCCGCATCGACTCCTGCTCATATCTGGTGTGACAATCAGGCCGCCACGAAGATTGCCTCGAATCCCGTCTTCCATGAACGGACGAAGCATATCGAGGTGGATTGTCACTTTCTCCGCCACCATCTGGAGCAGCACCATATCGGCTTCGGCCATATCCCGACGGCCGATCAGCTTGCCGATCTCTTCACCAAAGGTCTTCCAGGAGCTCGCCTTGAGTCTCTCACTACCAGGCTGAGTATTCACAGCCTCCCTGGCCCAGCTTGAGGGGGAGTCTGAGATGGTCCTGTGTCTTTGTTGTCTTTTTTCTCTTTGTGGGACTCTATCCAATCTGGGCATGTCCAGCTTGAGGGGGAGTGTTGGACCCCATTTAGGTATTTCTGTTCTGAGTCCCACATTGGACTTAAACACCATGTAATTAGTTTTACTTCTCTATAAAAGAGTATCCCCACCTCAAATTGAGGTAAGGGGAATTCACCCATCTACAGTTATATAACTGATCTCTCTGATTATAAATAGTCATCAGAAAACTAAAAAGATTTCCTACATCTTAGTATTTTATTTATAATTTATAGACATTAAATAAATAAATTTATTTATGACACAATGATGATGTAGTGATTACCTTATTAATAAAAGATTTAAATAAATGATATTATAAATATTAAAATAAATGCAATTTGAATATCTTGATGCCATCCACAAATTTTTTGGATGACTATGACATGTTATCTTTGAGTTAATTTAGTTTGTTCGAATGAATCAAGTTATTATGACTAACAAAAATCAATTACTAAATAGTGTCAAAATTGACATAGATGAGTTTTTAAAACAAATATTATTTTATTAAATAATATAATAGTCATAAAAATCTGAGATTCGGGCAACTAACTTAGATAATGTTACAAATGTCATTAATGATCCACTTGAGGTTCGTTTGACATTTTATGGTAACCATATTAACCATATAGTGTAAAAATAAAAGAATACATGGTAAGAGTTAATTTATTTAACTAAGTGTTAAAGCTAAAAGATAAGGTTAAATTTGTGATCTAAACTTGTTTAAAACCTATTGGTTGAGAGGATTTCGACCCATACTCATTTTATCCTCGAAATATATCACTTTGGAACGATTAGAATTTGAAAATCAATTTATAATAAAATAATATTTCAAGACTTTACTAAAGTACCCCTCCTCCCTCTTATAAAAGGCCACCACTTCTACCCACTTACTCACATCTCTCAAGCCCCTTGGCTCGTCTAACTTCTGCTCAAATAAGCTCCCAACATTCCTCCCTTCTTTCTATAAGCCTTAACTTGGGCAGAAGACAATTCAAGAAAGCATTTCGACTCAAATCAAAAGAAGTTACCCGATTTAGATGTAACGTTTTCTCTCAAACTCCTTTTATTTATTTTCCTTCTCCAACCCTCCTAACCTCTTTTTATTCCATTCTTTTATAACACCACCAATATACTCATTATACTAAGATGTTGTTATGCCAAGGGTTCGACCTACACTTACACACATCTCCATCTAATGGATATAGAACATATTGTTTCTGTGTACGGCGAACTATTGCCTCACGAAACGATGATTGTTCAATTTTCTCCTACCACCTATGATGACCATTATGATGACACTGTATTTATATATGATATATATTATATTTATAGTCTCTATGATTCTGTAATTTTTATTTACAACATACCTTTATACTTTTAATAATGTGTAAATATGATAATTTCATTTGAGGAAGTGTGGATTACCGCTCCCTCAAAGTGATATGACTCGTTAATGCCATACATGAAACGTATAAGGGATGATGTTAATGAACTTATGTAACATATATAACATATATATTATACTGGAATTATAATATACCTACATATCATTTATTTTTATTTCTTTTAATATGACAAAGAAATGAAAGTAGCGTTCATGCATACGTACGACCTACCGTCTTCATGAACGGTGCATTTCATTTCTTATCTACAAAATGTTATGAACTTTTATAAATACACATATATTTGATATATATGATATTTAAATCTCAAATATCATTATGGAGATAATGGACTTATGACCACATGAATAATTTGCATCAAAATAAGTTCATTTTTGACTAAAGTACCGAACATCGACAAAACGTCCGATATGAACTCAAATAATTAGCTAATTGTTATAACATGGTAATAAGTGATATAAAATGAATAATAAACTTTAAAAAGGTTCTAAAGCAAGTAGAAATTCATCTAAGTTTATTATTCAGGAAATTAAAGAACGAACTAGACAAGTTGGATTCAAGGTAAGGGACTTCGTCTCAATATCCTTTCATTGAGCCATATTTTGATTTATATACGACCTTTTATACGGTGTATAATCAAACCCTTTGACTTTTAATTTTATTTAACGGTTTTCAAAAGGAATCTTTTTTTTTACGAAACGTTTTACAAAACGACAAAAGGAATGTTTCTTTTTAATGTATGTTGCGACAACGACCTTTCTGCCGCCGCGAACATTATCTGATATCTGACTTCCTCTACAAGCCATAATGTTTTTAAAAAGAAAAGTAAATACCATATTCCTTTTATAGGTATTTTGGTATTGAAAATGGTTTTGAAAATCGATTCATTATATCAATATCTTGAAATGATGTCTTATGATTGCAACGTGGAAATGTTATTTTTCCTTTATCCTTGTTCATGTGTTATAATTATGTTGTGGTTCTTGGGCATTGCTTATGTATACGGGTGGTTCCATGATAAACCGAGGGCAAGTGAACCCGTGATAGCTCTCCAATGAATTGGGTAACGTGACGGAGGTAAACGTTAAGGTTTCTCCTAAGAGATTTAGGGAATGTACTTTGATGAGTATTCCAAACGTAATCATAAAGGTTTCTCTCTGTGATTGTGGAAGCTACAAAGTATGATATGAATGCCACAAGTTACCTTTATGATTTATGATTGCTATGAAGTTTTCATGATTATTATGAATTCATGGGTTTATAAATATTCATGGACTAATGTTTTCTTTTTTTATTTTATCCCTTATTGAGTTTTTATGCTCATCCCAAGTTTTTTGAAATGTTTTCACAGGGTATAAGGATGAGTAAGATAAATGAAGAAGTCAAAAAGATTTTTATCAAGAAAATAAATCATGTATTTTTTTAAAGGGTTTTCTTTGGCGGAAAAAATGGATACTGTTTTGATAGTATCTCCTTGTATGATTATGGGATGATATGTATTAATAATGGCGTAATTATTTAAAACTCTAAACCTGAAAAGATCCTCGATGTGAATTAAAGTCAAATTATTGACTTATCTCAAGATTAAGTAATGTTTTAAGTTTGGGGCCTTATATTGATACCATGTAGAAAAAGTAGAGAGTAGACCCAGAAAATATATCTCATAAGTGAGGCCGGGTTGCTCTATTTATAGATAAAGATAGCGAGATGCATTATTTCAAATAGGTAAGAAATACAAAATTCAACCTAGAGGACAAGGGGATAGGCTAGACCTATATAAATAAACTAAACCTAGATGGACCCATATCCTAATTAAATTTTTTTAATTAAAGAACCACTCAAAGGGAGTATCCACTAAATACGACGACTCGCAATTACGTCATCGGTTTTGGATACAAGCATACCAAAACTTCCATGGGCCACTGTAAAATCCAACCCTGCTTCTAATTTGTGAGAGATTGAATGGGTACGAATTCGATTCATCAACGAGATGTAATCATCTTCAACCACATGTTTTTTATTCTTTTTGATTTTTCACTTGTGAAGAGCACTGTGACTGTCTATAATCATCATCCTCTGCAAGAAGACCATAGGGGATGTCATCAGCTTCCTGATGCAGTTCGTTATATTCACCGTGATAAGGCAAACACGGCGCTCCTGTCTTGCCTTCTACACAGGCAGGCAGTTCTTCTCAGTAATCTGGAACATCAGTCACCTCTTGACTTGCCGCAACCACTGGCAATTCCACAATTAGACCGCCGCCTAGAGCTTCGACTTTCTTTCTTCTACTCTTTCTTTTTTCTGGATCCGGCTTCCTCCCATCCATCATCCTTGGATGGTTCAGATTCCTTGCCACCATGGGTGTCCCCTTCAGCAGACTCAGAATCCTTGGAGGCAAGTGAAGCAGATCCATTCGTGTCATTAAGAACCTTCTCCAGTCCTGCAAAAATATCTGAAATAGAGGGGTCTACGAATTTTAGACCAACTTCCTTATGGCCTTCAAGCAGTGGCTAATGCCTGAGGTAGCTTTAATTTGTGGTTCTCTCTGCACTGGAGATGCAGAATGAACACCAACTGCTATGCCATGTTCTTCAGTCTGATTAGTATTAGCAGCATCTTCTGACTGAGATCCAAACCGCACAGAGTTTTCCTAAACAGTCGGTACCTCTTTATTAAATTGGATTTCACCCTGAATCCTGCCGTTAAAATGAGGATTTCCCTCAGCAGTCAGCACCAGATCACTGACATGGTGGAGTACTTCATCTCGAGCAAAATTAGCAGTATTAATATTTCCTTTATCAGCTTGGTGATGTCCTTCATCTTGAACAAACTGATGAACCGAGCAATCACCATTATTAGTAGCAGTTGACAGAAATCTTGCAGCGATGGGACGATCAAAATTGCCTTCTTGCGCAGCCTCCATTTCCTCATTGGTCATCACAGCAGCCAGTTGATTTTCAGTAACGGCAATTGGTTGCCTCTCTGTCTGGTTGCCATGAATGGACTCCATAGTAGCAATTGCAGGGATAACCGGTTGAACTGCAACACCTTCCACAACTGTTGTAACACCGGATACAGTTGCAGTGACATCCTCAGAAGGTCTGCCGTTTGCTCCAGCACGGATCAGGCCCAACTGAGTCTCACAAGGGATGCCATTTGAGGCCTCGCCTAGGAGACTGTTTGATGGGTCTGAAGGTGCAGCAGCGTCCACCTTCTGTACAGGCGAGGGGGCATCCTTTGAAGAACCAGACGGCTGCATCGACTCCTTTCTAATGCTATTAACTTCCTTCCCTGTCACGGCACTTGCAATCTTTCCAGAACCAAATTTACGGCAAACTTTTGTACTGTGGCCTTGAAGGTTATAATGCTTGCAGAATTCTACTTTAGTTTCGTACCAAATAGGTCGTTTAAACTGAAGTCCTCCCTCAACTTCAAACCATACAAACTCTGGAAGAGGGTTACCCGAATTGAACTCGATGCAAATACAAGCAAAAATAGGGTGCTTACCTGTGATGGTTCGCTGATCTGCACACAGGAAAGATCCCAGAGCATTGCCACATCGCTGTGGAATTGCTCTGTTTTGGAAGGGCAGCGGGAAACCTGGAAGACTAATCCATATTGCTGCTGAAGGCGAATCATGAAACAAATGCATGGTTATGGACCAATGAGATAAGAAGCGGTGGCCATCAAACGACCGAGCTTGTCTGGACCAGGCAGTCACAAAATCATCTTCATCTGTAAGCTTGATCAGAATTTGTCGAGGACCGAGCAATCCAACGACAGCACGATTGTTCAAACCCCAAGTGGTTTGGATGTGCTTGTCGAAGGCATCGGCCACCAGACGTCTCCTCCCAAATCGAGCAATGAGAGAAAACTGATGACGTTGAGCTCCAAATCGCCGACAGAAACCACCAGAAAACCATTCTTGTGCCCAGCCATGGTTGAAGAAACCCAAATGTCTGGAATGGAGGGGAGGTCTGTCCAGCAAGCCTTTTGCCGTTGCCACAGCTTGATTGAAGGTGATAAGCCTGGGCTACCAGGCAGGGTTGGGAAGGCTTGAAAATCAGTTTAAACATGGCTGGCTTGAAAACTCGGGCTGCCGAGTTGGTTAAAAAACCAGGACATACTGGACTGGGTTGCCTCGAAAATTCAGGATCTAGGCAAGGCCAGAAAACTCTTGCCACCAGGTCGGCCCGTCAGCCCAAAATTCTAGGCCATTTGGCCAGTTGGGCAGACCCAAAAACCTGGGCCTCCAAGTTAGGCTTGTCTACGGTGAAAAGCCCCAGCCAATGAGCGGGCTAGATCCCAAGCTCTTTCGCCAAACAACATTGGGGAGGAGGATGGATGTTTTTTTTTTTAGTTTCATTTTTTGAAACATTTTTTTAATATGATATTTTAAATTTCTCTTGAAATAAGTTTTTTGTTTTTTTTTGTTCCGAAAACCCATTCTGAAAAAATAATTTTACTGAACTGTTTTAAGACCAAAAAATAAAAAAATAACATTTTCAAATAAATCCAAAGTTTTGAAATTGTTAGTTTTATGTTTGCCTGACATTAATATGCACACAATGGCTTTTGTCTTATATTTTCAAATTAGAACAGGTGAAGGAGGCTATGCTTGGGTAGATTATTATTAATTCACTAGCAGTATTCTTTTGCTTTCTGAATTAATTATGTCCTCGGGTTACACACCTTCTTTAAAGTTAATATCCTTACAAGTTGATATGCCCTCTGCAACTGATTGCTTTTGGTTTCAGGAAATACATGGGGTTACCTAATCCTTCTATATGCTTTTGTGCAAGTCTCTCGGATTTTAGTCGTTGGATTATTGTATCCCTTTCTGAAGTACTTTGGTCATGGTCTGAGTTGGAAGGAAGCAATCATTCTTGTTTGGTCAGGTTTACGGGGAGCTGTTGCGTTGTCACTTGCACTCTCTGTTAAAGTGGTAAGGTCCAATATAACATTTCATTCACATATGAAAAACTCCTTAAGATTGCTGCTGCTTTTTTGATAGCAAACCCTAGACTCCTTGCATCTCTTTCTTGGTAATGTGTTTTCGGTCTATTGTGCTTCTCTGTTTTTGTTTAAAATTCTTATCCTTCTGTAAAATCCAAGCTTGCAGCTTGTGATTACTGAAGAATTTACCGACTCTATAGTCTATGATATAGCAGGGTGGAAAGTGGCCTTTTCATTTCCCAAGTTTTTCATACCTTTGATGCAATTGCAACAGAACTCAAACTTTGTTACTGAATTGGCTTTGGAACCCCGCCACATGCATGTAATTCTTTTTAATAAGGATTCTTCTCCAAGATGTTGGCAGCGTTTTTCTCCACGGACGGTGCCGCCCCCACTTTGTCAAAGGGGGTGGGCTGGGTTGGTGGTTGGTGGCCAAACCCCCACCAAATCATCCGGCGGGAGAAGGCAGCGGGAAGGGGTGAGGAGGCCTATAAAAGGAGGCTCTCCCCTCTTCCAAAGATCATCCCATCATCACATTCATTCGGTTTGTCATCACCGGTTTATTTGAGCAGTATTTGTGAGCGGTTTCTCCATTATATTTAAGACATATTTTTCCGAGTGTTTTCTCCTTGCAATAAGTGAAAGAATGTGTACCCATTTTTACCTTATAGTGATTTTTCTATTTGCCCATGGTTTTTTACCTCTTCCATTTGAGGTTTTTCCACATTACATACGGTGTCCCTTTTATTTCCGCATTCTGCACTTTATTTTATCTCGTGATTATTGCTGCACCGTGGGCCAATCATTTTTCGGTCCCAACAAGTGGTATCAAAGACAAGGTTCTGGTCCGGTGTTGTTCACGTTTTTGGGTATTAATAATTCTAGTAAATTTGAGTATACTCTGTGATTGCAACTCTGGTTGATCTGTCACATCAGAAAAAATTTATTGAGATTATTAAATACACTGTTGTGAAACAAAGGAGGTTCTGGATTGACGGCGTGTCCAAATGGCGGCGAAATTCGAGATCGAAAAATTCAACAGGAATAATTTTTCGTTATGAAAAATGAAGATGCGGGCAATGTTGCGGAAGGATAATTGCCTACTGGCAATTGGTGAAAAGTCGGTGGGTGTGATGGAGGAGAAATGAAACGATATGGACGGGAATGCTATTGCCAACATCCATTTGGCTTTAGCAGACGGGGTCCTATCGAGCATTGCGGAGAAAAAGACGGCAAAGGAAATAGGTGATACTTTGACGAAATTATACGAGGCCAAGTCACTGCACAACAAAATGTTTCTGAAGAGAAAATTGTACACTCTTCGGACGACGAAGTCATCATCGGTGAACGACCACATCAACAACCTCAATACCCTGTTCGCTCAGCTCACGACGTTGGGCTATAAAACTGTGGATACTGAACGTGCAAAGATTCTACTCCAGAGTTTGCCAGATTCGTATGACCAACTTATTATCAACCTCACCAACAATATCCTGACGGATATGCTGCTCTTTAATGATGTTGCAGCTGCGGTTCTTGAAGAAGAAAGTCGGCACAAGAACAAGGAGGACAGACAGACTACTTTGCACCAAGCAGATGCTCTGTCAATGGAGAGAGGAAGGATGATGGAGCGTGGTTCCAGTGGGAGCCAAAATCATGGCAGGTCCAAATCAAGGAGTAAGAAGAATGTCACATGTTTCAATTATGGCAAGAAGAGGTACGTCAAGAAGGATTATTGGAATAAGAAGAGTGGTGAAAAAAGCTCTCAGGGGAATGTGGCGAGTACTTCTGGAAAAGGAGATATACTAGTCAGTGAAGCGGTGACGACTGCTGGAAGGAGGCAACATCTCGACGATGCATGGATTATCGACTCAAGAGCAACATGACACATGACGTCTCGACGGGAATGGTTTGACCAATATGAAAACATCCCGGAAGAACTTGTGCACATGGGGAACGATCACACCCTGAAGATCGTTGGAGTCGGTACCATCAAACTGAAGATACATGATGACATAGTACGGACCGTCCAAGGAGTACGTCATGTGAAGGGCCTGAAGAAGAACATATTGTCATTGGGACAATTTGATGACATCGGATGAAAGACTCGCACCGAGAATGGAGTGATGAGAATTGTGAAGGGCGCGCTTGTGGTAATGAAAGCGGAGAAGATCTCGAAGAACCTATACGTGCTTATGGGTGAAACGTACAAGGAGGTGGAGATAGTTGTTGCATCAACTACCTCGACGGAAGCATTGACGACGTTATGACATCAGAAGCTTGACCATATGTCAGAACGAGGCCTGAAGATTCTTGCGGATCAAAAGTTGCTGCTTGGTATTACAAAGGTATCTTTACCATTTTGTGAGCATTGTGTTTTGAGCAAGCAACACAGGTTAAAGTTCGTGACGTCAACAACACGAAGCAAAGAGATCTTAGAGTTGATCCATTCCGACGTTTGGCAAGCACCGGTTATATCCCTGGGAGGAGCAAGGTATTTTGTATCATTCATTGATGATTATTCCAGGAGATGTTGGGTGTACCCAATCAAGAGGAAGACAGATGTTTTTGAAGTATTCAAAACATTCAAAGCGCGGAAGGAGCTTGACTCTGGAAAGAAGATCAAGTGTCTAAGGACCGACAATGGTGGAGAATATACATGCGAGAAATTTGATACTTTTTTGTCAACAAGAAGGAATCAAGAGACAGTTCACGGTGGTGTACACTCAGCAGAATGGAGTGGCAGAGCGGATAAACAAAACCCTGTTGGATAAAACGAGGGCGATGTTGAAGACTGCAGGAATTGCCAAAATATTTTGGGCAGAAGCAGTGAATACTGCCTGTTATGTGATCAACTGATCTCCTTCAATGACGATTGAGCTGAAGACACCGATGGAGATGTGGACTGGTAAGCACGCTGACTATTCTCGGTTACATACTTTTGGAAGTCCTGTATATGCATTGTTTGATGACCAAGAAAGATCGAAGTTGGATTCGAGATCCATAAAATGTTTCTTCTTGGGGTCCGCTGATGGTGTGAAGGGGTATCGTTTGTGGGACCCCACTACCCACAAATTTATCATCAGTAGAGATGTCATTTTTGCAGAAGACAAGGTGCAAATAACAACTGATCAAGACATGGAGAAGGAGAATACAGAGACTACAAGTAGAGGATAAGTCCAAGAAAGAATCAATTTCCTCTGAAGCATTACCAGAGCACGATGATCAAGTATCGGTTGAGTCTGGACCACGACGGTCAACTCGGGAGAAAAGAGCACCAATACGACACTCAGACTACGTCACTAAGAGCAATATTGCGTACTGCTTATTGACGGAGGATGGAGAGCCATCTTCTTTTGTTGAGGCGACCCAGAGACCAGATGTATCCTTATGGATGGCGGCGATGCAGGAGGAACTTGAAGCCTTGCACCAGAACAAGACTTGGGATCTTGTTCCATTACCTCATTAGAGGAAGGCTATTGGAAACAAGTGGGTCTTAAAGATCAAACGAGATGGAAAGGACCAGGTGGAAAGATATCGTGCAAGATTGGTAGTCAAAGGATTTGCTCAGAAAGAAGGTATTGATTTCAATGAAATATTTTCTCCTGTTGTTAGACTGACAACTGTTCTGATAGTTCTAGCGATGTGTGCTACATACAGCTTACATCTAGTGATGTGAAGACTGCTTTTCTCCATGGTGATCTTGATGAAGAGATCTATATGCTCCAACCAGAAGGTTTTTCAGAAGAAGGCAAAAAGAACTTGGTTTTCCGGTTGAACAAATCTTTGTATGGTCTCAAACAGGCGCCAAGGTGTTGGTACAAGAGATTTGATTCCTATATCATGAGTTTTGGATACGACAGACTTCATTCAGATCCTTGTGCATATTTCAAGGGTTCGAATGGTAATGATTTCATCATTTTTCTGTTGTATGTGGATGACATGTTGGTTGCAAGCCCCAACAATGATCAGATCCAGGAGACGATGACACAGTTGGCTAGGGAGTTTGATATGAAGGACTTGAGACCAACAAACAAGATTCTTGAGATGCAGATTTACCGAGACAAAAATAATGGGAAGATTTGGTTATCACAGAAGAGTTACAGAGAGTTTTGAAACCCTTCAACATGCAAGACTGTAAGCCAATCTCTACCCCTCTTCCCGTTAATTTCAAGTTATCCTCTACGATGAGTCCTAGCAGTGAAACAGAGAGGATGAAAATGTCTCGAGTACTGTATGCATCAGCAGTGGGTAGTCTAATGTTCGCTATGGTTTGTACTAGACTAGACATTGCACATGCAGTGAGAGCAGTTAGTCGGTACATAGCGAATCTAGGATGAGAGTATTGGAGCACGGTGAAGAGGATCCTGAGATACATCAAGGAGACCTTAAATGCTGCATTATCTTATGGAGGACCAGATTACACTATCAGAGGCTATGTTGATTCAGATTTTGCAGGTGATTCTGACAGGAGGAAATCCACTACTGGTTATGTGTTTACTCTTGCAGGAGGAGCTGTGAGTTGGATTTCAAAGTTACAGTCAGTTGTGGCTTTATCCACGACGGAGGCAGAGTATATGACAGCTACACAGGGTTGCAAAGAGGCAATTTGGATGAGAAAGTTGTTGGAGGAGCTCGGGTACAGACAGAAGCAGATTCCATTGTTTTGTGACAGTTAGAGCGCCTTGCACATTGCAAGGAATCCATCTTTTCATTTCAGGACGAAACACATTGGGGTACAATATCACTTTGTTCGAGATGTGGTGGAGGAAGGAAGTGTGGACATGCAGAAGATTCACACTAAAGAAAATCTAGCAGATTTCCCGACGAAGGTGATTAACTCTAATAAGTTCAAATGGTGCAGATCCTTGAGCGGCCTTGCAGAGACTTGAGCAGCATGTTTGGCAAATAGAAAAGATGTGTTGAGATATGATTGGTTCTCAATCAAATCGCCAAGTGGGAGATGTGTTGGCAGCGTTTTTCTCCACGGACGGTGCCACCTCCACTTTGTCAAAAGGGTGGGCTGGGTTGGTGGTTGGTAGCCAAACCCCCACCAAATCATCCAGCGGGAGAAGACAGCGGGAAGGGGTGAGGAGACCTGTAAAAGGAGGCTCTCCCCTCTTCCAAAGATCATCCCATCATCACATTCATCTGGTTTCTCATCACCAGTTTATTGGAGCAGTATTTGTGAGGCGGTTTCCCCATCATATTCAAGAGAGATTTTTCCGAGTGTTTTCTCCTTGTAATAAGTGAGGGAATGTGTACCCACTTTTACCCCATAGTGATCCTTCTATTTGCCTGTGGTTTTTTACCCCTTCCATTTTGGGGGTTTTTCTACGTTACATTTGGTGTCTCTTTTATTTCCGCATTCTGCACTTTATTTTATCTCGTGATTATTGCTGCATCGTGGGCTAATCATTTTTCGGCCCCAACACAAGATCCATGGTCAAATAAGGGAGTTTCATATTTTTTGTTGAATTTTTGTATCTCATCCTAGGTAATTTATAATGTTTTCCCCCTTATCTTCTGGTTTTAGCATTCTAGTGGCAGTTCATTGTATCTCAATGCAGAAATGGGAACCCTGGTATGTTTCAATTTACAACCCTTTGTATCTGCATTTCATTATTTACTGATACTGTGCACTTGCTCTATAACAGTTCAGGTTATGAGTTGCAAGATAATAATAAAAATAATAATAATAATGGAAGTTATTTTTTTATGTAATTAGTCCAGTTGATCTTGATTATTTTTATTCTACAGTTTCTTTTCTTCACTGCTGGAATTGTGTTCTTAACACTTATAATAAACGGATCAACCACGCAGTTTATTGTAGGTGTCCTCTGCATGAGCAAGCCATCAGCTGCCAAGGTTGGTTATTCAATTTCAGCATTATGAGGGAGAGAAAATGCTTATTTAATTTTATTTTATTCTGATTCCACAACGACTATTTTTTTCTTCTGCTGTTGCATAAAGAGCATGGCATTTATTATTGTTTGTATGTTCTCCATATTTATAGTAGTTGTTTCCGAGGGAGAGAAAATGCTTATTTAATTTTATTTTATTCTGATTCCACAACGACTATTTTTTTCTTCTGCTGTTGCATAAAGAGCATGGCATTTATTATTGTTTGTATGTTCTCCATATTTATAGTAGTTGTTTCCGGTCAATGACAGAAGCGAATACTGGACCACACAAAGTTCAAAATGCAAAGCAAAGCAGTTGAAATTTTCGGTGAACTTGGAGATGACGATGATCTGGGACCTGATGATCGGTCTACAGTCAAAGGATATATTTCAAGCCTAAATAATCTACAACAGGATCTTGCCCCTCCATACGCCTTTTCTGGTGACGATGATAACCTGAACCTTATTAATTTGAAAGATATGCGAGAGCGTTTATTAAATGGTGAGTAGTTTATTTTAGAACCAGTTATTCCAACAATGTGTGCAGGCAAACCATCGGGCAGTGGGTGCAGCTTATCTCATATCAGATAAAGGAAATGAATTTCTTTTTATATGTAATTCCAACGTTTCATCTTTTACATTGATAATTTGTAGACTGTATTAAACCAAAGCTTAATCCTTAAAATTATGAAATAAAAATGCTTTTATTTTTATGATGCCTTTGGTAATGTGGAAGCGGGGGGAAAGGCTGTTGCATTTTTACTTGGGTCACTTGCTTTCACTGCCATTTTTGCTGATTTGATCCAGGATCCCAGTGGAAGTGGTGGCTGGATTCTCTGTTCAATCTATCTAATTTATACTGCTAGATATGACTAGGAATATCCCTATAATGTGCAAATTCAAGTACTTTAGTTGTTGTACATCAATAACTGGCACAGGATGCTGCAACTGCGTCTTCTGAGATTTGATTTAGTTATTTGTTTAATAAAATTTGAAGTTTTTATTGGAGATCTGAATATGCAGTGCTAAACCATTCATATTACAACAGTTCCAGGAGGGGGAATACAAAGAAATGAAGAAATTTACCGCGTCTACCAGAACTCGGGGAGACTCGAACCTGAGACCTCCCATGAGACCCCTCAAAGTTGTAACCACTAGGCTACACCCCTAGGGGCCTAAACCATTCATGTTATAATATGTCCATGCTAATTAGTTTTTTGGTCCATCTTACACAACTTTTTTGTATTGGGCATCGGAATGGATTTGCATGACAAGTAAATGTTCTTGTTTCTGATATAGAAACTTATTATCTTTCTCATCCATAATGTACTTGAAACTATCTGCCCCCTGGAATTAATATTTCTCCTGAAGCTATTCTAATTCACAGGCACCCTTTTTCTTGCTAGGTGTTAAAGCTGCTTACAGGAGAATGCTTGATGACGGGAGGACAAGAGAGGCTACTGCAAAGCTGTTGATGCAGTCAGTTGATGAAGCAATTGACTCAGTTTCTGAGAGTTTATGTGACTGGGGTGGTTTAAGATCTAATGTTAATTTTCCAAGTAATCACAAATTCTTGCAAAGAAGCAGTTGTCTCGAAAGGTTTGCTACATATGGTAAGGTGCAAAGGCTGGAATCTGCATGTTACATATGTGCAGCATTTCTCAGAGCTCATAGAATTGCACAGCAGCAACTTCTTGATTTCATTGGTGAGAACTGTTCTCTGATATTTGAATATTTGACATAGCTATGATTAGTGAAATGAAAGCATCTAATTTTGTCTGAAGATTTACTGTTTTCATTATGTTAGATTTTCTATTGTCATCATCTTGTTTAAGCATCTTCAGCAGAGGGGAATTGATTGCTGATCCCGCAAGTCAGTTTTTTTATTTTCCTCGACCCCTCTTACTATATACGTGTCTTTGCCTGTCCATTTGTATGTAGGTGTTTGTTTGGTGGGGAATATGTGGAAGGATGTTAAGGGAAAAAATCTTTGTTTTTGAATGACGGGTAGATTCTTGATTTTGGTGTACTTTGTTAAGTAGGAAATACATGAACTCTTAAATTATTTCCTTTTGTTGGGGTAGAATCCCATACCTCATAAGGAGGTAGGGTTCTATATTTGTTGATGAAATAAAGGTGAGAACATAAATACAAGTCAACCCATTGAAACGGTCAAACTTTGACTGTTGACTCTTATCATAAAAATCTAAATATTCTAACACTCCCCCTAAAGTTGAGACATATTTATTTATCGTGCCCAACTTGCTACACAAAAATTGAACATGCTTTTCAGGAACTCCTTTTGTGAGAATATCTGCAAGTTGATCAAAGGTGCGAACGTGATCGAAGGTGATCCTCTTTTCATAATTCTCTCGATCGAAGTGCCATCAACTTCAATATGCTTTTGGGACGGGGTGGGCCGGCAAGGGCGCAAGGCTGCCGTGCGGGAGGAGCAGCGGATGGGGAAGGTTATCCAATGTAACCTAGCCCTTTGATACCATGTAGATTGGTATGAATTCCCTACCTCAAGGAGAGGTGGAGACATTCTTTTATAGATAGAAGAAACTAATTACAAGTCGGATGAATCCATTGTGAGACTCAGAAAAACACTTAACCCGAAAATACAATTAACTGGGTATAATAGCTTTGTTTGATCATGAAAGACCGGATTTGTGGCTGTCTTGATTGCAGTTTGATTGTCATACCAGATATGCGCTGATTTCTTGATAGTATACCTGATCTCCTGTAGTATTTGTTATGCTCCAATAATCTTTGCGGTCTCATATGTCATAGCACGTTATTTTGACCTTGCACTGGATCAAGAGATAATTGTCTGCTTGTTGCTATGAGGTCAAATTACCTCCAATAAATACCGGAAAAACAGATGTAGACCTCCTAGAAGAAAGATATATTGCATAATCTGCATCACAAATAGAATTTAAATAGAATTTAATCGAGACCAACAGAAACACTTAGTGTGTGACCTTTTAGAATTCTTTCTCGTTGACATTAGGTGGACTTGCCTAAAGTTCAGGATTACTGTCTAGCCCGAGAGAAAGAACTTAAAGTCGCAACGACGACAACCACATACGAACGTTTACTGTGTAATATAATCTCTGTCACAATATCTCATCAAGCAGATTGCATGATGGTGTTATCAACCTATATGTTCGAAACATCATTCTTTGACTATCTGAAATAAAGTCGTCGTTATACGATGACCATGAAATTTATGGCGACAGTTTTATTTTAATCAAAGGGCCGAAATATCAACTTCCATAAAGATAGAAGCGACAAATCCTTTCTTAACTTATCCATCAATAACATGTCATTCGTGACGCACCCAACATAACCTACTTCCCACCAACATATGGCGTGACGGTTTTCGTCAGCAATTCTAAGTGTGCGAGTCGTGACATGCATTAATGATAATCTTAAAGTCTAATGACCATTACACACGCTCACACGCTCACAGATAGGAATATTCAATGACACCAAAACATGTGGAATTCTTACTGGCGAGTCTGTTATCATAATCTCTCCTTTTGGAGATTAGCAAGTGCGAATTTCATGAGAAGAAGTCTCATCTGCTTACGAGTACTTGCACATGACAGTCTATAAACTATGTGTCCCATCATAGTAAGTTATTCAACCGCAGAACTATATTAAGAATATTGTCATAGCACTTCAAGGTTCTCATCATAGCGGAGAACTACTATGACTTTATCAATGCGACAAATACTCTAGAACATTATTACAATTAATTCATGCAGAACAATGAACAATATGTAATAAGATGTTTAATTTAATATTTAATACATCAAATATTCATGTAATCAAAGTACAAACAGTTGGTTCTAGGACACCAACTTTAACAGAGTCGACCAATGCCAACACCATCACTGCCGGTAATAACAATGTCATCCACAGACTATCAAAAGAATGTTTCTTGCTGTAAATTGAGGTAAGGAGTATGATATAAATAAAGGGCCCCATCTCTCATTGAGGTAAGGTGTATGGTTCTACATGGTATCTGAGCCATAACTCCGCCCCAAGCTTCCCCCCCCCCTCAGCTGCGCCTCGACGCTCGCATTAGCCCAGGCCGCTCGCCGCCTGCCTCCGTCCAAATTGGGCCCCACCGTGCCCCAATCGCCTCTATCTAGGCTGCGCCCCGCCGTCCTCCTTTGCGCCCTGCCACTCTCCTCTACGCCCAAGCCCTAGCCGCCTCCCACTCGAAGCACGACCACGTCGCGCCTCCCAGGCGAGGGCTGTAGCAGTGCCGTGTGCGGGGCTCCGACATCCTGACATCATCAGAGCGCACTCGTAGTTTTCTCCTGCCGCTGCTCGTCTTATGCTTCCTATGTGCTTTTCCTGCACAATTTAATGGTGGTCCCACCCAGTAACATGCTGCCCTGATATTCCTACCGAGGCCCGATTTTATGTTTTTGGTTCTTGCTGGATTCCTTGCTCAGCCCTTTCCACTGGCTTTATTGTATCTTGCAGCCTCTTTCCAATCTCCCTCCTGATATGGTGTTGAATTGGTGTAGCCAAATCCGTTCTGGATGATGTTTGGGCCGAATACTTTCGGCCCATACTGTGGGGGCACTGTAGCAACTATGACCGACTATAACATAGTTGATCAGCCGACACTGACAAAGAATTGTTGCAGTGCGGACTTTTCCACGATTACTGTAGCAGTGCGGATTTTGGAGACAATGGTACTATAGTTCTGCGAACTTTCTGTAGGTTAGAAACTCTGAGATACTCCCTGTAATTGTGTTCCCGAAACTAGTGAAATTTCTGCCTCTCTATGGATGTAGGGATCATTTCTCGAACCATGTAAATCTCTGTATTAGTGTTTTTCTTCTTCTTTTGTTTTCCGACTTTTCTTCATCCGCAAACCTCTTCTGTTGTCTGAGACTCCCAACTTTTCCGCAACATTTGGCTGATTCCTCATTGACTTCCTCAGTTCTTCCACAATTGATCATTGTCTCCACGTGCCTTAGATGGGTGTCTTGATATAACTAACTTCTATGTTTGACATAAGATAGTCCTTATGTCTCTCACCGTTATGGGTTTTAGACTTGCACCTTGTTGATCCTACACTAGCGCTATTAGATCCGAAGTACAAGGTCTGAAACCTTGTCGACAACAAATTTTTTGCCTTGTCAATTTTATAGAACGCTTCATGAAAGATGTGGCTCAGACTACGAACACTATCAAAGAACTCTGAGACTCCTTGACTCTCATGCATTCTGAAACCAATAATTTAGCTCAAGTGTCAGATGTTCTTCAATGTCTTTCCACCATCCGTCAGAAACCACTGTGCTTTTTCAATATATTTCACCGAATGGAAGGCTCTGCGTGACGAGTTGCTTGAGCTTTGACCCCTTCCTCAAACACTAGAGGCTGCTTTGACTCAGTAGGATCAATTATGTCTCTTCAGTCTTCTTCATGGCCTTGATTCAAAGTATGCAATGACCGGGACCGAAATATTGGCCAGCCCCTCTTGAGATTCCACTGGTCTACAATTGCCTTGGAAAAGCTCATTGGGTGCTTTCAAACTCACCTACTGACACTCTAGATCACACTTTATTATTGGGTTGTGGCTGTTTTTGTTTTTTGGGTACTTGTGGTCATGGCCGTGGAGGGGGCCGCAATCTTATCTTTTGTCAACACTGTGGCATGCCTGACCGTCTCATTGATCGCTGTTGGGTTTTCCATGGACGTCCGTCTCAGCCACCTTGGCAGGTTCAGACTGCTCTGGTTGACTCCTTCCTTCCACCATCCAATATCCTTTACAACCTGGAACTATCAATCGGTAATCTTGAACTTATACACTCTTCGAGCCGCTTCACTACCTGCCTCCTCTCCGGCTTTTGTTGCTCAGACTGGTGATCGTACTGCTTGTGTATCTCGTCGCCTGACTGTTGGATGCTTGATTCTAGTGCTTCCGAACATCTCACTGGTGATGCAAGTATACTTACTACCTATCGTCCGTATATCGGCTTCACCGCAATTATTGTTGATGATGGGTCCGCAATCCTTATTGCGAGATGTGACACTTGCTTCTTGAATTCTTGTATTTGCCTGACTTAATTGGTTTATGTTTCTCGAAGTTCTTTTAATCTCATCTCCATCAGTAAGCAAACAAATAACTTGAACTGGGTTGTTGTTTTTACATAATATGATGTTTCTTAGGAGTGGTCGACGAATCGGGAGCTTGGTCGAGGTCATTTTCGCATTGAGGTGTACATGTTCGATATCCCGACATCCCTTGCTTGCTCGTCCATCTCCGCTTGTGCTCTGAATCTACATTTTCACCATGACCATCCACCAGTTTCAGTCTTTCATCAACTTTTCCCCTATTTTAGTTCGCACCTTTCTTTTCATTGTGAGCTCTGTAAGTTTGCTAAATATCATCGAACGTCTTATGTTCCTTATTTGGTGACCCTTGAGTCTAAACCTTTTGACTTAGTCCATTTCGATTTATAGGTTCCTTGCCTAGCCAAGTCATTTAGGGTACTGTCATTATGTATCCTTTATTGATGATTTCCCTCGCATGACATGACTTTATCTTATTCGTGATCGTTCTGAGGTGTTTTATATCTTGAGGACATTTTACCATGAAATTCACACTCAGTTCTTCACGCCTATTAAATGTCTCCTCTCATAAACTCCATGGCCCTATTATTTCACATGTGGGTGCCTATTCGTTTTTGAGAATGCTATTTTTACTTCCACCTATCTTATAAATTGTCTTCCTTTTATCTTTCAGGGGGAGAGTCCGTTTCGGGTTCTGTTCCCCTCTTTCCTTCCTCATTTCTTTCCACTTCGTTTGTTTGAGTGTCTCTGTCATGTTCGTGACACTCGTCCCTATCTCTCCAAATTTCCCCCAAAAGCCCTACGTCCCATCTTTATGGGATACTCTCACACCCAGCGCGGTTACCGTTGTTTCTTTCCCGACTTGTGGCGTTATATCATCTCTGATGTCTCCTTTATTGAGAATTTTTCATTCTCATCTTCTCCACCCTCTCCCCACCCCAATACCACCATTGATGACTGTCTCCCTCTCACTATCCACCCATCCCTGCCTCCGTTGTCACGCTTTGATGATCGTCGCTTTGGCTCTGTTTACTATCGCCATCCATCGAACATGCCCCCTGCCCAAACCGAGGAGGTCATTTCTTCGACTTTGTCGGTCGCTCCCGCTACAGGCACAAATGACTTGCCTATTGTATTGCGGAAATGTACTCACTCTTGTCAGAATAATCATATATACAAAACTTCATACAATGACTTCTCTGCTCTGGAGACGATATCTGTTCTTCGTACAGTTTTCGAGGCTAAATCTCACCCTGGTTGGTAGGCGTTGGACAACAATCGCACCTGAGATCTGGTCCCCCTTCCGGTCGATAAATAGGTTGCTGGGAGCAAATGGTTTTATACCGTCCATCTAAATGTTTATGGTACTCTTCATCGCCTTAAAACACGTCTTGTGGCCAAAGGCTTTGCTCATACACATGATATTGATTATTTCGACACATTCTCTCCGGTTGCTAAAATGGTATATGTTTGATTATCCATCTCTCTTGCAACTGCTTATCATTGGCCTCTTTATCAACTTGATGCCAAGAATGCATTCTTGCATGATTTTCTTGACGAGAAAGTCTATCTATAACAACCTCCTGGCTTCATTGCCCCAGGGGTAGGTTCTCCTGTCTGTCTACTTTGTCGGTCTCTTTATGGACTCAATCAGTCTCCTTGTGTTTGATTTGACAAATTTTGCACTGTCATCACTTTATTTGGTTTATCTCAGAGTATGAAGGATCACACTGCTTTTTATCGACAAACGTCCTCTGGGTGCATGTGTTGATGATATCATTATCACTGGTAGCAACTCACATTGCATTGCTCGTCTCAAGCCTTATCGTCAACAACAGTTTCATACTAGACTTGGGTCCTTCGAAATATTTTCTTAGCATTGAAGTGTTTTGCTCTCCAACCGACATCTTTCTTCCACGGTGAAAATATGTGTTCTTAGGAAACTGTCGCTGACACTCCTCTTAAACCAGGGGAATGGTCCCTTTATGACAACAACCCATATTCTCATCCTGACAAACATCGCTGTCTTGTGGGCAAATTCAATTATCTTACAACGACTCGTCCAAATATTGTCTATACTGCAGGCAAGGTCGGTCAATTCATTGAACATCCAACGAAATTCCAATGAGACTTTGTCCTTCGCATTGTCAAATGCATTAAGAAACACCCTGCCCGTGGTCTTCGACATGCACATCACGATTTGAATATTGAGACGTTTTGTGATGCTGACTACACTGGATGATTATCTATCTGAAAGTCTACTTCTGGGTTTGCGGTTTTTCTAGCTGGTAACTTAATCTCCTGACGAAAAGAAACAAACCGTCATCCCCAGATCTAGTGCTAAATTTGAATATCGTACGATGAGCATGGTCACTACCGAAATTCTTAGGGCTTCGTCACCTTGTTCATGAAATTGTTATCTAGCTGCAGACTCTTGTTCATATTTGGTGTGATAATCAGACAACCACAAAGATTGTTTCTAATATAGTCTTTCATGAACACATGAAGTATATTGAAATTGACCGTCACTTCCTTCGCCTTCACCTTGAGCAAAAAAAAAAAAAAAAAAAATTTAACTACATTCCAATTGCTCATCAGCTTGTTGACATCTTGTCTCGATATTTTTTTGTATCGTTGTTTTTTGTTTGTGGTCTCTTATTTCAAGCTATAATTGTTCTAGCTTGAGGGGAGTGTTGGACCCGAGTACGTGTATTTTAGAGTCTCACATTGATTTCGTCTGACATGTATTGTTTTTGCTCTATCTATAAATAAAGGGCTCCAGCTCTCATTGAGGTAAGGAGTGCACTTTTACACTAAGCATAATGGTGCAAAAATGACCGAACCAAGCACGAAGCGACTGCTTGAGCCCATACAACGGTCGACGAAGACGACAAAGCTTGAAGGACTTTCTGGAGCAACAAACCCGGACAATTGCTCTATATAAACTTTTTAATCAAGAAAATCACAAAGAAATACATTTTTAACATCCAGCTGATGAAGATGTTAGCGATAGGAGGCGGTAAGAGAGATAAGCGAACCGATATCATCTTTGCCACTAGAGAAAATTGTCAAAGTAATTAACTTCATATGCCTTTGCATAACCTTTGGCAACAAGGCAAGCCTTGAGACGATAAAGAGAGCCATTGGGGCTATGAGACAGGGAGGGGGGCGTCACGATGGTTGGGTGGATGCGGCGTCGAGTCTTCAGAACAGGAGGGTTACGTATCCTCATTTGATACCATGTTGAGGTAAAATCCTATACCTCATAAGGAGATACTGTAATTTATTTATAGATGAAATAAAGGTGAGGGGGGCGTCACGATGGTTGGGTGGGTGCGGCGTTGAGGCTTCAGAACAGGAGGGTTACGTATCCTCCTTTGATACCATGTTGAGGTAAAATCCTATACCTCATAAGGAGATACAGTTTTTTATTTATAGATGAAATAAAGGTGAGAACATAAATACAAGTCAACCTGTTTAAACCGTCACATTTTAACCGTTGACTAATATCATAAAAGTCTAAATATTCGAACACCTTTCTTGCCAAACTTGCATCATTGAAAGTAGGGAATTCTACTTCGCAAATATGCTCGTTGACATTCATCTCCTAAACTTCTTTTGGACCACATTTCCTGGACTCACATATCCTATATGTTAGGATTACTTTTTCAAGTAGCAAGTTTTCCGGATCACTACTTCGACCAACGCTATGTTTTGGTACTAAGAATATTTTTTTTGATGGAAATGGAAAAGGCATGGAAAAGGAAATGAGAAATGGATTGCTGAGTCAAATAATTTGTATGTTATGTGTGGAAAAGGTATGAATGGAGCATGTTAAATAGTATAAATATATAATAATAAAAAAATATAATATAATTTTTTTCTATTGTTTAAGGGGCATCCTCATCAATAATACATAAAATCAAAGACAATTTTCCAACCAGGGAACAAATATTCCACCCAAATTGAGAGAAGTCCCACCTCCCCAATGGAATTGACGCTGGCCCAGTCTCTCCTTCAGCTTCATACCAAACATGAATTTCTGAATGTTCCCTCACCCATTCTTTTTCTCATGCGGGTGTTCCTTTGCATCAGATTTAGCCTAAGTGTTGTTTTAAAGGAGGAAGATTTGTATTTTAGTGGCATTTAAAATTATGTTCTATTATGTATCATTGAAGTAAATATCCATTTAGGTGAGTGTCAAATTACTTCTTTCATTATTAATGAAAGTAAAGCTGAAGGGGAGGAAGCAAGGTGGTTTCTGGAGGATGTCCGTGCTTCATTTCCTCAGGTTTGTAACGAGACTAAAAAGGATGGATTGACCCAAATTTTTCTTGGGATTTTGTTTCATGCCTCATTTGATGTTTTTTCTTATTCGTATTCAGGTACTATGTGCTGTGAAATCAAGGCAAGTAACATATTCAGTTTTGAAGCATCTAATTGAATATGTCCAAAATCTGGAGAAAGTTGGGTTATTGGAACAAAAGGAGATGCTTGATCTTATAGATTCTGTCCAGGTAACATTCAGCGACTAATCATTTGTCAATTTTGTGGTTCAGTGTTCATGAATTTTTGCTAAAAAAATGTAAATTTAATTATTATTATTTTTTATGCAGACTGACTTAAAAAAACTTCGTAGGAATCCACCATTAGTAACGATTCTGAAGAAATCTCATCTGATGGGGAGTCACCCTTTGCTTGGGGCCCTTTCCGCTGCATACCAGAAACTGCTTGAAGGCTCAACAAAAAGTATAATGGAACCACGTGGCAGGACACTTGAAGAGGGCTCTAATTCAAACAGCATATCTTGAGGTACAAAATTCTTTAAATTTTTTCCAAACCATGTGTATTCTGATGGTTTTGGGCTGTTGAAGGAGTTAGTGGAGGTTGGGTGTTGGAATTCGAGTTGGGCTCGGTGTTGAATTTTTTTTCTTGAAGATGGTATCAAGCACCCGATGGCCTGTACTTGGTGGCTACAGGTAGAGGGGGAGACCCCGGAGGGCCTCCGAACACCAGGTGGCCTCTGGGCGGGTACCTAGTGACAAGGGACCGAGTACCTAGTGAACCCCCTTGTTGACCCAGATATGCATGACAAAAGTGGTGAATAGTCCTTTTAAAACTTTTTAAACTTAATTATGAATTTCTGAGAGTATTATCAATAATGGGAATGTGAGTGTGGTGTTCAGACAGTTGGGCGGCAGAAAAAAAATAGAGAACAAGAACACCAGTTTTTTTATGGTTTAGTTCACAGTATGTGAACCTAATTTACTATTCAATCCCCTCAAACTCAGCGAGAGGACTGATACTAAAACAAAGAGATAAGTCTTACAGGTGCCGACTTAACCTAGCTTATTATAGGGCTGACCAAACCTTTTCCTACCTTATTCGGGAACATGAAGGACCCAAGCTTTTCTAAAGAGCAGCCCTAACCTGTCACTCAGTCTTTTGCAGGTACAGACAAAACCTAGTCTATTACACATGAAAGACCAAACCCATGTGATCCTGTTTTTTGATCAGGTAAGCATAACCGAACACTACCTTTTGATGGTGGTATAACTTGTGTGAAAACTATGAAATACAAAGACTTCTACTAAAATGATAAAACTAGCTATAATATCAGGTGTCAATGATGATGGGTGGTGTATAACAGTGGTCTTCGGCCCTTCAAGATTTGATGCAGAACAAGAAAATTTGGGCAACCAACAATTCACAACAAATCGATAGAGTGGACTTGTTGTATCTCAACAATATAGTGCTTCAGTAATTCATTTACTTATGTCACTTTGGCACTGCTTTGCTTCGATTTTATTTATAGGCAAAATCTGTAACGGTTATTATTCGAAAATCCCACAAATCATCTTCATGCAGGTGTTTCCTAATCCTTCATAAAAATCAACAGTTAGAAATGGAAACATATTACTGTTTGAAGTATTTGAAGTAACACACCAAAAATCAACATTTAATCCCGCTAATCTTCTGGTACTATTATATCGTGGTCCTGCTATAGTTGGAATATGGGAGAAGCTTCTTCTGTCCGAGAGGAAATTAGGGGAATTTTATACCTGGTGTTAGGGTATTTTATATTTTGTAAAGCGCCTGTAAAGGTAATCTTGGGTAAGGGCAATTTATGTAAGGGTAACCTTGAAATGCAACATGCTGTGTTGTTGAGTAAAGGTAATCCCTCATTTTCACTAGATACGTAAGGGTAATATGTAACTTGTGTAACGGTAATGACTTGCGTAAGGGTACTCGCGTAAAGGTAAAGGACCTGTGTAATGGTAAATAATACTCTATACAGCTCGTGTAAAGGTAAACTTAACATGCGTAAAGGTTACCCGTAGTTTCAATTGGATGCGTAAAGGCAATGTGTTACACCCTGATATTTTATGATATATTTTTTTTAAATAAATTTAATTTTTTTGATAACCTGCGATTCATGCAATCATGAGTCTAATTGAACCATAATATTGAATTAAATTATGAAAAGTATATGATTTACGCATGTATAAATTGAATCCATTGGTTATCAATTGATTAGAAATGAAAATAAAAATCATTTGAAAGTAAAATAAATGTTTTTTTTGAAAAGTCATTTTTTATGCATGTAATGTGTTTATCTTAACAAATTAAATTAATTGTTATTGGTGAATGATTTTAATGGAATGTATATATTATATATTCAAAAAAAAATGTTTTATCATTCATCTAGTATTTTTGCTAGGAATGAGAAAAATGTAAATTAAGTTTTATGTTTAAAAACTATATTTTTCAAAAAAACTTTTTTGCCATGTTTTCAGTACCAATTTTAAAACTAATTCCTACCACTTAGAGTTTGAGTTGTGAAAAATGGATTTTATATTTGAAATCAGGAAGTTCAAATTTGATAAATAATCCCCTTTTCTAGACATTATGATAGTAATTGTGGGGAAATTTATGACCTCGGTTAAGAGTAAATTGGGCTAACATAAGTTAAAACCAAGTGTTAGGATCACCATTTTTATCTTTATTCTTATTGGATGAGGGGAATTCAACCCTTATTTTAGGGTTGAAATTTAATTGTTTAAGGGACTCTTTCATAAAAATAACCTATATAATATTTAAGACAGAAAAATACAAAATGTCACTCTTCAATAAATTTATGTGTTCACATAGGGACAAAAACAAGTTGTGAATGAATATAAATGATTATTTTGAGCATAATTAAATTATTTTCATGATAATAATTTATTCATATTTTTTAGTGGTTATATAATTAACTTAAATGCTTACACAACACTAACATAGTATTTCTTTAATTAATAGAACAATAACATAAATGATTTTAAAAATATTAAAAGTATTATAATTTGAGTGAGTTACTGCATTTCATGAATTTTATAGATGAATATAACATATTAGTGATGTGTTAGGATTATATTTAAATTTCATATTTGTTTTGAAGTTTTAAAATCAAATTAAATGAATAGTGTCGAAAATGTCATTGATGATATTTTATGGAAATAGTATTTTATTAAATAAATTAAAAATCCTAAAAATCTTGAAAGATGATAAGGTGGTTAATATATGATAGACAATGTCATCCTTTGAAAATTTGTGAGCAAATTCTCACATTATAAGTAAAATTATAACTTTTTAAGATTGAAAAAGTTGTTAAGGTTAAAATAGGTTAATTAAAAGGTTAATAAAAAAATAAGGTTTAAAATGACACCAAAACCTGTCTTAATTTCATTGGTTGGTGATATTCAGGTCTTAGCCTCTGTCTTTGAATCTCTAGTCATTTGGAAGCATTTGACTTGAGAATGAATTAGTTATATTTTAATCTTTTTGGTAGTTCTAAGTGCGTCATTTCCTTCCCTTATAAAAAGATACCCCTTTGCTCTTTTCTTTACAACATTTTGAGTAACATAGCTTGATCAAGCCTTGCCCATTTCTCTTCTCAACATTCAAAGCCACGTTCTAAATGTGTTGGTCTTCCTAGAAAACCAACTCTAGAGTCCTTAATAAGAGATTTAAATGTGTTCTTTCAAAGAATAGATGATCTTAACTGATCACTTTCTTTTTTACTCCTAAATATGTGGTATTTATCATAAAATAATAACTTCAATATCCTCAATATACTGAAATGTTATTATGATTACGACACCACCACAATCTACCATATTTTTCATCAAATGAAAAATGATAACTTCGCTCGTGCATATGTGTGGACCACCACATTCACGAAACGATGAGATTCATTTTTTGTTTCCGCTTTACACAGATGATAATAAGGGTAGATTTAATAAATATATATGATATAATAATGATTTTGGAAAGATGTATTTTTATTTACGATTCTTTCGTTCTATTCGTCAAAAAGTGAAAACATTGTTTATGTGTATGTATGACCTACCGTCTCCATGAACTATGTAATTTATTTTTCTATATCTTTTATGGATTACTCTAAATATATATATATATAATGAATATATATGATATTTTTATCATTATTAATATTCTGGAGATGATGAAACCATGATCAAAGTAAAGATTGAAACTATTGAACCAAATCATACATGAAAAACGAAACAATTATTACTTAAAATCGTGATTTTAACAAAGAATTGTTAATAAATGGATAATAAAAGATTATAAGTAAATTATATATAATATGATATATAAGACTATGGTTTTGGAATAAATGTATAACGAATATATATTTATTATTCTTTCGTTCTATTCGTCAAAAAGTGAAAACATTGTTTATGTGTATGTATGACCTACCGTCTCCATGAACTATGTAATTTATTTTTCTATATCTTTTATGGATTACTCTAAATATATATATATATAATGAATATATATGATATTTTTATCATTATTAATATTCTGGAGATGATGAAACCATGATCAAAGTAAAGACTGAAACTATTGAACCAAATCATACATGAAAAACGAAACAATTATTACTTAAAATCGTGATTTTAACAAAGAATTGTTAATAAATGGATAATAAAAGATTATAAGTAAATTATATATAATATGATATATAAGACTATGGTTTTGAAATAAATGTATAACGAATATATATTTATTATATAGGAGATTCAAACATGAATAAAGGAAGTCGAATCTGATCTAAGAGTTTATTTCACAATCTATCATTATTCGAGATTTTTTTATGAAGTCTTCGTTGAGGAAATTATTTGATCTTTCTATCTTAAACCTTATCTATTTTCTTCTTCTCTGATTATTTATATAAATTACAAGTTTTTCTTTCATTTTCATCTCTAAGTACTCAAGATATCAAAATAATGTTTTTAAGGAAAACTGACTTTATTTTTTCTACTCGGTTGAGAATCTTTCTCTTCTATGTCCATATTTTCTTTAAAATGTTTAAAAGTTTTTTTAACATTTTCCAATGATTTATTAAAGACATTTTTACCCATGTTTGACTTTTTACAAAAATGGTTTAAAAAGAATATTCTTGTTGTTTTTTGAATGAGGTACTTTTTGACCTTTTTATAAAAGTGTGAAAGAAATGTTTTTAACTTATACGACATGAACATAATTTCTCAATGTCATGACCGTTCATTGCTTTGAAGCTTCTTTTATAAGTTTACAAAGTTCTTTTCAAATAAAATATTTTCCTTAATATTTGGAAATTTTTTAGATAGTTTATGATCAGCTTGATTGTGGAAATTATTGATATTCTGTATGCTAGTTCTTCTCATACAGATAGTTATTGATTTTAAGACATGTTGATTAAGTTATGTTGTTTATTCATATGGTGAATGCATTGGACTTATTAAGTGATGAGTGATGCTCCAAATTACGTAGCCCCTTAATACATCATTAGGCCTCATGAGAGAAATTAGATCGAGTATTTGGGCAAAACTATACCCATTTATATAAGATGTATTAACACGAGAACTCGATGATTAGTTTCATATGTCTGGCGTTATGCATTTCATCTTTATGAAATTAGTTATGGATGTCTATGTGATTATTTGAATAGTTTTGATATCTCTAGATAAGTTTCTAGTTCATGTGATTATTTTTATGACGTTATTTAATCATCATTTAATCTTGTCATATTATTAGCTTCCGTTGTATGCAATTCTTACTGAGCATTTGAATTCACCCCTTTTTTATATTTTTGTTTTCCAGAATGTCAGGAAGTGTATTATGATTTTGATATGCAGAGATATGCTAACATGAATAATGGTGTTCTAAAAAAAATACTACGATATATTTTATGTTTTTAAATGTTATGTGAAATTCAAGTATGTATCTACTTTTTTAAGACTACTAAACTATTCGGTCATTTGGGATGCAATCGCTTGTATCTGTTGTAATAGTGGGTGTCCTAGACCCAACTAATCAGTACTTTTGATTATCATATCATGTATACAGTTAGTTATGCATGATGTTCTCTTACCATTATAGTGTATACATTTCTGTGTCCATTATTTAATGATCATGTTCATAGATTAATTGTCGTATCAAAAAGTTATAGCAGATCCCAAGCTATAATGAGAATCTCGAGATACTATGATATTAATCTTAAACAAAGGTCATATGGTCTAGGTACATCATACTGACTGGACACAGTCGATATTTGACTATTAGGTGCTGGTGGCTCATAAGCATTGAAACTTCTTATCATGAAGTTCACACTTGGTGATCTATAATAGTGAGATCATGAGGATAGACCCGCCAATAGGAACATCACATGTCTTGTGTGTCATTGGTTGTTCCTATCTACAGACATGTGTATTTGTCTTTTGACTTAAGATTATTATCAATGTGTGCAATTTAATTGTGTACTTTGATAAAAGACAAAAACTATGATAATGAAATTGTGGTGAGATATCTTGTGTTGGGTGCGTCATTGGTGATATGACATTGATTGAATGATCAGGAAAGAATTTGTCATTTTCGGGTTGAGGAAGTAATATATCCCGGGGCCTGTTGATCAGGATGATACTACCTTCATAAGTCATTGGCCAAGACAGCTGAGGGTAAATCTGTCCAGTTAGATCAACAAATAATAAAGCAAGAAAAGAGTGATGACACAAGTGTGTGTCTTGCTTTGTGAGATATTTAAAGACAAATAGATTATATTACAATATGCGTGTTAGTAGGTTGGGTGTCATTGTTATGACCATCCTTATCTCTTAAAGGTCATTGATGAATTGTCAAACTTCATTATTGGTTTGTGGATATTATTCACTGCTATCGAGATAAGAGTCTTGAGGGTTACACACAATAGTGTATTCAAGAATCTATTATATTCTATTGAATAGGTATATTAGAAATGGTGGGCCCCGCCATTAGGGCTTGAGTTTTGTCCAAGGATGTACGATCACCGAAGAATAAATAAATTCATTATCATTCAAGTAAAAAATAATTGAGTTGAATTTATTTATTAAAAGTATTTACAATTTAAGTAAATATGAGGAATAATATCAATCGAATGAATATTATTTTAATATTCCAGGTTTGTTTAATATTAAGTGGGAATTTCGAGTCGAGTTAATGACTCAGTTTTATCACGTAATATATATTTAATATATATTATAGGTATGTGATAAAATATAAATAATATTTATGACATAGTTTAGTTCGTCATAATTAATTATTTATTGCTAATATAGTGGACGTTAAATATACAAGGGGTCAGGGAACCCATTCCAGGTATTTAGAGCTTCCACTATAAATAGCAGGTGAGATGCTCATTTTAGGTACTGTTCATGCATTTGGAATGAGTGTCCCTCTCTCCTCTTGCTTTCTAGAGAGAGAGTGTCTCTCTCTGGGCATTTGATCCAAGGTGCCTTCGTCGGATCGAAGATAAGAGATCGAGGTGATTGTCGTGTCGCCGAAGGATTCATCGAATCTTCACACTAACTTGAATTATGATGAACGACGAGCGCATGAATTCTTGGAGCATGTGTCGGCGATCTAGAGGGGTTCGGTTTTGGATCATTCGAGCAACGGTTGCCGACAATGAGCTGTTGTTGTGCGCGTTCTGATTTGGAACGAGGTACACGCTTCATTATTTTTTTGTGGTCTATTTAATTTACGTGAGATCCTTGGACCTTAACAGGGCTTGAATTGTCAGAGATGACAAGTCTTGTCGTCTCGACTATGAAAAATTCTAAAACTCCTTCGGCTGTGACCCCAATACCTTCAATTGGTATCAAAGCAATCACACAAATTATCCAAGACAAGAAAAAATTAATTTGCTTTAAATTTAAGTAGATGATTTAATTTCGGTCCCAACGGCATAGACCGCTTGTCAATTCGATTTCGGATAGCCAAGTTAGGACCGTTTAAATTTTTTAATACAGCTTGTTCATTGTCTTTTGGGTATTAAAAATGAAGAACTTTTTTATTTTTATAATTTTCCGTTCTTTTTGGTGAATTTTGATGACCCCAAGTGATTCCGGCTAGGTATCAGTTGGAATTTGGTTGTCATAACTCTCCCATCGATGAAGTTGATTTCCACATGATTATGGAATTTTTCAATAAAAAACAACGCATTTTTGTTTGTGCCTTAAGAAGGCATCGAGACTTTAACTGAATCAAAGAAAAAATTGGCATAAAACCAATTATGGGTTGCACACTGTCTGATCTTTTTGTCATCAAATTATTATATTTTGTTGGCTTATAAAATTTAAAATGAGAAAGGCTAAAACTAGCATTTGGAAAGTTTGGGTCGGCTGGACTTTGCCGGCCAAAACAAAAGTTAACAAAAAAGAACGATATTTCTTCTTTTTCCACGTGGTTGGACCCCCCACCCAGCCGCTTCGGTGAGCCACCCATCCTCCCTGTTGGATTCGTTGCCCCGGTTGTCGCCCCGTCAAGCTCACCAGGTGCCCGCCGGTGTACCCTCCTGGTTCACCTCCCGCGCTGACCGCCGACGCTGAAGCCAGGGCCTCCCGTGGCCAGATTTGGACAGTCAGCGAGCTTGCCACCGGTTGTGCGTGCGTCGCCTCCCCGGCTTCCCTTCTCATCATCGTGACTGGCCAGGTTAGCCACATGCCGGAGCCCGACCTCCCTCCTCGTCGCGGCGAGATCCGGTCGTCCGCCTCCCCAACCAGGCCGTGCCGCCCTTGTAGGCTCGCATCGGCCGTCGTCTGGTGCTACGGCGACCACCGCCAAACCGGCACCGCCCCCGCAGATCCAGACGGGATTCGTCCGGTGCTTGGGGCTTGTCTTGTCCGGGGTATTGCGCCATAAAAGCGATGACAATGAGCCGGGGTTCGTCACGTGTCAGGTCCTACGTACTGACAATCGCGTGGAGACAATGCCATCCAGGTGAGACGATTTGAAGGAGCCTCGGGGCTTGTCTTGGTGGATGCGGTGTGCCTTAACGAAACATGAATAATATGGCATGATATAGCATGATAATCATAACATGGAAATGCGATAACTTAAAACACTGCATCATAAATATAAGTCAAAGCTAAACCGCCAAGACTTCATGGTGGAAAAAAGTCCCATAAAGGAATCAGGTAAACCCCTATACCAACATGACGTATCATGATACTAAACACCACTCAATGCATTGGAGCGCTATCAGGGCGCACCCTTCAAAAATATTTCAATCTCATGCTTAAGTGTGCCACATAGATCATATAACATAGATTCATTCAAACATCATAATTTTATCGTACGGTCTAGAAATGTGGAATACATACATGTAAGTCCCCAATCAATAGGAGTACATGCATAAAGATGAATACCCTTGATAGAGAAATGAGTATGGTATTCACTACACAGGCACGATAAATCGTGGTATAATTTCGAAAGCATAACAACATCATATAGAAATTCATAAAATGGGTTGATGAGAGAAAAAAAGGACTCTCATCATTTAGACATGAAATGGATAGTAAGATGAACATGGAAGGATATTCCCTAACATAAGTAATTGGAAATAGAAGGCGTAACATAATAAAGAGTCTTGAAGGAAGAGGAGAAAGAAAAAGAACTCTTATAAAATTGCGACATGGTAACAAGTGTACATAAAGGTTCTTAGGAGGGTTAAATGAGAGTGAAAGGGACTCTCATCATTTATACATAAGTGGACATTAAGTGGGGTAGGTAAGAATGTATCCCAACATAAGCAAATGAAAATTAAAAAGGCATATCATAAATGAAGTGCTTGATTAAAAGAGGAGAGAGAGAATCCGTTACGAAATTTCGACATAGTAATGAGTGTATATAAAGGATTATAGAGGGAATTAATGAGAGTGAAAAGAAGCTCTCATCATTTAGACATCAAATGGATAGTAAGGGGATCATGGAAGATCATATCGAAAAATATGAAAATGGAATTTAAGAAGCATAATATAAAATAAGTGCTTGAATGGAAATGAGAAGAGAGAAATCCCTTACGTAATTTTGACATAGTAACGACTTAGGTAAGGGTTCAAATGAGGGGGTATAAATGATCCCTCATACAAATAACATCAATTGGACAGTAAGGTAATGATTATAAATGAATTTAAATACAAGAAAATGAAATTAAAAGAACTAATTTCAAAGAAGGTGCTTGAATTCAAAGGTGAGAAGAGGAACCCCTTACTTGGATGTGTGACTCCAAAGACTTAGGAGATGCTTTTTTGGGAGCTTGAGGGTGCCTCGGGAGGACTCTAGGGAGTAGAGGGAAGAGGGTGGATGAGCTTCAAGGAGTTTGAGTGAAGAGAAATGGGAGCTTGAGTGAGTTTATATAGGAAATGAGGAGGATTTCTTTATTATTTTGGTTTTGGACGCTACATAATAAAATATTCAAAATCACAAACCATCCCATGGTTTTTTCCCAAGGTTTATGGAAAAGGGGAGGGGTATACATTATTTTATGAGTCCAAGGGCCGAAGATAATAAAATATTGCCCTTATTTATGTGGAGGTGAATCACACTTTCAAAGAAATGATTTTAAAATCTTAAAATATATTACAAGTCTTGGAGGATTCACTCTGGCTTTATAAAATAAATCAAATAAACTTAAAATCACATTATTTTAAAGGGAAAACATATATTTGGCTGAAGATACCTTTTATAGTATACATTACATCATTATTGTGCCATTATGATGTTATAAAACACACAGTATATTTATACGGTATTTAATTTTTACCCAAAAATTCAACTCTCAGAAAATTATGAAAAATTGACCATTTGATAATTTCAATATTTTGATTCAAAAAATAATATTAATTTTATCTAAATAATTTTTTACATATGTGAATTTTCACTTTTAAAATGAAAATCTACATTTATTGAAAATGACGGGTTTTCGATAATAACAGTTTTTGAACCCTAATAAAAATTACATTTAACTTCATAAAAATTATACGATTATTTATATTTAATAAAATTAATTCAATAATAATATTTTATTAAAATATTATTTATTTCAAAAATCCATTAATTCATCAAAATGGATTTCTTAAATAAATTTGAATATTAACCAAAAATACTATTTGTGTTTTAAAAAAATATTTAAAAAATAAAAAAAATAGGAAGAAAATTTATTCATTATTATATAAAATATAATGTACATAATCTTATTTCTAGGGTCTTGATACATATCCCTTTATTACACCAGTATATGCCCTAAGAGCAAGGTGCGTGATGGTGGGGCTTTCATGGGGCCATTCGGTAAACATGGTTTGGATCGTGATCTCGATGAGTTTGAATTTCTCCCGTAAACGGTTTTACTCATGCTTAAGTTATTGGATCTCAACTTGAGCGTGTCTAGGGCAAAGCTTAGAAATGCTATCCTCCTCAGAAGCTCTGATAAATGGGCTTCATAGGGTACATTCCTACTGGACGAGACCATTACTTTATTTGTCCATGCCAAAAGGATTTGTTAAAACCTTATATTTATATTAATCATGTGACCACTGTTCAAAAACTATATTATCAACGGTAAAGATACTTAACGGTAATTTAAAATCCAATTGGATTTAATAAAATAAGTGCATGTGTTTTTTATAGCCATAAGACATTAAATCAAAAGAAAGAGAATTTTATTCATAAATGTTTGGGTTGTTACAACCTTCTCTCCTTAAGAAATTTTGCTCTCAAAATTTCCTTTTCCCACACTAAAACAGATGAAGGTAACTATGCTTCATCACCTCCTCTGGTTCCACGTCGCTTCTTCAAACTTTTGGTTTCACCACAACACTTTGACGAGGGGCATTGTCTCATTTCGTAGAAATTTTTCTCTACGATCTAAGATTTTCACCGGCTGCTCTTGATAGGAAAGGTCATTCTCCAATGGTACCACCTCTGGATTGAGTACATGTGATGGGTTCAATATGTACTTTCTTAAGAGGGACACATGGAATACATCGTGTACTTGAGACATGTTTGGTGGGAGTGCTAGTTGCTAGGCCACTGCTCCGATGCGATCAAGAATCTCAAAAGGGCCGATGTACCTTGGACTAAGCTTTCCCTTCTTCCCAAATCTCATCAATCTCTTCCATGGAGATATGCGGAGGAATACCATGTCTCCAACATCAAACTCTAGGTCTCGTCAATGATTGTCATCATAGCTCTTTTATTGACTCTGAACAGCTTTGATGTGCTGCTGTATGATCTTAACCTTCTCCATCATTTCTTCGACCATTTCAGGACCTAGAAGTTTTTGTTCCCCAACTTCATCCCAACATGTCAGTGTTTTGCACCTCTTCTCATAAAGTGATTCATAAGGGGTTATTTGGATGCTTGAGTGGAAACTGTTATTATAAGAGAACTCTACCAAAGGAAGATGTTGGTCCCATCCGCCTTTGAAGTCCATTGAGTAAGCTCTCAACATATCCTCAAGTGTTTGGATAGTCCGCCCAGATTGACCATCATTTTGAGGGTGATAAGCCGTAATGAAATTCAGCTCAGTGTTTAGAGCATACCAGAGACTTTTCCAAAACTTAGAGCTGAATATTGAATCTCGATCAGACATAATCGATAGTGGTACTCCATGCAGCCTTACCACCTCTCTGATGTGTATCTGTGCCAGTTGATCCAGTGAGAAATCCTCTTAAATCGTGATGAAGTGTGCAGTCTTTGTAAGACGATCCACACCAACCCAGATATCATTATTTCCATTGGATGTCTATGGAAGTCCGGTGACAAAGTTTATGGTGATGTTTTCCCATTTTCATGTTGGTATAGGTAATGGTTGTATCATCTCCTTAGACTTATGCCTTTCAGCCTTCACTTGCGGACATACCATACACTTTGATGTATATTTCGCTATCTCCTTCTTCATGTTATCCCACCAATAGTACTCTCATAAATCTTGATACATATTTATGTTTTCTGAGTAAATGGAGAATGTCGAACTATGTGCATCATCCAAAAGTTCTTTCTTTAACTGAGGATTTGATGCAACACATAGTCTTGATCCATATCTCACAAATCTTTCTTCATTAACATTGAACTCCAAGAATTTCCCTTCTGATAGTTTCCACTTTCTTTTGAATTCCCACATAATCTTTTTGAGCATCCCTTAACCTTTCCAAAAGAGATAGTTGAGCAATCATTTGTGAAAGGATTGATGATATTCCTTTCTTTATGATTTCCATGTCCATCCTCTTCAAATCTAATAAGATTAGATCCTTCTCAATTATCATCAATGATAGAATTTTTGGGTCCTTTCTACTTAGAGCATCAGCTAACTTGTTCACTTTCCTAAGATGGTAGTGGATTGAGGAGTTGTAATCCTTGATAAGCTCTAACCAATAAAGATTGATAATCTCTAACCATCTTCATTGGTGCATATTCATCTCTTTCTGTGTGAATATATATTTGAGACTTTTGTGATCTGTATATCTTCCACACTTATCCCCAAAGAGATAATGCCGTTGGATTTTCAACGCAAAGATCACAACTGATAACTCCAGATCATGCGTGTGATATTTTTTCTCATGAATTTTCAATGGCCTTGAGGCATAGACAATGTCTGTCATTTTGCATCAACACACATCCTAATCTCTTCTTTGAAACATCACTGAAAATTATGAAAAGTTCCCCACTTGTGGGTAGTGTGAGCATAGGGGTAGTGATAAGCCTTCTTTTTTACTCCATGAAACTTTCTCAACATTTATCATTCTAAGAAAATTTGACTCCCTTTCGAGTTAGCTTGGTAAGAGGGTTTGAAAATCATGAGAAATTTCTCATAAATCGGCAATAATATCCAGCTAACCCAATGAAGCTACAGAAATCTGTCACAGATGTTGGTCTCAGCCATCCCTCAATTGCTTTTGTTTTAGAAGGATCCACATACATCTCATTGCTTATGATGATATTCCCTAAGAATGATACTTCCTTCAACCAGTACTCACACTTATTGTACTTTGCATAGAGCTTCTCCTTTTGCAAGGTATTTAGCACAGTGCTCAGATGTTCCTCATGCTCCTCCTTGGTTTTGGAGTATATTAGGATATCATCTATAAATACTATCACAAATTTGTTGAGGTAATATCTAAAGTCTCTATTCATCAAGTCCATGAAGATTGCTGGAGTATTAGTGAGTTTGAATGACATCACTATGAATTCATAGTGTCCGTACCTTGTATGAAAAGCATTCTTGGGGATATCCTCCTTTTTCACTCTTACTTGGTAATATCCCAACTATAGATCCACCTTGGAGAAGTATTATGATCCACGTAGCTGATCGAACAAGTCATCAATCCATGGAAAATGATACTTGTTCTTTATCGTGATCTTGCTGAGCTCACGATAATCAATGCAAATACCCATTGACCCATCCTTCTTCTTGACGAAGAGGACTGATGCACCCCCTTGGTGAAGCACTTGTCCGTATAAACCCTTTATCCAGATTCTCCTGTAGTTGTTTCTTCAGTTCCTCAAGTTCCACAACAACTATATTATACAGATTCTTGGATATTGGAAAAGCCCTAGGTATAAGATCAATTGAAAATTCAACCTCTCAGCTAGGGGGAAGACCATATAATTCCTCAAGAATACATCAACGTATTCCCTCATAATAGGTATGTCTTTGAGAATGGTTATTTCCTTAAAATCAATCATTTGAACTAGATACGCTTGATCATAGGGAAATAATATCTATGCTTGAGATGATAGTGCCAAAGAAGATTCCTCCTTCTCCTTGCACTTGTATATAATCGGGGGATGATTCGTTATTTGGAGAATGATTTTCCTCTTGCAACAATTTATGTTGGCACTATATAGAGAAAACTAATCCATGTCCAGAATTGTATCAAATTCCACCAAGGGAAGTATGATAAGGTTTGTTGGGAAGTTCAATCCACAAATTATAATAGGGTAGAATTTATATACATGGGATGCAATAATTGCCCCATTTGTCGTCTTCACTGACATCTCTATTTCCATGATTTGTGGTGGTATTTGAATAGTTCTACTAAAATTTTGTGATATAAAGGAATGCATAGAACTATAGATGATAACCCTACCTTTCACTTTTGATTCTGGTTCTACTTTATCTAATATAGACTTAGGGATGAGTATTTTTAAACTATTTAAACACATAAAGGGGAATCCAATAACATTAAAGGGTTAACTTATAAATTAAATCTATCTTCTTATCTTATGAGTTTCTAGGATTCAGTCTATGTTATCCATGATTTACTTCCTAACATATATTCTTATGAGCATTTTTTTCTTTGTTCCCTTAATAATGGTTTGTAATGAGTTTATGAATTTGCCAAAGCATATCCCCTGGGAGTGTCAAACCATGTGCGTAGTAAAGCCCGTTGTCGTGTACCAGGTTACCTCGAGTCAAGTCTGGAATACCTTGTCAGAGTTGTTACTCCTAGGTACATCTATGTCAGAACCACATCCACTTGTAGTATCCAGAAAAAGATTTATTTGCTTGATAAATCACTTTCTCTATACTCACCAAAATTTAGGGATGTTCTCTTATACATAGTCTTATCCCTAAGGGTTTTCATTAGGGTTTTCTAATCCTAATCGTAAAAATAACTAAACCTATCCTTTGATACCAATTATAACAACCCTGCTCTCTTTTTTCACATTTAAACATGATTTATTACATAAAACTTTACTTAATACAACTCATAAGATCGATAGGTCTAGTGTCTTTGGGGTTTCAAAATATTATATAACAACTTAAAAGTATTTACAAGTTAAGTAAATATGAGTAATAATATTAATCGAATGAATATTATTTAGAGTTTCCACTATAAATAGCAGGTGAGAGGCTCATTCTAGGTATTGTTCATGCACTTGGAATGAGAGCCTCTCTCTCCTCCCACTTTCTAAGAGAGAGTGTTTCTCTCTAGGTAATCGATATAAGACGTCTTTGTTGGATCGAAAACAATGGATCGAGGCAATAGTCGCGTCGTTGAAGGATTCGTTGGATCTCCGTACTAGCACCCAAATTACGACGAACAACGAGCGTGCAGATTCTTGGAGTGTGTGTAGTCGATCTAGAGGGGTTCAGCTTTGAATCCTTTGAGAAACAGTCACCGGTGATGAGCTGCTGTTGAGCGCGTTCCGATTCAGAATGAGGTATACATTTTGTTTTTTGTTTTGTGCTCTGTTTAATTTACGTGATATCCTTGGACCATACTTGAGCTTAGATTGTAACGACCCAAGCTGTTATAAATAAAATTCCCCTTGCAATTTAATTAAATATGTTATTATGTAATATGGTTATAGAAAATGCATGCACTTCTTTAGTTTTATTATATCCTATCAAATTTAATTGACTGTTAAGAATCATTACTGTGGATAATATAGACATTGAACAATGATCAGATGATTAATATAAATATAAGGTTTTAACAAATCTAATTGTCATTGACAAATGAAGTAATGACCTCAACCATTAGGATCGTACCCTATGAATACCATTTATTAGACCTTATGAGGGAGATAACATTTTTGGGATTTTCCCTAGACTGATTCAAAGTTGAGATCTAATGAATTAAGCATGAGCGAAACCATTTATAGGAGAAGTTTAAGATCATTAAAATCACGACCCAAATCATGTTCTCCGAATCACCCCATGAAAGTCCCACAATCGCTCACCTTACTCTTAGGCGTTTGCTGGTGTATTAAAGATATATGTATCAAGACCCTAACATTATGAGTATATCATTATTGTGTATAGAATGATGAATATATTTTCATCCTATTGTTATTACTTTATAAATGTTTTTTATTTTATCACAATAAAATACAAATAATATTTTTGGGTAATATTCAAATAAGGAATTTATTTTGATGAATTAATAGATTTTTGGAATAAATAATATTGTAATAAAATATTAATATAAACATTTTTTATTAAATATAAATGATTATATAATTTTTATGAAGTCAAATATAAGTTTTTATAAGGGTTTGAAAATTTGTTATTATCAAAAACTCAATATTTCTCAATAAATATCGGTTATTATTTTAAAAGTGAAAATTAACATATTTAAAAAATTATTTAGATGAATTTGAATATTATTTTTGGAATCAGAACATCGAAATTATCCAACGGTTTATTTTTCATAATTTTCCGAGACAGTTGAATTTTCAGGTAAAATTAAATACCATATAAATATACTTTGTGTATTATGATATCATAATGACCCAAAAGTGATATAATAAATACTATAAAGGGTATCCATGACCAAATAAATGTTTTCCCTTTAAAATAATGTGATTTTAAGTTTATTTAATTTATTTTTTAAATCCATTATGAATCCTCCAAAACATATAATATATTTTAAGGTTTTAAAATTATTTCTTTAGGAGTATGACTCACCTCCATGTAAACAATGACATTATTTTATTCGGTTCATCCCTTTCTCTTAGGAAATAATGTAAACCACTCCCATTTGGCATAAACCATGGGCAGAAACCGTGAGGTGATTTGTTGTTTTGGTTATTTTATTATGTAGATTTCAAAACCTAAATAATAAAGAAATCACCCTCTTTTCCTATATAAACCCACTCAAGCTTCCATTAATCTTCACTAAAAATCCTTGGATCACATCAATACTCTGTCCTCCACTCTCAAGAGTCATTCCAAGGTGCCCCCAAACTTTCAAGAAGCCCCTCCCAAGCATTTGAAGTCACACATGCAAGTAAGAGACCTTCCTCTCCTCCTTTCAATTCAAGCACATTCTTTGAAATTAGTCTTCTTATTTTCAATTTATTGTATTTTAATTCATTTATAATTATTCACTTACTATCCAATTGATGCTATATGAATTAGAGATCATTTATCCTCTACTTTTTACCCTTACCTGAGCTGTTACTATACTGAAATCCCATATGGGATCTTCCACTCTCCTTTTTATTCAAGCAATTCTTTTTTTTATGTTATGATTCTTAATTTCCATTTGTTCATGTTGGGATATGTTATTACATATCCCACATACTTTCCTTTTGATGTATACATGATGAGAGACACCTTTCAGTCTCATTAAGGCTCCCATGATCCTTTATGTATATTCGTTACCATGCCAAAATTTTGTAAGATACTTCTCTCTTCTCATTTCCATTCAAACACTTATTTTATGTTATGTCTCTTAAATTCTATTTCTTATGTAAGAATATGTTCTTCCATATTCCCCTTACTGTACATTTAATTTATAAATGATGATATCCCCTTTCACTCGCATTAAGCCTCCCATGATCCTTTATGCACACCCATTACGATGCCAAAATATAGTCAGAATTCTTTTCTTTATTAAAGTTTCTTCATTAGCTTATGCCTTCTATTTCCAAATTTCTAATATTGGGATATATTTTTACACATCCCTAATACTTCTATTTTATGTCTATGTGATGAGAGACCCATTTTTCTCTCATCAACCCATTTTTATGAATCTTTATGCGACACCATCATGCTGCTGAAATTTCACCGCTATCTTGCATGCCAAAACAATTTTGTAATGAATACCATACCCATTTAATATCAAGGGTGTTCACATTTATGCATTTATACTTTCTATTGGGGATTTATATATATTTATTTCACACTCCTTAATCGTGGATTAAATTATGATGATGAATGAATCCATGTTTTATGATCCATGTGACACACTTAAGCATGAGAATGAAATGTATATGATGCATGCACCAAGATAGCACTCCGATGCATTAGGTAATTGATTAGCCACTGAACGAGGATAATATTAATTACTAATATATATAATATTAATGTGCTTTATTATTCATAAACACCATTTTAGTGCATTTTACACTTTGAACATTAATTCACATTATGATTGTAATTCCCTCTTAAAATGCACTATTACATGGTACATTTTTGAACACCTCCTAAAATAAAAAATGGTCTTGATTTTATTTTTATATTTTATTTTCAGGTATCTCATTCTATAAGTAACAATTAATTATTTTGGAGCACTTGAAGATTCACATTGGAAGACCACAAAAATGAGCTTTCATGCCAACACATTCTGGGAAAAGTAAAATGGACATCATCCTAATAAAGAGACTTCAGAGGCCAAGATACAAGCTCAATGATTTTAAAAATTTAACTGAAGATAGAGGACATAATAGGGAACATTTAATCAAACAGTGACAAGAGCTAATTAGGATGTTTTAATGGAGTTCTAGGCGGCCCAAGTGGAAGATGAAATTCTGGGTTAGATTCTGTGGCCCAGAAAAACATCCCACCAATTTAATCATATCTTGGAAACCAAAAATTATTTTGGGCTGAAATTTTACAGAGATTTATAAGACATCAGGAGATTCATTTTTCTATTATATGTACCACTCCAATTATTCCATTTAGAAAGTCATCTAGGCGCCTCTGTTTGGTGGATGCAAGCTGGCTGCAACTTCGGGTCAAGGGTGGAAAAGTCTCCCCTCTTACTTTCCACCACCCTAGGCCTACCAACATTAATTGAGGAGACTTGGAAAGATGTGGGATCGAACCAAAGATCCCAAAATTCCTATTTAATGTAGTGGTGTTGGAGGATTTAAGGATATTTGAGCTTTGCTTTCATTGTAATGTTATTATGCCGGTTTGTCTTTGTAATGTTCTTATTTCTCATGTAAGTTGTTCGAATCACCTTAGTTCTTAATAAAGTTTCTTCTTATCCTCTTATTTTGTTCTTCATATCACGTTGATACCATTGGTTCAAGGTGTGAATTTATTCACACCAAACCTTGTGAAATTATCACACAATGGTAGAGTGATTGTTATTTCATTGTTTTTTTACTTCTCCAATTCTTCACTCATGAGTCTACTTTCTGCTTCCATTGAAACCATAGAATCAATGGAGGGCTATCCCACTTATGGTTTGATCTAAGGGAGTATCAAGGGGATATATTGGATTTTATTTCTCACTCTATTAATGTCTAATCACTTCTTTTAATTGATAATTTTGTTTGAAGATCTTTAAACTCCTTCGTCCTTGTTGAATTTAAGGCCGCACACTTCAAGTGCTAATACGAACCTTTACCTTGGAGTGCTCAAAACTTTGATCCTTCAAGTTCATAGGATATTATTATTAATGTGTGGAGGTATTAAACCAGTAAGTGATGATTTTTATTGATCTTATTAAACGAACCCATCTCAAATATAAGAAATTGAAATAGTTAAAAAAGGAATGCATCCAATCCACCCTATGTGAAAACCTAGGATAAACTCATTATTTTAAATTGAATTCACTTAAGAATATTAATTTTCACTTCAATATATCTAAAATAAACCCAAATATGACCACTTTATAGCCAAGAACTTTCCATAAAATGTACGTGTCTATAGGTTTCTTCTTAGGTCTCTGAGGATTCGACAACCCAAGCTAAACTACAAGCGACCACTTAAACCTAAAATCTTGGGTAAATTTGGGCAAGAAATTTTTTTGGCACCATTTATGGGGACCCAATTAAGTCATCTAAACACCCATTCTATTCTCCCCCATTTATTTTATTCTCATCCAAATTCTATTATATTTTCCCTTTCTTTCTCTTTTGGCGCATGTCCGCCTACACTCGTGACCAATCAAACCATCTAGTTAGTAGTCCTAGGGTTGGGGAGTCAAGTACACAAAGGGAACTCTTTACATTAGATCCTAATCTTCCTAATACTTTAGAGTCAAAAATTGAACCCATTTCAATGGAAGGTCTTTAAAGAAACCAACTCATAAAACTGGGTGGGAACCAAAATGGAAATCCAAATGAGACAGCCCCAAACTTTGGAAATGCAGTTGATCAAACAATGAATGACTACCTCACACATGCCTGGACCAATTCCCCCTCATGAATTAGACACAATTCCCTAGGATATGCCAACTACATATTTAAACCCCATGTCCTAAACCACCTTCCCACATTCCATGGAATAGAGTCCGAGATGCCCTACCTTCACGTCAAGGAGTTCAATGACATTGTAGAAACCATATGTCCCCCAAATCAACTAGAATTAGCTAAGATGAGGCTATTTATTTTTTCTTTAAAGGATTGAGATAAAAATTGACTAAAAAATTTGAGACCATCATCCATAAACTCTTGGGACCAATTACAAAGAGAATTCTACAAAAAATACTTTCCCCACTACAAAACAATTTCACTTAAAAAGAGAATCCAAAACTTTTTTGAAAAAGAGGGAGATCCATTTTATGAAACATGGGAAAGGTTCAAAGACACACTCAACATGGTACCTCACCATGGATTTTCAATCCCATAACTCATTTGAATTTTCTATGAAGGGTTGGGTCCAGGGAACAAACAATTCATTAACATGATGTGTAATGGAACTTTTAAAAACAAAGCCACAAATGATGATTATGAGTATCTGGAAAGCCTTGTTGAACAAAACCAAACATGGGGAACTTCACATTATTCTGAAAATCCATAAAGAACTACTGGAATAATTACACTTAGAGAAGAGGAAAGCCTTAGGGATAAAATCGCAACACTCTCTAGGAAGGTTTAAGAGATAAACCTTAGGAAAGTCCATGAAATCCAAACTCTATACCCTGTTTGCACAATTTGTGACAAACATGACCATAAGACAGACAACTTCCCAACCATTCCATCCATCAAGGATGTTATTTTAGGAGGAACCCCAGTGGAAGTAAATTCTTTGAACTTTCAAAATCCTCAATACCAAAACACCTTCAACCCAAAGTATAATGACCACCCAGGCTTCCGCTGGAAAGACAACCAACAACCTAGACAACCATAGGGACAAAATCCTTACCCCCATCAGAACTACCAAACCCATAACGAGTTCCAAAACCAACCTATCCAATACCAACAACCACCGGTCCATTTTTAACAAACCATACCACCTCCAAAATATCCCCCCCTAGGATAAACCAATCTTCTCAAGAACCAACCCAAATTGTTCCACAAATCCTACTATAAAAACTATGCAAACAAATGGAAAGGATGAACTCATAAGTCTCTTCCTTAAAACAAGAACTTCAAACCATCAAAACTGGAAAGTCACCCATTCCTAAACAAGACATTCCACAACAAACAGTATGGGGAGAGTCAAGTTGCACTCAAACAACTCATGAACAACTAAAGGCTATGACTGTTTTAAGAAGTGGGAAATCAATTGAGAAACTCGGACAACTAATTCAAAACCCATCTGAAGATTCAAACTCAAATGAAAATTCAAATTAACTAAATGATCAAACTAAAAAACACGATAACATTGTCAAAGAAACAACTCTTCAACAAACAAACCCACAACCTGCACCATTTTCTCAATGCATGAGGGGGAAAACCAAGCCTGAATTGAGTGAAACATTGAGAGAAATCTTCTCACAAGTCAATTTGAACATTCTTCTTCTTGATGTAATCCAAACAATACTTTCCTACTCAAAGTACCTTAAGGACTTGTGTACTTTTAAAAGAAAATTTTCACATAAAAACCAAGTCCTTTTGGCTACTAATGTGACTACCACCATTCAAGGGACCATTCCTCCTAAGTTTAAAGACTCGGTTTTCCCTTACATCAATATTGAACTAGGAGAGAGAAAAGTTTTCAAGTCCTTGTGTGACCTAGGTTCTAGTGTCAATCTCATTCCCCTATGGTGTGTACTGCCAGTTAGGCTTAGAAGAGCTCCAACCCACATCTGTCACACTTCAACTTGCTGATCATAGAATTAGGGTTCCAAAGGGGATTTTAAAGGATGTTCTGGTAAAGGTTGAAAACTTCATCTACCCTACCGACTTCATTTTCCTTTACAACCATCCAAACTTAGGAAATAAGGAACAAACCCCAATCATCCTTGGTCATCCTTTCCTTGCAATAATCAACTCTGTTATCCAAGTTCGAAACAAGAACATGACCATCACATTTGGACACATGAGTCTAGACTTGAACATTTATAATGAAAGCTCACAAATAGGGAATGACAAGGACATTCATGAAGTAAACATGATAGAAAGCATTGATAATGAATCCATATAATATCAAGGAATATTTGATGGATTTTTAAGTCAGGATGAGATTGATTTACTTTGTTCACATGAAGGAAGTTTATCTCCTTGGATTGAATCACTTTCGAATTTCTCTTATGATGAAGTATTAGGTCCAACAATTAGTGAAACCATTCAGGAAACCGCTTTCATGGAGACCAATCAAACTTCCTTCCCTAAATATGATCAAACCAATCTTGTAGCTGAAACTTATACACACGGGGATTCGATTATATCTAAAACTCTAGGAAACAAAATTGATCTTGATCTAATGTCCCAATGTTCTACTGAAATCCTGACCTAACTTGATCTTGAATTGAAGGAACTTCCCGCTGCACTCAAGTATGCCTTCCTAGGGGACAATCAAAAACATCCTATTGTCATTTATTCTTCTCTTAAATCCAATCATGAGAGAATGCTTCTATATGTCCTTAGAAAACATAAGAAAGCCATTGGTTGGACCCTATCTGATATTCCTGGGACTAGCCCACTAATCGGGACTCATAGGATTGTTCTAGAATCTGATTCAAATCCATATCGTCAACCTCAACAGAGACTCAATCCTAATATCATAGAGGTAGTAAGGAAGGAACTTATGAAATTGTTAAAATCTGGTATCATCTATCCCATAACTAAGAGTGAGTGGGTGAGCCTAATCCAAGTGGTTCCCAAAAAGGCAGGAATCATAGCGATAACCAATAAGGATGGAGAGATTCTTCCAACTAGGGTGAGTAGTGGATGGAGGGTCTACATTGACTATAGGAAGCTAAACTCATTCACCAAGAAGGAACATTTCCCCTTACCATTCATTGACCAAGTCTTTGAGAGAGTGGAAGGTCATGAGTTCTATTGCTTCTTAGATGGGTACTCGGGGTACAATCAGATTGAGGTCTCCCTAGAGGATCAAGGGAAGACTACATTCACCTGTCCATTCAGCACCTTTTCCTTCAAATGCATGCCATTCTGGTTATGCAATGCCCCTAGAACCTTCTAGCGGTGCATGATGGGAATCTTCTCAGACATGGTAGGGGATTTTCTTGAGGTCTTCCTAGATGACTTCTCTGTCTTTGGGGATACATTTGATTGATGTCTTAGGAATGTGGAGAAAGTTTTGTCCAGATGCGAAGAAACAAATCTGGTCCTAAACTGGAAAAAATTCCATTTCATGATTAAACAGGGGTTAGTCCTTGGACATATAGTCTCGGGTAGGGGGATTGAAGTTGATAAAGCAAAGTTTGACATCATTCGTCACCTTCCATAACCCATATCTGTTAAAGAATTGAGGTCTTTCTTAGGATATACTGGTTTCTATAGAAGTTTCATCAAGGCCTTTAGTTCAATCTTTCACCCCCTTTGTTCTCTCCTAGTAAAGGATGCTCCATTTGTTTGGACATAAAGCTGCGAAGGTTCATTGTCAACCCTCAAATCCTCTATCACCTCTCCTCATATTATGAAATATCCAAATTGGAACCTTCCTTTCAAACTTATGTGTGATTCCAATGACTTTGCTGTAGGAGTTGTGTTAGGACAACATTGTGATAAAACTCCTTATGCCATTGCTTATACAAGTAAATCCTTAAATGATGTCCAAATCAACTACACCACCACTAAAAATGAGTTACTTTATATTATGTTTTCCTTAAAGAAGTTTAGGTCCTACCTCTTAGGATACCCCATCATTGTGTTCACTGACCATTCTGCACTAAAATAACTCTTCCAAAAACAATATGCCAAGGATAGAATGATTATGTGGGTCCTTCTATTACAAGAATTTGACCTCACAATCAAGGATAAAAAGGGTGTTGAAAATGTTTTAGCTGATCATCTCTCTAGGATGGAATTAAAAGACAACTCAAATAACCTTTCTGTGTCTAATTCATTTCTTAATGAGCATCTCTATTCAGTGAGTGATTTTCCATGGTATGCCGACATAGCCAACTTCTTATCTACAAGAGTCATTCCAAAATTATTAGGGACTCATACTTGAAGGAAATTCATTTCTGATGTTAGGCACTATGTGTTTGATGATCCATACCTCTATAAGTTCTGCCCTGACCAATTCATTAGGAGGTGTGTCCAAGAATATGAACAAGATTCCATACTTAAATTTTGTCATAGTGAGGCATGTGGAGGTCACTTTTCCTCTAAAAAAACTTATGCTAAGGTTCTTCAGTGTGGTCTCTTCTGGACCACCCTCTCAAGGGACTCCTACACATTTTTTCAAAGATGTCCTAGGTGTCAACAAGTAGGATCCATCACAAAAAGGAATCAAATGACACTCACTCCCATCTTAGTGATTGAAATCTTTGACTATTGGGGAATCAATTTCATGGGTCCCTTCACAAACTCTAGTGGATATCTATACATCCTTTTAGCTATTAATTATGTATCCAAATGGGTTGAGGCCATTCCAAAAAAATCCAATGATCATAAAACCGTGATTATATTTCTCAAGGAAAACATCCTCTCTAAATTTGGAATTCCTAGGGCTATCATTAGTGATTGTGGAACTCATTTTTGCAATCGTCCATTCTTAACATTCATGGACAAGTATGAAATTTCTCACAAAGTGTCCACTGCTTACCACCCACAGACCAATGGTCAAGCTGAGTTAGCCAATCAAGAAATCAAACAAATTCTTGAGAAAACAATTAATCCATCTAGGAAATATTGGTCGAGAAAACTCTTAGATTCTCTTTGGGCATATAGAACCACATATAAAACCATTTTAGGAATGTCCTCATATAGGTTGGTTTATGGAAAAGCATTCTATTTACCAGTTTAAATTGAACATAAGGCTTTTTGGGCAATTAAGAAAATGAATTATGAACTCTCATTGGCTAGAACAAAAAGGAAATTAGATCTCAATGAACTTGAGAAACTTAGGATGGAGGCTTATGAAAATTCAAGGATAAATAAATCTAGAGTTCAATCCTACCAATATCGAAATCTTAAAACCAAACACATTGTACCGGGTAAAACTATTCTTTTGTATTGCTATAAACTTCATTTACACCTGGGAAAGTTGAGGTCCAGATGGTCAGGTCCATACATAGTGCAAAAGGTGTACCCCCATGGGGCTGTATAAATTTAAGATCCCACCAATGGTCAAACCTTTAAATTTAATGGTCATAGAGTCAAACCATTCATTGAACCATTCCAAAAATATGAAGTAGATGAAGACTTGTGTGAACCAACCTTAGATGAGGAAAATACTTAAACAATTAGGGGTCTATGTCGAGTTAGTAATGTTAAACAAAATCACTGCATGGGAGGAAACCCATGGTTTACATGTTTCCAATCTTTTTGAATCATCTTTATTTTTAAAATAAGATTAATGAATCATTTTAATATTTAAAAAAAAACTTTTGACCTATTCTTCTATTATGAGTATGGATGGGTATGAAAGGGGAGTGCCATATTCATCCATGTCACGTGGTGTGATCCTTGAGTAATACCTTACTCAGAAATTTAAAAAGAAGACAATGTGTCATCAGTTCATTTTATTTTTATGTGTTTGTAGGTTAAAATAAAAAAATATAAAAAAATTAAAAGGACGTGTCATAGGTCGTGGGGAAAACCCCTTCACAGTCGGCGAAGCAGTGAGGACTCGAACCCAGGACCGAAGGGAGACAGGGGTGCGTGCTTACCACTAACCTACAACTTATAGTGCTTCCTTATTCTATAATTTTTGTATATATACTTATATTTTACCTTTTTATTATATGAATAAATATATATATCTATATATATTGTATTTTATTGTTTGTTTTTTTCCTTTTTCCACTAGAGAACTCTACAAGTGACATGAATATCAAATGACTAAATTGGAGCAACAATAACTTCAACTTCAACCATCAGGTGACTTCATTCCATGATCCTCATATTGCAAATTCCTTTTAGAACTCCTGTCATATACCTCGACCCCCTTATCAATTTTATTTTCTTTAAACACTGGGGATAATGTTATTCTAAGTTGGGGGGTGAAAAGAAAAAAAATTAATTAATTTTGTGTGCATAAAACAATGTGTGGAAGGAAAATTTTCTTTAACCTTGAACATGATAATACACATTGCACACTTTGAAACTGAATATCAAATAATTTAGCATGCCCTGATTCTGATTTTAATCCATGTATACTTTCATGAGCATATATTTTGAAAAGTGTGTCTGTCTAATGTGAAATTTCATCGTTTATATTTTTATCCAAATGAAAAAAATATAACAACGCACGTCCTTTGGATAGTGGGGTATTAGTTTGAGTTCATGGGGTCCCCCAAATAAATAGCATAGGTTTGGTGATCATTTTAGTTTTAATATGTGTATTCAATAATAAAAAAACAAAAAAAAACAATAAATTTGCACGTAGATAAATGAAATGACCTAATGTGTGGATTTCGGCACTTAGGGATCATGACTCCATAGTTGTCTGGCCCATAGTTAGTAATTTTATCTCTACTTGTGGTAATTTGACCTTGTTTTTGACTAAGTTAACTCGAGATGATGCTCAAGTATGTGAGCTTCATTTGGTGCCCTAAGGTTTTTGAGCCTTAGAGTCATCGACAAAGTCTCGCTACATGGTTTGACTCTATTGAGTGAAATTTCAATTACCATGGAAAAATTGCAAAAAAAAAAACTATAAAAAAATATAAATTTTTTAATACTCATCTTAATATTGAAATGTGATTCCACCTATCGCTTCCATCATTTTCCCCTTGAATAAAAATGAACCCCCATATCTTTTGTGATACACAACACATCATCATACTTTATTGAAATTGGATGAAATGTGGTGATGAATTTGAACAAAGGAATGGGCTTGGGATTGAGATCTAATTATGAAACTATCTTGTATTAAAATATTTTTATGGGTTTCATGATTGTTTGTTATAAGGGTTCTTGGTGATCAATGTGTATTAAAAAGTTTTTTGGAAAAGGGAATCCGAATTTCATATTGTTGAGATACATTTTGCTCGGGACTAGAAAAACTAAAGTTGGGGGGTGTGATTAGCCACCTAATGAGGCTAATATTCATTGTTAATATATATAATATTCATGTGATTTATTATTTATAAACACCATTTTAGTTCATTTTATACTTTGAACATTAATTCACATTATGATTGTAATTCCCTCTTAAAATGCACTATTACATGGTAAATTTTTAAACACCTCCAAAAATAAAAAATGGTCTTGATTTTATTTTCTGGTATCCCAATCTATAATTAAAAATTAATTATTTTTGAGCACTTAAATATTCACATTGGAAGACCACCAAAATGGGATTTCATACCAACACATTCTGGGAAAAGTAAACTGGTCATCATCCTAATAAAGAGACTTTATCAACCAAGATACAAGCCCAATGATTCTAAAAATTTAACTAAAGATAGAGTAAATCATGGAGAACATTTAATCAAATAGTGAAAAGAGATAATTTGGATGTTTTAATGGATTTCTAGGTGGACCAAGTGGAAGATGAAATTTTGGGCTAGATTTTATGTCTGAAAAAAACATCCCACCAATTTAATCATATCTTGGAAACAAAAAATTATTTTGGAATTAAATTTTACATAGAGTTAGAAGACATAAGGAGGTTCATTTTTCTCTTATATGGACCACTCCAATTCGTCTATCTAGAAGGTCATCTAGGCGCCTCTTTTCGGTGGATGCAAGATGACTGCAACTTCAGGTCAAGGGTGGAAAAGTCTTCTCTCCCTTACTTTCCACCACCCTAGGCCTACCACCATTAATTGAGGAGACTTGGACAGATGGGGGCTCAACCCAAGGCTCCCAAAATTCCTATTTAAGGCAGTTGTGTTGTATTATTTAAGGATCTTTGAGCTTTGTTTTCATTGTAATGTTATTATGCTGGTTTGTCTTTGTAACGTTCTTCTTTCTCATGTAAGTTGTTCGAATCACCTTAGTTATTAATAAAATTTATTCTTCTCCTCTTATTTTGTTCTTGTTCATATAACTTTGATACCCTTGGTTCAATGTGTGAATTTATTCACACCAAACCTTGTGAAATTATCACACAATGGTGGAATGATTGTTATTTCATTATTTTTTACTTCTCCAATTCTTCCCTCATGAGTCTACTTTCCGCTTCCATTGAAACCATATAATCAATGGAGGGATATCCCACTTATGGTTTGATCCAATGGAGTAGAAAGTGTCTGTATTGGATGTTATTTCTCACTCTATTAATGTATAATCACTTCTTTTAATTGATAATTTTCTTTTAAGATCTTTAAACTCCTTCGTCCTTGTTGAATTTAAGGTCGCACACTTCAAGTGCTAATACAAACCTTTACCTTGGAGTGCACAAAAATTTGATCCTTAAAGTGTATAGGTGATTAGTATTAAGCTGTGGAGGTATTAAACTAGTAAATTATGATTTTCTTGATCTTATTAAATGAACCCATCTCAAATATAAGAAATTGAAATAATTGAAAAAGGAATGCATCCAATCCACCCAATGTGAAAACCTAGGATCAAATAATTCTTTTAAATTGAATTCAATTAAGACTCTTAGTGTTCACTTAAACCTGTCTAAAATCAACCCAAAGATGACCACTTCATAGTCAAGAACTATCCATATAATGTACGTATCTATAGGTTTCTTCTTAGGTCTTTGAGGATTCTTCAATCCAAGCTAAACTACAAGCGACCACTTAAACCTAAAATCTTTTGTAAATTTGGGCGAGACCAGTAATGTTTAGCATCATGATACGTCACGTTGGGATAGAGAGTGAATCTGATTCCTTTATGGGTCTTTTTCCACTATGATGTCTTGGCGGGTTTAGCCTTGACCTATGTTTTATGATTAAGTGTTTTAAGTTGCGACATTTCCCATGTTATGATTATCATGCTATATCATACCTTACCATTCATGTTCTTTTTATGCTCCATTGATATGCCTATTTTCTATCTTCTTCATGTTGTGACTTTTTTATTTCCTTATTGGGATTTATAGATCACTCATTTCTTATGTTTGTCCCTAGGTTATCCCATGCAGTTTTAAAATCCATGGAATTTCAGAAGCATGTTAAGGAAGTTTTTAATAATGTTGTTGTATCTCATGTTCAAGATGTTATGCCATGTACCTAATTCCCAAATACACTAGAATTATCGATCTTTCAGGTTTTATTAAGTGCAATTTTATGTAATAAATCATGTATTAATGTGAAATAATGAAAAAAGTTGTTATACAAATCATTAGAGGTGAAAAGTCTCATCGTCCTAATGATGAAATTTTTTAACATCCCCGACTCACCGCCTTCTGCGGCGTCCCCTGTACCTTCAGTATCTCAAACCAATGTAATAAAGTAACCACTGACTCTGGGCTATCAGGTTTTTGTTCTTTACTTTACATATATCCCATGTAAAGGTATGCTATAAATTTCTTACTCTCTATAAAGGTAGTTAGTTTGCTACGTAAGGGTAACTGAAATTTTGTATAGTTCAAAAAATGGTAATTAAGAAGCTATGTAATGGTAAAAAACATTTTCAAAAAGTTGTGTAAGAGTAGCTTACCACTTGCATAATGACAAACAATATTTTATACATGTCATGTCAAGGTAAAAAAAGTTTAAAAATGTTACATAAAGAGAACATACTGCTATGTAAGGGTAAGATTTAACCTACATAAAGGAAATCATAAGTTTAAACATGTTACGTAAGAGTAATAAATAGTTACATAAGGGTACACATAACAATAAACTACTTATATAAAGGTACACTAGCATTTATGTAAGGGTAACAAGAACTTGCGTACAGGTAAAGTAGAAGCTGGACCAATTAAGGGTAAAAACCAAGCTACGGGTACAACCAAGCTTACGTAAAGGTAAAAACTAAACTTTAGAAAATTATTTTTTCAAAAAATTCAAACAAAAATAATTATACAGAATAATAAAAATAATAGGAATAAATGATGAAAAAAATAAAATAATAATTAAATTCAATCAAAAATATTATTATAAAAAACAATAAACCATTTTTAAACAAATGGATATTAAATTTAGAATTCTTCAACTAAAATAAAACTTTATTCCCCATAATAAAATTAATCAATATTCAATAGAAATTGAAGAATAAAATGAGAGGTTTTCAATTTATAAAAATAATAAAACTTGATTTATCAAAACTTCAGTGTTTCAACACTAATAATCTCTCCTTTTTTATAAATTAAAAAACCAAAATTTTAATGCATAAATTCCAAAATATTATTTCCCTTTTGAAATTTATAAAAAATCATAAAAAACAAAAAAAAAATTATTCCCCCTTTTTAAAATCACCATCCTCTTCTAAAATGGAAATAATTATTGAATACCAACTGATCATGGATATTATTTAGACTACTTATGTTAAATACATTAAAGCTCAAAATATTTTAAAATTTAGAAATGAAAACAACTAGACATGAACATGCTTATAAAAAATAGAGTAAAAAAATTGCATAAATAAGAATAGTGGATTAAAAAAATATATTTAAAACCCCCTCAACACAACGATTTTGAAATATAAAACTCATAATCCAAACTAAAATGTGCACATATACTGATTTTTTTTCAGCACAATGCACAATTTAATATCAAAGGGAAAGATCCCCCTAAATTGATGAAATTACCCATAAAAATGAGTATAAACATAAAAACATGCCCCACTAAATTTAAGAATCTCTTAAAAAGATATTCAAGGAATTTGAATAGATTTAAAATGAATTAAAAATTTAAGAATATGCTCGTAAACCAAAAATAAATAATTTTAACATGCTCACTGGCTATAAAGAAAACAAACAGATTAAGAACATATAATTTAATTTTATGATAAATATCCACTGCATATTTAAGTGAATTACTTTTAGTTTATGCATAATTAAAAATATGTACTCCCCCTAAATTAGTGAATATATTCAAAAAGATATTCAAAAAATTTATAAGGATTTCTAAATAATTAAATAATTTTAAATCCACGCTTGAAGACTAGAAATTAAAACTATAGAGATAGGTTTTTCAGGTCATATAAATAAATAATTTAGATGCATTCCAACATACTAGCTTATAAAACATTAGAGAGTATGCATGCTATCCAAAAATAAATACTTACTTGGGCAAGTAGACTAGATTGAGGCCTATTGGATTTGAATAAGATCCTTTGAGAACCCATACTATACAATTTTTAGTCCTCTTAACATTGAAGGCAATCATTGAAATAAATACCTTCTTGTGTCCCACTGATTGAACATGATTTAAAGATAAATTTAAACCAGTGTCTAAATGTCTCACACTTAAAACAAGTAACATTAAAACCCTTTCCCTTAGTACTCTTAACAAATACAGTATTATATATCTTAGGAATCTGCTTATTGTAACCGAAACCATATTTGTCTTTATTTGGTATATTGATGGACACCATCTTATCAAACTGTTCTAGACCTTTAAAAAATGTAGATAAAGTTCCTTTTAAACCAACTACCTCATTTATAAGTTTTTTTTTCTCTTTTTGAGCAATTTCTAAATCTGTCTAAATTTTATCATTAGAGCATGAAGATGAATTTCATAGTTTTTTATTTTCATTATTTAGCTTCTTGCATTATTTCTAAACATAAGAAATATTATCTAAAACTAATTTGAATATCCTTTCTCAACCTTTATCATTATTAGATATAAAATCATTATTTATTCCATTATCATTTCCTAATTTCTCATTTTCTATTTGAAAACTTTCCAACTCTTTACAATTAGAACATGCAACAAATTTTTCTTTTCTCTTTAACCAATATTTTATTTTCCCTTTTTAGATACTTTTTTCCTTTTAAGCCATTATAAAGTTCAAAAACTTTTAAAAAATCATTCTGTAACCTTTCATTTTCTTCATTTAGTTCATGAAACCTGTTAGATTTCATGATAAGAACTAAAATTAGATTTATTTCTTATTTTATAATAAGATTTTTTAGTAACATAAAAAGACTTTAATAATGGTGAAAAGAAATATTTAGGTACCTCTTCATGTGTATCCATCAAATAAAGATTACTCATTTTCTTTTCACTTTTAGATTCCTCACCGCTTGATCTTAAATATTTGATAAAACTCTAACAAGCATGATAAGCTTGCTTCAACTCCTTTTTTTATATTTCTTGTCCGTCCCTTATTTAATTTTGGAAAATCAGATTTGATGTATTTTGTCTTCCTATATTCATAGCATGTCACTTGATAAACACTATTTTTCTTACTAGATTTCATTTTATTTCCCTTTCTTTAATCTTTCTTATTGTCCTTTTTGGATTGTCTCTTGAAACCTCCTTTTCCTCTCATTAACTTGTAAATACATTTTCTTATGTTTTCAACCTGATCCTCATCACTTGTTAGCGAATTTGTATCAAAATGGTTAGCTGAAATAATGATATTATATTTAAATTCTATAACTTTCTTTTTTTCTAAAAAACTTAACTATCATTGATCTTTAAATCTAGTTTGTATTGAAGAGGGGATCCAATCAATTCATTCATAGTATATTGAGTGAAATCCTTACTTTATTTGATTGCAACATTTTTTGAGTGTCACTTCCTAGGTAATGTCTGAAGTCTCCTCTCAACAATTACTTCATTCTTCGTAGTCTCCCCAAGAGTAACCATGGCATTCACTATAACATCTCGTTACCTTTATATTAGGTACATTCTAAACCTAGTTGTGGTTTTCCTTTTTCATTGTCTAGGTAGGGTCGAGAAGGAATTGAGATGATACTTATAATGATGAAGTCAGAGATTTGTTGGATTCTCAGCTTTAACCGGTCATTTCTGCAAACTTCTAGAGAAGTACACACTGTGTAAATCCAAAAATGAAAATAATTCATTTTAAGCCAAAGACAATGGTTTTTTTGGTGGATATTAAAATTTTTAATTATACGACGTGTAATTGGGTTACACATTGTGTAAAACCCCAAGACTTGTTTTTTAAACAAGTGTTCTTGCTGAAATTTCATTTATTATTCCTCCATAATTCCTTTCTCTCGACCTGGAGCCTTCCCCAGATGATTTTGGGAGCCTCCAACCCCTCTGAAACTTTTTGTTCGGCGATTAAACATTGTGATGATCACATTGTGTCTTTCTGGGTAAGCATTCTTCATGCCTATCCATTTATTCCTCTATTACTTCCTTGGGGTTTGATGGATCATCTTGAGTTTGATGGATCTAAGCCATGTATTGTTGAATATTATTACCAGGTTTAGTTCCTAGATCTTATACACCTTCGTTCTTGTTGGCGGGTTTCATTACGGGCGTTGTGCTTCCATGAGGAAGGTAGGTGGTTCCATCTTTGGATTCCAATTTAATTAACCTTTAATTTATTGATTTAAATTTATTTTTATATAAAATTTAATTTCTTAAATTGAATAAATTTATTTCAATCATTTTATTAAAAACCCAATTTCAATGAATTGGGGTTTTGGTTTTCTTTGGCATAAAATTGGGGAAACCCCCAATTCTATTGAATTGGGGCATGTTTATGGAATGAGTGATTTTTTTTGAAAAATTAAATTATTGAATTAAATTGTGGAAAGTTGATTTGATGGAAAATTGTGAAAACCCCAATTCCAATGAATCAAGGGTTTTTATGAAATTGATGGAATTTGTTTGAAAATTAAATCGTTGAATTTAATTGTAAAATTGGATTGTGAAATTTCATGAATTGGTTTCAAATTATTATTTATGAAAAATGGATTAAAATTGGTTTTGGTGGAAACCTAGTGGTTTCATCTTTTTGGAAAAAGCATGCTTTTGATTGAAAACCTGTTATGGTTTTTAAAGTGAAAAGTGGCATATTTGAAATGGGGGATGTGATTTAAATGTATTTTAAACAGTCTTGAAATAAATTTTCCATTCTTGTTTGTACTTGAGCACATGTAAGACTTAGGTAGTTAGTGAGTTATTTTTCACAACAACTTACAATTTACAACATTCTAAAACATCACATCAGTAAATTCCATTCCTTAGGCGATGGTGATGAGTCCCCTTTTCCTGAGGCCCAAAGGGGTGTATGTATGTACTTTCTATTTCATAGTGTTGGGTCCCTATATCTTGGAACTATTGTACCTATTTGGAAATTACCACGTTTCTCGCTTGTTTTTATTTCAAATGTATATGCTATTGTTGTAAACTGTTTTACATGCCTTGAAAATTTATATAAACTATTTTATATAAATATGTTTATTTAAGACATTTTTTGAAAAGTTCCATTTGTGTAAATAACACTTTGATTAAAGGTAAATTATATCTTTTGAAATGTATTTACATCATTTGAAATGTATTTACATCATTTGAAATGTGAATCATGTATCTATAATGTGTTTCCATATTTTAAATTGTAAAACATAATTTGTTTAAATATGCTTTAGTGAATGTAAAACCTATTTATTTGAAAATTGAAATCTCTTTCTTGGTTAATTTGATATTAGAATCTTGTTATGGAGTCTTTGGGTGAAATCTTACCGGGATTTGTCTCACACCCTACTTATGACTTCGGGTGTTTGTATATTATCTCCTTCTAGGTTCGATCAAGGGAAAGGGACCTCTTGGAGGTGGATCTAGCTGTTAAACCTTGGACCTGGTGAGTTACGTTATTTGGTAATTGGACTATTTTCCCTATTTTGGTAATTTGGTTGTATTAATTTGGGTTTTATTACCTTGTTGACTTCTAGTACATTACTCCCAGTGGAGTTTCTTTGGATATGCATACTGTCTTGTTTTCTTTTACTTGCACAATGTTTGTGAAAAAACTATTCCAACTTTCAGTTTGTGTGATACAAGGTGATAGTCGCAGACTAGTGGGGATCAGGAACGCCCTTCAGGCTATGTCATGATCGGATTAATTATCAGGTTACCAGAGTACCTGGGTTGGTTCATGACAAATTGGTATCAGAGGGAGGTTGAGATTTTGTCTTGAAGTCAGTATGTATTGTGATATCTTTTCGAGACTTAGGAAGTAGTTATGATGGAGTCCCTGACCATATCTAACTGTAATGAAACTTAAGTTTCTAGGGGTTGTTAGGGAAATACGTCTTATGGATTAGTTCTAGTATTTTCCCTATTTTGATTTGGATAGATTGAAATCCAAATCTTGGTTGTCTTATCTATTGAGATTAATTTTACCTATTGTTTTTTTTGATTGAAAATATAATGTCTTTCTTATTGTCTGTTGATGTTGTATAGCATCATGCCTCTGAGAAGACGTGTGAATCAGATATAGGAGGAAGCTGCTGCTGAACCTTAGTGAGAAAATCCTATTGTATATCTGAACCTGGTAGAGGTGATTTCATGCACTGTCCAAGCTTTGGGATGGGCTTCACCTCCAGTTCCCATTCATGATCCACCTATGGAACCTCAGAGGGACATTCTCTAAGTTAGTTCTCAATAGTTCCTTCACTAGAATCTAACACCATCTAAAGGCTCAAAGGATCATCAAGAGGCTGAGGAATGGTTGAGTAGTTTGGAAGGATTTTTTGGGTTCTTGGACACACCCGATGAGATCAAAGTGAAGTGTGCCACCTTTATATTGGAAGGAAAAAGTAGGAGATGGTGGGAAACTATAGTAATGATGAAGAAGTGTGAGGGTTTAGAGTGGAAGGACTTCAAAGTTATTTTCACTGACCAATTCTATCCAGATTCGATGGTGTTGTCCAAGTCTATAGAGTTCTTCAAACTTGACCAGGCTGAAAAGACCATGACAGAGTATGAAAACCATTTTGTAGAGCTTGTGTATTTTTTACCTAATGTTGTAAAGTCCCAACCCAATTTCATGGATCCAGTTCCTTATTACATTACATTAGCATAATTACAAGAAAGTCATACCCCGAAGGAACGAATAGTTTTTTAGCATTAGAAACAAGATACATACATAAGTTCAACATTAAAACTTGAAATGAAATACAAAATATAAGTTTTATTGGAAACATCCACAACTATAATTTTATCCCTATAGGTCATTCATAATAAACTTCTTCATGTCCTGAGAAAATAAACCATAAGAAAGGGGTGAGCTCAAATGCTCAGTAAAGGTAAAAAATAAATAAAAAGATATCATAAACATAAACATTAGGCATGGTGAATAATTGAAAACACATGCCTTTTAAAATAATAATCTTGAACACATTATGGAAGGAATATGAGCTGAGAAAATATTTCTATAATAAAACGTAATCATGAGTATTCTACTAGTTGAATAGCCACATGAAATATGAATTTCTAGCTTAATAATGAGGGAAATGCATATGACCGACATTATAAAACATAACATCAAGGCTTTGACCACAACATCTAAAAATGATTAAGGTCTCGGCCAAAACCATATCTAAAAACGGGCAAGGCCTCAGCCAAGTCCATATCTATTTATCTCATGAGACCCACCAATGCATCGAGGAGCTATAGTGGGCCCCAACCATCACATAATAAGTCCAATTCATTCCTCACATTAACAAGGATAAACATAAACAATATATACATTCATATTGAAACTAAAATATGAAACATAAATAACTTTCCATGAACATTAAGCATAAATTATAACCATTCAGAGTAAAACGGTGAATGGTTTTAATATAGAACATCCAAAGTCAAACTAATAATAAACCATTAAATTAAATACAGTAGATGATATTATAAAATATTAGTCCCGTTTATACATATTAATCAATAAGTGTGTTGAAACAAATGAAAATATTCTTTTAAAAGCATCGAGTAGTTCTTGAGATAAATACTCTTTTACTTTGAAAAGAAGAGTTCTTTCGGAAAAATATTTGTCAAAATCTAGAAGTTAAATAATATAGTTCTTTCATAATAGAATGATTTTTTTTAAAAAAATAATGTTTTCTTAAAACAAATTATAGAGTTCCCTTGAAAATAGGTATGGATTTGGGAAATTCTTTTGAAACAGACTTATATTTCAAGAAGAATTTTTGAATGATCCTTTTAAAAAATATAACTACCCATAAATGAAGGTATGATTCTGGTTGATACAAATATAAAGAACATTAAAACATAAATTATGAGGAGTACATATGAATGAATAATAATTTAATTGAGGTAAGTAGATAATAAAAGTAACTCAAATGAAAATGGATGTTTGGGTGGAAAACCCTTACCTTAAGTCTGAAGGTGTTCCTCAATTGATCTTAACGACCTAAATAATCAGATTTAGGTTCATAAATTAATTATTACAAAACCTACTATACATTAAATTGATTTATTATAACCTTGTTAGGTTCATTCATGACTTTTTGATGGGTTAAGAGATTCAATTTCATTGCTTGAGAGCTTTTTTTCCTTGGTTTTCATAACCGATTTACTTATATTCATGTATGGATAAACATGTAGAATGAGAATGGTTGTATAGAATAGAAGTTGTATGTTATTATTGAACAAACATAATATTAAATGGTTATAAATTTTTTTGGTTATTGGGAGTGAAGATGAATCATTATATAAAACTTTAATGATAATTGTTTGGGTTAATTGGCGGTTTTTGATCACAACGAACTCATTTTGATTTATAAATTAATATCATGTGTAAAAAAGGATTAAAAAACCTTTAATAAGTTATAATAAATATATTATAGTCTGGTTAAACCATAAAAATGGTTTCATGACCATAATTGAGGATGGTAATAGAAATTTAAAACCCGTCGGCCTTGAATGTGATAAATTAACACATCTCGGATGGTGTTTTCATTTCTAGTATAAAAAAAGGAGAAAGAAGAGATGATGAAGAATTAATTATTTATCATAAAAAAATTCTATTAAATTTAAGTTACTGGATTCATCATAAAATTTGGATGAAATGAGGTGAGGAAAAAAAATAAAAGAAAGGAACTTGAAATAAAATAAATGAAAATAGGAATTTACCTCTTGAAGTAATCTTCCTTAAGAGCCTCTTTAGGGGAGTGGTTTTAGTCTTTTTATGAGACCAAGGGATTATAGACATGGGGGAGGAGCTTGAGAGAATATTTGAGTAGAATTTAGACAAGGAACAAGGCTTGAAAGGAGTTAAGAGAAGAGGAAGTGGGGGGGGGGGTTATAGTGGAGGAGAGAAGGGTTTTCCCATTATTTTATTATTTTTCCAAAGACAACCACTGGTATTGATTCTTGTGATAAAGAATAGTAATACATGTATTTTAATTAGAACCAAGTATTCTTACATCATCCTTACATCACCTATGACTTAATAAACCAAGTATTTAGTATTTATCGTAAATTATCGTATTTTACTATTCACCTAAAATTGAAGTATTTTAGAAAAATCCCAAAAATTCACCCCAACCATTTTTCAATGTGTAGAATTCAAAAATGGAATCCATTTTTTTAAAATAATTTTTATATATTTTTAATTTAATTTTTAAATAAAATCATAATTTATTCGAAAAAACAACATTAAAACTATAACTCATTTTATAACACCTTGAAAATTTAATCAAGGTCCTATAAAATTATCTTATAACCATAGGATAATAAAGAAACAATTTATGCTTACATTTTATGAAAATATATTTCCATTTTAAATTATTAAATTAATCATAAAATTGTAATTAAAATATTTATGACATACAAAAATACAAATACTTATACTATGATCATTTCTTCACTTATAAGACGTCTAAATTGTATTTATACATTCATAGGTGAAGTTACTATTTTTTTTTTCTGATTTACTATTCATTACTATTCATAAGGGTATGTTACTATTCATCAAAAACTGATTTGTAACTATCAGACTTTAAATATCTTACTGAATACAACCGTGTATATCAGTTTTTCAAAATTAAAATCACAGAGATGGAAAAATTATGTTTACCAGCTAGGTTATAACAAAGTGGTGTTTATAGATACTCAGTGTTTCATGCATTCAATATTAAATTTATTTTCAAAATCTTGGGGTGTTACATTATACCCTCCTTAAAAAAATTTTGTCCTTGAAATTACCAGAATGTTACCACACAAAAATATTTGGGTAGTTCTTCATCATAAGCTCTTCAGGCTCCCATATTGCCTCTTTAATTTTATGATTTTTCCAAAGTATCTTTACCAGTCAAGTCGTCCAATTCCTCAAAACTTATTCTTTAGTATCTGGAATCCAAATAGGATCTTCAAAGTAAGATAGGTCATGTTCTAATTCTATACCTTCAAAAGTGAGGACATGCATTGGGTCTGGCATGTACTTTCTCAGTAACAAGACATGGAACACATTGTGTATTTTAGATAGGCTAGGTGGCATAGAAAAATGATATGCAACAACTCCAATTTTCTCTAAAATTTCAAAAGGGCCTATGTACCTAGGGCTCAGTTTCCCTTTCCTCCCAAATCTTATAATACCCTTCCATGGAGATACTTTTAAGAAAACATGATCTCCCACTTGAAAATTCAAATCTTTCCTTCAATTATCAGCATATATTTTTTGTCTAATTTGAGCTGCTTTGATATGGACTTGAATAGTCTTTACCTTCACTGTTGTTTTCTACACAAGATCTAGTCCCACATGCTTCCTTTCTCCAACTTCATCCCAACAAGTTGGTGTACGACATCTCTTTCCATACAATGCTTCATATGGTGCCATTTGAATACTTGAATGAACACTATTATTGCAGGAAAAATCCAATAAAGGTAAATATTGATCCAAAATACCTTTAAAGTCAAGTGAACATGATCTCAACATGTCTTATAAGGTTTGGATCGTTCTTTCTGATTGTCTTACAGTTTGTGGGTGATAAGCAGTACTCAATCGAAGCTTAACATCCAAATATTTCTGAAGACTTTTCCAAAATTTCAATATAAATCATGGATCAAGATTAGAAACAATTGAGAGAGGTTCTCCAGGAAGTATCACAACCTCATTGATAGAGTCTTGCTAGGCGCTTTGGTGGAAAATCCTCCCTTATAGGGAGGAAATGTGTAGATTTCATAAGCTGATCCACAATTACCCATATTACATCATTCTTTCTTGGAGTTTTGGTAATACAGTGACAAATTCCATGGTTATGTCATCCCATTTACATGTTGTAATAGGTAGAGGTTGCATGAATCCACTAGAATGTTTTTGTTTTACCTTTACTTATTGTCTGACTAAACATCTTGATACATAATCAGGAATTTCCCTCTTTATGTTATCCTACCAGAAATGTTCTTTCAAATATCTATACATTTTAGGGATACAAGGGTGTATAGAGAAATTTGAGCTATGAGCATCATCCAATAACTCTTTTTTCATCTTTAGTATAGGTAACACATAACCTCTTACCAAATTTTATAATTCCATCTTCACATATGAAGTTAGCCAACTACCCATCTTTCACACCATTAATTTTCTTTTAAATATTCTTGTCATCAGACTATGAAACTTTAATTCTTTCCAATAAATATGGTTGGGAAACCATTTGAAAAAGTAGTGATGTTTCACCTTCTTTGATAATTCCCATATCCATACTCACTAGATACATGTACAAAGGATCCTTTTCAATCCTCATTTTGTTGATAACTCCATGATCCTTCCTGCTCAATGCATCCGCTACCTTGTTTTCCTTTCCTGGGTGGTAGTGTATAGAACAATCATAATCCTTGAGTAGTTTGAGCCATCACCTTTGCCTCATGTTGAGTTCTTTTTATGAGAAGATATATTTTAAACTCTTATGATCTTTATATATGTCAAATTTTTCTCTATAGAGATAATGTCTCCATATCTTCAGAGCAAAGATTACCACTGATAACTAAAGATCATGAGTAGGATAGTTTTATTCATGAAATTTTAATGACCTTGATGCATAGTCAATAACTCTATCATTCTTTATAAGGACACAACCAAGTCCTTTCTTTGATGTATCACTATAGATCACAAATCCACCATTCCCTGATGGTAGAGTTAGGATTAGAGCATTCACTAATCTCCTCTTCAATTCTATAAAATAGTCCTTACATTCTTTTGTCCATATGAACTTAACCCCTTTACGTGTAAGCTTGGTCATTGGATTGGATAAATGGGTAAAGTTATGAACAAAACACTGATAATAACCTACTAAACCAATAAAACTACATACCTTAGTTATGTTCATTAGAGTAGGACATTCTTGCACAACCTTTTTCTTCATAGGATTAATAGATATTCTATCCTTAGAGACAATGTGGCCAAGAAAAGAAATTGATTAAATCCAAAATTCACACTTTCTAAACTTCCCATATAATTCATTTCTTCTAAGAGTCTTTAGAATAGTGCACAAGTGATTTTTATGATCCTCATAGCTTTTGGAGTATACCAAGATATCATCAATAAATACCAACACGATTTCATTAAGATATTCCTTGAAAACTATATTCATCAGATCCATGAAAACAGAGGGTAAATTAGTCAGTCTAAAAGGCATTACTGTAAAATCATAATGCTCATACCTGGTTTGAAATGCTATATTTGGAATATCTTCCTTCCTCATACTCAACTGATGATATCCAGATCAAAGATCAATCTTCAAAAAATATTGGTCTCTATGAAGTTGATTAAATAAATCAACAATGCAAGGTAGGGGATATTTGTTCTTTATTGTTATAACATTGATCTCCCTGTAGTCAATGCACAACCTCATAGATCCATCTTTCTTCTTAACTAAAAGAATAGGGGATCCCCATGGAGAAACAATAGGGAGAATAAATCCTTTATCACTCAGTTCCTCTAGTTATTTTTTTCATTTCCACTAATTTCATAGTATCCATTCTATAAGGGGTATTTAATATGGGCCTTGAATCATGAATTATATAAGGAAACGACCTTAAAACGTTACTTAATCTTGAATTTTAGACAAGAACATACATTATTACACATTGAGGATATTTTTAGGTTTAGAATTTTAAAGAATCAGGATAACTTACATACATAACATACTGTATTCATATAAAGAGGATACTATTAAAAATAGTATCCATTTTTTTCAAAATATAAAAAATTAAAACATAAAGCATGATTTATTTGACAACAATCCATATAAAACATCACGAATCCCTTTTTTCTCTTACCCATCCTTATATCTTGTGAATGTTTTTTAAAAACTTGGGATGAGTATAAAACTTAGTAAGGGATATAAAGAAAGAAAGCGTTAATCAAGTGATAACATAAAAACCAATAAGACCCATATCATAAAAACTATAATGCATAGAATACTCATGTTGTTTCCTTGGGACATATTTACCATATCACTCTTACATTCACCCTTACACATGGAATAACGTTTTGGTAAAATTCCATCTCTGGAGTACCCAATGCATTGGAGAGCTATAATGGGCTCAAACCAACATATATTGAGCTATAATGGGATCAACCCAACATAAATAATGTTCAAGGAACATATCATGGTAATAAAGTATCTTGAAACCAAGAGAAACTACTTATTCCATACACATAAAAAAAATCCTTTTGAAATTTATTAAAGGGAGTTTTAAAAGGATTTTAAAAGGAAAATCCCTTAAAATATAATTGGAGTGAGAATTAATAGAATAGAATGGATATGTGTATACACTTTAAATAAACATAGTGCAACATAATATAAAAAAATTCATCACACCAATAATATTAATACAATATAATGAATAAAGAAGAAGGTTAACCTAAAGAATGGAAATTGGGTTAAGAATTCCCTTACCTCGGGTTCTTCTTACTTAAAATGTGTTTAAAAATCCTGTATAATGGTTAAAATAGTTTTATTAATATCTTAAAAAAATATTCATGTTTATAACACCTTATATGATCATTTCATAACATAATTTCACCCTTTAATTATTAGTATTTTGTTCCTTCCATTGTTTTTGAGTGCTTTCTTTACATGTTTTCCATGATTGGTTCATGATGGATGTTCTTGTCGATTGGAAGTGAAAATATAGAATTGGAATGGAATGGTAGTTAAATATTTCTAGAACCATAAATTCTCCCATTTATCATTTTGAAATTTTAAATGAGGATGATTCATAAGTTAAAACATTAATGATGTTCATTTAGATCATTTTAGTGGTTCTTTGATAATAACGACCTCATTTTGTTTTATAAATTAAAACCATTTGTACAAAAGAATTCCAGAACTATGGATGAGAAATAATGCCTATATGATAACCTAGTTCAACCATAAAAATGGTATCATGACTAGACTTGAAATAATTAAAGCAATTTGCAATCACATTGTCCACGATGTCGGTAATTCAACACATCACAGACAATGTTTTTATTCCGTGAATAAGTGGGAGAGGAGAAGAAAAATGATGATTAATTTTACATGAACATGAGAAAATCCAGAATATACAAGATTTATGGATCTTTAATTCCTCTTGGAAAATAGGAGATGAGTAAAGAATAAGAAAAGAAAGGAACTCAAAATAAAATAATAGTTGAGAAATCCCTTACAAAAATTCGACAGCCTAACGGCTATGCAACATGGTTTTAGAAAACATTAAAAAGAGATGAAAAGGGTCACCCATCAATAAATGAATCATAATAAAGAATATATCTTGAATAAAAAGGAAATAAGAACATGGTTTAGAAACTTGAAATTTATACCACATAAAAGAGAACTTGAATGGAAAAAAGAAAGAAGTTGAGAATTCTCTTACCTTGTAGAGTAACTCCTAGAATTTTAAGGTTGAGACCTTAGGGGATTGAGGACACCATAGGAGGAAAACTAGGGAGGTAAGAAGGCCAAATATTTATTGAGGAAAAATTTGGAATGAAATTAATCAGTTTGAATTTATAGAAAAAGTGAGGGAATATTTTAATAATTTCTAAGGGACATCTCACTAGTGGTATTTACAAAACCATGGTCTTTCCCATGGTATTTGCCCATGATATTAGCCACTTAAGACACCACACATCTTATTTTACTATAAATAAGTATACTAAAATTATTACATTATTATTACATCATTAATGATGTCATTAACACACCGAAACTCAAAACTGTATTTTTACTATTCACCGAAAAATCAATTGTTTCAGAAAAATCCAAAAAATTCACCCTAACCATTTTTTGACATGTAGAATTCAAAAATGAACTTAATTTTTTGAAAATAATTTTTTAAATATTATTAATTTAATTTTTAAATAAAATCATACTTAATTCAAAAATTAATAATTTTAATTCGATAACTGCTTTTATATCACATTGAAAAATTAACCAATATGTCATTATCTTAAAGCCTTAAGAAAGTAAAATAATAATACAATTTAATATTCATTAGGGTCATATTAATATTCATATTACTATTCATAAGAGTAGGTTACTATTTACCAAAAAAACAAGTTGGTTTCATTAGACTTCAGATAACTTACCGATCACAATTATAGATGAGCGTTGTTTGAAATTCAAAACATAGAAGCTACAAAATTAAGTTTAAAGGCTAGTTATAAATATCTACTTAAAAAAAGTTTCATGCATTTCAATTTTTTTTAAAAACCTTGGGGTGTTACATTATCCCCACCTTCTATAAATTATGGCCTTGCAATTTTATTTACTCATTAAACAAGTGAGGGCACCTTTCCCACATAGAATTTTTAGATTCCCATGTTGCTTCTTCAACCCTGTGATTTCTCCCCAAAACCTTTACCTAGTGGATTAACTTATTCCACAATACCCGTTCCCTTCAATCAAGAATTTGAACTGGTTTATTTTTATAATAAAGGTTCTCTTCCAGCTGAACTGATTCTGGTATCAAGACATGTGATGAATCTGGCACATACTTCCTCAACATCAAAACATTAAAAAAATTATGTACCTGAGATAAACTCAGAGGAAAAGCTACTCAGTATGCAACTGGTCTAACTTTCTCCAATATATCAAAAGTACCGATGAATCACGGACTTATCTTTCCTTTCTTAACAAAATGAATCAAACTTTTCCAAGGAGAGATTTTAAGGAAAACATGGTCACCTACCTCGAAAGAGAAGTCTTTCCTTCTGTTATCTTCATAACTTTTCTACCTGCTCTGAGCTGTGCTCATGTGTTACTGAATCATCTTCACTTTCTCAGCCACTTCCTCTACTAACTCTAGTCCCATCAACTTCCTTTCTTAGACTTCATCCTAAGAAGATGGAGTTCGACACCGCTTCTCATAAAATGCCTCAAAAGGTTCCATCTGTATACTAGAATGAAAAATGTTAATATAAGAAAACTAAACTAAAGAAATATTTTGATCCCAACTTCCCTGGTAGTCTATTGAACAAGCTTGAAGCATATCCTCTAAGGTCTGAATCGTTCGTTCTAACTGTCCATTTGATTGAGGATGAAAAGCTGTTTTGAAATTTAATTCTGTTCCCAATGACTTCTGAAGCCCCTTCCAAAAGTTAGAAGTGAACCTAGGATCCTGATCAGATACAATATAAAGAGAAACTCCATGTAACCTGACAATCTCTTTGAGGTACAATTAATAAAACTGATCCAACTATATTGTATCTTGAATAGAAAAAAATGTGTAGATTTGGTTAGCTGATCAACAATAACCCAAATCACATTGTTATCTTGAGAAGTCTTAGGTAGTTCAACCACAAAGTCCATGGATATATTCTCTTATTTCCACTCTGGCACTAACAAAGGCTAAAGCATCCCCTTCGGTAAATTTGGCTCTACTTTAACCTGTTTAAATGTCAAACATTTCATAGTAAAATCTACAATATCCATTTTCATTCCATCCCACAATTAATACTCCTGAAGGTATTTATACATCTTAGTACTTCCAGGATGAACTAAAAATAGATAACTATGAGCTTCACACATAAAATATTTCTTTAACTGAGAATCACAAGGCACAAACAAACTTTTTCCAAATCTTAAAACACAATCTTTATCAAGGTTAAATTCTAGAAATTTACCCATTTTAACAAATTCTACCTTTTTCTGTAGCTCACAATCTTCCTTCCACAACTACTTAATTATTTATGATAATGATGAATGCACTGAAACCTAAAACAAAATAGATGTATTCCCTACACCTACAACTTCTAATCCAAGATTCATCAAATCTTAATCAATGTATCATGTTCTAAATGTAACATGGTTAATGGTGCTTGATGTTTTCGACTCAAGGCATCCACCACTTTGTTTGCTTTTCCTGGATGGTAATTGATCATGCAATCATAATCCTTTATCAGTTCAAGAAACCTTCTCTACCTAATGTTTATTTCCTTATGAGTGAATATATACTTCAAAACTTTTATGGTAAATATATATTTTAAATTTGACTCTGTATAAATGGTGCCTCCAAATTTTCAAATCAAAAACCACAACTGATAATTCCAAATCATGTGTGGGATAATTTAACTCATGAGGTTTTAGTTGTCTTGACGCATAAGCAATTACCTAATCATTCTGCATCAGAATACAACCAAGTACCATCAATGAAGCATCACGGTAGATGAAAAAATCACCATTTCGGGAAGGAAAGGCCAAAACTAGAGTATTCACCAATCTCTTCTTAAGTTCCTGAAAACAAACATCACATTATTATGTCCAAACAAATTTAGCCCCTTTTCATGTTAACTTAGTTAGCGTGTTAGATAACCATGATTTTTTTTAATAAACCATCAGTAATAACCTACTAATCCAAGAAAACTACAAATATCTATAACATTTGTAGGTCTTGGCCATTCATAAACCAATTTTTTTTGGTAAGATCAACTATTATTCCATCCTTATTTACAATGTTCCCATGAAAATAAATATATTTCAATCAAAAATCACACTTACTGAATTTTCCATATAGTTTATTTTATTTTAAGGTTTTCAAAACAACCCTTAAATGTTTTTCATGCTCCTCTTTACTTTTAGAATATACTAGAATGTCATCAATAAACACAACCATAAACTTATCCAAGAACTCGTGAAATATTCTATTCATAAGATCCATGAATAAAACAGGTGCATTAGTTAACCCAAAATGCATAACTAAAAATTCATAATGACCATATCTAGTATAGAACACAGTCTTCGGGATGTCTTCATCCTTTACTTTCAACTGATGGTACCCTGACCTCAGGTCAACCTTCGAAAAATATTGTGCTCCCTGGAGCTGATCAAACAAATCATCAATATAAGGCAAATGATACTTTTTTAATAGTAATGTTATTCAAGGATCTATAATCGATGCAAAGTCTCATTGAACTGTCATTTTTCTTAACAAATAAGATCGGAGTGCCCCATGGTGAAGTGCTAGGTCAGATGAAGCCTTTATCTAAGAATTCCTACAATTGATTTTTTAATTCCAAAAGTTCCATTTGGTCCATTCGATAAGGAGGTTTAGAAATTAGCTTAGCATAAGGAACTAAGTCAATAGTAAATTCAACCTCTCAATTAGGAATAACACCAGGAAAATCATCGGAAAAAACATCCAATTATTCATTTAACACTGGTACATCATTAATCTGGATAGTTCCCTTGTCTTCAAAAATATGAGTAATATAACTTTCATTTCCATCCATTATCAGTTTCTTTAGATTCCTGATATGTTATTATTGTTATGGGTTCATTATTGTACACAAAATGAAATTCTTTCTGAAAAAAAACTTCTTTTTATCTGCAATCTATCTTAGCATGGTAAAAAGAAAGCTAGTCTATACCCAGAATAACATCAAACTCTACTAGAGGAAAAACAACAAGGTTTGCAGGTAAACTATTTCCATATATGAGGATAGACATATTCTTATAATTTCTTTTTTTCACAATATTTCCTCTAGGTGTTTTTACCATGAGATTTGTTTTCATTTCATGAGGTTGAATTCTCAATTTTTCTGAAAATTTCTCAGAAATAAAGGAATGTGTAGACCCTGAATCAAACAACACATTTGAAAAATCTGTAAAAACAAGAAATGTACCTGATACCACCTCATTTAATGACTCAACATTTTCTAAAGTGGTTGCAAATGTCAAACCCTTCTTCTTCCTATCTTGCTGATTCCCTGCTTGAGTAAATAACTTCAGAGAAACATTAGCAAAATGACCCAATTTATTACAATTAAATCACCTCACCATCATATTTTTATTAATTTTAGGATTATTTTCATTACACTCATGAGACATGTGTCTAAATTTTCCACATCAGTAGCATTTCCCAAAATTTACAAGACATTCACCAGGATGCCTTTTATCATACTTTTTACAAGAAGGGAAATTTATTTTCTTACCTCCAGACTTATTTGACGAGTTCTTCCCCATTTCCCGCCAACTTGACCGCTTCTTATTATTGTCATCACAAGGCACATATGTGTCAGGAAACTCCATCTCAACTTTTTTAGCACAACGAACAAGATTCTCATAGCTTTTAAACTCTCATTAAGCCAAATCTCTTTGCAAAAAATGGTTTCAAACCAAAGTAAAATATTTTAATTTTACTTTAAAAATATTGAGTAAAATCCAGTACATACCTAGACAGTCTTGTAAAATTGACTTCATATTCTACCAAAAAATCATTATCTTTCTACTACAGTTCCAATAATTGTTTCTCCATTCTGAGTCGAACAATTTTGGGAAAATATTTTTCAATAAAAAGACTCTTAAAATCATCATATTCTAGACTATTAGGATAATCTCTTTATCTCGTATTCTTAACTAGAGACCACCATTGATCAGATTAACCTTCCAAATGATAAATTTTTAGTATTACCTTTTGATGTTCCGAACATCCCATGACAAAAAATATCTTTTCTAGAGCATTGATCCATCCTTCGGCTATCACTAAATCAAGTGGTTCCACTGAATACTGGAGGATGTTGCCTCATAAAATTATCCACAAAAGACATGTTTCTTCAGGGTAGATCATTTTAATCTCTATCATGGATACCACCCCTGTTTATTTCTTGGGTCAACTAAACCATTGCTGTCACAAAATGCTCGGTTTTGATTCCCACCATTTCGGGCTGCAGATTCGGACAGACATCAACATCTTGGTGCCTTCCTACTTCAGCTTCCCTATTTCTTCTATGGACAACCATTCTGAACAAACATATCTTAGGTGAAGCAACATGTTAATCTTTAAATGCTATAACATTTCAAATTACCAAAGAGTAAAAATTAGTTATGGTATTCTTTAAATATAATCCTAACCCCTAAAGTTATCTAAACCATCCTATGATACCAACTATAAGTATCCGGTCTTAAAACATTACTTAATCTTGAATTTTAGACAAGAACATACATTATTACACATTGATGATCTTTTTGGGTTTAGAGTTTTAAATAATTAGAAGAACTTACATACATAACATACCACAATCATACAAAGAGGATACTATTAAAAATAGTATCCATTTTTTTTTGAAAATATACAAAATTAAAACATAAATCATGATTTATTTGAAAACACTCCATATCAAACATCAAAAATCCATTATTTCTCTTACCCATACTTATATCCTGTGTTTTTTTTCAAAAACTTAGGTTGAGTATAAAACTTAGTAAGAGATATAAAGAAAGAAAGTGTTAGTCAAGTGATAACATAAAAACCAATAAAACCCATATCATAAAAACTCGAATGCATAGAATACTCATGTTGTTTCCTTGGGACATATTTAACATATCACTCTTACATTTACCCTTACACAAGGAATAACGTTTTGGTAAAATTCTATGTCTGGAGTACCCAATGAATTGGAGAGCTATAATGGGGATCACCTATCATATCTTGAGCTATAATGGGATCAACCCAACATATCTTGAGCTATAATGGACTCAAACCAACATATCTTTAGCTATAATGGGCTCAACCCAAAAAAAATAATTTCCAAGGAACATATCATGCTAATACAGTATCTTTAAATCAAGAGAAACTACTCATTCCATACACATAAAAAAATCCTTTTGAAATTTATTAAAGAGAGTTTTAAAAGGATTTTAAAAGGAAAGTCTCTTAAAATATAATTAGAGTGAGAATTAATATAATGGAATGGATATGTGCATACACTATAAATACACATAGTGCAAAATAATATATAAAAATTCATCACACCAATAATATTAATACCATATAATGAATAAAGAATAAGGTTAACCCAAATAATGGAAATTTGGTTTAGAATTCCCTTACTTTAGGTTCTTCTTACTTAAAATGTGTTTAAACCTCATGTATAATGGTTAAAAGAGTGTTATTAATATCTTACAGAAACATATTCATGTTTATAACACCTTATATGATCATTTCATAACATCATTTCACCCTTTAATTATTAGCATTTTGTTCCTTCCATTGTTTTTGGGTACTTTCTTTACATGTTTTCCATGATCAGTTCATGATGGATGTTCTTGTAAATTGGAAGTGAAACTACATAATTGGAATGGAATTGTAGTTACATATTTCTAGAACCATAAATTATTCCATGTATCATTTTGAATTTTGTTGGTTGGAGTAGATTACTCAAGAGGGGGGGGGGGGTGAATTGAGTATCTATAAAAATTTCTGATTAAAAAGTATTTCTAAAAGGTTTTTACCCAAAAGATTAAATACAAACCATTTAATCAAGGTTATAATGTTATAAAGGTTTTACTATTTAAATAAATTCTTAGAAGATTTATTAGTTCTTAGTAATCTTAATGTCAGTTATTAAGATTTCTTTTGAAGCTATTCTATTAAGACAAGACAATTATAAATTCTTTCCAAGATTAACTATCAATGTGAATTTAGTGATATCTGAATTATATAGTAAAGCATTAAAAAAGAGAAGACTAAATTAAATAGCATAATGGATATGAAACAAGTGGTTCAGTCTCAAGCCGAGACCTAATCCACTCCACTTAGTGATCACCTGCCACCAAGTAGTTTATATAAATAAACTTGATCCACACCCTGGATCGGGGTTAACAACAGTACACAAGATTTTCCAGGCCACATAGGGTCCTCTTCCACAGTTCTTCGTGGGTACAAACAACTAGGCCACACAGGGACCTCTTCCACACTTATCGTGGGTATACACAGGATTAAAAAGGATGTTTGAGTAAGGATATCTTGTATCCTTCAGTTTAATGTAGGAGACAGAGTGTGTTGTAATACAAATACACACTCTGCTCAAAAGTTAATAAAATGATACACAATAGAGCATAAATATTTAGATAGGTTTAAAAGTGCTCTGAGTGTTAGTCTTTACAGCTCTGGACTTCTGAGATGAAGCAGATGCATAAATCAATTCCTCGTATGAAAAATAGAGTGTCTCAAGTCAGACATATCTAGATTATGTTCTTTGTGGTGTTTTACAGTGTGAAGATGTTCTTGGGATTATAGTATTCCATTATGCTTCGTGTGTTATTCAGAAGAGTCAGGTTGCATGAGAAAATTCTCTAAGTGTATTATGTTGTTGTGCTCATGCCCACCAGCTTTTTTTTCTTTTCAGTATCATGAAACTGCTCTCACATATATCCTCTTTTTGTTTCTGGGCCACATTACTCTTTTATCTTGGAGTGCATGTGTTTGAGCCGATAGGTTGCATGTATTCTGCACCTCATACCTCATACTATCAAGGACATGTCTACAAAAGAAACATTAATTATGTCAGTGCATTAAAATATTCAAATATGGCCATTAGAGATTAAATCAAAAGACAACAAAACATATTAAGAAACAGTGTCACAATATGTAATGGAAATGGTGTCTTCTTCATAAGGTGTTTGGATTGGTCACAGTGTCTTATGGTCACGGTGTCTGGATGTCACGGTGTCTGGATGTCACGATGTCTGGATGTCACGGTGTCTTGTTCACGGTGTCATGTTCATGGTGTCTTGTTCAGGGTGTCTTGTTCACGGTGTCTTGTTCATGGTGTATTGTTCATGGTGTCTGCTTCACGGTGTCTCATGGTCACGATGTCTCATGGTCACGGTGTCTCATACTTAGGAAAATATCTGTATTCAGACTTAAGTAGTGATATTCATGAAATGAATTAAACTTAATCATTTGTCAGAGAAATCATTTTAAAGTGAATCAAAAGATAGTATATAGTATCCAAACTGAGTGTACAGAACTCAAGAGCTTTGGATAGCTTTTACTAAGCTACTGTACATTTGATGTGAGATATATTACATAGAGTTAACATGGTTTATAGACTAAAGAGGATTTTTTATTATTAAAACATGATTAATACATGAGGAGTCCAACAATATCCCCCTTTTTGATGATCACAAATCATGTAAATTTAGAGTGTATATTTTTTCTAACAACATAGTTCAAATATGAATATAACATATATAGAGTGAGTTTTCTCTTCTCCTATATATTTTTTCTTATATTTCTCCCATATTTTTTTTCATATATTTCTCCCATATTTTTTCATATATTTCCCCTATTTTTTTTTCATATATTTCTCCCATATTTTCCCCCCATTTTGGGATTATCAAAAAGTATCAGGAAAAATAAAGACAAAAGAGACAAGCAAAGGTGCATAATGTATTAGATAAGAAAAGATGGGCATTACAAAAATTAAAACAAATTAAACCAGATTCCCATCAAAATAGAGTAAGCACTATCCTTGTTTATTGGATGGTCTTCTCTTTGCCTTTAGCAGCAACAATAGAAGAGGAAGCCATAAGAGAAGAAGTTGAGGTAGAAGAAGGGAGTGAGTTGGTTAATAGAGAAGTTAAAGGACGACCTTAAAAGATAGAGGGAGCCAGAGTAGGTGCAGTAGAAGATCGAGGCAGTTGTTGATCAAGGATCACATGCCTGATCTGACTCAGTGCCTAACTGACAGACATAAAAGTGGAGGCTAGGGCTGAGGTGAATGTAGGAAGACCAGGTCTCATAGGGGCAGCCTCAGGAGCAACAATGGATGTACTCTGGACATGAAGATAGGTCCTCATAAGTTTGATAAAATCCGCAATGATCTCTCCACCATACCGTATAGCCTTCTCAAAGTCATCCTTGTTTTCCATAAACTTATCCAACAGACGAGTGAACTCTGTGAGATTTTGAACTTGGGTATTGAAATCTTGAGTAACAAAAGGAATCCTTAGATTTTCTAAAAGATATTTAAAGTGATTGGTCATGTTAGTCTTGGAGAAGATTCGGTTGAAGTAGAAATCCACTTTCTTGGTAATTTCTTACTGAGCATCACTAGCAATTTTTGAATGGATTTGGACTAGATCAAGAACTCTATCACTATTCTTGATGAATTTATGTAGAGAATATTTATTTAAACCACTAAGCACAGTCTGAAGTTTTTCTTTGACCACTGTTCTGAGTAGGTCACTGTTGAGGGAAGGTTGAGATGATTGCCCGGATTCCTTAGAAGCATTGATAGCTGAGGTCAGAGATTTCAGTTGGTTTAGCACTTTTTGAAGACACCCCGTATATTCATCAGTGAGTTTGTTAATATTAACAACAAGCTCTCTCATCTCCTTCACAATCTGTTAGTTCCTTTCAGTGACCTTTTTAGCTAAGGAAGCTAAATGAGGTTGAATCTAGGAGACAACATTCTGTGCGGTTTGAGGAACAACAGGTTCCACAGTATGATAAGAAATATATGATCTCGAATGCATCTATTTCTGAATTTCTTCAATCATACTTATTAGAGTCTTCAATTCATCACTAATTAGTCTATTTTCAACTCTAACTTCTTGAATCTCATGAAGCATTTTGGGTTAAATCTGCCAAATAAATTTTTCCAACAACAGTGCGGCATCTTTCTCACTTAGATGTGTTACAAGAGCAGGTTGGGAATTCAGGACTTTTTCAACACCAGACAAAAGGGTAGCTCCAAATTATTTCATATCATTTTTACTTACCAAGGATGGTTGTTCTAATGAAGGTTCAGAAATAGGGACTGATACAGGCTTAGGTTCCTTCTCAAGGGAAAGATTAGAGGCGAATTTCAGTTGGAACATAGTAGAAAGATCAATTCCTTTTACTGAAACTTGCTAAGAGGAATCCACATCATAAAAACTGGGGAATTTATACCGAGTGTCTATAGGGCTTAAAACTATTGGGTTTGATACTTCAGTAGATTCCAGATTTGGGGTTTGCTCCCCCTCGACAGTTCCATCCTTCTCAAAACTGAGAATATTAGGATCTTGATCCATTTCCATGAACTCATCTGTTATATCCTCACCCATTTCCTGCCTAGCCAGCTGAAAAGCCAGCTCCATCCTTTCCTCAGCTAAAGGAATGACTTCAGGAATAGATTGTTCCACTGAGAGTTCTTCAAGGTTAGCTTCTTGCATAGCGGGTAATTCTTCTTCTATAGGTTCTCCCAAATCATTCTTCTTGGTTTCTTTGACAACAGATTATGTTTCAACCTCGGGCTGATATTCTAGATTAAAAACATCCTTAGAAGCAGGGACTTCTTTTTCACTTACTATAGTAGGGACATGAGTACTATCTTATTTATCAGTAACAGTTTCCCTGGGAGGCACAACAACCTCTTCTTCTTCTTCTTCTTCTTCAGAATACTCAATAACCTTATCTGGTTCCAAACCAGGATTAAAAATATCTTTTGTTCTTGAGGGATTTTCCACTGGATTGAACTTTTCATAAATCCTATCATTATCTTCCACCCATGCCTTTTTCCAAGGATTCCAATTGATTTTCATCCTCTTGATAATGACTTTTGAAAGGCAGTACTCACAATCCTTGATAACTTCCTCATTAGGTCCAACCATACCTTTGGCATGAAGCATGGCTGAGATAAGATGAGAGTAAAATAGGGAGGTTAACTTGGATGTGTCTTTGATCAGTTTACACATATGGTGTATGATATAATTATAAAGGTTGATCTTATACCCATTTTTCATAATATGAATCAGAAACACATCTTGATATTTTAGAATAGAAAAATCACCTTTTCTAGGGATAATCAGGTTTTGTATAAACTTAAACAATAGTCTTGATTCTCCATCTAGTTCAGCAGTAATGGATCTTCTCTTGGTGCCATTTCCTGTTAAGCTTTTCAAAGTATCTTCCAACACAAAGAATTCACTAGAAGGTGGAGGTCCTCTATGATATCCCTCACAGATGCCTTCATGAGGTATCCTAAGGAATGCAACCCATAACCTCGAAGAGAATGAGAATTTCTATATATTTATCCATCTTTTCACAACATAACCATATTCAGAATCAAAGGAGAACTGAACATACTGATAAAACTGAGCCACTAACTTAGGGTAGATAGGTCTATCTTTCTTTGAAAAAAACTCTAACCAGCCTTGCTCTTTTAAAACTTTTAGAACTAGAGAATTACTTGACAAAAGCCATTTGGGGTAAATCTCTTTCTTATGTACTAAAACTTGGTTTATCAGATTTGGATTTAGGGGACCTTAGGGTGATAGCTTAGGTGTGATTTTCTTCTTCTTTGAGCTACATTTCTTAGGAGTCGACAATGAAAGGTGTTTCATCCTGGGAATTCACCAAAGGTTTGAGAGATAAGGGTTAAAGGGTTAAAGAAGGGTTAAAAATTGAGTGATTATAAGAGATCTCAAGTGAAGGACAAGTGATACTTCATTTATTTTATCATTTAGGAATACCAAACATTGCAAAAGTAAAAAATCAGGAAAATAAAGTGGTGAAATGAATAATTACCGCGATACGATTTTTAATTAATAAATAAAAATCATAAAGAATCATTATAGTGAGACAATATCGGGTCTTTACGGTGAGACAACGAACGAATGTTATGGAGAGACAGTGAAAGAAATTCACGGTGAGATAGTGAACAAACGTTACGGTGAGACGGATACTAAAATTTACAGTGAGACAGTAAATGAGCATTATAGTGAGATAGTGACTATCATACAGTAATCATGAAACACTAACTGTGAGACCGTAATCATGAAACAGTAAGAGATACAACAGTAAGATATAAAACAGTAAGAAATAAAATAGTAAAGTATGAACCAGTAAGACATTTACTTAAGATTTATTATGCCTAATTCATGTATGATGTAGTCTATTCTTTCAGAATTTAGTGGTTTGGTGAATATATCAACAAGATGATACTCAGTACCAATGAATTCCAAAGTGATATCACCCTTTTGATAATGATCACTCAAAAAGTGATGTCTTACATCAATATGCTTTATCCTAGAATGTGAAACAGGTTTTTTAGAAATGTTAACAACACTTGTGTTATCACAATTTATAGGTACATACTTGAATTGATATTCATAATCTAGTAATGTGTGTTTTATCCATAATATTTGTGCACAACAATTTCCAGTAGCTATGTATTCAAATTCTATAGTATATAATGCAACCAAATTTTGTTTCTTACTACACCATGATTCTAGTGACCTGCCTAAAAATTGACATGTTCCAAAGGTTCTTTTTCTATCTAACTTATATCCATCGAAGTTAGCATGAGAATAACTAACTATTTCAAATGATTTTTCTCTAGGATAGAACAATCCTAGATTGGGTGTATGCTTTAGGTACTTGAAAATTATCTTTACAACATTTAAATGAGATTACTTAGGATTTTCTTGAAAACGAGCACACATACACACACTAAACATAATGTCCGGTCGACTAGCAGTTAAGTAGAGTAAACTTCCAATCATTCCTCTATAAGTGGTTTGATCAACAGATTTTCCATCTTCATCAAGATCTAACTTACAAGTGGTACTCATGGGAGTGTCACTACTTTTAGTGCTATCAAATACAAAATGTTTTAGAAGATCTCTAGTATATTTACTTTGAGCTAAAATAATACCATCATTATTTTGAAAGATTTTAAATCTGAGAAAGAATTTTAGTTCACCCATTAAACTCATTTAAAATTCATTTTGCATCATTTTAGAAAAATCAACACATAAATAATTTCTTTAAGATCCAAAGATAATTCCATTTAAATAGATTTGAACAACTAAAACATCATTTGAATTTTTTTTATAAAAAGATTAGGATCAACTATTCCTTTTGTAAAACATTTGTAAATAAGAAAAGTACTCAACTGATCATACCAAGCTCTTGGAGCTTATTTCAAACCATATAAATCTTTTAATAATTTAAAAATATGATTTGGAAAATGGGGGTTTGTAAAACCAGAGGGTTGTTCAACAAATACATCCTCAGCTATATACCCATTTAAGAATTCACTCTTAACATCTATTTGATATAGTTTGAAATTCAGATGTGCAGCATAAGCAAGCAGGATTCTTATGGCTTCAAGTCTATCTACTAGTGCAAAGTTCTCATCATAGTCAATTCCTTCTTCTTGACTATATCCTTGTTCCACTAATCTGACCTTATTTCTAACTATGTTACCAGCCTCATCTACCTTATTTCTATTAGGATGGTATGTGACTGAGTATGATATACTCTATAATACCAAACGTAGGATCGAAATAAGAATGAGATTCTCAGATACAAGAGAGGGAGTGAATTGTACCTTTTAAAAATTCCCTTAGGAAATTTTTAGGATGGTTATGTTTAACAAGGTTAAACAAGATAATTCACAAGACCTCTAGAAGTTCTAATCACTTGATAAATTTCGGAATAGTGATTTTGAAAATGAAACTTAAAAAAAGTTACAAAGATTAAGATTCTACCTTAAAGAGTATAGAATCTAACTATATCAGAGTATAAGGATGAGGAAGTATAAGAAAGTATACTTTCCTAAAAAATACAAAATGCAGCAGAAAAATTTGTAAAAAAAACAAGTAACAAGTAATAAGTCTTTTAACCCAAAGAGAAGGGTATCCAACAACCTTGGATAAAGGTCCCTTGATTTATACTTTCAAGAAAGTCTATCTTAACCACACCAGGGTAATCCCTCGATACGAAGATCGGAGTCTGTCTTGCTATCCCTGCAAGCCCTCAACTATAAGGTAGTCGGCACCTCTGTCTTCCTCAGCAAGGAAGCCCTCAACTTCAAGGTGTTGGAACCTCTGTCTTCCTATCTCTGGAAGCCCTCAATTGTACACAGAAACAATCAGAGTCACATGAAGCAAATCTGCACAAGGAAATGTTTGAACAAGCCGTTCAAACTTTCTGCACGAAGCTTGAGAGTTGATAAGAGCCTCTCTCTCTAGAAATCACTTCAACAGCATGTAAGCACACATGTTAGAGTTCTGTCAAAGTTGTTGTTGACTTTAAAATGAGTTCCTATTTATAGGTGAAGCTCCAACAGTTGGCTCCCTCCTCTAACAGTAAAATTCTTCCTTGAATTTTGGAGGGACCTGTACATGTGTCACTCAAACAATGGTTAGTTAATAACTGAAAGCAAAACATAAATTTGTAATAAAACAAGTATAAGCATAACTAAACTGATATTCGGATGGAGTAGAAAATGAAATTTTGGAATGGAAAAGGTTAAAGTTCGGAATGGAAGTAAAAATAAATTTGGAGTCTATAGACTTAAGAATATTCAGATTCTGTTTTGTAGGAATTTGGAACCTGAATTCTGTAGAAATCCGGAGTCTGAATTTCAAGGAAATTCAGAGTTTGATTTCACTAGAATTCGGATCTAGAACTTAAAAAGTTCAGAGTCTAAGTTCATGAGAATTCAGAGTTATACCTCATCAGAGTTCGGAGTCTGAATTCAGAGAACTCGAAGTCAGAACTTAGAGAAGTTCTTAATAAGAATTCGGTGTGGAACTTTATGAGAGTTAGTATCCAGAATTCAGAGTAGAACTTCATGAGAGTTCGTATCTAGAATTCGGAGTGTAAATTCATGTGAGTTCGTATCCAGAATTCAGAGTGGAACTTCATGAGAGTTCGTATCCATAATTCAGAGTGGAACTTCATGAGAGTTCGTATCCAGAATTCGGAGTGGAACTTCATGAGAGTTCGTATCTAGAATTCGGAGTGGAACTTCATGAGAGTTCATATCCAGAATTCAGAGTGGAACTTCATGAGAGTTCGTATCCAGAATTCAGAGTCTTAAATAGAATACCTCATATCTAATTATTATAAAATTCTCAGGTTTTAGATATGAATCCTATTTTTATACTTAAGAAAAATATTGATATGAACAATGAAAACAAGGTAGGGGTAAATTTCCTTTGGGAAGGAAATTTTCCTTATGGAAGTAAAACAGGGGTAAAATGAAATTTTCCTTAAGAAAAGGTGTTTGTGATTTTCAAAACAAGAGGAATGGTAAAGTCATAAGGAAAACCTTATTGACTCAACAATTTCTAAACACCCATTTAGTTCCTATGGTGAATGTGTCCTTAGGTCTTTCAAAAAGTTTCCAAACTTTGTTCCTTTAAAACTTATTAAGTTCTTCTTGCATAGAAATCACCCAAAATTCATCATTGATAGCATCATTAATGTTTTTGGGTTCAAGTTGTGACAAGAAGACTTGATGTTCAACCTGATTTCTAAGAGAATCTCTAGTTTGAGTTTCTATGTCTAGGTCTCCTATAACTGAATCTAAAGGATGGTTCTTAAGAGTTCTAACAACTCTAGAAAAGGAGGGACTAGTGATTTCAGGTTCATCAACAGGTTCATGTTCATTATGGCTTGAGTCTAAGGAATTTCCAAAACTAAAAGTTTTCACAGATTCTTTCACAAAATGGTTTTAGGATTTTGGATTAATGTTTAGATTTGATACATCATCCTCTAGGTTCTCTAGAATGGTTTTAGGCTCATGTGGATCTTTTTCATTAAATTTGACATGGACAGATTCTTCCACACATTTAGTTCTTTTATTGAACACTCTATAGGCTTTACAGGATATAGAATATCCTAAAAAGATACCTTCATCACTCTTGGATGAAATTTTTTCAAGATTGTCCTTAGTATTAAGAATATAGACTTTGCAGCCAAAAACTTTAAAGTAGTTAACCTTGGGGTTTCTATTGTTCCATAACTCATAAGGAGTCCTCTTAAGAATAGGTCTGATTAACACTCTATTGTCATGGTGTCTGGATGTCATGGTGTCTGGATGTCATGGTGTCTTGTTTATGGTGTCATGTTCATAGTGTCTTGTTCATGGTGTCTTGTTCACGATGTCTTGTTCACGATGTCTTGTTCACGATGTCTGCTTCACGGTGTCTCATGGTCACGGTGTCTGATACTTAGGCAAATATCTGTATTCAGAATTAAGTAGTGATATTCATGAAATGAATTAAACTTAATCATTTTTCAGAGAAATCATTATAAAGTGAATCAAAAGATAGTATATAGTATCCAAACTGAGTGTATAACACTTAAGAGCTTTGGATAGATTTTACTAAGCTATTGTACATTTGATGTGAGATAAATTACATATATTTAACATGGTTTATAGACTAAATAGGATTTGTGATCATTAAAAAAATGATTAATACATGAGTAGTCTAACATGAAATGAGAATGATTCATAAGTTAAAACATTAATGATGTTTGTTTAGATCATTTTAGTGGTTCTTTGATAATAACAACATCATTTTGTTTTATAAATTAAAACCATGTGTAAAAAAGAATTATAGAACCATGGATGAGACACAATACCTATATTATAACCTGGTTCAACCATAAAAATGGTATCATGACCATACTTGAAATAATTAAAGCAAATTAAAATCACATCATCCATGATGTCGGTAATTCGACACATCACGAACAATGTTTTTATTCCTTGAATAAGTGGGAGAGGAGAATAATGATGATGATGAATTTCACATGAACATGAGAACATCTAGAATATACAATATTTTTGGAGCTTTCATTCCTCTTGTATAATAGGAGATGAGTAAAGAAAAAGAAAATAAAGGAACTCAAAATGAAAGAATAATTGAGAAATCCCTTACAAAAATTCAGCAGCCTAAAGGCTATGCAACATGGTTTTAGAAAAAAATTAAAAAAGAGGGGAAAAGGGTCACCCATCCATAAATGAATCATAATATAGAATATATCATGAATAAAAAGGAAATAAGAACATTGTATGGAAACTTGAAAGTTATACCACAAAAACGATAACTTGAATGGAAAAAAGAAAGAAGTTGAGAATTCTCTTACCTTGTAGAGTAACTCCTAGAATTTTAAGGTTGAGACCTTGGGGGATTGAGGACACATTAGGAGGAAAAATAGGGAGGTAAGGATTCTAGTGATTTGTTTATGAGGAATTTTTAATGAAAGGAATGTAGTAATGGATTGGTATTCATAGAAAAAGTGAGGGAATATTTTAATAATTTTCAAGGGACACCTCATTAGTGGTATTTGCAAAACCATGGTCTTGAACATGGTATTTTCCCATGATATTAGACACTTGGGACACCTAAAATCTTATTTTACTATACAAAAGTCGACCAGAATTATTACATCATTAATGATGTTATTAACACACCGAAACCTAAAACTGCATTTTTACTATTCACTGAAAAATCAACTGTTTTAGAAAAATATCAAAAATTAACCCTAACTATTTTTTGATGTGTAGAATTAAAAAATGAACTCCATTTTTTGAAAATAATTTTTTAAATATTATTAATTTTATTTTTTAATAAAATCATACTGAATTCAAAAATTTACAATTTTAATTCTATATCTGCTTTTATATCACATTGAAAAATTAACCAAGATATCATTATCTTAAAGCCTTAAAAAAGTAAAATAATAATAAAATTTACTATTAATTTGGGTCATATTACTATTAATTTTACTATTCATAAGGTTAGGTTACTATTCACCAAAAAAACAAATTGGTTTCATTAGACTTCAGATAACTTACCGATAACAATTGTAGATGAATATTTTTTGAAATTCAAAACATATAATCTGAAAAATTAAGTTTAAAGGATAGTTATAAATATATACTTAAAAAAAATTTCATGCATTTCAATTTATTTTTAAAAACATTAGGGTTTTACAGATTAAGTCAATAGAAAACTCAATTTCCCACTTTGGAGTATGTCTAGGTAAATCCTCTAGAAAGACATCCACATATTCTTTCAAAATAGGTAGTCCTCTATTTGAGCATTATTTTCCTCACCCATAGTTATTGGATTCCCTTCCACCCCAATAATTGAATTTAGTAGAGCTACTGGGGGTGGATCTAGATGAGAATCAGATGGTGATGTTTTTACCCTAAAGATAAGGGATTCCACATCATCCTCAAAAATTGTAACCTCCTTCTTCTTGTAATAATTTTGCACATAATGGTTTGAAATCCAATCCATACCAAATATTATATCAAAGTAAGTCATGAGTATGAAAATAAAATTAGTAGATAAAACACATTTATATTTCATAATGGGGACTGCCTGACACAAATTTGTTCCAATGATACTTCCCTTTGGAGTTTTTGACTAACAACTTCCTTACTAAATAAAATTAGAAATATCTAATTTTATTGGAAAACTAAGAAGATATGAAAGAATGTGATGATCCAGAATCAAATAAATCATTGACTAAGTTTGAGGAAATGATTAAATTACTTGCCACCATGTCATTAGGAACTTCAATATCAGTAGTTGTGATCGCATAAGCTTGTCCCTCCTCCCTTTTCCTTTTCTGAGGCACATTTCATTTACACTTTGGACAATCATTATCATAATGTCACATCACCCTATAATTATAGAATTGAACATTAATAGATTCTTTCTTCCCATTTCAAACACTGACATGATGACCTTTCTGTCCACATTTTTAGCACGCCTCTTTTCCTTTTATGCAGGCATCAAGGTGTTTCCTTCCACAATTATCATAGGGTAGAAAGTCAACTCTTCCCTTATTACCCATTTAATTATTTAATTTTCCAGAGTTTTCAGCAACCCTATTCTTCTCTTGCTTTTCTTTAAAGTTATAAGACTTAGAGAAATCTTTTTTGTCTTGATAGCACATGAGACTATATCTTCGTATGATGAGAAATTTTGGCAGAATAGTACCTGTAGAAGGAATGGATTTAGGCCATCAATAATCAATCAATATTCCTCCTTGGATTATGTATATAGTCCATAACATGCCTTTCTAACCTTGTGAAGTTACCTTTATACTTTGTAACATTCTAATCTTCCTTTTTCCTCAAATTCAGAAACTGTCTTTCCATATCTGCTCACTGTTCATGAGGAAAATATTTCTTAAGAAAAGTTATTCAAATTCAATCCATTCCATTTTTTCTTTATATTAATCCTCCTCTATGTTTTGAATTAGTAACCACCATTGATCAAAATCTCCCAACAGACGATAAACTTCCATGAAAACCTTCTCCCTTTCATTACTTCCCAAGGTGAGAAATATCATCTCTAAGGAACTTATCCACCACTCTTCCACGAATGGGTTTATAGTCCCATTAAATGATGGAGGTTATTGTTGCATAAAGTGATATAACATAGATCCTCCATGTTGTGGATCCAGATTCTCCATACGGTTAAGGTTATTGTTCATAACCTAAGTAAGTTGTCCCAGTATAGTTATAAGTTTCTCTTAACCAGTCACAGATCCAGAGCCAACATCATTATCTTGCATAATATATAAATCCCTACATGGGATATGTGTGTTCATGTAGTTTCCATTACTTCGACTAGGAACCATTTCTAAATAATGTCATACACTATATTAGGTTATGAATCATAATTTATAATATCAACTTAGAAAAATACTTATCATAAATTGAAATCCTATGAATGGATAATCCCATAATCATAAATATGATTTCTTTGAGGAAAAATTTACATTTAATTCCATCATAATGACTTGTAAAGGAAATGTGAATTATCCTAAGCATATCCCCCAAGAGTGTCAAACTAGGTGCACAGTAAGGCCCATTGTTGTGTACTAGAATACCCTGAGTCAAGACTGAAACACCTTATCAGAGTTTTCACTTCTAGATACATCTATTCCAAAACCATGTCCACTTGCAGTATCCAGATAGGGATGTATTTTCTAGAAATATTCACATAATATATTCCTTACCAAAATACCAAGATGTTATTGTATGTTTATCCTCAAAGACTATCTTAGGGGTTTGTTCCCTAATCTATGTTTTCTAAATCCAGTTTCCAAGTTTTATACTAAACTTCCTTTGATACCAACTGTAAAGACCCAACCCCAGTTTCCTAGAGCTGGTGACTTATTACATTACATAGGCATAATTACAAGAAAGTCGTATCCCAAAGGAACATATAGTTTAGCAGCATTGGAAAAAAGATACATATATAAGTTCAACATTAAAACTTGAAATGAAATACACCATATAAGTTTTATTGAGAACATCCACAACTATAAGTTTACCCCTGCAGGTCATTCATAATAATCTTCTTCATGTCCTGAGAAAATGAAACATAAGAAAGGGGTGAGCTCAAATGCTCAGTAAGGGTAAAAGATAAAATGAAGATATCATAAACATAAAAAGTAGGCATGGTAAATAATTGAAAACATATGGCTTTAAAAATACTAAACTTGAACACATTATGGTAGGAATATGATTTGAGTAAATATTTACACAATAAAACAAAATCATGGGTATTCTATTAGTCAAATAACCACATGAACAATGAATGTATAGATTTATAATGAGGGAAATGTATATTATGGAAATTCTAAAACTTACCATCAAGGCCTCATCCAAGACATCTAAAAATGATTAAGGTATCATCCAAAACCATATCTAAAAGTGGGCAAGGCCTCAGCCAAGTCCATATCTATTTGTATCATGAGACCTACAGATGCATCGAGGGGCTATACAGGGACCCAACCATCACATAATGAGTCCAATGCATTCCTAATATAAATAAGGATAAACATAAACAATATATACATTCATATTGAAATTAACATATGAAACATAAATAACTTTCCCTGAACATTAAGCATAAACACCAACCATTCAGAGTAAAATGGTGAACAATTTTACGATAACATATCCAAAGTAAAACTAATAATAAACCATTAAATTAAATACAGTAAATGATATCATAAAATATTAGTCCCATTTATACATATGAATCAATAAGTGTGTTGAAACAAATGAAAATATTCTTATAAAAGCATCGAGTAATTCTTGAGATAAATACTCTTTTACTTTGAAAAAAAGTGTTATTTTGGAAAAATATTTGTCTAAAAATAGAAGTGAAATAATATAGTTTTTTCATAATATAATGAGTGTTTTTATAAAAATAATGGATTATTAAAATAGATTATATAGTTCCCTTGAAAATAGGTATGAATTCGGGAAATTCCTTTGAAATAGGCTTGTATTTCAAGAAGAATTTTTGAATGATCCTTTTAAAACATACAACTCCCCATAAATGAAGGTATGATTCTGGTTGGTACAAATATATATAACATTCACAAAGAAATTATGAGGAGTAAATATTAATGAATAAGAATTTAATTGAGGTAAGTAGATAATAAAAGTAACCTGAATGAAAATGGAGGTTCAGGTGGAAAACCCTTACCTTAAGTCTGAAGGTGTTCCTAACTTGATCTTAACAACCTGAATAATAAAATTTAGGATAAAAAATTAATGATTCCAGAACCTCCTATACATTTAATTTATTTAGTATAACCTTTTAAGGTTTATTCATGGCCTTTTAATGGGTTATAAGATTCAATTTCATTGTCTGAGAGCGTTTTTTCCTTGGTTTTCATAAACGGTTTACTTATATTCATGTATGGATAAACATGTAGAATGAGAATGGTTGTCCAAAATATAATTTTTATGTTATTAGTGAACAACCATAATATTACAAGGTTATAATTTTTTTTGGTTATTGGGATGAATCATTATATAAAACTTTTATGACAATTGTTTGAGTTAATTGGCCGTTCTTGATCACAACGAACTCATTCTGATAGATAAATTATTATATTGTATACAAAAGGATTCAAGAAACTTGAATAAGTTATAATACATATAATACAATATGGTTCAACCATAAAAATGGTTTCATGACTATAATTTAGGATGATAATAGAAATTGAATACCCGTCGTCCTTGAATGTGATAAATTAACACATCTCAGATGGTGCTTTCATTTCTAGTATAAAAGAAGGGGAAAGGAGAGATGATAGAGAATTATTTCTTTATCATAACAATATTCTAGTACATGTAATGTACTTGATTCATATAAAATTTGGATGAAATGAGGTGAGAAAAGAAAAGAAAAGAAAGGAACTTGAAATAAAAGAAATGAAAAGAGAAATTTACCTCTTGAAGTAATCTTCCTTGATATCCTCTTTAGGGGAGAAGTTTTGGTCTTTTTAGGAGACCAGGAACTATTAGAAGTGAGTGAGGATATTAGAAGGATATTTGAGTAGAATTTAGACAAGGCACAGAGCTTGAGAGGATTGAATAGAACAATAAGTGAGGTGGGTTTTTATAGAGGAGGGGAGTTGGGTTTTCCCATTATTTTATTAATTATTTTATTATTTTGACAAAGACATCCACTAGTATTGATTCTTGTAAAAAATAGTAGTAATATGTGCATTTGAGTTCAAAAAAGTGGTACTACATCAACCTTACATCACCTATGAATCAATAAATCATTTATTTAGTATTTATAGTAAATTATTGTATTTTACTATTAACCTAAAATTGAAGTATTTTAGAAAAATCCCAAAAAATCACCCCAACCATTTTTTTGATGTGTAGGATTCAAAAATGAAATTCATTTTTTAAAATAATTTTATAAATATTTTTAATTTAATTTTTAAATAAAATCATAATTTATTTGAGAAAAACAACATTAAAACTATAACACATTTTATAACACCTTGAAAAATTAATCAAGGTCCCATAAAATTATCTTATAACCATAAGACAATAAAATAAAAATTTATGATTACATTTTTTGAAAAAAATTTCTATTTTAAATTATTAAATTAATCATAAAATTGTAATTAAAATATTTATGGCATACAAAAATACCAATACTTATACTATGATCGTTTCTTTATTTATAATATGTCTAAATTGTATCTATAAATTCATGGGTGAAGTTTCTATTTTTTTGTTCGATTTACTATTCATTTCTATTCACAAGGGTATGTTACTATTCATAAAAAAACTGAGTTGATTCTATCGGACTCTAAATATCTTAATGAGCACAACCGTGTATGTTAGTTTTTTGAAATTAAAATCACAGAGGTGGAAAAATTATGTTTAATGGCTAGGTTATAACAAAGTGGTGTTTGTAGAGACTCAGCATTTCATGCATTCAATATTAAATTTATTTGAAAAATCTTGGGGTGTTACAGAGATAGTATTGAATGAGAGGATGAAGGCTTGAAGGTTTGAGTTGGGACTTCATCATGATATTCATTCTAAGGTTTTATTGCTAAAATTGTCTTCTTATGCTGATGTGATAGATAGGGCACTTATAGTTGAAATGAACCAAGATGGAAAGTTAGAGTTATCGAGAGTTTTTTTCTCTCCCAGTGGGTGCATGAGTTCCTTTAATAGAAAGTGGTAGCATGGTGATTCTCATTAAAGTTCTCAATGTTAGAGTTTTTTTAAACCTCATGTAGTGCTTGTGTCACGAACCGTCCTCGGGGCCCATGCCGGGACTACCCCAAGCCTGCCTTCCATAGGCCAGGGGCTGACGACTAGCACCAAGGTGTAATTCCCGAGAAAAAGGGAAGGCATTGCCTTTGTAAAGTAAACAAACACCACAGAGCAAGCAAGCAGAAGTAAACACTAAGTAAAAACTGGGTACAATAGTAAGTGTGGAAAAGTAAGTGGGCCAGAATACAAACCCAAACTGAAAGTAAAGTACAGCTGAAAAAGGGAGTACAACAACTAAAAAGTAAATCCGCAACGTCGAGCCATCCACTGAAAGTCCCAACTGAAGGGTGGGTACAGATAGCCTCCACAGCTCCTCGGGTCCAGCCGTCCGCTCTGAGTACGTCCCGCCCAGTGGTCCACCTCCAGGTACCGACCTGCTCCACAAGCCTCAACCACGATCAGCGCTGTCTGTCGTTTGCAACCAACACAACGTAGTGCAGGCATAGCCCGTGCAGGGGTGAGTATAAGCTACTCAGTAGGGACCCCGAGACCCCCGAAGGTCTCCCAGAATCCACAAAGGATAATATACAAAGGAAAGATACAATCACGAAGTAATATCCAACACTACTTAGGTATATGCCCATACATATACCTAAGTCATCAATTCTCGTTCGGCTCCAACATTCGAGCTCAAGTACAACCCAGTCCACACAGAAAATCACAACCCAATCCACACAGGAAAGCATAACGTAACCCACACAGGATATCAAGTCAATCTTATCGAAGATAAGGATTGAAAGTCAAGATTCAGCTCACACAGGTATACTTCTTCGTAAGATGATAGAGATGATCAGATGTAGCCACTGATTCATCTAAGCCGTCGGACCCACATAGGATCGATAAGTACTAACCCCCTCAATGACCCACAAAGGATCGATAGGTACTAACCCCCGCAATGACCCACACATGATCTGACCCACATAGGATCGGTAGGCGCTGACCCACACAGGACCGCTGAGCGCTGACCCACACTGGATCCGACCCACACAGGATCGGTAGCACTGATCCACATAGGATCGCTGAGTTCTGTAGTCGTCGCCGTCGAATCCACGGAGGATCTCTGTACAGTCGTCATCATCGTCGCAGTCGCAACCAGCTCTAGGGTTCCCGCACACAGCAAGCTCATTCGGGAGGGTCCGCTCCACGAGCCGAAGGGCTGATACATCAATTGACACGTAGTCTGGAGTTGATGTATCCAAAAGTTCCGCATCATCAACAGGAACTCAACGTCACAGACGGCGCGTCAATCGGACGCCCGGTCTGAGAGTTATTGGCTTTTTCGTCCTAGGGGCCCGGTTGAGTTTTAAGTCAAAACCAACCTGAACGTACTCCAACGGTGTCCAAACCTCGAGCGGAGTAAGCCAAAAAGTTCGTCTCACTAAGAGAAAACCATCAAAGTCGACGACACGTCAATCGGACATCCGGAGCTCAAGTTATAAGCGTTTCCGCTCCGAGGGCCCAGTTGGTTTCGTGTACGAACCAACCCGGCAGAACCCAAAGTTCTTCAAAAACTTGAGTGTAATATACTGAAACGACTGTCTCGATCCAAGGATCGCATCGCAGCTGACGGTGCGTCGATCAGAGGTCTGCAGCCCAAGTTATGGGTGAAAGACCGTGAGAGGTCTGGAATTAGGGGGTTCGAGCCCGGTCCGAACCGGCCCGGTACCCCCTGGGTCGGCCCGAACCGGGTCTACCCCACCCGGGTCCGAGTCCGGCCCATTAGGGAGTGGCCCGGCCCGGTGGGCATGGGCCGACCCAACCGGTGCGGCCCGGCCTGGCGGGCTCGGCCTGGACAGCTCGGCCAGGCGGCTCGGCCGTAACGACCGAGCGATGAAAGGGGGGGGGGGGGGCTGTCCCCCTGCGTTGTGAAACCGCAGCCCCCATGAGGGGGGGGGGGGGGGCGCTCCTGCTGGACAACCAGGGGTTACGACCCCCGGCGCTTCTCGGAAGCCGGCCGGACAGGCTGGCCGGCCGTGCTGCTACCGCAGGACCCCACGGTCCAGCCCTCCTGCTCCGGCGCCGGCAGCCAGAAACCAGTCGCCGGTCCCTGCTCCGCCGCGGCCTATGGTCACGGCCTTGGTCCGTCCGGCGCGGCGCGACGGCGCCGCACCCCTCCGCCACGGCCTCGCTCCGGCCGCTGTGCTTTTGTGGTTCTCCGGCGCGGCGCGACGGCGCCGCGCTTTGTTCGACTTCAACGGCGCGGCGCGACGGCATTGCGCTTCTTTGCCCAAATCTCATAGCTTCCACGTGGTGCAACGACACCGCGCCACCTCACACGTGCCGTAATAAAATCAAACAAATAAGGGGGAGAAGGGTCGGCCGTGTTTGTGCGGTCCGACCTCCTCCCGTTATTGCGATATCATGCGGCTCAAATTGAAATGAAGAATGGCGACGGAAGTAATCACGAACAAACAATTAAAATAAACCCCTACCTCGAGCGTAGCTGAACGAAGGATCGTCGAGGAATTGCACATCGCTGAAGGAGACGTTGTGGAAGGAGGATCTTCGCGTCGCGGAGAAAAGATTCGTCGGCGTTGCGTCATCGATCTCCGAGGATCCGGCGTTCTTGTCGACCTTCAACGGAGGTCGGCGTTCTTCGCGTTCTTCGCGTTCTTCGTCGAGGAAGAAGAACTTCAAGAACTTGAGAAAATTCTTCCCAGCCTCACACGACCCAACAAATCTAATAAAATAAGAGTTTATCTTATTTTATTTCTCAAGCCAAGCATTTTGAAATTCAAAAACAAAACAATCAATTGAATGAATTAATTGCAACGTTTTAACCACCCAAATTAATAGAGGCGTTTCATAAACAGAAAAACACAAGGGTTGACTTCCACTTAATAGGGGTGCGGGTGCGTTACCTTAATTAAGGAGGGGGGGGGTGAAGAAAATAAATGGTGGGGCTCGTGTGGACCCCACCTCACAAATATCCTACCTAGTGGGTAGGATATTTTGGGTCCCACTCCAATTACTTAGCTTAGGTTAAACAACTTCAAGTAAAATAAAAATTGGCTGCACCATTTTTATTTTATTCCTTTACTTAACCCAAAAATTTAAAAACCACACTCGAGAAAACGCAACTCCGGAAAAGGTGTTTCTAAGCAATTACCGGCGCTGCGATTCCATTGGTGCCCTTGGAATTCAATTCTGAGCACCGATTCAAAAGTTAGAAAAACCCACTCGTTTGTTCACTGAACATACCTGAGCTAAACTTCAGAAAATGATCCCGGGAACACCGGTCCTCGGAATCAGGTGCCGTCAGAAACTACGTTCTTGTAAAATCCCAAAGAAAATTAAGAAAAAAAATTCCCTTGAATTTTACGGGTCTTTACATTACTCCCACCTCAGGGATTTACATCCCCGTAAAGATACATCATAAACTAGGGAAACAAATGTGGGTACTGAGCACGCATCTGAGCCTCCCGCTCCCAAGTGCTCTCCTGAAGGTTTCCGTGCTGCCATCTAATGCGCACTAGAGGAATCGACCATCCATGTAGGACCCACCCCTGTTGATCCTCAATCTCCACCGGGACCTCTGCAAAAGTCGCCCCATCATTAATGTCCAGCTCCCCATGGTCAATGATATGCGTCGGGTCATGCACGTATCTCCTCAGCTGAGATACGTAGAAGACGTCGTGCACCCAATGCAACTGAGGCGGTAGAGCCAGGTGATAATCCACCTCGCCAATCCTGATGAGGACCTAGAATAGTCTGATGAAGCATGGAGACAACTTTCCGCCTCGGCCAAATCTCCGTAATCCCCATCGAGGTGAGACCCGCAAGAAGACGTGGTCGCCATCCTTGAACTCCAGTGGCCTCCGCCTCCTGTCAGCATAAGACTTCTACCGGCTCTGAGCTGTCCTTATCCGCTCCTGGATGACCTGGACCTTCTCTGTCGGGGCCTGGACCATCTCCGGTCCCACAAGTACTGACTCCCCAGGGTCTGTCCAACACAGAGGAGATATGCAAGGTCAGTCATACAATACCTCATATGGTGCCATCTCGATGGTGGAGTGGTAGCTGTTATTGTACGCGAACTCTACCAAGGGTAGGTGGTCCTCCCTGCTGCGACCAAAGTTGAGGACACATGCGCGGAGCATGTCCTTGAGAGTCTGAATGGTCATCTCCGTCTAACCATCTGTCTGAGGGTGAAAGGCGGTGCTCAGACGTAGCTGTATCCCGAATGCCTCCTGAAACCCCTTCTAAAGCCAGGAAGTAAAGTGAGAATCTCGATCAGAGATTATAGATGATGGCACACCATGAAGCCGCACAATCTCCTGAACGTAGAGGCATCCCAAGCTCTCTACTGAGCCCTGCTCTCTGATGGGTAAGAAGTGAGCCGACTTGGTGAGTCGGTCAATAATCACCCAAATGGAGTCACGACCTCTAGAAGTGCATGGAATTCCAGTCACGAAGTCTATAAATATGCCGTCCCACTTCCACTCCGAGACCTCCAAGGGCTTGTACCAAGCCTGCTGGTACCTGGTGCTCTACCTTCACCTGCTGGCAGGTGAGGCATCGAGAAACGAACTCAGCCACAACCTTCTTCATGCCCGGCCACCAATGCTGTCGTCTGAGATCCTGGTACATCTCCGCCACTCCAGGATGTACCGCCAAAGGGGAAGTGTGAAACTCTCTCAGCACCTCCTCCCGTAAAGCAATTGGTACCAAGGTACGTCCTCTGAAAAGGACGTCATGCTCTCCTCCTAAAGAGAAACCATCAGGTGCCTGTCCTGAGGATATCTGCGCATGCCGCGTCTCACAGTCGGTGTCCCCACGCTGTGCCTCTCTGAACCACTGCAGTAGTGGAGGAGTGACTGAAGAAAGGATGCTCCATCTCTATCCACGAAGGATATCTGCAAAGCGGCTAGCTGCTCTGTCGCCTCCCCAAGTATCTGAATGCCCGTCCTCCTGCTGAGAGCATCGGCTACTACGTTCCCCTTTCTAGGAGTATAGACTATCTTAAGGTCATAGTCCTGGACGAACTCGAGCCATCGCCGCTATCTCAGGTTCATATCCTTCTGTGAGAAGATGTACCTGAGACTTTGATGGTCAGAATAGATTGTAAAGCGCTCTCCCATCAGATAGTGTCGCCACATCTTCAGGGCGAAGACCACTGCTGCTAACTCCAGGTCATGGGTAGCGTAGTTCTGCTCATGCTACCTCAACTGACGTGATCCATAGTCGATCACGTCCTTCTCCTGTATCAGGACACATCCGAGTCCAGTCCCTGATGCATTGTAGTAAACTACGTACCCAACTCCCTCCTCCGGTAGTCTCAAGATAGGCGTGCTGGTCAATCTCTGTCTCAGCTCTTGGAAGCTCTGCTGACATCTATCTGACCACATAAAGGGTTTCCCCTTCTTCGTTAAAGCTGATATTGGTGCTGAAACTCTAGAGAAGTCTGACAAAAATCTTCTATAGTACCCAGCTAGTCCCAAGAAACTCCGCACCTCCGTAACGCTCCTAGGTGGCTCCCAAGCTAGCACTGCCTCGATCTTCGCAGGATCCACCACTAATTCTGCCTCAAAGATGACGTGTATGAAGAATTGGACCTCACGTAACCAGAACTGACACTTCGAGATCTTACCATAAAGCTGGTGCTCTCGGAGTGTGTCCAGTACAACCCGCAAGTGGTAGGTGTGCTCCTTCTTGGTCGTCGAGTATATCAAAATGTCGTCAATGAAGACCACGACAAATCGATCGAGATATGGATGAAAGATCCTGTTTATGAGGCCCATGAACACTGCTGGAGCATTGGTCTCACGTCGAAAGGCATAACCAAGAACTCATAGTGGCCATACCGACATCTGAAGGCCGTCTTCTGCACGTCCTCGTCCCGAACTCTGAGCTGATGATAGCCTGATCTAAGGTCTACCTTCGAGAACCACCGTGCTCCCTTGAGCTGATCTAAGAGGCCATCAATCCTCGGTAGTGGATACTTGTTCCTCACTGTCACCTGGTTCAGGCGACGATAGTCGACACAAAGTCGCAAGCTCCCGTCTGACTTCTTGGCGAACAATATCGGGGAAGCCCAGGGTGAAACACTGGGTCGGATTAATCCCTTACTCTGCAAGTCCTCCAACTATACCCGTAGCTCTCGTAGCTCAGTGAGGGCCATCCGATATGCTGGGGTGGATATCAGGGCTGTTCTGGGGTATAAATCAATATAAAAGTCTACCTCTCTGCAAGGAGGTAGTCCTGGAACGTCGTCGGGAAAAACGTCCGCATACTGATCCACCACTACAGGAAAACCAGGACTCCGCACGTCAACTGCTCCTAGGATGAGGCTAGCCAACTGATGAGTGATGGGCTGTCCTCTCCTCTACGAGAGTCCATCCTATGCCGTGAAGGCTCCCTTCTCACCGGTGAAGGTGAACCTGCTCCCGTCGGTGCGTACACACCACACCTTGCGCCTAATACAGTCGATCTGAGCATGGACTATAGATAACCAATCCATGCCCAAGATGAAGTCGTAAGGCCTCGACGCCACTAAAAGAAGATCCCAGCCGAAGATCTCACCTCCTAGAGTAAGCTCACACTGCCGGCACCAGTGCGTAATCATCGAGTCTGCTCCCGTAGGAGTCTCTAGCCGTAAAAATCGAGCCAACGGCTCTGTCGGAATCTCCGAGCTCCGAACAAGGGCAGCGACTATGAAAGAATGACTCGCTCCTATGTCTATAAGAACTGTAGAAAGGGTGGAATAGACACAGATAGTACCTCGAATCATATCTGGCGCACCGTGGTCATAGACCTCCGCTGCCTGGAGCTGTGCCTGTTTCTGCCCACCAGCTCCCTGTGGTCAGGGTGGACCTCCTGGGGGTGGTGGTGGTAGAGCCTCAAATCGTCGCCCACCACCTGCTGCTCGGACAACTCCTCTTCCTCGTCCGCCTGCTCCCTACGGACCACCACGGTCGACCCTATGCCTCTGCCTGGGTGGTCCCTCAACCATCTTCTGCTCCTCAGCATGGCGGGTCGGGCAGTCATGAGCCATGTGGCCCTGCCCGCCGCATGCGTAGCACTGTCTGCCTCTCGAAATACTGGCTCTGCGCTGAGTGCCCTGCACCTCTGAGCCAGTGTCCTGAGGTCGTCTGCCTGAGGGTCTGGTCTGCCTGGACCCATGTGTCATACGTCGACTGCCATCTGAAGAAGACTCTGCTACGTGCCGCCCTGCAGTAGGTCTCACCACTGGTGTAGGACTCCGCAAGAAAGTTCTCAATGAGAAGGGCCCACTCCAGTACCCCTGCCTGTGTCGGAATGCTGAGGGAGATCAGTGATGCCCTGATCTCATGCCTCAATCCCTGCTCGAAGGTCCGGGCTCAGAAGAATGGGTCCCGTACCATGTCCGTCGAATAGCGCGAGAGATCAGTAAATCTCGCCGAGTACTGGGTGACCGTCAAGCTGCCCTGCCGCAGCTGTAGTAGCTCCTGGATGCGCACCGCACGGAGGGTGGCTGGGACGAACTCCGAGTGGAAGAGGCTCTCAAAGTCCATCCAAAGGAGAGATGCCTCGTCGTGCACCTGGAGCATCAAGATACACCATCTTCCTGCTGCCGTATGCAGGAGACTCGCTGCAAGGATCACTATGAGGTCTGAGGGTGTCCCTACCAAATGGAAAACTCGTACAACTGCCTCCAGCCAATCCTCGGCTGCTTGAGGGTCCATATCCCCGCGGAACCTGGGCGGTCACTGACGCTGAAACTCATGCAGTGCACTAAGGCGACGTGCACCGTCAGCGGCTGGGGCTGGTAGCATCGGTGGCTCAGTGGGTAGTGGTACCGTCGGTGCCTCTGCTGTCAAAGGGCCCTGTACCGAGGCCTCATCGCTCAGTGGGCTGTCATCACGTACAACACTCGGAACCCTAGCTGGCTGCCATCATGGGGCCATCCTGAAAAGAAACAGGTGCGCCACGGTCAAACAGTATACCTGGTGAGCTGACATAAAGTAATCACAAAGAAAACTTGAAACACACATGCAATCAATGCTTTCGTGCATTAAGTCGGAAATCAGAAGTCAGGGTCCTGGTGTACAGATACATAGGCCGCCCCACCAACACTGGAATCCCGAGACTGATAACCACACCCAATACTCTTAACACTATTGCTTCACATAGAAAAAGATCAGAGTCTTGAGTTCTACGGTAGAACTGAACTCCTATGATACCAATTTGTCACGACCCGTCCTCAGGGCCCATCCCGTGACTACCCCAAGCCCGCCTTCCATAGGCCAGGGGCTGGCGACTAGCACCAAGGCGTAATTCCCAAGAAAAAGGGAAGGCATTGCCTTTGTAAAGTAAACAAACACCATAGAGCAAGCAAGCAGAAGTAAACACTAAGTAAAAACTGGGTATAATAGTAAGTGCGGAAAAGTAAGTGAGCCAGAATACAAACCCAAACTGAAAGTAAAGTACAACTGAAAAAGGGAGTACAACAACTGAAAAGTAAAGCCACAACGTCGAGCCGTCCACTGAAAGTCCCACCTAAAGGGTGGGTTCAGATAGCCTCCACAGCTCCTCGGGTCCAGCCGTCCGCTCCGAGTACATCCCGCCCAGTGGTCCACCTCCAGGTACCGACCTGCTCCGCAAGCCTCAACCACGATCAGCGTTGTCCGTCGTCTGCAACCAACACAACGTAGTGCAGGCATAGCCCGTGTAGGGGTGAGTATAAGCTACTTAGTAGGGACCCCGAGACCCCCGAAGGTCTCCCAGAATCCACAAAGGATAATCCACAAAGGAAAGATACAATCACGAAGTAACATCTGAAACTACTTAGGTATATGCCCATACATATACCTAAGTCATCAATTCTCATTCGGCTCCAACATCCGAGCTCAAGTACAACCAGTCCACATAGGAAATCACAACCCAATCCACACAGAAAATCATAACGTAATCCACACAGGATATCAAGTCAATCTTATCGAATATAAGGATTGAAAGTCAGGATTTAGCTCACACAAGTATACTTCTTCGTAAGATGATAGAGATGATTAGATGTAGCCACAGATTCATCTAATCCATCAGACCCACACAGGATCGATAGGTACTAACCCCTGCAATGACCCACAAAGGATCGATAGGTACTAACCCCCGCAATGACCCACACAGGATCTAACCCACACAGGATCGGTAGGCGCTGACCCACAAAGGACCGCTGAGTGCTGACCCACACAGGATCTGACCCACACAGGATCGGTAGCACTGATCCACGTAGGATCTCTGAGTGTTGTAGTCGTCACCGTCGAATCCACGGAGGATCTCTGTACAGTCGTCATCATCGTCACAGTCACAGCCAGGTCTAGGGTTCCCACACACAACAAGCTCGTTCGGGAGGGTCCGCTCCACGAGCCGAAGGGCTGATACATCAACTGACACATAGTCTGAAGTTGATGTATCCAAAAGTTCCGCATCGTCAACAGGAACTCAATGTCACAGACGGCGCGTCAATCGGACGCCCGGTCTGAGAGTTATTGGCCTTTTCGTCCCAGGGGACCGGTTGGGTTTTAAGTCACAACCAACCCGACCATACTCCAACTGCGTCCAAACCTCGAGCGGAGTAAGCCAAAAGGTTAGTCTCACTAAGAGGAAACCATCAAAGTCGACGACACGTCAATCGGACGTCCGAAGCTCAAGTTATAAGCGTTTCCGCTCCGAGGGCCCGGTTGGTTTCGTGTACAAACCAACCCGGCCGAACCCAAAGTTCTATGAAACCTTGAGTGTAATATGCCGAAACGACCGTCTCGATACAAGGATCTCATTGCAGCTGAAGATGCGTCGATCGGAGGTCCGCAGCCCAAGTTATGGGCGAAAGACCGTGAGAGGTCTGGAATTAGGGGGTTCGGGCCCGGTAACCCCTGGGTCGGCCCGAACCGGGTCGACCCCACCCGGGTCTGGGTCCGGCCCATTAGGGCGCGGCCCAGCCCGGTGGGCATGTCCCGTCTCGGCCTGGGCGCGGCCCGACCCGACCTGGGCGCGGCCCGACCCGGCCTGGGCGCGGCCCGCCTGGCGGGCTCGGCCTGGCCAGCACGGCCAGGCGGCTCGGCCGTAACAACCGAGCGATGAAGGGGGGGGGGATGCTCCCCCACATTGTGAAACTGTGACCCCCATGAAGGGGGGGGGGGGGGGCGCTCCTGCTGGCCAGCCGGGGGTTACGACCCCCGGTGCTTCTCGGAAGCCGGCCGGGCCGGCTGGCCGGCCGTGCTACTGCCACGGGACCCCACGGTCCCGCCCTCCTGCTCCGGCGCCAGCGGCCATAAACCGGCCGCCGCTCCCTGCTCTGCCGCAGCCTTGGTCCATTCGGCACGGTGCGACGACACCGCGCCCCTCCGCCGCGGCCCCGCTCCTGCCGCGATGATTTTGTGGTTCTCCGGCGCCGCGCGTCGGCGCCAAAATCTCATAGCTTCCGCGCGGTGCAATGGCACCGCGTCGCCTCACACGTGCCGCAACAAAATCAAACAAACAAGGGGGAGGAGGGTCGTCCCTGTTTATGCGGTCCGACCTCCTCCCGTTATTGCAATATCAGGCGGCTCAAATTGAAATGAAGAATGGCGACGGAAGTAATTACGAACAAACAATTAAAATAAACCCCTACCTCGAGCGTAGCTGAATGAAGGCTCGTCGCGGAATTGCACATCACGGAAGGAGGCGTCACGGAAGGAGGATCGTCGCGTCGTGGAGAAAAGATTCGTCAGAGTCACGTCGTCGATCTCCGAGGATCCGGCGTTCTTGTCGACCTTCATTAGAGGTCGGCATTCTTCACGTTCTTCGTCGAGGAAGAAGAACTTCAAGAACTTGACAAAATTCTCCCCAGCCTCACACAACCCAACAACTCTAATAAAATAAGAGTTTGTCTTATTTTATTTCTCAATACAAGCATTTTGAAATTCAAAAACGAAACAATCAATTAAATGAATTAATTGCAACGTTATAACCGCCCAAATTAATAGAGGCGTTTCATAAACAGAAAAATGCAAGGGTTGACTTCCACTTAATAGGGGTGCGGGTGCGTTACCTTAATTAGGGGGGGGGGGGGGTGAAGAAAAGAAACTGTGGGGCTCGTGTGGGCCCCACCTCACAAATATCCTACCTAGTGGGTAGGATATTGTGGGTCCCACTCCAATTACTTAGCTTAGGTTAAACAACTTCAAGTAAAATAAAAATTGGTCGCACCATTTTTATTTTATTCCTTTACTTAACCCAAAAATTTAAAAACCACACCCAAGAAAATGAAACTCCAAAAAAGGTGTTTCTAAGCAATTACCGGCGCTGTGATTCAATCGGTGCCCTCAGAATTCTATTTCGATCACCGGTTCAAAAGTTAGAAAAACCCGCTCATTCGTTCACTGAACGTACCCAAGCTAAACTTTGGAAAATGATTCCGGGCACACCGGGCCTCGGAATCAGGTGCCGTCAGAAACTGCGTTCTTGTAAAATCCCAAAGAAAATTAAGAAAAAAATTTCCCTTGAATTTTATGGGTCTTTATAGCCTGATAAAGGTAATTTAGTTTGTTACTAGTGTGGAAAGGCATGCCATTCAAAGAGGGGTTGTATTGAGGTACCCAATAACTATGGCTCTTGTGGATGATCGGGGCACTTGAAGTGATTCTACCATATTTATTCCACTTTTCATAGTGTAACAGAATCATTAACTCCTAAAACTGTGGGGCAATGAGATTATTCATGTACAAAAGGGTTCTAGCCACATACATCCAGAACGAAGCTTCTTCACATAGTGGAAGAGTCTCTAGAGGAAGTGGATACGGGTCCAGTGACTGTGAGAGATACCATTACTATAACTTCATTATTAGTGATTTCTCTATTTGATATTGGTGCATCTCATTTTTTTATTTCAACTCCTACCATTAATATTCTAAATCTTCATATGGAGCTTTTATCTTGTGCAATGGATATCACAACACCCCTTGGTACGAAGAGAGAGAAAGGTCTCTATAGTCCTTTTTGTGTTTTCTTTTTATTAGATGTTGAGTTTGATTGGATTTTTTTGATAATCGACATGAAATCTCTTGACTTCATTTTTAGGATAGATTGACTCATTTCCAATAAAGCTTGAATTGATTGTTATATTTGATGGATCTCCTTTACTACACCTAGTGGTGTGTGTCGTGTCTTTAAAGGTGAATGATTCCCAAGGTCAGGAAGAGTTGGAACTTCTTATCTGGAGTTGGGGAAATTAATATTGATGTATACCTTTGATGTGGAGTGGGAATCTTTGAGCAGTGATCTCCTACCACTTGTCATTGAGTTTCTTGATGTGTTTCCTCCTAACTTATCTGGTTTTCCACCGATGAGGGAGGTTGAGTTTTCCATTGACTTAATTCCTTATACTCAACTAGTTTCTATTCTCTTGTACTGCATGATACCAGCTAAAATGAAAGAGCTGATGTCCTAGTTGGATGATCTTCTAAAGAAAGGCTTTATATGCCCAAGTGTGTCACCTTGGGTGGTTCTGGGTTTCTTTGATAAGAAATATGATGGTTCACTTCTCTTATGTGTTGATTACCATAAGCTCAATCAAGTGATGGTAAAGAACAAGTATCTTTTACCACGTATCAATGATCTATTTGATTAGTTAAAAGGGTAAAAGTGGTTCTTGAAGATGGATCTTTACTCTGGTTACCATCAGTTAAGGATAAAAGAATATGACATTTAGAAAATAACCTTTCAGAGCAGGTAAAACCATTATGAGTACCTTGTTATGCTCTTTGGTATAACCAATTCTCCGACAGTTTTCATGGAATTAATGAAGATGATTTTCCATGATTATCTAGATAGTTTCATGGTAGTCTTTATAGATGAAATCCTCCTTTACTCCATGACCAAGGAGGATCATGTGCATTATCTGAGAAAAGTTCTGAGTTTTTTGAGAAATCACCGACTCTATTCTAAACTTTTAAAGTGTGATTTCTAGATTAGGGAAGTGAAATTATTAGGGAACATGGTGCTGGAACATGGTATTTCAGTTGACCCTGAGAAGGTGAAATATGTTATGACATGGGAACAACCACAAAATTTCTTCGAGATTTAGAGCTTCTTGGGCTTAGTTGGATACTATCATCAGTTTGTGAAATAATTCTCAAAGTTTTCTTCTCTGATGACTAATATCAATTGGAAGGGAGTAAAGTTTTATTGTGATGTAAAATGCTAGAGTTTCTTTGTTGAGCTTAAATGTATTCTGACTAATACATCGACATTGACACTTCTAGATGCTGGACATGGCTATATGGTATTTTGTGATGCATCAAGTTTAGGATTGGGATGCATTATTATGTTGGGTAATCATGTTGTTGCCTATGGATCTCATCATCTTAGGGTACACAAGAAGAATTATCCAACCCATGACCTGAAACTTGTAGCTATGATTCACACGCTTAATATTTGGCCCCATTACCTTTACAAAGAATGGTTTACCCTGTATTCTGACTACAAGAGCTTGATTTATATCTTCTCTAAAAAATATTTGAATCTCCACCAATGGTGTTGGGTGGAATACCTAGAATATTTTGATTTTGACATCATCTATCCTCGAGGAAAGGGAATGTCATTGTAGATGCCTTGAGCCAGAAACTTACAATCCAAGTAGTAAAGGAACCATCAAAAGAGTGGATTTTGATGGATCTTTTTGCACAATTGCATATTGGAGTTCAAGAGAAAGGGGATGAAGTTTCTTTGGAAAATGTTTAGTTGAAACCTTCTCTTCTTGAATTGATTCTTCAGAAGCAACAACATGATGATGAGTTCAATAGCATTAGATACTCTCTTTATTATGGGGAGATAATTTCTCAGTGATCATTCTCAAAAGTGGTAATTATATGCTATCATAATAATTTTGTAGTATCATCTTCAATAAGGAAAGCTATAATGGGGTATTTTCATTATTCTAGTGGATAGTGCACCTAGGAACCGCGAAGATGTTCTATGACATGCGATGACAGTTCTAGTGTCCAGGTATGAGACAAGTCATTTCTGAGTTCGTTTTTCATTGTTATACATGTCAGTAGGTGAAGACTGAGCACCAAAAACCTTCAGGTTTTCTCCAGCCTCTTCTAATCCCTACTTGGAAGTGAGATGAGATCTCTATGGACTTTGTGTTTGGGTTTTCATGTACCTATATAAAGAATAATGTGATATGTGTTGTGATCGATAGGCTAACGAAATCAGATCACTTCTTACCCATTCGTGATAAAACCAAAGTTTAGGAGTTAGGAAATCTATATGGTAAAGATATTGTTTGTTTTTATAGAGTTCCACATGCTATAGTATCTAATAGGTATTCTTGGTTCACTTATCACTTTTTGAGAGTTCTTCTGAAGGAACTGTTATCTCACATCCATTTGAGTATGACATACCATCCACATTTGGATGGCCAGACAGAAAGATCTATAAAGATTATTAAGGATATGATTCACTCTTTTTTTCTCAACTTTGGTGGAGAAGAGGATGATCACTTGGGGTTGGTTGAGTTTTCTTATAACAATAGTTACAATTCCACGATCAGAATAACTCCTTTTGATCCCTTGTATGAACGACCATGTAAATCTCTGCTGTGTTGGTTGGAGATTGGTGAAATTTCCTTGGTTGGACCAAGTTTGGTACAAGAGAATACAATAAAGAGTAAGCTAATTCATTAAATAATGTTTATGACACATAGCCAGTATAAATCTTATGCTGGTCGTCACCGTAGAACTTTGGAGTTCTTAGTTGGTGACCATGTGTTCTTGAAGGTTTCACCTTGATTGGTTCATCAATAGTTTGGGAGGAAAGGGAAGCTTGATTCTCAGCTTGTTGGAACATTTGAGGTTTTTGAGAAGGTGGGGAAAGTTGCATATCCTTTATCTCTTCCACCGCAATTAACATCGATACATAATGTGTTTCATGTATCTCAGCTCTGTAAGTATTTATCTGATCTCTCTCCTGTTCAGATTTGGAGTGATCTTGAAGTTGAGGATGATTTATCTGTGATCGAGCAGCCAGTCATAGTAGTTGATTCTGAAAACAAGTTAATTTGTGGTAGGATGATACCTTTGGTTCGTGTGCCATGGTAGCACAGTTCTAATTCTCATGTGACATGAGAGAGAGAGACACTGATAAGAGAGTAGTGACCTCATATTTTTGGCATAGAATCTTATTCTTATACTTTCCAGGGACAAAGGGTTTTTATGTTGGGGAGGTTGTAACATCCTGTTACCTTTATATTAGGTACATTCTAAACCTAGTTGTGGTTTGCCTTTTTTGTTTTCTGGGTAAGGTCAAGAAGGAATTGAGGGGATACCTATTATGGTAAAGTCTAAGATTTGTGGGATTCTCAGCTTTAACCAGTCATTTTTGTATCCTACTAGAGAATTACATGCCGTGTAACATGGTTACACTATTTGTAAATCTAAAAATGAAAATAATTTATTTTAAGAAAAAGGCAATGTATTTTTTAGAAAAATATGAAAATTTTCAATTACACGACATGTAACTGGGTTACACGTCGTGTAAAACCCTAAGCCTTGATTTTAAATAGGCATTATGGTAGAAATTTCATTTATTATTCTTCTAGTATTCCTTTCTCTCTACTTAGATCCTTACCTAGGATATTTTGGGAGCCTCCGACCCCTCCGGGCCATTTCATTCGGCGATTGAACATTGTGACAATCATAGTGTCTCTTTCTAGGTAAGCGTTCTTAGTGCCTTTTTGTCTATTTATCTATTACTTCCCTAGGGTTTGATGGATTATCTTTAGATTGATGGATCTGAGCCGTGTATTATTAAATCTCATTTCTATGTTGAGTCCTTAGATATTCTGTGCCTTCATTCTTGTTGGTGGGTTTTGTTGATGGTGTTGTACTTTTGTGAGGAAGGTAGGTGGTTCCGTCTTTGGTTGACAATTTAATTAACCTTTAATTGCTTGATTTAAATTTAATTTTATTTAAAATTATATTGCATAAATTGAATAAATTTCTTTTAATCATTTTATTAAAAACATAATTCCAGTGAATTGGAGTTTTGGTTTGCTTTTACATGAAATTTGGAAAACCCCCAATTCCATTAAATTGGGACATGTTTATGGAATGGATAGAATTTGTTTGAAAAATTAAATATTTGAATTAAATTTTGGAATGTTTATTTGATGGAAAATTGTGAAAAACATGAATTCTAGTGAATTAGGGATTTTTTATGAAATTTATAGAATTTGTTTGAAAATTAAATTGTTGAATTAAATTGTAAAATTGGACTGTGAAATTGCATGAATTGGTTTCAAATCCTTATTTATAAAAAATGGATTAAAATGGTTTTGGTGGAAACCCAATGGTTTTATCTTTTTGTAAAAGACATGTTTTTTATTAAAAACTTGTTATGGGTTTTAAAGAGAAAAGTTTCATATTTTAAATGGGGGATGACATTTAACTATATTTTAAGCAGTCTTGAAGTAAATTTCCCATCATTGTTTGTACTTGAGAACACGCAAGCCTTAGGTAGTTAGTGAGTTAATTTTGGAAGCAATTTATGATTTACAACATTCTAAAACATTATATAATTACATCCCATTCCTTAGGCAATGATGAAGATTCCCCTTTGCCTTAATACCAAAAGAGCATATGTACATATTTTCCATTTCATAGTGTTGAGTCCCTATATCCTAGAACTTTCATACCTATTTGGGACATGACCATGTTTCTCACTTATTTGAATTTAAAATGTATATTCAATTATTGTAAACTGTTTTACATGCCTTGAGAATTTATATAAATTTTTTATATAAATATGTTTATTTAATCCATTTTGTGAAAATTTCCATCTATATAAAGCACCCTTTGATTAAAGGTTAATTAAATATTTTGAAATACATTTCAATCATTTGAAATTTTAAGTATGAATTTCTAATGTATTTCAATCTTTTAAATTGTATGCATGATTTGTTTAAATATGCTTTTGTGAATGAAAAACCTATTTATTTGAAAATTGAAAGAAATTTTTTGGTTAATTTGATATTGACTATTGTTATAGAATCCTTGGGTGAAATAATAATTTTTTTTGACTCACACACTAATTGTGTCTATATCCTTCCAAGTTTGGGAAATGGAAATAGATCTCTTAGATATGGATCTAGCTATTGAACCTTGGACTTGGTGAGTTGTGCCCTTTGGGACTTGGGATGTTTTCCCTATTTTGGTAAATTGGTTGTAGTATTTTGGGATTTATTTCCTTGTTGACTTCTGGTATATTACTTCCAGAGGAGTTTCTTTGGATATGCATACTATCTTGTTTTATTTTACTTATTCATTTTTTTTAAAATATCATTCCCACTTTCAGTTTGTGTGATGCCAGGTGCTAGTTGCCGACCTATAGGGATCGAGAATCCCCTTCGGGCTATGTGAGGACCAACTCAGTTATCAAGTTACCAGGGTACCCATGTTGGTTCATGACATTCAAAACCTTAGTAAATTGGTTGTACATATCATGGATTCATTCCATTGAAAACAAAAGTAATATTTACTTAGAATATTAGGTCTAAGATAGTGTTAACACAATAAAAATAAAATCAAAATTTAGTCAAAATATATTTTGCATTTATTATCCATTAGAGAAAGGCTCTGATTCCATTTTTTAGTCCATATATGGATGAAAAGATAAAATGGGGGGATGAATAGTCCTTTTAATTTTTTTAAAATTAATTATAAAATTATCATAGTATTATCAATAATAGATGAAGGTGAGTGTGGTGTTCAAATAGTTAGGTAGTGAAATACAAATAAATAATAAGAACACCAAGATTTTTCTAGTAGTTTAGTTCACCATATGTGAACCTAGTATACTCTTCCCCTACAACATAGAGAGAGGATTAATACTCACTAAAACAAATAGAGAAGTGTTTTACGGGTCCAGACTCAACCTAGCCTATTATAGGGAATAATAGACCTTTTTCTACATTTTCTAGGAATATGAAGAACCAAATGTTTTATAAAGAGAAATCCTAACCTATCACTCAGTCTTTTACAGGCACAAATAGAACCTAGTATATAACACAAGAAATACCAAACCTATATGATCATGCTTTTTGATCAGGTAAGTATAAATTGAAACTACCTTTTGAAGGAGGTATAACCTGTTTGTAAAAACTATGAAATTAATACACTTTTGAAAAAATAATAAAACTAACTATAATATCCTAAGGTGATGATAAAGATATATGGTGTAGAAAAATGGCCTTCAGGCCTTCAATATTTTATGAATAATAAGGAAATTTATGAAATTAGTAATCTACAAAAAATTAGAATAATGGACTTGTTGTATCTCTATGATTCAATGATTCAATTATTTTTCTTACTTCATGTCACTCTTGCACCACTTTACTTCAACCTTATTTATAGGCAAAATCCCCAATGGTTACTTTTCTTCAAAAATCCCTTGGATTTTCTAAATGTGGGTGTTTCCTAATACTTCAATATAAAAATAAATGGTTAGAAATGGAAATGTATTAATGTTTGAAATATTTTAAGTATCGAACTCAAAATCAACATTTAATCCCCATAAATCTTCTCCTGGTACCATTGTATCGAGGTCCTACTACAATTGGAATATGGGAGAAACTTCTTCTATTTGAGAAGATATTAAGGGAATTATACACCTAGCTTAAGGATATGTTATATTTTGTAAAGCGCTCATAAAGGTAATCTTGTATAAGAGTAACTCACATAAGGGTAACCCTAAAATTCAACACGCTCTGTAAAGGTAACAAGAGTTGTGTAAAGGTAATCCAAAATTTTCACTAGAGGGTAATATTCAACTCATGTAAGGCTAATGAATTTCATAAGGGTACTCATGTAATGGTAAAGGACCTGCATAAAGTTAAATAACACTTTATACAACTCACATAAACGTAAAATTAATTTTAATAAAGGTAAGCTCTAGTCTCAATAGGATGAATAAAGGTAATTCTTATCTCATGTAAAGGTAATGTGACATTCCACCCCTACTCATTGTTTTTAGAATACATGGTGGTGCTACTTGGCCTTAGGTGACCTCCCCAAGACACCAAAGTTGAAAATAAATACAAAGGGCCTCAAGAAAATTTGAGGGATGATTTTCCCTTTAAAGATAAAACAACCAAACTGACATAACAACAAACATCCAATCCTCTATATTACACATGAACAAAAAAGTAAAACTCAAACATAACCAAAACAATAATCCATATCATAGAACAATATCAGAGTTATAATGGAAACCAAAGACAATATCTAGAGAAAACCAAGGTACTATGAGACCCAAATACAACCAAAAGAAATAATCACAAGCAACACACAACCAAGCTCTAAGATCCAAGCTCTAAATCCACATGTTATGCCCACAAAATCAAGACACATAACTGGAGAAATATGATACCACGTATTTTGCTATATCCCAATAGATAACATCTTCAAACACACCGAAGATCCCAAGATGGGGGTATGTATAAACTCAGTAGTATTTCCTCAATGACTTCTCAACTCATGCCACTATGAAAAAACATGTTAGAAAAATTTATATATAATAGTTTAAAAGAAGTTTTAACTAATTTATATCAAGACCATAAATAATTTCCAAGGAAATAAAACTAAGTTCTAAAACCATTTAATTTCATTTTACATACCCATAACCATGTTTCCACACACACACACACCATTCATGCTCATGTGACAGTTCCATACTCATGAGCGGTGTCTCATCGATCCACCAAGTCATCACAAGGTAACCAATACCAGGTGCCCCAATGGCACACACCCCTTCCATAGGGTCACATCAATGAATACACTCACACCAACCATGTATGCCAAAACCTATTCCAAAATCATTTCACATAAAACCAACTTTATCTTTAAAACCAATCATCAACAACTTGTGAAAATAAAAGAAAATCCATAATTTTAAAACTAGTATTTTAAAATTATAACCAAAGAGGAATATTTCAAGAACCATCATTTTCCAAAAATTTTAAATACATAACCAAAATGGGGTTAGCATTAAGAATAAAACAAGAATTTAACAATAATAACAAGCAAATCATTTGATAAAAACTAAGCCTTTAAGTTTTAAATCAAGTGGAGATAGGAGAGAAGCCATTTACTTCTCAACAGTTGACGAAAACAAACAATATCACTACAAAACTCTAGATATGATCAAAAACCACATTCCCTTCACTATATCCAATAATATATCATTAAGATTAACATCAAAAAACATATCTATGGTTACAATAGGGAGGATAAGAATGGATCTAAGGAAAATAGGGAAGAATGGGTACTTACTGAAGAATCCGAACTTCCAATACATTTTGATCCACCTAAGAATTACTTCCTGATCAAATGGGATCATCTATCAAGCCTAGGTAGAAAAATGAATTTGAGTTATTGAGGGATTAGAAAATTATATAGGGTCATAAGGCTTAATTCAGATTAGATCTGCAATTTTTGGTGTGCCAACTGTATGCCACACTGTTATGCTTCATGGTTTGGAAAAAAGTGCACTAACCATGTGGTGTTACTATCTCAATCCAACCCTCACATGGTTGGCTTGCATGAGTAGAAAAATCATGCATCAACCATGTTTTTACCATTATTTCAAGATGTATGGTTTCCCCTAGACACTCTCATGGTTTGACTAAACCTTTTACCAACCATGCATTGCCCAGTGTCCACTATTTACCCGTGCATAGTTTCCTGGAGGTGTTGAACAATTTCTACTAACTGTTCACAAATTGAGAACCTCCATAAAATCCTCCAAAACATTTCAAAAACCCTCATAACCTTCCAAAACTTAACCCGATAATTATATATGCTCAAAATAAATGAATAAAGGGTTATTTAATTAAAACCAAGATGGCTACATTATCCCCACCATTTGTATTTCCATACTTAGAAAGTAGAAACAAAATATTATCTTGGAAATAGTGGTCCACTATTCGAGCATTTTATTTTATCACTTCCTTGTTTCTTCTTGAATTTGACCATGTTTCCATAAAATCTTCACTAGACCAATGATTTTCCCATGGAGTATTTTCTCTTGCCCATCCATAATCCATACTAGCACATGAATCAATGTAGCATATAGCTCTAGTTCAGTGTGATCCCATCAAATCACATGGTCAGGATTTGGTTAGTATTTCTTCAAATGAGATACATAAACACATTTTAAACTGAATTGAATCTTGGTGTAAATTCTAACTGACGTGACACCTCACCAACCCATTCAAGTATCTCAAAAGGGACAATGTACCATGGAGACAACTTGTTATGCTTACCAAAATGAAAATTCCAAAGACTTGGAGAGATTCTCAAGAATATATGATCACTCACCTCAAACAATAGTGGTCTCTGATGATGATCCACATATGATTTCTAACGACTCTGAGCTATCTCCATCTTTTTTATGATCAAATTAATATTCTTTGTTGTCTCCTGCACAAGGTTGAGTCCAATTAGTGAAGTATCACATGTTTTCACCCAATAAAATGCAGAACGACCTAGACTCCAGTACAATTCATCAAAAGGAGACACATGTATCGATGCCTGATAACTGTTATTAGATAAAAACTACACTAAGGGTAAATATTCCTCCCATGATCCACTAAAATAAATTACAAAAGACCTAAGCATGTCCACCAACATTTGGATTGTCCGTTCAAACTGTCCATCTGATTGAGGATGATAAGCTGTTCTCTTAGTCAAATAGGTTCCAAGGGATTTCTGTAAGAATATCCAAAAATGAGACGTAAACTTGGGGTCTCAGTCATATACGACCGAGATTGGAACTCCGTTCATGTTTATAATTTTCTGTATATAGAGTTTGGACATGTCTTCCACCGTATTAGTTTCCTGAATATGGATGAAGTGAGTTGTATTTTTGAGTAAATCCACTTTCACCCATATGAAACCATGTTTCCTAACCATACTTGTTAGACATATTACAAAATATATGGCTATATGCTCCCATTTCCAATCAGGAATCGGTAATACCACAACATACCAGTGGGCCGTTGATGCTCAGCCATAACCTGTTAGTAGGAGAGGCATCTCAAGACATAATCCACTATAGATATTTTCATTAAAACCCATTAAAACTATGTTTTCAATGATTTATACATTTTATGTTTTCCTAGATTAACATACCATCTCATGATAGACATTAATAAGTTGTTCTTGATAAGCCAAAGGTATGACCATCCAATCTTTAAACCGTGGCAACAAACTATCATCCAACTTCCATCCCTCAATGGTCTTCCCACTATTGAGTTTTGACCTCATAGTAACACAATCAAGATTAGATATTTGAGAAAATCTAACTTGCTCAACCAAATCAAGAACAAAAAAATCTGGAAAGAAAACTGCAACATCACCTTGTTCTACATAATCCAGATGTATATCTGTTATGACTGGCATTAATTGCCACTGGTCAAAAGCCTCTTTAGATAACTAAGCATATAAATTCAAACTCAATGAATCCACTACAGAGTTCACTTTACCGGGTGTATACATCAAGTTGAAGTATAACATATGAAGATACGAAATCCATCCACACTTCCATAAATTCAAATCAATTTCTGAGAAAATTTGTTTTAAACTCTTATGATATGTAAACACCATGAATTTATCACCAATGAGATAAGATGAAAAGACTTCAAATCATGGACCACAACATCCAATTCAAAATCATGTGTTGGTTAGTTCTTATCATGAAACTGTAACTACCATGATTCGTAAACAACAACATGCTCTCCATGTATGAGAACACATCCAAACCCAGATCCTGATACATTATAATAGACTACATAGCCCTATACAGACTTTGGAAATGTGATGATAAGTATTGATGAAAGTATAAACTTAAGTTCTTGAATGGATTTATGGAATTACTCATTACATTGGAAATGAACGCCTTTTCTTGTCAAAGTTGTCATCAGTGAGGCCAAATGTGAAAAATCACATACAAAGCATCTGTAGTATTCCTCTAAACCAAGGAAACTATGTATCTTAAAGACATTATTTTTTGGTTTACAAGAGATAACAACTTCTATCTTTTTAGGATCTAAAAAAATTCATTTTTCCAAAATGACATGGACAAGGAAACACACCTCTTGTATCTAGAAATCATACTTTGATAACTTGACATACAAAAAATTCTCCCTTAAGATACATGACACTATAGTCAAGTGTTTATCATGATCCAATTTTTTCCTAGAATACACTGATATATCATCAAAAAACATGACCACAGAGGAATCTATATATATTGGAAAGATCTAATTCATCAATTCTATAAAGATGGATGATGTATTCATTTGAAAAAAGGCATAATGATAAACTCATAATGGCCTTATCTGCTTCTGAAAGCTATCTTTGGAATATCCTCCTTTGGAACTCATAGTTGGTGATTTCTTGAATACAAGTTAATCTTAGAGAACTGATAATCTCCCCTCAATTGATCAAATAGATCATAAATTCATGTAAGAGGATGGAAATTATTTATCGTAACTTGGGTTAAGTTTATGATAATCAACACAAAGTCTAAGTGTTCCATCCACCTTCTTCACAAAAAGAACCAATTCACTTTATAGATATGTGATCAGTCAAATGAAACTTTATTTTACAACTCTTATAACTCTATCAATTATATTGGTTTCATCTGATAAGATAGAGGGGAAATAGGAATGGTCCTCAGTAAGATATCAATAGTAAAATACACTTCTCTTTTGGGTGACAACCTAGAGAAATTTTATGAAAAAACATCAAAAAATCATTCAACTATAATTTGAAAATCTCTATTCCAAAACTCATCCATAGATACCAAAGTAATTGATACTAATTGATAGGATATGATTCCAACTACCAGTTCCAAAAATACCATTCTAGTATCCTTTTAACTCAATATCCTGTAAAGAGATGCTTGATTCCATCAAGAGATGTGAATATAATTTTACGGGCATAATAATTGATGTGGGCATTGAATGATGTCAACCAATACATACCAAAAATCAAGTCATGGACACCCATCTAAACAATAAATATATCCCAAATCAACTCAGATCTATCGATATTTATAGAAAAATATTTACACATAAAGGTTCTACATTGTCTTTGTCTAAGAGGAGTTTGAAGTTTCAAAATAGAAGGCATCATCTCAACATGCAAACCCATATGATGAACAAATCAAGAATAAATAAACGACTGAGACATTCCTGTATAAAAAAAGTTATACATAAGGTTATAATTCAAAATAATCACACATCTCACTATATAAGGATTTGATTGATCATCCATGATCATTTTCTTAGCTCCATACATTTTCTCACTCACTGAATTTTTCTCTTTAATACCCTATTGAGATTACATAGTTTGAGGAGTCATGATGTTCCTAGAATCACCATGCCTCACTCAGTTCTAAAGACGAGAATTATTATGATTCCCTTGACTTGCTGAAGCATACAATGTCTGAGAGACATGAGATGTGTCTCTAGCACCCGACCTTGGGGAACTATGACATTAATCACTAAATATGTCCCATCTATTTTCAATTATGACAAGCTCTATGTTGTGATATAAAATCTTGTTTCATATGATTGAAAGAACCATGTTTAAAACATTTCGACTTACTTTTTGGTTGAGGAGGAATGTTTACTGATCCCATAGCCTAATTTTGAGTTACCCCACCACTCTTGAAGTAGGTGTCCCTCATCTGTTTATACCCAACATTGTAATTTACACCTATTTCCACATGAATAAAAATACCACATCCAAACATAATTCTTGAGATATCCCTTTCTGTCACTATCACTCTATTTACATATTCTATATAGTATGTTATACACAAATTTTCAATCTTTGAGAAAATATCTAGTCGTAACTCCGACTAAAAAATGCGTGCCTTTAAGGATTCACTTGCATCAAATTCCAATGCAAAATGGAATAGATTCTTAAATTTAGTCACATACTATGTCATCGAACAGTTATCTCCCTTCAAATTGAAGAATTCCATTGTTCTATAAATCTAAAAGGTGCGGGGATATAATTTATTGTTAAACAATTCCTCAAAAGCCTCCCATGTCACAACTTGGTCCAAATTAGCATGAATTGTTAATTCAAACCACTAGCATGAAAAATAATCCAAAATATTCATCGTCAAATTTACTTTTAGTTTTTATGGTGTCCCAAGGAAGTCAAAAATTCAATTCATCCTACTCAACTAGACTTCTGTTTTTTCCAGTTCAGAATCCCCCCAAAAGGTGGTTGGATTCTGCTTTTGGAACTAAACCAAATGGTCCACTTCTTACAGTTCATAATTTTGATTGCCCATATCCATGGACTAAAAATCCTAGAAAATACCTTGAACCAAATGTTCATTCACCTATGACTCAGGTTCAATCACATTCTCAACAACATCTTCTGATTGATTCCCATGACGCCTACCCGGTGCCATTCGCTATACCCAGAACAAATATCTATTTCGTTTTTCTCATTAGTAACTGAATACTTAGCAATTAAAATTCAAAACATCAACACATATCACAATATATATTTCCAAAATTCAACCATTATTAACATTTTAATCAATTTTGAAAATACTATAACCATACTTTTCAAAAAAACCATTTTCACTATTTTCAAAGATCATCACTTTTTGTCCATTTTATAAACCATTAAAATTAGGATAGATAATGTAGTCCTAGTAATAAATCTTTATATCAATGCAAGACATGAAACTCTACTGGAAGAAGATTGCATTTTTTTGTTTTTAATTTTGAAATGAAGTTTGATTAAAAAGACACAACAAGAAGATGTTTTTTTAGAAAATATTTTAAAAGGTGTAATAGATATAACTATAACTATTACTTCACTTATTAATAATTATCATTTAAATCAATATCTACTTAATTATGATCTCCTAATTTGTTATCCCTCGAACCCTACGAGAGTTAACTTAACTACAAAGATGAAATTACTTAAACCCTAGGCTAGCTTCGGAACATGCAATCGCAACACCCTGCTTTGATTGATGTTCTAAGATTAGATTATGGTCAGTGGTAAATTAAGGCACATAAAAACTATGGAAATGACGATTAATTGAGTTTAGGGATTGTATTTGAACTCTACAAATTGATCCCTTGTGGTTTTGAATTACCGGTTAAGGTTGCGCTCTCACAGTTCACACAATTCCCGACCTCGCGTGTTTTGTGTTAACTATTCAATTGCTTGATTAGTTTAATTTAAATTAAAAAATCAATTAATAGATCATAATATGTGAATTAAATTAGCTCATTGATTCAAAATAAATGAATTAAGAAGGATATAGGTCAATCGATTACTAAAAAGAACTACTCTTCCATGGGTGGCGTAATCATCGTAGAAGTGTTTTGCATGTGCAAAGGTTTATAATGGGTATAACCCAATAACGATTCTACTCAAGAATTAAAACCCAATTAGGAATATTAATAGAAGAATAAATTTAAACAAAACAGAAGAAAATATGAGGAATAAAAGAAGATCAAAGAAGTTTATTACACAAATGAAAACATTACAAAATAAAGAAGAGAAGGAGGCTTCGATGAGGGGATCCTTGCTTCAAGAGCTACCCCTCTTACAATGGTTGGAGAATTTGGGTGAAACCAATTCTAATATGCCTATAATCTAATAATACACGTCCCAACCCCACCAAATGATAAAAACACCAATTTATAGAGTGGTGGGGAGGCTAGGTTCAAAGTGGTTTCAAGTGTGAATGAGGAATCTCGGCCAAATATTTTATGCCAACTTTTACTGACCATTTGACCACCAAAACGCGTGAATTGGCCGGCCTTCCAGAAGGATCATATGTGTGGATATGGGGCATCTATATCCTATAAAAATTTGGGCTCAATAGAAGCCCATATGAAGGAGTTATGTCCGAAATACAGAAGCTTCTCCATTCTGAAGAGTCCAGCCCAACTTTGACTTCATGGCCAATTTTCAACAACAAAATGCACTATTTAGCTCTAGTGTCCTGAATAAAAGTTGTAGATAATTAAGTTAGGAACACTTTTAAAAAATTTAAAATTCAAATAATAACTATAAAAATATTTATCTTTGAAATACGACAGTGAACTATAAATGGTAAAACTGGAATTTTCATCAAATATTCAAATGAATGATCTACTCCCAAATACTTTCTAATTAAACATATTTAACACAATGTGAGGAAATTATATCATTTATTATCAATTAAATATTCAATAAAATAGTGTTTTATCAAACTCTCATAGACTAAACCCATGACGATGAGGTGACAACTCACCTAGAAGTGTCTCCAAACACTTTTTTACCCAACTTCTGTGATAAATTTAAGGTCAACATAAAAAGGTTAGAAATGTATTTTTTATTCTATACATTCCAAGTTTTGACAATTATATCTCCTTTATATCAACTGAACTCAAGTAATGAACAATAAATATACCATTTTTCCCAAAATCAAATATGGATTGACCAAGACTGATACTATTTCCAACTCTAGGATTGAACAAAATATTATCATTTCCAACTACAAGACTAAACAAACTAATAAAATTTGTAACATTACACCCCTCCGCATTGGCTCGAGAAGAGATGGTGGTTCCACTGGGCCTTATGTAAAATCTCCAAGACATCAAAGGCTGGAAATAAATTCCAAGGGCCTCAAGAACATTTAGGTAATGATTTTACATTTAAATATGTTTCTGAATTAACTGAAGCTTCTTTGATATCTCCTACACAAGACTCAGTCTCAACAACTCTGACTCACCTGAATCCATTCAACATAATGGTGATCTATATGAACTACTATAAAGTAACTCATATGTTTTCATCTTGATAGAATCATGATAATTGTTGTTATAGGTGAACTCAATGAGAACTAAATTCTTCTCCTAATACCCACTAAAATCTAGGATGAATGTATATAGCATATCCTATAGAACCTGAATAGTACGTTCTGGTTGACCATCTATCTGTGGTTGAAAAGTCATACTCAGAAACACCTAGGTACCCAATGCCTTCTGTAAGCCTTTATAGAAGCACAATTTAAAGAAAAAATCATGATATGAAACTATGAACAGTGGAACCCTGTACAAATGGACTATCTTCCAAAAATACATATCCTCCAACTTATCATCTATGAAAGTTTCTTGTATAGGGAAGAAATGGGATCAATCAGTCCATAATCACCCATATCACGTCATTATTTTGAGGGGACCTTGAAAGACCTACCAAAAAGTCCATGGTAATGTCATCCCACTTTAATTCCAAAATGGGAAATGACTATAACAAAACATTAATTCATTGATGACTGACCTTCACCTACTGGAAGGTATAGCATTGTGACACAAAACTTTCAATCTACCTTTTCATGCCTAGCCATGACATAGTTTGCAGCACATTTTGGCCAAACCCAGATGCACTGTCCACTTTGAGGTATGGAACTCACACATCAACTCCTCATACATACACGTAGTCACAACAACATAGTTCCAAACATAGATGATATCATCCTAATCTACAGTCAACTAAAGTGGTGACTCCCCACCTTCAAGGCTTTCCCTCAAGGAAAAACACTTCAGATCCTCATACTACCTTCCCATAATCCATGTCAAAAGTGTATAATCAACTAATAAAGACATAAGGGTCATCTTCTCTTGGCCCTCCTGAACATATATGTGCATCTCAGCCAGAAAATTCATCATCTTCCACTCATATCTAGACTCTTGGACTGCCTAAGTTTTTTTCTTCTATCTTAAGGCATCAGCAACACTATTTCCCTTCCCGAGCATATAGGCAAGCTCAAAATCAAATAACTACATCTAGACAACCCATTTCCACTATCGGAGTTTCAAATATCACTAGGAGAAGATGTACTTAATTTTTTTTATCGGTATACATCGTAAAATTTTCTCCCAATGGGTAATAACACCAACACTTTAAGGCGTAAACCACCACAACTAACTTGAGATTGTGTGTAGGGTAATTATGTTCATGTGGCCTCAACTGACATGATCCATATGCCACAACTCAATCGTTCTACATCAAAAACTTCCCCAAGTATAATCCTGGACACATCACAAAATAAGGTACACTCCTCACCTGTCTCAGGTAGGATCAAAATCAGTGCAGTAGTCAAACACTTATTTAACTCCTAGAAAGAATACTCATATGCTTCAGACCATTCAAACTTGATACCTTTTTTATTCAAGATTGAAAGTGATTCTTCCAAATAGGAAAAGTATTTGATGAATCTCTAAGTATATCTCGCTAAACCCAAAAATATTTGGATATCAAAAACATTCTTGGGATATTCCTAAGGAACAACTGCCTAAAATTTCTCTAAGTCCATCGACACACCTTCCTCAAAGATTATGTGACCCACGAAATGTACCATGTCGATACAGAATTGACACTTATATAGCTTGACATATATTGTATGATCTCCCAGTGTATTCAGGACAATGTCGAGATGTTGGGCATGATATTCATGATTTTGAGAGTACACCAAGATTTCATTGAAGAAAACAACCACAAAATGATCCAAGTATAGGTGAATTTTCAGTTCATCAAGGCCATAAACACAGCCACACCATTCTTAATCCTGAACGACATCATGAAAAACTCATATAGGCCATAAATAGTTCTAAAATAAGTATGTAGTATACCAAAAGGTCTCACTCTCAAATAATGATACCCTGACCTGAAATCGATCTTAGAGAACACACAATCACCCCTCAGCTAGTTAAAAAGTCATCCATATGTGAAAGAGGATACCGATTCTTAATAATCATCCAATTAAATTACCTATAATTGATACATAAATGAAAAATCCCATCCTCCCTCTTATAAAACAAAATAGGAGAACCCCTAGGGGATGTAATTGGATGGATAAAACCCTTTTAGATCAATTCTTCCAGTTAATTCTTCAACTCTTGAAGCTCTATTGGAGCCATTTCGTATGGTGGAATAGAAATTGGATCATCTCCTAGCATGAACTAATTTATAAACTCAAAATCTATCTCAGGTGGAAGCCCTGAGAAGTATTTAGGAAACACATCCTAAAACCGATCCACTACAGGAGGAAAGACACTATGATTCACACCCCCATCATCCAATAAATTTTTTGAAACCAAGGTGGTGATCTCCCCCAATTGCTAATGAAATGGAATTGTATGGCCTTCCTGGATATCTCATTCTCCTTGATGAACATAAATGTTTCCCTCAAAAGATGTAAAGTTTACTCTCATATGGAAAGAGTCAATGTGGGCTCGATATGATACCAAATAGTACATACACAGAATCAAGATAAAACCTAACATGTCGAGTATATAAGGATCCCAAAGGAAATGATACTCACCAACTTCTAGGGAACACCCCTTTAATGGATATATTTCCTCTGACTATACTCATAGAGGCGTGTTAATCATTATAACCCCACTCACAAACTCCACCATCATACTCAAATCATTCACAAGTTGTGTAGATATAAAATAATTCGAGGCTCCTATATCAAATAAAGTTCTATAAAGCCTAGAATCTACAATAATTTTACCTCTAACTATCAACGGCTCAGCCTCGTTATTAACAAGTATGGGATAAACTACATGCAACTGACCTATCTCTCTGCCCTGTCATCTTGTCTAAGCTCCCTGTACTACACTGCTCTACTGATATGACCACTCTTTCCCTAAAGTACCATGTCCGCCACCCCGTCCAGCACTTCCAATAGAACTACAATTGCCTGACTGGTATAGGGTAGAAAACCCCCTTCTAGTATTATGTTTTTTCCTAGATCCTCCCTCACTTCCCACCTTTCGAGGGTTCTTGCAATACCTCTATAAGTGTATCATCCTACCACTATCTCAACACTCTACAAGTGGTTGGGGACACTGGCTACGAATGTGCCCTGACCTACCACACTAATTAAAATACACTTGATTATTTCCCTGAGTAACTAATCCTTCCCCTTGGATACTCTATTTTCCACTACCCTGGTTAACCTTATCATAGCGACACTTCGTACCCTCAGAAGGCATACCACCTGGTCATCTAGAAGAAACCACCTATCCTTCAATGGAAGCCTCATTTAGGTTCACCAAAAAAATGAGAGTCTAATTCACCATCTCAACAAACTTATTTAAACGGAAGATATTAACATGGTACTTAATATCGTATTTAATTCCATTCTAGAAATTTATCACCGCAGTTTCCTCTTCTCCTAATAGCACTAGGATTAAGCAATGAAAATTGGTGAATCGACCGACATATTCCATCACAAACATATTTCCCAGTGTTAACTTCATAAACTATACCACCCTCTCCTGATTGATAATCTATGGGAAAAAGTGTTCCAGAAATTTATCTTGAAAGTCCCATCGTACAATGTTCTCCAACTGCTCATCCTGAGTTTGAATATCTCACCAATGCTTCAATTGACCTCATAACATATAACAACCAACTTGAATATTTTCTCTACGCGAGTCTCTAAAAGTTCAATAATTTTTTGGATTGAATCAGTATAGGACTTAACTGCCACAATTCCACCTTATCTTATGAAGGTTAAAGGGTGCTATAATTGGAACTCCTGAGTTTGATCAGTCATATTTTACACAACTCACTATTGATCTCTTTCCATGAACTACATAAAGAGAGAAAAATTCTCACAGAACTTCCCTCCCACCCCTTCACCAGAACTATCAGGGCCTCTTATCTCACAGCGAGAGGCACATTTCTAGTGATGTCCTCCTATGATCACACCAAAAATCTTCATTATAGAGGAATGTATCTACAATGCCAAGAACACGCATTAGGACACATAGAACATCATTAACACATTTTAACAAAAGTGATTCACATAATACAATAATAAATTATTCCACATATACGTCCCCATGGTTAAAACCGAGGCACTATCACTACCCACAACTATCCATAACCTAGGAAATGGCTAAAATAGGGTAAAAACTTTTCATATTTTTAGTTTTCCCATTAGAAAACCATTTTAAACATTTAAAATTACTGATTTTAACATCTTTTAACCATTATTATTTCATTTTTATACACCACTTATTTTATATTACTCAAATAAAGAAAATAATTTTCATTTCCTAAAACCCACTCATCACTTTCTTTTTCATGCATGCCTAATATGATGCATTTCACATAAATTAATTAGTTATTATAATGATTCATGAATTCTCAACTCTTGTGTCATTTCAGGACACAAGTGAAATCTTAGAAAAAAATAACATCACACAACAAGTACATCACCCAAGGTGAAATAACATTCAACCGTAACAACAAACATAATGAACAAAAATCCCACCCTAGGTACTTGGGTTTTCCCTCACACATGAATTATCTACCCCCATGAACGATCTCATGACCAAGGCAAAACTCACCCTAGCCTTCTATCTACCTTTTATAACTAATAAGACAAATGAAAAGAAAAGAAAACTTCTTCTGATACAACTTTGTAAAGTCCTAACTTGGGTTCCACATACTGGTACCCTGAGTCGGTTTTCCACATGACATCAGGTGCAACTCCCCATATATCATAGGCTACCAAATATTAGTGAGAGTCTAATATATAATGTGAGAATACTATACCCTAATTATCAAATTAACACAAAAAGATTAATCAATATACAAATAACCAAGATTAGACAATGAACAATGATCCATATAAACAAAAAATCACATAAATAAATCCAAATTAGGAAAAAATGACCCTAAACCAAAGAAATAAATATCAAATTACATACAAGTTTCAAGTGTCTAATGAAAAATCAAAATAAAGACACAATGACAACTCCCAAGCAGGTCTCAATATCATGTCTGGTTCTCTCATCCATACTCCATCCCAAATCCCAACTAATTCATCTAACATATGGCTCTTGTTCTTATCTTGTACTGTAAATATGAAGTCTATTTGGGTACCAATCAGGTGGCCTGAGTAGGGTGTGAGTACAGATTAGTGGGACACCACTAATGACATATAAAGTAATATATAGTATATAATAGTGTATCTAGCTATATAAATAATAAATATCAAATGACAAAAGTAAACTGGTTTCACATTTATTATTATTTAGTCAACCACGTTATACCTTATTCGGCCATTCTGGAGTCTGAACCATAAACCATAGGGATTTTACATTTTACTCTTTCTATGGGATTTAATTATTCAATTTAATTCCAATTTAATTCATTTTCATGAAGCTTCCATTTGAGTACCATTATCTTAGGCACTTGGAACATCAGTCCAGTGCCCATATCTTGGGGGCCTAGAGCATTAGTCTGGAACCCCGTTGGTACTTGGAGCATCAGTCCTAACTCAATATCAAATTTATGCATCGGGGGCCTAGAGTAGCATTATAGCACCCCATGGGTACTTGGAGCATCGGTTACTCACCTAAAACTCATTGTTCACATTTACATATTCATATATTATGGTTCCACATCCATAAATAATTTTTCAACCATTCTCAACATGGTGCACCATTTCATTTATTAAACACAACCATGGTTGTTTACATTTATCACAAGGAACAACATGCACAATCCCATATTAATTCATTTATCATCAATTATTACATAACTCATTAACCCTTCAAGGTTAATCCATTTAACCCTTTAAATCTCATTATCAAACATGAAATAAGAGTTTAGTTCAATTTCATAAACAATCACTTTTCCTTATACATTCCATTTATTATCATTTAAATGTAATTAGAACCCTCATGTGTTTCTATCAAGATTGGTCTCATAATCTCCAATGGGTCCCACAAGATCCTTGAAGAGTCTCTCAATTTTGTAGAATTAAGTTCAAATCTTAATATATGAGCAATTGTATAACATAGAAATGAAATGATACAACTAAAATAGAATATTATAATAAAGACTATGTGAATTAGTGATTTGATCACCTACCTTAGGATAATTTATGAATTATCTCCAATCCTTAGCCCTTAATTCGATGTAGAACATTTGAATTCACAACTACAGAGGAGATTTGGGATTAAAAACCCAGATCAAGATCTAACAACACAAGATCCATTAAAACCAAGATCTAAACCATCAATAATGGTAGGATTTTTCCCTATCTAAAGGGAGAGAAAGGTAGGAGAGAGAGGAACAAAAACAGCGAAGAGATCGCATACCAGAGAGGTGTCGATTTCTTCCATCAGATCTTAGATTCACAATAAAAGAAGTTTGAGGATCCTATAAATCCACTTGGGAGCCTCTAAGAGAAAAGTAAATCATGTTAGGTATAGAGGGGGTGATTAGGGACATAAAATGGGGTTTTAAGAAATTTTCATTAAAATTTTGGGGCATTAAATAACTGCACAAATGTTTTTTTGGATGGTCCGCATGGTAAGAAAAACCATGTGCCCCTACTATTTGGGGTACATGGTTTCTCAAGGGCTGGTGCATGGTTTGACAAACTATGTTCTAAACATGAAAAAACCCTTTGTCCAAGGGTGCATGGTTTGGGGGAGGGAGGTGGTCACACAGTTTGGTCAAACTGTGCACCCCATTCTTGTGGCTCAAGATGGGACACACAGTTTTTTTGGGACAAACCATATGGTTTTCCTTAGCCGAGTGCCAATCATGCACAACCCCATGTGATTCCAAAATTCTCAAAATTCACTCAAAATGACCCCAAATCAAGGCCTAACCAAGGTATAATAAAAAAGGGGAAAAGAATACATAAAAACAAGTATAAGACATCTCAAAAAGGCCAGAATATAAAAATTCATTGTAAATTCTAAAAGAGAAATTTAAATATTCATAAAGGAGAAACTTAAAAACATAGAAAAATTAAAAAGAGGTGATATGAACTCTGATACCAATTGAGGGAACTATTTAGGGATGAACTTAACACTAATAGGGGAGTGAATCAATGTTGGTGACTTAAATCCAATTAATAATTTTTATCTCATTTATTTTTATATCTTTTTCACTTTTTAAAGTGAATGGTTCTCTTATTTTATCCTTTTACTTTATTTATTTCTTGAAACACACCCACACAAGAGGAAAAAAATTTATAATGTTCACCTCTTAATGTAAGAAGGTTAGTACTTGGAGTGATATGGATTCATCTAAGATTTCACTATCCACTAGAATCATAATATAGATACAGATGATTAGGATATAAACTTAAGGCTCGTGTTTTCATGTATCCTGACTATTATTTGGTACATCCTATAATAAGGTGTATCATGCACCATATAATGATAAGTGTTCATGTAACATGTGAGTCTACTACTAGTGAGGGCTCCGATAAGTTGTTGATGTGATGCTTGAAATTTTTATTCCTCTTCTTTTACTTATACAATAGTTAGAAAGAAATTACTCTTAATTTATGTATAAATAATAGTGTACATGCCTGCTTATACTTCTTCACAGTAATAAATTGGTTTTGATCAGTTTTTTTTCACTTATTCTTATGAAAACTAAGATACGCAGCAATACTCTACTTCCCTCTTTTCCTCTTCTTCTTCTAATTTAATTTACAAAAAATGTAACATTGGATCTTCTATTTCTCATCATCTCTTAGAATATATATGATAAATAGAGAGTTGGGTATTCTATAAGGTTTTTGATACTTCAATAATATATTTATTTTCAAGTTATATATCATATTACATTTCTTTTTCTTGGAACATATAATTCTTCACACTAAATTAATAGTGTAGAACATACTATCTTCTTAAAACTATATTATATATATATATATATGTATATGTATATGTATATGTCTGTAGAATAATTCATAACAGTGTTAGTTTATCTTCTCATTATTTATATCTTAATTGTATTCTCAATTTTGCATGAATACATTAATTAATATATCTATATATTTTTTCATTTTTTTAAAACAATAGGAATATAGGATATTTAATGGCCCACTATACCTCCTTCACAACTACTTGTAACTGCATAAAATTTGTAGTAAATATCATAGGAATTATTTTTCCATGATCTTGGAATTCCTCCACTTCTATCCATGATAATTCACATGCATTTACACCACATATACATGCATTCACCTATTTGCATCATAACATCCTTTATTTATGGCATAGAATATCCTGTAAAATACTTCTTCCTCCATATTCTTAATTATGCCAGAATCATGATATAAATTATCATGAATATTTATTCTATTTGAGATCAAAACACCCAATACCAATTGAGTTGATATTCTTTGTAATAAAAAATCCTAGAAACACTGAATTCTCAACCAAAACACCCATATAAAATTCACTATAACATGGTAGCTCCCCATTTCCCACTTCCCATCCAAATTATTCTTCCATAAAGAAACAACTTGAAAAAAATCAACACTCTCCAAAATGGTCACCATAGATACACCAAAATGTGGACATTATGATTTCAAACTCCAACCCTAAGACAATAGTTGGATTACCCTTACATAGATATTTAATCACATTTTCATAAAGGGCATAAAATTTGAATTACCTTTACACATATCAATATTTCCAATGTTACCTTCACACAGGTCCTGAATTCAAAGTTACCTATATACATTATGCCTCTGACTAATACAGAACTTAATGAGATCATGAATTACCTTTATATAGTGTTAAATGTATCCAATTACCTTTATGTAGTTAATTAAATTCCCATTATACCCTTACATGACCGACATAAATCAAGGGTTATATTTACACAGGTTGGGAAACACCTTTAAATGTCTTAAATAAATAAATCAACCACATGTACAATCAACTGACCGTGAGGATAGGTTATGTATAATCCATCAACCATGAAAATCGAACATATGAAGAAGACAAGAGAATGAATCAATATATTAACCACATGTAAAATTATTTGTCATGAATATTGATCATGTGAAGTAGAAAAGAGGCCACCAAATTTCCTTTCTCATTCTAGAAATTCTAGACTTGCTTCAAATTGATCTAGGGATTTTTGGGTTGATCTGAGGGCCTTCTCAATACCCCAAATAACTCTTAAAGAAATTCACATATTCATAAAACCATAAAAAATATGATGTAGATAGTGTTTATACACACATCAACACTTATCTTTGATTCCTTGAAGATAATCTCAACAACAATCAATATAAATCTTCCAAATGAAAGAACTCTTTTTTCCATATAAAATATTACAAGGATTGAAATCCAATCCATAACAAAGATTATATCACATCATCCTCAAAAATTGTAACCTCCTTATTGTAATAATTTTTCACATCATGGTTTGATATATAATCCATACCAAAGATTATATCAAAGTAAATCATGAGTATGAAAATAATATTAGTAGATAAAACACATTTATATTCCATAATGGGGACTGCCTGACAAAAATTTGTTCCAATGATACTTCCCTTTAGAGTTTTTGACTGACAACTTCCTTACTAAATAAAATTGGAAATATCTATTTTTCTTGGAAAAATAAGAAGATAAAAAAGAATGCGATGATCCAGAATCAAATAAATAATTAAAATAAGTTTGAGGAAATTATTAAAGTACCTACCACGACGTCATTAGGAACTTCAATATTAGTAGTTGTGATCGCATAAGCTTGTCCCTTCTCCCTTTTCCTTTTTTGAGGCACGTTTAATTTATGCTTTGGACAATCATTAGCATAATATCCCATCACCCTAAAATTATAGAATTGATCATTAATAGATTCTTTCTTTCCATTTTAAACACTGGCATGATGAACTTTCTATCCACATTTGTAGCACAACCCTTTTTCTTTTAAGCAGGCACCAAGGTGTTTCCTTCCACAATTATAATAGGGTAGAAAGTCAACTCTTCCCTTCTTCCCCATTTCCTTATTTAATTTTCCAGAGTTTTCAAAAACCGTATTCTTCTCTTGATTTTCTTTAAAGTCATAAGTCTTAGAGACATCTTTTTTTCTTAATAGCACATGAGACTATATCTTCGTATGATGAGAAATTTTGGCAGAATAGTACCTACAGAAGGAATGGATTTATGCCATCAAGAATCAATCAATATTCCTCCTTGGATTACGTATATAGTCCATAACATGCCTTTATAACCTTGTGAAGTTAGATTCATACTTTGTAACATTCTCATCTTCCTTTTTACTTAAATTCAGAAACTGTCTTTCCATATATACTCGCTGTTCATGAGGAAAATATTTCTTAAGAAAAGTTATTCAAATTAAATCCATTCCATTTTTTCTTTATATTATTCCTCCTCTGTGTTTTGAATTAGTGACCACCATTGATCAACATCTCCTGACAGATGATAAAATTCCATGAAAACCTTCTCCCTTTCGATACTTCCCAAGGTGAGAAATATCTTATCTAAGGAACTTATCCACCTCTCTTCCACAAATGGGTTTATAGTCCCATTAAATGATGGAGGTTGTTGTTTCATAAAGTGATATAACATAGATCCTCCAAGTTGTGGATCCAGATTCTCTGTACGGGTAAGGTTATTGTTCATAACCTAAGTAAGTTGTCCCAGTATAGTTATAAGTTTCTTTGAAACAGTCGTAGATCCAGAGCCAACATAATTATCTTTCATAAGATGGAAATCCCTACATGGGATACGCGTGTTCATGCAGTTTCCATTCCTTCCACTAGGCACCATTTCTAAATAATGACATACACTATATTAGGTTATGAATCATAATGTATAATCTCAACTTAGAAAAATACTTATCATAAATTGAAATCCTATGAATGGATAATCTCATAATCATAAACATGATTTCTTTGAGAAAAAATTTACATTTAATTCCTTCATAATGAATTGTAAATAAAATGTGAATTATCCTAAGTATATCCCCCAAGAGTGTCAAACCAGGTGCATAGTAAGGCCCATTGTCATGTACCAGGATACCCCGAGTCAAGCCTGAAACTCCTTATCAGAGTTTTCACTTCTAGATACATCTATTCCAAAACCACATGCACTTGTAGTATCCAGATAGGGATGTATTTTCTAGAAATATTCGCATAATATATTCCTTACCAAAATACCAAGATGTTCTTGTATGTTTATCCTCAAAGACTATATTAGGGGTTTGTTCCCTAATCTATGTAATCTAAATCCAGTTTCCAAGTTTTATACTAAACTTCCTTTGACACCAACTGTAAAGACCCAACCCTAGTTTCCTGGAGCTGGTGCCTTATTACATTACATAGGCATAATTATAAGAATGTCATATCTCTAAGGAACAAATAGTTTAATAGAATTGAAAAAAAGATACATACATAAGTTAAACATTAAAATTTGAAATTAAATGCAACATATAAGTTTTATTGAGAACATCCAAAACAATAAGTTTATCCCTAAAGGTCATTCATAATAAACTTCTTCATGTCCTTAGAAAATGAAACATAAGAAAGGGGTGAGCTCAAATGCCCAGTAAGGGTAAATGATAAAATGAAATATATCATAAATATAAAAAGTAGGCATGGTGAATAATTTAAAACACATGAATTTAAAAATACTAAACTTGACCACATTATGGTAGGAATATGAGTTGAGTAAATATTGCCACAATAAAACAAAATCATGGGTATTCTACTAGTCAAATAACCACATGAACTATGAATATATAGATTTATAATGAGGGAAATGTATATGCTGGAAATTCTAACACATACCATCAAGGCCTCATACAAGACATCTAAAAATGATTAAGGCATTGTCCAAAACCATATCTAAAAGTGGGAAAGGCCTTAGCAAAGTCCATATCTATTTGTCTCATGAGACCTACCGATGCATCGATGGGCTATAGAGGGACCCAACCGTCACATAATAATTCCAATGAATTCCTCATATAAACAAGGATAAACATAAACAATATAAATATTCATATTGAAACTAACATTTGAAACATTAATAACTTTCCCGGAACATTAATCATAAACACTAACCATTCAGAGTAAAATGGTGAACAGTTTTAAGATAACACATCCAAAGTAAAAATAATAATAAACCATTCAATTAAATACAGTAAATAATATCATAAAATATTAGTCCCATTTATACATATGAATCAATAAGAGTGTTGAAACAAATTAAAATATTCTTATAAAAGCATCGAGTAATTCTTGAGATAAATACTCTTTTACTTTGAAAAAAGAGTTTTTTTGGGAAAATATTTGTTTAAAACTAGAATTGAAATAATATAGATTTTTAATAATAGAATGATTTTTTTATAAAAATAATGGTTTCTTAAAATATATTATATAGTGCCCTTGAAAATAGGTATGAATTCGGGAAATTCCTTTGAAGCGAGCTTGTATTTCAAGAAGAATTTTTGAATGATCCTTTTAAAACATATAACTCCCCATAAATGAAGGTATGATTCTATTTGGTACAAATATATAAAACATTAACATAGAAATTATGAGGAGTATATATTATTGAATAAGAATTTAATTGAGGTAAGTAGATAATCAAAGTAACCTGAATGAAAATGGAGGTTCGGGTGGAAAACCCTTACCTTAAGTTCGAAGGTGTTACTCACTTAATCTTAACAACCTGAATAATAAAATTTAGGATCATAAATTAATGATTCCATAACCTCCTCTACATTTAATTTATTTAGTATAACCTTTTCAGGTTCATTCATTGCCTTTTAATGGGTTAAGAGATTCAATTTCATTGTCTGAGAGCGATTTTTTCCTTGGTTTTCATGAACGGTTTACTTATATTCATGTATGGATAAACATGTATAATGATAATAGTTGTCTAGAATAAAAGTTGTATGTTATTAGTGAACAACCAGAATATTACATGGTTATAAACTTTTTTTGGTTATTGGGAAGAATCATTATATAAAACTTTAATGCCAATTGTTTGGGTTAATTGTCCGTTCTTGATCACAACGAACTCATTTTGATAGATAAATTAATATATTGTGTAAAAAAGGATTAAATAAACTTGAATAAGTTATAATACATATAATATAGTATGGTTCAACCATAAAAATTGTTTCATGACTAGAATTAAGGACGATAATAGAAATTTAATATCCGTCATCCTTGAATGTGATAAATTAACACATCTCAGATGGTGCTTTCATTTCTAGTATAAAAGTAGGGGAAAGGAGAGATGATGGAGAATTATTAATTTATCATAAGAATATTCCAGTACATGTAAGGTACTTTAGTCATATAACATTTGGATGAAATAAGGTGAGAAAAAAAAATAAAAGAAAAGAACTTCAAATAAAAGAAATGAAAAGTGGAATTTACCTTTTGAATAATCTTCCTTGATATCCTCTTTAGGGGAGAGGTTTTGGTCTTTTTATGAGACTAAGAGCTGCTGAACGTGAGTGAGGAGATTAGAAGGATATTTGAGTATAATTTAGACAAGGCACAAATCTTGATAGGATTGAATAGAATAAGAAGCGAGGTGGGTTTTTATAGTGGAGGGGAGTTGGGTTTTCCAATTATTTTATTAATTATTTTATTATTTTACCAAAGACATCCACTAGTATCGATTCTTGTAAAAAATAATAGTAATATGTATATGTTAGTTCAAACCAAGCGGTACTACATCAACCTTACATCACCTATGACTCAATAAATCATTTATTTAGTATTTATAGTAAATTATTATATTTTACTATTCACCTAAAATTGAATTATTTTAGAATAATCCCAAAAAAATAACCCCAACCATTTTTGGACGTGTAGAATTCAAAAATGAAATTCATTTTTTAAAAATAATTTTATAAATATTTTTAATTTAAATTTTAAATAAAATCATAATTTATTCGAGAAAAACAACATTAAAACTATAACTCATTTTATAACACCTTGAAAAATTAATCAAGGTCCCATAAAATTATCTTATAACCATAAGACAATAAAATAACAATTTATGATTACATTTTTTGAAAATACATTTCCATTTTAAATTATTAAATTAATCATAAAATTGTAATTAAAATATTTATGACATACAAAAATACCAATACTTATACTATGATCATTTCTTCAATTATAATATATCTAAATTGTATCTATAAATTCATGGGTGGAGTTTCTATTTTTTTGTTCAATTTACTATTCATTACTATTCACAAGGGTATGTTACTATTCATCAAAAACTAAGTTGATTATATCAGACTCTAAATATCTTAATGAGTGCAACCGTGTATGTCAGTTTTTTGAAATTAAAATTGTAGAGGTGGAAAAATTATATTTACTGGATAGGTTATAAAAAAGTGGTGTTTGTAGAGAATCAGTGTTTCATGCATTCAATATTAAATTTATTTAAAAAATATTAGGGTGTTATAGAGATAGTATTGAATGAGAGGATGAAGGCTTGATGGTTAGAGTTGGGACTTTGTCATGATATTCATTATATGATTTTATTGCTAAAATTTATTTCTTATGCTGATGTGATAGATAGGTCACTTATAGTGGAAATAGACCAGGATGGAAATTCAGTGTTATCGAGAGTTTTTTTCTCTCCTAGTGGGTGTATGAGTTCCTTTAATAGAAATCAAAAGCATGGTGATTCTCATGAAAGTTCTCATCGTTAGAGTTTTTCTAAACCTCTTGAAGTGCCTGATATAGGTACTTTATTTTGTTACTAGTGTGGAAAGGTAGGCCATTCAAAGAGGGGTTGCACTGAGGTACCCAATAACTATGGATCTTGAGGATGATTGAGGCACTTGAAGTGATTCTGCCATATTTATTCCACTTCACATAGTGGAACAGAATCATCAAATCCTAAAACTGTGGGGTAATCAAATGATTCATGTACAAAAGGGTTCTAGCCACATACATCCAGAACGAAGCTTCTTCACATAGTGGAAGAGTCTACAGAGGAAGTGGATACAGGTCCAACGACTATGAGAGATACCATTACTATAGCTTCATTATTACTCATTTCTCTATTTGATATTGGTGCATCTCATTTTTTATTTCAAATCCTACTATTAATATTATAAATCTTCATATGGAGATTTTATCTTGTGCAATGAATATCACAACACCCCTTTGTACAAAGAGAGAGCAAGGTCTCCATAGTCCTTTTTGTGTTTTCTTTCTATTAGATGTTGAGTTTTCTTGGAATTTTCTGATACTCGACATGAAATCTATTGACTTCATTTTTAGTATGGATTGACTCATTTAAAATAAAGCCCAAATTGATTGCAATATTCGATGTATATCCTTTACTACACCTAGTGGTTTGTGACGTGTCTTTCTAGGTGAATGAGTCCCAAGGTCAAGAAGAGTTGGACCTTCTTATCTGGAGTTGGGGAAATTAATATTGATTTTTAGCTTTGATCTGGAGTAGGAATCTTTGAGTAGTAATCTCCTACCAGTTTTCATTGAGTTTCTTGACGCGTTTCCTCCTAACTTATCTAGTTTTCCTCCAGTGAGGGAGGTTGAATTTTCCATTGACTTAATGACTTATAATCAAATAGTTTCTATTCCCTTGTACCACATGATACCATCTAAAATTAAAGGGCTGAAGTCCTAGTTGGATGATCTTATAAAGAAAGGCTTTATACGCCCAAGTGTGTCACCTTGGGCAGTGTTGGGTTTCTTTGATAAGAAAGATGATGGTTCACTTCTCTTATGTGTTGATTACGATATGCTCAATTGAGTGATGGCAAAGAACAAGTATCTTTTACCATGAATTAATGATCTGTTTGATTAGTTAAAAGGGTAAAAGTGGTTATCAAAGATTTATCTTCACTTTGGTTACCATCAGTTGAGGATAAAAGAATATGACATTTAGAAAATCACCTTTCAGAGCAGGTACAACCATTATGAGTACCTTGTTATGCTCTTTGGTCTAACCAATGCTCTGACAGTTTTCATAGAATTAATGAACATGATTTTCCATGATTATCTGGATAGTTTTATGGTAGTATTTATAGATGACATCCTCCTTTAATCCAAGACCGAGGAGGATCATGTGCATTATCTGAGAACAGTTCCGAGTTTTCTGAGAAATCACTGACTCTATTATAAACATTTAAAGTGTGATTTCTAGATCATGGAAGTGAAATTATTAGGACACATGGTGCTGGAACATGGTATTTCAGTTGAACCTGAGAAGGTGAAATATGTTATGACATGGGAACAACCACAAAATGTCTTAGAGATTTAGATCATCTTGGGCTTAGCTGGATAATGTCATCAGTTTGTGAAATAATTCTCAAAGTTATCTTCTCCGATGATATATCTCAATCGGAAGGGAGTAAAGTTTTATTGGGATGAAAAATACTAGAGTTTCTTTGTTGAGATTAAATGTATTCTGACTAATACATCGATGTTGACACTTATAGAGGATGGACATGGCTATATGGTCTTTTGTGATGCATTAGGTTTAGGCTTGGGATGCATTCTTATATTGGGTAATCATTTTGTTGCCTATGTATCTCATTATCTTAGGGTACACAAGAAGAATTATCCAACCCATGACCTGGAACTTGTAGCTGTGATGCACACACTTAATATTTGGCCCCATTACCTTTACAAAGAATGGTTTACCATGTATTCTGACTACAAGAGCTTGAGTTATATCTTATCTAAAAAATATTTGAATCTCCACCAATGGTGTTGGGTGGAATACCTAGAATATTTTGATTTTAGCATCACCTATCCTTGAGGAAATTTAATGTCATTGTAGATGCCTTAAGCCAGAAACTTCCAATCCAAGTAGTAAAGGAATCATCAGAAGAGAGGAATTTGATGGATATTTTTGCACAATTTCATATTGGAGTTCAAGAGAAAGGGGATGAAGTTTCCTTGTCCAATTTTCAATTGACAACTTCTCTTTTCGAATTAATTCTTCAGAAGCAAAAAATTGATGATGAGTTCCATAGCATTAGATACTCTATTTTGGGGAAAGAATTGCCCAGTGATCATTCTCAAAAGTGGGAATTCTATGCTATCATAATCATTTTGCAGTATCATCTTCGGTAAGGAAAGTTGTAATGGGGTATTTTCATTATTTCAGTGGATACTGCACCTAGGAACAGTGAAAATTTTCTATGACATGAAATGACAGTTCTAGTGTCCACGTATGAGAAAAGTCATTTTGGAGTTCATTTTTCATTGTTATACATGTCAGCAGGTGAATACTGATCACCATAAATCTTCAGGTTTTCTCTAGACACTTCGAATCCCTACTTGGAAGTGAGATGAGATCTCTATGGACTTTGTGTTTGGGTTTTCATGTACCTATAGAAGGAATAATGCAATATGTGTTGTGATCGATAGGCTAACGAAATCAGATCACTTATTACCCATTCATGATACAACCAAAGTTTAGGAGTTAGGAAATCTATATGGTAAAGATATTGTTTGTTTTCACAGAGTTCCATATGCCATAGTATCTAATAGGTATCCTTGGTTCACTTCTCACTTTTGGACAGGCCTTCTGGAGGCACTGTTATCTCACATCCATTTGAGTATGACATACCATCCGCATTTGGATGGCCATAAAGAAAGATCTATACAGATTCTTGAGGATATTATTCACGATTTTGTTCTCAACTTTGGTGGAGAAGAGGATGATCACTTGGGGTTGGATGAGTTTTCTTATAATAATAGTTACTAGTCTGCGATCAGAATAACTCCTTTTGAGCCCTTGTATGAACAACCATGTAAATCTCCGCTATGTTGGTTGGAGATTGGTGAAATTTCCTTGGTTGGACCAAATTTGGTACAAGAGAATACAATAAAGGGTAAGCTAATTCATTAAAGAATATTGATGACACATAGCCATTATAAATCTTATGATGGTCATCACCGTAGAACTTTGGAGTTCTTAGTTGGTGACCATTTGTTCTTGAAGGTTTCACCTTGATTGGGTCATCAATAGTTTGGGAGGAAAGAGAAGCTTGATCCTCAGCTTGTTGGACCATTTTAGGTTTTTGAGAAGGTGGGGAAGTTGCATATCCTTTATCTCTTCCACCGCAACTAACATCGATACATAATATGTTTCATGTATCTCAGCTTCGTAAGTATTTATCTGATCCCTCTCATGTTCGAATTTGGAGTGATCTTGAAGTTGAGCATGATTTATCTGTGATTGAGCATACATTCATAGTAGTTGATTCTGAAACCAAGGAACTTCGTGGAAGGATGATACCTTTGGTTCGTGTGCTATGGTAGCACTGTTCTGATTCTCATGAGACATGGGAGAGAGAGAGACACTGATGAGAGAGCAATGACCTCATATTTTTGGCATAGAATCTTTTTATTATACTTTCCAGGGATAAAAGGTTTTTATGGTGGGGAGGTTGTAACATCCTGTTACCTTTATATTAGGTACATTCTAAACCTAGTTGTGGTTTTCATTTTTTGTTTTCTAGGTAGGGTCAAGAAGGAATTTAGGGGATACCTATAATGGTGAAGTCTGAGATTTGTTGGATTCTCAGCTTTAACTAGTCATTTCTGTATCCTACTAGAGAATTACATGTTGTGTAACATGGTTACACTTCGTGTAAATCCAAAAATGAAAATAATTTGTTTTAAGAAAAAGGCAATGTATTTTTTAGAGGATATGAAAATTTTCAATTACACGACATGTAATTGGGTTACACATTGTGTAAAACCTTAATCCTTGCTTTTAAACATGAATTCTGGTAGAAATTTTATTTATTATTCCTCTTGGATTCCTTACTCTCTACCTAGAGCCTTCCCTAGGAGATTTTGGGAGCCTCCGACCCCTCCAGGCCTTTTCATTCGACAACTGAACATTGTGACGATCATAGTGTGTCTTTCCAGGTAGCGTTCTTAGTGACTTTTTGTCTATTTATCTATTCCTTCCCTAGGGTTTGATGGATTATCTTTAGATTTATGGATCTAAGCCCCGTATTATTGAATCTCATTTCTATGTTGAGTCCTTAGATATTCCGTGCCTTCATTCTTATTGGTGGGTTTCGTTAAAGGCGTTGTACTTTTGTGAGGAAGGTAGGTGATTCCGTCTTTGGTTGAAAATTTAATTAACCTTTAATTGCTTGATTTAAATTCAATTTTATTTAAAATGAGATTGCTTAAATTGAATAAATTTATTTCAATCATTTTATTAAAAACATAATTCTAGTGAATTGGAGTTTTGGATCACTTTGACATGAAATTGGGAAAACCCCCAATTCCATTGAATTGGGGCGTGTTAATGGAATGGATAGAATTTTTTTGAAAAATTAAATTTTTGAATTAAATTTTGGAATGTTTATTTGATGGAAAATTGTGAAAAACCTGAATTCTGGTGAATTAGTAATTTTTTATGAAATTGATGAATTTTTTTTGAAACTTAAATTGTTGAATTAAATTGTAAAATTGGACAGTGAAATTGCATGAATTGGTTTCAAATCCTTATTTATGAAAAATGGATTAAAAATGGTTTTGGTGGAAACCCATGGGTTTTATCTTTTTTGAAAACACATGTTTTTGATTAAAAACCTGTTATGGGTTTTAAAGAGAAAAGTTTCATATTTGAAATGGGGGATGACATTTAACTATATTTTAAGCAGTCTTGAAATAAATTTCCCATAATTGTTTGTACTTGAGAACATGCAAGACTTAGGTAGTTAGTGAGTTATTTTTGGAAGCACTTTATGATTTAAAACATTCTAAAACATCATATCATCACATACCATTCCTTAGGAAATGATGAATATTCCCCTTTGCCTTAATACCAAAAAAGCGTATGTACATATTTTCCATTTCACAGTGTTGTGTCCCTATATCCTGGAACTTTCATACCTATTTGGGACATGACCATGTTTCTCACTTGTTTGAATTTAAAATGTATAATCAATTATTGTAAACTATTTTACTTGCCTTGAGAATTTATATAAATTGTTTATATAAATATGTTTATTTAATCCATTTTGTGAAAATTTCCATCTATGTAAAGCACCCTTTGATTAAAGGTTAATTAAATCTTTTGAAATATATTTCAATCATTTGAAATTTGAAGTATGAATTTATAATGTATTTCCATATTTTAAATTGTATGCATGATTTTTTTAAATATTATTTTGTGAATGCCAAACCTATTTATTTAAAAATTGAAAGAACCTTTTTGGTTAATTTGATATTGACTCTTGTTATAGAATCCTTAGGTGAAATACTAAAAATCTTTGACTCAAACCCTACTTGTGACTAAATCATTCTAGGTTTGAGAAATGGAAATAGATCTCTTAGATATGGATCTAGCTATTGAACCTTGGACTTGGTGAGTTGTGCCCTTTGGGACTTGGGTTGTTTTCTCTATTTTGGTAATTTGGTTGTAGTATTTTGGGCTTTATTGCCTTGATGACTTCTGGTATATTACTTCCAGTGGAGTTTCTTTGGATATGCATACTATCTTGTTTTATTTTACTTTTTCAATTTTTTTGGATAAATCGTTCCCACTTTCAGTTGTGTGATGCCAGGTTCTAGTTGCCAACCTGTGGGGATCGGGAATCCCCTTCGGGATATGTGAGGACCAACTCAGTTATCAAGTTACTAGGGTACCCATGTTGGTTCGTGACATTCAAAACCTTAGTAAATTGGCTGTACATATAAACGATTCATTCCATTGAAAACTAAAGTAATATTTCCTTAGAATATTAGGTCTAGGATAGTGTTAACACAATAAAAATAAAATCAAAATTTAGTAAAAAAATATTTTTCACTTATTATCCATTAGAGAAAGGCTCTGATACCATTTTTGGTTCATATATAGATGACAAGATAGAATGGGGGGATGAATAGTCCTTTTAAATTTTTTAAAATTAATTCTAAAATTATCATAGTATTATCAATAATAGATGAAGGTGAGTGTTGTGTTCAAATAGTTAGGCAGTGAAATACAAATAAATAATAAGAACACAAAGATTTTTATAGTAGTTTAGTTCACCATATGTGAACCTAGTCTACTCTTCCCCTACAACATAGTGAGAGGATTGATACTCACTAAAACAAATAGAGAAGTGTTTTATAGGTCCAGACTCAACCTAGCCTATTACAGGTCATACTAGACCTTTTTCTACCTTTTCTAGTAATACGAAGAACCAAATATTTTAGAAAGAGAAACCCTAACCTATCACTCAGTCTTTTACATGCACAAATAGAACCTAGTATATAACACAAGAAATACCAAACCTATATGATCATGATTTTTGATCAGGTAAGCATAAGTTGTAACTACCTTTTGAAGGAGCTATAACATGTGTGTAAAAAACTATGAAATTAATACACTTTTGAAAAAATAATAAAACTAACTTTAATATCCTAAGGTGATGATGAAGATAGCTGGTGTAGAAAAATGAACTTATGGCCTTCAAGATTTGATGAATGACAAGGAAATTTATGCAACTAGTAATCTACAAAAAATTAGAATAATGGACTTATTGTATCTCTATGATTCAACGCTTCAATGATTTGTCTTACTTCATGTCACTCTTGTACCACTTTACTTCAACCTTATTTATAGGAAAAATCCCCAATGGTTACTTTTCTTCAAAAATCCCATGAATATTCTAAACGTGTGTGTTTCCTAATACATCAAAATAAAAATAAATGGTTAGAAATGGAAATGTATTACTGTTTGAAATATTTGAAGTATCGAACTCAAAATCAACATTTAATCTATGACAACCCTGATTTTTATTACAACTTAAACATGATTTATTACATAAAACTTCACTTGATAAAACAAAGAAGATCGAGAGGTTTAGTGTCTTTGGGGATTAGAATCATTAAATAAAAACTTAAAACATGAAATACAACATCTTTATTGAAAAATTCCTTTACATGACCACTATATTCCCTCGTATTTAGCATTGCATGGGATAACTTGAGGACATGCATAAGAAAAGGGTGAGCTATAAATCCCAGTAAGGGAGTACACATGGAATAACATGAGGAGTAAAATACATGTTAGACAATAGGTATATCAATAGAGCATAAAAGAAACATGAACATAAAGGCATGATAAATCATGATAATCATAACATGGAAATGTGGCAACAACACTTAACATGGAATTAGCATGAGCCAAGGCTCATTGCACATAAAGCATGAGTAAACCCTCATTGCACATGAAGCACGAGTAAACCCTTGTTGCACTTGAATTAGAATGAGTCAACACTCATTTCACATGATGTATCATGATACTATACTTTACCCAATGCATTGAAGCGCTATAAGGGCGCACCCTTCTTAAACATTTCATTTCATGCATAAGTGTGCCACATGGATCATAAAACATGGATTCATAAAACATAATCATTTATTACACGATAAAGGAATGTGGAATTCATACATGAGACTTTGTAATCAATAAGTAAAGGTGCATAAAGGTGAATACCCTTGATGGAGAAATGGGCATGGTATTCACTACACAATGACATTGGCTTAGAAAATCGGTGCGATTTCGGCAGCGTAACAGCGTGACGTAAGAATTCATAAAAATGGTTGATGAGAGAGAAAGGGGTTCCTCATCATATTTACATGTAATGTACAGTAAGTAGGTCATATAGATACATTCCCCAACAATTGTAATGGAATTTAGATTCATGATACAAAAGTATTGCTTGAATGTAAAAGAGGAGAGAGAAGTTCCTTTTGGAATTTCAGCATAGTAACAGGTGTACATGGGAGGCATTTAATGAGAGAGAAAGGGTCTCCCATCATTCAAACAATTAGAGGGAAGTATGGGGGAGGTGCAAAACCATACCCCAACATTCATAATTGAAATTAAAAGGGCAATACAACTTAAAGAAAATTGACAAAAATGAGAAAGGAAGAAAAAACCCTTACTTGGAAGTGTGCTTCCAAAGGCTAGAGAGAGGCTTGTGAGAGGCTTCTTGGGAGCTTGGGGAACCTTGGAAGGATTCTAGAGAGAGTAGGGAAGAGGTTGGAAGAACTCCAAGGGATTTTAGTGAGGAGGAAGTGGGAGCTTGGGTGGGTTTATATAGGAAAGGTGAGGGAATTCTTTATTATTTAGGTTTGGGTCCCCTTACATTAAATTAATCCAAACCACAAACCATCCCATGGTTTTTGCCAATGGTTTTTGGCAAAGGAAAGAGGAAAAAAATATTTTATAAGGCCCAAGTCCGAACTTCTTAAAATAATAAGGTTGCTTATGTGGAGGTGAGTCACACTCCCATGGAAATTAATTTAAAAAGGCAAAGTGTTGAATATGTCTTGAGGGGTCCATTAATGCTTTGAAAAGTAAGTCAAACAAACCCAAAATCACATTATTTTAATGATAAAACATATATTGGCCTAACATAAGGATTATGGTATTTTATTACATCACCATTGGTTCATTATGATGTCATAAAACACATTATATATTTAAACGGTATTTAATTTTTACCCAAAAATTTGACTGTCAGAAAATTATGAAAAATTCACCGTTGGATAATTTCGACATCCTGATTCCAGAAATGACATTTATTTTATCTAATTTTTTTTTCTAAATATGTTAATTTTCACTTTTAAAATAAAAACCAACATTTATCGAAAATTCACGGGTTTTGACAGAAATGGCTTTCAAACCTTAATATAAAATTTTAATTGTATTCATAAAATTATAAGATAATTTATATTTAATAAAAATTAATTTAATAATAATAATATTATTTTATTAAAATATTATTTAATTCAAAAATCCCTTAATTTAATAAAATAGATTTCTTAATTAAATAATAACTAAAAAGACCATTTGTACTTTAAAAACTATTTACAATGTATAAAAAATGACTAGAAATTATATTCAATATTATATAAAAAAATAATGTACATGAACATAGTACTACTTATTTGTTACATAACCCCTTAAAATAGCCGCATAAGACCTAAGGGTAAGGTGTGCGATGGTGACAGACTCTTGGGGTGGCTCGGATAACATCGCTCGAGTGGTAATCTCTATCAACTTCCACTTTTCCCGTAGACGGTCCCGTTCGAGCTTGACATGGTGAAGCTTGGATTGGGCTTGGTCAAGGGAGAAACCCAAGGATGCCACCTCTTTTCCGAGCTCTGACAAATGGTCTTCGTATGGGGAAATTCTACTGGATGAGGCCATCGCTTCTTTTGTCTGAGTAAATTGGATTTGTTAAGGTCCTATATTTATACTAATCATGTGATCACTATTCAACTGCTATATTAAAAATGGTAAAAATTCTTAACATAAAACCAAAGAAGTTGACATCTTATAAAAACATTTTTCATAAAGAGACATTTAACTGGATCAAGAGGGATTTTCTATTAATGAAACTTTGGGTAGTTACAATATTCCACCCTTAAGAAATTTCGCCCTCGAAATTTTCCTTTTCCCACACTAAAACAAATATGGGTAACTCAGCTTCATCATATCCTCCTATTCCCAAGTCGCTTCTTCAAACTTGTGGTTTCTCCACAATACCTTGACGAGGGGCATTGTCTTATTTCGTAGAACTTTTTCTCTACGATCTAAGATCTTCACTGGTTTCTCCTCATAAGAAAGATCATCTTCCAATTGTACCACCTCAGAAGAGAGTACATGTGAAGGGTCCAGTATGTACTTCCTTAAGAGGGATACATGAAAGACATCATGTACTTTGGCCATAGTAGGTGGAAGTGCTAGTCGATAGGCCACAACCCCAACATGATCAAGAACCTCGAAGGGAACGATGTACCTTGGACTTAACTTCCCTTTCTTTCCAAACCTCATAACCTTTTTCCACGGAGATATGCGTAGAAACACTATGTCTCCAACTTTAAACTCAAGGTCTCATCGACGATTATCTGCATAACTCTTCTGTCGACTTTGGGATGCCTTGATATGCTGCTGAATGGTTTTCACCTTCTCCACCATTTCCTCAACCATTTCTGGTCCAAGCAGCTTACGTTCACCGACCTCATCCCAACATGCCAGTGTTCTACACCTTTTCTCATACAGGGCTTTATATGGTGCCATTTGGATGCTCGAGTGGAAATTGTTATTATAAGAGAACTCAACTAGAGGAAGATGTTGATCCCATACTCCTTTAAAGTCCATTGAGCACGCTCTCAACATATCCTCAAGTGTTTGGATAGTCTGCTCGGATTGGACATCAGTTTGAGGATGATAGGCCGTACTAAAGTTCAATTTAGTATTCAGAGCATGTTGATGACTATTCCAAAACTTAGAGGTGAATCTTGGATCTCGGTCAGACACAATAGATAGTGGTACACCATGAAACATTACCACTTCCCTGATATATATCCGCACCAGTTGATCCAATGAAAAATCCTCCCAAATAGAAATGAAGTGTGCAGTCTTTGTAAGATGATCCACAACAACCCAGATTGAATTTTTGCCTTTGGATGTCCTCAGAAGTCCGGTGACAAAGTCCATGGTGATGTTCCCCCATTTCCATTCTGGTCTGGGCAATGGTTACATCATCCCCTTAGACTTCTGCCTCTCTGCCTTCACTTGTTGACACACCAGGCACTTTGATGTATATTCGACGATCTCCTTCTTCATATTATCCCACCAAAATTTTTCTTGGAGATCTCGATACATATTTGTGCTCCCTGGGTGAATAGAGAAATTTGAACTATGTGGATCATTCAAAAGTTCCTTCTTCAGCTCCAGACTTGATGGAACACATAGTCTTTTCCCAAACCGCACAATTCCTTCTTCATTAACAGTAAACTCTGAGGATTTCCCTTTTTCGATAGCTCCCACTTTTTCTTGAATTCCCACATCATCCTTTTGAGCATCCTTTAACCTTTCCAAAAGAGATGGTTGAGCAATCATTTGTGAAAGGATTGATGATGTTCCCTTCTTTACGATTCCCACATCCATCTTCATCAAGTCTAAGAAGATTGGATCCTTATCTATCCTCATCATTGATAGAATTGCTGGATCCTTTCTACTTAGGGCATCTGCCACCTTGTTCGCTTTCCCAGGGTGGTAATGTATTGAATAGTCATAATCCTTGATGAGCTCAATCCATCTTCTCTGGCACATATTAATCTATTTCTGTGTGAATATATATTTAAGACTCTTGTGGTCAGTATATATCTCACATTTCTCTCCATAGAGATAATGCCGCCAGATTTTCAAGGCAAAGATCACAGCCGCCAACTCCAGATCATGCGTTGGATAGTTTCTCTCATGGATTTTCAACTGCCTTGAGGCATAGGATATCACTTTATCATTCTGCATCAGCACACATCCTAATCCCTTCTTTGAAGCATCACTGAATACCACAAAAAGTTCCCCACTTGTGGGTAAAGTGAGCACGAGTGCAATGATAAGACTCCTTTTCAACTCCTTGAAGCTTTATTCGCATTCATCACTACAAGCAAACTTTACTCCATTTCAAGTTATCTTGGTAAGAGGGTTGGTCAATCGTGAGAAATTTCTCACAAATTGTCGATAATATCTAGCTAACCCCAAGAAGCTACGGATATCCGTTACCGATGTTGGCCTCGACCATCCCTCAATTGCATCTATTTTGGAGGGGTCCACAGATATTCCATTTCTTGTGATGATATGGCCCAAGAATGAGACATCCTTCAACCAGAACTCACACTTTCTGTACTTTTCATAGAGCTTCTCCTTGCGCAAAGTCTCTAGTACAGTTTTTAAATGCTCCTCATGATCCTCCTTGGTTTTGGAGTATATTAGAATATCATCTATAAAGACTACCACAAATTTGTCAAGGTAATATCTAAATACTCTATTCATCAAGTCCATGAATATTGCTGGAGCATTGGTGAGTCCAAAAGGCATTACTATGAATTCATAGTGCCAGTACCTTGTACGAAAAGCAGTCTTGGGGACATCTTCCTTCTTCACCCTTACTTGATAATATACTGACCACAAATCCACCTTGGAGAAGTATTGTGCTCCACGCAGCTGATCAAAAAATTCATTGATTCTTGGGAGAGGATACTTGTTCTTTATCGTGATTTTGTTAAGTTCACGATAATCGATGCAAAGCCGCATTGAACCATCCTTCTTCTTGACGAAGAGGACTGGTGCACCCCATGGTGAAGCACTTGGGCGTATAAACCCTTTATCCAGATTCTCCTGTAGTTGTTTCTTCAGCTCTTAAAGCTCAACAACAACCATTCTATATGGAGTCTTGGATATTGGTAGCGCCCTAGGTAGAAGTTCAATTGAGAACTCAACATCTCTTCTTGGAGGAAGACCAGGCAGTTCCTCAGGTAACACTTCAGCGAATTCCCTCACAATAGGCATTTCTTCAAGGATGGTTTCTTCCTTGGACTCAATCATCTGAGCCATATATGCATGATCATAAGGCAATAATATCCATGCTTGAGATGATGGAGCTAAAGGAGATTCATCTTCCTCCTGACACTTGTAAAGAATCGGGGTTGGATTCTCCATATGGAGTGTGATTTCCCTGTCCCGAAAATTTATGTTGGATCTATATAAGGAAAGCCAATACATGCCAAGAATTGCATCAAATTCCACTAGAGGGAGTATGACGAGGTTCACTGGGAAATTCAATCCACATATTATAATAGGGGAGGACTTATACTCATGGGATGCAATGATTGCCCCATTTTCCGTACTCACCGACATCTTAACTTCCATGATTTGTGGTGGTGCTGGGATTATTCTACTAAACTTTAGAAATATAAAAGAATGCATAGAACCTGAATCAAAAAGTACGTTCTCTATTTTTGAATGAATAACTAGCATACCTGTCACCACTTCGTTGTCAGGGTTCACTTCAGCAGAAGTGATGGAAAAATCTCTTCCTTGCTGTCTTGGAGGTTGTTGGTTGCCTCCGATAACCCTTGGATTAGGGAACTGATTTTCAAAATGACCCGGTTCTTTTCATTTGTAGCATTGAACAATGCATTAAGGTTCAAATGGAGCTTTCCTCTCCTCTGTCGCAGCCGCGGGTCCTTCTTGCCGACAGTTAACAGCTAGGTGCCCTTCTCTTCCACACCTGAAGCATTTTCTTGTCCCCTTAAGGCAATTTCCAGGGTGCTTCTTTCCGCAATTTTGGCAAGTGGGGTGCTGGATCTTCTTAGCACCGTTGGATTTATCCATCGGACCACCATCATTGAAGTCTACCTTATGCTTCTTGTCCCCATGATACCCCTGTGATTCCCCAATCTCTATTTAGACCTTGAGGGCACATCGGAAAATTTCCTCATAGCTGTCGAAGTCATGGATCGCTAATACTTTTCGCAAGCTAGGCTTCATCCCACCAAAGAAGCGGTCAACCTTGCATTCAGGGGTAACGAAAAAACCGAAAGTGTATCGTGAAAGCCTCGTGAAGTTTTCCTCGTACGCTCCAACAGATTCTTCACCTTTTTTCTTGAGGTAAAGGAAGTCCCTTTCCATCTTAAGCCGGAGGGTGCGTGGAAAATATTTATCGAAAAACATATTCCGGAAATACTTCCATTCCAAAGCCTCGATCTCCTCTTCAGGCTTAGTATTTTTGATCAACGTCCACTATTGATCCGATTCACCCTCCATACGATAAGTATCTAGGAGAACCTTCTCTTGTTCAGAACATTGGAGGATGGAGAAGATCTTCTCAATGGAGTTGATCCATTGTTCAGTGATCGTGGGATCAGATAATCCACTAAAAGTAGGAGGACTTTGTCTCATGAAGCTCTCGATAGCGACTTGTTATTTCTTAGGGGGGGTTGAACGCTCCTCTTGACCCATGTTTCTATTCAAAACTTGATTTAGCTGAGAGAGAAGCATGAAAAAGTTCGCGATTCCCGCTCCCATTGGATTTGGCATCTCATTAGTACAGTCATCACACTGATCTTCACAACAGTTGTTAGCCCGAGTCCTCCTATTACCGGCCATTGGCTGGAATAAAAGGAAAGTTAGGGGTAACACATAAAGGGTAATACAAAGACAAAAGTTGATGACTTATAAATAAACTTTCATTTCCTTAACTCATGAGTCTATAGGCTTCAATCTATGCTTTTCATGATCTACTTTCTAACATATATTCTTAGGGGCATTTTTTTTAATTCCCTTAATAAGGGTTCATACTAATCTTGTGAATTTATCAAAACATATCCCCCGGGAGTGTCGTAACCAAGAGTGTAGCAAGGCCCGTTTTCGTGCACCAGTTCCCGTTCGAGTCTAGCTCAAAGCGGTGTTTTCGGGTTTTATCCCTAGGATACATCTGTGCCAGAGCCGCCTCTACCTGCTCGTATCCAGACAGGGATGTATTTGTTTGATAAACCACTTACTCAGAACTTACCAAAACTTAGGGATGTTTTTATTATACTTAGTCTTGTATCTAAGGCTTTACTAGGGTTTCCTAATCCCAAAAATAACTAAACCTATCCTCTGATACCAACTATGACAACCCTGCTTTTTATTACAACTTAAACATGATTTATTACATAAAACTTCACTTGATAAAACAAAGAAGATCGAGAGGTTTAGTGTCTTTGGGGCTTATTATCATTACATAAAAACTTAAAACATTAAATACAACATCTTTATTGAAAACTTCCTTTACATGACCACTACATTCCCTCGTACTTAGCATTGCATGGGATAACCTGAGGACATGCATAAGAAAAGGGTGAGCTATAAAGCCCAGTAAGGGAGTACACATGGAATAACATGAGGAGTAAAATACATGTTAGACAATAGTCATATCAATAGAGCATAAAAGAAACATGAGCATAAAGTCATGATAAAGCATGATAATCATAACATGGAAATGTGGAAACAACACTTAACATGGAATTAGCATGAGCCAAGGCTCATTGCACATAAAGCATGAGTAAACCCTCATTGCACATGAAGCACGAGTAAAACCTTGTTGCACTTGAATTAGAATGATTCAACACTCATTTCACATGACGTATCATGATACTATACTTTACCCAATGCATTGGAGCGCTATAAGGGCGCACCCTTCTTAAACATTTCATTTCATGCATAAGTGTACCACATGGATCATAAAACATGGATTCATAAAAAATAATAATTTATTCCATGATAAAGGAATGTGGAATTCATACATGAGACTTTGTAATCAATAAGTAAAGGTGTATAAAGGTGAATACCCTTGATGGAGAAATGGGCATGGAATTCACTACACAATGACATTGTCTTAGAAAATCGGTGCGATTTCGGCAATGTAACAGCGTGACGTAAGAATTCATAAAAATGGTTGATGAGAGAGAAAGGGGTTCCTCATCATATTTAAATGTAATGTACAGTAAGTAGGTCATATAGATACATGTCCCAACAATTTTAATGGAATTTAGATTCATGATACAAAAGTATTGCTTGAATGTAAAAGAGGAGAGAGAAGTTCCTTTCGGAATTTCGGCATAGTAACGAGTGTACATGGGAGGCATTTAATGAGAGAGAAAGGGTCTCCCATCATTCAAACAATAAGAGGGTAGTATGGGGGAGGTGCTAAACCATACCCCAACATTCATAATTGAAATTAAAAGGGCAATACAACTTAAAGAAAATTGAAAAAAATGAAAAGGAAGAAAAAACCCTTACTTGGAAGTGTGCTTCCAAAGGCTAGAGAGAGGCTTGTGAGAGGCTTCTTGGGAGCTTGGGTAACCTTGGGAGGATTCTAGAGAGAGTAGGTCAGAGGTTGGACGAACTCCAAGGTATTTTAGTGAGGAGGAAGTGGGAGCTTGGGTGAGTTTATATAGGAAAGGTGAGGGAATTCTTTATTATTTAGGTTTGGGTCCCCTTACATTAAATTAATCCAAACCACAAACCATCCCATGGTTTTTGCCCATATTTTTTGGAAAAGGGAAGAGGAAAAAAATATTTTATAAGGCCCAAGTCTGAACTTCTTAAAATAATAAGGTTTCTTATGTGGAGGTGAGTCACACTCCCATGGAAATTAATTTTAAAAGGCAAAGTGTTGAATATGTCTTGAGGGGTCCATTAATGCTTTGAAAAGTAAGTCAAACAAACCCAAAATCACATTATTTTAATGATAAAACATATATTGGCCGAAAATAAGGATTATGATATTTTATTACATCACCATTGGGCCATTATGATGTCATAAAACACATTATATATTTAAACAGTATTTAATTTTTACCCAAAAATTTGACTCTCTGAAAATTATGAAAAATTCACCGTTGGATAATTTCGATGTCCTGATTCCAGAAATGACATTTATTTTATCTAATTTTTTTTCTAAATATGTTAATTTTCACTTTTAAAATAAAAACCAACATTTATCGAAAATTCACGGGTTTTGACAGAAATGGAATTCAAACCTTAATATAAAATTTTAATTGCATTCATAAAATTATAAGATCATTTATATTTAATAAAAATTAATTTAATAATAATATTATTATTTTATTAAAATATTTTTTAATTCAAAAATCCCTTAATTTAATAAAATATATTTCTTAATTAAATAATAACTAAAAACACCATTTGTACTTTAAAAACTATTTACAATGTATCAAAAATGACTAGAAATTATATTCATTATTATATAAAAAAATAATGTACATGAACATAGTACTACTTATTTGTTACATAACCCCTTAAAATAGCCACATAAGACCTAAGGGTAAGGTGTGCGATGGTGACAGACTCTTGGGGTGGCTCGGATAACATCGCTCGAGTGGTAATCTCTATCAACTTCCACTTTTCCCGTAGACGGTCCCGTTCGAGCTTGACATGGTGAAGCTCATCTTGAGATTGGTCAAGGGAAAATCCCAAGGATGCCACCTCTTTTCCGAGCTCTGACAAATGGGCTTCGTATGGGGCAATTATACTGGATGAGGCCATCGATTCTTTTGTCTGAGTAAATTGGATTTGTTAAGGTCCTATATTTATACTAATCATTTGATCACTGTTCAATGGATATATTAATAATGGTCAAAATTCTTAACGTAAAACCAAAGAAGTTGACATCTTATAAAAAAAATTTTCATAAAGAGACATTTAACTGGATCAAGAGGTATTTTCCATTAATGAAACTTTGGGTCGTTACATAATCCCCACAAATATTCTCCTGGTACCATTGTATAGAGGTCCTTATACAATTGGAATATGGGAGAATCTTCTTCTGTTTGAGGGGATATTAAGGGAATTATATACCTAGCTTAATGATATAAAATATTTTGTAAAGTGCTCATAAAGGTAATCTTGCATAAGAGTAACTAACATAAGGGTAACCCTGAAATTCATCATGCTCTATAAAGGTAACAAGAGTTGTGTAGAGGTCATCCAAAATTTTCACTAGAGGGTAATATGCAACTCATGTAAGGGTAATGAATTTCATAAGGGTACTCATGTAATGGTAAATGACCTGCATAAAGTTAAATAACACTTTATACAACTCACATAAAGGTAAACTTAACTTTAATAAAGGTAAGATGTAGTTTCAATAGGATGAATAAAGGTAATGCATATCTCATGTAAAGGTAATTTTATATTCCACCCCTCCTCATTGTTTTGAGAATACATGGTGGTGCTACTTGGCCTTAGGTGACATCCCCAAGACACCAAAGGTTGAAAATAAATGTAAAGGGCCTCATGAAAATTTGAGGGATGATTTTACCTTTAAAGATAAAACAATCAAACCAACATAACAACAAACATCCAATCCTCTATATTACAAATGAACAAATAAGTAAAACTCAGACATAACCAAAACAATAATCCATATCATAGAACAATATCAGAGTTACAATGAAAACCAAAGACAATATCTAGAGAAAACCAAGGTACTACGAGACCCAAATACAACCAAAAGAAATAATCCCAAGCAACACACAACCAAGCTCCAAGATCCAAGCTCTAAATCCATATGTTATGCCCACAAAATCAAGACACATCACTGGAGAAATATGATACCACGTCTTTCCCTATATCTTGGTAGATAACATCTTCAAACGCACTGAAGATCCCAAGATGGTGGTAAGTATAAACTTAGTAGTATTTCCTCAATGACTTCTCAACTCATGCCACTAGGAAAAAACTAGTTATAAAAATTTATATAAAATAGTTTAAGAGGAGTTTTAACTAATTTATATCAAGACCTTAAATAATTTCCAAGGAAATAAAACTAATTTATAAAACCATTTAATTTAATTTTACATACCCATAACCATGTTTCCACACTCACACACACACCGTGCATGCTCATGTGACAGTTCCATACTCATGAGCGGTCTCTCATCGATCCACAAAGTCATCACAAGGTGACCAATACCAGGTGCCCCAATGGAACACACCCCTTCCATAGGATCACATCAATGAATAAACTCACACCAACCATGTTTTCCAAAACCTATTCCAAAACCACTTCACATTAAACCAACTTTCTCTTTAAAACCAATCACCAACAACTTGTGAAAATAAAAGAAAATCCATAATTTTAAAACTAGCATTTTAAAATTATAACCAAAGAGGTATTTCCTGAGAACCATCATTTTCCACAAATTTCAAATACATAACCAAAATGAGATTTCCATTAAGAATCACACAATAATTTCTCAATAATATCAAGAAAATCATTTGATAAAAACTAATCCTTTAAGTTTTAAATCAAGTGGATATAGGAGAGAAGCCACTCACTTATTAATAGTTGACGAAAATGAAGAATGTCACTACAAAAATATAGGTTTGATCAGAAACCACATTCCCTTCACTATATCCAATAAGATATCATCAATATTAACATCAACTAACATATCTATATTTACAATAGGGAGGATAAGAATGGATATAGGGAAAATAGGGAAGAATGGGTACCTACTGACGAATCCGGACATCCAACACATTTTGATCCACCTAAGAATTACTTTATGATTGAAGGGGATCATCTATCAAGCCTAGGTAGAAAAAGTAATTTGATTTATTGAGGGATTAGAAAATTATATAGGGTTATAAGGCTTAATTCAGATTAGATCTTCAATTTTTGGTGTTCTAACTATACGCCACATGGTTATGCTTCATGGTTTGGAAAAAAGTGCACCAACCATGTGGTGTTACTATCTCAATCCAATCCCTCACATGGTTGGCTTTCATGAGTAGAAAAATCATGCATCAACCATTTTTTACCATTATTTCAAGATACACGGTTTCCCCTAGACACTCTCACGGTTTAACTAAACCTTTCACCAACCATGCACCTACCCAGTGTCCACTATTTACCCTTTCATAGTTTCCTGGAGGTGTTGAACAATTTATACTAACTGTGTAAAAATTGAGAACCTCCATAAAATCATCCAAAACATTTCAAAACCCCTCATAACCTTCCAAAATTTAACCTGATAATTATATATGCTCAAAATAAATGAATAAAGGGTCATGTAATTGAAACCAAGAGGGATACATTCTCCCCACCTTTGGTATTTACGTCCTTATAAAGTTGAAACAAAATATTCTCTTGGAAATCTTGGTCCACTATTAGAGCATTTTCTTTTCTCACTCCCTTGTTTCTTCTTGAATTTGACCATGTTTCCATAAAAGCTGCACTAGACCAATGATTTTCCCATTCAAGATTTTCTCTTGCCTATCCACAATCCGTATTGGCACATGAATCAATGTAGCATATAGCTCTAGTTCAGTGTGATACCATCGAATCACATGGTCATGATTTGGTTGGTATTTTTTCAACTGAGATACATAAACACATTGTACACTGAATTGAATCTTGGTGGGAAATCCAACTGATGTGCCACCTCACCAACCCATTCAAGTATCTCAAAAGGGACAATGTACCATGGAAACAACTTGTTATGCTTACCAAAATGACAACGCCCAATCCTTTGAGAGATCCTCAAGAATATATGATCACTCACCTCAAATGACAGTGGTCTCTGATGATGATCCACATATGATTTCTAAGGACTCTGAGTTATCTCCATCTTCTTTATGATCAACTTAATATTCTTTGTTGTCTCTTGTACAAGGTTGAGTCCAATTTGTGAAGTCTCACATGTTTTCACCCAATAAAATATAGAACGACCTAGAATCCTATGCAATTATTCAAAAGGAGACATATATATTGAGGCATGATAACTGTTATTGGATAAAAACTCCACTAAAGGTAAATAATCCTCCCATGAGCCACCAAAATAAATTACACAAGCCCTAAGCATGTCCACCAACATTTGGATTGTCCATTCAAACTGTCCATCTGATTGAGGATGATAAGCTGTTCTCTTAGTCAACTGGGTTCTAAGGGATTACTGTAAGAATATCCAAAAATGAGATGTAAACTTGGGGTCTCAGTCATATACAACCGATATTGGAACTCCATGCATGTTTATAGTTTTCTGAATGTAGATTTTGGATAAGTCTTCCACTATATTAGTTTCATGAATATGGATGAAGTGAGTTCACTTTTTGAGTCAATCCACTTTCACCCATATGAAATCATGTTTCCAAAACATCCTTGGTAGACCTGTTACAAAATCTATGTCTATATGCTCTTGAACATATATGTGCATCTCAACCAGCAAATTCATCATCTTCCACTCATATATAGACTCTTGGACTACCTAAGTTTGTTTATTACAGATTAAAGCATTAGAAACACTATTTCCCTTCCCGGGCGTATAGGCAAGCTCAAAATCAAATAACCGCATATACCCAACCCATTTCCACTATTGGAGTTTTAAATATCACTATGAGAAGATGTACTTAATTTTTTTATCGGTATACATCATAAAATTTTCTCCCAATGGGTAATACCACCAACACTTTAAGGCGTAAACCACCACAACTAACTTGAGATTGTGGGTAGGGTAATTATGTTCATGTGGCCTCAACTGACATGATCCATATGCCACAAATCAATCGTTCTACATCAAAAACTTCCCCAAGTATAATCCTGGACACATCACAAAATAAGGTACACTCCTCACCTGTCTCAGGTAGGATCAAAATCAGTGCAGTAGTCAAACTATTCTTTACCTCCTAGAAAGAATTATCATATTCTCTAGAACATTCAAACTTGATAATTTTCTTATTAAAGACTGAAAGTGGTTTTTCCAAATAGGAAAAGTCTTTGATGAATCACCGATTATAGCTCGCTAAACCCAAAAATCTTTGGATATCAAAAACTTTCTTGGGATACTCCTAAGAAACAACTGCCTGAACTTTCTCTAAGTCCATCGACACACCTTCCTCAAAGATTATGTGACCCAAGAAATGTACCATGTCAATACAAAATTGACACTTATATATCTTGACATATAGTCTATGATATCTCAGTGTACTCAGGAAAATGTCGAGATATTGGGCATGATATTCATGAGTTTGACAGTAAACCAAGATTTCATCGAAGAAAACAACCACAAAGTGATCCAAGTACAGGTGAAAAATTCAGTTCATCAAGGCCATAAACACAGCCGGATCATTCTTCAGCCCGAACGATATCATGAAAAACTCATATAGGACATAAACTGTTCAAAAATAAGCATGTAGTATACCATAAGGTCTCACTCTCAACTGATGATACCCTGACCTAAAATCGATCTTAGAGAACACACAATCACCCCTCATCTAGTTAAAAAATCATCGATATGTGAAAGAGGATACCGGTTCTTAATAATCATCCAATTAAATTACCTATAATTGATACATAAATTAAAAATCCCATCATCCTTCTTAGAAAACAAAACAGGAGAACCCCTAGGGGATGTAATTGGATGGATAAAACCCTTTTCCATCAATTATTCCAATTATGTATTTAACTCTTGAAGCTATGTTGGAGCCATTCTATAAGGTGGAATAGAAACTGGATCATCTCCTAGCATGAACTAATTTATAAACTCAAAATATATCTCTGGTGGAATCTCAGAGAATTCCTCAGGAAAAACATCCTAAAACCGGTCCACTATGGGAGGAAAGACACTATGATTCACACCCCCATCATCCAATAAAATTCTTGAAACCTAGGTGGTTATATCCTCCAATTGCTAATGAAATGGACTTGTATGGCCTTCCTGGATATCTCATTCTCATTGATGAACATAAATGTTTTCCTCAGAAGATGTAAAGGTTACTCTCATATGGTAATAATCAACGTGGGCTTGATAAGATACCAAATAGTAAATTCCTAGAATCAAGATAAAACCTAACATGTCGAGTATATAAGGATCCCAAAGGAAAGGATACTCACCAAATTCTAGGTACAACCCCTTTAATGGATATATTTCCTCTGACTATACTCATTGAGGTGTGTTAATCATCTAACCCCACTCACAAAATCCACCATCAGACTCAAACCATTCACAAGTTGTGCAGATATAAAATAATGCGAGTATCCTGTATCAAATAAAGTTCTAAAAAGCCTAGAATCTATAATAATTTTACCTCTAACTGTCAATGACTCATCCTCGTTATTAAAAAGTACAGGCTAAACTACATGAAACTGACCTATCTCTCTGCCCTGTGGTCTTTTCTGAGCTCCCTGTACTGCACTGCTCTACTGATATGATCACTCTTTCCCTAAAGTACCATGTCTGCCACCCTGTTCAGCACTTCCAATAGAACTACAATTTCCCAACTGGTATAGGGTTGAAAACACCCTTCTAGTATTATGTTTTTCCCTAGATCCACCCTCACTTCCAACCTTTCAAGGGTTCTTTCAATACCTTTGTAAGTGTATCATCCTACCTCCACCTCAACACTCCATCGGTGGTTGGGGACACTGGCTATGAATGTGCCCCAACCTACCACACTAATGAAAATACACTTGATTATTGCCCTGAGTAACTAATCCTTCCCCTCGAATACTTTATTTTCCACTACCCTGGTTAACCTTATCATAGAGACACTTCATACCCTTAGAAGGCGTATCACCTGGTCGTCTATATGAATCCACCTATCCTTCAATGGAAGCCTCCTTCAGGTTCACCTAAAAAATGAGAGTCTGATTCACCACCTCAATAAACTTATTTAAACGGAAGATATTAACATGGGAATTAATCTCATATTTAATTCCATCCTAAAAATGTCTCACCGCAGTTTCATCTTCTCCTAATAACACTAGGATTAAGCAATGAAAATTAGTGAATCGACCGGCATAGTCCATCACAAACATATTTCTCATGGTTAACTGCACAAACTCTACCACCCTCTCTTAATTGAGAATCTATGGGAAAAAGTGTTCCAGGAATTTATCTTGAAAGTCCTACCATACAATGTTCTCCAACTGCTCATCCCGAATCTGAATATCCCACCAACACTTCAATTGACCTCATAACATATAACAAACAACTTGAATATTTTCTCTACGTGAGTCTCTAAAAGTCCAATAATTTTTTGGATTGAATCAGTATAGGACTTAGCTGCCACAATTCCACCTTCTCTTATGAAGGTTAAAGGGTGCTGCAATTAGAACTCCTTAGTTTGATCATACATATTTTTCACAACTCATTGTAGATATCTTTCCATGAACTACATAAAGAGAGAAAAACTCTCACAGAACTTCCCTCCCACCCCTTCACCCAGAACTATCAGGGCCTCTTGTCTCACAGCTAGAGGCACATTTCTAGTGATTTCCTCCTGTCATCACACCAAAAATCTTCATCATGGAGGCATGTCTCTACAATGCCAAGAACACGCCTTAGGACACATATAAAATCATTAACACGTTTTAACAAAAGTGATTCACATAATACAACAATACATAATTCCACATATACTTCCCCATGGTTAAAACCGAGGCACTATCACTACCCTCAACTATCCATAACCTAGGACATGGCTAACACAGGGTAACCGACTTTTCATATTTTTAGTTTTCCAATTAGAAACCCATTTTAAACATTTAAAATTACTGATTTTAACATATTTTAACCATTATTATTTCATTGTTAGGAACCAATTATTTTATATTACTCAAATAAAGAAAATAATTTTTATTTCCCAAAACCCACTCATCACTTTCTTTTTCATGCATGCCAAATATGATGCATTTCACATAAATTCATTAGTTCTTAGAATGATGCATGAATTCTTAACTCTTTTTTCATTTTGGGCCACAAGTAAAATCTTAGAAAAAAATAACATCACACAACACGTGCATCACCCAAGGTAAAATAACATTCAACTGTAACAACAAACATAATGAACAACAATCCCACCCTAGGTACTTGGGTTTTCCCTCACACATGAGTTAGCTACTCCCATGAACGAGATCATGACCAAGGCTCAACTCACCCTATAATTCTATCTACCTTTCCCAAATAATAATACAAATGAAAAATAAAAGAAAACTCCTTCTGATACAACTTTGTAAAGTCCTAACTCAGGTGCCACATACTGGTACCCAGAGTCAGTTTTCCACATGACATCAGACGCACCTCCCCATATGTCAGAGGCTACCAAATAGTATTGGGAGTCTAATATATAATGCGAGAATACTATAACCTATTTATCAAAGTAGAAAAAAAATATAAATAAATATACAAATATCCAAGATTAGAAAATGAACAATGACCCATATAAACAAAATATCACATGAATAAATCCAACTCAGGAAAAAATGACCCTAAACCAAAGAAATAAATATGAAATTACATACAAGTGTCAAGTGTCTAATGAAAACTCAAAAATAAAGACACAATGACAACTCCTAATTAAGTCTCAATATCATGTCTGGTTCTCTCATCCATACTCCATCCCAAATCCCAACTCATTCATCTAACATATGGATCTTGTTCTTATCTTGTCCTGTAAACATGAAGTCTATTTGGGTATCAATCAGGCGTCCTGAGTAGGGTTTGAATACAACTTAGTGGGACACCACCAATGACATATAAAGTAATATCTAGTATATAATAGTGTATCTATCTATAATAATAATAAATATCAAACGACAAAAGTAAACTGGTTTCACATTTATTATTATTTAGTCAACCACATCATACCTGCTTTGGCCCATTCTGGAGTCTGAACCATAAACCATAGGGATTTTACATTTTAATCTTTATATGGGATTTAATTATTCAATTTAATTCCAATTTAATTCATTTCCATGGATCATCCATCTGAGTACCATTAACTCAGGCACTTGGAACATCAGTCTAGTGCCCATATCTTGGGGGCCTAGAGCATTAGTCTAGAACCCCATTGGTACTTGGAACATCAGTCCTAAATCATTATCAAATTTATGCATCGGGGGCCTATAGAAGCATTATAGCACCCCATGTGTACTTGGAGCATCAGTTCCTCACCCACAACTCATTGTTCACATTTACATATTCATATATTACGGTTCCACTTTCATAACTCATTTATCTACCATTCTCAACATGGTGCACCATTTCATTTATTAAACACAACCATGGTTGTTTAAATTTATCCCAAGGAACCACATGCACAATCCCATATTAATTCATTTATCATAAATTATTACACAAATCATTAACCCTTCAAGGTTAATCCATTTAACCCTTTAAATCTCATTATCAAACATGCAATAAGAGTTTAGTTCAATTTCATAAACAATCACTATTACTTATACATTCCATTTATTATCATTTCAAGGCAATTAGCACCCCCATCAGTTTCTATCAAGATTGGTCTCCTAATCTCCAATGGGTCCCATAAGATCCTTGAAGAGTCTCTCAATTTCATGGAATTAAGTTCACATCTTAATTTTTGAACAATTGTATAACATGGAAATGAAATGATGCAACTAAAATAGAATATCATGATAATCACTATGTGAATTAGTGATTAGATCACCTAACTTAGGATATTTTATGAATTATCTCCAAACCATAGCCCTTAATTCAATGTAGAACAGTTGAATTCACAACTGCAGAGGAGATTTGGGATCAAAAACTCAGATCAAGATCTAACAACACAAGATCCATTAAAACCAAGATCTAAACCATAAATAATGGCAGGATTTTCCCTATCCAAAGGGATAGAAAGGTAGGAGAGAGATGAACAAAAATAACAAAGAGATCTCATACCAGAGAGGTGTCAATTTATTTCATCAGATATTATATTCATAATGAAAGGAGTTTGAGGATCCTATAAATCGTCTTGGTATCCTCTAAGATAAAATTAAATCATGTTAGGTATAGAGGGGGCGATTAGGGACATAAACTGGGGGTTCAAAAATTTTTAATTAAAATTTTGGGGCATTAAATAACTGTACATATGATTTCTTGGATGGGCCGCATGGTTAAAAAAACCATGTGCCCCTACTGTTTGGGGTACATGGTTTCTCAGGGGTTGGTGCATGGTTTGAAAAAATATGTTCTAAAAATGCAAAAACCCTTTGTCCAAGGGTGCTTGGTTTGGGGGAGGGGGTGGTCACACAGTTTGGTCAAACTGTGCACCCCATTCTTATGGCTCAAGATGGGACAAACCGTTTTTTGGGACAAACCACATGGTTTTTCCTAGCTGAGCACCAATCATGCACAGCCCCATGTGATTCCAAAATTCTCAAAATTCACTCAAAACAACCCCAAATCAAGGCCTAACCAAGGTATAATAAAAAAGGGTAAAATAATACCTAAAAACAAGTACAAGATGTCTCCAAAAAGACCAGGATATTAATAATTCATTGTAAATTCTAAAAGATAACTTTAAATATTCATAAGGTAGAAAATTAAAAACATAGAAAAATTAAAAAGAGGTGATATGGACTCTGATACCAATTGAGGGAACTGGTTAGCAATGAACTTAACACTAATAGGGGAGTGAATCAATGTTGGTGACTTAAATACAATTAATAATTTTTATCTCATTTCCTTTTATATCTTTTTCACTTTTTAAAGTGAATGGTTCTCTTATTTTATCCTTTTAATTTAATTATTTCCTAAAACACACCCAGACAAGAGGAAAAAAATTTATAATGTTCCCCTCTTAATGTAATAAGGGTAGTACTTGGAGTGATATGGATTCATCTAAGATTTAACTATCCACTATAATCATAATGTAGATACAGATGAGTAGGATACAACCTTAAGACTCGTGTTTTAATGTATCCCGAATATTATTTGGTACATCCTATAATAAGGTGTATCATGCACCATATAATGATAAGTTTTTGGGTAATAAGTGAGTATACTACCAGTGAGGGCTCCAATAAGTTGTTGATGTGATGCTTGAAATTTTTATTCCTCTTCCTTTACCTACAAAACAGTAATAAAGAACTTCCTCTTCCTTTATGTATACATCATAGTGTACATGGATGCTTCTACTTATTTACAGTAATAAATTGGATTTGATCCATTTTTTTCACTTATTCTTATGAAAACTAAAATACATATCAATACTCTACTTTCCTCTTCTTCTCTTATTATTCTACTTTAATTTACAAAAAATATTACATTAGATCTTCTATTTCTCATCAACTCTCAGAATATATATGATAAATAGAGAGTTGGGTATTCTATAAGGTCTTCGATAATTCAAGAATATATTTATTTTCAAGTTATATATCATATTACATTTCTTTTTCTTGGAACATATAATTATTCACACTAAATTAATAGTTTAGAACATACTATCTTCTTCAAACTACAATATATATATATGTATATGTATATGTATATGTATATGTATATGTTTGTAGAATAATTCATAACAGTGTTAGTTTATATTATCCTTCTTTATCTCTTCATTTTATTCTCAATGTTGCATTAATACATTAATTAATATATCTATATATTTTTTCATTTTTCAAAAAAATAGGAATATAGGATCTTGAATAGCCCACTATACCTCCTTCATAACTACTTGTAACTGCATAAAATTTGTAGTAAATATCATAAGAATTATTTTTACATGATCTTGGAATTCCTCCTCTTCTCTCCATGATAATTCACATGCATTTACACCACATATACATGCATTCACCTATTTGCATCATAACATCCTTTATTTATGTAATAGAATATCCTAGAAAATACTTCTTCCTCCATATTCTTAATTATGCCAGAATCATGATATAACTTATCATGAATATTGATTCTGTTTGAGATCAAAACACCCAATACCAATTGAGTTGATATTCTTTGTAATAAAAAATCCTAAAAACACTGAATTCTCAACCAAAACACACATAGAAAATTAACTATGACATGGTAGGTCCCCATTTCACACTTCCCATCCAAATTATTCTTCCATTAAGAAACACCTTGAAAAAAATCAACACTCTCCAAAATGGTCACCATAGATACACCACAATGTAGACATTATGATTTCAAACTCCAACCATAAGCCAATAGTTGGATTACCCTTACATATATCTTGAATCACATTTTCATAAAGGGAATAAAATTTGAATTACCTTTACACATATAAATATTTCCAATGTTACCTTCACATAGGTCCTGAATTCAAAGTTACCTATACACATTATGCCTCTGACTAATACACAACTTAATGAGATCACAAATTACATTTATATAGTGTTAAATGTATCCAATTAACTTTATGTAGTTAATTAAATTCTCATTATACCCTTACATGACCGGCATAAATCAAGGGTTATATTTACATAAGTTGGGTAACACCTTTACATGTCTTAAATCAATAAATCAACCACATGTACAATCAACTGACCGTGAGGATAGGCTATACATAATCCATCAACCATGAAAATCGAACATGTGAAGCATACAAGAGAATGCATCAATGGATAAACCACATGTAAAATTATTTATCATGAATATTGATCCTGTGAAGTAGATAAGAGGCCACCAAATTTCCTTTCTCATTCTGGAAATTCCAGAATTGTTTCAAATTGATCTAGGGATTTTTGGGTTGATCTGAGGGACTTCTCAATGCCCCAAATAAATCTTAATTCACATATTCCTCAAAACTTCAAAAAATATTATGTAGATAGTGTTTATACACCCATCAACACTTGTATTTGATTCCTTTAAGATCATCTCAACAACCATCAATATAAATCTTCCAAATGAAAGAACTCTTTTTTAAATATAAAATATTACAAAGAACTTTATAACACAACTTCCAAGATATGTTATGTAATAATAAAGTACCCATATAAGTATCAAAATTATTAGTAACCTCTTCTTTTTAAATAAACATGGTTCATTGATAAGTTCCAAGTACTTCTTCATCACACTTCTTTGCTTGGGTTCATAAAAAACTTATGATAACTTCTTCACAACATTTATAGCTCATTGATTATTCAATGTATTAGAATCCATTCACTACTGAAAAAACAGGCTATACCCACGGTTCAAAACCGTGGGTATAGCCCCCAAAACCGTGGGTATAGGCTATACCCATGGTTTTGGGAACCGTGCGGATGAATGGCGTCGGGATAGGGGTCTTGACCTATACCCACGGTTTGGTTGAACCGTGGGTATAGGTGTGTTTACAGCGTGCCATTGAGTGGTACACATGGCACACATCAAAGCCCACAGTTCTTAAACCGTGATATTACATTTAAATTCAAAAATCCCGCAGGATGTGGGGTTCGAACCGACGTCTCCGCTGAGGGATCCTGCGCGCTGCCCAACTGGGCCACGTTTCGTTTTACAATATATGCTAACACTTTATTAAATATATTAATATATACGCGGCATGATTAAAAAACCCGTCTGGTGGGAGTCGAACTCTAGATCTGTCACCGGAAGATGAGTGACACTAACCAATCGACCTAATTGATTTTTGTTATTTTGTTATTGCATCTGTCCTTATATATTGATAATTATAATATATTATAAAAAAATGTTTTTTCGGTGATTTGATCAGGCGACCGAAGGCATATGAAGGAATTCACTTACCATCCAATGTAGCAACAGTTCATTCTAATATATTTATATCTTTATAAATATATTAAAACAGAACGTGAAATTATTTTGCCCCGCCAATTTTTTTTCCATTTCCCGCCTAAATTTTCATTCCCGCTTTAACCTAGGAAATCTATACCCACGGTTTGGAAAACTGTGGGTATAGGTCTTAAAAAAAAAATATATCCAATGCCCATGGTTTTTCAAAACCGTGGGTATAGGTCTTCAAAAATAATACACCTATACCCACGGTTTTGCAAAACCATGGGTATAGGTCTTAAAGAAAAACTATACCCACGGTTTTGGGAAGAACTGTGGGTATAGGTGACCTATACCCACAGTTTTATAAAATCGTGGGTATAGGGTCCCATACTAGCCCTATACCCACGGTTTCTCAAAACCGTGGGTATAGACCCATTTTCCAGTAGTGATTGATAAAACATACAATGCACATAAATTGATATCAATAGGGTGGTGGATGACATCTATGAATTCATAAATGATTGGTTGATTTATAGGAATATATAGTTGGATATTAACGTAAAGGGATTTACATAGAGGGATCATTTATCCATATGTGGTTTATGAGTTTCCATAATTCAAATTTTATAAAGAGTTAAATCCAAACGGTGCTCAATATGATAATAATATCTTCAAACATTGCATTTAAAATGTGATTCATGCTAATTCATGTGGAAAATGAAATTGGTTTATATCTATTTTATCCAACTAAAGTTTCAAGTTCCCTTTATCTCAAAAATTTGTCGTGGTGATCAAAGTTGAGTTTTTTTACTAAATAATCTTTGAAAAAATATGTTTATAATTTTATTGTGACAATTTTATATTGATTTGAAGTTATTATAATAATTTAAAATTAGTTATGAAGTGATTCTAGAATATTTTCCAAGTGTTTGAATATCTATTGAGTGTTGTGTCCTGATACAATAGTTCAAGTCCTGAGTAGACTAAAGAAGATTAGTTTGAGGTTGTTTTTGTTAAATTAAGTAGATGTGTATCTAGGGAATTCACAAAAAAAATATTTTTGAATTATTTTTTGAATATCCAAGCTACGAGATTTTTCTCAAAGCATTTTTATTTTCAATTAGTTATAAAGGAATAATGAAACTACATGTGAGGAAATTTTTTGAAGATAAGAAGTTAATTGAGAGGAATAATATTTGACAATCATGGTACATAGTTTTGAGCCTAATAAAATGCGGAAAAGAGGAGGATCATAATGTATTATTATACTAAATGAATTATCTATAATGGTGAGCTGGAGATTGTTTTCTAGAATTTTTTTTAATTATATAATTCTGAGTTTCCCGAATATGGGAAGAATTTGAGTGTAAGATACTTTGATTATTGAGAACTGAGAGTATAAATGTCGAAGTATAAGGAGAAACCTATACTGAGTTCAAGGATAAAGAGAGAAAATCGACCATTAATCCGAGATAAGATCGAGTGAGTTGAAGTTGAAGGAGATAAGTAGAGCCCACAATATATTATATTGCATGTGATTTGAGAAAGATCCTGATACATTATTGTATCAAGGAGAGGAGGATACCGAATAAGGGTGTAATTTAAGAGGAGGATATTTCCATGAAAAAGTATTCAAGTGATAGTGAAAGATCCAATTCATTGAAGATATAGAGAATTTGAGCAAGACCAGTAGGCCTGCTCATACTCATTGGCTGTTAAAGTTCTTGAATAAAGAGCATGCGAGGATTAGTTTATTCGGGAGTCTTGAGGAGGAAGGTCATTCTCACATGGTTTTGAATCAACCAGGAGCCCAGTGAATATCATTATTATTCTAATATGAACGCCCTTTGTAGTTATCTGTAAAAATTTTCATTCTTTAGTGGTATTTTAGATAAGGAGCACGAAGGATCTCTGTGCTAATAGGACTGGGAAGTTCATTGGTGTAACCACTTACATTTACGATGAGGAATACATGATTGGGGTGACTAACCAATCAAAAAATGTAGTATGTCTTTAAGGTAAAACCTTTTAAATCTTTTTTTTTAATTTTATTTCTTTATTTTAGTTAATAATATGTGAGGATAAGTTAATTAAAGTTGAGAGGATCAAGAATTTAGAAGGTAAAAGTGGTTAATTCTAAAAGAAAAAACTATAAAAGTGTATCACTAATTCAACCCCATCTCATTAGTTATGATTAATTCGGGTAATTGAATTGGTATTAGAGTAAATATTGGTTTCCTCTATAATATCCAAGAAGTTGCTGAATATAGAGAATTTAAATTCTGGGAACAACTTGGATGTCCCTATATTTAATGGAAATAAATATCATACTTTGAGGAATATGCTTCTATTATATAACATATCACTTGGCCTGGAAGTTATAGATTTCCACATCCTAGCATTGCTTTTAGGTAAAAAAGTTTTTTATCCTTTTTTCCACCTCTTGCAGGTTCTATCTTGAGTTTGGGTGTTTTAGTACTTTGAAGGAGCTGTAACACCACAGCTACAGTGGTTCATGGCATGAATATTTCATTCACATCATGAATAGTCATGAAGGTGTGATCAAGTTTATATAACTATTGTTCACAACATAAACTTCATTTTTGTCCATGAACCAATCGAGCATAAATGATTCATAGTGGGAATCCCAACTTCATTCCATGAACCCATCAGATCATCTTTTAAAATTTTTGTTTCCCCTATTTTACCTTGATGAGATTTAACCCTATTTCTTCCTCTATTTATAGTCTCAAACCTAGTAGCATCTCTCTCATATGTACCTCTTCTCTCCTTCACTCATGGTGTAATTTCAGTGGGAATTATCCTTAGATCTTAGATTTTTTTCATGGTAAGTGATTTATATCATCTTTCATTGTTATTTTCCCTTGTCTATTGTGTTTTCCATTCACCATAAGACAATGAAATCATAGGATTTTTCAGATCCAAACTTATTGATGAGAATTTTTAGTTTAGGGACTTCCCTTATCACTTAAGATATTCTTCTCCCATTAACTTGTGGGTTTCATCCAATTATTGGTAGTTACAAGTGTTTGAGGTAGGTGGTTTAATAAAAAGGATTTTCCATATGAATATTTCTTTCTTGATTATTTTCAAAATAGGTTTTAAATTTCTTAAAGTCATTGTTTTGATTTATTGAAATCTATTTTTAAATTGTAAAATGAATTGATGGTTAAAATAGTTTTCAAAAAAGTTTATACCAGGTCTGATGATTGTATTACTTGGATAAATTTGGATTTTGATTGACGAAACTCCCCCTTTTAAATGATTCTAATAGTGAAAATAGTTCCTCCTAGAGAGGGGAGAAGCCCATGGTAGCCTAGATATTAGGTGGGTAGTCTCAGAAAATCATTATTAGGTATTATTATCCTCCCTAATATTGAAAAAACTAACTAAAAATTGGTAGGTAAGGGTAACAAATGATGATGATCTCTTATCCGTGGGCATGAGTTCTAGTGGTATGAGTGTGCACCCAAGTATTTTTTCTTGGCCATTTTAGGTGTAGGGATCCTAGCTATATCTAACCTAATATAATTTAAGACTCCTTAACATGGTACTAAACTATTTTAATTTTGTCATTGGTTATTGATTCATGTTTTCTAAAGGTTTTATACATATCTATTTTTCAAATTTTTATGTAATAGTTGATTACCATGTTTTGTTTTAGAACCTTGAATTTTTTTACATGAATTTATTTTAAAATTATTTTGATGTGGTTATTTTTATTTTTTATTAAATATTATAAAAATATTATCCCCTACTATTTTATTTCCATGAACGGGGTATAATTGATTTATTTAATAAATTTTTATTATAGAACAATTGTTGGGACCCTACTAGGATTTTGAGCACACACACTTCATACACTCAATAGGTGTGTGTAGATGTTTTTATGTATAATGTAGGGAAGGGAAAGGAACCACTTAGAGGAGATGATTTCTCATGCTAATTGAGTTTGAGTTCTGGTGGTGGCATGGTGAGATGCTAAACCACATGTCACATAGAGATGTGTTGTAGTCTTTTGTCTTATTTTTTTTATCCCTAGACTAGAAATTTTATTCCCAATATTGCACTTCTTTATTTTCTTAATTTATATTTAAATCTATGTTTTTATACTTTATACTTGTTCAAATTTTCTTTTATTTTTGCTATGTGTTAAGATTTTTTTATTTCTTCCTTTTGCATAGATCCTAGTTTTTATGTCTTTGTAGATGAAATCATTTCCAAAGGTGATTCTTCAATGCTCAGGCACTTATAGTTATCCCATGGAGATTAGGAATACCATTTGAGCCTTTCCATGGGATATATCAGGTGTACTATTCAGGAAATACCCTTGCAGGTTCATGAAAAATTGGTATCAAAAGAGATTTTTGGTCTATGTGATTAGAGATGTATTGGTAGATAGGAGTTAGTATTGTTAGGACATAAGGGGTAGGTTGTAAGAGAGTGTCTAGACAGCTCTCGTAATGAAGATCATTAAGTTCCCATGGGATTTATATGAATGTGTTTTCTTGAGTTATTCTTTCATTCTATTTCATATTTTATTAACGATATTTCTCTATTTGATGATTTATCCTCTTTCTCTAGTCTTGTGCAGTATTATACCTCCAAGAAGACTTCCAACAAATCACCAGGAGGGTGTTGTGGAAGATGTTCCATGGGTAAATCCTCTGGTTGTTTGGGATATTATCGAGGTTGTAGTGAATGATATATATGCTATAGATCAAGTAGTGACTATAATTCTTGTTCATGCTAGAGATGTGGATCCATAGGAGGATGGTGATAGGAATAGAGCTCGAGCGTTTCTCCACTAGAATTCACCACACTTCTAGGGAAAACATTATCCTTGGGAAGTGGAATACCGACAGGGGAAAATTGAAAAGATATTGGATTTCATAGAGACTCCATATTCCATTAAGGCGATGTGTGTTGTCTTTAAGCTTAAAGGCCAAAGTTGAAGGTGATGGGATTCAATGGTTCTGGAAAAGCAGCATGAGGTTTTGGAATGGAAGGGAATTAAATATACATTTACCTATAAATTTTATCCAGAAACAATTATTTTTGATAAATATATGGAGTTAATCACTCTTTAATAAGGTGACCAGATAACAATGGAGTTTTCCAACCATTTTTTTTGATATTTCTCTTTTTTGGACTGAGTTTGTGTCGAATGAAAAACTAATGGATCAAATGTTTAAGATGGGATTGTGACCAAATATCTGCTCTAAGGTTTTCATGCTGAAACTTTACACTTATGCTGAGGTTTTGGATAGGGTGATGATGGAATTTGATCAGGAAGGCAAGTCAAGATTGGTTAGGATTCCTCCGACATCTGGTGGTGGTTATAGTGGCCCTTAAAAAAGAAAGAGAAAGTGGAATATGACATCCTGCACTTTTTATCACATAAACTTTCATTACATTTTACAAAACCGAGGATCTTTAAGGTTTAGTGTCTTGGAAACCAGGAACTTAAAACATGAAAACATAAAACATTCTTCTTAAACACTTGAAAGGCTTATCCTAATGTTCATACTAGGTTCATTACTACATCACATAACCAGGGGACATACATCAAAAGAAAGGGTGAGCAGAAAGCCCAGTAAGGGAAACAAGAGAAACATTTTACATGTGAACTTGAGATACTTCAATAAGGTCCTGAAAAGAACTTTCAGGAATGAGAATGAAATCATGAGGCATATCATAATAAAAATAAATTTTTTCATAACTTGAAGATGTGGCTGCAACATTTAATATTGACAATCATTTCATTTCACCAAGGTCCATCCCCAAGGTGTCATTAAAAATTACCAAGGTTATTCACCAACGTATCAGTCTAAAAAGTCATCTCTAGAGATTAAGTCTTTACCCAATGCATTGGAGCGCTATCTGGGCGCATCCTTGACATGTCTTTATTATCATGTGAGCCACATATATCATCATCAATAATTTCATAAACAAACCATATAGCATAAAATAAATGGGTTTCATTTCATAATCATAACGTTTTAAAAACTGCTTTAAAGACAAGATCTTTATGTCACTTTAAACCCACGGAAAAGGGAAAGCGGGTTTCATGTATGTAAATCCCAGAATTTAAAATAGAAAATTTTGATACATATATGAATAACCATTTAGAAGAAAGATATTTTAGTATTCACTTAATAAAATAAATGATATTTAGAAAAAGAGGGAGATATTTTGAAACGGAAAATTCTGCAGCATAACAGCTATGTTTCGGGGTTTTAGAAAACATTGAAAAGAGAGGGGACATGGGACAAACATTCATAAATGATCCATAAAACAGTATGGGGAAATAATATAAAGGATTTGAGAACATGGTAATGAAATTTTAATGATATACCATATGAAATGAAGAACATGAAAGGAAGACAAAAAATAAGATTTCTCTTATGAGAATTCGGCAGCCTAACGGTGTCACTTAAAACTTCCAAAAATGGATTGACGAGATCAAATAGGGTCTCTCATCATATGAACATAAATGATCAGTATGATATATATATATAGATCATACCCCAACATAAAAAAAGGAACTTGAAAGACTTGACATGAAAATAGATCTTGAAAATGAGAAGGGTGAAAGAATCCCTTAAAAATTCAGCAGCCTAACAGTTCCACTTAAACTTCAACAAAAATGAATTGATGAGATCAAATAGGGTCTCTCATCATATGAACATAAATGATCAGTATGATATATATATATAGATCATATCCCAACATAAGAAAAGGAACTTGAAAGACTTGACATGAAAATAGATCTTGAAAACGAGAAGGGTGAAAGAATCCCTTAAAAATTCGGCAGCCTAACGGCGCCACTTAAACATCAACAAAAATGAATTGATGAGATCAAATAGGGTCTCTCATCATATGAAAATAAATGATCAGTATGATATACATAGAGATCATACCCCAACATAACAAAAAGGAACTTGAAAGAATTGACATGAAAGTAGAACTTCAAAACGAGAAGGGTGAAGAACCACTTAAAAATTCGGCAGCCTAACGACACCACTTAAAACTTAAAAATAATGAATTGAAGAGATCAAATGGGGTCTCTCATAATATGGTCATAAAAGATAAGTATGATATATATAGAGATCATAACCCAACATAACAAAAGGGAACTTGAAAGAATTGACATGAAAGTAGAACTTCAAAACGAGAAGGGTGAAGAACCACTTAAAAATTCAGCAGCCTAACGGCGCCACTTAAAACATCAAAATACTAAATTGAAGAGATAAAATGGGGTCTCTAATCATATGATAATAAAAGATCAGTATGATAAATTTATATATCATACCCCAACATAAAAAAAATGAACTTTAAAGACTTGACAAGAAAATAGATCTTGAAAATGAGAAGGGAGAAAGAATCCGTTACAAAAATTTCGGCAGCCTAACGGCGCCACTTAAAACTTCATAAAACGAAATAATGAGAGTAAGAGGGGATCTATCATTATGTGAAAATGAAAAGGGTAGTAAGAGGAGTATAAAATAACACCATTTAACATAAGAACATGGAGCATAAAAGAAATTACATAAAAGAGATTTCTTGAAAAGAAAGAGAGAGATCGGATCCCTTACCTTAAAATGTAACTCTTAAAACTCAAAGGTTTGAACCTTGAGGGAATGGGGGAACCTTGGGAGGACTCCTTGGGAGGTAATGAGACCAGAAATTCGTTGGGGGAAGAGTGGGGAGTTGAAATGGATGAGAGGATGGCTTGGTATTTATAGGGAAAGTGAGGGGACAAGGCATTAAGGGCCAACGGACACCTCAAAAGTGGTTTTCTCAAAACCATGTGCTCTCCCAAGATATTTCCCATGAAGTTAGGCCACATGGGCCCCCCATACAATAATTCATCACCTTTGGTCTACCATCCCTTAAAATATCTCATGATATCATTATGACACAGTTATGATGTCATTAAACATACCGAATCCCTAAAACTGTATTTTTACTATTCACTAAAAATTCAACTTTCTCAGAAAGATCCCAAAATTTCACCTTAATCAAATATCAATGCTCTGATTTAAAAAATGAACTCCATTTTATAAAAATAATTTTCTAAATATTTTTAATTTATTTTTTAAATAAATACACTATTCACCGAAAATTCATTTTTTCAGAAAAAACCCCAAAAATTACCATAACATAATATCAGTGCTCTGAGTTTAAAAATGAAATCTATTTTATAAAAACATTTTTTTAAATATTTTTAATTTAATTTTTAATTAAAAAACACTATTTAATCGAAAAAAACTAATACTTGAATAATAATTTATGAAACCGTTATTTAACCATATTATTGAATCACATTACTTAATCAAGGTGCCTAGATTATATTAATACTTTCTTTAAGTGAGATTAATAATCCATTTGGAAACATTACTAATACTAATCATAAAATCACTATTCATAATTTACTATTCATCAAAAATCAAGTTGATCTTATTAGACTCTAAATTTTGTACTGAACATAATTGTAGAAGACCATTTTTTGAAAATCATTACAAATTTTTAATTATTTAAGGTTTACATAAACATTTTTAAAATATCCTTTTTCTAAATTTCATAAAAAATATGCATACTATATTTATCCGGTCATTTAAAAATTCATAAACATCATCATAAGAATAAATCCCAATTTTTATTTAAAACAAAGGATTACACAAGGTAGTTACGGTCTCCTTACATAGCCCCTTATCACACCAGCATAGGACCTAAGTGTAAGGTGTGCTAAGGTGAGAGAATCTGAGGGAGGCTCGGCCAACATCGCACGAGTAGTAATTTCTATTAGTTTGAACTTCTCACAAAGGCGATTCTGTTCTAACTTCACACGATGAAGTTCGGCTTGGGTTTGGTCCAGAGCAAAGCCCAGTGGTGCTACCTCCTTCCCAAGTTCTGTTAGATGGGCTTCAATCGGTCCAAGACTACTTGGTGAGGCCATCAAATTTTCTTTCTATAATAATTAACCAAGATTACTTGTATTTAGAGACAATAATCGAAACGTTTAGTTTCCAGCGGTCATATTGACCAATGGTCATATAACAGTCAAAACCCAACGGTCTCATTTTAATTATAATCATGTTATCAAATGAAACATTTTTGTTGAGTATAAAAATATTAAAATAAAATGACACATAAAATTAGGAAATAAGATTTATTCAAAATTTTGGGTCGTTACATGGAATGAGGTTCACAGTGGAAAGATCAATGGTTCCCAGTAGTATACTCATCATATGACCTCTGTAATGTATAATAGGCCCTCTAACTTTCTACATGTGCGGTAAGATAGGGAATACACAATTTTATTGATTAGAAGTACTAAAATTTTTACTCTCTTGTAAATGTCTAGGATACCTTTAATGTTTCTGTCTACCCTCCTCTTCCTAGTGAAGTAGTTCAAGATCATTTACACCAATTGGGTCAGTGGTGTAGTTGGATTCTTACAAGGCAACAGGTTTTCAAATTCATGTTTATGGAAGCAATATTTACTCATCTTCTAGGGTGAAGCAATTTCATGCAGTGACAGAGTTTCCAGTGGAGATTGAGGTATACCCTATGAATGCGAGATGTACTATTTTCATTGATTCGTTTATAGTGATAACTATATTTTATATTGGTGCATCTCACACTTTTATATCAACCATCTTTGTTAATCTATTAAATCTCTTTATGGAACTCATGTCGTGTGTTATAGAGATTGTGATGCCTCTCATAAAGAAAAGGGAGTAGTGTTTTAGATTCCCCCATATGCCCTTTCTATATCTATATTTTTTTAGCTTGGGACTTCATAGTTATCAATATAGATCTATTGTATGTTATTTCCAAGATGGATTGGATGATTTCCCATAGAGCTCAAAAATAATTATTATCATCAGTAGGTTTCTTTTACTACCCTTGATGGGAACTCCATGATGTTTCAAGGAGAATGGGATCTGAGGTCCATTTGAGTTAAAACTTCTGTACCAGAGATTGGTAAATTGATGTCTTTGTTTGTAATTGATATTTATGAGTAAACCATGAGTTTTAAACTTCATCTAGTGGTTAAGGAGTTTCCTAAGGTTCTTTCAACCTACTTTCTTGGTCTTCCTCTAGATAGAAAAGTAGAGTTCTTGATTGAATTAGTACTGAGGACCCAACCAATATTTATACCTTCTTACCGTATGGTACTAGAAAAATTAAAAAAATATAAATATTCAATTAGAAGATCTGAAATTCAAGGGATTCATCCATAAAAGTGTATCATTGTGGGATTCCCCATTGAAAATTTCCCAGAAAGCTAATGAAATCTTCATTTGTGTGTTGTATTGGAAGCTTAACCAGATGAGGATTAAGATTAAATAGATTTTTCCCAACATTTATGATTTTTTTGATTAATTAAATGAGGAAAGGTGGTTATCAAATATTAATCTTCAGTCTGGATACCACTAACTCAAGATTAAGGAGTCAGATGTTCAAAATAACTCCTTCACAAATAGGTATAGTCACTTTGAGTATCTCATTATTCCATTTTCAATGACTAATAGTCCAGCTGTTTTTATGGCACTGATAAACAAAATATTTCACCAATAACTGGATTCCTGTATAGTGTTATTCATGTATGGAATCTTGGTTTATTTAGAAAATGAGGAAGAGTGTGATCTCCAGCTAAAAACTATTTTGGGAACCTTGAGAGATCGCTTTATTTATGCTAAGTTGTCAAAGTGAAACTTCTGGATCCAAAAAGTTAAATTCTTTGGACATGTGGTCTTGGAACATGGAATCTCAATTGACCCTAAAAAGGTGAAAGTTATCATGTCATGGGAATATCCAAGATTTTTTTTGAGATTCGATGTTTCTCGAGACTTGTAGGATATTGCCACTGGTTTATAAAGGATTTCTCAAATCCATATTTTCCATTAACAACTCTCACTAGGAAGGGAGTGAAATTATCTTGGGATTTGAGATGTCAGGTTTCCTTTTTATGAATTAAAATGGTGTTTGAACTCATATCCTTTAAGTTTTGTACGATTAAATGATGAAACATAAAAACTCTTCTTTCCTTTCCCCTTGGTCAAGCCTCTAAAACCCTCTCTTAATAGTTGAGTGGATCACACTCCTATTAGAGGCAATAGGTGGAGTACATTTAGTATTTTGAATTTGACAACACCTACACCCCGAGAAAGGGGAATATTGTTGTCGATGCACTTAGTAGGAAGTTTAACTCTCAAACAATGATGGAGTCCAAGAATGAACAAAACCTCATGGTACTTTATATTAGGATGCACATGGATGCAAAGTATGAAGGGATTAATGTTTCTATAGTGAGTATTTATTTGACACCACCTCTTCTTGTGTTGGTTTTCTAGGGGAAGTATCAGGATGGTGAATTAAAAATTATTAGGAATTATTTATATGGTGGGGAGACCATCAATGAGTGGTATTTCTCCCTAGAGGATGTTATTTGTTTTAGAAATTGATGTGTTATTTCTTCACTTATGAGAAAATATTGACAGAGTAGTGTCATCGCTCTTAGTGGACCATTCACCTAGGCACTACTAAAATATATTAAAATATAAAGCATCAATTTTTATGGCCCTATTTTAAGCGATACATAGTTTATTTCACAAGGACAAAAAGAATGTGTTGTAAGGGTCACCATGAGTCCAAAGGTTAGATAAATTTGTGAAGAAGAAAAAATTATGGAAGATAACTTGGATGGTATTGTGTTTCTCATCAATTTGAGACTGTGGGGGATAGACCCATGTAAATAGTTTAATGAGGAAGTTCATGGAGGATCATGAATTACAATTAGTAGAGAGAAACTTTTGTAATTGGTAGTGCACTTGATTTTATAAATTTAATTAATTATCTATTATTCATAAATGCTCAATTAAACTGTAGATCAACACAAGAAGAAAAATTACAGAGACTAGGAGATATTAAGATTGAGTCTAGGAAGTTTATATTGGTGAAGAAAAATCTGCAAAGCCTAAGTATTTAGTGATCCAAGATTGAGTAGAAGAATAATAAAGTTTCAAAAGTAGTGAGAAAGGTAAACTGGTCTGGATTCAACACTAAATATCAGAGGTCAAAGTTCTTGAAAAGTGAGAATATTCTGATTTAGTTTATTTGAATACTAAAAGGGAAGATAAAATTTATTACTGAATAAGAATAGAGTAAAAGTGATCTACCTCAGTTCGTTTACTATTAATATTTGAAGACTAGAGTGATCACGTATAACAATATTTGTACATGTCCAGAGACAACAAATTATCCTAGGGAAGTGGATATAGAACCTACCATATGGTTTCCTATAAAGTAAAATCTATCAGTGTACATGTTGAGTGTAGGATGGTACCTTCTCAACCCAAACTGTAACCACTTTTATATACTAGTGGACAATCTATGACTCAAACTCAACATAATTAAAACAAGGATTAGATATCCACATTGGGACCGAACCTTGTAAAAATTATGTGTGTCTTATGAGCTTTCATTTTTGTTTTGATCGAGTAAGGCTTAAATTTAAATTTGAGTGGATCAGATCTTAACAGATCACATATATTTATTTCTAAAGAACAAATTTTAAAAGAAATATCACTGATTCAACCTCCCTTTTCAGTGGTACAACCCATTCTTAAGGCATTTAAATGTTTATGAATTATTATAATTTCTTTCTAACCCAAAATGACCTGCATTTTAAACCACCTCAACCATCCATGTTGAGTGTTTAGGAAAACCATTTATTGGGGAATTGAATGTGGGTTGAAAAAATACACCCACCTAATATGGTTCGGGTGATATTTATCATTAAACTAAATAGAACCACCCCATTTCACACATGTAATATCACTAAACACAACACCTAGATAAATTATGTATCACCAATGAACAATACTAGGTGAACGATGGATCACCAACTCATATCTGGGGTGAACGATGTATAACCTTCCTCATCTGCAAAGGGTTCATGATGTTCCACCAAAACTAATGGCAAACTAAATAGGGTATCACTATATTCATTGAGTGTAGATGATTTAACACTAAAGAAAAAGGCAATGTGAACAATGTATCATCGATACCACTATTCAAGATGAATGATTTATCACCAAAATTCACGATAAGAGTGGATGAGATACCACCAAGATTGATAATGAGGGTGGATAATATACCAAAATAATGATCATAAAGTAAACAAATTATCACCAACATGCATTAAGAAAAATTAAATATTTAATCCAAATTAAATAAGTGAATAATTTATCACCAATGAAATAATTTAAGATAATGACTCACTACAAATTATTTACAATGAAGGTGACCGATCAAACACTTAATTATCAAGGATTACGAACCCATAAAAATATAGATCTCACACATGTCATTCCAAAGAGTCCACTAACCATCCTAAAGTTATATTATAAGGATAATTCACCACAATCTCAACTCATACCCAAGATTCCCTCCATTAATTAATGCTCTAGCACACCTTACAAGGATCCTCGGGTCAAAACATAAACAAAGACACCCCTCCCAGCTCATTTCCATGAATAAGTTTCCACTTTCCCAATGCACCTCGGCCTTTAACAACCACATTATCAAAACATAAAGCTTGAAAGACCTATCATAGGCTATATATACCTTATTATTATAAATAGAAACCGATTTGGTTTCATTCCAGGACATACGCCAACGTTGACCTACCACACACATCACATGATACATGAAAACTCATAAAATAATAGAAAACTTTAGGGACTTCTTACCTTATCTTTGTAGAACCCCACTCATCAAACTTCATTAGACAAAATGATCCCAATTATACAAAATCATAAAACCTAACATAAACCTATAAGTTTTATATTTCTGATGAAGAATAAAGAAATGAAAAGAAAGAGAAAGAATATATAGAAGCTGATGGTATGTATGTGGGCATGGTTCTCTGTTGTGGGTGGATTGGGTAGTGTTATGGATGAAATTTTAGATGATACATAAACCTATCCATGTAATATAATCTCAGTTTGAGAGACTGATTGATTGTGAAATGGATGAGAAGTGTGGCGTAGTGAGACTGCAGGAAGCTAGTTGTGGTGTGATGTGTTTTCAGATGGGGTTGTGAGTTGGGGTTTGGTTCTGTTGGTACATTAATTGAGTGGGATGAGTTTGAAGAATGATATTAGAGGTTGGTATGGGTGTTTTTCCCATAATTTATCTATGAGTAGTATGCAAAAAGCTTCCCTTATATCTAGAGATCGATATAACTTGAATGGGTGTTAAACGTAGATGAAATGGGAAGTCCCTTTAGGGATCTTCACCTTCTAAGACAACTCTTTTTGTGTTTCTTATTGAATGTTGTGATTAATAATTTCCTAGATAGTGATGAAATGGATAAATGAACTGTTTAATAAAGAATTGAAGTGGTTAAATGGAATTGGTTGGAAATGTGAATGGATTTATGGCATGATGTCTGTTGTTGTGCATTTAGCGGTAGTGTCAAAAAGGTGGTAGTGGTTGTGGGTTGGTTTTTCTGTTTAGTAACCAAAGGTTGGGCTTGAGTGTTTGGTATCATATATGTATATTTACTTGTATTTTCCTTGTTATTTCTATATTCACCCCACCCTAGTTGAGCACTATGTGTTAGACACCCCTATCGTCATGGGGAAGGGTGTCTTTCCCGAACATCATAGTGGGAGGATGGATGGATAAACAATTTCCCTTCACTGCTACCTCTTCTAGGCAGTGATAACCCAATATTATTTAGGCAAGTTGTGATTTGTGTGGCCTAGGTGTTTTTAGGTGAGTTATGATTTCCTAGGTGTCTTTGGGATGAGATGTGTTGTGCTTTTCTAGGTGTCTTCGGGATGAGGTGTGGTTGTTGCCCAAGTGTTTGTGAGTGGGATGTGATGTGGTTTTTGGCCTCAGTGTATGTGGGTAGGATGTGATGTGGTTTTTGGCCTAGGTGTCTATGAGCAGGATGTGATGTGGTTTGTGGCCCAAGTGTCAGAGGGTGGGATGTGATGTGGTTTTTGGCCTAGGTGTATGCTGGTGGGTTGTGGTGTGGTTTGTGAGGCCTAGGTGTGTGTGGGAGGGCCATGACGTGGTACTTTCAGAAGAGCCAGGAGCACAAGGATGTTTACTATTAATAAAAAGTGTCTAATTAGTGGGAAGTGGTGTGGGGTACCCTATCATTGATGTGAATTATATTACATTACTTGACATGTTTTATTTTTTGAGCATATGTTGGTGATGTTGGGATAGTTAGTATACCTATTAGGTGCTGTTTGGTTCTACTATTTTCTCATAGGGGCATTAGTATGCTTCTTTCACATGTGCATGAGAGACTTTGGTTTTCCTGTTGAGTATACTTGTATGCTCACCCTATGAATATACAACTATTTTTATGTTTCTAGGAGGATTACATGGACCATGTTTGGAGTTACTAGCTCAGTCTTGGGATAGTTTCTATGCTATTTCTTATCTTTACTTTTGGTATTTACTTAGAGACTTTTTTACTTGTAACAGTTCTATTTTAAAACATACACATGGGGTGGGTTTTGTATTTATTTTATATATTTCATGGAGTTGTTTTGTGGACGATCCATCATATCTATCGATATTGTTTAAACAAAGGGTAATACCTCTCATATTGTGAGATCTGTATACCCTTGGTGCTAGTTTCCAACCCAGGGCCAACTAGAGGTGGGAATTGTAGGTTATTATATCCCTTTATTAATTGCCATCCCAAGAGAGGAATATTTGGAGGGAGGGGGTCATTAAATAATGGTATCAAAGGTGATGGTTGAGAGATAGGATAGAGTTTGGGGTTTGGTACAATGAGTATTGCATGGGTTGGTATGGAAACAATGTCAGGTGATCTTGGTGCATGACATAGGTCAGAGAAGACTAACTAGGACATGGGATTTTAGGGCCCCCATGATCTGACTCAAGGAATCTGATCCCACTGAATTACCAAGTGAGGCCACACCATTTTTAGGTTAGAGACCCTAAGAAAGGTACATGTATCATAATGACTTGTGTTCATATTTAATTGGTTTGTTTTGGGAAATTTGAAATGGATAATGAAATGATCCAAATGAGTTAAAATGAATCTTAAATAAAATTCCATACTACTCAAGCTTAGTAATTACTTGTTTACCTTTAATCTATGGATATTGGTTGCCTTCCATGTGTGGTTTGGGTAGTTGAATATAATTAGGCTAATCCGATTGATCGATGAAGGGTTGATTCAGTGGAGGAGGACAACCAGTGGTAGAGAACATTATAAGTTTTCTAGTAGCATGCCCTGGGAAAGTATGAGGGAAGTGTTTCAGATATGGATATAGAGAGATGGATCATGGATCTTAAGACTGCCTTTAGTTTTATCCAAGCTCCGAAGGAGTACTCGGTTCCTTTTGCAGATAATCAGATGTGAGGAGCCACATGTCAGTGGTGGATGCAGTACTTGGGGGAGAGTAATGGAGGCTATTGTTCTATGAGTTAATTTATAGAAAGAATTTTGATAATAATTACTTTCATCTACCAAGATGGCTGAGAAGAGGTATGAGATAATCTCCCTTTAGTAGGGGAGTATGTCTGTGTAGGAGATGAGGACCAAGTTCAAGAATCTCCTTTGTTTTTTCCCAGATCTCTTTCTAGATGAGGAGTCTCATGTGAGACATCTTGAGGAGGCACTTCATCCCTCTATCTAGTACTCAATTACTCCTTTAACGTTTCCAACATAATTGGAGGTTTAGAAAAAGGTATAAGTGATTGAGTGGATTCACTCATGAGGGGGTCTACTTTGAGAGAAGATCCATCAGAGTTCTTTGAGAGGCATGGTTACTAGTGGAGGTCTCAAGCATCAAGACCTTCGAGGTTTCAACCGGCAGGGAGTCAACCTCAACAGTTCCCTTTTTGACATTTTGATCCTTATTCCCATCCTATGATTTTGGGGATGAGTTTTTTCTTTTGTAGAGTTTTAGGTCATATTTAGAATTAGTGTTCAGTAGCTATTCAAACTTAGTATGGTGGAGTTAAATAGGTTCAGTGTCAACCTCAGCAACAGTTGATGTTGAGACAGTTTCAACAGCAGGGACAATAATCATTTTCTCCACTAAGGGGAGATGGAGTAGGTAGAGGATGACCTCAATATATTCATAATGTTTAGGGGCATTGAACTAGGCATGGTCATGGAGAAGGTCATTAGTATAGAGACATGGGAGCCAGGTGTGGTCAGTTTCACACAGTGGAGGCGGTAGTTCCAATAGGGCCATAGATTTTCAGAGGTACTATCAATTTGTTTAGTACCCTTTCTTGTGATTTTTTTGATTCAAAAGTCTCGCTCTCATTTGTTGCATCCTATCTAGACCATTATTTGGGGATAGATATAGAGAGCCTTCGCGTGACCTTGGTGTTGAGTACACCAGTCGGAGGCCAGACCAACTTGTTTGATGTGTGCCAAGGATGTAGACTGATGATGGGACCACATTAGTCCCATGTGGATCTTTTCTTACTACATATGAAACCATATGATGTCATTCTTGGCATTGATTTGTTGTATTATATGCATGCTGTTATTTACTATTTCCATAGGAGAGTCATGTTTTTAGATTTGGATGTATAGTGTGCCGTTTTTGTTGGAGAGTAGAGTTGTTAGATGAGAAGTGGGAATGTAGAACCCCTTCTCCCCTTTATGGATGAAATGTTAGTGGAATCATTATATGTTGGGATAACATAGGTTCCCAGGGTCATTGGGGATGTTCCTGGATGTTTTCCCTGAGGAGTTTTTTACGCTACCCCTCGACATGATGTTGATTTCAGGATAGATTTGCAGCCTGGTGCTTCTCTGATTTTGATGGACCCTTATTAGATGACACCTTTTGAGCTATGGGAGTTTATTATTTATATATATGATCTTATGAATAAGAGTTTTTTCTTGCCTAATGTGTCACTATGGGGTTATCTAGTGTTTTTAATCAAGAATATAGATGATAGTCTGAGGTTGTTTATAGACTACTAGAGTTTGAATCAAGTAATGGTCCAGATCTGTTACCTTATTCCAATGATAGATGATCTTTTTGACCATCTGAGAGGTTAAAGTTGGTTTTCCAAGATTGATATGTGGTCTAGATATCACCATTTGAGGGTGAAGGAGAGTGATATCCTGAAGTCTGCCTTCAGGTGAAAGTATGTGCACTTCAAGTTTGTAATCATGCCATTTGGTGTTACGAACACACTATCCATATTCATGAGGATTATAAACTCTAGGTTCCATGAGTTCTTGGACTGGTTCATCATAGTTTTCATTGATGATATATTAATCAACTCGAAGTTAGAGGAGTATCATGTAGAGCATCTCAGAACTATCTTGCAGGTTCTTCAATGCCACCAGCTCCATGTAAAGTTGTCCAAGTGTAAGTTCTGGACATGATAGGTGCATTTCCTCAGGCATGTGGTTTCCCAAAAGGGTGTAGTAGTATACCCATCAAAGGTAAAAGTAGTTGTTTCTTGGGAAGCACCTAAGAATGTGGTATAAGTTTATATTTTTCTCAGTCTTGTAAGATATTATCATAGGTTTGCACCTGATTTATCTTGATTTTTATTCCCTTTGATAACTTTAACCCAGAAAGACCAAGCTTTCGTGTGGAGTGGTTAGTGTTAGGCAACGTTAATTTACCTGAAGGGGAAGTCGGTTAGTGATCTAGTGCTCTGGTTTCCTGAGGAAGGGGTGATGTTTGAGGTGTTTTGTGATGATTCCCATTTGTGTTTAGGATGCATGATAATGTAGTAGCAAGTAGTGATCTCTTATGGGTCCAGGTAGTTACATCCCCATGATAATAACTATGCCACCCATGATTTGGAGTTGGCAGTGGTGGTTTTCATTCTGAAGTTGTGGTGGAATTACCTTATTGGGGAGCACTTTTTTGGTCTTCACAGATCATAAGAGTTTGAGATATATATTTTCCCTATGATATCTGAACTTATGAAAACATAGGTGGATGTAATTTATTTATAAATAAGGTTTTGAGATGTCCTACACCTCGGGAAAAGGGAATTCCATGGACGATGCCTTAATAATGAATTGATAGAATGAGGTTGTTCAGGAATCTACAAATGCTTGGAGAGTGATGGAGGAGTTGGTGGCCTTTCACTTGGATATAGAAGTGGTCAATAGTAAAGGATGTTTGTTTTAGATGATAGTGAAATCTTCCTTGATGCAACTGGTGGAGGAGTCTTAGTGGGGAGACTTAGAGGCATAGGTGTTGCATGTTCGTGTTGGCCATGATGATGCTCTAGAGGGATCTTCAGAGGATGGTCATAATCATATGTTGTTTCATGGGAAGTCATTTGTTCCAGTGGTGATGTGAGATGAAGTCCTTTTTGAGTTTTATAGATCACATTTAGTAGTATACACAGAAGTTTCTAAGATGTATAGTGTCTTGAGGACGTAGTTTTGGTGACTTGGGGTGAAGCGTGTAGTGGCAGAGTTTTTGGTGAAGTACTTGGTCTTCTAGCAAGTAAAATAAGAGAATCGTGTTCTCGATGATTTGTTTCAACCCTTGTATGTTCCCTAGTGGAAGTGGGATGAAATATATATGGATTTATTCATAAGGTTACCTAGAGCTTAGGGATGCTATGATTCTATCTGGGTAATAGTGGATCAATTGACAAAATTGTCTCAATTGTTAGCGATCAAGGAGTCAGGCGTAGTGGATGCCTTGGGAAAGAGGTATGTGGATGACACTACTAGAAATCTGGGATATAGCCATGGATTTATAGCCATGGTTTATAAAAAATGTGGCTATATCTAACCTAAATCCATGACCCTAAGGATGGTTGTGGCTATACCCCACACCCCTCAGGCTTACTCCCCCCATCCCCTCCCTCCCTCACGATGCCTCACATTTCTTCCTTCCTCCGCAATCCCTCCCCCGTGATTCCTCACCTGCAATTCCTCCTCATCCTCCTCCCATCATCCGACATGGCATCCCCACATCCCCGCCGATGTAGCTTTGGTGCACCCAGGCCACCTCCCCACCTACGTAGCCTCCCTACCTCCCTATTTACATAGCTCCGACGACCCCCCATCTCACCGCTACCCTCCTCCTCCACCGTGGCTCACCACCGCTCAACACTACTTTGATGCAGATAATCCACCTTCCATAGTCCTCTTCTGATGATCCCACCCCAGCTCCCTGAGATCCTTCTCCTCTGACATGGACACCCCACCTCTATTTGATTTCTACCATAGGGTTTCTTTGATTTCAGACCACCAGCCCCTCCAATTTGCACTGGTAATATTTATTTGAGGATGTTACTTTATATCCTACATGAAAAATAGTTTATGGTAATATCTCAATGTTAATTTTTTGGGTCTGTGAGGTTTCTATTAGGGACATGTAATATCTGAACATGTTTTTCTATGGACCCAGAAACGATTTAAGAGGTGCATGCTTGAGATCCACCTAATATTTCAATAGATGTGTAATGATTTCTTTGTTTGGTGGGGTACTATAAAAAGTTCAATGTATTATTATCCATGTTAGTATCTCCTTTAAATACATTTATATGGATAGGGTATCCATTTACTTGGACTGAGTAGTGTTTGGAAGACTTAATGTATATGATATTATGGTTATCCATCTCTCCTGTGTTGATATTACCATAGGAGGGCTTTGGATATTTATTATTTTGTGAATCCTATAGATAAATGGTGGATTGAGTGTTGATGCAGAGGAAACCAATGATTTATTATTAGTTAAGGAAGTTGAGATCCCACAAGAATAACTACATGACTAAAGATTAAGAGTTGGTAGTGGTAGTCTTAACTATGATGATTTGAGGTAATATATTATGGGTGATCTTATTTTTTTGTGTAGACCATTATAGTCTCAGGCACAACATTATGTAGAGAAATATTTTCCTAATATAGAGGAATTTTATAGATATCCTATAGGTATATGAAAATGAGATAGTATATACTCATAGGAAGGGAAATATAGTGGAAAATACCATGATTAAGAAGTCATATTCTCTCATAATATAGAAAGAATATATGTAGTTGCATTTGTTTTAGCTGAACCTGGTGGAGGATATGGGTGAAGTTTTTCATCAAAGGATGAGATTGATTCCTACACTTCTTATGCATGAAATATAGACTTATTTTGGATAAATTGAATATAGGGGTTCTATGTGAAAATATATCATAATGAGATGCACTATAAGGATTTTATAATGGATGTAAGGTTTTCATCCATTATTCAGCAAAAGATGGTGGTTACAGTCTCATTGCGAGAGGATGTGAGGAGGGAGTTTCAAATGTCCTCTATTGATATACATAGGTCAATGTAAAATATGTTTATGGATCTCTAGATATTGTTTTGGAGAGATTCCATAAAGTGGGTTGTCATCGAGTTTATATATTGATGTATCAAACAGTAACAAGTTACTGTTGATCATCATGTGTCAGCAGGATTGATATAGCCTCTTGAGATCATAGAGTGACAATGTGATTAAATATATCTTTATATTGTGATAAAAAATCCATAGATAGTGATAGGCTGTGATGCTATATTTTTTTATTTTTGACTAACTTAATAAGTTGGCATACTTTCATTAAATTGGGCATAAATTTTCAGTTGATATATTTGGGTAGTTTTATATAGGGGTTATCGTTAGACTTCAAGTGGTACCCTCAATGACTATCCATGACTATAATTCTCAATTACTATCACATTTTTTGAGAGTCTTGTAGGATGATTTTGGGATCCATTCAATGATGAGAATATATATTAAACCCCAAATTTATTGGTAGAGTGAGTGAACTATATTGGTATTATAGGATATGTTTAGATCCTTTGTTTATGACTTTGGATGGATATGGGGGTCAATTTTCATTGTTAATGTTTTCTTATAATAAAATATATCAATCTAAAATCAGTGTGTAACCTTTAGAAGATATATATGAGAGACCCGTCATGTCAAAATTTTGTTGGACTTTGGTTGGCGAGACATCACTTAATGGAACGAATATTGTGAAAGGTATGGAAATTAAAGAACAAGTGAATGTTGAAAATATGGGGACATCCTAGAGGAGATAAATATCTCACATAGATTTACATATCTGACCTTTGGAGTTTGACCATGGGGACCATTTTTTCTTTAATTTCTTCCCATGATGAGTATTATGGAGGCCTAAATGGGGTAGAAAGATATCCCCAATGGTCATCAGTAAATTCAAGATCCAATGGGGGGAATGTGATTATTCTATCCACATAGAATTTCCACCAAAGTTACACCATGTTCATGATCTGTTCCATGTGTTACAACTAAGAAGGTACATGAAATACCCAATGCACATTATTGACATGGTATATCTAGAAATTGATGATGGATATTGATTTACAAAATACCTTATGTTGATCAATGATTGATAGGATATTGTCCTCTAGTTGTAGTATAAGTTTCCTTATTATTGAACTCTATATCTTTTTTATACACACTCATATAGTGTTTATTCCTTCCAAAAAAATATAACTTCATCACCATATTTTTTTAGTTCCTCTTACATGAGTTATACTATATATATACTAAATTTTTATAGGAACCATATTATTTTTCTTCATAATACAAGTTATAGTTTTCAAACGAGTTTCTTCAGTTTTTGGAATCCTTCTTATGATATTAAGACCATACTCTAGATTCTTAATTCATATCTCGTTCTCCTCTAGTTTTCCTTCTAAATTATGAATTTGAGAATTCTTTTTAATTTATGTTATTTTAATTTGTTCTTCATACCATTCCGTAGAGAAAATAATGAATATCTCATGCTTTCTCCTCATTCACATGCTTTACTTCCTGAACAAGTGACTCAATAATATCACTTTTCCAAACATTTTCTTTCCCATATTTTAGATGGTTTACCTAAATTCTTCCATGATATCAAAATTCATTTATTCTTCATCTTTCAAAACTTTCAATTCATTTTCTAAGACTTTAATTTTCTCTTGTGGGTTGTACCAACAATTTCTAGATTCACCACATGATGTGGTTGATTCATCTTTAACATATTGAAGTGATATAAAATATTTATTTTTAGTTTTTCATGAAGCATATTATATATAGTTAGAAACAAATATTCACAATGAATTATTTTTTAACTAGAGAGGATTATCCAATTTCTTAGTGTCCCTCTTCTTGATCTTCTTCATTTGAATTTTAGACAAATGAAATTATTCATTAATTTAATGATCATCATTAGAAACAACTCATCTTCCCTTCTTCAAGATATATATTTTTACTATAAATTTCTTTCAACTTTATTTAAATGTCTTTGGAAATATTGTAGTGATCTAAAATTTCAAGTACATAATATTCTAAATAATTTTTTAATGCCTTATTAGAATGATCATAAATTTGAATATTTTATTGATTGAACTCATAAAAATCCCCATACTGACTTTCAGATAAATTCCCATCCAATAAAAAATGGCAAGGAATGCCAACATATTTGTCAAAATATAAAAAGGATTCCTTTTTACAAGGGTCAGGGGGAGGGTGTAGGGGGTGTGTAGGGGGAAGGGGTGTGTAGGGGTGCATGGGGTGTATAGGAGAGGGGAAGGGGGCAGAGGGTGTGATGGGGGTAGGGGGAGGGGGTGTGCTGGGTGTATGGGGTGTGCAAGGGGTGTGCTGGTGAAGGGGGTGCAGGGGTAGTGGGGGTGCATGTGGGGGGGGGGGGGGTGCATGGGGAAGTGGGGGTACAGGTGGGGGGTGTGCGTGCTGGGGGTAGGGGGTGTAGGTGGGGGGGGGGGGGGGGGGTGCAGGGGTAGTGGGGGTGAGGGGGTGGTGGGGGGGGTGGGGGGTGGGGTGGGGAGATGGTGGAAGTGGGGGTGCAGGTGGGATGAGGGGGGGAGTGGGGGTGTAGGTGGGGGGGGAGTGTGGTTGCAGTTGGGGGGGTGTCAGGGTCAGTGGGGTGTAGGCGGGGGTGAGGTTCAGGTGGGGGTGGGGGAGTGGGGGGGTGGGGGTGAGCCATATATTATTTCCACTTTCCAACCATCAAACTAAAAGACATACTACCAACATTTTGGATGATCCATTAGGCGTATACTAAAAAATACCTAATCACCCATGATCCCATAGGTATCATTTCCATGATGAGCTTCCCTCATTCATTAAGATGGTGGTTGAGATCATAATCTAAGAAAGACAACTCATGAATCCCTATAACACTAAAATAAACCAAACCAAAGATAGGTATGTGGCTATATCTTAGTTTATAGCCACATGTTTAATTAAAATTGTGGCTATATTGTTGTTTAAACCTAAAGTGGGCTTCAATCCATTGTATGATATCCCTAAACCCAACCCATTACTCCCATGAACCCCACCATTACCCTCACATTTCTTTCTCTTAGAGGCCCTCTCCTCTTGGTAGTGAACTCTCCTCTCGGCAGCCCTCCTCCACCCTCACAACCTCTCCACGACCCTACTCCCCTGGCACTTCCATCCAACACAGCCACCCCACCTCCCCGATGACTCATTCCTATCTTAGGTAAGATCACATCTTATCTTATCCATTATTCATTCTCTTTATCCACATCTAATTTCAGTTTTTTAGTTAGGGTTTTTATTTTTGATTCCACAAGAGTATGGTGGGATCACTTCTATATAATAGGGATTTCATGTGCGGAATATGGAGGAGACTTAGAAATCTTGAAATCTCATTATTACAAGTAATTTGAGTTTAGGTGTACTACTAAATGGATTTATTTATGGGTTTTCATGAATTTTGATGAAATTTTAAGTTGTTTTGGGTTGATAAATGTGATTTTTTGTGTTTCTTAGGTCTGGGTGGGTGTCTAGAGTGGACCCCACACTTGTCTTGTTGCCTGAGTGCAGTATATTACCCGGTGAGTTTAGCATCAATTATACCGATTGTAGTTCTAATTTTAAAATGTTTTGTTGTTTGATTCATATGTATTCATGTATGATATAGGGAAAATAAGGATCATTGGTGGTTGGTACAAGCTTGAGATTGAATTATGGATTATAGTTTGAGGTAGGTGTCCTTTATATTACTAATTCTATTGATCATTTGGATTATATTATGTTTGTGTAATCATTAATATTATCCTTGTGATCATGTTGGTATTGAAGTCATATATCATTTATCATGTACAGTTGACACAACAATCACATATATTTAAGAAGTATTTATATCTCACTAATTTTCCCATTATTTCCTTACAAGTGTTTTCTTATGATGAGGCTGGTTATATCTACCACTATCAAAGGAAGTGAGTTTGAAATCAGATTTAGGTAAGGGTTCTTCTGTTTTTATTCTTTGGATTAATTTTAAATAGGGATTTTATGATTTTTTGGTTTCCTATATTTTTGTAGTGTGTTTTAGATCTCATTGAGGTGGATTCAAGCTGCTTGTCAAAGGTGAATCACCACGTATTCATAAGTAAGAATATATATAATAAGTTCTCCTATTATATGTATGTCCTCCCATAGTGGTGTGATTACATATAAGGGGCTAGGTGTGCTTATGTATATATATGGAAAATGAATACGTGTGTGGGTGATAATGGTATTATGCATGTGAGCATATATATAAGGATCCTCTTGTGCATGTTCAAGGCCATGCAGACAAGTACATAGAGGTTAGGGAATCCTTATGTATATAAAAATGTGTATATGTAATGAGGATGGATAGAGCATCTTAGAGTTGTCACTGATAAAAGTGTTAAGCAATGAGTGTGGCTTGGCTCCTTTGAGATATGATCCCTCTCCCAACCTCTTTAATTCAAGAATGTTTTAAATTTCATTTAGCTTCCTTTGTAATTCTACTTTTTTATATTAAATTCCAATTCTTGAATAAGTGTTAATTAATATAATTGTTTCATTTGATAAAAAAGTCATGGTTTTGTAATAAAACCCCTCCAATGTATGTGCCTTTTCTACAAAACTCATAGTGGTTGTTTATGTTTATATATCTTACTTGACATTATTGCACTGATGCTTTACATTTTAATCCTTACCCCTTGTTCTCTCATTTGAGACACCATGAGAATCTCCAATGATTTTTTTGACTCATAGTTTCTTATAGACAAATTATAATCTTTCCACAATAACTAAAACACCCCTTAGTAATTAACTATGGTGTGGCTGTGTTTTCATTTCACAACACCCTAATAAATGGTTTACATCTCTTCTACATGGATCAAAATTACCTTGATGCATCTGGTGTAATCCCAAATATATCTTTATGTAGTTACTAAAAATCATAGATGACCCTTACGTAGCCATCATCTTTCTCAGATGACCTTTACATAGGTCACGAATGACCTTTATATAGTATTCTTTTCTTTAGTGTGACCTTTATGTAGGTCGTGAATGAACTTTACATAGTTTAGTATCACCTTAACTATCCCATAGATTCTTTCCTTAACTTTATATAGTTCTTAGAATACTGTTACTTAGTGAAATATCTAGATGACCTTTAGGCAATGTGAGATCACCTTTACATAGGTCTCCAATTACCTTTATGCATCTACCTAATTTTAGTGAAACCTTTATATAGAGCTTTAATTACATTTGTACAGCTATTGAATCCCTAACTTACCTTTATACAATATTCATAATACTTTTATAAAAGTAGTTAAATTCAATTATTACCTTTATTTAGTCAACATAAATCTCGATTTAACTTTGCATAGGTAACAATTTCAACTAAAATTTAATTCATACAATTCTTAATCAATCCCAAGGGATTCAAAGTTCTATCAAATGATGTAGACATAGTTTCTTCACCCATCAAAACGTGTATTTTTATTGAAGATTCAAAATTAAATTTATAACTTTTTCTTGAACATCTTTACTTGAGTTCTTCAAGTCATATCCTTAAAACCCATCTTACTTTAACTATAATTCTTCAAAACCTTATTGAAAATAAATAAAATTTCTTGATTTAGGCACATCAATATAACCCTTTGTAGTTTTTGATCTATACCCTTTTAAACTTCTCCAAAGTCAAAGAAATTCATGTACCCCTTATTTCTTTCAATTATCTTCAATTTAGTATAAATAAAATAAAGGTAATACTGATGGGTTACCCTTCCCTTTAGCGAGAGAATGAATCTTGAGGAATGCCTATCAACCAAGATCAACTATAATTACCAACTATATCATTGGAGATACTCTTCATGATTTTCCCCAATTTTCTTTTCATTTGTCTTTATTGACAACTTGGTGGAATCACTATTCTCAATAGGATTATTGTATGGGACCTCTTTAATTTCATGAGAAACAAAGGCGCATGCGTCCTTAGATGATAGATTCCTCTTCATCATGTTTTCATATTTTCTTATAATGATTCTAGTATATGGTCAATGTATTATTTTTTGACCAGATTACCTTAATACATTTTTTATTATTTCACCTCACCTTATAGATTTGAAGTTAGGAATTAGTGAAAAAAGTATATTCCTTTAACTTCACCCCGATGCTGAAATGTTACATGTGACATAAGGTTGGTTTGTGAAAAAATGAAAGATCGTAATCAAGGTCATAAATGCCAGGTTTGTCACAACCCTTGAGAATTTTTTATTCTATACCTCTCTGATTTCATTATGTATTTATGTTTAGTTGATTTGAAACTATTTCTGTTATGAGATTCAGTGTGTTCTGGCATGGTTTCATTACGAAATTCTATAGGGATGCACATGAATATTACCAAAAGTATGGTAAGTGATGCATGATGCCTTTCTTAAGGATAAATTCTTGCTCTATGATGTGAGAAAGGTCTTCCTGGAGGGGTGGGGTGAACTGGAAGGGGGTAGAGTCAGAGGGAAAACTGGCAGACTGGTAGGGGAACTGGCAGGGGGGAGACTAACAGGGGTGGGGGGGGGGGGGGGTTCAGGGGGTAGGGGGTGTGCAAGGGTGTGGGGTGAAAAGGGGCAGGGGGTGTCCAAGGGAGGAGGTGGGGGGGGGGGGGTGATGGGTTTTGTTGTAAGGGGCAGGGTAGGGTGTAGGGGGTGCAGGGGGGGGGGGGAATGTAGGGGTGTGTGCTGGGTTTTGTTGTAAGGGGCAGGGGAGGGTGCAGGGGGGTTTCAAGGGGGGGGGGGGGTGCCAGGAGGGTGTATAGGGGAGGGGGGTGTGCGGGGGGGGGGGGGGGGGAGGAGGCATGGGGTGTGTAGGGGAGGAGGTAGGCGGTGTGCTGGGAATGAGGCAAGGGAGCGTGCTGGTTTTTTTTTGTAAGGGGAAGGGGGTGCAAGGGTGTGCATGGGGGGTGTAAGGGGTAGGGGTAGGGTGTGGGGGGGGGTGGGGGGGGGGGGGTGTGCTGGGTTTTGTTGTAAGGGGCATGGGGTTTAAGGGTGTGCATGGGGGGTGTAAGGGGTAGGGGTGGGGTGTGGGGGGGGGGGGTGTGCATGGGGGGGGGGTGCATGGGGGTTGTGCAAGGGGGTGCAAGGGGGGTGTGCAAAGGGGAATGGTGGTGCAAGGGGTGTGTAGGGGAGGGGGTTAAAGGGGTGTGTGTGTGTGGGGGGGGGGGGGTGCAGGGGGGTGCAAGGGGGAATGGGGGTGTTCAAGGGAGTGGGTGTGAAAGGGTAGGGTGTAGGGGGTGTGAAAGGGGGTGGTGTGCAGGGGGTGTAAGGGGTAGGGGTAGGGTGCAAGGGGTAGGGGTAGAGTGCATGGGTGGTGTAGGGGGGGGGGAGTGTAGGAGGGTGCAAGGGGTAGGGGTGGTGCATAAGGTGTTTAAGGGGGTGTGTGTTGGGGGGAAATGGGGTGTGAAAGAGGTGTGTAAGGGGGGTGTGTAGGGGTGAAATGTGGGGTGTGTAAGGGGGCATGGGGTGTGCAGGGGTGGGGGGGTAAAAGGGGGTGGTTTGTGTGGGGGGGTGAAAGGGGTAGGGGTCGGGTTAAGGGTTGTGCATGGGGAAGGGGGGGTGAAAGTGGTAGGGGTAGGGTGCATGGGTAGTGTGGGGGGGGGGGGGTGGGGGGGGCAAGGGGGTGTGTAAGGGGGCAGGGGGTGTGCAAGGGGGAAGGGGGGGGGGGTGTAGGGGGCAGAGGTAGGGGCATGATTCTATTTTTTATAGGATCTACATCATATATCCATGGTTTTAAACCGTGGCTATAGACCTATAGCCATAGTTTAAATTGTGGTAGTATACGTATAGCCACTGTTTAGAACTGTGGATAAAAGACCACATGGTTGAAGCTATAGTTATGGATTCAAACCGTAGCTATAGGTTTTGTGACATGGTTTGAACCATGGATATAGGGATATAACCATGGTTGGAAACCGTGGCTATAGACATGGCACCTATATCAACACCAATAATAGCCACGATCCACTAAACCATGGATATTACTTATAGCCATGGTTTCTAGACCTATATCCATGGTTTAGAACTGTGGCTATAGCCCAAATTTTCAGTAGTGTGAGGTGGTGTAGTTGTTTGGAGTTCCGAGGTCCATAGTCTCAGATCGAGACACACGTTTTACCTCATGAGACTAGAGGGGATTTTAGTAGGCTTTTAGCACCCAATTAAGACTAAACACTACCTTCCACCCTCATAAAGATGGGTAAATAGAACGAACTATCCAGATATTGGAGGAAATGTTGTGAGCATGCATCTTGGACTTTGGTGGATCTTGGGTATGGCACCTGCCCTTGGTAGAGTTTGATTATAATAATATATATCACTCTTCCATTGGCATAGATCCATTTGAAGATTTTTATGAAAGACTGTGTCATTCTCCATTGTGCTGGACAGAGGTTGGGGAGACAAATTTTCTTGGTCCTATGGTAGTATAGAGAATGAAAAAGAAGGTCCATCTTGTTTGTGAGAAGATAAAAGCAACATAGGATCGAAAAAAGTCTTATGCAGATCGTATAAGGAGGCCCTTGAAGTTTGAGGTTAGGGACCATGTGTTCTTGAAGGTTTCCCATCAACATGGGTAGTAAAGGTATGGAAAATGGAGTAATCTTTCTCCGTGTTTTTTTGGACCCTTTGAGGTGTTTATGTGAGTTGGTGAGGTGGAATACTAGTTGGCATTTCAACTGTAGTTAGAGAGAATCCATGACATATTCCACATCTCTTAGCTTCATCAGTATCTTCATGATGAGTCTCATGTCATTGACTAGGGAGATTTGGATGTTGAGGATGAAGTGACATTTGTGGAGTGGCCAGTAGAGATCCAGGATCATCAAGAGAAGGTGTGACATGGGTGGACCATTCCCTTGGTTCATGTGTTGTGGAGGCATGTTGGTCAGGAGGAGAGTACTTGGGAGTGAGAAACGTAGATATGTTCCTAGTACTTGGAGTTGTTTTGAGTTTTTCATTACTCTATTTTGTTTGAAATGTAATGTTTAAACCTTTTTTTATAATATGAGTTAGTTTCCCAGGGTTTGATATGTGTGTGGTGTGGTATGTGATAAATTCACGACATACAAAGGAGAGAGGACCCAATTCTTAATCAAGATGCATTAAATGTGATGCGATTAAACCCATGTGGGAGAATTAGTGCCACCCAAAGTGGATAGTATCTTGACACAGTGGAAATTTTTTCCTGATTTGTGTGTTCATTATAGTGAAGTTCATCGGTCATAGTGGTTGTTGGTTTGGGCTATGTAGAGGTTGATATGATTTCATGGTGGTTGTGTTGTATTGTGGTTGTGAGATTGGAGATACTTTTGGTTGTGGTGGTGAGGTTTTTCAATGTGTTTGTTGTTGTTTGGTGTGAAATGTTTGAATTGTAGTAACTTTTTAGTTGTTATTAGATCCTTGATAGGTATCTCATAGGGTGGTGATTGTGTTGTCGAGCACGTCAAATTAGATGTTTAGTTTACTAGAATTTCTGCAGTATAACAGTAACCCTATATCGTCTATCGACAGAGCCTTAGATAATAAATTTAAAAAGGGGGTTTTGATTATGAAAATAGAAGGGGAATTGGATTTTATAAAACTTGGGTTTGATGATTAATGATGATAATAGAAAATGAAAATGAAACAAAGCAGAAATGAACAAGATTAACTAAACATGATCAACCCAGGGAAGTCTCGTGATGCTCATCCTTCACCGCTTCAAGAGAAAGGGTATAGGTCTTTTAATCCTTGGGTTTTAACACCTATTAACATAATATTACTGAGTTTATTCTAGGATACCTCCTAGGGTTTAGTCTAAAACACACATTGATTCACCGGACATCGCCGATGATTGGGTGATTTGTGTTCGACATCATAAAAAAACTCACCAAGGAAACACATGAAAAAATTGATATGCTATCCAAGTTTTTATGTTATTTCTTTGTGATACAATTAAATAAATTTACATGACATTGACAGTGTTTATGTGAGTTCAATTTACCAATATGAACCACACAAACACCACAATTGAATGAGGGAAGAAAAAGGGATGAATGGTGTGTGAAACATCACATGAAAGGGTACATCCAAACATGATCATTTGAGTTTGAGTATAACATAACAGTATATAAATAAATTAAATAAGAATATTGGATTAAGAAAAACAATATAAAACCTATAATTAGAAATATCATTCAACATAATACAAACATGAAGCTCGGTATTACATCATGTTCCTCCCCGGGTGATCACAAGGAGTTTAGAAATCCATGGGAGGGGAGGAAGAAGAAGATGTTGAAGTAGAACATTCCATAGACTCAAGAACTTATAGGGATGATTAAAAGACTCATTTGGGACTCCAAAATTATAGAACCTTGTCTCCTGGTTTAACTCCTAACTGAGGTACCCAAGGTTCTCTTTTATAGCCAAAATGGAAGGTGGTTTTGGGCACCCTGATTTCAATAAACCACTTGTACCATTGTTTTAGGCCAATATAAAGACATATCTCGATTTTTATAAAACTAAAAAGTTGTAGATACACCTCTTTAATAACTCCAATGAATGTTTGGAACCATTTGGACAACTACAACTCGAGATATTGATAAAATACAGAACACTGCTTTTGACATTGTGCAGATTTGATTCTTTGGATAGATCAGTTCATATGGGCATTGTATAGGTATAATGAGGCTTTGGTTCCTTCATATGAAATGTAGAAGATTAAATTCTGGACTAATTAAAAAAATTTCATCCTATTTGGATGCACGGTTTAGTATAGGGATGCGGTTTAGTACACTAGTGTTCTTGGATCCTGTGCAGATTGGCCCATTTTTCTTGGGCTTCATCATGGGCCCTCCAAATCACCTCTAATTATTACAAAAAAAAAATCAAAACAAGTAAAATATAATTTTTGAAAGTGATAGTAATTAAATTATATAACCAATCATGAAGTAAAACTTGTTATTAAAATTGTATTTTTCAATACAAAATCACTTTAATACATTGGTATAAGGGTGAAATAAAATAGTGAATTGTGGTACGATCAGGTGGTTTTTCAGACCCCTTTTCTTCTATATTTGGTTTTGGATTATCAAGGGTGAGAATAATTTTAGAGGTATCATATGTAATGGTACATTCCCTCCCGGTCTATTACTTTTCCAGTTTTGGTTGTTGGAGGTGTTCAGAGGAGGTTCAGAGGAGTTTGGAGAAGTTCAGTTGCAAAAAGCTAGAAGAAGGGGGATTACATGTCGTGTAACTGTATTAAATGATGTGAAGTTTTGTTTCATGGCCTGTCTAGGATGGTTCATGGTGTGAAATTTTTTATGGCCTAAAAAATAAAATAAATTGATAGGTGATGGGTTTTTCAGTGAAAGTCAACCATGGGGAATTACACAGTGTGAAAGGGTATTACACATCATGTAATACCCCACTGCTGTAACATTTTAAACATTTTTCTAGCCACTTGGGTTATCAAACCCTAAATATATAGAGATAAATACTTGAACCTATGAAAAACAACAAACACTCTATGAAATATTGAGGATTACTTCATCAAGGATCGATTCTTAGCTTCTCTCCTTTTATCCGTAGTGATTCAACTTCAATATAAGACGCATTCTTCCCCATTTCTACAATTTCTTCTGGGTTGGTCACTCTTTTCCTCCAATTCTTATTTTCATGTGATTGTGGATGTTATTAATTCTTTATAATGTTATATTCTTAAGTTGTTTTTGTTGTATTGGTTCCACTGCATCCTTGGGTGGATGCAGATCTTTTGGGAGAGGAAATCAGAGGATTGTTGTGTGATATGTTTCCGTACTAAGAACATTAACACAATTTTGAGGTAGGATTTACTTCATTTTTCTTAGATGTGTAACATTAAGGGAGGTATTTACCTTTGTATACCTATATATTTTGGTTGTTCCAAATTAACTAAAGATAAGAATGGGCCTAAAAAAATTGAAAAGGGGTAGAGGGGTTTTATTTACTTGAATTTACAACCTTGTTGTTATTTGTGATACTATGATCTCTCTACATGATAAAATACCTACTGAAAATCATGGCCATTGGGCCCCCTATTTTCACACTAATTTTTTTTTCATATTGTTTGGTTTCTATTGAACACTTATATATGGAAATTGGTTAATCACATAAATTTGGCTAATGAATAGATACCCCAGGATCATGTAGTTTCTATGATAACCCCTGAATTAACAAGTGGAATTAAATAAGGGATGCCTTGTAAAATATAGAATTATGTTATTTCTTGGTTAATGGGGGTTTTGTGATGTGTGGGTTTTCTCTGGTTTATGCTGTGGTATGTCTGTGGTCATGGTTATGTTCCATGGATTGGCTTAGGAGGTGTTATGGATGAACTTTTAGACAATACATCAACCTGGTCATGTAATGGAATCTCAGGTTGAGAGATTTATTGATTGTGAAATGGATGAGAAGTGTGGTGTAGCAAGCTTTTGGTGATGTGATGTGTTGTTGGATGGGGTTGTGAGTTGGGGTTTGGTTCTATTAGTATGTTACCTGAGCGAGATGAGTTTGAAGAACAATAGTAGCGGTTGGTGTGGGTGTTTCACCTAGAATTTCTCTATGAGTAGCATCCAGAATGCTTCCCATGTATTTAGAGATTGATATACCATGAATGGGTGTTAAACATAGAGGAAATAGTAATCCCCTTTAGGGATACTCACCTTTTGAGATGACTTTTTTTGTATTTTTTTTTTGTGCTTAGTAGTTTCCTAGATAGTGATGGAATGGATAAATGAATTGTTTAATAAATAATGGAAGTGGTTAAATAGATTTGGTTGGAAATTTGAATGGTTTTGTGGCATTATGTGTGTTGTTGTGAATTTAGGGGTAGCAATAAAAAGGTGGAAGTAATTGTGGTTTGGTTTTTATATTTAGGAATTATAGGTTGTGATTGAGTGTTTGGTAACATATATGTATATGTACTTATATTTTCCTTGTGATTTCTATACGCACCCCACCCTAGTTAAGAACTATGTACCAGACACCCCATCATCATGGGGAAGGGTGTCTTTACCAAACATCCCAGTAGGAGGATGGATGGCTGGCCACCTGATCTTCCCTGCTCCCTCTTCCAGGTGAAGATAACACAAGATTCTTTGGGAATATTGTGATTTGTGAGGCCCAGGTGTTTGCAGGAAAGTTGTAATTTCCTAGGTGTCTTCAGGATGAGATGTGTTGTGCTTTCCTAAGTGTCTTTAGGATGAGGTGTGGTTGTGGACTAGGTGTCTATGGTCGGGATGTGATGTGGTTTTTGGATGAGGTGTCTATGGGCTAGATGTGATGTGGTTTGTGGACTAGGTGTCTGTGGGATGGATGTGATGTGGTTTGTAGACCAGGTGTCTACGGGCGGGATGTGGTATGGTTTGTGAGGCCTAGGTGTGTGAGAGAGGGCTATGAAGTGGTGCTTTTAGAAGAGGTGGGAGCACAAGAATGTTTTCCATTAGGAAAGAGAAGTTAATTAGTGGGAAGTGGTGTGAGGTACCCTTTCATCGATGCACATTATATTAGATTACTTGACTTGCATTATTTGGTGGGTATGCCTTGGTGAGGTTGGGATGGTTAGTATACCTGCTAGGTGCTGTTTGGTTATACTATTTTCTCACAGGGGCATTAGTATTCTTTTTTCACATGTGAATGAGAGACTTTTATTTTCCTATTTATTATACCTATATGCTCACCCTATTTATATAAAACTATTTTTAGGTTTCTAGGAGAATTATGTAGACTGTGGTGGATGTTACTATCTCAGGCTTGGGACAGTTTCTGTGTTACTACTTAGCTTTAATTTTGGTATTTACTTGGAGACTTTTGTACTTGTAAAAATTCTCTTTTAAAACATGCATGTGGGATAGGTTTTGAATTTATTTTTTATTTTTCCTAGAGTTTTTTTGTGTGGATGATCCATCATATCTTCTAATATTGTTTTAAGAAAAAGGGTAATGCCTCCCATATTGTGAGATCTGTATACCCTTGGTGCTAGTTGTCAACCTGGGGCCTAGTGGAGGTGGTAATTAGGGGTCATTATCTTCCTTTCTTCATTTCTAACCTAGGAGGGACATCTTTTAAGGGAGGGGGTCTTGAAAGAATGGCATTGAGTAGGAATCGTAGGAATCAACCAGAAGATACTGTTGAGAATGTGGTTTCACCCAATCTATAGGTGAACCAATAGATGGTTCAAGGTATTATCCAAGATTTCCAGGTTGTGGATAGGGGTAATTGAAATTTTGAACCATAGAAAGTAGACTATTTGTTTCAATTCCAATGGCAGAATCCACCCATCTCTTGGGGGGATTATGAACCAGAAAAATAAGAAGTCTAGTTGAATAGATTGAATTTAGTTTTCTAGTTCCTTTGGATGCCAACAAAAATAAAGGTAAAGTTGGAAAGGTATATGCTGGAGGATTTGGAATGATAATGGTGGAAATTAGTAGTTCAGGATAAATTGGACTAAGGAATGAAATAGGAGGATTTTGGGGAATTTTTTAACAAATAATTATATCCTTACACTATTTAGATTTCTAAAACAAGTGACTTCTTCAGTTTGAAGCAAGATAACCTCTTGGTGACAAAGTACCCTGCTAAATTTATGAATCTAATCTGATTTTCACTGAAAGTTGTAGGAAGTACTTAAAGGAACACATTTTTAAGTAAGGTTTACAACTATATATTCTCTCAAATTTTTTTATTCTGTATATAATAGACTATATAGAAATGGACAATAGAGCAACGATGGAAAATAGAGATATCTCGAAAAATAAGGTTAGAGGAGGTATGTTTATTATAACCTCAATAAAAAACTATTATAATACTGGGGATAATCGAAAGATGGAAACATACTTCTAGATTGGTGGTACACCTCATAATCACACTATAAGATCAGTAAACATTCTTCCTCGACTGAAAAGTAAGTCAAGAAGTTTTCAATGTGGTTCTTTCAAGCATATGAAGTGAGATTGTATGACACCACATAGAGCTTGTAACAATTTCAATTAGATGAGACATATTTAATGATATTTTCATAGTGCTCCAAGGTCAGGTTATAGAGACACATCTCATGTCTCTTAAACATCATATGCTTCATCAGGACAAGGGTAGAAAAATAATTATTTTCATCAGAACAGAGCAAGCCAAGGTTATTCTAGGAACACAATCACTCCTCAACCTATGAAATCTCAAAAATATAATAAATTGGAAAGAGAAGTGAGTAAAAAATTGTATGAAATTTATCAGATGATCATGGATCATCAATCGGGTCTATTGATGGTGAGAGGTATAATTCATTTTAATTTTACCCATATGCAAGATTTTTTTTGATATAGGTGCATCTCAATTGTTTATTTCTTTTAAAGTTATTGATTATATGGATTTTCATGCTGAGATTATGTTTTCTATTTTTAAATTTAGAACTCCTCTTGAACAAAGAGAGTGTCGATCCTTTATGTGTAAATATTGTTCTATAAATATCGATGGGACTAAGTTGCTTTGGGATTTCTCTATTCTTGAAGGGGTTGTATATGAATTGATTTTTGGGTATGGATTGATTGACATCGTTCAAGTCCCATATTGATTTTTATTCCTAGAAATATATTTTTACATCTATTGATGGCATCATGAATGAACTCTGGTTGTATTAGAAGCATGAAATAGACACAATTTAAAATTTTTGGGTTTATATTCATGTTAAAAACATAGAATCCACTAAACCCCTTGATCTAATTTCTAGAAGGATCACATTTAATTCAATTTAAACATGAAAACTAAAATAAAAAAATATTTAACAGTGCCTACCCCAAGTCCATATTTTTGAATATTTTATGAAATCATATTTTAAGGTTAAGTGAGACCCTCACAAAATCAGACCATTAAAAAATTGAAGTAAATAAATCACCTAGAATTAGTCATCATAATGAATGACAATTCAAACTAAAAACCTAGAACAGAAAAACCATCCATTTTGAAATCCATCGAAAAATTAATTCAAATTTCAAAAATCACCTCAACATCTTGAAATGGAGCCTGAAAAAAACTTATTCAACCATGAAATGTTCATCATACCAAAGAAGTCAACAAGATTATAATTAAAAATTAAAAATTCAGGTTGCATGATTTCTATCTGCATCCTCCTCGAGTCGTGTCCCCCAATACATGAGATCACCATCATCATCATCACCTCACCTTCGAGAACCCACCGAAATACATTCACCAATGCCACTGAAGAACACCAAAATATTCCCCAAAATTCATCATATATGAAACTCAATACCCTTCACCACACTAATCATGCACACTTAAATAATACCTCATTCGTTTGTAGTCATTGGTTTTATTTTCTCACCATCTATGTGTCATGGATGTAATTCACCAAAATAGACGTCCTCTAGATCATCCACACGTGATCCACAATTATAATATTGTTGATATACATTTTTTGGGTGGTATAATGGTAAATCAATGAGCCTTACAACATCCCTTTGATCACTTAATGAACGCATACTCGATCGAGAAAGTGGTATCAATACGACTTTGTTCTTCTATCAGAATATCTCTCTAAAAACTTGAGAGGAGTGGAGAGAACTTATCTCACTAAATTCATGAAAATGGTGGATATTACTATTCAAGAGGGTAAAATAAAATTTTATACTTAGGTTATACTTTTCAAAATTAAACTTTGTTCCTTGGAAAGTAATAACCTTCATTTTAGACCTTTGCACACACATATGACTAAAAAAACTTATCATAAGTGTCATAATTTTTTTTTCACTCACGTGTAACACTATAAAACATTATGTGATAAAATAAGAAACATTAAATTGGCCCGTAAGCTCTCCAAATAATTTAACAAACCTTGAACATCCAAAGTTCATTCAAAAAATTATGGGTATAATAAATATATATATATGGGAGGAATTAATCTCTAAGAGAATATATAAAAGAAAGAGATAAGATAGAATATAAAACAAATCATGCTTAGATAGATAAAATAATCCCAATTTTATACATGCAATGTCATACAGTATTAAAATAACTAAAAGGAATATAAAAAAGTACCAAAAGAAGGTAAAGACAACAACGAACACGAATCCCAAATATATCTTGAAAAATCATGATATAGAAATATCCAACATGATCTCAAACCTATTCCTACTAACTAGTAAAAATGTTTATATATATTTGGGGTAATAATAATAGTATAATTAGTAGGATCCTCCTTAGAACCTCTCATGTAAAAGATAAAGAAAGCATACTAAAGCTCAGTGAACAACATTGAAACTTACTCATCACTTAAACATGTATACTAAGTTCCCAACATCACCATGTCTATCTCTCACCAAGTATCACATAAAAGAGTGTATATAATATAAATTAACAATAATTGTACCCTTCTATTTCTTCCCCACTGGTTTTCCGCTCTGCCTCAATGTCACATGTTTTGAGCCATATCTCTCCAAAACAATCCAGTCTAGAGACAGTTGGGCTAAGAACAACAACACGGACCTCATATATCTTATCATCACATCATCACATCATCCCATATCTCATATATATATAGTAATCAAGTAGTTTTTAGGATCCACCACAACCTGTATGATGTGTATCACACATAAGGTATTATACCTAAATCCATCATAGCCTATACATCGAATAAGTGCCTCAAGACATCACAACCTATTCACATCATACATATAATAACCATTTGGATAATATATCTAGAGATAAATGTGTGTAAAATAACCACAATCCATCACATACCTCTACAAAAATATATAGGGAAACTAAAAATCATGCATACCAGTGTATAAAACTACTAATATAAGAGAGTGGGTTTAGAAGGGGTAGTCAGCCATCCATCCTCCACCAGGATGTTAGGAAAAAAACCTCCTAGAGCCCACTAGGTGTAAATAACCCTAATCTAAATTGGTAGGGTATCATATGAAGCCACAAAATATGCAAGATATAATATATCTCACAAACACACTATGGGAATAACCTAATCCTAAGATCAATTGAAGCTATCATCATCCAGACTCCCGATTTCCACTGTTAGGGATTGGAAATCCTATAAGTACACAAACATTTTAAGAGATATATTTAGTACTTATTTCCTTTTTATCATTTCCATTTTTTAATTAACTAATTAGAAATTAATTAACCATTAAAATTATACCACATTAAAAATTATCATCCATCAAAGCCAAGTCCATGCCCTCCAGGCATAATCAAAGCTAAGTCCACAATTTCTCAAGATCATCTATTTTTCATCCCAACATTAACCCACCCCATGGGTTAAACATTTATTATTCATTATTAACATCATATCATAATATTGGTACTCTAGGAAAACATCATAAGCTACCATTAATAAATTAAATCAAAAAAGGAAATAAGCTACACTAATATCACTCATGGGAAAAAATATCATAGGACACACCCACACCCACATGCAATCACAATCAATCATGGTATAAAAATCCAACACATAAATCATAGTATGGAAACATGAATAAACAAAATCCCAATAGGTAAATAACTTTATAACACAAGTAATTTATATCCATGTTAAATTCTATCAAATGTGTCAATAACCAAACAACATTTTCACACCAAACAGACATGATCACCCATAAATATCTCCCAAAACCACTCCAATAGAACACTTCATGGGTTATAGAGTAATTGAAGTAGGAATCAAGACAAAAGTAGTTGAACCAACTTACCCTATGTCAATCATTGCTGAAAGATATCCATAAGTATAGAGGAAACAAAGGAGAAATATATTATAGAAATTTAGGGTTCTTCATAGCACAAGGAAGTAGCTACAACATGGAGGGTGTTCTGGGTTGGGTACCATGACATAGGAAGGATTCAATATGACATAGGGTGCACTAGGATAAAACCACCAAGGTTTATAGGTCACCCACTACAGTGTGGGTCTACACTAGAAGAGCACACCATAATCATAAGATGACGGGATACAATGTAGAGTAGTACCATATATCTACATACATGGTTCAAAAGGAGGTATTGTGGTGTAGAACCTAGCAATGGAATGAACTACTATCATGTAAATGGGAGGACCATGGTTGTGGTGTTGTCTATACAACCCTTTAGGTTCTTAGAACTCTATCAAATAATGTGGGAGGATAGGTATTTGTAGGTGGGTCTCCAGGGGTTCAATCCACCTGAGAAACCCCTCATAAATCCTCATCAATTTCTCCTCTTAAATTCCAAATTTTCCCCCTAAATGAATAATTCAACAACCTATTCAAGAGGTTTAAACTTAAAAGTTTAGATGTCTAGAAAACAAAAAATAACTGATATAGAGTCATCCTTTCGACGTGGTCCAAGGTGCCGCATCATAGACTTCTTGATCTAACCATCCACATCCTAGGCTATGGTATAGCCTCGCCTAGATATCTCACACTACAACGTAGTACTTTCTACTATGATGCGGTCTCTAAACCATAACACCCTTATGGTACAACAATTTCATCTACCACGTGGGATTCCATACAATGATGTAGCCATATAGGATACATCATGGTACCTCTTGTTTTGAAATTAAACTTTCCAAAACACCCCTTTCCCCTCATTTATCTTCTCTAATATCCTTGGACAATTCCAAAGCATGGCCTAACCCAAAAAAGAAGGTTAATATTCCTTTATTTAAATAATAAGAATCTTAGAGTTTTACAATTATTCCACTCTAAAGACTTCTCTTCATCGAGAAGCGTCACTAGGGTTCTTTCCTGAATAACTCAGACCACTAAGATCAAATTTCAGGATCTTGCTCCAAAGTCTCCACCTAGATTCACCCATACTGCCACCAAATTTGAAAAATGGTACCATATTCGCTTGATAAAATTTCTTACTCTGGTATAATATCTACACCATATTCTCCTCATAATAAATGTCAATATTCAGCACAATTTCCTCATAATTGATAACATAAATAGGGTCTGGTATGTGACTTCGAATGTGTGACACATGGAACAAGTCATTCATACCTCAGTAGAGAGAAGGAAGATCCATATGGTACACCACTATCCCTATTAGCTTAGTAATCTAAAAGGGTGCCACAAAAAAGTGGTTCCATCTTTCCCTTCTTCCTCAAACATCGATGCCCTAACCAAAGAGTCACTCTCAAAAAAACTCGACCACCCATAGTAAACTCCAAAGGTATCTTTCTATGGTCAATATATGATCTCTGTATACTCTGAGAAATGATCAAACTTTTCTATATCAGCTTCAATATCTCAGAGGTCTCTTTGAATATATTGGATCCCACAATTTCCGCCTCACCCACCTTATACCAACAGAGTGGTGCGTGATACGACCTCCCATAAAGTGCTTCATAAGGTTCCATCTGAATTGAATCCTAGTAAATATTTTCATAATCAAACTAAACCAATTATAGGTGATCATTCCATGATCCAACAAAGTTCAAGATTCATTCTTGAAGAATATCCTCCTAAATGTGTATAGTATGATCAAAATATCCATCTATCTATGGATGGTATGCCTTAATCAATATCTTATGATCCCCTAGGTATTTATATAAGATCTTCCAAAAATAAGGCATAAAAAATGCATCAATGTTTGATATAATGCTCAGGGAAAATTCATGAAAGTGAAAAATTTCTCATACATAGAGCTTTCCTATCTCTTCCACTGAGTGTGTCTCTATGATTTATAGAAATTGGGAAACTTTCATTAACCAATCAACAAACACCTAAACCGCATCATGACTCATTGGGTTCCTGGGTAACCCCATAAAAAATTCCATATTGTGGTCTTCCAACTTCCACATGTGTATGTGGAGTGGCTAGAAAAAACCACCAGGATGATAATGCTCAGCCTTCACCCTCTGATAGGTAAGGCATTGATAGATGAACCATGTAATGTCGCTATTCATCCCTAGACACCAGGACCATCACTTGAAGTCATGGTATATCTTTGTTGCTCCAAGATGCACTACCCATCTTGAGGTCTGGTATTACATCATGAAATATTATCTAATAGAAATAGGGACTAATATTATCCCATGTACCATGATCACATCATCACATCCACCGACCATTTAAGTATCGACTCACCACTAGCTAGCTGTTCCCTCATCACAAAACACTCTAAGTTAGACTCTTGACAAATATTTAATTGATCCATGAGAGAGGATGTAATCACCAAAGGGGTAAAATTAATGGATCCCTAATCTTTATAAAGATCCATACTATAATTATCTAACACACTCATTAAGAGACACTTCTGCTCTGAGGGTTTCTCTCCAAGATCTTGCTTCTCCTATATCTTACGACTAAGAGCATCTGTAATGATGTTACCTTTCCATGGTGCTTAATCCATATCAAAGTTGAATATATATAGATACTAAACCCAATGAATCTATCTCTGGTTTAGGACCCTCCATGTGAATATATATGGAATGATATTGAGTTTTGGGTTATTAAAAAAATATCTTGTAAAAGAGATAGCATCTCCAACACTTCAGAGCGCGGACCATGACTACAAGCTCCAATTCATGTGTAAGGTAGTTTATGTTGGTATCGAGGCACACAATATAATTTAATAGGATGATTATTTAAAATTTTTATCATCAAAGTGATTAAAATTCATTACTCTAGTGATCCAAGTCCTACTACAGTATGAGGATATCTCATAAATTATTCAAAGAAAAAAAAATTAAACTGAACAATTAACTTTGTTCGAATAGAAGTACACTAGTCTGTTGCATGTCACTGAAGACCATTTATTTAAGGATCTAAGGATGAACCCCTCTATATTGTACACAAATTCTTCAAAAATATATGCATACACCATTCGTCAAATTCTGGGTGCTAGCAAGGAGCTCTGATGATCTCTTCGATGATGCGATGATCAACACGAACTCATGAATTCGATCCAAAAAGGCATTCTTGGATCATTAACTTGGTAAGAGATATTCCCTCTCTAGGATTCATAATAATAGATAAGATCTCAATTCCAATTGATGAATAGTACATGGAATTAGCTTATCTTTGACTTTTATAGTTGATGTATAAAATAACCGGTTAGGGTTCCCCGACCCCCATATATTTAAAATTCACTAAATAAGTAACTAATAAACAATTATGAAGAAATGGATGCATAATAAATATTACATATATCTTATCAATTAATTGTAATATATATTACATGATGAAATCGAGTCACTAACTTGGCTCATAATTCCTGCTAATATTAAATAAACCTTGAATATCAAAATAATATTTGTTTGTATAATATTATTCCATGTATTTACTTAAACACATGTAAATAATTTTAATAAATAAATTCAAACCAATTATTATATACTCAAATAATAATTTATTTATTTATTTATCATTGATCAATAATGCTTGGACAACTCTCAAATCCTGTGGTGAGCCCCACCATGTCCTATATACCTATTCACCATAATAAAGAAGATTACTGAATATGTAATTGTGCATGACCCTCTAGGACCTTATCTCAATAGTAGTGAACATTATTCATAGAATATGAGTAGAGTATAGAAACCCATCAAGTACCCTAAATAGATAAATAATAGTCATAGAAATGAAAATAATCCTACAAACATGCACCATGTAATATAATCTCTTTGTCATACAATATATAATAAGGAAAAAAACTTGTGTAATCGTCCTTTATTGCTTTATTATTTGTTAATATAATGGGACAAACATACCTTCAACTACCATGTTCATGGATTTATGAAGGTATTACCATCCTAATCAACTAGGACTGAGATATCACTTACTCAACTCCGAAGTGACAAAATATATCTTGATAATTCAACCAATTCCAAAACACCAATGATGTAAACAACCCAAGATACCTCTACATGACATTACTTTCATGGTTTTTACCTTGAATAAAATTATGAGTTCAAATTGAATATATTGATAATTATCTCAAGTTAGGTGACCAATACACATGTCCATAGATATGAACAACCAATGACACCCAAAACACGTGGTCTTCATATTGGTGGGACTATCCTCATTATCTAAACTACTAGAGATCACCAAGTGAGAAATTCATGAGAATAAGTCTTAATGATTATGAGACCCTAGAACCTGATAGTAACAAATCATCTGTGCCCTGTTAGTATGATGTATCTGGACCATATGACATAACTTTAATATTACTGTCATAGTATCTCTAGGTTCTCATTATATCATATAAACCTTTGATATGAAATGTAATCTAAGGATATTACCATAAATATAGTAGACCTAGAAGTATCAACACTATTCTAGGAAGATAGAAACACACACACATATCAAAATTTATACATGTAATTGTAATCAAGGTACATGCACAAGTCGGGTCCAGGGAACCCACTTCCAACACTCCCACATGCACTAGAGTAATCTGATAACAATTCTAAATCTGCTAGATCTTACATAAGAATTGTGATTCTATTGAGATACAGATTTAGTCAGGGGGTATACCATGTTATCATCCATGGATACTCTACTAACTGTGACTTCACCACTGTGAGTAAAATCCCTCAAGATATGAAACTTCATAAGTATAGGATATATCTTATGGTGTGAGCTGGGTTCCTTGGAAATCAACACTACTACAGTATTATCAAAATAAACTAAAAAATGGTTTTCACTTCTAGGGAAAACACCAATTTATAATAAAAATATATGTATTAAAATTTCCTCCTTAGCTACATCATAATATTCTATATTATCAGATCCTACAATAGAATCAGTGACCACAGGTTACTTTGAGCTTCTCCAGATCACTGCACCACCATTCATAAAAAAGAGATAGCCTGAATTTGATTTCAGATTATCATGATCTATATGGAAACTAGAACCAATTTATCCTATCACTACTAGTTCATCACCTCCTCCATATATGATGAACATATCCTTTTTACTCCTCATGTACTTCAGGATAATTTTGATAGCTAACCAATATAGCTCTCCAATATTATCCTTATATTTGTCCACAATTCTTAAAAAAAAGGTAACATCAAACCTAGTATATAGCATGGAATATATGATAGATACCACTTATTAAGCATAAGGGACTCTACTCATTATTTCAATCTCCTCCTTTGTTTGAGGAAACATTTTATTATAGAGAATGTTACCATGTGACCTTGGAAACAACCCTCTCTTGGATTTCTCAATATTATACATTTTTAGTACGTCACCATTATATATACTTTGACTTAGCCCAAACAAACTCTAAGATCTACCTTGATATATCTTGATCTCTAGAATGTGGGCTTCTTCACTTAAGTCTTTAATGGAGAAGCATTCATTCAACCAAGTCTTAACTGACTGTAAGATTTACATTTTGTTTCCCATAATTAATATGTCATCAACATATAATACTAGGAAAATAATGGAAATTACATTAACTTTCCTATATAAACATGAATAAATTTCATTCTTTATGAAACCAAATTCTCTTATGGCCTCATAAAAAGAACATTCCATGATCATGATTCCAACTTCAACCCATAAATGGTTCTCTTCATCTTGTACACTTTATTGGTATTATTTGACTTAACAAACCCTTCATGTTAAGTTATATTGACATATTCAACCAATTTCCCTTTCATAAAATTAGTTTTGACATCTATTTTCCAAATTTAATAATCATGGAAGGCTGTTATTGTAAGTAATGTTATGATGGAGTTAGGCATCACTATTTTTGACAAGGTTTCTTCATAGTCTATGCCTTGACATTTCTTGAAACCCTTCTCTACTTGTATTTATTTATATTCATTGGCCTTACTATCCATGTCCATATTTTTTCTTGAATACCCATATTCACCTAATGGGTTTTACATTAGCTAGAGGGTCTACCAAAATCCAAACTTGATTTTGATATAAGGACTCCATATCAGAATTCATGGAATCTTTCCATTTAATATCATAATTTCCTTTTACTTCCTCCTTATAGGTTATAGGTTCATCATCATCAAGGAGTAATGTTTCACCTAACACAATGAAAATAAAACCATAATGCTATGGTTCTCTAACCTATAGAGTTGACCTACATGGTACTTGTCTCTCAGAAATATCTGCAGCTCCGACTATCTATTGTGGAGATTGTTCCAATACCAACAATTGTGCATATGGAGTATTAATTTCATCATATTAAATATTTATACCACTATTTCCTTTGGAAATGTTTTTTTTATTTCAATAAATATGTATTTCCTTTACATGATCACTTTTCTATTTGATGGTTTATATAGGTAATATCATTTGGTTTCTTTTGGATAACCTATAAATATGCACTACATGCTTTGAGATGCTAATTTTTCACTAGGTATAGTCTTGAAAAAATTATCACATCCCCATACACATAATTGTGAAATATTGGGTTGATTTCTATACCAAAACTCATATGTAATCCCATTTGTCACTTTATTTGGTACTCAGTTAAGGGTATATACTGTTTTTTGGAAGGAGTATCCCCAACAGGATAATGTAAGAGTTTTATGAATCATCATTGATCTGACCATATCAAGAAGGGTATGATTCTTCCTTTCACTAACAAAATTCCACTATGGTGTACAAGGAGGAGTGTGTTAGGATACTATCTCCTACTCCATTCACAGGAAATGGTGCTTTGGTCATTTTACCTTGTAAAAAATCATGAAATACAACTAGGGTTTTTAAATCAATTGAGTACAAATACCCCATTTTATGTAATTTCTATAATAGATTCTCATTTACATGACCAATACTAAAGTTCCATAGGCGGGTGTTAAATGAGTCATGCTTGTTGGTTTTTTCATTGATTATCATTATTGGGGTTTTAAGTTCAAGTATATATAAACCTTTATTAAGATGCTCCATCCTATAACACATGTTATCCTTATAAAAGATTCAAAATTTATTTCTGAACTTAAAATAAAATCCCATGGTGTCTAGACTTGACAATGAGATTCTGATTTTGGAAACTAATGGTACATAATAACAATTATTCAATATAAGAACTAAGACACTAGGAAAAGTTTGGTGATAATATACCATTGACAAGGTTGCTATACTCACACTATTTATAGACCATAGATCCAATTATCCTTTTGAAATATGATTGAATCTACTTGGTTCCTGTATATGAATAAAAATGTACGAGAAATTCATTTTATCCAATACCCACCTTATAGATAATGAAAGATTTCATTCAATGAAAAAATTCCTGAAGTAAAAGAACCACCTTGCTTCTTTTTCCTAGCTCTATCATTCTTCCTTCAGTATCCATTATTTCCATATAGAAATTAGACATCCTCATTCTCATTTTCCTACCTCTATATCTTTGTCATTTTGGAAGGATGGTGCATCCGTGTCTTTGGATTTGACTTATCCTTATACCACTTATCCTTTCCCTTACTCCTCTTGTTCACTATAAGTACTGAAGAATTGGTATTATTTATATCATTATTATCTTGGATAACTAAATCCAAAAGTCCCAAGAGAGACTTTGTCATGTTGTTCATGTTTTAATTAATAATGAAATTTTATAAGCTTGATGGTAAAGTGGAAAGAATGAGATCAATTGCCAGTTCTTAGTTCATCTTGAACCCAAGGGATTCATGTCTCTCAATTTACCTAATCATCTTGAGTACACGAGGTCCTTATTTATTCCCTTATTCTATCACAAACAAATAAAATGCACTCTATATCTCAAATATTTCTTTCCAATCTCTCCCCATATATGACTATTGGATATGAGTAAGCATCTTGTCAGAATCTTCATCCGATCATGAATTTTCTATAGTTGAATATAAATAGATGAAAACATGAAACACTATATTTATATTGAATCATATACATGATTTTTATATTTATATTTATCCTTCTTTCATTCTCCTTGAGGGGGATCAATAGTAAGTGAGAACTCAAGAACACAAAGTTTCCTCTCTTGACATAGTACTATAGACAAGTTCCTGTACCACTCCTAGAAGTTATGGTTGGTCTAGATATTTTCTTTATCTAGTATGAATATTAGTGATAATGTTCCATTGGTGTTTGTGATTTCCATTTTTATCTAAAACAAATAAATTTAGTAGTTAATAATTTATCTTGATTACCGATTTAGACATTACTGATTAATTGATCAAATCATTAAATTTATCCCACTGTTTTATCAAATTCTAATAGTCATCACTATTAGATTTGGAATACTCTATCACTTGAGTATTCTAGTAGAAAGTATCCTTGAAACCTCTCATCATAGTCTACAAGCTTTGGCTAACCACTACATAGATAATTTCTAGGTAAGCTCTAATCTGGCTAACCACATTAACTCATGGTTCCTTGAATTGTTGAGTAAAGTCCTAGTTTATTAGAATTGTAAACTTAATTCCCTAAATGATTTTCCTCTAAAGTGATAGCATGATAGATTTGTCCAAATTTATTAAAGTCAACCCATTACTCTCATAATAGCTACCTGGTAGTAGGAGGCACCCTAAAATTTGGTCGATGAGCACCCCAAACACCTAGTTTTGTTAAAATTTTGAGCAATGAAAGGCATTATGACATAATATATATTTGAGGGGTTTTATTATTTATTGATAAATGTAATAAATTTCTATTAAATATGTTAAAACTATGTTGTCACACTTACAACTGAACATGCATTAACAGAAAACGATTCATTGCATCCTTATAAAATTTTCTTGTTCATTATTTTATGTGCTATTTTAGTAAATATGCACATGAATAAAATAATAAAAAATGAATAAAATAAATAATTTTACCTGACTAGTCTTGATCATCAAATTTTGATTGATCTATTTTAAACTTAACAGATCAATCGTGACCTAGGGGGTATCATACTTGAGTTGAGTTCTGAATAGTATCTCAGCTCGCCCAATTTCAGTGTTTTAACTTCTTGTCCAGAGTACCAAATCATATTGGCAGGGTTCACATATTAAAGCGTCATCATTAAATGTACATGTATACTCACACGTAGGTGAGGGGTTCTTGTGAAGTTAAATATAAAAAAGATAAATTGGACGTACATGCCCTTATACATATTGAGAGAAAACAAGAAGATGCATAGACTATCATAAAATTAACTACTTATTACAAACATTACACATAGTTGTAATAACTAATTAAATAATCCATACATACATAGGTTCTATCACTAGCTCAAGACTAGTTGGAATAATAAATAAATGCGCAATAAAATTAGATTAAAATAAATTTAAATTAAAAGAGGATTTAAATAAATTAAATGAAATATATAAATTTAAATAATTTATTTTTATCCAATCCTGTCATTAATTTAATTTTAATTACATATATTAAAGTAATTAATTAATTAATCTAATTTAAGATTAAAATTAAATTATTCTTTTGGAATATTAAAATATTATAATTTTATAAACAAAAAATTAATTAAATTAATATTTTGATTATATAAAATTACCATGGGCCTCAAAACCCCATCTAGAACCACTATAGGTTGGGCCATAACCCAATAGGCCTATTTTGGGCTAGGCAGCCTCTATGAAGGGGTGTTCTAGGCTAGGAAGGTCTACCCGATCCCATTCTGGGTTGGGCAAACCAGCCCCGACCCATTGCAGGGTGGATTGGGTTTGATAGAACTTGATAGAGGCCATAGAAGGGGCCACCTCACAGCTAGGGTGACGACGTGATGACTAAGGTGAGCCGAGATGGTGGTCAGAGAGAGGAATCTTGGAGGAGCTATAGTGAACTATCATGGAGAGGGAGACAACCAGCTTAGATGAAGATCAGGTGAGGTGGCTCGGTTGAGGGATGATGAACATGCAACGATGGAAGGTTCCAAGTGGCCGGATGATGATGAATCACGTGGAGGGTGTTCAGCTACAACCTAGTGGTACAATAAGGAGACAATGGCCATACAATCAGCTTGGTGTTGGGGTTATGAAATCCAGTAAGGGGAGGAGGCTGAAAGGTGCTACTGCAGTACAGTTCGGTGAACAAAAGAAGGAGGTGAAGATGGTCTGTGATAATGGTCGGTCCGACATGATAGGTGGGATTATACACAACTAGTCCATACAGGGTGGGGGGTTTGGGTTGAACCATAGAGGAGGACAACCACAGTGGGTCCTGTGGGTGGAATCTTCAATAGGAAGAAGACCCTATATTTTTATAAAGCCTAGTATTATGCCTTTTTTTTAAAAAAGGACGTAGAACCCATTTTTTATGGAAAAAATAGATGCATGGTTTTTTTACACAACCTCATATTATTATTATTTTAAAAATAATAATAAAATTTTATTTTTTTCTTTTTTTCAGTGTAAAAAAGGAACAAGACCAGAGGAGTTGTGGTGGATGGGTTCTAGCCAATTCTTGGATAGAATAAAATAAGGTTACATGAAATAATTATTTTTTCCAATGACGTAATAAAATTTTAACACGTAAAAAAATAAATTCTTCATATTTTTAAAATATGAAAATTTAATATAGAAAAACACAATGTGGATCCATAATTTTTTTGGATGAGCGTAACTTGGCCATCCGAGATTGGATCTAAATGAGTTCAAATCCATTAGGATCGATTTAAAACACTTTAATTTAATTTAATGATTTTTTTCTTAGATAAAAAAATCCACACGATCCCTATGATAACAATTTTTGGTATCGGGGCACACATCATCAGATGATGGTCCAGAGATTTAAAATTTTTATTAGTGGATCAAGAAAACTCCATTATCTTTAGTGATCCATGCCCCGATACGATCTGAGGATATTGTGTGAATTATTTAATGCAAAAAATTAAACCGAACAATTTCTTTTGTTCGAATAAAAGCACGCAGGTCTATTGCACGTTGATAGAGACCATTTCTCCAAGGATCTGAGGGTGAACCCCTCTAGATCATCCACACATGCATCAAGAATCCATGTGTATTCCATTCATTGAATGCAGGGTGAAAGAAAGGTGCTTCAATGATCTCTTCGATGATGTGACAATCACCATGATCCCATGCCTTCGATCCATAAAGTCATTCTTGAGTCATTCTCTTGGTTAGAGTGATTATCTCTCTATGATTTAATAGGAGAGAGAATCTATCAATTATGATTGATGAATAGTTCATGTAATGATATTATCTTTGACTTATATAGTTGATGTCTAAAATACCCATTTAGGGTTTCCCAATCATTGTATATTTAACATCCACTAAATAAGTAATAAATAAATAATTATGATAAAATAACTATGTTAGAAATATTATTTATATTTTATCACATACTTGTAATATATATTACATGGTAAGCCAAAGTCATTAACTCATCTCGTAATTCCCACTAATATTAAATGAATTTTGAATATCAAAATAATATTCATTTGTATAATAATTTTCCATGTATTTACTTAAACACTTGTAAATATTATTAATAAACAAGTTCAACCAAATTATTCTATACTCAAATAATAATGAATTTATTTATTTATTTGTTATCAATAATTCTTGGACAACTCTTGGACCCCATGGTGGTTCCACCATGTCTTATATACCTATTCACTATAATAGGGAAGATTCTTGAATAATCTATAGTGTGTGACCCTCTAGGACCTTATCTTAATAGTAGTGAATAGTATTCAAAGACTAAGAGTAGAGTCTAAAAACCCATCAAGGCCCCTAAAGAGATAAAGAATAATCATAGAAATGAAAAACATCCTATGAACACACACTGTGTAATATAATTTCCTTGTCATATGATATCTCATAATGTAAGACACACAGTTGTATCATCATCCTTTCTTGATTTATAATTTTTTTAATTATATGGAGAACATACCTTCAACTACCATGACTATGGATTTTTTAATTTACTACTATCCCGATTAAACATGATTGAGTTACCACTTCCTAAAATTAGAAGTGAAAAATTCTATCTTGATCATTCATCCAATTCCATACCACCAATGATGCACCCAACATGAGCTACCTCATCATGACTTCATTGTCAGGTTTTTCCCTTGCATCAAAGTAAATGATCAAATAACACACATTGATAATGATCATAAGTCAATAAACTAATAGACATGTTGGTAGATAGTAATAACCAATGAAACTTGAAATGTGTGGTGTTCTTATTGGTGGGTCTATCCTTATGATCTCAACTATTAGAGATCACCAAGTTCAAACGTCATGAGAATAAGGCTCAATGCTTATGAGTCCCCAATGCCTCATAGTCACACATCATCCGTGACCTATCGATATAATGTATCTGGAACAAATGAAATAACTTTAATATTAATTTTATAGTATCTCTAGGTTCTCATTATAGCATGGGAACTTCTATATAGCATGGGAAATTATATTCTAGTAAGATAAATACATGTATATATAAAATTTTATACATGTAATGGTAATTAAAGTACATACACAAGTTGGGTCTAGGGAACCCACTTTCAATAGTTCTGCTCATTTGGTCATAACTGATGATACCCATAGGCTACTACCCACTATCTCTATATCAATATTTCCACCATACCAACACCTGATGAATCACAATACACTATATACCAATACAAGAATCAAGGATCACCAGTATTGGATCCATTCTTAACATTTTCTTTAGCTCAAGGAATGCGTCTTCACACTGGTATGACCACTAGAACTTTAATTATTTCTTTTTCATCACTGTCACGAGTTCTAATATTCAAGAGAAGTCCTTGATAAACCACTAGTAATATCCTGATAAACCCAAGAAACTTCTAATATCAAAAATTTTCTAGGGACGTGTCTAAGAAATGACTAACTCAACCTTCTCTGGGTCCATGGATATACCTATATCAAACTCCCCATTTCCTTGGAACTTCACCTCTCAAATTCAAAAGTCACACTTTAAAAACTTAGCATAAAGATGGTGTGCTTGAAGCATACTTAGGAATATCTCCAGGTTCCTAGAATGCTTCTCTAATGTCGACGAGTAAACAAGGATGTCATCGATGAACAATATAAAAAATGAGTCCATGTATTGGTGAATGATCTTATTCATGAGTCCCATGAACACCTATGGAATGTTTATAATATTGGAAAACATAACTAAGTACTCATACATACCATACCTACTCTGAAACGCCATATTCATATTGCTGTACTCTCTAAATTGCAACTGGTTAAAGCCTAATCGAAGATCAATCTTGGATAACCAATGGGATCCCCGTAGCTAATAAAAAGAATCATCGATCCTGAGAAAAGGATATTGGTTCTTCACTATTAATTGGTTTAGATTGCGTTAATTGATATAGATTATAAGACTACCATCCTCTTTCTTGGTTAAAAACATAGGTTCATCCCATAGTGATGTACTCGTCCAGATAAATCTCTTCCTCTCTAAGTCATACAACTATAACTTGATATCCTTCATCTCAGTTAGTTCCATACAATACAAGGGTATTAAAATTTTTTATGCACCCAGTACAATATCAAACTAAAAGTCAGTGCCTCTATGAGGTAGGATTCCTAAGAAGTCATTTGGAAAGATATCTCAATAGAGATCCATGATTGGAGAAAAATATGAGGGGTTTTCTACTGATCCCGCTAAGAGAGATAATCCCTCCATCTATGTTGTAATATTCTCATGATGACTCAAGTCTAGTCCAAATATACCTACACCCAACTCCCACTCTCTGGTCATCAAGAACCTCTCTCTATTTGGAAAATTGAATAAAATACACCTCCAATAGAAGTCCACATGAGGTTAGAAACTAGTCAGCTAATCCATTCTGAGTATTACATCGAAGTTTGTCATCTACAAACTTATGAAATCCCATAGATTCCTATAATAGGAGAAAACTATAGGGAACTCTGGGAATCACTAGAGATGGTCCACTTTCATTCCCAATGGTGTATCAAGGGATACTAACTCAAAATTTAACTTGACTGGTAGTTAAATTTCAAAAACTACTTATGCACCTATAAAATAATAAGATTCACAAGTATCAAACAAAGTAGTAGACATAATATATTTAATCAAGACCGTACCTAAATATATATATGTACCCTCTCCAAAATCTACTGAATTTTTATCCACATCATATACATAGCCTGTTAAAAAATAAAATTCTTTTTTAAAATTGGGATATCAAAATTATATTAGGGTGATTTTTTGGTATTTTTATGATAATTTTCATTTTTTTAATGAATAGTGAAAAATACTGTAATTTAATTGAAAAATGTTTTTTCATCTAATTTATTTATATAGTTAGATTATACATGAAATTATTTTTAAAGTATAATCATTTTAATTATAAATAAATTAATCCAATTTAGGTCATTTCAATCAATTTCACATTGAAATTTGAAATAAAAAACATTTATAGCTTTTGAATTTTTCACTATAAAAACCCACTTTTTTCATTGTGTCTGTGAGATTAATTTTAAATATAATTCTAAAATTATTTGAATTTATTTTGGTAAAATAAATTATATATTTGAAATAATAAGGTCTAAATTATTTTGTATGTTTGGTTTATTGTTTAGGTATAAAAAGTTATTGTGGTAAAAAATTATCTACCATAGTATAAGTAAAATAGTGATAAGTGTTAAAGTTAAAACGTAAAAGATTACCACACCTAAAATTTACAAAATTTAAGGGTTTTTAGATGTATTTATAGACCATAACCATCCTCCAAAATATTAATTAGAAATATAATTTTTTTAAATTAATGCCACCTCAATGTGGTTAGATTTAAATATAAAATAATCATTATTTAATCACTCAAAACCCACCTGTCCTGAAGTATAAATACCACCCCATTTGGAATAAAAATACTTTTATCTCATTAAATCTCTACAAAAAACTCTCACCCTCACTCTTTCCATGTTTAAGTCCTTATGGTATCACAAAAAGACCAAATCCAAGGTCCAAAAGGGGTTTTTCAAGGAGGTGATATCCAAGAGGTAATTTTCTCAAAACACCTCTCTTAATTTCTTTTATTATTCTAATTTATCCTCACCTATTTCGTCTAGAATGGAATGATAAATACATAATCATGTATATAATTTAATTTTATGATTCTAATGGAACATCTCATTTCTATTTCATTTCTCATCTTCTCTTATTCAAATAAACAAAACTGTTGTCCAAATTATGTCGATTTACCATCTTCATGAATAATGATTTTTGTTTTCCTTTACCACCTTCATGTCTGGTCATAAAAGTATAATTATGGTTAAATAATATTTAAATAGGTATATTATAACCTATTTCATATTTCTAACTAATATAGACACATAATATTAAATAAAATGAAACTACTTTGCGATGTTTGGAAAAAATGCCAAAATATTCTAAACATTTATCATTAACATTTTATCTAATGAATCATCCTCATGTAAGAAATAAAAATTATATATTGGAAAATTAATAATTATAGAAGTTTAGTAATACTATTTTATCAAAATCATGAATTATTAATTTCATTTTACAAGAACATCCGTAATTATACACAAATGAACCGATCATGAAACCATGAAACAAACATACGTGAAACCATGAAAATAATGAAATATTATTAATGAATGGATCATAAGATGTTATAAAATCATAATATAAGGTATTATAAATATTAATATAGTAATTAAATGAGTTAATAACATTATTTAAACCATTATTCTAGAGGTTTTAACACTTTTGAAGAAAGTAAAATGTGAAGTAAGGGGATTTCTTAACCCAATTTCCATTCATTGGGTTAAACTTATACTTATTGATCATGTCATGCTAAGATTATATGTGAAATGACTTTTGAATATCTTATTTTGTATTTTAAATTTTTTATGTGTATTTATAGAAGATACACATATTCAATTCATTTTATTAGTTCCCACGTCAATGATATGATAATTATAAGGGACTTTCTTTTCAAAACTATATTTTTGAAGTTATTACCCTTAAAAATATATTTTTATTCCATGTACAAGTTTTGTAAAATTATTTCCAATTTGTTTTACTATTCTAATATTATTATTTAAATTAATTTCTACTCATTATTTATTTTTTTATTTTTTAAAGTATTCTTTTATTGTTTTCTATAACAAGGTTCTTTGTGACTTTTTTGATAGTAACACCGAAGAATGTTTTTTAACTTATAAAGAATGAGTAGTTTTTCCCACCGTTATGTCACTTTAATGTTTAAATGATTCATTTAGAATTTTAAAAAATTTCTTTCAAATAATATGTTTTTATTTATGAGTGTATGAATTTGTGAAAAATGAAAAGTGACTTCAAATTGGAAAAGTTATTTTCCTCAAGAATGTTTCTTTTATGAAATCTTTATGTGTTATTTTTTATGTTATGGTTATTGGGAATTTTTTTATGAGGATGGGAGGATCCATTATAAACCAAGGGTGGGTGATCTCGTTATAGATCTCTAATGCATTGGGTAATGGGACATAGTCAACCACTTAAGTTTCTCCTAAGATATTGTAGGAATAGTACTATAGTAATTATTCAAAATGTAACTATGATAGTTTCTAACTATGTAGAAGAGAGAGATACAATGTTTATAATATTGATATAGAAAATTATTTCCTAAGTTAACTACTTATATTTTTGATGTTTTATAATGATTTTTTATGAAAATAAATTTATTTTCAAAAGGTAAGATAATGATATTTTTAAAAATATGAATCTTTTTTCTGGATAAAAAGGTATGATTTTATGAAAACATTTTTATATATTTTCATCAGAATAATGTTTTACATTATTTTATGTCTCTTATTGAGATTTTATTCTCAACCAAAGTTTTAAATTATTTTTAATAGGTTAAAGGATAAGTAGGGATGAGGATGACTTCAAGATGAAAATTGTGAAGATTGAGCATAAAAAGAATCCGGGTTTTATTACTAAAAAGTTTTGTTTTGTAGAAACATGGATATTGAGAAGAAGTGTATACTTTTAAATATTTGAGTTGTTATGTATGATTTATATCCTAATTATATAAAATTATAAAATGAAAATATTCTTGGGAATATAATAATGTTTATTCTTATTTAAAATCACAAGAATATGTAATGTTTAAGATCGAGTCCTTACAGTTGGTTTTGGAGAATGGTTTAGATAACTTTATGGGATTAGTATAATGTCAATAAAATACCTATAAATGATTTTTAGTTTATGTTTAAGTTGAAATGATATAGAATTTTAAGATTACCATATTTCTTTGTTTAATATATGTATGTTCAGAATGGTTTTTCACAGAGGAAATATGGAAGTTGTGATGGTAAGGCATCAAGTGAAAAACATCCTTCTAAATCAGCATCTTGAGAAGGTCAGAATCAAGACTAAATAGTTTTTTACTATGATGTATTAGTTTAAATAGGCTATAAATGGAGGTGGAATCTATGCACGAGATCATACAGATTAACCATAGAGGAATATGTCAGTAGTGGATCATTTTATGTGGCAACATCCTTTAGATTTTAGTGGATCTTCTGACCTACTGGTAGCTAAAGGTTGGATTAATTCCCTAGAAAATATTTTTGATGTCATGGGGGGTTTATAACATAAAAAATTTGACCTTTATATTTATCGTTTTGAAGGTGAATTTGATTGGTGGATGTTGATGGTCAAGAATATCAGGGATAATGAGGACATTGATGCTTTGGAGTGGGATGAATTTAAATTTTTTTTCTTGAGAAATACTTTCCTAAGAAGATTTTACTTAGGATAGAAATAAAATTCTTGGAATTGAGGAAGGAGGAGAATCCTGTGGATATATACAAAGAAAAATTTACTCATTTGGTAAGGTACACTCTAAATTTTATCTCGGATCTTGATAGTAAAATCAATCATTTTTAATCAAGATTAAATCCAAAATATCAAAGGGAATTAGCTTCCTTGAATTAAAAAGTTATGAAAATATGATTCGATGTGTGGAGAAGGTGGAAATATTGTTTTTTGATGATAATGTTTTATTTCAAAACAAGTAGAAAAAGAGGAAGATGTGGTAGTAAAAAGGGAAGAATACATAAAATAAGTTTGATGGTAAGAAAATTAAGTATTTAGTTTATAATAATTGTTGTAAAAAACATTCCAGGGAATGCCTTTTTAAGTATATTAAGAGTTTTTGATGTGGTATGTTTGGGAATATGGATTGTAATTTCAATAAAAAATATCATAGTTGTGGTAAGATAGATTCTTATATATAGTTAGTAAAATGTTTAAAATGTAATGAGATGGGTCGTTATGAAAACGAGTGTCCAAAGAGGAACCCAAATGATGGGAAACAACCAGATTATAAGTAGAAAGGTGTGATGAAATCCTTTTCAACTAATTCATTGGATTTTGGGCCATTAAAGAAAGTGGTATCAGGTATATTGTTTGTTTATTTAGATTATGATAATATCTTGTTTGATATGGGGTCTACAAATTAAATATTTTTAATAAATTTTCTGGTAAATTGGTAATTACACCTTAAGAAATGAAGCTATAAATTATGGTAAAAAAAACTACGGGAAATATTAATTCAAAAATAAATTATAATAATCTTCTTATCATTTTTTATGGAATAAATTTACCTAAAATTATTGTTGTTTTTACCCTAGTAGAGTTTGCCATTATTCTGGGTATGGATTGGATATCTATTTACCATTCTAATATAGATTGTAGAGCTAAAGAATTTTTATTTTAGAAATATTTTATATATAATAATGAACCAATAAAATTGATAATATATTGGGAAGATGAGAAACTGTTAAAAGATGGAAATAAAATTTATCTTGAACATATTTTTAAAAACAAGGGAACTGTTCAGTTTAAGGATGTTCTAGTGGTAAATGAGTATCTAAATATTTTTATTGATGAGTTTCTTGGTATTATACATGATCAGAAGTTTAATTTACTATTTACTTAGTTCCTAATGCTAAGACAATTTCAAAAACCCCTTATCAAATTACACAAGTAGAAATTCAAGAATTGAATAAAGTAGTTACATGAGTTGCTAGATAATGGTTTTATTCAAGACAATACTTCATCTTGGGGTGATCCAGTTTTATTTGTTAAAAAGAAATATAGTTATACGAGTCTTTGTATTAATTATAGAGATTTTAATAGCATTACTGTTAAGAATAATTATCCATTACCTCATATCGATGACTAGTTTGATCAGATCTAGGGATATCAGAATTTTTTGATGGTTGAATTATTGTCAGGGTACCATTAGATAATGGTGAAGGATGATGAAATTCTAAAGATATTGTTTTAGACAAGATATGGTCATTATTAATTTCTATTTATTTTCTTTGGGTTAAATAATGAAACTAATATATTTATGAATCTTATGAATAGAGTTTTATTTTAGTTTTGGATCGGTTTTTGGTTGTATTTATAGATGATATTTTGGTATATTCTAAAACCTTGGAGGTATATGAAAGGTACTTAAGGATTTTTTTGAAAAACTTGAATGAAAATAAACTATATGTAAAGTTTAGTAAGAGTGAATTTTGGTTGCAACAAATTTCATTATGTGGAAATATTATTTATAAAGATGATATAATAGTTTATCCTGCTAAAAAAAGTGGTTAATGAATGGACAAGACCTACAAATGTAACCAATATTTGTAGTTTTCTTCGATTGACTGGCTATTACCAACGATTTGTTGAAAATTTTCAATGGTTATCTATCCTTCTAACTAAGTTAATACTAAAATGAGTTAAATTTATTTGGATAAAAGAATGTAATAATTCTTTTTCAGGAATTAAAAATAAGATTGGTAAATGCTTCTATTTTGGCGCTGCCTTCCAGAAATGGTGAATTTATCATCTACAGTGATGCTTCCTTGAAAGGAATTGGTTGTATCCTAATAGGAAATGATCAGGTAATTGCTTATCCTTTATGTCAATTGAAACCTCATGAGTCAAATTATCCTAAATATGATTTGAAATTATTTGTAGTTATTTTTTCATTAAAAACTTGGAGGTATCATTTGTATATAGTAAAGTGTGAAATATATATTGATCATAACAATTTGAAGTATATATTCACTAAAAAGGAATTGAAAATGATACCGAGAGGATGGATAGAATTGAAAAAGGATTATGATTGCACAATTCATTATCATCTTTGGAAATTAAATAAGGGGATGATGCTTTGAGTTGAAAAAACAATTCTACATTAACTATGTTATGTTTAGAAGATGACGATTTGGTTACTGATTTGATGAATTATGGCTTAGAAGTTATGGATATAGAGGCTTACCGTATTTTATTTCAGGTATCAGTGCAATCGTCTCTATGGAATTGAATTTATAAACCTCAGACGGATGACCATGAGTTACATAAAAAGGTATATTTGGTTAAATATTGTAAGTTTATTGAATTTAGCATTGATAAAGATTGTGTTTTGAGATTTGTGAAGATATTATGGGTGCCTTGTGATTTATAGTTAAAGAAATAGTTTTTAAGTTAAGATCATAGTTCCCCATTTTTAGTTTATCCTAGAAACACTAATATGTATAGAGACTTAAGAGAGTATTATTCATGGGATGGAATGAGAAAATATATTGCTGACATTACCACAAAATGTTTGATTTTCCAATAGGTTAAAACAAAACGATCATTACCAAATGGTACACTCCAACCATTTCCAGTTCCAGAATGTAAATGAGAAAATATATCGATATATTTTATAGTGGGATTACCAAAAAATCCTTGAGTTAACACTTCGATTTGGTTTATTGTTGATCAAATGGATAAATCTACACATTTCTTTCCTGTTCGAGATACTATGTCTCTAGATCAAATTTCTCAGTTGTATCTTAAAGTGATTATCAGGTTACATGGAGTTCCTCTCTCCATTATATCAAACCATGATCCTAGGTTCACTTATAATTTTTGGAAAGGTATTTAGAAGTCGATGGGTACTGAATTAAATTTTATCACTGCTTTCCATCCTCAATCTGATGGATATACCAAGATAACAATTTAAACATTGGAGGATATTATTCGAGCTTGATTGATGGATTACTAGGGGTGTTGGGATATATATATTTCTTTGGTTGAGTTTTCTTATAATAACTGTAACACACCAAGGTTTCAAAAATAAATTGAAATGAACGAAATACCAAGTCTCTATATAATGAAACTTTGTTTTAAGGAGATAGTTATAAACTATCCATTAAACATAATTTTTCCACTTCTATGATATGAATTTCATAAAACAGACATACAAGGTTGTGATCAGTAAGTTATTATGAGTCTGATAGGGAAAACTTAATTATTTTTTTGAATAGTAATCCACCCTTATGAATAGTAACATGACCCTTATGAATAGTAAATCAACCAAATAAATAGTAACCTCACCAATAAATATATAATAAAAAATCATATTATAAGTGACAATATGATCATTATATAAGTGTTGGTATTTTTGTAAGTCATAAATATTTAATTATAAATGTATGATTAATTTAACAATTTAAATGAAAATTTATTTTCATGAAGTGTAATAAAAAATTACTATTTTATTGTTTTATGGTTATAAGATAATTTTAAGAGACCTTGATTAATTTTAAGTGTTAAAAAATCAGTTATAGTTTTAAAATTGTTGTTTTTCTAATAAATCATTATTTTATTCAAAAATTAAGTTTATCATATTTAGAAAATTATTTTGATAAAATGGAGTTTTTTTAATTCTACACATCTAGAAATAATTAGGGTGAATTTTTGGGTTTTTTTTCTGAAATACTTGAATTTTTGGTGACTAGTAAAATTTGATAATTACGAAATATGCTAAATAAATGAATTTTTGCATCATGCTTGAGTCATGGATGATGTAAATGGACATTACTTTAAACTCACAATCACTTATTACTGTTTTTATTCCCAAGAACCAATACTATTTCTTTTCTTGAAAAAAATAGTAAAACAATGATTAAAATAATGGAAAACCCCTCCTCTCCACCACTATAAATACAACCCTCACCACCCTCTTCCTCTCACACCTCTCAAGATTTTAGAATTTTCTAAATTATAATCAATTATATTACCAAGTATCTTTCCCATATCCAAGACTTGCTGGTCTTACCAAAAGGCCAATTCCAAAGGTCTTAAGGAGGCTCTCAAGGAGAAGAGATTAAGAGGTAAAAATCCTCTTTCATTTTCTTGTGTTTTCTTTTCAATTATTTTATTTTCTTATACTCTATTCACCTAACCTTAACAAAGTGGCATGAAAGATCCTATATTATATATATTATGGATTTTTATCATGTTTATGGAAAAATTCATCATCATTATTCCTCTCTTCTTCATCTTAAGAAAAAAATAAAAACACCGTCCGTGATGTGTCGACTTACCAAAATTATGGATGATGTGTTTTCAATTTCCTTTACTTCCTTAAAATATGGTTGTAAAACCATTTTAATGGTTGAAAAATATTTTAAATTTTATTATATAAACTCTTTTATGTTCTTGAATTAACTTACATTCATGATATTAAATTATATAACGAAACTAGTTTGTGATTATCAAAGAACCACCAAAATGATCTAAATGGATACCACTAATGATTTATCTAATGATTAATCCTCATAATATATACCCAAAATGATTTATGTAATAATTTAATATTATGGAAACATATTAATACCATTTCATTCCACTTCTAGTGTTTCTGTTCCATTCAACAAGAAAATCCTTTACGAACCAACCACGAAAATCATGTGAAGCACGCACCCGAAACAATAGAAATAACAAAATATTATTAATAAATTGGTCTAATGATGATATAAAATGATAATATAAGGTATTTTAACATTAATATGTTTCTTTAAAATATTAATAATACTCTTTTAACCATTATACAGTAGGTTTAAACCAGTTTTAAGTAAGACAAACCCGAGGTAAGAGAATTCTTAACCCAATTTCTGTTCTTTGGGTTAACCTTCAATTTCCTTGATTATGTGGTACTAAGATTATTTGTGTAATTAATTTTGTTTATATTATGTTTTATTATGTGTATTTATAGTTTATAATCATATTCATTTCATTCTATTAATTCTCAAATTAATTATATGATATTTTGAAGGGACTTTTCTTTAAAAATCATCTTTAAAAATTCTATTTTACAAAATTCAAAAGCAATGTTTTTGTGAAATTATTCATGTTTTACTATTATGTTATGATTGTTAAGAATTTTTTATGATGGAGGGTGGGACCTATATCTCCCTCCAATGCATTGAGTATGTATAAGTTGGAGGCCTAATGTATGGTTACTCCAAGTGTAACTGCGATGGTTACACTATAAGTTAGCCATGAGGGTAACATTATAAGGTAGCTGTGAGGGTTACAAATCATAAGGTAGACATGAGGGTTACAATATAAGTAAGTAATTACCAAATATACCTTTATGATTTTATTTATGTTCTCTATGTTTTATATAAATCTCATGTTTCACAAAGTAAGTATAATGGGTGAGAAGTATGTCTTTGTGAAAATGATTTCATATGTTTATAAATATTCATGGACTAATGGTTTTGTTCCTTCTTTTTATATCCATTACTGAGATTTTATTTTAATACCAAATTTTTAAATGTTTTTCATAGGTTATAAGGATGTGTAATATAGATAAAGAAGTTAAGTTAAATGTTATAAAGATTTTTCAAAGAAATCGTGTTGTTGTTTTGTTTTAAAAATTTTATGTTTTGGAAGAAATGGATACTATTTTAGTGGTACCCACTTTGTATTATTGTTGGTTGATTTTTATGAGTTATGTTCTAAATATATAACATTATAAACCAAAAATATCTTTGGGAATGTAAAGAAGTTAAATCTAGTTGAAATAACTAGATTAGGTAATGTTTAAGGGTTGGTCCATATAGTTGGTATCAAAGAATAATTTAGATAACTTTAGGGGTTAGGATGATGTTAATAGAATAACATAAATGATTTTTAACTTATGTTTATGTTGAAATGGTATAGAATTTAAATATTACCATGTTTCTTTATCTAAGACTTGTCTGTTCAGAATAGTTTTCCATAGAAAAAATAAGGAAACTAAAGTTGTAAGGAACTGAGAGGCCGATATCTTTCAGAATATGAAACCATGAATGGTGGGAATTATAACTAAGCAGTTTGTGATAGTAATGGATCAAATGATTTAGGTAATAAATGGAAGTGGAATCCATGAATGAGAACAACTAGAGCTACCATAAAATAACATGATGATAGTGGAACATTTTATGAGGCAACACCCTCCTTTTAGTGGATATTCTGACCCAGTAGCAGATAAAGCCTGAATGCCCAAATGGCCCGAAGGCCTTCATTTTTATTGATTTCTGATAACCCCCCTTTCAAGGGATGAGGGAGAACCCTTACAAGGCCTGTAGGCTCAGAGATTACAAGGCCCGTAGGCTTAAGAGATTACATGACCCGAAGGTCTTAGGGAATTCAACCAGACTATCTACAAGGAACTGCCCCTCCCCAACATTTGCATCATGATAGTAGCTCTCCACCTTTGCATGGCCATCTGGCTAGGATTACCATGAAATAATAGGCTAGAACCGATGGCATAGACATACTCTCTCATTCTGAAAATCCATTTGGCTCTGCTCTGGTGAGTGCACCTGCTCTAAATCCTCTTCTGGGGCAGCTCCTTTTTTGTAGTGTGTTTAGGGAAACTGCATGTGTCCCAAAGGCCTTAAGGTTTCCCGAGGGCCTTAAAGGTGGCCCAAAATCCCTACTGACCCAAAGTCCTGGGTGTACCGAAATCCTTAAGGACTCTAAGCCCAAACCGGTGGCCCAAGGTGAATAGTTCTAGCTGCTACAGTACCAAACAGTACCTGCTACAGTAACTGCTACAGTACCTGCTATAGTACCCGCACAATGTACAGTTCTTCTATAGTACATGTACAATGTACAATTTTACTATAGTACCCGCACAGTGTATAGTACTACTACAATACTGCTATAGTTCCTATTCCAGTACCCCCAGAAATATACCTCTACCTGGTTTTGAACCTGGGTCTTGGGATGTTCATATAATCAAAATTTTAGTCTTTCCATTTATCATTTTGAAGGTGAAGCTGATCAGTGGTGGTAAATGGTCAAGAATATTAGAGATAGAGAGGAGATTGAATCCTTAGAGTGGGATGGATTTAAAATTATTTTACTTGAAAAATATTTTCCTAAGGTTGTTAGACTTAGGATGGAGAATAAATTCATTGAATTGAAGAAAAAGGAGGAAGATTCTGTGGCCGTATATGAAGAAAAGTTCACCAGACTAGCAAGGTATGCTCCAAATATTATTTGGGATCTTGATTGAAAAATCAATCATTTTTATTTAGGATTAAAGCCAATATAATGAAGAGAATTTGCCTCGTGAGAATTTAAAAATTATGATAAACTTGTCTGATATGGTGAGAGGATAGAAATGGAGTTTTCTGATGATCATGTGTACTTTGAAAACAAGAATAAGAAGAGGTTTAGATGGAAAGTGATGGGTAATAATTAATTAAATAAATCTGATGATAATAAAGTAAACTCTCTACTTTGTAAAAAGTGTGGTAAAAATCACCTTGGGTAATGTATTACCAAAACTAGGAAGTGTTTTCGATGTGGTAGGTTTGGACATATGTCCTGAGATTTTAATGAAAATGATCTTAAGATCAATTCTGATAAGAAAGCTATAAAGTGTTTTAAATGTGGTGAAATAATTCATTATGAAAATTCTTTCCCAAAGAAGTACCTGAATGATGAAAAGAAGCTATAGTATAAGTCAAAAGGGGTAGTGAGATCCTTTGTGACTATGTTAGCAGATGTCGGGACATCTGATGAAGTGGTATTATGTACTTTGTTTTTTTACTCAAATTTTTCTAAAGTATTGTTTGATATGGGTATACACATTATTTTGTTACTGATAAATTTTCTAGTAAATTGAAAATTTCACCTCAAAAAATGATATTGGAAATTATGGTTAAAACACCAGGATAAATATTACAACAAACAAGCATTATAAGAATCTTCCTGTTGTTTTCTGTGGAAATACATTACCTGCAAACCTTATTTTTTTCACCCTTATTAGAGTTTGATGTTATTTTGGGAATGGATTAGGATTCTATTTATCATGATAAGATTGATTGTAGAGATAAAGAATTTGTTTTTTTAGAAAGAGTTTTAGTTTTTATAATAGAATTAACCCATACAATTTATGACATACCAAAAATCTTAGAAACTATTAAAAGATGGAAATAAAATTTATCTTGCTCATATTTTTGAAAACAAGGGAACTTTTCAGATTAATGATGTTCGAGTGGTAAATGAATACCTTGATGTTTTTCCTGATGAGCTACCTAGTTTTATACCTAATTAGGAATTTTAATTCACCATTGACTTAGTTACTTATGCTAAGACAATTTCAAAACCCACATATCAAATGGATAAAATGGAACTTATTGAATTAAAAAATTAGTTGCAGGAGTTTCTTGATAAAGGCTTCATTCATCCTAGCACTTCAATATGGGGTGCCCCTATTTTTTTTGTTAAAATGAAAGAAGGTTCCATGAGACTTTTAATTAATTGTAGAGATTTGAATAACATTACTTTTAAGAATAAGTATCTTTTTCCTCATATTGATGACTTGTTTGACTAGCTCTAGGGAGCTCAATATTTTTTGAAGATTTAATTGAGATTCGAATACCATCAGCTAAAGGTGAAGGAGGATGACATTATGAAAATATATTTTTTTACTAGATATGAGAATTATGAGTTTTTTTGTTATTCCCTTTGTTTTGAAAAATTCCCCTAATGTATTCATGGATCTTATGAATAGAATATTATGAGAATATTTGGATAAGTTTTTTGTTGTATTTATTGATGGTATTTTGGTATCTTCAAAATGTTATGAGGATCATGAAAAAAATTTAAGGATTATCTTGAAAAATATCAAAGAAAAAAAGTTATACGAAAATTTTAAAAATTGTGATTTTTGGCTGCAATAGATTTATTTTATTGGGAACATTGTAAATAAGGATGGAATAAGAGATGATCCTTCCAAAAAAAGGTTGATGAATGGAAAAGGCTTACAAATGTTACCAATATTCATAGTTTTCACGAATTTGAAGTTTATTATTGACAGTTCATTAAAACAATGCACAGTTATCCAGCTCGCTAACTGAGTTAACACACAAAAGGATTAAATTTATTTGGATAAAATAATGTGATTTTTTTAGGAACTAAAGAAGAGATGAGTGAATGCTCCAATTTTGTCCCTGCCTTCCTTAAATGGTGATTTTTTATATAAAGTGATTCTTCATTGAAGGGAATTGGTTGTGTTCTAATGCATAATTATTAGGTAATTGGTTATGCTTAAAGACAATGGAAACCTCAAGAGTTAAATTATCCCACACTTGATTTGGAATTAGCAGCTGTGGTTTTTTCTTTGAAATTTTGGAGGCATCATTTATAAGGATCCAAATTTGAAATATATAATGACCAAAAAATTCTGAAGGATATATTCACCCAAAAGGAATTAAACATGAGGTATAGAATATGGCTTGAATTAATAAATGATTATGTTTTCATGATCAATTACCATCCTAGAAAAGAAAACAAATTGGCAGATGTCTTGAGTCAAAAACATCAGGCATCATTAACCATTTTGCAGCTGCAACAAGACCCTTTGATTAACGATTTGATGAATTTTGTCTTGGAAATTGTTAGTGTAGGAAATTACTATACTTTGTTTTAGGTGTTAGTGAAATATTATCTATAATAAAAAATAAAGAAAGAATATAAGGAAGACCTTGGGATACATAAAAAGGTATAATTGGTTAAAATGGGTAATTTTCTATAATTCAGCCTTGATAAATATTATTTTTTAAGATTTGGAAAGATATTTTATGTGCCTTATAATTCTCAGATGAAGAAAGAATTGTTGTGAGAAACTCATAGTTCTATATTTTCAGTTCATCCTAGAAGTACCAAGATGTATAAAGACCTTTAGAAGTATTACTAGTGGGATGGAATGAAAACAGATATTGCTAATTTTATCGTGAAATTTTTGACATGTCAACATGTTAAAGAAAAGAGATAACTATCAAATGGGATGCTTCAGCCTTTACCAGTACCATAGTAGAAATGGGAAAACATATCCATGGACTTCATGGTGGGACTACTAAATAATTTTCAGGGTAACAATGCAATTTGGGTTATTGTTGATCAGATTATTAAATTTTCACATTTCTTTCCTATTCAAGATACTATGTCTTTAGATCAACTTTCTCGACTATAACTCAAAGATATTTTCAGGTTAAATTTAATTAATTTTTCCATTGTATCTGACTGTGATCCCATGTTTACTTCTAACTTTTGTAAAGGTCTTCGAAATTCATTAGGAAAAGGATTAAATTTTATCACTGCTTTTTTATCCTCAATATGATGGACAGACTGAGATAAAAATTCAGGAATTAGAGGATATTCTTTGAGCTTATTCAATGGACTACCAGGGAAGTTGGGATCAATATATTTCTTTAGTTTAGTTTTCTTATAATAATAGTTTTCATTCCATTATACAGATGTCACCTTTTTAGGAATTATATAGGAAGTGGTGTCGAACTCCATATTTTTGGGATGAAGTTGGGGAAAGGAAGTTAATGGGAACAGAATTAGTAGAGGAAGTGGTTGAGAAAGTGAAGATGACCCATCAACGCATGGGGATAACTTAAAGTAGGCAGGAAAGTTATGTAGATAACAAGAGGAAATACTTTTCTTTTGTGGTAGGTGATCATGTTTTTTCTTAGAATCTCACCATGTAAAAGTGTTATGCATTTTGGTAAGAAAGGAAATATGAGTCCATGGTTCATTGGACCTTATGAAATCCTGGAGAAAGTTAGAACAATTTACTACTGAGTAGCTTTTCTTATGAGTTTATCTCAGGCATATAATGTTTTTCATGTTTTGATGTTGAGAAAGTATGTGCCAGATTCATCTCATGTTTTGAGCCCAGAAACAGTTCAGCTGGAAGAGAGCCTTTTTTATGAAGAGAAACCTATTTAGATTCTTGATTAAAGAGAAGAAGTATTGTAGAATAAGGTAATCCAGCATGTAAATGTTTTATGGATAAACCACATGGTTGAAGAAGAAACATGGAAATTTGAAAATTCTATGAGGTAAAGGTACCTATACTTGTTTAATAAGTAAATAAAATAATGAAGATGAAATTTCTAGAAGGTGGGGAGAATGTAACACCCCAAGGTTTAAAAAAAATTGAAATGAATAAAACACCGAGTCTCTACATAATGACACTTTTTTAAGGATATAGTTATAAACTAGCTATTAAAAATAATTTTTCCGCTTCTATGATTTGAATTTCAAAAAATGAACATACACAGTTACGATCAGTAAGTTATTTGAAGTCTGATAGGACAAACTTAATTTTTGGTGAATAATAACCTATGCTTATGAATAGTAATGTTACCATTATGAATAGTAAATAAACCAAATGAATATTAACCTCAATAATTAATGTATAATAAAAAATAATCTTATAATTGACAATATGATCATTAAATAAGTATTGGTATTTTTGTAAGTCATAAATATTTAATTATACCTTTATGATTAATTTACTAATTTAAATGAAAATTTATTTTCATGAAGTGTAATCATAAATTATTATTTTATTGCTTTATGGTTATAAGATAATTTTAAGAGACCTTGATTAATTTTCAAGGTGTTATAAAATCCGTTATAGTTTTAAAATTATTATTTTTTGAATAAATTATTGTTTTATTCAAAAATTAAATTTCTCATATTTGGAAATTTTTTTTATAAAATGGAGTTAATTTGTGAACTCTACACATGAAAAAATGGTTAGGGTGAATTTTTGGGATTTTTCTGAAATACTTGGATTTTTGGTGAATAGTGAAATTTGATAATTACAAAATATGCTAAATAAATGAATTTATGCATCATGTTTGAGTCATGGATGATGTAAATGGACATTAGTTTGAACTCAAAAACACTTATTAATATTTTTAGTCACAATAACAAATACTATTTCTTGTCTTGAGAAAATAATAAAATAATGATTAAAATAATGGAAAACCCCTGCCCTCCACTATAATTACTATCCTCACCCCCTCTTCCTCTCACATCTCTCAAGATTTGAGAATTTTCTAAATTATGTCCAATAATCTTCATAATTATCTTACCCATATCCAATACATTCTGGTCTCACCAAAAGGCCAATACCAAAGGCCTTAAAGAGGATCTCAAGGCGAAGAGATCAAGAGGTAAAAATCCTCTTTCATTTTCTTTAGTTTTCTTTTCAATTATTTTATTTTATTATAATCTCTTCAAATCCCCTTATACAAGAGGAATGCAAGATCTTATATTATATATATTTTTTATTATTATCATTTTTATGAAAAAATTCATCATCATTCTTCCTATCCTCTTCCTCTTATTCAAAAAATAAAAACACTATCAGTGATGTGTCAATTTTCCAAAATTGTGGATGATGTGTTTTCAATTTCTTTTAATTACTTCAAATATGATTGTAAAAACATTTTACTGGTTGAAATAGATTTTAAATTTTATTATATAACCTATTTTATGTTCTTTAATTAACTTATATGCATGATATTAAATTATATAATGAAACTAGTTTGCGATTATCAAAGAACCGCCAAGATGATTTAAACGAATATCACTAATGATTATTTCTAATAAAATATACCCAAAATTATTTATGGACTCAATTAATATTATGGAAACATATTAATACCATTTAATTCCACTTATGTAGTTTCTCTTCCAGTCAACAAGAAAATCCTTTACGAATCAACCATGGAAATCATGTGAAGCACACACCCAAAACAATGGAAATAACAAAATATTATTAATAAACGGGTTGAATGATGTTATAAAATGATCATATAAGGTGTTATAAACATGAATATGTTTCTTTAAAATATTAATAACACTCTTTTAACCATTATACAAGAGTTTTAAACAAGTTTTAAGTATAAAAAACCTGAGGTAAGGGAATTCTTAACCCAATTTCCGTTCTTTGGGTTAACCTTTTATTTCATTGATTATGTGGTATTAAGATTATTTGTGTAATGAGTTTTATTTATATTATGTTTTATTATGTGTATTTATAGATTATATTCATATTAGTTTCATTACATTAATTCTCACATCAATTATATGATATTTTTAAGGGACTTTTCTTAAAAAATCCTCTTTTAAAATTTTATTTTACAAAATTTAAAAGCAATGTTTTATGTAATTATCCATGTTTTACGACCATGTTATGGTTCTTATGAATTGTTTATGATGAAGGGATGGAACTATATATCCCTATAATGTATTTATTATGTTTAATTTGGAGGTCATCCGTATGGTTACTCCAAGTGTAACTGTGATGGTTACAACATAATGTTGTTGTGAGGGTTACATTATAAGGTAATCGTGAGGGTTACAAATCATAAGGTAGCCACGAGGGTTAAAATATAAGTAATTAAGTCCCCAAGATACCTTTGTGATTTTATTTATGTTCTCTATGTTTTAGGGAAATCTAATGTTTCACAAAGTAAGTATATATGGGTAAAAAGTATGTATTTGTGAGAATGACTTTATATGTTTATAAGTATTCATGGACTAATGGTTTAATTCCTTATTTTTATATAACTTATTGAGATTTTTATGCTCATCACAAGTTTTTAATTTTTTATAGGTTATACGGATGTGTAATAGAAATAATGAAGTCGAGTTAAATGTTATGAATATTTTTCAAAGATATCATGTTGTTGTTTTTTTTACAAATTTGATGTTTTGGAAGAAATGGATACTGTTTTAGTGGTACCCACTTTGTATGATTATGGGTTGATATATATGAGTTATGTCCTAAATTTATAAAACTCTAAACCAAAAATATATTTGGGAATTTAAATAAGTTAAATCTAGTTTAAATAACTATATTAGGTAATATTTAAGGCTGGGTCCTTATAATAATAGTTTTCATTCCAGTATATAGATGTCACTATATGAGGAATTATATGGAAAGTGGTGTTGGGAACTATATTTTTGGGATAAAGTAGGAGAAATAAAATTTTTGGGAATAGAATTGGTAGAGGAAATAGTTGAGTAGGTGAATATAATTTAAAAATACATGAAGTACACTTAGAATAGGCAGAAAATCTATACAGACAACCATAAGAAATATATTTCTTTTGAGGTAGGTGATCATGTTTTTGTCAATGTTTCTCCATGGATAAGTGTGATGAGTATTTTTAGTAAGGGGAAGTTGAGTCGACACTTCATTGGACCCTATAAAATCCTACATAAAGTTGGATTGGTTTCCTACTCTGTTGTTTTTTCACCAAGTTTACCCCAGGTACACAACTAATTTCACAATTCAATGTTAAGGAAATATGTGTCAGATTCATCTTATGTTTTGATCCTTGAAGTAGTTAAGTTGGAAGAAAATCTTTATTATGAGGAACAACCAATTCAGGTTCTTGAACTTGGTGGGAAAGTGTTGCAGAATAAGGTGATTCATCAGGTTAAGGCTTTATGGAAAAAAATATATGGATGAAGAGGAAGTATGGGAATATAAAAATTATATGGGGGAAAAATATTCCCACTTGTTTAGTAAGTGAATAAAATTGTGAGGGCATAATTTCTAGAAGTGAGGGAGAATGTGACAACCCATGTACTAATAATTTTTTTTGTTTTCAAATTTATGAGTATTATTAAATTAAATTAATCCATATTATTAAAAAATATATTTATTATATATTAAATAAAATGTTTTTAAATTCATCCAATAAGTTTTATAGGCTTAATATAAGAATAAATCCAATTTTAAGTATAAAAAACTATATTTTTTTAAAAGGTAATTTGCTTCATTTTAATGGAACACCTCTTTTAAAACTATACTTTGAAACTTTTATATATTTTATATGACAAAATAAAATTTATTTTTGAGAGTGGGATATCAAAATTATTTTAGTGTGATTTTTTGGTATTTTTTTAACATGTTTAATTTTTTGATGAATAGTGAAAAATGCTGTATTTTAATTGAAAACTACTTTTTCATATAATTTATTTATATAGTTATATTATAATTGAAATTGGTTTTAAAGTAAAATTAGTTCCATTATAAATAAATTAATCAAATTTAGTTCATTATAATCAATTTAACATTGAAATTGGATATAAAAAATATCTTGAACTTTTGAACTTTTCACTTTAAGAACCAGTTTTTTTTCATTTTTTCAGCGAGATAAATTTTAAATATAAGTTTCAAATTATGTGAATTGAATTTGTTAAAATAGATTCCATATTTATAATAATATAGTCCAAATTTTTTGTTAAGGTAAATTTAATTTTTTGTTATAAAAATTTTATAGTGGTAAAAAAATTATTTACCGTAGTATAAGTAAAGTAATGAAAAAGGTTAAGTTAAAAGGTAAAAGCTTAACATACCTAAAAATTACATCATTTAATGTTTTTAAGGTATTTATATACACTAAATAATCCTATAAAACATTAATTAACAATATGTTTCATTGAAATTAATTCCCCCTTAATGTGGTTGGCTTTAAATACAAAATAATCATTATTTAATCACTATAAACCAACCTCTACTCAAGTATAAATACCATCCATCCCCACCCCATTTATAATAAAGACTCTTATATCCTAAAATATATATGAAAACCTATACCCTCACTCTACCCATGTACTATTTCTTATGTTCTCACCAAAATACCAAATCTAAGGCCCTAAAGCGGTCCTTTAAGGAGGTGATATCCAAGAGGTAATTTTATCAAAACACCTCTCTTAATTTATTTTATTATTATACATTATCATCACCTCCTTCATATATAAAAGAATTATAAATACATAATCATGTATATAATATATTTTTATTTTTATAATTTAATCTCTCATATCCATTTCATTTATCATCTTCTCTTATTTAAAGAAACAAAGCTATTGTCCAAATAATATCGGTTTACTATCCCTGTGAATAATGTTTTTTAGTTTTCCTTTAGCACCTTCTTGGATGGTCATAAAAGTTTAATTATGGTTAAATAAGATTTAAATAGGTATATTATAACCTATTTTAATTTATTTAACTAATATAGACAAATAATATTAAATAAAATGAAACTAGTTCGTGATGTTCGGAAAAAATGCCAAAATAGACTAATCATTTATAATTAATGTTTTATATAATGAATCATTATCATGTAAGAAATAAAAATTATATATGATACCATTGATAATTATTTAAGTTAATTAATACTATTTCATTACACTTTTATAGTTTTAATTCCATTTTATAAGAACAACCATAATTATAAACAAATGAACTGATCATGAAACCATGGAACAAACATACCCAAAACCACCAAAATAATGAAATTGTATTAATTAATGGGTCATAATATGTTATAAAATAATTATATAAGGTATTATAAATGTTAATATAGTTCTGTAATGAGTTAATTCCATCCTTTAAACCAATATACAAGAGTTTTGAACACTTTTTAAGAAAGATGAATGCGAGGTAATGGGATTTCTTAACCCAATTTCCATTCTTTGGGTTAAACTTATACTTCTTTATCATGTCATACTAATATTATGTGTGAAATGACTTTTTAATATCTTGTGTTGTATTTAAACTTTTTATGTGGATTTATAGTGTATAAAAATATTCTATTCATTTGATTAATTCTAACTTCAATGATATGATAATTATAAGGGACTTTCTTTTTAAAACTATATTTTTAAAGTTACCCTTAAAACTCTATTTTTCTTCCATGCCCAAGTTTTCTAAAATTATTTCCAAAAATGTTTTTAATATTATCCTATGGAGTTTTAAAGTTATTTATAATCATGTTTTAATTTTTAAAAAATGTTTTTAAATTATTTCTTTTGTCATTTCATAAAACAAGGTTCTTTGTGACTTTTTCGACAATAATAGAGAAGGAATGTTTTTTTAACTTATACGACATGAGTGGTTTTTCTTGATGTCATGCATCTTTAATATTTTAAATTTTCATTTTAAATTTTAAAATTTTATCTTCAAATGATCTATTTTTCATTTATTATTATGTAACTCTTTTAAAATTTAAAAGTGATTTCAAGTTTGAAAATTTATTTTCCCCAAGATTTTTCCTTTATACAAGCCTTATTTTTTATTATTATTATGTTATTATTATGAGGTATTTTTTATGAGGATGAGTGGTTATGTGATAAACCATGCGTGGGTGAGCCCATTATAGCTCTCTAATGAATTGGGAAATGGGACAGACTTAACCAGTTAGGTTTCTCATAAGAGATTATCAGAATAGTGCTAAGATGATTATTCCAAATGTAACTATGATGGTTACTCCCTGTATAGCTGAGAGAGCTACAATGTTTTCAATAAAGATATAGAAAATTATTTTTTATATTTTTGAATCATGGTAATGATTTTTCATGAAAATTGATTTATTTTCAAAAGGTAAGATAATGATCTTTTTGAAAATAAGATTCATTTTTATAAATAAAAAGGTATGTTTTTTTGAAAATGTTTTTATGTATTTTCACTAGACTAAACATTTCCATTATTTTATGTCTCTTACTTATCTTTTTTTCTCATCCTATGTTTTAAATTTTTTTATAGAGTAAAGGATAAGTAGGTACAAGGATGAGGATATGATGAAAATTTTGAAGATTGAGCATGAAAAAAACCATGTTTTATTATTAAAAAGATTAGTTTTGTGAAAAAATGGACATTGATTAGAAGTGTATACTTTGAAATATTATATTTATTATGTATTATTTATGTCCTAATTCTCTAAATTCTAAACTGAAAATATTTTTAGGAATGTAATAATGTGGATTCTAGTTTAAAATCACTAAAATATGTAATGTTTAAGGCTGAGTACTTACAAAAAGAGACATAAAATGTACTTATAAATATTTTATTTCTAAAAAAATTTCATAAAATTATTTTAAATATAAGGAAATGGAAAATTAATAGTTGGAAGGAAAACATTAAAAGATAATCGTTTAAAAAAAATCCACTTATCACTTGGAAAATACTTAAATCGTAAACCCCATTTCAAAATAACACTAAAAAATAATAAAAATATCATTAGTATAGATAAATTCATGATATATAATTTCAATGGGTCTGTATATAAACCTTATAAAAGAATGTAGGCACATAACTTCAAAATATTCCTCAATGAAATGAATTTGTGACAAAGTCCCTTACATTGAGTTTGATTCAAATTGTGTGCCTTTATATTGATAAATAATAAACATATGTTAATTATTTACTCTATTGATAACCTTTTTAATGTTTATTATTAATTTTATTTCACTTATTAACAATTTATATACAATTACTCAATCAATTAAGTTTAAGTTGAATGTTTTGACCATATTCGGCTTATATGTCAAAATTGAATTTGGAAGGTTGACTATGGTCAAACGGGTCATTATTTAAACATATCCATAATAATAATCATGAAATAATTATCATATTTATATATAAATTATACGTTTAATACCAATCATGGAATATTTTTATGAAAAATGAGTTAACATCATGATCATGGTGATGGTAGGCCATATGTACGTGTGAGTAACGTTTTTATTTTTCAATGATCAATATGAAAAGAATGTAAGAAACATTTATATTAACAAAATTATAATTATATCATAAATACCATAATATTTAATTATATATAATTATAAATATCATTCTTGTGATGTGGTGATGAAAAAAATAATCACATCGCTTCGAGGAGGCGGTAGTCCACACATCCATGAATGATATTATCACTTTTTCAGTGAGTGAAAAGGTAAATAAAATGTTATATTATAATTATAGAATGATAAATATTTTATTAATATCATAATATGTCATTTATATCACATATATTAATTATATTTACCCTCATTACATTCCATATAACACGTTGTGAAAATGAATCACATCGCTTCATGAGATGGTAGTCCACCGTACACAAGAACGTCCTTACCGTATCCCTTACAGAATGAAGGGTAAAAGGTTATATATGATAAAATGACTCAATAGGTATAAATATATTATAAATATCACACATTAAATTTATATTTATCATTATAACCAATTGTAAGAGGTGATAATAGAAAAATGAATGACATCGTTTCGTGAGTCGGTAATCCACTGTACACACAAAAAATGATATCATAACCCATTTTATGGAAGTGTGTGTTTTTTGTAGGTATTAAACTTAAAAAAACAACATATAAGTATATTTAATATAATGAGTTTATTATATAACCATTTTATAATAGAAATTTAAGGATGTGGATAAGGAAATAAAATAAAGATGCTTGTTGAAGAACATTACCTCTTCTTTGGGTATCTTCCTTTTCTTTTCAATAAAACCTTCTTAGGTTTGATTTATTAACAAAATAAGGATTATAATATGAGGGAATTGATTTTGGGGAGTGGTTTTGGTAGGGTTTGGATGAGAAAAATGGCTTTATAGGTGTGGATAAGTGGAGAGAGTGAGTGCCCTTTTATAGTTAAGGAAGAACAACATTCTTGTAAATACCAAAATGTATTCACTATTAGGTGATATACCTTAAATCAAGTGCTTAAAATATTTAAAAATAATTTATATAAAGAAAATTATGGTTTATCCACTATTAAAACTCACAAAAATAAAATCATTTTTATCATTTTGTTCCTTAGTCTTTATGTTTACTTGATTTTACCCTTTTTGTTTTACCATGGTAATTAGTTTTCTAACCTAGGTAATTTATCTTTTAAGACTAAATTAAATCTATAATTATTATAAAATTTATACCAAATGATTATAAATATGATATTTAATTTTTAAAATAAAAATACCATGTGTGTTGGAAATCTATTTCAAAAGAATTGTATATAACGCACAGAAACATTGCTTTAACCCTAATAGTGCTAACAAAGTTCTTACTATTTAGAGGTCAATATGTTCATTATAAAAGATAAATTATTCCATGAATGAATAAAATTTTATATTTATTAACATTTAAAAATACCTATGAAGAATATAAGATATTCTGTAATTTTAAATCTTTTAATAAAATATCATTTATTATAAGATAACATTAATGTCAATTTTGAAATTATTTAATTAATTTAAATTTTAAAAAATATCAATAATAGGATAGAATTTGAATATATTTATTTCAAACCTTTGTAACATGATATATTAATCTACAAAATTAATTGAAGACGATAATTCATTCAATTTACCTAACTTTGAATATTTTTAGTATCATTTATTTTAGTTAATTATTAACTAAATAATTCATGCATTAATGTTTCTTAAGAATTTAAAGCAATTATTTATTCTACAAAAAATTAAAATAAATTTACATTATAAAAAAATAATTTAACCTTAAAAATAATATTTATAATCGAACATATGATATTTACTCCCTATCCCAAAGCTTTGTAAATATTAAAGGCAAGGAAGTTTCCTTTTTTTCCTTTTTCCTTAGTTAACTTATTATATTGGTCATGTTCATGTAATAGTATCCCAAAAATTCGTAAAAATATATCCAAATGTGTTAATGGTAGAAATATTTTCAGAAAATGGGTTTTGGACAAGTATTTAGGTCATTTTACATCCTATATTCTAAGTTTAACCACTAAGTAAACTCATTTTTACCTTAATCACTGTAATTAATTTTAAAATTTTTCACTAATAATTATGGAAAAAATTAAGTTAAACTTATTAGATAATATAAATTATTATTATTCAAAATATGGAATCGATTTGGCTAAATTAAATTCATATAAGTATTAGAATTGAATTTAAAATTAATCTCAAAGACGTGACAAGAAATGAGTTTTTAAAGTGAAAATCTTCAAAAAGTTTAGAGAGTTTTTACATTAAAATTAAATATAAAAAAGATTAAAATTATTTAAATTGGATAAAATAATATAATATTTAATGATTTTACTTTAAAACCAATTAAAAATATATTATAACATTACAAACTATTTAGATGAAAAGGAATTTTTGAATTAAAATCAATATTTTTCAGTATTCATCATTAAAAATGAAACTTCTCATAAAAATTCAAAAAATTCACCCAAAGATAATTTTGATATTATGATTTCAAAAATTAAGTCGATTTTTTTAAATAAATTTTCTAAAATTAGTTGAATTTAATTTTAAATTATGTGCATAAAGCACGAATAAGAAATCTTTTAGAAAAAATATTGTTTTTCAAAAAAAATTCTTTTTTATTAAAACGATTCTCATTTTATTTATAAAAAATAGATAAATAATAAAAATGTGAAATATAAATATTTTTTCAAGTTAGTTAATCCTATTCATAGCCTCCATTCTAGAAGCTAGGTGATAACTAGAATATTAAATAATAGTAATAATATTATATTATTTTTTGGTAAAACTGAGACTTACTTGTAACAAAATATTTTCAAAGAAACCCATTGTTACATGTAATGAAAGATAAATGGAGTGTTGTGTGTAATAAAATATCACTCAATACTACATTTAATGTATGATATAAAACATAATTTTGATCTTTTATAATCTCAAAGTGTTACAATGAATCTAGGATGAGGCTCTAGTCCTAATGTCTAAGGTTGGTTCAAAGTTTGATTTCGAACTTACTGGATTTTTGAGCCTCATCATTGGCCAAATGTGGTGAAAAATAGGTGTTTAGTAAATCTTGAAGAGTATACTAATACTTTCATGGATCATTGCTGTAACTCCATAAAATTCTTTGCTTGATCGATCTTCAATGTGTCATGGGAGAACTCTCTAAAAAACAAGTCCATGAAGGCCTCCCATGAAAATCCCTCTCATCGAATGACCTGGTCCATAAGTCCCCACCAATGGTTAGTAGGTCCCTGTAACATAAATTACTCCAATTTTAACTTCATGTCCAACTATTTCTTGATGATATAAAATATGATCTCTATGATTTCCATCCAATAATCACATAATATGGTCCACTGGTGCCCAATAAGGCTGGGGGATACTGAAGATTTAAATCCTTAGCATAGACCATCAAAGATTTTGGCAGTGGTTGGTAAGAAACCACTACCTGCACCACTGGGATAGGTGTGAGAATTGAATCTAGAGAAGCCTACTGAACTGAAGGTCCCACTAAATATCATACATGGTTCTCTTAGAAGTCTACCATAAATATATCCTAAGTATTTTATGGGTTCATACAAGGTTCTATTTAGAGTCTACCATTAACCTAAGGTATACCCCTCTTAGCACTAACCTTGGTCTCCATATCTGCATGTTATTCATAGTCATCATATATATACTAACACAAAAACATGGTCAGTTATAATAATTAATTTGAATTAATATATATCACAATAACATGAAAATATCACATAATCATGGAAACTATCCTAAAAAGATAACAAAAATCCAGGCATTTAATCAATTAAATATCACATAACACAATAATAGGTATATATATAGAATGTGATCTTATGTTACTAGTAATGATTCATGAACATATGAAAAATCTCATAAATCAAAGATCAACAACATGTGAATCACCCAAGTTGAATTTATTCAGTGGTAATAGTAGAACATAATTTCCTAATTTTTGGTTACTAGGAGGTCAACTATGTAGTGCTGGCCAGACACTAGCATTTTTCCCCTACTCAAGACCTAAATATCCTATCTCTTGTATAACCTAACCAAAATGATGGAAAGGAGAAAAAAACTTAGTGAATCTTTATGTTCTAATACCACCATAAGACATCCTAACCAAACAACTGGGTCTGATCCAAGTGTTACATGACCTCATGCACACTTCCGCATACACAAGAGGCTGCTGACTAGTAGCGAGGGCCTGAGTCCATCAATTGGAAGACTATACCCTTTGTATCATGACATAATATTGATAATAAATCAATAAAGTATGTAATAAACATTATATTAATCATTAAGAAACTAAAAAAAAGGATGGAATACACATCATATAAATAAAGAAACTCATAATGTGGCAAGCCTGTCCAGAGTAATAAAAGATGATAAAAAAATAAAAGAACTATGGGGTCCATCATAATCTATCCCAGTCTATTTCCATATCCATCATTATCTATTCATCTATCTACCATAGGGTTATTTTCCTTCATTTAATACTTCATGAAATCCACAAGCGCATCAAAATTTATGAGTAGGGTGTGAGTACAAAATTTAGTAGGAAACCACCAATGAATCCTCAAAATGATGTGATCAAGTAAAATAAGTGATTGACATAATAATAAAAAATGTGTAAATGGAAGAAACATAAAATCCAAAATTAAAAGTTCAAGCACTATCTAAGTTTCAAAAAACCCTTGGCCATACCTACTTCATCTCCATGCTAGAAAATAATGAAATAAGTCAAAAGTAACCAAAATAACCTCTGTAAAACATCCTTATAGTGTCGTGTGTACCTGAAAACTAATTTCATCTATACATAAAGAAGACCATGTCACATGGTGTCCCCTAAATTGAGAATATTAGACACTCCATATACCAGGCTTCCTCATAGTGAGTGTGACATAGAAAATCAAGACTACATCGAGTACATACACGACACAGAATAATGGATATTTTATACCTCGACCATGTGATCAAGTATCTCATCGCCATAAAAAATATTAGAGAACTCCACCATAAAGGCATAAACATTTCATGACAATCCTCCTGCCTCAAGTACCACTCTCAATCACCAAGGTATGGTAACATAAATATAGGATTGTCACATAAGCATGCATAACATAACATCATGAGAATATAGAATCTCACATAACATAATGTGATAACAATAAAAAATGTAAATAAGATACACTAATATTACTCATGGAAATAAAATATCATGGGATACACACCCAAATTCACATAAGATCATAACCAAGTATGATATATGAAGACAACACATAAATCATAGTATGTGAAAATGTGTAAACAAGATCCTAAGAGGTAAGGATCTTCCTACCAAAATTTGTTAACATCTACGTCAATTCCTTCGAAGGTGTTGATAACCGAACCACATTAGAACACTAACCAGAACATGATCAGCAATTAATATCTCTTAGAACTGGTCCAATTGAATATGTCATTGGTTCTAGAGTAAGGAAAAGACAAATCAATACTAGAGGGTTCGAACCAACTTACCCTGGGTTAATCATCACCAAAATAGATCCACAAGGATGAAAAAATATGGAAGGAGGAATATATTTTAGAAATTCTTGGGTCTCCATGGTAAAAGGAAGTAGCTATGATGTGGAGGGTGTGCTGGATCAGGCACCATAATGTATGAAGGGTTCACCACAATTTAGTTTTCAATGAGAGAAAACCACTACAGTGTAAAGGTAGGCCACCATGGTGCAAGGATGCACTCAGAGAGTACACCACACCTGCAAGATGAGGGGTGGTCACATAGAGAAGTAAAAGATGTTGACCTTCATGGTATATAAGGAGGTTCTTTGGTATTAAATAATTCCATGGAATTCCCCACTATGATATAAATTTCAAGACCATGGTCATGGTGTCATCTTTATAGACCTTTGAGTTCCTGTATGTTTATCAAATGAGGTGGGAGGATAGGTATTTATATGAGGGTCTATAAGGGTTAAATCCATGTGAGAAACCTATCATAAATCTACATTAAATTTTCCCTCTATAATTTCAAATGTGTTCCTTTAATGAAGATCGTAACATCCTATTTAAGAGGTTTAAACATTAAAGACAAGAAGATTAGAAAACTGACTGTAGCTGACATTGATTCAGTCATATGGTGTAGTGAAAAGTGATATGACATAGCCTCTTCAATCCAACCCTCTATGGACTAGGATATGGTGTAGCCTCACTTAGAAATCCAACACTACATCTTAGTACTTCCCACTATGGTGTGGTCTCTAAACCATAATTCCCTTGTGGTTCAGTGATTTCCTCTAGGATATGGGCTTCTACACTATGGAATAACCACATAGACCACGATGTGGCGCCTCTTATTTTGGATGTAAACTTGAAAAAAAAAGCATTTTTCCCCATTTAGATTCTCCAATATCCTAGACCTTTTCCAAATCATGGAATAACCCCAAAATAGCAGGTTAACAATCCATTATTTAAAGAACTAGAATTTCAGGTTTTTACAATCATTATGAATTAGTTTGCAAGGTGGTAAACAATCAAAAGGTGATATATTAATAAATATTTTAAATATTAACAAAACATTTCTATAATCATTAAAAAATCTTAAATATATCATTATTACATGATATTACCATTATATGAGATCCCATAATTATTACTTAATCATTATTACATCATTTACATGGGTGGTAAAATTGATCCAAATGGTAACAAATTATAAAGTTTTCATGAGTAAGATAATGTTGTAAGATAATGATAATATGATATATTCAGAATATTAAAGATTTAATTATTATCATATATCCTCAGTAAATCCATTGTCATAACTATACATGATGAGTGGTGATGAAAAATGAAATTCATTGTTCGTGGAGGTGGTAATTCACTTTATGCATGATTAACGATATCATTTCTAAATAAATGGATAAAATTATGGTATATGGAAATTGATAATTTCAGAATTTTATTTTTTACATATAAAAATATTTTTTTCATAAAATTAATCGTTGATACCATCCTTAATAGGTGGTGATGAAAAATGAACTACATTGCTTCGTGGAGTTGGTAATTCATACGTACACACAATCAATGTTATATTATTTTATTAATGGATGGAAAGGTTTGAATATTTGTTTTCCAATTAATATATTAAATTTAAGTATACTAATGAAACTAATTTCATTATATTAATAAGTTTAGATAAGGATGAGATAATTAAAAATAATAAGGAAACACTAAGAAGTAGAAACTCACAAAAATGAATTGGATTTTACTAGGAATTATCCACTGAAATTAAGGCCTTATGATTACTAATAGTGACCATAAGATTTTGGAAGTTTCATATAGTTATAGTAAGAGAAATTTGATATAGTTTCAAGGAGAAATTTTAATGGAAGGTGAGTCTTAAAGTGGTTTACGTGTTAGTTTTTTGTAAGTTAAGAGAAGTAGTTTTATAAGTAACCCTTACATTTTGAATAATATAATGTTACTATTCAAGGCTAAATGATTTTTTTTTCTAAAAAAAACTGGATGTAAAACTGATTTTGGGACTAAAGTTACCACAAAGACTATTTTTGGAGACAAACTTGAGTGTTTTTAGGCCACTTATTTCAACCTTTTAAAATTTACCCTAATTTACTTTTATCTTGGTAATTAACTTATAAATTAGTATTTAATTTTAATGAAAAAATAAAGATTATAAATTTTATATAATTTGATGCTAATAATTTCAAATTTTTAAATAATTTTATCAAATAAAATTTTAAAATATGTAAAAAGTTAATTTTAAAATAAACACACTTAATCACGTAAAAATAGTTTTTAGAAAAATAATGGTTTTCATATTTAAATTTATATATAAGATAAAATTATCATTTTTAATGATTTTAATGAAATAAATTGATTTATTATAAATCAAATGAAATGTATGAGGCTTTTAAGTGAATCTACAATAAAATATTTGTTAGGACCCAAACCCAATTGCCCGGAGCCAGTGCCTTATTTGATTAAACTGGCATAAAAACAAGGAATATGCATCCTAATGGACCAAGTAGTTTAGTATTATTGGAAATAAGATACATACTTAAGTTCATCATTACAAATTGAAAATAAATACAACCTAGAAATTTCTTTGACAACATCCATAACTCCTAGGTTATTTCAGCATGTCATTCATAATAAAAGTCTTCATGTTCTGAGAAAATGAAACATACTAAAGGGGTGATCTCAAACACTTAGTAAGGGTAATAAATACATCAATAGATATCTTAACATAAACATTAGGAATGTTGAATAACTAAAAACATATGGCTTTAATAAAAACTTTAACACATTATGGTAGAAATTAGAGATGAATAAATAATTCCATAATCATGGGATTATACTAGTTGAATAACCACATGAAACATCGATACTATTTTCATAATGAGGGAATGAATAATGCTGGATATCATATCCATACCTTCAAGGCCTCGTGCCAGGACCATAAATAATCATTTTGTCAAGGCCTTGTGCCAAGACTGTAGTTTGTCTCATGAGACCTACTACTGCACCTAGGGGCTATTGTGGGACCCACCCGACACTTTATATGTACAATTCATTCCTCATTTGAATGGAGATAAATATAAAAAACATATACATTCATATTAAAAATAATATATGAAATGAAAATAACTTTCCCTGAACATTAAGCATAAACACTAACCATTTGGAGTGAATTGGTGAATGGTTTTAAGATAGTACATCCAAAACCAAAATAATCACAAACCATTAAATTAAATATGGTATATGATACCCTGAAATATTAATCCCAAAAATACATAATAATCAACAATAGTGTTGAAATAAATGAAGATACTGTTATAAAATATTTGAGTAATTCTTGAGATAAATACACTTTTACTTTGAAAAGAAGAGTTCTTTTGAAAAATTATTTGTATAAAATAAGAAATGAAGTAATATAGTATTTTTATAATAAAATTAGTTATTTTATAAATATAATGGTTTCCAAAAACATATTATAGAGTGACCTTGAAAATAGGTATGAATTTGAGAAATTCCATTGAATCGGGCTTGTATTTCAAAAACAATTTTTAAATTTCCTTTTAAAACATGTAAATATCTATAAAATAAGGAAGGATTATGGTTGGTAAACATATATAGAACACTAAAAAGTAATTTTTGATGAGTAAATAATAATAAAAAATAGTTTAATTGAGGTAATTAGACAATAAAAGTAACCCAAATTAAAATGGAAGTTCGAGTGAAAAAACCCTTACCTTAAGTCTGAATGTGTTCCACTCTTGAACTTAAGGTCCTAGAATATGAAATTAGATATTATTAATTACTTAATTAAGAACCTATTATAAATTTAGTTAGTTTATTATAATTATTTTTAGTTAATTTAATTCCTTATTGATAAGTTATAATATCAAATTTGTTCATTCTGGAGTGTTCATTTTCTTGATTTTCATAATCGGTTCACTTGTTTTTAAGTAATGGAGTTCATGTGGAATGGTTGTAAATCTATAGAATTGAATTTAAAAATTAATTATTAAAATCCATAGGTTTTAATGGTATTTTATATCATTTGGTTAAATGTAATGAGGATGAATCTTTAGATGAAATATTAATGACATTCACTTCGATTATTTTAGCGGTATTTTGATTATTAGGAACTAGTTTGGTCATATGATTTAATAATATGTATGTATACTGGTTCCTGAATATTAATTAGGTTATAATACTTATATTTTAGTCTGGTTCAATCATAAAAAATGTTTCATGACCAGTAATGAAGGATAAATTGAAGAACGAAACTTCATCGTCCATGAAGGTTATAAATTGGAACCTCATGGACGTTGATTTTGTTTATAAAAAAAGGGAGAGAGTAAGAATATTTATGATAGTTATTCCATTAACATGATATAATTATAGTATATAGATGATACTAGAGTTATCATGGTCATTTTTACAAATTATTTGAGGATATTATAACAAAATAAGATAAATTGAAATGAAACTAAATGAAAAAGAAGGGTACTTTACCTTTTGAAATAACCCCCTTGAGAACCTCCTTAAGGTAAAGGGTTTTGGTCTTTCGGAAAGAAAAAGAGATTATTGTACATGGGGATTGAATAAGAAAGGGTATTTTGGTAGAAATTTTGGGATATTCATGGCTTAGAGGAGTGAAGAGAAGAGGGAGTGATGGGAGATTTTTATAATGGAGGAGAGGAGTGGGTTATGAATATTTTACTCATTATTTTATTATTTCCCTCAAGAAAATTAATAGTGTTGTTTCATGTGACCCCTAATAGTAATAAGTGCATGTGAGTTTTAAACAAGTGGCTTTGAATCACTCATGATGTCATAAATAGTGTATTTAACAGATAATTTGTATATACGGTATTTTACCGTATTTCACTATTCATAAAAAAATCAAGAATTTCATAAAAATCCCAAAAATTCACCTCAACCATTTTTTAATGTGAATAATTTAAAAATAAAATCCATTTTTCAAAAAATTTTTTATAAATATTATTAATTTAATTTTTAAATAAAATCATAGTTTATTCGAAAAATAACAATTTTAAAGGTATAATTGGTTTTATATCACATTGAAAAATTAATTAAGATACAATTATCTTATTACCATAAAAAAATAAAATAATATCATTATTTACTATTCATAAGGGTCATATTACTATTCTTATTACTATTCATAAGGGTTTGTTACTACTCACCAAAAATCAAGTTAGTTCTATCAAACTCCAAATGACTTACTGATCACAACTCTAGATAACCAATTTTCAAAATTCAAAACATAGAAGAGGAAAAGTTCTGTTTAATGGATAGATTATAAAATATGTTGTTTTGTTGGGTCTCATTGTTTCATGCACTCAATACTTATTTTCAAAACCTTAGGGTATTATAATATCACCTTGAAAATACTTTATTCAAAGAAAATACTGAAAATAATTTTCATTATACTAAATTTTAATTTAATTATAAAAATATTGTATATAATATTTATAATAAAAAATTAATATATTAAAATTCATAATTTTATTCCATAAATACATATTTTATTACTTAAATGATTTTTAATCTTCTAGGATACACTTACATAATGATAAATTCATAAAAAAATTTATTTTTTCACAAAAAATGTATTTTTCGTCTAAAAATCAATATTTTTAGAAAAAATTAAAAATTTCACCCTAAGTAAATTTTTTAGGGGACTAATTAAAAAATAAATTTTAATTTATCAATTTTTTATTCTAAAATTTTTAAATTCACTTTTTTAAAAGAAAATATTGAATATAAAGAAAAATAATTTTATTAAAAATAAACTTCTTTCAATATTAACTCATATTAATTATTTTTATTATAAAGATAACATATTTTAATGGTTTACCATCTTAATGTTTATTAAATATATGTTAATAATGATATTCTAATATGTTGTCGTTCATTTTTGTTGGGTGTAGCGTGTAATGCATGTTATCAAACATAACATTATTTTATAAGGTATAGAATTATAGGTCATTACAGAATAAATGCCTAAAAAAAACTTACTGTATTGAACCTTGAGTTAACAGGGGTGGTTGGGATGTACTTTTCTTAAATTAATAATTTTTTCTTGATTATAGTTGAGATTTTTTAGAATTTATTTGAGTATTTGTGTTTTATATTGAATATTTAGGAGATATTTTGAGAAACTCCATGATTAGGAATGAAAATAGTAACAAAACTAGGGATATATAGTTATTATGCATGGTTTATAAAACCATAAATATATAATGAATCCTATTTTAGGTATCTTTCAATGTGATTCACATGGTTAGTGAATTATTTTCTATTCAGTGTGACAACACCATATATAGTAGTTAAATTTTAAAATTTTTAAATTTTGATTCTTTGAGATTATGAATTATTATAATCTTATTTATTATTGACTTAATATCAAATGTGGTGATTTTTGGTGTTTTTTTTATTTTTTTTATTGATTTAATTTTATGTTTTGTAATGAAAACCATAGTGTCTATTGTTTAAAAAGTGTTAAAACCCATGATTTGAGAATTAATTCAAATATTTTTAATTTAAAATTAAATTTGGTTTTATTTAGACCATGATTTGATGTCGAAAAGTGGACTGGTGAAATGTTTTAATGGTCAAATTATGGGTTCTTATGAAATTAATTTGTGTTTCTTTAAAGGTTTTGATATAGAAATGCTTTCAAATGATAATTTTAGTCCTTAGAAGTAATAAAGAGTGTTTAAGATAAATATAATGATATATTTTTTTAAAAAAATTGTGAAACTTTTCTAAATAAAGATTTTTAAAATCAAAAATAGTTTTCCTATATGTTATAAAGATAATAAAAATGATCTCAGATGATTTTATAAGTATAATTTGATGATTTTATTACATTTTGGACTTTGGTAAGTAATATAAAGTATTATTGTGGTGTAAATGGGTCTTTCATGGAACCACCATCGTGAGGTGGCATGGGGGGTTGGGGTGTGGGGTGTCCATCATGAGGCCGAGTACCCATGCAGTTTTCTTCTGTAGTGTGTGTAGTTAATAGAACCACCATTTTAAATGGGTCTTCCTTGGAATTTTATGATTGGTTCATATATATATATATACATTTGAGTTATGAAGTTTTGAATCCTGATTATTATTTTTATTGTGTTATTAATTTGTTATTATTTGAGATCCCCCCCACCAAGTCCTTATAGAACTTTAAAAGGGAGTAATGGTAATTTATTTGCAAGTGAATCATTTTGTTGACCAATTTTCATTTGATTCATTCATTCTATTTTCTTAAATTAGGGATCATAATTTTATTACTCTCCAAGATCAACCTAGATACTTTGTTCAAGAGCTTTAGAATTTGATTCATCCTATATTCCATGGGTATTAAGAATATTATAAATCAAAAGAGTGGTTAGAGAAATTAGAGAAACTCCCAGAGTTTCTTGAGCTTAAATTTTCATTTTTATGGTTGAATGTTTGAGTTATTAGTGGTGGAAGTCCATTATTTTGACTAATCCACAATTGGAGAATTCATGGGAAGTTTTACGTCATTTTTCATTCAATAATTCTTCCATGAGATCATGAAAGTTTATAAGGTGATGGAGTTGTATTTCCTTGAGTAGAGTGACCACTTGGTATTGAAGTAAATTCATCATTTCACTAAATTAGTTCTATATCTTCCTAATCTATCCTTGGACGGTTAATTAAAATATCATTATTTTGGAATAGGTTATCATTAGGATCTTTAGCTAGAAGTATCCTTATTTGGACTAAACTCTTATATAGAGGTATGAAAATAGGCTATTAGAGTTGAGGTAGTTATAGTAGAGATGCCTGAAGTGATTTGAATTTTTTTTATTATCAAGGGTGGTGAAGGGAACTATGATGGTGGGAAGATGAATTTTATTAAATCTAGTAAGTAGGGTGGGGGTATTAAGAGGCCATCTTTTTTCATTTCATTGGATACTTCTTAGATTACTTAGTATTCAATCAGTGTAAAAAATTACGTCATAAAAAGACATTATGTTAATAAGCTCCTAAAACCTACCGTGGTTGTGGTTTTTTAGGTCATATGTGAAGGTTTTATAATGGAATTATCTATAAAAGAGGTAGATCTAGATAAAATTATTTAAAATACCATTAAATTCAACCTTCTGAAATTGATATTGATATAAAAGCTACATTCAATATTTCTTTCTATTTTTGATATAATAATCTATAACTTTATCCAAGTTTTCTCTTATTTAAGATGATATTTTTTATTGGTGATAGGATTTATAGGCATCTAATTCTAGTGAAACATTTGATGCCTATTATCAGCGATGTAATTTTTTTACAATGACACTAGTTTTATAATTATACCCCTTTGAATACTTATGAATATTCCATTTAATTTAATTTTTATGTTAGAATAGAATATGGGAGTTGTAGGAACCCCAATATCGAATGTTTAAATAATATAAAATATTTAATAAATCCCAGAAGTTCATTTTAAGAAATAATGATGTATATATTAAATCTATAATCCTGTTAGAAAATTGAAACCATGTATAAGTCTAGAACTTGGGTTTTACCCTAGTTGTGACAAAAGTGTGGTTCACATTAGGTTCTAATATAGCATGAATTTATGAAAGAATGAAAAATTCTTAAATTAATATTTTCTTAAAATTTTAATTAATTGTCTAACCATAGTGACACCTTATATAAACTCCTCTCAATCCATTATATAAAGAAAATTTTATAACCTAGGGGGTAGTTGAGTGGGCCAACATGGAAAGAACTCTTATAATGTGGATCAAGGGATAATAATATGATCAATGATGAATGAAACAAAATTTCAACATTATCATTCTATGCATGTTCTTCACCAAAAATTGATCCTTTGGTGAGGTAGGGATTTTTTTGGCTTTACTCCATTCATATTGATTTTCTATGCATGGGAGGTAAGAATTTATCAATAATTACTTATGAATGTGTCCTTATTATCATATTTCCAAAACATAATATGTGATTATTCATTCTTAAATATGAAATTTTCTTTTTAATCCTTCTTTTCCACATTTGGGAGAAATGGATGAGAATTACATCATCCATCAGGATTAATCACTTTTTTTTGTGGATTTCTCCCATATGTTATCCATGTATTCATCTCCAACCATAATTCAACTGACGATTCAATGAATAAAAGTCCAATTCAAATTAATATTGAATTTGGATCAATGCTTTATAGGATTTTGGTCAGTATTAGCGGCCTTGGATCTTTAGAGGATCACCAGACAAGTGAAATGAGAATGAAATATCATGTGAGTCACTTATTCCAGAACATAAATGGGTATTCGAGTGATGGATCTTGTGTTATACCAGCAGATGATGGCAATAATATGGTCTCTAGTGAAGGTTTACCTCAGTAAATATATATGGGAAGTGTTATGTCAAGATTCATGATGCATTTAGTGACCGTAGTGATGAATTGGGGAAGAAATTGGAATTATTAAAATCTTACGACTACACAATGTGTCATTAACCAACTTGAGTAACCTGGTACACTTGTAATTGATCAGACACTAACATGGACCAATGCGCATTCCCAATCCCCATAGGCTAACAACTAGAAATAGGGCATCAAAAAATGTTCATAGGGAATGATTTGTACCCAAGAACAAACAATCAATATCTATAATAGTGAAAGATAAAAACAATAAATAGTCAGTATGAAAAAAATCCCGTAAGAAGAAAAGTACCACAATTAGTAAGGTGAAGATTAAAATGGTACATCATCTAAAAAGAAAACATAATATCCATCAAGATGAAAACTAAAAATCACAAAGTAATGACTGGATCATACCTCCCCCAGTCACCACTATCACCCAATGTCCCACAAATCAAGCATACCCACCAAATCCAAGTCGTTCTTTTCATTTTTCTTGGATCTTAAATAAAATAATCTAGAAACAATTAAATAAAAAGGCATGGTGTGAGAAAAAAAATATTCCAATAGGAATTCACCAAATTCTCCATAAGTATTTCTAAACATAATAATAATTTCTGCTTCAATTTAAATAAATATAAGGCATGGTAAAACATTTTCCACATTTTTTAGTCTAATAAGTTTTTAAATCATGTAGATAGAAATTATATAAAAATAGTCTTATATGAACATTTTAACAAAACAAAATGGAATGAAAAAAAAGTTCAATAAACACTGCCATGTAAAAAAAATTGAACCAAAGCATCTGGGTCTTCTTTGCTGATGTTAATTAGTTCTTGGATCTAGTATCCTCACACTACCTAGTCTATCAATCATGTATCAAGTATGCACACTTCATTAAGGATCATAATATATGGATGAATCAATCAACATTTTATTTTGTAAAACCTTGCTGAATTTGATTTAGTTAGATTTTTCATCATCAATCCATTACTAGGGAGTTAAATTTCTATTTTTCTTGTACTATTAACCCACTAAATAACTAGGATTACATGTGATTTCAATAAATAAATCAATAAATGATGATAAAATTATTGTTTTCAATTCAATTCATAGTTCAATTCTCTAATTTTATGTTTCATCACACTATTTCAATTTCAAAACCAAATAATAGGTCTGTATCAAGATCAAAACTTTCCAAATAATCATTCATTTAAAGCCATTTTTTATAAATAATCAATATCAAATATTTTTATCAAATATATTTTTATTTCAATCCATATTTTCTCAAATCCACCTAATATTTTCAAAGACTTTGAGAGAGGGTTTTATTTAACAATTCAATTTTTTTTTAAAATAATAATCTAAATCATATCAAATCAAAGTTAAGAAATAAATTGAAAATAAATTTAAATTAAAGAAATAAATTAAGGTTTCATGTATAGGGAAATAACTTATATAGCCACTTACCTTTAATCACACGATCAATCAATCACCTGAAATGGGAACCGCTAATGAAGAGTCCAAGGTGAGGAAGATCAAATAGGAATTCTATGGGTTAAAATCCATCAAATAAAATTTTAAATCCAACAACAACATAAGGATCCATCTATATCAAAGTATATAAGATAAGAAAGGAGGATTCCAAATCAATAAGATCACATTCACTAAAGAGCACATCCACTAACACTTAGATATGATAATAAAAGGGTTAAAAGAGTTAAAATCTACTATAGAGATCCTATGAAAGAAAAAGGGTTGGATTAAGTTAAATTAAGAGGTGATTATAATTTATAATGTCAGTTTTAAGACCTTAATTAATTTTTTGCGGGATTTAAAATCTCATCATAGTGTTTCCTAGGTTAGGCCAAATGATTATATAAAATATACACCAACCATTGGCTCCCTCTTGAGCTACTAGAGAACAAGTGCATGGTTTGGCTGCATGATTTCTAGACCATTCTATAACCATTATCTCCACACTATACTAAAATAAATAGTTTTAGGGGGGATACCACAGTATTTGTTATAACCATGTACCCCCCTTCAGAACCTCATGAAAATACAAATTTTTTTTGTTCTAATACATATGGTTTTCCCTAACCATGTTCCAACTGTACAAATCCCCAAAACCTTCCAAAATTTTCCAAAAGTCCCTAAAAAGAAACATTAAGAAACATTAAAAAAATGTATGATAAAAAAAGGTTAAAAGTACCTAAAATATAGTAGTAGTATGTTAAACAATTTGTAGTTCTGAATAACACACATTGTATGCTTTATAAGATGCAAAAATTAGGGTTTCATGTGAGTTACATATCATGAAAATTTAAATATTTGAATACCCACAACATGTAACCCATATTTGATTGATTGATGTGTACATAGAGTACACACCCAGAAGGTTGTCTAAACCATTATTCTGTGTGGTTTAGGGACACATGTCATACACCCTTTGGTGGGACATGACTTGAGTACTTGGGTAGTTCATTCCTAGTACATCTCATGACTCGACATGTTGTGTACTATTCCATATATGCTATGTATTTTATTTTTTAAGTTCCTTTTAAGGCTTCAGTGAATGATCTGGTAACTATTTAGGGATACATGAAGTTTCTCTATGGATAATTCCATGACCCCTTCAAAATAACTATTTTAGACCTATCTCATTACTTGGTCTCTGCATTGGAATCATGATTACACATATAATATATTATGTATACAACAAGAAGTTAATAGTGATCTTGAAGGACTTGAAGTAGGTGGTACACAATGGTCCTTAATGGTGGCAACTTCTAATGGTGCTCAAATTCTAAAGTTCATGGGTAGAGACTCATCTTTCCTTTTAAAAGATGATAAGTAGGACATATTTCATTTTTTGGGGATTATATTCTAATATTTTTATTTTATTTATTTATTATCACACTCTTATGGGTTATTAGAGGTTTTCCATTCATTTTTCACTTTGGTTACTTGATTAGTTATTTATTAACATACATTATTTTTGGTATGTATAGAAGTGTATGATATGTACAGGTGAATTGATATAAGTCCTCCCATATGTGTGATATACATATTTGATGTTACTCATAAGCCCCTGAAATATTGGAGGTGGTTTTGGTACTCTTAACATACTACCAACCTAGGTGAGGCCTTGGTAGGTTGGGCCATGTTATAATGGTATCAGATTGAGATATCCTATGGAAAAAGTTTGGAGTGATCAGTCATGTGAGGATTGGTATGGTATTTGGGGAAACCATGTTAAGGTTTCTTTAGTTCATCCCTCAATCTAGGGGCCTTACTGATAGTGCAACTAATGATGTATAAATATACTTTCACTTTGATAATTGACTTGTGAACTTGGTATGACGAGGCACATGTTTTAGGGAAAACAATGGTACATGAATCATATAAGAATGAGTTTTTTGTTTCCATATTCTTCTTGAGTCAGTTACCCAAATATTCTCTAACCGTGGTTCATCTTTTCAAACTATAGGATGCCTCTACATAGATAGTCAGTAAGGATTCTGATACATGGTAAAAAATATGATCAATTAAGTGATGATGATTTAGTTCAAATAATATTTTATGAGGTGTTTCCTTTAGGATAATAATAAACAACTATTCCACCCATTGAGAATTGAGTGGACCCACCTCCAATGGTTAAGGTGGATGCCCCATTCCAAGTTAATAAGCGGATCATTCCAGTAGTTTAGGAAGGGGACACACACAATTTGGATTTTATAAATGAGTTTTAAAGTTATAGTCTACCTAGGTTTATAGGTTGGATAAAACCATAAGCAGTAGAATACTGGATAGATTTGGTGGTTTGAGTGTTTTATATCATTCTGACCTATATAGATTATATGGTGGTTATCACGATTAGTCTTCTTCATGGTGCACTAGGATGATGGTGGAGTTTAATTTCTTAGACACATAATGAGAAAATACTTATATGGAATGAGTTCAAGCATCTCTTATGAGAGGAGTATGACCCAAAAAATTTCTTTGATGTGTATTTATAAGCATTTAAATTTTTAGAATGGGATGGTGAGCATTTTTGTGCATGCATCAAGGTTCACTGACCTCAGGAGATACCCCCTAGACATGTTCCACAACAGGTTCTTTTAGGATATGAAATTTGAGTGGGGACTTAACAGGGATATCTAGGCCAGTGTGGTACTTCTATTAATTCCCAACTATATTGAGGTGATAATCCAGGTCCTAGTATTATATAATTTATTGGCAGAAGAGAAGAAGGTGTCAGGAGTGGGAGATAGTCACTATGGAGTGGATTTGTCAACAATATGAATTCATGTCCAATATTTAGGGTCATGACACATAAAGAATCAAAATGTTCAGACTTAGATATAAAGATTAATAATATTTGAATATAGGAGTTTATCTAGTTATATATTTGGGCGGAGTTTATATACCATTGAGGGTCAATCTCACCTTGTGAGGGACTGTCTGACCCATCAAGTGGAAGCTGACGCATATGTTGTGGATATGCCTCCATGATAGAGGAAGTGACATGACTGGGGACCACCCAAGTATGGATATAGTGGCCCCCAAAGAAGTGTTTATGTTATAATAGCTATAATAGCTACATGATAAAGTTGACACTATGATATGATTCCACCGCCACCACCTCTTGTTCGTTCATGAAAGACTCAAAGAGTCGGTGAGCAGGGATAAGGACAATTATAGACCATTAAGGTATTTGATTAGGCAATGTGTGACATGATTCAAGGTATGATATGCACCTTTTATACATTTGACTTAGTGCTCATAGACATAGGAACAAACCATTATTTTATTACTTTATCCCTTTTCTAAGATCTTGAGATCTGATGGATCCCCTAGACCAATATTTTCTACTAGATACCCCAATTAGGAGTTATTTCATGATCACACACATCTCCTATAAGTATAAATTAGAACTTGGGTGAGAGAGGTTCTCTTGGGACCTCTATAAAGTTGTGATGAAGACTTATGATGTCATTCTTGGTATGAACTGGTTAATGGAAGTTCATTCTTAGATAAACTATCTCCATTAGAGGGTGAGATGTGTTTGTCAGACATGTTAGTATTTCCCTTTGTCAGTGAGAAATATTTCCATATGGGAAGTTCCAAACTCATGCGTAGGATATTAAAACCAATTCCCTATCTTCTATTCAATATAACCCATGGTTTAGTAATCCTAATGGATGTATGGATTCATGTATTGGTGGAGTATATAGTTGTTTTCCCTGAGGATGTACTTGATATAGATCCTTACGCGGAGGTTGATTTCTATATTAAAATGAACCATGGGACAAATATTATGTCTTGTTTAGTGTACTGGATGAACCTTGTTGATATTCATGATATGAGGGTTCCATTGGTGGATCTTTAGGTGAAAATATTTATAAGACCAAGTGTGTCCCCCTAAGCAGCACTGATATTATTCACCAAAAATTCATACAAGAGTTTGAGTTTTTTCATTTAACATCATCACCTAAATCAAGTGACAATAAAAAATAATTAATCTTTTATGAGGATTGATGATATTTTTAATCATATAAAATGTGTGGAGTGGTTATCAATGATCAAACTTAGATTGGTATATCAACAACTTTGAGTAAATGAGGAGGACATACTAAAGATCAAATTCTAATGTCTCTATGAAAATTTTGAGTTCTTTGTAATTCCATTTGGAATGAAAAATTACTTGATAGTGTTAATTAGGATTATGAACCATATCTTTCATCCTTAGAACTATTTTTTTCTTCATTGATGAAATACTTATTTATCATGCATTATAGGTAGAATGTGAAAATCAATTGAGGATGATCTTGGAAATATTTTGAGAGTATCATATACAGGGAAAGATCTCAAAGAGTAAGTTTTTGATTAAAAATTTCCACTTATCAAGAAATTTTATCTTAGAGGAATGAGTGGTTTTAGACCAAGACAGGATTGAGATAATATTGGATTAGGAGCCACCCAAGAGCGTGTCATAGGTATGCATATTTCTTGAATTGGATGAGTAGTACTAAAGTTTTGTAGTGTATTTACATATTATTTTAGTTCCTCTTACCACCTTAACATAGAAGGGGAATATATTTATTTAGTTTAAAAAAATATTAGAAGGAATTCAAGGAGTTATGATAGAGTTCAAATAAAACTCCAATTTGAAGACCGCTAGAGGAGGGAGTTGAGGACATGTTATTTTATGAAACCTCTAGAGCCAGTCATGATTTTTTTATGATGTTGGGGAAGGTTGTGATTTCATATCAATCATGAAAAATGTCACCCAATAAGTAGAGTTATATTACCCACAATTTGGACCTGAAAATGTCACTGTTAGACTAGAAGATTTGGTAATAATACCTTCTTGGTGAGTGATTTTTCATCTATTCTGATTATCTGAGCATCATGTATATCTATTTATAGAGAGATATTAACTTGATACAGAGGAATTGTCTATAATTACTGTAGGATTATGAATTTGAGATATTCTATACTATAGGAAAAGTGAATGTGACGGTGGATGACCTTTTTAGAAAACCCAATTCTCAGTTTTTAGGTGAGGTGTTAGAGTAGTTTTCCTCATTGCAGTTTTCCTTAGTAGATGAGGGTAGAGGTGCTTACCTTTAATCGATGATTGTAACCCCTACACTTCTTCATCATGAAAGGGAGGATATACTTAGAGATATTTATTTTAATATTCTATGTGAATAGATATTAAATGGATATACACCTGATGTATTTTTTTAATGTGGGGAGCACGTCATCCTCTTTTAAGGATGAATAATGGAAACAATTATGCAACATGAGGACACATTGTGGGAGATCCATACACCCCCTTATCGGTACATATTAGAGCAGAAAATATGTACCAAGATCTTTGGTGGCAGTTTTTTTGGATAGGGATGAATAGGGTTATTGTTGAGTTCATTTCCTAGTGCCTTACTCTTTGTTAGGTAAAGTTAGATTAACATGTCCCATTAGGATTGGTCAAACCCCTTAATGTTCCAGAGTGGAAGTGAAATGACATATTAGTGGATTTTGTGATGAATCTTCCTTAAACCTTGAGAGTTCATGATGATATATGTGCTATTATTTAATGCCTCTACAATTCTTCCAACTTCCTTTCTATTAGATAGAATAGTTAGGTGGAATGTTTGGGACACTTGTATGTGTAGAAGATCATCTGAATTCATGGAGTACCCTTAAAGATTGTTTCTGAAAATGATGATTTATTTATTTTTAAGAGAACCAAACATCACTTAAATAAATATTACATCATTTTAGATCAATATTAAACACATATAATAATAATACATGCTTGAGAACCTTAATGGTTTATTGACTTTATAGTTTAAATAAATAATTGACATATTTCATGAAAGATCTTCAACTTATCCAATAAAATTTTTCTCACATGTACCCTTCTTATAAATTTCCTACATAAAATCTTTCTTCATAACCCGGGTAAATTAAAATATAATATAAGGTGATCTTAGATGATTAGTATGGATAAATATGTGTGATATCAATGGATGATTATAAGTGAGTATAAGACAATCCTAAGGGTATAAGAACATGATCACAACTTATGAGATCATATCCAATAATTCATAAACCATAAAGCATGAGTCATGCAATAAGGATTTTTCATAATAAAATAAATGATTCATATGAGTGTGGAATCACGAATAATACATCATGATCTATGAGACCATATCATAATCATAAGTCATAAGTTTGGGGAATAAAAGTATGGAATAAACATAAGCATATAAATCATATGTCAAGGATTATCACTATGACATTCATCTTATAGTAGGCTTTGTATAACCACCCATGTACCATTTTAGGCTTGTGAAAACTACCCCTATTGGGCTTGTGATAATCACCTGTGTACCCTATTGGGTATGGGAAAACTTCCTATGTACCATATTGGGATTAGGAAAATGTCATGTTTACTATATTAGGCTTCAGCTAATCACCCATGTACCCTATTAGATCATGTGATATAAATCATTAACCAATGAATTAGAGGGATATAATGGATCCAACCACTAATTGATAATAAATATTTCATATTTATTCTCTAAGAACATAAAGTTATTCATCATTTATTCATAGTTTAATTAACCTATGAGAAAGAAATGGGTTTCAAGAAACATCATTAAAACATCATCATCATAATCCATTTAATTCCCCATTACCTTTATACCAAACATATTTTAAACTTTTTTGGTTTTCCTTTTTCATTTTTTGAGTTCTACCAAGAATGAATTGGGAGGATATCTGTAATGGTGAAGTTAGGGACTTTTTGGAATTTTCAGCATGAAACTTTAAGTTTTACTGTATGCTGGGGATTTACATGTTATGTAATGGGGTTAAAAGATGTGTAATAATCACCTAGAAAATACCATGAAATGGGTATACAACATGGAAGGTTATAAACCATTCACACCTTACACACAGTGTAAATATTAAAAATACTATTTTTAATAAAAGGCAATGGGTTTTTGAATATACGGGACACAACAATTACACGATGTGTAATTGTGTTGCACGTTATATAAAATCATGAGTGTTGGATTTAAGCAGGTGGATTATATGAAATTCATATTTTCTTCCTCTAGGTTTCCTTTATCTTGACCTAGATAATCTTTCTCGAAAATTCTGGTGTTTTCCTCTTCATATGGACCATCCATTCGATGAGGGATCATCATGTTAGTTGAGGTGTATCTATCTGGGTGAGAGGCCTTCCTGTATCTTTAATCTCTATCTCTCTATCTTTACTCCTTGAATTTTGATAGATCATCTTAGGATTTATGGATCTAAATTTGTTTTTTAAATATTTATTATAGGTTGAGTTCCCAGATCTTTCGAACCTTAGTTCTTCATTGGAGAGCCCCGTTACATGTTTTTATTTCCGTGATTAAATGTAGGTGGTTCCATTTAATATCATCCAATTTATTTAACATTGAATTGATTATTTTTTTAAATTACTTTAAATTGATTTGTGAAAACCCAATTCGACGTGAATTGGGATTGAAATTTATTAAGAATGTAATTTTGGGGAAAACCCCCAATTCCAGTGGAATTGGAATTTAGGGAATAATTTGAAATTGATAGAACTTGTGAATTGATTTTGAGAGTTTATTTTGAGAAAAAGGATTAAATTGAATTGATAAAAACCTATGGTTATTATTATTTGAAAAAGGCATGAAATGAAGAAAAAACCATGATTTGGTTTTGAATCTGTATTGGAATTTTGAAAATGAACATTGAGAAATTGAATTGTGAATGATGATTTATGTTAAATGAAATGATTTCAACCTTTTCACTTGATTTATTGAGAACATGTGAGTTTGAGTAGTTAGTGGGTTATTTGGGACAAGAAAGCTAGGATGATAATTCCATATAAATAGATTGAAGATTAAAACTCTTAAAGAAACCTAGTTTGGTAGATCTTATCCCTGAAGGGATCTTAATGAGTTCTATTCAGAATGAGTTTTAGGGGTTTATGTAGAAATACTAACCATGATCATTGATATGATATATTTTAGGATCCTATATCTAGAATTAATAGTTATTTAGGGAAGATGTCCATGGTGATTGTTGTGATGATTTTGATTATAAATTCCAATTATTTTGAAACTTCTTTACTCATGCCCAGTGATTTATATAAACTATTTTATATAAAGTGTTCATTTAATCAATGTTTGAAATGTTTTCCATCATTCTAAAATGAAAAGATGATATGTTTTAAATATGAAATTGTATTTCCATTCCCAATTTTATTGAAATTGAAAGCATGTTTTGGTTAATCCTTATGGAATCTTATTATATAACACTTGGTGAGACCCTACTGGTATTTTTAACACACACTGTAACTTTTTCTTCAGGAATTTTTAGATTTTCTCCTATGAGATCTGAGTAAAGGGAAATAACTTCATGGAGGAGGTTGATGTTCATGATACCTTAGTACTTGGAGTGATGTTTCCATTAGGATGTTTGAGTCATTTTGTCTATTCTCTGAGTACTTTGATGTTGTACTATTTGTTTTTTGATATACCAATTTGGTTTCTGGTACTATATCTTTGATGACTTTTGAGCATACAGATACCAATATTTATCTTCTTTTTTTTTTGGAAAATTTGTTCCCTCTTTTATCTTTTATGATTCAATTTTCTATTCACCAACCCATGGGGACCGAGATTTCACTTCGTGCAATGTTAGTGCTAGATCAGTTATCAGGATAGAAGTGTATCTAGGAGGGTTCATGAAAAAGTGGCATCAAAGGTCTAGGCTGAGAATATTTCCTTGATGTTAGTATGCAGTTTCAGATCTTATCAAGACTTAGGAGGTAGTTTAGGTTGAGTTCCTAGCCAATATCATCATAATAAGCCTTAAGTATCCATGAATGGTGTAAGAATGGTTTTTTGATGATTAGTTATTTCCTTTTCCCTGATTTTGATTTGGATATTTATAGATCCAAATTTTATTTATATATCTGATGGGATTCATTTTCATGTTTATCTTGTTGAAGTTGTTGATATGAGTAATCTTATTATGTATTCAATTTTTTTGTTGATGTTGGGTAGCATCATTCACATGATAAGATGAATAAATTTAATGTCTTAGGAAGATACCGAGGAACCATAATGAGAAAATCCTCCCATGGACCTAAATCCGGTTGAGGTTGTTGTGTGTGTTGTCCAAGATCTGAGACAAGCACCTGAACCCATTCTAATTTAGGCTCTAGTTGTATAAACTCAGAGGGATGAATCTAGAAATCATTCCTAGGAGTTCCTTCTCCAAAATCCACAAGAGTTCCAAGGATTTAATAATCCTTAAGAGGATGAGGATTGGTTGAAAAATATTGAGATTCTTTTTTTATTTATTGGAAACTCTAAAAGATATTAAGGTGAAGCTTGCAACCTTTAAGATAGAGGGACTTATCAAGATATGGTGGTACTTGATGGTGATGGAAAAGAAGCACAATGGTTTTGAGTGTAATGAATTATAAGTTATCTTCACTAACTATTTCTATCAAGAGTCTAAGGTGCTAGCTAAGGCTATGGTGTTTTTCAAATTTGAGCTCGATAAAAGGACCATGATAGAATATGTGGAATGATTCACTGAGCTTATTTAGTTTACACATGACATTGCATCTAATAAGAAGATTAAGACTTCACGGTTCAAGATGGTACTTTGATATGATATTCTTTATTAAGTTTTATTACTAAATATTTATTCTCATACTAACATTATGGGTATGGCATTGATGGTTGGACATGATCTAGCTGATAATTCTGGGTTTATATGAGTTCATTTTTCTCCCAATGGTTGTTATGTGAGTTCTCATAAAGGGAAGAGAAAGTGTGATGAGACTCATGGTGGATCTTGATATCAGGACTCTTCTAGACATTATGTAGTGCTTGGATGAGGAATTTTGACTTTATTCTTGTGTGTTAATCATGGTGATTCGAAAATATTTTTCACTAAGGAACCCAAGATATGCAATTCCTATGGTCATTTAAGATAGTTTTAGATGTTCTGTTATATCTATTCTATTCCATGTAGTGGAATGAAATCATAAGCACCAAAAAGTACTATGGTTCAATCATATGATTCATGATCTAAGGGGTTCCAACCATAAGTATCTGGAATTAAGATTCTTTATGCAGTGGAAGAATATCTATTGGAAGCAGATATGACTCCATCAACTGTGAAAGGTACCATCACTATAAATTCATATTTAGTGACTTCATTATTTGATATTGGTGAATGTCACTCATTTATATTAACTTGTATTGTAAAATTGTTAAATATTTCTATAAACCTTTTGTCTTATGTGATTGATACTACTACACCCCTCATATGAAAGAGAGATAAGGGTCTCATTTGTCATACTTTTGTGTTATCTTTATCAAAGATTGATATTACATGGGAATTTATAGTTCTCAACATGAAACCTCTTGATATCATTTTTGGGACGAATTATATCATTGTTTTTAAGTATGAATTGACCATTATTATCAATAGTTATTCTTTATTGTGCTCGATGGGGTGTGAAATATCTTTCAAGGATAATGGGACCCAAGGTCGAGTAGAGATGAAACTTTTTATCTAGAGTTGGGGAAAGTAATACCAATGTTTAATTTTGATCTATAGTGATAATATTTGATTAATGAATTCACTCCAGTGGTCATTGAGTTTCTTGACATTTTCCCTTTTGACATTTCTGGTTTTCCACCGGTAAGGGAGGTAGAGTTTTCTATTGATTTAGTATCAGGTACTCAACCGACATCTATTACTTCTTACCACATGGAGCCAACTAAAATGAAATATTTGAGTACTCAGTTGGATGATCTGTTAAATAAAGGATTTATACACCTAAGTGTGTCACATTGGGTGGATCCTATTCTCTTTTCTAAGAAAGTTGATGGAATAATTTTCCTATGTGTTAATTACCAAAAACCCAATCGAGTTATAGTAAAGAAAAAGTATCAGTTTCCATGGATTGATTATATGTTTGACATGTTGAATGGGGAGAAGTGGTTCTCAAAGGACAATATTAAATATGGTTATTACCAGTTTAGAATAAAAGAATATGAATTTTATGAAACCACATTCTGAAGAATATATGGTCACTATGAGTACCTTTTCATGCCATTTGGTCTAAAAAATTATCCTGTAGTATTTATGGATTTTATGAATAGTATCTTCCATGAGTGTCTTGATACGTTCATGGTGGTATTTGTAGATAAAATACTAGTTTACTCTAATAATGATGTGGATATTATGAATCATCTGAGAGTAGTTATGAAACTATTAAGAAATCACTGACTTTATGCGAAGCTGTCAAAATGTTATTTCTAGATTCGGGAAGTGATGTTCTTGGGACACATAGTCTCAAAACATGGTATTTCAGTTGATCCTAAAATGGTTAATTTTGTTATGACATGGTATAAACCATATAATGTTTTCAATATTTATATATTCTTGGGTCTAGTAGGGTATTATCACTAGTTCATGAAGGATTTCTATAAATTGGCTTCTTTGAAGTCTAATATAACTCATAAAGGTGTGAAGTTTTATTGGGATGAGAAATTTCAGAGTTATTTTTTTGAGCTAAAACATATTTTGAATTATGTGCTGGTGTTGACTCTTCTAGAGGCCAGGCATGGCTATGTGGTCTTTTGTGATGCATTAGGTTCAGGCTTGTGTTGTTTTCTTATGCATGGTGATCACAACGTTACCTATGGATCTTGATAGTTTAAGCCACATGAGAAGAATTATCTAACTCATGACCTTGAACTTGTATTTTTGATGAACTCACTTAATAGTTAGTAGAATTAATTTTTCATAGAAAGGTTTACCATTTATTCCTACCACAATAGCTTGAGTTATATCTTATCTAAAAAATATTTGAATCTGTACTAGAGGTGTTGGGCGGTGTACCTACAATATTTTGATTTGAAAATCATCTATACCTAGGGGAAAGAGAATTTCACTATTGATGCATTGAGTAGGAAACTTCTATCCCATTCCATGAATGAATCATCAGAAGAGTGGAACTTGATGGATCATTTTTCACTGTTTCATATTGTAGTTTAGTAAATAAGGGCCAAGGTTGTATTGGATAGTGTTCCATTGGAATCTGATCTTCTCGAGATAGTTCTCTAGGAATAGAATATTGATGATAAATTTTTTAGAATTAGAGACTATATTTATGGTGGGGAGACCATTTCTAAGCGTTCATTCACCATGGAGGGTATTCTATGTTTTCATAATTGGTTTTTCATTTCATTTCCTATGAGGAATATATGATGTAAGATTTCCATAATTCCTTGTAGGTTTTGAAACCAGGAACTAAAAATATGTTTTATGATATTCAAAGATGATTTTGGTGGCTAGGTATTAAACGAGATAACAATGATACTTTTTTTTCATTTATATACTTGCTAACAGGTCAAGGTTGAGCATCAAAAGCCTATGGGTTTACTTCAGCCACTTCATGTGCTAACTTGGAAGTGGGATGATATCTCTATGGAATATTTGGTTGGATTTCTATATACCTAGATATAGAAGAATTTTATATGGATTGTGATTGATAGGATAACCAAATTAGATCACTTTATACCCATTCAAGATAAAACAAAAGTTGAGGAGATGGGAAATCTCTATGCGATATATATTGTTCATCTTTATACAGTTCTATCTACTATAGTATCTAATAGAGATCAATGTTTTACCTCTATCTTTTGGATTTTCTTTTAGGAGGTATTATAATATCATATTCATTTGATTATGGCATACTATCCACATAAGGATGGATAAATAGAAGGATCTATATATATTCTTGAGGATATATTTCATGTTTACCTCCTCGATTTTTGTGGGGATTGGGATGAACATTCAGGACTGGTTGAGTTTTCTAATAACAATATTTAATAGTAAAATATCAAAATGGATCATTTTGATGCCTTGTATGGAAGACTATATAAATCTCTATTGTGTTGGTTGAAGATTGGTGGAAGTTATTTTTTTGGACCAATCTTGGTCCAAGAGACATCAATTTAGATTAAATTGATTCATTAGAGGATGTTGATGGCATAGAGATAGTGTAAATATTTTGATGATCATCATAATAGACCATTGGAGTTTTCATTTAGTGACAATGTGTTCTTGAAAGTTTCACCTTGTTGAGACCATTGATGTCTTGGGAGGAAAGGGAAGATTACTCCTCATTTTTTGGGACCTTTTGTAGTTGTTAAGTAGGTGGGGAAAGCATCTTATTGGTTATAATTTTTTCCATAGTTGAAGATGATACATAATAATTTCCATGTAAAAAAACTATGAAAGTATCTTTCTAATACATCTCATGTTATGAGTTGGAGTGATCTTGATGTTGATCCTGATTTATCTGTAACTGAGCGTCCAGCCAGGATAGTTGATTCTGAGACAAAGGTACTTAATGAGAGGATGATACCTTTGGACCGAGTACTGTGGTATCATGGTTATGATTCATATGAGATATGTGATCATGAGGCACTGATGAGAGATTAGTGGCCTCACCTTTTTGATATGGAATATTCTTGACATGATTTTTTGGGACAAAAAGTTTCTATTGTCAGGAGGTTGTAATTCCCTGTTACCTTTCTAACAGGTATATTTTAACCATTTTTTGGTTTTCCATTTTGATAGGTTGAATTATATAGATAAGTAATTGGGAGAAACCTATAATGGTGAAATCAGGGATTTTTTGGAATTTTTATCATGAAACCTACAGTTTTGGAGTCTGTTGGGGATTTACACATCGTGTAATGGAGTTACATGATGTGTAATCATCGCCTAGAAGATATCACGAAATTGGAAAAATTAATGAAAGTTTACACACTATGAAAAAAATTACATTCCATATAAATATTTAAAGTCATATTTTAATTAAAAGACGATGGGTTTTTCAGCATATATGGGACTCAAAAATTACCTGATGTGTAATTTGGTTTCACACCATGTAAAATCTAGAGTATCAAATTTAAGCAGTTGGATTGGATGAAATTATTATTTACTTACTATATGTTTCCTTGATCTTGACCTAAAGACTATTCCTAGGTTATTTTTGAGTCTTCCTCTTCCTTTGAATCATCTGTTCAGTGAGTGATCATTATGTCGTATGCATTTCATCTTTTTGGGTGAGAAGCCTTCCTATCTCTTCCATATATCTCTCTCTCTCCTCCTTATATTTTTTATATATCATCTTGGTATTGATGGATCTAAACTCTGTGTTATTGAATCACAATTATAGGTTGATTTCATAGATCTTTTTCATAACTAACCTAGACTTTTTCACATATTTTTACATGATTTTAAACATAAATATCCATGAAATAAAAAATAAGGATAAAAAATTATAGCGCCTTTGTAAGACTAGGCATATAATAGAAAGACATGAAAATATAGAAAAATAATTTTATTAATATTGATAATGATATCCTAAATCCATTTGAGCTCCTATAACTACATTGGATAACCCTGGGAATACATAAATATCAAGGATGAGTTAAAAATCCCAGTAAGGGGAATAAACATGGGAATAAAGCATAACACATGGGTTTGAAGGCATAACATGATAAAATAAAAGGAATGGATCATTATTAAAAATGTTTAAGAATAAACTATAGAACATGGAATCATATGATCATGACAATATTATAATTTTTAAGACAAATAAAAAAAGACATAAACATGAGTCAAATCTAACTACTAAGACTATATTACTTGGTGGACAAAGTCCCATAATGGATTAGGTTTACTCCCTAATCCCATAAAAGTTGCCAAATGAGACTAAAACTACCCAATGCATTGAATAACTATTTGGGTTCACCCATAATAACATGTTAATGCATATACATTCCATATAAATACTTAAACATAAGGAATAAACATAAGGGTCACCTATGGAAAGAAATGGGAATTGTAATCATGTCATAAAGCATAACCAAAGGGAATATAAAAATTGTATCCATGAAATAAAGTATTAAATAATTTATGAACAATAATAAAGTAAAAATAAGAATATATCATGAATAATTATCTCCAACTAAATTTATTACATGAAAAAGAGCATTTAGGAAACATTAGAAATGAGTCAGTTTAACATGATTTTAGGGAAACAATAAAGAGTCTTTAAAGAGGATAAAAGAATAATTGTTTTCATAAAACCATAAATTAACTAAAATAGTTTTTCATGATACAATTAATGATTTTATAAAAATATTGGTGGATTAAATATATTTATATAGTGTACTTGAAAATGGGTAAGAAATGGAGAATTCCCCTTCAATCAAGCTTGCTTATCGAGAGGAATTGAGAAGGGGACCTTATAAAAAATGGATCTCCACATAAAAGAAAGATAAATTAAGCTATATAAACTTTTTTGGAACATATAAACCGAATTTAGGAGAAGTATATAATAATAAAGAAGAATTAAATTGGGGTAAAGAGAGAAAATCATAACCCAAAGGAAAAATTGGAGGCTTAGAGAGATCCCTCACATTTTGTCTGAAATCATTATTCACTTGAAATTATTGTCCTAGATAATCAAATTAGATTAATTAATTACTTAATTATGAATATATTATACATTTATTTGATTTATTATAATTTTATTAAGTTTATTTATGGCCATTTTATGAGTTATAAAGTTCAATTTTGTCGTTCCATGAGTGTTTGTTTTCATGGTTTCATTGTCGGTTTACTTGTATATAATTATAGAAGTTCATTTAAAAGGAGAATAATTAAACAAAAGTGAAATTATATGGTATTAATTCACTTATAAATGTTAAATGGTCCCATATTTAAATTTATTTTATGGTATGAGGATGATTCATTTAATAAAATGTTAATGCTAAATGTTTAGTTTATTTTGAAAAAACTTTTCAATCATCTTGAGATAGTTATATTTTAATTAATATTATATAAATATATTAGTTCCAAAACATAAAAAAAGTTATAATATATATATTAAAATCTTTTTTAACCATTATAATGGTTTTATGACTCTATTTTAAGGTATTAATGAAAAATAAAAACTCATCATCTAGGAAGGTGGTGAACTGACATATCCCAGATGATGTTTTTATTTTTAGAATAAAAAGAGAAGATATGATATTTGATGATTAATATTAAATTAACAAAATAAAATTTATAGTATATATATAATATTGGATTTATAATTCCACTTTTTATTAATGATTTTAAGATAGGATAAGAAAAGAAAATAAATTAAATGATAAAGATTGAGGATTTTACCCATTGAATGTCGTCTCCATGAGAACCTCCTTAAGAAACTTGGGTTTGGTCTTTTGCTGAGACCAGTAGATCTTCAACATGGAGAAGAGTATTAGGAAAGAAATTTGGTAGAATATTTATAAGCTACAAGGATTATAGGTGTGAGGAGAAGGGGTGGTGAGGGGTGATATTTATAGGGGGAGGAGAGGAGTGTTTTTGATCATTATATTCATTAATTTATTATTTTGGATCAAGACTGTCAATAGAGTTGATTTCTATAAACAAATTCAACAAATAGTTCAGTAGAGTTCTAACTAATGGGTTCTTACATCATTATTACATTTTCCATGACTCAAAAATTCATATATTTAGATTATAATGTTAAATACTGAAAATTACCATATTTCACTATTCACTAAAAATTCAACTTTTTTAGGAAAATCCCAAAAATTCATGATAACCATTTTTAAAAGTTTATATTTCAAAAAAGGAGTTCATTTTTTGAGGAAATTTTCTAAATATTATAAATTTATTTTTTAAATAAAATCATCATTTATTAAAAAAACACCAATTTTAATATTATAATTGATTTTATAAACCTTTGAAAAATTATTTATGGTCTCATAAAATTTTCTAATAATTATAATAAAACACCATATTAATTTATAAAATCGTTTTATGAAAGTAAATTTTATTTTAAACCATTATATTACTTAAAAAATAAAAAATAAAATATTTACATTTTACACAAATACCAAAACTTAATTTATCATTGTAAAACATCTATTTACTTATACCATGATATAAATATATCATATATTCATTTATAAGATAAGTAAATTTTATTTTATACTTTATAGGTGAGGTTACTATTCTAACAACAAAATTACTAATCTTAATAGTTAGATTACTATTCCAATGGTCTGATTTATAATGGTCATATAGGTTCCTTAATTTATATAAACACCACTTATTTCACTCACTTATAATTTCTCTCAAGGTTATATATTTTCATCTAAAAATGAATATTATATTATTAACATTATGTTTTATTTATATATATTTTTCATGTGTGTTTTCATTCTAGTGGATCAAGCAGATCCAAAATTTTCCATTCTTATTATCTTATTTTCTATTTATTATCCCACTGTAATATTTGGAATTATTATTGGTTTATTTTATAAATAAATTTTCATTATTCATTTAAGATAATAATATTTTTTTGGTTTCTCTATGTGATGTTTTTGATTTATAATTACATGACATATTTATAAAAAGGAAAATTCCATTGATAAAATTTTGTGTTGTTATATTCTTCCCCCCTTATGAAATTTCACCCTCCAAAATTTGTTTTATACAATAAGGTGAAAGCAGATGAGGTAACTTATCCTTCATCTCTTCCTCTCATTCCCATTTTCCTCTTCGTATTTATGGTTCCTCTATAGTACTTTGACAATGTGAGTAGTCTTGTTGCATAGAACTTTATCTCTATGGTCCAAGATCTTCACTGTATACTCCTCATAAGAGAGATCACTTTCCAACTATACCACCTATGAATTTAGTACATGTGAGTTATATGGTATGTAATTCCTGAATAGGGATACATGGAATACATCATGTACTTGAGACATGGTTAATGGAAGTGCTAGTCAATATGCCACAACTCTACTGCGATGAAGAATCTCAAAGGGGATGATATACATGGGATTTAGTTTTCCCTTCTTCCCAAATATCATGAATCTCTTCCATAGAGACATGAGGAGGAATAAAATGTATCCAATTTCAAACTCTAGGTACTATCGATAATTTTCTTCATATCTCTTCTGTTGAATTTGGGCTTCCCTGATGTGCTACAGAGTGGTCTTCACCTTTTCTACCATTTTTTGACTATTTCAGGTCCCATTAGATTACATTACTTGACTTCATCCCAACATTCTAGTGTTCTTCATCTTTTACCAAAAAGGGATTCATATGAATCCTTTTTTCTAAATGGACCAAAGGCATTTTTTATTGATTTTTGATAACCCCACTTTCAAGGGATTAGGTGGAACCCTAAGAAGGCCCGTAGGCTTAAAAACTACACGACACATAGGTATTATGAAATATATATACTATAATTGTAACTGCTCCTCCCCATCTTCTTCATCATGATATCATCTCCCCACCTTTGCGTGGATTGTTCATCTAGGCTTCCCGTGCATGAAAAGGCTAGTCCCAATGGAAATACAATGCCCTTTCTTTCTGAAAAATCCTCTTAACTTCCGCTTTGGTGAATGCACATGCTCTGAATCCCCATATGGAGTCTGCTCCTTGTATAGTATGACTAGTCATTCAAGCACAATTTCAAGTGGCCTGAAGTCCTTGAGGTGGCCCTAAATCCTTAAAGAACTTGAGGCCCAAACTGATGGCCCGAAATCCCAAACAGATGAATAGTTCTAGCAACTACAATATAGAATAGTGCCTTCTACAGTACCTACTATAGTACTACTACAGTAACCCAAGAATTATGTCTCCACCCAGTTTTGAACTTGGGTCTCTTAGATGCACTTGCCGAGACCTCACCAACTGTGATGAAGCTCTTGTACAAAACTTGTGTAAGGTTAATTCTTGACTACCACTGCCCCCCCGCTAGGGCCTAGAGTGCACTTCACATTACCCCTCTAGGCATATGGATTTGAATTTCCCTGTGTACAATATGTATAGTGTCTAAGTCTAGAGGGACTTGAGCCTGGTCTAGTTCCCACAGAGAGAGAGGGGTACAACTTGGGGTACCACTCGGCTAACACCCCATGGAAAAATCATGTGTAAAGTTAACACTCGACTCCCACTAGGTGCCCCACATGGCCCCATAGCATGCCACCCATTCCCTAGCAAGGCAGATGGCTTTGAATCACCCTATGAATAATATGCACAATATCTGAGTTTGTCGGGACTCAAGCCTAGGCCAGTTCCCATGAAGATCGAGGGGAAAATGTGTGTAAGGTTAACACTCAACTCCCACTAGGGGGACTCATCAGGCCCCAAAGCACACCGTATATTCCCTAGCTAGGTAGATGTCTTTGAATAGATCTGTGCATAATACACACAGTGGCTGAGTCTGGTGGGACTCGAGTCTGGGCCAGTTCCGATGAAGAGTGAGGGGTACAACCAGTAGGTACCACTCAGATAACACCCTATGGAAAAAATATGTCTAAGGTTAACGCTAGACTCCCACTGGGAGACCCTCATGGCCCCAGAGCACGTCGCATGTTCCCCAGCTTGGCATATGGATTTGAATCTCCCTATACATAATACGTATAGTGTCAGAGTCTAGTAGGACTCGAGCCTGGGCCAGTTCCCAAGAGAGACAGGGGTACAACCAATGAGTACCACTCGACTAACAACCCATGAGCTTCATATTAATCAATTTGGATTCTTGATTGGAAACTATTATTTTAAGAGAACTTGACCAGTGGAAGATGTTGATCCCATCCTCCTTTGACATCCATAGAACATGATCTCAACATATCTTCTAATGTCTAAATAATTTTCTCATACATGACACAAGTTTGAGGATGATAAGACGCATTGAAGTTCATCTTCGTGCTTAGAGAATGTTGGATAATTTTATATAACATGGAGTTAAATCTTGAACCATGATCAAATATAATCTATAATGGTACTCTAGGAAGCCTCACCACATCCCTGATGTATATATGTGAATGTTCGTCAAATTGAAAGTCCTCTTGAATTTAAATAAAGTGAGTAGACTTTATAAGATGATACATAATGAACCATATAGCATTATTTTCTCTAAATGTATATATAATTATATTGAAAAAGTCCATAGTGATGTTTTACCATTTTCATGTAGGCATGGGTAATAGTTGCATCATCCCCTTATCCTTTTTTCCTTTCATCCTTCACTTGCTGACATACCAGAAAATTTGATGCATATTCCCTGATCTCCTTAATAAAATTGTACCACTAATAGTTCTCTTGGAGATCTTGATACATCTTTGTTCTCCCTATGTGAATAGAGAAGGTAGAGATATGTGAATCATTCAGAACCTCTTTCTTTATTCAAAATGTAGTCTTGTGAATATCTTCCTTATTCACCATTAAATAGTGACATCTTGACTGAAGGTCCACCTTAGAGAAATAATTGGCCCCACATAGTTGATAAAAAAGTCACTTATCCATTGTAGGTTATAATTTTTCTTTATCATGATTTTGTTGAGATCACAATAATAAATGAAGAGGTGCATTGATCTATCCTTCTTCTTGACAAATAGGACTGGCACACCCCACATTGAAGCACTCAGGCATATAAAACCCTTGGCTAGATTATCTTATAACTGATTATTTAGTTCCTCTAACTCAATGGTTTCTATACTATAATAATTATTTGGTATAGGAAGATATCTAGGTATAATATCAATTGAGAAATTAACCTCTCGGTCAAAAGGAAGACCAGACAATTCTTTAGGGAACACATTAGAGTAGTCCCTCACAATGGGAATGCCTTCGAGCATGATCCTATATTTTGTCTCAATAATTTAGCTAGATATGATTTCTCATACTAAAATAATATCCACAATTGAGATGATGATTATGAAGGAGATTCATAATCCTCCTTAAACTTGTATAGAATTGGGGGATGTCTTGGGATGTGAAGAGTGATCTACCTTTCTTGATAGTCGATGTTGTCTTTGTATAAATATTTCCAATTCATGTCTAATATAACATGAAACTCCACCAAAGGATGTAAGATAATATTTACTAAGAGGATTATTCCACAAATATTAATTAGGGAGGATTTATATACTTTAGATGAAATAATTTCCCCATTCCCTGTTCTAAAAAATAACTCAACTTCCATATTTTGAGGTGTTGTTTGAATAGTTATACTAACATTTCGAGATATAAAAGAATGTGAGAACCAGAATCAAATAGAACATTCACTATTATTGATTGAATAACAACATACCTATTACTACATAATTTTCAGGCTCCAACTCAATATTAGTGATAACATATTCCCTTCCTTGATTCCTTGGAGTTTGTTATTGTTTATTGTCTCTGAAAATCCTTGGATTAGTGTATTGAATCACATAATTCCCATGTTCATTATAGTTGAAACACCACACTATAGGTTGTGTTTTGATCTGAACCTTATTTTTTGTTCAACATTATAGGTATTCTTAAAATATCATTGACAATAATTTGTACAATTCCCCTTTATTCCACATTTAAAGTATCTCATGATTCTATTTAGATATTTTTTGGGATTCTTATTCCCACACTCTTGACACATGATATGTTGGGTTTTCTTTCCTTCATGGGATTTATCTACTAATACTCCCATATTAAACACTATTTTCCTCTTTTTATCTCTGATCCCATCATACCCGTAAGAGTCTCCAATATCTATTTCCACCTTAAGGTAATAATGAACAATCTATTCATAACTGTCAAAGTCTTAAATCAAAAAATATTTTATAGACTCAACTTTAATACACTGATAAAGTGATCCACATTAATTTCAGTGTCCATGAAAAATCTAGAGTCATATCATGCAGGCCTTATAAATTTTTCCTCATATGACTTGATAAATTCATTTTCCTTTTACTTCAGTCTGAGGAACTCTCTCTTCATCTTAAGATAGAGAGTTTAGGGAAAATATTTATTGAAAAATATTTTCTAAAATACTTCCCAATATATGGAATTAATTTCCTCTTTAGACTTTGTTTTCATTATCATTTCCCACCACTGATTAGCTTCCCCATCAAAATGATAGACCACCAACACGACTTTCTCTTCTTCTAAGCATTGAGGGATATAAGATATATTCTTAGTGGATTTAATCCATTTTTCTGTGACTAGGGGATCAAAAGATCCACTAAAGATAGGATGTCTTGGTCATATAAATTATTCAACCACAAATATATATTAATTTGGACAAGAAGGGAATTATTCATTATTCAAGTTATTATTTATAACTTGATCTAAGTGGGCCAGTACTTTCATGAAGTTCTGGGCCCCCATTCACACCAGGTTTGGCATCTCATTGGGGAAATTGTCACATTTAATATCACATTTATTGTTAGAAAGGGTTCTCATATTTCAATCCATTAACTAATACAAATAAATAAAATACAATTAAGGAAATTAAATACTTAACTAATAATCATATAAAAAAAGAAACATTGAATATAGAAGGATAATATTATAAATTAAAAGTATATCCTAACTTGTGATTTTATAAGTTTCAATCTAGGTTATCCATAGTGAGGGAATTATACATAGGGTTTTTACTATAGTTTTATAGTCATAATCCCCAAAAATAAATATATCATTATATGATACTAACTATAATGACCCAATACTTTTACACAGATTTTTAAATTATTTTAAGGATAAATATCCAAGAAATAAAAACCAAGGATTAAAAAGTATAGTGTCTTTGGAAGACTAGGTACATAATTGGAAGACATGAAACTAAGAGAAAACACCATTTTATTAATATTCATAATGATCTCCTAACTCATTTTGAGCTCCTATAACTGCATAGGATAACCTATGGAATATATAAAAAAAATGGACAAGATAAAAATCCTAGTAAGGGAATAAAAAAGAGAATAAAACATAGTATATGAATTATAAGTCATAAAATGATAACATAAAATGCATGGATCATGAATAAACATGTGGAAGAATACCATATAGAAAATATAATCATATTATTATCAAAATATTGGAATTTAGAAGCAACATATAACATGACATAAACATTAATCAAAGCTAACTTCTAAGACTATATCACATGGTAGACAAAGTACTATAATATATTAGGTTTACTCCCTAATCCCATATATGACATATCATGAGAGTAAACATTAAACAATTAATTGGATCTCAAAATGGTTGCACCCATCATAAAATTTTTATACATATGTGTTTCATAAATAAATTAAACACAATGAATAAACATAAGGGTCACCCATGGAAAGAAATGAGCATCGTAATCATGACATAAAGCATAACGAAAGGGCATATAAAAATGGTATAAATGAAAGAAAGGATTAAATATTTTTGGAAAATAATAAATTAAAAATAAGAATATATCATGAATAATTATTTACAACTAAAGTTATTACATTAAAAAGAGTGTTTAGGAAACTTTATAAATAAGCCGCTTTAACATGGTTTAAAGGAAAAGAATAAGGAGTCTTTAAAGGGGATAAATGCATAATTGTTAACATAAAACCAAAAATTAACTAAAATATTTTTTCATTAGAAAATGTGTGATTTTATAAAAATATTGGTGGATTAAAATAGTTTTTGGTGTGCACATGAAAATATAAGTAGAGAAGTCCCCTTTAATTGGGCTTTCTTATTGAGAGGAATTGAGAAGAGAACCTTATAAAACATGTATTTTCACATTAAATAAAGATGAATTGAGATATGAAAACATTTTTGGAACATATAAAAATAATTTGAGAGAATTTAATAATAATAAATAAGAATTAAATTTGGTTAAAGAGAGAGAACACATAACCCAAAGGAAAAATTAGAGGTTCAGAGAGATCCCTTACCTTATGTCTGAAAGTATTTTGCACTTACACCTAATTTATTAGATAATAAAATTAGATTAATTAATTAATTTATTATAAAAATATTATACATTTATTTTATTTATAATTTTATTAAGTTCATTTATGGCCATTTCGATGAGTTATAAAGTTCAATTTTGTCATTCTAGGAGCGTTCGTTTTCATGGTTTTATTGTCAGATTACTTGTATATATGGAAGTTATTTTCAAATGGGAATAAATATCCACTGGTGAAATTATATGGTATTAACGAACTTTTATAATTTTAAATTTTACCATATATAATTTGGTTTTCTGGTATGAGGATGATTCATTTGATAAAACATTAATGATAAATATTTAAATTATTTTGGCGGTTTTTCAGTCGTCATGAACTAGTTTTGTTTTATTTAATATTATATGAATATATTTGTTACAAAACATGTAAAAAGTTATAATATAAATATTAAATTCTCTTTTAACCATAATAATGGTTTTATAACCAACCTTGAAGAAGGTAATGAAAAACAAAAACTCATCATTCCGGAAGGCGGTGAACCGATTTACCATAGATGATGTTTAAGTTTTTAGAATGAAAGGAGAATAGATGAAATTATATGATTGAAAATCCATTAAAAAATAAAGTTCCTATATATATATAATAATAGAGTTACCATTCCACTTTTTATATGGAAGTTTATGATATGATAAGAAAATAAAATAAATTAAAAGAACAATATTGGGGATTTTACCTTTTGAATGATGTCTCCTTGAGAACTTTCTTAAGGCATTTGGATTTGTTCATTTTTTGAGTCTAAAAAATATTAGACATGGGTAAGAGACTTAGGAATGTAATTGAGAATACTATCAAGACATAAGGCTTAGAAGGTGTGAGGAGATGGGGTGGTGAGAGGTGATATTTATAGGGAAAGAGAGGAGTGTTTTTGATTATTATATTCATTAGTATATTATTTTGTCTCAAGACTATCAATTGTGTTGATTCCTATGAATAAATAATATAAATAATATAGGAAAGTTTAAAATAATGGGTTCTTGCATCATTTTTACATTACCCATGACTCAAAAATTCATGTATTTAGCTTATAATGTTAAATACAAAAAATTATCAAGTTTCACTACTCACTAAAAATTCATCTATTTTAGAAAATACAAAAAAATTTACCCTAACCATTTTTTGGAATTTATATTTAAAAAATGGAATCCATTTTATGAAAATAATTTTCTAAAAATCAGAAATTTAATTTTTAAATAAAACCATCACTTATTAAAAAAATACCAATTTTAATATTATAATCAATTTTATAACCCTTTGAAAAATTATTTATGGTCCCATAAAATTTTATAATAATTAAATTATAATAATATTAATTTATTAAATCATTTTATGAAAATAATTTTTCTTTGAATCATTACATTTCTTATAAAATTTCAAATAAATTATTTACATTTCACAAAAATATCAAAACATAATTTATCATTTTTAAAACATTTATTTACTTTTACTAGGATATAAATATATCATATTTTAATTTATAAGATACCTAAATTTTATTTTATACTTTCACAGTTGATGTTACTATTCTAATAACCATATTACTATTCCTAATTGTTAAATTACTATTCAAATGGTTAGATTTAGAACACCATATAGGTTCCTTAATTTCTATAAATACTAATTATTTTATTAAATTATAATTTATCTTAAGTTTATATATTTTAATATTAAAATTTAATATTATATTATTAACATTATGTTTTGTTTCTACATATTTGTTCACGAGTGCAGTCATTCTAGTGGATTGAGAAAATCCAAATTTTTCTATTCTTATTATCTTATTTTCTATTTATTATATGGTTTTAATATTTGGAATTCTTATTGGTTTTATTCATTTATGAGAATGTTATTTTTTTGGTTTTTCTATGTGATGTTTTTGATTTATACTTATATGACAAAATTATAAGAGGGGAAATTCTAATGATAAAATTCTGTGTTGTTACATTATGCACCTTCATTCTTCATTAGAGAGTCTTGTTATGAGTGTTTATTTTTGTTTTTAAAGATAATTGGTTTCATTTAAGATTGGAAAATTGATTTAACCTTGAATTACTTGTTATTTCAAATTGATATCAATTAATTTTTGAAACCCCAATTCGTTGAAAATTTGTATTAAAACTTATTTGGCATGGAATTTTGGAAAAAATACACAATTATAATGGAATTACAATTCGAGACATAATTTTAAATTGATGAAATTTGTAAATTTATTTTGAGAATTTATTTGGGTAAAATGGCTTAAATATAATTGATAAAAACCTATGGTTGGTTTTATTTAAAAAAGGCATGAAATAATGAAAAACCCCTGATTTTGTTTTGAATGTGAATTGGAATTTTGAAAAGGAATGTTGGGAAATTGAATTATGAATGATGATTTATGTGAAATGAAATGATTTTAAAATTTTAACTTAATTTATGGAACACATGAATTTCTGGTTAGTTAGTGGGTTATTTGGGGAAAACATGTTAGGATGAAAATTCCCCAATAGTAGATTGATGATGACAATTATAAAAAAAACTAGTTCAATAGGTCTTATCCCTGATGTGGTTTTGATGAGTCCTATTAAACGTGAGTTTGAGGGAAATGTGTACACATATTTTCCATGATCACTGATATGAGATGTGTGAGGATCCCATAACTATAAAATATCATACCATCGGGAAGATAACCTTGGTGCTTGTTTTAATGATTATGATTATAAATTCTATTGATCGTTAAACTACTTTACTCATTCTTAGTGATTTGTATAAACTATTTTATATAGTTTTTATTTAATCCATCCTTGAAATTTTCTCCATCATTCTGAAATTTAAAGCATGTTTTGTTTAAAATATGGAATTGTATAACTATTACCTATTTTATTAGAATTGAAATATGTTTTGGTTAATCATTATGACATATTATTATTGTACACTTGGTGAGACCCTACTGGAATTTCTAGATCACACCCTACCTTTTATTTCGGTCATTTATAGATTTTATCCTTCTAGGTCTGAGTAAAGGGAAATCTCTTCATGGGGGAGGTAGATGTTCATTGTCCCTTAGGGCTTGGAGTGATGTGTCCTTTGTAATGTTTGAGTTATCTTGTATATTCTTTGAGTACTTTGATGATGTACCGTTTGGGTTTTGATATACCTATTTGGTTTCTAGTTCTACCACCTTGAGGATTTTTGAACATAATGATATGTAATCTTCAATTTTTTTTATAGAAAATTCATTCCCCCTTTTATCTTGTATGATGCCAGGTGCTAGTCTTCAACCCATGGGGATTGGGAATGCCCTCTGTGATATTTGAATTCCAGCTCGGTAATCAGAGTACAAGGGTATAAATTTTGGTTTGTGACAAACCATATGGACAAATTAAGTGTATGGTATCATAAAATTATATCCCCAATGAATCATAAGAAACCATAAAGGGTACTGACATAGATGAAAAATACCTTTATAAAAGAATTAGAAAGATTATTTGAAAAAAATAATATATATCCTTTTCTTTTCTGCAACTTTTAAAACTAAAAATACCAAAAAAATGGGAATATGGTTCTATATGTAAAAAATAGAAACATATAAAGTAATATCAATAACAAATAATGGTCATCATGATATCAAAATGCAGTTCACTCGTAAATATTAAAGAAACATTTTTTTTACTTTTTTAAAAAGTCAAAAGTGAGTCATATGGAAAATGTTTTAAAATATTCCTTTTAATAATTTTATAATAAATTAATAGGTATTATAAAATTCCATTATTAATCATTTATGTTTATATAAAAACTTCCATAATTTTTTTGAATAATATGGATATCGAAGAGAGAGATTATCGACCAAAAAGGATAAATAAGGATAATTTTTCTTACAAAAATTCTTTTGGTATTTTTGACTACCAAATAGGAGGAAATGTTTATAATACTTGAAAAATAAGAAATAACCATATGAGAATAAAATACATCAGGTTTAGAAAATAAATAAAAAATAATTCACTTTAATGAATTAAAACATAAATAATCTTGATAAAAAGTGAGATAGTAACACAAACTCTTACAACTTTGGTAATATTTGAATCGAAACCACATGAAATAAATAACCTTTTATGGATTTTTAAATACCAATAATTTTCATAAAAATACCATAAAAGGCATTAAAGTTCAGTACATACACCTCATAAAGGAAAAAGGTGTTGAATATAAAGCATATCTCAATGAAGGGAAATAGATATGAGGAAAAACTTACAATATTATTACCTCTTTAATTAAAATTACACGCAATATATAACTTGAGATGGATTTTTAAATCCCATTAATTTCATTTAAGTATGATTAAAAAATCTACATGGAAGTATATACAACATATAATATAAAAAAAGTGGTGAATATGGAATATGTCTTAAAGAAATAAAAATATGATCATAAATCCTTAAGAATATTTTTAAAATTTGAAATAGTAATCCATTAATGAAATGACTATGTGTAATAAATGTAAATTCACATAAAACAAGTGGAAATACAACCCAAAGAATATAGATTGAGTTAAAAATCCACCAACCTCAAGTCTTGAATTATTTATTATCTATTATAACATCCTCTATAATAAATTTATATCTTTTCTATATCTATACAAGAACAATATTCATACTTATCATTCATTTATAATTTCCAACCACCCATTTATTAACAATTCTTTATTAAAATATATATCTAGGTGTTAACTGTTTCATTTTCCATGCATGTTTGGGTTTGATGGTTTAAATAATTTCACCTTGTTCTTGGTTCTAGAATATTTATCATGTCATAAATATAATATATATTTGTTATATACAATTTTATAATGATATGTGTAATGTAGTGGTGGAAAATGAATTATATCACTTTGTGGAGGCGGTAGTCCACACATATGCACAAGTGATGTTTTCATATTTCAATGAATGGAAAGAAAAGAAATTAAATAATAATTTATATTTAAATAATAATAATACTTATATCATAAATATAATTTATATTAATTAAATACATCTATATATCCATAATTTAGAGGTGTTAATGAAAAATGAATTACATTACATTATGGAGTCGGTAGTCTGCATGTACACATGATGGCCCTTTAATTTTCCATTAGATGGAAAAGGAGATAGGAAATGGTTTTACCATTAAAATAAAATAATTTAATTATAGTAAATATAATTATTATATTATGTTAATATGGTTATGGAATATTTGGAGGAGGTTTAAGAAGAAGGAAACTTGGAAAAGGATGGTAAGAACATATAACTCTTCCTTGTGTAATCTTCTTTGAAAAACACCTTAAGGATTATAGAATGAGTATTTAGGGAAGATTAGAACCTCTAGAACATGGGAAGGAGATTTATTAAGTGGTTTGGGTAGATCATTGTCGAGATAAGTCACTCACATGGTGTGTATAAGTGATAAGAGGATGTTTCCTTTTATAAGCGAGGGGAGTGGCACCCTTATAAATACCCTTAACTTTAAAATAATATAAATTAATTTTCATGGGAAGGTGGAACCAAACAGACAAAGTTTTAATGTTAGGATAAATTAAGGTATAAATACACTAAATTAATCATATTTATACAAGTTATTGTGATAATTGAGGCCTTGTCTCTTAGTTTAACTCCCTCATTATACCTTTAAATATTTACTGTTACAATAATTTTTTACCATAGTAAATATTTATTATATATAAAAATTATGTTTAAATTATTACATAATATTTATTATTATGATTAAAAATATGGAATCCATTTTTCAATATTCAATCAGTAGATGTGGAAGAAATTAATTCTCATATTTTCTCACAAAATTCCTAAAAACTATTTTTAGAAAAAATGTATTTTAAATCATAAAAATTATTTTATTTTCATTAATTTTTTATTTATAACCATTTTGATGAATATTGATTTATTATATTGAATATATTATCTAAAAATTTTATTAAAATATTTTATTAATAATGATTAATTTAATTTTTAAGTTAAAATACATTTTACATATAAAAAAGTAATTTTCTAAAAAAATATTTATTTTTACATTAATATGATTTTATATTTATTTATAATCATTTGATAATAAATTTATGAATGATTATTAATTTTCATACATGTATACAAATATCTTTTCATAAGTTTAACACTCTAAATAAGGTAAATTAAATTTTAAATAATACATATATAATAAATCAATGTTATAAATATTATATTTCTGTTTAACAAAGAATAAATAATGTATTACTTCTTATAATTACATAATTTAATTTACTAATTATGTTTCATTTAATTTTAGTGTAATATATTTTTTTTTTATTTTAATGAAGAATTATCTACTTACATTTGGTTTTGTACGCATAAAAAGCTATCAAACACATCAAATTTATTAAAGATAAATATATTCTAAAATATCATTGTGTTATATCCTACCCCCTTATAAGAGTTTTTCCTTGAAATTAAATTAATATGAAGAATAAATAAGGATAATTATTCCTTTTATATATTTAGATTCCCACTTAGTTATTTAAATTTATGGTTTCACGAAAAAACTTTGATAAGGTGAGTAGTCTTATTTCGCTATACTTTATCTCTTCAATCCAGAATCTCCACTATTTGTTCCTTATAAAAAATTTCATGCTCCAATGGTACAAATTTTGAGTTTATTAAGTGTGAAGGATCTCATATATAATTCCCCATAAGAGATGTACATAACACATCATGAAATTTGAAAAGGTTTGTTGGATGTTTCAAGCGATAATCTACCATCCTGACATGATCATGAATCTCATAGGGATCGATATATCTAGGTATCAACTTACTCTTCTTTCAATATATCATAACCTTCTTCCAAGTAGACATTATTAATAATTCCTTTCCAAAAAAATTGATCTCTAGATCTCTCTAAATATTTTTAGCATAAACTTCCTATCGAATCTAAGCTACCTTGATGTGTTGATGAATAGATATAACCTTGTATTCTATTTCTTTATCTAGATCAGCTCCCAATAGATCATGTTTTCCAACTTCACCCCAATATTTTGGAGTACTACATTTATTTCCATAGAAGGATTTATAAGGATCCATTTTAATTCTCATGTGAATGCTATTGCTATAAATAAATTCAAGTATATGAATGTGTTTATCTTAACTATATATGATATATACTAAGAAAACTCTCAACATATCTTATAGAGTTTTAATAGCTCTCTTAGACTTAATATCTATCTGAAGAAGATATGAAATGTTAAAGATCATAACCATATTAAAAATTTTCTAAATAATTCTTCATAACATTAAGGTATACCTTGAATATTTATTAGATATGATTTAGAGTGTCAATTCATGAAACCTTAATACTTTTTTAATGTATATTATGTAGGTAATCAAGTGAGAAATTTTCCCTGATACCAATGAAATACGCTAACTTCATAAGTTGATCAACTAAAACCCAAATGGATTTATTACCTTTATATATATTGGGAAGTCCAACAATGAATTCCATGGTGATGTTTCATGTTTCTATATAGGTATGAATAATGGTTACATCATCAAATTGGACTTTTATTATTTATACTTATCTTACTGACATATTGGGAAAAAATATACATACTCTACAATATCCCTTTTGATGTTGTCCCACTATAAATTATATTTAATATCTATATACATATTTTTACTTAAAATATGGATAGATAATGGTGACCTAAGTGATTCATCCAATAGATCCATCAATTTTGGTATTGAAGAGACACATATCCGGTTCCTGAATTTTATCATTCCATCATGGTCAAGGTCAAACTCTAGAACACTTCTTAATATATTTAACAATTATAAATCCTCCTTAAATGTATATTTAATCTTCAAATGGATGGATGGTTGACCTTTCATATGAGAAATACAAGATTTATCCTTTTTCTTTATGATTTAAAGGTCTATTTGTTGAAAATCCAAAGTATTGGATATTTTTCAATCATCATTATGGAAAAGATACCATGATCCTGATGAATCAACACATTATCCACCTTCTTTTACATCTTAGTTTGGTAATGTATCTAGTGGTGTTAATCTTTAATCAACTCTAACCATCTATTTTATCACATATTCAACTCTTTCTAGGTGAATATATACTTCAATATTTTAGGATTAGTATATATATATATATAAAATTTCACCATAAAGATAATTCCTCTATATTTTCAATGAAAAAATCACCATTTCCATATTCAAGTTATGAGGTGGGTATTTTTACTCATAAACCTTTTATTTTCATGTGGAATATGCTACTACTGAGTAATTCTTCTTGAGAACATATCCCAGTCCCTTATTTGATGCATCATTGCATATTAGAAACCCTTCTTAAGGTATTGTAAGAAAAGGTTCATTGACTTACCTTATCTTCATCCCCTTGATTTTTTTCTTCAAATTAATTTTTTCCAATAGAAATTGGCTCCCTTATATGTAAAATTGTTTATTAGAATTGAAATTCATTAGAAATATATGACCAAGTGTTGACAATATTCATCTAATCCAAGAAAACTATGAATCTCTTTAAGTGTTGTTAATATGATCTATTTTTCAATAACTTCTCTCTTTGAAAGATCCACCTATATACCCTCACTTGTAATTACATGACACAAGATTGATATTTTATGTAGTCAAAATTTAGGCTTGATAAATTTAGCATAAAACTTATCCTTCCTCAAGGGCTTCTACATAATTTTCAAATGATCTTCATGTTCTTCATTTCTCTTAAAATTTATGATAATATCATCTATAAAGACTAACAAAAACTAATAAAGGTAATCTCTAAGGAATATATTCATTATATCTATGTAGATAAAAGGGGAATTGGTAAATCCAAATGAAATCAATATTAATTCATAATGTCCATACCTTACACAAAAGGATGTCTTGAATATATCATCCCTTTTGACCCTTAATTGATGATATCTAGATTCAATATCAATCATAAAAAAGTATTGAACTCCATGTAATTGATCAAAAAAATCATCAATATGGGTTATAAGATAATATTTCTTGATAGTGATCTTTTTAAGTTCCATATAATCATTGAAAACATGCATTAAACCATATTTTTTCTTAAAAAAATAATTGGTTTACCCCATAGTGACACACTACGGAGAATTAATCCATTTTATATATTCTCCTAGAGTTTCTTCATTAATTATTGCAACTAAATTGGGGCCACTCTATAAAGAGTCTATTAAATAACACTAGTAAAAAAAGTTGATTTAGAATTGTAGTTGTGACGCCCATTTTAGCATAACCAACATTAACAACGACACATAAAGGATTTTGTTCCAATTATGAAAAAACTGATGTTAAAATCCATTCTTAATGATGGTTAACATTGGTTTTATAATAAAACAATGTTAAAAGTAATTACAAATTAATTTTAATGTCAGTATTATAATAAATCTATGTTAAAATATTTTTAAAAAAATATAATACACTTGTATTTCTCCTCATTTTTATGCGATCTTTCTAAAACCCTCATCCCCTCGACTCATGACTGCACCCCACCCATGCTAGACATTCCACATTTGTTCAATTTTAATACTTATTTTTTTATTTTTCTCCTCAATATCATTTCATTCATCTTTCTTACATGTCCCTTGAATTCATTTGGTATAATAAAATCCTAAGTCACTAAACTCATGAACAAAATCTTTTTTTTGTTCAATCAATTTTTTACTTCATTTTTAAAATGTTCCTCCTAAATCATACACCATTTAAATTTCTTCCTATGCCCTTGATTTAATTAACCGTACTTCAAAATTTATTTTCCAACATTGACATCTATATTTTGTAAGTTAATTTTATTTTGTTGGAATGTTAATTAATTATTTTTTATTTAAAAAATTCATTCATTCATTCATTTATTTTTATATATATCACTGTACATTATTTTATTTAAAATTAGTTTAAGGTCACAATTTTTTTGTGGTTATAAATTATTTATGGTTGTAAATTATGGTTACTATTTTTTTGGTTTATAAATTATTTTTGGTTGTAAATTAGAGTTATTATATTTTTTGGTTATAACTTTTTTGTATTTATAATTATTTTTATTCATAAATTTTTTATGGTTATAATTGTTTGTTGTCTTTATTTTTTTCAGTTATAAATTGTTTTTTCATTATAATTAGTTTTGATTATTAATTTTTTCCTGGTTGAAAATTGTTTTTTAGTTTTAAATTGTTTTACAAAGATAAGTTTTTTTAAAAACTTATGCATTTTGATATATTTATATTCTTATATGTTTTAAATTCATCTAATTATATATATGTTTAAATGATTATTTATTTTGATACATTCAACTATTATATTATGAATTTATATAATTAATGGATTATAATTAGATTAATTCAAGAGTAACTAGAAATGAATATGAGAAAGGGTTTGATAATTTCTTGGAATTATCTAAATGAAATCTTGAAAAAAAGATCTAATTTTCTATCTACGCATGAAGTGTTTAAATATAATAAAATTAGGGTACAAATAAATCAAATAACATATGATTTTATATGGTTTTAATACTAATTATACATGTTGGATCAATAAAGGTGAAATAAAAAACAAGTAAATATTTAATAATGTTGAATAATTTTAATATGAGATGAAGGATCATCATGAAATATTAATTCATGATATATGATTTGATGACACTAGAAAAAAAACAAGTGTTGAATGATTTTATGATGATGCTGAGAAACCACTATACTTAGGTTTCAAAAAATTTATAGTGTTATCAGAAGTGTTGTGATTATTTAACTTGAAATAAATAAATGGTTTGAGTTATAAAATTTTCACTGAATTACTTTAACTTTTAAAAGAGTTACTTCTAGATGGAAACATGCTTCCAAATTAAAATTATAAGGTAAATAAATATTACAATCAATGGTATTTGGGAATAAAAAGATATGGTCTTAATTCAAATACTGTGTGTTATATAGTAATAAATATGATTTTTTATGAGAATTTTTTGAATATGGGACATCATGATATAAAATGGATGGAAAATATAATCACGATTCATTCTTAACAACAAACACCAAATCACTAACTAAATTAATATGGAATCTTACAATAATTCCTTATAGGAATCTTATTTTTGAAAATTAAAATTATTTAAAGAGGATATGATGGAATTTAAATAAGAACATATCTTATATAAACCTACATCACCCTACATAGCTACCATAATGAATAGATTTAATATTTTTTTTCTTACGATTTTGGAAATAAAGTTAGAAATATCAGGATAGGACTATGAAAAAAAGAAATGAATCCATATCAAAGACTAAGTAGCTAATATAGTTCATGAACTATTATGTTATATGTTTGTAACTTTTCCCCACATATATGTATGCATAAAAAATATGCGATGACATGCTTGATAATTTCTAGACCAAAATAGCCTCGAAATGATATTGATGTTTATCTATCAACTTTGATTGATGATTTAAAATTTATGTAGAAGACATGTGTTATCATATTTGATTCATATATGAAAGATTATTTTATTTTTCATGCTATGATAATGTTCATAATAAATGAATTTCCTGCATATAGAAACTTTTCTGGATATAGGTTTAAGGAACATAAATTATTTCCAATTTGTGAAGAAGGTACTTTATATCATCAATTAAAGAATAGAAGAATGAAATTATACATGGAATATAAAATATTTTTTTTGAATAGACCATCATTGTAGAATATTTCAAAAGAAATTAAATAGCTTAAAAGAGTATGAATTTCCCCCAAAACCATTTTTAGATGAATAATATTCTGACAAGGTGAAAATATCAATGCCACATTTGGAAAGAAAGTATGTTTTGGTTTTCAATCAAATACATGGATGAAATGATCAATTTTATTTGAGATAAATTATTGAAAATTTTTATAAGTAAAACATAACATTGAAATTATGCATGTATAGAAAAAATGTAGTAGTTTTATTTTAGATTTATTAAATATTCAGGGAAAGAAAAAATAAAAACTTTATACAATCCTACACCTAATAACTATGGGAATACATTTGGAATTTTCTCCCACAATAAAAGGAAACATAATATATTTTCCTCAGGATTTCCACACATTAATCAAGAGTGATAAGAATAATTTTTAACATTATCTGTAGGGTATTAAAGTATCTAATGGGTTTTCTTGAAATGTAAAACATTTGGTTTCATTGAAGGATTTAAAGTTAATAGGTATGAAATCTCATGACTTCCATGTATTTATGAAAAAAATATAATAGTTTCATTTAATTTCATACTACTGATACTTATCTGAAATTTTATCGTCATGTTGTGTTTCTTTTTCAATTCCATTTTAAAAAAATTCATAGATCAAAATTTTTTATATATGTTGAAGAATGAAGTTGTCTTCACACTTTTCTAACTAGAAATGTTTTTTCCACCATTGTTTTTTGATATTATGGTTTATCTTTATTTTTTATGAGAGATAAGAATATGTGGGACTAGATATTTATGTTGGATATATCCTTTTTAAAGATAGGTGAAAAACATTTAAGGGATATGTTAACAATTCTCCTCAACCAAAGGACTCTATTGTTTAAAAATATAAATCATAGGAGGTGATTTAGTTATGTATTGATTATATGTTTGAAGTGGATCATGTTTGTCTCTATATATCTCAACATTTGACAGTTTATAGTTAAGATAAAGGGATACATGGATGAAAGTTAAATTTAATTCAACACGATTAAGTTATGTGTGAAAATTTATACATTTTGAACAACATAGATGTAGACCAACCATATATATCATCACATATTACTAGATTAAAGGTATGATATTTGATCAGAATTGAAAATTGGTTAATGAATTCACATAAAAAGACATTTGTTTCATGGTTTATAGGGAAAGTAATCCCTAATTTATCTAAATTAGAAACATTTAAATGGTTATAAGGGGGATGATGAAGTAAAATGTGATCACATAGATAGGTTTTTATATTAATGGCTACACATTGCTCACAAAGTACCATAAAGAAAAGAGAACCGTTCAAAATAGTGGAGTAATTTTCATCGCTGAAACACTTCATTTTTCATGTTCCAAAGATAAAAACACATTTTCTACATTAACATAATATTTTAGTGTATTTAAGGTATATAGTAAGTTTATTTCACTAAATTTCAAGTACCAATATTTAAGTTCAATTGGGTTGAGAGTAACAATGGTATGAAACATGGTGAGTATTGTAACGAACTTGCCTGGTCGTCCATCGAGAACAGTGCTATAGATGACCCAAAATATACCTAAGGAGTATCCCAATTCCTCCCAAGATAATGAAAAACATTAAGGGTATCGAAAATAACCATAAGTTGATAATTTCACCCTTAATAAGTTAAATAAGACATATCATCCAAACATAGAACAACAACATCTGAAACAAAACAAGGGACAACAAGATCAAGTCAATAAAAAAATTTAATACATGGTTACAAAACTACAATGAAAGATAAAATAAATTAAATGGGATACCAAATAGGTAGAAAAAAATCTTAAGTGAACCGGTTCCATGAAACTGAAAGACCAAACACCATATCCATGTGACCCTCATGTTTATAGCATTATCCCAAAAAACAAATACTTTCCAATAAAGATGATAACTTATCAGATTAAAATTCAAATACCTAAAGAAACCGACATAATACATGAATACTATATACCCACCATCGTGAGTATATGAAAATGCGATCCAAATCCTATAGAATAATCCCGTGAGTCAAATCTATTCCTTTTATAAAATTAACCAAAATTGGTAGTTTGAAAATAATATAAATAAATAGGACATGCATTTTCTCAAAGAACTATAGTTATAAAACATGTTATAAATAGGTTTTACCAAAAAAATATCAATTCAAAATCTATTCATCCATCTTTAAAAGTTCACAATTTTGAAAAAAACCTATACATGGTTTAAAACACCTCAAATGAATTTCTAAAAAAACTACCACTTTGAAACCATTTCCCCTTTTTTACTTTAAAATATTTTACACACCCAAATAAAATGTAATAAAGGAAACAAGGGTAGTAATAATGACAATTCAACCACATCAGGTCATGCAGAATGCTAATAAATAGATGAAATAGATCTAGCCAACATCATGACTAAAACAAAAGAGGATCAACACATCAAGCAAGTCCATCCAAAAAATAATCATCTCAAATTCCATTAAAAAATAAAAAGGAGTCACATATGATACATAGAATGACAAGAAACTATTTGGAATAATGAGATAGTACAAGATACACAAATGTAGAGCTACTACTAGTAGGTTAATAGTCACACATTCATTAATCGAATCACTCTTACCTAGTCTCATCATTGAAACCACACTAGCTAGGTATTATGTACAACTAGGGGTAAATAGATAATACATAATCTCAACTAGACAAGAAAAATCCCATTACTTCCTACTTAATAACCCAAGGTTTCTCATGGAATAACTAAATTAAGTGGTCTATGAACAAAAAAATGTCATCACATGAAAATAACATAGTCCAAAGGCTAACACAACAATAATATCCTTCCCACAAAACATGATTGCATTATAATGATCCATAACCCATAATAACATCATAAATTACAATAAAACATCCATCACATGGATAAAAATAACATTATCAATAAATAAAAGTTGATCATCTAGGGAATAATCAACAATAAATTAATATAACTTTACGAAGTTTCAACTAGGACTTCATGTATCATATATAATATTTATAAACTTGGAAATCCATTTAAAAATGTATTTAAAACCAAATACCATCCAAAGAAAATCATAACCCACACTAAAACAAAACCAACACAATCCACAAGGATCACCATTTTATTTCATAAAGAAACACCACAATTTTAAACATGGAAAACCTTTAAACCTAAAAGAAAAATCCTATTAAAAAAAATTATATTAAAACCCAATGAAAAGGTTATTTTCTTAAAAAAAACCATATTTTTAATTTTATTAAATATGTAGAATATATAAAACACTTATTTTCATCAAATAACCATTTAACCACAAAATGTATAATATATAAAACACCTATTTTCATCAAAAAACCATTTAACCACAAAATTCCCATCATCATGCCAAATGAAGACCATGATATGTTATAGAAAAATTTCATAAATAAAACCTAGATAACTTACATAATAATTATCTACTCTGTAAATGAATTTAGAAATCCAAGCTTCCATATAAAACTTAAATAAAAGGAAATGAAATGGAAACACCTACCTCATGTGGTGGAATCATATATCCTTCAAAGAAAACCACCAGTTTAGGTCTCAAATGAGAGTTTACAACCACTAGAAAAAAAGAATAAATATTAAAAAAAACCTAGTCATGGAAATCATCCAACCATGAGCACTATGGTTTTAGAGAGTGGATAAAAGGAATAAAATCCTAGAATGGGGAGAATGGAAGCCTAAACTTTCAATCCGAGTGAATAATCACCAAGAAATCACTTAAAAAACCACTTAGTAGAGATTGGGAGAGGGAGAGAACCCCATGAAAGGTTCCTAGGTTATGGTTGAATATATGGGGAATACAAGGTAATAATCCAAAATTAAAATGAATCCAAATGGATAAAAATACCCCTCTTAGAGTGGGTTGCATGATTTATCTACATGGTTTACCAAACTATGTGGTAACCATGCAGTTCATGTTCTGAACCAACTCAGATACCCTAGTAAATTGATTCCCAATCTAGTCCTGACATATCCCAAACAGTGTTCCCGATCACCATGGGTTGGAAAAAAGCACATGAAATCATAACAAACATAGAACATAATGTTTTTTACATAAGTAAGTAAAAAAATGGAAGACAAACAATCAAAATTCAGTATAAAAAACAATCCTCAAAGGGAAAAGTTGTATAATTAGATAGATAAACATCTAAATGTTACCATAAACCAAATTTTGACATAATAACCATCAAGATAGTCTCATAATCCTTATTCAATAATTATACCATATCTCGATCGATAACCACCATTAGATTACTACTGATCAAGAACGACCACAACCTTTAAGTGAAGGTTTCCCTTTCCCTAGACATATAACAAGATCTATGAATTCCTAATGAAAAAGGTTGGGTGTAAGATAAATAACCCAGTAGGGTCTCACAAAGTGTTCCAAAAATAATTCCATAATAATAAACCAATTATGATTTCAATTTAAATAAAAATAAGCATAAAATAGAATTTAAACATTTTAAATAAAAACATGATTTAAATTCAATTATATAGAAGAAATATACAAACAAGATTAACTGAACATTTTATATAATACATTTATATAAAAAACTTGGAATGGATAAGTCATTTATATAAACAATGGCATACATAATCAAGTCAAAACCAAGAACCATGTTTATATTCCACAAGTTAAGAAAGTTCTAGGCTCTCAGATCCTTATACTACTCAATCATCAATCATAGATCAGGTATGTGTGCATACATCTCTAAGGATCAGGCCAAAGGACTAATCAATTAACAACCCATCAAGGATAATCATGCTGAACTAGGTTTAGCAAGAGTTGTCATCATCAATCCATTTATAGGGATTCAGATTCCTAGCATTCTATCCTAATCAACCAATAGTTACTCAGGCTCACATGCTATTTCAATAAATCAACACATAAATCATTGTAAAAAAGAAATCATTTCAAATTATGTCTTCATTCATAGTTTAAATTCCCAATTTTTAGGTTTCAACATTATATTTCAATTTAAAAAACAAATCAAGGGTTTTCATAAAATTCATACCTTTCAAAATAATCTATCATTTTTAGAAAATTTTATCAAGAATAAATATCAAATAATTTCTCATTACAAGCCATTTTTTTCTCAAAATCTACCCCAAAATTTTAGTACCACTGAAATTGTGTGTTTTTCAAAATTTTTAAGAAATTTTTAAATCAAACGTCAAATCATTAAAACTAAAGGTTTTTAAAATCAATTAAAAACTCATTTCAATTAAATCAAGGAATGTATGGTTTCAATTATTGGTTAAATATTTATATAACCACACAACTTTAATCAAATTATTAAATTAAACAATACCAAATACATGAAACATCAACAAATAATGAAGGTGAAGAATATCTAGGAACAATCCCAAGAATCAGTAACCATCAATCACAATCTATAAAACTGATATCTAATCCATCAATAAAATGAAGATTTACTTATATTAAAAAGGAGATAAATATAGGATAAATAAAACCCAAATCAAGAGAGAAACGACGTACCATAGAGGGATCAAGATTTTTCACCAGCACTTCGATTTGAAAGAGAAGAGGTTTGAGGAGACAATAAATCCCCTAAATAGAATATAAAAGAAATTGAAAATGATTATGGTATAATGGGGGGTTTATTAGAGGTTAAACTGGGTTCAAATCCGGTGCACACAATATCCTTATTGGATAACATGGTTAGTAGTAATTTTGTTCCCTAACTGTGTTCCCTTATAGGGCTTCTAGAAAGGGTGCATAATTTTCTCTAATGGTTGGTTTAACTATGTTCTAACCATGAAACCCACACTATCGAAGGATAAATGGTTTGGGGGAAGGTCATACATTTTAAAACTAATTTTTCCACCCCTCTATTGGCTCACAACAAGCCACATGGTTTTTTAGGAAAAAACATATGGTTTTCCAAAAATGTGTGCCAAATATTCACAGCCCCATGAGATTCAATTTTTTTTAAATCTCCCAAAACTACCCTAAAATATAAAATAAAAAAGAAATATAAAAAAGGGCCAAGAAGATACCTAAAAATGGGTAATGGGATATTAAAACCTCCCCACCATAAAAACTTTATGTCCCCAGAAATCCTATCAAGAAGACTCCATGTCAAAGATATGAGTCCAGTGCTATCTCATTAGTGCCTCATGATCCCACGTCTCATTTAAATAAGAACCATACTTCCATATAATAAGAACCAAAGGTATAAAATTCCCATCAAGAATCATAATCTCAGAGTCAACAATCCTGACTAGATGCTTAGTCACGAATAAATTGGGTTCCACATCAAGGTCTTCCCAGCTCAATACATGAGAAGGTACAGAAAGATAATTCCTAATATACAATACATGAAACATATTTTTGATTGATGTCAACTATAGTGGCAATGCTAAATGATAATCCACATTCCCCATCTTCTTAACAATCACAAAGGACCCAAAAATCCTGGTGCATGTTTTCCCTTCTTTCCAATCCATAGGTGGCCTAACCAAGGAAAAAATTTCTAAAACACATGGTCACCAATTGAAAACTCCAAACAACATATATTTAAATCAACATAATATTTATACTTGCTATGAACCATAACTATCATCTAATGAATCATGTGAATATTTTATGTTGTATCATGGGAAAAACTTGATCCAACCAAGGAAGCTTCACCAATATCTATCCAATAGATGGGAGATCTACAAGGTGAACCATAAAAGGCCTCAAAAGGTTCCATTCAAAATGTGGATTGGTAGCTATTTTTATAGGAAAACTCAACCAGTACCAAATAAACATCCCCACCTCCACTAAAGTCAATAATGAAATCATGTGGCATGTTTTCAAGGATTTTTATAGATTTTTACATCTTTCTATCCTTATATGGATGATAATCCATCCTCAATCTAACCTTAGATCCCATAACCACCTAAAGGAATATCCAAAAAAAGAGATGTGAACCAGTGATCCCTATCAGAGAATATAGTAGATAAAACTCTATGCAATCAAAAAATATTCTTAACATAGAGAATTCACAAATCCCAAACTTTAGTTGTGTCAAGAATGGGAATAAAGTGATCTAATTTGGTCAGCTGATTGATCATAACCCATAAATAATTCTTCCCTAGAAGGGTATGTGGAAAATTAACAATGAAATATATATAAATCTCATCACACTTTGAAGTTGGAGTAAGAAGGTGTTGAAGCAAACCTAAACATTTTTGGTGCTCTGCCTTAACCTACTGACATATATAATAATAAGAAACAATGTTAGTGATGTATCACCTCATACATAACCACTATAATAATCGCCACATATCATAGAACATATTTGAGGTACCAGAGTGCACTTACCACTCGGAATTATGGAAATCCTCCAACACAACCTTTCTCACTAGAAAAGGTAAAATTTACTAGTTCTAGAAACATAGAACACCTTAAGAGAAGAATGAACACTCACTAATGGTCTCCTCACTATAAAGAGAGTCTGAAATTCCATAGAATTCACCATTATGATACTTATACTAAAGAATCATATTGAGAATAGAGGAGGTCAACTAAATTTTTGTCAAAAAAGTCTCGATAACATCCTCTTATACTCCTAAATGAAATTGAGAAAAGAGATATATCACATTCCACTCTTCTAACAATTCTTTCATATCCCAGATTGGATGTTTCATTCTCAAATCATTATAAATGACATTATTCTTACCAGAGATGTAGTCAATCTCAAAATAAAATGATTATATGTACTCCACACATTATCTCTAATGAAGTTTCAAATATATTTGAGATAAGACAAAACTCAAGATTTTATGGTCTAAATAAATGGTAAAACTTTCTCTGAGAAGGTAATTCCACTGACTCTTTAAATATTTCATCAATATAGAGGGCTAAAGAACATGATTTATATATTTCTTCTCATGTGGCCTAAGATATTCGGAATTGTAGTCCACCCCAAGACCACCTTACATGATAAGACAACCCAAAAACGAATTGTATGCATCATAGAAATCCACGTAGACCTACAAAACCTCTAGAAGAGTCAACAATGGTGCATAAGTCAAAATATGATTTTAGTAATCTAAATAATTCTATTATTTTTAATTCTAAATAAACTTCACAATTTCAGGAGTGAGAGCGGTCAATAGAGAAGAAAGATTTGAGAAATATTTAACAAAACTATTTTAATACCCCCCCAAATCCCAAGAAGCTCTAAATACCATAAACATTACACGGTTAATCCCATATCATAACAACATTCAAATTCTTAAGATCATCTAAAATAACATGTTCTGAGACCACATTTCCCAAGAAATTCATTTCCTAAATCTAGAAATTACATTTCAAAATATTAATGTAAAGTTGGTGATATATCATGATTTCTAGAACCTCTCTTAGATGAATCACATGGTATTCTTTATTTTTATAGTAAACCATGATGTATTCTACAAAAAGAACCACAAAAAACTAGGATACTCATGTAATATCTTGTTGAATAGTTCCATAAAAATTGCAAGAGCATTGGTTATACCAAAAGGTATTATAAGGTACTCATAATGGCCATACCTACTCTTGAAGGAGATATCTGAGATGCCAGATTCATTGATTCTCAAATAATTATAACCATATTAAAGACAAATCTTTGAGAAACACTTTACCTGTAATAACCTAAACATTAGTACCTTAGAGTCAATGGATATTTTATTGAAACTATACAAATATAGAGGATCTAATACTTTAACAGCCTTAGAAAAACCAAATACATAATATAGTTTTACAATAAATTAAAAAAATGCATCACTTTAAAATAGTAAAACATTATTATTCTCTTTGAGGCCCTTTCATTACACCTATTACTCTTCTTGGTTTCACGGGGAAAAGTAAAATGATAAAAAGTGGTGATCTAAGACACTTATTAAAGGGGGTTTATTATAATATAAATAATTATAAAGAAGAAATTATGGAACGAATAAATAAACTAAGTTATTTCATATTAAATGAAACTGAGATAATAAATAAATCCATGTCCAACATAATAATAAATAAATTACTAGATAATAATAACTGATCATATAGTGGTTGGAGGCATGAATAAATAAATGGATTTTTTCTATATCAAATGAAACTAAGAGCTTAAATAAATCATTTTACAATATAATAATGAATATATTCAAAGATATCAACAATTGAAGATGTTTTGAATGGATTTTATAATGTAAGACGTCTTATACATAGCATTAAGGACATGTTCCAAGTCATATTACCTAAAAGGTAAGAAAACTCCCATGACCACTTCTTTGTTATCTCATGAGACCTACTAGTACATTGAGGGACTATAATTCTTAGCCCAACCCATAACATAAAATTCTAATGAAATCCACCAAAAATTGTATAATTCCATGACATAATGTTTAAATAATTAATAACATAAATACTTAGAAAAATTTCTCAACAAGGCATATCTTACAAGATTTTCCCATATTAAAGATTAAATTATATAATACAAAAATATTTTCCACAATAAAGAACCAATAATTAAATATAGGTGAAATACCTTAAGTAATAACAAGGGATATCATAATCTATAAATAAACACCCTTAACAAGTGATGAATATGAGATTATATTCATTGGGTGTTCACAAGGACTAAGTTTTCAAGGTATCTAGGTAGCTAGATACATGTATTTACAAAGGTATACGACTAATAAAATGTTAAATAAATCCTTCATAATGGTTTTTTAAATATAATATAAATTATCCAAAGCATATTCATCAGGAGTGTCAAACTAGATGTGCAACAAGGCCTGTTGTTGTGCACTAAGTGACAATTGATTCAATACCCAATGGTCCCTTTTTGGGGTTATTACCCCTAGGTAAAACTATGACAAAGCCATATCCATGTGTAGTATTCAGAAAGGTATTTATTTTTTAGGAAAAACGCATACTGTTATTACTTCACCAAAATTTTAGGATGGTTTTATGACTATATAATAGTTCGAGTATTAGAGAGACTTGACAAAGGATATAATGAGAGGGGATAAATAAACTCCCATTTACAAAATATCAAATGAAAGATAATACCTTGGAATAAAAATCATGTAAATACATGAAAATTTAATTTAAAAATTAAATATAATAGATCTAATGAACTTCAAAAGGAAAGAGTAGGATTGGGGACCCTTACTTCGACATAACAACAACTTAGGCAAAGGCTATAATGAGAGAGGAAATATAAACTCTCATTTAAAACATATTAAATGGAAGATAATACTATGGAATAAAAAGCATGGTACTATATGAAAAAAATTTAAAAATACAATATAATGAAATTATTCAACTTTAAAAGAAAATAAGATCATTGGGGACCCCTATCTCTTTTGATATTCTTAGCTTAGAGATGAACCTTTGAACCAATAAAACTATTCATGATTGAAGAGGGAGAAATGGAAGAGACTCCTTGAGAGGTATATGATGTGATAAATTATAATTGGGTTTGTGAGAATGGTAAAAGGGGGTTGGTATTTATACTTGAGAATGGGTGGTGTTAAGGTTTTAAATAATGATTATTTTTGTATTAAGGCCAACCAATTTTGGGTGTCATTAATTGCAACATTTTTGGTTGACAATTAATATTGTCAAGGCTGGTTAATTTCATCCAATACATCAATCAACCATTTAATTTAATTTTATTTTTAAATACATTTTTATAAAAAATAATTATTAATAAATTATAAATCATGATTATAAGATGATTATACCATAAGGGTTATAATATTTCATAGAAATGACATTTTCACCTTTTACCAAAAAAATCAACATTTTCATACAATTATGTAAAACAATTATCCTATGTTAATTTCAATGTGATGTGTCCATAAATTATATTTATTCTATCAAATTAATTCTATAAATATGATAATTTTAACTTTTAAATAAAAATCATCATTTATTGAAAATTAATAGTTTTTATGGAATAATGAATTTTATGACTGTTTAAAAAAATTCATCTTAATCAAATTATATTATCATCTAAAAGTTTTTTTTGGATTCTAGTATGTATCTTATATTATACTAAAATACTAAGAATAAAAAAAGAAAATAAATTTATAATAAATAAATTTATGGGTCGTTACAACATATATATTTTAACATATATATTTTAACACACACACACACACATATATATATATGTTTCAACATATATATATATATATATATATTTCTTTTTTAACCAATTCCATATATATATATACACACTTATATATATACATTCCAGTTCCAAGTATATATATAAATATATGTTGCGCATAAATGCATATATATATATATATGAAATACCATTTTATAACCCATTTTTTCATAAAAATAATCTTCAATTTTATTATCTCCTCAATTGAGTTTTAATGGATTATTTTATCTAAATTTTTAATTAGAGCATAAATTTGAAAATTTCATGGGAATTCCAGTTTTTCCTTTCAATTTCACTTTAGTATTTTTCATCTAAAATATTATTTTGGCCATATTTTAATTTTTTTATGGATTATAAATTAATATATATACTTTTTTCATTTATATAATTAAATATGGATATGCATTTTGATGGGAGATAAGTTTCCATGAAGTCAAAACTGATATGGATCTGACTAGATGGGTCCCACCATTGTAATTATGTCATAAAGTTTTTTCCATTCTAGGATTCACATGAAATTTTGAAATATGTAAGATTAACTTATTTATATCATTTCAAAAAATTTGGGGAATATTTGGTACAAAATTTATCATGGTCAAAAGCACGTGAAAAATAAATGCATACAGATTTAATGAATTTTCAAGGATGGAAATATTTTCATCAATTATTTGACCATAACTCCTAAAACACATCATTTAAGAGGTTTATATTTTGATGGTGTACGAGCAAGAAAAATGGGATAAAGTTTATTTAATATAACTTTACAATATTATACCATTAAGGTATCTAAAAATGGATAAACATTCGATATATTGAATTTGGACTGTCAGTCTAGATATAATTATTTTATATGATAATTGATTCACAAATTCTTTAATATATAAACAAATAAGTGGATATTTTGATAGAAAATATAATATATGTATGAAAAAATTTCATGAAGACAACCTATCCTGATATATCCATTTAATTGTAAAAAACACATAAAATTATAGAATTTTTTTTGAAGAAAATGTTATATTAATGGATAAGAAATAATTTTATTAATGTAACACTTATAGGTTCCTAATATTACTTAATATTCAATTAAATAAATAAAAAATAAAATATAAACTTATAATACAAATAATACAGTTTTAAGTATACAATTTATATTATTTATTGAATGAAAAACATTAAAATATATTTTAAAGACCCAGGATATTACATTCTCCTCATTAATTAAACCAAATCCATATAATTTTAATTATCTAAGATATATATATTTTATATACTTCCTAATTGAGTGTAGATAAAACACACACACACACATATAATTATAAAAATGTTTGTTGATAATTAAATCCCAGACTCTAAAAAATTATAAGCTTTATGGAATTTTTTTTAGATCATAAGGTTTACCTAAGATCTATATAACCCTAATTTTAGGAATCACTTTAAAGTATAATATCCAAAAACCTCAAAAGAAAATTTATAATTCTCAATTTATCCTCTATATATTAATCTCCAAAATTGTTTAATCCTTTCCTTATCATCACATCTTAAGGAAATGAATTCTTTATCTAGGTTATTGACCCAATATTTAGCTATTAATGAATTTGTGGTTACATTGAAGGATGGATGTTGTTATAGCATGAATCTGGAAAAAATTCTTTAACCATGTTGTAGAGTAACAGGTTGTCCCAGGAATGAAATGTTATTATTCATCACCTGGGTTAACTGACTTAATATATTCATAATCAGCTCTGATCTAATACTAGTCTCATTGATTTTTTAGAGGGAAAATCCCTACAAATATTTTGAGTTTTGACACGGTGGTTCCTTAAATTAGGATCCATTTATATAAAATGGTATATAATCAGTTAGTTCATAAAAAATACTATGATTTCCATTTATATAAAAACTTCTAGATTATACTAAGGGTTTCTATCAGGGTTCATGTTTTATAACTATGTTATTCTAAATCTAGTTCCTATGGTTTCTTTTACATTTCCCTTTTATACCAACTATAACAACCCCATATATAGTACCTTGGATCCAATGTAAATTTTATTATAATGGTATAAATACATAGTATTTAATAGTTTAATAGTCTTTGGAAATCCACATATATAATCTAGTTTTACATTACATTAAAAAAATAAACTCATCTAAAAACATGAAAACATTATTATTTTCATTTAAACCCTTTTATCATATGTATTAGTCTTCTTGGTTTCCTAGGGAAAAGTAAGAAATAAAAAAGGGTGAGCTCAAACCCTCAGTAAAGTGGTGAAATATAATAAAATCAATTATAAATATAAAATCATGGCATGGATAAATAAACTGAGTTATTCTATATCAAATGAATCTGAGAAAAAAAATAAATCAATGAAAATATAACAATAAATAAATGACTAGATAATAATAACTGATCATATAGTGTTGGGGGAATGAATAAATAAACAGATTTATACCATATCAAATGAAATTGAGAGGTTAAATAAATCCATGACCAAAATAATAAGGAATATATTCTAGGATATCAATAATTGAACATGTTATGAAATTATTACATAATGCTATATATCATAAACATATCATTAATTCCTTGTTCCAAGACACCTTAAATTAAGCGTAAGGATACTCCCATTACCATATCTTAGTGGTCTTAGGAGACCTACTAGTGCATTGAGGGGAAATATAATTTTGGTCCCCACCTATCATATAATTTTCCAATGTATTCCATCACATATCAAAATATTACATGGATTAATGTTCAATGAAATAACAACATAAATAATTAGTAAAATTTATTTATGAGGCATATATTACAAAATTTTACCAAATAAATGAATAGATTATATACTATAAACATATTTTCCCCAATACAGAACCAATAATTATATCTCGGTGAAATCCCTTAAGGAATAATTGGGGATTTAATAATGTACAAATAAACACCCTTAATTAGTGAAGGATATGAGATTGTACTCATTGGGTGTTAACAAGAACCATGTTTCAAGGTATCTAGGCAGTTGGATACATGTATTTTCAAATGTAAGAGTCCAATAAAATTTTCAATAAATCCTTCATAATGGTTATTTAATGAGCATGTAAATTATCTGAAGCATATCCCCTGGAGTATCAAATGAGGTTTGCAATAAGACCAATTTTCGTGCACTAAGAGATGATTGATCAAAAGAGCAATGTTCCCTTTTTAGGGTTATTACCCATGGGAACAACTATTCTAGATACAAACCCACTTTTAGTATCTATATAGGGATTTCATTTCTTGTAAATCCACACACTTATTTTTACATTACTAAAAATTTAGGATGGTTTTATGGATACATAATATTCTGAGTATTATAATAACTTTAAAAAGGCTGTAATGAGAGATAATAAAAAAAATTCCATTTAGAAGATACTAATTGAGGATAATACCATGGAATACAAATCATGTAAGTGTATGAAAATGAAATTTTAAAATGAAATATTACAAAGGTAATGAAATTGAAAAGGAAATAGGATTAAGGATCCTTACTTCAACATAGTAATAACTTATGCAAAGTCTATAATGAGAGGGAATAAATAAAATCCATTTTAAAATATGTCAAATTAAGATAATAATATGGAATAAAAAGAATGGTATAAAATGAAAATATAATTTATTAATAAAATACAATGAATGTAATTATATTGAAAAGGAAAGAGGAGGACTGGGGACCCTTATCTCTCTGAGCTTCTTAGCTTAGAGATGAACTTTCATACCAACAAAACTCTTCAATATTGAATATGGAGTAATAGAAGAGACTCCTTGGAAGATATATGATGAGAGAAATTTGAATTAGGTGTGGGAGAATAGTAAAAATGGGTGGGAATTTATACTTGAGGAGGGGTGGTGTTAAGGTTTTAAATATAGATTATTTTTCTCTTAAGGCCAACCAATTTTGGGTGCCATTAAATCTATTTTTTTGGTTGAAGATTAATATTGTCAAGGATGGTTAAAATCATACAATACGTCAATAAAACATTTGATTTTATGTTATTTATTAAATAAATTTTCATCAAGAATAATGACTAATAAATTTGAAATCATGATTATATTATTATTATACCATATGAGTTATATTATACCCGAAAAATAAACATTTTCATAAAATTTAAAAAAAATTCATCCTATGTTAATTTTTATGTGAATAGAATATAGATGATATTTATTTTAGCAAATAAAATCAGTAAATATAACAATTTTAACTTAAAAAACCTTATTGAAAATTAATTGTTTTTATGACATAAATAATTTTATAACCATAATAAAAATTACTTAAGACTTAATTAAATTATATTATCATCTAAAATTTTTGTTGTATTCTAGTATGTTTATTATATTATACTACATTACTATTTATAATAAAAGAATATAAATTTAAAATAAATAAATTTATGTGTTGTTACAATATATATATATATATAACATATATAACATATATATTTTAACATATATATAAAAAATATATGTTTCAATTTATATATATAGATATAATATTTATATATATTTATTTTTTAACCCATTTCATATATAAACACACACAGACACATAGACACACACACATATATATATATATATATATTTATTTATAGATATACATACCAGTTGTAAGTATATATATATATATATATTGTGCATAAATTCATATATATATATATATATATTTATTTATGAAATATCATTTTATATCCCATTTTATTAATTAATGTATTCCTAAATTTTATTATCTCCCAAATTGAGTAATAATGGATTATTTTATCAAAAATTTTAATTAGAGAATGAATTTAAAAATTCCATGGGAGTTCCAGTTTTCCCTTTCAATTTCACTTTTGTATTTTTATTCTAAAATTTTATTTTGATAATATTTTAATTTTTATGTGGATCATATAGTAATATATATTCATTTTTAATTTATATAATGAAATATGGATCCATATTTTGAGTGGTGATTAATTTCCATGAAGTCGTCACTGATATGAATCAAACTTGATGGGTCCCACCACAATAATCCAGCCATGACATTTTTTACAATTCTTGAATTGGCCTAAAATTTTGACAGTTGTTAGATGAGTTTATTTAGATTATTTCATTAAACATGAGGAACATTTTATTCAAACTATATCATGGTCAATATCATATGTGATGTCAATGTATCCAGATTAAATGAATCTTTCCGGATAAAAATATTTTCATCAATAAATTGACCATAACTTCTGCAAAACATCTTTTAATAGGATTAAATTTTAATGGTCGGTGAAAAATACATATGGAAGAAATTCCTCAGAAAACCATATTCCAATATTCTTCTATTAAGGTATCCAAAAACATGTGAAAATTAAATACATTGAATTTAGAAAGTCAGTATGGCAAAAATTATTTTCTATAAGGACTAGACCATAACTTATTCAATACATAGAAAAATAAGCTAAAATTTTGAGGAAGAAAAGAGAAGAAGAAGAATATTTTTTTATAAAGAAATATTACCAAGATTAAACCATTTAATTACCCAAAAATTGTAAAATTTTAGAGGTCATAATTGGATAATTTTTTTATTAATGGAAAAAATTAGTTTTCTTAATATAATTCTCATAGGAACCTAATAAATTAATTAGTATCTAATGAAATAAATACCAAATAAAATATAAAATTGTAATAAAAATAATATAGTTTTAAGTGTAAAATATATATTATTTCTTGAATGAATAAAATTAAAATATAATTTATTTATTTGTGTTGCAACATCACCCCTTTTAACTTCTCAAATATATCATCAATCCGTGACAACTGATATTTTTTCTTCACCATAAATTGATTCAGTTTTTGGTAATAAACACAAAGGAAAAGTGTCATATTAGTTTTATTTTAAAAAAATAATAGGTTTCAATCATGGTTACACACTTGGGAATATAAATGATTTTTTAATTAAATTATCTAACTGAGTTTTCAACTCTTTCAATGCACTTATTTTCATGCAGTAAGAAAAAATAGACACTAGATGATTACTATGAACCAAATCAATGAAAAACTATAATTACTTTATTAGTGTCAAACCAGAAAATTCATATGAAACCATTTTGGGAAACATAATAAAAATTGGAGAGATATCACCAATAAATGATTCCTGGTCTAATTCAAAAGAAAACATAAATGTTAAGTTGAAAAAATATACCAAAGAAGGTCTAACTCTACTCAACCTTAGGTCCCATTCACCCTAAAAAACATAGCACACCCCATTGAGAATGGTAAAGGAGACCCACCAAAGATAATAATCAATATGAGCCTTATGATAAATTAGAAAATCCATATAAAGAATAATGTTAAGAGGTTTCATGTTGAGAACCATAAAATTCCATGTTTTATCAACCTATGATAGACAGAAAAAACAAGAGGGACATCAGAGACCTTATTCTCTATTCATTCCATGGGGAATAGTAATATCTATCACATAAGGCATAATATCTATAAGAAGATTCATAAAATTCACAATACAGGTCGATATGAATGAATAAGATGCACCAATATCAAATAATACAGTCACTAAAGATGAAGCTATAGTGATGATACCTCCCATTGTTTCTAGACCGCATAATATTCCTCTAGAGACTCTTCCACTGTGTGAAGAAGCTTCATTATGGATGATTTAGGATAGAACCCCTTATTTTTTAAAGAACTTGGTTTCACTATAGTACTTTTAGGAGATGATATTCTTGTGCCACTTTATGGGGTAGAAAAGATATGATAGAACTTTTTCAAGTGTCCTGAATGACCATAATAACTTCAAATCTTTGGTGATTCAGTGCAAACACGCTTTGAATTCCAAAAATTTATACACTGTAAGCAACTTAAAGGGACTCTAAAAGGAACTATAGGAGGTCTCTATGAATCTTAATATTGAAAAATACTATGATTATCACCATGCTTCCTCATTATTTTAAAGAACTTACCAAACTTCCACTAGGAGTAAGAGGAAGCCCCATCATCCCTAATATAAAAGCCAATTCAACCTCATCCATCAATAATATATCTAGAATATCCCTATAATAAGTGAGATTCAGCATGAAAACATGATATCAGACATCAGATCGAAGAAAAATATCAGATATTTGATCATTTATTTTCTCATTTTTTACTACCTCAAGTGAAAACTGAACAATTTCAATAAAGTGGTTATCATACTAAGTCACGATGCTGTCTCTCTGTTGGAGGATGATAAACTATATAAAATCCCCCAAAAGTATTGATTCTGGATAGAACTACTTAGTGAAAATAAATCTAATGTTTTTCCACTCCATGCCCTCATGTTTCTTTGCTGACACTCTCAAATCACACTATCTCTTTCTTGGTCCTTAGAGCATAAAGGTAGCACATTATACTTTATAGCTTCTAGAGTTTCCAAGAACTAAAAAAGAATCTCAATATTTTTCAACCAATCCTCTACCTATTGAGTATCATTTGATTTATTATGATTTTTTATATCAAAGAAACTCTTAAGAATAATATTTAGATTCATCAATTTGAGGTTCCAAAATTAGAGCATAAATGGTAAAGGATGCATGAACCTATCCCAAAATAGGGAAAACATACACCACTATCTCAATAAGATTTTAGTCAACTAGAGGATTCACTTGTTTTAGTCCACCAGTAGCTTCCTCTTATAATCTATTCAAATGTATTATTGGAGGCATGATGATACAAAAAATTTATAGAAAAAAAGAAAACATCAGAATAATACTCATATCATCAACCCAAACAAGATATACATGGATATCAATTCCATCAATAGAACTCAAACTTATAGGATTTCAAAACAAACAGATCAAATTGGAAATGACTAGAATCAAATTAATTTATTCCTCAAATATTCTTTACCCAAACAAACATGGTGACTTAAGGACCAATATGATGAGAGATGACTAGGATCTTTCTCTCAATTACCACATATGTCTCAAAAATACTTCATCTTGTATAATAGGAAATCCTAGACTACATAATGACATCAAGGGAAGAAGGTAAACCTCCCTTTGATAGCACTTTTTCATGAACCAACCCATATAACCTAGTACTCTGAAACTTGAGCTGGTCCTATCATAGCCTTAAGGGATTTCTTGATCCCCATAAGTTGGTGAAAAGTACCTAATATCATAAGAAACATCGAATGGAACATTTTTCCACAAGCATGATAAAATAGTGGAAGATAAACAATCAGTAATTGGTATAACAAATTATTATCAATAATAAATGTACTAAAATCAGATAGATAAAAATCCCAGGGTAACTATAAAATAAATGAAAAAACAAAAACAATAAAGAAAATTTCTCAAAATCTGTATGCAATAAGTGGACCAAAGCTCCACCAGTCACCACTATCACTCCGAAGTCTAGCTAATCAAGCACATACAACACCTCTGAGTGGAGCATTCTCTTTCCATTTAACCACAATACCAATATCTAAAAACACCCAAATTAAAAGACATATTATGATTTAAACAAACCAGGATGGTCTCACCAAGTATTTCACAACCTATTCCATAATAATAAACCTTTTATAAAAATAGTTAAAAAAACATGGCATGAAATAAAATTTAAAATTTTAAATCCAAAAATAATTTTAAATCATGTAGATGGTACATATATTCAAACATGATCAAATGAAAATTTTATATAAAAAATTTATATAAAATATATGGATTGAATAAATGAGTTATATGAAAAATCGCATGAAAAATCATGTCAAAACAAAGAACCATGGTCATATTCCCTGAGTTACATTAGTTTTAGGATCTCAGATCCTCAAACTCCTCAATCATAAATTAGTGATCATGTATGTGTCCAAAAATCCATAAGGATCAGGCCATGGGAATAATCAATCAACATCCCATTGGGGATAATCATGTTGAACTAGGTTTAGTTAGAGTTGTCATTGTCAATCCATTTAGAGTGAGTCAGAGTCCTAAATTTGTTTTCCAAATCACCCACTTTTTTACTTGGTCTCACATGTTATTTAAATAAATTAATCAATCATGATCAAAATAATAATTTCAAATCAATTAATCCTTCATATTTCAATTTCCCATTTTTTAGGTTTTAACATGTCATTTCAATTTCAAAACCAAATCAAGTGTTTTCATTAAACAAATTCATTTAAAAATATTATTTCATTCTATGCCAATTTCCTTAGAAATAAATGTCAAATCATTTATCATTTCACGACATCATTTTTCTCAACATATACCCCACAATTTCAATACCATTGAAATTGGGGGTTTTCACAACTTCTAATCCATTTTTAAATCAAACATCAAATCATTTGAAATAAAGATTTTACAAATCAATTGAATAATAATTTCAATTTAATAATGAAATTTAGGGTTTCAATTATAGGGTAAATCCTTATGGAACCACCTACCTTTAATCACATGATAAAACAAAACCACACCCATAATGGGAAACTTCATAAGAGAATAAATGTGAAGAATATCTCAGAAAAATCCATAGAATCACAAACCATCAAAGAGGAACCATCAAAACCTTTATCAAATCCATCAATAAAGTTTGTATTCACTGCTCTAAAAAGGTAGATAAATATAGGAGATAAGAAACTCAAAACAATATAGAAACCACATATCATAGAGGGACCAAGATCTTCCACTGAAACATTTATTTTCAAGATAATAGGCTTGAGGATAAATGAAATCCTTTAAAGATCCTCCAAAAGATAAGGAAACCAATTAGGGTCAGATTGGGGGTTATTAGAGGTTAAATTGGGGTTCTATATATTTTAATTAAAATTTTCAAGGAATTAAAAACCCACTTTCACATTTTTTGTATTGGGTTGTATGGTTAGTAGTAACCACACACCCTAATCTTACACCCTTATTGGGCTTCTAGAAAGGGTGTATGGTTTGAATGAACAATTTGTTTAAACTTTCACCAACAATGAAACTCCAACTTTATATTAATGAATGATTCGGGGGAAGGACATATGATTTAAAACTAACCATTATCCTCTCTAGTGGCTGAAAAAAGGCCACATGATTTCCTGGCCCAAACTGCACAGTTTTTTCTAACCATGCGCCAGCCATGCACAACCCCATGGGCTTCAAAATTATTAAAAAATCTCCCAAAACAACCCAAAAAAAGAACCAAAATATAATGAACAAAATAAGGATTAAGAAGATACCTAAAAATAGATAAATTTAAGTTACAAATTTACACTATAAAAGGTTGAAAAGGCTGTACACTTAGGCAACACATTTAGTTTAACCATTCACCTTAACAATATGACTTAGAAAAAGTTCCAAATTCAACCATTGTAGCCCTAAATTCATATAACTAAATGAGAAAAGGCATCTATAAAATCCCCACACATAAAATTAACACTTAAGTTTCACAATTATGTATTTACAATTGTTTATTTGAAAATATCTAGTTGTAAGGAGGAATCATTAATCATGGAGACACATGAAAAACAAATATTTTATGATGTTATCCAATCAAATGGTCTGTGGTATATTTAGGTACTCTCCACTTAATTTTTCTAAATATTTTTCCTTCATCATTTATTGGGACTATTTTATTTATATTATTCATTTTATTTATATGATTTTATTTAATAAAATATTTATAATTTTCTTCCTATTATGAATAATAACATTTATTAATTACAAAATTTTATTTATTTCTAATCAAATAAAACTAAAAATTTTTATATGATAATTATTTTTCCATTTTATATTAATTTTTATATTAATGTGTTTTAGTTACATAATTTTATAGTTGAAAATTATATTATTCAAATTTTTTATTTCTATTATGAATAGTCAATTTTTTAATAAAAATTATTTAATTTTTATAAAATAAAGGTATATAAAATTTTATTGAAGTAACATACATATTTATAAATGAAAAAAATAAAGGTAGGGGGACTAAGGTATATATGTTTCTTCATATAAATACATCATTATTAATTAGATTTGGTAATAAAATTAAACTTATATTTCTGGAAATTATATGTAGATATTTTTCTTCTCTAAAGTGGAAAGTACGTAAATATAGATGGTGTGAGATTACATGTTAACTAAAAATTTTACTTTCATGTGGAGAGAAAATGTTGATAATTGAGTTTTATGATAATGAACCACCAGCTGGCCCAAATTCAAAGTTATTTAGAAGTAACATTTATATGAAGAGTTATTGTAGGAAAAATATTTTATTCCTTGAACAGAGGAGTGTTAACTAGTCAAAAAAGACCAGTTATGATAGTATATAACAGTAAAATATAAAAACTTATTTACTTAGTTTTTACTATGGTTTAAATATTTTACTTTTCATATGACTAATATTCAATATATTCAATTATATATGAAATTTTACTTTTAATAGATGAAATAAATTAAGAAAATGTGTTTATGCTTTAAAGAAACTATATCAATATATTTTATAAAATATATGTTTTTATATTATATTTTTGGGATTAAAAAGACTCAATATCCATGAATTAAGTTTAGGTTTATATATACATACACATAGAATAAGTTTGTCTCCAGTCAGTGGGAGGAAACCTTTATTATATGTAATTATGGTTTTTAAAACAAATTTTTAAAAAATAATTTCATGTGTTTGAAAATTTATTAATTTTTTCATATGTAATAAGCCTCTAAGAAATATCAATAAGATATAAAGTTTCAAAATTCATACCCTCATAAATTACTTCATAGATGGTATCCTTTATTATTGGAACAAATGATAGCCAAAAAATTTAATTAATTAAAAGGAAAATCTAGTAACAGCTCCTAATAAGTTCAATTAAACTCTCCATTTCCTTCCACTCATCATAAAAAATAGAAAAGGGTGAAAATTAAAAAAGGGGAAGTTTATTATTGATCCAACAAAAGAAGTAGCTGATAAAATTTTAAGTAAATTAATAATCAATTTTCTTTAATATTAATATATTTTAAAATTCATTAAAAAAATATAAACTTTTAAAATATTATGTTACGATGCCATTTAAGATAAAATGACACCTTGGACCATTATACTGATGGCAGGATATATATTCTTATAAAAAAATTAGGAAAGTTAAAACACCCAGGCCATGTTAGAGGATATAAGGAGGGTATTAGTTTTAGAAATGCTTTTTGGTCATGCCCTAATTATGATATTGATATGTAAATGATACAAAGGAGAAATATAATGACATAAAATAGTATAATGAGTCAATAGTTATAATTAAATAATTTGTAAATGTTATGTTTTCAGAAGTGATGAGACAGACATAGCCTGCCTACCCAGATACTCCACCTTCTTGTTTGGACCTGATCGTGTAGTGTGAGTTGAATACCAAGGATCCCCATGTAAATATTATAACATAAAATATTTTACATCATCCAAGTTATTATGTGCACCATCATCTAATTTAGTCTAGTTAGGTAAGAGTAGCGGTAAATGATATTATTGATTCAACTGCTCCAATACCTCTGCATATTGAGGAGGAGACCATTATTGGATGAAGTATTAGTTATTTTTTACTTTTTTAGGTAGTCTTTATCATTAGTAGACATATGAGGTATGTATTGATTTTAGTTTTTATTTAATTATTTTTAAATTAAAATTAGTATAATTTTATATTACACTTACCATATATAGGTTTATATGAAATCAAATGAATCATTAAAAAAGAAAGGAAAATATTAGGAATTAGAACCTTCAGATACTCCTCAGGATCTTGATGAGATAAAAATGTTAAAAAATGTTTCTTATAAATTAGATAATTGTTTTAATTTTATAATGAGATCTATTATTTGAAGAATAAATTAAATAGTAAATATGCTTAAATATTACATCATTGATGCTGTAGAGGGTAAGGATCTCATTATACCTATGCTGTATTTTTTCCATGTAAGTAAATTTAAATTATAAAATTAATTTCTATAAGAAAACATATATTATATTTACTTAATTAATTAATTTTACAATCATGTATCACCACAATATTTTCAAAAATATACAATTTTACTTTTTTATGGTTTTATAGATCGATAATAAATTTCAACAGTTGTGAAATATTTAGACCAAGATTCCATAATCAAATATATATATAAAATATTAAAAACACACAAATTACCTATTGTTTTTTCAATTTATTAACTGATAAGAACACATATATAATTATGAAAAACTATTTATTATACTATTATAAATGCTATAATTTTTATATTTTAGTAGACACTGGATGTTATACATTTTTTTTCAAATTAATTAAAAGAATATTTTTTATTCTCTTTAGATTTTATGTTCGAAGAAGATTTAGAGATTTTTTAGAGGTTTAAGTCTTACTATATTATTTTAGTTATTTAATATAAATATATTAATTTTACATTTGTTTTTATAATTAATATTTGAAATTACAACATGTCATGGAATGAATTAAATAGGAAACACTTTTTAATAGTTGAACTAGAAAAAACTGAATATAAGTAAATTTAGTTATATAACTTTTATATTAGTGAATACTTATTTTTTTCTAACATGTATAGTGTTTTTATTTTCAAAATATTGATTTATAAACTCAATTTCAATATCAAAGAGGGGATGTTTAAGGTGAGTATTATGTTTTATCATTAATTTGCGAGATAATAATGACCAAAATAATAATATATTTTGAAAATATTAGTTAAATTACAATACTTATATTTTAAACAAATATGTTTTATTTTTAAATTTATAATACTCAATGTTGTTGTAGGTATTTGATGATGTTTATCCATATACACAAAATGACTTGAAAAACATTCAGAATTTATTTGTATAATATATTTTATATTTGAATAAGTTATATATATAGTTTCGTTTAGTTATATATTATTTGTAAAAGATTTTGTAATAGTTTTCAATGATTTTTTTATAATACTATTTTCAATTTATTTGAATTATTCTATTATTTCTATACTATAGATATGGAATAATGTATTTTAAAATATTTTTTTTAAAATTATTAACTTTCAATGTTATATTTAGGAAAAATTGACATTGAATGCTTTGTGAGTTGGTATTTGGACATAGATTTTTCTAAAAATGATGTCAAAATATCTTTCTATATCAGTTTTATTGAAAAATTACATGAAAAAACATGTATAAGTGATTTCAATTTCGGGTTTTATCCTTTAATATGTTGTATGTATTTGTGTTAAAATATCAATTTTTATCAGGATTGTTTATGTTTCAATTTTCATTAAAGTGATTTTTTTATTTCTTTAATGAAAACCTTTTATTCAATCATAATTTTTAATTTTTTGGAGTTTTCAAGTATTCTTTACATTTTCCCCTCATTTTTACTCAAAAATATCAAATTATTGTTTTTAAAAAAATATTACCATATTTATCCTTTTTGGTCAATAATATTTTTCTTTTATATCCATGTTTTTATATTGTTTTAAGAAATCACGCATAAATTATTAAAAAAATTATTTTCTACTACCTTTGAATTTCATTACCAAGGATTAAAATGATTCTTTATATAAAAAATATCAATGAATAGAAATTTAGATAAGAAAATCCCTACAACATTGATATATCCTGAACCAAAATCCAAGAATGATATAACATGAGATGGATTTTTAAATCCATTGAAATTCATTAAATTATTAAAAAAAATTCATAGATAAGTATGTACACCATACAATATACGATAAGCGGTGAGATAGGAAACCCTTACGAAGATTCGTAACATTTTAAATAGGAATCCATCAAGGAAATAATTTTTTGGAATAAATATAAATCCAAATAAAAAAGTGGGAATAAAAAATAAAGAATATTCTTTCATAAAATAAATAATCTTGGTATAATATAGTCATTTAAGAAGTGATATAACTCAATTGAATAAAATTTAGTTTAAAATACCCTTTCCTCAAGTCCCAACTTATTTCATATATGTTGTAACCTCCTATATAATAAATTTATATTTATTATAAATCTATAACAAAACTATATTCATACTTATGTTACTATATATCATTCCCTTATAATTTTCAATCACTTAATTATTAAAAATTATTCATTAATATAAATATTTGGGTGTTAATAGTTTTTTCCATGCTTGTTTCAATTTGAAAGTTTTGGTAATTTCACTTGGTCATAGTTACAAAATCTTAATAATGTAATAAATATCACATATATTTATAATATAAAATTTTAGAGTGATTCATGTAATTTGGGGATGAAAAATTAATTATATCAAATTGTGGAGGCAGTAGTCCACATGTACACATGAGTGATGCTTTCATCATCCAATGAATGGAAAGAAAGGAAGGTAAATAATAATTTGTTTTTTAGAATCATAATTATATCATATATATCATATATATTCATTACATATATCTATATAACCATCCTTTAGAGGTGGTGATGAAAAATGAATTACATAGCTTCATGGATGAGGTAGTCCATACATAGGCATGAGAGACGTTTCCAATTTCCATTAGATAAAAATGAGATATAAAATGGTTATATAATGAATATAAAAATATTAATATAATATTAAATATACTTATTTAATTATATTAATATGGTTATGGTATATTTAAAAGAGTTTTATGAAGAAATAAACTCTAAAATAGTTCTATAAGAACATACACCTCTTCCTTGGAAAATATCCTTTAAAAAGCACCTTGGGTGGGTCTTTTAGGAAGTTAAAAACATTTATAATATAGGGATAATAGTTGGGAAGTGGTTTTTGGAAGGATTGGTCAAGCTAATTTTCTCATGTGGATTGGATAAGTGGGAATTGGAGGTTAACTTTTATAAATACGGGGAGGGTCACCCTATTAAATACCTTTAACTTGAAAATAATATAAAGTCATTTTCATGGAGAAGCTGAATAAAATGGAAAAGTATAAGGTGATAGGGTAATTTAATGTTGAAATACACTCCAAAATTATATTTAGATAATTTTTAGTGATAATTGAAGACTTATATTTTAGTTTAACCCCCTTATTAACACTTTTAACCCATACTGCGGTGATACGATTTTTACCATAGAAACTATTTATTATGGATAAAAATTAAGTTGAAATTGTTATGTAATATCTATTGTACTAATTAAAAATATGAAATCCATTTTAAAAGATTCAATTTCTAGTGGTGTTATAAATTAATTCTAATATCCACACAAAAATGTATAAAAAAGTTTTTTAGAAGAAAAATATTTTTAGCAAAAAAATTATTTTATTATCATTCATTGTCTAGTAATAACCATTATATGAATGTTAATTTATTTTATTGAATAAATTTTAAACACATTTCATTAAAATTATTCATAAAAAGTGATTAATTTAATTTTTTAAGATAAAAAAATTTTGGATATAAAAAAAATTTCTAAAAAAATTACTCTTTTTACCATCAAATGATTTAACCTTTATTTATAAACATTTGATAATCAATTTATGGAAAATTTTAATTTTTATAAATTTATAAACAATAATTTTTCCTAAGTTTAATACTCTAAATAAGATAAATTTACTTTAAAAATATATATAATAAAATAATGTTGTAAACAATACATTTCTATTTGACCATGAATAAATAAAGCAGTACTCCTTAAAATTACTTAATTGATTTTACATATTATGTTTCATTTAATTTTCTTGTAATATATTTCATTTTTTATTGTAATAAATTATTATTCACTTACATTTTTTTGTGTTCATCATAATCTATCAAAAATATCAAATTTATTAAAAGGAAATATATTTTAAAATCTCGAGGTGTTATATACATCACAACTATGGAGGGGTTTGTAAGAATATTTCAAGAATTAATTGATATTATGCCTTAAATTCTTTCCCCATACTAAAAGATAATGTAAGAAGACAATCTTGGTCCTTAAGTACATGTTGTGGGTTTTCATTTTGGATTTAGGTTAGATATGGGAGGACCACTTTCCATTAGTGATGTTTTTACAATAACAACTATCACACCACTATATAAATGGATCCATTTTAGGACTTGTACAGGACACCCAATAGGTCAACCCTATTTTTTAAGAGTTAGTATTTTCTATTTTATAGATAAAATAATAGTTTTGGATGTTTATGAAAAAGCAATAAATCATTTTAGATCTAATGAAGTCAACTTAGAGATCTCAAAAGTCCTACATGAGCCAATGACAGATGTTAGACTCTAACCTTTCATAAAGGTTGGTTCTATTTAAATTTTTTCCAAACCTCATAAAAATCCCTTCATTCACTAGTTTAAAATGTATTCATAACGTTGAAATTTCATGTTGGTTATTCAATAACGATATGAAAAAAGCATTTATCATGATTTATCACACTAATCTTATAGTAAATGACTTGATAAAGTGGTTTACATTCCTTTTTAGGTCAGTAATTATTTAACTAACATGAAAAATATGGTTTTTTTTCTTTATCACATCGGTTTTATAATCACTAACTTGAAAAAGAAAGATAAATGTCATTTTCATGTTGGTTACATAATAATCGACATGATAATGTCACTTTAGCATGTTAATTATTATCTAAACAATGTTATAAAGAAACTTTAATTCCCTTTTCACATCAGTTATATGATAATTGATGTAAAAAACAAGATTTATCACATTAGTTATTATATAACTAACATTATATACCATTTAAAATTTTATGAATCATTAGTTTGAATCATTTCTGTGTTATTCTCTCTCATGAAAGACGACTCGTTTCTCTCATGTGGAAGCCCTGACCATCGTTTCTTTAATCTAGTGAACTCAAATATTAGTTTTCCATCTTCATACATCCTTAGGTTTTGTCAGCCTCATTGTAACGAGGGAATTGATAGTGGAGGAGGGATCGTGCGGGACCATAGGGGGAGTGTGGTTATGGCCTTTAAGGCCCACTACAGGAATTGTACTAGCATTCAGGATAACACCAAAGCATTACTATTTGGGATCTTGCGGAGCATATAGAAGAACATCAGTATATCCCATGTGGAGATTGATTCAATGATCATTTACAGCTCTTTTCATAGTAAAGATTGAACTCCTTGGTCGATATCTTACATCATAAGAAAATGCATATCTCTTCTTAGCAATGATATTAAGGTTACTCATACATGGCGTGAATGAAATAAAGTTGTAGATTATTTAGCCTCACAAGCTGACCAAGATACTGATCAAACTAGAAAATGTGCACTGGATTTGGATTCTATTCAATAATATTCAATTTCAAGTTTTATCAAATTTAATTTAGAAGAAAATGAAAAATGAGAGAATGATTTAACTAGTTTTTCTATTGTAAATTACTTTAATGAATTTCTTTTTATGACTTTCCATTTATATTTAAAATTATATTACATTATTGTCAAGAATTTATAATTATACTTTTAAAATACACATATATTTGTTTTATATTTCAAAATTGTGTTACTTTGAAATTATGGAATTTTTGATATAAATTTAAAATTGGTTTATCTTGAATGGATACATATTTTTGATATTTTTTATAGAAAATATTGAGTATAAGTTGGATTAGAAAAATTTGAATAAGTGATGAATATGAGGAAGGTGTTGATGCTTTCTTTGAATTTTCTAAATAAAATATTCCAAATAATGACATGTTTTTCAGTCCATGACTAAAATTTTTGAACATGAAGAAAGTGAAAAGTAGGGAGATAAAAGATAATTTAATTTTTCATTTTTTTATTTGAGTTATAGACTTGGATTTGGAATAGTGAAACGAGGTAGAATTTTGGATCTGTTGATGATGATGCTTTGCAAGATGATATGTCTGATCGAATTTAAGGAATGATTTGTGATATTTAAGGAGAGAAAATTGAGAAAGAATAAAAAATGTCCATCTATATGGAGATGATGAAAAACCCTTGTATTTGGGTTATATGAAATTTTTGATTTATCAATGGTGTTAATATTGATTAACTTGAAGGTGAAACATGGATGGAGTAAAAATATTTTTATAGAGTTGTTACTATTATTGAAAGATATTATTCCTAAAGATAATGATATTCCAGATTCACATTATAAAGAGAATAAAATACTATGTCTGATGGGATTAGGTTACAAAAAATTACATGCTTTCCTGAATGACTATGTGTTATATAGGAAGGAATATAAATTTATTTCAGGATGTCCATAATGTGGGATGTCATGGTATAAGTTGAAAGAAATATTATCAGTAAAATTACTAGTTACAAAGACACCTTCCAAGGAATTTTGGTATCTTCAAATAATTCACCATTTTAGACATTTATTTACAAATTTAAATAATGAAAAAAGGTTAAGATAGAATGTTGATGAGTGGATATGTGATAGAAAATTACAACATTTAGCTGATTTTCTACAATTGAATAAAATTCATCACTAGTTTCCTATATTCTAAAATGAAGTTAAGAATCTCAGACTTGGACTATGCATAGATATAATGAATTCATATTGAATCTTTAGTAACAAACATAATACATGGCTCATTTTATTGGTAATTTACAACATATATCCATAATTTTTTATGAAGAGAGAATATTTCTTATTGATTTTAATGATATATGTACCAAAATAGTCTGGAAATGATATTGACATTTTCTTAATTCCATTAATTGATGATTTGAAACTATTATTGGAGGAATGTATAAGAGTGTATCATTTCTATAAAATGAAATATCTTTAAATGCATGAAATGATTATGTTTGCTATAAATGGATTCCCAGTATATGAAAATTTGTCTGGATATAGTGTTAAGAGGAATAAATCTTATCCAATTTGTGAACAACATGATTCATATTATTAACTACATTATGAGAGAAAAATAGTATACATGGTTCATCAAAAGTTTTTTTATATGGATCACCCTTATAGAATATTAAAAAAGGATTTAAATGTCTCCCATTAATTTTATATTTCTAAAAAAACTCTATATACTGATTATTATTTTGAGAGGGTACAAAACATTGATGTGACATTCATAAAGAGAAAAAATATGGTAATGATAGAAATATTTAAAGGAAATGATCAATATTTTTTTAGCTACTATATTGGAGGTATAAATAGGTCACACATAACATTTATGTCATAAATTTGGAGAATAATATCTATAAAATATTTGTAAGAACATTGTTATATATTAAAGGAAAGAATAAATATGGGTTAAATGTAATATTGGACTTACTCTCAATGGGAATACATTTGGAGTTAGCTCCCACTCCGGATGGAAGGTGAACATTCCTTCCTCTAGTTTGTTACACATTATCCAAGAGGGGAAAATTATTATTTTTCAATGTCTTAATGATATAAATGTGTGGTAGTGTTATTCTTAAAATGTAAAAAATATTGTTTCTTTAAAGGATTAAAGTTTACAAGAATGAAATATCATTATTGTCACATCATGATGAAACTACCCCTATATATTTCATTGTGTGGAATATTTCATATCAGTGTCATAATGAATATCATGAATTTGTGTTATTTTTTGAATTCAATTTTTAATAATGTGATTGATTCGAATGACATTAAAAATTTAGAGAACGAAGCAGTTTCTATAATTTTTCAATTGGAAATGTATTTTCCTCCATATTTTTTTTGATATCATGGTAAATTTAATGTTTCACTTGGTGTGAGAAATAAATATTTATAGACATGTATATCTATGTTGGATGTATACTTTTGAAAGGTATATGGAGATATTTAAGTGGTATGTTAAGAATCCATATCAACCAAAAGCCTTAATTGTTGAGAATTATAATTTTTAGGAGGTTGAAAAGTTTTGTTCAAGATATTTGTCTATAGTGGAGTAAATTGGTTTTCCTATATCTCACAATGAATGAGTTAATTATGGGGGAAATGGGATTCATGTATTTAAAGTCAAATCATTGAATAGTGAACAAATAAAGAAGGTACATTTATACTTCATGAATAATATATATTATGCTAATCCATATATAACATTTCATATTAATGTGTTGAAACAATGTTACCCAAAGAATAAAGATATGTAGATTTTGAATGAGAATAAATTTTTTATCATGTTTTAAAGAGACCATGATTGGTAGATCAGATGAATCAAAAATATTTAAATGATTAGTGAGTGGTACATGTTTAAATAAGATAACATGGTATGTGTATGAAATTAATGAATACACATTTCATACAAAAGACCAGGACAATAGAAGTGTGATTCTGAATAATAGTGTATTGGTATTCATAGAAGAAATGAATTTTTTGAGTGCCAAATACAAAAACATAATCTCTATATCAACTGAATATATGGAGTTATTGAAGAAATATGAGAGGTTGATTACATTAAATTTCAAGTTCCAGTATTTAAATGTAAATGGTTTATTGGAAACAACAATGTCACACACAATGAACTTGGAATGTTAGTAGTTAATCTAAATAAATTGGAATACACAAATGATCTTTTTATCATAGAAACACAAGAACATTTTTTCTATATTATTGATCAATCTGATATGGAGAGTTCTATTATTTTACAAGGAAAAAAAGTATTTTGGAGATGATAAACTTGATGAAGATGATGATTTTTTTGATATCCTTACTTCCATGTAAATATTAACAAATAATATTGATGATCAGATTGTAGACATGGTTTGTGCCATAGAAAAAGTTTATGATGAAGGAATTTGGGTAAAAAATTATTTAATACATTCTTAATATTATAGGTAACATATATTTATTTCTAGTTTAATTTTTTAAATTTCATAAATTATTAGATATTTTAATTTTTTTTGTTATTAAAACACATATTATAACTAATAAGTCAAATTGCTTGTTTATATTTGTCTAGTTTTGTTTAGTTTACCTTGTTTACTCCTATATAACTTATCTATTAATTGATTTTTTTGAAGACCAATTATTTTAACAATAATATGTTAAATAAAATAAAAAAATATTGTATAAGACTATATTAGAAAAAGTATTTTTGGTGTAACAGTGATTTATTAGGTTGGAGATTTTTTTCTATTCACACACCATTTTTTGAATTTTTATTCATTCATGTATTCAATTTATTCTTTCATTAATATTGTTAGTATTTTAGTTAACTGTAAAAAATATTAATAAAAATGTGTTATGTTTAGTTTACTTTACTTTTTATTTGATAATTGTTCATTTTTTAATTTCATTTGTATATAATAGCTGGATTTGTATATTTTTATACTATTTTTTGTTGTTTTGATTTGTTGGATAATGATAGATAAATCATATGATCCACCAGGTACTCCTAGATATGATCATACTCATACATCTAGGGAGTAATGCACACATGGTCCTATTTAAGATCGTTTTTATCCTTCTTTACATGAGTCATATACTTCCATGGGGGAAAAAGAGTTTGAGGGTTGGTAAACATGACACCACACATTTAAAAAAAATTATCAGTGTCTCATATCTAGGACTAGAGGGTACTGGTTGTCTTTGATGATAATGTTATTCCAAGAGGTCCAAATTCTAAAAAATTCAAAACTTTTATAGTAGTGTGTTCTAAATGAAAAGTCACTATTTTTTTGATGATTGGAGAAGTTTTGAACAAGTGAAATTATTACACTTGTGGGAGTCCATTTTAGTAAGCTAGTTTGATATTATTTTACTTATCTTTAAATTTTTATAGCAATATATTTTTCCACCTTCTAATCACATGACATATGATACACTTGATACTAGAGGAGTCAAGAATTTTTTTTTATCAGTGGCTTCTTGGAAATGGAGAGATTTTAAATCACCCCTCATATCACTGTTCATTTTTAAGGATAGAAAACATCAAACCATGTGATATATATCCATTTATAGATGAATATAAACGGAATACATTTGTATAATACAAAAGATGAGAAGTGTTTTTGGTAAGTGTAATGTTACATTTTATAAGTGTTTTATATTAATGACCATGTTATTGATTTCTTTATTCTTAATTATTAATTTATATCATTTGAGGATATCTCATTAGGATATAAAATATAGGAAAAAATACCATCATACATTATATTTGGGTTGGTATATGTTATTATAAGAACAAATTATAGTATAAAAACTTAAAAATATGAGAGATGAGTCTGTAGGGTATGCATAGGTTGCCCCTCTTCCCCCTGTTAGATATGGAAAATGGAAGAGGGATCAAATGTGAAAAAATGATGATATCTTATAGGCAAGTCATGGGTTGTAGCTGAGATGATTGTAATATATTTACTTTTATTTATTTATTTAATTTAAATAAAATCTTTATATATTTTGATTCATTATTATTTTTTCAAATATTCCATATAGGATTATCTTGAGGAGCAGAGCACACGTGGAGTCTTTATAGCTGAAGTTAGAAAGAATATTTTAGCTAAACATTGGGAAAGACTAAACACTTGGGTTGTTTATGAGGATACATGGAAGTTGTATCGATAAAAAAATAATTTCCGCATTGTGAATCTTCTTCAATGGAATATTTTTATAAAAAATAGAATCTTTGGAAGCCTAAGGTCAAGATATTCATGTGATGATGGAGAAAAGAATTAGAGCTTCATTACATTTTTTGTTTGTATACATGAAAAGTTAATTTCAGACTTCTGATTTGAATACTCAACCTATATTAGTAGATAAAAATCCTATTACTTATCCTACTCATAAATCTTCACCTGTAGACCCCACTCTTTATCCTACCCCAACACACCCTCCTCCAAATCTTCATACTTTCTATGAGTTATAAGTTTATTGTCCCCATTATTTTTTTCCATATGGGATGATATTTTATATCACCAATACCATTAATCATAAATATATAGATATATAGCATCATAGAGTCACTATACAAGATATTATATATAGATTATCAAAAATACCATTTCCTATAGATGAGGTGAGTATAGTTGGTAAAAGTATCAACCACTTTTTAGTATGGTGATCCTAAATTGTTAAAAATAATACCATATAGGTATGTATATATTTTATATTTTATTTCATTTTGATATTAATTTTTTTATAATTTTATAGATTATATATTTATTTAATTTTTCATAGGAATACTTTGATGGTAAAGAATTATTGTATAGACAATAAAAAATACAAAGTGTTATGAATTTAGATAATAATTATTCTAGTCTCGATATATTGTAAACATATTAAGATTTGTTATTGGATTTATTTTAGATTCCAATTAAAGTTACTATTTTTGGTCATGCAATGAATTTGGGGTTTTTGAAAAGTGAAATCATAGAGCTTGTTGTTGAACATCAGCTGGGCATAAACATGATGCAAAATTTTCCATGTAGGTTGATTAAGACACTTTTTCCACTCATTTAATTTATTGAAAATTTTATAAATATGTTTTTATTAGGTATATTAATAGAATTTTTATATAGCATGAAAATACATATTTATATAGATTTATTGACCCGTAGTTTATTTTATATATATCTAGGATAATGACTGATATAGAACGAACAATTCATATTCTTGAAGGATTTTATAGGAATACAATTACTCGATGCTTTTTGTTTCTATATCTTCAAGATATTGAAACATATTTCTCACAAAGTGTTATATTTTTCTTAAAATAATAACAAATCTAGTTAAATTTCTCATATATCAGTGTCCATTGGATATTGTGTGTTTTTTTCTAAGATAGAAGATATTGTACTGGCTATGCTCTATCTATAGTGAAGTGAGATAAAATTTTAAGAATGTATAGAACACATAAGTTTTAATATTTTAATAAATTTTTGTATTATAATGACTAAAATTTATTTTATTTTTATTATTTTCAAATCGGTAATGGATTTTATTTAGAGATACATTAAGAATAAAGAGCTCCAAGATCAAATTTGCACAAGATAATGTGAATTTTCATTTACAATCCCTAAATTTTTGATATATTACTTAAAAATGTTATTTTGAATTAAAAAATATTTTTAACAACATTTTAATCAACAAGAAGTTGTAAAAGAATGTGGATATTATGTTTTATGACTAATGTTTGATATAATTTCAACTAGGAAAATTACGAAGTTTTAGAATATTAAATTATTTATCAAGTTTTCTTTAAAATTTCATTTTTTTTATTGAAAATAAAAGTTAAATACATTATTTATTATTTTTAGATTTTTTATGACCCATGAACATATAGTGCATAAGATTTAATACACTTATAGATTTAATTGGATAATCCTTTTACAATTCTGATCGAATTTTATTTTATTTGTAATATATATTATATATTTTAAATTTCAATTATAATTCATTTTTTTGGATGTTGTTTTGGTTTTTATGCTGGTTATTATTTTTTATTATACTATAGAGAGGAGGAATAAAAATGAAATTATTAATTTTTTTCATGTTAGTTATTAGATAACTGATGTTAAAATTAAATAACTCTATGTATTCACATCGATTATCCAATAAACAATGTGAAAAATGTAGGGTCATTTGTTTTTCTTTTGGTTATCCAATAACCGATATGAAAGAAATATAGATGGGTTTTGAAATTGGTTATTTTATAACCGATGTGAAAATACCCAACATATATTTATTTACAATTTCAGTTTTAATTAACCGATGCTCAAAAATTATTTACAACGTCACCTTTAATAACATCACCAAATAACCAATGTGAAAAAAAACTTACATGAAAAATCATTTCTTCACTAGTTTTTGGGTATGTTTCATGGGTTTCTAGGGATATCAAAACCATTAGAGGGGTATTAAAAGAAGATAATTCCTATAATAAGACAATTTTAGTGACACCATCTCATTACTGTAAAAAAATTAGTCCTACATGGATGCCATTATCATCGGTTAGCTGATGGTCCACTTACTAACTAGATATGTCTAATAGATCACTTATAGCCTCACAGAGGCTTTTTGAAATTAGGTGAATATCATTAATTTCACAAGTGCCACCTATTTATCCCCCACTAAGTATTTTTATCCTCACTATTTCTAGTAGAAACCCCTCATTCCTCTCCTTATACTACCTTCTACAAGGAGGATATCTCTTGATCCTTGATTTTTTAGAGTTCCATCGATAGCGATTCAGAGTTAGAGTTAAATCTATGACCATGTTTCCTATCCTTATTTATTTATTTTATTTTCAAGTGATCTCACACTACTTTTATCTAATATACCTTATTTTTAGAGGTTTTCTATGTTTTACTATTTTCTTCGAATTTAGTTCAAAACCAAAGGCTAGTATTATACATGTGGACATATCTAAGGCTAAAGCAGGTGGTCCCTAAATTTAACAAATAATCGCATCTATTTTTTCTCAAGTGATAAATTATGTGGTTACCCAAATTTCCTTGGTAATACACCTAATTTTAAAATAAAGGTTTCAATTGTCAGCTTCCTTATTGCAACACCCCTTTATCATGTCTTGATTTTTTAAAGAGGAAATTCATAATAGAATTCCTTAGTGATGAATTTGACATTGGAAATTAGAAAAATATATGGTAAACTAAATTTTTATAAATAGTGATTGTATAATTTTATAGGGATGATTTTATTTAAACCCATGACATTATTTTGGTTTGATATCATTAAATGGATAATAATGTTTGAATTGTTTAAAAAGTGAATTTTGAATTACGTCAAGGGCTATGAAATAAAATTTCACAATCATCGATTTTGTAATTGGAACCTTACATGACTATATGTGCTGGTGAATATAAATGAATTTTAATGAAATGGAAAGTGGATCCTCAAATGACTTTAGTATAGTAAATTTTTAAACCATGGGTAATGAAACAGGTAATGAATGTTATAATTTGGAAAAATTTCTTGTGAATTAAAAGGAAAATATAATTTAAATTGGAAAGTCTTTAAAATGTGAAATGGGATCAATGTTGCAAAAGGATATTTAATTGGTAGTTTGGAATGGATATTATGAAATTTTATTATCATATGAGTTGGTTATGAAAATACACATGTATTTTTTCATGTGGATCTCTAAAGAAAACTCCCCTTCGAGGAGGTCTGTGATACTCTAAAGAAAACTACCCTTCAGAGAGGTCCAGGATACTATAAATAAAACTCAACTTTGGTGAGATATGTTATGATCTAAAGGAAATTCCCCTTCAAGTAAGGTCATTATAATCTAAAGAAAACTCCACTTTGTGGAGATATAGGATACTCTAAATAAAAAATTATTTAGAGTGGTCCATGATACTCTAAAAAAACTACCCGTTGGATAGTTTTGTGATATTTTAAAGAAAAATCCCCTTTAAAGAGTTATGTGATGATATAAATAAAACTACCCTTAAGGGAGGTTTATGGAAATTTTAATAAAACCCTCTTTAGGGAGGTCCAAGATACTTATATAGAAAATACTGAAAGGTGTGGTCATGATACTATGGTTGGAACAATCACCATGATGTGATTAGATCCACCCCAAAATTGGTCAAATCATGTATGTTCAAATAGGGTTATGGACTTGAGGATTGAAAATGGTATAGTTCAATCTCTGGCGTCTCTATATATCCTATGCTTCAATGATTATTTAATGATTTTTATTTAAATTCCAAAAAAACTATTTTATTGTAGCACCTCATATGCACATATTTTATTATACTAGTTATATTTTTTGATTCCATTGGTAGTGGCCTAATGAGTTGTACTCACACCTTGGTTAGGAAAACATGAAACTTGGGAAACCTAAAAGATTCTACTTGATTACTTGTCTTGGATTGGGAAGGGTCGATGCTTGATTATTGTCTTATTAGGATTGATCATGTGAGTTTGGTATCGATCTAGGATTGGTGACTATTTTTTATGGTTTCCTAGTCATATATTTGGCATTTTTAATTTTTTTGTATTACTACATGACATTTATTTTATAAAAATCATTTCTTATAGAATTGTTTATTTTTTTATTTGAAATTACATTTTTAGGTATTTAATTTATTTCTTATTTTCCTAGGTTGTGTATAAAAATGATTTTATTTTATTATATTTTTTTACTTTGATTCGTGGGTATAGTCTTCCAAACATAACACCTTATACCATTATTACTAATTAGAATCCTCTATATTAAGAGGAGGTGCACCAGAGTTATAGTGAAAACCATAGGTCTAGAAACCGATTAGTAGTACAAGAATGGAGTCTTTATAATCGAGACCGATTGAGTTCAAGGATGGATAAAATGTGTTTCTAAATATCTTATCTCAATGTGGTTTGTAGAGATTTGGATAGGGTGGAAATATAACTCCAAGATTTATCGAACCATTTTAAATACCATTTTGGTTAGGTGTGTTGATTTACCATCTAGAACTACCCCCATAGTTGGACCAAGTTCTTGAAATATCCCATGTGTCATAGATGGGGATATTTTATAGGGGAGACATACCCCTATTTTGGGTTATTTGGAAATATGGAAATATCCATGAGAGCATGTGTGAGAGGGAAATCCATATATGATATTATTACCCCTACCTATTTGATTTGTTTTATCATTTTTAGGGAAAAATATTTGAATGTGTGGAGGGTGTGATGGATATAGTTTTTATTACGAGATCCCTTTGAATATTTATTAGGACACCCTTTAAATTAATTTCGAAGTTAGATTAGAAAGAGACAGTAATAGGAACCCTAATATTGAATGTTTAAATAATATAAAATATTCAATAGATCTCATATGTGCATTTTTGGAAATAATGATTTATCTAATATACATAGTATTGGGAATTAAAACTAATACCATGGTTGAGTATAGAATGTGGGATTTATCCTAAGAACAACATAATTTAGTCTCACATTAGATTCCATAGTAGTTCACAATTATGGATGGATAAAAATAGAGTAATTAAAAAATTTAATAAAAATGTTTAATTAAATGTCTGACCCTAGTGAATCCATATATAAATTCCTCTTAATCCATTCTCTAGGGTGAGCCACATTACCCATATATTTGTTGAAAAGGTCACGATCATAATATTTCTTGGTGTGGGAATCAATTGGAGAATTGAAGTATTGACAAAAAAGAAGTTGAATTTCTAATTTCATAGTCGTGCACATGATCTTCATCAATGATTAATCCTTTTGTGAGGTAGAGATTATTAATTTATTAAATTCACTTCATTAATATTGATTTTTTAAACATGGGAGATAATAATTTACCATCTATTACTTATGATAATGGCTATGTAATTATATTTTCAATACTTTATTTTTGTTTTTTCATTCTTATATATGTGATTTTCTATTGAATCCTTGGTTTTTGCATTAATGATAAATGCCTTGAATTTTCCTCATTCATCGAGACTACTCAATTTTGTGTTTTGTGAATTTATACCACCTATTCTCCTCATATTCACCATCAACCATGATTCAAACAATGATTTGACGAATACTGGTACAATTCAAATCATGATGAAATATAGATCCATGATTGTGGGATTATGGTAAATATTGGAAGCCTTGGCATAAGAGAGGATCACCAGATTAGTAAATTGAGAATGGTGGCTCACATGAGTCTCTTTCTCTTAGAAAAATTCAATTTTGGTTGTATCTCCATGTTTGATCTTTGTTTCAATCATGAAAAAAGAAAAACTAGAGTATTTTTTTTACATAAAACGATATGGTGTCATTTTATTTATTATCAAATATGTGAAATGGAGAGATATTTGTAGACCTTTCTAGTTTTTGGTGACTATACAAAGGTTTCATTACTTTTTTTGGAGTTTTTCTTAAACATGTAACCCCCTTATATGAATTCAAAGTTTCATGATAATGAAGATTCCTCACACCATACTAAGGGAGGTTTGGTAATTCCCACCCATTTATAGGAGGGTGAAGAGATACTCTACCTAGGGCTTAGAAAGGGATAGTATTATACCCATATAAATAGACAAGAGATCCTTTATCTATAGATCTGGTATTCTGTCAGAGCCTATGTTCTTTATGAGTGTTTGAATTTCATAGGAACCTTGAGTTTTTGTTTATTGAGTATAATAAATCAGAAAACAAGTTTTAGAGTGGAATTATAAGAGTTTTTATGCCTCAAATATATGTTTTTAAGTGTTTTTTGAGGCCTAAGTGGTACCTTGGGTGCTTGAATAATACTAAATAACTTCATTATTCAAAATATCAGTTTCAGAAGAAACAACTTGGGGTGCATAGTTAGAACAAGGGTAGTGATATCCATTAACCCAAACTGTGTGTCCTATTTTTTAATGTTGTATTATTTATTTAAATCATGGTAGGTGATTATCATGACATTAGGTTCTCTATAGAAGTGTAGGGGGATATTCATAGTTGACCCATGGTTTTATAAACTGTTTGATGTAACCATGTGAAGTGGGGAGTGTTTTAGATAGTGAGTCCACATGGTTATCATTAGGTTTTCCAAACCACGTGATCAAATCATGTTCATAATTAAAATATGAAAAAAACATTTTTAACTACTTTCTTATAAGTTTATATGAACCCTTTTCTTCCTTATTCTTCCAGAGGCATCTCCCACACACACCTCTCCCTCATATTCCTTTGGGTAGTTTTCATCTATTTTTTGGCTGAATTCGACTCCATTGCTTGAGATAAAGAGCACCTGGTAAGTATATCCATCCTATAAATTTATTTATTTATTTTTATTTTTTGATCTATTTCCATCACATTTTTTATGTGGGTTATTCTATATTTTTAGGGAATTTTATGGTTTCTTGATTTATCTCAATTTAGATGGAAATAACTGTTGTTACCAGATGAGTAATGATTTTTAAAGTTTAGGTAAGTGTTCTATTTGATTTTACCTCAAAGCCTTACCATTTATAAAATTTGTATTTGTTTCATATACTAGTAATTCCAATATTTTTTACAAAGATTTATAATTCCTTTAATTTATCACCTAAAAACCAACTTATATGTACTGCATTCCCCCTTACATCATTGAAGGTTGAAAACCTCAACCAATACTAACAATTAGGGAGAGTTAATCCTAAATCCCATGAAAAAATTACTTTTTATGAAACTAGATCACCGAATGAGGTCTGTTTTTTCTGACATCTAGTGAATCCCTAATTTATTCTTCCACTAAGTAATGAAACAACATCTTCGGGTGTGTTTGGATTAGAATTCCTTGAGGATCATACAAAAAATTGAACCAAAAAACACATTAGGGTTTGTTTTTTTAAAAATTAAGAAAAAACCCACATTATATTTGGAGAAAACCACCCATTAGGGTGTGTTCGGCATGCCGCTTAAATAATGGAACTCTTAGATAGACTATGGTAATATATTGGGTTACTTAAACTTTTAAATCTCTTAGGGTATCATGATTAAATTCTAGAACCCAAGTTCATTTCTTATTATGAACTTATAAAAATAAATAGAATAATTTAATTATCAAATGGTATAAGTACCTTATGGAAAAACCTTGGGATACATACCCATGATTATGCATTAATTTTAGTAAAATCCTTTATATGATTACTTTAATTATGCCTATGAATTATACAATGATTTCCTTGGATTAACTTTATGTAATTATTTGGATATTATGACTTATTTTTATGGGAACCTTGGAATACATAAATTAAGGCCATGGTTCTGGTATTTTGTGATACCTATAAGGAAATATGTTAACTTCATAATGATATTATTGAATTAAATGAGTTCACAATTAATTAAAGTCTTTGGGTATGTTTTAACTAAATGATCTTGATCCATAATGTGTGTTTTCATTGGTTACATTTCATTTTCCTTCCTAATGACCATATAATTTTAATACATATCATTATACTAATTTTGGTCAACGTTTAAAAGTGATACATTCCATGGGGAAGTCTTGGTTTCACATTTTAATTCCATGTATGAACCTGATGGATGTCATAAAATTCATTGATGTAAATTCCAAGGGGTAATCCCACATTAGATATGACCAATCTCTTATATTTGTGAATGCCTCATTTTGGCACTGGTGATTTACCTAGAAACTCTAGAAACACTATAATTCTTGGGATAATCTCCTAGATTTATCTTGATGAATTTGGACATGGAATGACTTGGATTATCTCCTTAGACATTAATCTAGACTCTCCCAAGATTACCATGACTTGATCCTCAGTCTCAATTAGATCCCTTTTATAAGGTGGATTATTGAGGGTTCATACCTCAAATTATAATCCAGATCTAAACACCTTGTCCGGATCACAATGTGTTGGATCAACAATTCCATACATAAAATGTCTTCGAGTATTCCTTGGATTCCCCTAGTTTTTATACATGGTAATTCTCAGAACTATTCCAAATATTCACCTTGATGCTTATTTTCTAGATTTATGGGATTATATACATGGGTCATATTACTAATATATTCTTAATATGGACAAAGACAACTGACTTGGGCAAAAAAAGGTGGTATTCCATAGTTTCTCCCAACTTTACTACTTTATTATTTATTTACTACACATAGTCATGTTTTATACTCACAAAATTTAGATGAATTAGACACCATTTATTGTAGCCTATTGAGTTTTACTGACACCATATTTGGGCCTCCATTTGGCACATGAGTGTATTTTATGGCTATAGTTTAGGTCTTTGAAAGGTTCCTCTTATTTGATACTTCTTTGGGGCTAGGAATTACCATGGGAGATATGGACCAATCATATACATAGACTACTTACAAAAGTTGGGTCCTTTCATTTATTTATTTATTCATTCATATTTACCTATTTTATATATTACCTACTCTTAATTTGGACTGCCTTATATATATAATATTATATTCCATGAATCACTGGTCTTTATTGGCACTTGTCAAGTTATCCATTTATTATTATCCTTTTTTAGTTTATTCAATCTATTTATTCCATTTTTATATTTAAAACTGATACAGAGGGTATAGTATCCCCAACATACCATTATTAGTCCCTCACTGTTAGGTGAAAACCTCTATCATAGAGGGAGGAACGCTTGAGGCCATGTGACCCTTTTTTTAGTTACTTATGAGTGAATTGGGCTTGGGATGTCACACAATGGTATAATAAGTTTTTTTTCCATTGTCTTACAATTTTGTGTGGGTATAAAAGAGGCTAGAAATGTTTCAAAAATTAGTAACTAGTTCATTTATAGGAAAGGCTAACCCACATATGGGGGAATATCAATTTTCTAAGGATGAGAATGTTGTTCATACTATTCGTTGCTACAATTTTTTATTATTTCACCTTGAGTGACTATTTTTCATATTTTCAGTAGTTAATTATTTACGGGTTTTATCTCTTTTCCTAATATTGTAATTGAAGAAGTTTGTTCATACATCATTTTAGTCCCATAGTATTCACATTCCATCTGCATTCTTTCTTTTTTGCTTATATTTCTTACTTGTACGGTTACTATAATTTATATATCTATGATAAAGGGTTGGTTAAATAAATTTAGAATCAACCTAAATATTTTTTTTCTGAATATATTGAAAATTAAATTCTATTTTACTAGTCCGAATAAGTTAAAAAAAATGAAATAACTATAAAATAGTTAATTAATTAACTTGAATGAAATATTTAAATGTTAAGTAATTGGATTTGTTTTTAACAAATCTAAGTAATTGTTTATGGATGTCAGTTAAATGGGATGTCAATAGAAACTTATGGAGTTGTTGGATTTGTAACTTTTAAATAGCCACCCACATAAAAAAATCCTTATATTATTGATTCGATCCTTATAGGTCGATCTTAGTAGTATATGTCTGTATAATAATATCTTTAAAGGTTACAGTGATTGGAAATTTTTTCCCATTAAATCCAAATTTTTAGTGATTGATGTCACTTAAATGGTTTGAAAATTTCAACTTATTATTTATTATACCCCTTAATAAGGTAATAACAACCCATATATCTGAATCCTCATATGCCCAACTCAACCCATGAAGGTCGGTCTTGGAATAATATTCCTTTGAAATAAACCCAAAAAGGGTGTGTTAAAATCTTTATAAAATTAAATATTAATGGGTTATACTTAAATGGGATGCCAATTATAATTAATAGAGTATTTCTTCTATAAGTTGGTAATATATAAACATATAATTGAACCTATATTGGAATGATTTAACCCTTGTAGGTAGAAAAAATTGTTACATTCCTTGGTACTAAACCCCTTGTGGGTATATTTTTGTTAAATGAGATGGTTATTTAAAGTATCCACAACCAATCATATGGTGTTTAATATATGTTTATGGTGAAATATTCCTTAAAAATCGTCTTAATATTATAAAATATCTTTTTTGTGTTTTTGGGCCTTATTATTATGAGCCATAAATTAATTAAAATGAGAATTACAACCTAATGAGTTTTTCCCTTTATAGATTGTGATTGAAATTTACATTAACTAAGCCCAATTATGAGAAATATTGGATAAGTAATGGTTTAATGGAAATTGTGAGATAATTTTACTATAATAATTTCAGCACTAGATAAATTAAGTGAAAAATACAATTCATAAAATTTTCCCACTATGCCTAGTACATAGAATTTAATTTCTCTAAGTCTCTATAATTTTAACGTAAAATGTGAAATGATGTAATGTCTTAAATAAAAACTTTTAGTTATGTTGATATAAAATACCTTAGTATGAGGATCAGTACATAATTTACTTTTAAATTTTCATTGGGAGGAAACATGGATGTTTCTCATGGGTCTCATTTGTATTATTATTTTATGTTGATCATAGAGGTTATGCAGGAAGTGCTTATACCAATGCACACAGTTGAAGTTGATGGGATGTGTATTTATAATTTTTCAACGTCAGTGTGATAAAACTTTATCATCTCTAGTGATCTGATCCCCAAAAATGTCCAAGGATATTGTGAGAATTATCCAAGAAAAAAATTAAACCAAATGGTTACCTTGTTTTTGAATTGAAGTGCGCACGAAAGCAGCTTTCCCCCGATGACCATTACTTGAAGGATAAAAATTTTAACCCCTCAAGATCATCCACACACACTTCAAGAATATGTAGGGATATTTTTTCTTAGAAACTAAGTTGTATCTTGGAAGTCCAATGGTGAATTTTTTTCCCTGACGATCACCAAAATCATGTCCTATTGATTCTTGAAGGAAATCAATGCTTGAATGCTTTGATGGGAACTTTCTCTCTCTTGGATATAGAAAGAGTTAAGTGGAGATCTCAATCCATTGGAATATACAAGATAATGGAAATGACCTCCTAAAAAATTATATAGTTGATTTTAAAATACCCATATAGGGTTTCCCGACCCTTAATATATTTAATACATACTAATTAAGACATAAATAATACATTATAATGATCTAAATACATCCTAAATATCATTTTATTATTATCACCTACTTGTAATATATAATAAATATATTATGTGATAAACTCGTGTCATTAACTCGACTCATAATTTCTACTAATATTATATGAACCTTGAATATTAAAATAATATTCATTCATATAATATTTTTCCATGTATTCACTTAATACCTTTTGAATACTTTTAATAAATAAATTCAACCCAATTATTATATAATTGAATAATAATGAATTAATTTATTCATCATAGATTAATAATACTTGGACAACTCTTAGACCATGTGGTGGGTCCCACTATGTCATATACACCCATTCATTAGAATAAGGAAGGCTCTTGAATATGCTATTTTGTGTGAAACTATAGGCCCTTTTCTCGATAGTATTGAATAACATTCACAAACTAATAACAGTGTCTAGAAACCCATCAGGTCCCCTAAATAGATAAAGATAAATTCATAATAATGACAACCTTTTCTATGAACAAACATTATGTAATATAATATCTTTATCTCATGATATCTTATAAAGTAGGATGAATACTTCATTTCATCATCATTTCTTACTTTATTATTCATTTACCTTTTTGGAAAAAATTATATTCTTCTACCATGACCATGGATTTAGTGAATGTACTAATATCTTGATCAACTATGCTCAAGATATCTGTTCTACAAATTGGAATTAACAAATTATATCTTGACTATTAAACCAACACCAAACCACCAATGACACACCCAATATAAGATACCTCACCATGACTTCAATATCATTGTTTTACCTTGCATAAATGTATGTGATCAAATGAAACATTGATAATGATATCAAGTCAAGATAGAAATACCCATGTGTGTAGATAAGAATATCTAATGACACTTGAAACATGTGGTGTCCCTATTTTCAGGTCAATTATCATGATATCACCTACTAGATATATCTAAGTGTAAGCTTCATGATAATAAGCCTCAATGATTATGTTCCCCCAACACCTAATAGTCACACGTTTTATGTGTCCTGTCAATATGATGTATCTAGACCATAGGGCATAAATTTAAGATTACTGTCATGGTATATCAAGGTACTCATTATATCATAAGAACTACTATAACCATTTGATATGAAATGTAATCTAAGGAAATTACCATAAATATAGTGTATGTTGAAGTATCAACATTATTATGATAATATGAACACTTGTATATATCAAACTATATAAATGTAATGGTAATCATATTATATATATAATTTGGGTCTAGGGAACCCAGTTTCAAAACTCCCACTTGAAATAGATCCAACTTATAAAAAATATCAACCCACTATCTCTCAAAATAGTATCGTACCTATGATGAGGTGTGGATTTAGTCAATAGGGTTTTCCACATTATTCTCTATGGCTACACTTTTAACCGTGACATAATGTTTTTGAGTAAAATCTCTAAAGAGATAAATTTTTTTAAGTATATTCTTTGTCCTATGGTGTCACCTAGGATCATTGGGAGGCACCACTTTTATAGTATTATCATAATAAAATAAAACATGGTTTACAATTCTAGGTAAACAACCAATTTCTGAGAAAAATTTCATATCTACACTGCTTACTTAGTAACATCAGAAGTCACAATAAAACCATATTATATTATATAGTTTGTGACCACAGGTTGTTTTAAGATTCTCTAGCTCACTCCACAACCTTTCAAGTAAAATAAAAACCCTGACTATTTTTTAAGATCATCAAGATCTATATTTAAATTTTCATTATTGTATCCTCTCACTACTAGTTCCTTAAATCTTATATAAACAAGAAAATATCCTTTATATGCCTTAATTATTTCAAGATAGTTTTTTAGCTTCTCCATGTAGTTCTAATATATTATCTTGATATATGACCACCATGACTAATGTAAATGAAACACCAAAAATAGTACATAACATGAAAGACATGATATATTCCACTGTTAAAATATAAGATATTCTACCCATTATTTCAACATCCTCCTGTGTTTATGGAAATATTTTCTTAAAGAGATTGATACTATGTGACATTGGAAAAAACCCTCACTTGGATTGTTGTATAATATAAATTTTAACTACCTTGTCAATATATGTACTTTGCTGTATCCCAAATAGCCTCTGTGATATATATTGATAGATCTTTATCCCTAGAATGTAAGCTACTTCACCTAAGTCTTTAATGGAGAATTATTCATTTAACCATGTATTAATTTACTATAAGACTTTCACTTAATTTTCATTTAATAATATTTCATCAATATATAATACAAGTAAAAAAATGTAATTACCATTAACCTTATTATAGACACATGGATATATTTCATTCTTGATGAAACCAAATTCTCTTATGGCCTCATCAAAACAAAATTTCCATGATCATGATGGATACTTCAACCCTTAAATCTAAATCTATATCTTCCACACTTTATTGTAATTCTTATAAATAATAAACCATTTAGGTTGAGTCATAAATACATCTTCATAGAACTTACCATTTAGAAAAGAAACTCTGGAATCCATGGTCCAAATTTCATAATCATGGAAGGCTACTATTTCATTTAATATTCATATGGACTTTAGTATCACTACTTTTGATAAAGTTTAATCATAGTATATGCCTTAAAATTTCCTAAAAACCTTCGCTACCAGTCATAAATTATAGGTATTTACATTTCCATCCATGTTTATCTTTTCCTTGAATACCCATTTGATCCTAATGGGATTTATATTATATAGAGGGTATACAAAAATACAAACTTTATTTTTTCACATGGATTCCATATCATAATTCATGGAGTCTTTCCATTTAGCATCATCCTTGACTTCTACTACTTTATTATAGGTTAAAGGTTCATAATTCTCTAAGATTAATGTGTCTCCTAACTTAGGGACAACAAAAACCATAATTATATGGTTTTATAATCTATAGAGTTTACCTAAGTAGTACTTGTGTCTCAAGAACTTCTTCATCTCCCACTATCTCTTATAGTAATTGTTTTTGTACCAAATCTTGTGCATTTAGATCATAAAATTCATCTAATTAAATATTCCTCTCACAGTTTCCATCGAAAATGTGTTATATTTATGGAAATATGGAATTTATTGCCATAATGACTTTCTCATTTGAAGGGTTATATAGGTAATATCTTTTATATTATTTAGGATAAACAATAAAGATGCACTTCAAGACCTGGGATTCTAATGCTTCACTAGGATTAATCTTGAAAAAAACCTCTCATCCCCATACACTTATGTTTGATAGACTGGATTTATTTCCATAACACAACTCATATGAAATCCCATATGTAACTTTTATTGGTACTCAATTAAGGGTATATTCCACTGTCTACAATGCGTATACCCAACAGGACAATAGAAGAGTTTCCTAACCCTTCATTGACCTGACCAAATCAAGCAATGTCTAATTTATCCTTTCACTAACACTATTACAATGTGGTGTATAATGATGAGTGAGTTTGGATACTATCCCTTTCTCCATTAAGCGATCAATGAAAGGTTGGTTAAAATAATCTCTTCCTCAGTTTGAGAAGAGTTCCTTAATATTTTTACCATGTTGGTTTTCTACTTCATGATGATACTCCTTAAATAGGTGAAAGGATTCTGACTTATACCTCATTAAGTATATATAACCACATCTACTATATTCATTGGTAAAAGTAATGAGATATGAAAACCAACCCCTTTCCTCTATGATAAAAATACCACTTACATTAGTATGAACCAATTCCAGTAATTCAGTGAATCATAATCCTTTACTAGAAAGGGGTGATTTAGTCATTTTTTCTTGTAAACAACCATGAAATACATCCAAGGGTTTTAAAAAATCGGTGTCAAAATACCCTTCTTGAGGCAATTTATATAAATTCTTATCATTTAAATTACCAAGCTTGAAGTTCCACAGGTGGGTGTTATATGTGTCATGTTCAATTATTTTGTCATTGATTTTTATTATAGGGTTTTTGAGTTCAAATATATAATACATTATTAAGGTGCACCATACCATAACACATGTATTAGTATAAAAGAGAACACTTATTTCATAACTTGAAATAAAATCCTAGTGTGTCCAAGCATGACCTTGGGATTTTTTCTAGTAACTAAAGAAACATAATAAAAATTATTTAATACAATAAATAAACCACTTAGAAAATTTAGGTGATAATATCCCATTGTCAAGGCTACTAGTCTTGCACCATTACTAGATCAGAGATCTACCACACACTTTGTATTATTTTGGAAACTACTTTTTCCTGTATGTGAATATAAATTCATAATTCACATGTTGTATCCAACATTCAACTTATAGATAAATATAGATTGAATTTAATGAGAGAAATACCTAAATTAAAAGTGTTTCAATTATTTTTTCCCATATATATGATTCATTTTCCAGTTAACTTTCATACCACAAGAAAATCATGCAACCTCCTGATCATTCCAATCCTTCTATATCTTTTCCATTTTCAAAGGATGGTGTATAAGTGTCTTTATCTTGGAAATAAACTTTCCCTTCCTCCTCTTTTTCTCTTTAAGGACTAAAGAATTGGTATTCATTATATCCTTATTATCTTGAAAAACTAAATCTAAAAGATTTGGGTGAGAATTTATCATGTTATTCATATTTTAATTAATGATAAAAGTCCAAAATCTTAGTGGTAAAGAAGAAAGAATGAGGTAGATATCTAGTTCTTGGTTCAACTTGAACCCAAGGTCTTCAAGTCTCTCAATGTACCTGATAATTTTTAGTAAATGAGGTCTTTCTTGATTCCCTTATGCTATCATAAACCTATAGATTTCATTAGATATCTCATATCTTTCTTGTCTATCTCTCTCTTGATATAACTGGGGGAGATGAGTTATTATCTTGTAGGCATCTTTTTCCTCATTTATTTTTAACAATTTACTAGACATGGGTGAAAACATGATACTCTGTACATCTAGTTCACCATATAAATTCTTTTTATTTTTGTATTTATCCAAATTGATTTATCCTTGAGGGGGATCTGAAGGAAGTGAGTACTCCAACACATAAAGCTTATTCTTTTGGTATAGTATTATGCACAAATGCCAGTACTGCTCCTAAAAGTTATGGCAGGTCAAAATATTTTCTTTATCCAAAATTGATTGTAGTGATAATGTTCTAGTATAGTTGGTGATTTACATTTTTATCTACAATAAATAAACTTTATTATCTATTACTTTATCTCGATTATCAATTTAGGCATTATTGATTGATTAATTAAATCATTAAATGTATCCCACTATTTTATCGAACTCAAGTGTCCCTCACTAATAGATTCATAATACACTATCTCTTGAGTATCATAGTGTAAAGGATCCTTTAAAACTCTCATAGTAGTCTACAAGATATTGATATGATGCTACTCAGAGAGTTCCAAGCTAGGCACTATCCTGGCCAATCGCATTAACTCACAATTCCTTGATCTATTGAGAGAAGTCCAATATTATCATAATCATAATCTTCATTACCTAAATGCTTTGACTATAAAGAAATAACATTCTAGATATGACTACTTCTTGGAAACCAACTTTAGTTAATTCAACCAATAGATTACATAAGAACTCCATAGTAGTAGGTGGAACCCTCAACCAGGGCTGAAAATCACCTCTTACACCTATTTTTAAAAATATAAATGAAAGAAGTTGTTCATGACTTAATATTAATTTGAGGTTTTTTAATATTTCTAAATGAATGAAATCCTTTTCTATTAAATATTTTCATACTATGTGGTCACTATCACAACTAAAAATTCATTGATAGAATACATTTATCACTTCTTTATACATTTTTCTGTTTATTAATTTATCTGTTTCCCACATACATGATAATGCATAAAGTAAAAAATAATTCATAAAGAAAATAAATTACCTAACCAATATTGAGCATCTAATATTGGTTGATCCATTTAAACTTAATGGATCATCTTTAACCTAGAGGTATCATACCTAAGTCAAGTCCTGACTCTTATTGAAGCTCAAACCTAGTCTAGTGTATGCACTTCTTTTTTGGGTTACCACCTCATCTTTTTATATTCCATGTCTTAAATTGTGACTGTTAATAGTAAAAATGTACTTTCACATAGGCAAGGGAGTCTCAGGAAGCAGAGTATACATACAAAATATAATCAATGGATGCACATTACCCTATAAGTATTGAATGAAAAGGAATGATGCACATACCCCTATAAAACAAATTAAAAATTACATGAATCAAATTTAGGTATTAAATAATTAAATAAAATTATCCTTGACTAACTATGGTTAGTCACTGCTCAAGACCAGTCAAGAGGTAAAATAAAAGTGTGATAAAATTAAACTCTAATAAATCTAAGTTAGATGATAATTAATAAATTAAAAGAATTATTTTAATTTCAAATAATTTAATTTAGTTTGGTTCCATAATTAATTTATTATTTTTAATTCAAAAATTATAATAATAAATTAATTTAATTTTAGACCAAAATTAAATTTATTTTCTAAAATAATAAAATTATTATTATATTTAATAAAAAAATTAATAAATTAATTTTTGGACATATAAAAAATTTTCACAGTCTCAAGAAATCTCACCCATGCCCATTACTAGTATGGCCAATCCCATGCATGATATTTCTAGGTTGAGTAGACCCATTGTAGGGGGTTTTGGGTCTAGAAAACACCACTTGGGTCCCTTCCTAGATGGGCAGGGCTAGTCCTCACCCATTCTATTTTAGGAAAACCTATAAGGAGGATGCATGGACCCTGATCGAGCATTGCCCACACCAGACATTAGGGTCATGTGTGATGCTCACCATCGATTAGGATTGAATCTGATAAAGGTATTTTCCAATAGTGATGGGATTGGCCATAGGAGACATCACCAAGAGAGGGATTAATAATGGGAGATGTTAGTGGTAGCGTGGATTGCTGGTGGAGGAGGAAATGACATTATTATGAGGTGGATGGTACTGTGTGATGGAGGGTTAGCTTGTGATGATGGTTAAGTCCGATGGAGGAAGAAGAAAAAAAAGCGATGTTTGGTCAGTATCAGGACCAACATTGAGGATCCGCTTTGCGTGGATGGGGTGTGACCACAGTGGGATGGAGGATGCCAGAATGATGACCAGGTGGGAGTGATGGTGGGGGATTATTCACACTATGGGGTAGTAAGATGAAGGTGAATGATGACAACCAGGAAGCGACAATGGAGAGGGTGACATATGGGTTGGATTCCATGGGAATAAGGACACATTATCCCCTTTTTTATTTCTTATTATAAAATAATAGTCTGGGCTATCAATAAACCTTATTTTTTTCATTTTAAGGTTATTCCCCTTACCCCCTGGTGTTTGTTTTTTTTTCAAGTTGAAAAATCAAACTCCCACCAAATGTCCCTTCCCCTTTTATTTTAATATTTTTTATTAAATTAATTCCTAAAAAGTGTAGAAAATAATATCACGAACTGAATAAATTCCAAAAATTGGAATCTATCTAGATCTTGGTTAGAATTTTGAGGTGATTGTAATCATAATTAGAAACTAAAATTGGGATTTAAAAATGTGTTCTTAGAAAACATTAATTTTCTAAAAATTGTAAACTATCCATATTGAAAATTTGGATGGTTGTAAATTTCCCACCTGACATTGGATTGACACAAATTTTTTTTGACCGAATTAAATCCCTCCAACTAATTTAATGTAAATTAATTTTTCCTTGGCTCAAAAAAATCACATGATTTCACTAATACCAATTGCTGGTACTGAGACACATATTTAAAGTTGGTGGGATGGGAAATTAAAAATTTTCATTACTGGAATGATGAAACCTTTTCATCTTTAGTGATCTAATCCCTAATAAGGTTATAGTATCTCTCATGAATTATCAAATCATAAAAATTTAAACTAAAAAATTACCTCTTTTGAATCGAAGCACGCTCGATAGAAGCTTTTTTTCGAGGACCATTTCTCAAATGATTAGATCTCAAACCCATATAGATCTTCCAAACATGCTTAAAGAATATATAAGGAAACCATTCATCAGAAACTGAGTGCTAGCATAGATGTCTAATGATGCCTTTGACATCTAGATTATTACTATATTCTCGTCCCATCGATCTGTGAAGGAAATCGAAGCCCAAATTCTAGGATGAGATTTTTCTCTCTCTTAGATCTGTGAATAGGAGAGAGGAGCTCTCAATATATTGTAGTTAACAGTCTAGAATAAATGAGATCCTCCAGAATTAATGAATGCTAAAATACCCAGATAGGGTTCCCTGACCCTAGTATATTTAATGACTACTAATTAAGCCATAAATGATACATTATGACGATCTAACTATTTCATAAATATAATTTATATTTTATCACCTACATGTAATATATAATAAATATATTACATGATAAAATTGATTCAGTAACTTGACTCTTAATTCCTACCAATAATAAATGGATCTTGAATATTAAAATAACATTGAAACCTATAATATTTTCCCATATATTAAATTAATACCTTGTGAAATATTTTAATAAATAAATTCACCCTAAATATTCTATACACAAATAATAATTAATTTATTTAATTTTCAGTGAACAATATTACTTTGAAAACTTTTAAACCCCATGATAGGGCCCACCATGTCTTATTAACCTATTCATCAGAACTATATATACACTTCAATACACTATTATTTGTGAACATCTAGGACCTTATGTTTATATAATTGAATACTATTGATAGAATGATATTAGAGTGTAGAAACCCATCAATTCCCCTAAATAGATATGGAAAATTCATAGCAATTAAAACATTTCCAACAAAAACACACTGTGTAATATAATCTCTTTATCTATTGATATCTCATAAATCAGGATGAATTCTTCATGTCATCATCCTTTCTTACTTTGTTATTTATTGACCTTAATAGATTGAATTTCATTCTTCTACCATGTTATTCATTTAGTTAAGGTACAACCATCCAAATCAACCATGCTTGAGTTATCAATTCCTTAACTCGGAAGCGACAAATTCTATCTTGGACATTCATCCAATGACATACCACTAATGACACACCCAACACAATCTACCTTGACATTAATTAAATTTCATATTTTTTCCTTACATTATATTTCACGATCAAATGGAACACATTGATAATGATATTAAGTTATGAGAACAAGACACATGTTCATATAGAGGAAAAACCAATGACACTTAAAACATTCCATGTTCCCATTCTCATGTTTATCCTCCTGATATCACCAAATAGGTATCACCAAGTGAAAACTTCAGGAGAATAAGTCTCAATTATTATAATCCCCCAACAATTAATAGTGACACATCATATGTGCCCTGCCAATATGATGTATCTAAACTATATGACATAAAATTATGACTAAATTCATGGTATCTCTAGTTCCACATTATAGCTTGAGAATTATTATAACCCTTTTATGTGACTTATAATATAATAAAATTAACATAAATATAGTGGATTATGAAGTATAAACACTATCATGGTATGATAAAAACATGTATATATCAAACTGTATACATGAAATGGTAATAAAATTATATACATAAATTGGGTATAGGGTACCCACTTTATGTAAAAGGTACTAGTGACCTTTTAGTCTTGAACTTAGTTTTAGAGTCAATGGTTTATTTTAATTTATGGGATATACCAATTATGGTAGAATCCTTAGAGATAAGAAGCATCAGTGGATGCTCATTCCATGTTTTAGGCACATAAAGTGCCATTCATATTCTATTTGGGCTCAAATAAGACTCTCAATTTATTGAATGACACCATAGGTAGGTAGGTGGTCATTCAGTAAGTTGAGGCTTGTTATATACATGATCATCCTAGATGTATAATTTAAAAGGTATTAATATTCAAAGGGAATGGTGAGTTTCTTAGTAAGTTGTGTGAACCATTTTTCTAATGATATACAACTAAAAAAGTTGTCAATATGATAATGTTCATGTGAAACACCATAAATTTAGGGTTCAATATTTCCTAAGAGAAAGAACATACTAGGATGAGTTGTTCTATTATGTTTGCAAATCATGTGAAATGAGAGCATGTGTTTCATTGAATAAATAATGAGGCAGTACATGTTAACAAACATGGTGTCTGTTGAGTTAATAAATGGGGAAATGAGCTATGTGTGATCCTATTATAATCATTTAAGTGTTAATGAGGTTTGAATGATGTGATCATGTAACAAATTGAGCTATGATAGTTTGTGATTTCTTGGAAAAGGGTCATGAGTTCATGAAGGCTACATTAAAAGGTAACTTTTAGAATAGAGTAACCTGAGGATTAAAAGAAAACACTGTTATCCCAAGACGGGGATGACTATAAAAAAGGATCAGGTGTTGTGACACCACTAATTTGAGTTATATTCTTGAATTTAATGTCTATTACTAATGATGTGCATGAATATGGATCAGGTGAGTGACACGTGTTTGGTTTCGATGAGATCCTATTGGGTTAGTGATTTGGAAAGTAGTAATGGATAAGAAAGATAGAGTGGGATACTCCATTGTTATTCTCAAGGTGTGGCTATTGTTGTCTGTAGGATCCTCAATATAGGATATGATTACATTTATATGGGATGTGATTGAAATATGGATTCCTTTCAGAGGTATTCTATAAAGATTTATTTTTCCTTATAAGACTTTGGAATATTTCTACATATATTTCTAGAGCTAGGCACTGAGACAACGTGAAATTCTGAGCCCTAGTGTTCCCAAAATAAATTACACACAAATATTATGTATATTTTATACTATTTATGGGATGGAAATGGGATATAACTTAAATAGTATCTCAGATCAGAAATATGATGCAATAGTTGAGTCTGCAGCATGACGTTTACTCTAGGTGGGACATAAATTTTGTTATCACGGGACTTCCATAGAAAACATCACAGAATACATAAATATAAATAAAATAATTAAATAAAATTATTTATCTTGTATGTTAATTAGAATAACTCTTGAATGAGGAATCAGATTAGAAATCCAAGACCACTGTTGAGTTTATAATGGGGTGTTTTACCTAGGCATGCCATAAAGTGAGAAGGTGTGGGATGTTCAGATCCCACAAGTGTTGGTGGGAGAATTTTAAAATTCTATAAATAGGTGTTTAAGGAAATGAGAATGGGTTTGGATCATTTACTCCCATGGTGGAACTCCATCATCTCCTTCTAATGATGAATTTATGCCAAATTCTTGGCAGATCGTGACAAAACTTCAGATCTGAGTATATCATAGCGCAACGAATGAAACAACAGATCCAAAATCTAGGTAGGATTATTCTTTAGAATTATATATCCCCCAATTAAAGTTTTGATTGTCCAATTTGATTTTTGTTCATTTTCACTGCTTTGAAAACCTTTGTCGATGGCTTTACTAACACGACTATCGACTGTTTCAATTCTAGATTGCTCGTTCTTCTTGTTATTTGTCCATTCCTCATGATAATCATCGATAAAATTTTTTAAATATTAAAATGAAAAAATATATTTGATCAAAGAAAAGATCTATGAAGGTTGTGATCCAAGGATTCTGGATTTACGACGTTTTCGAGTTTAGGTCACCAGAGGATGCACAACAGCAAACAGAAGCAGTGATCACTTTTTTTCATGTTGAAACTAATAAAAAACTTCAATCAGAGCATGAAAAAGTGTAAACTTGTATATAAGGATACTAGATATATTCTCATAATCAATTTAAAACCACCAGAGTGGTCTAGGTGGTCTTCGAAAGGAGGCGGTGGCGTGACTCCAGTGAGGGAACGTCTTTGGTGAGGTCATGGTTCTGGTAAGGATACTAGTGGCAATGGGCCACAGGGAGGTTGTGCTGCAGGATGGAGGAAGAGTGCCATGGTGTGGTGGTCGAGCACTAGTTAGCATTAAGTGTAGGTTATTATTGGGCACACATGTAGTGGCTGGGCTAGGTTGAGGTGGATGGAGCAGGTTAGAGTGGGCTGGGTCTTCGTGTTGCGGATTCAAACCACTATAACTTCTAAAATGTGTGTTTGTTTGACATTTAGTCTATGTCCACATGTTTCTATCATCGAGACAGACCTTTTTGTGGATAATTTTGGATTTTTATGTTTCGAGCTTGTGGATCAGGGCCCCAAAATGCTCAAATAATAATAATATATTATTATAATTATTACAACTATTACCTTCCATAACTTCTGCATACAACATCTGATCGATGCGTCATTAGCAGAATTATGACCCTAAAATTGAGGCAGGAGTTTCAAGACTAATTTCAAGAACTTAAACCAAAATTAAGGTATGGGAACCATGAATCCCAGTTCAGGTGTGTTTCGGTGAAATGTGAATTTTTCACTGGGTGTTCGTTTTGGGAAAATGAATAATTGATCCCATGTGTTTTTCTATGAGGATCACAATGGTGTGATCCCTTTGATGTTTTTAGGATCGAGGAATAGGCACCATGAAGCACCATTCCTATGCGATTCTGAGAGATTCATCTTATTTATCAGGAGTTCAATTTGTGAAAATGAATATTCGATCATGTGTGATTTTCCGTAAGGACCACAATGACATAATCCATTTGGTTACCTAGGGCGGTTTTGAGGATCCATTCAAGTAAAAGAATGTTTTTACCTTCAAACCAATGATGAGAATCATTCACTTGTCAACATTTTGTGATAGAGGTTCCATGTAATCTGGGAGTACACCGGCACACCTTGTTGGTACTAGTGTACAATTTAGTACCTGAGTCTATCTAGGTACATGACCAGGTGATGGGGTGGGGTCACACAATGTATGGGCCACACATGCATTGCGTACCATTTTACCAATCCTATTATCTATCATATATTATTCTTTTGAACTCAGATTTTTGCTCGTGGGTATCCTATCCTAAGTATTTTCGACATAGAAAGCGATGGTTCCCTCTGTAGTGGTTTACAAGATATGATGAGTGGTGTTTTGAGCACAACACATCTTCATGCAGTGTTCGAAGGAAATAATTATTAGGTGATGAAATCGGGGACTCTAAGTGGCATACTCTAGCTAGGCTGGGCATGGGTCCTTGATGACACTAGAGTAAAATATTCTAGCTAGGTTGGGAAATGGTCCTCAAGCTAATCCAAGTGAAATCATCCAGATGGGTTTGGCATGGGTCCTCGACAACACTAGAGTGGAATCCTCCAACTGGGTTGGGAATGGGTCCTCAACCTACTCCGAGTGGCATCCTACAACTGGTCTAGGCATGGGTCCTCAATGACACTAGAATGGAATCCTATAGCTGGGATGGGAAAGGGTCTTCAACCTACTCGAAGTGGCATCCTCCAGCTGGGCTAGACATAAGACCCTGACTTTGAGATGACCACTAGACTACGCAGACCAGTGATGAGACATACTTTTATAATACTTTGGACTCACGGGTAAGAGGGGAACATTCCCCACCGAGATGTGTCTTTGTGACATGACCTAAAACCATGAGGGTGAGGTAGACACACAGAAAGTGGATAGTATCATGGTGTGGTTTTTGAGCCCCTTTGACTTATAGTTTAGAGAAGATGTGAGGGATGATAGGCATCAATGGTGGTTACTTCAAGAACTGTTGGTGACTCTTTTTATTGGATGAGTTGTGAGTTGGAGATCCCCTTACTCTTTCATTTGGGTTTCTTTGGTTGAGCGCACATGCACACACACACACACACACTCTCACTCACTCACCCGCACACACACACACAGACACATACTATTTCAAGACCCAATCCTTGGGTTTTGGTTACTCTCCTTCTAGGAGAGGCGAATACGCATGGGGTATGACATGTTCTTTCCATGTCTATATTTTAATGGTTGGATGAGTCTACTATCCTAATATAGGTAGATAATACTCAATGATAACTTCATATTCTCACCATTTCAAGCTCCTTGTGTTAGGAAAAGATTTCATTCACTCTTCTGTTGGGTTGAGCTATACTCTTTCATGGTACCTTGTTCTATCTACTGCATTCCTCTTCAATTGTATCTCTTACTCCTCTCCCTTCTACTTTTCAGGGTGTCCTACTATGTATGTCTATACTCACCCCTTCATGGTATTTTCCCACATGTATCATGCCTTATGAAGATGATAGACATGTTGATCATGACTTCAGAGGAGCTTAGGGATATGACTTCTTGGACTACGTATGGTGGTTATAGATTGGGATCTAGGAGAGGGGATCTCTTAGTAGTTTAACTTTTTAGTTTCTAGTAGTTCGTGGAACTTTTCTATTTGGGAATGTATTTTTCCCCTTTTTCTTTCAATTTAGTTTTCTATACTTGTACTATTTAGAGGTCAATGCAGGTTTGTAGTTTATTTGTAGCAGTTTTGTATCCTTTTTCCCTTTTCATATACACTTTTGAATTGAGTTGGATATGTGTGTTTACATGTTCTTAGGAAAAGGACTCCCCAAGTTTGTTGTTCCTTTGGTTCTTGTAGCCACCCCTTGGCCTACGGAGGTGAGATTGGGGTAGTTGCGGCTCGAGCCCCATCATGGCTTGGGTCATGAAAAAGTGGTATTATATGTGCTTCAACCCTTGGGATGTTGTTTGGATGTTTCCCTAAAAAGGTATTGGTTGGGTTTATAGAAATAGTTTCAATGTTTCTTGAGAGTAGATCTTATTATAAGGAGTCCAGTGATGGTGCGATGACTGATGTAGCCATTCACTAGGACCCTGATTACCCACTTGTCGACTCATCATGTTGAGAATTTTTTTACAGTGAACATTGGTACATACAACATATAGGATTGAGTCTTTGACTATCCTTCTTGAGTCATCTCCCCATTGTTGTTGATATATATATTCTCATCCAACTATGGTACTCCTTGATAAGTTTCCGGATTCCTCCGTGATAACATCCAACTAGGATACTAGTTTTGGTTTGTGAAAACAATTTAGTGAGGGGTGAGGCATCAGTTTAGGGTCCATCATGTGATCCCATTTCTCCAAGTGGGAAGGTAGCCACACCTCTACCCATTGAGTAGAAGATAGTCATAACATAGAAGGATAAGGGCACGCATAGGCTAAGCACACTCTACGAGTTCCAGCATCAGAGACCAATGGGGTTTCATAGTGAACCACACCCTCAGATAGTGGAGGTTTGTCTATTGTTAGTGGTTCACCTCTTTAGGCTTGTTCAAACAATAAAAGATCAAATTGTGGTTTTGATATCCAATATTTTCCATAGAACAGGTGGGAATTGGTAGAGCCTAGTTACTCAGATGTATGATTAGTCGATAATCTCATGGGATGACTCTTGAAGCTATTCCATGAGAAGTACTACCCCCTACTTATGAATCATTCATATTTATGAGATTTTGGAGCTTCAATAGGGAGGAGTGATAATGGCTAAGTTCAAGACTAGGTTCACATACCTTACAAGATACTCTTCAAACAAGATCTGTGACAGATACTTCTGAGAAAAAAAGTTTGAGAAGGGAATCTGCTGAGAGATCCATGGCGAAGTAGTGACCTTGTAAATCCTCAACTATGTTGGGGGTGTTGGAGAAGGAATTGGTGATAGAGAGATTTATATTAGTGAAATTCCAGTTGGCTAGTTTTGGCAGTGGGCACGTTATAATTGAGATGTCTTTCGCAACTAGCATATGTCAGTTGGAAGGGACTCAACATACGAGGAATCTCCATGATCAGACTCATGAAACATGTTTTTTGGATAGTGTAGAGAGCTGGTACATCCCAGGGAGGCCTGGTGTTATGCTTGTGATAGGCGGGCCACATGGAATGAGACTCCCCAACTAGATGTGCTGAGCATCTTGGGTGGACAGCAGGTGGACCATCGCGGTAGAGGTAGCAACATGATCTGGGATCTCCTAGGTGGGGATAAGGTGGTACCTAAGGAAGTGGTTCCAGAAGAGAAGCAGGCGAAGTTAGAGGTGGGGGATGAAACTATGAGGTCCTTCCACAATCACTTCTAGGAGACCCGTATCAGGCTCAATAATCTAGTGACTGGGGTTGGGGATAACCGCAAGCATTGGATGTCTACGATCCTGCAACATGTTAGATAATAAGAGGTAAACTATATGTATTTTTCAGTATAACTTGTTAAAAACTTTGTTAGGTACTATTTTTTCCATGATTCTTACTTTAGGTTTAATTAGGGTGACACAGGGTGTCAGTGTAACCCTTTTTTGGTGTTTTTTGATGTAGATTTTAATGCACAAGGAAGAGGGATCCTTCTCCCAATGAGACACATGTTTGTGATATGAGAAAAAATGTGAGGTTGAGTTAGTTCTGCCCAAAGAAGATAGTATTGAGGTGTGGTGGGTGAGTCCCTCTAACTTGTGAAATCATGGAAGGTTTGTGCAGTGGAGTGTCATAGTAGTTCCTGGCATCGCTAGTGGAGTTTTTCTGTTTGACCTCCTTTTGCTTGGAATGACACTAGTGGGTTTGGAAGAGTGTCCGGCTTGGGGATTAATCTTCTTCCAAAAGAAAAAAATATATGTGGGGTATTCCACGTGCTTTCTGTTTCTAGATTCTTAAGGTTGGATGAGTTTACTCACCTGCCCTGTTCATTGGTACCTTTTATCGCTCAACGTCAACCTTGATAAAATAGTAATCAAGTACAGGTCGAGGTGACAGAGACCACAAGAATAGGACTAAGTTACTCACTACTTGGTGTTAGAATCAATATTTTTCTACTTGATGATGTGAAGACACTACTTTATGGGAGAACTCTTTATGGCCTGTAAAGACCACTGGAGTCTCAGGTATGTCTTCACTCAGAGAGACTTGATCCTAAGAAGGTGACGCTGGTTGAACTTCTTAAAGGACTATGACTTAAAGATAGTCTATAATCTAGGAAAGGGAAATATTTTAGTATATTACCTTAATATTAATTCTCATGTTCTCCTAGTGTGAAAAGTTTCAGAGTAGTTAGCTTCCACGCTGCTGGCCCTAGTGGAGAAGGAGGGTAGAGTTCTTCTTCAGCAAATGGTTTCGACTCCTTTGTTCCTCAAGCTTGTGAGAGAGATTCCCAGTTTGGAGACACTATCTATGAGATCTTGTGTTAGTCAAATATCCATAGGTGATTCACCATATGGATATTCTAAAGGAGGGAATCATGGGATATCATTCTAGGGGTAAGTAGTGGTTCTGGTTGCGATTTGGGAAGAGCTGATGCAGGAGTTCCAAACTTCTACCTTAGCTGTAAATACCAGTCTGGGAAAGATGTATATGAATTTTTAGGGGAATTATTGGTGTTATGACATGAGATGAATCATAGTTTATTTTATATCATGATTCCTCGCCTATTAGCGAGTGAAGGCTGAGCACCGAGTTCCAGCAGTTTTTTTGCTTCCTCTTGAAATCCCAAAGTGGAAATGGGATGACATATACATGGACTTCATCATTGGGATTAAACACATGTAGAAGTTCCATGATTCCATATGGGTAATATTAGACCAACTCATGAAGTCAACACACTTCTTTTCTATCAAGGATCATAGTTTAGTGAAGTGTTTTGGGGTAGTTGTACGTGCAGGAGATCATCTTCCTTCATGGGGTACCCTCGACATTTGTCTTCTATTGTGATGTAGTGTTTATGTCATGATTATGGAGATTTATATAGGAATAATTTGAGACCTAGATATGGATGAGTGCAACCTTTCACCCCCCAAATTGAGCGCATAATCTAGGTGTTGGAGGATATGTTTAGGGCTTACATGTTGGTTTTCATCATGGAAGGAAAGCTATCCCCAAATTTAATCAGGACATTATAGATCATGGAGGGGGTTGGTGAGGTTGCCTACCACCTTTAACTACCCCCACATCTAGAGAAGTTTCATGACATTTCCATGTGTTGTAGCTGGAAGGATACATGAATGACCCTACGCACATCATCAATAAGAGTAGACCTTATGAGGACAGACCATCCCCTTGGTTTGCGTATTGTAGTAGCACAAAAATATACAGAAGAGCTCTTAGGACTGGGAGAGCCAGGTGTGAGCTCAGTATCTTGATTTTTTTTCCTATTTTTCTTTTCAAGGATGAAAATATTTACGGAGGGAATGATGTAGAGATTTTGTTTTTTCCTTATAATACTTTGGAATATTTCTACATATATTTAAAGAGATAAGTGCTAAAAAAGTGTGTGATTCTAAGGCCCGATGTTCTTGGAATAAATTATAAAAAAATATTAATTATATTTTATACTATTAACCTAATAGAAATGAGATATATCTTAAATAATATATTAGAATAGAAATTTGGGGCCAAGATTGAGTCCAGAGTGTGGGGTTTACCCTGGGTGGGACATAACTTTTGTCGGTGTGAGCCTTATGTATAAAACACCACGGAGGATGTAACCATAAATAAAATAATTATATAAAATTATTTTATCTTGGAAATTAATTAAAATAAATCATGAACAAGGGCTCAAATTGGAAATTTGATACTACCATTATGTTCGTAATGGGGTGTTCTACCTAAGGGTGTTATAAAGTGAGAGGGAATGGGATGTTTGGATCCCACGACCATTGGCTGGATAATTGTAAAATTATATAAATAGATGATTAAGGAAAATAGAAAGGGTTTGTCTCATTTCCTCTCATGGACATCAGAACTCCATCCTCTCCTTCTGATGAAGAATTGATTCCGAATTCTTGGTGGATCGCGATGAAAATTCAGATCTGAGTAGATCAGAGCACAACGAACGCAACGATTGATCTAAAATCAAGGTAGGATTATTATTTCATATTCTACATCCCCTGATGAATTTTTTGGTTTTCTAATTTGAGTTATGGTCATTTTCACTACTTTTAAAACCTTTTTCAATAGCTATACTAACATGACCATAAACCGTTTCAATTCTGGATTAATCATTCTTCGTCTGTTATTTGCGTTCTTCATAAATAAAATTTTCAACATGTCAAAATGACATATGATATTTGAGATAAGTTTATGTCTTTGAAGGTTGTGATCCAAGGACTCCATATCTACAATGGTTTTGAGTTTTGGTCGCCAAAAGAGGAACAATAGTGAGCGGAAGTGGTGGATACTTTTTTTCATGTAGAAACATCAACAAAACCTCAAGTGGAGAACACAGTAGTGTAGATTAGGATCCAAGGATCCTAGATCTGGTCTAAAATTCATTTTTTGACCACTAGAGTTCTTCTGGTGGTCCACAGAAGGATACAGTGGCCTGGATCTGGTGAGGGTGCATCTCTTGTGAGGTTGCGGCTTCGGTGAGGCTACCGGTGGCGATAGGCCGTGGGATGGGGATGCCTTAAGATGGCTGTGGAGAGCCACAATGAGGCAGAAGAGCATTGGGCAGTTCACAACATAGGGCGGTGTGGTGTTTGAAGGTGGTAGTCGGGCTGGGTTGAGGTGACCAGACTGAGATGGGTCTTCGGGTTGTTGATTCAAACCACTATAACTTCTAAACCATGTGTTCGTTTGATACCCCATTTGTGGCTCCACATTCTGTCATCGAGATAGAACTTTTGAGGCATGTTTGGGAGTTTTATGTTATAGTATCTTGGATCAGGGCCCCAAAATTCTCAAATAATAATAATATATTATTATTATCACAACTTTTACCTGCCATAACTTTTTCATACGACGTCGATCGATGTGTTTTTAGAGGTATTATTACCCTAAAATTAAGGAAGATGTTTCAATGAAATGCCCCAACCTCAGTTACCCAGAGTCGGCGCATTATTTTAATACATTGGAATGATTAAAAGGAATCAAATCCTGAAATACCGATCAGTTTAACAGTCTTTGAAAATAGATTACAAACATGAATGTTACATTACACTTTATAACATACAAATCACCATAAATAATCCTTTATTAATGACTTTATTCCATTGGTTTAACCCTGCATATCAATCACAATACACTTCTTGGAATCCTGGGAAAAATAAAACATAGAAAGGGGTGAGCTCATATGCTTAGTAAGAATAACAATATAGCAGAAACTTTCATAAATAATCATAAACATTTAAGGCAATGTATAACTAAAAAAAGCCTTTTAAACTTGAAATTCAGCATAATATGGCAAAAATAAAATTAAATAATGCCATTTACTTATTCACATGGATATTCTACTAGTCTAATAATCACATGCAATATCAATAACCACTTTCATTATGATGGAATGCATAATGCCATACTATCATAACCACATAGTCAAGGCCTTATGCCAAGACTAAAAATAAGTTCTTTTCAAGTCCTTGTTCCTAGACACTAGTTTGTCTCATGAGACCTACCGATGCATTGATGAGCTATAGTGGGCTCCACCCATCACTTACTATGTCCAATGCATTCCTCATATGAACAAGTTTAAACATAACATAAACATTCGTATTAAAACTAGTATGCGAAATGTCAATACATTCTCTATAAACCATGAATGGTATAAAAATAAAACATCCACATTCAAACATATCACAAAAACTTCAATACAATATGGAAGTTTTTTATCATAATAAATCAACTTCAAATAAGCTTAAAATCCATCAAAGGATGTTGAAATAGATGAAATCAAAACTATTTGAGAGAAATATCTTTTTTTTTGAAATCATTTAAAAGTCACATAATTGTAAAATAAATCATTTACTATGAAAATATTATTATAAGCTTTTAAGGGAAGCTTCAATGATTTTATAATGGCAGAAAATATCCGCACCCTCTGTATAAGTTAAAAAAAGATATTCTTACCTTAATTTTGTCAAAAAGGTTAAAAAGGATCTTGTTTGGAAAACAATGGAAAGATTCCTTTCAAACCATTTTATAAAAAGTATAAAAAGGGTATAAATGAATTTAAAACATAGTCTAGTAAATAGTAAAAATGTTTTGAAATAAATTTTTAAGAAACATGGATTTGGATGATAAATAAGTACCAGTAGATAATCACGTATAAACAACATCGGATAATGAAGAGATTTTGAAATAAACCATTACCTTGTACTTTTACTTGGTTGAGGGTAGTTTAACCTCATTTATAATGGTGAAATAATTGTTATTAAATTATACAATAATCATATACATTAATATGATATCATAAATGATCTTTTAACATTTCATTGTTAATAATATCTTAGTATTATCGTCGTTTCAGGTGTTAACTTACTCATTTTATTTTATATGTTTTGTTACATAAGCCGTGTTTATTAAGGACAGGATGAATCATATTCATATAAAGAACGATATAAAGTACTTAAAAATTATTTTTAATCATAAAATGAGAATTATACTTTAATGGATACGATGAGAAATGAATCTCATTGCGTTCGTGGAGACGGTAGTCCGTACGTACGCACGAATGCTACTTCCATTTCATTTTTCATTTTAAAAGGAATCAAAACCAAATGATACATAGGTATATTATTATTTCAGTATAATATAATATCGTATATGTGTTACTTATGTTCATTAAAACCATCCTTTATACGTTCCATGTATGGTATGAACGAGTCATATCACTTTGAGGGGGACGGTAGTCCCCACTTCCTCAAATGAGATTATCGTATATATATACAACATGAAACAAATAATGGTATGTTATAAAATAGAATTACATAAGATTATATATAAAATAAATATCATAAATATCATATTTAATTTTAGTGCCAACATAATGTCCACCATGAGAGGCGGTAGGAGATAATTGAACAATCATTGTTTCGTGAGGCGTTTGGTTGCCATCCACAAAAACATTATGTTATTCACCCATTAGAGGGAGGTGTGTGTAAGTGTAGTTCAAATACATCTCATAAAAATTTCCTAGTATATTTAGGATACTGGTTTTGTTACAAAATAAAATAATAAGAAGAGTTTAGTGGTTGGAGAATTAAAATAAAAGAAAAGAAGCTAAGAGAAATTGTTACCTTTAATTTGGGTAACTTTCTTTGGTTTGAACCAAAAAGGACTCTTGATGTGCCTTCTGCCTAAGATAAGGCTTATAGGAGGAGTATAGGGATGTAGGGAGATTAATTAGACAGAGTTTGGATGATCCAAAAGGCTTGAGAGGTGTGAGGAATAAGTTAGAATTGGTGTCCTTTTATAAGGGGGAGGAGGGGCTCTTTAAGAAAAAACTTAAAGTATTATTTTATAATAAATTCATATTCGGTTTATAATGGCACCAAACTGGATTATTTAAAGTCTAATGTAGGTATGGGTTGAAAAACACTCAAAAAATGTGTTTTAGACAAGTTTGGGTAAATATTTTACCCTTATCTTTTAGATTTAACTCTTAGTTAAATAGTTTGACATTTACCATGTCTCTTTGTAGTTTTATATTATATGGTTAATAAACTTACTATAAACTACCAAGAGAACCCCAAGTGGTTCATTAATGACATACCTATCATCATATAAGTCCTTTGGACTGACCTTAGATTTTTAGGAATATTATATCAATTAATAATATAATATTTGTTTTAAAAACCCCTTTATGTCAACTTTGACACTATTTAATAATTGATTTTTTAAAGTCTTAATATATTTATTAATTTGAAAAAAATTCATTTAATAAATCCTAACATGTCATATTAACCAATAAAATTCGTGTAATTCATTAAAAGTCTGACATTATATTTATTTGGGTATTTATAATATCAATTATTTTAATATTTCACTAATAAGGTAATTAGTGCATCATCATTGTGTCATAAATAAATTAAATTATTTAATGTATAAAAATTATAAATAAAATACCATTATGTATGAATTTTTTTTTCTTTCTAATGAATATTTATAATCTAATTTATCTTATGTATAAACCTATATTAAAAATACTTTATTTATTAAACTTTGATTTTAACTCTTTGAACTCTTCTTTAAATTAAATAATAATAAATGTCCTAATATAATACAAGTGGACCAAAGAGGTTCATATTTTATTCCTAAGGTTGTTTTTGGTCGAATTATACTTAGACAATAGAATTAGGACATGTGTTAGGGTAATAATAATATCACTTTTACCCTTAATTACCCTATTTACTTTTTACCGTGGTAAATAAAAGTAAAAAGTTACTATTCACCAATTTTTTTTATCTTATTAAACCACATTTTAATCCTTTATATTAACCATGTTTCTCAGATTTTTTAAATTCCACTCACAGAAGCGGTAAAATTAAGTTTTATGTGAATTTGCAAATTCTCCTAGGAGGTGGGTAAAAGACGGTGAAAAGTTCAATAAAAATTATATATATATAAAATTATTATAAACTGACTCCAATGAATTACATTGAACTTATATAGGTATTATGTATCTATTTCTACATAAAATAAATTTAAATAAAATAAATAATTATTTAAATAAAAATTTGGTTTTAAACTATAACTCAGTGTTTTTCACTATTCATCAAAAATTAAAAGTTGTTAGAAAAATACCAAATATTTACCCTAAGCTAATTTTGATATTCCAAATTCAATAATGAAGTCTATTCTACCAAATTCAAAACATAGAAGTTACATTTATTAATTTAAAATTAATTCCCGCTGTCAAAACCAAAAGGCGTATTTTTAAGAAATAATAACAACCAAAAGTTTGACACTTGTTTATGTCCAATTTCAAAGTGAAATTACTTACAATAACCATCATTGGATTAAATGGTAAAAATATAATCTATTTATACTTCCAAACCATTAAAATGTATAATTTAATAATCTAAATTATTTTGATTTAAAAAGTTGTCCTCAGTTAAAATGTAGTATTTTTCACTATTCACCCAAATATGAAAGTTAACAGAAAAACACCTAAACTTTATTGAAACTAAATTCTTATGTCCCAATTCTAAAGAAGAAGTTTATTTTGTCAAATTTAATATATACAAGTTTAAAATATTGGTTTTAAAAAGGATTCTCCATTAAAAGGTGGTAAAATTGCATTTTTTGAAAAATACTTCTATTATCTGAAAAAATGTTTTTGTTCTTACATTATGTCTAACAAAATCATAATATGGATTCTAAAATTATAATTATTATATAAAGTTCAAAATTCAGTTAATACTATTTATAACCGCTTTTGAATGGCTTGTTTGGTAAGTCATGGTGCGCTAAAACTCGGTGTTGCGTGTAGTGCAAGTTATTGAATTATTTTGAAGAAATAATGTACTATGAAATCTTGGGGTGTTACATTCTTCCCTCCTTCAATAAATTGCATCCTCACAATTTGAAATTATTTTTCAAAAATAAAAGGTTGAAAATAGAAAATACCTTTGGGAAAAACCACATTGGAAATTAGGTTAATAAAATTTAGTCATAATAAGAGGAAAAAGGAAATGAATGGGTCACCAACAAATTATGATCTCAATTAGGAGAACATTGGTGGAAATTAGAAACATATAATTGGAGGAAAAACGTAAATATTTATAGGTAGTGATTGAGGTCATCAATCACAAACAAGTGTAAAATTGAGGGCCTTAAATTCATCAATCTATGATGATTTAAAATACCATCAGTTCAACAAAACATATGGTATTAGGATAAAACATTTTTTTATGATCCCTCCACTAAAGTATAAGAATTAATTTCTTCATAGAATAAGATAAGAAGAAAAATATATACTTGACATGTAGAGTCCCATCCTTTAACTAATTTCTACCAAAAACTCATCTTTCAGCCTAAAAGATAATAGAACTTAAAAATAATATTCTTTTCATCCTATTAGTATAGGGTTAAAAAAATGAATTTATAATTAATATACCATAATTTTTTTTAATAAAAGACTACATTATTCAATCCAGGACATCACGTGGGCCATTGGTAGGTGATACACCCTTATCGCCCTTCGGTTGCGGGTTCAAGTCTCACGGCCTTGCCGGACGCGACAGGTTGCCACCCGACCTCTGGGTTGTCCTTTTATGGCAATCCAAAAGTAATCTCAAACTAGAATTATCCAAAATACTTCTTTACAAACTCACAGTCCAAAATTTATAAGGAAGGTAAACAAAATGAAGATCCTTTTTTCCGCGTAATAACATGTGAATACCTTCATCATGTATTCTTATAAAACACTACAACTTTCTGAATTACCATAAAACCTTATTGATTACATTCATGATCCCTTATTCCTTATAGAATACTGGATATACTCCTTCTATCAAAAAATTTTGTAAACTCCAGCAATGATGGAATATAAAAATCATTAATCAGTTTCAAGGTAATCAAGAATATCCAATATAATTTATCTAAATGAATCATGTATTATTCCAAAATCACTACCTCTGTATCAGAACCATATTAGGGTTTATCTTTCTCTCAACCATATATTTTCCAAAAATTTAACCTGCTATTGAGTCAATTTTCTTGGTTCCACACAATCTCAAGTCCTTAATTAAATAGTACTGCAGTACAATCCTTATATACTCCATAATTATTATAACCAGTACATTGTTGATACAACACTCAAATGACATAATTTTCTAATAACAACATAAGAACTCTAATCATTCCTACTCATCTATGGTAGTATCATAACTTTATTATTATCCAATAGCATCATTTGGGGCATACAATGATGATTTGGACATTGGCTCATGTAGTGTCCCAACTCCTTACAGATGAAGCATTGTACATTTGAAACCTTTTTCTTACCCTTAAAGTCACGTACATGGTGTCCTATTTCTCCACACTTATAACAAACTCCCATTCCCTTTAGGAAATTTACAGGATGATTCTTCCCACAGTTATAACATATGATAAAATTATTCTTTTCCCTCTTCCCTTTATCCATCTTTCTCTCTTCCATCGTTTTCTTCTCTTGCTTAACTTCAAAGCCATAGGACTCAGAGAATTATTTACTTATTTATTAACACATGATACTATTTCTTCATATGTTGAGAATACATGGGAGACTATTTATCTTCTAAATGTTGGCTTAATATCATGAAAGATATGATCCTTCTTACTCCTTGGATTATACGTATTGCTGGACTTCACATTCCTTCTATTGGGTAGCATTTCTATACAACAGCATAAACTAGGTCCGTTTATGAATTGCAATGAATAATTCAAAACCTGTAAAATACCTAATGTAAATTGAACAATTTATAGATATAATCCATAATCATAAAGATGCTTTCATTGAGGAAGTATATAATCATAAACCCTTCATAATGATTTGTAAATAAAATGAGAATTATCCTAATCATATCCCCCAGGAGTGTCGTAACCAAGAGTGCGGCAAGGCATGTTGTCGTGCACCAGCTCCCATTTGAGTCTAGATCAAAGCAGTGTTTTCGAGTTTTACCCCTAGGTACATCTGTTCCAGAGCCGCCTCTACCTTCTCATATCCAGACAGGGATGTATTTCTCAGAAAACTCACAAAATCTCAACAATACCAAAATTCAAGGAAGTTCTTAGATACTATTCCTCAAATTCCATCTTAGGTCTATATGTTCTAATAAAAGTTTATCTAAATCTAGCTTACAAGGTTATTGCTAAAATTCCTCTGATACCAACTATAACGCCCCGACCTCAGTTACCCAGAGCCGGTGCATTATTTTAATACATTGGCATGATTACAAGGAATCAAGTCCCTAAAGACCGATCGGTTTAGCAGTCTTGGAAAATAGATTACATACATGAATGTTACATTACACTTTATAACATACAAATCAACATAAAAAATCCTTTATGAATGCCTGTATTCCCTTGGCTTAACACTGCATATCAATCACAATACACTTCTTGGAATCTATGAGAAAAATAAAACATAGAAAGGGGTGAGCTCAGATGCTCAGTAAGGATAACAATACAGATGAAACTTTCATAAATAAGCATAAACATTTAAGGCAATGTATAACTAAAAAAAAGCCTTTTAAACTTGAACTTTAGAATAATATGGAAGAAATAAAATGAAATAATTCCATTTAATTATTCACATGGATATTCTACTAGTCGAATAATCACATGCAATATCAATAACCACTTTCATAATGATGGAATGCATAATGCCAGACTATCATAACCACATAGTCAAGGACTTGTGCCAAGACTACAAACAAGTTTTTTTTCAAGGACTTATTCCAAGACACTAGTTTATCTCATGAGAACTACCAATTCATTGAGGACTTATAGAGAGCTTCACCCATCACTTACTAAGTCCAATGCATTCCTCATATGAACATGTTTAAATATAACATAAACATTCGTATTAAAACTAGCATACGAAATGTCAATACTTTCTCTAGAAACCATGAATGGTATAAAAATAACACATCCACATTCAAAAATATCACAAAACCTTCAATACAATGTTGAAGTTTTGTATCATAATAAATCAACTTCAAATAAGCTTAAAATCCATCAAAGGATGTTAACATAGATGAAATCAAAAATATTTGAGAGAAATATCTTTTTTCTGAAATCATTTAAAACTCACATAATTGTAAAAGAAATCATTTAATATGAAAATATTCTTATAATCTTGTAAGGGAATCTTCGATGATTTTATAATGGCATAAAATAGCCACACCCTCTGTATAAGTTAAAAAAAGACATTCTTACCTTAATTTTGTCGAAAAGGTTAAAAAGGACCTTGTTTGGAAAACGACGGAAAGATTACTTTCAAACCATTTTATAAAAAGTCTAACAAGGGTATAAATGACTTTAACCCATAGTCTAGTAAATAGTAAAATTTTTTTGAAATACATTTTTAAGAAACATGGATGTGGATGATAAGGAAGTCCCAGTAGATAATCATGTATAAACAACCTCAGATAATGAAGTGATTTTGAAATAAACCCTTAACTTGTACTTTTCCTTGGTTGAGGGTAGTTTAAACTCCTTTATAATGGTGAAATAATTACTATTAAATTATACAAGAATCATATACGTTAATATGATTTCATATATGAAGTTTTGACATTTCTTTGTTAATAATATCTTAGTATTATCGTCGTTTCAGGTGTTAAATTACTCATTTTATTTTATATGTTTTCTTACATAAGCCATGTTTGTTATGGATAGGTTGTATATTATTCATATCCAGAATTATATCAAGTAATTAAACATTATTTTTAATCATAAAATTAGAATTATACTTGAATGGATATTATGGGGAATAAATCTCATCGCCTTTGTGGAGACGGTAGTCCGTACGTGTGCATGAATGCTACTTCCATTTCATTTTTTCATTTTAAAAGGAATGAAAACCAAATGATACATAGGTATATTATTATTACAGAATAATATAATATCTTATATTTTTTACTTAGGTTCATTAACACCATCCTTTATACGTTCCATGTATGGTATGAACGAGTCATATCACTTTGAGGGGGCAGTAGTCCGCACATCCTCAAATGAGATTATCATATATATATACAACATGAAACGAATAATGGTATGATATAAAATGGGATTAAAGAATATTATATATAAAATAAATATAATTTATATCATATTTAATTATAGTTCTATCATAATGGCCACCATGAGAGGCGGTAGGAGATAATTGAACAATCATCGTTTCGTGAGGCTTTTGGTTTCCATCCACAGAAACATTATGTTTTTCACCCATTAGATAAAGGTGTGTGTAAGTGTAGTTATAATAATTCTCATAAAAATATCCTAGTATATTTTGGATACTGGTTTTGTTACAAAAGAAAATAATAATGAGAGTTTAGGGGTTGGAGAAGTAAAATAATAGAAAAGAAGCTCAGAGAAATTGTTACCTTTAATTTGGGTAACTTCCTTTGGTTTGAATCAAAAAGGACACTTGAAGTGCCTTATGCCTAAGGTAAGGCTTCTATAAGGAGTATAGGGATGTAGGGAGCTTAATTGGGAAGAGGTTGGACGATCCAAAGGCTTGAGAGGTTTGAGTAATTGGTTAAAAGTGGTGTCCTTTTATAAGGGGGGAGGAGGGGCTCTTTAGAAAAAACTTAAAGTATTATTTTATAATAAATTCATATTCAGTTTATAATGGCTCTAAACTGGATTATTTAAATTATAAGGTTGGTATGGGTTTAAAACCACTCAACCAATAGGTTTTAGACAAGTTTGGGTCACTATTTTACCCTTATCTTTTAGATTTAACTCTTAGTTAAATAGTTTGACATTTACCATGTCTCTTTGTATTTTTATATTATATGGTTAATAAACTTACTATAAACTACCAAGATAACCCCAAGTGGTTCATTTATGACATAAATATAATCATATAAGTCCTTTGTACTAACCTTAGATTTTTAGTATTATTATATCAATTAATAATATAATATTTTTTTTAAAAAACTCCATTATGTCAACTTTGACACTATTTAATAATTGATTTTTGTTAAAGTCTTAATAACTTTATTAATTCAAAAAAAAATTCATTTAATCAATCCTAACATGTCATATTAACCAATAAAATTAGTGTAATTCCTTAAAAGTCTGAAATTATATTTATTTGGGTTTTTATAATATCAATTATTTTAACATTTCACTAATAAGGTAATTACTGCATCATCATTGTGTCATAAATAAATTAAATTATTTAATGTCTAAAAATTATTAATAAAATACGATTATTTAGGAAATATTTTTATATTTCTAATGAATATTTATAATCTAATTTATCTTTTGTATAGCTCTATATTAAAAATATTTTAGTTATTAAACTTTGATTTTAACTCTTTTAACTCTTCTTTGAATTAAAGAATAATAAATGTCTTAATCTAATCCAAGTGGACCAAATAGGTTCATATTTTATTCCTAAGGTTGTTTTTGGTCGAATTATACTTATCCAATAGAATTAGGACATGTGTTGGGATAATAATAATATCATTTTTATCCTTAATTACCCAATTTACTTTTTACCGTGATAAATAAAAGTAAAAAGTTACTATTCAAAAAAAATATTTTTATCTTATTGAACCACATTTTAATCCTTGATATTAACTGTGTCTCTTAAATTTTATAAATTATACTTATAGAAGCAGTAAAATTATGTTTTATGTGAATTTGAAAATTCTCCTAGGAGGTGGGTAAAAGACGGTGAAAAGTTCAATAAAATTTATATATATATATATAAAATTATTATAAACTGACTCCAATAAATTAAATTTAACTTATATAGGTATTATGTATCTATTTTGACATAAAATAAATTTAAATAAAATAAATAATTATTTAAATAAAAATTCGGTTTTTAACTATAACTCAGTGTTTTTCACTATTCATCAAAAATTAAAAGTTTTCAGAAAAATACCAAAAATATACCCTAAGATAATTTTGATATTAAAAATTCAATAATGAAGTCTATTTTACCAAATTCAAAACATAGAAGTTTCATTTATTAATTTAAAATTAATTCCCGCTGTCAAAACCAAAAGGCGTATTTTTAAGAAATAATAACTACCAAAAGTTTGACACTTGTTTATGTCCAATTTCAAAGTGAAATTACTTACAATGACCATAATTATATTAAATGGTAAAAATATAATCTATTTATACTTACAAACCATTAAAATTTATAATTTAACAATATAATTTTTTTTGATTTAAATAGTTATTTTCAGTTAAAATAAAGTATTTTTCACTATTCACCCAAATATGAAAGTTATGAGAAAAACACCAAAACTTTATTGAAACTAAATTCTTATATCCCTATTCTAAAGAAGAATTTTATTTTCTAAAATTGATAATATAAAAGTGTCAAATATTGTATTTAAAAAGGATTCTCCATTAAAAGGCGGTAAAATTTCATTTTTTGAAAAATACTTCTTTTATCTGAAAAATGTATTTGTTCTTAAATTATGTCTAAGAAACTCATAATATGGATTCTAAAATTATAAGGATTATATAAAGTTCAAAATTCAGTTAATACTACTCATAACCGCTTTTGAACGGCTTGTTTGGTAAGTCATGATGCACTAGAACTCGGTGTTGCGTGTAGTGCAAGTTATTGTATTACTTTGAAGAAATAACGTACTATGAAATCCTGGGGTGTTACATTCAAGATCGTTTTTTAGCACTTAAACCCAAATCAAGGTGTGGGACCCATGAATCCCAATTTGGGTGTGTAGCGGTGAAATGAGACATTTTCACCGGGTTTCCATTTTTGAAAAATGAATAGCCAATCCCATGTATTTTTTCATGAGGATCACAATGGTGTGATCGATTTGTTGTGTTTCAAGATCAAGATAAGGGTCCCACAATGAACTATTTGTGTGCAATGTTGATAGATCCAGCTTCTTCACTAGGAGTCCATTTCAGGTGAATGAATAGTAGATCATGTGATATTTTCCATAAGGATCGCAAAGACACGATTCGTTTGTTTACCCGAGGTCATTTTGAGGAGGCGTGATAGTAAATGTACATTTTTCTCTTTGAACCAACAACGAGCTTCATGCGCTCATCAGTATTTTGTCCTAGAGGTTCCATGTACTCCAGGAGTACACTAGCACATGTTGTGGGTACTAGTGCACTATTTTTTACATGAGTATGGCAAGGTACAAGACTAGGCAGTGAGGTGGGGTCACACTATGTGTGGCCCCCACACGTACCATGTTCTACTTTACAAATCTTCTATCTCTCGTATCTCCTTCTTTTGAAAAAGTATTTTGTCCTTCAAGTACCCTATCTTGTATGTTTTTCTACATAGAATGGGATGGTTTCCTCTATAGTGGTTTAGAAGATACGATGAGAGGTGTTCCAAGCATGACACATCTTCAGGAAGTGTTCAATGAAAACAATGATCAGGTGATGAAATCAAGGAATCTGAGTGGAATCCTCCAATTGGGTTGCACATGGGTCCTCAATGACACTATAGTGGAGTCCTCCAACTGGTCTAGGAAAGGGTACTCAACCTACTCTGAGTGTAATCCTCCAGGTGGGATGGGTATGGTTCCTCGACGACATTAGAGTGATATCCTCCAGCTGGGCTTGGAATGGGACCTCAACCTACCCCAAGTGGCATCCTCTAGCTGGTGTGGGCATGGATCCTTGACAACACTAAATTGGAATCCTCTAGATAGATTGGGAAAGGGTCCTCAACCTACTTTGAGTGGCATCCTTTAACTAGAATGGGCATAGAAACTTGACTTCGAGATGACCTCTAGACTACATGGATTAGTGATGAGACATACTTTAACATTTATTTGGACTCATGAGTATGAGGGGAACTTTCCCCATTGAGACTCATCCTTGTGATGTGACCTAAAACCATGCTGGTGAGATAGACCCACCCAAAGCAGATAGTATCAAGGTGTGGTGTTTGAGCCCCTTTGACTTGCAGTTTAGGGTAGACATGAGGGATACTCGGCATCGATAGTGGTTACTTATGGAACTGTTGGAGACTCTTTTTTGGGGATGATCTATGAGATGGAGATCCTCTTACTCTCTCATTTGGGTTTCTTTAGTTGAGAATATATATATATATATATATATTCTGTTTTAGTACCCACTCTTTGGGTTTTGGTTAATCTCCTTCCAAGAGAGATGAAGACATGTAGGGTATGCCACAAGCATTCTATGTCTAGATTCTCGTGGTTGGATGAGTTTAATCTTCTACTATAGGTAGCGAATAATCAATGAGAATTTCATATTCTCACTGTTTCGATCTCCTTGTGTTTGGATGAGTTTTATTTCACTCTATTGTTGGGTTGATCTGTACTCTTTTTTATACCTTGTTCTATCTACTGATTTCCTCTTCAGTTGTATCTCTTACTACTTCCACTTTTCTTTTTTGAGGATTCAAACTGAGTATGTTTATACTCACCCCTGGATGGGATTTTCCCACATGTATCATGGCTTAAGAAGACAATTGATAGGTTTATCGTGATTTATGAGGAGCTTAGGAATATGGGCTCTTTAACCATATACAATGGTTGTATCTTGGGATCCAGGAGTGGGGCTCTATCAGATGTTTTACTTTTCAGTTATTTCCTGGTTTAAAAAATTTTCTTGTTGAGCGCCTATTTTTCCACTCTATCTTTCAGTTTACTTTTTTTACTTGTACTATTTAGAGGTTGATGCATGTTTATAGTCTATTTATAGGTGTTTTGTATTTTTTTCCTTTTTTCTATCCACTTTTTCATTGATTTGGATATTTGTGTGTGTATAAATTCTTAGGAAAATTCCTTCATAAGTTTTTTGTGCCTTTATCTATTGTCTCCACTCCATAGCCTATGGAGGCAGGCTTGAGGTAGTTACAGATCGAGCCCCAACATGAGTCAAATCATTATAGATACACTGGGATGAGTGTTCTTAGCTTTGTTTAGCCATCATGTTTAAAATGAACATAGCATGGTCCATGGAAGTCTAGAGTGGTTCTGTTTCATAATATATTTGAAACTCCTAATGTGGGGATAAGAATGATGATCTTGTGATGAGATCCTCATGTGAGGGAGATTTTATATAAATTAGATCAATCATGGTATGATCATTATGGTTTCATTATGTTAGTGAATAGGTGTATCTAAAAACATTTGGATTATGTGTTGAATTATAGGGTTATCCTCAAACATGTCTTTGGTTTAATTAAATTTTCAATTATGGGATCATGATATTTTAGGGTGGCCCATGTGAGATCGGTGCTCATATAGTGTCAATACTCATACCAGGTAGCATTGATGGTTTCTGGGTATTTGGAAATCAACCACGAGTTATTTATGATAAATGGTCACCCTACCACTAGTGAATCCCCTCTTAATGAAGGGTAATAAGAATATTTATTAATTTTTTTAAGTATAACTTGAATATTTCTCATGTTTTTGAAGGGTAAATTGATGATTTATTAATTTACTTAAGGGTAACTAAATATTTTATTTAATTACTATAGGGTAACTTATGTTGATATTCAAATCATGTAATTACATTAAGGGATTGGTATGATCCTCAAGAAGTGTGCTTAGATGATCTTTGGATCCCTCTGGGGGTAAAGGAATCATGATTGGGTAGTGATGACATTTTGATGAGTGCAACTATTTGTTTTTGAGAAAATTCAGCTAGACACTAGTGTAGAAAATGTTTTTTACGTCGGTTATTTTTAATTTTTTACGTCGGTTTTTAGCCGACGTTAATACGTGCGACATTATAAATAATGTTTTTGACGTCGGTTATTTAAAAACAGACGTCAAAAACATAAAATCGCGATGTTTATCACATCGTTTATTTTAGAACCGACGTGATAAAGGGCCTGGAGAATGGTTTATCACGTTGGTTATTTTAGAACCGACATGATAAAGGGCCTGGAGAATGGTTTATCACGTCGGTTATTTTATAACCGATGTGATAAAGGTCCTGTAGAATGGTTTATCACGTCGGTTATTTTAGAACCGATGTGATAAAGGGCCTGGAGAATGGTTTATCACGTCGGTTATTGGATAACCGACGTGATAAACGGCTTGGACAATGGTTTATCACATCGGTTCTTAAACATCCGACGTGATAAACAGGGGCGAGGGGGTTTATCACGTCGGTTCATATAGAACCGACATGATAAACTGGGGTGAGGGCGGTTTATCACGTCCGTTCTATAAGAACCGACGTGAAAAACCGGGGGAGGGGGGTTTATCACGTCGGTTATTATATAACTGCCGTTATAAACCGGAGGGAGGCTGTTTATCACGTCGGTTATTCAATAAACGACGTGATAAACCATTCTCCAGGCCGTTTAGCACGTTGGTTATTCAATAACCGACGTGATAAACCATTCTCCAGGCCTTTTATCACGTCAGTTATTAAATAACCGACGTGATAAACCATTCTCCAGGCCTTTTATCACGTCGGTTATTAAATAACCGACGTGATAAACCATTCTTCGGGCCTTTTATCAGGTCGGTTATTAAATAACCGACATGATAAACCATTCTACAGACCTTTTATCACGTCGGTTATTAAATAACCGACGTGATAAACTCAATTTTTTTAAACAGAATGCAGTGATATTCTCTCCACCAGAATCAACCAGAAAACAAATCAAGAAATCATACCACAAAAACAGAAGTACATCAAAATTAAGCATGTACATAGATAACATATAAAACTTACCCACTAGACAGCATCCACCCTCATTTATACCCCATGGACAACCCTCCCCCACCCCGTTGGAGCCCTCACCCTCATGTATACCCCCTGGACAGCCCTCCCCCACCCCGTTGGAGCTCCCACCCTCATGTATACCCCTTGGACAACCCTCCCCCACCACATTGGAGCCCCCACCACACTCTTGGACTGCCCCCCGACCCACGGACACCCACAAACACCCCTCGACAACCCCCACCCGCCTAAACAACACCTCCTCACCCCCTCACCCCACTTGACAGCCCCCACCACACCCCTGGACAGCCCCAAACACCCCTGGACAACCCCCCCACCCCTGGACAGCACTCCCACACCCCTGGACCGGCTTCCCACACCCCTGGACATCCCTGCCACCCCCCAGGACTGTCCCCCCACCCCACCAGACAACCCTCCTAGACCGCTGGACACCCCCAACCCCACTGAACACACCCCCACACCCTTGGAACCCCTCCCCCACAGACCCAAATCCATACCAGAAGAACCATCAAAAGTACACCAAAACAAGAAGTCGGGCAAAATTAAACATTCACTTATATAACATTAAAAACATATAATGTAAACTTCAAAAAAAACTAAATCAAACCTAAAAAACTACCAAATACACAATTAAAACGACAATATTCAAAATTACATTTTACATTACAAACAACTAAAATTCAATCAAACCTGTAAAATAATTTGACCACTCCACTTGTACGTGTTTGATGTCTTCAGCAGTATAGGGTTGAGGGTCATCAAAAAGATACAAATGAAAAAGAAGATAGTTAACGTGTATAATGAATAAATCAAATTGAAATATTATGGCAAAGTTTAAGAGGAAATCGTACCAGGTCAAAATTCACAACTATCCCAGTTGTTATTATTTCATACATAAATCTTAACATATAATATCTGCATTCGATGAGGCCTTGTTGTTCATGACAATTCTATTTTGAATGAGTGTAAATTCAATATATTATTTTTATGTAATAAATCAAAAAGTACAAATTATAAATGGAAATTTACCTTCGCATTTACATATTTGATCTTTGCATTTCTTTTCTTTGTGTTTTTTTGAAAGTAGACCCATGCACTGTTAGAAAATAATACGAATGGGGTAAATTTAAAATTCATTATAATATATAAAACTATTGAGAAATTGAAAATTACTTTTCCAATATATTCTTAAAACTTTCCCGCACATCACCATGAACAGAGCATATCCAATAAAGAGCTTTCTCCCTTGGGAAAAAAATCCCTAACATCCAATGATCACTAATTAAAGGAAATTTAATGTTAGTGGTTTTTTATGTTAAAAGATAATTAACTCTTTGAGAGAAATGTGTTTCATACCTCTCACAAAAAGGCATCATCCAACATTGTCTGATTATATTTTTTTCAAATCTTTCAGCAATATAAACCATTCTTTGTTCCTCAGTCAATGCACATGCTTCAGGGGAAATCAATTGCGGGTCTATGAATCCATATACTTCTGTCAGTTCATTCCTCTCACAAATTTTATAAAGATACCTAATACAAAACATATATAAGTATACATTTTTAATACATATAACGCAGGGAAAAGGTGTTAAGACTTACATGGAAAAAATTTGCACCATGTTAATGCCCAACTTATGTCCAGTAACAAGCTCCATGATATCAGATTTTGTAATCCCCACACTTATTTCACGTCCACAAACATGAGATTCCATTGGAAACTCATAAAAACCCAAAAACAAATGTGAATATCTTGACAATCTGTCAAGACCACTGGAATCTGTATCTGATGTCATAGCCTGTTGTCTTTGTTGTTGTCTATACATTATTTCTTTACCTTTGAAGTATTCCTGTGAAAAAAAATTGAGAAATATAGTAGTTTTCAAATGATAAAACAACTTTAATAAAAAAAATAAAATAAAAGATATAGCATTCATACCTCTATGGTAATGAGTCGAAGAAGTCTGGATGGCCAAACTAAAAAATGGCCGATACTCTGTCCAACTGTCACCACCTCATCTGTAGGTATTGGTACCCTAGCTGATCTATCTATAATATCCGATACAGTGACCCTCTGATTCTCTACCTCTAATTGTTGATGATGAACTATATCTCCTATACAATATACCAACCCGTATGCTACTATATGATGTTGAGAATCATCAACATACAACTCGCAATATGTAGGAAGCTACGGCGGAGGCGTAGGATAAAAAATGGGGTTCACAGGCTGAGGTGGGGGAGTGGGAGCTACTGGTGGAGGTGGAGGATAAATAATGGGGTCTGTAGGGGGAGGTGGAGGAGTGGGAGCTGCAGTCTGAAATTGTCTTTGCATTTCTGCAAACATAGACTGCACCGACTCTCTAATCTTGTCTTCCATCGTCGCATTAATATTTTGAACTTCAGCCTCCAAGGATTCTATTTTTTTTATAAACCCCCTCAATATTAGAAGTTGAAGAATGTGGAAACACTTTTCTTACCGATACACCTGCCGGATATCCTCTTACACGACCAGGATGTTCGGGCCTTCCCAATGCTGCAAATAAAATATCTTCCCTCCCAGTAGCTGTAAATGTCCCCTCTGAACTCTGCTCCTCAAGAGAGTCCTGTATTAATTAATTGAACATTTCTGTAATGATTGAAACTTATATGAAGAAAAAAGTTAACTTAAATAAATTAAATAGATATCTTACAATCATCTCAGCTACGATTCTCGATTCTTCCGAAAGATATTGCATTTTTTTCCCTTCCGAGCTCTCTTCCATTTTTCATGTCTAGATGGAGGGGATGGAGGGGCCACCTCTCCAGAGCTTGAAGACTCAGCTCTTAGTTTTTGAAATTTTTCCGCCATCATTTTTTCTTCCAATAATGTATACCCTCCCCGAGATAAACTATGAGGGTATACATTTTTAGATTGGATCTCCTGATGAGATTTCCTTGTTTTCTGTAATTTAAGAATAATAAATCATTAACAAAACATTAATAAAATAATTTATATAAGAAAGTTTATAAAATTTTACATTTCCCTTACCAGAAATGACTCTTTTTTTCTACTTTCAAAAAATTGTCTCCATGTGTCTTCATCTATAAAAGGATATATACGACATGGATTGTCATGACTCCTATGACCATAAATGAAATCATATGAGAGGGTTGATTTGAAATCCCTCCATCTCCTGGCAGCCAACGATAAGCATTTCTTCCTGACTCCTCCAGTGTCAGGAATATCAAATGTCATCTGATAAAGAAGAGGTTAAACATATTATATATACTAGAAACATTAAAATAATGGTCAAACAATGACAAAAGATCTTACCAAAATCGTCTCCCACAACTGAGAGATAATCGCTTTATCCACACCTCTCCAATCATCATACAGAATGCTTACTTTGGTCTTATCCTGAGTTGCAACAAAACTCTTAAAATCTTTGGCATTCGGACCTCTAAAAATATCATCATCATCAAAATCAACTACTATCCTCTGATCCTGCATACGGGAAAGTGATAATTTTGGTAAACGTGTGCACCCACGTTTTCCAACCTTTGAACTCTTTGTCGTAATAGGAGCATGTGAATGTTCATCCCCAGAGGTATGACCAGCAATATGCTCCTCTCCAGAATCATGTGGTTGATCATCTGAATGATCTGTCATTATCCTTCAAATCAAAAAAACAAATGTCATTTAACAAATATACAAATTCAAATATTTTAATACTACTGTAATCAGAAAATAGAAAAGTGTACTAAGTTACATAATAGTAAACATTGGTAATATGGTAAGCATGTTAAACAATGGTAAAGATGGCAAAGATGGTCAAGATGGTCAAGATGGTAAAAATGGAAAAAATGGTAAACCTGGTAAACATTGTAAACATGGTAAAGTAGTTGTCAGTGATAAATATACAAATTCAAATATTTTAATACTAATGTAATTAGAAAATAGAAAAGTGTACTAAGTTACATAGTAGTAAACATTGGTAATATGGTAAGCATGTTAAACAATGGTAAAGATGGCAAAGATGGTCAAGATGGTCAAGATGGTAAAAATGGAAAAAATGGTAAACCTAGTAAACATTGTAAACATGGTAAAGTAATTGTCAGTGAACAAATATACAAATTCAAATATTTTAATACTACTGTAATCAGAAAATAGAAAAGTGTACTAAGTTAAATAATAGTAAACATTGGTAATATGGTAATCATGTTAAACAATGATAAATATGGAAAATATGGTCAAGATGGTCAAGATGGTAAAAATGCTAAAAATGGTAAACCTGGTAAACATTGTAAACATGGTAAAGTAATTGTCAGTGAACAAAAATAAACATTTTAAAATTCTTGTAATGGTTATAAACATGATAAAGTAAACTAAACAAACTTAAAACAAAAAAAACATATACTTATTTTATTTTAAAACATGTTTTAATAAATAAAAAACTTACAATATCTAACATTTATGGAAAAAATAAATGTAAACAAGAAATAAACACATGTTACCTGTAATTTTATGAATGTACAGATGGATTGTTTTCCCAAATTCCTTCGTCGTGATCGTTCCTTATGGCACAAACTATGTCTTCAACACGATCATCATTATGTTCTGTTAATATTTCCATGGAAGTAGGGATCTCACATAAATCAGCATATTCATCAAGTTCATCCTCACCAACATATTGTTTTTTCCCTTGTAAAACAACAGCCCACTGCATATCTGATTGATCTACTACATAAAAAATTTGTTTTGCATGTGTTGCCATTATAAAAGAATCAGCTGTGTCTTCCAATCTATTCAGATTAACAAGTGTCATTCCAAATTCATCGTGTCTGACACTGTTGTTACCGTTAAACCATTTACAGTTAAAAACGAGAACTTTAATTTTAAAGTAATCAACCTCCCATATGTCTTCAATCACTCCATAATATGCATTTGATGCAGAAATTGGTTTTTTGTCCTTAGCACTCGAAAAATGCATTGCTTCTGCAAACACCAATACACCACTATTCTGAACTGCACTTCTATTGTCCTGAGCTTTTGTATGAAATGTATAACCATTAATGTCATAACCAGACCATGTTATCACATTTAAACATGGACCACCCACTATCCATTTTAATGTCTCTGATACATCTAATCTACCAAGCAAAGTCTTTTTAATCCATGACAAAAAAGTTTTGTTGTGCTCATTCAAAATCCACATTTCTTTCTTCTTTGGATGACATTGTTTCAACTCATTAATATGCAATGTGATATACGGTTGAGCATCAGCTATGTTATTCAAGATGTATGATTCTAACTTCTTCATCTGTTCAGCTGACACTGATTTGACTTTCAAGCCACGAATCCCCTTTCCCTCATTATTAACTCGTTCATGGCGAGATGGAGGGAAACCTATGTGTTGTGCCACATCCAAGTAGCTCTTACAAAACTCTGCTACCTCCTTAGAAATATACTTTTCAATAATGGAGGCTTCAGGTCGATATAGATTTTTAACATACCCCTTTAATATTTTCATATACCTTTCAAAATGATACATCCAACGAAGATATACAGGTCCACAAAGCTTTATTTATCGAACCAGATGAATCATTAAATGCACCATTATATCAAAAAAAGTTGGAGGAAAATACATTTCCAATTGACAAAGTATAAAAATTGCATCCTTTTCAAAAATGTTCAAATCATTCACATCAATCGCCTTGTTACAAATTGAATTGAAAAAAATAACACAACTTCATTATAGTCTTTCTGACACGAATGGGCAATATTCCACACCATGCAACTGGTAGAATTTGTTGCATCATGACGTGACAATCATGTGATTTCATACCTATCAACTTCAAGTCCTTCAATGAGACAAAATTTTTTACATTAGAAGAATAACCTTGGGGCACTTTGGTATCATGAAGACACTGACAGAAGCTAATTTTCTCCCTCTTCGATAATGTATGACAAGCTGGGGGAAGAAATGTTCGTCTTCCTTTAGGAGTGGGAGCTAACTCCAAACGTATTCCCATTGATAGTAAGTTTAATCTTGCATTCAACCCATCTTTAGTCTTTCCTTTAATATCTAACAATGTTCCAATCAAAGAATCACATATATTCTTCTCCACGTGCATGACATCAATATTATGTTTAACTTCATGATACCTCCAATATGGTAGCTCAAAAAAATTGACCTTTTCTTTCAAATATGTCTATCATTACCAGATTTCTATGTCTTTCCCAATGTCACATCAAGGTTTTTCACCCTCTCAAAATACAGATCAGGGGATAAATGTTTTGGAGCAGTATCAAATTCTTGTGAGCCATTGAATGCCTTTTTAGTCTTCTATAAGGGTGTTCCATAGGAAAAAATTTTCAATCACCCATGTACACTGTTTTCCTCCCATTATGCAATTGACAATAGGACGTCTGTTGTTCGCAAATTGGACATGCTTTATGCCCTTTAACACTGTATCCAGACAAATTTCCATACACTGGGAAGTCATTTATAGTGAATAGAAGAACTGCATGCAGTTGAAAATATTCCATTTTATAAGAATCATACACCCTAATACCATCAGCCTATAACAGTTTCAAATCATCAATCAACGGTGACAAGTAAACATCAATATCATTACCGGGTTGCTTTGGACCAGAGATCATTGTACTCAACATGACATATTTTCGCTTCATACAAACTTCAGGAGAGAGGTTGTAAATTACCAATAAAACAGGCCATGAACTATGTGTGCTACTGAGTGTTCGGTATGGATTCATTCCATCTGTGCACAACCCTAGTCTGAGATTTCTAATTTCATTTCCAAATGTAGAATACTGCGCATCAATTTTCTTCCATTGTGGACAATCAGCTGGATGACGTATTTTTCCATCACATACCCGCTCTTCAGCATGCCATCTTAACCTTTTTGCATCATGTGAATTAGCAAATAAACGTTTGAAATGATTAATTATAGGAAGATACCAAAATACCTTTGAAGGGAGCTTTGTAATCTCTATATCACCCTGTGATTTTTCTTTCACCTTATACCGTGATGTCCCACATTTTGGAAACTCTGACAGAAATTCATATTCCTTCCTATATATAATGCAGTCATTCGGACAGTCATGTATTTTCTTGTATCCCAATCCCATCAGGCATAATATTTTCTTGGCTTTGTAATGTGAATCTGGAAGATCATTATCTTTTGGAAGAATGTCTTTCATCAATTGTAGCAGTTCTGTAAAACTTATGTCACTCCATCCATGCTTCGCCTTCAGGTTAATCAATCTTAACACCGCTGACAAAACCGTAAAATCTGTACAACCGGGATATAATGGTTTTTTAGCATCACCATATAGACGTGCAACTGTCGGTTCTATCTCAATTTGTTCTGCTACAATATCGCGAATCATTTCTTCAATTCCATCGGAGTTACCATCTTGCGAATCATCATCATCAGTGACATTCTGTCCAGTTTCACCATGCCAAATCCAAGGGCTGTAACTCGGATTAAAACCATGACATATCAGATGATCTTTTATCTCTCTAATTTTTAACTTCTTCATATTCAAACATTTCAGGCATGGACAGAAAAAAATGTCACTACTTGGAACATATCATTTTGCAAATTCCAAAAAGGCATCAACACCTTCCTCAAATTCATTGCTCATTCGATGTCCGTAATCCAACTTCGACTCATTATTACCTTTAACAAATATCAACAAAATATATATATTTTTAAGATAAGAAAAATACATGTTTATATGAAAAAAATCATAATTTGAATGTAAAACAATTTAAAATATAAAACAAATCTATAGGTATTTTAAAAAATATGCTTGAATATTATTTTTAAAACAAAATATAGTTAGATATAATAGTTTTAAATTTCATTGAATCAAAGAAAACCATGACGCCTACATAGATTAATATTGATTTTGGTTTTGATGTTTTAATATATTAGATAAACAACCTATTTTAAATGGCGTGCAGACCTTGATATTGGTCTTCATCACCCTTCGGTGTGACTGGCAAAAAGAGGTCTACCAGCATGTTATTATTTTATCATCAATTCACTCATTCTTGTTTCTAATGATCGTTAATTGCATTGGCAGGCTGAGAGGGCCGCCCAGCACGTCCAACACTGGTCTGCTCAGAATAACAATAGTCCCACTGATTCGGTTTAATCCTTTATTTCTGATTTTTAATCCCATGTAACATATCTTGTGGGGATTTGATTTTGTACTTGGCCTTCAGCTTTAACGGTTATCAATCAAAATAAAACTCGACTAAAAACTCTGTTTATTTTAGGTTTTCAAAATCCAAAAACAAAAACAAAACAACCATGGACAAAAACTGAATTCCAATTACAGGAAACATGTTCGGAAATTCTAAACACCAAGAATTAACAAATATCAACAACAATAGTGAATAGCTTGGCAATTACAAGACTAAATATGTATATGTATATGATTAAAAATAATAATGTGTTTTATATTCTCAAGTGAATGTTCTAAATGATATGGTAATTCATATGGTTTAATATCATTGGTAACATGTTTTCGATTCCAATGAGACATAGGTGTGAGAGCCATTGATAATGGAGTAGTGGCCTAATCTCAATCTAGGTCCAACATCCTCAACATATTCTTCTAGGGGTAGAATTTAGTATGGTTTGTGTTATTTTAACACCTCTATATTTATTATAGGTTATTAAATCAAATTATTTTGATTAACTTTTTTTATTCATCCTTGTATTATTATTTTTTGACTTTTTAGTATATTATAGTTTTATATTCTTATTCATGGTTGGAACATGGTTAGTGAATACCATGAGGTTATACCTAGGAAACATTTTACATTTGTTTACAAATATAATGGAGGAAATATATTTTGTACAAACCATACTTATTTATCATGAAATCACACAACATGATGCATATGCATTTTTTAGGGTTGGTTCTAGGTTTTCCATACTGTGTGGTTAAACCATGGTACTCCTCCAATATCATATAATGGGGATCACATTTATTGTTTTAATTTATAAAAAAACCGATCGAAAATATGATATAAAAAGTAATTATTATTTATTTTCCTTTAAAGTAACGATGCACGTCTTTTTTATCTCATTATTCATCTAGTTTAATGTTCCCTCAACATAGTCTATTATATCAACAAAAAATTCCATGAGATTCAAATAACCATTTGCAATAACAAAATACAAATAACCATTTGCAATACAAATAACCATTTGCAATACAAATAAACATTTTCAATAACAAAATACAAATAACCATTTGCAAATAACCATTTTCAATAACAAAAAATTCCACGAGATTCAAAAACGAACGAAAATCACATCAAAAATCGAAACAAAAACGAACGAAATAAATTCGTGGAAGGCTTACTTGAATGTTGCGAGTTGAGATGATAGATCTGAGAGGAGTGAAGAAGATAAACAATGAAGCCAAATTAAGTTTAATGCAGGTCGATCGACGAGCCGTTTAGGGTTTACCGCGCAAGAGCGACGAGCCGACGGACTGTCAATCGAAAAATCGTAAATGACAGTCCACAGGCTTTAATTTTTTTAAAAGTTTTATAACGTCGGTTATTATATAACCGACGTTATAAACTATTTTTTAAATTTATAACGTCGGTTATTTTAAAACCGACGTAAAAAAGCTCCCGCGCTTTGGTTTTTTACGTCGGTTATAAAATAACCGACGTAAAAAACGCGTAGATATCTCATTTTTACGTCGGTTATAAGATAACCGACGTAAGAAACCAATGTGCGGGGGGTTTTTTACGTTGGTTATAAAATAACTGACGTAAAAAACCCGATATTTACGCGTTTTTTAGGTCGGTTATTTTATAACCGACGTAAAAAACCCGATATTGACGTGTTTTTTACGTCGGTTATCTAATAACCGACGAAACAAACCACAGCTCGGACGTGTTTTTTACGTCGGTTATTTGATAACCGACGTAAAAAACACGTCGATATCGGGTTTTTTTACGTCGGTTTCCAAATAACCGACATAAAACCCCCCCGCGCATTGGTTTTTTACGTCGGTTATAAGATAACCGACGTAAAAACCCAACAGGCACGATTTGTAATGTTGGTTATTAAAATAACCGATGTTAAAAATCTACTCGCCGCATTTTTACGTCGGTTATATATAACCGACGTAAAAAATGGTGACGTAAAAAACGATTTCTGCACTAGTGAGAGGTGGTTTGACTATCATTCTTATATGTAATTGGATGTGGTTTATTGGAAACTGTATCAGGTCATTACCTAGAAAGGTAGCATAATTTTTTTAGGGCTTCGTTGGGTTTTTCAAGAAAAAACCGGCATGTTCAATCTTTGTCTAGATTATGAAGGCACATTCATTTGAATTCAGAGTATAAAATTGAGAGGTAGTTCCATTTTGATATCACACTCATGAGTTTTGAGGTACATTCTTCTGGGTACCATGTCGAGTGAGTATGTGAACTTCTAATTGAAATATTTGACAGGAAATTCTGATGGAAAGAGGCACCATGATTTGGAACTAGCCTTGTTAGCTAAGATCTAAGGTGGGGAGAACAATGTGTTGGTTAATCCAATGGGATTAAAATGTAGGCTTATCAGGTTATATGAGATCCATATAGAATTGTCTCATTATTTGGTGAGGAACATGAGCACCATATTAGGTTCAAGCAGTATTGTGTCATGTCCTTAGTGTTATGCTTAGGGAGTTGTTTGGGAAATATAATATAGAGTGGTTCCATTTGAATAAGTTTTGATGACCAACATAGGTCATGTGATTTCTTTTATGTCCATCGGAGATTCTAGGGGATGATAAGTTCTAAGATCAGGAGGTCCTAAGATCCTTTATTCTATATGGGTGTTATAATTTCAGAGGAACCTTATTTTTTAATTTGGTGGGTAGACCAAATCTCAAATGATGATTCTTAATATAATTAAAAAGAGTTTGACTAAATGAAATGTATTTGTTTGGGTGTGTGTTGAGGAATGATAAGTACCTCAGGTGCTAGAATAATCCTTGGGATCATTAGAATTCGAAATCTTAGTTTCAGGAGTAATAGCTCAGGGCACACATTTAAAGCACATTTAGTACTAACCATGCACCCCAACCATGATACCTATTTTTTTAAGGAAAAAGAATTATTTAAACTATATGAGGGACTAAAAAATCCATTTATTTGTCTAAAAAGTGTAGGGGGAATATGCATAGTTGATGTACAATTTTTTACATGATTCACTATAACTATGCGAGGTGGGGTGTGTTTCAGACATCAAATATTAATATTTGGTGAATAGTTTTTCAAACCATATGGTCAAACTATATACCACATTAAAAGTGGAAAATTTCCATTCCCCTTCCATCCTTATAAGTTTTTATCCCCCCTTTCTTTTTCATTTTTCCAGAGGACTCTCCTAGACATGCCTCTCCCTCCTCCTATTTATTTGGGTGGGTTTCAACCATTTTTTGGCTAAATCAGACAACATCACTTGAGATCAGGATCCCTTATTATGTCTATCCCTCATCTAACTTCCTTTATTAGTTTATTTTTTATTTATTTCCCTCATATTAATTATTTTGGATACACTGTATTTTTAGGGAGTTTCTTCGGTTTCTCATTTTCTCTCAATTTGTGCTAAACATATAGTTGTTACTAGATCATTAAATATTCTTAAGGATAAGTTAGGTGATATATATGATTTTCCCTAAATTTTTTTCCATTTATAAAATGTTATATTGTTCCACATTCCAGTAATTCCAACAATTTACCTAAAAATTTATAATATCTTTAATTTTCCCTCAAAAACTTGACCTAAATGTAGTGCATTCCCCTTACACTATTGGAGGTTTCCAACCTCTAATCAGGCTATCCCTTAAGGTGATTTTAACTTAGTTATCTTGATGACCTTAATTTTTATGAAATAAAACCACCTCATGAGGTGTGATTGGATTGAAAATTGGAAAAGAAAAAATTTAGTCTTCTACTAAGTAATGAAACCACCCCTTATGGTGTGTTTGGATTTGACTTCCTTAAGGACCATACCTAAGGTATAACCAAAAAAACCCTTAGGGTGTGTTTGGATTTGTCTTCCTAAGGACCATACCTAAGGTATAACCAAAACACCACTTATGGACTTTTTGGTTTGAAGATTAAATAAAAATAGAATATTCTATTTTGAATCCAACCATCCCTTAGGGTGTGTTTAGTGTGTCACTTAAATATTGGGACTCTTAGATCTACCATGGGAATATCTTGGGTTACTAAAAGTTTTTATGAACTTAGGGTGTCATGTATAAATTATAGAGAAAAATTTCATTTGTTATTATGTACTTATAAAATGAAATAGACTAATCTAATTATCAAATGGTATAATTACCTTATAGTAAACATTGAGAGACACCCCCAACATGGTGGTTTAATTTTAGTAAAATACTTTATATTATTACTTTACTTGCACCTATGAATCATAATATAAATTAATTTTATTACCTTTCTATAATGTCTTGGAACTTATGGATTATTAATATGGGAACTTTGGAATACATAAATTAAGTTATTGGTGTTGATATATTGTGATAACCTTAATAAAATATGTTAACTTAAGAATAGGATTTTGGAATTAAATGGGTTTATAATACATGAAATTATTTAGGTATGTTTTAACTCGATGGAATTGATCCATAATGCATGATTTACTTGGTAAAAAATAATTTTCCTTTATAATGAACTTATAATTGAAATCTATATCATTATATGGATACTGGTCATAGTTTAAAAGTGATACATTCCATGGGAATGTATTGGATTATAGTTTTGAATGCTATGCATAAACCTAATGGTTGTAACATGATTCATTGATGAAAATTCCAAGAGGAAATACCACCTTGGATTTAGTAAATGTATTATATTCATGAGTGAATCATCCTAAAACTGATGATTCACTTTGAAAGTCCTAAAATACTAGAATACCTTGGATCATCTCCCAGATTTGGATTGATATCCTCAGACATAGAATGAATTAGATTATCTCATTGGACTACAATCCAACCTATCCCAATATTAACTTGTACTTTATTCTTGGGCTTGGTTATATCCCTTTTAGAAAGTTGAATACTGAGGGTTCATCCCCCAAATTATACTGCAGAGATGATCACTCTAGCCTGATCACCAAGGGTTGGATTTCTAGTTCCATGCATAGAATTCCTTGGATCATTCCTTGGATTATCATGATTTTGATATGTGTAGATGATAATATTTGTTCCATGGATTCACTTTTAGGATTTTTTTCAATATGTTTGGACTTATATCCATGGGTCTTATTACTAATCTATTATTAATGTGGTCATATATAGCTAGATTAAGCTGAATTAGGTGATATTCCCTGGTCCCCCCCACTTTAATACTTTCTTATTTATTTACTACAAACTGTCATGTTTTATACTCCGAACTGGAAATGAATTAGACACCATTGGTGGTGACCTATTAAGTTATAATCACACCCTGTTAAGGATTCCATTTAGTACCTGAATATACCTATTAGTTGTAGGTTATGAATTTGAAAGGTGTCACTTATTTGATAATTTTATAGGGCTAGGACTTGGTGTGGGAGATTTGGACCAAGAATGTTCTCAGACTAGCTATAGTTATTGATTATTTTTATTTATTTATTTATTTATCAGTATTTCCCTTCAATATGTTTTTTATACTATTAGTTTGGAATTCCTTGTATATGTAGAATTATGTACCATTCATAGTGGGTATTTTTTGGTACTTTCTGACTTTTCTATTAATTATTATCTATTTATGGATTATTTATTTTATTTATTTCTCTATTATATTTATTACTGATCCATATCACATAGTAACCCCACAATACCATAATTATACCCTCATTACTTGTCAATATCCCTTGGCATACAGGGAGGCACCCTTAAGGATATGTGGCCCTCAGGTTTGGTTACTTATGAGTGAAATGGGTCCAGGACACCACATTTTCGTTTTGTTTAAATATCTCACTCTGGCCTATGATCTTCCACCGAAGTTTTTATTCCCACCCACCTTCATAGGGAATTGGGATCCTTAAATACAGGTAATGAGGAAGATGTAAGGATTTCTTGGTATGATTTGTGTAATTTTCTATAATGTGCATTGATCTTATTAAGATGGATACAAAGAATGAGGTTACTTTATTTGATTTGGGTTCTTATTATGAGAATATATGAGTTTATAATTCCTTAAATCTTGATTGTTGACTTCAAGTTGAATTTCATTTAGTTATTTATTTTTTGGATTTTTTGGAATCCTAGTAGGTATATATCTACTAACCCAAGTATGTGCATCATACATGCACAAAACGTGTATTAAATAGATGAAAAATAGTTTTATGGTTATCTTAGATGGTTGGGATTAGGAGGGGCACAATGGTACTTATTATTGGTGGATTCTATTTGTGGCCAAATTCCCAAGTTTTTTCGAATAAAATCATCATTCCTTTAGACAACTGATATGTTAAAAAAATTGCATGAATTTATTACTTAGATAATTAGTTTGATTATTATTACCCATTATTATATTTTGCATGTATAGTAGTTTTTTGGTATATATGTGAATTAGGATAAATCCACCCATAAATATTATATGCCTACTTGGAGTCAGTCACCAGCTCTGGGCCTATTAGAGGTGGGCATGAGGTGGAACTTCCAAAATATAGAGGGGCTAAGTGGGGCCCTAGTAGGATGGTTCATGTCACTTTTATATTATTTATAAATTATAAATAGAGAGTTTTTAGAATTGTTTGAGATATTTCGGTTTCATGGATTCACTACTGGTGGTTTATCACCTGGGTGACAAAGGAACCCGATTCTAGTTTTATAGAGCTTCATTATTTTCTATCAAATAATTGGGAATGGTTGATTTCTTTTTAATAATTAAATTATTATAGGATCTTTAAATATGGTGGTGTTAGCACCATATATGATCTATATTCCATAAAAAATGTTTTCATTTCCTTGGGAAGGGAGATATGTGTGACTGCTGGTTTAGGTAATTAATTTCCTCAACCTGAACCTACTATAAGGCCCCAGCCGTAAACCTTACTTAATCTTGAGTTATTACAAGATTACACATTGAGGATCTTTTCAGGTTTAGAGTTTTAGAGAATTAGATCATGAAACTTGCATTACATTCCACATTTAAACAAAGTGGTTACATAAAAGACAGTATTCATTCTTCCCATCAATGGAAACATACTTAAAATAAATCATGGATTCTTTCTTGACACATCCTTGACACTATCATCACATCATGTACCTTTCCCTTGACCTGTGAAAAACATTTCAAAAACTTGGGATGAGCATAAAAAGCTCAGTAAGGGTTATAAAAATATGGAAAGGAAACATGAGTTCATATATACATAAGAATGAAATCATAAATTTCCCATAAAACATAGGCACTTTAACATACCTCATCAAATCATTAATAAATCATAGAAATCATATGACATAAAAGGTAACTTGAGGCATTCATAACATTCTTACGTAGGGAGTAACCCTCTTGGTTACGTTTGGAATACCCATCACAGTATATTCCCTAAAATCTCTTCGGAGAAACCTTAACGTTTCACTCCTTCGCGTTACCCAATGCATTGGAGAGCTATATCGGGCTCACCCGCCCTTAGTTTATCACGGAACCACCCATCTTCATAATAATGCCCAAGAACCTCAACATAATCGTATCACATAAAACATGCATAAAGGAGACATAACATTTCCACCTTTCAATCACAAGATATCAATACAACATATTGATATAAAAACATTATGAAAACCATTTTCAATACCAAAATAAAAGAAAAGTAAAACATGAAATTTATTTTTCTTTTAAAAAGAAGGTATGGCTTGTAGAGGAAGCCGAAACCCAAATAACGATCACGGCGGCGGAGAAGTCGTTGTCGCCGCATACGTACGACAAAAACATTCCGTTTTTTCGTTTTGTAAAACGCTTCATATAAAAAAGATTCCTTTTGGATAAACGTAAAAGTCAAAGGGGTTTATACACTGTATTAAAGAAAGTTGTGTATAAAATAAAATATGCCTCAATGAAAGGAGATTGAGATGAAGTCCCTTACAAAGATGGTATCCTTGGTTTAAGGATAAATCAATTACATAATTATGTGTGACAAACTAATACACCAAATATAAGTGGATATTAAGTGTAAAATAATCAAAGGTCATTCAAACATATTCACAAGATGACATGTTCAATAACTACATGTTGAACCCAAAGAAATCAAAATTGGGTTAAGAAGTTCCCTTGACAGCCTAACGACGTCACATCAAAATGAGTTGATGAGAGATAAAAAAAGGGTATCTCATCACTTGTAAATAAAATTTACATCAATAAGGATATATGAGGACATATCCCAACATAACAATATGTAAATTAAAAGACCCAACAAAAGAAGTCTTTTAAAAAGAGGAGGGTGAAAGGTTCCCTTACCGACTTGGGTATCTTTCAAAACATACACCCCATGAAAGAAGAATAATAAATCATTGATGTAAATACTAATAAATGAAAGTATATTACACAAAGAGTAGAAAAATGGTCAGTACATACACCACTCAAAGGAAATTGTGGCAAATGTAGCATAAATCTCGCGGGAATAAAAGTGAGATGAAAAATCCCTTACGAAAACTCGGCAGCCTAACGGCGCCACATAAAACTTACAAAAATGGATTGATGAGATCAAATAGGGTATCTCATCATATTAACTTAAAGTTTATATAAAGAAGAATATAAAATAACATCCCCCAACATAACAAATAGGAGCTTAAAAGAAGTAACATAAAGGAGAGTACTTAAAAAGAAAGAGAGAGGTTAGATCTCTTACGAAAATTCGGCAGCCTAACGGCGCCACTCAAAGCTTCCAAAATGGATTGATGAGAGAGAATAGGGTCTCTCATCACATGAACATAAAAATTACAGTAAGTTTAATATAAAATAACATCCCAATAACAAGAAATATGAGCTTTAGAGGGAATGACATAAAAGAGTGTACTTAAAAAGAAAGAGAGGAGTAAGATCCCTTACCTCAAGTCCAACTTGTCTTGTTCGTTTCTTTATATTCCTGAATAATAAACTTTGATCAATTAATAATTGCCTAAGTACATACTTTAGAGATTATTATTTAGTTCATATCACATATTATAATGTTATAATAATTGTTTAATAATGTTAGTTCATATCAGACGTTTTTGCCGATGTTTGGTACATGAGTCAAAAATGAACTTGTTTGAAAAAAGATTGCCCATGTAGTTATAAGTAAATAATTTCCAGAATAGTATTAATGATTAAAATATCATATATATCCAGTAAATATTCATTTTATACTATTCCATATCATTTGGAGATAAAAAACGAAAAGCACCGTTCATGGAGACGGTAGGCCGTACGTACGCATGAACGCTACTTTCTTTTTTTGTCATATTAATGGAATTAAAACAAAATGAGATATATATATATATATATGTTATAATTCCAGAATGATATCCATAATTTAGATATAATTTATTACATATATATCCATTATATATATGTACTTATAATAGTACATAACATTTTGAGATAAGAAATGAAATGTACCGTTCATGGAGACGGCAAGCCGTACGTACGCATGAACGCTACTTCCATTTCCATTTCATATTTAATGGAATTAAAACATAATGATACATAATAGTATTTTAATTCCAGTATGTTATCATATATAATATCATTAAATATATCCTTTATACGTACCACATATGGTATTAACGAATCAAATCACTTTGACGGGGCGGTAGTCCGCACTTCCTTAAATGAAGATATCGCGTTTACCCATAATGGAAACCATAAAGGTATGAAATAAATGAAAAATACATAAGCTTAAGTAAAACATAAACATATTATATATCTTATATAAATATATTTTCATCTTAATTTCCACCTTTGAAGGTGTTAAAAGAATGTTGAACAATCATCGTTTCGGGAGGCCGAAATTCTCCATCCACGGAAACAGTATGTTCTTTAACCATTAGATGTAGGTGTGTGAAAGTGTAGCTCGAATACTTCTTATAAAAACATCCTAGTATATTTATTATACTTGATTTGTTACAAAATAAATTAATAAAAAGAGTTTAGGGGGTTGGAGAAGCAAAATAAAACAAAAGGACTCAAGTGAAGACATTACCTTAAAATCAGGTAACTCCTTTTGGTTTGAGCTCAAAGGCTTCCTTGGGAAGACTTCTGCCCAAACTGAGGCTTCAAGGAGTAATATAGGGAAGTGGAGAGACAAAATGGGCCGAGGTTGGCCGAGCCAAAGTCTTTGGGAGTGTGGGAAAGGAGGTAGAGGTGGGGGCCTTTTATAAGAGGAGAGGAGGGGCACTTTTGGAAAGTAAGAAATATCACCTTATTTGAAAATGTGTTTCGGTTTTAAAAGGTCCCACATTGATATAATTCGTGGATAAGGTGATAAGGGTTCTAAATCCACCCATCCAATAAGTTTTGGACATGTGTAGATCATAGATTTTACATTATCTTTCCATTTTAGTTAAATCATCAAATAATGATGTCATCGCTGCATCATTATGATGTCATAAATAATTTAATTTATTTAATGTCTAAAAATTATAAAAAAAATACTATGATGTAGGAAATCATTTTATATTTCCAATGACTATTTATAATAAAAAATATGACTTGTATAACCCCATTTAAAAACTGTTTTAGTAAAACATATCATGTTTGTGGCATTTTTTACATTAACATTAAATAAAAGGTATTTATGTCATTTTCCAACCAAAGTGGCTCCATGGGGTCCCCAAGTTGACCCATGGATTGTATTGGTCGGCCATGACATATCCAATGAGGGTAGGACATGTTTCTAGGTCATCTCATATTAATAAATCATTATTTTTACCTTAAACTACACTAATTACCACTAATCGCGATTAAAAACTTAATAAGTTACTATTCACCAAAAAATTATTTTAATCTCATTGAACCACATTTTACTTCTTAATGACAACCATGTAAGTCGGATTTTTGAAATTCAATACACAAAGGTGGAAAAATTTCATTTAAATGGAAAATCAGTTTTTATAAGTACCACTTAGTGATTTCACTATTCATCAAAAATTGAAGTTTTTCAGAAAAATACCAAAAATTCACCCTAAGCTATATTTGATATTCCAAATTCAAAAATGAAGTCTATTTTACAAAATTCAAAACATATAAGTCAAATTAATTAATTTAATAATTAATTCCCGCTGTCATGACAAATAGCGTGTTTTTGTGAAACAATAAGTATCAAAAGATTGACACTAGTTTAAGTCTGATTTCAAAGTGAAATTAATTCCAATGACCACTATTGGATTTAATGGTAAAAATATATTCTAATTTAACTTTAAAACCAATTCAAAAGATAATCTAATCATATAAATAAATTAGATTAAAAAGCGGTTTTGAATTGAAATACAACATTTTACACTATTCATTAAAAAAATGAACTTTATCGGAAAGATACCAAAAATTTACACAAAGTAAATTTTGATGTCCCAATTCTTAAGAAGAGTTTTATTTGGTCCAATAGAATGTATAAAAGTGAAAAAAAACTATATCTAATGACAGTTCGCCATCAAAAGGTGATAAGTGAACCTTTAGTGAAAACTAGGGCATATACGCCTAAAATTGAATTCTTTCCGTATTTTAAGCCTTTAGCTTTTATTGAATAAATTTAAAAACATTTAAAAACATATATAATCATATTTTAGTTATTTATATCCATTCCCGCCAATACAACGGATACATGTTAACTACCATTTAAAATAATATTATTTTATTATTAGAGTGCAACATAAGATTCCCAAGAAACTCATTGTTGCGTGTTGGGTACGCCATCGAGCATAGCGTCCCCTTTAAGTTCATATTAATATTTTATTCATGAATATGGATAAATATAAAAATGTCATATTCTTTATTTACCTGGGGTGTTACACCTACCCTATAATAGGTTATGGGTTCATTATCTTTGAATCTTCTTTAGTAATTTGATATAGAGTACCTTGGGGTGGTCTATATATATGAGAGTTAGTTAAATATTGTATATTTGACCTTTATTATAAGTGATAAAGAAACTAATTATTGGTTACAACTCTGAAACTTTTCTTGATGATTATATTAGGGTTGTAGGTTATATCATTATCTTGTTGGTACCATCTAAATTTTCTTGTACAATTTCATGGGGTTGTTTGATCTTTATAATTGTTTCTCTAATGAGTAAGTTCAACATCATTCATCATTTGATCAAATTTCTTCACTAAGACTTTTTAGGGGTCAAAACTGATACGGTGTGGCAAATTTTTTCACCCAAAAAATCACCTTTCTTTATTATTCATTTATTTATTTATTAAATTTCTTATAACTTGGAGAAGTTAAAGTTTGAATTTTTCAATGTTTTGAGAATTTTTTACATTTTGAATGGTCAAAAGTGGTATGGTGGGGATAATTTTCACACCCCAATATTACTTTTCTTTATTATTTTATTTATTCATTTATTAATTTTAATGTACTTAGAGAATTTCGTATTTTATTTTTTGAATGTTTTTATAAACTTTCAATGATGTGAATATTATTTTCAAACATCAAATTAAAAAAAGCTAAAAAAAATTGGGATACTAAGTGTGCATCTGAAAATAATATTCTAATGTACTCTCCTTCATACCACCATGCCTATAAATAACTTTAAAAAATAGAATATATTGCATATATTACATATTATATCTATGATCTTGGATCTCAACTGGTAAATCTAAAATGTCACATCATCATTAATATATGGTACTCTAAAATCAATGAAATGATAATCATCATGAAGATACTGATGAATCAATGAAACATAGAAGCATCACAGATCCTAAAAATTATGAAGGAAGTGCTAACCAATGTGCACGTTGCAAAACCTCAAAAGGTTTGATAAGCTGGAGAGAGAGAGAGAGAGATTATTCCACCAACAAAACATAATTTTTCCATAAAAAGGGTAAAACCTTAAGAACACATGTTCTTCAACCTTGAACTCTGAAAAACTCCTTCTCTAAACCAGACATGATTTCCTATAGTCCTATATTTCCTTCCTCCACTATCAGATCATCTGATCCTTCTCTGTCATGTTCTACACCATATCTAGAAGAAGTACCATTTAATTTGAAACCAAATTCTATAACATTTTATAATGGAAAGTACACATGTACAATTAATTGAATAAACCCATTCCAATGGAAGAGTGGAAGCTATTGTTATAGGAAAAATTTACCAAGGGAAGGTGACTCACCCAAGATCCACCAAAATCCAGAACACAAGCTATAAAAATATATTCCAACATATGGATGATTTGATTCAATATCCTATCTATATAGGGACAGAAATAAGTTATAAGTTGAAAATTTGATCCCAAATTATGCTATAATACTTCCCATACTTTCATGGTGAAATGAGGATCTCAATCTTAGATGATGGTATCAGGTCCTTGAGAAGCCTCACCACTTCATCCATGTATTTATTCACTAATAAGATTATATAACCAAAATCCATAATTACCTGGAAGTGGGAAAACTTATGAAATTGATACATGATCACCAAAATAAAATCTTATCCTCCTTGGTATCATGGTATACCTGTGGAAAAATCAATCGATTTTTCCTCCCATTTATAGTAAGGGACATTAAATGGCTACAATAAACAACTTGGAACACAATGCTCAACTTTCACCTAATGAAAGAATAATAATCACAATACAAACTCATCCATTGAACACTTTATCCTAGGCCACCAAATATGATTCCTCAAGTCATCAAAAATCTTAGTAACACCAGGATGCACTGATATATTGGATTGTTTAACTCATGAAGTACCTCATTTTACATAGCCTATGGAACAAAAATCCTCCCATAAAACATTATCTAATGCTAGTAATCCTCCAAACATCCCTATAAATCATAAACATGGTTTCCATGGTTCCATATCTCCTCTATGTACGAGTATCCCCATTGATAGTCCCCTACCTTTTACATCATAGAAGATTGAACTATCATATGAAACATGAAACCTTTACTTCCAACCTCCTCTGCATTAAGATGCATCACTAAAATATATTAAATCCCTCTCTAAACATATCCAGAATCTCAAAAAATATCTCTTAATTAATTATTACATATTTCATCTACAACTACATTCCCCTTATATGTGGTTTAATATATTTAAAAGTTATATCCCTGAAGAAAATCTATCCACCTCCACCATCAAAAGTTTATATCTTGCTGATAGAAAATATAACTATGGATATTATGATATGTAAGTACCCAAAAGTGTTTATTGATTAAGAAATTCCATCAAATCCTAAAAGAAAAAAACCACAACCAACTTGATAACATGGGTGACTTAGTTATGCTTGTAGGTATGTAACTAACTTAACCCTTTTTAAATTATTTATCTATACTCTATTAAGACACAATGTAGTATATAATAAGAATAATCATAAAAAACAATAAGCATAACTCCATCCCAAAAGTGATGAAGTATGGGAGAACTAATATACCTCTACTTTAGGTAGTTGAGATCTACATGACACTGATTAGTCCATAAGAAATATTGGTCCTTCCTGGTCATGGATGTTAATGGGTCCATGACCCAAGATATGTTAGATACAAACCTTTAATAATATCCCCTGAGACTAAGTAAACTATATACCTATATATTGTTCTTAGGCTCTACCCACGGAACAATTACCTTGATCTTCAATGGATCTATAACAATTCCCTACCGTGACACCACAAGTCTAAATAAGTGTACCTCCCATATCTAGAAAATATAATTAAACATATTCCCGTAAATTTGAGTGTAAAAGGACATATGTAAGTCCCCTATGGTTCTTAAAAATATCTTCCTATGTACTCAAGTATATAAGGATGTTTTTTATGAAAGTGACCACAAACTAATATGGGAACTCATGGAACACAAATTTTATGAGTACCATGAACATATATAGGCTATTTTTGACACTAAAAACATGAAAATAAATATTAAGTTCCAATAAAGACACTATAAAGTAGTTTTTGGGATACCTTCCCCCTTAAACCTCATCTAGTGATATCTAAATTGCAAATTGATCTTTGAAAACTAGTTGGATACATAAAACTAGTTAAATAGAACATTAATCAATAGAAGATGGTAATGGTTTTTAACCATCACATGAATTATCTATCCATATTTTTTACACAACATCATACAACCATCTTCATTTTTATATAATAACATAGGAACACCACACAATGACACAATGGGTTGGATAAATCTATTCCGCATTAGGTTTTCAATCTGAATCCCTAACTCCTGCATCTCAGAAGGTGTCATCTGATAAAGATACATTGAAATCATAGAGGCACTAGTAAATATCTAGATCAAAAACTTGAAATCATAAACTTGGGATAATTCCATAAAAAACTCAGGGAAAATATCAATAAAATATACCAAAACTCTTGGGAACTCCACTGACTATGCCTCTACTAGACCCAATGTCAAAGCATATAAAATAAATATAAATGGATCGAAATATATATAAATTATTTGATGATAACATTCACTAATTAACACTACATTTTATCACTAATTATCATAAAAAAAATTCATCTGGAGGCACTCAATAACCATATGTAGATAGTATAACTAGTTGATACCAATAATGACATCGTATGGTTGAATCTGATACAGAAATAAATCCACAGACGAATGATGCTACCCCATAATCATATCACAACATTGACACACATCAAATAGACTCATATAACTCCCAACTGGCATAGTCAATATAAGGTAACTGGAAGACTCTCCACCTTAAGTCAAAAGGCATGGACTAAGGCAAGTGTAATAAAGGAGTGTGATGCTCTAGAATCACACAAAGAATAAGCTATAGTTGAAGATAAATATATGGTACCTTGAAGGATCTTTATCCTTCTTTGAACTAGAATACACATAACATGAAGCTATCCATGTCCTCATTCCATAACTCAATAATGATGATCGAAACCAAGGATTTACTTAGTCCTATTACCTATAGGGTGAGAGGTGTCATATGGTGTTCCTCTACCTACTCTATCACCCCACAGTAGAAGAAATTCCTACTGCCCCTATTGCTGATAAAACCTCTATAGAGACTACTACTACTAGGGATGGTAAGGGGTATATCCTCCATACCAATTTGATCATCAATAATGATAATACACTGAGAATATCGATTTCTATAGTCTTGGTAGGAAAATCATACCGATTTAATGATCCCAGTGGGATCATAAGAACAACAATCCCCAAATAATTTGGAGGAAAAAAACCAAGGTTGACTTCCCGTAAGGTGAAACCTTAACTGCCTCTACACTTTTGATCCACCACCAACATCCCTACTCCTTAAGAAACCCTGATGGATCCCCTCTTAAGATGATCCTGACTGATCATGCATCCTATCAATCATCTCATCCTTCTTCTACACCATTATGTATAAAGAAAATGTAAATGGGATGATTACATATCAAAAAATGGGTTACAATGCCTCCTTTAAGTAACGATTTCTTGAATACTCATCTAGAAATTGATCAGGGAAAAAGGGAATGATGTCCTTAAACTAGATACTAATCATATGAACACTCAGGATCCCCTATTTAATAGATAGAAACTCCTTTCATTTTTTCTCCTTCATCCTCAACAATACAACCTCTACAGAAAAATTCATCTGGAAGTCATATCAATATACTTATAACAAAATTTTCTACACTAGATACTAGATCCACCATTATTGTACTACTTACCACATCTAATTGATGAAAAATAAAACATGATACTCATCCTTATCTTAGGACATATTAAAATCAATCTCAATATCATCCATAAAATTATCTTCCTTCAGATCAGTGATGCTACCCTCCTACCTATCCATACCTTTACATTGGAACTAAAAAATTTCTTCCTCCACAACTCATATTTTTTATCTAGATCAACCCTCTTATGGTCAACTAGGTTATACTATTGAACCTAACTAACCCAAAAAATGCACGGATGATAACCAACTGATATCTTTTCAAACAAGGAATCAAACTTATAATATTGGTAGCATGATATCCATTTAATTAAATTCATTTATTTTTCAAAAACCATCTAATTTAAAACACAAGAACAAACATGTATGATGCATATACCCCTCATGGGTCTCTAACCCATAAACAAAACCATTTCACTTGGTAATTTGGTAAATTTTTGGCCCATGCATTATATCATGGGGGGCCATAAAATCCCATTCCCTAGCTAGTCTACCTAGTATATGTCATGAGCCATATTCAGATGATAATGTTTCCCCACCAATAAATATGATCCTCAATAATGAATAGCTCCAATATCCATTATATATATCATATAAAATATCTTATGGCACTCTGTAGTGAACCTCCCCCATTGGGAACCCCTCCTAGGCCTATAGTGAAGATGAGAGTGACCCATGATGCACACCTCCAATAGGCCCCATGTTGTAGACTATCATCAAGGGTATAAAACATAAAAAATGGGAAAAATTGCCCTCATATCACATAAGGAAACAAGGATAAACCACCAATAAAAACAAAAGTATAATATAAACCAAGAACTATAAAAATCCCATGATGTATGAGTAATGTCAAATAAAATACAAATCCTAAATAAAATTCCAATAAAACCCCTAGGTAGTGACTCGACAACAACACCCAATATCCAATCTAGCACTATCTATATGATTCACCAAACTCATCTTGGAAGCCTGAAAAATAGTTAATATATATAGGGGTGATCATAACATGTATTTTAAGTAGTATCATACTCAAGAAATCTCATTAAAATGTGTAAGAAAATTCTAATTCTCTAGTGAACAAACAATAGAAACAACTAGCACCTACCAGGTCAACTACCACCCAATGTCACCAAAGCTCAGTCACCAAGTATCATATCCATGTGTGAAAACATAATATCAATAATATAAAAATATTATTCCTATAACAAATCCCCTACTAATTTTCTTTTCTCAAACACTATCATCAAATATTCTGTTCTTACTCCCTCCATCATCTGATGAGTTTTGAGTTAAAACCCTAGATACCCCAACTTGGAAGAGGGAGTAGACAACATTATTTCTTCACCAACATATAATTTTGGGGAAAAATATCCAAAAATATTTTGGAAATTATAAGATAATTCAATTTAGGTGGGGTGTGTAAATAAATCATAAGGATATAAATCACACACACAGAAAAACACACACACACACATAATCCCCACCCATATTTGTAAAATCCCAGGTAAATAAAGAATAATACATATTTCATATTTATTAAAATTTGTGAATTAAATATTAATTTTACTTTAAATGGGTTTCTATGTTCGATAGTGTACCCGATATGCAACAACGGGTTTCTTTAAAATCTTACGTTGCACACTAATAATATAATATTGTCATTTTAAATGGTAGTTAACTCCTAGCCATTGTATTGGCGGGAATGAAAAAAACTAACTACAATAAGATTATACAGGTTTGTTAAATGTATTTATATTTATCCAATAAAAAGTTAGAGGCTTAAAATGTGAATAAATCTAATTTTAAGCATAATCTACATTAAAAGGCCGACTTACCGCCTTTTAAGGGAGAACTCCCTTTAAACCTAGTTTTGGTAACTTTAATAAATTCTATTTGACTGAATAAAATCTTTATTTAGAATGGGGAAATCAAAATTTACTTTGTGTAAATTTTTGTAATTTTTCCGATAAAGATTATTTTTAATGAATAGTGAAAAATATTGTATTTTAATTCAAAACTATGTTTTAATATAATTTATTTATATGGTTATATTATCTTTTTAATTTGTTTTAAAGTGTAATTAGAATATATTTTTACCATTTAATCCAATTTTTGTCATTGGAATTAATTTCACTTTGAAATTGGACATAAACAAGTGTCAATATTTTGATAGTTATTGTTTCTCAAAAACACGCTATTGTTTTCACAACGGGAATTAATTTTAAATTAATTAATTCCACTTATATGTTTTGAATTCGAAAAAATATACATCATTTTTTAATTCAGAATATCAAATATATCTTAGGCTGAATTTTTGGGATTTTTCTGAAAAGATTCAATTTTTAATGAATAATGAAACAACTTTATACTAGTTAAAAAACTGACTTTTTTTCATTTAAATTAAAATTTACCACTCCTGTGAAATGAATTTCAAAAATATGACATACATGGTTGTTATTAGTAAGTAAAATTTGGTTCAATAAGATGAAAATAATTTTTGGTGAATAGTAACTTTTGACTTTTATTTACCACAATTAAAGGTAAATAGGGTAATTCAAGGTAAAATGAATTTTATAATAATTGACAATTACCTTAACACTTGTCCAAACCTTATTGGTTGAGTCATTTATGACCATGGGCTTCTTTGGGTCGATTTTGGGACCCCATTGAGACACTTGGGAGTGATAATGACACTTTAGATTAATTATCTTAAAGGAAAAAATAACAAAAACAAATATCCTTTAGCAAATTAATTTTTACAAGGGGTTATATAAACTATCATTTCGACTATAAATATTCATTTGAAATCTAAAAATATTTACTACATCTTGGTATATTTTTATAATTTTTAGACATCAAATAAATTAAATTGTTTATGACACTATGATGATTCAGTATTTACCTTGTTAATAAAATATTTAAATAAATAAGATTATAAATATTAAAACAATATCCAAAACCTATCCAATTCTTCTTGGATGATTTTATTTCTACTATGAGTCATCTTATCTTTGAAATTAATTAGTTTTGGACCTTTAGAAACTAAATATTATTATATAATCAAATAATATTATCACAATTTCCTAAAGAGACCCTCCTCCCCCTTATAAAAAGCCCTCACTTATAACCAATTCCTCACAACTCTCAAGCCTTTTGGATCATCCAAAATCTATCCAGTTAAGCTCCCTAAATCCATATACTCTTCCTAGAAGCCATACATTTGACAGAAGGTACTTCAAGAAGTCCTTTTGGTTCAAACCAAAGGAAGTTACCCAAATTAAAGGTAACAGTTTCTCTTAACTTATTTTCTTTTATTTTACTTCTCCAACCACTAAACTTTTCTTATTAATTTATTTTATAACAAAAAAATTATCCTCAATATACTAGGATGTTTTTATGAGAAGGATTTAAAGTACACTTACATACACATCCATCTAATGGGTGAAAAACATACTGTTTATGTGGATGGAAAACTAACGCCTCACAAGACGATGATTGTTCGATTATCTCCTACTACCTATCATGGTGGCCATTAAGATGACACTATATTTATATATGATATATATTATTTTTATGATTTCTTTGTGCTTCTGTATTTTCTTTTATAACATACCTTTATGGTTTCCATTATGGGTAAACGTGCACTACTAGAAATTTAAGCAATAGCCACAGACCTATAGCCACAGTTTTATAGGTCTATGGATATAGGTAGTTTATAGCCACGATTTAATTACCAATCTATTGCTAAACATCCTGGTTCTTTTTTTTGTGATCCACATTGGGTTCTTCTCTCCTCTTATTCTTTTTTTTTGCGATCCTCATCAGGCTCTCCTCTCCTCCTCCCCCGATCCGCTGTGACCCTCTTCTCATCTCCGTCTACATCTCTCACTGTGGCGCCCTCATCCAAAAGCTTCCTATCAACACCCTCTATGCTGTCGTCAACCTCTCTCACCATGACCGTCCTCTCCGAACTGTCAACCTCTCATGTTGTTCACAGTGGAATCCTCATTGTGGCATCCTCCCCCGACTCTGCCACCCAACTCTGCCACCCCACAGACACTGCCCCGAAACAGCTGCCCCACCTCCTCCTCTGGCGCGCCTCTGATGTGGCTACCCCACCTCCGCAGATCATCCTCCTCCTCAGCCAGTCATGCCTCCTAATTACCCCTGAAGTTATTTAGGGTTTTAACCCCTCAAATTTCACTCATGTGTATTTTTTTTCCAATGGTTGGATATTAGGATGTACACTGGTTGTATGCATCAAGAACACCTATACGTTGGAAACCCAAGTCACCAAGGGTGTTGTTTTCCATTATAGATTTACACTGTTATCATTGAGATATTTATTCAAGTATTATTTTTGGGTTGAGATTGTTATTTTTTGTTTGAATCTTGGCATGGGGTGGAAATAGAATCTGAGTTCATGAATCATACTTTAAATATAGGTATTTTTCTACATGTTCATGAATACTTGTCTATGAAAAATAGTTTTAAAAAAGGAAAGTCTGTTTAGAAAGTGGGTTTGAGAAAGTAATATTTGTGGTCATGTTTTTGTAAAATTAATTTGAAAGTGGTTTTGATTAATTAAAACATCAATAATATATAAATTGGTGTTTTCTAGAATAACCTATTGTTGGTGTATTAATTAATAGAATCTAAAATAGTGGTTTTCATGTGTTTTTGTTTAATTTAAGATATCTTAATCATGTTTATATGGTAGATAAAAACCTTTAGTTAGTTTGTTAGGATATTATATTCCTAGTAGTTTAGAGTATGATGGTTATGTATTGGGTATGGTTTGGATTTGTATTTGGGGTTTGGGTTGGTGGTAATCCCTCAAGTTGGTGGATCTTGTGGGGGGTTTTCTTGATGTTTTGATGTAAAACTCTCGATATAGGGAATTTTGGTGATTTTTGGGTGATTTTATTGTGTATTTTTATTAGGAAGTTTCTTGTAATACCAGTTAAGGGGTGGATGGTTTCTTATTATCAAGGGTGAATGTGTGGGGTTTGGTTGTTATGCTTGGTGTGTAGGAGAGTAACCCTTAGATTATTATGATAAACCTTAGGGTTTGGTGTTTTGGAAATGATATTTTGTTTTGAAGTATGGATTAAAGGTATTTTCATGATTTTGTGGTAATAATGCATGCTTAGGATTGTGGTGCGATGGGTTTCTAATTAGTAATGTTGTTATTACCAAATAATGTTCAGTCAAAATTCATCAACAAAGCATCTAATTAGGATGTCATTGTGTTCTCTTGGGAAATATTATCAAGTGGTTGTTTCCTTCATATTATGTTAAAACTACTTTGATCCATTGACTAAGGCCTTCGAAAATGAAAAAACAATGGTTTTCTAAGTTATCCATAAGTTCTAGGAGTAGCAGTATCTAATTTCCAGTAGTGAAATGGGATCTTAGGATGTTTAGATTATGTTGAAGAAAGTTTAGTTCTTATTTGAAAGGATTGGAACTCTAGAGGATATATGTGTGAAACTAGAAGTTTCTAAATTCAAAGGAGATGAATCAGAATGGACAAATACATTTGATCATAAAGGAAGGAATGAGGAGGTTTTATGGATCGAGTTTTAGTCCCTCTTCTATAAGAGGCTATGGTGGATTTATAGAATAAGAGCATGTTTTGGGAATTCATGGAGATATATCATTTTTGGTCCAGGATCATATATAGTGATCATAATGTGATATTAGGAACTAGACATGTGTATGTAGGATTGATTATGGTATCGATAATACTATAGTGGGGAGATTCATACTCGTCTTTTTTGAGTGAAATCTATATCAAGGGATGGTGATCATTATCAAGGTTGTGAAATATATGAACTTAGATAGTAAATGGATTAATTTAGTGTCTGGAGTTGGATATTGGATGAACCATATTTAGTTCCAAGACCGCACCAAAATTAATGATTTACCTATAGTGGTAGGTATAGTCAGTGTGTTTAGTTAATTATGAGGAGTTTATATTGGTAAATATGCTATTTAGAGCTTCTGTATTTCTAAGATGTGATTCAGATCAATGTGTTGGGTTAAGTATCAATATTTGATATTGTAGTGGGATAGTTCTTGACAATTATAGTGTGGATTTTGAAAGGGAGCCTAAAAATGGTACTCTAAAGGCTATTTAAAGTGTGTGGGGATGGGAAACCAAGTAGTCCAAATTATTAAGAATTTATGACATAGATTCCATAATAATAATAATTGTTGAAAGATAAAAGGAAAGAACCAATTATCGCATGTTTGGAAATAGTTTCTACAAAGAAGGAATATACAATCAAGAACAAGGAAGATCATGCACCAAAATATTGTCTAATCATATTAGCAAACTAGTTTGAAAAATCCAAGCGGATTCAGTAAGAATAAAATAAGGAAAGTTCTCTAATTTATAAAATTGATAAACCTATATAAACTAAGAATAAAGGTGAATTCCAGAAGAAGAACATTCTAAAAAATGAGATTTCTATCTAGAAAATTAAGAAGCATATAGGCATAAAGAGTTTTTGGTATTTCATACATTCAAGGAATGGATTTTCTAGGTTATGAACAATGTCTAATCCATATTTATCACTTTTAAGTGATGATGTAGGTTTACTTTATTCTCATATTTTGGTGATTTTTGATTTTTGAATAGTCAATTGAAGGTGATGTTTGAAAAATAAAGTGCTTTATTAATGATCATGTTATTTAGTATTGGGATGTACATATCAATTTGAATATTATTTTTTTCGTTATTGGCTATGGATTCATGTATGATTTATCATGCACAATTGACACACTGATCACATATATATAAGAAGTTGTTATATCTCATTTATTTTCCCACTATTTTCTTATAGGTGGTTTCTTATGATAAGACCAGTTCAATCCACGACCATTGAAGACAATGAGTTCAATATTTGGGTAAAGTTTATTCTATATTTATTCTTTGGCCCAATTTTAATTAGGGATTTTTTTTATTTTTGGGTTCCTTATTATTTTTTTGTGTGTTTTGGATTTCGTTGATGTGGATTCGAGTCGCCATTGACAAAGGCTTACATGTGTATGCATAGGTAGGCATATACATATATAAGTTCCCCATTTATATATATTCACTCATGGAAGTATGAATATATATTTTGGGGCTAGGTGTGCTTATATATAGATATGAAAAATGCATACGCGTGTAAGTGTAAAAGGGTATATGCTAGTATAAACATATATCTAAGGACCCCTTGTGCATATTTTTCCATGAAAATATGTACATAGGGGCTAGGTGTCCTTATATATATGTTAAGTTTCATATGCGTGCAAGTGAAAAAAAGGAAGATTCGAGTTGTCGTCATCAAAAGAAAATGCTCCTTGAGGTTGAGGTAGGGTCCCTCTCTTAGCCTATTTAATTCAAGAATGATTTAAATTGAATTTATTTGCCTTCTTAATTATGCATGTTTATATTAAATTTAAATTCTTGAATAATTGTTAGTTAAGATAATTATTTCATTTGATAAATAAGTCATGGTTTTGTAATAAAACCCCTCCAATGGAGGTGCACTATCTATGAAAACTCACAGTGGTATACCTTGCTTAACATTATTGCATTGATGTTTTCCTTATAATTGATGTCGTTGTTAGTCATAAAGAACACATCATACTTGACCCTTTTTATATCCCTATAGGGGGTTTCCCTCTTTTTATTAAAACGGTTTTTTGAACCAAGATACTCTTTAAGTTCCTTTAGAATTGTAAGATGGGTCCCATGTTGTGTGACCATGTCACATGGAATGTGATATTTAAATCCAACCAAAATCACAGTTCCACAGCCCAGGGGTCCCACAGTACCAGTAATGTTAGATTACATGTTATGTAACCTGTGATTTTCTTGATCCCATGGGGTATTACTCTAGGTATTCCTACACTTTGCTAGATCTCCAAACCTCACCGAATTAGGTATATCAGGGGTTATCCAATCCTCTAGTCATCACATATTAGCATTCAATTCTTTAAATATTCTAAGAAAACATCCTATCATGCCATCCATATCATCCTATTTGAAACTAAGTGGAATAGATACTCCGATTCCATTCTAATCCACCTCCAAAATCAATGATAAAAATGAAATAAATTTCCCTTATGAAAAACAAGGTCAAGGAAGGCACTAATTACCCAGTGGAAAACCACCAACCGACCAATGGAAACAAACTTTTTGGTTCCAAAAATCAACCATCCAGTAGTTAGTCTAGATCCAACCCTCCCCCACTATCACTATTATTATGTTCGTGGTGCTTTATAATAGTTAACTAGTTGCCCCATCTACTGCGTTTTAGGAACACCACATACTTCTTCCCCCGTTTACTAAATCCATCTACCCGAAACATAAAATTTCAATTAAAACTTAATCATTTTAATTAGAAATCACCAAAATTAAATTTTAAGAACCCAAAAAAGAAATCCATAGTCATTACAAACTATCCACTATACGATTTATCATCCATGAGAAACATTACTAAGCATCACTGGTGACTTGAGGTTTCAGGGGTTTGGAGATACCTTCGGGCCTACTCCTTCCCTTTATAGTTTCCCATCCTTCACCTTATGTATTATTCGGTACCTTGAAATATCATTTACCTTCTTCTTCTACGTCTTTTTTCCTGGGGTTCGACATGAATCAATTTTGAAGTCACTTCTCTCAAGATCGATCACTAGTATTCAGGTTAACCAAAATGTTTTAGTATTTTTAAAATGTTTTCCAGCAGTCGAACATTATTACCTTAAATTTGATAATTCATTACTTCCCTAACAGTATAATTGATCCATAATAGGTGTACTGAACTGAGTTCTCATTGATTATTTCTCAGGTTGCATGAAGTGGTGGATATGGCTTTGTCTTTGTCCAAATATTCATGTTCTTTCAACTGTTAACCATGTTTCCTCTACCAGTGGGACCTAATTGTTCAATCTAAGAGAGAATCTTAGTTTTCATCCCAATGGATTTAGATTATCATATTGCATCTACCTTTTTAAAATCCTTCTTTTCTTACTATTTGCAGCAACATTCTTGGAAATATTTTAGGTCGATCAGAAGATGCTTAAAGGGAAACATATCAATAATTATTTTTTGTTTGTAGAGCTTGAACTGTCTAAGAAACATCTAGAGTTTATTTGGTTCTCTACTGAAAAAAAGTTCAAATTTAAACAACAAATTTTCAAGGAAACATAAGAGGAATACTTTTCTTCCTATTTTCTTTAAGGAAATTCCATTGTGAACCACTAGAGTCTCGGTCCAAAGGTATATTCAAGGCTTAATCTAGAACTCATATTTATGGGGAACATGTGTTTTATGCTTCTCTAGCTATCGAGTCACTAGAAACCAAGGGTCCTTTGACACATGAAGGGGAGGTGAGGAGAATGATCTAGTCACAATGTCCTTTAAACTCAATAAGGGTATAATTCTCTGAAAGTTTTGAAGATCATCAGGTATAACACCCCTGTGCTTTAGATAAAACTAAGTCTAAGGAGGGACGAGTGTCTCCTACTTATTTTTCTATTTAGAAATCAGGTACCACAATACCTAAGATATTTTCAAGGGTTGTAAGCAAGAATCCTGAAACATCTGAGATAAAATCCAAAGAAGGTGAGGATTATCTGGCCATGAAGACTATGGAACCTATTAAGGAATAATCCCATGTGTGTTTAGGAGCTCAAAGTCTGCAATATGATCATGTGCGGGGGGGGGGGGGGGGGTGGAGGGGGGGCAGGGTGCAGGGTGTGGGTGGAGGGGGGCAGGGGGTAGGGTGGTGGGGGCAGGGGGGAGGTCTGCAGGGCAGGGGGTAGGGGGCAGGGGGTGGGTGGAGGGGGGCAGGGGGCAGGGAGGAGGGGGGTAGGGGGTAGGGGCAGGGGGGATGTCTGCAAGGTAGGGGGAGGGGGGATGGTCGGAATGTTGCCCCGCCTCCCCCCGCTCCCTTCGCTCGTGGTTGGAAGATGCTGCCCCGCAGATGTCGCTGGACCGGGCCAACACGCCGCGGTCACGCCGCGGTCATGCCGCGGTCACGCCGCGGTCATGCCGCGGTCACGCCGCGGTCATGCCATGGTCATGCCTCTGTCACGCCACAGTCATTCCGCGATCATGCCATGATTTGGCCCTGCTCAAGGAGGACACCCTGCGGCAGTTCGAAGTGATAGTATTCCATGAGTCTTGTGATCAATGTTGAGATTGACTAATCACAATTTTTTCCGGTGGGGCGACGAATAGAATGTTGCCCTGCCTCCTCTCACTCCCTTCACCCCTGTCCGGAATATGCTGCCCCGTGGATGTCACTGGACTAGGACAACATGTCGCAGTCACGCCGTGGTCACACCGTGGTCACGCCGCAGCCACACCACAGTCATGCCGCCGTCACGCTGCGGTCATGCCGTAATTTGGCCATGCTCCAGGACGAAACCCTGCGACAGTTCATAGTGATAATATTCCATGAGTCTTATGATCAATGTTGAGACTGACTAATCATAATTTCTGTCACTGGGGAGATGGTCGGAATGTTGCCCCGCCTCATCCCGCTCCCTTCGCTCCTGGCTGGAAGATGCTGCCCTACAGATATCGCTGGACCAGGCCAACACGCCACGGTAATGCCGCGGTCATGCCACGGTCACATCGTGGTCACGCTGCGGTCACGTCGGTGTCACACCGCGGTCTCGCCGTGGTCTCACCGTGGTCACGCCGCAGTCTCACCACGATCATTCCACGGTCACGCCGCGGTCACGCCACGATAATGCTGTGATTTGGCCCTGCTCTAGGATGACACCCCACATCGGTTCACAGTGATAGTATTCTATGAGTCTTGTGATCAATGTTGGGTCTCACTAATCACAATTTCTGCCAGCGGGGCGACGACCGGAGTGTTGCCCTGCCTCCTCCCACTTTCTTCGCTCCTGGCCAGAAGATGCTCTCCCGCATATGTCGCTCGACCGGGCCAACACACCGCGGTCACGCCGCAGTAATGTCGTGATTTGCCCCTGCTCCAGCCACATATAGCCCACACCAGCCCCCTTCCACCTTCATTTCAGCCCACTGCCACCAGCATTCCATCCCACAACACCCCCCCATGCCACCTTCAAAATCATCCCGTACCATCCCCCCAGCACCTGCAACCAGTCCCCTTCCACCAGCATTCCAGCCCCCTTCCACCTGCATTCGAGCCCGCACCAGACACCACACTAGTCACCACCCCTAGCCTCCTGCAAAACACTCATTCCAGCCCTCTTCCACCTGCAAAACAGCCCCAGACACCAGTTCCATCCCTCACTAGCCCCCAACCACCTACATCCCAGCCTGTACCAGCCCCTACCACATGCCCAACAACCCCCAATCACCTGCAATCCAGCCCACACCAGCCCCCTACCACATATTCCAACCCGCACCAGCCCCCTGCCATCACCCTGCAGCCTGCCTTCCCACCCGCACCAGCCACTCCAGCCCGCACCAGCCACCTCACCATCCCCCATCCCCCCAGCCCCCAGCCTCTTTCATTCCAGGATGTGCGAGAAAAACTCCATGAAAATCACAAAAAGGAAGGGTGAAAGCGGATCCCCTTGCCTGAGCCCTCTTTCCCCCGAAAAGTATCCATGTAAACTTCCATTAATGTTCACTGAGAACATTGGGGTAGAGACACATCTTTTAACCCAAGACGAGAACCTAGTCGGAAAGCTGATCATATCCAAATCATCCCATAAGAAGTCCCACCTGACCGAATCAAAATCCTTGAATAAATCGATCCTGAAGGCACACCTAGGAACCCAATAATCAAGATGGTAGCCCCACAATAATTTCTGGGTAACAAGATTCTTAGGATGAATTGGTTTTACTACTAAAGGTAGAGGATATTTTTATCCAGCTTTAGATTTATGAGTTTCTTAAGGTTATTTTTGTAACCATCCTACTAGAGGGTCTGAGTTATAAGTGGTGGAAGTCTATTATTCAGACTAAGCCAGACAAAGACTATTCTTGGAAAAGTTTCAAGGAATTGTTCATTTATAATTATTTCATAATAAAGTGAAGGTACTGATAGCTATAGAATTTTCTAGGAGGGGATGTCTAGGTGGGGTGTCCAAGGGCTGTCGGGGGGGGGGGGGGGGGTGTTGGGGGGGGGGGTCTGTAAGGCAGGGGGTGAGGGTGCAGGTGGGGTGTCTAAGAGGGGATGTCCATGGGGTGTCTAAGGGCTGTCCAGGGGGGGTCTACAGGGTAGGGTTCTGGTGGGGTGTCCAAGGGCTATCTAGGAGGGGGGGGGGGTGCCAGGGGGTTTGTAGGGAAGGGGGGTGCAGGTGGGGTATCTAGGAGGGGCTGTCCAGGGGGTGACCAAGTACTGTCCGGGGGGGGGGGGGGTTCGAGGGGGACTTTAGGGTAGGGGGCAGGGTGCAGGTGGGGTGTCTAGGGGGACTCTCCAGGGGGTGTCCAAGGTCTATCTGGGGGGCTGATTTGAAGAGATAAACCCACAAGCAATGGGACCTAACCTCATAGAAATAATTTTGCTAATGATTTTTGGAAAGGTATTCCCAATAGCAATAGGTCTGAAATCCTTTACATCCACAAAATTTTCCTTCTTTGGGATCAGGGCAATAAATTTGGAGTTGATTCCATAGGGAATTGAGGCATGGTTAAATAACTCCCTCATAGCTTTAAGGAACTCATCCCGAACTATGTCCCAGTAGAACATAAAGAATTAATTTGTGAACCCATCAGGACCGACCACACTCTCAAGATTTAGAGAAAAAAGGGAACTCTTAACCTCCTTCTCATCAAGGGATGCAACAAAGGGAGATTTTTGGATTGGTGTAGCCCGATCTAGTGGGGCCGAATGCTTGGGGCCCACAACTATCACGGGTCGAGCTCACTGTAGCGGAGCTAACTACTATAGTAGAGCTGACCGACCGACACTGACAGGAACTGTAGAATCTCTGACTACTGTAGCGGAGCTAACCGACCGACACCGACCAACACTGTAGCAGTGCAGACTTCAGAGTCAACTTTACTGTAGCGCTTTTTACTTCCAGCCGGCAGCCATTGTAGCGCTTTTGACAAAGCTGGCCACCATTCACTGTAGTGACGAAGACTCACTTTTCAAATAGTGATTGTCTTCTCCATTGTTTTATAGCCCATTTTTGGGATAGGGCTACGACTGAAAAACACTCTGTAATTTTGTGCTCCCAAATAGTGAAATTTTTCCTCTCTCGTGGACGTAGGGATTATCCCCGAACCACGTAAATCACTATGTTCTCATTGTTTTCTTTTCTTCTGCATTTCGTTTCATTTCTCATTTCTCTCATCGTGACTCCCGACAATTCTACAACAGCATGAAACCTGGAAATGAGGGATGTTTGTGGTCGTAGTCACTATGCGCAGGTATATAACCGTGCAGTCCACACCCGTTTCGACAAGACAGGAAAGTGGGGGCTAATATGGGAGGATCGAGCCTGAGTGTACTGCGACAAGGAATCCTAGGAAGACCCTAAGGCATCTGTCAAACCATGAATGGGAGGAAAGCAGAAACAAGGGGTTACGTTTCAGGTGTGGGAAACCTTATAGTTCAATGCAAAAATTCCCAGATTCAAAGATGAGAGTGCTACTCTTGGGTAAAGATGAAGTACACTGAGACAAGAAAGCATAAGTGACGACTGGGGTCATTACACCAGACGAAGGGGTGTCCTAGGACGAGGCAGAATGTTAGGTTTTAGAGAATCATGGGATACGAAACTATTATAAATCCCAACACAAAGAAGACTTATACTCAATGAAAGTGAAGGGTTGTGTGTCTAACATCCCCATTTTAATCCTAGTTGATATCGGCTCAACTCACAATTTCATTTCACCTATGTTGGCTATACTTTTAGGCTTTGTCGTCCTAAAAAAACCAAAAATGTTTCAAACTCAGGGATGGGCATGGAATGTGGTCCCATGGTCTAGGCCAACAATTTAGTGATGCCCATGTCATGGATTTAGGAGGACTAGATTTAATTCTAGGAATTTCCTTGTTGAGAACTTTGGGTGACGTCCAAATTAATTGGAAGACCATGACCATGGAATTTAGTGTTGGGGGCCAAGTGTATACTCTTTAAGAAGTTGTTTGGGCATAACAGGTAGTCTGTTTACATGTTCTAACCAGTCATCTCAATGGGGGGAGGCAATATTCAAAGGCAAAAGGAAAATCTGAACTCTATGGGAATAAACTTCTATGGAAGAAACCACATGGCATGGAAAACTCACTAAAAAAATATTCAACAACTTAAGCTACAAAATATATTTAGGAACCTACAAATAGTGTTCAGTAAACCCCAAGGCCTCCCTATATGGTGACAAATCGACCATAAAATCAATTTGGTTCGGGGGCTAGGCCTGGTATCAGTTAGACCCTATCAATACCCACACTCTCAAAAGAACAAGATTGAAAGGAAAGTCCAATAACTTCTTCAATTAAAAACCATCCGAACTAGAAAAATTTCTTATTCTAGTCCGGTATTATTAGTCAAAAAAACAAGATGGTTCACAGTGGGTGTGCGTGGACTACTGGGCCCTCAACAAGGTTGCAAGACTTGACAAGTTCCCAATACCAATTGTCAAAGAATTATTGGATGAATTTCACGTGGAGACTTATTTCTCTAAACTATACCTTAAATTCAGCTACCATTAGATCTGGATCCACGATGAAGATGTGGAAAAGGCAGTTTTCTACATGCATAAAGGCCACCATGAATACTTGGTAATGCCATTTGGACTCACTAATGTCCCATGAACTTTCCAAGCCACTATGAATGAACTATTTTGGTCCCAAATCCATAAGTTTGTTCTTATAATTTTTTATGCTATTTTAATTTATAGTCGTGAGTGGAACTCCCATTTACCACATTGGGAAGTTGTATTACAGATTTTGTAGGATCTCCACCTATTTTTTAATCAAAATAAATGTTCATTTTCTTAACATGAGGTTTCCTATATGGGTCACATTATTTCACCGGTAGGGATTTCCATGGACCCATCAAAAATTCAAACGGTTTTGAACTGGCAGATGCCTGCTTTTGTCAAGGGTGCCTGCAGGTTTTTGGGCATCAGTGGGTATTACAGAACGTTTATCTGGGGTTAAGGAACCAATGCTCAACCCCTTTTGACGTTGACTCAAAAGGACAAGTTCCATTGGATTGGGGAAACACAGCAAGCCTTCGAGCACTTGCAGCGTGCTATTACCATTGCCCCAGTTATTGCTTTACCCAACTTCTCTAAAATGTTTGAGGTCCATTGTGATGAATCCAGCCACAATGTGGGTGCAGTGCTTATGCAAGACCGCAAACCTGTTTCTTACTTCAGTAAAGCCTTGTCCAAGTAGAATCTCTCTAAATCTACCTATGAAAAGGAGATCACAGTGTTAGATCTAAGCCATCCAACACTAGCGACTCTATCTGTTGGGCAGGCCTTTTACAGTGTTTTCTAACTAGAGGATCCTGAAATTATTATTACAACAACACATAAATACAGAGGATTAGCAATGTTGGATTGAAAAATAGCTGGGGTATCGCTTTGAAGTCATATATAAGCCTAGAAGATACAGCACAACCGTTGATGCTCTCTCCCGAAAGGAGGAAGCCCAATACGAACTCCACCTAAGCCAATCTTGTCTGATGTGGCCCGAAGAAAATGACCTTTTAGTCAGTGTCCACAAAGATCCTTACCTCGGAAAGATTATACATCAGTTATACTTCGGCGGAGAAGCCCCTAAAGTACTCACTTATTCACATGGCACGCTTCGGTTTAAGGGACGATTGGTGATATTGACTACCTCCCATTGGATTCCAACACTGATAGAATAATTTCATGGCTCCCCCCAAGGGAGGAATTCAGGCTACCACAGAACTTACATGGTGGGCATTTGACAAGTTTTGAATCATGTTCAGTAGTTTAATATGCGTCAACGATGTAATTATTCTACCTCATCACTAGTATGGATATTAAAGCCCTTGGAGATTCCTGATGTAGTGTGGGAGGATATTTCAATTGATTTTATTACAGGGCTACCCAAATATAAGAGATTTTACGTGATCCTTGCGATCATGGACAGACTCTAAATATTCCCACTTTGTTTCCTTGAATCTTTCCTTTATAGAAAAGGCAATAGCTGAACTTTTTATGGGGGAGGTTGTTCAACTTCATGACATTCCCAAATCAATTGTTAGTGATCACAATCCACTATTTCTAATCCATTTCTGGGCAGAACTATTTTAGCTGCAGGACATTAATCTTAAGATGAGTTTCACTTAAGGTTCGTAGATGGATGGCCAAATGAAATCAAATAGTGCTTAGAAACCTATCTCCAAAGCTTTTCTAGTGAGCAACCAAAAGGGTGGTCCTTATGGCTACCTTGGGCAGAATTCACCTACAACAATACTTGGCATGTAACCATCAATTCCACTCTTTTGAGGTGGTCTATGGCTTGAAACCCCCAAGTATCTTTACTTTCCTACCTAGTGAGGTACAGGTCGAGGCCATCGTGTAGGCATTACTAGATGGTGATGAGACCCAAAAGCAACTCAAGCATCACCAATCCCGAGCCCAGAATTACATGTAGTGTCATGAAAATAAACTTTGTGACCTTTCATTTCATGTTGGGGTCCAATTTTATTTGAAACTTCACCTCTACCGCCAACAATCAGCCACTCACCACATTAACCAGAAGTTTTTTTCCATATGGTCCTTTTACCATACTTTAAAAAGTTGGTATGGTAGCCTATAAGCTGGAATTACCTCCTGAAACACGCATCTTCTAGTTTTTTAGATATCCCAGCTTAAGAAAGTTATTATCACTCGGGCTTTACAGTCCAACCTACCGAATGACTTAGACATAGACTCTACAGAAGCAATTGAGCCCGAGGAAGAGCTCTCCAAACACACTATTCTGCATGACAGTTTGGTAGTCTCCTAATGGAAGATAAAATGGAAGGGGTGCCTAGTGGATGAAGCAACTTGTGAGAACAACTAACTTATTTGCAATTAATTACCTTCCTTCAGTCATGTGGAAAAGACTGATCTTACGAACATGGAGAGTTATAGGCCAAGAGATCCCTCGGGCACCTAAATAGTATATACTAGGAGGGGGGGGGTGTCCAAGTTCGGGGGGGGGGGGGGGTGTACAGGGGGTGTCTAGGGTCTGGGGGGTCTGTCTTAGGGGGTCTTTCCTGGGTCGATCTGGGGGGGGGGGTTTGTTTAGGGGGTCTAGGGGGTGTCATGGTTTGGGGGGGGGGGCAGGACTGGCAGGGGGGACTAGTAGGGGGACTGGGAGGGGGGACTGGCGGGGGGAGGGGGGTAACTGGGAAGGGGGTGCAAGGGGTGGGGTGTCCAGGTTCTGGGGGGTGTCCAGGGGGATCTTTCCAGGGTCTGGGGGGGTGTCCAAGTGGGGGGGGGGGGGGGGGGTTCAGGGTATGTCCAGAAGGGTGGGAGGGGGGGGGGGGGGGGGTTGTCCAGGGGAGTTGGGGGGGGGGTGATGAGGGGTGTACAGGTTCTAGGGGGTGGCTGTCCAGGGGAGTAGAGGTCTGGGCTATCCAGGGGGATCTGTCCAGGGTCTGGGGGCATGTCTGGGGTCTGGGGGGTGTCCTGGGTCCATCTGGGGGGTGTCTAGGGTCTGTCCGGGGGGTGTCCAGGGTCTGTCTGGGGGGGGGGTGTTTAGGGTCTGGGGGTGTCCTGGGTCTCTCTGGGGGGGGGGGGTGTCCAGGGTCTATCTGGGGGGTGTCCAGGGTGTGTCTGGGAGGGGGGGGGGTGTCTAGGGTCTGTCCGTGGGGTGTCCAGGGTCTGTCTGGGGGGTGTCCAGGGTCTGGGGGCGGTGTATAGGGTCTGTTTGGGGGGGGGTGTCCAGGGTGTGTCCAAGAGGGGGGATTTGTAGGGGGCTATACAGGGGGAGTTTATGTAGGGTGGGGGTGTCCAGTGTCCAGGAGGGAGGGGTTTGTAGGGGGTGGGCTACTGCAGGGGGGTTTGTAGGGGGTGGGGGGCTATTTTTTTATGGTTTTTCAGACACTTTAGCCACAGTTTTTAACCATGGATATAGGTCTATTTCCACGGTTACAAACCGTAGCTAAAGGTCTAATGCCACGGTTTCTAACCATGGAAATAAATATTATCCCTCCTCTAGTATATCCATGGTTCTAAACTGTGGCTATAGAGATATTACCACAGTTTGAACCGTGGCTGTATACCTATATCCACGGTTTGAACCATGGTTGTAGACCTATAGCTACGGTTCCAAACCGTGGCTATAAGTCTAGGCCTATAGCCTTGCCAAACATAGCCACAGTTTCTCAAACCATGGCTATTACCTATATCCATGGTTTAAGGACCTCTAGACATGGTTTTAAACCATGGCTATAGCCTATATTTCTAGTAGTGGTGATAATTTCATTTCAGGAAGTGCAGACTAACGACCCCTCAAAGTGAAATAAAACGTTAATGCCATATGTGGGATGTATAAAGGATGTAGTTAATGATATTATATATGATATTATACTAGAATTATAATATAACTATGTATCATTATGTTTTAATTACATTAAAATAATAAATAGAAATGAAAGTATTGTACATGCGTACGTACGGCTTACCGTCTCCATGAACGGTGCATTTCATTTCTTACCTGCAAATGATATGTACTGTTATATATATATATATATATACTGGATATATATTATTTATATGATATCTAAATAATGAATATCATTCTAGATATAATGGACTTCTGACCACATGGACAACTTGTAAATATAAGGTGTTCATTTTTGACTCAAGTACCAAATATCGAAGAAATGAACATTATTAACTTAAATGATTACAAAATGTTTATAACAAGGTAATAAGTGATATAAAAGGAATAATAAACTTGAAAAAGGTTCTTAAGAAAGTAGAAATTAACTTTAGTTTTTTATTCAAGAGATTAAAGAGCAATCGAGTCAAGTCGGGCATGAGGTAAGGGACTTCGTCTCAATCTCTTTTTATTGAGGCATATTTGGTTCTAATAACTGACTTTATTTTAAACGACGTATAAAAACCTTTGACTTTTATTTTCATTCAAAGGTAATATTTTTCTAGGAATCATTTTACTAAATGACAAAAAAAAGAATGTTTCTTTTTAATAAAGCGGTGACAAGAACCTTTCTGCCGCCGTGAGTATTATTTGATCTTTGACTACCTTAACAAGCCGTAATGTTTTTAAAAGGAAAATAAATACCATATAATATTTTATGTATTCTTGGTATGGAAAATGGTTTTTATACGTTAATATATTGAAATGTTATATTTTTATTGCAATGTGGAAATGTTATATTTCCTTTATGCTTATGTTATGTGTTATGATCATGTTATGGTTATTGGGAATTGTTTACATATATGGGTGGTTACGTGATAAACCTAGGGCAGGTGAGCCCGAGATAGCTCTCCAATTCATTGGGTAACATGACAGAGGTAAACATGGATATTTTTCCTAAGCGATTTAGGGAATATACTATGATGGGTATTCCAAAGTAACTCCCTATGTAGATGTGATAGCTACAATTAAATTATGATATGGATGCCACAAGTTACCTTTATGATATTTTATTTCTCTGTGTTATTCATAAATCTTTGATTTCATGAGTTAAGGAAAAGAGTTTATGTTCTGAATGTATTTATGAACTAATGTTTTCTTTCTTTGTTTAATAACCCTTACTGAGATTTTTATGCCCATCCCATGTTTTGAAATGTTTTTTCATAGGACTTAAAGATGAATAGGGTCAAGGATGGGATCAAATAAAAGTCATGCTGTCTAAAACATGGAACTAGACATGACTCTTTTTTTCAAGAGTTTTTATTTTATAAATAAATGGAAACTGAGTAGAAGTTTCTACTTTGTAATCTTTTGAGATGTAATTGTTATGTCCTAATTCTCTAAAACTCTAAACCTGAAAGGATCCTCAATGTGAATTATTTGTTTAATTAAATATTATGTAATGTTTTAAGGCTGAGTCCTTATAGTTGGTATCAGAGGTCAGTTTAGATAACTTTAGGAGTTAGGGTATTGTTAAATTATTATACATAAAGTAATTTATGTTAATATTGAAATAATATAGCATTTACATATTACCATATTGTTTTTCCTAAGATATTTCTTTGTTCAGAATGGTTTTTCATAGAGGAAATAGGGCAGCTATGTTGGGATGACATCAGGAGGAAGGAAACCTTCCAAATCAGCAACCTGAGATGGTCATAATCAGAACTGAACAGTTTGTTGCAGTGATGGTATAGTTGACTGAGGCTATAAATGGTGGTGGTATCCATGTACAAGATCAGCCAGATCAACCACGAAGGAACATGTCAGTAGTGGAGCATTTCATGAGGCAACATCCCCCATCATTCAGAGGATCATCTAACCCAGTTCTAGTAAAAGGGTGGATTAAAGTACTGGAAAAGATTTTTGATGTCATGGGTTGTTCAGAACATCAAAAGGTTAGTCTCTCTATTTATCATTTTGAAGGTGAAGCTGGTCAGTGGTGGTCGATGATAAAAAATATCAGGGATAGTGAGGAGATTGATGTTCTCTATTGGGATGAATTAAAAGGTATGCTTCTTGAGAAATATTTTCCTAAGGTGGTTTGTCTTAGAATGGAAAAAAATTCCTAGAATTGAGGCAGGAAGATGACTCAGTGGATGCTTATGAATCAAAATTCACTCGACTGGAAAGGTATGCTCCAAATTTCATACAAGATCTTGATAGTAAAATCAATAAATTTTACTCAGGATTAAATCCAAATTATCGAAGGGATTTAGCTTATCAGGAGTTTAAAAGTTATGAAAACATGTTCATTGTATAGAGAAGGTGGAAATGGAGTTTTCTAATGATCAGGTGTTCTTTAAAAAACAACAGAATAAGAGGTCAAGGTGGAAGGCGAAAGGGAAGAAATCTTCAAAAATGTATGATGGTAAGAAACTTAAGTTTATAGTTTGTGAAAATTGTGGTAAAAAGAATTTTGGGGAATGTCTTTTGAATTCTGGTAAGTGCTACCGATGTGGTAAAATGGGACATAAAGCTCATCACTACACTGAAAAAGATCAGGGTAATGGTAACACAAAATCTGATTTATAGTCATTAAAATGTTTTAAGTGCAATGAAATGGGTCATTATGAAAATGAGTGTCCAACAAAGAACTCAAATGAGGGAAATCAGCCTAACTACAAGCAGAAAGGGTTGGTGAAATCCTTTGTAACTACTTCAACAGATGTTGGGCCATCAAATGAAGTAGTATCAGGTACACTGTTTGTTTGTTCAGATTATGCCAATGTGTTGTTTGATTCAGGCTCTACACACTATTTCATTTCTAATAAGTTTTCTAGTAAATTGGGAATTCCATCTCATGATATGAATATAGAACTTACGGTAAAAACACCTGGAGGGAATGTTGAGACAAGAATAAAACATAAGAACATTCCTATCCTTGTGTGCGAAAAGAATCTACCTGCAAACCTTATTGTTTTTCTTCTAGTAGAGTTTGATGTTATTTTGGGTATTGATTGGATTTCTATTTATCATGCTAAGATTGACTCCAGAGCTAAAGAGGTTTTTTTTTTCAAAATGATTTTCAATTTGTATAGAAGAATGAACTCTTGATTTTGATAACATATTAGGATGTTGAGAAACTGGTAAAAGATGGAAATGAATGTTACCTTGAACATATTGTAGAAAACAAAGGAACTGTTCAGATTAATGACGCTCTAGTGGTAAATGAGTACCTTAATGTTTTTCCTAATGAGTTGTCTGGTATTATACCTGATCGGGAAGTTGAATTTACTGTTAACTTAGTTCCTGATGCTAATCCAATTTCAAAACCCCCTTATCGAATGGCTCAAATTGAACTTTTAGAGTTAAAGAACAATTACAGGAGTTATTAGATAAAGGTTTCATTTGACTTAGCACATCACCATGTGGTGCTCGGGTCTTATTTGTTAAAAAAAGATGGTTTAATGAGATTTTGAATTGATTATAGAGCATTGAATAACATCACTGTTAAGAACAAGTATCCTTTGCCTCATATCAATGATTTGTTAGATCAGCTCTAGGGAGCTCAGTATTTTTAAAAGATAGATTTGAGGTCAGGGTACCATCAGTTGAAAGTAAAGGAAGCAGTCATTCCTAAAACTGCATTTCATACTAAATATAGTCATTATGAATTTGTAGTTATGCCTTTTGGTTTAACCAATGCACCTACTGTATTCATGGATCTTATGAATAGAATTTTCTGTGAGTTCTTGGATAAGTTTTTGGTTGTGTTCATTGATGATATTTTGGTTTATTCCAAAATTAAAGAGGAACATTAATGTCATTTAAGGGTTGTCTTGCAGAACTTAAAAGAAAATAAACAATTTGGGAAATTTAGCAAGTGTGAATTTTGGTTGTAATAAATTTCTTTCCTTGGTCACATTGTTTCAAAAAATGGCATAACTGTTGATCCTGCTAAAACAAAAGCTGTTGAAGAATGGACAAGACCCACAAATATAACTGAGATTCGTAGTTTTCTTGGTTTGGAAGGTTATTAATGAAGGTTTTTTTAAAAAATTTCATGATTATCAAGTCCAATGACTAAGTTAACTCGAAAAGGTGTTAAATTCATCTGGACAAAAGAATGTGATGATTGTTTTCAGGAATTGAAAAGAATATTGGTGAATAATACAGTTTAGGCACTACCATCCAGAAATGGTGAGTTTTTTATCTACACTGATGCTCCGTTGAAAGTACTTGGTTGTGTCATATTGCAGAATGATCAAGTAATTGCTTATGCTTCACGTCAGTTGAAACCACATGAGTTAAATTACCCTACACATTATTTGGAATTAGCTGCTGTTGTTTTTGCTTTAAAAATTTTGAGGCATTATTTGTATGGATTAAAATGTGAAATATATACTGATCACAAAAGTTTAAAGTATATATTCACTCAAAAAGAATTGAACATGAGATAGATGATATGGTTGGAATTAATCAAGGATTATGATTGCACGATCCATTACCATATAGGAAAATTAAATAAAGTGGCTGATTCTTTGAGTCAAAAATGTAATGCTTCATTAACCATGTTACATTTGGAACAATATCCTTTGGTTTTTGATTTGATAAACTTTGGCATAGAAGTTTTTGGTGTAGAAAATTCTTCTATTTTGTATCAGGTGTCAGTGTGATCATATCTATCAGACAGAATTAAGAAAGCATAGAAGGAAGACACTGAGTTACAGAAAAAGGTAGAGTTAGTTCATAAGGGTATGTTTCCTGAATTTAACATTGATAATTATTGTGTTTTGAGATTTATAAAGAGATTATGTGTGCCTTGTGATTCACAGTTAAAGAATGAGTTGTTATGTGAAGCTCATAGTTCCCCATTTTCAGTTCATCTTGGCAGTACTAATATGTACAGAGATCTTTGGGAGTATTACTGATGGGATGGAATGAAAATATATTTTGATAATTTTACTGTGAAGTGTTTGAATTGTCAGCAGGTTAAATCAGAGCGGAAGTTACCGAAAGGGATGCTTCAGCCTTTAACGGTTCCAAAGTGGAAATGGGAAAATATATCCATGGACTTTGTTGTGGGATTACCGAAGACATCTCGAGGTAATAATGAAATTTGGGTTATTGTTGATTGATTGACTAAATCTGCTCATTTTCTTCATATTCAAGATACTTTGTCTCTAGATTAACTTTATCTGTTGTATGTTAAAGAGACATCCAGGTTTCATGGAGTTCCCCTCTCCATTGTATCTGATCGTGATCCCAGGTTTACTTCTAACTTTTGGAAAGGCCATCAGAATTCATTGGGTACTGAATTAAACTTTAGTACATCTTTTCATCCTCAATAAGATGGACAATCAGAACGAACAATTTATACATTGGAGGATATGTTACGTACTTTCTATATGGATTATCAGGGAAGTTGGGACAAACATCTTTCTTTGGTTGAATTTTCATATAATAATAGTTTTCATTCTAGTATACAGATGGTTCCATTTGAGGCATTATATGGAAAGCGTTGTTGAACACCAACTTTTTGAGATGAAGTAGGTGAAAGGAAGCTGATGGGACCGGAATTGGTAGAAGTGATGGCAGAGAAAGTTTAGCTGATTCAGAAGCACATGAGAACAACTCAGAGCAGACAGAAAAGTTATACAGATAATCGAAGGAAGGATCTTTCTTTTAAGGTAGGTGATCATGTCTTTCTCAAAGTTTCTCCATGGAAAAGTGTGATACGTTTTGGATAGATCGGAAAGTTGAGTCAGAGGTTCATTGGACCTTATGAAATCCTGGAGAAAGTTGGATCAGTTTCATACAAAGTGTATTTACCTCCAAGATTATCCTAGTTACACAATGTTTTTCATGTTTCTATGTTGAGAAAGTATATGCCATACCCATCTCATTTTTTGAGCCCATAGGTAGTTCAGTTGGAAGAGAATCTCTCTTACGAGGAACAACCAGTCCAGATTATGGACCGAAGAGAGCATGTGTTGAAGAATAAGGTAATTCACCAGGTAAAGGTTTTATGGAAAAACCATATTGTTGAAGAGGCATCGTGGGAATCTAAAAATGCTATGAGGGATAAATACCCCCACTTATTTTGATAAGTAATATTGTGAGGAAAAAATTCCCAAAATGGGGGAAGGATGTAACATCCCAGGTAAATAAAGAATAATACATATTTCATATTTATTAAATTTTTTGAATTAAATATTAATTGTACTTTATAGGGGTTTCTATGTTTGATAGCGTACCCGATACACAACAACAAGTTTCTTTGAAATCTTACATTGCACACTAATAATATAATATTATTATTTTAAATGGTAGTTAACTCCTAGCTGTTGTATTGACAGGAATGAACAAAACTAACTAAAATATGATTATAAATGTTTGTTAAATGTATTTACATTTATCTAATAAAAAGTTAGAGGCTTAAAATGTGAATGAATCTAATTTTAAGAATAATTTACATTAAAAGGCTGATTTACCGCCTTTTAATGGTGAAACCTCTTTAAATATCGTTTTGATCACTTTAATACATTCTATTTGACCGAATAAACTTTTTATTTAGAATTAGGAGATCAAAATTTACTTTGTGTAAATTTTTGGATTTTTTTCGATAAAGTTCATTTTTTAATGAATAGTGAAAAATATTGTATTTTAAGTCAAAAATGTGTTTTAATATAATTTATTTATATGTTTATATTATCTTTTTAATTGGTTTTAAAGTTTAATTTGAATATATTTTTACCATTTAATCCAATTTTGTTCATTGTAATTAATTTCACTTTGAAATTGTACATAAACAAGTGTCAATCTTTTGATAGTTATTGTTTCTTAAAAACATTCTATTTGTTTTAACAACAGGAATAAAATTTAAATTAATTAATTACACTTCTATTTTTATAATTTTTAAAAATAGACATCATTTTTGAATTTCGAATATCAAATATAGCTTAGGCTTAATTTTTGGTATTTTTCTGAAAAACTTCAATTTTTGATGAATATTGAAACCACTTAGTACTAGTTAAAAAAACTGAATTTTTCATTTAAATGAAATTTTACCACTTCTGTGAATTGAATTTTGAAAATACAACATACATGGTTGTTATTAGTAAGTAAAATGTGGTTCAATAAGAGTAAAATAATTTTTTTTGAATAGTAACTTTTGATTTTATTTACCGCGATTAAAGATAAATATGGTAATTCAAGGTAAAAAGAATATTATAATAATTCAAAATTACCATAACACTTGTCCAAACCATATTGGTTGAGTTATTTACGACCATGGTCATCTTTGGGTCTATTTGGGGACCCCATTGAGCCACTTGGGAGTGATAATGTCACTTTATATTAATTAACTTAAAGTAAAGACAATAATGAAAAAACAAATATCTTTTAGAAAATTATTTTTTGCAAGGGATTATATAAATTATCTTGTCGACTATAAATATTCATTGGAAAGATAAAAATATTTCCTACATCATAGATTTTTTTTACAATTTTTAGACATAAAATAAATTAAATTATTTATGACATAATAATGATGCAGTATTTACCTCATTAATAAAAGATTTAAATAAATAAGATTATAAATATTAAAAAACATATCCAAAACCTATACAATTATTATTGGATGATTTTATTTCGACCATGAGTCATATTATATTTTACTTAAATTAGTTTTTGACCTTTATAAATTGAATATTATTATATAATCAAATAATATGATCACACTTTCCTAAAGAGACCTTCCTCCCCCTTATAAAAAGCCCTCACTTCTAACCAATTCCTCACACATCTCAAGTCTTTTGGATCATCCAAAATCTACCCAATTAATCTCCCAAAACCCATATCCTCTTCTTAGAAGCCTTACCTTATGTAGAAGGCACTTCAAGAAGTCCTTTTGGTTCTAACCAAAGGAAGTTACACAAATTAAAGGTAACAATTTCTCTTAACTTCTTTTCTTTTATTTTACTTCTCCTACCCATAAAATATTTTTATTAATTTATTTTATGACAACAGCAGTATCCTCAATATACTATGATGTTTTTATGAGAAGGATTCAAACTATACCTGTACACACCTCCATCTAATGGGTGAAGAACATACTGTTTCTGTGGATGGAAAACTAACACCTCACGAGATGATGATTGTTCGATTATCTCCTACCTCCTATCATGGTGATCATTAAGATGAAAATATATTTATATATGATATTTATTATGTTTATTTTTTCTTTGGGATTCTGTATTTTTCTTTTATAAAATACTTTTTATGATTTCCATTATGGGTAAACGTGATAATTTCATTTGAGGAAGTGCGGACTACCGCCCCCTCAAAGTTAAATGACTCATTAATTCCATATGTGGGACATATAAAGGATGGAGTTAATGATAGTATATATGATATTATACTGGAATTATAATATAACTATGTATAATTAAGTTTTAATTCCATTAAAATAAGAAATAGAAATGCAAGTAGCGTTCATGCGTACGTACACCTTACCTTCTCCATGAACGGTGCATTTCATTTCTTATATCAAAATGATATGTACTGTTATATATATATATATACTGGATATATATGATATATATGATATATATATATTATATTTAAACAATTAATATCATTCTAGATATAATGGATTATTGACCACATGGACAACTTGAAAATATAAGGTGTTCATTTTTTACCCAAGTACCAAATATCAACAAAATGAATGTTATTAACTTAAATGATTATATAATGTTTATAATATGGTAATAAGTGATATAAAAGGAATAATAAACTTGAAAAAGGTTCTTAAACAAGTATAAATTAACTTTAGTTTATTATTCAGGATATTAAAGAGCGATCGAGTCAAGTCGGACACGAGATAAGGGACTTAATCTCAATCTCCTTTCATTGAGGCATATTTTGTTCTAATACCCGAAATTATTTTATATTATGTATAAAACCATTTTAATTTTCATTTCATTCAAGTGGAATCTTTTTCTAAGAATAATTTTACTAAACATCAAAAAATGAATGTTTCTTTTTAACGTAAGCGGTGACAACGACCTTTTCGCCGCCGCGAGTATTATTTGATCTTTGGATTCCTTAATAAGCCGTAATGTTTTTAAAAGGAAAATAAATACCATATACTATTTTATATATTTTTTGTATTGTAAATGATCTTGATAATGGTTTTTATACGTTAATATATTGAAATGTTATGTTGTTATTGCAATGTAGAAATTTTATATTTCCTTTATGATTATGTTATGTGTTATGATCATGTTATGGTTCTTGGGAATTATTTACATATACGGGTGATTCCATGATAATCCTAGGGCAGGTGATCCCGAGATAGATCTCCAATGCATTGGGTAATGTGACAGAGGTAAACATGGATGTTTCTCCTAAGAGATTTAGGGAATATACTGTGATGGGTATTCCAAAGTAACTCCCTATGTAGCTGTGATAGATACAATGAAAGTTTGATATGGATTCCACAAGTTACCTTTATGATTTATGATTTATATGTGTTATTCATAAATCTTATGATTTCATGAGGTAAGTAAAGGAGTTTAAGTTCTGAACATATTTATGAACTAATGTTTTCTTTCTTTGTTTTATAACCTTTACTGAGCTTTTTTATGCTCATCCCAAATTTTGAAATGTTTTTCACAGGACTTAAAGATGAATAGGGTCAAGGATGGGATCGAAGAAAAGTCATGTTCTCTAAAACATGGAACTTGACATGACACTTTTTTTCTAGAGTTTTTATTTTATGAAAAAAGGAAACTGAGTAAAAGTGTCTAATTTGTAATCTTTTGAGATGTAATAGTTATGTCCTAATTCTATAGAACTCTAAACCTGAAAAGATCCTAAATGTGAATTATTCGTTTAATTCAATATTATGTAATGTTTTAAGGCTGGGTCCTTATAATATTTTACCTAAAATTACAACCCATTCATAACCTATAACCATCACAACACTACCATCACTATACACCCCACCACTACTACTATGTATAATAAAAACCAACCCCAAATAACTATATGAAACAACCACAATAACCTCTTTAGACTCCCATTTTTAACCACTATTTAACCATTCAAGACTTGCTGATTTTAAATCACTTTAATCTCATCATGTCATCCCTTTTATATATTTAATAATAAAATACCCATGCTTTCACCCACATTATTTAAATCCATTAATCATTTCATTTCAAGAATTATTAATTTCATTTCAAACATTTATCTTTTCATGTACAGTGCAAGCATGTTTTTCACAAGCCCTTTTCTTATTAAAATCCTTACCATTTTGAACTATATTCCAAAGAAAACAATATACAACGTAATCCACTAAATAAATAACTAGTCAACCTATCAATCTTTATACCACCCATTCCACAATAAAACACCATAATCAGACCATAACACATCAACAACCATCATAAACCAGCAATCACAATGAACAACTATAGCATCAATTCACAACACATAACACTTACCCAAACCAATAAGATGAAAAAAACCTACAATCCTTAATGGAAACACAATTAAAACGACTAGTACAAAAAAAATTCACATTCAAAACCTAGAAACCAACACATTCAAAAATTCCCTTTTTATCTTGATTACATATTCACTTAATATCACTTACATGGGAACAAAGAAAAATTCATCCTCACACATCAAATTTATTATTTTATTTAAATGATTAGTACTTTTTTAAAGGTGATTTTAGCCTATCAATTTTTAGAAATTAACAAGTTTATCATAGTAGAAATCATAATTTCTTAATAAAGAGACAAATTATTAAATATCTTTAAGTAAATAAAAGGAACCCATTTAAGGACCTGTGAATGAATCCCCTAACCTTTCAATTTATTTTAGTTTGGTTAATTATATTTAATTAAGTTAATTCATACCATCCACCAAAAGAAAAAATATGTATGAAACATTCATAATTTACACAAATAAGGGAGAGTTCTCCCCCTTAATATGAATATTTCAAGGAAACAACACACAACAAGAAAGGAATCAAGGATTAACCACTAATTAATTTGAAAAGAACCACCTTGAAACCTAACCATAACAAAAAAATATCATGATAAACCCATAAATCAAAACAAAACTAGTGGAACTCCATAAAAATAACTCTAGAGATAAATTGTACATAGAGTAATTAAAGAAAAGGAAATAAGATCACCTCAGACTAAAGGAGCTCAATCCAAATGAAACAAGAGGTTTGAATCCTCAAGAGGGGTGAATAAGGGGGAACTAAGAGTATCAAGGATTTTATAAATTTTGAGAGAGAAAATAAAATTTTAACCAAGGTTACCAAAACCCATATATATAAATAAAGTTGAAAACATTACTACTATGATGTGGTGTCCAAAAAAATACCCATAACGACCCTTGGTCAAAGGGTATCCAATTATCTAGGTTTTCAAAAAGCCTTACCCTACAAAAGTCATGTACATTAAAAACTATATTATAAAGGTTTGACTAAATCCCTACCTGTAACAAGATATCAATGAAATCATTTCATCCACCCAAAAGAAACCATTGACATTTATATGGAATAGGGTAAACAACCTATCCATTTCCCCTCTCCATGCCAAAGGCGATGGCATGAAGAGCTCTAAATCACTATTTACTTCATCCCTAAAGAAAATCGATTCCTCCTTAACATAATTACACCATTAATATCTCTTTGGATGTTTTAAATGTACTTATTTTTTCCAAGGAAACTTTCTAGAATAACACCTTTCACTATAGACATTTTTAGCTCCCCATTTCTCATAGGGAGAATGCCAATGAACTTCGACAGCACCATGAACTTCACTAGGGAATAGAGATCCTACCCATTTCTAATAGGTAAACTATTCATAAATAATTCCCTCCACCATGTGTGTTTTAGACCCTATGGTTTATCATAATCTAAAAATACTAGCTCTCTTAGTGAAAACCCCAAAAATCCTGGGTACCAAGCCATACAGCTCCAAAAAAGATTCACCATGGCCAACACCAAGCTTAAAAAAATTAAAAAATGATCCTCTCTATGGAAAAAATCTCACCTAACACATCTATAACACATCCTAACACCCTATCAACACCACTAAAATCAAAAAATCACAATTGAATAGGGAAATAAGGTCTAAGCTATTACTTTTTTAATAATATGCCCGATTAAATTTTTATATCATCTAGACATGAAGTTAAAATAAAGTTTTAAAATAATATTGTAAATTATTTAATATAATATACCAAAAAAATTAGGTAATAAAAAAATTATATAAATTATAACAAACAGGTACAAAGAAAACAATAAAAAAATTATTCAATTTAAATAAATACAATGATATAAAATAAAAATAATAATACATTAAACATAAAAATAATGATACAACAAAAATTTTTAAAAATTGTATATAAAACAACCTTAATATGTTAAAAAATAATAATAGGGTGAACATTAAAAAAATTACACACATTAAAAATTACATTCAAACAAATATGTACAAAATTAAAATTAAATTTTATCAATAAAAGAAAGGGAGATGGAGTTAGATTTTTTTGGGTCATTTTCATTATAATATTTAATTTTTGAAAATTGTATATTATTTTATAACTTCATTGATATTGGTATATTAGTGGGTCCATTGAATATATCAGTCCTTGATTAAACCCCACTATTAGGGTATTTAACATATTAGAGCCAACATTATGTCAGAAGGATATATAACTATTATATGCAGTGTGATAAAATACTGGTCATTTAAGGATTAAAAATGTGTATATTCATAAGGAAAATTAATAAATTTATTTAAAAAGTAGACTAATCTATCATTTATCATCTTAAAATAAAATAAATTGTTCAAGTGAGGACCTATACTCTATAAACTAGAGCAAGTTTAATTTTGGACACTGTACACATAAAAGTTGGTCTATTGATAAGGGAAAACATTTCTAAATAAAAAGTATACAATGATATAATTTATAATGTGAAGTATTTTGAACTTTATAATTCACTATTAATAGATGACATTATATTTATATCAAAACATTATGGTTATTATGTATTTTTATGTTAAGAACATGATATGGTAAATATAATTGAAATTTAATTATAAAATTAAATAAATAAAGAAAATATTTATATTTAAATTATAATATTGAATGTATTTTATAAACATTAATGAAGATCATTTTTATTTTACAATATTATAAATTTTATTTGAAATATTAATTCTTTATAATTTTATTTATAATTATAATGCATTATAGTATGTTAAGTGGTAAAAAATATTGATATTCAATTTTTTTTAACTTGTATTGTAGTTGGAAAAATGAAAAAAATATATGAAATTGAACATAAATATAAAAAACAAAGAATTTGTTTTTTAATTTTCATAAATAAAGGAGAATGTTATATGGGTTAAAAATATAATATGGGTAACTGTTAAAAGCTAACAAAATTTAGATACTAATTAATATCATGTATATATTAGATACATAGTATTCATATAAAATATATATACTGTGCATAAACTAAATAAACAGAATTTTTATAAACCAAATATAAATAATGCATTAGGAATATGTATATATATATTTTTAGATGAAATATCATAAATTTGTATATAGAAATATGAAAAAGGAACACACATATATCCATAATATTACTATGTCACATAAATTAATGACAATATGGAATAATTAGGATTAATGTTCAATGTTTGGAAAATTAGTATCACAGAAGATAAAAAAATGTCTGAAATGAGGAATATAGAATTAGATGTTTCATGAAAACTAGTCACTAAAGATGGGATGAAATTAGGGATTCATAGTTATTTTTTTTGTATTGTCAAACACAACATAAAAACCCACCAATGATAGAAAAAAAATCATTTTTTCCCAAGACATACAAAAATAGAAGGGAAATACATTTAGGGTTTCATAGATTTAGGGGTTATCATGTGCTAACAAGGGAAGAGGAGGATACCATAATAAAAGTGTAAATAAAAAGACTGGGGTTTTTGGTTGAAAAAATACAGGGTTTATGATTTAAAAAAATATAATTTTCACATTCAGAACCCATAAAAATTAAGGTTGGGAGTATCATAGTGTAAATGAAAAGACAAAGCTGAACTGGTGAGACCCACTAACATGCCATATTAGAAGAGGATAAGATAACCTGTATATCATTTATTAACTTCCAATGGAATATGAAAGTGGGGAGAATGGAATTTTTGGAATAGAGAAGATTTTTCAAAGTCAAGGAACAACTATAGTATTCATCATTTTGAAACTAAGTGATGTGATAGAAATAAAAAGTATGGAGAAAGAAAGATATGCGCAATTATAGAGATTAAGTTTCTAAGGTAACAATGGAAGTGGAAATAGGAAGTAAGAAGAGTAAATATGGGTTTAACACATGGAGAGGGAGAGGAGAATAGGTGAAGTGGGGAGATAAACAAGGATAGGAGAACATGGCACTAGAGAATATGCTCTATTTTGGAGATATATATTTAAAACTTGATCATATAAATTATCCAAAATACATTTGATATGGTTTAAAAAATTTATGAGATAAATAATTTTTACTTTAAACATTTAAATTTAAATTTTATTTGAAATTCATAATATTATTTATAAAATCTTTTATATCTTACCTTACTTTTTAATTTACAAATATTTTATAAATGACACTTATATTTTCCATAAAAAAGATTTATATGTAAATTATAATTCATGACCTATAAATTCAAATGGTGTTTTAATATTAATAAATAAAATTATATATTATTCTTTTAAAAAATGTTTCATAATTAATTAATTAATTAATTAATAATAAACTATTTATTATTAATTGATTTATAAATAATTTATTGTTGAGTTAGAAGTTCTACTTATAACTTTTACATTCCTTTTATTTTGTAAATCACAAGCACCATTTTTATACTTTACTAACTTTTTATGTCCAAATATTTTTATAATGTTTTTATAAAAGAAATTAATCTTTACCATACATAGAATAATTTATAAATTATTATGTTTATAAACTTATAATTTTTCATTAAAGGAATCGTAATGATATTGGATTCGATTCATCAAACTAAAATTTTATATGATAGATGAAAGACTTAGTCCTGTCATTGTACAACCAAAGGTCTTCATCATTGGAATGATATCAATATCGATAAAATCATATTAAACCTGATTATGATAATCGTATTGATCAAAATAAGAAATTACACTAAACTGACTTATGTTTATAACCAGAATATAGTATACTTGATTTTAATATAATGAAACCTTTTTACACTAAAGTGGTGTAAAACAATACGATGCTAAGAATACTAGGATATAATTCAACCTGATGTCTGCAAACTAGTAAGATCTTTCTTTTCTGGTGGTTTTCTTCCACATGGGTTAAATGAACAATTCCTCACTTTGATTCCCAAAGATGAAAAATTCCTCTGTGATTCATCTTTTTCGGACCATAGCCCTTATCAACACACTTTATAAAATCCTTACCAAATTTCTATCCAACATAATTTTCAATTTTACTGAAAAAATCATTTCTTGGAACCAATTTAGTTTTTTCAAGGGTAGATCCCTCCAAGATTTCATTTTTATTGCCTCATAATCCACTAATACCTTAAACAACAAGAATAGTGGTGGTAATATATCCATTAAACTTGAAATTAGGAATAATTCTGATACCATGGATTGGAATTTTATCTTGAAAGTTCTTTAAGGTTTTGGATTTAATAAATCCTTCATAACCAAAATTAAAACATTATTTCACTTAGAATCCATTTCTATCTTAATAAATGGCTCTCCTAGAGGCTATTTCAAATGCTCTAAAGGTGTCAGATAGGGTGATCCCCTCTCTTCCATTCTCTTTTATATTGTAGAGGATTATTTAAGTCGCATGATCACTCGCCTTGTGGAAAAAAATAAACTTACTCCAATACGTGATTAGATAAATTTCAATTCCCCCACACATATTTTATATACAAATTACATCATTCTTTTCTTACAAGGAGACAAAAGAAATATCAAAACACTCAAAAATGCTCTCTCACACTATGAGGAGGTCTTAGGCTAGGTCATCAGCTGGAGTAAGTCCTATGTCTTCTTTGGAAGAAACATTCCAACTAATAGGAAAAATAATTCTCTTAATGATTTAGGTATTAAAGAAGGAACACTTCCTTTCACTTATTTTGGTGTTTCCATTTTTTGGGGTAGGCCCAAATCAAGCTATTTTACTAGCACTGTAGACCAAATAAAAAACCAACTTTACTCTTGGAAGGGAAAAAATATCTCTATGATAGGGAGAATATTCCTTATAAAGTCATTAATTGTTTACAAAATGGTATATTCTATGATGGTTTATAAATGGCCTATTGGGGTTTTAAAAAACATATTTACATTAAAAAATTAGTCTGTCCTGGTAGTACTTAGGAAAGGAATCTTGTGATTGTTCTTTATTCTACCTGTTGCAAACTTGTTGTCAAAGGGGGTCTGGGAATCAAGAATCTGACTCTTTTTAATGAGGTTCTTTAAGACAGACATACTTGGAACCTGATCCATAGTGATTATTTTGTTTTCTATTTCCTCAAAAATAGGTTCCTCGATAAACTGAAAAAAAGAAACATGTGTTCTCTTAACTCCTCCATCTGGCCTTCCATCAAAAAACTTATGCCAACATTATGATAAATTCTAGATGGATGGTCTCCAGGGAATCCTTTATGAGATTCTAGTTAGACAATTGGACTGGTGCCCCACTTTCCACTTTATTCCCTAATCAAACCCCTGAAAAAATCAATATGACCATCTGTGATGTCATTAACTCCCAAATTGATAGTCTCCCCACAAATGTCACTCAAGTGATTGAAAATTATACTTTATCAAACACAAATGATTTTCTAATAAGGGAACCTTTTCATAATGGCATGCCTGATTTAAATAATTTTTACAAACATTGCTTCCATAATGACGACAAGACCTTAGTTGGATTAAGAATTTTGACAAGCCTTGGATAAAACCCTCACATTTTATACATATTTGGCATGTTTCCTATAAGAGGATCCCAACTGATGCTTGTTTACTATCTTTTGGGATTCACATTTTTTCTAAATGTCACCTTTGTAACCAGCATAGAGAGGATACCAATCACCTTTTTCTTTCATTTTCCACCACCACTACAATTTGGAATTATATTTTTGACATATTTGATTGCAGATGGATGATTCCTAACTCTTTAAATTCTTAGATAAAGCGTTGTGTGGATATGGATAGCTCTCATCAAATCAAAAATATTTTCCATGCTGCCATAGATGAGATTTTTTATATAATTTGGTATGATAGAAATGTATTTTTTCACAATGACTACTCACTTAACATCAATTCAAGTCAGATTCATATTCTCATTGCCATTCATGAAGCTACCTTGATTCAAAAAGGTAATTGCTAAAACATAGTGAGGGATTTCATGATTCTAATAAAGCTTCAATTTGATGTAATTTTTCATCAACCATGACGCAATTTTGAAGTTTTTTTGGACACCCCCACCTCCTAGTTGGATAAAAGTCAATGTTGATGGTGCTTCTAAATGAAATCTGGGACCTGCATATTATGGGGCCATCTTCAGGAATCATCTTGGTCATGTCCTCAGATGTATTCTTAGAGGATGTGGGATCACCTCCTCTCTCGAAGCTGAAATGATTAGTGTCATACATGTTATCTTCTATGCCAAACATAATGGTTGGAACAACATATAGATTGACAGTGACTCGACTACCATTGTCCAAGTAGTTTAGAAAGGGGTGGTTCATCTGGCCTGGTCGATCACTACTAAATCGATAGAGTGTATTCATTCGTTCGATGATATTAATCATATTACCACTCATACCTATTGTGAAGAAAATGATGTTGCAGATGGGATTGCAAACAAAGGAGTAATTTAGAACATCACTTGGATGGAGGATCTCCCTAATAACTTACTTCCCATGTATGTGAAAGATTGTAATCTAATCCCATATTTTCAGCTCATTTAATCTTGACTTTTAATTTCAATAATGATTTGGTTATTTAACCAATAAAACACCTTACTTAAAAAATGATGGAGAATATGATCTTTTGATTGAGGGATTTTTGGGATAGAAATATAGAGCTAATACATTAGATCGAGGGCTACCGAGGCTAGGTAGAAAAAGAATCTGATATTCATATTGAGGTATTTCCTTGCCAAGGAAATGTAGACTTTATTATAAGTATAAAAAGGGACATGTTTAGGCAAGATTTTGTGTCTAACTTACTCTTAAGGTTAAAATATGTTTTTTAATTTTAATAGCTATAAGGCATTATTACTTTGTTATAGCTATTGCATTATTTTTGTCTTAAAAGTTTTATATTCCCCTATGTTTTTTGGATTTTTTTATCGTAACATATATGAGTACAATAAAAATTAATATTTTAATCTGATATTTTGTGAATCTAATATGTTTACATTGATAAATTTAAATCATTTGTGATTATGATTATTTTACTATTTTATAATCATATATATTTAGATTAAGATATTTATATTCTGATATATAAAAATCATCCTAATTATGATACTTAAGTAATCAGACTGAGGGCCAGGTATGAATATGGTAATTTTACTAAAAGTGGTTTTTTGAATTATTTTATTTTATTTATTTTAAACTAATGTTTTTTAAAATTAAAATTCACCGCATATTATAATAGATCCATTAATAACATATTATTTTAACCCTAATATTAATATAACATATATTGATATTCCACAATTATTATTAGAGTAGGATTCTAAAGATCAAATTATTTCTACATTTTTACTATCTTTATTATTGAAAGTTTGTAATGTTTTTTATAAACATTTTGTTTATAAAATTTTACTACACTAATGTGTTTGTGGAAAACAATTTTTTTTTATTAAGATAAAAGGTTTTAATATTGTATCCATTGATAATCTCAATCCTAATAAACTTCCAATTTTTTAGTGCTAACTATGAATATTGGAGAGATGGAATGATGAATCTTTTAATCAAAATGTGATTTGAAAATTTTGTGATGCTCACTAGAAATTATAATATTCTTAATAAGGAAGTTTTATCTTTCAATAAGAAATAAAAGTAATAGTATCAACATAATTATAGATTTAAAACTAGTTTTATATGCTCAGTGTCTAGAAGTACCTATAGTCATATTTCTTCCTATTGAGTAGAAATCATTATTTATAAAAATATAGAGGTTATGCATTTTGGCACTTCAAAGGTTGTTGAAACTAGAAGATCTATGTCTAGAGGTGAATATCATCCCTTTGAAATTTTACATGGAGAATCCATTTCAAAGGTGCATTAAAGGTTTATGACTATCAAAATAGTTTACAATCACTTGGTAAAAAGGGATTAGATGATTAAATACTTGTGGAGAAGATAATAGATATCATGCACAAAGAATTTTAGTCTAAGAGGGTAGCTATTAATGACACAAGGAAGTTAAAAAATATTAATCTTGATGATCTTATTATAAATATTATGAAATATAGGGAAATATTGAAAAGAGATTCAAAAAAAGAGAAAAAGAAAAATGGTGGTTTTTCATTTTCTACAACATCTACCTTACCACCTCAAGTTCAGTTTGCTGAGTAATTAGTGAAATCATACTAAAAGAATAAAGTTATTATACAATCAGACTCTAGTTTCTAAAAATATTCTAAAAATGAATTATATTATCTTACTTGAAGGATGAAAAATATAGTTGTTAAGAAATATTTTTAGTATTGGTATATGAAAGGTAATAAGGAAATAAAAGATAAAAAATATTCCAAAGTTACTTTTTATGAGTGAAATAAATATGGACAAATCAGAACAAATTGTCTATATATAAAAAAGAAAGATAGAAAAGAAATACATTTTGAGAGGAATTAGAATTTTTTTAAGTCAAAAGGAAAGAAAGTTATTAAAGATAATGATTATTTTAGTGAAAGTTGAGGATATTCCTTAGATAACTCTTCTCATAATGAATGTTATGAATATAGGATCATAGGTCTTCTTTCTAGGGTACCTGAAAAAAATCTTTATTTTATTTATAAGGTACTCAATATTGAGAATATTACAAACTTACCTTTAAATGAAAATTATCCTAATGAGAATGATTATATATCCTCAGATTAAGAATCTTCCTTAGTAGAAGATGATATATTACCTTCTAATGATGAATTATCTCATTTTTTTTAAACTCCTTGAAAATGAGAATTAAAAAGATAATAAATATCTTAATAATGATAATTCAAGGATAAGTGTTTTAAAAAAATAAATATCAGGTATGTATAATGATCTTGATAAGTAAATTTTTTAAAAATAAACTATTCCTAAGGATTTATAAAAATTAATTTCCGAAAAGGATATTTTACAAACTAGTTTTGATAAACTCAATTCCAAAACTATTGTTAAAGAGGATAAGAATTTAGTTGTAAAACTAAAGTCTGAAATTTATTCTTTGAATAAACTCTGATAAAATTTTTCAACTGGTAAATAAAACTTTGATTATATGTATAAACAATTTTTTTCTTATGGTACTAATTCATAAATGGTCTATACTTATAAAAAAGAAGTTTTTAGTAACAATTAATTTGTTAAAAAATTCACCCTTTTACACCAATTCCAAAGTGGTGAGAATTAGAAAAAGAATTATTCACTTAATAAATTTCAATCCTAGGTTTCTACAAAACTTATTTTTTAAAACAAATGTGGATTCCAAATTTTTTTTTCTGACATTATCAGAGCCAATAAGGTTTAGATGCCCAAAGTCTATTGTTTTTTACTTTCAGTAAAATAAATAAAGTAAAAACAAAATAATAATTGGTATATGGATAGTGTCTATTCTAGGAATATTATTGGAAATAAATATTTTTTCCAAAATATTATTAAGATAAATTCTAGAAAGGTTACTTTTTGAGATAATTTTCAAGGAGAGATTATCGGAGTAAGTCATACTGTTCATTTGGTAAAGCATTAATTTATAATGTTTTTCTATAAAAGTCATTAAGAAAAAAATTATTAGAATAATTCAATTATGTGATGAAGGTTACCTTGTGAGTTTTATAAATTATAAATTTATAGTACAAAATTCTAAGAATGAATACATTTATTCATCCAATCAATATGAGTATAGAAGACCTTAAGATCCAATACATACATTTCTTTAGTGCAATAAAAGATCAATCTTGGTTATGGAATAGAAGGTTAGGAAACTGTAACCTTATAAACTTTGGTAAATTGACTAAGAAAATACTTTTCAATGATCTACTAGAACATAGATTTTATTTTTCAAAAGTTTGTAACCCTTGTCAATACAGTAAGCAACATAAGTCTAGTTTTAAATATATTATTGAAGTCTCAACTATTGATGATTTATAGTTAGTGGACATGGATTTATTCATTACTACACAAAATAGGAGTATGAGGGGAAAATACAATTTATATGTCTTTGTTAATGATTACAATAGATACACTTTGGTTTATTTTCTCAAAAATAAATCTAAAGCTTTTTGTTAGTTTAAAACCTTTTTAGCCAAAGTTAAAAATGGAAAAAAAACCTTCCCTTGATAACTATTTGAAGTGATAATGGTGAAGAATTTTTACATTTTAATTTTCAAACATTTTATAGTAATAATGTTATAGAACATAACTTTTCAGCTCATAGGAACCCTCATCAAAATGGTGTTGTTGAAAGAATAAATTGTATCTTTCAAGAAATAATATAAACCATGTTGATTAAAAGAATATTTTTAGGTTATTCCACTACTACTAAGGCATATGGAGTTTTTAACAAAAATTATTATATTGTTTAGGAAATATCACATATTAAATTTGATAAAAGAGACCCTATTTTTTAAACAACCCCAACATACATCCTCCTTGGATGTTATTTCAATAAATAATTTTCAACTATTTCTAGAAAATTATTTTTATAATGAAATTACCCAATAAATAGTTTCAATAGTATTTACTTTGGAATATTTTATACCTTATGTTGAAGAATAGGTTTTAAAAAACCCAAGAAGTTTGTTGTTTCTTAGGAATCATCCTAATGATAGTATCATTGGTGATGTTGGTCATCTTATTAGGAGTATAAGTTCTTTAAAAAATTAAATAAAACATCTAAACTTTCTATCTCAATTTGAATATAAAAATCCAAATTAGGCTTTAGGTGACGATGATTTGATCAAGGCTATACAAGATGAGATAAATAAATTTGAGAGGAACAATGTCTGGATCTTGGATGGAAAATATAAATAAACATCTATAAATGGTGTAAAATGGGTTTTTAGAAACAAATATGATTAAAATGGATTTTTTTAGAAATAAAAAAGACTTATTGATAAAGGTTATAACAAAAAATAAGTTATAGACTATGAAGAAACCTATGCACCAGTAGATAGACTAGAATCTATATGTATTATATGAGACTTTTCATAATTCTTTAATTCCAAACATTTTCAAATGGATGTGAAGTTTTATTTTCTGAATATATATGTTTAGGAATAATATTATGTTGAAAACCCACTTAGTTTTGAAAACAAAAACATCCCAAATATGTTTATAAACTTATCAAAGGTTTATAAGGACTTTAAAAATCCCCTAGAGCTTGGTATGATAGATTAAAAAGTTTTTTGTTACAAAAAATTATGTTTAGGGAACTACTGATCAATTTTTTTATAAATAAAGTTAATAAAAACATTAATATTATACAACTATATGTTTATGACATTATATTTGGATCAACTCAACAATCATTAATAGATTCATTTGCAGATATTATGAAATATGAGTTTGATATGTGTATGATGTGTTAGTTAACATACTTTTTAGGTTTTCAAATTTCATAACACTACTACAAAATAAGGATATAGCCATAGACCTATATCCACGGTTTTATAGGTCCATGGCTATAGCCAATTTATAGCCATGGTTTAATTAAAAAACCGTGCCTAAAATTTGTCGTCCCCTTTTTCCCCCAAAATCCGTCGGGCTCCTCCTCCGTTCTCCCGATCAGCGACCCTCTTGCCCTCGCGATTCCTCCTCCCCCACGATCTTCTCCTCGACGCGCCCTCCTCCTTGCCACTACCTCCTCCTCGCCGCACCCTCCTCCTCCCTGAAGCCTCCTCGCTGTGCCCTCCTCATCACTGCGACCCTCCTCATCACGACCCTCCTCCTCACTGCGACCCTCCTCCTCGACGCCGCTCTTCCGACGCCTCCTCGTCGCGACCCTCCTCCTCACCGCTACCCTCCTCCCCGACGCCTCCTCCCCGAAGACTCTCTTCTAACGCTGATGTCGACACCCCCATCGCCCTCCCTGACACATTTTCACCAATAACCCTCAAAACCCTCGACCCCTCCTCACCGTGACCCTCCTCACCCCGACCCTCCTCCAGCGAAGCTGCTCCGAGCTGCCTCCCCTCCTCCTCCATTCCCGACGGTTCTCCCCAACAACCCTAAACACCAGAGGTAATCCCATGTCTATTCCTTCATCCCCATCCACCATTCTTGTTAAATTTTTTAAACCTTAAGTATTTTTAATATTATTCTGCACTTACTCCCATTTCCACACTGATAGGCACTGCTATAACCCTTCAATTTACCACACAGTAACCACTAATTTAGGACTTTACCACATCAACCTCCTATAATGTGACCGGTGCAGAGTTTTGAAAATGATATTCTACTTAGAGTCTCCAACTTCAGTGGGATGTGTGTGAGGTTCTATAAAAAAGAACACAAAACCAACAAGAATTTTCATGCTTAAGTTATAAACTGGATAACAACGACTTTGTATATTTTTATACAGAAGCTGTGAAGAATCGGAATTATAGGAGGAGGAAGACACAGAACAGGGGAAGAATAGAATGAGAAGAGCATTCAAATAGTCTCTATTTTCTCCTATCTATAGGTTTTACATCTTTTAAATTATACCTTTGATATTAGTTTTCAATATGATCATTATCTGTATTGTTTTATTTTGGCTTCTTGTTATCTTTTACTCAGTGTCTACTAATTTTCACCTTGAACACATATATTTGGAAATATGAATATACATGCCATATTACCACTATTAACATCTTCAAATTTACTATATTTTTTATCCTTAATTATTCATCACATGAATGAACTAAATTTGTGAATTTTATACCTTGTAATTAACCCGTTAGATTATTGAGAGAATATAATTGTAGTTATATAGTGGAAACACCAATAATAACTCATGGAAAGTGATAATAGACCATCATAATTTTTTTTCAAAGCATGAAGGACATTCTTAATGTAGTTGATAAATCCTATGGTGCTTTCTATTTTATTTCCATGGACTATGAGTGTTCTAGATCATCATCCCCACATAATTATTTCCTTCAAGAAAAAAGGTTCATTCCCACCCCACCATTACTTTTAGAGAGGGATCTACAATATCATGATTAGGGACCATAACATATGATGCTTTTATGGAATTTTTAGGTGTTAAATTGATGTGTCAATTAAATTACATGATTTCATCCTTTGTATGTTAAATTGGAATCCTTCCATAATTTTCATTATTTTCTACTTTATTCTTCATAATTACAATGACTATATGGAGTTTTGAATTGTTATATCAAAGAAACTATCATCAGTTCACCCATTTTAAAATTTATTCTTTCAATTATTTTAATTTTTTTTATAGCCCACAAATTATTCCATATTTCAACCTCCAACTTTTCCAAAATTTCCATGAAGTTTTATTGAGAAATATAACTCACTATTTTACTAGAGCTTGTATTATTTTTTAATTTCTTTATGGGACTTACATGTTGTTTTCACCATCGATATATGGAATCCTTAGAGGTATTTAAAAAATAATAATTTTAACAATCTATTGATTGGTTTTAATTTGATAAATTTTATTCATCTTAAATTCATTATTCTGTTGGACAATGACTAAAATGTTAATGAGTTAATAAATTATTTTATTAGAGAAAATTACATGGAGAGATCACAAATAGTAACATACATTTTTTTGAGTCAGCTAGTTTAGAGGAAGTTGTACTATTTTTTCATTAGTTGGAAAAAATAGGGAATGACCAAAGAAGGTGAGACCAAATTTTAAAAACTTGTAAAATAACTATTCCATGATTTTGAATTTTTCTTCATTCATGTAAAATAATTTTTTTGAATTCATTAACATTAGGGTGGACTTTTTTATGAACTGACTCACTGGGGCCCACCTGGCTAGTGGTAAGCTGAGTGTGACACCACAAGCACACCTCTAATTGGTTAGGGGTTAGTGACCATCCCTGAGTAGGCATAACACACACAAGGTTGTCCTTAGCCTATGGTACCTATACACATGAAAAGAATAAAGGGGAAAATAAAATCCTACAAAAATAGATAAAAATGACTGACTTGTTATGAGGGACGGGACTACTGACATATGCCACAACCAAGCATGAACCATGGTCTATCCAGATCACTATCTTATATCTGCTCTTGGTCCTCCTAGGATTCCATGAAAAGGAATATTTTCTACATAAGACATGAAAAATATGGGTAGATCCCATGCAATGTTTAGTATAACAATGCTCAATAGGACACTCCAAAATCACTAAACAATGGGAATTTGGAGAGTAGTTATCTCATCATCACATAGACACATCATTACAAATATGAGATATATAAATAGGAACAATAAACTAGATATACTCATAACATAAAAAATGCCTCAATGGAATATTAACCATTATTTTATCCATAAGATTCTACTCAAGGATATAATTTAACACTCTTCTGGTTGCACTCACAACATGATCTATGCTTTCACTGATGGTGCATTCCTAAGAGGTCATTCTCATCAGACCTCACCAAATATGTACTCAATGTAACTCCGAAGATCTAGATACACAGATAGGGGATCTCTCCAAGGGTATCTGGGGTATACCATACCATAGCTAGAATATCCCACTAAGTATGGGATTTTACACACAGATAAGTTGGTAATAATGATTCCACAAAACCCACCTAGGGAAATAGAAAACAATTATAGAGGATCACACCTTGGGTCACACAGAGGGATTTCCAAACACTATCTGAAACTAATCCCACAGAGGAGATCACAGTCCTATTATTAGGATGTAATACCAAAATTTACCCTCATGGGGATGACCAAGGGGAACACGCGCAAGTTAATATAGTCCATTGTTGTATCTCATCTTTATATAATTAATCTTCCTTCCAATTATATAATCTTAATATTCTAACAATAATGTAGAAATATATTATTTCTTCTAGTTATTATTCTCATCTTCTTACCATTGTAATTCTCATCCAATTCTTTAATATTAATGCATAGTATATGATATGGTTTATATTTTCAAAATGTCTCTAAATTTCAATAAATCTCTGTAGATTTAATACAAAACATCAAAAATCGTTATGAATTAAGCCAAACACTTTTGGGAATTGATTATTATTATCTCTTAGATTTCATATAAACTCTTTTTACTATAATCAATCCTCATTCTTGGAACTTATGTATGACTATTTGTGAATTTTTATAATTTAAAACATTTATGAATTTCCTAAACCATAATTTTAATATATTTGTTATGATTTTTTTATTAACTTGTTATTGACGATTACTTAATATCTTATGAAAAAATACATATAATGTTAAGTCATTTTCTAGATTATTTATTTAATGTGTGTTTATATTCCTCAGAATGGATAGATATTGGATGTGAAACATTGATTGGATCACTGATGAATTTCAGAAGGAGTTACAATATTTTTTGGACATTGCATTCACTAATGATTCAGATGGTGGATTGATTCGATGCCTATGTTTTGATTATGTTGGAAGACCTTGTTTAACTCATGAGGAAGTGAGTTACCATATCACTAAAAGTGGTTTCCAAAAAAATTATCATGTGTGGTATAAAAATAGAGATAAAGCTCAAGTGTTTAATGACATCGATTCAGCGAAAAAGATTGGTATGAAAAATCTGATTTCTGATCAGTTTCCTTTTGTTTCTGAAGCTAGCTCCTCATGTAGACTAGTGCAAGAGGAAATGAATACTGGAACACAGTTCTCATCTATCAATCAAGATGATGACATTGAGATTTTTAGAAAGCTGATGGAAGATGGAAATACCCCAGTATATCAAGCATGTGAAAAAATGATCGAACTTGAGTTTTTAATGCGATTATATTATGGGAAAACAATGTATGGATTTAGTAATACTATGGTTGACTATCTCCTTACATTTATTAAGGATTTACTACCTGATGAGGCATGTATTCCAGAAAATGATTACATGGAATCAAAGTTGGTTGACAAATTTGAATTTTCATCTAGTAAGATTCATTCTTGTCTCAAAGACTGCTGTTTATTCTAGAAGGAGAATGCAGACTTGAGTCAGTGCAAACAGTGTGGCACATCAAGGTGGAAGACTAATAAAGACAGATCTCAATCTTTCATACCACAGAAAGTGATGTGGCACTTCCCTTTAATTCCCAGGATTCAAAAATTTTTTAAGTCAGGACAAATGGAAAAGAATATGAGATGGGATACAGATGAAAGAAATAAGGATAATGATGAAATAGTGCATCCTGCAGATGGGTTGGCTTGGAATAAATTTGATAGGTTACATCCTGATTTTTCAGCCGACCCACGAAAAGTTAGATTGGGATTATCCTGTGATGGTTTCAACCCATTTCACCAAATTCATACTGCACACAGTACTTGGCCTATTTTCAATCACATTTATAACTTTCCTTCATGGATGTGTATGAGGAATCCGTTCACTATCCTGAGTATATTGATATCTAGACCTAGTGATCCTGGAAATGATATTGATATATACTTGCAGCCATTAATAGAGGAGTTAAATGAGCTTTGGGTTGTTGGTGCACAAGCGTATGATGCATTTAGAAAGGAGTACTTTATGTTTTGTGCAACTTTATTATAGATGATAAATGATTTACCTGCCTACGGAATGATGTCTGGTTGGAGTACTATAGGAAAATTATCCTGTCCAATTTTTATGAAAAATACACGTTTATGAAGATTAATGTTTTGATGAACTTTTAGCTTCATAGGGAATAGATGTTTTAAACCAATGGATCATCCATACAGGAAAAATCGGAGACAGTTCAATAATGCCATCGAGACGGATGAGACACCTCAACAAATGTCAGGGACTGATACTGTTAAATAACTTGATGATTTGAATTATGTTCTTGGAAAAAGTCAATCAAATATCAGAAATTGAAAGCATGCTAATTTGAATTCCAATAGCAATTGGAGATAGGAAAGCATATTCTTTGAGTTTTTGTATTGGTCATCAAATTTATTACGTCATTGTTTGGATGTAATTCATATCGAGAAAAACATTTGTGAGATGTTACTTGCTACTATTTTAAATGTCAAAGGCAAAACAAAAGATGATTTGCGGTTTCGTCATGATTTGATGGATTGGGGTATAAGAGCATAACTTCATCCTGAGTTAATTGGTCAAAATAAGTGGAAAGTCCCTATTGCCTGTTATTCGATGAAAAATGTGGAGAAAAAACAATTTCTTCAGGTCTTGGAAAGTTTGAAGGTTCCGGATGGTTATTCAAGTAATATTTCTAAAAGGGTGAATACACAAGACGTGAAACTCAAATATCTTAAAACCTATGATTACCATGTCTTATTACATGAGTTGATTCCCATTTCCATTCTCCATTTACTTTCACATAATGTTAGAGTTGCGGTGATTAAGTTATGTCAATTTTATTGAGATATTTATGCCAAAAAATTGAGCAGAAGTGTTGTTCAGAAATTGCAGAGAGATTCACCGATTATTCTTTGCGACTTGAAGAAAATTTTCCCATTGTATTTTTTCACATGTATGTTATATTTGACTATGCATCTTCCCACGGAAGTTCTCTTTTGTGGTCTTGTTTCGATTCTATGGACATATCCTACCGAAAGAATGAAGTTTACATTGAAATCTTATGTGAGAAATAAATATCATCCTGAAGGATCTATTGTGAAATGCTATTTAGCACAAGAATGCATGGATTTCTGTTCATCGTACTTGGCTAATGTCACTACGAGGTCTAATCGACTAATGAGAACTGAAGATGAGCAATATGATCCCATTGAGCCTGCATTTCCTTCACTTCACCAAATAGGGGGGATATCTGGATTGTACTCGTTGTGTACTTTAAGCAGGGAGGAGTGGGAAATGGCACATCGCACAGTATTATTCAACTGTGGTGTGCTTGATGATTATATCAAGTAAGTAAACTAATAAATATGTATTTTTTCATTGTCTGATTTCTTTATATCTTCTGACATTTTAATGATTTCATATCTATAGAGAAAATTTAGAAATTATAAATAAGAGACATCGCTCTCTATCTATTAAGATGAAGGAACTGTTTCACAACAAATAATTTTCTGCCTGGTTAAAGTCAAAGGTAATAGATTTATTTTTATTCTTCTTATAACATAATCACATGTCTCTTTTTAATATTCTATATTGGTATCATTTAGGTTTTAACTCTACCAATGATTGAAGTATCAGATGAAATAAAAGCATTGTCCTTTGGTCTAAACGATGTGGTACGTGATTGTAAGTCAATGGTTGTCAATGGATTTAAATTTGTTATAAATATTTGTGCAAAAAAATGGCAACACAACATGATGGTGTCATGATAAGCACCACAACATATTGTTATGCAAGTGCATCAGATATGCAGCCTCCATCAGAAAATATATCATATTACGGTGTTGTTGAAAGAATCATTTTATTAGATTACTATGCACATGGTCATGTCGCAATGATGAAATGCAAGTGGTTTGATTCAATGACAAGACAAGGAATGCATATTGACAACTGTGGATTTAGAGTGATTGATATGAACCACTATCTTCGTACTGATGAACCTTATTTTCTTGTGTCACAAGCTAAACAGGTGTTTTTTGTAAGTGACCCTTTACAACCACAATTTGGTGTTATTGTTGATGTTATTCCTAGAAATATTTTTGACGAAGGCATGGATGACAATGATGTTGTGGAAGAACCTATCAATATTTATTCAAATGTTGCATTTGATGATATGGATGATGCAATTGTTAGAACAGATTGTGAACCAGAAATTTTCACAGACCCCACATAGCGTTGACACATTTGTAAGTATTTACCTGATATTATCGCAATATTGTATGTGTTTTTTTAACTTCCATACATGATATCAAAATAACTAGTATATTTTGTACCATTATCTAATATAAAAATATTAATATCTTGACCAATTTATGTTTAAACACTTCTCTAGTAAATCTTGAACATAGAAAAGTCTTGATATTTTTTCAATATAAATATCACACATGAAAATGTATCTCATTGTTTTATGATAAAATTGTATTATTTAACATTTTACATTATTTATATTTATTTGAGAATATTATTTTAAATTTCCAAGTCAAAATGTCTGATTATGATGACACTAGAAGGAGTAGAAGAATAATGAGAAATGAACAATGTAGGTCTCCTCCTGGAAACAATGTAAGTACAAATTATGTTTTAATATTATGGTATTTCATATTATTTATCTTGTTATCGTTCATTTTAGTTTATCATCTATGTTATTTAAGGCTGCATCATCTAAGAGACGCTTGGATTATGCCACTGAGGATGATATTGTGGCGGGGGTACTGATTCTACAGGTCAGCCTACTACTACACTTCTTGAGACACCAAGAGGCCATCCTCCCATTATGCCACCTCTATATTATCCATACCCACCTTTTCTGTATCTATTTTTGCCCGCACCCACATCAGATGGTAGTTCTCATACTCCTATCCCTCATTTTCCATTCCCACCATCCACTGTACAGGGTACTGTTCCCCTATATATCCCACCGCCATATCCATATCCACATCCACCCTCATCTGTACAGGGTTATCAATCGGGTTTTTTGCCTCCATCAGTACACTTTTCATCTACTATACATAGTACTCCTGTATATATCTCACCTACCATGGAGGCTACCCCCCCTCTAGACACATCACTTCAAGGGTCAGCAGACCCCCCATCTACTGGTATTTGTTTAAACATTACTGTTACTGATTAATGATAAATTCATATATATTATTTTCTTTTATTTTTGGTTTCATGATTAGCTCCAGCCTTTACTAGACGGCGAGTCCGCACAAAAATGCGCGAGGTTTGGAATCGGCACACACAAATCATAGTTGATTACAATGGGGAAAATTCAATAATTAATAAAAATGGCACGAAATGTAAAAGTTTTATGGGAACACTTGCTAGACACAACAATATCATTCTGGTTCAACCGATAAGTTGGAAGGCAGTTGGACAACAAATAAAGGACAAAGCCTGGGTAGAGATTTTGGTAAGTAATGTTAATCACCTTTTATATATATATAAATTTATAATATTTTCTTAACAAATATTATGTCCATTCCAGATTCGATATAATTTTCCTAATGGAAAAAATGAAAAGGCTACAAGGATAATGGATTTAGGAGAAATGTGGTGATCCTAAAAGTATGATTTATATCTTGGTTGGAAAAAGAGATTTGGTACAGAGCTTGAAGAAGTACCGTTGTTTCGAGATTGCCCAATATCATAATATAAAGAGATGATCAGCTATTGGAAGAGTCCAGTGTTTAAGGTGTTTGTTAAATTTCTATATATATTCATTTATTTATTTGAAAACGATTTTAAATTACTTGTTTTATTTATGTTAATGAATTTATATAATTATTTGTTTATAGGATAAATCAAACAGAAATAAAACAAACAAGAGTGCAATGAAACACATTTATACTTGCGAACGCACTTCATTACCAGATCATGAGCAGACAAAGGTAATTTAACATTTAAAATATTTAGCTTTGTTTAGTGTAATTTTTTTAACTTCCAATTTTGATTTATTTCTTTGTTTTTTTCTAGAAGAAGGTATTGAATATCGAGGGTTGCGTTCCTCGGTCAACTTTGTTTTGTACAAGCCAGAAAAAGAAAGATGGTACTATGCCAAATACCGACACCGAGAAAGAGATTGTAAGTACATTTCAATTTCTTTGATTTTTACTAAATTTAATTCCTTATATTATTTTATCATTTTAATTTATGTTATATATCAATCAACAGAATGCTTTAGAGGCATTGGCAGAAAAAGAACATGGCTATTTGGGCCCAAAAAATCATCTACATCAGGTATTAGGAGATGAGCATTAGGGTAGAGTGCGTTGTCAACTTGGGAAGAAGATTGTACCATCTCGATACTGGTCTACTAACATTTCTTTGAGTACCGGTTCTGGTTTTTTCACAGTGGAACAAATGATTGTCGTAATCAGAGAAGCAAGTCAGAAATCAGAACAGGTGATAACTGCAAATATGAAGAAATTTATGTCTGCCCTTTCTTCTACACTTCCACCAGAATCAGCTGCAACAGTTGATGCCTTTTTGATGTCGATGCGTTCTGCTAAAGTATATTCTTCTATCAGATCCAAAGCCGGACCTAGTGCTGGACCCGGTGCTGGTGCCAGTTCGGATGCAGATGCCGATGATGATGTTGGTGGTGTGAGAGGTGGTGATGGTGTTTCTATAGAAGGTGTGTATGAGGGTTATCATGATTCTGATGATACTTATATTGAGACTCACTTTTGATGTAAATTGTATTTTTGGATTGGTAATGTATGACGAGTTCCTTAAGACATAAGATGGTGTGTTTCATGGCAATGTTCTTGAATGGGTTTCTTTTCCTGGTAAGGGATTCATGCTTGAGAATGTATGATGAGTTCCTAATATGTAGTTTATGCAATCAGAAGACCTGATTCTAGTGTACGTGATTTGTTTTATTTTGATACAAATATGAACTGTTTTTTTTGCAAATTGTGTTTTGAGAGTTAAAAATATTGTAATTTTAGTTTAGGGAAGAGCTAGAAATCAGGGTTTAATAAGTAAATTTCATGGAAATTGAAAGACTCATAAGAATCATACTCATATTTGGGTCTTATGGTGAACCCCAATATGGTTTTGAGTGGTAATTACACATAGGGTTTTGTATTGGGGCATGAGAATCATAAACAGTGCATTGCTAGTATGAATTTTGAGTGGAAATGTCATCACATTGTTTAAACAGTGGTGCGCATGCCCTTTTGTTTTGGAGGGTCAAGTGCTTCCCGATTGCGTGACATGTGTTGCCTGATCCCCATCAAATGATCCCTCCCATTTTCCTGCCGACACCTGGCTGCCTTAATTCCATTTCATTCCCTTGTGATGTTTGGAAAACTGGCTCCACAATCAGAAGGATCTGGAGCTACTCATGATGCACAACAGGTATGCATGATCTCTACCTCTTTGAATACTATACATGTATGTCCATGGTCTTAATCTCTATACTTTTGCATCTACAAGACTTACTGTGCAGAAATTGACCATAATGTGTCGACTAAGAAGAGAAAAGAGACTGTGGAGCGGGCTGCGGAGCTGGATGTGGTTGTTACGAACAAGCTTGCAAGGCTGTGCAACCAGGAGGATGAATTAGAGTAAGTCACACCACCCTTCATTTCTCAATAATCTGTGATATTAATGAAATATCCTCTTACAAACCTTTCTCGCCTCATTGGGTTGAATTTCCCTAACATCTACCACTATTCCATCCATCCATTTGTATAATTATTAGTGTAAACACTAGATAAAATGATCTCTGACCCACCCATAACCACAATAGTATAATCATTCTGTGATGAGGAATTAATGCAACCTACTGTGAAACACTACTTCTAGAAAATTCATATAGACTAGTTGCATGAACTTGCATGAAAATAATCTGTAAAGCCCATAAATTTCTCAAAATATACTAAATACACATATTATATTTCTTAGGTTCCATAACATCAATAATTGATACTTGTAAATTATTAGGTTTATTAAAAACATACACACATTTTTCCCTCAGCCACAGAAATATCTCATATAAATCATGATATAAATCATATAATAATAGGATCTATTACTTTTCATCCTGTGGGAGTGCCTATATTCACCCCCGAGTTGAAAGAATATTATTTATAATGTGAAAATGTAACTGGACCATGATCAATTAGAATGGAAAAAAACCTTCTAACACCTCCATCCATGAAGCTAGAAGCCTCTAACACCTCTACATGGACAAAAGAATCCTCAAACACTGCAAAAAAGTTGCTAAAGCACACTGTGTTACTCCATCAATCAATTGAAGTTCCACCATATACCCTACCATGTAAAGGAGACTTCACTGGAGAAGCACGTTTCTCATCGCTGACAACACCCAATCCCTATAGACTCAACAATCTCCCCTCATAAGTCACCAAGTAGATAGGTATCTCAATGCATGAAAATTATTTAACCACCATCCTCTCTGAATTAAAAGAACCAGACACAATACAATCAGAACCCAAACCACCACCAAGAGGGATAATGTACACCTCTTTATCATTATCAGATCCATTCTATTTTGAAAAACTCTTGGTTGAATCTGGTGTAATATTTGAAACTATCTTCCCTTGGGTATGAAACTGGTTTTCCTCCATAGTTGACATATCTTAAAGGGTCGTTGACTTGATCTGGTCACGTGTTATATGAAATCCAAAATTTAAAATAACGGTTTATAAAAATCCCAACTTTGGTGACTAGTGCCTTCTCCTCTGTCTTTGATGGGAACTTCGCTGGTGATCCTAACTTTGGAGAAGGTATTGAGGTTTCACTCGCCTTATGAACCCCCATGAAACCATCAAAGGTCTCCATCAGGGAAGGGGTGTGTGCAGGTGGGGGGGTAGCGGGTAGTGGGCAGGGAGAGGGGGTGTGCAGGTGGGGGGGGGGGGTAGGGGGGGGGGGCAGGTGGGTGGGGGGGGGGGGTAGGGCGAGGGGGTAGGGAGAGGGGTGTGTGTAGGTGGGGGGCCGGGGTGTGTGCAGGTGGGGGGAAAGGGAGGGGGCAGGGGGGTGTGCAGTTGGGGGGCAGGGGGCATGGAAGGGGGGTTTCTGGGGGGAGGAATGTGTAGGTGGTTATAAATGTTATTTTATACTGGTTTTTCGACCATTTTAACCCTTAACCTCTTACTTTCGCCCTCCTCGACAAGCCAATTTTAACGTAACCGTGATAATTAGTTTTTTAAAGTTTTCAGCGTTCATCATAATTTAAATTTATGTTCAATTTATTCAATAATAAATATTATTATTACTTAAAATATTTAATACATTTTATGAAATTAAAATATACATAATTATATAATATTACATTTAAATTAAACCAATATATGTGGTGAAAATTGGGTTTTCAAGGAGTGTATTTTTCAAGAATAAGAAGATATTATATTTACTATATGAAGAATAATTTTAAGTGTTTATGCCTCTTTTTTTCCATCCCTTTCTTCAATCATTCATGTATTATTCTAATATTTAGTTTTGAATTGTCTAGTTATTAAGTAGTTTATGGTATTGCAGAAGTGAATCATCAGTTTTAGGAATGTTCCTGATTGAGGATGATCACTATTATTTTTTCATGCTGAAAATCCTGCTTGGGAAGCTCTCTCAAAGTCTATATAGTTAGGTATGTCCTGTAATTGCAAGATTTTCAATGAAGTAGCTTCAAGAATCCATTTTTCTTCATTTTTTATGATGATTTTGATGTGGTAGTAGGCAAGGGGCAGGGATCCTGTCCGAGTTTTGGGGGATCTGTCTATGGGGGGGGGGGTCTGCAGGGGAGATGTGATGGAGGGAAGGGGGAGTGGGGGGGGGGGGTCCATGGTCTAGAGAGGGGAATTTGCAGGGGCAGGGGGGACTGGCAGGGGTGGGGGATGGCAAGGGGAATGGGCAGGGGCAGGGCGGGTGCATGGGGAAGGCAGGGGGTAGGGTGGGGAGGGAAACCTGGCAGAGGGAGAGAGTGAAGGAGGGCAGGGGGTGTCTGCAGGGCAGTGGGGAGGAGGGCAGGGGGGACTGGTAGGGTGGTGACCTATTTAATGTTCTTTAACTTTCTTACGTACATATTACTAAATGATTAATCAAAACAATTTCGTTGTGGTCAAAAACCTGCCCAAATTAACCCAAACAATCATCATTTAATTCTTATCAAATGATTCATTCACATTTAACATCATATAATTTATTGTAAGATCATTTAAACTTCTAGAATATCATTAATAACTTGAAATATAATTTCTGGATGTTTTTCCATGTTCTACATGAAAATTAATTTAAGAATACAAGTGAACCACTCAAGAAAACCATAAAAATGAACATTCCTGAACAATGTTATTAAACCCTATAACTCATCAAAAGGCCCATAAAATAACATAATAAAACTGGACCTGGACAATACGTCACGGTCACGTCGCGGTCACGCTGCGGTCACGCCGTTGTAATGCCATGATTTGGCCCTGCTCCAGCCACATCCAGCCCACACCACCCCCCTTCCACCTTCATTTCAGCCCGCTGCCACCAACATTCTATCCCACAATAGCCCCCCTTGACACCTTCAAATCAGCCTGCACCATCCCCCCAGCACCTTCAACCAGCCCCCTTCCACCAGCATTTCAGCCTTCTCCCGCTCCCTTCGCTCCTGGATGGAAGATACTGCCCCGTGGATGTCGCTGGACTAGGCCAACACACTGCAATCACGCCGCGGACATGCCGTGGTCACGCCGCGGTCACGCCACAGTCACGCCAAGGTCGCCCCGCAGTCACACCACGGTCACGCCATGGTAATGCCGTGATTTGGCCCTGCTCTAGCCACATCCATCCCACACCAGCCCCCTTCCACCTACATTTGTATTCTCCTTGGACAAATCTTCCATTATGATATTTCTTGCCTATATTTTCACATAAAATCAAGGCTTTTTGGCATGAATCGAAGTTTTTCCCCTTCTTCCATGATAGAAGAATCTAATCTTAGTCAACACAAACATTAGGAAAGACCATTCAACACTATTATTAGCCTTTTTCAAGTCATGTTTCCATGTAATAATTCATTGTTAATATTTATTCTATGTTTTCATATATTGAAAATTTTCATGGGCCAATATGGCATTATCATATATGAGTCTCTTATGAATAATGGAAATTTTATTTTCAGAAACAATAGAGGGAAGCAATGGTCGTATCTGATTCACTGGAATTTAAGAGAATATAAGTAAAATTATTGAGGCCGATGTGTCTAAAATTAGTGACCAATGATGTTTTTTTATTTTTTATTTTTTGAATAAGGGTTATAAGAGTTTCATTGATCGAGTGAAAGTAGTCATTTTCCACCCAAAGAACATATATGAGACCCGAAACATTCCTTCCAATAATTTTTCTGAACTTATTGAAAAAAAGGAATGGAAACCATCATAGAGTAGTGCCTTCATTGAATGGTTTTGGTTAAGTTCATTAGGATCTCATCATCTGTAATATCACACATAATCGACTTATTAAAATCCTCTAAAACAACCAGTTTCAGTCGTTATTTATATTAGGAGAAATGGGAGACTAACCCACTGTACAAAGTTCGTGGAAAAATAGAAAAATATTATTACACATATCATTATGATTTGATACAGAACTTCCATCAGAATCAGTAAGAAAAAAGATGTGGTTATTTCTGTAATGTTCAGAGGCCTTTTGGTGGAAAAATATTATTACACATCTCTATGATCCTCGGTCTTTTTGGAAGACGTTCATCTGGAATTGAAATCGAGGCCTCATAATGTTCTTTTGAGCAGGATTGAACTTTTTTAGGGATTTTAGTATTAGGGACTCCTTTGGTGATCCTACTACATGATTGGTGTTTTTATCCCTTGGCCTCATCCCATTAATCTTATTTTGGTCATCCTATAATAATGAAGTGTAAGAGTCTGTGAGAGGGGGTCTCCTGGTCTGGGGGGTCACAACATGTTTGCTTTGTTTTCTAGAGGTTGTGGGCGTACCCATAGGATCACATTGTGGGTATTTTTTTGATGCTATCTTGTTTTAATGGGGGTGATCTGCATTAGTTAAATAATCTTGGGAGGGCTGGAGAAGGGTTGGGGGCCTGGGGTGGTTTGATGGGGGTAGGGGGGTTTGCAGTGGGCTGGGGGGAAGTGCAGTGGGCAGGGGGGAAGTGCAGGGGGTATGGGATGTGCTGGGGGCAGGGTGTGTGTGCAGGGGGGGTGTAGTGGGCTTGGGGGAGGTGCAGTGGGCAGGGGGCAGGGGTGTGTGCAGTGGGCTGTGGGGGAAGTGCAGTTGGCAGGGGGAGTGCAGGGGGTAGTGATGGGGAAGGATAAGATGTAAAGACCTGAAAATTTCAAGTAAATTTTTTTCTTAATTTCTTGGGAATTTTACGAGTGCGCAGTTTCAGACAGCACCTGATTCCAAGGCCCAGTGTTCCTGGAATCAATTTCTGAAGTTTAGCTCGGGTACATTCAGTAAATGAACGAGCAGGTTTTTCTATCTTTTGAACCGGTGCTCGGAATTGAAATCCGAGGGCACCGATAAACTCGCAACGCCGGTAATTTATTAAGGGGACCTTTACCGTAATTGCGTTTGTGCGAGATGAGAAGTTAAATTTTGTGGATTAAATTAGAAGTGAATAAAAATTGGGGAACAATTTTTATTCATATCTAAGTGGTTATATCCTAAGTGAGGGAGTTGCTGTAGGACCTACTAGTTCCTAACTACCCATGTGAGGATAAATGTGAGGTGGGGCCCACATGATCCCCATCCTTTCACATTCCCTTAACTCACTTTTAACTCTCATAAACCCCCCTACTCACCCCTTGTTTAATGCATGACAACTCCCCTCATTTATTAGAGTGGAGCCTCTCCACCTTCTACCCAATTAAAATTGCCAACACTTGTAATTAATTTATGTTGTTTGAATTTTGAGTGGTTTGGGTGAAAAAAATAATAGCTTAGCTATTATTTTATTTTTTCTTTGTTGTGTTGGAACTTTGGGGAGCTCTTGAGAATTAGAGAAGGAAGTGTTCTTCTACGACGAAGAACGCCTCTGACGAAGGACTTTCTCCATTGATGAAGAACACCTCCAACGAAGAACGACGCGCCTTCCTTTCTCTTCTCCGCGATGCCGTTCTTCGCAATGCCATCTACCGCGACGTTCATCTTCCACGGATCGACAACATGCGGCGTCTTGGCGAGGTTGGGGAATATTGTATATTTCTCATTTATGTGGTTGATACCCTCGAGCTTGAGCGTTTATTTATAGGATTTATCTTTGTGGATTCCTTACCCCGATTTAATTTCTCATGATGAAAGTGAATTAAATAAATTAATTCGCGGATCGATAAACAATTGATTGAATTAATTTTCTTCTCATTTATCTTGAGATTGAAAATCTTGAAGTGTGATAAATATTTATTTTCCAATTACTTGTGTTCTTGATTCTCAAAGATTATGGCCAGACAAACATGGCCATCAATCCGGACATAGTCTATGACCCTTTTATATTTCATTCTTTGCACATTCTCCACACGTTCGTTCGCCCCAAATAATTAAGCGCGTCAAAACATCGATGTTTCATTGAGCGCGGCATACGGACGCGAAGATCTCGACCAAATGATCATGGATATGCATTCGTATCTTTTTTCCAAGTTAAATCAAAGTTCGAATGGTGTGCGGAAGGATCTCATGGAGCGAGTAAGGCAGTGCGGAGGTGCGACGACATGAGCAGGAGACCGGGATGGCGGTAGCCGGATGTGGCATATTCAGCGGAGGAGCCAGCCAGCATGAAGGCTCGGCGGGTAGGGTTTGGAGGCGCTAAAACATGAAGGGATTGATAGATTGGAGAGAGAAAGTTTAATTTGGTGAAATAATAATAAAAAGAAGGGAATTAAATGTTGCAATTTGAGTTCGGCGCGCAACAAGGAGAATTTGTGGCGTGGATTGAATTTGGAGTAAAAAAATAAGCAAATAAATAATTAATAATAATAATAAAATATTGTAATTATTAATTTTGATGATAAAACACCTTTTTGACGGTATCTTCCTTGTGCAACCTCGGTTTCACGAACCATCAGCGGCAGTGTGACCCAGATTCCGAGATGGAAATTCCGAGTCCAATATTGAATGTCTTTTTTCAGGTTTTTGGATCGGGTACCCGAAGCACTCGAAAAATAATATATTTAATATTATTATTAAATCTTCAACCCACCATAAATCATGCGTGCGACGTCCGATTGGTTTGCCGTCAGTGGCGATGTAATCCTGTCATTAATACGGTCGATTCAAGTCTAATGATGGATAAAAAATTCTGGTTCATGGCTCGGGGCCACGAAACACCGAAAAATAATAATAATAATATTATTATGGAATCTTGTATTGGACACATCTCTCTCATACGGTGTCGGAATGACAAACTTTCTACGACGCTGCGACCCTGGAATTAAGACGGATGTTTCAAGACCAATTTTGGATATTTAAGTCGAGGTCGAGGCGCGGGCCCCATGAGGCCCGGTTCGCGCGTGTTGCGGGGAAATATAACTTTTTCACTGGCTATCCATTTTGGACCAATGGGTAGTTCATCTCGTGAGTTTTTCGGTATGGATCACAAAGGTATGACCGGTTTCATTTGAAGTACGACTGGGATGGATCAAACATGAATCCAACCGGGCCCTCGGAGTGGAAACGCCCATAACTTAAGGACCAGACACCCGATTGACGTTCCATCAACTATATTGGATTCCTCTTCATGAGGCAGATCTTTTGGCATACTTCACCTGGAGTTTGGACATAGTTGGAATATGGATGGGTTGGATTGAACCCGAAATCCAACCGGGCCCCTCGAATGGAAAAGCAGATAACTTTAAGACCGAACGTCTGTTTGAAGAACCGTCAGCGGCGTTGGTAATCACAATGAGAAATAGTCCCTATTATTATACCCTATGAGAGTTCGGGGTACAGTTGAGATACGGTCGGGTTGGTTCATACACAAAACCAACCGGGCCCCCGGGATGAAAAGGCTAATAACTCACAAACCAGGCGTCTGATTGACGCGCCGTCTGTTGCGTTGAGACCCATGTGACGAGGTGGTCCTTTGAGATACTTATCCATGGGACTTTGTTATACTTGGAGTATCGACCAGTAGCTCGTGGAGCGGACCCTCCCGGAGACATGTGTACGGAGTACGGAGACCATGTAGCTGGCTAAGACCTGATGACTGCTTGTACGATTCGAGTTGGAGTGACTTTTATAGTCTAGTGGGGAGCACTATTGTGTTTGGGTGGCAGACCCACAGCGGGGAGCACTACTGTGTTTGGGTGGCAGACCCCGGCGGGGAGCACTATTTTGTTTGGGTGGCTGACCCGCGGTACTCGATAGGGTGAGTACCTCAGCAGTCTAAGGTTAGTGAGCTGCGCCTCGGAGTCATGACAGGATCAGTGTATTCGATAGAGGAGGAGCTCCTCAGCAGTTGCGGTTTCGATAATGATAATCTTGGTTTGAGCTGAGTCAATGACCTTTGTGTTTTCCTCATGATTGAGATGGGTTACTTGATAACTTAGGTATATGTATGGGTATATACCTAAGTTGTGGCTATCCATTGATTTCATATCTATGTGATACCTTTTTATTGAGATGGGTTACTTGATAACTTAGGTATAAGTATGGGCTTATACCTAAGTAAGGATTATCTGTTTAGATCCTGCTTTTTTGGTTATCCTTGTTGGATTTAGTGAGACCTTGAGGGTCTCAGGGTCCCTAATGAGTATCGTTATACTCACCCCTGCACGGGTTATTCCCGCACCTCGTTGTGTTGGATGTAGATGACAGACAGTGCAGACGGAGGCCGAGTGTTCGAGGACTGGATGGTACCCGGAGGTGGACCTCACGACAAGTCAGTATCCAGAGGTGGACATCATGACGAGACAATACTCAGAGGAGGTTGATGGGAGAGAGCGTTGATGAGGCTATCTGTACCTACCCTTCAGGTAGGATCTGTGGTGGACGATCCAGGAGCTGCGCTATCTATACCTACCCTTCAGGTAGGATCCGAGGAGGACGACCCAGGAGCTGCTTCTATCTTCCAAGTGTTTGTCTTTTCTGTTGTACTTTCTTTCGGTCGTAGCTGTACTTTTCAGTTGGGTTTTTATTCTGGCCCATTTACTTTTTACAACCTTATTTTTTACTTTGTATAATACTTCCGCTTATACTCTAGTTGGTTGTGTTTATGTTCTATAAAGGCAATGCCTTCACAGTTATCAAGATTTACGCCCTGGTGCTAGTCGCCAGCCCCTGGCCTATGGAAGGCAGGATTAGGGTAGTCACGACATGGGCCCCGAGGACGGGTCTTGACAAATTGGTATCAAAGGAGTCGGTTCTACTGCAAAACTTGTGACTCTGATCATTCCTTTCTGTGAAGAAATAGTGTTGAGGGTACCGAGTGTGGTCTTCAGTTCAGGGAGTCCAGTGTTGGTGCGGCGGTTGACGTATCCATACACTAGGACCCTAACTACTGATTTCCAACTTTGTGCATGAAAAGACTGATTGCGTGCGTGTTTCCAAAAGTTTTAAAGTCAAATCAAACCAGGTCATCTCACCAGGTATAGATCATTGACCATGTCGCATCTGTTCAGGATGTCTCCACGCAGATAGTCAGTTGGAGTTCTGAGATAGTACACGATGACGGCCCACCGAGCAACGAGGCTTCGGTGCAGGGCCATTTTTACTATGTTGGAACCCTCGGGTGGTGTACCAGTAGCACCACCACCTATTGGGAAGTAGATGCCACCAACCATACTAGTGAACTGTGCACACCGACAGAGCACATTGCACGAGTTCCAACAGGAGAGGCCTTAGAGGTTACGAGGCGAGACAAATTTCTAGGCAGTAGAGGACTGACTGAAAGTGATTGCTAGAGTTTTCCGCCTAGCTGAGACACCAGTAGAGTGGATGGTGGACTTGGCTGCTAGTGTTTTCCAGTGAGTGACCATGAGGATGGTCTGTATAGTGATGAGGCTTCGGTACGTGGACTGATGCCTGAGATTGTACCATCGGGTAGTGTGTCAGCTATACATCACTACCTTTTGGCCAGCAGTTACAATTGGCGATACCGGTAGGTGACACATGTAGGATTACTTCCTTACACGTGTTCCAACATTAGATACCCTCAGGTTCTGAGGCGAGCCCGACTCTCAGGCAGCTAAGGACTGGCTTGAGGATGTGGCTGAGAGTTTCCTAGAGCTTATACATCTTTGGCAGGATGACGTGTTAGTAGCTGAGTATTCATTGAGGCGTACCGATCATTCCGGGTACTCAATGAATATGATTCGATCAGTTCTATAGAGCTCGGACATCTGAGCGTGGTGTGTTTAAGGATATCCGAGCCAACACTTTTTCCTCTATGCATTCCTTCTCACATGAGGGTTCTAGAGAAAACCTTTGTGGTTGAATGTTCTTTGGTTGAACGAATATAGCTAGAGAATGTTAGAAGTGGGAACGCAGCAAACTAGCGCTAGTATTAGAGACTTAGGCATGTAAAATGTTTTAAAAAGAGGAATTATTAAGGATAGATGAATCTGCAGAGCAGCAGACGTGGAAGCAGAGCTGGGAGAGCAGCATGTGGTGGTGTATATTTCGACATGTTACAACCACCTGCTTTTGTAGTCCCCGCCAGGCTCAGGGAGCTGGAGGGCAGGGGAAGAGAATAGCTGCATGCCGTCAAGGAGTGTGACCCAAGGGATCTATGAATTATTTGAGGTATGGTCTATGTCTACTACTAGCTGCTGTATCAATAGACATAGGTATCAATCATTCCTACCTTCCATGAATCTTGTCCCATACCTAGAGTTTCCGTTTAAGCCATTGACTTGACCCTCGCGTCTGAAGATACCTTTGGGAGGAGACTCGATAATCACACTTACACCGATGGTGTGATATGACCCTTGAGGTGAGAGTTTCGGTTGTAACCTCTTGGTGGCAGCGTCGAGGCCTTATGAAGTTAGTTTGAGTATGGACTGGGAAACCAAAAATCATATACAGATTGACGGTATTAGGCAAAAGGGTTGTGGTTTATCTACAACATTGGGAAGGGGTTTTCCTTGGTTGGCGAAAAGTAAAACCCAGGCAGCATAGGATAAACTCATTCTTAAGAGGGTGTGACCGATCACTCTTGAATCGGTCATCCTTACCCTCGTGGCTACTGGAGTTCGAGGATGGAGACCACATCTTCTTACGGGTCTCACCTCAATGAGGTCTAAAGAGATTTGGACAAGGTGGAAAGTAATCTCCAAGGTTCATCGGACTTTTCAAGGTCCTCAGCAGGGTAGGAGAGGTGGCTTACCGTCTGCCCCTTCCACCTCAGTTGCACCGGGTGCCTGACGTCTTCCACGTATCTCAGTTGAGGAGATACGTGCACGACCCATCACACATCATCGACCACGGAGAGCTAGATATCGATGACGGGGTGACATTCACAGGGTTCCATTAGAGGTTGAGGATTGAAAGGAGTAGGTCCTACAGGTATGGTTGATTCCTCTTGTGTGCTTTCGCTGGTAGCACACAAATCTTCAAGAGAGCACATGGGAGTAGGAGGCTCAAATGCGTGCTCAAAACCTCCTTCAGTTTCCCTAGTTTGTGTTGTAGCTTTATGGAGACGTAAAGCCCTGAGGTGGGAGTAATGTAAAGACCTGGAAATTTCAAGTAATTTTTTTTCTTAATTTTTTTGGAATTTTACGAGTGCGCAGTTTCAGACGGCACCTGATTCTGAGGCCCGGTGTGCCCGAAATCAATTTCCAAAGTTTAGCTCGGGTATGTTCAGTAAACGAATGAGCAGGTTTCTCTATCTTTTGAACTGGTGCTCGGTATTGAAATCAGAGGGCACCGATGAACTCACAACGCCAGTTATTGATTAAGGGGACCTTTATCGTAATTATTTTTGTGCGGGATAAGAAGTTAAATTTTGTGGATTGAATTAGAAGTGAATAAAAATTGGGGAACAATTTTTATTTATATCTAAGTGGTTATATTCTGAGTGAGGGAGTTTTGGTGGGACCTACTAGTTCCTAACTACACATGTGAGGATAAATGTGAGGTGGGGCCCACATGAGCCCCAACATTTCACATTCCCTTAACTCACTTTTAACTCTCATAAACTCCCCCTTTACTCACCCCTTCTTTAATTCATGACAACTCCCCTCATTTATTGGAGTGGAGCCTCTCCACCTTCTACCCAATTAAAATTGCCAACACTTATAATTAATTTAAGTTGTTTCAATTTTGAGTGGCTTGGGTGAATAAAATAATAGCTTAGCTATAATTTTATGTTGGCTTTGTTGTGTTGGAACTTTGGGGAGCTCTTGAGAATTAGAGAAGGAAGTGTTCTTCTTCGACGAAGAACGCCTCCGACGAAGGAATTTCTCCCTCGACGAAGAAAGCCTCCAACGAAGAACGATGCGCCTTCCTTTCTCTTCTCCGCAATTCTGTTCTTCACAACTCCATCTACCGTGACATTCGTCTTCTGCGGATCAATGACGTGCGGCGTCTTTACGAGGTAGGGGAATATTGTATATTTCTCATTTATGTGGTTTATACCCTCGAGCTTGAGCATTTATTTATAGGATTTGTCTTTGTGGATTCCTTACCACAATTTAATTTCTCTTAATGAACGTGAATTAAATAAATTAATTCGTGGATCGATAAACAATTGATTGAATTAATTATCTTCTCATTTATCTTGAGATTGAAAATCTTGAAGTGTGAGAAATATTTATTTTCCAATTACTTGTGTTCTTGATTCTCAAAGATAATGGTCAGACAAACATGGCCATCAATCTGGACATAGTCCATGACCCTTTTATATTTCATTCTTCACACATTCTCCACATGTTCGTTCATCACAAATAATTAAGCGCATCAAAACATCGATGTTTTGTTGAGCGCGGCATACGGACGCGAAGTTCTCGACCCAATGATCATGGATATGCATTCGTATCTTTTTTCCGAATTAAATCGTAGTCGGAATGGAGTGCAGAAGGATCTCGTGGCGCGAGTAAGGCGGTGCGGTGGTGCGACGACGTGAGCAGGAGGCCGGGACGGCGGTAGCCGAATGCGGCATATTCTTCATAAGAGCCAGCTAGTATGAAGGCCTCGAAGGTAGAGTTTGGAGGCACTAAAACGTGAAGGGATTGATATATTGGAGAGAGAAAGTTTAAGTTTGTGAAATAATACAAAAAAGAAGGGAATTAAATGATGAAATTTGAGTTCGGTGCGCAACAAGGAGCATTTGTGGTGTAGATTGAATTTGGAGTAGAAAAATAAGCAAATAATTAATTATTAATAATAATAAAATATTGTTATTATTATTTTTGATGATAAAACACTTTTTTGATGGTATCTTCCTCGTGCGACCTTGGTTTCACGAACCGTCAGCAGCAGTGCGACCCAGATTCCGAGACGGACATTCCTAGTTCAATATTGAATGTCTTTTTTTGGGGTTTTGGATCGGGTACCCGAAGCGCTCAAAAAATAATAGATTTAATAATATTATTAAATCTTCGACCCGCCATAACTCATGAGTGCGACGTCCGATTGGATTGCCGTCAGTGGCGATGTAATCCTGTCATTAATACGGTCAATTAAAGTCAAATGTTAGATACTAAATTCTGGTTCGTGGTTTGGGGCCACGAAACGCCGAATAATAATAATAATAATATTATTATTATTATGGAATCTTATATCAGACCCATCTCTCTCATACAGTGTCAGAATGACGAACCGTCTACGGCGTTGCGACCATGGAATTAAGACGGATGTTTCAAGACCAATTTTGGATATTTAAGTCGAGGTCGAAGCACGGGCCCCACGAGGCCCGGTTCACGCGTGTTGCTGTGAAATGCAAATTTTTTCACCGGTTATCCGTTTTGGACCAATGGGTAGTACATATCATTTGTTTTTTGGTATGGATCACAAAGGTGTGACCGGTTTGGTTAACCAGTATCATTTGAAGTACGACCGGGTTGGATCGAACATGAATCTAACCGGGACCTCAGAGCAGAAACACCCATAACTTAATGACCGGACGTCTGATTGATGTGCCGTCAACTATATTGGATTACTATTGATGAGACGGATCTTTTGGAATACTTCACCTGAGGTTTGGACGCAGTTGGAGTAAGGTCGGGTTGGATTGTACCAGAAATCCAACCGGGCCCCTGGAACGGAAAAGCTGATAACTTTCAGACCGAACACCTGTTTAAAAAACTGTCAGCGGAGTTGGTAATCATGTTGACAAACGGTCCCTATGAGTATACCCTATGAGTGTTCGGGGTACAGTTAAGATACAGTCAGGTTGGTTTGTACACGAAACCAACCGGCCCCCCGGGACGAAAAGGCTAATAACTCACAGACCAGGCATCCGATTGACGCGATGTCTGTTGCGTTGAGACCCCTATGACGAGGCAGTCCTTTAATATACTTCTCCGTGGGAATTTTTGATACTTGGAATATCAACCAGAAGCTCATGGAGAGGACCCTCCTGGAGACGAGCGTATGGAGTACGGAGACCATGTAGCTGGCTGAGACCTGATGACTGCTTGTCCGATTCGAGTCGGAGTGACTTGTATAGTCCAGTGGGGAGCACTACTGTGTTTTAGTGGTAGACCCATGGCGGGGAGAACTACTGTGTTTGGGTGACAGACCCGTGGTACTCGACAAAAGGAGTACCTCTGTAGGCTATTGGGGGGGGGTGCACTACAGTGTTTGGGTGGCAGACCCCGGCGGGGAGCACTACTGTGTTTGGGTGGCTGACCCGCGGTACTCGATAGGAGGAGTACCTCAGCACTCTAAGGTTAGTGAGATGCACCTCAGATTCATGACAGGATCAGTGTACTCGACAGAGGAGGAGCTCTTCAGCAGTTGAGGTTTCGATAATGAAAATCCTGGTTTGAGCTGAGTCAATGACCTTTGTGTTTTCTTCATGATTGAGATGGGTTACTTGATAACTTAGGTATATGTATGGGCATATAACTAAGTATTGGTTATCCGTTGATTTCATATGTGTGTGATACCTCTTGATTGAGATGGGTTACTTGATAACTTAGGTATAAGTATGGGCTTATACTTAAGTAAGAGTTATCTGTTCAGATCCTGCTTTTTGGGTTATACTTGTTGGATTTAGTGAGACCTTGAGGGTCTCGGGGTCCCTACTGAGTATCGTTATAATCACCCCTACACAGGTTATGCCCGCACCTCGTTGTGTTGGATGCAGACGACAGATAGTGCAGACGGAGGCCAAGTGTTCGAGGACTGGATGGTACCCAGAGGTGGAGCTCACGACGAGTCAGTATCCGGATGTGGACTTCACGACGAGATGGTACTTGGAGGAGGTTGATAAGCGACAGCATTGAGGCGGCTATCTGTACCTACCCTTCAGGTAGGATCCATGTTGGACGATCCAGGAGCTGTGCTATCTGTACTTACCCTTCAGGTAGGATCTGAGGTGGACGACCTAGGAGCTGCTTCTATCTTCCAGCTATTTGTCTTTTCTGTTGTACTTTCATTCAGTTGTAGCTGTACTTTTTAGTTGGGTTTGTATTCTGGCCCATTTACTTTTTAGCACTTTATTTTGTACTTAGTGTAATACTTCCGCTTGTACTCTGGTTGGTTGTGTTTATGTTCTATAAAGGCAATGTCTTCCCAGTTATCGGGATTTATGCCTTTGGTGCTAGTCGCCAGCCCCTGGCCTATGGAAGGCAGGATTGGGGTAGTCACGACACGGGCCCCGAGGATGGGTCGTGACATAAGAGAGGTGAACCAGTACCCAAGATACCTCTTAAGATAGGACTTGGAGCTTATTTATAGGGAAATATAAAGATGACAAAACACTCATGTCCGATGTGGAACACCGACTCCATTAATGAAAATAAATTGTTTAAATTTTAATGATATATATTTTTAAAAATATATTATTTTAATAATAACTGGTATAACCATGGTTTGATAATTGAATCTTTAACGAGTGATTTAGCTAGTTCGATGTTCAGTCCACTTCTGAAAACATTGGAAAAATGAGCGAACTAAACTATCCTCAGCTACATTTCACAACACTTAATGAAAAGTACATTCTGATTCTAAAAAAATAGTTACATATATCTTTCTAGAGAATATTACTTAAATGATTGATAAAAATACACCTTTTGAATAGTGTTAGGACTCTTTCCTAACAATGGTACTGATTAGGTAGGAAGAAGAGAACAAAAATATGGAAGAAGTTGTTATATCCACTAGAAGTAATTGGAATAGAGTTAACTAAAATATAAGAAGAAAAAAATGAAAAAGAAAATGAAGAGGGAAGAGAAGAACTTCTCCTAGAAAGACCACTTCTCAAAGGGCCTCCCAGACCTCACAAGGATCGACTCCTAGCCATGCCGTTATTTAATTCCCCAACCAAACAACCATCCACCCCTACCTACTATTACCAACCCCTAGTAACTAATAAAAGTAAAAGACAATGTTTCCCTTAGGACATCCCACCAGGCACACCCACATAAGGACATCCTTCCAAGCACAACTAACAGCCACACATCCACACTCCTAGCATTTCCACCCTACCAAAAACCCACCTTTTCCTCAAGGTGAATATCCAGAAATCGCTAACATAAATCGTTTCCTGGTTGATTCCACATGCTTCAAAGAGTCTCAACTCATGAGAGAACTTCATCTTCATCAAGTAAACCATTATTTCTGCCATCACCAGCATCGTCGTCACCACCACCATTGAATTAATTTCCTGACTAGGAGAGCATGGTGACATGTTTCTTTGCTATTACAGTCAAAATATTTGAAGTACTAGTGGCACTAGAAACCAATTATTATTTGTTATTTTCCTCTAAAAGTAATAAATGGGCAAGGTTAGGCTTTCCATCGTCGTTTATACCAAGAGCAGTGATAAATCCAACACCTATAACCATGGGAAACATTGGTTTTCACTCTTCATTCCAAACATCATATTGTCTCATTTCATCTTTAAGACGGTTGTTGGATATAACTGCAATATCCTTCTCTCCCTCCATAATAGAATTATTTGGAACATGTAGGAGCTCCTTCCGGTGTAGTGCTTCTTGAACCTTTATGTCCTATCATCCACCAGCGTCCCGTGTAAAACCAAACAGTTTCAGCATAAATAGCTCAGCTGTAATGGCATCCCAACTATAGCCTTTATTCACTATTCCAAAAACCAAGTGTTGCTCATCCATAGTCTATTTGGACCACCTAAGAAAACCTTCCAGTAATCTGACAGGATTCTGATGTGTTGCTGCTTTGAAAAACTCCAACATGTGTATAGTAGGGGTGTCCAGGTAGGGGGACTAGCAGGGGAAGGGGGACTAGCAGGGGCAGGGGGGACTGGCAGGGGGCAGGGGGGACTGGCAGGGGGACTAGCAGGGATCAGGGGGACTAGCATGGGATTGGAAGGGGGCCTATCAGGGTGCAGGGGGGACTGGAAGGGGGGACTAGTAGGGGGTAGGGGGACTAGTAGGGGGCAGGGGGGACTGGCAGGGGGTGGAAGGGGGCAGGGGGGCTGACAGGGGGTAGGGGGGACTGGTAGGGGTGGTAGGGGGGACTAGCAGGGGGCAGGGAAGACTAGCAGGGGGTGGCATGGGGCAGGGGGGACTGGCAGGGGGACTAGCAGGGGGCAGGGGGACTGGAAGGGGGTGGGGGGACTGGTAGGGGGCAAGGGGGGACTGGCAGGCCTATAGGCCTGTTGTGTTTTTTTATTGAACTTTGATCTATTTCCACAGAATCTTACCATGGCTATAAGGCTTGTTTGTGTTTTACCTTCTACCACAGTTTGAAACCCTGGATATAGGAGTCGGCCTATAGCCATGCCAATACCAGCCACAGTTCATTGAACCGTGGCTATAACTTATAACCACGGTTTCTGGGCTTATAGGCACGGTTTGAAACCATGGCTATAGCCTAAATTTCCAGTAGTGTAAAAACCCTAAGGAACGTTTATATCCCAACATAAGTATATAAAATTACTTATTAAAAAGTTTGGATATGATAACACTAAAAGTATTTGTAATACCATTTTTACCTCTAATACTTTAGATCCTGATGATATTGGGCAAGCAGTTGATTAAATGATTTTTAGAGGTATGATAAGAAAATTAATTTACTTGATAGTAAGTTATCTATATGTAATATATTCAATATTATTTAGTGAAAGATACCTTGTAAATCAAAAATATTCCCATCTTAAAGATATAAATTGAATTTTTCATTATCTTAAGGGAATTATGGATTTAGGAATTTTATATTCTTATGAAAATGTTTTTGAACTAAAAATATTTTTGGATGAAGAATTTCAACGTTATAAGATGAATAGAAAAAGAAAATATAGACCTTTTCATTTCTTTGGATATTCACTAGTTTCATGGTTATGTAAGAAACAACACTTAGTATCAATTTTCACTACTAAAGATGAATATATGGTAGCTGGAAGTTGTTGTGCTCTAGTGTTGTGGATGCAACACACACTCACTGACTATGGAATGAGTTTAACAAAACCACAAATACTATGAAATAATACTAGTTCTGTTCATTTAAGTAAGATCCCTACACATCACTCCCATGAAAAACAAATAGATATTATGCATCACTTTCTTTGGGACTACACACTTAAAGGATATATCATTTTATAATTTATTAGAACACAAGATCAACTGGATGATATTTTTACAAAACCTTTACCTTATAATAGATTTTAATATATTAAATAGAAGCTCGGAATAATCAATGTAAAATGATCATTCATATCTAATTATTGTTTAAAAATCTTCTTAAATTAAGTCAATCCTATTCATATATAGATTACATATGTTTTTTTGTTTTCCAATAATTTTTAATTTTATTTTTTTTAGTTTCCTTAAAAATTTTGTAATGAAGTACCAGACTCATATTTATTTATAAAATTTTCAAAGACAGGATTATCAAAAAGATAATTGGACTTAGAAAATGTTACAAATTTTCTATAATCAATGTTTTGTTTATAAAATTTTAGAATTCAAAAATTTTCATAATGAGATTTTATTTATGAAATATCTTATTCAGTTTTACCTTGAAAAACTATTTTACATTTTCTTATAAAACCATTGTATTTAATTTTTTGTATTAAAAATATCATATTTTGTTTCTTAAAACTATTGAATCATATTTAATTCATAAAATTCAAGAAGAACATGCTATTAATACTGTTGACACTTTTCACTCTGAAAGGTATTCTTCATATCTTTTAATTTTCATACTATTTCATTTCAATTGCTTATATTTGTTGTTGTTATGATTATATATATATATATATTTTATGTTTTTTAAAAAATTATAATCATATTCACTTTCAATATGATAAAATATATTTTTAAAATAACCTCAAGAGTTCAAAAATACCATGGAACTTTATTTGGGAAATAATGATCTATTAGATCAGATCATTTCCATCCCAACCGTTGGATATGTTTTTGAATCTAAACCATCTCTTCAATCACCTACATGAAGGAGGGAACCCCCATTGCCCCACATGGGTTTCTTGAGAGTTTTTTCACCGAACTAATTATACCTATAAGTTTATTAGTCTGAAAGTATTTCTTTTAGTCCAATCCCTCATAATTAGTCTCTTTTTGATAATTAAAAAACAATATTTTAAATATTTTTTTTCAGAGAAAGGTTATAAGAAACAATTTTTTTTCAAATACTATTATAATCTTGAGAAGGATATTACATTTTATAGTTGGGAATCCAATTTGTGTAGAAAAATAATATCACGAAGTTGAGAAGTATTATCCTAATCTTTTTCTTGAATTTTATACCTCTCTAAAATTTATCAAACAAGAGGATAAGTATTCTTGTAAGATATATGGAAAATGGTATAAATTATCACAATGAAAATTATCAAAATTGTTTGGAGTAACTTTTGGATTTCCTTTTAAATGTGATGCACATTTTACATCACACAAACTTCATAAAAATCATAGAACCTTTGACAAATGAAGAGATGAAGATTCATTGTTTTCTCATGATGAGAAATGAAAAAAAGTTTCTCTTTTCTCCTAAGAAAATAAAATCATTGATTTGTGGCTGAATGTTTTTTAATACCTAGGAAAGGATACCAATATACTCTCAAAGTAACAAATATCTTCTTATTGGACTATTTTGTTGACATGATAAATTTTACCCTATAAAATCTGTTTACCTGACTGTATAGAACATAAAAAACAATTCTATAAAGTTAAGGATTATAATGATTCTATCCATAAAGTTAAGGATTATAATGGTTAGGTTTTCCTCTGTGAGCGACTTGATTGCTGCTTGGTCCAATGCCCCCCGAACCCTCAATGGATGCGGATTTTACCTCCTTCACTGGTCATTCGAATCCATCATGAATCGTGACGAACTGTCGATGGCAGTGTGGGTAAGCTTCCCATATTTTCCGCTTCCTTTCGAGATTCCGTCAATTATTAGCATGTTAGGGAACATGGTTGGTAGATTTATCTGTTCGGATAGTAGGACTATTGCTGTTTGTCATCCTATAAACCCTCGCGTTTGTGTTGAGGTTGACATCTCGAAGCCTCCTACAGAGTGGCTTTGGATTTCGGTTGGCGAAGAATTCAGATGGAAACAGCAGGTGATCTTTGAGTCTTGGCCAGAGTTTTGCTCCGGTTGCCATCGTCTAGGACACTCAGTCCCTGGATGTCGTCGAGGTCCAAGGACTCAACAACCTTTGAATTCCCAACCTGAAGAGTCTCAGGCGCATGCTATTCCTAGTGTGATTCAGCCTTCGGATGGAGCAAGACTGGACATGCTTACAGAGGCGCGTGGGGTTGATCTAGGGGAATGGGATCCAGGCGGGGCACATTTTGGTCTAGGCGAGGTTTCGAGGCTGAAAACAGAAGTCACTGTCCTTTCCTGTAGCCAAATTAGTCCTCAGGAGGGCTAGCCTTTGCAGGGGACTTTCCCAGTGGTCCCAGCAGTGAAGGTTGTGGAGGCTAGTACCTCCTTGCAATGGGTTGTGGATGTCATAGCTCGGTTAAGGAAGGATTTGGGGATCAATTCCTTGTAGGATAATGGAGTGGAGGTAGTGCAGGGGGGAGGAAAGGAGCTATCCTTGCATGTGGATGTGGTGGAGCATCCGGTCTCGGACAGAATTGTCAATATTGGTGTGGTGAAGGGTGGTGGTGATGTACCTGGCCCAGGGGGTCCTCATGGTTGGTAATGGGAGGGATCTAACCAGCAGTCTCAATTTGGAAAGGAGGTCGAGCCATCTGTCAAGGCTGTGCAGGGTAAATCCTTATTGCATGCAGATATAAGCTCTCTCCACGGTCAAGGAAGGTAGGACGATTGAGGAAGGCCGGAAGGGGATAGCGTATTGGGTACTCTTGACCCAAACACAATCAGTTTGACATCCTCCTTTCAGATGACTAGGACCAAGTGGAAGGATAAGAAGGACTTGGCAGCCAAAGCAGGCAAGTTGGATTCTTCGGGTAGGCCGAGGGCTCTGAAAGAAGGTCCGAGGGTTGAAGTGAAAAACCGATTTGAAGGCCTGGAAACTCAAGAACAGTCATTGTCACAAGAGGATGCGGATTCAGGTGATGATAGTTTAGCCAACTCTCAGTTGACAACATGGACCAGTTCCAAGGGAAAGGTCCCCACAGCCCAAGAAGGAAGAAGGGGAAAAAAGGAAAGTGCGACTCGGGGAAATGCATAGTGGTTCAAGGTAAAAAACCCAAGGGGCGCAAAGACTACTCTCACTTGCCGAAACCAATGGAAACCAGGTCGTCCAAGAAATGTGGAATCAAGGAAAGCATAGGCCTTCAAAATGGGGAAAGTGGGGATCCAAACAGAGAATCAAGAGTAATAGAGGAAGAGGGTGAGGAGTGTCTAAGGCTCATCTTCCACTATAAGGCAGAGATGTTTGAAAAAGTCCTTCGTCCAAATGCATCAAATGAAGATATTTTAAGGATTTATGAAAGACGCTTGCAGACTGAGGCCATAGAGGAGCAAGAAGCGTGGATAGACGAGCAAGACCGAATCATCGTCCGAGGCTTCAACCAAGGAAGAATCAACTTGGAGGAATTCATCCATATAATGGACAAAATGATTTCTCACCTTGAAGCACTTATTAGGGAGGATCCATACATCCAGGTTAGTACTCTACACTGGGAATTATATAGAGCATCTGACTCAAATAACCTTAGTCTTGTGTTTAACGATTCTGTGAGCTCTTTTAGCACGTAGTCCTTGTGTGCGAACTTTGGTTTCCCACTTTTCCTTAAAGTGGCTTAATAAAAATTATGGATGAATAATAATCACAGCCTTCCTAAAAGTTCATTGGAACTTACCGAGGATAATAATTTAAAGATTAGTGCTATTAAAAAGATTAAGGATGAAGATAAAAAGTGGAAGTAATATAATATACTTTAAGATGTCTCTTTATCTCTAAATCTATTGAAAGGATTATAATTTTCCACTAAGAATATTGTAAAATAAAAAACAGATACATAGTTAGACTTTCAAGAAACATCAGTCATTCATGCTAATTTTCCCTCTTTTAAAGAAAAAGTAAAAGGAAAAAAATCTTCAAGAATAAAATTCACCTTCAAAAGAAAATGTATTGGTTCCAATTGTGACACTATAATGTCAATCGACACCAAAATTAGTAGAGAAAAAATTAACACTAATTTATTCGGAAGAATAAATTCTCATAACATCTCATCAACTTGAAGAAGAACTTAACAAAGAAGTTAGTGACTTATTTTAAGGTCATTAAAAAGGAATTTATGATAAGGTTGTTGAGAATTAGTTAAAAGTAAACGATGGTAATGAAAAAGAATATAAATGATGCCAGAGTTAAAATAAGGTGTCTAAGAAGAATTAGAATATGAATATATTGAAGAATAAGTTGAAGTTGAAGAGAGTGAAGAGGCTAATAAAAATGATAAGGAAGAAAAAGAGAAAGAATAAAGTGTTGATTAATAAACTCAATCTGAAACATATTTGAAGTCATCATCATCAATATCATCCTCATCGTAAATTCCTTCAAAACTCGATGATGAAGAATCATAATGTTTAGAAGAAGAATCATCATCAGGATAAGAAGAAGTTTCTTCATCTTATAAGGATGAAGAAGATCAAGTTTCCAAGTCAAAACCTGACACCAAAGATGATGAAATTATTGAAATATTTGATGAAAAAGTTATTCTCAATAAATATTACATGGTTTAAAAGAAAGTGAAAAATGTTAATAAGTGCAACATCCCAAATCTGGGTGCCACCCAAAAGTTCCCTGAACCCAGTTGGTCATATAACCTCAAGATAATTTCCCCAACTTACAAAGGATGCTAACTAGAAATGAAGGATAAGGCAAGACATTGGGTAAACTATGCCTTAATTTGCAGAGTATACATAGTGGATTATAAATTTTAAACAAAAGTGGAAGTAGTAATACCACAAAAGTAAATAGCATAAGACTAAAAGTAAATCCAACAGAAGCCACAATATATATATATATATGATGTATGGAATATATATCTAAAAAATATCCAAACAAGTCACAATGATGAAAAGCAATACAGAAACCCAAGTACAAAAGAAAGAAGTAAACTCCAACAACATTGAAAGCCTCATCTTGGTCCCATGCTCCCCAGATCCAACAACAATCAAGTACATGATGAGAAAGGGAACTTTCCATTATCTATACCTGAAACCATATAATGTTTTTGGGTCTAAAAAAATACCCAACTAGGGTGTGAGATGAATCCTAGTAGTCAACCACCAAAAGATTTATGCCTAACTATCAGTGAATATATATAGCAAGTAATATTCATAAATGAAGTAATAAACTTGGATGTAAAAAAAAGTAAAAAATATTATAGTTTTCAATTACTTTCATTTTCATTTATTATTTAATCCGTTGAATAATTTAAAATTTGGGATCTAGCCTAAGATCTATATCCTCTGTGTATGTAACAAAACAGATGTCTCAGAAGACCATCTAAAAAACAAAGTTAAATAGAGTCCATGCTTGTGCTTTGGCTTGGTAGACTCATCAAAATAATTCAATTATTCAAAAACAACCCTATGGGAAATCTTTCACAGTCTAACCCCTTTGGTATAACATAGAAAAAATTCATTAAATAATGACCATCTAAGGATCTCTAATGGTCTAACCCTTTGGTTCCACATAGTATATATCAATTTTAAATGACCACATGAGTAGCTCTAATAGTCAATACCCCTAGGTCAACATAGCATCAATAAATTATAAATGACTACCAAGGTAGCTCTCATGGTCAATACCTCTGGGTCAACATAGCATAATAAATTATAAATGACCACCTGGGATAATCATCTACACCAAGGATCTCATGGTTATCTGTAAATAATATAGAAGTCCCTTAATCTTCCTGGTCCAAGGCTCTCATGGTCCATTGAAAAAATATCGCACATACCATATCAAAGAAACTCATGTAATCTATAACCACTACATGAGTAAACATTTTCAAAGAATATCACATGAATTTAATATATACAACAACTGCATCCTAACAAGACAAGGCATGTAAAGTATGGAAATCCTAATTGGAATCCAAGACCAAATGGCCAAAAACAATCAAACAAGGGAAACACACCCATGGGGTGTCTAATAAACAAGGTATCCAACCTTACGCATAACGAACAACCCTTTTATCAATCAATCAAACTATAAAAGATAATAAATAGGGTTAAATTCCAAATCAAACAATACCCCAAATGTGGTTATATAGAACTTTTAGCATATATAATCCAAATAATAACAAAAAAAGGAAAAAATCACCAACCTTGATGTTGTAAGATAGATATACTTGAACACCAGCCTTTGAATCGGCCTAAAACATCATAGATCTATAAAAGGTGAAAATCTCCCAACCTTGAATAACTCAAAAGGGAGGAAGAATCTAGAATATAAGATCTATAATATTTGAGAACACACCAGTGGGATTCTAACGCACCTAACAGTGTCTCAATCAGAGCTCAGATGAAGAATCAGGGGTTCCATATTTGTTCATCATTCTAGAGCACTCCTGTATAAAACATGGGAAGAATAAGGTTTTTCTAGACATGAGACTCGACCCCACTCTGATATATCAAATAAAAATAAAAGTACATAGCATGTTCTTTAAAACTACATACCATGTAGTAGCCTTTATTGGTCCCTAACTTAAGTGGTCTACCATGTCACCACACGACCATATATGTAGCCATTACACGTCCAACACACGGAAAGCTAGGTATACAATGTGTACTTAGAATTTCACGATGTGTACTTTGAAAATACCAATTTCTACATTTTTCCTTAAAACAAACCAAGAGAAATATCCATACCTGAAATGAAGATCTGGGTTTTACAAACATCCCCTTAAAGTAATTCATCCCTAAATTACCCATACAAGGGTGGTGAAGAAGAATCAGGGAACAAATCTGGCCAATACGATCACACATCGACCTCTCTCTCCTAAGTCTCATCCTGCACTCGGCCGTGCTGCCATATCAACCATACTAGAGGAACAGACTGACCATAGAGAACCTTTGTGTTATGATCCACAGGATGAATAGGTTTCTCTTTGAAGGATAAATCCACCCCCAAATCAACTTCCTCAGGTTGAAAAACATGAGACGAGTCTGAAAAGTAATGCTATATTTGAGAAACATGAAATAAATCATGCATAGCCTGATACCTCTAAGGTAACTACAACCGATAGGCAACCTGACTGACTCTCTCAAAAATCTCAAATGACCCAACATATCTTGGTGAAAGATTCCTCTGACTCTAAATACTCCTATGTCCCAACCTTGATGTGACATGAATGAAAACATGATCTCGGACCTCAAACACCTGAGGTCATCTCTGACGATCATCATAAGATTTCTAGTGAGATTGTGCAATATCCATCCTCTTCCATTTCAACTCCACCTACTCAGTGGTCTTTTGTACAAGATGAGCTCCCTACATAGCTTCATGTCATACCTCTAGCCAACATAAGGGTGATCATTATGGCCTACTATACAAATCCTAATAAGGTGACATCTGAATCATTTCCTGAAAATAGTTATTGTAGTCAAACTCCACCAGGGCCATGTGTCTCTCCCAAAATCCCCCAAAATCCAGGACAAATGCTCAAACCATGCCCTTAAAAACCTGAATCGTGTGCTTAGAATGTCTATCTTTTTGGGGATGGTAAGATGTACTCAGAAGTACCTGTGTACCCAAATCTCTCTATAGTCCCTACCAGACTAGATAACTGAACCAGGAATCACTGTCTAAAATGATAGAGTATGGAACCCCATTAAAATGTAATATATCTTGGATTTACAACCTTCCATGATCATTAAAACTGAAGGTTTTCTTAATCAGCAGGAAATGTGAAACCTTTGTGAGCCTATAAATAACATCCTAAACCACATCACACCCCTGAATCAACCTGGGTAAACCTATCACAAAATCCATCATGAAATCATTCCACTTCCACTCAAGAATGGGTAACTGCTGTAATAGCCATACCAATCACTGATGCTTCGCCTTCACCTAATGATAGGTGGAACATATCGAAACAAAAGTATCTACATCCCTCTTCATACCTATCCACCAATACTGATGTAGTAGATCTCGATACATCTTAGTGACACCGGGATGAAATTCCCAACTGAGGAAAAAAATCTCACAACCACTCCTCACGTATGTCTGCTAACACCCATATGTGCCCATGAAAACAAAAAACCTCATCCATATCTACGGTCCTCCAAGGAGTAGGGTCCACGCTTGGCACACTCTACCGTAAGACTAGGCCTTCAGAATCTTATATCTACCTAATTCATACTTGATCCAGTATAGTAGTGTTCATAGCTATGGTAAAAAGAAACAGCTTCCCCTGTTTGTCATGAACCTCCAAATGAATCTCAGAGAACAAAGTCATATGGTTCCACTCACTACTAGCCTCCTGACCTACCTATATCTGAGTCCTCCCACTCAACTCATCGGCCACTGCATTTCCTTTCCTAGGCGTATAAGAAAGTTCAATGTCAAAATACTAAAGGTAATCAACCCACCTTCACTATATCAAATTCTTATCTTTTTGGTAAAGATATAATTGAGGCTTTTGTGGTCCATTTACACCACACATTATTCTCCCCATAATTAATTCCTCCAACAATATAAAGCATGAACAACTATAGACAACTCGAGAACATGCGTCGTGTAATTCCTATCATGTGGCCTCAACTACCGAGACCCATATGAAATGACTCCTTCCCCCTTCATAAGAACTTATTCTAGACTGATGCCTGATGCATCATAGAAAATGGTGTAACTCTTACCCGATTCTGGAAAAATCAGTATCAGTGCTAAATTCAATCTCCCTTTCAACTTTGAAAGGCTGAATTGCAAAAATATATCCACAAGTACCATAAAACCTTATTAATCATGCCCCTCAGTGGTACTTCTAAGCATGAAAATTCTTCAATAAAACATTTTTAGTAACCAACAATCCCTAGAAAAATTTTTACCTCAAGTTTTTTCTTCAGCTTCTCCCAGGAAACTACTACTCTCACCTTCTCTGGTTCTATTGATACTCCTATCTCTAAGATGACATAACCTATGAAATGAATCTAGTCCATCCAAAATTGGCACTTTGAGAGGTTATAATATAACCGATGCTATCTTAGTTTACTCAATACAATCTCAATATGGAATGAATGGTCATGTCGAGTGTGATAGTACACCAAGATATCATCCACAAAGACTTCCAAAAAAGAATCCAAGTAAGGATGGAACAGTCGGTTCATCAGTTCCATGAAAAATTCCCACACATTCATGAGACCGAACGACATAAACAAATACTCATATAGACCATACCTACTAATAAAGGCTTTAAGTGGTATATCTAATGGTCTAACACATAGTTTATGATAACCGGATCTCAAGTCAATCTTTAAGAACACCCAGGATCCTAAAATCGGATCAAAGAGATCATCAATCCTCGACAAGGGATATTGATTCTTGACTTCCAACTAGTTCAACTTCCAATAATCCACACAAATATTAAGGGTAATATCTTCCTTATTCACAAAAAGGATAGGTGAACCCCAAGGAGAAGTACTGGGTTAGATGAAACTCTTTTCTTAAAAACCCTCTAACTAATTCTTGAGCTCCTGTATCTATGGTGTGGCCATCATATATAGAATAATGGACACTGGTGCTACCCTAACACAAGCTCAATAGATAAATCCACCTCTCAATCTAGAGATAAACCTGAAAAGTCATCTAGGAAGACATATCTAAAATGATCCACCACTGGAGAAAAGTCCATATGTGATGTCCCCTAGTCATCCAAATATAAACCAGCAGTCTAGTCTATAATTCCACCAAACCCATGATGCTCGAGTATAGATCTACACTTCTGGACATTCCATTCACCCTTGTGTATAAAATATTTACCCTTTGTTAATGTGAAACTCAACCTACAGTGATAGCAAACAATAAAGACATGAAAAGAGACCAACTAGTCCATTCTGAGAATGACATCAAATCTGGTCATCTCTAAGACATAGAGGCCCCACAAGGAGTGACACCCACAAACATCAAGAGGGAACTCCTTACAATGATGTACACTAGTCTTCCTAATCCCCAATGAAGTTTCTATAATCATAACATTAATAGAAGTAAATAATAAGAGCCCAAGACTCTACACAACATCAACTAAGATAAAACTATGGGAAACGATTGTATCAAAAGGGAAGAAGCTAAAACTGAGAAAAATAGAATCATAACTCTAATCGTAGAGGTTCAAGGATCCTACTATTGCTGGGTCCGTTCCATCACAAAAGTCTTACCTATATTTCAGCCCTGAGACCCTACTTGGATACCTTGATCCAACCTACCCTACTATCATTGGAAATATGTCATCTAGATACCATGGCCACGACCACCCCCTTGTCTTGAACGTCCTGACAAAACCCTGTTCCATAATTGATGAGGAATTAGTGGCCACTCTCATGTATGTGGAGTCATAATAGATCCCATATCACTTGATCCTGGTGAGAACATCCTAAAAAAATGCTGAAGATGACCCGTTTTGTTGCAAGATCGACACTCAAACAGGTCTGTCAGGCACTTTGGTCTTATGTGACCACTCTTCCCACACCAGTATCACCTTACCTGTCTACCTAAAGAAGCATCATGTGAAATCTCTATTCGACGCTTCCTGCTATCAGTCGAAGGAATACCATACCTAGATGTTGAACTGCCCTGGATAACAGCTCCAAACTCCCTCATATTTCAGTCTGTAATTAGTTCCTGGTGTACTATAGAATTCACTGAAGTCAACCTAAAAACATTTTCATGTGATAAGATGTCTTACCTGAGACCATCCACAAATTACCTAGCTAGTGATAACTCATCACCTCCCAAAAAGGTATACATAACTAAAGCTTTGTGAAGGGAGAAGAATAATCCATCATTGAAAGAGTCCCCTACTACAAATTCATGAACTACTGGGCTCGGTCGGCCCTAAATTTCTTGGGGTAGAAGTAATCATAGAAGGTCCTGTAAAACTCTTTCCAAGACATATCTTGATGATGTAATTATTATGAGATAAAATACCACCATTTCTTGGCGGAATCATGTATCATTTAATTCGCGAGTTTCACCCTTATCTTAGGAGGTGTCTCCAAATGCTCAAAAATAGAAAGCATGGCCTACAACCATGTCTATGCAGATTGTGGTCCTTTATCCCCTACAAAAGTGGGAGGATTTTTCTACTGGAACACCCATGTCAGCTCTGCCATAGTCAAGGCAGGATGTGGTGCTTCTTAAAAAGTCTGCATCATCCTCATAATTTCTTCAAAAAATAGTGCATTATCACATGTGTCTAGTATAACAATTGATTCCAAGATGGTTAAAATGGGAGGATTTGATGGTAGTCCCTGATCTACCATTTCTTGCGTTAGATCATCACCTTGTACCTGACGTAAAAATGGAGGACGTCTTGGTGGCATGACTATGCAAGGTCAATCGTGAACCTCAGTACAAGATTAATAGTACAAAAAATCGGAATTGAAAATATGGAATAGGTGAAGGAAAGCATTCATGTTTTCATAAATATGGTTAAATAATGTATAAAAACACTAAATGACATGTTCCCTTAAGCTTTAACATGGGTGTGTATCCCTAAAAACCTGGTCGTGTAACCCCCAATACAAACGACATGTTCATCCTAAGACATAGCATGTACTTGAATATTCCTTCCTACCTAGGTACTTATACATAGCTAGAATTACATAGACTTGCTGGTGTGACACTACAACGAGTGTTCACCATAGACACAACATGTACTAAAAATATCCCATCCACCTAAGTTGTTAGTCACACAGATAGATACATGGTCGATTACAGAATGAAGTGTACTCCTAGTACATGACGTGTTCTATAGAAAGTTTACCAACCCCATGTCTATTCTCACACAGTCAATCACACAGTCAATAGCTACACGGTGTGTACATATAGTACATGGCATGTACTTAAGAAAAGTTATTTCTTCCAGAACAAAAGAACATATAGAATGTGTTCATAACATCACATGCCATTTTTTTTGGGTTTTCTACATAGTAATTCTCTAAAACTTCTTCAGAACCCCGAAAAATCTTAAAATTTGGCCAAGGAATTCCATGTTCCAATCATTGAGAGCCTATAATCACTGTGAATAAAATATTAGAATCCTTATTCATGCGATATCTTAACCAAATTCAATTAATGTTCAAACATGATCCACCAAATTCCGATCTAAGAGGGCCTATAACACCTTAGGGACCAAAGCTGGGTGTCCATCCAAATGAAACTTTACATATACCAATACCCTATCAAAAATAGTAGGTATTTATATCATGAAATCTATCACAACATCATGTATATCTTTCAAAACATCCATCACAACAACATACAATCAGTAATGCACCCTAAATGGCATGATAAGAATGCATGACATGTGATTTATAGTAAGTGACCAAACAATGAATAAGATGGAATACCCTCTTATCATCAGGATGAAATAGAAATAGAACCACATTGATATAAATAATAACATCACAAAACAATTGAATCACCCAATAGTGAAATCAAATCAACTATAACAATTTCAAACCCAGAAAAATTGAAATATTCTTGATAACATGGATTTTACCTATACACTGGTTAGATAATACCGAGCACAACTAATAACCAAACACCATTTCCTTCTAATACTAGTCTATTAGCTCTAAATAGTAAGGAAAATAAGAAAATAAACTCCTCTGATACCACTTTGTAACATCCAAGATCTGGGTGCCACCCAAAAGTGCCCCAAACTTGGTTGATCACATAACCTCAAGCGCATTTACCCAAATGCCAGAGGTTGCTGACTAGTAGTGGGGGATGATAAAAGACATTGGGGAAACTATTCCCTCATTGGCAGCATGTACACAGTGGAATCTAAATATTAAACAAAAGCAGAATCAATAATACCACAAAAGTAAACAGTAGAGGACTAAAAGTAAATCCAATAAAAGCCAATATATATATATATATATGATGCATGGAATATTTATATAAGAACATAGAAAAAAAACTCACAATGATGGAAAGAAATATAGAAACCAAATTACAAAAGAAACAAGTAAACTCTAGCAGTATCGCAAGCCTCAGCTTGGTCCCATGCTCTCTAACTCCAACAACAATCAAGTACCTGATGAGGAAGGGTGCTTTCCCTTATCTATACATACAAACATATAATATTTTTGGGTCCAAAACATGACCCAAAAAGGGTGTGAGATGAATCCCAGTAGGCAACCACCAAAAGATTTGTGCCTAATTGTCAGTGCATATATATAGTAGGTAATATGAAGATATGAAGCAATAAACTAAGAAGTAATCAAAAGAAAAATATCCTACAATTTTCAATTACATTCATTTTAATTTATTATTCAATCCATTGAATCATGTAAACCATGGGATTTAGCATAATCTCTATATCCCCTATGTACGTAACAAAATAGAAGTCTCAAAAGACCATCTAAACAATCAAGTAAGTCTGACTCCAAGATTGTGCTTTGGCTTGATAGACTCGTCACAATAATTCAATTATTCACAAAGGACCCTCTGGGAAAGCTCTCATAATATATCCCAATTGGTTTAACATAGAAAAAATTTATTAAATAATGACCCAATGGGGAGCTCTCATAGTATAACCCCTTTGGTTCCACATATTATAGATCAATTACAAACAACCACCTAGGTCGCTCACATAGTCAATACCCCTTGGTCAAAAGAGCATCAATAAATTAAAACGACAACCTAGGAATCTCTCACATTAAATAACATTGGGTAAACATATAATAATCAATTACAAACAACTACCTAGGTAAATAATATACACCAAGACTCTCACGGTCCTATTTAAATAATCTGGAAGTCCCCTCAGTCTTCTTGGTCCAAGGCTCTCACATTCCATTGGAAAAAGAGCGCACAAACCATATCAAAGTAGATTATGTAATTCATAACTACTACAAGGATAAACATTCACAAAGCATATCAAATGTATTTCACATAAACAAAAACTCCATCCTTACAAGACAAGGCATGGAAAGTAAGGAAATTCTAATAGGAATCCTAGACCAAATGGCTATAAACAATCTATCAAGGGAAACACACCCATGGGGTGTCCCATAAACAAGGTATCCAAACTTACGAATAAGAAACAATCTTTTTATTAATCAATAAAACCATATAAGGTAATAAAAAGGGTTAAATTCCAAATCTAGAAATACCCCAAACATGGGTATGTGGCACTTTTAGAATATATAATTCAAATACGAACAATAAAAAGCGCAAAACACCTACCTCGATGTCATACAATCAAAATAATTGAACATAATCCCTTGAATCAATCTAAAACATTGTAGATCTATAAAAAGGTGAAAAAACCCAACCTTGAATAACTCACAAGAGAGGATGAATTAATAAGAGAGAATATAGAAGATTTGAGAACTCATAGGCGGGATTCTAACTCACCTAATAGTGTCTCAAAAATATATCAGAAAGAGAATTAGGGGTTTGATCTTAATTTGTTATTCTGTAGTGCTCCTGTATGAAACACAGGAAGAAAAAGGTGTTTCCAGACATGATATGTGACGTTGCTCTGATATATCAAATAAAAATAAAAGTACACAACATGTTCTTTAAAACTACACACCATGTAGTAGCCTTAACCAGTCCCCAACTTAAGTGGTCTACCAGGTCACCACACAACCATGTATCTAGCCGTTACATAGCAAGCATGTTGCTGTACGGGGAAATCTAGGTACATGACATGTACTCCGAAGTACACGACATGTACTTAGAAAATCCCCATTTCTTCATTTTTCCTAAAAACAAACCAAAAACAAGATCCATATATAAAATGAAGATCCAGGTTCTTAAAATAAGAAGAAAATATTATTTGATATTATTGGTACAACCTGATAAAGAACTCCTCATCCCAATCTAGAGTTATCAAAATCCATAGGAACCATTTCATAGATGGGTTTTGATTACATCATTTATTATTTCAAAATATTAGAATGGATTATACCTTAATTCACAAGTCTAAAAGGAGTTAAATTTTTTCAGGATAGTGTTTCCCAAAAAATGGACTCTATTAAAATGTTGATAGAATTTGTAATCCATATTAAGGAATATTTTAAAACGTTATGAGAAATTTATACTACCCAAAGAAAGTATTTTAAATCAATGGTGAAATTTTAAAATGATCTTGATGTCGATGTTCGGTCTCACAGTGATCATATTCAAGAGATAAAGAAGTTGATGATTAAATTAACTGAATCTTTTAATCAGTTATATAAGGATATGGCTAACATAATAAAATTTATTAAAGAGTTCAAAGGCCAGACTGACGACTAGACTAAAGAAGTCGATGAACTCAAAATCAAAGTCTGAGACTTAAATTTGGAAATTTCCAAAGTATGTTTTGGTGAAGATGATGGTTCCATTATAAAATATTAGAACTAGGATCTTTTTGAGGAAGTAAATAAACTTAATGTTGAGAATTTAAGTATGAATTACAAATGGATAAGCTAAAAAATACCAAAAAAAAATTAAAGAATACAAATTCGATTGTAAAAACCTTATAAAGAAAGATTAATTCCCCTGAACACTTTTTTTAATATTTATCTTGAATTGTTTTTTAAATATTTGTTCATGAATGAATTAATTTTCTATCCAAATATGATTGTTTGAATATTTCTCAAATACTATTTCTTGAATGTTATTTCATAATATTATGGATTTTTAGTTAACTCTTTAAATTTTTTCACATACTTTTCCATTCACTAATATTATTGATACATCATAATTGAGTCCCCAATTCTTTTTTTAATCATAAAGGGGGACATATTTCTACAAAGGAATATTTATTATGTAAAGGGAAAGATTTTTTTAACAAAGTGGGGGAATATATTCTTCCTGGGGAGATGATACTTTAAGGGAATTTATCGTATTCATCATCCTCTCCATCATATTCAGAATACATATAAACCCAAGGGAGTTAAATATTAAAATAAAAATTCTAAATATGAAGTTCTTTCAAAATACAAGTATTTTAATCTTTTTAATGTTATAATTCATTTAAGTTTGTATTTATGTTCTTTCCAAAAGGGGGATATTGTTGAGTCAAAAGTTATAATTCTAACTTTTCCATTACTTTTATTTTGTAAATCACAAATAATTTATTTATACTTACTTTACTAACTTTTTATGTCCAAATAGTTTTAGAATGTTTTTATAGAAAACATTACTTTTAACAATAGTTAGAATAAGTTAGGATTTATTGTGTTTATAAATGTGTATTTCTTCATTATGTGAATCATAATGATCTTGGATCCACTTCATCATACTAAAATTATATCAGACATATGTAAGACTTCGTCTTGTATCTGTATTACCAAAGGTATTCATCCTCAGTCTGATATCAATACTGATAAAATCAGATTATCCCTAATTATGATAATTATATTGACCATATAAAGGAATTCCATCATTATGAATTAACTTTATAAAAAGAATATGATACACTTATTTATGATGTAATAAACCTTTTTACACTATAAATGTGTAAAAAATATGACGTTAAACATTCTTTCATAAGTTCTAGGTGTTTAAGTCGTTGAAAAAAACTCATAGAAGATATTATTGTTGGATGATCAAGATAACCAGTGGATCAATGCCTATAAATACCAAGTCATTCAAAGAGTTTTCTGTTGATAAATCTCATTTTTCATTTTCTAATTGTGCAAGATATCTGGAGATTACATAGCCTAAATACCTGTTCCTAGTTTGTGTAATAGTATTATAGTTTTTTAGTTCTAAGGAAACCATGCTAGGGTTATATCCTTACAAAATGTTACACTGTAATTGTGTGTTTGGACTATGATTATGATCGAGGGACTGGAGGGATAGGAAGATAGAGAATATAACATTTTTATAGAGGGCTTGTAGGGATAGAAATACAGAGTTGATCCCTGAGATCGAGGGCTACTAAGGCTAGGAAGACAGAGAATACAATTTTTGCATCAAGGTAATTCATTTTAGAGAAAATAAATATATTATTGTAAGTATAAAACAAGGAATACCTTTAGCCAAGTTTTATAGCTACCTTACTGTTAAGGTTAAAATAGGTTTATTCATTTTAATAGATGTAATTCATTCTTACTTTGTTACAAATATTTCATTACTTTTTTCTTAAAAGTTTTATATTCTGCTATGTTTGTTTGTAATTATTTTATCACAATGTATCTGAAAATGATAAACATTAATATGTTAATCGGATCTTATATGAATCTGATCTTTTTTACCTTGATAAATTTGAATCTTTTATGATTATGATTATTTTAGTCTAATGTAATCGTATCTATTCTAATTATGATCTTTATACTTTTTTATATTGGAATACTCGTGATTATGATACTTATGTAATCAGATTGAGAGACAAGTCTGAATCTAATTTTTTTGCTAAAAGATGTTTTGTTAATTTTTTAGTTTAATTATTTTAAACTAAATTTTTTTAGACTACAATTCACCCCTTCTTGTAATAGATCCACCAAGAACATATTATTTCAATCCTAATATCAATATAACTCATATTGATATCCAAAATTTATAAAATAAATAAATATATTGAAATACATTTTTTCTATAATTCATAAAAAATTTACAAATTATTTAAATCAATTCATAATTTAAATTTAGAAAAATAAATTTTTTTAATATATCATATTTTTCTATATATTTTATATCTAAAAAACTCTTCTGAATGCTATAAATTGTACCCCATGATTGAATAATCCATTATAATCCAGGATAGATAGACACTTTATGGCCTATGTAACATAAAATAAGTGCTTGTAAAATCACCACTTATTGTATGTCCTATACAAGAGTAACCAACAACACCCTATGCCCTATATAAAATTAACCTTTAGTGCATGGGATATTGTCTCTTATGATATACATGAAAATTAGATGTTTTTTATTTAATAAAAATTATGGTATTTTTGTCTATGATTCTATATATCATACATTACAATATTTATAAAATCGTATTATTACACTAAATAAACTGTTTTGATATGCCATATTTTATAGAGAAATCCAGTCAAAACTTATGATATATAAAATCCCAAGACAATAAAAAAACAAATTTTATACCATTTCTACGATTTCTAATATAATATTAGTGACAATTTCTCATTTTTATTTATAATGAGCATCTTCTTCACTCTTATTAAAAACAAATGAGTGATAGTAGTGACAAAATATAATTTCAAACAATAACTAAAGTAATAATAATTTAGAAGAGGTTATAGTTTTATTCTCCATTATCGAATAGACAAACTCCTTAGCAATGATTGGGAGATATTTATTAAGGAAAGTTTGTTGAGTTGTGTCAAACACTAAATGAATGTATAGTGATCTATAAAATTTTAAACAAGTACTGATTATATTTATAGTTAACTTGAGAAATATTATAAAAACTTTTTATAAATTAATTCTAGTATGGTCTCCCTAATCCCATCAATAATTAATATACTTTTCAATTTTTCAACTGTCACTATTTTACACACATCTTCCATTTCCTTCTATGTTCACCAATATCTTTCACAATATCCAATAGTTCTTTAGTTTTACGTTGTTCTTTCTTGTTCCTTTTACTTTTTTTGGTCTCAAACACTTATTATACCCTTAACTATAGAATATGTTACTCCAAATTCAACTTTAATAGTTCTCATAGGTTTTATAAATAATTTAATTTCCTTGTTTTTAGTGATGACATGTCACACATATCTGATAGATTATATATAGAAAACTTTCTCAATGTTTTTTATCAAAAATAATTTTCATCAAAAATTTCAGTTAATATGATATTTGAAATAGGGCTTTAAGAAAAGGAACTTTTATTTGTAATTTATTATATACTTCAAGAAATTTAATCTATTTAGGTTATTGATTTTTATTTTTAATTATTTTAGTGAATGAATTGTTTGGGGATAAATTTTTTAAAAGAAATGGAATCCACTCAACAAATTATTCCATATTTTTATTCCATTTATCATATTTATTTAAATTATTTTTTCTATTCAATTTCAATTTGATTAGAAGGTTTTATGTGTTTTATTTTTTAGGTATATATTTCAGAATTTTTGGATTTTAGTTACTGATTTAAACCATATTTTCTTCTTGAGAAGTCTCAAGTTCTTTATTAACTTCACAGAGAGTTTGTAAATAGATCATAGTTTTAATACCCATTAAATATTCCATTAAATTAATTTTATTAGTTCTTGGGAGTTTAAATTTTTATTTATAAATATTTCCCTAAGACAATTGACCCATTTTAAATTCTATATTTTTCATTAATTCATAAGATTGTGCTTTATCTGAACAAAATTGGGATTTTTGTTTGTCAAATTTAATTCAGAATATTTCTTCTTGGTAATTCATTTTCTTTATGATTTTTCTTATTAAAAAAATATATCCTAAAAAAATTCCCTTGTGTACTATAATAATCTACCCTATGTCAATTCAATTAAGGTTTCACAGGTTACTATTGGAAACTATTGGGAACAACAGGTATGAAAATCCCCTTTTCTTTCCATAAAATGTTTTATAAATTATAATGCCATAATTGTAAATATTTGAGAATGAATTATACCTTGGTTGTATCCTAGGACCAAAACTAGAAAAGATGACATTTTCAAGTGATTTTGTGGACATATCAAATTTAAGGCACTAAGAGTTGGAATGTCCAAACATACAACTTGGAAAATTTTCTTCCAAAGTGAGTTTTATTGGTTGTAATTACAATAAACAATAGTTATGCCTCAACTAGGTGAAAAATATTTCTTTATTTCCTAAATATGGTTATTATTCTTGATCATTTATCTTTTTAATTCTATTCAAGTGTATTAAAAATTTTCTTCAACTCTTCTACAGTTTTATCACTATAGTCACCTCTTGAATATTGATAAAAAAGTTTGATGATAGGAGGTAATATTACCAAAAAAGAGTCCATAAATAATTTTTGTTTACATTAATTATTATGAAACTATCTAATTGTAAATCTAAAATAATACCACATTTTATGGAATAACTAATAATATTCTATAACTTGTACTCCCGAATTTGTTGATAAAAAATTTTATCTTTATATTTTTATATTAATAACAATAATCATGGCCAAATTTTTTTCATCCAAAACTAAAAAAAGGAAATATTGGATCACTTATATACCCAAGGAACATTTTGTTTTATATTTTAATGTAATTATGAAAAACTCTTACATAAACAATACCTATTAATTCAAGAGATTATTTTTTTCACTATACCCAGCTTTTCATATTCCATATTAGGTCATGATAATCATATATATGAAAATATTCTAGAAATAATTCATTTAACATAATCCTTAGTAACTTGTGTGAAATTAAACATAATAAAGTTAAGATAAAATGCTCAGTAAGGGTGAACATAACTATTCATAACTGAATGCCATCAGGGAGAAAAATATGATCATAATGATATGATGACATAAACCAAGTAGATAAGATAATAGATACCATACCTATGAATACATGGACCATAAATCATAAAACATGGTATAAATCCTTAAAAAGCCAATATTTATAGTATTAATTAATCTTGATCCATGTTATGTCAATCTAGATCAAATTAATAACTAAAAACCCATAGCTTTTCACTGACAATTAGTTGTAAATACTTTTCTTTAAACATAAACTCATTCTCTTACCTTGAAAAATCATAATATTTCTATATAACCCCAAAGAAAGAATAAATAAAACATAGAGCTGACTTGGAAATAATTTCTATATCACTCTTATAATAACTCTTAAAAATGAAATAATAATATGGCTAACTTAAATACCAAATTCATCAGCAGACTATCACAGACCCACCCATACTTGGTTTATAACATAACTACCCATCCATGTTTTATAATGAAACCATCTATCCATGGTTTATAATGGAACCACCCATCATCATAAACAATTTATAAGAACCATAATTTTAATAAAGTATATAGAGCATGCATTTCATTAGAAAACACATAAAACAACCATTATTTATTTCATAACTTGATTAACCCATGGAAAATAAATTGGTTCAATGAATATCTCTTTGAAAAAATTGTAATAAATCAATATAAATAATGATGATGGTATAATTATTAAATATACCAAGGGGATAATAAGTAAAATCAATGGTTTTTGATGTTGATGAATAGAAATACCATTAACAGATCATTAAAAACCTTAATAGGGAAAATAACCTTTTTACTTTGAAAATAACTTAAAAAAATAAAAAATATATTTTAAAAATACTTTTAGTTAAAAAATGGGAACTTATAAAGTATTATTCAATGTAAATAATTCACATTAAGAAGGGAAAATCCATTCATAATGTAAATGTTAAAAATAAACATTCATTTCAAACATTTTTTAAAGGGAGTAAAAAGTGAACCATTAGGAAAAAATTAAAAAAATTCATTTAAAACCCTTTTAAAATAAGGTGAAAGACACTGTAAAATATATTTAGGAAATAATTTATTTTTATAAAATAACATTTTTTAGAAAATTTTAGAAAACCTGGTTATGGAAGAGAATGATTATCAATCTAAAAGAAGGTACATGATTGATATCACATACAAATGACTTCCTTGATGTTTCTCTAATCAATAAGGGATGTAATGAAAACTAAAATTGTAAACCACACTCATAAATAGAATATAATAAAATATATATTTTTAAATTAAATAAGATCATATCATTTCCTCTAAAGGTACATTGAACATAAAAAATCCTAAAAATAAAGGAGATTGTAACATAAGCCCTTTTCAACTTCAGTAACCTTTTAATCATAATCCTTGTGAAATAATAAATTGATATAATAAATTAAATATCATGAACATAAAAAGATTAATTATATAAAGTTTCAAATGGGTAGTATAAACACCTAATAAAATAAGATATGTGTATATCATAAACATATGTCACAGGAAATAGAATTTGGGACAAATAACCCCGATAAAGATCATATCATTGAATTAAGAGTTAATCAATGGATATATTATTTGTAAAAAATTTAAATTGATTTTTTTAAATAAATAATAATAATTTATATATTAATTAACATATAAGAATTTTCAAATGAGGTCAATGAAGAAGAGTTTAACCCAACGAAAGAGAATTTTGTTAAGTGGTTAATACAACATACATCATATGGATTTCAAAATCCTAGAGAGTTTCATTAAAATAATCCTAAAATACATTAATGGTATGTATATGCATGACATAATATAAATAAGTGGTGAATACAACATACATCTCATAAAAATAAATTTGAAATGCGAAAACCTCACCACATTAGTAACTTTTGAATCATAATCCCCATGAAAGAAATAAAATAAAATAAAATGAAAATAAAATGAAAATAAAGGTATTCAATGAATAAAATGTCAAATAGGTAGTGTATACACCACAAAAAATAAATAAGCGTTGAATATGGAATACCTATCATGGAAGTAAAAGTGAGACGAGAAACCTTTATTTTGAGTCCATACTTTCCATGTTTGTCTTTTAAGTCCTATATAATAAAATTATATAAATTATTTTATTTATTAAGAGAATTTTATAGGTTTAATACCTTATAATAAAATAATTTATTTTATTTATTTTAATTAAAAATTTTAATATTTTATTAGTTAATCTCACATCTGATGTCTTGAGGAAGTTTGATCTATATTTTTTAAACTACATTGGTATGTTAACCATGGTCAATGAGGTCCTTGTTCCATAATATAAAGAATAGTAGTCCTGAAATAATTCTAATTTTTATACATAAATTATACTTTTAAAACCAATCATGAATAATGGTTATGAAAAATGAACTTTGTTACAATCCTAGAGACGGTATGTCATATGTACGTATGAGTAATGTTTCCATTTTCAGCCATCATTATGGAAAAAGGTATGTATTAAATTATCTTTCAAAAATTACCATCATATAATAAATACCATATTATTTCTTTAAATATAATTATATATATCATACATATGATTTGATGATGAAAAAGAATCACATTTATTTGTGGAGGTGGTAGTCCACACATATGCATAAATAAAGTAATCATTTTTCTATGGGTTGTAAGGTAATAAATAAAATGATATATCATCTATTAAAAATGATAAATAAGTCATTAATATCATAATTATTTCATATATATCACATATATTCATTATGTTTATCTTTATTACCTTCCATGTAATGCGTTAGAGAAAATTGAATCACATCGCATTGTGAAGAGGTAGTCTACTATACACACGAGCGATGTTATGAAATACCATATAAAATGTAAACTAAGAAGGTATATGTGATATAAAAATTAAAAAAGTTTAATTATGTTAAAAATATCATATATATACTATTAAACCATCATTATAACCATCCTTAAGATGAGGTGGTGAAAAATGAATTACATCGATTCATGAGGCGATAGTCTGCTGTACACATGAACGGATGTTTTGTTTACCACTTAATGGAAGTGGAGAAGGATATAGGTTATTAAATTAACATAATAAATTCTATGTAAATGGGATATAATAGTGTTATTATTTTCTCATGGTGGAATAATATTTTAGGGATGTGGAAGAATAAAAAAAAACAAAAATGCTCTTTTAAGAATGATAAATTTTTCTCAGACAACCTCTTATGGTTTACACCAAAAGAATTCATAGATTAATTTTATGGTAAAAAAAGAAATGTAGGATATGTATAAGTAAGTATTTAATGTATTTTTTTAGGGATTTTATATACTAAATATATTTTTATGTGTTAATAGGATAATAGAGGGGGTGACCTTTTATAAGTGGGGGGGGGACACACTTGGAAGTTTTTAAATAAAAAAGTGATACTTACATTTCTTTCATGTAAATGGCTCCAAAATGGACCATTATTGATAATTTTATGTGATAAGGAATAAATATGTCAATAAAATATAATTTTTAGAAGTTTTTAAGTAATTTTAACCCTTATCAATTCAGTTTAATACCTGGTAAACCATTTTTACCTTAACCATAGAAAATGATTTTTTTTCTATTTTTACTATTCATTATGAAAAAATTTAAGTCGGTGTTATTATATAATATAAATTAAAATTAATCCAAATATTTAATAAAATTTACCAAATTAAATTCATATATGTTTTATAATTTAATTTAAAATTAAACTAACAGACGCGATGAAAATGTTTTTTTACGAAATGTGTTTTTCAAGTATAAGATGATTTCATATTAAATATATGACAAGTAATTATCATTATATGAATTTCAATTAATATTTATGAATATTTAATTTATAAATTTATTTTAAAAAATTTCAATTAGGGGTTATTTTAATTAAATAAAAAGGAGAAACATTATGCACTTTAAAAAAGTTTTCATAAAAAAGTTTTATTAAACCCAAAAATAAACTTACACTAAAATACAATATAAATATGATTAAAATGTAATAAATTGGATTAAATATAACTAAAAATTAAATATTTTACTTTAAAACAAAATGAAATTATTAATATACATTTAAATTAATTAATATATTGAAAATAAATAAATGTTTTACAAAAATCAGTATTTTTCAGTATTCACTGAAAAATCAATATTATCCAAAAAATCCCAAAATTTCACCATATGTTAATTTTTATATGATTATTTTAAAAATTAAGTTAATTTTATAAAATATATTTTCTAAAATATGTATAAATTAATTATAATATTTTATCATAAAAAGAAATAAAAATCATTTTTAAAGAAACCATATTTTTATGAATAAAATGAAATTACTAAAAATTGAGTGATTATTTACTAAGAATTTATCAATAAATTTATATTTAGTAGAAAAAAAATATATATATTTCATAAATCAATTAATACTATTCATAACCACCAATTTAATGTCTAGGTTATAATGATTATATATTTAATTGGTCATTTTATCTCAGTATTTCATGTCATATACACCATTGAACATAGTGTTCTTCTTTTAAAAATCACGGGTTGTTACAATATAACCCTCATTAATTAATTTAATCCTCACAATTTTTACTTGAACTCAATAGAAAATGGTTTAATATTTCAAAATACCTCGATTAAAATCCCACATCATAAAAGGGTTAATAAAAATTCTACTATAAAAGGGAGAGAGGGAAGTATGAAAGTCATCTGGAATAACACATGACTATGTTTCCAAGTAGGAAAAAATTAGTGGGAAGTGAAGATATGAAAATGGAAGAAAAGTGAAATTCCAAAATAATGATGGAGGGTGATAGAGATCAATTATCATAATAAATTGAATGATCATACGAATGTCAATAACTACAAAACCATAAGCTAAAGAGGTGTGAAAATACCATTGATTTCAAAATAAATGATGGTAATATGACAACATTTTTGTTTTAAGATCCTTATACTAGAGTCGAGGAACTCATTCAACATATAGATTAAGAATATAATTAAATATACTTAATTGATGGATATAATTTCTTTTTTAATGAATTTCCACCACAATCTCATATTTTTCTCTTAACAATGAGTATTCAAGATGAGTTTTTACTAAATGAAGCACTAAAATAAAATTTTAAAGTGTAACATAATCATAAAAAGGATAAAATTTCATTCCTACTATATTTATAAATTATCCACAACAAAAAATATTTAGAATAAGGTAAGTTAATTCCCAAAATGAATAAACTTTCATATGATAAAATAATACATTAGTCTCTAAATCCAAATAGTAACCCCAAAAGTTCAAACTAAATCATTCCATATATTAATGATCTTATTTCCAAAATAACTTCAACAAACTCAATATTAAATATTATTTTGACCTCAAATTTTATATCATAAATTTCATCTTATAGGCTATAAAATATATCTATCTTCTTTTAAAATGACATTAATCACTTAGTCAACAATCACTTTTCAATCCCATGGTCATCTATATGATAAAACATGTGTCCCCATAATTACCTCAATATCCAAAATCATATATACCAAAAGTTTATGAATTCTATATAACATATGTCTAAAAATTTATTTTCATACATAACATTAAACAAAGGATTTAAATATACTTCATCCTAATAAAACGTCTCCCAAAATATCATTAATCACTTTAAGAACTCATCACTTAAAACCACAAAAGGGGTTTCTAATACTTTGAACTTATGATCAAAATTAATATTATATACCTAATATAGTATCCCTAAATATTAAGATAACCTCACATGAAAACATCATAATATCCAAAGTTATATAAACCCTTCTTTAATACCAACTATAAGATCCTCGAACCCACACACCCTGATCTGGTGCTAAAAACATTATCTTTACAATTCTATCTTGATAATGATAAACATGAACCAATTTATGTCATCTAAAACTTATAAAAATAAAATAAATATTTTATCACTTATTTAAATAAGAACCATTTAGGTTTATAGTTATATATAATTTGGATAAAACTCTTACATTAACAATATCCATGAATTCAAGAGAGTATTTTTACACTATACCTTGGTTTTCATATTCCAAATTAGGTCACGATCATAATCCATATAAGGTCCTTATAGAAATAATTGATTTAAAAACATTATTTATAAACTGTTTAAAAATAAATATAAGAAGGGTGGGATCAAATGCATAGTAAGGGTAAACATAATAATTGACAACTAAATTTCATCAGTGACAAAAAGATGATCATAAGGGTATGATGAAATAACCAAAGTGAATCTACATTAAATACGATAAGTAATACCCATTAGTACGTGGATAATAAATTATAAAACATGTAATAAAAATTTAATAACAGTAAGAGTCATATTATTCAATAATAAAGGTCAATTTTATGTCATTCTAGATTAATGGAATCATTAAAAAACTCCATCTTTTCACCTATAAGAATTTGTAACTACTTTTCTTTAAACATAAACTCATTATCTTACCTTTTAAAATCAAAATATTTCCATAAAAAACCATATATATCATACATAAAACATTTAGGTGACTTGATACATCATTTACATACAACTTTTATAATCACTATTACAAATGTAATAACTATATAGATGACTTCTATACCCAATTAATTGGATGGATATCACATAGACACGTGTCTTTGGGTTATAATGTAACCATATGTAATTGGTTTATAAAGGAAACACAAATCCTTGGTTTATAAAGGAATCACCCATCATTATAAATAATTTCCAAGAAATATTATATTCATAAACTATATAGATAATCAATTTCATTATAAAACTAATAAAACAACTTATATTCATTTTATAACTTGATTAACCTGTGGAAAATAAACAAGTTCAATTCCAATATCTTTGATAAAATAATAATTCATACTTAGAAATAATTATGATGGTATAACTATAAAACACCCTCTATGTAACATAAGTAACATCAAGTGTTCTTGATGTTGATTAATGAAAATAACATTAAAATACCATTAAAAAATTCTTCAGGAAAAAAACTTTTCAATTTTAAAATCACTTTTAAAAACTAAAAATTTAGAAAATATTTTGAATATAATTTTATTTGAAAAAAATCAAGAAAAATTTAAATTAATATTCAAATTAATTAGTGGTTATGATGGAGGTAAAATCTATTCATGATGTAAATGTTGAAAATAAACATTTTTCATACTTTTTTTAAAGGGAGTCAAAAGTGACACATTTGGAAAATGTTAAGAAATTTTCTTTAAAAAACATCTAAAATAAATTTAATGACCATGAAAAATAAATTCAGAAAATAATTTTGGTTTATAAAATAAAATTTTATATTTTTTTAGTAAGATTTCTGATCTAAAAGAAACCACAAGAACAATATCACATATAGTCAACTTCCTTTATGATTATTTAATAAATAATGGACAAGATGGAAAACAAACATGTAAAAAACATTCATAACCAGATTATAAGAAAACAGATGTGGTTTATGAAAATAATATCATATTATTTCCCAAAAAAGAACCATTAACATAAAAAATCATGAAAAGAAAGGATATTTTTATATGAAGCCTTTTCCACTTTGGTATCTTTTAAATCATAATCCCCAGGAATGAATAACATAAAATGATACATTAAATATCATGAAAATAAAGATATTAATGATATAAAATTTAAAATGTTAAATATATGCACCACCTAAAATAATATACGTTCATATCATAAACATATGCTCCAAAGAAATGTCATTTGATACAAATAGCCACTATAAAGATCATATCATTGAATTGAGAGTTAATAAAGGAATAGATTATGTGTAAAAAATGTAAATATGAAAAAATGATAAAATATTGAATAAAAATTTATATATCAATTCACAAATAATCAAGTCATAAAAAGTAAATGTAGAGTAGTTATAAACCAATAAAAGGAAATTAGGTTAAGAAACCATTTTCCACTTGGTAACTTTCTAGTCAAATCCCCTAAAATGAAATTATTCAAGTTGAAACTTAGAATACCAATCAGTAAGAAGGATTCATGATATAAATAAAAATTTTCTATTATATATACACCTTAGAAATTAAATATATGTGTATAATAATAAAACATGCCTCAATGAAAGTAAACTTATATGAAATCCTTGAATGCTTTGGTAATATTTGGATCAAAACCTTATGAAAGAGTGAAACTCATATGGATTTAAAAATCCCTAAAATTTTAATGAATGGATTATTAAAAAAAATCATGTTTATTATATATACTAAAAAAATAAATAAATAGTGAATATGGCATATGTCTCACAACAATAAAAGTGAGATGAGTAATACTTACCATATTGGTAACTTCTGAACCATAAGCCCTATGAAAGAAATAACTTAAAATGAAACTTTAAATTCCATGACAATAAAGTTATTTATGATATAAAATGTCAAAGGTGAAGTATATATTCTAAAAAAAATAAATTAGTAATTAATATGGAATATATTTCATGGAAGTAAAAGTGAGATTAGAAACCCTTTACTAGATTCCATACTTTCCATATATGTCCTTTAACTATTATATAATAAAATTATGTAAATTATTTTATTTATTAATAACCTATTATATGTTTAATACCAAATAATTAAATAATCTATTTTATTGAAATATATAAATATTTAATTAGTCAAGTCCAGTTCAGGTGTTTTGAGGATGTTCAGTCGATATTTTCCAAACAACTTCGGTATGTTTCCCATGGTCAAGTGAGTCATTCTTCCATCATCTACAAAATAATAATAAAGAAATAATTATAATTTATATACATAAATTGTACTTTTAAAACGAATCATAAATTATGGTTATTAAAAATGTTCTATGTTATAGTCATGGATATGGTAGGCCGCGTTTATGCAGGAGTAACGTTCCAATTTTCCAATGATAATTATAGAATGTAAGTATGCATTTTTTATATTTATAGAATGATAATAATATCATAAATATAATATTAATTATTTAAATATACTTATATATATCATCCATGTGATGTGGTGATTAATAAATTATCACATCATTTCATGGTTGCAGTAATCCATACGTACACATGAATAACATTATCATTTTTATATGAGTGGAAATGTTAGAAGGAAATAATACATTATCTTTTTATATTGTTAAATATATCATTAATATAAAAATTATGTCATATATATGACATATATTAATTAAATTTATCTCTATTACCTTCCATGTAAATATTTATTTAAAAATGAATCGCCTCATTTCGCAAGGTTGTAGTTCATCATACACATGAGCGATGTTATCATATCCCTTAAAGAATGGAAAGTAAGAAGGTATATATGATATAATAATTCCATAAGTATAATTATATTATAAATATATTATATATAATTTTAATTTATCATGGTAAAAATCTTTAAGAGGAGGTTATGGAAATTGAATTTCATTGGTTTACAAGGCGGTTGTCTGCCATACACATGAACAACAGTTTCAATTTCAACTTGATAAAAGAGGAGATGGATCTAAGTAATGAAATTAAAAAAAAATATGAGTATATCATAGATATTGGTGATATTATTTCATTATGTTTGAATAATATTTGATAGAGGTTGAATAATAAATAAAACAAAAACACTCAGTTAAGAAGAATACCTCTTCAAAAAAACTCTTAAGGTTTACACCAAAATCATTCCTAGATTGGTTTTATGATAGAAAAAGGAATAAAGGATGTGTGTATTGAATTTATTATGGTATTTGAGTTTATATATTCTGAACCAAAATTATTTTTATATGTTAATAGTGGAGGAGATGGTGTTTCCTTTTATAAGTGGGGGAGAGGACACACTTAGAATTTTTGAAAATAAAAAGTGATACCCATGTTTTTAACATGCCATAAGGTTAAAAATATAAAATTATTGAAACATAGATTAGATAAAGTAGAAATATTTCTATAAAATATATTTTATACATTTTTAGTTCATTTTAACCCTTAAATTTTAACTTTAACCCCTAGTAAATATTGTTTTTACATTAACCACACTATTTTTTAATGTTTCACTATTCATTATGACTAAAAAATAAAATAAAATTCTTATATAATATATATTATTATGATTACAAATACTAATTATATTTTACTAAATTAAATTCACAGAAGTTTTATATTTTAATTTAAAATTAATCTCACAGATGTTATGAAAAAGTAGTTTTTCCAGAAATATATTTTTCTAGCATAATAAGATTTTATACTAAATCAATGACTAGTGATCATCATTATGTGAATTTAAATTAACAAACACATATAAATAGAAATATAATTTATAAACATAATTTTAAACATAACCATTATTAATTATTTTAATTAATTAAAAAGAAAAAAATATTATACACTTTAAATTAGTTTTCTCAAAAATGCGTTCTAAACCTTAAAACAAACTTATATTTAAATATTGTATAAAGATTATTAAAATGTAATTAACTATATAAAATTTAAATAAAGAATAATTATTTTAATTTAAAATAAATCCATATTATAATTTTACTTTTTAATTACATAATATATTTAAAATAACTGATAGCTTTACAAAAAATTGGTATTTTTCACTATTCACATAAAAATCAATATTTTCCAAAAAAACCCAAAATTTAACCATATATTAATTTTAATCTGCTGATTCATAAAATTATTTTTATTTTATAAAATATACTTTCTGAATTTTTTAGAAATTATTTATAATATTTGATCATAAAAATTAATAAAATTCATTTTTGATGAAACCATACTTTTTATGAATAAAATTAAATTACTAAAAAAATAGTGATTATTTAATAATAATTTACAAATATGTTTACTTTGAGAATGAAATTTATATATATATTTCCTAAATTAGTTAATCCTATTCATACCTCCAAATTTAATTTTTATGTTTTAACAGTCATATATTTCATGGGTCATTTTAGCTCAGTGTTTCATATCGTATATGATATTGAACATAATTTTATTCTTTGTAAAACATGTGGGATTCAAATATATCGACTTTATTATAAATGAAACCAATTATCATTTGCATAATATCATTTTTTATAATTCTTGAATTAAATTTCATTAAAAAGCGTTAAAAAATTAAACCCATATACTAAATATTTCCTCATCCATTTTTGGAACTGTGTCCTTATATATCCCTTAATATAGAATGGGAAAACTCTAATTTTAATTCTTCCTCACTCAACCCTCTTAACAGTATTTATTGCATGACACAATAAAAATACCTAATGATGTCAAGTGAGTCTTCAACATGTAGTCCATTTTATAATGGAATCATATAAAAATATTATGCTTAATTTCATAATTTTTGAGAATTAGGGGGTTCCCTTATACAATATGGATCACTAAATCCATAATGTCTACTCTCTTTTCCAATGAATTCCTAGGTTTAGGTTGGATATTATTGATATTTTAATTATTATTCAAAATTTTCAGATGATCTTCTACTTTTTTCCATATGTTCTAGTTAAGAGTACCTAAGTGTTTAATAATTTCTGGGATAAAGGAATCTAAAATTTCACAACAATACCTCATGGACATACACACAATGAGTTTTTATATTGTTTTGTGTAAACTGAATTTTTTGGACAACTGTTTTCAAGAATTGGTCTCATTTTCCTTCCCTGAAAAATATGACAAAATTTTGATTGGGATATCATTGAATCTATATAAAAATTATTTTTATTATTCTTATTGCAACCTTACACAGTTAGTAGTAGGATTTTATCCAAAAGATAACGAAAATTGTGTATTTGTGTGACTAAAGAAAATATCACTTAGGGAAATTTAATAAATAAAGCATAAAACTATTGGTGTAATAGAAAGTGTGAACTAAAAACACATCTATAATGGGTGATTGATTTATTAACAAGTTGAATGAAGGAAAAAAATGAAATAATTTTTTTATTACGCAAGGAATTGGATTGGATTGTTTTGAAAATATTTTCTATCATTCGTAATTCAAGAACTTCATCAGTATCGAAAGAAAAAAAGTTAAACTTTTTAATCTGGTAGTAAACCTTATTTTGATTCAATTAAATGGTTTCTAAACTATTAACTAAAATATATATAATATAATTTAATCAATGGTAATTATAATCAATTTTCTATTTATCATAATGTTCTTCTATTAGATTTTATTAAATATTGATTATATAGTCTTTATTTAATTCAATCAAAAGAAATTTTCATTATTCCTTGATGTTTTGAAAATATATCACATAAAAATTGATGAGGAAATATTTAGTAGTTAAATCATTGATGAATTATTATATTATACTTCCACAATTGCTTTCCCCAAAATTTTTGTCCTATAACCATTCTTGAATTAGAAAAAATAATTAATCCTATTGGAATAGATCAAATAACTTTTCTTCTGGATCTAATTACCGTTTCCTACTACATGCATTGATCATACTAATCTATCTCACCTTCTCTATTTCTCATCTCAGAATCTATTCCTCCCAAAAATTCTTAGTACCCCCTCTCAAATGACTCTCTCTTCTATATTTTTATTCTTCCTCCCAATCCCCAACTTACTACACTACCTCAGTTTTAAAAATTGATGAGCCTATCATCACTGAAGTTATTAAATCACTAAGGCCTTCTTTCACTTACCTATTTAACTTAATAAAACCCTCTAAATTGTTCTTCCACTTGGAAGGACAATTAATTGTCTAATTAACACCACATCCTTTCTTGCATGATGTCAACATTTATTGGACCTCATCATTCTTCTTGAGTTTAAATTAATATTACTCCCAATCAATTATATTGAGAATTTCTAAGACTAAAGACCACAATTGAAGTCATAAGCTAATAATATCAAGGATTTCCTACTACAATCACACAACCCCATGCTAAAAATTGAAATAAAATTCTTCTAAGTTTCATCAGTTAGTATGAAACTCATCTTCAGATCATCTTGTATGTAAAATTCCATTACCTTTTATGAGATACTTCTTGACTCGAGTTTTGTTTCCTAATTTTTATGTGTGTGTTTTGATACTTTTGTGGTTGAAGTGTTTTTTCAGGTAAAATGACCTAATATATTTAGATGTATGTTTTTTAGAGTTAATAGAGCATGATTATAAGTGTTTCAGAAAGAGATACACTACAGTGCATGAGATACAACATGGATAGTCCAAGTTTTACTATAGAACATATGGCTACACCATAGGGGATATTGAGGTAGGTTTTAATAGATACTTTTATTTTCAGTATAGTTGTTCCATAGAGTGCTGGATGCACCTTGGAGACCTAACTAGTAAATTTTAGTGCTAATACCTTTTTGGGCATAATTACAGCATGGTACCTATGCTCACTATAGCCTTACCTCAAGTGAAATAGATATTAGTGTGATATGTGACATGTTTTTATGAGGCTGGTTGACTAGGATTAAATATGGCATAGTTTGAGGAGGATGCTCTGTGGTCTAGCAATTTTTAGACTTTTTACATTGTGGGCATGGAGTTTGTGGCATAGTCTGTGTTTTCACATAGTTAAAATACCTAATTTTTTATAATTATATCTATCTCTATATCTACTCTCATTTCAATTTTTGGCTCTTAAAGGCTCCCTAGAGGCATTTAAAAACCTCAAAACTCAATTATTGGATCAAATATTAGGTGGAAACATTTGATTCCACTTCGATATGTGATCTCTCCTGATTTCAAATTCCACTCATTTATTATATTATCTATTTTGAGAGTGAAGAATCATAATACTGATAATGGATTAGATGAATTTTTTATGGATGTTTTTAGAGGGAATTCCACTTGATCTTCTACACCTTCAACTCTCCGTTGGCATTCCCATTTCAGGTGTTTGATCTGTTGATCATGATAAAGATAGGTGGTTTCATTGTGTTTATTACACAAAAATTAAACCTCGTTTTCTGGATTTATTAAAAGTTAATTTAAATCTTATTTTCTATACTTTTATTTAAATAGGATTTTATGTATTACATTAAAGTCACATGTTTATAAAATAAAACCCCTTTTGGGTGGTTTTGATACATGGAATGATTTTGGAAAAGATGAATTATAATGTAAATAATTTGAGAAAATTATTTTCATATATTTTAGAAAAAATATCATTAAATTATTGATGATTTAGAAAAGGAATGAATTTGATGAAAATTGATTATGTAGTTTTGGAATGAAAAGGCATATTGAAAAAAGATACTAGGAAATTGAAATGCGAAGGATGAAATGATTTTAAATGATTGATTTTCATATGTTTTATTTGAAGAACATGTATCTTGGGTATTTAGTGGTAATTAAGACAAGAAAAATAGGATATTATCACTAGTATGAGATTGATGAGGAAGATATTAACATAAAATTACTACGACATGATTTTTGCCCCGTTGGAGAGTTGAGTCTCAATGGACTATGTTATTGGAACTGTACACACATTGAGCCTAGATTATTTATGATCTATAATAGTATCCTATTACTATAAAACTAACATACTATAGGTATTGTGACATGGTTCTATGATATACTTAATTTGATAATTATAATCCATTTATTTATGGAACTATTTTATTTGTGCCACCTATTTTATATAAATGAATTACATAAAATGATTATTTAAGATTGATTTGATGTATATTCAATATTTTTATTATAAAACAATGTTTTGTTGAAAATGTTTAATCTTTATGACATGAATTAATATATTTAAATTGAAATCATGTTTTGTTTAATTGTTATGGAATTGATTATAGAACACTTGGTGAGACCCTACTATGATGTTTATCTCACACCCTACCTTTGCCTTCAGGGGTTTGTAGATTATATTATTTTAGATACAAGAAAATAAAAAGTTAAAACATAATGTGGTGGATTTTCTTGATTCTTGAGACCTATAGAGATGGAGGTGAATGGTGGAGATGTGATCCACTTGTTACATGGGTTTATCTGTGTGTTTTATCTTGTAAAACATGGGGTCTCTTGAGGTTGTACTATTTGGGTACTATTTTACCTTCTTGTTTTTGGTACTATCTCTCATTGGCGTGTTTATCATACTGAAATATATCATTTATCTTCTATATTATTAGGGAAGACTCATTACCTCATGATTATTATATGATTCTAGATACTAGTCTAAAACTCATGGGGATTGGGAATGCCCTTCAGGCCGTGTTAGGGCCAACTTGGGTATTAGGGTACCATGATATCTAGGATGGTTCATGTAAAAGTCATATCAAATGTCCAGGATAGGTTTTTAACCATTATTTAATGTCAGTATATAGTTGGGTTGTCCAAGTATATAGGAATTAGGTTTGATGAGACTTAGGAGGCTGTTGCAAGTGAGTGTCTGACCAACCCTCATCCTGACAAGCCTTATGTCACCATGAGTGTTTGGGAAAATTATCATTGAGTAATGGTTTGATCATGTTTCTAAACTATTCCATACTTCTGATCTAAGTGTGTTGAAAAATAAATATTTAATTATATTTTCTGTAATTTATATTCCTATGAATTTTATTTGAGTTGATGATCTATTTATCCTTACTCATAATTTTAATGTTGTTTTTTGATGTTGTGTAGCATCATTCACACAAGGAGATGTTTGAATAGGTCATATGAGGATTTTTTTGGTGAACCATAATAGTAGAATCCTATGGTCTACTAGAATCTCATCAATATAGTATCATGGGTTGTCCAATCTTTGGGATAGAAACCTACACTCCTTCCCATTCGAGCTCCAGTTATGGAACCTAGAAGGGATGAATCAAGAGATTCTGATAAATAGATTCTTAATCAAAAACCAAATTTTTCCAAGGTTTTAATGTCCCTCAAGAGATAGAGTATTGGTTGTAAATGATCAGGATACTTTTTTAATTCATGAAAAATATTGATTCGATAAAGGTAAAGTGTGCTACCTTTAAGATGGAAAACCTAGCAGGAGATTGTGGTATTTGATGGTGATAGAAAAGAAGCATGATATCTTAGAGTGGAAATACTTTAGGTTAATTTTCAAGAATCAGTTCTATCCATATTTGACAGTATTGGAAATGTCTATACAGTCTCTCAACCTCTAGTAGTGTGATAGGACTATAACACAATATGTGAATTGGTTGGCTGAGATTGTCTAGTTTTCTCCTAATGTGGTGAATAATGAAAATCTAAAGGCTCAAAGGTCATATATGGGTCTTTATAATGATATTTAAATATATATTTTCTTTCTAAAGTTCACTTCTAATGCCGATGTGATGGATAGAGCATTTATGGTTGAGTCTAACCTGGAAAGTAAGTCATATTTGATGGGAGTTCCTTTTTATCCTAGTGGAAGTTTAGTGAGTTAATTTAAAGTAAAGAGGAAGAATGATGGACCCTGTGGTGGTAATTGATAGTAGGAATTGACCAAAACTTCTGTAGTTCCTGGAAGTGTCCCTTTAAATTACTTTATGTGTGGGAAGATTACGAATTCAAGGCATGTTTTAAATGTGGAACCCAAAATATTTATTTCATGCAGCTAATCAACCCACCTATAGAAGTTATAACATTTATATTATTCTTCGCATAGTGTAATAGGCTCACAACACCCAAAGGAACTATAGTGAAATCTAATGCTTTAGGAACTAAGGGGTTCTAGCTATAGGCATTTGGATGAACGATTTTTTTACACAGTGGAAGAGTCTCTGGAGGAAGCTTATGTGGGTCCAATGACTGTGAGAGGTACCATAATTATAGAACTATTTTTAGTGACTATTTTATTTGATAATGGTTCATCATATTATTATATATAAACCAGTGATTTAAATTTTTTGAGTTTTCTAATATAGATTTTATCTTATGTGATGGAAATTATAATGCTCCTTAGAACTAAAAGATTAGGTTCTTCATTATCCTTCTTATGTTTTCTCTTTATTATAGATTGATTTTACTTGGAGTTTCTTGGTTCTTGACTTGAAACCTATTAATGTTATTTTTAGGATGTATTGGATGATTTATCATAAGTCTCAACTTTATTATTACATTTATCAAGTCTTCTTTACTGTGGCCAATGGGGTGTGCCATGTTTTTAGAGAGAATGAGACCTAAGGTCAAGTAGATTTGTGCCTCCTTTTTCAAATTTGGGAAGGGCAGTATCAATGTATGATTTTGAACTAGAATGGAAATATTTGAGTTATGATCTCCCTCTAGTTTTTGAGTCTCCCAATGTTTTTTCTTTGTGATATATCTGGATTTTAATTGGTATGAGAGGAGGTGTTTTTATCGATCTAGTACCTAGTACTCAGCCAATATATATATTCCTTCTTACCATATCCAACTAGAAGATATGAAGGATTACAAATATCATTTAGAAAATTTTCTAGAAAAGGATTTATATTCATGAGTGTGTCACCATGGGTGGAATATATTCTATTTTTGAATAAAGTTAATGGCATAGTTCACACATATATTGATTATTAGAAACTAAATCAAGCTATGGTAAGAAAAAATTATATGTTACCATGGATTTATGATCTATTTGAATATATGAAAGGGGTGAAGTGGTTCACAAAGATCCATAAGCGATATAATTATCACCAATTGAGAATAAAATAATCTGACATTTAAAAGATAACCTTTACGAGTATGTATGACCATTATGATTATATTGTTATTCTATTTATTTAGAATAATGATCCTATAGTTTTCTTCAATTTAATGAAAATGATATTTCATTATCACCTTGACTCTTTCCAGGTGGTATTAGATGATGACATCCTAGTTTAATCTCAAATCGAGGACCATTTGAGTTATTTGACATTAGTTTTAGAAACCATGATAAATAATTGAATTTATGTGAATCATTCAAGATGTATTTTTTTTCAAGAAGTGAACTTCTTGAGACATGTGGTATCATAACATTGTATTTAAATTGATCTTGAGTTCACCTATAAAAATATTTACTATTATACTATTATAATGGTTCCTTTTTAGGCCTTTTATGGAGTAAATTTTATTTATTGATTGTGTTGGTCAAATATTTGTGAAAGGTTCTTGGATGGATCGAGTTTGGTTCAAGAGACAACGATAAGGGTTCAGTTGATTCATTAGTGGATTTTGATGACACAAAGACAGAATAAATTTTATGTTGATCATCATTTAAAACCCTTGGAGTTTTTTTGGTGATCAGATGTTATTAATATTTTTACCTTGGTTGGGTCACCGATGTCTGGGAAAATAGTGGAAGCTTTCTCAAAGGTATGTGGGTCCTTTCGAGACTGACGAGTGAGTGGGGAAAGTTCATAACTATTTGGTACTTCCACTATAGTTGACATTGATACTTTCATGTTTCATATATCACAAATTCAAAATTATATTTCTGACCTTTACCATGTGCTCAGATGTGAGCATCTTGATTTTGATCCTAATTTATCTATGACTAAATAGCCAGATAGGATTTTTGATTTTGAGACAAAGGTCCTTCCTGGGATGATGATACCTTTAGTCCATGTGCTATGGAAACATGGTTTTTATTCACATGATATGTGTGTGCATAAGGAACTGGTGAGAGAGTAGTGTCCTCATATCTTTGATATGAAAAATTATTGAAAAGATTTTTGGGGGAACAAAGTGTTTTTGTGGGGATATTGTAAAAGTATGTTACCTTTTATCAGGTACATTTTGAATCTTGTTTTGTTTCCCATTTTTGGGGGTATGTTTGGGTAATTTTTAGGATAGTGGGATTTTATTAGTGAAAATGAACTAATGTTTAGGGAAGTATGTTTTTTGGAATCAGTGGAGTCTAGGTATAAATGTGTTAGTAGGTGTTGTGCTGTGCTCTATGGGTTGTAACATGGAGAGTCCAAGTTATACCATGGGCCATTTAGCTACAATGTAAGGGATCCTTGAATCTAGTTTGTATAGATAATTCCATTTTTGGTATGGATGTTTAGTGGAGTTTTGGATTTCCCCTGGTGCCCTAGCTTGATCATTTTGGTGCTACTACCTATTTGGGAATAACTATAGTGTGGTTCCTATGATATGTTTCAGCCTTACCCTGAGTGAAGTAGATCTGGGTGAGAATTTCAATGTATTATTTGGAGGATAGTTGTAAATCCCCAAGAGTTTATAAATATTTTTTTTTTCAAAATTAATTAAATTTATTTTATTTTTCTATTATTTTCTTTATATGAAACACTGATTTTATCATACATTACATGAAATATTGAGTTTAAATGAACTATGACATAATATTAAAATATTACTATTTAATATAATAGTTATCGTGTAGCCATTGGAATGATGGGTATAAATAAGATTAAATAAATTATGAAAATATATGGTTTACACCTATATAAAAATTTAATTCTTTAGTTACTGATTCATTAGAAAAAATAAAAAAAATGAAAATAAAGAAATAATTTTCTGAAAACCATTTTTATGCACCAAAATACATTTAATATCAATAAATAAAATAAATCACTTATAGTGAATGATTTTAAGGAAATTTATATATTATATATTAAATAATTTTTTTTCAAAATTCATCCTATAGTTTTTTAAGGAATGAGGTAAGAATAAACCCAATTTTATACTTAAAACTTCATTATTCTGAAAAATAGTATAGTCACTTTTACACACTTATTTTAAAATTATATTTTACAATTTTAGAAAATGAATTTAAAAAATTGAACTTAATTTTTGAAATCATAATTTCAAAATTATCCCCGGTATAATTTTTGTAGAATATTCTTAATGCATAAATTTTTCAATAAATAGTAAAAAATACTTGTTCTTATTAAGAATTATCATTTCATTTAGAGAATTTAATAAAAAAAATTAAGATGGTTTTAAAAGTAATATTAGATCAATTATATATTCATCAATCTAATTTAGGTAGTTTCAATTAACTTCTCATTTAATTTTGATACGAAAAATTTTAAACCATTATGGATCTTCTCTTCAGAAAACCAAATTTCTATCACGTTAACGGGTTTAATTTTAAATTAAAATTTGACAGTTTTATAAATTCAGTTTATAAAAATGGATCCCATATTTGGAATCAAAATAATTAATAATATCTAATGATGTAAATTTAATTTTTGACCATAATGAACACTAAAAAACATGGGTACATCATTTTCTTTTAAAAAATTACAAGTGTGATACTCACCTCCCTTATAAAGGGTCACCCTATCTCATTAACTTTTCACATATAAAAAATCATAGTTCTATTATAGTAATCCTTTGGGTTAAACCTATATAGGGTGTCTGAATAAGAGGTAATATTTTAAACTATGCATTTTTTTTACGTCTTCTTCTAACTCCTTTAAATATTATTCATTTATTATGATATAATAAAAATAGAATCTATCATATAGTTATATGTTATATTGTTAATGGAATAAATTATATCCATATGCTCTTCTATCAAATGGTAAATTAGTTTTTCGATCATGTGTACAAAAGACTACCACCTCATGAGTCGATGTTATTCATTTTCCACCACCACCTCTCAAAAATTGATATAATGATGGATTTAATGTTTATAAATGATATTTATGATATTATTATATAAATTTAATTATAATACCACATAAAATTTTGTTCGAAATAAAACATTGGAACAAATAACATCACTTGTGTGTTTAGAGGACCGTCGCCTCATGAGTTGATGTGATGTGTATTTTATTTATGTTTTACTTGGATGATAATAAGGACTGATTAAATTATTATATATGATATTTTTAAGATAATTATTCTAATAGAATGATGATATCAGATATAAATTATTAATGATTTACTCAGTGTGGGATACGATAACATCGTTTATGTGTACGATAGATTATCTTCTCACAAAGAGATGTGATTTTTTTCACTAACGCTTTTCATGGAAGGTAATAAAAACAACTTTAATGAATATATGTGATATATAATACATAATAATGAATTTATAAAGGTGAATTTATATTTACCTTATTTTCATTCCTTTCATTGAGAAAATGGAAACATCATTCATGCGTACGTACGACCTACCGTCTCCATTAATACTGTATTTAATTTTCTATCTAATAATTTTATCAATTAATATAAATACATACATAAATAATATAAATAAAATTTATATAATGGTTAAAATTCAGGATATTACAGAACTCTGATAAAATTAAAAGAACCAAAAAATAAAAAATAAAGAAAATAAATAAAAAACAAATCAGTTATTTCCCGAAATGTGATTTTAAAATGGAATTGTTAATAAACAGGTAATAAAAAGGTCATAAGTAAATAATATACGGTATGTTATATATAAGTATGGTTATATAGTATATTTATATCGAACTTATATTTATTATAAAAGATGTTCAAACATGTAAGGGGGAAGTCGGGATGTAAGGTAAGAGATTTCCAGTCTCTCTTTTTTAGGAGACATATGCCATATTCACCACTCGTTTCTTTTTTTGGGTGTATATACTACCCCTTTGAAACTTTATATCATGAATATACTTATTTTAATGTTATTTAAAGTTTAATTTATTATTATTCTTTAATTTAGTATATTATTTTAAGGATTCCGAAGTGGTAAGGTATTTTTGTCTCAATTTGTATTCTTTGGGACATATATTATGTTATGCACCTATATTATTTTATAGGATGCATATACAACCCCTTTGACATTTAATATCACGAATTTATTTATTCTCATGATATTATTACTATCATTTAATTTTATTATTTCATAGGGATTACTATTCAATGTTATAAAGTGGTAAGTGCTTTATGTTACAATTTCATAATTTATCAGGATTGTTGTGATTAGGATTAAAATAATGGAATAATATGATATATATCTCATGAAACACATGTATTTTCTTCAACTCATGTCATTTCTAGGGAATAGATTTCTCCCTTTAACTTTCCTCTCCTAAATGATTAAAGATACCAAAAGATTTTTTTAAGGAAAATCTTCTTTATTCATCTATTAGCTCGAACACCCTTTTTTTCCATATCCATGTTTAAAAAAAATGTTTTAAAAAATGTTTTAATATTATAAAAAGGATTTATTAAATACATTTTCACCCATGTTTTAATTTTATATAATGTGATTTAAAATGAATATTTTGGTCATTTTCTAAATAAGGCTCCTTTATATTTTATTGAAAACATAAAAGGAATATTTATTTTAACATTTATAGAATGAATATAATTTCCTACCGTTATAACCACCTAATGTATTAAAGATTAATTTATAATTTCAAAAGGTTATTTTCAAAAAAAAAATTAAAATTTTCATTGTTTAAAAATAATGTTTTTTAAAGTGGAAATGATATTTTTCTCAACAAATGTTTAAAATGATTTTTAAATATTTATTAGTTTCCAAGTTTATTTTCAAATAAAATGATATTGAAAATGATATATGTTTTAAAAGGTGATTTTCAATTTTGAAAGGTCATTGTCCATAAGAAATGTTCGAAGAGGTATTTCAAAATAATTTTCTATCTAATATAACATCATTTAATTTTACTTATTCTTTATTAGGGATATGATCTATGAGTACCATTATTAATAAATCTTTGAATGATTTATGTTTATAATTAAGATATTTTTATAAAACTCATTTATCTTCCATGGGTTATACCATGATAAAATTCTTATAAAACCCACTTATTTTTCAATGGGTTATACTAGATAAAAATATGAAATTGTTATAAAACCTATTAATTTTCCATTGGTATGCTATGGTGACATGTTTATGAAACCGATTTCTATTCATGGGTTCTTATATTATGAATGTTTTATGATCTTGTAGAACATTTAAGTATTATTTTCATTATGTGTTGGGTGGGTCCTATATCTCTATCAAATTCATTAGCTAAATACTGAAATATAATGAGAAAAAGATGATTGGAATGGGGAGTGAACCTAGTTTAATAAGGGACTTTGTGCAGTATGATATTCATGAGAGTGAACCTCGAAATCTAAGATATTTTAGGTAGTGAAACCATTATACTATGATAGCCTTAGAAATAAGACTTTACTATTGAGGAAATTATTTTTTAATTATTATTTGTATTCCATGATTCCATGTATTATGTTAATGTTATTTTCTCATGGATCATGTTCTTTGATTTATTTATGATTAATGACTTATCAATTTTCAATATTCATGCCATGACTCAATATTTTGATATTTGATATATATGGTATTGTTTTCATATATTATTCTCATGTTTTCATAACCTTATGGTCACATTATGTCTACTTATTTCCTTTGTTTACCCTTAATAAGAATATGAGATCACCCTTTATTATGTTTATTTTTGATAGTTATTACGTGTGATATGTCTAAGAAGGATTATAGTTATTAGGAACATTGTGGGAGACAATGTATAATTCTTATAAATCAGTTGTTTATGTTTCCTCGATTTTAAAGGAACTATACCTTTACCATCCCTAGGAATGTGTTTTTGTAATGTAATGAATATTTATATAAAAATATTTAATATATGTGTATAAAAAGCCTTGGTTTTTATAGTTAATATCAAATAATAGGTTTTTATAACCTTTGGAAACTAGGATATGAAAAATTATGTGATAACCCTTAGGATAATCCTAAGTATATAAGAATTTACTATGTTATGGTAAAGGAAGGAGTGTGATTTTACTTTTAATGGATACATGTCAAGACACTACAAGTGGATTTGGTTCTAAGAAACACGTACAGAGGGGTAAAACTCTGCCAAAGGTGTATCTGGATTGACTTGAGTGTTAATTATTATTTTTAACAATATAGTATATGTTATCATTGATAGAGTTTAAATGTTTTTTGTATTTTTGTAATATATTAAATAATATATGGTTTTATTTAAGGAATGAGAAAGAATATATGTTTTCATTGAGGTTTTATGGTAATTTTAGTAATTAGCATGCATTATGATAATATATGTCCAAGGTATTCGCATATTTGGTATGTGATTATTAAGATCAACTTATTTGTATTTGGGGGATTAATGTTAAGTTGATTTTGGAAAATTCATTGATCTTATTGATAAATATTTAATTTTTAAAGGTTTATATTTTTAACCATTTATGGAATGGTTTAAGTTGAAATTTTTATAATTTTCTATAGATTTATGTATTAATTCACTATCTGAATATTTATGCATATTTCATAACTTATGATAACTATTTTGTTATGATGATAACTATAGATAAAAGGAATAAATTATCATTCTATTAGGAATACTGTGATCCATTAATGATTCAAGAATAAAAAAATTATCTTTATTTATTAGAGTAAGAGATGAAGTGGAAATTGATTGAATCACAACCAAAAGCTGAAATTGTGTTTATGATACAAAGAAAATATAATCCTTAGGAATATTAGTCACTTTGAAATTATTAATCATATTTAGAAGGTATCCTTTTAATTTTTTCTTCCACAGAACCTCTCTAAAGTCCATGATGTGTTCTATGTATCCATCCTAAGGAACTATATACCCAATCCTTCACATGTAATAAACATAGAGGTCCTACTGCTAAATAAAGATATTTCTTATAGGGAACAATAAGTGGATATTTTGGATCATAAAGGGAAAGTTCTAATAAATGAGACCACATGCTCGATCAAAGTTTTGTGGAAAAACTATCAGTTTGAGGAAGATATGTGGGAACCTAAATATGTAATGAGGCAGAAGTATCCATAGTTTTTTATGACAAAGTGATGAAATTTTGAGGAATAAAATCATTTTAAGGTGGGTATAATGTAACAACCTGAGATTTTATGAATATATATATTTTTTCAAATTAATTATGTTTTTATATATTTGATAGTTTTCAATATATTCAACACATATTTTGTCTTATGTTTCAAGAAACATCGAGTTTATCTTTCATCGCATGCAATACTAAGTTTAAACGAAAAATGACATACTATTAACATATTATTATTTAATATGATTGTTATCATATAACCATTGAAATGAAGAGTATGAATAGGATTAAATAAATTATGAAAACATATGGTTTGAACCTATATATAAAATTAATTCTTTTTCACTAATTAATTTAGGAATGAAAATAAAAACCATTTTAAAATATAGGAAATAATTTTCTTAAAAACTATTTTTATGCTCACAAATGTGTTTTGTATCATTAAATTTAATAAATCACTTTTGGTGAATTAATTTAAAAACCATTATATATTATATATTAAATATAATGTTTTAACATTCATATTATGTTTTTTAAGAATGAGATAAAAATAAATCAAATTTTATGATTAAAACTGTATTTTTATAAAAAATAGTTTCGTCGAATTTTCTGCACTTATTTTAAAATTAATTATTGAAAAATTTTAAAATATTATTTTTTAAAATTAAATTAATTTTGGGAATCATAATTTCATAATTATCTTAGGGTAAATTTTTGAGAATACTATGAAAGGATAATTTCATTTAATGAATAGTGAAAAATATTGTATTTTTTAAGAATTCTATTTTCATTTAAAGAATTAAAAAAAATAAAAATTGTTTTAATATGGTTTTAAATGATAAATGAGTGAAATTTTATATTTATTAATATTTTTTTTCATTGTAATAAATATCATATTGAAATTTTAAATGAAAATTTTTAAATTTTTTGATGATTTTCTTTTTGGAAAATCAAATTTTCATCGCGTATGTGGGTTTAATTTTAAATTAAAATTTTAAAATTTTGTGAATTGAACTTAAAATAATGGATTAAATATGTGAAATTATAATAATTAAAAATATATTATGTGGTAGACTTAATTTTATACCTTAATGAATAGTAAAAAAATAAAATTAATTACCCAGATTAAATTTAAAACATTTTTACGAGGGGATTAACAAAAAATATAATGTTTATAATGACCTAAAATATTTCTAAAATCTATTTGTATCCATATTAATACCTTATATTGTCTAATTATTGAGAATAGTTTATTGTGGAGCCTTGTATCATGTGAAAAGAATGAGTAAAACTTTTTCTTTTCCAAATTTACAAGTACGCCACTCACCTCACTTATTAAAGTTTACCACTATATTATTCTATTTACACTTCCAAAACCATTTGATTTAGAAAATACTTACCCAATTATCTTTATTAAATCTCTAACCACATCATAGAGACCTTTTTGTGATCATAAATTTAATTTAGAATGTATTTTGGTTAAACCAAAATAGGTTTTCTGTACAAGAGGTAAAGTTTTATACAATTAATTTTTATATTACTTTATCTTACAACTCCTTGAAATATTCTTAAATTAAGATTATATAATAAATTAAATATATTAAATATAATGAGATATAATTTTTTTAATTTAATTTCTTATATCTATCTACACTTCCATCAAATGAGAAACAAATTTTTCAATTATGTGTACAACAGACTACCACCTCGTGAGCCAGTGTTATTCGTTTTCCATAACCACATTTCATGGTAATATATAATGATGAATTTAATGTTTATAAATGATATTTATAATATTATTATAATTATTTAATTATAATACTACATCCAAATTCTTACATTTTGACTCGTTGGAAAATAATGATGTCACATGTGTGTACGGGGGACTACCACATCACGAATCAATGTGATATATTTTTCATTTATGTTTTACTTGTATAAAAAATATTTATATATTTAATGAATATAAATTATATTTTTAACACAATTTTTTTAGTTATGATATCACATATACCTTCTTAATTTCCATTCTATGATGGATTTGACAACATCATTCGTGTGTACGGTGGACTGCCACCTTGCAAAGCGAGGTGATTTGTTTTTCAATAATACATTGGATAAAAAGTAATAAGGATAAATTTACTAAATATATGTGATATATATAAAATCATAATATATATATATATATAATGGTGAATTATTATTTATATCTATTTAATTTCATTATTTGGGAAAATGTAAACATTGATTATGTGTACACACGGCCTACCATCTCAATGAATGGTGTATTTCATTTTCTATATCTAAATTTTATGGATTAATATAAATATATATATACCGAATATATATTATATTTATATATTTTTCAAAAAAAATTATATGATGAAAACAAGATCAAAGTAATATTACAGAATATAAAAAATCAAAATATACATGAAAAACAAAGCAGTTATTGCCCAAAATGTGATTTTAGCATGGAACTATTAATAAATAGGTAATAAAAGGTAAAATGTAAATAAAATATGGGTTGATATTTATATATATATAATTAAAATAAATTAATATATTTATAATAAAATTATATTTATTGTAAAGATGTTTATAAGATGTAATAATAAATTCTGAACTTAAGGTAAGGGATTTATATTATATCTTTTATTTCTAGGAGACATATATAATATTAACCAAATAAATATTTTTTACGGTGTATATAATACCCATTTGAATATTTATTTCATGAATATAATTATTTTTATGATACATAATGTTTAATTTAATATTACTGTTTAATTAGGCTAATAATTTGAAAGTTTATAAAGTGATAATAGATTTTAGTTTCAATCTGTCTTCTTTGGGAGATATGTTATGTTATGCACCAATATTATTTTATAAGGTGTATATACAACCCATTAAACATTTAATGTCATGAATTTATTTACTATAAAGGTTCATGTACCGAATGAATTCAGCCCTAAAAATTATTGATGAAAATAAACAGTACAAAGACACAGACCAACCATCAAATGGCCCACAAAGCACCATCAAAAAGAGAAGTGGCAACAAACCACCCAATCACACAAATCTAAAAAGCCCAATAATTATTTATTGTAATGATATTATAATTATAATTTAATTTTATTCTTTCATGGGGCTTATGATTCAAAGTTACCAAAATGGTAAGGGTTTTACGTTACAATCTTATCATTTATCGAGATTGCTTATGATTATGCTTCCAATGATGAAATATTGTGATATATATCTCAAGAAACTCATGTATTTTCTTATCATCTGGTAATTTTTGGATAATACATGTTTCCTTTCATTTTTATCTCTTAAATTATTGAAGAGGAAAAATGATTATTTTTTAAGAAAAATCCCCATTATTTTTCTCTTCGGTTGAAAACCCTTTTCTTTCTATTTCCATGTTTTTTAAAAATGTTTTCAAAAATGTTTTTAAATTCCACAATATATTTATTAAGGACAATTTTACCCATTTTTTAATTTTTACAAAGTGTTTTAAAAGAAATAATCATATCATTTTCCAAATAATTTCCATTTGGCTATTATCAAAAACATGAAATGAATATGTATTATAACGTGTACAACATGAATTGAATTTTTCACCCACATGATGACATAATGTTTTAAATATTAATTTAAATGTTTTGAAGGTTATTTTCAATGAAATTTATTTTTAATTTTTTTTATGCTTTTTAATTTTTTCCATTGGAAAGGATATTTTTCTTAAGGAATGTTTTAAATGATCTTTAAATATTTTGTTATAAGTTTAAAAGGTTATTTTAAAATAAAAGGATTTTAAAAATGTTATATGTTTTAAAAGTTGATTTTTAATGTTGAATGTTAATTTTCATCAATACATGATCCAAGTGATATTTCCAAATAATTTTCTATCTAATAAGACATCCTTTAATGTTACTTATTCATTACTAGGGATATGATCCAAGTATAACACTCTTATTCTTTATTTTAATGGTTTATGTTTATGATGAAAAGTTGTTTATGAAACCCATTTCTCTTCCATGTGTTACACCATTATAAAATTCTTATAAACCCAGTTTCTTTTTTACATGGGTTATGATATGATGAAATGATGAAATGATTATGATTTTTTTCTTTTCAATAGTTCATGATGTGATTTAATGTTTATTAAAACCATTCTTTTACATGGGTTCTAATATTATTAATATATTTTGATAGTTTGGCATAATTATGTATAATTTTTATTATGTGATGAGTGAGAGCTATATATCTCTATAACGCATTGGGTAATGATTGAAATATCATTAGATAAATAGTACTATAATGGGGAGTGAATGCAGTTTATTAAGAAAATTTTTTCACTAGGATATTTTGGGGAGTGAACCTTGACTACTATAATGGTTGGGGGAGTGAATATATTCCACTATTATAGCCTTGTAAATGAGCCTGTACTACTAAGGAAATGATATTTTATGCATATATGTATTCCACAATTCCATGTCTTATGTCAATGTTATGATATCATGGATCAAAGACTTTGATTTCTTTATGATTCAAGTCTTATAAACTTCCAATATTTATTCCATGACTCAATATTTTGATCTTCAATATGAATAGTATGGTTTTATATTCTATTCTCAGGTACTCAAACACTTATACTCACATTATGTTTACTTATTTCTCTTTTTTACCCTTTCTGAGCATTTAACCTCACCATTTCTTAGGATTATTTTCCTTGGGTTATGATCATAGGTATTATGTGAAATATTTATAATTAGGGTTCTAGTTATGAGTAACTATGTGGAAGATTATGTAGAAATATTATGAACTAGTTCTTCATGTTTCCATATTTCCAAAGGCAACATATCATTACACTACTGGAAATAGAGGATGTCCCAACGGTTTAGAACTGTTGGGAAAGGCTGGGGAACCGTTGGTATATGTTATACCAACGGTTCTGCCAACCGTAGGCAAGTAAGCCGTTGGGAAAAACCTTTCCCAACAGTTTACAGTGAACCGTTGGTATAGGCGGAGAAAAATACTAAAAAAGATTCCCAACAGTTGTCAAACCGTTGGCAAAACTCAGAACACTGTTTTTCCCAACGGTTTTCAAAAACCGTTGGGAAAAATCAATAGTTTTTCCCAACTCCCAAACCGTTGGGAAAACTAAATATACATTTGGATGAACTCTTTCCCAACGGTTCTAAACCGTTGGGAAAAGAGTTATTACCAACGGTTCAATGAACCATTGGTAAAAACATATTTTTAAGATTCTATGCCAACGGTTTAAAACCGTTGGCATACCCTAGGCTGCAAATTGCAGCAGCCTGCAATTTGCACAGCCCCTCTGTACATTAGCCACCTCTCCTCATCAGGCCTCATTCTCACCTCATTTTCGATCCAACTATTGTACCTGTAATAAACTAAAACATACATATACAATTACGAACAAATTCATACACATTTAACATATAATGGATCCTAAAACTATACACATCCATAATTAATTTACAATTCATAAACATACATAATTCATATATAATTCAATTTAAAATTTAGATGACAATTATATGTGGAATCCGATTGAGACGGGGATGATTGGTACACGTCACATATGAACCATGGATCGTTCTCCTAAAGCTTCAATGGAAACCGAATGCGTTTGGTCGGTTTTGCGTATGCCAGTTCTTTTCACTTATAATCCTACCCATTTTAAACAAAACAGATACAGTTAGAGCGGTGTTGGCCACACCGCGCCTCAGATTGAGTCGGGGATGACTCGTACACCTCACATATGACCCATGGATCGTTCTCCTAAAGTTTCAATAGAAACCGAATGCGTTTGGTCGGTTTTCCGTATGTACTTAAAATGATGTCCATTTTAATCAAAAGAGATCCACTTAGACTGATCCCGACCACACCGCGACTCGGATTGAGCCCGAGTGGGCTCTTACATGTCACATATGACTGATGGATCGTTGTGATAAATTATCAACAGATTCGGAATGCGTTTGGTCGGTTTTGCGTATTCCAGTTGTTCATTTCACTTATAATCCTGTCCATTTTAAACAAAAGATACACAGTTAGAACGGTGTCGGCCACACCGCTCCTCGGATTGAGGCGGGATTGACTCGTACACATCACATACGACCCATGGATCCTTGTGCTAAAGTATCGACACAGTCCGAATGCCTTTGGTCGGTTTTTCGTATGTCACTTATGATTTTCACTTAAAATGACGTCTTTTTGAAACAAAAGACCGACACTTTGAGTGGTGTCGGCCACACCACGTCTCTGATTGTGGCGGGGTTGATTCGTACACGTCACATATGACCCATGGATCGTTCTCCTAAAGTTTCAATGGAAACTGAATCCGTTTGCTCGTTTTTCCGTATGTACTTAAAATGGTGTTCATTTTAAACAAAAGAGATCCACTTAGACTTATCCCGGCCACACCGCGACTCGGATTTATCCCGGGTTGGCTCGTACACGTCACATATGACCCATGGATTATTGGGATAAATTATCAACAGATTCGGAATGCGTTTGGTCGGTTTTCCGTATGCCAGTTGATGCTTTTCACTTAAAATGACGTCCTTTTGAAACAAAAGACGGACACTTTGAGTGGTGCCGGCCACACCACGTCTCCGGATTGAGATGAAACCACCGTGCAACATTCTAATTATTATTCGTGATGTGTACGCGCAGACGGCACGTCAATCGGACGTGCCGTGTGCCCGCGGTGACCGACAACGCAGTTCTGGTGTCATAAACGGCCAAAACGGGCGTCCAACGGTCAAATTCATAGCGGACGACCTCAGATTGAGCTGAAACCACCAAGAAACATTCTAATTATTATTCGTGACGTGTACGCGCAGACGGCACGTCAATCGGACGTGCGGTTTGCCCGGTACGGCTCAATATTCTTGTTTTAAGTGATGCGCGTGCTTCGTAAACGCGCGTGAGGGGGGTCCAAACGGGCCGAACGATGTCGTAATGGCCTGAAATCAGACGACAAATATGGTTGAGTGATTTTTGAAGTGGTCGAGCAGACGGCACATCAATCGGACATGACCTGTGCCCGCGGTGGCCGAGAACGCAGTTCGGGTGTCATAAACGGCCAAAACGGGCGTTAAACGGTCAAATTCATAGCGGACGACCAGAGATTCACCTTAAACCACCGTGCAACATTCTAATTATTATTTTTGACGTGTACGCGCAGACGGCACGTCAATCGGACGTGCGGTTTGCCCGGTACGGCTCAATATTCGTGTTTTAAGTGATGCGCACGCTTCGAAACGCGCGTGAGGGGGGTCCAAACGGGCCAAACGATGTCGGAATGGCCTGAAATCAGACGAAAAATACGGGTGAGTGATTTATGAAGTGGTCGAGCAGACGACACGTCAATCGGACGTGTCGTGTGCCCGCGGTGACCGACAACGCAGTTATGGTGTCATAAACGGCCAAAACGGGCGTCCAACGGTCAAATTCATAGCGGACGACCACAGATTCACCCGAAACCACCGTGAAACATTCTAATTATTATTCGTGACGTGTACGCACAGACGGCACGTCAATCGGACATGCGGTTTGCACGGTACGACTCAATATTCGTGTTTTAAGTGATGTGCGCGCTTCGTAAACGCGCGTGAGGGGGGTCCAAACGGGCCGAACGATGTCGGAATGGCCTGAAATAAGACGACAAATACGGGTGGGTGATTTATGAAGTGGTCGAGCAGACGGAACGTCAATCGGACTTGTCGTGTGCCCGCGGTGACCGACAACGCAGTTATGGTGTCATAAACGGCCAAAACGGGCGTCCAACGGTCAAATTCATAGCGTACGACCTCGGATTGAGCTGAAACCACCGTGAAACATTCTAATTATTATCCGTGACGTGTACGCGCAGACGGAACGTCAATCGGACGTGCCGTGTGCCCGCGGTGACCGACAACGCAGTTATGGTGTCATAAACGGCCAAAACGGGCGTCCAACGGTCAAATTCATAGAGGACGACCATGGATTCACTCGAAACCCCCGTGACACATTCTAATTATTATTTGTGATGTGTACGCGCAGACGGCACGTCAATCGGACGTGCGGTTTGCCCGGTACGGCTCAATATTCTTGTTTTAAGTGATGCGCGCGCTTCGTAAACGCGCGTGAGGGGGGTCCAAACGGGCCGAACGATGTCGGAATGGCCTGAAATCAGACGACAAATACGGGTGAGTGATTTCTGAAGTGGTCGAGCAGACGAAACATCAATCGGACATGACCTGTGCCCGCGGTGACCGAGAACGCAGTTCGGAAGTCATAAACGGCCAAAACGGGCGTTAAACGGTCAAATTCATAGCGGACGACCAGATATTCACCCGAAACCACCGTGCAACATTCTAATTATTATTTGTGACGTGTACGTGCAGACGTAACGTCAATCGGACGTGCGGTTTGCCCGGTACGGCTCAATATTCGTGTTTTAAGTGATGCGCACGCTTCAAAACTCGCGTGAGGGGGGTCCAAACGGGCCGAACGATGTCGGAATGGCCTGAAATCAGACGACAAATACGGGTGAGTAATTTATGAAGTGGTCGAGCAGACGGCACGTCAATCGGACGTGCCGTGTGCCCGCGGTGACCGACAACGCAGTTATGGTGTCATAAACGGCCAAAACGGGCGTCCAATGGTCAAATTCATAGTGGACGACCACGGATTCACCCGAAACCACCGTGAAACATTCTAATTATTATTCGTGACGTGTACGCGCAGACGGCACGTCAATCGGACGTGCCGTGTGCCCGTGGTGACTGACAACGCAGTTATGGTGTCATAAATGGCCAAAACGGGCGTCCAACGGTCAAATTCATAGCGGAAGACCTCGGATTGAGCTGAAACCACCGATAAACATTCTAATTATTATTCGTGACGTGTACGCGCAGACGTAACGTCAATCGGACGTGCGGTTTGCCCGGTACGGCTCAATATTCTTGTTTTAAGTGATGCGCGCGCTTCGTAAACGCGCGTGAGGGGGGTCCAAACGGGCCGAACGATGTCAGAATGGCCTGAAATCAGACGCCAAATACGGGTGAGTGATTTATGAAGTGGTCGAGCAGACGACACATCAATCGGACATGACCTGTGCCCGCGTTGACCGAGAACGCAGTTCGGGTGTCATAAACGGCCAAAACGGGCGTTAAACGGTCAAATTCATAGCGGACGACCAGAGATTCACCCGAAACCACCGTGCAACATTCTAATTATTATTTTTGACGTGTACGCGTAGACGACACGTCAATCGGACGTGCGGTTTGCCCGGTACGGCTCAATATTCGTGTTTTAAGTGATGCGCACGCTTCGAAACGCGCGTGAGGGGGGTCCAAACGGGCTGAACGATGTCGGAATGGCCTGAAATCAGACGACAAATACGGGTGAGTGATTTATGAAGTGGTCGAGCAGACGACACGTCAATCGGACGTGCCGTGTGCCCGCGGTGACCGACAACGCAGTTATGGTGTCATAAACGGCCAAAACGGGCGTCCAACGGTCAAATTCATAGCGGACGACCACGGATTCACCCGAAACCACCGTGAAACATTCTAATTATTATTCGTGACGTGTACGCGCAGACGGCACGTCAATCGGACGTTTCGTGTGCCCGCGGTGACCGACAACGCAGTTATGGTGTCATAAACGGCCAAAACGGGCGTCCAACGGTCAAATTCATAGCGGACGACCACGGATTCACCCGAAACCACCGTGAAACATTCTAATTATTATTTGTGACGTGTAAGCGCAGACGGCACGTCAATCGGACGTGCGATTTGCCCGGTACGGCTCAATATTCTTGTTTTAAGTGGTGCGCGCGCTTCGTAAACGCGCGTGAGGGGGGTCCAAACGGGCCGAACGATGTCGGAATGACCTGAAATCAGATGACAAATACGGGTGAGTGATTTATGAAGTGGTCGAGCAGACGGCACATCAATCGGACATGACCTGTGCCCGCGGTGACCGAGAACGCAGTTCGGGTGTCATAAACGGCCAAAACGGGCGTTAAATGGTCAAATTCATAGCGGACGACCAGAGATTCACCCGAAACCACCGTGCAACATTCTAATTATTATTTGTGACGTGTACGCGCAGACGGAACGTCAATCGGACATGCGGTTTGCCCGGTACGGCTCAATATTCGTGTTTTAAGTGATGCGCACGCTTCGAAACGCGCGTGAGGGGGGTCCAAACGGGCCGAATGATGTCGGAATGGCCTGAAATCAGACGACAAATACGGGTGAGTGATTTATGAAGTGGTCGAGAAGACGGCACGTCAATCGGACGTGCCGTGTGCCCGCGGTGACCGACAACGCAATTATGGTGTCATAAACGGCCAAAACGGGCGTCCAACGGTCAAATTCATAGCGGACGACCACGGATTCACCCGAAACCACCGTGAAACATTATAATTATTATTCGTGACGTGTACGTGCAGACGGCACGTCAATCGGACGTGCGGTTTGCCCGGTACGGCTCAATATTCGTGTTTTAAGTGATGCGCACGCTTCGAAACGCGCGTGAGGGGGGTCCAAACGGGCCGAATGATGTCGGAATGGCCTGAAATCAGACGACAAATACGGGTGAGTGATTTATGAAGTGGTCGAGCAGACGACAAGTCAATCGGACGTGCCGTGTGCCCGCGGTGACCGACAACGCAGTTATGGTGTCATAAACGGCCAAAACGGGCGTCCAACGGTCAAATTCATAGCGGACGACCACGGATTCACCCGAAACCACCGTGAAACATTCTAATTATTATTCGTGACGTGTACGCGCAGACGACACGTCAATCGGACATGCGGTTTGCACGGTACGGCTCAATATTCGTGTTTTAAGTGATGCGCGCGCTTCGTAAACGCGCGTGAGGGGGGTCCAAACGGGCCGAACGATGTCGGAATGGCCTGAAATCAGAAGAAAAATACGGGTGAGTGATTTATGAAGTGGTCGAGCAGACGGCACGTCAATCGGACTTGTCGTGTGCCCGCGGTGACCGACAACGCAGTTATGGTGTCATAAACGGCCAAAACGGGCGTCCAACAGTCAAATTCATAGCGTACGACCTCGGATTGAGCTGAAACCACCGTGAAACATTCTAATTATTATCCGTGACGTGTACGCGCAGACGGCACGTCAATCGGACGTGCCGTGTGCCCGCGGTGACCGACAACGCAGTTATGGTGTCATAAACGGCCAAAACGGGTGTCCAACGGTCAAATTCATAGCGGACGACCACAGATTCACCCGAAACCACCGTGAAACATTCTAATTATTATTTGTGACATGTACGCGCAGACGGCACGTCAATCGGACGTGCGGTTTGCCCGGTACGGCTCAATATTCTTGTTTTAAGTGATGCGCGCGCTTCGTAAACGCGCGTGAGGGGGGTCCAAACGGGCCGAACGATGTCGGAATGGCCTGAAATCAGACGAAAAATACGGGTGAGTGATTTATGAAGTGGTCGAGCAGATGGAACATCAATCGGACATGACCTGTGCCCGCGGTGACCGAGAACGCAGTTCGGAAGTCATAAACGGCCAAAACGGGCGTTAAACGGTCAAAATTCCAGCTTTTTCATTTTATCGCTTTGTCGATATACTGGAGTCGTGGCAGCATCATTCAATTTTTTCACACTATCAATATCATCATTTTCACTAGATGCATCAGCTGTACTCATATCGAAGTCTTCTTGAGTCGAAATCCTTTCTTTTTCATGATGACGACTAAACGGAAACTGATCATCTAACAAATTCTCCATTCCAGTCTTTTCATTTCGATCATCACCAATTTGAGATTTCGTTTTCTCCCCATTTTGATACCACAGAAATTAGTTTGCTTGAAACCCATTTTTGGTTATGTGGTAGCTGACTTCTTCACGGCTCAACCAAGGTCTACCAACACAATTGGAACATGGTCAGTGTATGCGACCACTATCTGAAGCATTGTGAAATGCAAAATCTATAAAGCTCTGCAAATTGTTTTGAAAATCGTCTGAGATCCGATCGTTTTCATACATCCAACTTCTGTCCATTCTGTAAAAAGAATTTATATAAGTCATTTTGTCATAAACAATTCAATAGGCATTAACTATAATAGAAAATACATTTAAGTAAACGATACAGGAAGAAAATAATCAAGGTATCAACTACACATGTCAAAAAAACATACAAATGTGTTATTGAAAAAATGTAAAACCAACAAGAACTTAATGTGTTATATCACATAACAGCATGACTCATCCCATAACCATATTAGTAGGGTATCATGAACATGAATAACATCAACCTTGTGCCATCCTCCTACCCTACATGACCCCAACCACATGCCACATCTTATTATAGCCTTATCACATCACACCTCACCGAAAAACACTAGGGAAATCATAGTACATCTCACCTGAAGACACATGGACAATCATATCACATCTTGCCTAAAAACACATGGTCAATCACTTTTTAAGGAAGAGTAGGGAAGACATGGTAGCTATCCAAACATATAACCACCATCCTAGATATTAGAAAAAATACCCATAACTCAAAACCTCTGATCGTTGGTAAGTTTATCCAACTCTGGTTGGGAATGTGTAGAAATAACATAAAAATACATGATATATAGATAGCACAAAATACTCAACCTATGGGTTCACATTAACTACATAATCACACACTTCACTACTACCATAAAACACATAAACCACACCACCACCACACAAGACGCATATCATTGGAATATAATTCTACATTCAATAAGTCTATCTATGGAATTATCATAAGAATCCATGTATCAATTGGAATATAATTCTACATTCAATAAGTCTATCTATGGAATCCCTCCCTTGGATCCATGTATCACCAATGGCTTAATCAATATTCAAAGAAATGAGTCTATCCGTGGAATTCCACTGTGAATCCATTTATCACATAAAGCATATAAGTTAATAGAAACAAGATTATATACCTGACATCCTAATAGAATCCATGTATCACTATTTACTATTAATCATTTAATGAATTTCATTTCATTTAAACAATTCATTAAACATACCAAGGTCAAAAACAAAGGTATTTAATACAACTCACCTCAAAATGGCGACTCAATCAAATAATAACCTGAAAAGAATGAAGCTTCATTTACTCATGTTGTAATGACAAGATAATGAGATTCTCTTGCTTAATCAATCAATTCCATATCATGGTCTCAACATAACTCATAATGGCTAGAAATTCAATGAAAATTCAAGCACTCACATGGGAATTTTTAATATAACACTCCTAACAAGACTATAAAGATATCACATGCATTAGTTATAATATATCTAACATGGTAACATAAAATATAAGTGTTAAAGGGGAATGCAAACCATAAAATACCCTTAATTAATTTAATTTACAATTCAATTCATAAATCGAACAATCAATTGGATTTATATAACCTTTCACAAATGACATCCCATGTTCAAAGGGTAAAATCCAAAAAGGAATTTTCAAGAAAACTCACCCTTAGGCGCCGGCAGTAGCTCCAAAATCGTCTAAACTGAAGGGAAAAATAAAAATAAGTTTCAATACTATCCAAACATTTGAATAACTTTTGAGATAAAGAAGAAGAAGAACCTCAAGAAGAGCTTCAAGGTCCGGCCGGCAGTACTCCAAAATCGCCTGCTGCTGCTCCCGTTAGGGCTCTGTAACGCGAATGGGGGAGAGAACGGGCTGCTGGGGATTTGGGGAAAACCTTTGCCAACGGTTTTTTTAAAACCGTTGGCATATCTCCCCGAAACAAGTCCTATCCCAACGGTTCCTTAGAACCGTTGGGAAACACTCCCCAAAACAAGGTCTATCCCAATGGTTCCTTAGAACCATTGGGAAAAACTCCCCAAAACAAGGCCTACCCCAACGGTTCCCTAGAACCGTTGGGAAAAACTCCCCCAAACCAAGCTATCCCAACGGTTCTAAGAAACCGTTGGGAAAAACCTCTGTTTTAATCATTTACCAACGGTTCTATCAAACCGTTGGTATGTAACTGTGGGGAAAAACCCACATTCCAGTAGTGTTATAATTATAAAGAATTTGTTTTGGTAATGTAATGAATATTCATATAGAAATATGTAATATCTATATATTAAAATATTGGGCTTTTATACCAGTTGATCGAGGGTAGATATGATGTGGTCTGAGGAGGTTGCGTCGTTTTCTATTTATATTCATTCTTTCTATGCTATAGACATGGGGGATAATGTGTGGTATATTTTTTATATATAAATAAATCCCTCGATCCAGTTTTATAATTTTTTATCTAAAAAATGACACTCATTAAATTTTTTTCTCTTAAAGTCACCCTAAAGGAATTTGAACTCCTCCAAATTCCACTGTTCTTAGATAGAAGATCTAGTAGAAGCATTTAATTCCTCAATAGTAAGTGATCTATTCTCATTTTGGATTTAGCCCCTTTCTTATATCCTCTCATCTAAGGGTGATGAATCCTCATGTTGATGATGTATTGGATGTGTGTTATGATGAGTGGTGTTTAAATGTATTTCCTCTTCATCATATTCACCTCCAACTCTCTGTTGTCATTCTCGTTTTGGGTGTTTGATTGATGGATCCTGAAAAAGGAAGGTGGTTTTATATATTTTTTCCATACAATTGAAACCCTATTTCTTTTATTCAATCACTATTTATTTTTAAAAATTTATATTATTTGAATTAAATTAGATTTGATTTATGATTTTAAAATCATGTGTAAGTGAAATAAAACCCCATTTTGGGTGGTTTTGAGACATATATTTTTTTTGATAAAAAATGGAATGTAATGGAAATTATTCAGAAAAAATGATTTTACTTGATTTGAAAAAAATGGATTTGAATGAAATATGACTTTTAAAATGCATGAATTTGATTTAAAAATAAGATATTATTTAGAAATTCAAGTCATGTTGAAGAATAAAATGGGAAAATATAAATATGAAGAATGAAATGATTTAAAATGTTTGACTTTGACATGTGTGATTTATTGTTTGACTTAAAGCACACGTATCCTAGGTAGTTAGTGGTAATTTGGAAAATATTGCTAGGATTTGACCCCCTAACACTTTATTGATGAAGAAAACACTTACATAAACTTACTTAAACATAATTTTTTCCCCGTTTGGGAGTTGTGTCCCAATGGTCCATGTTGTGGGATGTGTGGACACAATTAGGTGAGATATCATATGAGTAGTGTAGGGATACCATTACTAGAAAACTATCATACTGAATGGAATGATATATGGTTCTATGATATACTTTATTTGATAATTACATATCATTGAGTTATGGAACAATTTAATTCATTATAACAATTTTATATAAATGATATATATTAAATGATCATTAAAGATGGTTTTGATGTATCTTCCATATTTTTATTATAAAATCATGTTTTTTTGAAGATTTATAAATGTTATTCCATGAATTATTTTATTTAAATTAAAGTCATGTTTGATTTAATTGTAATAGAATAGATTATGGATCAGTTGGTGGGACCCTACTTGGTTTTTTATCATACACCCTACCTTTTCCTTAAGGTTTTTGTAGATTATATTATACTACATCCGAGTAATGAAAAATTTCCACTAGGAGGTGGTGTATGTTATCAATCAAAGGGACTCTAAGTGATGGAGGTGATTAGTGGAGTTATGATCAACTTGTTACATGGGTTTACCTTTGAGTTTTATCTTAGCATACATTGTGTCTCTTAAGGATATACTATTCGGGTACTATTTTATCTACTTGTTTCTAGTTTTTTACCCCTTTAGAGTGTTGATCATACTTACTTGTATATTTTATCTTCTACATTATTGTGGGAACATAATTCCATCATGATTCTTGTATAATACCTGGTTCAAGTTTCCAACCTGTGGGGATTAGGAGAGCCCTTAGGGCAATGTCATGTATGGATTGGGTATCTGGGCATCGGGGTATCAAGGATGGTTCTGGACATCAAGTACTCTAAAATTCTATAATTTTCAATCATGGGTTGTATTATTAAGGATTCAATAAGTTCACTTTGTAATATAAACATAATACCTATAAAATCCTATTACATATATCAACAATCAAAATATACTTGTCCACTTTAATGATTAATGTTAATTCTCTGATTCCCTACCAAAATGATCTACCAATTTTCATGAAAAAAGATGGAAATTAAAATTTTTACATACATGGATGAATTTTTATATCCAATATTATCATCCCAAAATTTGAGTTCAGTTAATGTAATCAGAATAAAACAATAATGAAATGCATAATTTATGTTGCATCTAAATCCCAAGGATAAAAACCCAATCTTAGGTATAACCCATATAAAATAATACTGCCCATATCTTATCACAATAAAATATTAGAAAATAAATTAAATAAATTAATATGTACATATATAGATAACTCATACCTCAAAAATCATGAAGGGCTAATGAAAATTGTGGCTATCAATATTAGTTCCTTGAAAATACAGACTAAAATATATAACTATTCAAACCTATAAAATGTGAATATTTGAAGGGTAGTGAGAGAAAATAAATAGTGTCCATCCATGGATAAAAAAAACCATACCCCACAAATATTGGAACTCACCCAACAAAACACTTCTGGTGGTATTTTTGATCATGGATGAGATTTGAGCTCAAGGGATGCCTTTAGTCCTCACAATAGGGACATAAACTCAACAAAATAAAATAATATGAAAAATATATATGTAACAGACATCATAATACCGCTATATTTCCATCATTATCCTCTATCGGTAAACAATCTGTTATCATTGAACCACTTCACATTGACATCCAACAACAACCTTCTCAACTAGTAATCAACAAGGAAACCCCACATCATTCATAGAAAAATGTGTTTAATTTAATAAAACCTCAAAAAAATAATCAAACTAGCCTTTAATAAAACTATATCAACAATAAAAAATCCAATCTTAAGTAATGTAACCATGAAGATGATCTCAATTAGAGTTATGAAGTTATACCTCATCTGACCCACTATGTGGATCCACCAATATGAAACCAAGTAAATATGTAAAAACTTTTTTTGGGTTATTTCTCTAAATTTAATGGTTAAATGATATTTCATGAAGCATTATTATTGTGATGTAGAGGAAGTGGGGATTATTTTTTTAGTTATATTTAGATATATATGGGAGATTTTACTGGTAACTATTCTGATGGAAACTAGGACCGACACATTTCTTTTTTAGATATTTTAATATATTGTTAGCAGAGTTCCTATAACATTTTCAATTATCAATTTATTAAATTTTATTTTTAAAATAAATAATATTATAGAGGGTAGATAATATTATTTCATTATATACTAAAGAAAAGTGTTCTTATTTCACATGCTTGATCTCTTGGATAATTTTTATATGAAGAAATTTCTACTTTAATAGTCATTACTAGTCAATGTTGATGTATAGTTTGAGAGAAAAAAATATTTGGATATTATTTGTGGGGAAAGTAATGGATAATAAATAATTATAACAAATAAAAATAATTAAAAATCAATTAATTTGGCATAATATATATAATATAACTAGTTAATCTATTTAATTTTTGAAACATTCATATTTTATTTTCTATGAAATAAAGATCCTATTAGTATTGAATTATTTTAGTGATGTGATAATCAAATTTATTCATAAATCAATTAATTGTATCATCAAATTAACCATCTTAAAGATGATTGAAAAATTCCTATTCATTTTCCATGCTTGGAACACCTTGGGTTTCTATTTGATAGATGTTTTTTTATTAAAAATAATAATGTATTTTATTATATTATTATTTATATTTTTTTATGAAAATTTTAATTATAATATTTATTTGGGTGATATTACTCAACAATTATTATACTTATTCATAATGAATTTAATTTGTATTATTTAATTTTATATAATTTTCATCTCTTTGCTTTCATGCCCATGCAATTTTAAGTTGATGCAGACTTTATTTCAAAAGGCACATGGATTCTTGGATTTCACTAATGAGGACTTATAAGATGCATGGGATGAGAGGATTAGATTTTGGGCTCATAAAACCCTTTTGTTAGGAAATATTGCCGAATATGGGAGGTTGGGGTCATCATGTACCTTTTTTGAATCCTTTATTACATCCCCAATATTATATGCATCACCCTTTTATTAACAATAAATTATTTTGAATGTGTTGATTTTAGAATCATCTATATTTATCAATGGTTCTTCATTGGTAGAGACATATTTATGTATCCGAGGTTCTCCATCTATGGTACCATTTTGTAAATAGATTATATATTATTAAATTAGTTGGTTATCAATAAGCTAGTTTTTTGACACATAGTTGGTTGATCTAGAAATTGACATCATCTGGAAAGATGAAATTTGTTTTTAAGGTGGGATTATGACCTTCAGATTAGATTCTTAAGTATCCTGGTGAATGGAATCAGAACCCATGTAGTTCAGTGACACTTAATGGGACACATAATACTTTTTAAGGTCATGTGATCAGGACCAAATCTTTCAATTTAATGTCATATGACAAGGATAGTTTTTTAGAAGATTCCTAGTCAATAGATGGTGTGGGATTTACACTAAAGTATCCAGAAAGATCCTATAAGGGATGTAGTATCCCATGTGGGGGATAAGTTTATTGGGAATATAGTCCAATACTGATGGTGTTGAAAGAGTCTCGAAAGCAATATTTCCCACTAAGTATATGACCCTAATGGGGATATAACACAAAGAATATTAGAGTGAATTCTTGGTGTCAGGTTTTGACCTTAGGGAGGCTTCCTATGTATCCCATTTGGTCAGGAATGGAATCCCACATAGTTCAGATGGGTTTTGGCTTACACCTTTGGAGGATACCATTTTAGTGGGTTCATGAGGATTATCTCAATTCATGGTGATTTAGAGGTTTGGTTGGGGATTACACCTAGGTGGATTCCCATTTTAGTGGGTCCATGAGGAGTATCTAAAATCAAGGTGATTTAATGATTTGGTTGGTATTACACCTAGGGGGATTTCCATTGAAGGTTGCATCATTGGTTATAGGCCATTTGAGGTGTTGATAACATCGTTGGGTCTTATACTGAATATGAATCCCATTGACGGTGAGAGGAAGATTCATAAAGGTAATATCCTCCTGATAAAACTAGTTGATCATGAAAATGTCAAGACAATTACTAAACTCTAAGCCCATGAGATTCATGCTCATTGTGAGAAATATAAGGAAGTTAAAGATATGAAAAAAAAAATCTCATTTATCTGTTGATGGATGAGGTCATGGTTATGGGAGAGAGAAAGGGATTTAGAACCAATCTACCATATTGTTTTCATAACTATGATAAACACATATGGGTATCCATCTAGTTATGTCCCATAATAAAGGCTAAGGTCTTACTCTAGGAGGCTTTCCCCTATCCGTGTTCCAGACAAGAGAGAAGGATAGGCCACCAACCCTCAAAGGGAAAAGAAAGCATGATCCCCTCCCTTACCATATAAAATGGGGAATCCCCTGGCACTACCTACAAGGTTAGGACCCTTGATTCCATGAGAATGTATGATCGAGAACATTACAAGGATCCCCCTTTTTAGGTATGTTACCAGTATGAACTCATTTACTATGGGAATGTATGATAGAGAGGGAACACTGATGTGATATTTAGTTTTTCCATACATATTATAGATATTTGGAAGGGGTGTTGGATTATGGTTCATGGAGGGGCCCATTTTGGACTTAGCACTTTCTGGGAGAGGTTGAAAAAGGAGGTTGTCTGGAAGGTTCACATAGGGGCTCAGATAAGACCAAGTTCTATGAGAATGGGTTCCAAGGCTAAAAGAACCCATCCCATATATCCCACATGCTATTTTTTATTCTAGGTAGTGGCACAAAAATATTTCATCCACATGTGTTTTTATAATGGTTCTTTAAAAAGGGGTTAACTATGCGGATGTTTTGTTTGCAAAGGGATATTTTCTATGTAGAACAATGTTTATTCTATACAGACTGATTCTTTTCCCCTCTATTGCTTTGTGATATGCAGTAAATATTTACCTATTGAAATTGTTTTCTCAGACTATCATTATCTATTAGAAACTATATCTCTCACATAATAATTCCTCTCTCCTAAAAAATTCAATTCCCCCAATAGTCCATTTTTTGATTTTTTATAGGGGTAAAAATATAACCTCTCAATTGTCGCCTTTGAAAGATATTGGTTTGCATACATCCTCCTCATCTCGTAATGGGAAAAATCATTTGGTGGTGGTGGTGGTGGGGGGGGGGGGGGTCAGTGGAGAAATAATATGAATCACCGCATAAAGATAAATTCATTTTTATAGGATTTGAAAAAGATACATCTCTCTAAAAAGTTATTTTCATTTGTAGGGTGACTAGAAATGAAGCCTCTCCCTGCAAATAAAAATATGTTTGCATGGGTCCTGGAAATGATACCTCACTATAAAAAGTGAAATTCATTTGCAAGGGGCCTAGAAATGGCACCTCACTCCACAATTTGAGTTTTTCTTTTGAGGGTTCTATTCATAGTCACTATGTAGATGTGATATGTGGAGCAGTGAATTTCATAGATATCATGTTATGAAAAAGTCAAGGGTTCTTTTGCAGCTCCTTTTTGGCTGCTTTGTGGCTCATGGTACTTTATCATTTTATTCTTCATGAAATAGATCAATTTAATTTAATTAGGTTATTCCAAAATGCATAAAAGACTTCAAATCTTCCATGTAATCTTTTATAGACCCAAAAAAATTCCCCTATTAGAATAGGGTTTGATCAGAAAAAATAAGAGTCCATTTTACGGAAGAACTTAGTATGTTTTAATGATTTTTAAGATACTTTTCTAGGTACATGTGGTCGTAGAGAAGGAACTATTCCTATAAAAGGTGTTAGAACTGATTCATTTGTCAATTTAGGAAATATTTCACTTTTTAGTCATTTAGAGCTCTCTCGCATACCATCCCTCTTCACATATCATTTATTTTGTGAACGACCTCTTCCTCATAATGACAAGTTTTTTTTAATAGAGAATATATAATCCACAGACTGTTATTTTTAGAAAAATCATTATTCTCCATTATAGTGAAATTATTCTCACATAGTGAAAATTTGTTCCACCTAGTGGATGAATTGATTCATAGTTCACATATTTTCTTAAGTGCTTTATGGCCCACTTTGAGGATTTTGAAATATTTCAGTCGATTTCTCTTACCACAGGGAAAAAATGAATTTTGGAAAACAACCTCTATCTAGTTTGGTGACCGATTTTTCCTCAATTTGGAGAATTATTTATTTTTCTAGGAAGATAATAATTGATCCTTGACATCATATCATTCCTCAAGATGGTATTATGATGTGTATCCTTTTTCAATAGATTTTAAACTATCCATTTTGCAATGAATTACCCTTGTACAACTTTGGGATTTAATATGATTCACAAATTACACTATCCTGTAAAAATTATCCACCCACATGGTTTGAGGTGTCCTCAAATTGTGTTAAAGTGAACATTTTTACCACATGAAACATCATTTTCAAATTGATTCAAGAGAAGGTTTCCATTATGAATGGTTTCTCATGGACTCAAAGTAACTAGTATAGTCATGAAATATCCTTGAAGTCTACCATTCAAGATTATCCATTCATTTTTAACCTATCATGAGACAATCCCAATGGAGGGAGGAGATCTAATGGAGATTTTTGGTCTGGATGGAGTATTTTCATTGAACGCGCCGTAGAATTCTAGGTGTTCAAGAATTGCATAGAATTTCCTGAATTATTAGAGGCCATAATCTTGTATCATGTAGAATAGAGTCCTCGGTTCATGGTATAATCACCAACTAAGGTATTAGATGAATTGATCACTCATCTGTGTTCAAGAACCAACACACTTTATTTACATCATGGTGAAGTTGGGTCATCCTATGGGATATCTACCAATTAGTAGGAATTCCCATTCTTGGTAAAATGTGTGATAAATTCCATCATATAGCTAACACCAAGGAAAAAACTGAACAATTTTATCCATTAGAGAGAAACTTATTGATTTTTATAGAAAAACCACTAGGTCATACCCTTCATATCCATTCACTTATTCATTTCATTAATTGGATAAAGTTATTTATATAAGTTAGTGGTATAATATTGAAGGTCTAAAAAACCAGGACTCATATGAATCAACAATATTGAGGTGTTCCTCATTTATATTGGACCACTATTGAGGAAGTCCAACATAATTCATGGGGTTAATGGATCTGGCTAAACACATCTTCATAATTTTTATTGGTAGTATTTTTCTCCATATTTTTTAGTGGATGTCTCTTCCCATATTGTGATGCCTATACTAGAATTAGGTTTTACACCTTGGTAATGGTGGACACATTGGTGGAGGGAAAACCCATCAAACTATATTTAACAATTCTTGTTCGTATTTATGAGTTATTGGGTCATATATAGGATGGGAGATCTCCAAATATCCTTTCCAGAACATTGAAATTTTTATATAGCTGGCTGGCGGGACACTTTTATGTTATGAATATCAGTATACCATGAATATTGATCTTTCCACATTCCACCCCACAATTGTCAATTGTAGGGAATTGGGATTTGTTTTTGTTAGACTTTGTAATACTCCTATGAATAATTATAGAGCTAGGCTCAAATGTGGTGTGCAATTCTGAGGCATGGTGTACCCTGAATTAATTTTATAAAAATATTAAGTATTTTTGTACTATGCATGTGGTGGAGATGATTTATCTCCTAAACGATAGCTCGAATCAGAAATATGAGGGCACAGTTGCATTCAGAGCATACTTTTTACCCTAGGAAAGGTGTAACCTTTGCAGGCATGGGTCTTCTGTAGAAAAAGGTGACCAATGGTGCTTTTGTAAATAAATGAATAATTTATTTATGTGTGTCAGATCGAATAACTCCTGAAAAGAGTCTCAGATCAAAATTCTAAGCACGTGGTTGAGTTTATAATGTTATATTTACCCTAGGGGTGACCTAAACATCTCCATGCCAGGAGGTTTGGTTGGAGTGTAGATGGTTGTTGAATTAATTAACTAATTAATTAAAAATAAAAATAAAAATCAATCAACCCCCCTTCCGTCTACACTACGCACAAGGAGGAATCCTCCTCCTTCCACTGTTCTTCACCTAAGAACTGTCATATCGATAAATCAAGGAACCTACGATCTCAAATTCCAACAGTAGACACTTTCGGATCATGAAGTGGAAGGTTTAGAACGCAGATCTAGGCTCGAACGTCGGTGTTTCACCTGCGAGGTAGGCCATGTGAGTTTTAAGTGACTGATCCCATTTATGATTCTAATTTCTTTGTTTAGTAATTGTTGTAGGAAATATCAGGTCCCGAGGGTCATGTAGATGCCTCCATATCACAATTTGGAAAAACAGGGTGACTCAGGAAGTCCGCGGAAGACCTGCCAGCACGACACCAGTGGGCAATGGTGAGCCGCGTCAGCCGGCTATCTGGGATGGCGGTGTCCGGATGAGGCTGACGGGGGCGCAGGACCCCGGAGGTGGCATGAGTTCCTGGATGGGATTCGGGGCACCCCTTGATGAAGGGATGCTGGTCAGAGAGTACTGATGGTGATAGTGGCTGGGTTGGCTGGGGTGGTCAGGGCATGGCAGACTGGCCAAGTCGGCCGGTCCAGCCCATTTTCGAGCTGGGGTCTTCAAACCCCCATAAATCGCAAACCATAACTCTGATTTGCAATCCATTTGTGGAGACACATTACTCGTGTCGAGAATAAAATTTTGAGCTTAATTAAGAAATTTTATGAGTCGGTTTTGTGGCCCGGGTCCATGAAATGGGTCCATGAAATGTTGAAAATTATAATAGAATTTTATTATTGTTCAACTTTGACCCGTTGTAACTTTTGCAAGAAGCGTCCGATTAACTCTTCATCAGTGGAATTGTGATCCAGATAGTAAGGATAAATTTTCAAGATATATTTTAGGTGAAGTGACTGAGGTTAGGGTGTGGGCCCCACACGGCTGGTTTTAGGCGTTTATGGAGAAGCATGAATTTTCCATCTGGTGTCTGTTTTGGAAGAAAGAGTAGACAAACTCATCATTTTTCTAAGGGGATCACAATGGTGTGATCCATGTGACGTGTTTTGTAATCTAGGTGTGGGCACATCTCAGATTTTTGTATGGGTAATAGTACATTTTTCATCGGTTGTCCGTTTCTGGTGAGCAAATAGCCTTTCCTATGTGTTTTTCCACATAGAATGTGATGGTAGACTCGATTTGGACCTCAGAGGTACGCAGTGTGGCGATGTTGTGGGTCACTTGGGTTAGCGACGTTTGACCATCAACTGTTGAGTGAACTCCCTTGTTCTGTTCTTATAAGGGTTCATGTGGCCTTACAACCCTAGTATAGGTTTTTTATCTCCTTGATAGGATGAATATAATATAGAGTGTTGGTATCGATTTGGTGAGTCTGGAGCAGGATACCCCAGTTTTGCTTCCCTAGATCGGGTTCTTGGTATCGTTGTGACTGCTTATCCATAGAAGGCGATCCCTTATCTAGCAGGAAATCCCTGTAGGGTATGAGGTATCACTGAAAATATGATCCCCTAGGCAGTGGACCGTAGTAGTAGGGTTGCAGTATTGTTGGTTTTATGATCCCCTACTCAGCGTGTGGTTTCGGTAGGGTTTTTAGCATCGTTAGTTCAATCCCCTATTTCATGAGTTATACTGGATGAGGTTCTCGACATCGTAAATCCTGCCTTTATATGGGAGATGATCCTCTATCTGAGTGTTGTGATCTTTCGAACATCAGATCGGGTTATAGTATCCCTAGTGGATCTTGGGAGTGATCTGCTTTCTGAGAGATCTTCGAGTCACCAGCTAGGGTTATTGTATCCCCTAGTGGATTCTGGGAGTGATCCTCTATCCGTGGAGTCTGGTGTTTCCACTGAGTTTCATTATGAAAATCTTAATGATGATATCTGATGGAGTTTATCTCTCGTATGGGTGTCATATGGGATGACAGAGCTTGACGAACATGTTCTATTGGTTATGTGTTGCCTTGGAGCCTCGTGTAGAGTCTGATATTGGCGATGAGGTTGGACCCTCATGAGGCTTGGTTCATGAGACTTGTATATCTAGGTGTTCATGGTATATGTATAGAAATATACCTATTTGAGATGTCTAGATGAGTTTAGACGAGGATGGTCTCGAGATGGATTTTCTCTCTCATTATGGTTCCCTCTCGATCAGATGAACAGACTGATGCCTATCGGTTGCTCCTTCTTCTTTTGGGGGTTTTGGGGTGACTACTGAGTATCTTTATACTCACCCCTACATGAAATTTTTCCAGACGTTTTTTGTGTTTTTTTCAGACCACATGTTTTTCGATAGAGTCCCAGGATGACACAGAGTAGTCAGAGCTTAGTGAGCTTGAATGACGGGGGTGTTTACTGGAGATGAGTTGAGGAGATTTCTAGTGGGTGCATTTGATAGCGATGCCCTCTTACTGAGCAGGTTGGATGCTTTTGATGTTTTGTTTTGGTGGGACTTGTATTTTTTCTTTTTTACTTTTTTTGTACTTTAGTTGTGGGTTAGTTTTATGCATGATTTTATTTTCAGTTTTTATAAATATATACCTCTTCACTATTTCATATATTTGTATGAGGGTGCGTGTGTATAGGTACCTTAGGCTAATTCCTCCCATGTGTGCGATCACCTACTCGGTACTAGTCCCCAGCACCTGTCCTATTAAAGGCTGTCTTGGGGAGTCGCAGATTAAGCCCCATTGGGTTGGGTCATGACAAAGTGGTATCAGAAGAGGTTTTACATTTGGGATCTCTATATGTAGGTGTCTATCTGTGATTTTGGTTTGGGTTTCATAGTGTAAGTGTTAGGATGTTTTGATTTCGGATTTGAGGTCATGGACTCCAGTGTTGGTGTGGATGTTGGCATATCCATTCACCATGACTCTGATAAGATCCCTTTCAACTCGATACATTAGGACACAGGTTGTAGGGGAATAATGGTTCATGCATCATATAAGAATGGGTTTTAGGTTTTTCTTGTCTTTCTTGAGTCATTTCCCTAGGTATACTCTTTGAACATCGTGCATCTTAATTGTATTTCAGGATTCCTCTATGATGACATCCAGTGAGGGTTACATAGAGGGATTGTGGTGATGATCCGCCCCAAGTAGAGGCTTTGGAGCATGGCACATGTTCTGAGGTTGGGCCTCCAAATGGTCCGCTAATTGAGCAACCACCTGTCGAGTAGTTCGTTGTGCTGGCAGTGTAGGACGAGGATGCACACAGGATGAGTGCGCTGCATGAGTTCCAGAGGCTGTGACCTCTGAGGTACTAGGGTGATCCAGACCCCCAGGTAGCTGATGACTATATCAAAGTAGTCACCTGATTTTTTTCCTGGTGAGGACACCTCCATATCAGATGGTGGTCCTAATAGCAAGCCATATACATGGTTAGTCCGGGTGATAGTGGAGTATAGTTATGAAATCCCATGGCAAGGAGATGCTCATGTGGGTATAGTTTGAGAAGCTCTTCAGGGAAGAGTTCTATCTAGTGAAAGTGAGGTTAGTGTGGATCCAGGACCTTTTGCAGCTTCAGCAGGAGGGAATGACTATGTCAGATTACATAGAGAGGTTTATAGACCTATCACACTACTCCATGGATATGGTTTAAGACCTATTATTTAGGGTTCGGACCTTCGAGTAGGTCTTATGAAGAGACATCCGGGCAGGTGGGGTTTCCTTGTGCCGACCCACCTATTCTGGAGTGCTAAAGCAGGCCTTGATGGTGGAGATCTTTCTGGATGAGCAGATTTCACCCATTAGTGACGAGCATGTGGGATCTGAGACCTCGGAAGCTGGTTTGGTAGCTAGTAGCCTATGACAGTCACTAAGGTCCGGATGTTCTCAATGTTTCAGAAGGTGACCCTAGGATAGAGGATCTGAGGCTCAAGGCTCTCTGACTGGTTTTGGTCAGCCATAGGAGAGGCGGTGTTATGGTTGCGAGATCCAAGGACATCTTTCCAGATATTGTCCGACCCACCATGCAGCTGAGAGGGAGACGATCGACCAACCTCCTTGGCTGAAGCATCATATCGAGTATGGAGGTCTGCAGGGTGGATAACATGATGACGAAGTTAGTGTAGTAGTAATAGGTGTTAGGAGGTACGAGTTTCCAACTCGACCACCCCTAGGTAGTCCACGCCGAGCTCAGGGAGCAGGAGGATGAGGGTGAGGACAACTGTAGGCCTTAGAGTTCGTTGACCCAGAGGCTCCACGGATGGAAAAAGGTATTCTTTGTTTCCTTTCTACTTTCTCTAGTAGTTTTGATAGACAATGTTAGGTTCTACTCCTTCCATTCTATTTCTTTCTTGAGTTTTGTTTAGGGTGTTGGTAAGACCCTGTGTTGGTGTTGTTTGATGTGCTTCAAATGCATGAGGAAGAGGGATACTTTCCCCACCGAGATGCCTTTTTGTGATGTGATTAAAACCATGCGGGGGAATCAGTTCCACCCAAAAAGAATAGTATTGAGGTGCGGAGGAAAATTACCTATGACTTATGTGTTTGTGGTAGGGATTTGTGTTGGCGAGTTTATGCGAAAGGCCTTGGATTCCCCATAGTGTGTTCTAGTTGGTAGAATGGGAAACCTTGGTGTGGATTCACTGCGGTTTTGGTGAAATCACTGGGTTTTGTGTTGATGGATTTTTGGGGACAAAAAATCTTATGGTGGGGAGGTTGTAGAAACTTCGGTTTTGGACCTGTCTGACTTTGGAATACTCTTATGAATAATTCCAGAGCTAGGCACGAAAGCGACAAGTGATATTATGGCCCAGTGTGCCCAGAATTAATTTTATAAAAATATTAAGTATTTTTATACTATACATGTGGGGAAGATGAGTTATCTTCTAAATGATAGCTCATATTAGAAATCTAATAGAAAATTTGCGTTCAAAGCATACTTTTTACCCTAGGTGGGGTGTAGCCTTTGCGGGTGAGAGCCTGTTGTAGAAAAATCTAACCAGTGGTGTTTTTGAAAATAAATGAATAATATATTTATGAGCTTCAGATAGAATAACTACTGAATAGAGTCTTGGATTGAAATTATGAGCACGCGGTTGAGTCCAAAATTCAGTGTTTACCCTATGGGCGACCTAAACTTCTCCGTGCTGGGAGGTTTGGTTGGGGATGTAGATGGTTGTTGAATTAATTAATTAAAATAAAAATCAATCAACCCCTTCCGTCTACACGACACAAATGGAGGAATATTCCTCCTTCCTCACTTCTTCACCAATGAACCGTTGGATCGAGCAAACGAAGATCTGATGATATCTAATTCTGACAGTGGACACTCCCGGATTGTGCAACAGCAAGTTTGGAGCTTAGATCTAGGCTCGAACATTGACGTTTTGCCAGTGAGGTAGATAACGTGAGTTTTAAGTCCCCAATCCAATTTATGCTTCTAATCTATTCTTTTATTCATTTTTAGGTAATTTTGCATCCCGAGGGTCCCACATATGCCTCTAGATCATGATTTCGACCACCAGGGTGACCTGGGCGATCTGCGGAAGACCCATCGGTGAGCCGCGACGGCCGACCATTTGGAACGGTGGTTTCCAGTTGAGACCAGTGGGGGAAAAGAACCCAATGGAAACATGGGTTCCCAATAGCAGTTTGGGGAATTTTGCGGTGGAGTGTCTCCAACCAGAGTGGACCAGCGGCTGCGGCGGCTGGACAGGCCAGGGTGGGCCGATCCGACCCATTTTCGAGGTGGGGGTCATTAAACCCCCATAACTCGCAAACCATAACTCCAATTTGTGAGAAATTTGTGAATATGAGTTACTTGAGTTGGTATGGACCCTTTTATCTCTCTTAAATAATATTAAGAGTTGGGTTTTTGACCCGAGACCATGAAAAGTTGAAAATAATAATAATATTTTATTATTGTTCAACTTCGACCCGCTGTAACGTCTGCACCAAGCATTCGATTGACACGCCTTCAGTGGTGTTGTGATATTGGTAGTAAGGATGACATTTCAGTATATATTCTAGGTGCTAGGAATGATATTGGGGTGTGGGACTCGCAAGGTTGGTTTTGGGTGTTTACGGAGAAACACGACTTTTCTATCTGGTGTTCGTTTTGAATGAACATATAGACAATATCGTGAATTTTTCTGAGGGAATCACAATTGTGTGATCTTCTTGATGAGTTTCAAAAATTATGTGTGGGGCCTACTTAGATTTGTTATGGGGAATATTACATTTTTCACCGGTTGTCCCTTTATGGTGATTAAATAGCCTATCTTGCATGTTTTTCCACATAGAACCCAATGGTAGCCTCGGTTTGGACCTCAGAGGTACGCAATGTGGTGATGTTGCAGGTATATTGGGTTAACAATTTTAGACCAGCAGTCGTTGAGTGAAATCTGTTGGTTTGTTCTTATGAGGGTTCGTGTGGTATTAAAACCCCAATATAGGTTTTTGATCCCCTAGATAGGATGAATTTTAGATAGAGTTGTGGTATCCATCTAGTGAGTTTGGAGCAATATCCTCTAGCCTCATTTCCCTAGATTGGGTTCTTGGTATCACTGTGACTGCTTATCCAGGGGAGGTGATCCCCAATCTAGAAAGACAACCTTGTAGGGTTTGATTTATCATCAGGAATATGATCCTCTACGTAGTGGGCCATAGTAGTAGGGATGCAATATCATCAGTTATACGACCCCTACTCATCATGTTGTTTTGGTACGGTTTGTGGTATCATCATTTCTATCCCCTAGTTCATGAGTTATACTATATGGGGCTCTCAACATCGTCAAGCCTGCCTTTATACAAGCAACGATCCTATATCTGAGTGTTGTGATATGTGGAACATTAGATTTGGTTGTAGTATCCCCCAGTGGATCCAAAGAGTGATACCCTATCTGAGAGATCTTCGAGTTACCAGCTTGGGTTCTTATATCCCATAGTGGATCTACGGAGTGATCCCCTATCCGAGGATATTGGTGTTTCCATTAATTTTTGATATGAAATTATAAAAGATGATATCTGATGGAGTGTATCTCTCAGATGGGTTTCATCTCGGATGAAAGAGCTCGACCATCATTTCCTCTTGGTTATGTGTTTCCTTGGAGCCTCATGTATAGTTTGACATTGGTGATGAGGTCAGACCCTCATGAGGCTTGGTGCCTAATACGAGTATATCTGGGTGTTCTTGGTATTTGTATGGGTATATACCTATTTGATTTGACTAGATGATTTTATCTGAGAATAGTCTCGAGATGAAGTTTCTCTCTTTTTCGTGTTCCATCTGGCTAGGATGATCAAATTGATGCCTTTCAGTTTCTACTTTTTGTTTTGGGGTTTTGGGGTTCCTACTAAGTATCTTTATACTCACCCCTACATGGGCTTTTCCCACACATGTTTTGTGTCTTGTGAAGACCATAGGCATTTCGACGGAGTCTTAGGAGGACCCAGAGTAAGCGGACCTTAGTGATCTTGACCGACCAGGGTGTTTACTGAAGTTGAGCTGAGGAGATTTCTGGTGGGTGCATTTGACTGTGATCCCCTCATTCTGAGTAGGTTGGATGTTTTTGTAGTTTTTTTTTGGTGGGACTTGTATTTCCCCTTTTGTAATTTTTTTGTAATATGGTTCTAGGTTAGGTGCATGCATGGTTTTCTTTTCAGTCTTTATATATATCATTGCACTATTTCATGGAGGTGTATGAGGGTGATTGTGTATCAGTACCTTATACTAATTCCTCCCATATGTGTGATAGACTACTCGGTGTTAGTATCCTGCCCCTGGCCTTTTATAGGTTGGATTGGGGAGTCATAGCTCGAGCCCCATTGGGTTGGGTCATGACATAAACATTGTATCTGGTCACCCAATATCCCAGGGTTTCAATGGTGCTATTGAGTTTTTAAAGGATGTTGTCTATTTTGAAATTATTCCTTATTCATCACCTTCTGGGGAAGTGGTAGATAATGGTAAATGAACTTCAGAAGAAATATCTTCCATTTTCTCATTGAGAGAATGGCTTCTGGATGCTTGGGTAGATAGAGTGGCCATTTGTGAGCCTTATGCTTCCTATATGTTTACATAACAATTTGGATGTTTGTAACAGGTTGAATATTTACCCATTACCAAGATTAAAAGGGAATCACAACTAATCATTCTCAGCCAACTATGGTTGATGGTGATGTAAGTAGACTCTAGCATGAAAATTTATTTACCTTATAAGGAAGCTCTAAATAAATTTTCATAGGGTTATTCCAAAACATGGGTGAAATACTATTCATATGTGGTGTTGGGTAAATCAGTTCAATGGGTGCATAAACCATTGGTTTCTCTGAGTTCCTTTCTTGTAATCATTTCTTCACTAATTTCTAATGGAGAAATATTTACATCCCAACATAAAAATAAGTCTAGGGGTGTTTCATCTTCAATTTCCCTTTTTTTGGAGTAGTGTCGAGCCAATAGTTTTGGTAGATACTATTGGAATCCTTACTAACATCATTATGGTGTTGGGAATTCCACCAATTGACACCAAAACATTCCGTTTAATTCCTAAAATTAAATATGTGGTGGTGATGGAAGATTCCCCCCCTTTATTGTCATATTTTAAAGAAATCATATTTGTAATAAATGAAATCACATATTCTATACCCATATTAGTAGGTAAATAAGATCTGGATCCTAGTTCTTCATTGAACATCAGGCCATGCGAAAATAGGCTTAACACCTAGTTTAAACTATAATCACAAAGACCCCTTTAGAAAATATTACTGATAAAATGAATATACATCATCAAAATTTCCTTGGATTAGGAATAGGTGGTTTTGATTAACAGTACTTACATGTCATTATTCAATAAGTTCTCATTTCTCAGGAGAAATTGGATACTCATGAATGTGATCTTATCCAGTTTAATCTTTTTAACCATCATGCAGAATATTTAATGGATACTTATACAAAGATGCATCACTTAAATACTTAGGAATTGAAAATTTACGATTTGATTTCTTTACAGACTGTAGAGCTACAAGAATATGAGGCTTGAGTGGTGAGAATAAAGGCACACCCTTCGTCGAAAAATACGAGGTTAAAATTTTTTAAACAGAAATGTGGGGAGATAAACTATTTTTTTATGAAAATGCATCCATTATACAAATCTATAGCTAGGTATAATATCAATATTGAGTAGAACCTCAATGTATCATGTCAGTAATTAGTAAATGTTTTGAATAAATCTAACCAAATAACATTATAATCACTTTATTTTATTTTCAATTCCCAAAATATTTCATGGAGAGACTCGAAGTTGTGGATGTTCCCCTATTTTCTCCACATGTGAAATGAAAATGGATTTATCCTCAATCATCTAACTATTTGTTCCAATTTTCTAATTAAATTTTAATATTAATATTAGATTGTACTTATTTTATTATTATAATGGCCATGTATTTATGTATTTAACTTTAAATAATGGTAATAGTGACATGTTCTGAGTTTTTTAGTTTGGAGTTTTACAGGACCAAAAAATGATACATATGTTTTAGGTCAAACAACTCTAACTGATAATTTTGAGGTTAGTAATCTTAAACTAGGGTTTTCATTCCATAAATATGAAACTCATCACATAGATCTCACCCATGTACATGGAGAAGGGAATTTTATTCTTAGTATGTATTCATTATGTAGACAAAAATTCAGAATTTTCTATATAGATTGAACCCCCTCAAGGTAAATTGAGTATTAATATTCTAAGGCACAAATGGTATGTGTGCCAAAGAATTTTACATGGATCAAGCTCTCTTTTCAGAAAAAAATATGTCACAATAAATGGGCCATAGGGTAAAGTTTCCTGCTAATCGAAATGACTCACCATAACCTCTAAGATCACATGAGTCATCCTCGAAGAGAGAAACAAGTAGAATCTTGGGAAATCATTTAAATTCACACAAAATTTTACCACTAGGACCATTTGGTGGTATTTTTTCCATGTTTGGATTTTATAAAGGGGTGTGATTGAAGTTAATGAAATATCATGGTTGGGTGTGATAACCTTGACCAATGAATCCTTGAGAAAGGATGAGACCCCTATATAGATCGTATTGTTATATAAAGAAGGAAATTTTCAAATTTCACCCTGGTATGGTATTTGAATAATTTGAGTCTCCAAAACCAGTAATTGGTACCTTTACATGGATATAGCTCACATAAAAATAAGGGGTCATTTAGGATTGACCGCAAGTCACAAGATTTAATTTCATACTATAATAAATTAGGTGTTCTACAGTTTAGGGTCATGTGATTAGGACCTTTCCTTATAGTTTAACACCATATGGATTATATGAGTATCATACAATTTAATGTCATTGTGACAAGGATATTGTTACATAGTTTAACATAATTTTGTCAGGATATATGATCATTTCTCTTAAGGATTTGTGGATTTGACCAAAAGATTAATGATTTTCTATTACACAATGATCTAACTAAGAATATCCATCATCCTTTAGTAATTAATAAATAAAATTTTAAGTTGTAATCTAGGGAATTTCATATTTTAAATGTGATTTGGGATGATTATGCAAGTAATGATCCCATAAAATGTTTGAAAATTAGGTTTCTAGTATAAATTTTTTAGGGAGTAAGGATATATAAGGGGTCAATCCTGAGGATGAATATTCCTTTGGTTGAATCTACCTTTAAGGGTGACTTATGAAGAGTCAAACTAGGAAATATTATGCATAGTAAAAAATAGAATTTTCCTCAAGAAACTGACATTTAATCACTTAATATGAGGGAATATTATGGAGATTCATATTTTTCCAGACACATAGATCGATTAATGTAAGAATGGTGCCTAAGTACGGAAGGATAATTTTGTTTCAAAATCACTTCAGAATGGGGAGAAATGTTTCCTATATAGGTTTGACCTATATGAAGGGGATGGATTGTAGTTCTTATCACATCTGGGACCAATTAAAGAAGGGATAAGAATCACTACATATCCCATAAGGATGGGAAAAAAATCCACACATAGTTCTATAAAATATTAAAGGAATGACCACTTACCATTTTTGGAAGGTGGTTTATAGCATAAATACTACCCACAATTGATCAAATTTTTATGTGAGGGGGGGGGGGAATTTGTTTTGAATATGGGAAAAATGGGGTAAATATCTATACTAGAACTTATTATGTAGATATGGATCATTCATAGAATAGTGAGGGAATTTTACATTGTGTCTAGGCCTAGATATAGTATCCAAAAATCACTATGTATCCCATCATGGTGAGAATCAAGCTGTACAAAGTTCTTGTGAACCATGCAGTATAACATCATATGAAAAGGATGAAGGTTACCTGATTTCATGGAACTAGTGAGTGATATAGGGAATACCGATCCAAGAATGTTATGGCATGCTTACATGAAGATGAAAATTGTAAACTAAGTTCTTGGGATTTCTCTGACCATGAGAGATGATTTTATACAATTACATAAGAATAGACCACATGACATGTTTGAAGATCAGTTTCTATTATGATATTTTCAATGATTACAGAGATAGAATATAACTCTCCTAAGGATGAATATGCCCATGGTTTGTTGTCCTTTTAATGTAATATTATGCAGAGCTAATCTAGGGAATGTTATGTATAGTAAAAATAGAAGCTTCCTTGGGAAACTAACATTTAATCACCAATGGAAAATCAAATCTTATGGATATTAATGTTTTACTAGGAAAAAGAATATGATGTATGTTAGGAATGTGTCCAAGTACAAAAAAATCATTTGAACTGGAATTATCCATGAGGTGTGGAGGTCCTCTCACAAATCCAACTCATTGTAGGGAAGGGGAAATTTTTGTTTCCATCATGGAATCCTAAATGAGGGAACCTAATTAATACTCATGCATAGATATTTGTTTGTATGTAAGAGAGGGAGTATTTTCAAAACTTCGTGGATGGGACAAGGACATAGGGTCTCAGAATCACCATGTATCCCATTGAGATGAGTATCAAGCTACACATAGTTCTTGGAGAGAGCCCCCTATTCAGGTCTGACTTGTATAGAGGGAGGGGTAAGTTTTTATATTTAAGATGGACCTAGGATTAGAGATTTGGGTGTCACTACATATATTTTGATGGAAGGAATCAAGACACATGTAATTCTTGAGCGAAGGTGTGGTGGGAGACCAACAACAAAGATCATAATCCACTCAAGAACATATTGAAATATTATGTAGTTTTATATCATACAATAAGTATGTGAACCATGTAGTCTAATTTCATGCCATGATGACATTGGACACAGTATTTAACTTTATTTGGTGAGGAAGATGTATCACACAATTTAATATCATGTGATTGGGATGTGTGAACTGACATGAATGGTACCCACCCAACCTTAGCAGAAAGAGGTGTAGGAGGGTAGCATAATGAAGTTACTCCCTAGAGAATAATACATGGAAAAAGGAGTCTAGAAAACCCTATTTTAGAAAAATAACTTAGGGAAATTTTCACATAGTTTAAGGTTATCATTTTTGGACCAACAAGGGAGGAAATATGTCATCTCCAGCTAATAATTGAAAAAATAAATTTGAAGAGAGACCTATGTGGCCAAATATCAGTGAAAATGGTGTAATAAATTGGTTGATTTGAGGATGGTACTTAGATAATTGGTTTAAAAATCACTAAGTATCTTTTTCATCCAAAAATCAATCCATACTTAGTTATGGAATGAAGGTGTGGTAGGAGACCAACACTAGGTTTTGAGATCTACCCACGTAGTGATCAAAATGTTATGAAATTTTACGTCATGAAACAAGTGTGTTAACCTTTAAGTTTTACAACATGTTGTTAGGATGATTTTTTTGTCATCCCATATTTATTATATGAGAAATATTGGTTTTATACAGGTTAAGGATTATAGTTTAACTTCATCTAAGGAGGACCTTTATTGGGGATTACACCTAACGGGAAGACACATTTGGAGAACCATAAGGAGAACCCGAAATCATAGTAATTAATGGATTTGATTGGGGCTTATGCCTAGGAGGATTCCCATATAGAATCACATGAATTATTTCTTGATAAATCTTACATTGGTAGGGGGTGTAGTGCATTTCCCATCCATTGTGATTAATGTATAATCTCTGTTGGACTGTACCTTGAGTATTCTTTAAGGTCCCTCCCTATTCGGTTAAATATTTGGAGGTTTATTCTCTGATATCAGTGGGGTTATAATGACTAGTACCAACTATCATTGAAGAAATGAGTGGAGATGAACTTTCTTGTTGAAGGATCATGATACAAGTTTATGGTATATTTCAAAATGACATAGGGTATAACACCTTTTCTCATCGAGTCTCTCTAATTCATCGAACCGATTTTTTTGATTCTTTATAATCCTATATTTTATCAAAGATAGCTATTAGAGAATATAGATGTTGACATTTGGTGGGAAATACTTATTTTTTTCATAAAATAGTGAATTCAGGGATAATTGAGTAGTATTGTGAGTTCTAGTTCAGTAGGAACAAAAGGCATGTAAAAGCTTTTTGTGAAAATATTTATTTTATTTATCCACAATTTTTTCGAGAATGTTTGGTAGAGTTTTGTTGGAAGCCACTATCTACCCATTTTCCTTCACATGATGGAGGGAAGAATTCATGAACTTGATATTTTAATCATGGTAAAACTTATTCAATTCAGAAGAATTTATGTTGGTGTCGTTGTCCATCAAAATTTTATGAGGAACACCAAATCTATTGATGATATTTGACTTCTTGAAGTTGATGATACTTTTAGTCCCAGATTCTTTAATAGGTGCTTCCATGGTCCATTTAGAAAAAATGTTGATAGTAGTAAGGATGTACTTAAACTTCTTGGTCGTAGTTGGAGGGTATGAACCTAAAACATCCATTCACCACACAATTAATGGATATGAGTGTTTATTTGTATAAAACAACTCTAGGTGTTGATGGATGAAGTTGGAATGCATTTGGTATGAATGAAAATTATTGAAAAATTATTTAAAATATCATGTCATTGAATTCTATAAATATCCAATCCTATAGATTTGGTGAGAAATATTGGTTCTTGAGAAATGGGAAGCACAAGATATAGCATGAACTTCTTCTATGGTGTAAATCATCTCCTTTTTATAAATTCATTTGAGGATAATTCCACTGAATATTCTCTTATACAAATATTTATGATGAAATGATTTATCATAGAGGGTGAAATTGACCAACATTAATAAAATATATTATTTTTAGCACTATATGGAAGAAGGGACCCATTTTGGATATATTATAGGACTGGATTCACCCACCCATTCACAACATAATTTGTTTAGGGGTAGAATTCATCTCATCGATTTCTTGAAATCCACCTTGAATGAATGGTGATACTATTCTATGATGGGTCATACTGATGAATGTTTCATACTAATATGGAAATTCCAAGGAAACAAAAAAATTATAATGCATGAACCTGATCATTTTGTGAATTCAAGACATGATTCGGTGTTGGATCATAGGGGAATTCATCCATAAAACCCCAAACATAATTAAAAATGTGGATTATCACTTCTTTTCTGACTTCATAATCACCAGTGATCCACTTATTTACCAACTCATAAACACCTTTGATTCTCAAATAAAGGACTAGTATTTTCAAATCCATTCCTAAACCTACAATGAGGGATTGGTATTTATCCTCATTGTAAGTGAATATTTTTGATAGAATAAATGAATATAGTAAAACCGCATTTATTGGTGAAATGAGAATGATTCTCAACCTAAATTTATTGATCTTGGGGTATTATAATATCTTTATAGTTAGGCATCTAGATGCACCATCAAAGTATATTTCCTTCATTCTAGTAGAGTACTAAATAGAAAATATTTCCTCATATATCCGTTTGACACTCATCGGTATTTCAACAAGGGGGTGTTATTACAAGAAATTTTCTATGACCTATCCTTTTATTTCTTTCTACAGTATGAACCAAATGCTGAACTATTAAAAAATGATAGCCTATTGGGCCAAACTTCCATTAAACATAGGACAATTAAAGATATATTTGAGTGGTTTAATTTAAGATATAAAATGGACCTCATTGTGCTATAACAAATTCCTTAAGTTCTTAATTCTAAAAATCAATACCAAACAGTTCTTCTCTATATCTGAATACTGAGTCTCAATATCGTGCATGGTGAGAATGATATAATTAATTTTTTTCACTACCCACATAATTCTTTTTCATGTGGAAGGAACTTAGAAATAGTTTCAGATTCATCATGTATATAATGAGTACATTTCTTCCGAATGGTGGGATCAACACTAGTGGGAACAAGAGATATTTATTAAGGCTATCAAATTATTCTTAGTAGTCATTGGTCCAATAAAACATAATCTGTTTCATAATTAACCTAGTAATGGGAAAAAAATTCATGTAAGGTTTTCTATGAATCATCAAATGTAATAAAGGTGTCCCAGAATTCATCTTAATTATTTGATATTTCCATGAGGAAACAAACCCAAAATTGCCTTTATCTTATTAGGGTCAAATTTGAAGCTGCAATGGCATTCAACAAAGCCAATAAATTTCAATTAAGTAACTCCAAAAATGCATTTCAAGGGGTTCATATTTATTGTCTTGTCTATGTTTTTCAAAAAAGAAATTTTTAAATTGTTATAGTGATTAGAATATTTCCATGATTTTACCCTCAAATAATCAACGTAACACTCAACTAATTTCCCTTGGGAGGGTTTGAAGATGTGATTAATGTCACATTGATACATAACACCATCATTCTTTAATCCAAAATGAATCAATTGATAGAAGAATACTCCTTGGGGGACCTTAAGGCCCTAGATTAGTTTTATTCTAGGGAAATTTGGATTTTATTGTAAACTGAATATCCATCCATGAAGGAAAGATCTTGATATCTTACCATTACATCTATTATATGTTCTGTAATAAGAATTGGGAAGTCATCTTTCTAATAGTTCTGATTGAGGAATTTGAAATTTAGGTAAACCAAGATTTTCCCATTCTTTTTCTTAAATGTTGATCCATTTTGGGAATTGATATTTATGAATGAAGTTGGATTTGATGATCTTATCAACATATTATTTGACCTGTGTAGCATGAGTTTGATGTGGCCTTTTGGAAGCCTGTTAGTATACATGATGGTATTCTAGTAGACCTAATTTATGGATAGCCATATTAGGATCCATGAATGATTTTTTTATAATTTAAAGGAAAAAATTCTTTATGTTTCTTCATAAAATAGTCATAAATTGTATTTTCATGAAAGGGAATAGTTGTGCTAATCAAAATTGGTCGTAGATCCTCCTCTATGACTAGATTTATATATAAGAGTTCATCAATAATGGTAGAGACTTCTTCTTAAAATGCATGAAGAGCATCTTTGAGGTCATTTTATTTATATTCTTCCTTTTATTCTTCCTTTGTTTCCATGTTAGGATGACTGCGATACCCGAGGGAATTATTAAGGTCAGGGGAATGGTCAGTGTCCCATGAGCTAGCTTCCAAAGGAGAAATCAAGAATTCTATAGGTTCAACAGATGAATTGGTATCCTACTAAAGATATAAGGATATATAGGTTTGAGAATTTTTATATGATATATGACATCCATTTATGGAATCAAATATTTATCCAACATCCCAATGTTCAAATAACATGGTTGATATCATAAAGACAAATGATCATGTTTCTGAATCTGAGATTATATCTTTAACATGACTGATGGGTAACACATATTTGACAGTATGACCTCTGAATGGATTAGCTTAAATTTTTTCCAAACTATTTGGAGTGGAAATCCAAGTGACATAATTATTTATGGGCTACTTCCCTTCTCTATCATAGAACCCCACATCAATATATTGTGATTAAAATGATTAAAATGATTTTTTCTCACTTTATAATGTTCTAATAATACCATTTATATAGTGTTTGATAAATTTATGACATGATGAAGGTATCAATTCATGATGGAGGAAAATGGTATTCATAGAAATACATTGAAAGCTATATCATTATTGATGACTATGAACACAAAATTAGACACTAGATCACCCAAATGAGTTTTGATATTAATGTAGTTGAAAGGTTGTTGTTTTAATTTATCATACCCCTAAAGAATTAATGTGGAAGGTGAAAAATAAGATTCAGTTTGTCCTAATTGGTGATGTTTTATGATAGGAATGAGGTTGAAACCCATTCCATTTTCAATAAAATATCAATGGATGTTAATGTTTCTAAATCTTTCAGATACATAGAGGGGCCTAATGTGTCCCTATATAATATCATCTCCATTTTCATCATTGAAATAGATGGCTACCTAATATTTTACAAGAACAACCACTGCATGATATACTTTGGAAGTATAAAATTTAGCTTCAAACTCATGAGGGAATAACAGAGCCTCTATAAGTGATTCTCATAAATTCAATGACTGATTCATAGCATCCAAAATTGAAATATTTACCAGAACAATAACAAATTACTTTAGGATTTCATATTTCTAGATAAAAGTTCTATTTTTCTCTATGGGGAGATATTCTTTAAGAGTAATTTTTAAAGCTTACATTGCTAGGATAGATCTTCCTGCTGGTGGAGAATATGTGGATGTCATTTTATCTATAATTAGATTGGTCTACCTTGGTCTACCCACTTTCATGGTCTAGTCATGTTTTCATATACTCATCAACCAGTATTCCAAAATGATTGGTTATGAGGGATTTTCACATGGGTGGAGGCATATTTTAACTATCATTTGAGTTTTTGAATGGATTTTCCATGGGTTTTAGTAGCATAAAAAACTCTATCATGGATACAACTGGTATTTTGTATCTGGTAACAACTAGATCTCCCACTATTTCCTTATAACCTACAAACTCAATTCATGTCTCCATAATTAGGTGTGTGAATCTTAGGTTAATAATAAAACTCATAATAATATAAGGGATCTATTAAATTAATTAAATTAATGGATCTAATGGTCAATTATTTATATGATGAGGAATATTTTTTATGGGATGGTTCCCATTGTACCATTTGGTGGAGTGGGGACCATTTTATTGGGGCTGAAGTCATAAATTCTAAGAGAGTCATGGATAGATTTATCATATGTGGTTGTCATATTATTTTGTTTTTTTACCTATTTCATAAATTACATTTATTATTAAATTGGCCTTTGGAGGTCTATAGTGTTGATTAAGTTGATTGAGCTACAATAGAAACAGCTCGGGGCATAGTTTTTTATTCAACTGTGCTCAGAGAATATCATGAGTCCAATTGATAATCATTCAAGTCATACAATAATTAAAATTATGTTCTCATTTACTAGATAATTCCTAATATTCACCTTTTTCTTTTTAAAAAATGGTAAAAAGAAATGCTACTCGTGGCATTAGATTTCTTAATTTCACCTTCCCATACAAACTATCTTTTAAAGGATATATTTAATGATGAAGAAATATCAGAAGTTTTTATCTAAAATTTATTGAATTGAAAAATAATTTGGGAAATATTCAAGACTGAATTTATTGGGTTTTTAAGGTAATGGAATATTTAAGTGGTTTTTTTTTCGTGGCTTCTATGAAATAGACATGAACATACTCATCTTGAAAAGAATAGGACCTGTTATTAAATTTTTAGAACCAAGATTATTTTATATCTCTAATTTCATGTTAATGAGGTTTTTTACTAATATTATTTCCTGGATGGTGTGCTTCATGATAAGTCACATTATTTAGATTAGTAGTCAATAACAAATATGGTATTTAAGTGACAACTACAGTTTCTTATTTTCCCGCCGTCTTCTCTAGGCTACCATTACTAGTCTTGATTTATCTCTAGTTATCATGATGGATTATTAGAATCATTGTGCAAATACAACTAGGTATTACAACCCTCTAGTGTAATTAACTATGATGAGTGGTTTTTGTAACTCATCATGGAGGTTTTCTATGAAAAGGCCGCAAAAAATATTCCCATGACAGTTGAAAATTAATGGAGAATTATAAACCATTCTACCTAGAAATGAAGTATGAGACTCTATCATTTTATAATTTTTTAGTTCGAGTGGTCTGAGATCCTTTAATTTCATAGTTTTTAGGTGAAATGGTATATAAATCACCAAAAAAGGTCTTCTCATCCTTCGATTGACCCTATCGGTAAACTAGTATACCATACAATTGATGATCCCTGAAATGTTTATAAAAAACACCAGATTTTGGTGGATTCTTATTACAAAAAATTTCCCATAAGGGGGCCACACAGATATACATTATGAATCATATTCTAGTATGAATCCCCTAAACCATCAAATATTTGAAATATTGGATTTCCAAAATTAGTTGGTGGAAGAGTCGCGTCTACCAACTTTAGGTAAGATTTTCATTCAAGCTATACTGGATCATGTTACCCCTAAATTGCTTGGATCTAGGATTTAAATTGCTCTATAGTTTCAACAAGTCCTATAAGAATGGACATTTGGGAATGGATTGATGTTGGGGGAATAATATGATCAACTGGATGTGTTGTAACTATCTTCAATTGTGGATGAGCTGGCTAGTTGTAACTTGACTGACATTGGTCTGGTTATTTGGACAATAGAGGGAAATATTAGTACCCAACTATCAATGGTTTCAAATAGATTTGTTTCTATTATCTTGTATTGAGTGGTCATATCAAATATATTTTTTCTATTACAAAAATCTCTCCTTATTAAGGGACATTAATAGGAGGTGTGAAATGAGGTTCTATTGGAAGAACATACCCAAGGGGAATATGAATTATGAGTAGTTTGGCATTAATCCTCTTAAATTCACTCATTTCTTTCTCATACTAATCTAAACTCTCCTCGAGTGTGAAGGTTTTAAAAAATTCATGTAATAAGTGTTATTGAACCAAATTCTTACCCTTTTCTTTGGTTGATTCCCATCGAGGAGGATGCATTCGATAACTCAAAGGAATTCCAAATCTTGGGTAATCCCCTAATTTTGGGTATGCACACCTTTTTTGGGTTTTTCAATGTGTAAAATATTATGAATGGATATATGCTTCTATTTTTCTCCTACATTGTCATGATGTTTTATAATATTATTATAAGTGCCTATAACATTTTCTGACACAAACCACATTGTAATAATTTCATCTTTCTTTGAATATTGAGAGAGACGATTTCTCTAAGAGTGTCTACTAGAATATCTATGATTCATTGGATTAGTTTTCTTCTTAATGGTCTATTTATTCTTACGACCATCCGAGGTGATCATTATTTCTTTAAGGTATCCCTTCAATGCCATCCAATGAAGGGTAATATGAAGGGAAGAATAAAATTCATCATGAGATGAGATTTACTAGGAATATTCATTTTTTGGAACTTCTAATAACCAAGAAAAGACTACCATTCCTTGAAGTTAAGGTAAAAATCCCCGAACCCTATAGGTGGCGGTGATCCTATTCCAGTTTTACAATATTTCAAGCCTCATTTGTTTAATTTTAAGGTTGTGTTAAAAATTCCTCCATCCCTGTGAACCTAGGTTTCTCCAATACATACATGGTTTAAATCCCTATGAATTATCTTCTAATTTTATAGTGATCTGTACACATATGGGCTGGGTGCAATTCAATACTTGCACCTTAGCCATTTTCTTCTAAAGAAAATTGTGCTATCTGTTGACTGGATTCCCTTAAGCGAGAGGATTTACCAATAGTATTAGATGCTAAATGAAAGAGTCTTTGCTTGGATTTCTCTCTTCCTTCTTGATTTATATGATAGATATTATAGGATAGTTCTTGTTGAGAAAACCATCTATGTAGAGAACATTCTGTTTGTTGAAGCCATCCTAGGGTTATGACAATACATTATATCACCTTTGGAGAACATTACCAATATGGGAGTGAGGTGAAGTGAAATAAACCTTGTTCACTACATCCTCTAATATGAACATTGGAAGAGTCTCAGTTATTGGCTAACACAATCCTTTTAACATGTCAAGACATGCACATAGAAGGGATTTTTACTACCATCCCAATTTCAGGTTTTGTGTAGCTAGGAGGACCACCAAATTGATTTAGTGAGGTATCTATTCTATTTACTTAATGTGATTTGGATATTAATCATATATATATTTTTTCAATTCAATATGAGTAGTCTATATGCTTATGAAAATTTCATAAAAAAATCATCTGACGATGCCTTTAGAATACTGAAATGGGGAGTGAATAAAGGCCAAAGCATTACTAGTATATTTTCCTTTTCCAATTATCTCTCCAAGATAAATATTTCTCCTTTATATTTTTTGATAGGTTAATCATCTAGATTTAAACAAACTAAATTTTTTTAAATTAATTTATTATAAAAAAGGGATTTTAATTATTTCACATACTATATTAGAATGTAGGTGATCTAAGGAGGGTTTATAGTATAACCATTTTTAGACTTTTATTTGGTTGAGAAAGAACATCACTTTTAAATGAAGATGAATCAAGCATGAATAAACTCATTTTCATAATATACTCATGATAGGAGGGATTTATCTAAGTTTATTTTTCAAGGGGAGGTCCTTCTTGATTAAATAAAATGTCACTATGGGGAGGACCATCACAACAACAACCACCCTAGGGAGGACTACCATCATAACTTGACGTTCTTATATAGGGAGAAATTATGAAGTGTATAACCTAGAAAAAGACTTTATGAAGGACATTAGAAAGGGAATAAATTTCTTTCTTTGTGATATTTTATCCAAGTATAGGGATACCATCACACTCATCAGGATATGGGCTCTCGAGATTGATCATATTCTGGACATGAAGTAATCCTTCATTGTCAGGTGTCCAGGGAGGACCTCTAGAACTATAGGAAGCCAAATCATATAGTGGAACTTCGAAAATTCCTTTAATATATCCATAATTTGTTAATGGAGGAGTAGGATATTGAGCACCCATAGATATACGGATGAGGGATTCAAGAACACCGACATTTAGCAGAATATTGTCCTGAATGAGATCTTCATTTCCCAATCATCTATAGTGAAAATTATTTTTAAATGTTTTCCTCTAGTTTATTGGAGATGTATTATATTGGGAATAGATTTCATATATGTAAACCTATTTTACTTATTCTCATGTTTTTATAAAAATTTTATAATAGATTTATATAATTTTAGTAGGTATATATTCCTTACCAAGAGTGTCCACTATAGTAAACCAATAACCTCCAGTTGGAACAAGTATATAGGCCCAACCCAGTTTTTTATTTATCATGGGATGGAAAAGACCCTATTGAATGGGAGAAGATATATGCATATGATCCATGGTGAATATAAAATTATTCTAAGAATTCACTTTATATGTGGAGGTGGGGTAGTTTTCTCGACTCCTAGTCACCATTGATGAAATCATTAAATCCTAGAAAAATTTTAGAATGTGGACAAGAATAGATTCCTATCCTTCCATCATATCTAGGATATGAACAGAAACATATTTATCAAGAATAGGAATATAAACCCATTTTTTCCGGATTAGGGATGTATTCCTACTCTTGACCTCCATTTATTATTGGGATATACTGACAATAATCAGGTGTAGAAGAAGATATATAGGTCTTCCCCTATTTATAACAAGGATATACAGACTTTTTTCTCTAGGTGCCACTAAACTATGACGGTTGGTTGATGGGTGTGGGAAGGTGTGCACACCTGCTTGTAATTTTCTTCCAAATTTATTTTTTGGGGTTCTCTAGATGCTTCCAAACTATGTGGATAGGCTTGATTGATATGGGAAGGTGTTTCTTCCAGCTCAGGATTTGTTACCAAATTTTTTCAACAGGATTCTTTATAGGGAATAGAGGTAATAAATTTCTCTATAATAATTGGTTTCCACCCTCATTTAATAGTCTTGGGTGCCAATGTCTGAGTGAGCTGGGCCAAACTCACAAGAGAGACACCCCTATCATGTTCAGATTTGGATGCTTCACAACGTTGAAAGTGGAAGTTTCTAACAAAATCCATTTGATGGGACCCTTGTGTTATCTAGATGAGTCCATCAGTGACCTCTTGATAAAAATTATTGAGAAAAGGGAGAAATGTTTTGTAACATTCCACGAATAAAATACCATAATTATTTAACATGGGAACTGGTACCTTCTGATTCTAGAAGGCCATCCTTCATTGAGAAGATGGCTGGTGGGGCTTCAAAAGTTGGAGGGCTTGTTGAGATTTTTTCAGGGTTGGTAAAATACCATTTTGGTGGTACTCCAGAATGATCATCTTCCAGACATGAATTTGGAGATACTAGTCCAGTAATGGCTTCCTTTGATCGGATGAGGACATGGAAGCTGATGTAAAAGTTCAGATGTGTTTAAAGGATTCGATTATATTTATTTGAAGGGAGTTCATAGAAAAAAATCATTTAAACATATAAAAAATAAAAACAAGAATTTCCCATAAAATTAGCATCTTAATAAAAAAACACATGCATAATGAATTATTTTGAATCCATGTTTTGGGACCTCTATCATTTTTTGCATGAAGGGGCCCAACATGTGCATTCTAAAATCATCATTTGGATAAGGATTTGCATCAGGTTTAGAATTTTTTGTTTCCATGAAGCACAAAAAACAAAATGTGACCTGACATATGATGGTGAGAAAAAAATCATGTCAAGTTCACCATTTTTCCCATCATGCTTTGTCACATATTCTCATTTCGAGTTGATGCAAAATGGATCTCCAAAGGTAAAAAACCACTTGGTTTTCTACAATGAGGCCTTAGAAGGAATGCGGGATGATATGATGGAATGTTTTCCTCATTACACCCTTTTGGGGGGATATATTTCTTACTATAGGAATCTATTATAGATTTCATACATATTCTTTAATACTTTATTAAATCCCCAATATCAGACAGGTCACCCTTGTATCAACAATCAATTATTTGGTACACATTGATTTTAGAATCATCTATATCTATCTCAGGTTCTTCATTAACAGAGACATCTGTATGTATCTAAGGTTCTCCATTGATAGTAATATTTTGAAAAAGTATTAGATATTCTTATATCATTTATTATCAAGATTCTAGATTTAAGATGCAATGTTGGGTGGTTAGGAATTTAACATCATCTGGAATGACAGAAGCTGTTTTGATAGTGGGATTAGTCCCATGAGATGAGATTCCTACATATCATTGTGAACGGAATAAGAGACCCCATAGTTTGGTTACACTTAACATTACACATCATACCTTTTATGTTCATGTGAATATGACCAAACAAAGCAATTTAATGTCATGAGAGAAGGACATCTAGGAAAAATATGCCAAGTCAACGGCTGGTGTGGGACTTACATTGAAGCGACCTGAAAGAACCTATAAGGGATATAATATCCCATTTAGGGGATAATATTATTGGGAATAAAATCCCATAAGGATTGAGATGAATGATTTATGAAAGGAATATGGCCCCCCTATGGTCCCAGATAATGGTTAGCTGAACACTAAAGACGGGTTTAATTGAGTTCATAAAAAAATTATTTGTAGAAAACCTCCCTCTTCAGGTATGAGCATTCAAATAATTTTAATTAATAAAAATTGGACATATAAATTAAAATATAAAGGAAATATATTGAATAAAATTTATTTATAGTGGTTTCTAGAACATAAATCACCTAGTCTACTCCACCAATACTCTACTCCACGAGTTTAGTGATTTTCACTAAAACTGCCCATTTATCGGGGGCTTCTAGATGAATACAAATAGATATCACTTAATATAAAGGTATAAGATCTTTCAACCATGATATACCTTTACAATACCTATCAATAGCCTTAAAAACACTCTTAAACCAAGTGTAAACAAAATAGTGTGAAATAAAACTTTGGCAGAAATGGTTGCATCACATAATTTAAAGAAGAAACTAGAAGTAGTTGAAGATTCATCCTGAAAATATAATAGTCTTCAAAGTATATCTATGGTTTATTTTCAGTTAAATAGATAAAATCTAATAAGGACAACATGATCATTTTCTATAGATATTTTATATGTAAAAGTATTCAAAGAATAGGCGTTCTAATCGTTCTTCACATTCATCTATTCCATGTTCATCCTATCTCTATATATGTTATGTAGCAACCAACTATTCCTTTTTATATATCAAAGTGAACTTAATCAAAACATAATAGAAATGGTATAATGAAGCATTATTTTAAGTCTTGATAAGACCGACTATTAAGGAAATGTATCCATTGTTTCCAAACATAGAAATTACTTTTGTGGTAGCAATGTTTGGGATCTTCTTGTTCTTTGGATATCTCTATTCATGAAAATTATTGTATATATCAATCTTTCCTTAAATGGATAATCTATTTTTTATGAACAATAAAATAATGAAATTAATTATCAAGATATTATAAAAGTAATTATTGCATTTTGTAATAGCTATATATTCATAAAGATATCAACTATAAGTACTCTTCATCACAAGATAACTTCCTGGGAGACTTTGTAAGATAAAAAAACTCATCAAATTATTCATAAGATAAAATATTCTTCACACTATATAAGAAAAATGTTTAATGTAGATATAATAATTATGTTTTTTAACTTCTTTGAATCTCATAAGATAAACTTGTATAAATATTCTTTTTATAAGATAATATTTTCTCATTATTCTCATTCTGACTATTGCATCTAACCTGAGAATTCAGTAACTCAACTGTTCTCTTCATAATATAAATTCTTATATATCTAGATAAGCTTCAACCAATTTATGATTTTTATTAAACTAAATATATTATTTGCTTCTCACAGGATAAAATATGTTGGCATATATTGATTAATTTACTCGACATAGAATAAATCACTTGGAGAAACAACATAATATAAATTGTTTTGATAAATAAAATTTGAAACAATTAAGATAACCTTGTAAAAATTAAATTAGGGGGGTTTTAATCATCAAAAAACATATAAACTAAGATATTTTGGAACAACAAAATTTTTCCAACAGTATCCCCTGTTTGATGATAAAAAACCCCATGAAATATTTTTTTTCATGAAATAAAATTTTGTATTTCAAATTTTTTTCTTAAGATAAAAATTTTATAATTAGAGACTATTTATTTTCTTCTCCCATTTTAATGAAATTCGTCTCCCATTTTTTTAAATAAAATTTTCTCTCCCTTTTTGATACTATAGAAGATAAGCTTTATTTTCTTCTCCCATTTTAATGAAATTCGTCTCCCGTTATGTTATGTCAATAAGAAATAGGGATCAATAATCAAATAATGAAAATCAACTATGAATAGGAAATAGAATAAAAAACATATCGATCATATGGATAACTAGTTAAAGAAATATAGATTAAAAATATATATATGTAAAAAAATAGTGTAAGAATTAAAGAAATAAAATGTTATAAAATATGAAAAGTAAATAATAGTTTAATTGATAGATGCTTGTTAGTAATAAATATACCTAAAAAGCATTAAACAAATCCAAGAATTGAAAGTTTATCTTATAAATAGTCTCAAATGTTTTATAGATCCCATTAAATGAGGCATAATTAAAATGTTTTAAAGATTCCAATGCATTGGGAAACAAGCTTCACAAAACAAATATTAGGTGAATCAAATACTATACTTGAAATGGTTTTTATGAGGTGTATTCTAGAATGATAATATCTATCTAGATGGTAGAGATGATTTAGGTAGAGGTGTGTCATCTGTTTCACCAACAACATCACCCAATGTTAGTAGGGATGCTCTAAGACCTATGTGATCTCCTTGAGATATCATTATGTGCGTGTATTGAATGTCAAGAGCAGATCACTGATATCATGAAAAATTAAATTTATCTATAGATAAAAATCATAGTTTAGAGGGTGGTTCTGGTGAAGGTAAAGAAACTTATCAACCAAACCAAGGATTATCCCTTGGATACTCATTTGTTGAGTAAAAAATATCCCTCAATCTCTATACTATAGAGTATTACCGATCAACTATAGAAGGTCCTATTAGATGTCTCCCAGGAATCTGAAATAGGAATTAAACACAAGCATCTATTCTTTTCACAATATAATTTTTTTCAGTAGTTAAGGATGGTCGTCAAACCATTCCAAACTTGTTGAGTGAAATTTATTATAAAATATTTTATATCACATTTTTTTGAATATAAAGCAATAAACTTCTTCAACTCTTCAAACTAACCATCCTATATATTCATTGATTGACTAAAATAAACAATTTCCTTTCCCATTAGAAATGTATGAACCTCTTTTTTGCCCACAAAATCATCTATTTTATCTTCATCTTTATCCTTATATGATTCTTTCTTGAAATTCCTTATGAATATCTAATGCATGTCTTCATCCTTTTTCTCTATTACTTCAATTTTATTCCAAATACCCGACCATATTTTCTAAGACAATTTTGATAAAACTCACAAACTTCTTCACTTCAGATGACATATTTTGAACTTCCGACACTTTATATTTCAATAGAAGGGACACCTGTTTCCTAGATTGATCAAACAATGCCAGATATTTTCAAGGAACAATTTGAAATTTCCATAATCAATATCAAGGTCCTATTGAATATCTTCAAAAATTTACTTGGAGAGAAGAAAAAAATTAATATATTCAATGGAAAATGTTAGTGTGTCTATATATTGAGCCAAAATTTCTATCTTTTAGGGTATACGACTTTGATTTGTGATTTATATAAAGGATTTTGATAATCATTTCTATAGAATTTATTATGCCAGAAGTTTTACTTCATTTACTTCCTCTTTTACATGAAATTTTAGGAACATTCATAATATCACTTCTATATTCATCCAAATGGGTCTTTATAGACTTCATTTCTGTTGGAAACTTGGAATAGAACTCCTGAGATTTCTCGAAAACACTTATTTTATCTTTTATAACTTCATAAATTAAGACTTATTCATGAATATGATAATGTATATCCTATTGGAATTCTATATTATCACCAAAAACTAGGCGACTTTTTTCATCCCGAGGTAATTCTTTTACATGATTCAATTCTTGGGATTCAAATCTAGTTATCATTTTTACATCCAAATTTTCTAACTCTTCAGAGTGGGAGTCAGAAATGTGAGGAAAAGTTCTGGGTCTTATCAAAATAGTTCTATATCAACCCAAACAAAACATGTGGATGATAAAAAAACAATTATTTCTATATTTAATTCAATCGGTATAGAAATTGGAACAGGATATGAGCTCTCAGGATGTGTAGTTCAATTTTTTACATTCCACACCAATTATGAGTCTTCTACACCTTTCATAAACAGTCTCTTCATTAGAGCCTTCATTGATTTCAAAACTTTGGGAAAGTCTATATACCAAGAATTTCTTTCTTCTAGGTGGTATAACTCCCCTAAAGTCGATGCAAGATTAACTTTAGGTTCTGAGGTTATGAGAACCATATTTTTCCACATTAAATTCAAACAAAAAACATTTCCTTAAAACACTCGCACTTAGCATTTTCATATCATGGAAATAAGCTATGGTAGTATCATCCAAGAATCCATCATTACAAAAAAATATGTTAATAAACTTTGGAAAGGATTGAAGTTTAAATATTGGATTTGGACATTAAACATGTATCACAAGATATATCATGCAAGATTAAATGTTTTTTCAATCATAAGCCAAAAATTAATGTAATTTACTGAAATATAAATTTCTCAGAGTCCATATTGCTTTGAGAAATTATAAACTATATGACCATGGTAAGAACTTTTCCTTTGGGATATAAGTCCTTCACTGGCTTATTTTCAATGATTTTTTTTCCAAATATTAACTTCATTATATCTAGTAGAGTGACTCCATCCACCAAAATTAAGGTGGTATTGAAGAATGAGTAGCCTTTATGGGGGATCTAGAAGGATTATGCTAAATATATTGAGGTTATCAAAATAATATTTTGGTTTACTATATATGTAACTGGGTATTCATCATTTCCTAAGTGAAAAACAAAATATTCATATAAATTTCAAACTTCCTTTTTGAATATTAACAAGTTTCACATTTAATCAATTACATACCCCAACTTTTAATGATTAATGGCCCTCTTGAACAACATATCTATCTTTTCCATCTAGTCAAAATCAATTTCTTGAACCCTTATAAATTTTCTGGAGATATGTTGTCTCTTTGTTTGAATTATAGAGGCACCATCATTTATCTTTTCTATCCATTAATGATGGTTTTGGAAGTATAGATGGCTAGGTAAATAAAGGTTTGGGCAGAAGAGAGATAATGTGTTCAAATATTTGAAAATAATCTTGTATGCAGAGTTGATACACCCTTATTTTCATTAAAATGTAATCAACGAGTCATGTAGTGATGTGAAATGTAATTATTATTAAAACTAGGTGAAATGACCTATATGATATTACTTGTACTCAAAACAAAAAATAAAAATTAAATAAAATAAGTTAAACAATGTATTTTATTGAAATAAAAAATTATGTTAAAAATATCATTAAGTAAAATTAAAAAACCTAATTATGATTTAATTAAATCAAATCTTCTAGCAGTAAAAGGTTTAGTAAAAAATTTCTACTAATTGAATTTCTGTGAAAAAAAATTCTAAAGAAATATCATTCTTTATTGAATGACATGTAAATAAATGAGGTTCGAAATAAATTTTCTTCTTTCTTGAATGGTTTATAGGATTTATTTAAATTATTTTAGAACTTAATTTATCACTTTTGATTGGTAAGAAGTAAAAATTAAATCCAAAATCCACCTGGGTATGTTTTATCCACAAAACTTGTGTACAATAACTTCCTAATATAATATATTTAACTTTGACAGTTGATAATGCTAAAGAGTGATGTTTCATACTTAACCAAGATACTTGGGATTTTCTAAAAAAGTGACAGATTTCTATGGTGATTTTTCTATCTAATCAGTATCCAGAAAAATCAACATCCGAATATGAGATTAAACTAATGTGAGAATCTTTTGGAAAAATAAGGGAAACAAACATAGTTACTTTTAAATATCTTAACCTTATTTAGGCTATATTTAAATTATATTATTTTGGATTAAAATTAAATCTTGCACAAATACATATTGAAAAAATAATATTTAGTATACCTATAGTAGGATATAAAAAAATCCCAATTATTAATCTACATATCTTATTATCAAATAATTTTCTAGATTCACCCAAATCAAGTTCAATTATAACACCCTAATATTTAAATAAATTTTTGTCTTTAAATAAATTTAATTCTTAAATAGCTTCCTATGCACAAAATAATGTGTTTAAATGAACAAAAAGATTATATAAAATGACCATTATAACCTAGATGTTAAATTGGAAAGAAAAAATATGAATAAATAACTTATGAAAATATATTTTGAATTCAATGGTCAATTAAAAATGAAAATATAAACTAATTAAATGTAAGAGAAATATTCATATTTTATACTCGAAAAGTTGAATTGTTTTAATATATTAAATTAATTATGATTACTGAATAATATTAATGAAGTATCTATTTTATATATTCAATAAAATATTTTTTATATTCATCCAATAGACATTATAATCATAGGATATTATCAAACTCAATTTTACGCATATAAATCTATATTTTTCTAAAGGGAAATTTACCACCTTGTATTAGAAAACCTATTTTAAATTAAAATTTTTACATAATTATATATTATATTTGACAAAATAAACTTCTTATTTTAAATAAAAATCTAAAAAATTACTTTGGTTGATTAATTGGTATTTTTATGATAGGTTTCAGGTTTTGATGAATAGCTAAAAAATACCAAAGTTTAATTGAAAAAATAATTTTTCAAAAAAATAATTTATAGTGTTAAATTATAATTTTGATCATTTTTGAAGTATAATTAGATAAAATATTTCCTAGATAATACAATTTATATAATTTCCATTAATTTTACATTTAATTTAGATATAAAAAAGTTTCAATATTTTCCATGTTTTAACTTTAATAACCCTTTTTCTCACCCCATCAAGCACATTAATTTTAAATTAATTACAACAATTTTTGATTTTGGTATTTTATAAAATGGATTTCAAATTTGGAATGAATGATTCAATATTAATTAAATAGGTTTCTTTTATTTTTTGGTCATTATTAATAGTAATTATAGTAAATTTTTAATGATACGGTAAAAGGTAAACCGACTAATTAAGGGTAACCATATTATTATAAAATTAAAATAACACTTTTACTAATTTCATTAGATGAGTTTTTTCAACCAAAATAATCCTTTTACTAAATTTATATTCTTTTTAAGACACTTGTATGAGAGTATGAAATTTATTATATTTTATTAAAAAAAAGATAAAGATGCCATAAACAAATTTTTATTAACTTAATCAATCTTAATATAAGGTTTTATAGAAGATAAATTCAACTACAAATAGTCATTTTAAATATAAAATGTTTTCATTTATCTTGGTAATTTATTTTTATTTTTTTGGAAATAAATATTTACATTAAAGTCTTATAAAATGATGACGTAGTAATTGTTTTATTAATGGAAATAACAAATAAATTTATTTAAAATATTGAAATAAATTTATTTTTAGATAAATATTTTGATAAAAGAATTTTATTAAGGACCTTTTCCAATTAGGGATATAATACAATATATTTTAGAAGTTAAATTGTTCTCTTGATATTTTTAAAAATCCATGAAACAAATAGTGTCCAAATTGAAACAATTGATATTTTATCAAAATAATGTATTCTTAAATAAGTTAAAAATTATAATTTTACTTAAAAATTATAAATAATTATGATATGGTCTAAAATTTTCTTAATTGTTTCTTTATTTTCTAATTTACATCAAAGATATGAAAGTTACACTCTTTTAATATTAATTTTTTTACATAGTTAAAATTTAAATATGTTAACTAAGTGTTAATCAAAATGAGAGGGCTTAAAAAATTAACCAAATTTTTCAAAAAATATATTGGTTGATGATATTAAAAAAACATGTCATATTATATTTTAATACATATCATTTTTGAGGTATTTTTATTGAGATTTAATTTACTATAAATTAATATTTTTGGAAATTACAAAAGTACCCCTCACCTCAACTATAAAAGGGAACCTCCACCCTCACTTATTCACATAAAATCTATCCTTAAATATCTGTAATTATCTAAAAATTTCCATTATTAACTTCTATAGTTACATTATATATGTTTTGGTCATCGCAAAAGGCTAACTGGAGTGTCTTTAAGAGAAGATCTTGAGGGATATCACCATAGAAGAGGTCATCTCCTTTACTGACTCTCGCAAGAGTATTTCTTCTTCTACTTATTCTTCACATGGTGTTTCCATTATAAAGTAATTAATATTGTATCAAATATATTCTTAGATTTTATTATTATTATGAAGCAACCATATTATACCTTTAATCTATCTTACAAAAAATAAAATCACCACACATGCGTACATACGACCTACCATCTCTATGCCATGGTGTAATCTATTTTTCATCACCAATTTACTTGTATGGGTATAAGAATCGAAATAATGATTATAAATATAATTATTTTAAAATCTAATATATTATGGAAAAAATATATACATCATCAACTTCCATACCATTTCACATTTAAGGGAATGATATCGTCTCTCGTGCGTATGTAATACCTTCCGTATACACGATGTGATGCGATTCAAAAATGATTGACATTTTTAACAGATCTCTAAAAATTATTTTCCATATAAGATAATATGATCATATATGAAATCATATATGATTATATTTTCCTCAAGAATTTTTTGAACTTATCTCTCAAAATTATTTTCCATCTAAGATAACATTTTTTTATGTTACACATGATTTAATGTAGATATTTTTAAAGAATAGTACCTCTAGTATTCCTTTGGTTGGATTATGTTTTTGAAGGAATGATATTTATATTAAACATTTCTTTTCCATGGGTTATGTTATAATTTAATGATGTTTATGAAACCCATATTATTTTATGGGTTCTAATATTATGAATGAATTATGTTTTTATGGCACACATATGTTAGGATTTAATTATGTGATAGGTGGGACCTATATCTCCTAGCAATGCATTGGGTAATGATTTATATCTAATGAGATAGATATGAATAAAATGAAAACTGAACTCTGTTCAGTAATACAAGGACATAACATGAGTAAACTCAGTTTAGTAATACAGGGATAGAATGAGGAGTTAACTAAGATCAGTAAAGGACTTTGTCCATTATGATGGCCTTGAAAATGACCTTATACTAACATGGAAATGATTTTATTTTCTTATGTGTATTCCAAAAATTAAAAGTCTTATGTTATTCCATTTGGTAATATGTTCATTGATTATTTATGAACATCTATGATTTATCCCATGAGGTCATATCATGATCTTTGATATGCCAGATAAGATTTTCAAATGATAGGTTCTTATGTATTATGATTATGACAGTAATGATATATCCCTTGTTTACCCTTACTAAGAATCTAAGATCAAATTTATTATGTTTTTCCCCAGTACATGAATAAGGGTATTAGGTAAGATATGTAAAAATGGGGTTCTATATATAAAGGAATAAGCAGGAGATGATGTAAAGGTTTTTTGAACCACTTATTTATGTTTCCTAGTTTCTAAAGACACTAAACCTTTATAGACATGGTGTGGTTTTGTTATGTTTTATAATGAATATTCCTCTATTTAGAATTAATATCTTTGTATGTAATGTATGGTATGTTATAGTTTATATTATAATAAGTTTTTATTTAGCCTTTGGAAATTAGTATTAGAAAACCTGAGTAAGAAACCTAAGGATATGTCTATGTATAATTTACAATCCTAGTGTTTTTGTAATGATCATGAATAGAATAGGATAAAACCTAAGGTTTCCTGAATTGAAATTTTATATAATTTATCTTGATTGTGTGGTTTCCCCTTATTATTAGTGTTTCTCATACTTTGCTTCTTAATTTTAGTTAATTTTTCGAACCTGAAATAATTGCGTTAATACGGGATGTGACGAGAAATAAAATAATTTTCCTCCCGAGAAACCAAATGTTATGGGATTTGGAATGAAAAAAATTATTTCCATGATCACACAACTTTTGAATATATAAATCATGTAGGAATTCCAAACAATAAAAGGAGAGAAAAACTTTTTGTTGAGTCCTTCACGTGGCATCTTCCACCTTATTTCAGTGGGTCTTCTAATCCACTAGTGGATGAACAATGGATCAGTACCACTAAAAAGATATTTTCAATTCTCTAATGTTTAGAACATGATTAATTCATCTTGGCAGTCTATAATTTAGATGCTGAAGCCAATCGATGGTTAAATATTATCAAGAATATAAGGAAAATAAATAATGTTGACTCTTTGGAATGAGATGAGTTCAAGACCATGTTTTTTAGTAATTATTTTACTCATTTTCTTAAAATGAAGATAGATAAGGAGTTACTTGAGCTTAAGAAAAGGGTTGATGAATCCATTGGTTCCTAAAAAGAAAATTTTACAATACATACAAGGTTTGCTTCTAGAATTATCATCCAACCTGAGAGTAAGGATGATATATTCTTTAGTGTCTTAAAACTAAGTCTTTGAAGAGAATTATCCATAAGGGACATCAATAGCTACGAAGAAAATTTTTCTATGTTCTCTCAATTTTGGTATGGATATTGGAGTTACCCATCATTCCTATGGGTTTGATAAGAAGAGAAAAATGGAATTCAAGGGAAAATATAAAAACCATAGTGAAGAGAAGATGATATTTTCTTTATGATCAAAGTGTAGAAAGAAATACCGAAGAAACTATCTTAAGGGGAATCATAAATTTTTTTAGTGTGGGAAAGAAGTCCATTGGGAAATTGACATCGAAAGTTATGGAAAAAAGATAACAAATGATACTAATAAAGAAAAGGCTACACAAAATGTACCTCCCACAGTTCAATGTTACTAGTGAAAAAATTGGTACATTATGCTAACCAATTTCATAATCTAAGGGTTATCTATGATGATTCACATTAGTAAAACAAATTAAGTCCAAATACAGAGGAAAATCACATGTGATCACTATTGGTGATGTGGATTATGATAACGAGGTGGTGAAAGGTACAGTTACCATCCACTCTATAGTCGATTTTTTTTATTTTATTTTAGATCCATCAAATCTTTAATTTATAAAGAATATACTAAGGGTTTCTCTTTTTTACCTCAACAATTAGAAGTTGAGTTATCTGTGAAAACTTCTAATTTCACAAAAATAACATAAAAAGTGTATAATTATTATATGGTTAAAGTTTGTGGGTTGGAATTTGATCTGATTCATAACATGGATTGGATTTCTCTATATAGATCTCATATAAATTTCTATGGAAGGGAAGTCACATTTAATATTCTGAATTAATATATAATAATATATCAATTCAAGTATGAATATTGTCCCGACCCGTCCCCCAGGGCCTGCATCGTGACTAACCCAAGCCCGCCTTCCCTAAGCCAGGGGCTGGCGATTAACACCAAAGGTGTAATTCCCTAAAACTGGGAAGGCATTGCCTTTATAGAACGTAAACACACACAACCAGAGTACAAGCAGAAGAGAACACTAAGTAAAAATAATATGCAGAAGTAGTGATGAAAATTAAAGGGGCCAGAAATACAAGACCAACTGTAAAGTGCAAGGAAAAGAAAAAACAACTAAAACTAAAAGAAAACCAGCTGGAAGGTGTCTAGAAGCACATAGATCATCTACCACAGATCCTACCTGAAGGGTAGGTACAGATAGCCTCCTCAGCGCTCCACGTCCGTCCGTCTCCTCTGGGTACTGACCCATCATGAGGTCCACCTCTGGGTACCATCTAGTCCTCGTACACTCCGCCTCAGTCAGCACTGTCCATCGTCTACATCCAACACAACGTGGTGCGGGCATAGCTCGTGTAGGGGTGAGTATAACGATACTTAGTAGGGACCCTGATACCCTCATGGTCTCACAAAATTCAACGAGGATAAACCACAAAGTATGATTTCAATGGATAACAATTACTTAGATATATTCCCATACATATACCTAAGTTATCAAGTAACCCATCTCAAACATGAGGAAAACAAAAAGGTCATTGACACAGCTCAAACCAAGATTTTCATTTCCGAAACCATGGATGGTGAAGTATATAAGTACAGATGATTAGTTGTGAAGCTATATCATCTTATTCCGTCAAGAGGCATTGCTTCTGAACATAAGGAGTCTGACCCACACACGATATATAGGTATTAACCCTCACAATGACCCAAACAGGATCTGACCCACACAAGATCCATATGCGCTGACCCACACAGGATCGCTGAGCATTGACCCACACAGGATCTTACCCACATAGGATCTGCATACACTTACCCACACAGGATCACTAAGTGCTGACCCACACATGATCTGACTCACATGAGATCGGTATGCACTGACCCACACAGGATCGCTAAGGGATTACCCACACATGATCGCTCAGTACTAATCTCAGTATGTTCTGTCTCCAACCTTCACCTCACTTCCAGCAACTAGGTCTCTGTACACTATCTTCTCACCTCTGGAAGGATCCCCTCCACAAGCTACTAGTTGAACTCCAACTGTCACGAAGTCCTGAGTAGAAGTATCTCAAAGGTCCTCATCGTCATAGGGGTCTCAACGCAATAGACGGTGCATCAATCAGACACCCGGTTTGTGAGTTATTATCCTTTTCGTCCCGGGGGGCCAGCTGGTTTCGTGTACGATCCAACCTGACCGTATCTCAACTATACCCCGAAATCCCGTGGGGTACTCTCAAAGGGATGACTATGGTCTAAGAAAACTGGTGCCATAGACAGTTCGTCAACGGATGTCCGGTGTCAAAGATATGGCCCAAGAAGTTAAAGGGTCAGTAATGGGCCCGGGTCCGGTCCGACTCGGTCGGACCGACTCGGCCCAACCTAGTCTGGGCCCACCCGGTCTGGGTCGACCTGCTCAGACTCACAGGGTCTGACCTGGCCCATTGGGTAGGTCAGCTCTCTATATTTTGACCCGGTCTGCTGGGCCCGACCCAGCAGACCGCGAGGGTGATTTGACCCGAGAGACACCACGTAGGCGGCTCGGTAACTCGGCCCGAGAGACCGGGACAGTTCGGCCAGTGACACCGCGGGGGATGCCGTGGGTCGACTCAGAAGGTCGGAGGTCGGGAGGCCAGTGGGCAGGCTGTGCGGGGTGCGGACAGGCCGAATGGGCACCCGGCCGGCCGCGGTGCACCGGGCAGGGTGCAGTAGGCCGTAGTGGCCCCGGGTAGGCCACCGACAGGGGCCGGGTAGGCTGCCCTGGGCATGGGCAGTGCACCGGGGCAGCACGCCAATGGAGTGCAGGGGCACCGAGCTATGCACTGGCGGAGTGCGGGGGGGCCGGGCAACACGCCGATGGGGCACGTGGGTGCCGGGAAGCACGCTGGTGAGGCGCGGGAAACGTGCCTGCGAGGCACGGTGGGCCATTGGCAGGGACACATAGCAGGGTGTGGGACATGGATCGGGCACCGCTTGGCCGGCAGTGTTCGACCGGGTGCACCGGTACGCCACAGGGTGGTGTGTTTCACGGAGGTCGCGGGTAGTGCGACCTTTGTCTTTGCCACCACCGTTGCCTCTTGCTTCATCGCCAAGCCGTAGAAAAAACAAAAATGAAAAAGGTGGAGGATGTCGGGCCAAATTAGTGGGCCCACACCATCCTCATTTAGAGGGTGATAACATTTGGCTCACGGAGTGAAGAAGAAAGTTCAACAATACATCCGCAATAAAACCTTATCATTCATTGAAGAAGGAAGGATAAATGATACAATTTCAACAAGTATAAACCCCCTACCTTTTGATTAATGGGTGATCGTTCGTTGACATCACAGTAGGTTGGCCATCGATCCGTGGTAGACAATCACGTCCCAAGTTGAAGGGGTCTGAGGAAGATGGTCAGAGAAGAAGATCGTCACCGGCGTTCTTCGCGTTCTTCGTTGGGAGGGGCGTAATCCTCCAAGTGTTGGGACACACGTCTCTTTGCCAGTGTTTCACCACTTGATGAAGCCGTCCCAAAACCTTCTGTCATGACCCGACCTATAACGAGGCTCGAGCCGCAACTACCCCAAGCCCGCCTCCATAGGCCAGGGGCTGGCGACTAGCACTGAAGGCACAATAAACTAGGGGAGGACTTTGCCTAAGAAACTGTACACACGCACACACGCATCCAACTCAAGAAACAGTGCAGGGAAAAGAAAGAAAGACACAACACTGCTACAAAAAGGGGAACCAACATACATGCATCGACCTCTAACCAGTATAAGCAAAGTGCTGAAAAGTAAACTGAATAGTAAAAAGGGAAAAACACGCACCCATCCAGAAAGGTCCCACAACCCGGCAACAGGTAAAAAAAAGGTAAACCGCTAGTGAGTCTCACACCCAGGAAGTCCTGCTACGGCCACCAAATGTAGCCCAAGCTCTTGTGTCCTCTACGGTCCTCCGTAGTCTCGACCGACCTGTCCGTCGTCTACAAGGGCACACCAAGTGCGGGCAATTCCCAAGCAGGGGTGAGTATAAGAATACTTAGTAGGATGCCCCGAAAGCTCGAGGGAGCAACAAGGTAAGTACTAAAATGGGAAGCAGTAGACAGAGCAGAGAATAGTGTAAGATTGAAAAATAGAGAAAGAGAGTGCAGCTCAACCCAAAAAAAGAAAAGAAGCAGACTCGTCTAGATGTAAGGAGCTAGAGACGGTGAGAAGACGAACTTCTTGTCGAGTGTTCGCTGCATATAGTAGGAGAGTAGACTCATCCAACCAAGAGGAGCTAGCCACGGAAAGCACATGGCATACCTCGCGCATATTCGCCCCTCGTAGAAGGTGAGTAACCAAACCCAAGTAGTGGAAACACCAATAGGATGTATATATATGCTCAATGAGAAAACTAAATGGGTGGGTAAGGGGATCTCTATCTCCTAGCTTAGTCCAAGAAGAGCCACCAACAGTTCAAAGGATATCCAACACTGAACCCAAGTGTCCTGCACGTCAACCTAGGAGGTACAAGTCAAAGGGGCTCAATCACCACAACTCGATACTATCCGCTTTGGGTGGCACTGTCTCGCCCGCATGGCTTTTAGGCCGCGTCGCAAGAACGCGTCTCGGTGGGAAAAGCACCCCTTGTTCTCATATGTCCTAGGTCACGTCAAAGCTTCCACATCACCGATCCGTACACCAAAGATCTTGCTCCGATAGTCATGGAGAAAAAGTCACTACCAGCCTCATAAGAAGGCATGAGTCTTAAACGTCGACAGGTGACCCACTGCCCAATATCTGCTGGAGGGTAGACTCGAAAGTAGTCAACAGGTGACCCACTGCCCAGCCCTAATGGAGGGTAGACCTGAAAGTAGTCGACAGGCGACCCACTACCCAGCCCTGCTGGAGGGTAGGCCTGAAAGTAGTCGACAGGGGACCCACTGCCCAGCCCTGCTGGAGGGTAGACCTGAATGTAGTCGACAGGCGACCCACTGCCCAGCCCTGCTGGAGGGTAGACCTGAAAGTAGTTGACATGCGACCCACTGCACAGCCCTGTTGGAGGGTAGACCTGAAAGTTGTCGACATGCGACCCACTGCCCAGCCCCGCTGGAGGGTAGACCAGGAAGTAATCGACAGGCGACCCACTGCCCAGCCCTGCTGGAGGGTAGACCTGGTAACGGGTCTGATAACTCAGCACTACAACCAACATCACCGGGTGTTACCAACATCGCTACCGTGCGTTGGTTCAAAGAGCATCAAAGGGACCTCCATCCAACACCATCCCATGATTCCACATTTAATGATATCTCAAACGACGCTCCACATGCCCGAACGGATCATGCCATTGCAAACCCCGCGGAAAAACACACGAGATATACCATTTATTTTCCCGAAACGGTCAACCAGTGAATATAGCACTATTCACCATAGCCAGCCCATGTGGGGCCCACACCAAGATCCCAAAACCGAACAAACGGATCACACCACTGTGATCCCCTTGAAAATACACACGGGATTGACTACTCAATCACCCAAAACAGACACCCGGTGAAAAGGATACTATTCACCGTAGCCAGCCCGGGTGGCACCCACACCACGATCCCAAAAAAGGTCAGGCAATCTATGCCATCATGAAGCTCTCGGAAAAATGCATCAAAATGACTATTCATTCGCCCCGAACGAACGTCTGATGAAAAAACCGCAATACACTGCACAGATCAAAAGATGGCCCGTGGGGCCCACGCCTCAACCCCAGCATCATAACCTGAAACCACCCTCGTCAACCTCGTCACGATGCCAGAGTCACAACGCCACTGACGATGCCTAAAATGGACTCCAGATGAAAAAGCCGCAACTCCCCATGTTATACGCAAATAGGATTCCGTGGGGCCCACAGCTCGGCGTGAATTTTGGCGGGCAGATTGCGATGTTGCAATCCCCTCGGAAAAAAACTCAGAAATGAGTGCTCATTCACCCCAAAAAGATATCGGGTGAAAAAGTGACGTTCCACCGTAAAACATGCGAACAACGCCCTGTGGGGACCTCACCTTTTCTCCAACCCGAACGCTTCATAAAGCATCTCAAAAAGTCCGTATGAGGACTGGAAACATGCTTCCGCTGACGGTGCATCAATCAGACATCCCAAACAGGAGTTAGGTTCAATGCAACAATTAATTAATTAATTAATTACTCACATTTGGCGTTTCATGCCACCGAGCAATAAAACCAACCTGCAGAGGCTCCGAACCAATTTTGGAAGGACCGTCTCAGCTCCGGGGCCACTGTGACCTTAACGGCACGTCAAACGGACGTCCGACCCATGAGCCACGTCTGTCACAACCTAAATAATAATTTATTATTATTAATTTAAAGCTCCTCGGGTCGCTTGTATTCGGTCATGGAATCCGAAAATCCCAAAACTCACCTTAAAGAGAGTTCCTCTTCGATACGAACTCATCGCTGCAGACAGCGCATCAAACGGACGCACCGTTTGAATGATATGGCCCCCCGAATGCAAGGGGGGCCTAACCGGGCCGGTTCACCCGGCCGACCTAGTCTGAGCCGCCGGCCCGCGACCCAGCCGCGGGTCCAGCCCGAACCACCGCGGCCCGCCCCTCAGCACCAGACCCAAGTGGGTTCGGTTTTTCTCCACGCGGACCGGCCATCTAGCCGGTCTACCGTGTCGCACAGCAGTACTCGCATCTGGCGGGTCCTTGCTCCCTCCGCGCTCCCGAGGCGCTGACTGCCTCGGGACTCCGCCTGCTGACCGCGACAGGCCGCGGTCAGCCGCCTCCTCGGTGAAGCCCTCTCCGTCTCTTGCCGCACAGGCTGGAGCCGGTGCCTCCGCTCGACCACGCCCCGACGTCTCCGCCTGGTTCCGCCGAAGCCGTCTCCGGCTACCTCCGCCCCGCCAACGCCCGCTGCACCGCACCGACACCGCCGCTCAACTCGGACCCCCGTCGGCCGTCGCACCCCCGAACCCCGGTCCCTTCCTGCTCGACCACACCGCGGCCGCCCGCTCGACGCTCTACCGACCGAGCACACCACCCGGGCTAGTCCCCTGCTCCGCCGAAGCTGCCCAGGTCGGAAACCACCATGCACAGGCCGCAAGCCTCCTCTTCGCCCGACCTCCGGCCACCGCCCTTGCTAGAGCCGGGACTTCCGATGGTGGCCGCCACCAATCCAGTGGCCTAATTTCAGAACCAAACACATGTTCGGGATCCTTGGGACGAGGACTTCACAACACCTGCCCCCGATCGTTGATCCATTGAGAATTGACGCATCCGAAAATTGGGACAAAGAACGCCCAATAATGATAAACCAAACGGAGCTCGGACGATGACCGTGTTCGTTCGGTCATCATCCCAATTCGAAAATTTTGAAATTAAATGACAAAATTTACACAGGTGCGGAAATTTAATCAAGAATCCTACCTCGATCCGGCTGTTCGATGTTGTCAACGCACACGGTCGGTCCTGCTTCGATCTGCCAGAGTCCTCTCCTCAATCCGACGAAGAACAGCGAAGAACACTTGAGAGAGAGAGAGAGAGAATGAAATGTGTTCTCCCACTTAGTGAATTTATAAATATTCACTAAAACTCTCCCAACGGGCGCGAATTATGAAACCCTCACGCCCACCTATTTTGTCACACGCCTAGGAAAAACACCCCACTCCGAACTCAACAGAAGTCTCGGATTTCGATTCCGAGACTTCGTTCGAGAGTTATTCAAAAAGAAGGCCAGTGATAAAAATCACTAAGTGGACATTTCAAAATGACAATTTTTCCCCTGGGTGACATCTCTCACAGCAGGCCCGCGCTCGCAACTTTTACACCCCGCCTAGGGTAAACGGTATGCTACGGACTCAACGGTGCCCTCAATTTTTCCATCAGAGCAACCATTTAGGAGTTACTTGGGTTTGAGCTATTAAATGAATAATTTAATTCAATTTATCCATTTAACACTCCGCTAACGAGCGAGGGGTCCGAACGTCCCACGCCAACTCATTTTATGTCGCTCCTAGAGTAAACACCCCATTTTGGACCCATCTGTACACTCGGATTTCTGATACGGATATATTTTTAGGAGTTATCCCATTTATTTGGCATTCCCAGTGTGAACGCACTGAAAATTTAATTCCGGCCACACCGAGGCTCGAAATCGCACGCCGTCTGAGGGTGCTACTCTGGAATAATATCAAGAATATTCCAAAGTCTTTCGAAGAAAAAACTATGTTCTTACATCATTCCCTCCTTCAAGATTTTCATCCCCGAAAAGAAAAATTAGGGAGCAACATAGGGTATTAAGCCCACACCTGGCTTTCCAATACCCAGAAGAACCCTTGCACAGTTCTGCGCCACCGCACACAAACCAAAGGATTTTTCCATTCACGTGAGGTTAGCCCTTGCTGATGTCGTGCATAGGATCATACACAATTATTCTCAGGTGAGTCACGTGGGAGACGTCACGCACCCAAACCAACCTTTGGGGTTAGGTCAAGACGGTAGGGAACCTCACTATCCCTCTGCACGGTCTCAAACGGTCCGAAGGACCTTGGGGGTAGCTCACCTCCCTGACCGAACCCTTACGTCGCACGCCACGACTGGAATCACCGCCCACAACTGGAACAAGGCCCGGTGATTCTCTCCTTCAGAATATCCATATGGTGAATCTCCCAAGGATATTCGATCCCGCAAGGTTCCACAGTCGATGTCTCACAACCAAGACTCTCTTACACGCTCGAAAAGCAATGGAGTCGACACCATCAACTAAAGAAAAATGTCTCACGCCTTTTTACCTTACCAACACAAGGTTACACCGACACCAAGCGTCACCCTGGTAACACCTCATACAAGGAGTAGGGAGGAAATAATTCCACACACAGAGTCTAACAATTCTACTGCAATAATTAGAAGAGTCCCAAGGGGTACCTCTCATCATCCCATGCTCTACACGATCGTAGACATCCAAGCTCACGGCTGTCCATGGTTCCAACTGTCAGCTCCCAGAGCCTGACGTGGACCACCCAGTGGTGATGGGAAGACCTCGTAAATTCATCCCCCACTCCCAGCTCCTCCCGATCCTCTACTAGCACCACCTCGCTGGGAGATACTCTGATCACGATGCTGCCTCCATCGTGGTGGTGCACCTACTGCCTGTCTGAAGCTCTTCGCATGCTTGGTCGGGCAGCCCCATGCCAGGTGACCTCGCCCATCGCAAGCATAGAACTGACTCTCACCAGGCTGCACTGGTTCCCTACGGTTCCACTGTGGTGTACGACCACTCCCCTGAGTCCGGTTGTCAGAAAGCCACCTGCATCGAGGTCCTGCGTGCTGACGCCCGCTAGCTGCGACAGACGTCTTGGCTTCAATGTGCCTGCTGCCACTACCAACTCTAGAATGTGACAGGAAGCCCTCTGTCACCAGCGCCTTCTCTAGCACCCTGGCATATGTGGAAATTCCCAAGGGTACTATGAAAACACAAATCTCTTGGCGGAGACCATGCTCAAACTTCCGCGCTCGGATGTTGTCGTCATGTACCAAGTTCGGGTAAAATCGTGCATGATCTGCAAAACTAGCCGCGTACTTGGCCACCATCATCCCTCCTTACTGAAACTGCATGAGCTCCTGAATCCGAATGGAGCACAAGCATGAGGGGAAAACTCCTCATAGAACAACAACTGAAAGTCGCCCCACGAAAGCAACGACTCATCTAGAAACTGAGTCACCAGACTCCACCAACGCCAACCTGATCCACGATAAAGGCTGGCTGCCAAAGCCACTCTCTGATCTGTCAGTGTATGCCCAAGCCTGAAAAGGATAACCACTGCCTCGAGCCAAGCCACTACTGCCTGAGGGTCTGGCTCACCACTGAACCTCAGCGGTCTCTGCCGCCGGAACTCACGGAGCGCGCTCAACCTGCGCTCAAACTCAGCCTGCTCTGATGAAGTTGTCTACTGCTCAACAGGTGGGGGTGCTGCTACCAGCCCCCTGGGAGAAAGGGGCTCACATGATGGGTCCTGGAATGTGGCCTCGTAGCTCACAGGGTCATCGTCACGAACCAAAGCTGGTATCCTGGATGGCTCTCTTCGCAGAGACATCCTGAATATTATCAAGGAGTGCCGTGGTCAGATGAGCATATATGTATATACCAATAACAATGATGGGGAGATTACTCAAGAAGGATAGTCAAAGACTCAATCCTATGTGATGTACAAACCAATTTTCCCTACAACAGGTGTCTCAGCATGCCGAGTCGACAAGCAGGTTATCAAGGTCCTGGTGAATGGATACGTCAGCCGCCACACCATCACTGGACTCCCTAGCCCGAGAGACGCTCTCGAGACACGTTAAAACTGTTGCCCTAAATCTCAACCAATTCCTTTTATTTTAGGGACATCCGAACAGCGTCCGAAGGAACGAACCACCTTTGATACCACTTTTTCACAACCCGACCTGTAATGAGGCTCGAGCCGCAACTACCCCAAGCCCGCCTTCATAGGCCAGGGGCTGGTGACTAGCGCTGAAGGCACAATAAAATAGGGGAGGCCATTGCCTAAGAAAATGTACACACAAACACACAGGCAACTCAATCAACAATGCTGGGAAAAGAAAGCACGATACAACACTGCTACAAAAAGGGGAACCAACATACATGCATCGACCTCTAACCAGTACAAGAAAAGTGGTGAAAAGTAAAGTGAATAGTAAAAAGGGAAAAGTACGTGCCCATCCAAAAAGGTGCCACAACCCAGCAACAGGTAAAACAAAGGTAAACCGCTAGTGAGTCTCACACCCAGGAAGTCCTGCTACAGCCACTGAACGCAGACCAAGCTCTTGTGTCCTCTATGCTCCTCCGTAGTCTCGACCGACCTATCCGTCTTCTACAAGGGCACACCATGTGAGGGAAAATCTCAAGAAGGGGTGAGTATAAGAATACTCAGTAGGATGCCCCGAAAGCTCGAGGGAGAAACAAGGGAAGTACTAAAATTGGGAGCAGTAGACATAGAAGAGAACAATGTAAGAGTGGAAAAGAGAGAAAGAGAGTGCAGCTCAACCCAACAAAATAAAAGAAGCAGACTCTTCCAAATGCAAGGAGCTAGATACGGTGAAAAGGCGAACTTCTCGTCGAGTCTTCACTGCCTATAGCATGAGAGTAGACTCGTCCAATCAAGAGGAACTAGACACGGAAAGCACATGGCATACCCTGTGCGTCTTCGCCCCTCCTAGAAGGTGAGTAACCAAACCCAAGGAGTGGAAACAACAATAGGATGTATATATATGCTCAACGAGACACCTGAATGAGTGGGTAAGGGGATCTATATCTCCCAGCTCAGCCCAAGAAGAGTCACAAATAGTTCAAAGGATATCCAACACTGAACCCAAGCGTCCTGTATGTCAACCTAGGAGGTACAAGTCAAAGGGTCTCAATCGCCACACCTCGATACTATCCGCTTTTGGCGGCACTGTCTCACCCGCACGGATTTTAGGTCGCGTCACAAGAACACGTCTCGGTGGGAAAAGTGCCCCTCATTCTCGTATGTCCTAGGTCACGTCAAAGCTTCCACATCACTGATCCACGCACCAAATATCCTGCTCCGATATTCATAGAGAAAAAGTCATTGACCAACCTCATAAGAAGGCCTGAGTCTGAAACGTCTACAGGTGACCCACAACCCAGTCTTTGCTAGAGGGTAGACCTGAAAGTAGTCGACAGGCGACCCACTGCCCAGCCCTGCTGGAGGGTAGACCTGAAAGTAGTCAACAGGCGACCCACTGCCCAGCCCTACTGGAGGGTAGGCCTGAAAGTAGTCGACATGCGACCCCCTACCCAGCCCTACTGGAGGGTAGACCTAAAAGTAGTCGACATGCGACCCACTACCCAGCCTTGCTAGAGGGAAGACCTGAAAGTAGTCGACCGACGACCCACAGCCCAGCCCTGCTGAAGGGTAAACCTGAATGTAGTCGACAAGCAACCAACTGCCCAGCCCTGCTGGAGGGTTGACCTGAAAGTAGTCGATAGGCGACCCACTGCCTAGCCCTACTGGATGGTAGACCTAGAAGTAGTCGACAGGGGACCCACTACCCAGCCCTGCTAGAGGGTAGACCTTGTAACGGGTCTGATAACTCAGCACTACAACCAACATCACCGAGTGTTACCAACATCGCTACTGTGCGTTGGTTCAGAGAGTGTCAAAGGGACATCCATCCAACACCATCCCATCTTTCCACCTTTAATGAGATCTCAAAAGTGGCTCCACATGCCCGAACGGGTCACGCCTCTGCAAAACTCGTGGAAAAACATGCAAGATAGACCATTTATTCGCCCGAAATGGTCAACTAGTGAATATAGAACTATTCACCATAGCTAGCCCATGTGGGGCCCACACAAAGATCCCAAAAACGAACAAACGGATCACACCACTGTGATCCCCTCGAAAAGACCCACGAGATTGACTACTCAATCACCCAAAACGGACACCCGGTGAAAATGGTATTATTCACCGTAGCCAGTCCGGGTGGCACCCACACCACGATCCCGAAAAAGGTCGGGCAATCTGTGCCATCATGAAGCTCTCGGAAAAACACATCAAAACTACTATTCATTCGCCCCGAACGAACGTCTGATGAAAAAGCCGCAATACGCTGCACAGCTCAAAAGACGGCTCGTGGGGCCCATGCCTCCACCCCGACATCATTGCCTGAAACCACCCGGGTCAACCTCGTCTCGATTCCAGAGTCACAACGCCACTAACGACGCCTAAAATGGAATATGGATGCAAAAGCCGCAACTCCCCACGTTATATGCAAATGGGACTCCGTGGGGCCCACACCTCAGCTCGAATTTAGGCGGGCGGATTGCGTCATTGCAATACCCTCGGAAAAACACTCAGAAATGAGTGCTCATTCACCCCAAACGGATGTCGGGTGGAAAAGTGACGTTCCACCGTAAAACATGTGAACTAGGCCATGTGGGGCCTGCACCTTCTCTCTAACCCGAATGCTTTGTAAAGCATCTCAAAAAGTCCGCATGAGGATTGGAAACATGCTGCCGCTGATGGCGCGTCAATCGGACATCCCAAAAAGGAGTTAGGTCCGACGCAACAATTAATTAATTAATTAATTAATTAATTACTCACATTTGGCGTTTCGTGCCACCGAGCAATGAAACCAACCTGCAAAGGCTCCGAAACAATTTTGGAAGGGCCCTCTCAGCTCCAGGGCCACTGTGCCTCTGACGGCACGTCAAACGGACGTCCAGATCACGAGCCACGTCTGTCGCAACCTAAATAATAATTTATTATTATTAATTTAAAGCTCCTTGGGCCGCCCATCTTCAGGCACAAAATCCAAAAATCCCAAAACTCACCTTAAAGAGAGCGCCTCTTCAATACGAACTCATCGTCATAGACGGCACATCAAACGGACGTGCCGTTTGAATGATATGGCCCCCCAAATGCAAGGGGGGCCTAACTGGGCCGGTTCACCCGGCCGGGCCGGTTTGAGCCGCCGGCCCGCGGCCCAGCCGCAGGTCCGGCCCGAACTGCCACGGCCCGCCTCTCAGCACCGGACCCGAGAGGGTCCGGTTTTTCTCCACGCGTACCGGCCATCTGGCCGGTCTACCGCATCGCGCAGCAGGACCCGCATCTGGCGAGTCCTTGCTCCCTCCGCACTCCCGAGGCGCTGACCGCCTCGGGACTCCGCCTGCCGACCGCGACAGGCTGCGGTCGGCTGCCTCCTCGGTGAAGCCCTCTCCGTTGCTTGCCGCACAGGCTGGAGCCGGTGCCTCCTCTTGACCACGCCCCGACTTCTCCGCCTGGTTCCGCCGAAGCCGCCTCTGGCTACCTCCGCTCCGCCGACGCCCGCTGCACCGCACCGACATTGCCACTCACCTCGGACTCCCGTCGGCCGTCGCACCCCCGAACCCCGGTCCCTGCCTGCTCGAACACACCGCGGCCGCCCGCTCGCCGCTCTGCCGCCCGAGCACACCACCCGGGCTATTCCCCTGCTCCGCTGAAGCTTCCCCGGTTGGAAACCACCACGCACAGGCCACAAGCCTCCTCTCCGCCCGACCTCCGGCCACCGCCCTTTCCAGATCCGGGACTTCCGACGACGACCGCCACCAATCCGGCGGCCCAATTTCAGAACCGAATGTAGGTTCGGGATCCTCGGGACGAGGACTTCACAACGCCTGCCCCTGATCGTTGATCTGTTGAGAATTGACGCGTCTGAAAATTGGGACGAAGAGCGCCCAAGAATGATAAATCGAACGGAGCTCGGACGTTGACCGTGTTCGTTTGGCCATCATCCCAATTCCAAAATTTAGATATTAAATGACAAAATTTACAATGGTGCGGAAATTTAATCAAGAATCCTACCTCGATCCGGCCGTTCGATGTTGTCGACGCACCCGCTCGGTCCTGCTTCGATCTGCCGGAGTCCTCTCCTCAATCTGGCGAAGAACAGTGAAGAACACTTGAGAGAGAGAGAGAGAGAGAGAGTGAATGAAATGGGTTCTCCCACTTAGTGAATTTATAAATATTCACTAAGACTCTCCCAACAGGTGCAGATTCTGAAACCCTCACGCCCGCCTATTTTATCACATGCCTAGGCAAAAAACCCCACTCCAAACTCAATGGAAGTCTCGAATTTCGATTCCGAGACTTCGTTCGAAAGTTATTAAAAAATAAGGCCAGTGATAAAAATCACTAAGTGGACATTTCGAAAAGACGGTTTTCCCCTGAGTGACATCTCTCACAGCAGGCCCGCGCCCGCAAATTTTACACCCCACCTAGGGTAAACGGTATGCTCTGGACTCAACGGTGCCCTCGGTTTTCCCATATGAGCAACAATTTAGGAGTTACTTGGGTTTTAGCTATTAAACGAATAATTTAATTCAATTTATCCATTTAACACTCCGCTAACGAGCGAGGGGTCCGAACATCCCGCGCCGACTCATTTTATGTCGATCCTAGGGTAAACAACCCATTTCGGACCCATCCATACACTCGGATTTCTGATCCGGATCTCTGTTTAGGAGTTATCCCATTTATTTGGCATTCCCAGTGTGAACGCACTGAAAATTTAATTCCGGCCACTCTGAGGCTCGGAATCGCACGCCGTCTAAGGGCGCTGCTCTAGAATAATATCAAGAATATTCCAAAGTCTTTCGCAGTAAAAACTAGGTTCTTACACCTTCCCCCAAGATTCCTTTATATAGGAGAGGGAGGGTTTTTCTAAAATCACGTTGGCACGTATTTCAAATGGTAGAATTAATTAACCCAGCTCCACCAAATTAATTGCACGAAGGGTGTCACAATTAATTTGGAGGATGTCAAGAGGCTCCCCTTAATTAATTCACACGCGTTGGCACAATTAATTAAGGGAGATTCCACAAATTAAAAGAGGAGGTTTTTTCTATTAAAAGGGGTGGTGGTGGAACCATTAATAGGGGAGTTGAGAGGTTATGGTCTCCTCCCATTAATAGGTGTCGGGTGGCCTCGTGTGGTCCCCACCACATTTAACCTCACATGGGAGATTGAGTTTGGGTGGGCCCCACCACCATAACCTATCATGAGAAGTTAGTGTGTGGCGGTCCAACCACCAACTCCCAAGTGGATGTTCCAACTATCCTCACTCACATGGCGGCTGGAATAAAATAAAGCGTGGCTACACTTTATTTTATCAATTTTTTTAAAAAAATCTAAAAACTATATTTTATTCCTGACCATCTGCCGTCGAGATGAATGTCTTCATAAGGTAAAATCGGTGCTGTGAGTTCAATGGTGCCCTCAGATTTCAATTCCGAGTAATAGTTCAAAAGTTATAAAGTGCCATTCGCACGTTTACTGAACATACTTGAAAAAAAGTTCAGAAAATTATTATCAGTCACCCTCGACCCACTGCGGTCGAGGTTGGGATCTACCTTGGTGAAACATGCCCCAAAGAACCCAACGGTACTCTCAGATTTTCAATCCGAGTTACCATTTAGAAGTTATGAATTTTACAATAAAATAATTGTCACTTAATTATTTTATTTGCGGCCAAAAACTAACTTTCTATGGTGAACCTCACTGACCCATGTTAGTATCTACTTAAAGAAATACTACCCTCATGAGTTCAGTGGTGGTCTCAGATTTTTAATCTGAGTTACTGTTTGTGAGTTATAAGCATTTGAAAAATATAATAACTTTATTTAATTATTTTATTTACGATTATGTCATTTTTGGGATTTTTCACAGGAGGCCCGTGCCGACTAAAATTAAGTCACGCCTAGGGTAAACCCGCCATCTTGAGCGCAATGGTGGCCTCATATTTCTTATCTGATTAACTGTTTAAGAGTTATTCTACTTTTTTAGAAAACTTGCTTACACGCGTTAATTTAAGCTTAAAAAACTTCAAAAATTGATTCCGAGCACACCGGGCCTCAAAATCAGACACCTTCAAAAACTATGGACTTGTAAAATTCCCATAAATTTAATAAAAAAAATCCATGGAATTTCCGGGTCTTTACATTATCCCTACCTCAGGGCTTTACGTCCCTGTAAGCAATAACTCAAAACTAGGAAAACCAATGGGGGGTACTGAGCACACATCTGAGCCTCTTGCCTCCATGTGCTCTCTTAGAGGTTCCCATTCTGCCAGCGAACACACACTAGAGGTATTGACCATCCACGAAAGACCCACTCCTATCGATCCTAAATCTCCACTGCAACCTTTGTAAAATTCACCGCATCGTTGACGTCCAGCTCACTATGGTCAATGACATGGGAAGGGTCGTGCACGTATCTCCTCAGATAGGATATGTGGAACACGTCATGCACCCGATGAAACTGAGGTGGAAGAGCTAAGCGGTAAGCCCCCTCACCTACTTTGCTGAAGACCTAGAAAGGTCCTATGAACCACGGAGATAACATGCTGCCTCAGCCAAATATCCGCAAAACTCGTCGAGGTGACACCCATAGAAATACGTGGTCACCATCCTCAAACTCTAGAGGTCCCCGTCTCTTAAAAAAATACAAATTCTATCTGATCTATATAGTCTCCATCCGCTCCTCGATATACCATAAGAGGGGATGTGGAAGTCCATCAACACTTCCCCCGGAAGTGACACTTGTACTATGGTATATCCTCTGAAGAGGATGATGTGCTCCCCACCTTCAGAAAATCTATAAGGTGCCTGCCCTATGGATATCTGAGCACGTCGCATCTCCCAGTCAGCATCTCCATGATATACCTCCTTGACTCACTGATAAAGTGGGGGAGTGACTATAAGAGACTTTAGAAAGGCTACTCCATCCCTATCCACGAAGCATATCTATAAGGCAGCTAGCTGCTCTGTCGCCTCACCTAGCAGCTGTATACCAGTCCTCTAGGTGATCGCATTCGCAACAATGTCCCCCTTCCAATGAGTATAGACTATCTCGAAGTCATAGTTCTGGAGGAACTGAAAAATGAAAACTCCTGCCTCCACGAGGGTAAGGCTGGCCGACTTAAGAGTGATCGGCTGCACCCTCCTATGCATGAGTTGATCCTACTGCCTGGGTTTCTTTTTTCACCGACCAAGGAAAACCTTACCCCAAATTTGTAGATAAACCACAAAATTGTTTCCTAATAAAGTCAATCTGAGTATGAACTGTGAATGTCCAATCCTTACGCAAACCAACATTATAAGGCCTCGATGCTGCCACCAAGAGGTTCCAACCGAAACTCTCTCCTTGAGGGTTAGATCACACCGTCGACATAGGTGTTATTATCAAGTCTCCTCCTAAAGGTTTCTCCAGACGTGATGTTCAAGTCAACGGTTTAACCGAAAACTCTAGTTCTGTGACAAGATTTGTGGAAGGAAGGAATGATTGGTACTTATGTCTATTGATATGGAAGCTATTAGTAGACATAGACCTACCTCAAATCATTCCTAGAGCCCTTCGATCACACTCCTTGAACACATGCAGCTACATTATTCCTCTTCCCTCCAGCTCTCTGAGCCTAGAAGGGACTACAAAGGCGGGTGGTTGTAAAATGTCGAAAAGCACCCCGCCTCATGCTGCTCTACTAGCTCTACTTCTACATCTACTACCCTACAGATTCATCTTTCCTTAACAATTCCTTTTCTAGAATCATTTTTACACAATAAAGTCTCTAAGACTGGTGCCAGTTTCCTGGTTTTCCATTACTATCATTCACTGTCTATATCCACTCAGCCAAAAAACATTCAATCCACAAAGGTTCTCTCTATCACCCTAACATGAGTAGGAGTGCTTAGAGGAATAGTGCTAGCTCATATGTCCTTAAACACACCTTGCTCGGATGTCTGAGCCCTGAACACTGATCGTATCGTATTCATCGAGTACCAGGAAAGATCGGTACACCTAGATGATCACTCAGCTACCGACATGTCATCCAGCCGAAGCTATAGAAGCTGTAAAGAACTCTCAACAACCTCCTCAAGCCAGTCTTTAGACACCTGTGAGTCAGGATTGCCTCGGAACATGAGGGGTATCTGATGCTGAAACACTTTTAAGGCACTAAGCCTATAAGTTTCCTCTATCGGTACTGCTAGTAGTGTCTACTGACCAACAGGAAGTGATATATTTGGCACACTGCCTGAAGATACCATCTCAGAAAATGGTCTGAGTACCAAAACCTTATCACTTTGCATACCAACCTCATAGTCACTCACTAAGAAACACTAGTATCTAAGATCACCATATGCTATAATGGTGTCTCAACTAGGAGAAAAACTCCAGTAATCACCTCCATACAGTCCTCTGATGCCTAAGAATATGTCTTGACTTGTAACCTAGAAGGCCTCTACCACTGGAAATCTTGCAACACACTCAGTTGGCGTTCACTGTCCTCTAGTTTGGCTGGTTGTATCTATGACCTAACGGGTGGTAGTGCTGGTGGTACACCACCCGAAAGTGCCAACATAGTAAGATGGCCCTGCACCAGAGCCTCGTCACTCTGTGGGCCGTCATTGTGTACTCTCTTGAAACTCCAACTGGCTATCTGCATGAAGGCATCCTGGAAAGATGCGACACTGTCAAAAGATTATACCCAGTGAGCTGACCTGGTTTGAGCTGACTTAAATAAACCTTTTGAAAACAAACATGCAATTAGTGTTTTCATGTACTAAGTCGGATATCAGAAGTCAGGGTCCTGGTGTATGGATTCGTCGGCCACTGCACCAACACCAGACTCCCTGAACTAAAAGCCGCACTCGATACCCTTAATAGTATTATTTCACAGAAAAGAAATATCAAAGTCCTATGTTCTGTGGTAGAACCGACTCCTCTGAAACCAATTGTCATGACCCGTCCCTTGGGGCTCGCATCGTGACTACCCCAAGCCCACCTTCCATAAGCCATAGGCTGGTGACTAGCACCAAAAGCGTAATTCCCTAAAACTGGGAAGGCATTGACTTTATAAAATGTAAACACACACAACCAGAGTATAAGAAGAATTGAACACTATTTAAAAATGGTATACAAAAGTAGTGCTGAAAAGTAAAGGGGCCGAAAATACAAGCTCAACTGTAAAGTGCAAGGAAAAGACAAAACATGTGAAACTAAAAGACAAATGGTTGGAAGGTGTCTAGTAGCTCCTGGATTGTCCACCATGGATCCTACCTAAAGAGTAGTTACAGATAGCCTCCTCAAATATCCACGTTCATCCGTCTCCCCCGAGTACCGACTCGTCGTGAGGTCCACCTCCTAGTACCACCCAGTCCTCGTACACTCTGCCTCGGTCAGCGCTGTCTGTCATCTGCATCCAACACAATGAGGTTTGGGCATAGCCCGTGCAGGGGCCAGTATAACGATACTCAGTAGGGACCTTGAGACCCTCAAGGTCTCATAAAATTCAACAAGGATAAACCACAAAGTATGATTTCAATGGATAACCATTATGTTGGTATATTCCCATACATATACCTAAGTTATCAAGTATCCCATCTCATTCAAGAGGAAAACACAAACGTCATTAACACAGCTCAAACCAGGATTTTAATTATCGAAACCATACCTGGTGAAGTATAGAAGTACAAATGATTAGTCGTGAAGCTATATCATCTTATTCTGTTAAGAGGCACTGCTTCTAGCCATATAGAGTCTGACCCACACAGGATCGATAGGTACTAACCACCGCAATGACCCACACAGGATCTGACCCACACAGGATCGGTATGTGCTGACCCACACAGGATCGCTGAGCACTAACCCACACAGGATCACTGAGCACTGACCCACACAAGATTGGTATGCACTGACCCACACAAGATCGCTGAGTGATAACCCACACAGAATTTGACCCACATAGGATTGCTCGGTACTAACCTCCGCATGTTCTTTCTCCAACCTACGCCTCACTGCCAGCAACTCGGTCTCCATACACTATCTGCTCGCCTCTGGAAGGATCTTCTCCACAAGCTACTAGTCGAACTCCAACTATCAACAAGTATTGATTATAAGTATCTCGAAGGTCCTCCTCGTCATAGGGGTCTCAACGCAACAGACGGTGCATCAATCGGACGCCCGATCTGTGAGTTATTAGCCTTTTAGTCCTGGGGGCCTGGTTGGTTTCGTGTACGAACCAACCTGACCGTATCTCAACTATACCCTGAAATCCCATGGGGTATTCTCAAAGGGACGACTATGCTCGAAGAAAACCAGTGCCGCAGATAGTTCGTCAATGGACGTCCGGTGCTAAAGAAATGGCCCATGAAGTTAAAGGGTGTGTAATGGGCCCGAGTCCGGTCCGACTTGGTCGAACCGACTCAGCCCAACCCAGTCTGGGCCGACCCGGTCTGGGTCGACCTGATCAAACATAGCGGGCTGACCCACCCAATGGGATGGGTCAGACCCATCGAGTTTGACCGGGTCGGCCCAGACTGGGTTGGGCCGAGTCTGTCTGACCGAGTCGGACTGGACCTGGGCCCATTATGACTCTTTAACTTCTTGGGCTATATCTTTGGTACCGAATGTCTGTTGATGAACCGTCTGTGGCATTGGTTTTTTTGGAGCATAACCGTCCCTTGGAGAATACCCCCTGGGATTTGGGGTTATAGTTGAGATACGGTTATGTTGGTTCATACACGAAACCAACCGAGCTCCCGGGACTAAAAGGCTAATAACTCACAGACTGGGCGTATGATAGATGTGCCATCTATTCTATTGAGAACCCTATGATGAGGTATACCTTTGAGATACTTCTACTCAGGACTTCATGACAGTTGGAGTTCGAATAGTAGCTTATGGAGCGGATCATTCCAGAGGCGAGCAGATTGTGTATGGAGACCTAGTTGCTGGCAGTGAGGTGGAGGTTGGAGACAGAATATATGGAGGTTAGTTCCGAGCAATCCTGCATGGATCATATCCTATGTGGGTTAGCACTCAGAGATCCTGTGTGGGTCAGTGCATACCAATCCTGTATGGGTCAGATCTTGTGTGGGTCATCGCTTAGCGATCCTATGTGGGTCAGCACTTACCAATCCTGTGTGGGTCAGATCCTGTGTGGGTCATTGTGGGGGTTAGTACCTATCGATCCTGTGTGGGTCAGACTCCATATTGTTAGAATCAGTGCCTCTTGACAGAATAAGATGATATAGCTTCACGACTAATCATCTATACTTCTATACTTCACCAACCATTATTTCGATAATGAAAATCCTAGTCTGAGCTGTGTCATTGACCTTTGTGTTTTCCTCATGTTTGAGATGGGTTACATGATAACTTAGGTATATGTATGGGCATATACCTAAGTAATGGTTATCTGTTGAAATCATACTTTGTGGTTTATCCTTGTTGAATTTTGTGAGAACTTGAGGGTCTTGGGGCCCCTACTGAGTATCGTTATACTCACCCCTATAAGGGATATGCCCATACCTCGTTGTGTTGGATGCAGACGACAGACATCGCTGACCGAGGTAGAGTGTATGAGGACTGGACGGTCATCGAAGGTGGACCTCACAACCAGTTGGTACCCGGGGGAGACAGACATATGTGGAGCACTGAGGAGGCTATCTATACCTTCCCTTCAGGTAAGATCCATGGCGGAGGATCTAGGAGCTTCTAGACACCTTCCAGCTATTTGTCTTTTAGTTGTTCCTATTTTGTCTTTTCCTTTCACTTTACAGTTGGGCTTGTATTTCCGACCCCTTTACTTTTCAGCACTACTTTTGTATACAGTTTTTACATAGTGTTCACTTCCTCTTATACTCCGGTTGTGTGTGTTTACATTCTATAAAGGAAATTCCATCCTAATTTTAGGGAATTATGCCTTTGGTGCTAGTCTTCAGCCCCTGGCTTATGGAAGGCGGGCTTGGGGTAGTCACCATGCGGGCCCTGGGGGACGGGTCGTGACAAATATGAACTTATAGTGGAAGTTAATTCTATATTATGGGTCCTGATTCTTATAAATTAATGTTATCTATATCATATGGTTGGGGAGAAAATCCCGATTAAGGATACACCTATTGTACATGCGTTTTTTGATGTAGTTTTGAAATAATTTCTAGGTTTTCCACTGAATCGTGATCTTGATTTTTCAATATAACTCATACCAGGTGCTATTCCTATTTTAAAGACTCCTTATAGAGTGTACACAATTGAGTTGAATGAATCGAAGATGAAACTCTAAGAGAATATTGACAGGGGATTCATATTCCCTAGTGTGTCACAATGGGATGCACCTATTCTATTTGTTAAGAAGAAAGATGGATCAATGAGACTCTGTATTGATTATCGAAAACTTAAAAAAATCAATATGAAGGAAAAATATCATCTCCACTATATTGATGAATTATTTGAACAACTATATAGAGCTCAATACTTTTCCATGATTGATATTTATTCTAGATACCATCAATTAAAGTTAAAGAAGGAGGATATATCAAAGATGACATTCCATACAAAGTATGGACACTATGAGTATGTGGTGATGCATTTTGGTCTTACGGATTCCCTCACTATCTTCATGGACTTAATGAATAATGTCTTTAGAGACCATCTTGATCAATCTTTTGTATTATTTATAAATTATATTATTTTACATTCTAAGAGAAAGGAAGAACATAAAGATTAGTTGAGGATTGTATTGAAGACCCTAAGAAAGGAGTAGATTTATAAAAAATTTACCTAGTGTGAATTTTTACTTCAAAAAGTTTAATTTTTGGTTCACCTAACCTCAATATAGAGGATATTTGTGGATCTAGAAAATAGAGATGTTATTGAACATTGGAATAGACAACCAATGGTAACTGATATCCGAAGTTTTATTGATTTGGATGGATATTGTTTATATTTTTTGAAATATTTTTCATTATTTTATAATCCACTCACCAATTTTACATAAAAAGGAGTTAATTTTATATGGATGGAGGAATTTGAAGAGAATTTAAAAGAGCAGAAAAGAAGGTTATTCAACGAACCTTTTATCACATTAACCTATAGTGGAGAGAGGTTTTTGATCTAAAGTGATGCATCCAAGAATGGGATGGGATGTGTTCTCAAGAAAAATAATATAGAGATAGATTATTCCTCGTGAAAACTAACAATAAATGAGAAAAATTACCCAACTCATGATTTGGAATTAGATACTGTAATATTTATATTAAATATATGGAGACATTTTATTTATGGAGAAAGGTGTGATATATATACTTATCATAAAAGTTTAAAATATATTTTAACTCAAAAGGATCTGAATATGTTCCAAAGGAGATGGTAGGAGTTGATTAAAGATTACAACTTCTTAATACATTACCACCATGGGAAGGTAAACAAGGTGGAATATGATTTGCGTCAAAAGGATCATGCCAGTCTATCCATGATGATGATACCAAAATATCCAATATTTATGGATTTTCAAAGGATGGATCTGGAAATTTTAAAGGGATAGAATCCTATATTTTTCAAATGAATATTCAACCATCAATAAAATTAATGATTAAGGAGGTGTATAAGGAATATGTTGAACTAAAAAAGAAGTTTGGAAAAGTTGCTGAGTTCAATATTGATTGTGATGGAATAATAAGGTTTAGGAACTATGTTTTTATTCCTCCCATACAAAAATAAAAGAAGAACCTATTGGATGAGGCTCATAGTTCATCATTATCTATTCATCCTGAAATAAAAAATACGTATAGGGACATGAATAAGTATTTATAGTGGGTAGTCATGAAGGGAGATTTGTAGAATATGTTTCTTAGTGCTTGGTTTTTCAGGAAGTTAAGGCTAAGAGACATAAGTCTAATGGGATGTTACAACAATTAACAATACCATAATGGAAATGAGAAAGCATCACGATGGACATTGTTTTTGGACTTCCCAAAATATCTAATGTCCATAATACTATATGGTTTATAGTTTATCTCTTTATGAAGTGAACACACTTCTTTTATATTAGATAATATTCCACTCTTCACCAACTTTCCAAGATATATATAAAGTGGTAAGAATTCATTGAGTACCACTTTCTATTATATCCGATCATGATCCATGGTTTACCTCAATGTTCTAGATAAGTATTCAGAAGGCTGTGGATAGAGAGTTAAGTTTCATAACATCTTATAATCCTAAGATAAATGGTTAGTCTGATAGGAAAATTTAGAGTCTAAAAGGAATGTTGAGATATTTCTCTATGGATTTCAAAGGTGGTTGGGATCAACACCTACCTTTGGTAGAATTTTCTTACAATAATTTATTTCACTCTAGTATTGAGATGGATCCTTATGAATCCCTATATGGTAAGAATTTTAGGACTCTAAAATATTAGGATGAATTTGGGGAAAGAAATATAATGGGACATAATCTTGTTGAGGAAACGAAAGAGAAGATTAGATCTATTCAAGAACACATAAGAGAAGCTCCATTTTGAGAAAAATTTATGCTTCCAAACGAATAAAATACTTATAGATTAAAGTGGGTGATCAAGAATTTCTATGAATATCTCCCAGGAAAAGAGTAATGAGATTTGGAAAGAAGGGAAAACTGATCCCTAGGTATATTAGTCCTTTTGATGTTCTTGACCATGTTGGGAAGGTAGCTTATATATTGGTTCTTCCACCGAATCTCTCTAAAAAATACAATGTGTTCCATGTATCTCTCCTAAGAAGGTACATACTTGATCCTTTAGATGTAATCAAGTTAGAATTCATACCACTATAAAATATCTTTATTTTAAGGAAAATTGATAGAGATTATAGACCATATCGAAAAATTACTTTGAAATAAGACAACTCATTTGTTTAAAGATTTATGTAGGAACCACCAATTTGAGGAAGCTATATGGGTTCTTGAGGGTGTGATGAGGTATCAGTATGATAATATATTTGTATACAAGTGATGAATTTTGAGGGAGAAATTAATTTTAAGGGGGGTAGAATATAACACCCTAATATTTTAATAAATACTTCTCTTTAAATAAATTTAATTATTCAATTGTAACACGTAGAGTTTTAAATAAAAGATATATTTATCTTATTAGTATATTTAATGTTAAATTTAACAAAAAAATGTAAATAAATATTAAAATAAAAATTTATTAAATAACTTTTGATTAAATACTACTTTTCTAAGCATGGTCCTATTTTTGAAATATGAAATCATTATTAACAAATATATATAAATACATGATATAATTAAAATGATAAAAACATGTTTTAATAAAATAAATTGAAATTATTTTTGAACACTTTATATAAATTAACACATAAATTTTATTAAATAAATAATATTTAAAGAAAAAAATGATTTTAGTTTGAGAAGTACTATTTTAAATTTAATTTAATTAAAACATTAATGTAATTGTAATTTTTTAAGGATTAGAAAATAAAATAATTTAATAATAATAAGTTTTGGTAATAAATTAATATTTTATAAATGATGTTTTTATTAAAAAAGTTTTAATTAAAATAATATTTTATTATTTGATAACATGTTAAATTTTTATCTTAAGTAATTATAGAACTATTAAAAATTATTATATTACATTAAAAAATAGAAAAATAATTTATGAAATTTTAAAATAATGTTATGTTAACAGAAAAAATAATATATATATGTTTTAATTAAGAAAATCATAAATTTATGTTTTGAAATTCTAAATTATGTTGAATATGAATTAATCAAATTTTAAAGTAAATTACAAATAAAAATAATTGTACTTTAATGTTAAATTCAATGAATGAATTAATATACCATGTATGATAAATAATTTTTTTAATATTATCATATTCATATATAGATAACTTGTTTATAAATTATGATTTGAATTTAATTTAAATAAAATAGAAATTCAGTTTTTATAAAAGAAATAAAATTAAAATAATAAACCAAAATCAAAATGTATAAGCAAATGAATAAAGAAGAAAATTAATAACAATAGAAAATCAAATAAGGGATTTGATATTTGGGTTTCAGGTTCAGTCGAATCGAGGAGTATGTGAAGGCCAAGAAATGATTCTTATTTTGGAGATAAATGTAGGTCGAGCCAAGCTGAGGTGCGGGAGAGGGATCAAAATGAGTCAATATAGTCATGATGGATTCATCATCGGAGATTTGTTGCAGTCTGAGGTTGGGGCTGGCAAGGTCAGACGATTGTAGATCTATGTTCAACTAAGGGATTAGATCAAAGTCAGCTTTGGTTCTAGTTGAAAATGGAGAATTCGAGATCAAAGATCGACTATGGTTAGTGTCTCAACCATGAATGGATACTGCTGATGAGCGACACCTGTTAGATCTAAGACACACACGATATTTGTGGAAAACAACCTTCAAGTTCATATATCCCTTCGCGTTGTCAAGATTTGTTCTAGATAAGTATCTGTGTTTGTTTTAGTGCCCAAAAATTGATGACATTCGTTTAACAGTGACTCAGTTTGGTAAATTTCATCAATTTTCATCTACTATCAAACCAATTTTAAATTTATTAAATATCAAACTATTGATTTTAGTCCTAATGTGCTTGTTGAATGTTTATCTGTGATTGAATTTTTTTTACCTATATCTGCCTATGTATGTTTATCGATAATTGGATTAATGATTTAATTTATTTTAAAATTTTCATTATATATTGATCTCATACTATCTTGCATGAATCTAAATTTTTGTTTGTTATCGATTTTCTTCGATACAATGAATTTTCCCTTTCAGTGTTTCTTTCAACATTAACAATTGATATCAAATCAATTAAAATCATCTATTGTGTCTTATTATCACATGATACAATCAAATAAATATATAGAAGTCCTATCACAATATTAACTTGTACTAAAAACTCTATTGAAAATGTTTTTGGAGAGTCTATTTAAGTAGGATCTTTGTTACACAAAAGAATACTGCAAGTGACTTTGTGTTCAATGTTCAGAGAGATGAGAGTATAATGAAACTGTGATATGCCAACATGACTGAAAATAACCTATAAGGGATATAATATATTTTTTCATTCAACTTATGATCTATATTTTTTGGTTTTTCATGAGGGAAAATTATTTCTACCAATTTTTTTATAAGTTTCTTTAAATGAAAATCAAACATGTTTTGCAGTTTTGAAATTTTGATAAATTTTAGTAAGGGATTTAATTTAATTTAATTATGTTTTAATTTTATGATGTATAGGATTTAGTTTTTCCTTAAATTTTTTTTTAAATATATGTGCTTCAATTAAAGATATATATATATATATATGTGGGTATTATTTCCAAATATAAAGAATGGTTGTTTCAAGGATTTATAAATACTTAAATATTTTTATTTCATGTTTTATACTTGTATGAAATCCAATTACATATTTATAATTTAAGAACCTAATGTGTGTTTTTTTTAATTTTTATGTTTATCTTATATATATGTATATATATTTAGAGTTATTTTTCACACTTAGAATAAATAATGTAATTATCTTACATGGGTATAAGATATAAGCGTACATATTAATAAAAAAATGATTTATTCAACATTTGAAACCATTAAATTGTAATTTCAGTTCTATTGTAAGGTATATATAATTAGATATTTTCAAGTCTTAAAGATAAGTTCTTAAAAACTTATTTACGTATATATATATCTCTATGAAAGGATGAATGTATAAGAAATTATACTTTTATAATTTCATGTGTGACACATAAATTTGTTATGATTATTATTTTTATTACTTTATATATTAATGTCATTATTTATTTGAATATTTTATTCAATATTGAGTTTTTAAAATGGTCAAAGTTATAACAAATTATAAACTTGTATTTGATAAAAGTTAGCGTACATGGATGTTTATGTAATCACTATGTGGCAAGAGTTTTGGTTGGAACCAAACTCTTAAGTGATATGAAATGAGATTTTATATATTTATGTATATATATACTTATATATATAAATATAAATTTGAATGTGTATTTTAATGAGGTGACATGTTTTCAAAATCAAAAAATCCAGTGAAAATATATATAAGTAAAAAAAGAATCAAATGTTTTCAGAAAATCCAGCACTTGAATATTGTAAATATGGTTGAAAATTTGGGAGTGAACCTAATCCCTCATTAAGTGGGTAGGCCCAAAATAGCATTTAATGTTACAAGTTGCCCCAATATTTTGTTTTCAAAAAGGTTACAAATAAGTATTTCAGAAGTATCATTGGATTATTTTTTTAAATAAATTTGAGAATAATAATTTTGAAAATATTGAATTATTATGAAGATGTAAATAATTTAGATATTATTTTCATAGGTATTTTATAAAATTATTTTTATGATATTATGAAAGAATTTTCAAGATCATTTATTAAATTTATTTTCAAATAAAGATTTTCTAAAATTTATTTAAAAGATTTTCAAGACCCCTTACTAGAAAGTTTAATGCTCACAATTTATTTTAAAATTATTTTTTATAGGTATCTTAGAAGTTCTTTTTCAGAGAGCTTCACTTTTGAAGTTAGCACAGCGGAAGCATAGTATACAATTGTTTTATTTTTGTTGAACTCTGATAAATGTAAGGTTGTTTGTAATCCTCCAAAACCTAGACTGGTAAAAGGTTCTCATTATTATTTATTGTTGTGTAATTATTTAGTTACTTTTTATAAAAAAATTACACATCATTTTCATGTGTTGAGTTTGGTGGCTCGGGCTTGGGGCGTTATATGAATAGCTTGCATTGAACATAATCATGAGTTTAAAAGAACCACAAGACAATATAAAATGACCATTATAACCTATCCATTAAATTAGAGAGAATAAATATGAATAACAAACTTATGAAAATATATTTTCAATTAATTTGTTATTTCGGAACAAAAATGTAAACCAATTGAATGTCAAAGAAATAATCATATTTTATGATCCTAAAGGAATTTTTTATTAAAATATTAAATTAATTAACATTAGTGAATTATATTAATGAAATATATATTTTATATATTTAATATTTTGATATATTAATTAATATATTTTAAAGTCATAGGATATGAATAAACCCAATATTACACATAACAAACTATATTTTTCTAAAGGTAGTTATACCACTTTATAATGAGAAACCTATTTTAAATAAAAAATTTTATACACAAACACACACAAACACACACATATATATTCTATTTGAAAAAATGAACATCTTATTTTAAAGTGTAATATAAAAATTTACTTTGGTTAAATTTTTGGTATTTTTCTGATAAGTTTCATGTTGTGATGAATAATTAAAAAATACTAAATTTTAATTGAAAAAAAAATTCTTTAATGGAAATAATTTACAGTGTTAAATTATATTTTTGTATTAATTTTAATATATTATGGGTCAAAATTTTATCAGTTAATCTAATTTAGGTTGTTTACATCAATTTTACATTTAATTTAGATATAAAGATGTTTCAATCTTTTGCATGATTTAATATTAATAACCCACTTTCTCACCGAGTCAATGAGATTAATTTTAAATCAATTACGAAAACATATGTTTTTTTAATTGTAAAAAATGGATTCTATTTTTGGAATCAGTGGGTTCAAATTATGTAAATAGTTTTATTTTATTTTTGGGCTTTATGAAAATAAACTTTAGTAATTTTTTATTAATACATTAAAAGGTAAATCAGGAAATTAATGGGAAAAATAATATTTTAAAATTACCCTAAAACTTGTATTAGTTTAATTGGATGATTTTTTTGACCATAATCATCCTTAAGACGAAATTATATCCTTTGGAAGCCACTTGGATTAGAGTGTGAAAATTTTTATATTTTTTTTAAAGAAAAGGTGAAGATTTCATACTCATATTTTTATTAAATTTAAAATTTATAATATAATGTTATATAAAAGATATATTTGACTATAAATAGTATTTTGAAATATAAAACGTTTTTATTTATCATGGAAATTTAGTTTTAAATTTTCTTAGATATATAATTACCTTAATGTCATATACAATGATGATGTAGTTATTGTTTTATTAATGAAAATATCAAATAATTTTTATTAAAAATATTAAAATAAATTTAATTTGAGACAATTAATATGATAAAATAATTTTATAGATGATCTTGACCTCTTAGGTATATAATAATTTTTTCCTAAAATAAATTGTTCAATTGATATTTTTAAAAATCTAAGAAATGAATAGTATCAAAATTGATACTACTGATATTTTATCAAAATAATGTTTTAATAATTTTTTTTAAAATTTTAATATTTTTAAAATATAAAATAATTTTTATATGGTCTAAAATGTTCTTAATTGATCATTTATGGTATAATTGACATCAAATAAATAAAAATCACACTATTTATAATATTTAAAAAGTTATTACCTAAGTTAAAATAAAAAATTCTTAACTAAGGGTTAATCAAAATGATAAGGATTGAAAAAATAATAAAAGTTGTCAAAAATATATTGTTTGATGATGTTAAAACATTAAATAATCTTATATTCTAATTTATTTCCTTTTCGAGGTTTTTATATTGAGATTTAATTTATTATAAATTAATATTTTTATAAAATCCAAAAGTTCCACTCACCTCAATCATAAAATGGAACAAACTCCCTCACTTCTTTACATAAAATTGATCCATCATGGTAAGTCATACCCTTCCAATTTTTATTAAAAAATTATCTATTCACATTCCTTAGGTTTTTTTCTTCTCAAAAAAAAAACTCTAGTGTCCCTAAGAGTAGATCTATAGGGAGTCTGCTGAGGAATATGTAATCTCCTTTACCGACTCTCTCAGGAGTATATGTTATTCTACTTCTCTTCATGTTTTGTTTCCATTATAAAGTAATAAATCCAATATCATCTATATTATTAGATGGTATTATGATTATATAACAACCATATAACACCTTTTATCCATCATATGAAAAATGAAATCACCACACGTATGTACATATGACCTACTATCTCCACACTGTGGTGTAATCTTTTTTTCATCACCAATTAATTTTTATAGGTTTAATGATGAAAATAATGAACATATATAATTATTATAACATGATATTGAATTTGAAAAAAAATATATGCCCCAAAAAATTCCATACCATTCCATAATTAAGGTATTGATATCATTGCTCGTGCGTGCGTATGACCTACCATCTCCCATATTCGATGTTTTTCATAAATAGTTGAGTACTTTAATAGAAAAGAAAGTCTCTTTTGTTGAAAAAAACAACTTAAACCTATCTAAAAATATGAGTCTTATCAAAATATTTTTTTAAAAAGGTAAAAACTCATTAGGAAGATGATCATACCAAAGAAAATCAACAATACCAACACCTTTATTTGCAAGTCCATCCACCACTGAGTTTGATTCATGATAAATGTGAGTGATGATGTGATGCAGTGAATGAAGAGAATCCGTGAAATTGATCCAACAATTAGTAAGCTTCCAAGATATATAATGAGATCCCATCCTGATAGCGGAAACAATATTTGTATGATCACTCTCAAACTAGAGATTATTCCACCCATGTATGTTGGATTGATCCACTGCAATAATAACACCAAGCATCTCAACTTCAATTGAAGAGGTAACTCTACATGAACCCTTAAAATATCCAAGAACACCTCCTTGGTGATCTATGAAGATATCACCTTATTTGGAGGGAACCAGACCTCCTCGAGAAGCCCCATATTAGTTGACCTTAATGCATCCCAAAAAAGGTTGTTTCCATAAAACATCCAAAGTACCATACGAAGGCCTAAAATATCCCTTTACTACAATATAATTTAGAACCATTAAGTCATTAATTTAATTGGAGAAGAAATGTTTACTTGGAATTATATCCTCCATAATAGTAGCAAGAATGTGAGCAAGAGAGTTGCAGGCTGAGAAGGAATCACTAGAATGGAGCACCTGATTGTGTATATACCATATGTAATGTAGAAAATCTGATGTATAAACCAGGAATAAATCAAATAGGTAGTTGTAAAGAGAGATGGACCCCCCAACTTTGAATGAAATCTTGAATGAGAATCATCTACAACAATGAGATTTCAAACAAATCTCCAATGGATTTCCACATCGAAGAAGCTACAACACGGCTAAAGAAATGATGACCTATGTCCTCCCTATGCCGATGGAAAAGAACACATGAGGAACATAAAGATTTTCCTCATTTTTTAAGATAAAAATATGTTGGAATTTTCTGATGAGGAACTCTCCAATCTAATATAGACGGGGATGGACTAATGAAATTCTTGTGCAAACCCTTCATCCATCAATATTCCACATTGTAATTCAAAGAGAACCTGTAAAATAACATAGAAGAAATAAACCATTAACAATAGGTTTCCAAGCCCAAAAATCCACCATGTCAGAGAAACAATACTTGTTAACAAGGTTCAAAATTTTCTCCAGAAGATCTTTCATGTTAACCAAATGAGCCTTGATAGAAATATTCAAATCTATGTTAGTGTCTTCACCCCCACCAAATCAACAAGTGAAGTACCACACCAATTTTTATTTCCAAAAATCTAGAGATGAATCCTTTAAAAAAATCCATATTGAGTGATAATCAATTGAGGAATTTTTTTAAGGAAAGCTATAAAGAAAACACAAGATGATTTAAATCAACCTTCACAATCCTATTCATAAATTTAGCTTGAAGGAAATAAAGAGCCTCATATTTTCTATTTAAGAGTATCCACATAAAATAATCTTGAAGAGAATCATTGAAGAGCTCAAGGTTTTTTATAAATAAGTCCCCATCATTACAGGGATTACTATAGTTACTCCAAGAAACTGTATCCAATTTAATCTCATGAATTCTTCCAATCCAAATGAAGTTAATGAGAGAAATATTAAAATTAATTATGAGTGAAATATGCCATTTTTATACCATGAATGTGTAAACAAACTTGGGGACAATAACAAATTTAACCAAAGAAAACCCTAAAAGCCATGGATAGAGCTTTTCCTTTCTAAGAAGCAGGCTTTATTTTGACCTTGATAAGAATCCCTGAGAAATAGAAATCCTTAGGAATACCCCAAAACAAATTCACCCTCAAATAATTTAATATAAGCACCCCCTCATTTATTCCCAACTCTCTAACAATATCATTTTTCTTGGGAACAAAGATGTTCCTGCCAAAGTAAACGAAATATTTATCTCAACATATTTATTGAACAGAGAGAGAAGAATAATGAGAAATGTATCTTTTGATATTAATGGTATTTCTTATATCTCCCTGGGTGAAAAGAATAATTTCATCATCATATAACAAGTGAGTAGGGGCAACCAAACCCCAACTTGCATTAATCACCTTCATTTTCCCATTGTCTACCATAATGGAGAGAAGTCTGCTAAGGTAATCCTCCACAATTGTGAAAATAATAGAAGAAAGAGGATCACCATGTCTAACCCCTCTAGAACAATCAGAAAACCCTCTTAGGGGATCTATTAATAAGAACAGAGATATGAGCAGATCTAAAAATGGAAAGAACCCAATCAATAAAGACACCAGTAAACCCAAACATTTCAAAGACTTTTCAAATGAATCTCTAGTCCATTGTGTTAATGTCCTTCATGACATCAAGCATGAGGGAAATGTTTCCACCTTGGGTGGATTTCTTTAATAGATTGACACATTCAGAAGCAGTGATGATACAATCCTAAATCAACATCCCTTTGATAAAACCAAACTGATTCAAAGAAACAATCTTTCCAGAAATCAAAGATAACCTTGTGACCAAAATTTTACAAATGATTTTTTAGATAGAGTTAACTAAATCAACCAGCCTAAAGAGATGTATTTTATTTGAATTATACACCTTTGTAATCAGATCCAAAAACTGTGAATTCAAACCATGAGGAAGAGAAACCATTTTAAAGAAATGAATGACAATCCTACAAACATTATATTGAACAATGTACTTGTATTCTTGAAAGAAAATATTACCAAAACCATCCAGGTCTGGGGAGCTCTCAGATTTAAGACTAAAGACTAATTCTTTAATCTCCAAATTCAAGGGAATAACAGTGAGATTGATGTTGTCTTGATGATCCACAAGTCTGAGAATGATACCCTCCAAAGGATTATTAGGAAGGGAAAGCCCATTAATGAGATCCCTAAAATAATAAATCACATGGTTTTGAAGATCCCCCATATTATCAATAATCTGATCCCCATTTTTTAACCAAGATAAATGTATAGAGACCATCATTATCTTATGAAGAGAATTAAAGAATTGGGAGTACCTATCACCATACTTCAACCATTTTTCCTTGAAAATTTCCCTTTTCAAGGCATCTTTGAAATTTAAAAGATTATTAAGCTTAGAAATACACTCTAATTCCCCCTAAACATCATCTGAGAAATCATATAAGGTACTTTTATTCTATAAATTATAGAGATAATCTTCAATATATGGTATTTCTTAGCCAAGAGAACTGAAACAATCTTTGCTCCATGTTTTAAGAGCTCTTTTAAGGATTATGAGCTTGACAACACAAGAAAATTCATCCTTCCTACAATTCAATGATCTCCATGTTTATTTAAAAATAGATCTACACTCAAGGTGAGTGATCCATGCCTTGTAGAACCTAAAAGGTAATAGAGGCCAAGGATCCTTACCCACCAAGTCAACCAAAATAAGATGATGATCCTAATTGAATCTGGATAAAGTTGTGCAAGAAATGGAACCCCAGGACTCAACAAAATCTTTATTAACAAAATCCCTATTAATATGAATAGAAACAAACCTATTAAAAATCTTTCTAAACCAAGAATATTTAGCTCTAAAAAGATTGATTTAAAACAACATATTAGAGTAAATATGAGATTTAAACTCCTTGGAGGAAATAACCTAGGACATGGCCACAAACTCCTTGTCTAAATTCATGATGGTGTTAAAATATCCCAGGAATAACCAAGGGCCAAAGATTGTGGAATTGAGGTCCCCAATATCATTCCATAAGGTTCTACAGTCGTCATAGTTGTTAAAATAATACACAAATGTACAAAAATACTAAGAACCAAGGTACTGAAATGAGAAAGTGACATGCTTCTCAGTGATAACAACAATGGAAATATCAGAAATAGAGTAATTGCCCAAAAAACAACCTCTTGATCTCTGATAGATAGTTTTTTGAACTAACCAACTGAAACCCCAAATTTTTCAAATTATAAATGATAGAGTAAATGATTTTTTAGGTTCAGATATACCAATAAAAAGAGGCCTATGATGTGGAATAAAAATCCATAAAGACCTTAAAGTTCCCCTATTAGCCAACCCCAGACAACTCCAGAAAATAATCTTCATTTAATCTTGATACCGGGGTTGGGAACCAATTTTTTAGGTGCTACAACTTTTATCTTTCCTGCTTTTGGGGGTATCCCAAATTTCCTTTTGGGGCTAGAAGAATTCTGATAGAGGTCACTAATATCACTGTCTCCCTTCCCTACATTAGGAGACAACCCACTATAAAAAATTCCGAACCTCGGCGAAATAGAACCAGTGTCAACCTAACTGCCAATACTGATATCCACTAGATTATCAATAGGATCCTTTGAATGATCAACACTGCCCTATTGCAATATACTACCATATACAAGACTCAAAGAGGATGGTTCACCCCAGATTTCTGCACTAGGATTAGCAGAAATTACAATGCTAGAATGTATTATATAAGGGAATGCAATCACATCATTTCTGTCTAGAGAACCAGCAGAAATATGAAAACGGGGAGTTATTACAACAATATATTTTTAGAAACAGTCTCACTTTGGTCTGCTATAATTAAAAGACTCATTTACCTTTGCATAATAAGAGGAAGGAACTGGATGTGCCAGGTTGGAAAGGTCTTCTGGAGGAGGGACCTTACCATCCTGCATACTCCTAAACATAACAGAAATATCATTAGAGATATCCAGGATCATGAAGCCTTCCTCCATTTCAGATTGAATATCCAAAACTATATTAAAAACATCATTTGATATAGCAAAAAAAAAGGTCCTGATCATCAAGATTGAACACCTTGGTTGGGGAGATAGTCAATGCCTCATTTTCCCTATCCTATTTCTCCACTAAGTCAGCCCTTGAATGATTCAAGCAAGAGGAGTGTCCAGATTGAGACATAATAGGATCCATAGAGGATGAATCGTCAAACCAGGCCTTAAGAAAATATGATGCCTCTTCCTTCTTCCAAGTCACTCCTTTTTTATCAACCATAGCATTCCTTCCCCTTCTATTCTTATTAGCATCAATCTATTCAGAGGCCTTAGGATTAGAAAGTACCTTCTTATGTATCACCTTGAAATTAACTATAGAATGGTCTACAATCTTGAATACTTCACTAAATTAAGGCACATTTTTATATTCAACTTTAATATCATACGTGGTGCCATTATAAATAAAGGATATACTGGACAACCTTTTCAATTCCAAATTAATATCCACAAGAATCCGAGAAAAGAATCCCATCTCTCCATTCAGGGTCCTCTGATCTATTCTAATGGGAGTAACATTGCATGAGGCAAGATCATTGAGGATCCTTGGATTCCAATACACCCAATTTAGCCAAACCCATATTTGGGCAATAGATTGCCTGAGGGTGAATGGATTGAAATTCACATTCCATTCAGATAATCTCAAAAATCCTGGTTTCAAATGAAAATTACCAAAACTACTAGAGGCATTCAGATCTTCCTTTTAATGAAAAATTATGTGAAAATACTCTTGCCGAATATGTAAAAACATGCATAAGAAAAGTAAGCAGTTAACACCCGAAAGAAGAGTAATAGTGAAATATTATTAAAAAACGGGTGATAATATGATCATATACGATATTAAAAATATAAATATGGTTGTAGAATAATTTAATAAAATTATACAATACATTATAAAATAGTTTTAGATATGTATTAAGGAAATCAGACCTAAGGTAAGGATAAATTTCACAATCTCATTATTATCCAGGATTGTTTATACGTAAGTATTTACCAAGTTATATTTATTTTCCATATCCATGTTTCCTAAAAATATATTCCAAAATTATAATTATTGTTATTATAAAATATTTATCAGTTATTTTTAACAATTTTTAAATTTTTAATAAATGGGTTGAACAGAATCTTTTTGTCATTTTTCTTACGAGGAATATTTTTGACTTATTTAGAAAAAGTATTAAAAGAAGGTTTTTTAGTATGTAATATATGGAACAACTTTTTTCTTCTTTCAACAAACACTAATTCTTTGAGGATTCCAATACAACCATACAATTTTCTTTTCAAATAAAATGTTTTCTCTTTAAAATGCATGGCATTTTATGTAAATGAAAAGTTTCCAACGAAGAAAGTATATTTTTCTTAGGAATTATTTTTAAGTGATCTCTAAAACTTATTTACCATATAAGATAACATTATTTTATGTTACATATGATTTAATGGGGATATTTTTAAAGAATAATATCCATATTATTCCTATGGTTGGAATTTTTTATGTTGTAATGATATTTATGAGAACCATTTATTTTCCATGGGTTATGTTATGATTGAGTGATGTTTATGAAACCCATTTTATTTAATGGGTTCTAATATAATGAATAAATTATGTACTTCTGGGGAACATATTCATGGCTTTCATTATGTTATGATTGGTTCCTATATCACCCTACAATGCATTGGGTAAATATTTATATCTCCTGAGATAGATAGGACTATAATGGGAAGAGAACCCAGTTTCGTAATATTGGGATTGAATAGGAGTAAAATCAGTTTAGTAACACAAGGATGGAATGAGGAGTGAACTCAGTTCAGTAAATGACTTTTTTCATTATAATGGCCATGGAAACGAGACTTGACTAATAAAAAAATGAATTTATATAATTATTTGTATGAAAAAATTATATATCTTTTGTTATTCCCTCTTAGAATACATTCATTAATTTTTTAATGAAATTCTATGATTTATCCGAAGATATGATATCATGATCTTTGATATGAAGGATACTATTTTCAAAAGTTATGTTCTTATATTTTATGATTATGATATGATTTATATATACCTTTATTACCCATACTGGGCATCTGAGCTCACCCTTTGTTACCTTTTCCCCGAGATATGAAGAAGGGTATTAAGTTTGATATTCCAAATGGGGTTGTAGATATGAAGGAATAAGTGGGAGACAAAGTAGAGGTTTTATGAAATAGTTCTTTATGATTCATAGTTTCAAAATACACTAAAACTATACAGTCCTAGTGTGGTTTTGTGATGTTGTGTAATGAATATTCATCTATTTAGAAGTAATATCTATGTATGTGAAGATTGGTCCATTGCATTAATATTGGAGACTATAAGAGTTTAGTATGTAATATTGTTCTTAAGTCCAATTCTCTTAGGTAAATGAAATATGTATTTTATTTGGTTTAAAATATTTCCAAAAATCATTTTGACAAACTTAAAATACCCAAAATTAGTTTAACTCTCACATTATACTCAATTAAAATTATTTTTGCATAAGTTTTGAAAAATAATTGCACAATATTTGATTGGTTGATCCAAAAAAATAATACCATAAACATATATATATATATTATAATGATATATAAGGATGCATTTTTTTAAAATAATATATGTTCTTACATTCCTACTATAAAACTATTTGATAAAATAAAATAAATTAATTTTTCAAACCATTCCCTTGGGTATTTCTTAACCCTATATATAGCTTTAGAATGTTAAAAAAACTTTAAAATTGAGGGCCTTCAGAAATAGAAATTTGTTCAATATAAACTTCCTCCATTAGAAATACATTTAAAAAAGAATATTTATCATTCATATGATATAATTTAAAATTAATATAAGATGCATATTCTAGAAGGATTCAATTACTTCTATCAAAGATATTGAAGAAAATGTTTATTCATAACCTATTACTTCCTCTTAATTATATAATTTTGAAATAATCTAGATTTGTTTCTAATTGTTATACCATGATCATATTTCTTATTTCTAAAAATGAATTTTGTTATTTCAACTAATTCCCAAACTTTGTTTCTTTTAAATTAATTTAATTATTATTTCATAGATAAAAAAACAACTTTCAAATGATAAATAATCTTCTATAGATTTAGGGTCTTATTGGGACAAAAGGTGGAAAATTCTACTATGTTTCCCGTGTTTCCTCAAGTTCATACTCCTTCATCTAAGAATACTATAAGTATTTATAGAGGATGGTATTTATGGTTTCTAGGTATTCTAGGAATCACACTTTCTCATTTACTAGTATCTATCTTTACTAGATTTGGTTTAAAGTAATCAAGATCCCGATTATCATCCTTGTTGTCAAAGTGGGGTTCAGGTCTCATATCCTTGAGTGAACAACATTGATCATTTGTTTGAATCATTTTATGATCAAAAGGATCACTTTAATCAAAATTCACATGATTTTGTTATTTAATAATCATTGAACTTTTGGTTGAAATCTATATAGGAATTATAAGTAGTAGAGTAACCCAGAAATATACCTTCATCAGAAATTCGATAAAACTTACCAAGATAATCCTTGGTGTTCAAGAAACAGACCTTGCATAAAAATACTTTGAAGTATCATACATTTTATTTTCTATTTTTCCATAACTCATAGGTTTTTTTCTTCAAGATATGCTTTATTAGAACTCTATTAATGACATAATATGATTTCTTAGTAGCCTAATCCCAAAAGTTTGTGGGAATGTTATATTCATATAATATAGTCCTAGAAACTTCTCATTAAGTCCTATTCCTACTTTTAAAAACACTATTCTATTGAGATTTCTTGGGGGAATGTAATGTATTTTTAATTCATTATTTTGAGTAATATGAGTAATATTCATGATTCTCAAATTCACATACATGATCACTTATTAAAGACAAAATTTTGATATCTTTTTTGTTTTGAGAATGTTTACAAAAATTAATAAAAATATAGCATGATTCATTCTAATGTATTTAAATGTAATCCCATGAAAATTTTGAAAATCATCAACTGACGCATAAACAAATGATTTTACAACAAGAATTGTAGTTCTGGTAGGTATGAAGAGATCCATGTTGATAAGTTCTAGTGATCTATATATAGTAACCAATTTTATTGTTTTAAAATATGACTTTTGTTTGTTTCCTATTTTACAAGCATCACATAGATTATTTTTATCAATTTTAAGGTTAATTATGTTATAAATTAAATGTTTTTACACAAATTGTTCAAGGAATGAACATTACAACATCGAAGAATTATATTCCAAATCCATTATTCATAAATTAAATTATTTAAACAATTTAGATTTTTTAAACACAAAGAATTAAGATCTAATGTGTAAACATTGTCCGTTTGAGGTGCTTTAAATTTTATTGATTTATATTTAAAAACTAAGCATGAATTGTTAGAAAAATCAATAAAATAATGATCATCACAAAGTTGACAAATATTTATTAGGTTTTGATTTAAGCCTAGAATTTAAAGATATATATTATGATAATTGATTGAGGATTTCAGAAAAATCTAATACCATATATTATTTCTTTTGAATTATTAGAAAATGTGACATATATTCCATATATTTTGGATAGTGAGTGAAATTTTGAGTAATATTTATCCATATTCCATAGAAACCACTATATATAAATGATTTTTCATTTTCTTCACGTGATTAGTTCCCTATAATGAAAAATTAAACAAAATAATTATCTGGTACCCAAAATCTTTTGGGTCCATAAATGTTAGCTATAAGAGACTTAGGTATCTAACTTTTTTTTGATTAAAAAAATGATAAACTTATTTTGAAGGGTTTATCCATCACTCTCAGAGGCTGCGTAGGAATAAAGATTACTCTTTTTAACCTCACCCTCCACTTACTCGATCCTCAAGCAAAGGAAAGATGCTTATAAAGGTTTTTAATTAGGGAGAGGAAAACTCTACTATGGATCTTGACTCTTCAGCAGGTGTTTCTTCTACCTCTGAACTAGAATATGTAGTTAATATGGTTGCTGATTTTGATATCCAATTGTGCGGTAAGAAATTGTTGGAATGTGAGGAGTGGGGGAACATCGTCAATTGTAATGAAGAGTTTTGTGACAAGGGACATCTGGTCATTACCACACAAGAGGAATTTGAAAAGCTTGTGGGAAAGTGTATTCAGGATAGTTACACCAAGGAGCACGGTGATTGGATCCAAAAACATCTTGGCAAACTAGAACGTGATTTTAATGGGTAGAATATTTATATGGACAAGATCATCCAGACATGGGACAAGATAGCTTACAATATTGAGATCTTTATCAACGACAATCTGGACAAGAAGGTTTCATCACTGCAATGGAGTCTCCTCATAGGTAGGCTCTCTAATAGGCTTAAATTACAGTTTAGTGATTCATCCATCACTTATGAGGTTGGGTGATTTTCTTATGTAATATGGAATGGTTTCCCACTTTTCCTTAAAGGGTTTTCTTAAAAATAAAAATATATTTTGGAGTGGGTGAGGCAACTTTATAATTGGTTTTTAAGAACAAGGTAAAAAATAGTTTTTATTGAATTTGAGACTTTTACCTTGAATTACTATTACAAAATTATATTTCATAAGTTAATTTTGACCATTAATTATATTGAGATATTATTCTCCTTTGGTAATGAAAATTTCGACATCTTTAATGTTTTGAACATCCATATATAAGTTCTCTATTGGTTAATATTTTTTAGTATTTGAAGTTTTAGAATTATTAAATTGATTCTTTAACTCTAAAATATTTTTATTTAAGTCCTCACCTTCATTAAAAATCATATTAAAATAATTTATATAAGGATTAATCATATTTCTCAATGTTTCATACTTATTTTTTCGATATGGAAAAATATTAATTTAGTTCTTCATATGATCAATTATTATTTTATGATTCAAATTAATTCTCATAAAAATAGTAATAATGGACATCATTTGATTGTTTTATAAATCATATATTGGCCTTCTAATTAATAGCATCAACTTTTGATTCTGATGAGGTACATTTTCTAGACTCTTCAGAAGCACTCCTGGTAGTCTTCATAGTTTTCTCAGTTTTCTTATAGCCATCATTTTTGAATTATTTATTTTTTTGTATTATCATCATCTGTAATTTTAAGATAGATATGATTTATATGTTCTAACTTTTTGCACTAATATCATCTCAACCCTTTATAATTTTCACCATTCCTTTTGTGTTGGTTGATGGTTCTTTTAAAATCTCTTCCCTTGTTGTATAATTTTTTTAATTTTCTAGCAAGATTTACAAGATCATTTTTTGATCTAGAAATAATTGGGGAGAATTATTCCTTATATGGTTCAAAAATTTGTATTATTATGTTATTCCTATCATCTTTTGAAGTAAAAACCATTAAGGCATCATTTTCCCTTTTGAACATTCTAGGTTCTCCATCTTAAACTTCCATTTCAGCTTCATTCATCATGAGATTTATGATGAGATATTTTATATTGAAATTTCAAACCTCTATAGTATTTTTGATGGTGGTTAATATTCAACACCACATTCGTGGTAAAACTTTAATAACATTGAATTTTTTTTTGTGTTCAGTGATGTGATCTCCCAGATTAGTAATTTTATTAACAATCTCAGTGATCGTTCCAATTAGTTGATTAATACTTTACCCTTAATCCATTTTAAATTTATTAAAATTAATCTATGTTGTATCATATATAAGAGGATTTACATTATCATTACCTTCATATGACACTGCTATAGTTTTCCACATTTCATGCATGATTTTACATAGAGAAACTCTTTTGAACTCATCTGATATTAATTCACAGTTTATAGCATTCATTGCTTTGGAGTTTAGATCAAAATTTTATACTTTTACAACATCCCATGTTCTAGTTTTTATCATAGGAATTTTTTAGGGATTTAATTATTTGATATAAACTTTCAAGCCATTATTTTTCATATATAGGGTCATACAATCTTTCCAGCAACCATAATTTTAAATTTTGAATTAGAAAGCTATAACCATTGAAAACAATTCTTGGTTATTGGACATGGTATCTATTTTAAGAAAATACATTTTTACTAAAATCATTGATAGCTTTGAACCTAAGAGTATTGATATCTGATACCAATAGTTATACCATATAATGGATATCTAAGCATTCAAGATGGGGGTTAATTGATTTCTTAAAAAAAATTCATGGAAAACCTCCCTCTTTTGGTTTTAATTTTAAATCCTTTTCCTTAATAAAAATAGGTAGTATAAATTAAAACATAATGGAAAGGGATCTAATACAGGGTATTTAAAGTGGTTTAGGAAAAAAAATTCTAAATTCCACTACACCAACACTCTACCCAACAAGTTTGGTGATTTAACTAAGAAAACCTTTTACTGGGGGCTCCCAGCTGAGTATAAGTAGTTGTCACTTAATACAAAGGTCCAAGAAAATTCAACCTAGATCTCCCTAAGAACACCTATCCATGGTGTTAAACACACTCTTATACCATGTGTAAACAAAATAGAGTGAAATAAAACATTTATAGAAATAGTTGCATCATATAGTTGCAAGATATAACTAAAAGTCGTTGAAAATTAATCCTCAGAATATAATAGTCTTTATATTATAGCTTTGGATGATCTTCAACAAAATATATAGAATTTGATAGTCACATAAAGAGTATTTTCAATTGGTATTTCTTATGTACATGTATTCAATGAATAGGTGTTCTAATAATTCTTCACATTCATCTATTTAATGTTCATCCTCTATCTATATATGTCATGCAACAACTACCGATTTCATTCTATATCTCATTTTGAGCACAAGTACAAGATAATCCAAATTGTAGAATGAGACATCCATTGAGATCTTGATAAGACATAATATTAGGGACATGCATCCATTCCTTCCAAATAATAAAATTAATTTTGTGGAATGAATGTGGGAGATGATCTTGTTTTTAAGATCTTTCCATTCATGGAAAATCTTGTACATATAGATATTTCCTTAAATATATAATCATTTTTCTGATGCACTCTAAAATCATTAAATGTATTATAAAGATATTATAAAAGTAATCATGACATTCTAAAATAGCTAGATCTTATTAAAAATATCAAATGGAAGTGTTGGTTATCCTTTGAAAACATCCTTAAAAACTTCGTAAGACAAAACAACTCTTTGAATTATTTATAAGATAAACTATTATCAAAACTAAAAAATATAGATCTTTATATTAGAAATAATACTTCAATTTCATAACTTCTCTAACTCTTGTAATATAATATTTTATAAATATCCTTTTTGTAAGATAATTTTTAATCAGTATTCTCATTCTGACTGAGGCATCTGACTTGAAGCATTTAGTAACTCAATCATTCTCTTCGTAAGATAAACTATTAATTATCTAGATAATAATCAATCAATTTTTTTTACTCCGAGTAAACTAAAGATATTATTCACTTCTCATGGGATAAAATACTTTTGTGTATAATTCATACTTTACACTATGTAAGATAAATCACTTGGAGAAACAATGTAAGATAAATTATTTTGATAAATATAGACTAAAAAATTTAAGATAAACATATTAGAATAAAATTAGGAATTTTTTAAATAATAAAAAAAATAAAAAATAATATATCTTGGAATAACATAATCTATCCAACACATCCGAGTTGGATATGACCATATTGGGGATATAATCGAGAGAAAATTAGGGTGAATTCTAGGCATTTGGTTTGGAACTCATGGAGGATTCCTATTAATTAAATTTAGTCAAGAATCAAACCCCATGTAGTTAATATGGGTTAGTGTATACACCTTCAAAGGAGGCCCATTTTAATGGGTATGTGAGGATTATCTCAACCCATATTGATTTAGACGTTTTTTGTGGATTACACTTTGGAGGATGCCCATTTGAGTAGGTCCATCAGGATTATCTTAACTCATGGTGATTTAGAGATTTTGTTGGGACTTACACCTAGGATGATTCCCATTAAAGGTTTCCTTATTGGGAATATAGCCCATTGAGGCAGTGATGACATGGTTGGCTCTTATAACAAATATGAATCCCATTAAAGGTGAGAGGAAGATTCATAATGAGAATTTCCTACTAATACAATCAATTGATTGTGTGGATGCTGTGATAATTAAGAACCTATAATCCTACATGAGTCATGTTCTGTGTTAGAAGAAATTAGATGTAAAATATCTGACAAACCACACAATCTCCTTCATCCTTTAGGGGATAAGGCTAGAGTTATAGAAGAGAGAAAGGGCTCTAGCGCTAGTATCCTCTCTTTTTTTCATAACTAGGATAATCTCATCTAGATACCCCTCATATACTACAAACCATAATAATGTCAAGGGATTAATCATGGTGGTATTAACTTCTCCCAGTTCTATATAAGGGAGGAGGATAATAAAATAACCCTAAAAGTGAAAATAAAGTGTGATCCCCTCCCTTACTGTTTGAAATGGAGAAGCCCCTAGATCAACATATAAGGATGGGACCCTCACTACCATGGTAATGTATAAACAAGAACATTATGAGGACCCCCATAGTTAGGTAGGTTACCTGTATGACCTAATATAAAAAAGGAATGTGTTATTGGGAGGGCACACTAATGTTCCATTTATTTTTTACATACATATCTATCATCTTTGGAAGCGGTCTTGGCATGGTGGTTCATGGAGGGGAACATTTAGGAATTAGTGCTTTGTGGGAGATGTTGACATGTAATATTTTTTGGGTAGATCATAGAGGGGATGAGAAAAGGAAAAATGCTATGTAGAAGAGCATCGAGGTTGAAAGAACCAATCCTGCATATCTGTCATACTATTTTCTATAAATAGGGGTGGCTGAAAATGATTTCATCTACATATGGTTTTTAGAATGGTGGTTCACAAAGGCATTCTCGATGTGGATGACTAGTCTGTAAATATATATTTTCTATGCGAGCAACTATTTATGCTATGAAAATAGATTCTTATTCCCTATTTTTTGTGATATGTGTTAAATGTTTACCTTCCGAAATATCTTTCCTTTAATTTCTTAATTTATAACACATTGTATCTCACACAATAAATTCACTTTATTGAAAATTCAGCACCCCCATCAGTCCATGTGTGGTGTTTTTATAGTGGTACAGATGTAACTACTCAACCACTTTCCATGAAGAATTTTTATCTGCAGATGATCTCCATATCCTATAAAGGGAAAATTCATTTGTGGTGAGGGGGGGGGGGGACAATACACCACACCCCGCAAAGAGAAATTCATTTTCAGAGGGGCTAAAATAGAAACCTCACCCCACTAAGCTATTTTCATTTGTGGGGGCTTGAAATTTATCCCTCTCACCAAAAAAAATTCATATGTAGGGGGACTAGAAATGATGGCTCACCCCAAATAATGAGTTTCATTTTTTGGCGGTGCTTTGTGAAGCCACTATTTGGAGCAGCGACTCGCATAGCGAGCATATTATGATTAAAGTGAGGGTTCCATTGTAAATCCTTTGTAGATCATTTATGGATCATGGTACTTTACCTTATTAATATTCATAAAATAGCTCAAATTATTTTAATCCATCTAGTTTAAAACAAATGAGAGCCTACAAATCTTCCATGCCAACTTTTTAGGAAAAACAATAATTTCTAGAAAAGAAATATATTATAAAAACATAATTTTCTATGGAGGTATTTTAGATGGAACTGATTTATTATATATTAATGAGACAAATAAAATAAAATTTTTATTGGATATGTCTAATTTTATTACTATGTTATAAATTTCAATGGAAATGTAATTTTATATTGATAATAAATTGATATTTATAATGAGGATAATGGTACTTATTTTTCTCTTATAGTACCTATTTTAATTAGAAAAACTAAAATCCCCACTATAATGAGTCCATTTTCTTTTACAGTGTTGTGGTTTTTGTTAATGGTGTTCCAAGTTGTGTTGATATATTTGAAAATAACGGTATTTATGAAATGTTTATTCTTGATGATATGTAGTATTTATTTTACTTTATATAACACATAATTTTATTGACTTAATTATTTTTCCACAATATTTAAAATGTTAAAAATAATTTCTTGAACATGATTTATGATTTTTAAGTAAATAAAAATATTACTCAATGATTAGTTGGAGTTGGTTTGGATGTATTTGTATTCTATAATGAAACTTCTATAATCCCAGGTAATATTCTGTTACATGGTTGTAATTCAATTTATTTATAGATTATTTTTGTTAAAATAAGTACTTTATCTTGAATAGAAAAGTTTGTGGTGATCTTAATCCTAAATAGTTTTTTGATAAAAAATAATAGAAAATCCTTTAATAGACACCCATAAACAATAGAATCCAAACCACATAATACATCACAAAAACACAAAAAAAGCACCCCATTAATAAATTACAATGAACAACATATAAAATAATTTCAAAATAAAACTAACATAACACAAATAAAGAGAGAAAGACACTTATAAACTAACAACCATATTAAAACAAACCACAATTAATGTTTTAATCACCTAGTAAAAAATTGAAAAATTCATGAAATGATTCTTGATAAAAGGAATTGGAATTCAAGAAATAGAATCACTAGTTGCATTATATTCTTAGAGAAATTAAAAAAACTCAAAAATTAAAAAACAACCTATTTTCCTCAATGATTATTTTAAAGTAAGAAGAGTAGGAGATAAGTGAATTTATAAATTACTAATAGTTGAAAAACAAAATTGAATTAGTTTCAAAATCAATATTTAACAATCCATTATTTCTTCTAGATTATGTCCCAAGAGTAGTTCTTATTCTTCTAAATAATTCATGTTTTTCCAATTATAGATATTTGACATGATTAACACAAGATGAGAATATGAATTTATTTCAATTGCGGCAATGCCATTACTCATTATATTTTAAAGGAAGGAATTATCCACATTATATTTGTTTAAGACCAAAATTATATCCCTTGAATGACCTATAATAACTAACACAATTATATAACCAGTAAAATTATTTTTTAGTGATCTATCCTTACCAAAAATATTAAAAAATTATTATTATTATAAATTTTCCCCATAATAATTTTAAATATATCTATTTATCTCAAATTTTTCTTACATTACAGTTTCATAAAACAAATCTAAAATAACCAATCCAGTAGAAAAAAATCACCCATTTGTTACCATTTACTAAAATACAATGTTATAAGAGAAAAATATATTTTTTCATAATTCTAAATCCCTCACTCCAAGATCATACAACATCAACACTAAAATACTACTAACTAATAAAACTTCAAAAGGAAAAATAGTATGGATAAACTTGTAAAGACCCGAAGATTGACATACATAGACATTACATTACTTTTGCGGAATACATAGTACATAACAAAAACAAACACACAAGTACCGTAATAGTTTAGTGTCTTTGGAAACTCGGAATATAATCTTCTAATCATGGTGAATGATCTTCAACATCTCCCATAAAGATCTTCTTCTTTTTAAAAAACCTAAATACTTCTCTATATCTTGGGGAAAAGAAAACATAAAAGGGTGAGATCAAATTCTCAGTAAGGGTAAACAAAAGAAATATCAATCACATCATGTTCATAAGAACATATCTTTTGGAAATCTTAACCTGCAAAAGAGATCATAATTTCATAACATGGGATAAATCATATTAGTGAAATGTATTCCCAATAATCATAACCTAAAACATGAAACTTTGTGTCATACACACATAATAATAGAGAATAATTTCTTATTAGTAAAGACTCATTGCCAAGACTATCTTAGTGGACAAAGTCCCTTTCTGAACCGAGTTCACTCCTCGTTTCAGTCCTGTTTCACTGAACCGGTATAACCTACCGTTCCAGCCATGTCTATCTCATGAGATATAAAATCTTTACCCAATGCATTGGAGGGAGATAAAGGTCCCACCCATCTCATAATGATACCATTCTTATTTGTGCCACAAAATCATAAATCATACATCATTGCATAACCCATGTAATAAAAATGGGAATCTTAAACATCGTGACATCATAAAACAATTCATATAAGAAAAAGGAATTCATAAAAATAATTCCATCACAACATAATCAAATCAATGTAATAATAGGGATAAAAACAGAACCCTTTATTATCTTATATGGAAAATAATTTTGATAAAACACTTGAATTCCATTCTTGATGAAAATATCCTTTCTAATTCAAAAACATTTTCCTTTCTTAACATGTCATACAATTTTAAACTAAAAGAATTTGATTAAAAATAAACTTGAAAACTTGTAAAGGAAGCTTCTTGGAAATAATGTTTTAAAAATCCATTCATGCTGTATAAGTTAAAAAAACATTCTTCTCGTACTTTTGTCAGAAAAGTCAAAAAGTACCTCGTATGAAAAATGACAAAATATTCCTTTCATATCTTTTAATAAAAACTCACCGAAGGGAAAAATTGAATATAAACTATTGTAGAAGGATATAAATATTACATATTTAGGAAACATTGATGTGGATGATAAAATACACCCCAGTAAATTCCAAAGTATAAACAATCTCGGATAAAAATGAGATTGTGATATTTCCCTTACCTTAGGTCTGATTTGCTTCATAAGTATCCGAACCTCATGTATAATAGTTTAAATAATGTCATTGACTTATTCCAGAATCATACTCATTGTTATGATAGCATATATGGTTCACTTATGACTTTATATTACCCGTTCTTTTGTAAATTCCATGTTAAAGAGCGTTTTGGGTAAAACTGTTTCATTTTTCGTCCGTGTTTTGACTTGTAATTTTTCATATGATTACTTAGATCATGATTACTTAATTCCAGAATATAAAACATGATTTATATATAATATATATTCATAATATAAATATATATAATAAATCAATAAATGGAAAGAAATACACCGTTCATGGAGACGGTAGGCCGTACGTACGCATGAACGCTGTTTTCATTTCCTTATTTAGTTGAATTGAATTAAGTAGATGACATACATATATATACACATAAATCCAGTATCATTATTATGTCATATATTTCATGATTACTTATTATATGTACTCTATAATCATTCATGAATGGTTAAAGTGGAGAATGAATCTCATCGCGTCGTGGAGATGGTAGTCCGTACGTACGCACGAGCGATGATATCGTTCTCATGATCGTGGGACTGTATTGGAGTGTATTTATACTATTTCAGAATCAATATCACTTTAAAATAATCATATATAGTTATTATTTACACCATTATACCCATGCAAGTAAGGTGGTGGTGGAAAATAGATTTCACCATGGCGTGGAGACGGTATTCTGTACGTACGCACGCGCGATGATTTCGTTTTCCGCAGGATGGATAGATGGTGAAATAGGGTTGTTTAATACTTATAATAACATATCAGTATATGAGTGATACTTATGTTATTACTTCATAATGAAACAACCTTAGAAGAAGAAGTGGAAGAAGAAATAAAGGTGAAAGAATCGGTAACGGAAATTACCTCTTCTTTGAAGCACCTCTTTGAGACCTCTTCTTAGGGCACAAAAATTGGTCTTTTAGGAAGACCAGAACCTCTAGGGTGTTTCTAGGGAAGTGGAGAATAGAATTTGGCAGAGGTTGACCGAGCTTGAAGGCTCAAAGTGGTGTGAGGAAGAGAGGGAGGAGGTGCCCTTTTATAAGGGAGGAGAGGGGCTCCTTTGGAAAACTAAAAATATTATTTTATCATAAAGTCATATTCGGTTTTAAATAGCTTAAAATTGATTTATTTCGAAGATAAAGATGGGGATGGGTCGAAATACTCTCATAAAATAGAATTTAGACAAGTTTAGGTTCCTATTTTAACCTTATCATTTAGATTTAACATTAAGTTAAATAATTTTACTTTTACCGTGTCTTCTTGTGTTCTTACACTATAAGGTTAATAAACTTACTATAAGAAGCCAAAATAACCTCAAGTTGTTTATTATTAATATATATAACCTTATATAAGTCATTTGGACGAACCTTAGATTTTTAGGAATAAAATAACAATTAATAATATAATATTTGTTTTAAAAGCTATTTTATGTCAACTTTGACACTATTCAATAGTTGATTTTTGTGAAACTTATAACAGAATGATTACTTAAACCAAAGTTAATTAAAGCAATCCTAACATGCCATATTAACCTAAAAAATTATTGTAATTCATAAAATGTCTGAAATTATATTTATTTGGGTATTTATAATATCCTTTATTCTAATTTTTCACTATTATGGTAATTACTGCATCATCATTGTGTCATAAATTAATTAATTTATTTAATGTATAAAAATTATAAATAAAATATCATTATGTAGGAAATATTATTATCTTTCTAATGAATATTTACAATCTAATTTATCTTATGTATAACCGTATATGAAAAATGTTTTAGTAAATAAACTTTGATTTTAACTCTTTTAACTCTTCTTTGAATTAAATAATAATAAATGTCCTAATCTAATCCAAGTGGGTCTAAATGGTAATATTTTATTCCTAAGGTTGTTTTTGGTCGAATTAATCTTATCCAATAGAATTAGGACATGTGTTAGGGTAATAATAATATCATTTTTACGCTTAATTACCCTATTTACTTTTAACCGTGGTAAAAAAAGTAAAAAGTTACTATTCACCAAAAATTATTTTAATCTCATTGAACCATATTTTACTTACTAACATAAACCGTGTCTCTCGGATTTTTTAAATTCCACTCACCGAAGCGGTAAAATTAATTTTTATGAAAAAATCATTTTTTTTAACTACCACTTAGTGGTTTCACTATTCATCAAAAAATGAAAGTTTCTAGAAAAATAGAAAAAAATAGGCCTAAGCTATATTTGAAATTATGAACTCAAAAATGATGTCTATTTTACCAAATTCAAAACATATCAGTTTCATTAATTAATTTAAAAATTAATTCCCGTCGTCAAAACAAATATCGTGTTCTTAAGAGATAATAACTATCAAAAGATTGACACTTGTTTATGTCTGGTTTAAATGTATAATTACATCCAATGAACAAAATTGTATTAAATTGTAAAAATATATTCTAAATATACTTTAAAACCACTCAAATTAATAATTTATCATTATTAATTATTTCGATTAAAAAAGTTGTTTTTAATTAAAATTTAGTAATTTTAACTATTTATCAGAATATGATAGTTATCCGAAAAGTACCAAAATTTCACCTTAGGCTAAATTTGATACTACGAATCCAAAAATGAAGTCCATTTTGAGAGATAAAATTTCTTAAATTTTAAAAGGTGGTTATTACTATTGATAACAGCTAGTTTTAATAATATTTTAATATCATATCGTTGTTTAGTGAAACTCGGTATTCCGTACTACACATGCTATCGAGGAAGGTCGTGATTTCGTGTAATGCAAGGAAAGTCAAGGATGCGTGTTGTGAAAGCTTCTTTTGGTGTAGCGTACAACACAAGACATTAATGAAATTAAAAAGAATATTTTTCATAAAATCTCGAGGTGTTACATTCTACCCCCCTTAAAATGAATTTCGCCCTTGAAATTCATCGGGGTTATAAATGGTTTACTACTCAAAGGTTTCTTTAATAGAAACCCACATCGTAAAAAGGAATACCAAAACCAATCTTTAAAAACAAAAGTATGAAATGTAACGGTTACCCAAATAAACTAATCACTGGGTTTCCACATAGGAGAACATAGGTGAAAATATGGATATGGAAGAAAAATCTAACCATCAAGTTCTGATGGAGAGTGGTAGAGAACATGGCTATGGAAAATACAACAATCACAAAGCCATAAATTTGTGACGATCTAAGGTACCATCTGATTTATCAGATATAAGAGCACTAGGACAACATTTTTGGTTTTCAAGATCATTTCCCTAAAGTTGATGAAATTGGAATTAGAAGAAATACTTTTGTGATTTTGGTATAGTCTCACCGTTGGTCGTTATTTGGACAATTTCCACTTCATCTCTTAAAGAAATGAAGTTGAATTTGTCATTCGTGATGTGTTAGTAGATCATGTGATAGAATGATGGGTCATTCCATCTGTCTCAAACAAAAGGTTAGAAAAGTTATCAAAAAATACATAAGTCCATCTATAGTGAGATTAATGATATATGGTTCCTAAAATGGACTTATACTTCATATATCATATTGCTTAATATAATAAAACTAGTTCCTACTAAACAGGGACTTCCTGTAGGCCAGTGGTAGGCGATAAAGGCCAGTTGCACTTCGGTTGTGGGTTCGATTCCCACGGCCTTGTCCGACACGATGGGCTGTCGCCCGTCCTGCGGGTTGTCCTTTTTCTAAAACTATATAATATCAAAAGTTCTATCCTTAAATAATAATAACTTATGTCCAACATAATACATTCCAATATTTAGGATTATCTAAAATACTTCGGTCCAAGCTCATAATATAAAGAAAATGATTACTTGAAATGTCATCAACTAAGCATGTGAATACCATCATTTATCCCCCATATATCTTGTTGGTCACATTCCAATCATGTGAATACCTTAATCATGTATTCTCTTAAAAAATGAATAACCATTAAACCTTAGTGAAAACATGAATGCTATCAAAAGTTAACTCTTTCCACATACCAAAATCCAAAAATTCTATATACTCAATCCATTACATAACCTTCTCCTTATATCAGTCATGAGCTCATGAATACTATCAAACATTTAATTTTCTCCTTATCCCTTCATTATGCGCATATCATCTACATTCCAAAAATATCTGAATAACCTTTCATAGATAATGGTACCATTAATCATACACTTTCAAAACTAAAGGAAAGACAACCGTGTAACAATCCTAAGATGTCTCTTTATTCCATAGTACCATGAGATTACTTATACAACATTACACATGATAAACATGTAATCATTCCACTACATTCTTAAACCATTGACTGAGCTTCAACAATTATTTCATCTCACATATCATTTGTAGTCTCTTCATCGTCATCAACATAAATACTACCCATATGACCATACTGATTCTCTTCATGAGACTTTACCTTAGGGAATTGGTTTGCATAATGCCCGTACATTCCACATTTAAAACATTTAACCATTGTTGATGTCGTATCAATACCATTATCCTCATCCCTGGTGTTAACCGAACCTTTTCCTTTGCACTTACTGGCTTTGTGTCCTTCTTTTCCACACCCAAAGCATCTTCCAGTTCCTTTGAAACATTCTCCTCGATGCCTCTTCCCACATGATTTACATAGGGGAAATTGAACTTTCTTTCCTCTATGATCATCATGAAACTCCATCTTTCTCTTATTAGCCGAGTCAGGAAACTTACCAAATTTGAGTTTATTGATCATATTATGAGATTGCTGATTTGGCATAATAATGATGGTTGGACTTCCAAATCCCATTTCATTTGGTTTCTCATGAAGAATATCATTCCATTGTCCATAATATCCTCCATTATCATGAATCATCTTGTTTCCATCCATTTTCTAAAACCCAAAAAGAATAGTGTTAGAGGAAAAAGTCATAATAAAGGGAGAGTAACTTAAATATCTAACATCTTAGGTTAAATTCTAAGATCTTTACCATAGTTCTAGGACTATATCCTATACGTATACTTATCCTTAGGGGTATCCCTAGACATACCTTAGAAATATCTCTAGGGATCTCACTAACATTTTCGCATCCTAGTTTCCAAAGGTTGACTAATCCTTTCCTCTGATACCAACTATAAAGACCCGAAGCTTGACACACATAGACATTACATTACTTTTTCAGAATACTTAGTACATAAAAAAAACACACACACAAGGACCGTAATAGTTTAGTGTCTTTGGAAACTCGGAATATAATCTTCTAATCATGGTGAAAGATCTTCAACATCTCCCATAAAGATCTTCTTTTTTTTTAAAAACCTAAATCCTTCTTTATATCCTGGGGAAAGGAAAACATAAAAGGGTGAGCTCAAATGCTCAGTAAGGGTAAACAAAAGAAATATCAATCACATCATATTCATAAGAACATATCTTTTGGAAATATTAACCTGCAAAAGAGATCATAATTTCGTAACATGGGATAAATCATAGTAGTGAAATGTAATCCCAATAATCATAACTTAAAACATGAAACTTTGTGGAATACACACATAATCATTGAGAATCATTTCTTATTAGTCAAGACTCATTGCCAAGACTATCTTAGTGGACAAAGTCCCTTTCTGAACCGAGTTCACTCCTCGTTTCAGTCCTATTTCACTGAACCGGTATAACCTACCGTTCCAGCAATGTCTATCTCATGAGATATAAAATGTTTACCCAATGCATTGGAGGGAGATATAGGTCCCACCCATCTCATAATTATACCATTCTTATGTGTGCCACAAAATCATAAATCTTACATCATTCCATAACCCATGTAATAAAAATGGGAATCTTAACCATCGTGACATCATAAAACAATTCATATAAGATAAAGGAATTCATAAAAATAATTCCATCACAGCATAATCAAATCAATGTAATAATAGGGATAAAAACAGAACCCTTTATTATCTTATATGGAAAATAATTTTGATAAAACATTTGAACTCCATTCTTGAGGAAAATATCCTTTCTAATTCAAAAACATTTTCATTTCTTAACATGTCATACAATTTTAAACTAAAAGAAGTTGATTAAAAATAAACTTGAAAACTTGTAAAGGAAGCTTCTTGGAAATAATGTTTTAAAAATCCATTCATGCCGTATAAGTTAAAAAAACATTCTTCTCGTACTTTTGTCGGAAATGTCAAAAAGTACCTCGTACAAAAAACGACAAAAGATTCCTTTTATATCTTTTAATAAAAACTCACCAAAGGGTAAAATTGAATATAAAATATTGTAGAAGGATATAAATATTACATATTGAGGAAAACTTGATGTGGATGATAAAATACACCCCAGTAAATTCCAAAGTATAAAAAATCTCGGATAAAAATGAGATTGTGATATTTCCCTTACCTTAGGTCTGATTTTCTTCATAAGTGTCAGAACCTACTGTATAATAGTTTAAATAATGTCATTTACTTATTCCAGAATCATACTCATTGTTATGATATCATATATGGTTCACTTATGACTTTATATTACCCGTTCTTTTGTAAATTCCATGTTAAAGAGCGTTTTGGGTAAAATTGTTTCATTTGTCGTCCGTGTTTTGACTTGTAATTATTCATATGATTACTTAGATCATGATTACTTAATTACAGAATATAAAACATGATTTATATATAATATATATTCAGAATATACATATATATAATAAATCAATAAATGGAAAGAAATACACCGTTAATGGAGACGGTAGGCCGTACGTACGCATGAACGCTGTTTTCGTTTCCTTATTGAGTTGAATGGAATTAAGTAGATGACATACATATATATACACATAAATCCAGTATCATTATTATGTCATATATTTCATGATTACTTATTATATGTACTTTATAATCATTCATGAATGGTTAAAGTGGAGAATGAATCTCATCGCGTCGTAGAGACGGTAGTCCGTACGTACGCACGAGCGATGATAACGTTATCATGATCATGGGACTATATTGGAGTGTATGTATATTATTTAATAATCAATATCACTTTAAAATAATCATATATAGTTATTATTTACACCATTATACGCATCCAAGTAAGGTGGTGGTGGAAAATAGATTTCACCACGGCGTGGAGACGGTATTCCGTACGTACGCACGCGCGGTGATTTCATTTTCCGTAGGATGGATAGATTGTGAAATAGGGTTGTTTCATACTTATAATAACATATCAGTATAAGAGTGATACTGATGTTATTACTTCATAATGAAACAACCTTAGAAGAAGAAGTGGAAGAAGAATTAAAGGTGAAAGAATCGGTAACGGAAATTACCTCTTCTTTGAAGCGCCTCTTTGAGACCTCCTCTTAGGGCTCTAAAATTTGTCTTTGAGGAAGACCAGAACCTCTAGTATTTTTCTAGGGAAGTGGAGAAGAGAATTTGGCAGAGTTTGACCGAGATTGAAGGCTCAAAGTGGTGTGAGGAAGAGAGGGAGGAGGTGCCCTTTTATAAGGGAGGAGAGGGGCTCCTTTGGAAAACTAAAAATATTATTTTATTATAAAGTCATATTCGGTTTTAAATAGCTCCAAATTGATTTATTTCAAATCTAATGTGGGGTTGGGTCGAAAGCCTCTCATCCAATAGAATTTAGACAAGTTTAGGTTCCTATTTTAACCTTATCATTTAGATTTAACATTAAGTTAAATAATTTTACTTTTACCGTGTCTTCTTGTGTTCTTACACTATAAGGTTAATAAACTTACTATAAGAAGTCAAACGAACCCCATGTTTTTTATTGTTAATATATATAACCTTACCTAAGTCATTTGGCCGAACCTTATATTTTTAGGAATAAAATAACAATTAATAATATAATATTTGTTTTAAAAACTATTTTATGTCAATTTTGACACTATTCAATAGTTGATTTTTGTGAAACTTATAACAGAATGATTACTTCGACCAAAGTTAATTAAATCAATACTATCATGCCATAGTAACATAGAAAATTATTGAAATTTATAAAAAGTCTGAAATTATATTTATTTGGATATTTATAATATCAATTATTCTAATTTGTCACTATTATGGTAATTACTGCATCATCATTGTGTCATAAATAGATTAATTTATTTAATGTATAAAAATTATATATAAAATATAATTATTTAGTAAATCTTATTAGCTTTCTAATGAATATTTACAATCGAATTTATCTTATGTATAACCTTATATTAAAAATGTTTTAGTAAATAAACTTTGATTTTAACTCTTTTAACTCTTCTTTGAATTAAATAATAATAAATGTCCTAATCTAATCCAAGTGGGCCTAAATGGTCATATTTTATTCCTAAGGTTGTTTTTGGTCGAATTAATCTTATCCAATAGAATTAGGACATGTGTTATGGTAATAATAATATCATTTTTACCCTTAATTACCCTATTTACTTTTAACCGTGGTAAAAAAAATAAAAAGTTACTATTCACCAAAAATTATTTTCATCTCATTGAACCACATTTTACTTGCTAACATCAACTGTGTCTCTCAGATTTTTGAAATTCCACTCACAGAAGCGGTAAAATTAAGTTTTATGAAAAAATCATTTTTTTTACCTACCACTTAGTGGTTTCACTATTCATCAAAAAATGAAAGTTTCCAGAAAAATACCAAAAATTAGGCCTAAGCTATATTTGATATTATGAACTCAAAAATGATGTCTATTTTACCAAATTCAAAACATATCAGTTGCATTAATTAATTTAAAAATTAATTCCCGTCGTCAAAACAAATAGCATGTTCTGAAGAGATAATAACTATCAAAAGATTGACACTTGTTTATGTCTGGTTTAAATGTAGAATTACATCCAATGACCAAAATTGTCTTAAATTGTAAAAATATATTTTAAATATAATTTAAAACCACTCAAATTAATAATTTATCACTATTAATTATTTCGATTAAAAAAGTTGTTTTTAATTAAAATTTTGTAATTTTAACTATTCATCAGAATATGAAAGTTATCTGAAAAGTACCAAAATTTCACCTTAGGCTAAATTCGATACTCTGAATCCAAAAATGAAGTCCATTTTGAGAGATAAAATTTATAAAATTTTAAAAGGTGGTTATTACTATTTATAACGGCTAGTTTTAATAATATTTTAATAGCATATCGTTGTCTAGTGAAACTCGGTATTGCGTACTACACACGCTATCGAGGAAGGTCGTGATTGCGTGTAATGCAAGGCAAGTCAAGGATGCGTGTTGTGCAAGCTTCTTTTGGTGTAGCGTACAACACAAGAAATTAATGAAATTAAAAAGAATATTTTTCATAAAATCTCAGGGTGTTACAAAAATGATGGGTATCCATGGATAAATCAACAATTATTGTATGTTATGAATGACGATAGAAACCTGAAATCCCCGTGATCACAATGATATAAAAACTAAAACCATGTATACTATATATAAAGAATGTAGAGCTTATACCAGAGATGGATACCGCTGTAGTATTTGACCATTTGCATATAGGATCTTCAGATATTCTAAAATGATAATACATATAAGAGGGGGGGGATAAATTATAATTTTAAGAATATAGTTTAATAGAATTAAAATATTTAATCTAAACCTCTTAAAGTTGGTTATTAGATTCAGCCCTCAGCTCAATTAAAAAATTTAAAAGATTGGAGTGGAAGTATGTCTTATTAAATTAGAGTAAAAATTCTAATAACTATCAATCATATTTATCAGAGTATTATTATTATTAGAGTCAAAGTTAATACGATAATAAAAATAGAATATAAAGATGAATAAGATGTTTTAATTTCTATTAAAATGTGAAATGGAATAAAAACTTGTAAATAAGTAAAAAATTGCTAAAAAAGTAAGAATTACTTAAAAGATATAAAAAAGATAACACTTTTATACATAAAGAGTATAATATTATATAAACCAGAATTAAAGTATCAATTTATTTATACTTATAGTAAAGTATATCTTTATTTACGAAAGAAATCCCTTGATAAAAAGATCAGAATGGCTCTGTCTTCCTATCCATGGAATCCCTCGACATAAATATTGACATTGTATTACAATCCTTGGAAGCCCTTGATCTGATGATTCAGATTATTTGTCTTCATATCCCTAAAATCTCTCAATTGTTAGGATGATCCGATGAAATTTACAATTAAAAAAATTCTTAAGGAGATAACTTGACATGGTTTCCTTAGATAGTAAAAACTATAAAAGAAAAACTATGACTCAGAACTACCTGCTCACACATATAAATTTTTGAGATTGAAATTAATCAATCAATTGAAAACTAGAATACATTAAAATTTTCAAATGACCTGTTATTTAGAGGTATCCTTCCAACAATCATATTTTCCAGTATTTTTGTAATATCCTCAGACAGTTGGGGCATGATAGATCATGACAACTTGGTGTAACCAAATATTTGACATTGTATTAACACCTTCACATTGTTAAAGATATTTCTTACTTTAAAAATAAGTCATCCATATTTTGATTATAAACTTAGTAATTCTGATGGACTTACTTAAAAATTTCAATACAATAGTCATTATGAGTATTAGTATGTTGTTATTTTTACCAATATTAGTCTGATTGTTAAGACATTATCATTATGAAAGGCATGATAGAAATTATAACAACAAGTTCTAGTAAAGGTGAGTTCAATTAATTGGGAACATACTAATATAATAATTATAATGAATAATGTAATGTTTTTATCCATTATAATTTAGAACTTATTTTATGTTTGGTAAAAGGTAATGTTATCTTAAAAAATCCGAAAACACATATGACATAAAAAGTTAGTAGAAATTTTATTAAGAAAGTGTTTTTCATTTCCAAAACAAAAGGAATGGAAAAGTAATAAGTATAATTTATAACTCAAAAATATCCCCCATTTTGGAAATAACAAACCCCAAAACATAAATGAAAAACTTTGAAAAAATTATAGTCCACGTAATTTTATGAACATCATATTAATATTTATTAATTAAAACCACAACTCCCACAGAGTTTATAACTCTTCTGAATACGATGTAAAGTATTATGTTGAATAAGATAAAATACCATTAGGATAACACCATTTCTTTAGATGAATCATACATTCATTTGAAATATATTCCCTCCTTAATAAAAAAATTCCCTTTTATAAAAAACATCTCCCCATAAAAATTTTTATCCCTATTTCGATTAAATTATTCCGCTTTGTGATTTTCAAAAAGAAATAGGAAAAATTATGGAGTTTCATAAAAGGTTTAAGAAAGAAAAAAATATACAAAACAACACAATTAATTAACTAATCATCCAAAAAAAGATATGAAACAAAATTTATCCAAAAATAATTATAAAAAATTAAAATAATTTATATATGGATAAGAAAGTAATTCATTCAAACAAAAAATTTTAAATATTTTATATAAAAAATACAATGAGTGTTAAAAAAAATGATTCAATATGTCTTCATTAGATTCTTGAAAAAATGCTTTTATTTTCTTGAACTCATGGTGGTATTTCTCCAGCTTTTCTAATTTTTCTTCATGAATCTAAATTTTTTCAGATAACTCTTTGTTCAGGTCTCTCAATATGATAACATCATCCTTGCATAATTTGAGTTAAGAAATTTCTAGCTCCACGTCTCCAATATAATTTTTCAGAGACTTAGCTTCCTCAGTTCTGTCATCAGTTGCATCTTTAAATTCTTCCACACAATTTACTATTTCAGACATGTGAGATAGTAACTCATTAAAAGAGCTTGATGACTCTACTAAAAAATTCTATGTTTCATTAAATTGTTCATCATGCATTTTAATATCCTAATGAACTTGATGATATAACTTCACTATTTGGTTTCATGATCTTTTGTGGGTCTAAAAAATTCTTGAAAAACATTCAACTAAACTTCAATATGGATTACTTTCTTAGTTAAAACCATTATCAAATCTAATTTCTTAATAAAACTTTATTGAATGAGCTAATACTGAGACTCAAGATTTAGAAAATATGGAATTGTTCATTCCAACCATTTTAAACCATGAAAAATATAATCAACTCCTTGATGAGAAACTGTTGTAGCTAAATCCAATTGATCTTTCTAAACCTCATGAGGTTTTATTATATTCATTATGACTTCTACTTCAATTTATTTATTATTATCAATATTTGAAACAAAACTTTCTGATTTCTGAGAAACATTCTTGTCATCAACCTCTATTCATCATAAAATTACAAGATTTCAATATCCTTATCAGTCTCAACTTTTTCAACGGATTTTTTTCTTCTATATTTGATATTTTTCATCTTTATTAGATGATGATATCTCTTATTCTTCAGATGATGATTCATATTCAAAAGTACTAGTTTTACGTTCTTTATCAGTTTTGGGAGGTAAGTCTTATGAGGATTATGATGACTATTTCGATGATTTTTTATCAGATTGAGTTTCTTCCTTATCATCTACCCCTTCATTATTATCTTTTTCTTCATATTCTTAATCTTCCACCATGTTTTCAATATATTCTTTAATTTACTCATAAAAAACTACTTATTATTCACTTCATTTTACAACTCCTTATTTTCTTTATACTTAATTTACATCAAAATTTTATTCTTTAAATTACTCTACATGCTCATCTTCAAGTTCTTTTTCTACCTTCCTCGTTGTTCTAAGATATCTCTTTCTAACAATTTGTGTTTATAATACTTTTTTTGAATTATTATTCCCGATTCTTGCTAAAAAAAATTTAATTTTTATTTACCAGTCACACAGGGAAAATCATCATGAACTAATAATGTTTCTTAAAAAGATAATCCAGATCTAGGATTCACATGATCCATCTAAGAAAAAGGTAAACCAACCTTCTCAGAGGATCTTTCTACTACTTTCAATAAAATTTCACATAAAAAATATTCTTACAAACTTTTATTCTATTTTTTATTTTTAGATTATTTCTATAGGGTTTCTAGAACATATATTTTTAAATACATTTCCTTAGATGGGTTGATTCCAAACTCTAGATCCCCTATTTTATTTTATGTTTTTTAATAAACTCATCATAAACTTCATTAAGAACTTTAATTTTCTTATTTTTCTTCTTTGGGGGGGAGGTATCAATATTACTATTATTCTTCATATAAATGTTTATTAAATCTATTTATGGTTCTATCTCCCAAGAAACTCTATTAACCTCATCATTAAACTTCATTATCTTTTTATAAAAAACCAACCTCATATGGTTTATCATTTCATCACTGATAAATGAAATATTTTCTCTCACCAGAAACAATTTGTTGGACACATTGAAAAATTTCATACATTCTACAACCATATTACTTATAAAAGTTGAAAACATGATAATATTGTATTTTATTATGCCATTTTTTATATTTTCGAAAGTGATAAGTATAAATTTTACAAGATCAATCTTCCCCATACTTATAAGAAAATATAATATGAACTCATATAATACTTTTAAAGTGTCTCTATCCCCTTTTCTCAGAATTAGAACACCTTACATCCATGAATCCACTACTATATTATCAACTTGGAGTTATGAAACCTTTCTTATTTTATAATAATGAGAAAACAAATATTCTTCATCTCTTCTTTTATCAAACATAACAGGACTATCTGAGATATTATATGAATCATAATATGACTAAACTTATGAAGGTATTATGACGAAGCTACAAAGCTTATTATAAGAGACTTTATAACTTTTTCCATACACCGTAATAGAAACTTTATATTTTTCATACTCCTTGAAATAAATAATATATTCATAAAATTTATGAACCACATCAGGACAATATAGGTCAAAATCTTTTCCTCTTTTTCAACACATATAGACACCCAACTATGAAAATAAATTATCTTTCTCATATTAGAATAATGTTTTTAATAAAAATACCTCTCAAAAAAACATTTATAAAACATACAATTTTTATTAAAATCTTTTTTTTGTCTCCATAAGATTGAACTGAAATCAGTTAATTATATTTAAATATGATATTTTGGCCTGAGTAACTTGAAGGGTGCAGAAAGCCGGGGTGCAAAACACTAAAACAAAAAATGTGGGATACAGGGTGGACCTCTTTATATAGGAATTAAGTATAATGATTCATCTTACAAAATATTATATATGGTTTATATTTAACCCATTTTTATCTAATTATTGACATTAATCAAAAAATATATATAAATAATTTTTAAAACTCTTGACATTTTTAAAGATTTTATCAAATTTATAGTGAATCTGATTAGGAAATGTTTTTTTAAACATGAAAAAAATATAATTTTTATGAAACTAATATTATAACAACTATAAATAAATAAATAATATAATGATATAGTAGAAAACGTAAAATAATATAAGATTACCTTCTCAAGTGGAAAGATCTATTTGTATGAATAACCTCTCCTCAGTTTTTAAAAACTGATGAAATTATAATAGTTATGAAAAAATTAATAAGAATGTTTTTTATAGAAAACCTAATTATGATAATTTTTATAGAAATCTAATTACGATTCATTCGTTAAAAAAAATTATTATACTAGTTTTATTTGAAAAAATTATTACGATAATTTTCAAATCCGAAAACTTTATAACACAATATGTGTTTGTAAAATTTTTATGTTATTTTCAGAGTCTATGAATGATTTTAAGGATTTTATGTTTAAAAAATAATAATAAAAAGAGTTATTCTGAATAACTTAATATGATATATATTTTATGAAGATTAAAAATTTTAGAAAACTAAAAGGTTTAAGAAAAAATAATTTTTTTTGAGATACATAAGAAATATGTTACCCCATATGAAAAGGAGTAACTTAATATAAGGATATTGGTCAGAAAGAAGTATATTGGAATGATCACTTATAATTGTTCATTCCTAGAATCTTTTTAATATATCCAAATCTATCAAAACTAAGTGGTTTTGTAAAAATGTCAACAAGATGATCTTGAGTTCTAATAAATTGTATACTTGTGTCAACTTTATGCATGTGTTCCCAAAGGAAATAGTGTCTTATATATTTATATATTATTAGAAAATTATATATGTGATGGGTTTTTTGCATATGATAATGGAACTCTTATTATCAAAAGTACTTGAGTTTTTGTAAAACCCATGCCATAGTCAGTTAGTGTGTGTTGCATTCACAACACTTGATCAAAAGATCTTACAACTGACACATATTCCACTTCAATAGTGAGATGTGATATTTAGTGTTTTTTCTTACATGACCAAGAAACTATGGATTCTCATAAGAAATTACATGTTCCATATGTACTTTTCCTATCCATTTTATAACCACCAAATTTAGTATCTAAAAAACATTTTAATTAAAAACATTTCCATAAGAAAAGAAAAGTTACACGTCCATAGTTACCATAAGATAAAAATTTTATAGATATTTTAAAGGGGATTTCATTTGATTTTCTTGATATGTTTCAAAAAAAACATAGTGAAAAAATTAAATTTGGCTGTTTAGCAGTTAAGTAAAGTAAAATTCTTATCATACCACAAAAAATTATTTGATCAACTGGTTTCCTAGCCTCATCAATATCTAAAGTATCTGATGTACCTATATGAGTACTCATTCTTTTTGTATTTTTTCATCCAAATTTCATAAGAAGATATTATATATATATATATATTGAGGTAAAAAAGTTCATTTTGGTTTATGTGAAATTAGAAAAACCTGAAATATATTAACTCACCCATCATAAACATTTAAAACTTAGATTTCACAAGACATTAAAAACAATATGTTAAATATTTTCGAGTTGAACCGAATATAAATTCATCAACATAATTTTTTACAATAATAATATTTTTATTTACTTTATAAAATGGTTTGGATCTGTAACTCCCTTACCAAATTTATTTTGTGAAAAAATCCTATTAACCTATCATACCAATCATGAGTGGCATATTTTCATCCTTATAAATATTTGGTGTGTTTATAAATGTATTGAATATGTATTTCACAATCAAAATAGGTGGTTTTTGACATAAAATTCCTCCTAAACATATTTTTTAATGAAATAACACTTTACATCCATTTGAAAATGTTTGAAATTAATGAATTCCAAAAAGGATATAAGTAATTCAATAACTTAAAGTCTTCCTACCGGTTCATAGTTTTGTTAGTAATCTATACCTTTTAGTTGATTAGGTCTCTTAAAATAAAATTATAGCTTTATTTCTAACAATTATTCCATTCTAATCACACTTATTCTGATAACCCATTTTATCCCAATTATTGAAGGTTCTAAAAGTCATTCAACTAGAGTATGGAATATTTTCCTCTCAAAATCATTGAGTTCGTATTTCATAGACTTAATCCAATCCTCATCACCTAAATCCTCATTAGGATTCTTTAGTTCAAATTGGGACAAGAAAGATATATGTTAAATTACATTTAATAAGGAACTTCGAGTCATAACTTGTTGATCTACATCGCCAATGATACATTCAATAGGATGATTCCTCCGAAATAACTGAATTATTTTGTTTTAAAAATTATGTTCTTAAATAATAGGTTGAAAATATTTCGGAGGAATAACATCAGAAACATTTCTTGAGTTTTATTTTAATAAGAATAATTTTCTACCAGAGGTTGAAAATCAATTTTATAAATCAATTCTGAAGATATTGGTAGGGGTTGTTTGAAAAATAAGGATTTGTTTCATCAAAAGTAACATGTACTATTTCCTCAATAGTATAATAATTTTTATTAAAAACTTTATAAGCCATTGAAGTAGTGGAATTACCTTAAAATATTCCTTCATCAGTTTTGGGTGAAAATTTATGTAAGTTATCTTTTATATTCAAGATGAATACTTTGAAACCAAAAACCTTGAAGTATGAAACTTTTGATTTTCTACTTTTATAAAATTTATGATTTTTATTAAGAAAATGTCTAATAGAAACATGATTTATAGTATAACTGGCAGTACTAACTTCTTAAACCAAATTTTTTTTAGCAATTGAGTTTCACTCAACATGGTTCTAGTTATCTCTTGAGGAATTATATTTATTATGTCAACTACACCACTTTTCTGGGGAGTTCTAGGAGAAAAAAGATATGTTTTTACCTTTCTTACAACACTTTTGTTTAAAATCATAATTTTAAAATTATCCACCATGATCATAATGAATAGTTATTAAGGGAAGGTTTTTCTCCTCTTTAACTTTGGCTACAAAAGTTTTAAAATGAAAAAAGCATTCAAATTTATTTATGAGAAAATAAACCCATGTGGGTCTATTTTAATCATCAACTAAGAAATATAAACAATATTTTCCACCAATACATCATGTTTGTGTTAGTCAAATTAAATCATTGTTCACTAACTATAAAGAATAAAAGGATGAGACTTCACATATTGATTTAAAACTAGACTTATGTTTCTTACCATATTAACATGGGTTATAGACTTTTGAAGTATCAAACCAATGTTTCAGTAGATCCTTAATAAGTATTTTCATGGTTAACATAGATATGTTTCTATGCTTACAGTTCCCTAACCTTCTATGAAATAACCAGGATTGATCTCTTATTTCATTATGTTAAGTTATGTCTGGGATCCTAGGCTCTTCTAAGTTTAGAGTATAAGAATTCTAATAATGATTAGAAGAATTAATAAATTCAACCTTCAAACTATGTACTAAAAATTATCATTACTAAATATCACAAGTTAACCATCATTAGATAACTGACTTATGATTATAAGGTTGTGTTTAAGACCTTTGACAACCAAAACCGTTTAAATATGTTCTTTCCAAGTAGAAAAATATTACCTATACCAATAATCTATCCTTGATCATTATCTTCGAATGTTACTTTACCAACCTTAATGTTGATAATCTTCTTGAATAAGTCTTGGTTTATAATTAGGATCCAAGAATAAAAACTATCCATGTACCATATATTTTTTTTGTATATACTTCGTTATCCAGAAAATGAAAATATTAGATTTTAGGAACCAAAACATTCATTACTAGAAACTGTACCTATACCAATGGTTTTATTTAAAATATTGATATAGGTACCATAAAATGACCATAAACAAATGGTTTTAGAATAACCATTGGTATAAATTCAATAAAATGATCCTATTCCAATTTTTTTTTCAAAACCGTTAGAATTGGTGATGGATATACCAACAGTTTGGCTAAAAACGTTACTATATCCTTTATTTAACAACCCTGTTAAACAGTTTTTCCCAATCCATTGATATAGGTCACAAAATTCAAAATACGTAAGAAAATGGTTTTTATAACTGTTGGTAAAGATATTTTTTTAATGAATAATTATTTCAAATAAAATTGATTACATTAAAAATTAATTTACTTATAAATATACATATACATATTTATCATATTATGTTTCAAAAAAATATTATAGCTTAGTGGTTAGGTTATTGAGATTATATTGGGGGTTTGAAAATCCAAAATAGTTGAGGTATTTTTATAATTACCTATACAAGTAGTTTTCAAAATCATTGGTATATGTATTTCATTTTACTAATACCAAAGGTTTGGAAATATTTCTTATAGGTCTATACTGACTATATAAAGGCCAAAATCCACCCAAACCATCTGTATATCCTATACTAACTATTTTGGGAGCTATACCAACATTTCCAAACAATTTGTATATGCTTACATTCCAATAGTTTTCTTGGGTCCGGTAATATCAAAAAAATTTAGGAATCCACATTTTTCTGAAAAACAGGCTATATGAAAACCTAAGGGTTGAACATTTTTTAATGAAAATTATTTTTCCAATAATAAACAAATTGACAATTGGTGAAAAAATGTAATTTTTAGGAACAAAGAAATTGTTACTAAAAATATATTTTTATATGTATAACCCATTACAAAACTATTATCGTGAGGTATAATTTGTTTAAAATTTTCATCAAAATTTTCCTAACCAATAGTAACATTTGATTAATGTTTTATCAAACTTGATATTTCAGGATTTAGTTTTACAACTAAATCATTACCGTCATTAGTATTAGTTTTAGAGGTGAGTTTATTTTCTAAAACATTTTTCTATGAAACTCATTTTTAAAAATCATTAGAAATAGTTTATTTTTTTTAGAAATAGTCTATTCAATATCTGTGGAGAGATCTTGTATTTCATATGTTAAGATAGTTATTCTTAAATAATCCTTAAAAAGCTTATCCTTATCACCATCATGTTTTTTTTAAAAATTTTCGATTTTCATTCTCAATAAATTTAAAAAAACATGGAACTTCATCATAAGAAGGAAGAGAATTATCTTATATAAGGGTATATTCATTATCAGAATATTATATTTGTTCTCATATAGATAATTAGAACATAAAGTCATATTGATAATGTTTTTATCTATTCAAACCATAACACGGAAATTTTGATTTACTTTAGGAAAATTGGAAAACAATACCTTTGTTCATATGAATGGAACATTCATTATCAGATGGATTTTCAGAAGACTCACCTCCACTAGCACTCTGAGTGTCAGCAACATTCATAAATTTATTTCCTTTATATTTATAATATTTCTTGTCTTTCTTTTACTAATTCACATCTTTTCTATCATTCATCTTCAGCATTGGAAAATCAAGTTGGATGTGTACTTCTTTCTTACACTCATAGAAAATGACTTCAACTTTCTTTTCACTTCTATATTTATTTCCTTTATTATATTGGTATTGGAAATAATTATTTACAACAATTTTATCCATCATTATTTCTATATTATTTATTTTATTATCATAATGTTCAGAAACACTTGAATTATATTGAAAAACACCTTTCTTCTTTTTTAAAGGCTTAGAAACCTTTTTTTAGATTGAATTTTTGGAGGTAAGTTAACTGTTGTAGCAAAGGTAAAAGAACAATTCTTATATTTTTTTTCCCAGAAAAACATTTTATCCAACCCTCATATTGCATAAGGGTTCCTATGAATTCATCAAGAGTATGATTACTCATATTTCTTATCTCATAATCAATTTTCTCTGAGTCTCAACAACATTATATGTACTAAAATGTGTGATCTAAAGTGTTGGTTAGAGTGGATACTCAAGAGGGGGTGTGAATTGAGTTCCAATTAAAATTTATGTTAAAAATATTTCTCTTAAAATCTCACTATTTAAAAACAAAGTTAAAATGTATTGAATTTATGCAGATTATAAATGTTCAATTAGTTTCTCAAAGATTGATTAGGTCTCAGTTAACTTAATCAGAATATGAAATTAAATTTTGACACTAACTTATTGATCTACAATAAGTATAAACACTTGCTAATTTTACTGTCAAAGTAGCTTTAAAATAGTTTTGTATTTCAATGTAATAGCATCAGAATATGATATATATATATATATAGTATACTTATGAATTAAACTAAAATGCACAGCATATGTAACCAAGAGGTTCAGTCTCAAGACGAGACTTAGTCCTCTCAAACAATGTATATAAAATGATCCACACCCTGGATTGGGGTAAACAACAGTGAACACACTATCCAGGTACAAATACCTTTACCATAGTTATACGTGAAAAAAAACAACATCTCATAGTTATCCAGGTCTTACTCGACCTCTACCACTATCCACAGTGGGAAACAAAGAGTTATGAAGTTTGAGTGAGGATTTAAGAATCCTCCAGTTTACCTCAGGAGACAGTGTGTGTGTGTAAAAATAAACAGGGTAAACACACTGCTCGAAATGTAAAGAAAGAATCACTAAAGAAAATGTGAATGAGTTTAGAAAATGTTTAGTGACTAGCAGTGCAGCTCTGGACTCGTTTAATTGGTCATAAAAGCTTCTGAGTCCTTCTCTGGTTTTTCTCTAAAAAACAGAGTGTCGTTTTCTTCCCGGTCCTAGGTACAACTTATCAGCTTGAGTGCATGAAGTGTTTGTTGTAGTTCTTCACTCAAGATTCACCTTGTGGTTTCCTTCAAAAGTGTGGCTTCAAGTATATCCAGGATACTTCGAGTATGGATGAAGCCTTGTGTGAATGAACAATGTTTTAATGTTGTTGAGCCCTCTTAGTTTATTGTGCTTTCTGTATGCAACCACTTCACTTTCTATCTATGTGTTCAACCACTTCTGTGTCCATTTTTGGCTATGTATTTATCTTCCCTTTTATAGCTTTCAGCTCCGGCAAAAAGGAATGATTACGTTTCGCATGGGTACTAGGTACAATTCCCTGACATGTCAACAAAAATCATTAAATAACATTAACTGCATTAAAAACATCAAATGTAACTATTAGCTTAATAAATAAATAGTATTGAGAGAATAGAGTTTGACTGGTTAGTCAATCATTAGTAGCCTTCTGTTGGTAGACGTGTATAGCAGGACCTTCAATTAGTAGCTCTTTTGAACTTCTATCGGTAGCTACATATATGGGTGACTTCATTATATCGGTAGCTCTTAATCCATAGGTACCTCTTATTCCATCGGTAGCTCTTGGGTTATCAGTAGCTCGATGTATCAGTGACTCTGTACTTGTATCGGTAGACTATGTCAATCGCTTCATATCAGTTGCTAGTCTATGTATCAGTAGGCCGGTCGGTAGCTCGTATCGGTAGACTTACTCTATCGGCAGACTCCTATCGGTAACTGTCTGTGAACTGGTTCTATCGGTAGACTTCTTCATATCGGTAGCTCGGTACATATCAGCGATCAAGTGTATACTAGAAGACTTAAGCATACCGGTGGACCTGTTCTATCAGTAGCTCAATTTCTGTCGGTAGCTCTGTACATATCGGTAGCCTTAGTTTATCAGTGACTCTGTCTATCGGTAGACTAAGTCTATCGGTAGACTGAGTGCTGGTAGCTCTTTTTCAGTAGATATATGCAGATTAGTGACTTAACACTTATCTGTTTTATGCAAAACACATTCGATTGGTTTAGAATTACATCAGAATTTATATAAACATAGAAAAACATTGATTAAAATATTTCAGAGACTACTTTAATATTATTATCATCTTGATAAACATAAATTGCTATTATCAAAGCATATGAAAGCATAATTGGGATTATCAAAATAGGTGAGGTCAACAATCTCACCCTTTTTGATAATCACAACTTATGATATTATCATTTTAAAATAGTGAGTAATTGTATCAGAGAATATATCATTAAATTCAATTTTCACAGAGAAAATAGTATGTTATAGAACATAATTTATCAGAGGTATAATTAAATGAGATAGTATCAAAGATATAATTAACATCAATGGTATCAGAGAATGAAATGTAACAGTATCAGAGGGGTAAAGCATGACAGATCTTTCTTAGATAAAACTTCTCCCCCTTTGAGACTTGCTCCCCATTATTTATTCTCCCCCTGGGTAAATATCTCTCCCCCATTATAGAATCTTTTTAGATTATTTCTCCCCCTTTTTGATAATCAAAAAGTGGGAAACAAGAAAGAGAAGAGGAACAAAAAAAATAGAGAAAGTAACATAATGAAAAAGAAAGGAAATCCACTTGTATTAAATGTTGTAAAATGGTACATATACAGAAAACAAAATACAAGGGATTCCTATCAAACATCCTGGACATGTTTTCAATCCACATCCTCAATGTGAGATTTTCCCTTTGAATCAGAAGAGGATTCATGTGGTGTGGATTCAAGTGAAGGCTTAGGAATTACAGAGATGATCACAGGAGGCTGAGCCCCTGACATTGTTCCAGGCCTATACTAATAAGTTCTTTGAGTGATCATAGGGGTAGGGCTTCGGATTTCTTAGGCATGAGTCATCTGAACTGGAGAAGCAGTAGAGGCAGAGGCATGTAAGGCTGGAGGTATAATCAATGGCCTAGCATCAACATGCAGGAAAGGAATCAACAGATTTCTGAAGTCCATAATTATTCCTCCTCCTCTCTCCATAGCAGACATGAAGTCATCCTTTTTCTCCATAAATTTGTCCAATGCTGGAGTCAATTCCCTTATTTTGATGACTTTATCTCTAAAGGATGACTTCATATCTGCTATGGAGAGAGGAGGAGGAATAATTATGGACTTCAGAAATCTGTTGATGCCTTTCCTGCATGTTGATGCTAGGCCAGTGATTATACCTCCAGCCTTACTTGCCTCTACCTCTACTGCTTCTCCGGTTCAGATGACTCATGCCCAAGAAATTTGAAGCCCTACCCCTATGATCACTCAAAGAATTTCTTAGTATAGGCCTGGAACAATGTCAGGGGCTCAGCCTCCTGTGATCATCTCTGGAATTCCTAAGCCTTCACCTGAATCCACACCACATGAATCCTCTTCTCATTCAAAGGGAAAATCTCACATTGAGGATGTGGATTGAAAACGTGGCCAGGATGTTTGATAGAAATCCCTTGTATTTTGTTTTCTCTATATGTACCATTTTACAACATTTAATACAAGTGGCTTTCCTTTCTTTTTCATTATGTTCCTTTCTCTATTTTTTTTGTTCCTCTTCTCTTTCTTGTTTCCCACTTTTTGATTATCACAAAGGGGGAGAAATAATCTAAAAAGATTCTATAATGGGGGAGAGATATTTACCCAGGGGGAGAATAAATAATGGGGAGCAAGTCTCAAAGGGGGAGAAGTTTTATCTAAGAAAGATCTATCATGCTTTACCCCTCTGATACTATTACATTTCATTCTCTGATACCATTGATGTTAATTCTATCTTTGATACTATCTCATTTAATTATACCTCTGATAAATTATGTTCTATAACATACTATTTTCTCTGTGAAAATTGAATTTAATGATATATTCTCTGATACAATTACTCACTATTTTAAAATGATAATATCATAAGTTGTGATTATCAAAAAGGGTGAGATTGTTGACCTCACCTGTTTTGATAATCCCAATTATGCTTTCATATGATTTGATAATAGCAATTTATGTTTATCAAGATGATAATAATATTAAATTAGTCTCTGAAATATTTTAATCAATGTTTTTCTATGTTTATATAAATTCTGATGTAATTCTAACCCAATCGGATGTGTTTTTCATAAAACAGATAAGTGTTAAGTCACTAATCTGCATATAGCTACTGACAAAGAGCTACCGGCACTCAGTCTACCGATAGACTTAGTCTACTGATAGACAGAGTCACTGATAAACTAAGGCTACCGATATGTACAGAGCTACCGACAAAAACCGAGCTATTGATAGAACAGGTCCACCAGTATGCTTAAGTCTTCTAGTATACACTTGATCACTGATATGTACCGATCTATCGATATGAAGAAGTCTACCGATAGAACCAGTTCACAGACAGTTACCGATAGGAGTCTGCCGATAGAGTAAGTCTACCGATACGAGCTACCGACCGGCCTACTGATACATAGACTAGCGACTGATATGAAGCGATTGACAGAGTCTACCGATACAAGTATAGAGTCACCGATACAACGAGCTACTGATAACCCAAGAGCTACCGATCGATTAAGAGCTACCTATGGATTAAGAGCTACCAATATAATGAAGTCACCGATATATATAGCTATCGATAGAAGTTCAAAAGAGCTACTGATGGAAGGTCCTGCTACACACGTCTACCAACAGAAGGCTACTAATGATTGACCAACCAGTCAAACTCTATTCTCTTAATACTATTTATTTATTAAGCTAACAGTTACATTTGATGTTTTTAATGCAGTTAATGTTATTTAATGATTTTTGTTGACATGTCAGGGAACTGTACCTAGTACCCATGCGAAACGTAATCATTCCTTTTTAATGTAGTTAATGTTATCTTTCACTTCTTTTTGAGAGGAAGAAGCTTCTCTCATATAGTCTTGGAATATCTTCATTATTTCTCTAGTTGAATCTCTAGTAGAAATCACAACTTTTCTCAGTTCAGATGAGTCCACAGAGCCACTAGTTGAAACTGAACCAAGCTCCTCCATCATCATAGCTTGAATCTGATTCTAATCCACTGAGGGTTTATAAGTAACTGAACCAATAAAGAATGTTATTGTTTCCTTGAAGTTTTTGGTCAACCCACTGGTAAGATTTTGGACTTGAGAATCCTGTGTTTTAACATGATCTTTCATGGAGGTTTTAAAACCTTCAAACACTGAAACCATCTGGCACACAACACTTTTGACATAGGCTAAGTCTTTGTCTGCTTGGGATTTTGAGCTCATGTAAGATTCCAAAGAGATAACCGATTTCTTTAGAGTTTCAAGATCTGCTTCTAGTCTTGATATTTGAGTCTGGAAATCTTTAACTTCTTCCACTATTTCTTCCATAATTTTTGAAAAATTACAACCGAGAGAGAGTTCAAAAGACCTTTCCAACATACTCATCTCTCCAGCAAAACAATGCTTCATCTCAGCAACTGAGGCACTAAAATATTGTTTCAGCTCATCCTTTAAGGATTCAAGGTCAACCCTGGTGATAATATCAGCAGGAGCAACTGAAGTAGGTACTCTTTCAGATGCTAAACTATCCATTGATTCAATCATGAGTGATTTAATTGATGATACCCGAGAAACTTCCATCTTCTTTACCTCTTCCAAAAAACTGTCCTTAATCTTTTTCTAAAAAGTATCCAGGTCATGCATTCTGACCACATCTTTAGGTGGAAACTCAGACTCAACATCATAATGATTTTCGGTCTATTTAGAGATGCTTCATTCTCAGAATTAGGATAGTCTAAACAACATACCACAAAACCTTGGTCTTCTGCCCAGTCCTCAATATCAACAGCCACTGTAACACTTCCAAACTTGGTTTGATTCTCCCCCTCAACTGGTGCATCCTCAAGTAAAACAATAGCATTCTCAACAGAATTCTCAGCAGGTCTTCCTTTTTCAGGAGAATATTCTACTATCAATTCTTTCTATGCAATAGCTGGAGGGTCTTCCAAAATAAGGAAGGGTATGCCAACATCATTTTCATCCTTAGTAGGCACTAAAGAGTGTCCAATCAATGGACTAAGGCTCAAATCAGTTGACATAGATTCTTCACTTTCATGGGTATCTTCTTCATTTTCTACATCAGCCACTTCAACATCCTCTAAAGCAGCTTCTTCCTTATCTGATTTATGTTGATCTAGATTTTCAGGAGCTGGGCTAGGAGGTAAGTCAGGGTCTCCTACTTCATCAGCAGATGACTCTTCCTCTTCTGAATCATCACTGTATTCTGGCTCCTCTTCATCAGGTCCCAGACTTGGATCCCTCATATCCTTCAGTCTTGAAGGATGATCCATATTATTGAACTTATCATACAACTTCTTGTCATCAGTGACCCATTCTCCTCTCCATGGGTTCCAATTTATTTTCTTGTATTTGAAAACTCTACTGGTGACACATAAATTGTTCCTTACTACCACTATTCATCTTGAGAGTCAACTATTTGTTTCAATTTGATCATTACTGAGATCAATTTGGCAAAGAACAAGGCATTAGTTTTTGACTTGGGTCTAACCATATCCTCCATTTGAGTCATCAGCAATCTGCATAGATTATCCTTGACTCCATGTATCAAAAGATGTAGGAGATAGATATCCTGATATCTTAAATTTGCAAAGTCTCCTTACCTTGGTATTAAGACATGTTGAACACACTTGAACAACAATATGTTCTCTCCATCCATTTCAGAAGCTACCAATTGTCTTTGATTTCCATCACCGGTGAGTTCCTCCAAGGCAGTATCACAATCAAAGGTATCACTAGTAGGTGGTATAGCTCTCGAGACATATCCATATACACCTTTGTGTGGAAATTTCAGACATTCATCCCACTCAGTCGATGAAAAGAACAACTCCTTTCAATTCACAAACGAAGTTACTCATTTCTCATCTTCAGATTTATCAAAACTTACATAGTCATAAAACTGTTTCACTAGCTTCGGATAGTAGGGACCATTGTTGTTCGAAAAACAATCTACCCACTTTTGATCTTTCATTACTTCGAGCACTAATTATTTACTTGCCAACAGCCATTCCACGCATAGCTCTTTTTCAATCACAATGACTCTATTATGTAGATGATGATTCACTGGTCGCCTACCCGACCTAGTTCTTCCAACATTACTTCTTGCTTCTGGCTCAGACTTTTTCTTCATTGCTTTCGGCTCATTAGATTCATCTCTGATGGTAGGAAGTTTGGTTTTTTCCATCACTGGTTAAAGGGATTTAGGGTTCTAGAAGGATTCGAGAGATAAGGTTTGAGGGCAAGGGTTTGAGACTTAGTGGATTGAGAAGTATCTAGTACTCTATTTTTATCATTTAGGAACCATAAAATAAATAAATGAAATGAAATAAAGTAAAAAAAATTCAGATTCTAGATGAAGACAGAAGTTTAAAATAGCGCACTAATCGGTATGGTTTATCGGTGAGAATTTCTATCAATGAGGATATATCGGTGAGGATTCCCATCAGTGAGGATTCATCGGTGAGGTATCCGCATCAGTGAGGTATCGTCGGTGAGGTTACATCGGCGAGGATTTACATTGGTGAGGTATCATCGGTGAGGTTACATCGGTGAGGATTTACATCGGTGAGGTATCTACCGATCAAGATTAAACATTCCCAACTCATTTCTAATGTAACATAACCTATCTGAACTCAAAGGTTTGGTGAAAATGTCAGATAATTGATGTTCGGTACCTATAAACTCAAGAGTAATACCACCTTTTTGGTAATGATCTCTCAAGAAATGGTGCCTTACATTAATGTGTTTGGTCCTAGAGTGAGACACATGGTTCTTCAAAATGTTAATTTCACTAGGGTTGTCACAATTGATAATGAAAAGTTTAAAATAATATCCATAGTCTAAAAGAGTGTGTTTCATCCACAGAATTTGTGCACAACAACTACCAACAACTATGTACTCTGCTTCGGCAGTGGACAAAGCTACAAAATTCTGCTTCTTACTACACCAAGATACTATGGATTTTCCCAATAAATGGCATGTTCCTGATGTGTTTTTTCTATCCAATTTGCAACCAGCAAAGTCAGCATCTGAATAACTCATTAACTCAAAGGATTGTCCTTTTGGGTAAAACAAACCTAAGTTTACAGTATGTTTAAGATACTTAAAAATTATTTTGAAAGTAATAAAATGAGATTCTTTTGGATAAGCTTGAAATCTTGCACACATACATACACTAAACATAATATCTGGTCGACTAGCAGTAAGGTAAAGTAAGCTTCCAATCAAACCTCTATAATTGGTTTGCTCCAATGGTTTCCCTGTTTCATCTGCATCGAATTTATAGACTGTATTCATAAGAGTTTCAATTTCCTTAATACTATCCAGACCAAAACGTTTTAAAAGATCCTTTTTATATTTACTTTGATTCAAAATAATACCATTTTCATTTTGAAAAACATGAAATCCAACAAAATATTTGAGTTCTCCCAATAAACTCATTTCAAATTCATTTTGCATACTTTTTGAAAAATCAGTACATAAAGAATGTTTAGAAGATCCAAAAATAATATCATCAACATAGATTTGAACTATTAAAACATATTTAGAAATTATTTTGATAAAAAGATTTGGATCAGCAATCCATTTAGTAAAACTCTTTGAAATAAGAAAATTACCAAGTTTATCATGCCAAGATCTTGAATCTTGTTTTAAACCATATAAATCTTTAGAAATTTTGAAAGCTTAACTTGGAAAAGGAGGATTAGTAAATCCAGGTGGGTTTTCAACAAAAACATCTTGAATTATAAAACCATTTAGAAAATCACTTTTAACATCAATTTGATATAACTTGAAATTCAGATGAGCAGCATAGGCATGTAGAATTCTAATAGCTTCTAATATGGTGACAAGTGAAAAGGTTTCCTCATATTATATACCTTTCTCTTGAATATATCCTTGTGAAACTAGCCTAGATTTTTTTCTAATTATGTTTCCTGACTCATCAACTTTGTTTCTAAAAACCCATTTAGTGCCTATTATCAAAGTGTCCTTGGGTCTGTCAACTAATTCCCAAACATTGTTTCTTTCAAATTGATTTAACTCTTCTTGCATATGCATTACCCAAAATTCATCATTGATTTCATCATTGACATTTTTAGGTTCTTGCTGTGAAAGAAAGGCTTGATGTTCAACCTGGTTTCTTAGAGAAGCTCTAGTCTGTGTCCCTCTATGAAGATTACCAACAAAAACATCCAAAGGATGATTCTCTAGAATCCTTATTGTTCTAGTAAAGGTAGGACTATAAATTTTAGGTTCATCTATAGGTTCGGGTTCTATAGTAGCAGATTCTCAAATATTTCCAGAACTGGATGTTTTTACAGCAGGTTCTCTAGTTTTGTCATTAAGGTCCAGAACAGTCAAATCTTCTTCAAGATTTTCAAGAGAGGTTTTAGGCTAATGGGGATTAGTTTCATAAAACATAATGTGAATAGATTCTTCCACACATTTTGTTATTTTATTAAATACTCTATAGGATTTTATAGTTAAAGAATAACCAAGAAAAATTCCTTCATTGCTTTTAGAAGAAAACTTGTCAAGATTATCCTTTGTATTAAGAATAAAAACTTTGAAGCCAAAGAATCTGAAGTAGCTAACTTTAGGTTTTCTATTATTCCATAATTCATATGGGGTCTTCCTAAGAACAATTATAATCAAGACTCTATTAATAATATAACATGCTGTTTTCATAGCTTCAGCCCAAAAATAAATAGGCAGGTCATACTCGTCAAGCATGGTTCTTGCAATTTCTTGAAGGGTTATATTCCTTATCTCTACAACACGATTTTGATGAGGTGTCCTAGGAGCAGAAAATTTGTGACTATAGCCATTGTGTGAGCAATAAGATTCAAACTCTTGATTTTCAAACTCACGGCCATGATCACTTCTCAGAGTTTTAATTTTAAGTCCACCAAGGTTTTCTACAGATTTGGAGTATTTGATAAAGTAAGAACAAGATTCACTTTTGTGAGCTAAGAAGTATACCCAAGTATATATAGAAAATTAATATAACAGAACATAGACATAGTGCTTCCCATTTATACTAGAAACTCTATAAGGTCCAAATAAATCCATGTGAACCAACTCAAGAGGTTGAGAAGTTGAAACTTCTTTCTTTCATTTAAAATAAACTTTATGTTGCTTTCCCTTTTGATAGGGATTACAAAATTTGTCTGATGGGAATTCATGTTTAGGTAGGTCTCTAACCAAATTCTTCCTAGTCAATTTTCTATGTGATTGGATGTTGCATTTTCCTAATCTTCTGTGCCAAAGCCAATACTCTTTATGAAAAGCATTTAAACAAGTAACATTTTGCTTAGATAAAGAATTCATATCCACAGCATAAAAATTTTCAATTATTAAAGAAGAAAATACTAAAAAAAATAGAGTTAAAAAAATTACAAGAATAATTTTCAAACTTAACATTAAAGACATCATCACATAATTGAGAAATAATTAAAAGATTGTATTTAAGTCCATCAACAAATAAAACGTTAGAAATCAAAACTGAATAAGTGTTACCAATCTAGCCTAAGCCAATGTTTTTTCCTTTAGAATTATCACCAAAGGTGACATGGCCTCCATCAACTTTTATTAAGCTTTTTAAGCATGAATAATCTCCAGACATGTGCCTTGAACATCCACTGTCTAAGTACCATACCTTCTTTTGAGAAATCTTCAAACAGGTCTCCTACAAAATAGATTTAAACAAAAAATGATTTGGGTACCCAGATCTTCTTGGGTCCAAAAAGGTTAGCAATTAAAACTTTAGGTACCAATATTTGTCTTATGGGTTTCATATAATTTACAGAATCAATAGATTTTGAAAGATAATGTTTATTTGATCTATAACCATATGAATAACTAGTTGCAGCATAGGAATTTTCAGAACTGGAATAAGCATAATTTTATCCAGACATAGGAATAAATCGAGTTTTAGTGAACTGTCCCTGTCCATGCTGTTATCCCAAACCAGTAGTGTACTTTGGTGCAACTTGTCTGCCTAACATTTGAGTAAGTGTATCTTTTCCCTTTGTGAGATTTTCTAAGTACTTTTTATATTGCTCATTATACATTTTCAGTTTAGTATTTTCCTTTAACAGTTGAGCATTCTTTCCTTTTTCTATATCAAAGGAATATTTAACATTGACAGTGAGAGCATGCTGTTTCTTTAGTGACTTATATTTGTCCTTAAGTTCATTACATGTTTCTTCCATTATATTACAATATTCAAACAATTCAACCTTACAAATATTTTCATCATTGTTTGAATCACTGTTATTTCTAAAATAATAATCATTCAGCATAGGGGAAATAGGTACCTCAGAGGTATTAGTCATGAAGCACATGTTGGCACGATTCTTTTCAGAGTTAGAAACTTCAGATTCACTTGTGCTATCCTCTGAAGCACTCCAAGTAGCTTTCATGGCTTTCTTGTACTTCTTGTCCTTAAAATCTTGTTTCGTTTTGAATTTCAATTTTGGACAGTCAGCCTTGATGTGTCCTTTCCTCTTTCACTCATAGCAGACTATATCATCTTCCTTATCAGATTTCTTCCAATCCTTCTTCGAATGACCCTTGTTGTCATACTTTCATTTGTAGTTAGATTTTCTGAAGAACTTCTTCTTCCTATAAAATTTCTTGAATCTCCTGGCTATTTTGGACATTTCAACATCACTGTCTGAATCCGAATCTTCGCTGGATTAACATTCAGTAGGTGCATGCATTTTCTCCTTGTCTTTTCTCTTAGAAGCAGTAGACTTGAATGCCACAGATTTATATTGGGTTAATCATCTTCTTCTTTATTTACCTTAAGATCTTTCTCATACATCATTAATTTACCAATAATCTCTTTTACAGGGAGAGCACCAATGTCACATAATTCTCTGATTGAAACAGAAGTGCCCCTCCATCGATCTGGTAGACATCTCAAGATTCTCATGATTTGTTCCTTTGCTAGAACAACCTTTCCAAGTGAGCTCATAGTATTGACAATCTCATTGAACCTGAAATACATGTCAGAAATAGGTTCATCGGTCTTCATTTTAAAATAATCATATTTAACAGTATAAGTATTTAATCTCTTTCTTTAACATTGGTTGTTACTTCATGAGAAACACCAAAAGTATCCCATATTTCCTACGTAGTTTTTCAAGAAGATATTCTATTAAATTATTCATCTCCTAGAGCACAATACAAGGCATTCATAGCTTTACAATTATTATTGTAAGAAATCTTTGTAGGTTCATCCCATGTTTTTCTTTCAATTTATTGAATTTTATATTGAGATTCTATAGCAGTCCATATATCAAAACCCATACTCTCTAAATGTATTTTCATTTTTAGTTTCCACTAGGCATAATTGGTACCATTGAAGAAAGGTGGCTGGTTAGTAGCAGCACCCTCTAGTCTATTTTCCAAAACTATATTTTAGAAAACAGTTTTAAAGAGATAAAATTTAGAACTAATAGAAATTTAAGATCTTTAAAGACGCAACTAAAATCACAGTTGAAAAACAGAATGTTTTGAAAATTTGTATTAATAAACAACCCTATAATACCAAATGTTGGTCGGAGTGGATACTCAATAGGGGGGGGGGGGTGAATTGAGTTCCAATTAAAATTTCGGTTAATAATATTTCTCTTAAAATCCCCCTATTTAAAAACAAATTTAAACTATAGTGAATTTATACAGAGTATAAATGATCAATTAGTTTCACAAAGATTGATTAGGTCTCAGTTAACTTAATCAGAAGATGAAATTAACTTTTGAAACTTAGTGATTTACAATAATTATAAACACTTTCTAATTTAACTATCAAAGTATCATTAAAATAGTTTTGTATTTTAAAGTAATAGCAGCGGAATATGATATATATATATAGTATACTTATGATTTAAACTAAAATGCACAGCAGATGTAACCAAGAGGTTCAGTCTCAAGATGAGGATTAGTCCTCTCAAACAATTTATATAAAATGATCCACACCCTGGATTAGGGTAAACTACAGTGAACACACTGTCTAGGTACAAATACCTCTACCACAGTTCTACGTGGGAAAACAAACAATAGATCATAACTGTCCAGGTCATACTCAACCTCTACCACTATCCACAGTGGGAAACAAAGAGTTATAAAGTTTGAGTGAGGATTTAAGAATCCTCCAGTTTATCTCAGGAGACAGTGTGTGTGTAAAAATAAATAGGGTACACACACTGCTCGAAATGTAATGAAAGAATCACTAAAGAAAATGTGAATGAGTTTAGAAAAGGTTTAGTGATCGGCAATGCAACTCTGGTCTCTTTTAATTGGCCATAAGAGCTTCTGAGTCCTTCTCTGGTTTTTCTTTGATAAACAGAGTGTCGTTTTATTCCTTGTTCCAGGTACAACTTATTAGCTTGAGTGCATGAAGTTTTTTGTGTAGTTCTTCACTCAAGATGTAGCTTGTGGTTTCCTTCATAAGAGTGGCTTCAAGTATATCCAGGATACTTCAAGTATGGATGAATCCTTATGTGAATGCACCGCGTTTGAATGTTGTTGATCCCTCTTAGTTTATTGTGCTTTCTGTTTGAAACCACTTCACTTTCTATCTCTGTGTTCAACCACTTCAATGTCCATTTTCAGCTAGGTCTTTATCTACTCTTTTATAGCTTTCAACTCCGACAAGAAGGAATGATTACGTTTCGCATGGGTACTAGGTACGTTTCCCTGACATGTCAACAGAAATCATTAAATAACATTAACTACATTAAAAACATAAAATGTAACCATTAGCTTAATAAATAAATAGTATTGAGAGAATGAAGTTTGACTGGTTGGTCAATCATTAGTAGCCTTCTGTTGGTAGACGTGTGTAGCAGGACCTTCCATCGGTAGATCTTTAGAACTTCTATCGGTAGTTATATATATCAGTGACTTCATTCTATCGGTAGCAATTAATCCATCAGTATCTCTTAATCCATCGGTAGCTCTTGGGCTATCGGTAGTTCGATGTATCGGTGACTCTATACTTGTATCGGTAGACTATGTCGATCGCTTCATATCAGTCGCTAGTTTGTGTATCAGTAGGCCGGTCGGTAGCTCGTATCGGTTGAATTACTCTATCAGAAAACTTCTATCGGTAACTGTCTGTGAACTGGTTCTATCAGTAGACTTCTTCATATCAGTAGCTCTATACATATCAGTGATCAAGTGTATACTATAAGACTTAAGCATACCGGTAGACCTGTTCTATCGTTAGCTCGGTTTCTGTCAGTAGCTCTGTACATATCAGTAGCCTTAGTGTATCGGTGACTCTGTCTATCTATAGACTAAGTCAATCAGTAAACTGAGTACTGGAAGCTCTTTTTCAGTAGCTATACGCAGATCAGTGACTTAACACTTATCTGTTTTATGCAAAACACATCCTATTAGGTTAGAATTACTTCATAATTTATATAAACATAGACAAACATTGATTAACATATTTTAGAGGCTACTTTAATATTATTATCATCTTGATAAAAATAAATTGGGATTATCAAAGCATATTAAAGCATAATTGGGATTATCAAAATAGGTGAGGTCAACATAAAGCATTTTTAGTATATTTTGGTAGCTTCACAAGATTAAATATGACTATAAACGATTCTTATCATGAAAAATAAAAAAAAATTTCTTACTCTATAGTTTAGATGATATTATTGTTTTTTATAGATGGGCAAAATTAGTCTATTACTTATCTATAATCTTATAATCTCTAGTGATCATTACAAAATTTTCAACACCTATGATGATAAAAAAAGTTTTTTCATATCCCCCCAGTACACATAATCAGCACCATCACTGATAGGCGGTCTGTTTTGATTAATATTTTCTATAGATCTGACATTAAGACCCAACATCTTTAAAAACAAAGATATTATATTTTCAATAGATACAAGTTATAATAATAAAAAGTTTATAAAAAAGATGTTCATATAAAAAAATTAAACAAACATGAAATAGTAAATAAAGTAAAAACATTAGAAAGTATATGTGAAGTGGAATCACAATCTGATACCAATTGTATAATCTTAAGATATGATGAAATGACAATACATACAAGAGGTTAGGGGTGTTAATTGTAATTAAAAAAACATATTTTGAAATAATTTAACCATTTAACCAAAACCTCTTAATGTTGGTTCTTAGACTCAACCCTCAGTCTGATTAAAAATGTTACAGAATCAAAGTATTAGTTTGTTTGATTAAATCAGAGTTAAAATTGTAATAACTATGGATTTGATTTATCAGAGTATTATTAATATCGTAAAAAGAGTTAATATGATAATACATACATAATAGAATTATGAATATGATGTTTCACTTCCTATTAAAATTTTTAGCAGAATGAAAACTTGTAAAAAACAAGTAAAAAATTGGTAACAAATGTAAGAATGACTTACAAACTATTAAAATGATAACTCTTTTATAGTTTAGAGTAAGGTAGTCATTTACCCATACTAAAGGCATCCACTAATTTATACTTATCATAAAGTATGTATTTATTTACAAATGGGATCCTTCAATATAATTATTGAAATTGTTATATCTTTCTATCCATTTAATCCCTCAATAAGAAGATTATATCTTTCTTAATATACCCATAAGAACTCAGTCTAATAGATCAAATTATCCATCTTCCAATCAACAAAATAAATTGATCGTTATAATGATAAAAATGAGTTACAATTACAACATTTATTAAGGAGAAAACCTAACATGGTTTCCCTAGAACTAAAACACTGTAAAATAAAAAACACTGACTAAGAACATGCTATTCAGACAAAGAAATATTTGAGAGCGAAAGTAATCAATAAAATAGGAACTAGGTTACAAAAAACTATTCAAAATGACTAGGTATTTATATGCATACTTACAACGGTCATATTTTCATAGTTTTTTTGAAATGGCCTCAGTTATCTCATTCTTAAAAGCTCATGAAAGCCTAGCGTAACAGAATGTTCGATGTTATATTAACATGATCATCGTGTTAAAGAGATTCCTTAATTTAATAATAAGTCTTTAATATTAGGATTATAAAAATATTCTGTCCAAATGACTTCCTTAATAATGTCAATATGATATTACTTATGAGTATTTTTCCAATGTTATCAGTACCACTATCAGTCTGATTGTTATGAATTTTTCAGTATGAAAGATAAGAAAAAATTTCTTTCTTCTGGTTCTAATAAAGGTGAGTTCAATTAACTAGGAACATATTCATTATGATAATCATAATGAAGAATGAATATTTTATATCTAAAATACTTTTGAACATATTATAAGTATGTTAAAAAGAAATTTGTTCTAGAAAACATTCTAAAATACTTAATACATTAAATTTTAGTAAACATTTTTTTTAAGAATGTGTTTGTGATTTCTAGAACAGAAGGAATGGAAAAGTAATAAGTATAAATTATGACTCAAATCATTAATAAAGATACCCAAGGAGAATCCAATAATATTTTCCATCTCTAATGTATCCATGATATGACTGAATAACCCAATAATTTTATCATGGACCTCCTCTCTTCCAATATATACTAGTTCTCTTATGTAGCAAAGGAAGGAGGAGGATAGAGAAATGAGAGAATTAGATGGGGGAATTAATAAGATCAAACCAACAATATCAATGAAACTAGACCCATTATATATTCCTTATAGATACTCCTTGAGTGAACATGAATTTAATCAGATTTTTATAATGTAAGAGTAAATTTCTTAATGGTTACAACTCTTTATAACCCTCAACCACTTAATTCTCCCATTGTTTCATCTTATGAAACATTTAGATTAATCAATGATAGAATACAAGGATGATATATTTTAATATTAAATATTTAAAATTCAGTTCCCCTCATCAATCACAGGTGTAATATGAATTCTACATTTGGATTCAAAATACCTTAAGATATGGCTTATCATATAGTATGATAGGATCATGAAAAAAATGATATAATATATTTATATATTATTAATTGATATATCCAAACACATTGAAAAATCCTTTTACATCATGGATATCATGCCATATGATATAATCATATCATACTCTATGATATGGCCTTAAACACAAAATATGTATTAAAATATTTTGAGAACATCTCATTTATAATCAACCAAGTAAAATTTTTAATCTTACATGGAATGCACATATGCTAAAGTTGTATCTGTTCAGTCTTGGTAGACATAACCCATGAATTTAAGGTATCCTTCTACAATATAACTCTAAATAGATTCCTTGAAAAAACCTAATAAAATTTAACTAATAAAAACCTAGAATAATTAGCAATCCAAATATTATAATCTGTTTTATTTTTATAAATTAAAAAATATTTAAAACATTTTATTACTTATGAGGTAAAAATAAATTGTTTACAAGATATGTGTTCCAAACATCACTTGAAAAAATCTAATAATAAAATTTTAAATTAATATCAATCTACCCATTAGAAAAAAATATAAATATTCCAGGTGTTGGTTTCCAAAAATAATTCCAAACATAAATATTATGACTTGAATCCACCCTCTATATCAACCACCCAGAGGAACCTATAATCCTAAAATAAATGATGCAATATACAAGATTGTATACTTACTATAGAGGAAATTAAGAAAAATCCATTGGGATAATATTTACTTTGAAGTACATGAAATCTTTATTACTAAAAATTGGTTTCTGAGTTAAAATGTGGACTTCAAAAACTATAGTATGAAGTATAATTGACATGAAAGTCATTTTATTTACTTCTTTTAAAATATCAACTTTTCCCTAAACTATGACACGGCGTGATGTTGGACACAACTTATTTTTTCGTCAACATACAATCAACCCTTCATATTCATGAAAAAAACAAAAAAAAACACATTGTTTCATAGGGTAATCTTATTTTATTTATTCTATAAAAATTTATTTTTTAACCATTAAATGATTATTTTTTAGCATATCTCAAAAATATATTATGTAAAATAAAAAAATTATTTCTTTTAAAACCATCACATGGTTGTTCTATTTATCCCATGTCTTTTAAAACATTTCTTATCCCCCTTGAAATTTCTAGTACCATCACTAAATTTATTCAAACAATATGTTGTAGGGTAAATCATGATGTGGTCTATCTCCTCATATAAACTAGTTAATGCCACTATATTTCTTCAACATTTTATTAAAACTAGGACTTACACCAAACATATAAACAAATTTTGGTTTGATAATATTCAAAAAATATTATTCAAAATTAATAACTCATCTCCAAAGTTCTTTTAAATTTTGATATAATAATATTTCAGTAGTTAAGACTAATGGAAAACAAACACAACATAATTTCAAGTTATTCGAACAATCTTCATTTTGTTTGACATATGTTGCAATAAAATGATATATACATTATGAAATAAAAAACTCAAGGTAATTTAAATCATCGTATTTTTTCATGGATCACTTTAATAACACTCTCCCATGAATATAATAAACAAATAAATTTATTTTTATAAAGGAAAAATCCCTATAAAATATCATATTTTCCATCTATTTACATGATCTTGATACCACATCCATCATAAAATACTTAATGACCCAATTCATAGACGATAAAACTAAAATCATGAAACAACAAAGGTAATTCTGATAATAAATAAATTTATCACCTTATTAATATTCAATAATTATATTTTATAGATTCATATTCATTATAATAATATTATGTATTTTTTTAAATCATGAATGAAATACTTTTATTCATACTAAATTTTATACTTGTATTATATTGTTTTATCTAAAAGTTTAATTTTAATATTTTAGAAAATTAATTTGAAAAAAGGATATCATTATTTATATTATAAATTAGAATTTATCATAGAGTTATTTTTTGGAAATTTTCTAAAAAAAATCTTTTTAGGTTAATAGTAGAAAATACCAATTTGTATGATAACTATCGTTCCATTCATGTACTTAAAAAGTCACATTTAACTTTTTAATGATTTTAATTATTCATTAGTTAATTTGGATTGAAAATAATCCAATAAATGTAATTTTAGTCAAAATTATGGTTGATTATACTTTTAAAAACGTTTTTATACATAAAATTGCATTTTCGAAAAAACCATCTTCATCCAGTTTTGCAGGTTTATTTTAAAAATAATTTGTTACAATTATATAAATTTAATTTGATAAAATTAAATCTATATTTTTAATCAAAATTTATAATTTTTATAATTTACCCACTTTCATTTTTGATCATTATGAATAGTAACATTGGTAAAAAAGTCAGTGTCCACTATAAGAGTTTAAATATGTTAAAAGGCTTAAAATTTAAAAGTTAAGGGTCAAAATGATTTTAAAACTTTAATAAATACAACTTAATTCCCATTTTAGACCCTATATTATCTATTATTATATAATGGTTCACCTTGGAGTTATTTGGATTTAGTGAGTGATTAATTTATTTTCCTTATTTGAAAAATTCAAAGTGTGTCATCTCCCATACTTATAAAAGGATACACCATATCTTCTATTATATACAATTAAGGAGATTTTTTCCTCAAAAAATACCAACCCAAATACCTTCATACTATCCCTAACCTTGTCCTAGAGGTCCTGGTTTGATCATAATATCTTCTAATAAAAGATTTAGGTGTAAACCTAAGGAGGTTGTCTAAATAAGAGGTATAGTTCTTAACAGCGGGATTTCATTTTATGTATTGTTTTTCCTTCTTAAAAACTCTCATATCCATTTTCATATAATTAAAAAAGTACATATCATATGTTATAAAATTGTTATATTTATGGTATAACCATTTTTCATCTACTTATCCATCTAATGAAAAACAAAAACATTGCTCCTGTGCAAGTGCAGACTACTGCTTCGCACGATGATGTATTTTGTTTTTCATCACCGAATATTTTGGATTGTAATAATAATGAATATAAACGAAATAATATGATATATGAGAAATAAATTTATTTCTATAATGGTAAATATTTTTTTTATTTTTTTCTTTACCATATGATGAAATATAATAACATCGTTCATTTGTACGTGTTGATGACCACCTCACAAGACAATGTGTTTTAGTTTTCATTACTGACTCACACGGATTATATATATAGGTGTATTTAAAAGAAATAATATATTATTTATGATATAATTATAATTATACTAAGTGAAAATAATACTTATCTACTATCTCTTATGTTTATTGAATAAGGGAAACGTTACTCATGCATTCGTATGAACTACCATCTCCATATTGAAACATCACTACTGGAAATGGGGTCTATCCCCACGCACCTATTCCCACGGTTCATTAAACCGTGGGGATAGTATGTTTTTTTGCTGTTTATACCCACGGTTTTATTAAAACCGTGGGTATTAATTTTTTTTTCGAGCCCTTGTATCGGGCTCCTCCTCAATCTCTCCTCAATCTCTCTTCAAATCCGCGACGCATCGAGCTCTACCCTACCTCCCAAAGCCGCGACGCCGCTCCCCGACCACTGACTCCCGACCCTCCCCTCCCCTCTCCGACTCCCCACCCCGGCCTCCGACTCCCCTCCCCGGCCTCCAACCCCGGGCTCCGACTCCCGGCTCCGCCTCCCGGCTCACGACCTGGACCTCCCGGCCTTCTCAGTAGTGATTTTTTTTATGCTGGAGTCCCATATTTCCTGGTAATTTCTTAGTCTTGGTTGATTTCCCATAATTTCATCATATTACCTCTTGATAATCAATTAGTGTTGTAGTCAAAGGTAGCAGTTGATGCATTCATAGGTTAATAGAGTGGTTTGATTCTAATTTTTTTTAAGCAATTTCATTTTTTTATGATGGAATACTAAAAGATGAATGATATAAATATCCTGATTATCAAACCCAGTGAGAATATTTCCCCAAATTAATTTAGCATTGATAATCCTAAGATGCACTATTTTGGCCTTAAAATAGTATATATGAAGGTATGTACATACACATGTTGAGCAGTTCCGGGTGGTTGTTTATAAATCTATCAAGTTTCAGGTGTTGGCTTGGTTCCTCTTTGAGGAAGGGTACCCTTCCAATTCCTCAAATTTATTAATGCATTAATTAGTTTCTTACTAAACATTTTCATTGTTTTTAGTTAATGCAGTGAATACATTAGATTAAATTCCTCTTAATCTTGAATTTAGTATATTTCATGATTTAAGAGTTAAAGGTAATAAATGATTGTTTCATAAGAAATATCATGTTTATATATTAAAACCCCTCCAACGGAGGTGCGCTGTCTTCAAGTTAAAAAACAATTATTAGACTTTTAGGATTTATTGTCTTGTTGTACTGATATTTCTTTATGAATTGATGTTATGTTTGAATTATGTCATATATGACCCCTAATGGAATTAAAAAAACTAAGTTTTCCTTTTTAAATGATTAAATAACCAAGGAACCGTTTAAGTTCTTTGACCGGTTTTTATATTGGAATTACCCATGTAGAATTGTTTCCCATAATTTTCATTTTAGTATGTTGACATGTTTGAGCCACCATTCGGTGAGCCTTAGATTTAAATTTCTAAGGGTATGATTTTCTATATTAAATGGCTTGAATTATCTTTTGAATTTCAGAATGGAAATTACCCTATATGCACAGCATTTAACCCGCCTAATGTAAGTGCTTAAATGTAATAATTAAATGTGAAATAGAAATTGTAAAGTATACTAAGTACATGAATTAGCCGTATTAGATGTAATTGAAAAATATGTTGCGTATTCATAGAACCCCTTACCATGTTAATGGAAGGTACCAGAGTGAACCTTGATTATTGAAAATGCCTTAAATGGATTAAATGAGTGGTTTCAAGCTACATGGCCTTGTCACACTAATGAAAGGCTAGGGTTGAACAAAATTGACTTATTGATTAATTATTACTTGATTAAAGGGTTTCATGCTACTTGGACTTGTCACACTAATCAAAGGAAAGGCTTGAACCAAATGGAATATTATATGAATTCAATATCAAAGTAGGTGTGGCCTGACTCAAGCTCACCTTGGATACTTGAGAGAAAGCCTTGAGCACTCAAGGACCCTATTCCGAATTCAAGGATACAACTTTCTTAGGTTGAGACCTACATAGAACCTGATCCTTGTCTAACTTTAGATGCCTGGTATGACACCATATAATCCCTCATGTATTACAACAAGATTCCTTATATAAACTCCTTGGTTCCAGAATTGACAAGTAGGTGCCATGGTTAAATCCTAGCCCAATCTTTTCTTAGACCCATTTTACCTTGGATGAACTTCTTAGACTAGATTGTCCTCTTATTGTGGAATTAGTTGGACTGTTATCCTTGGATTACACTCTTACCCCATGTGAGGCTATAGTTATTACTAAGTTGTTGACACTTGAGGTCTATGTTTCCTTGGTTATAACCTTGGAACTTCATTATTAAATATCATTACATGTTTTCTTGTCACATCTTAGAACCTCAATATCTTTCTCATATAAATTATATTTAAACTGGATAAAATTGATTAATGAAATGGTTACACATTCTGACACCAGTCAAAGGCTAAAGAAGGTATAACTGCTATGTGTCCCATAGGAACCTGTACGGGTGATGTTTATTTATCTCTCTATTATTATTCTATATACCAGTGAACTATATATTTTATACTGCACTATCTAGATTGGGCTGGACATCAGTGGTTCCATCCTATTATTATTTATATCTCACACCCTACTCAGGCCGCTATTACATTGGGATACTCGAGTATACTTTCATTTTCTCAGGACCTTGGACCTTGCTTTTCAATGTATGCTTGTAACTAGAGTTAGGAGAAAAGGACTGAGTTGGATCTCGGGATGCTCAAGGAGATCGCCCATGGGGTTTTGATGTGACTTTATTATTTTTTTATTTTATTGAAAATAATTATGTAATGTTTACTAATTTTAGATATGTATCATTACCATGTCATGCATTCATCTGTTGTTTAAACTACCATTGACCACTTTAATTCAGTTATAATAATATTTATCTTATGCTGCTTTGTCATTTATTTACTACCTCTTTCATTGTTGATTGTTATTTATTCAATTTTACCACTGTGTATATGTGATAAGAGGGTATAGTCCCCACTATCACCTCTCGAGACCCTCACTACAAGTCAAAAACCTCTAACGTATGGGGAGACTCACCAGCCCCCCTGCCCTACACAACCTCTCCCCCTCCCTCTACTGCACCAGTCCCTCCCCCTCCCCCTTCCCTTGCACCAGCCCCTCCCTTAACCCCCTACTGCAACATCCCCTCCCCCTGCACCAGCCCCTCCCCCCTCCCCCCTCTTGCACCAGCCCCTCCCCCTACCATGCACCAGCCCATCCCCCCCACCAGCCCCTACCCCCCCCCCACTACACCAGCCAGCCCCTCCCCCTCCCCCCTTACCTTACATCAGCCCCTCCCCCCCCACACTGCACCCCCACCAGCCCCTTACCCCATGCTTCCCCAGCCCCACCACCAGCCCCTCCCCCTCCCACTTTCCCTGCTGCACTGGCCCCTCCCCCTTTCCCTGCTGCACCAACCAACCCTCTCCCTCCCCCCTGCACTACTTTCCATGTGGAGTGTCTTTTTTAACTTTTTTCTTTAGTTTACATCTCAAGGAAGACCTTTTTCTCTTTTTCCCTACTTATTCAATCATGAACTCCTCTTGTCATTAAATACTTGTCATTAAATATGTTTTGCTAGCTACTAATATGCTTTGATTGATTTAATAATAAAATTGATTGTAATGATTTTTTTAAATATGATTTACATTGTTGATTGAATGATAATTTTTTTTCTTGTTATAGAATGGATAGAAGCTGGATGTATCGTACCGATCGGATTTCAACCGAGTTTCAAAATAATTTGGAGAATTTTTTAGATTTTGCATTTAGCAATGCGTCAGATGGAGGTTGTATACAGTTTCCCTGCTATAATTGTGTTGGAAGACCATGGTTAAGACGAGAAGAAGTTAGTTACCATTTAACGAAATTTGGATTTCAAGCAAACTATAATGTTTGGTTTCACCATGGAGAGACGAGTCAATCTTCGACTGTTCATAAACGAAATGAACGAAGTGACATGGAGAATTTGATATTTGATCGGTTTCCATATGTGCATCATTCCGAGAGAGATAGCATGCCGGTGCAAGAAGACAATGATATCAGTACACATGAGGAAAATGCTGAAAATGATGATGTTGACATAGTGAAAAATTTATTGGATGATGCTAGAACTCCAGTATATCAAGAATGTACTAGAATGACCAAGTTGGAATTTTTATTGCGGTTATATCATGGGAAAAATATGTATGGGATTTCTAATACTGCCATTGATTATATTCTTACATTTTTGAAGGACTTGCTTCCTGATGGTGCAGATATTCCCTCAAATCATTACATGGCATGGAAGTTAATTAAGCAGCTTGGATTTGCTACTAATAAAGGCCATGCTTGTCTGAAAGATTGCAGTTTATTTTTGGAGGAAACAGCTGACCGTAATGACTGTAAAGACTGTGGTATATCTCGATGGAAGACAAATGAAGATGGAACACCGTCTCGTGTGCCACAGAATGTCATGTGGCACTTTCCATTGATTCCCAGACTTCAAAATCTATTCATTTCTCCAGAAATCTCAGCCAATATGCGATGGCACGATGTTGAGAGAATTAAAGGAAATGATGAGCTGGTCCATCCAGCAGATGGATTAGCATGGCGGACATTTGACGCACAACATCCTGATTTTGCAGCTGAGGTGCGTAATGTCAGATTGGGCCTATCATGTGATGGTTTTAATCCGTTTGGTCAGATGCTTACTGCTCATAGCACGTGGCCGGTTTTTATTCATGTTTATAATCTTCCTCCGTGGATGTGTATGAAAAAAACTTTCACTTTCTTGAGTATACTGATATCTGGACCTTCGGATCCTGGTAATGACATAGATGTATACTTGCAGCCTTTAATAAAAGAGTTGAAACAACTTTGGGATTTAGGTGTGCAGACATTTGATGCTTCTTCAAAGAATACGTTTCAGATGCGTGCTGCCCTTCTATGGACCATAAATGATTTCCCTTCCTATGCAATGATGTATGGGTGGAGCACGAAGGGAAAACTTTCATGTCCCGTTTGTATGAAGAATACACGATCGAGAAGGCTTAAATATCGTCGTAGTTTCAGTTTCATGGGGCATCACCGATTCTTGCCAATGGATCATCAATACAGGAAGAATCGTCGGAGGTTTGATAATAATGTTGACACTGAAGAACCACCTCAACGTATTTCAGGAAATGATGTGCTTGATGAATTGAAAGATTTCAGCTTTTCATTAGGAAAAGGTCATTTGACATCTCGAAAGAGGAAGAATGCTGATACTGAAGTCATTTACAATTGGAAAAAGAGAAGTATTTTTTTTGTGTTGCCATATTGGTCTACTAATTTGTTACGTCATTGTTTAGACGTAATGCATATTGAGAAAAATATATGTGAAATGTTGCTTGCAATTCTTTTGAATATTAAGGGGAAGACCAAAGATGACTTCCGATCTCGTCGGGATTTATTGGATTGGGGTATTCGACCAGAACTACATCCTGTTTGTATCGGTGAAAACAAATGGAAGTTCCCTGTGCTTCTTATGTGATGACACAGGCAGAGAAAGATCAATTTCTGGCAGTATTGGAGAATATTAAGGTTCCAGACGGCTATTCCAGCAACATATCTAAACGAGTCAACAGAAGACATTTGAAATTGAAATCCCTAAAAACTCATGATTACCACATCCTTCTTCATGAATTGATTCCAATAGCAATTCTACATTTGCTATCCAATAATGTAAGGGTGGCAGTGATTCGGTTGTGTCATTTTTTTAGAGACCTTTGTGCTAAAAGGTTATCCAAATCATTTTTGATAAAAATGCAGCAAGAGGCACCATTAATTCTGTGTGATTTGGAAAAAAATTTTCCTCCATCCTTTTTCACTTGCATGCTGCATTTAACAGTTCATCTTCCAACTGAGACACTTCTTGGGGGACCAGTTGCTTTTCGGTGGATGTATCCCACTGAAAGAAATATGTGCACAATGAAATCATATGTCCGAAATAAGAATTATCCTAAAGGTTCCATTGTGAGGAGTTATCTGGCCCAAGAATGTATGGATTTTTGTTCAATGTATTTGTTTGATGTGAGCACAATACATAATCGACCAATGAGAAATGAAGATGAGCAGTATGAGGAAATTCAACCCTCGTTTCCATCTCTTCCCCAAACAGGTGGAATTGTCGGGTCATATACATTGGTTACATTGAGCTCTGAAGAGCGGAATATGGCACATCGTACAGTCTTGTTTAATTGTGGTTTGTTCGATGCCTATATCAAGTAAGTAATTTGAATATATATATGTTGTCTCATATGATATCATATCACATATACCTTATACTTTTATTGTCATTTTATGTAGAGAACATAAACAAATTATAAGTAGAGTTCATCGGTCTTTGCCGTTGAGAAGGAGAGAGGCTATGCATAGGCAAGAGTTCCCAGCTTGGTTGAAATCAAAGGTATGACCATTACATTAAATACCTTAAAATATAGATATATATTTAAATATATTACTCATGTATTCCAGGTATTGAGTTTACTTGCTGACTTCATTTCTCAAGAATTAAGAACGTTGGCTTTTGGTCCCAATTCTTTGGTTCGTGACTGCAAATCTTTAATAATCAATGGATACAAATTTGTTACAACTGATAAAGCGGTGAAAATGAGAACACAACATGATGGCGTTATGTTAATTGCTAGAACGGATTGTTATGCCAGTGCATCTGATAGTCGACCTCGATATGAAGATGTGTATTATTATGGACTGGTTGAGAAAATATTGTTATTGGATTACTACTCTCGAGGTCGAGTCACTATGATGAAATGTAAATGGTTTGATTCAATGACGCGCCATGGTACATTTATTGATGATTGCGGATTTAGAGTTATTGACATGAGTCGATTCCTGCATACCGATGAACCATACATTTTGGCATCAATGGCAAAACAAGTGTTTTATGTGAAAGATCATCTGAACCCTGATTACGGTGTCATTAATGAAGTAATCCCAAGACATATTTTTCATGATGCTGGGGATGAAATTGTCACCATTGACGCCCCCATCGGTGTTAGCCAAAATATTGCATTTAATGACACAAATTGTCCCATTGTGAGGGATGATGTTGAACCTGAGGTAGTGGAGGGTAATATATAAAAGCAACCATATATATTCAGAGTTCATTCAGTTTACCTTGACGTGAGTTTCTCAGGTTGGTACTAATTTAATTACTTTAATTTACTTTTAGTTTGAAATGATATGTCTGTTTTAGTAATGTTTGGTTTCGTTTCATTTAATTCTATTTCTTTCAATTCAGAAAAGTGGTTTTAAAATGTGGTTTTAAAAATTGTATAACTTGGTTGTAAATTATCATTACTGAAAGATGTTATGACATTTTTTAAGTAGTATCTATGATTTGTAAAAATTGTTGCTAAAAAATATTTATTTCATTCTTATGCAGATTATGAAGAAAACTACAGAAGCTCGCAAGAAGAGATTATTTGATGCTGATCCTGTTAGACGTGAGCGCGAGTTGTCTTCAGTGAGTATATTAATTTAAATATTTATCTTCTGCATTACAAATAATATCAAGTTCATATTTTTGATCCAATTTTTTTAGGGACATGTAACTCCAGAGAATCCTCTTCCCAGTATGGGACCGAGTAGGGATCCTCCTAGACCTAGGCGGAGCTCCCGTCTTACCACTCCCCACACTGACCCATTAGTGGACATCCCATCTACCACACATGTCCGCCCTCCGCTTGAGACCCCTGGGATGTTCCCATACATTCCGCCATCATCATCCCGTTTACCCTCTTTTTCCCATTCCATGTCCACGCCGACTCGACCGATGTTCTCACCTGCACAGTTTTCATATCCATTCATGTATCCCCAGACCTACTATGCATATTCTGACATGTCTACGCCACATCCTTTTCCTACCATCCATCCTACACATATTGAGTCTGTTCCTTAAGTTTCCACTCCTGTTCATGAAGATCAGCCGGAGCATGCTGTGGAACAGATACTTCCTTCGGAGGATGCTGATCCAGCACAGTCTACGGATGCCTCACAGCCTATTCAGTAGCCTGCATCAGGTTTTTTTATTATAAATGTTTCAAATTATAGCATTTCACTTTTTTTCTATTGTATTGTCACCTAACTCTTCTCTTTTCACCTCTTATCTTATTTAGTGGAATCTTCTAGTAGGCGATGTGGGCGCACTCGAATGCGGGATGCTTGGAATCGTGAAACTCAGATTATGGTGGATTACAATTCTCAAAATCAAATGGTAGGTAAAAATGCTAAGGAGTGTAGAAGTTTCATGGATACTTTAGCCAAATATCATGATATCGTTCCGGTGGAACCGGTCTCATGGAGACATATCAGTGCCGGCATCAAGGATAGGGCATGGGCGCAGATATGGGTACGAAAATTTTATAAATTTATATTGATATTAGTAATGTATTTATATGACTTAACATGTTTGTTGCAGAGTCGATTTAACTTTCCTAACGGTGAAGCTGCCAAAGCTGCTAGGTTGAGTGATCTTGGAGGGTATTGGCGGTCATACAAGTATGAGTTACATATTGGTTGGAGGAGCAGAGTGGGTACTGAGTTAGAGGGTGTACCCACAAACCCTGACTGTCCAAAAAGTCAATATCAAAAAATGACCGCACATTGGAATACTGAACAGTATAAGGTACTACCCATCTTTACTGTTTTTTATATAAAATTTAATTTTTATTACTTGTATTGTTTTTTTGTTTCTTAGGAAGTGTCAGCGAAAAACAAAAAAAAACAAAGATGAAATGACATATCTACACACATTGGGGCGCACTACAATGCCCGATAAAGAGAAGCGGCTGGTACGTTCATCTGAATTAAAATAATGTCTTTATTTATAACATGTCATCATAACTTATTCATGCTTTCCCTTGGTTAGTCCATGTCTTTACCTCAATGTTTGTGGGTCTTTGTTGCAACTCACTTCAATCCAATATTTTGCATTTATCATATATGGTTGTAATTCAAATTTGTGCACTTCTTATATGCAGCAAGCTGAATTGGGCATTGAAGGTCCTGTACCTCGTGCCAAATTATTCTGCTTCAGTAGGAAAAAAAAAAGATGGAACTGCAGTTAATTCACAAACACAAGATAAAATTTTAAGTTTGTTTATTTATATTTCAAACATTTATACGAAATTCATAATTTAATATGTTTATAATTTCAACAGTCTGCCTTGGAGGCCATGGATGAGAAGGAAGCTGACAACTTAGGGCCAAATGATCATTTCAGTCAGGTGTTAGGTGTGGAGCATCCAGGAAGAGTCCATTGTAGACCAGGCAAAAACATTGTCCCCTCTAGGTATTGGTCATCATCAAACTCCTCTAAGGCCTCTAAGTTGGAAAGTGCGCGTGCTGAATTAGCTGCGACAAAGAAAATAGTATTAGAGGAGCGTGAAAAAAGTAAGCTGATGAATGAACATTTCATGAAAGCTCTGTCAGTTTTGAGTCAGTCACTACCATCAGAGGTTTCTGCCACTTTTCATTCATGTATGACATCAATGCGCTCTTTAAATAATGCCTCGGGTGATTCCCATGAGGGTCCTAGTGGCGATAATGGTGGTGGCGATAGAGCTGACGAGGATGTTGCTGATGATGTTGTTGGTGATGAGATTGCTGATGATGATGCTGACGGTGCGGTTGGTGATGATGTTGCTGTCGATGTTGCTGCTGATGATGATGATGCTGGACATGAGGATGACAGTGATGGCGATGGGGGGATATTAATCCCCTCCATTTTTGACTTAGCAGAGAGACGTGTGTTGGAGTTTAATGTTTTTTTTTGTATTGGTGGACTGCTTGTATGTGAATTTCTTTATGCAATGAAATGAATTTTGGATTATGTTTTCATCAGGGGTGTTATTTGTCAGTTATTTAGGTAATTTTCACATGCCATTCTGTTTACTCCTTGTTTTTTCATGAACTTTCTGCAGGGGGAGGTGGGGGGGGGGGGTGGGCAGGGGGGGAGGGGGAGGGGGGCTGGGCAGTGGGAGGGCTGGGCAGGGGGGGAGGGGAGGGGGAGGGGGAGGGGGGAGGGGCAGTGGGGGGATGGGCAGTGGGGGGGAGGGCTGGGCAGGGGGGAGGGGGAGGGGGAGGGGGGAGGGGTGGCTGGGCAGGTGGGGAGGGGGGGGGGTGCTGGGCAGTGGGGAGGGGAGGGGGGTGGCTGGGCAGGGGGGGGGGGGCTGGGCAGGGGAGGAGGGGGGGGGGAGGGGGGGGAGGGCTGGGCAGGGGGGAGGGGGGGGGGCTGGGCAGTGGGAGGGATGGGTAGGGGGGGAGGGGGGAGGGGCAGTGGGGGGCTGGCCAGTGGGCGGGCTGGGGAGGTGGAAAAATAGGTTTAAAGATGACGTACATAGATCAACCTGATGTTTGAAGTAGTTCTCTGTGGAATCTGAGTTCAAGATATTTCTTGAGATTTCAACAATGATTTTTTGTAATAAATATCTCATTATAAGTCATTTAATAACCAATTAAAATAATTTTAATCAATGAATAAAGTCATTCATATTTCTAAGAGAAGGTATGATTTTTAGTAGTATTTTAAATTCAAATTCCAAATGCACTAATTGTTTTGAATATCACACTTTATCTGGTGATATTTCTGGATCTGTTTGACCACGATCAAATCACATTCTTATTTATTCTCAACTAGTTTAGTGTGCAAGGATGTATATTCATTAATAATAATTCATGGTTTTATTTGTTTTAGTTCTATATGACATTTCATTGCTTATGAGTCTTATATATTCATTAATAATAATTCATGGTTTTATTTGTTGCATGTACAGATTGTAGCAAATTAAAGTATGATTAGCAATCAGTGGTTTTCCATTCGATCTTTATCAAGGTGAGCTGACAAATCTATGTGCCAATCTAACACGACATTTTAGCTTATTCATGCATGACTCATCAATGTGAATTCTTCTTTGAGTTATGAGTCTAGCTGAAACGCACTTTAGATATTGGAATCATTGAACACACATGCATTCTGAATGCCCAATTTTTTTTTCCTGCTCGGTCATTGGTTTTAATCTAGCTTCTTTCATTTGGTTGGCATTTCCCATCACTTTTGTGCTGAATATGTTTTCCATCTATTGTTTGAAGAGTTGAAACTGTTTGAATGGTTATGTATGTAGTATGTGGGTGTGTCTCGATACGTTCTATTTGACCAAGTCTATCCTATCCCCTTATCTCCTTAGGATCCGAATTTGGTAAGTGTTTTCTCATAATGGAATTGAAATATTATGGTGTTCCCAGGAATAATCAGTTTTCTTCTTCTTTATATCACTTCATCTTTATTTGAGTAGTGGGGAGGGGTGCTGGGCAGTGGGGAGGGGGGGTGGGCAGTGGGGAGGGGGGGTGCTGGGCAGTGGGGGGGGGGGGTGCTGGGAAGTGGGGAGGGGGGGGGGGGGTGGGCAGTGGGGAGGGGGGGGGGTGCTGGGGAGGGGGTGGGGTGCTGGGCAGTGGGGAGGGGTGCTGGGCAGTGGGGAGGGGGGGGTGCTGGGAAGTGGGGAGGGGGGGGTGCTGGTGCTGGGGAGGGGGGGGGGGTGCTGGGCAGTGGGGAGGGGTGCTGGGCAGTGGGGAGGGGGGGTGCTGGGGAGGGGGGAGGGGTGCTGGGCAGTGGGGAGGGGTGCTGGGCAGTGGGGAGGGGGGGGGGGGGGGCTGGGCAGTGGGGAGGGGGGGGGGGGGGGTGCTGGGCAGTGGGGAGGGGGGGGGTGCTGGTGCTGGGGCGGGGGGGGGGGGGGGTGCTGGGCAGTGGGGAGGGGTGCTGGGCAGTGGGGAGGGGTGCTGGGTAGTGGGGAGGGTGGGGGGTGGTGGGCAGTGGGGAGGGGTGCTGGGCAGTGGGGAGGGGGGGGGGCTGGGCAGTGGGGAGGGGGGGGGGGTGCTGGGCAGTGGGGAGGGGGGGGGGGGGTGCTGGGCAGTAGGGAGGGGGGGGGGGGCTGGGCAGTGGGGAGGGGGGGGGGCTGGGCAGTGGGGAGGGGTGCTGGGCAGTGGGGAGGGGGGGGGGGCTGGGCAGTGGGGAGGGGGGGGGGGGTGCTGGGCAGTGGGGAGGGGGGGGGGGTGCTGGGCAGCGTGGAGGGGGGGGGCTGGGCAGTGGGGAGGGGGGGGGGGTGCTGGGCAGTGGGGAGGGGGGGTGCTGGGCAGTGGGTAGGGGGGGTGCTGGGCAGTGGGGGGGGGGGGGGTGCTGGGCAGTGGGGAGGGGGGGGGGGGGTTGCTGGGCAGTGGGGAGGGTGGGGTGCTGGGCAGTGGGGAGGGGGGGGGGGTACTATGCAGTGGGGGGGGGGGGGGGGGTTGCTGGGCAGTGGGGAGGGGCTGGCACCACAAGATCCTCCCCAAATGGAAACATAAGTAGTCCCTACTCCCCACAGGACACTTTGGGAGACACATTTTCTCATCCACAGCCACTGGTTGCTCTACTCAAGGAGTAGACAGATTCAAATGACATTAACTAGCAGTATCGCATGTTTATTTGGAAGCTATCCCTATGGTATAGAATTCTACATCACAAAGCTATCACCAAACCCTTCAACAATGATACATTCATAGCACTGTGTGTCAAACTCACCTAAAATTTCATCCTTTGTGTGTCAAATTGACCTTACTTTTTTGGAGGTCATTCTTTCTCTTTATTATGATTTGACTTTAATTTAGTGCATGTCATCATGTTCATCACTTAAGTGGTCAAGTCAATTCACTATGGTTTTTTAGCGCCTTTGATTAGGGGTTCACTACCATCACACTTGTCTTCTCAATTGCACAGAAAATCAAGAAGTCACTAAAGAGTTCTACTCACAATCACACCAATCACTATTCAAGAAGTCAATTACATAGCAAATCAAGAAGTCACTAAATAGATCTGCTCACAATCACACCAATCACCATTCAAGAATGGAACTGGAAGATAAGATTAAGCTGTTCATCTTGGATCAATTTTCTCCCAGCAACGTGGTGTTCTTGCGTCACATTCTTCTCTTCTCTGATGCATGGATCTCTTTTGTGGGGCATTCTCTCTTATCTAGTTCATCGACCTACCTCTTCTAGGGTTTATTGTATAAAGCAGACCCTTGAAAACACTATGGAATGTATATATATTTCATTTGTTCTATCTTATTCTTTCCATATTCACCATCTCTATTTACAGCTGTCCTGCAGTGTTCAAACAGTTTAATTGAACGTTTGGAACAAACTTCCACCGTAGCATCACTTATTAACATTATTGTCTGTCCTAAACAGTGTTGACCTGCTTTGGAAACCATGTAGTCTATAAATGATGGTCTATAGCATTTGTTAGCCGAACTTGAACTGTTAATGAGCATCTCTGTTCGTTTACACACCTATCCACAACTAATGCAAAGTTGGTTGAAATGGCATATATTAAAAACCAAATGTTTTCAATCCTTAAATATAATACGCTACTGCAAAACCTTACTATAAAACAAAAATAACTAAAATTAGTTTGGCTGAATTGAATTTCAGATCATTTATGAAACTTGTCAGCCCAATTTAGAAAAGGGGATAAAAAATGTGCCCATTTAACTGAATTTCTAGAGCACACCCTAGTTCTTCTTCATCATATCAAGGTCACGCTGCCACAAATTTTTGCTAGATGTTTTCATTTCCATGGCTTTTATTGATGTTTTAATGCATTATAATTTATGCTGTGCAGCTTGCAAGTTTCTTTTATTATGAAATTCCTGTCTCCAAATCACTATTCTTGTTGAACATCTTTAATGCATTATCCATTATTCCCATTGTGCTGGTAGTATCTGTATTGCTTCATTTTTTCCCTACGGTTTCAAGCTATAGCCATATAATGTTTTCAATGCCTATAATTAGACTTATTTTTAACTTGCACATTGTTCCATGTAGGATGATCAGAAATTTGTTAAGCGGAAAACAGAACTTGGCGGAACTTTCTCAATTGCAAGCTGCATACTTTTTGTTCTTATATTTTGTTCTTATATTTTGTTCTTATATTTTGTTCTTATATTTTGTCTTCAGGTAGAATTGCAGAGCCTGCTGCCAGGCCTGCGTTGATGCGGGGGACATTGCAAATACCCACGGTTCATTTGAACCGTGGAAATATTCTGGCGCTGGAAACATGTGTACCCACGGTTATAAAACCGTGGGAATACATATATACCCACGGTTCAAGTGAACCGTGGGTATATTCTGGAGCTGCAAAAAACTATACCCACGGGTTTATAACCGTGGGTATACATATATACCAGAGCTGCAAAAAACTATACCCACGGTTATAAAAACGTGGGTATACATATATACCTACGGTTCAGTGAACCGTGGGTAATATAAAAATTTCTGGGTCTATACCCATGGTTTTTTAAAAACCGTGGGTATAGGGCTATTGCGACGGCATTCCAGCCAGCGGTTGGCGAAACCGTGGGTATACCCTATACCCACGGTTTCAAGGGCTATACCCACGGTTTGAAACCGTGGGTATAGGTGCAATTTCCAGTAGTGCATGATTCATTTTTCATAATCTATTATAGATTTGGTTATAAATTTATAAATAATATTTAAAAATTATATTTATAACATTATTATTATTTTGAAAATGAGATAATAGTGATCCATATGACCAGAGTAATCTTACACAATCAATTTATTTCTTATAAGCATAATGTTCTCAAAAAGTCTGATGTGAACTTAATCAATTAAGTAATTAAGTATAACATGAATATAAGTGTAATTAAAGAATAATAAATTCTAAAAAATTTATTAATAAAATAAATAATTAATATAATAATAGTATTTTGGAAGTTAAATAATGTACATGACAATTTAGACTCAAGGTAAGAGACACTTTACTTAAATCCTAATTTCAAATAATATTTATTTTCTATATCTTTTTATTTAATGTATATATTAATAAAATTATATAGTATATATAAATATATTAAAAATAAATAAATTATTAAGTAAATTTTATTTATCCTTTAACTTTATTTCAATTTTTTTCAAATGGAATCTTTTTACATATTCTATACAAAATTTTTATACTTTCTTAAAAAAATGAAAAAGAATGTTTTATTTTAGCATATATGATTCCAATGGATTTTACCACCTCCATAAAAGTTATTTTATCCTTGGATTCCATTACAATATTTCTTTTTTTTATGCCTAGAGAAGTCATTCTTCCCTTTTTTGGGTATTTTAATTTTAGAAATTCAGTTTTAATGGAAACAAATAATCAATATTTGGAAATTCTTTTATTTATGGGTTAAAAAGAATATTTTTATGATTTTGATGATGGAAATGAAATAATTTATGTGTTTCATGTATGTTGTAGTCCCTATACATTTTTTATTATGATTGGTGATCCTGATATATCTCTATAATGAATTGAGTAATGATTATGTTCATTGGAGATTTGTCCTAGATTTAAATGAGCGGGTTATTCCATTTATAAGTGATATTTTAAGAGTTGTATGAAGTTGATATAAAAATTTACCTATATTAATTTTCTATTGTTGATAATGAGTTTTCATGGTTTTTTGATTTTATACAGTAATATAATTATCTTTTATTTAAATTAATTATTATTCCCTTTAAGGGTAAACAAGTTTGTTTTTAGAAAATATTTTTTGTGGGTTCTCATGTCTTTTAAGAAATCATCAGGAATATTATTTTTCCTTAATGTTTTTATTATAACCCGTTTTATGAAAAATTTTGGGTGGTAAATATGATTTAATGTTTAAGTAAATGATTATTTGATATGAATCCTTATCATGTTAAAAGAAAAATATCTTATATGATTTCATGGTTTTGAAATGGACTAATAAAAATATTTATTTTTTATATGTACCTTAATGAGATTTTTTATACTCATAACAGGTTTTCAAATGTCTCACATAGGTTATAAGGATGATTAAAAATAATGATGAATTCATGTTAGTAATCATGAATATTTATCATGAAAATAAAATGTATATAGTTTTAAAAGTATTATATTGTAGAAAATTTAAAATTGATTGAAGTGTATTATTTTTAATGCACGAGTTTGTTATATAAGATTTATGTCCTAAATATCTAAAACTATAAACCTAAAAATTTCCATGGGAATGAATGAAAATGAATTATTGATTTAAAACTCAATATTATGTAATTATTTAAGGCCGAGCCCTTATAGATGGTATTAGAGAAGGGTTTATATAATTTTAGAGGTTAGTATAATGGAAACAAGTACCCATAATATATTCTTATTTTTGTATATTATGAATATAATTTGAATATTACTAAGTATATTTATAAAAACATTGTCTTTTAAGAATGGTTTTTCCCTAAGGAAATAAAGTATTTGATATATGAAGAAAGTATGAGAAAAATATCCTTCAAAATTAGAAACCTATAGTGGTTGGAATTGAAATAGAGTTGGTTTTTGATATGATGTATATATTGACAAATGATAAAAATAATGGTGGTATCCATGTGAAATAGAAACCTCATTTACTAAAAATTAACACATCCATTATAGATAATTTCATAAAACATCACCCTAAAACATTTAGTGGATAATATAAAACATTAATAGCTAAAGAACGGGTTAATTCCATGGAGATGATATTTGAATTCATGAATTTTTTAGAACATCAAAAGGTATATATGTCTACGAACTATTTTGAATTATATTATAATTAGTAGTGGTAAATGGTTAAAAAAATATAGAAATAAAATATAGTGATTCCTTAGAATGGGATTAATTTAAGAATGTTTTCCTAGATAAGTATTTTCATAATCCAATTAGATTTAGAATAAAAAATATATTGGAATTAATGAAAATGGTTGAATATTTAGTGGGAGTGTATGAATAAAACATCCCCCATTTATCAAGGTTTACAAAAAATTGTATCTCGTATATTGATAGTAAAATTAATTGGTTTTACACGGGATTAAAGCCAATATATAGAAGGAAATTTACCTCCCATGAATTTAAATTTTATGAGAACCTTTTTTTGATGTTTTGGGAATGTTGAAATGAAGTTTGTGGGTAACCCTGTATTCCATAAAAAAAAATTGAAAAACTGTCCCTGATGGAAGACGATAGGGAAGCATCCCTAAGAGAAATTCTAAGGTAATAAAATCATGTTTCCATGTTTCCTTTATACTATACTATTATACTGTACATAATTTTTCATGATTGTGATTATCATTTATGATGTATCATTTTTATGTGTCTTAACTCACAAGTTTTTCTTTTACCCTATTCGTTTATTTGTTTATCCCCTTACTAGGATTTATAGATCATGCATTTATTATGTATATTCCTATTTTTCCCTATGAAGTTTTATGAGAAATGTGGAAATTTATGATCATGTTAATAATGTTTTCAAAGAATTTATTATATCCTTATTTTAGGATGTTTTGTTATGTACTTAATCTATAGAGGAAAATATGACTCTCTATCTTCTGGGTTTTATTAAGTTAAAATTTATGAAATATATCATGAATTAATGTGTATTAATGTAAAGGGTTTTGATATTGAAAACCTATATGCCAAAAAAATAAATTTCTTAATCCATATATGAATCTATAAAATTTCAATGTTATCAAATATTAAAATATATATCTAAAATAAAATTCAGTGTAATAAGGAATATTCTAGAAAAATTTACATCCCTTACTAGATTTATAGTACTTGACTATAGTGTGTATGAAAACTCTATAATGTTTATCCTTTCACACACTTAATAAAATTTGTTAAGAGAAAATCATGGGTTCACATTGTTTAATGACCATCTATGAATAATCGATAGTGTTATAGAATTTATTATTCCTTATCAATACACATTAAATAATAGATAAATTCATAAAAATTATGGTAAAAAATTTTCAATGACTTTACACTAAAATTATTACATAAAATAATCATTTCATACATAAATAATAAATTCACAACTCATAATTATCTTCCTCAATTCTTGAAACAAAACATATTACTATTTATCCATACGTCCGTTATGGAATTATTTTTACTTCAATAGAAAAAACAACATTTAATTACACTAAACATTTTTAAACTCCAAAAAAATAATTTTCAAAAATATTTTCAGTCCTTTCAAAGGATTCCTGAGTATTTAAAAAAAAACCATTTATAAATTCATACATGTATTTTTTTAACAGTATATCCCTTTGGTTTTGTTGATAACTCACCACATAAAAAAATTACTTAAATCCAAAAAAAATACACTAACATCTCAATTTTCTTTGGTATAATCATCAAGAATAATCTCTATATTTAATTTAATGAATAAAAAATCATCATCACTAAGCCCACAAGAGTTATTCTCATCATGAGAAACCAAAGTTAAATTATATTTTTATCAATGATCCACTTCACTTACCTATTTATATAAACCACTTATAATTAAAATTATCAACTCCATATTCACATTATTTTATCACTTATAGAATATTTAAGTCTATTTTATATTATATATCATATTGAAAATTTGATCTTCAACTTTAAAGTAACCCTTTGAGAGTAAACAGTTGAGCATTTTCCACCATTATATTCCTGAGAAACCACATAACAATGACTCCACGAAAAATTTGGGTATTTAATCACCTATTCCAATGAACCCAAATATCAATTCATCAAGGTTGTTATAATGAATAAATAACTCAATCAATTGATGAATCAAACCAATATACCTTTTCATTAACCACATATTTATTATCAAAAACGTTGTTTCAATTTTATATTAGAAATAAAAAATTTCTATTTTTTGGAAATTATATAAACATTTAGAGAAGTGGGGTTCCTTTTTTAAAAAATAATAAGTGAATAAATATGATTGAAATCTAAGATCCAAAAAATGATTCTAAAAACCTAAATTAGATAATTACATTATCTGGGCATCTGAAACTTTATGTTGATTATACACATGCACTAATTTCACCAACTCTTATTCAAATTTATCCTTGATAAATTGATACTTGATCTCAATGTGATAATACTAAAATGATATATTTTATTTTAATAGGATTTATATCACTTGATCTATACATTGTAATTAAAATAGGGGAATTTATCTTAATAATTTTTTTTTCATGTTGTTTTCTCATCCACAAGAGTTATGTAAAATATTGGGTTGTGATAACATATCCATCATCTATAATGATCAATGAAATGAAATATTGTTTCTCTACCATACAAGAAATAGGAAAATCTCTAGTATTGAATGAATTACCTAATGTGGAATAACTATCATTCAAAAAACCATCCTAGTCAATATTAATAAATCCCAAAAAACTCTTATGGAATTGTTCAATTATAAAAAACCAATAATATACCATGTATTAAATATATTAAAGTGTTATTTTTATTAAAATTATGTTTCTTTCATTGGGATAAGTTTGGTATCTTTATTATAGACATGTGGAAAAATTTCAAAAACCCCTCCCTCTTAAGGTACCCTTTTGGAACTAAAATGATTGAAGAGGGATGATGATACCCAAATCTCACCTCTAATAGACCGTGGTATGGTGTATAATGAAATGACCTAATAGGATTTGTGTGATCACTAATATGAAGAGGGGGTGAATCATTGATCTTTTTTTATTATAATTTCTTTATTATGAAACAATTATAAACTCATTTTAAAGAGTAATTACTTTGTTGAAAAAAATCACACAAGAAAATTCCACAGGATCATAGGAATTTACAAGATTCACTACTTAGTAAGAGTATCTAGTCCTTGGTATGGTTTGGATATAATTTTATACCACAAAATCCACTAGAAAAATATCTTTTATGTGGTTAAAGATATAATGAAATATCATTACACTTGTGTTTCAATATTATCCAAAACTATAATGCATGTGATTTCTAGAAGATAATATGTAATAATTATTTTGTAAAAACATTTATAAACAATTACCAAAAAATATAATTTTTTTTTCACTATGATAATTTTACTTTTAAATTTTTATATTCTTAAAAAAATATTCTTATAAAATTTCATTCACTATAGCTGGAAAAAAGTTCATCCATTCGTTAATTATTCATATTATTTCTCTGTCTAATTTTTCAATTCCAAAAAGTATTTTTGATTCCTTATGATAATTGACATAACTTCGATAGATTTTTTAGATTCCACAATATTTAATAGTTTTTACGGTAAGATTTGTTTATTGACCCTGATTACAACTTCTCTATTTGATACCAATCATCATATTCTTATTCTCCTTCAACAAAAATATATTTTTTTGGAAACTTATTGCTCAAAATTCTGGATTCTATAAGTACTACCATTATTTATATTTGAAACTAATTCTATAGTGTTTTAGGGTTCCCACACATGATTTTACACCCTTTATACTTGTACTTGTATTTTATTTCTATATGATTACGAATGAGAATATACTGTTTAAAAATTGTGTTTCCCACTTAATGAAAACATTAAATCAAAATCTTCTACTCAGTATAATTTTCTTGGATGATTCTAAAGGAGTATATACTATTCATGGAGCTTCTTAGAAATTAAAACATCCAAATACTTCAGTTAACTTCCTTGAAACACAAAGATAATAACATATTATTCTTCCATGATATTTAGAAATTTGAACAATCAACACAACATCATTACATTTAATGTCCTTATGAAAACCTCATAATGAACTTTAAACCAAAAAAAATTATACCAATAAATTTTTTCTAGTAAAAATTTGTAACAAAATACCAATATTAAGATAATTGATCTTATAATCTTTTATTTCATTATATGAATACATCAAAAACATCCACTAAACAATTCCTCCATCCAATGACATACATCAAAAATCTTTTTTTTCATTTCCTTCGTTTTCCAACCTATGTTCAATGATCATTATACTATAAATTTCACCTAATCACTTAGTACCAACTTCAACATCAAAAAATTGTACATGTTTATCTGATGGAATTTATCCAATGAATTTTTATAATTTAACTTCACAAAATTTATAATTCATCAGATTTTGATTTCATCGAATTATATTCATCAACATCCTTCATTTACAATTCAAGACCTTTCCACTATTTCCAAATTATAAAAAATATTCATCAAATTTTTTTACTTCTATAACATCTAAACTTAAAATATAAAATTCATAAAAAATAATATTTTATTTTATGAATTATTACAATAACCCTTTCATAATAAAATCACAATCCCGTTTCAACCGAGAATTTGTCCTCTGAAATTTCATATATATATATCCATAGTGTAAACTTTATACACTATAAAAAATATATCCCACTTTATAATGAATTATTGAATCATGAGTTTAAATAACCTGACCCTATAAGACTCGATTCGATGGTTAATTTATTACATTAGCATATATTCAAGATTGATGTCCTAGAGGACTAAATAGTTTAGCAGGTTTGGAAAACTAGATTAAATACATGATACCCATTTTACATTGGGAATAAAAAATAAAAAATAATAATTTACTAAAATTAACAAGATGAATCCTTTAAAACTCATTAAATGATATATTCTTCATAACCTATGGAAATGAAACAAAATAATGGTGAACTCAAATGATCACTAAGTGTTAAATACACCGGAAAATTAATGGATCAATTATAATAATTAACAAGGAAATGTAAATAACTAATAACATATTCCATTAATAAATAAAATTGAGAATAATATAGAAGTAATAAAATATGACCAAATATTTATATATAAATAATCACATGAGCTTGGACCTTGACCATGGATATTCTAATTAATCAAATAATCACATGGAATTTCAATAACTAAATTCATAATGATGGAATACATAAAGATAGATACCTAAAACATATCATTGATGATTTAGTCCAGTAATATTATACTACAAATTCTTCACCACAAGATTCTAATACCATTAATGGTTCATGACAATAATCTAATAGATGGGTAAGGCCTCAGTAGTAACAGGATCAAATTTGTCTCAAAAAACATTGTCATTCATCGAGGGGATATCTATAACTGGGACCACTCATGTCTGTCAATGAAAAGAATTCCTAGTATATTGAATAATTAATTTAATTCATAAACAATGTCTTTTAACATTAAATATACATATTGAGTAAAATATATAGATTTCGTTTTATTTCCCCACTAATTCAAATAACTTTCTATGTTAGCATTGTATGTAAAAATGATATAGAGTTTATCAAATAATCAAATGAATAAATAATTTTTATCTACATTAAACACACATAAAATATGTGGAAATAAAACATAATATAATGAAAATTAATTTGACACATAATCTTAACATGACATAATCAATGAAGTAGATGTTTAACCCAATAATTGGAAATTGAGTTAAGAAATCACTTACCACTTTGTAATCATCCAAATAATATTCACCCTAAAAGTAATAATTATCAAATAAAACATTTAATACAATTAATATAATTAGATTCATGATATAAAAAATAAAATGGCATTATAAACATTACAAAAGATAAATTATGGTGTGAATAAGGCATATATCTCACAGATGTAAAAATCGAGACCAGAATCCCTCACCTAGTTCTTTCTATTAGTTGAATGTGATGTAAAATATTATAAAATAGTTTAAATACTATTTTTAATTTATAACAAATACATATTATTATTTATTATATCATATATTACTCTCATAAATAACCTTATCACTCATTTTCTAATAATATTTCATTATTAACCTTGTTTTGGGAGTTAACTGCTGCATTTTCCCATGCATGTATTGTAGAGACCCGAAGCTTGACATTCATGGACATTACATTACTTTTGCGGAATACTTAGTACATAACAAAAACACACACACAAGGATCGTAATAGTTTAGTGTCTTTGGAAACTCGGAATATAATCTTCTAATCGTGGTGAAAGATCTTCAACATCTCCCATAAAGATCTTCCTTTTTTTATACCTAAAACCTTTCTTTATATCCTGGGGAAAAGAAAACATAAAAGGGTGAGCTCAAATGCTCAGTAAGGGTAAACAAAAGATATATTAATCACATCATATTCATAAGAACATAACATTTTGGAAATCTTAATCCTGCAAAAGAGATCATAATATCATAACATGGGATAAATCATAGTAGTGAAATGGAATCCCAATAATCATAACATAAAACATGAATCTTTGTGGCATACACACATAATCATAGAGAATCATTTCTTATTAGTCATGACTCATTGCCAAGACTATCTTAGTGGACAAAGTCCATTTCTGAACCGAGTTCACTCCTCGTTTCAGTCCTGTTTCACTGAACCGGTATAACCTACCGTTCCAGCCATGTTTATTTCATGAGATATAAAATCTTTACCCAATGCATTGGAGGGAGATATAGGTCCCACCCTCTCATAATGAAATCATTCTTTCGTGTGCCACAAAATCATAAATAATACATCATAGCATATCCCATGTAATAAAATGGGATTCTTAAACATCATGAAATCATAACATAATCCATAAACAATTGATATCATTTCATTATAAGAAAACTAAAACCATTTAAATCATAGAGAAATTTTAATTGAAACATACACATATGAAATAATGTCATCTTAGATGGAAAATAGTTTTGACAAAACACTTGAAATGAATTCTTGAGGAAAATATCCTTTCTTCTTTAAAATCATTTTCTTTTAACAAAATTCCATGCAATTTTAAAAGATAAGGGTTTTCTTGAAAATAATCATGCAATCTTGTAGAGGAAGCTTCTTGAAAATGAGGCGTTATGAAACCGTAAAAATCCATTCATGCCGTATAAGTTAAAAAAACATTCTTCTCGTACATTTTCCAGAAAGGTAAAAAAAGTACCTCGTAACGTAAACAAAAGAAAGATTCCTTACATACCATGTAGTAAAATTAAAAAATGGGTAAAAATGAATTTAAACATACATGAAAATAATTTTATAAAGCATGGAAATGGATGATAGAAATAACCACAGTAAATACGTACGAATAAGCAATCTCGAATAAAAATGAGATTTGCAAAATTATCCCTTACCTTAGGTCCGATTTGCTTCGTAAGTGTCCAAAACTCTTGTATAATGATTTAAATAATTTCATTGACTTATTCCAGAATCATACTTATTTTTATGATATCATATATGGTCATATTCTTAGCTTCTTATTATTAATATTTCATTACTACATGTTATTCGGGTGTTTATTACTTTTTGTTCTTATGCGTGTTTTGTCGAATAAATTATTATTCTTCTCTTTAGGTTATAGATAACTCATTTACAGAATGGTATTAGTGTAATATATATCATATTCATTCATTTAATTCATTTATATAATCATTATGAAATGAAGATCATGTAGAACGAGTCACATCACATCGAGGAGACCGTATTCCGTACGTACGCACGAGTGATGATATCATTCCTATGATCGTGGAATTGTATTGGAGTGTATGTATACTATTTCAGAATCAATATCACATTATAATAGTCATATATAGTCATTATTTACACCATTATACCCATCCAAGTATGGTGGTGGTGGAAAATAGATTTCACCACGGTGTGGAGACGGTATTCCGTACGTACGCACGCGCGGTGATTCCTTTTTCCGTAGGATGGATAAATGGTGAAATAGGGTTGTTTCATACATATAATAAAATATCAGTATATGAGTGATACTGATGTTATTACTTCATAATGAAACAACTAAAGAAGAAGAAGTGGAAGATGAAATAAAGATGAAAGAATCGGTAACGGACATTACCTCTTCTTTGAAGTGCTTCTTTGAGACCTCCTTTTAGGGCACTAAAATAGGTCTTTGAAGATGACCAGAACCTCTAGGATGTTTCTAGGGAAGTGGAGAGGAGAAATTTGTAGGGGTTGGCCGAGCTTGAAGGCTCAATGTGGTGTGAGAAAGAGGGGGAGGAGGTGCCCTTTTATAAGGGAGGAGAGGGGCACCTTTGGAATAACAAAAAATATTATTTTATTATAAAGTACAATTCGGTTTTTAATAGCTCCAAATTGATATATTTCGAAGATAAGGTGGGTAGGGGTCTAAATACTCTTATAAAATAGAATTTAGACAAGTTTAGGTTCCTATTTTAACCTTATCATTTAGATTTAACATTAAGTTAATTTTTTTTACTTTTACCGTGTCTTCTTGTGTTCTTACACTATAAGGTTAATAAACTTACTATAACAAGCCAAACGAACCCCATGTTGTTTATTATTAATATATATAACTTTATCTAAGTCATGTTTCCAAACCTTAGATTTTTAGGAATAAAATAACAATTAATAATATAATATTTGTTTTAAAAACTATTTTATGTCAATTTTGACACTATTTAGTAATTGATTTTGGTGAAAATCATAACAGAATGATTAGTTCGAAAAAGGTTAATTAAATCAGTACTAACATGTCATATTAACCTATAAAATTAGTTTAATTCATAAAAAGTCTCAAATTAAATTTATTTGGGTATTTATAACATCAATTATGTCAATATTTCATTAATAAGATAATTACTGAATCATCATTATGTCATAAATAAATTAAAATATTTAATGTCTAAAAATTAAAAATAAAATACCATTATGTAGGAAATCTTTTTAGATTTCTAATTAATATTTATAGTCGAATTTATCTTATGTATAACCCTATATTAAAAATGTTTTAGTAAATAAACTTTGATTTTAACTTTTTTAACTCTTCTTTGAATTAAATAATAATAAATGTCCTAATCTAATCCAAGTGGGCCTAAATGGTCATATTTTATTCCTAATGTTGTTTCTGGTCGAATTACACTTATCCAATAGAATTAGGACATATGTTAGGGTAATAATAATATCATTTTTACCCTTAATTACCCTATTTACTTTTAACCGTGGTAAAAAAAGTAAAAAGTTACTATTCACCAAAAATTATTTTCATCTCATTGAACCACATTTTACTTTCTGACATCAACCGTGTCTCTCGGATTTTTGAAATTCCACTCACAGAAGCGGTAAAATTATGTTTTATGAAAAATTCATTTTTTTTACTACCACTTAGTGGTTTCACTATTCATCAAAAAATGAAAGTTTCCACAAAAATACCAAAAATTAGGCCTAAGCTATATTTGATATTATGAACTCAAAAATGATGTCTATTTTACCAAATTCAAAACATATCAATTGCATTAATTAATTTAAAAATTAATTCCCGTCGTCAACACAAATAGCGTGTTCTTAAGAGATAATAACTATCAAAAGATTGACACTTGTTTATGTCCGGTGTAAATGTGAAATTACATCCAATGACCAACATTGTATTAAATTGTAAAAATATATTCTAAATATACTTTAAAACCACTAAAATTAATAATTTATCACTATTAATTATTTTTATTAAAAAAGTTGTTTTTAATTAAAATTTAGTAATTTTCACTATTCATCAAAATATGAAAGTTATCCGAAAAGTACCAAAATTTCACCCTAAGCTAATTTCGATATTCTGAATCCAAAAAATGAAGTCCATTTTGAAAAATAAAATTTACAAAATTTCAAAAAGTGGTTATTACTATTCATAACGGATAGTTTTAATAATATTTTAATAGCATATCGTTGTTTAGTGAAACTCGGTATTGCGTACTACACACGCTATCGAGGAAGGTCGCGATTGCATTTAATGCAAGGCAAGTCAAGGATGCGTGTTGTGCAAGCCCCTTTTGGTGTAGAGTACAACACAAGACATTAATGAAATTAAAAAGAATATTTTTCATAAAATCTCGGGGTGTTACATTCTACCCCCTTAAAATGAATTTCGCCCTAGAAATTCGTCGGGGTTATAAATGGTTTACTATTCGAATGTTTCTTTGATAGAAACCCACATCGTAAAAAGGAATACCAAAACCAATCTTTAAAAACAAAAGTATGAAACATAATGGTTACCCAAATAAACTAATCACTGGGATTCCACATAGGTGAAAATATGGATATGGAAGAGAAATCTAACCATCATGTTCTGATGGAGAGTGGTAGAGAACATGGCTATGGAAAAGCCAGCAATCACAAAGCAATAAATTTGTGACGATCTAAGGTACCATCTGATTTATCAGATATTAGAGCACTAGGACAACATTTTTGGTTTTCAAGATCGTTTCCCTAAAGATGATGAAATTGGAATTAGAAGAAATACTTTCATGATTTCGGTATAGTCTCACCGTTGGTCGTTCTTTGGACAATTTCCACTTCATCTCTTAAATAAATGAAGTTGAATTTGTCATTCATGATGTGTTAGCAGATCATGTGATATAATGATGGGTCATTCTATCTCTTTCAAACAAAAGGTTAGGAAAAGTTATAAGTCCATCTTATGGTTAGATTAATCGTATATGGTTCCATAAATGAACTTATACTTCATATATCATACCGCTTAATAAAATAAAACTAGTTTCTACTAACTAGGGACTTTCTTGTAGGCCAGTGGTAGGCGATAAAGGCCAATCACATTTCGGTTGTGGGTTCGATTCCCACAGCCTTGTCCGACGCGATGGGCTGTCGCCCATCCTGCAGGTTGTCCTTTTTCTAAAACTATATTACTATAACATCCCATCAATAATATCGAAAAAAAATTCTATCCTTAAACAATGCTAACTTATGTCCAACATAATCCATTCCAATCTTTAGGCTTATCCATAATACTGCAGTCCACTCTCATAATATAGTGAAAATGATTACCCGATATTTAATACCATCATTGATCCCCATATATCATAAGATATGTCTGGTTGGTCAAATTACAAACATGTGAATACCTTAATCATGTATTCTCTGGAAGAATGAATACCCATTGAACCTTAGTGAAAACATGAATGAAGTCAAAAGTTAACTCTTTCCACATACCAAAATCCAAACATTCTATATACTCAAACCATGATATAACCTTCTCCTTATATCAGTCATGAGCTCATGAATATGGTCAAACATTTCATTTTCTCGTTTTCCTTTCATTATGCTCATATCATCTTTTTTTCCAAAAATATATCAATCACATTCCATGGTCACCGGTACCATTGAAAGCCACAATATACCAATACATAAATATTCCAATATTCCACGATACTATATACAACATTATTTTGGAATCCCATTACATAAAAACTTAATCATTCCACCACATTGTTGTCATATTCAACATCGCCAATAGTGATCGCATGTGACTTCCCTTTGTCCTTTTCCTTAAGTGGTTGCTCATGTCGATCATCACTAACCCATGGATTAGGGCATTTATTAGCATAATGCCCTATTTCCTTGCACTTGAAGCATTGAAGTGTAGTAGGTTCATTCTATGTATCCCATCCTTTGTTTGCATCAGTAGACATCTTCTTCCTATCATTTCAGCATTCAAATGCCCGATGACCTTACTTTCCACATTTGAAACATTTACTTGTCCCTTTAAGACAATCTCCACCATGCTTCTTTCCACACTTTGAGCATAGGGAAACATTCATCTTCTTTTCACCATTATTATGAGATTTCTCCTTGAACTCCATCTTTCGTTTCTTGTCGAAACTATGAGATGGATAAGTAAAACCAACTTCCATTTTTACCTTGATAGCACAATTCAAAATTTCTTCATAGCTACTGAAGTCTCTTATAGATAATTCCCTTCGAAGATATGGTTTTAAGCCACTGAAGAATCGATCAACTTTACTTTTAGGTTGGATGATAAATCCAGATGCATACCTGGCAAGCCTTGTAAAATTCGATTCGTATATACCAAAAAATTCATCATCCTTTTGCTTTAGTTCAAGAAACTCCTTCTCCATCTTTGTTCGATGAATAGGAGGGAAGTACTTATTGAAAAATAAGTTCTTGAACTCGTCCCATTACATGTACTCAATTTCATCCCTTTGCCTCGTATTCTTAATAAGATTCCACCATTGATCAGCATCACCTTCCAAACGATACACTGATAAGATGAATATATCATGCTTAGAACATTGAAGAACTGAAAATATCTTATTAGTAGTACTGATTCATTATTCAGTAACAAGTGGATCAGAAGACCCACTTAAAGAAGGTGGGCGTTGCCTCATGAGGGACTCAATAGAATATTGTTCCCTTCTCTGCTCATTTGGAAGTCCAGAATGATTCATAGCTTGTGTAAGTATAGCAATAAGATTTTGCACTCCATCTCCCATAACATTTGTTTGTTCAGGAGGACAATCATTGCATTGTCCATTAGATTGATCAACACGGTTCCTTCGGGTTCCAGCCATCATCTAAAACCCAAAAAGAATAGTGTGAGAGGTAAAAATCACGCTAGGGAAAACAATATAATAAAGGGGGAGTACCTTCAATATCTAACATCTTAGGTTAAATTATAAGATCGTTACCGTATATCTAGGACTATATCCTATACGTATACTTATCCTTAGGGACTTCCCTAGACATACCTTAGAAATATCTCTAGGGATCTCACTAACATTTTCGCATCCTAGTTTCCCAAGGTTGACTAAACCTTTCCTCTGATACCAACTGTAGAGACCCGAAGCTTGACGTACATGGACATTACATTACTTTTTCGGAATACTTATTACATAACAAAAACACACACACAAGGATCGTAATAGTTTAGTGTCTTTGGAAACTCGGAATATAATCTTCTAATCGTGGTGAAAGATCTTCAACATCTCCCATAAAGATCTTCCTTTTTTTACCTAAAACCTTTCTTTATATCCTGGGGAAAGGAAAACATAAAAGGGTGAGCTCAAATGCTCAGTAAAGGTAAACAAAAGAAATATTAATCACATCATATTTATAAGAACATAACATTTTGGAAATCTTAATCCTGCAAAAGAGATCATGATATCATAACATGGGATAAATCATAGTAGTGAAATGGAATCCCAATAATCATAACATAAAACATGAAACTTTGTGGCATACACACATAATCATAGAGAATCATTTTTTATTAGTCAAGACTCATTTCCAAGACTATCTTAGTGGACAAAGTCCATTTCTGAACCGAGTTCACTCCTCGTTTCAGTCCTGTTTCACTGAACCGGTATAACCTACCGTTCCAGCCATGTATATCTCATGAGATATAAAATATTTACCCAATGCATTGGGGGGAGATATAGGTCCCACCCATCTCATAATGAAATAATTCTTTCGTGTGCCACAAAATCATAAATAATACATCCTAGCATAACCCATGTAATAAAATGGGATTCTTAAACATCATGAAATCATAACATAATCCATAAACAATTGATATCATTTCATTATAAGAAAACTGAAACCATTTAAATCATAGAGACATTTTACTTGAAACATACACATATGAAATAATGTCATCTTAGATTGAAGATAGTTTTGACAAAACACTTGAAATGAATTCTTGGGGATAATATCCTTTCTTCTTTAAAATCATTTTATTTTAACAAAATTCCATGAAATTTTAAAAGATACGGGTTTTGTTGAAAATAATCATGCAATCTTGTAGAGGAAGATTCTTGAAAATAAGGCATTATGAAACCGTAAAAATCCGTTCACGCTGTATAAGTAAAAAAACCATTCTTCTCGTACTTTTGCCAAAAAAGTCAAAAAAGTACCTCTTAACGTAAACAAAAGAAATATTCCTTACATACCATGTAGTAAAATTCAAAAATGGGTAAAAATATATTTAAACATACATGAAAACACTTTTATAAAACATGTACATGGATGATAGAAATAACCCCAGTAAATACGTATGAATAAGCAATCTCAGATAAAAATGAGATTTGCAAAATTATCCCTTACCTTCGGTCCGATTTGCTTCGTAAGTGTCCGAAACTCCTGTATAATGATTTAAATAATGTCATTGACTTATTACAGAATCATACTTATTGTTATGAAATCATATATGGTCATATTCTTAGCTTCTTATTAATAATATTTCATTACTACTTGTTATTCAGGTGTTTATTACTTTTGGTTCTTATGCGTGTTTTGTCGAATAAATTCTTATTCTTCTCTTTAGGTTATAGATACCTAATTTATATAATGTTATTAGTGTAATATGTATCATATTAATTCATTCAATACATTTATATAATCATTATGAAATGAAGATCATGTAGAACTAGTCGCATCACATCATGGAGACGGTATTCCATACGTACGCACGATTGATGATATCATTCATATGATCGTGGAATTGTATTGGAGTGTATGTATACTATTTAAGAATCAATATCACTTTATAATAGTCATATATAGTCATTATTTACACCATTATACCCATCAAAGTATGGTGGTGGTGGAAAATAGATTTCACCACGGCGTGGAGACGGTATTCCGTACGTACGCAAGCACGATGATTCCTTTTTCCGTAGGATGGATAGATGGTGAAATAGGGTTGTTTCATACTTATAATAACATATAAGTATATGAGTGATACTGATGTTATTACTTCATAATGAAACAACTAAAGAAGAAGAAGTGGAAGAAGAAATAAAGATGAAAGAATCGGTAACGGACATTACCTCTTCTTTGAAGTGCTTATTTGAGACCTCATTTTAGGGAACTAAAATAGGTCTTTGAAGAATACCATAACATCTAGGATCATTCTAGGGAAGTGGAGAGGAGAAATTGGCAGGGGTTGGCCGAGCTTGAAGGCTCAAAGTGGTGTGAGAAAGAGGGGGAGGAGGTGCCCTTTTATAAGGGAGGAGAGGGGCACCTTTGGAATAACTAAAAATATTATTTTATTATAAAGTCCAATTCGGTTTTTAATAGATCATAATTGATATATTTAGAAGATAAGGTGGGTAGGGGTCTAAATCATCTCATACAATAGAATTTAGACAAGTTTAGGTTCCTATGTTAACCTTATCATTTAGATTTAACATTAAGTTAAATAATTTTACTTTTACCGTGTCTTCTTGTGTTCTTACACTATAAGGTTAGTAAACTTACTATAACAAGCCAAACGAACCCCAAGTTGTTTATTATTAATATATATAACCTTATATAAGTCATTTGGAGGAACCTTATATTTTTAGGAATAAAATAACAATTAATAATATAATATTTGTTTTAAAAACTATTTTATGTCAATTTTGACACTATTTAGTAATTTATTTTTGTGAAAATCATAACAGAATGATTAGTTCAAAAAAAGTTAAATAAATCAATACTAACATTTCATATTAACCTATAAAATTAGTGTAATTCATAAAAAGTCTCAAATTACATTTATTTGGGTATTTATAACATCAATTATGTCAATATTTCATTAATAAGATAATTACTGATTCATCATTGTGTCATAAATAAATTAAATTATTTAATGTCTAAAAATTAAAAATAAAATAACATTATGTAGAATTTTTTTAGCTTTCTAATGAATATTTATAGTCAAATTTATCTTATGTATAACCTTATATTAAAAATGTTTTAGTAAATAAACTTTGATTTTAACTTTTTTAACTCTTCTTTGAATTAAATAATAATAAATGTCCTAATCTAATCCAAGTGGGCCTAAATGGTCATATTTTATTCCTAAGGATGTTTTTGGTCGAATTACATTTATCCAATAGAATTAGGACATGTGTTAGTGAAATAATAATATCATTTTTACCCTTAATTACCCTATTTACTTTTAACCGTGGTAAAAAAAGTAAAAAGTTACTATTCACCAAAAATTATTTTCATCTCATTGAACCACAATTTACTTACTAACATCAACCGTGTCTCTAGGATTTTTGAAATTCCACTCATAGAAGTGGTAAAATTATGTTTTATGAAAAATTCATTTTTTTACTACACTTAGTGGTTTCACTATTCATCAAAAAATGAAAGTTTCCACAAAAATACCAAAAATTAGGCCTAAGATATATTTGATATTATGAACTCAAAAATGATGTATATTTTACCAAATTCAAAACATATCTGTTGCATTAATTAATTTAAAAATTAATTCCTGTCGTCAACACAAATAGCGTGTTCTTAAAAGATAATAACTATCAAAAGATTGACACTTGTTTATGTCTGGTTTAAATGTGAAATTACATCCAATGACCAACATTGTATTCAATTGTAAAAATATATTCTAAATATACTTTAAAACCACTAAAATTAATAATTTATCACTATTAATTATTTTGATTAAAAAATTTGTTTTTAATTAAAATTTTGTAATTTTCACTATTCATCAGAATATGAAAGTTATTCGAAAAGTACCAAAATTTCACCCTAAGCTAATTTCGATATTCTGAATCCAAAAAATGAAGTCCATTTTGAATAATAAAATTTAAAAAATTTCAAAAAGTGGTTATTACTATTCATAACGGCTAGTTTTAATAATATTTTAATAGCATATCGTTGTTTAGTGAAACTCGGTATTGCGTACTACACACGCTATCAAGGAAGGTCGCGATTTCATTTAATGCAAGGTAAGTCGAGGATGCATGTTGTGCAATCTCCTTTTGGTGTAGCGTACAACACAAGACATTAATGAAATTAAAAAGAATATTTTTCATAAAATTTCAGGGTGTTACATGTCTTGTCATGTAAATACCAGTTCTTGTGCATAAGATATAGTAAAATAATCTCTAGAATTAAATTTAGATAAAGATATCATATTTATTTAATAATATACGTTTGTTTTACAATTATTTAATAGGGAACACAAAAAATGAATCACATTGTGTCGTGCAGACAATAGGTCGTGCGTATGTGTAAATGACAATATAATTCCATTAATTGTGAAAGTGTACGGAAGTGAATGGTATATTAATTTTTGAAGAATAATTATAATTTTATAATTAAAAAATATATATATATATATATATATAATTTCCACTATTATTCACATCAAATTAATTTGGTGATGAAAAATAATTACACCACAACATGGGGACGGTAAGCCGTACGTACGCATGCACGGTGATTTCATTTTTCATAAGATGGATAAAATGTGCAATATTGTTGTATCATAATAAAAATAACATATCATAATATAAAATATAATGGATTTATTATCTCATCATGTAAAAAAGACAATAAGAGGAATTTGAATAAGAAACAAACTTGAATGATTCGATAAGGATGATTACGTCTTCTTAGACAGACTTCCATAAGATCTCTTCTTAATGTATTTAAGGATGGTCTTTTTAGAATACCAGGACCAAAAAGACATCTATAAGGATTTTTGGAATATAAATTTTCATTATTTGGTCAATATATAAGGAAAAAATAGTGTAAAGAAATGAATGAAGGATCACCCTTTTATAATTTATGTGAGGGGAACTTTTTGAAACTCTCAAAATATTAAATTAACATAAATAAATTTTCAATTAGAAATGGATCTAAAATAGAAATTTATTATAAGATAATATTGGATAGGGTTTTAATCCCCTCATACAATAGAATTTAGACATGTTTTGGCATCATTTTAGACAACATCCTTTCAATTTACCCCTTGGTTAGTTATTTTTGATCTTAACTGTTGTAACCACCATTTTAATCACAAAGGGTTAATACTGTTACTATAAATGAAAAAATGAATCATAAAGGGAAAATTATGATTTTTATAAAAATAATATATTCAATGGGACAATGATAATATTATGATGAATTTTAAATGATTTAATAAAATATTATTTTTTAAAATTATCATTAATGTCAATTTTGACTCTATTCATTTACTTTGACTTAAAATGCATCAAGACAAAAAGAAAATTCAAATAAAATTATTTCAAAATATTATAGTATTTCATATAGATATATAAAATTCATATCACACATTAAATAAATCAAATTATATCAAAATTAATATTTTAATATAATTTATTTTATTTTTTTAATTAAATAAATACTATATTAGTATTGCCCAAGAATTTAATGCAATAATTTAATTTATAAAAATTGAAAATAAATTTTTTTAATAAATATAATATCATTAATATCAAAATAGAAATTTATATTGATTCATATATTGATTATTTCTGTATGTGATCACATAAATGATATTAAATACAAAAAGTGTGACATTTTGTAACTATCTTTTATTTAAATAATATATAAGTTCTTTTCAAGGAAAACTGACACTAAACAACTAAAATTAGAGACTAAGGTGATAAAGGTAGAATATTATTCATTCAAATATTTGTTTTGAAAAGTTTTGGTCATGGTTATAACCTTATCTTTTGGTTTTATACCTTATTTGACCACTTTAACTCTCATGTTAACAACATGGAATTTTACTCTTTGAGAGTTAACATAGTTACTTTCAAATGAAAAAAGACCCCTAAATGGATAATATGTTAAATTTTTAACATTATCAAAATTATTTTTATTAAATTAATATTATTATAAATTTTATATCATTTAATAAAATATTATTTATTTTAAAGTATTATTAATGTCAATTTTGACACTATTTATTACTTTGACTTTTAAAAATATAAATAAAAAAATACAAATTCAAAAAAAATTATATTAATAAATATTTAAAATTTCAAATTAATCTATCAAATTTATGGATGATATTAATTATCTCCAATAATATTTATTTTATTTTTTTAATATCCTTTATTTGATATTTCCATTAATAAAATAATTACTACAACACTATTGTATAATAATTTAAACATAATTATTAATTACATAAAAATTAAAAATAAATTAATATTATATATTTAAAATTAATATGTATAGTTGAATATATCTTATAAATATAAGTATATATAAAAAATTATATAGTTATAAAAAATTTGAATGTTTCACCTCAAACATTTCTTTAAATAAAATATTATAAATATAATATCATTATCAAAATTATAATAAATGGTCCTATAAATGAACCTTAAATTACTATGGATGAAATGGGATCATTCATTAATATTTGGTCATGTTTTAGAATCATTTTCTAGTCCTTATCATTTAATATTTAACTTAAATTACATAATTTACCCTTTACTATGGTAATAAAAATTACAAGGTTATTATTCATATTGTCCAAAAATAAAAGGGAATTATTTAATAAATATTTAAATTATCAATCCAAATATGTAATCCATTAAAAAAATTAAAAAAATATATGTTGAATAATTTAATTTAAAATTGATCCCGCAAAATGCAACGAATATCAATTTTCTTGAAAAATGTATTTTTAAAGCCAAAAATATAATTATGAAAAAATAAGTTATAAAAATGATTAGAATATTACTAAATATAATTTAATTTACATTAATATAAGATCAACCTCATAAATATATTTTTAATTTAAATAAATTTATAGTTTTATAAAAATTGGCGTTTTTCATTATTAATGGAAATATCAATATTTTTCGAAAATATCAAAAATTCTCCCTGAGATAATTTTTAAATTATAGTTGAAAAAATGGGTTTATTTTTCCAAATATTATTTATAAAAGTTCAAAATTTTGGTTTAAAAATGGCATTCCATTAAAAGGCATTAAAAATGCCTTAAAAAATATAGCTTTTTTATGCATAAAATTGGATTTATTATTTTCTTTTTCCTATAAAATATATTGTATGAAAGTAATAATATTTTATTAAATATATAATATATAATTTAATAATGTTTTTAACAATATTAATTCACACCAATTTAACATTTAAGTAATAATAATAATTCATTGTTCATTTTAGTTTGGTGTTGCATGCAATATAGACTATTAAAGAGATTAACTTTAAAAAGATACATACCATAAAATCTTGGAGTTTTACATTCTCCGCTCCTTAAATAAATTGTATCCTTGCAATTTCAAATTGTAATTCAAAAATCAAGGGTTGATATTTGAAAATCCCTTTTTGGGAAACCCACATTTCAAATATGGTTAATAAAACATCCTTTTAATAATATGGAAAGGGAAATGAGAAGGTCACAAAAAACAGTCTTTTGAAAAGGATAACTTTAGTGAAAAAATAAACATAAAATAAAAATACAATTATCAATATTTTATGGAGAGTGTTATAGAACATTGATTATAAGAAATTAGGTTATCCAGTGAATGTTAATGACCACAGGTCTAGAAATAACGTATGTATAAAAAGGTTAATGATATAATAAGAAATGATATTAGGAAAAAAAATTATTTCAATACCCTTGAGTAAATATAAATTCTTGATACTTTTTAATTTCATAATTATAATCTAATACTTTTATTCTACCTTAAACTATTTCCACTTTAATTTTTATAAAATGTTGCATCATATGGTAAAATAATACATTAATATCTAAAATCATGTAGAAAGAGGAAATTAAACCATTTCATAAATGGTTAAACTTATGATCCTTCCAAAATATAAAGATCAAAAACTTTAGAAGAATAATTAATATTTAAAATGAAAATATCATTAATCAGTTGCAAGGATGTCAATAATTTCTAATTTACTTTATCAATATCAATTATCTCTACCTTAGGATCATATTACGGTCTATCTTTCCCTCAATAATTTGTTTTCAAAGAAGTTCAACTTTCCACCGAATACTTTTTTTATTGGTCATAGATACTATATAATATATACTATCAAGTCTTACAGTACAATCATTATATGTTTCACTATTCTTATCACATTTCTTGGACCCAAATATAGAAGAATACTAATCACTCCCCTTTAGTTGTATTAATAAATTAAGATTAACCTAGATCCCATTTCTTTTTCTGAGGTATATTCCCTTGATTCTAAGGGGATTTATTTGATTAGTTCCCAATATCCTTCTACTGTAAGAATTCCACAATTTAGAATTATTTCTAAACCTTGAACTCATAATCATAATGGATTCTTTCCAAACACTTGACACATACTCATTTTTCCTTTTAAGCATATTCCAAGGTTTTTACATCTATAATTATCATATATATAAAAATCTGCCTTTCCATTATTCCATTTATCCATCATTGTTCCTTATCATCCACTTATTCTCTTCCTTCCTTTATATGTTATAATAACTGTAGAATTATTTATATGTATTGATAGAACATGATATTATATCCTTATATGATGAGAAATATTGGTTGAATAGTTCCCTTTGAATAATTGTCTTATTCCCATTGAAGAAACGATTAATATTTCTCTTGGGATTATGTGCATTAATACAGTTATCATTCATTTTTTATAGGTATTATTTATAAGAAAATTAGTATCTTTTATATTAGATCATAACAATATGAAAAATAATGTTTAATCTAAGAATTAGTGAATCATATAACCTAAATTGAAAAATATGTATAACTAATCTCTAAATCATAAGTTTAGTTTTGTTGGATATATTTCCAAATTATTTCATAGGCTTTCATTCTCTAATGTATGTTTTACTAAATATATTTCCCAAGGTTTTAACAAAACATGCTCGGATAACAACTATATAGACCCCAACCCCAATATCAGAGTTAGTGGTTACTTTGTTACATTGCCACTCATATAATATTCAAATCCCAAAGGACTGAATAGTTTAACAGTTTTGGAAAACATGATTACATAATTGATACCAATTTTATATTTAGAATAAAAAATAAAAAATTATACAAAAAAAATCTAATAAAATGCATCATTGAAAAATAATTCAAATATTTCTCCTTTATAACATGAGGAAATCAAACAAAATAAGGATGAGCTCAAATTCTTAATAAGGGTTAAATACAATGGGAGAGTTAACAAATAAATGATAATAATTAAGATGGAAAATAAAATAACTAAGAACACATGACACTAATTAATAAATTAGATCATAATATGGATAGAATAAAATTTTATCAAATAATTATATATAAATAATAACCTGAGATTGTAACTTGACTATGGATATTCTAACTAATTGAATATTCACATGGAATATCTCTAAATGAGTTCATAATGATGGAATCAATATTGATGGATACCTAAAAAATACCATCAAAGCATCATTACAAGAATCAAATACTATAAATGGATCATGTCAATAATCTAATAATGTTAATGATGTAGAACCCCGGGACACCCTGAGAGAGGATGGGTGAATCAGGGTGTCAAAATTTTCTTTTAAACAGATAGATATTGTTCCCACGTTGGTAGAAACTAGTTTGACTTGTATGATAGATATAAGAATAAATAAAACATTCACATGCAAAGATATGACAAAACAATTTTTACTTGGTTCACCACTAAGGGCTACGTCCAAGGAGCATACGCTGACAGGTTTTCGGTCATACCAAATTCCACTATTCTTCACTCGTTGTGGATTACAATGATTTGGGAACAGTCACTCTGTACTAGGCTCACTACCTTTACAATTTTTCAGGGATAGCCTACTGCGTCCCTCAGGTCACTCCCATTGACTCCCCTGGATCACTGCCCTTGGTGATGTCCCACTCAGTTTATGGATGTGAAGGTCTATTCATCATTGCAAAATAATGCATCCTCTATTGTATATAGATTCTCTGTTGAAGTATAAATTTTTCCCATAGATGAATCTCACTTTTTACTACAAGTATCAGGAAATCTTCCAGCTTTCACACTGCCCCAGAAAGACTGACGTACTTCAACCACATCTGGCACGCTTCTCCAAGTCCGGCGCGCATGTTTCAAGATGGCACGCAAGTCCAGCTCTCCCACTTGCGCGACACACACTTCTTCAACTTCAAACTTGCGTGACTCAATTCCTTTTACTCCCAAATTGATTTTGGCATACAACTATCAACTGTCGCGCTGTTTGAAATTCTGGTGCTCAAGTTTCACCAAACCACCTGCACGACACTTCTTTCCCCAACTCCAAACTTGGGCGACCAACTCCCTTTATCGCCCAAACCACCTTAGATGTGTAGAAAAAAACTGCCACACAACTTCAACTTGCACAACCCCCCACCACTTGCGAGACCACTACACTTACATGATGGGAGCTCTGATTTTCTCTATGTCCGAACTTCGTACTGAATGAGGAGGGGTCGACCTCTATTTATTAGCAATTGGATACCCCGTGTGACAGCACGAAAGCCTTCCCTAGGTGTGCAAGTATTGGCATGCAAGTCACTTGCGTGACCAAACATAACACTTGAGATCCCTTCTACCTTTTCCATATTTTCATGTTCTGATCTTGAAAAACAAAAGGCACACAAGTTTCCTCTCCTTCAAGTCAACAACGCGCAAGTCTCTTTTCTGAAAACCTATTTTCTTTATTTGTCAATTTTCAGTCCCAAAAATTTGTCAAACACACTATAACGGTGCCACATTCAATATTGTTATCTGCTTCTTCTATATGATTACTTTGCTAGCACACATTTTGAACTTCCACTGAGGATTGACAACAAACACAAACCATATTCCAATTCATGCATAGAACGACCATGGTTCAAACAATCTCCACCTTTGGGTTTGTTGGAAATCAGTAAATAAATTCAATAAAGCACCAGTCATAGGCAAACCACATATGCAAGAATCAACTCAACCAACACTCTAAGTCTACGTGATCAATGATTGGTGTAGAAAACAAGAGAGGAAGCTTGAATTGGGTTCCCGTGTTTTGGAATTCTCAATGACACCCAATAAATTCTCTTACAGTGTCACAAAAGTATTACATGTCCAATGCATTCCTTCCCATCCTATCACTGACACAAAATTTTCAATGTGTCACAAATGTATTACATGCCTGAATTTATTCCTTTCTCCCCCATTGACAATAAACCCAAAGACCATTAAATGTTCATTGTTCAGCTCAAACCACACTCCCCCTAGATAGTATCTTCCCCAAAAACCTACATCACATCCACAAACGGATTAAAAAAAATTAACATAACTAGGTAGAGGGGTGTTTTGTAAACTCCTTATACACTGGGAGGTGGCTGAACACCGAGGCTCAACTGATGATTCTCAAACACAGCCTCTGACAGTGGCTTGGTCAGGATATCAGCCACTTTCTCATCAGTTCCCACATGATCCATTCTAATCACTCCTTGCTCATCTTTTTATTTGATAAAGTGATATCTGATTTCAATATGTTTTGTATGAGAATACTGAATAGGGTTCTTCATAAGATCAATTGTGCTCTTGTTATAACATTAAATTACCATTGGTTGCTTCACTTCATCACCAATATCTATTAGTTGTCGCTTCATCCATAGCAGTTGAGTACATGCCTTTGTGGAAGAGATATACTCAGCTTCAGTAGTACTATGAAAAGTACTTTCTTGTTTCTTGCTCAACCAACCAACACATTTATTCCCAATATAGAATGCTGAAACACTGGTTGATTTTCTATCCACTACATCGCCATCCCAGTCAGCATCAGAAAATGATAATAATTCACTATCTCTTCCTACATCCAAGTATAAGCCACAATTGTGAGTACCTTGAATATACCTCATGATTATTTTTACAACTATAATATGTTCCTCCTTCGGATTATTATGAAAGTGGGCTGATAGACAGGTTGAAAAGAAATTATCTGGCCATGTCACTGTCAGGTATAGTAGGCTCCCAATTATCCTCTTGTACATAGTGGGGTCTATAGATGCCCCATCCTCATGCTTTCCCAGTTTTGTTCCAACTTCAATCGGAGTTGATATTGGTTTGGATTATAGCATATTAAACTACTTCAGTAGCTCTCTTGCATACTTTTCTTGAGAAATTAAAGTGTAATCCTACCTTTGAATCACTTGCTGCCCCAAGAAATATGTGACCCCTCCAATCATAGAAATTTCAAATTCTAATTTCATGTGATTGGAAAATTCATCCACTGATTTCTGCCTACTGCCACCAAAAATAATTTCATCAACGTAGACTAGAACCATGAATAGTTCTTTTGGAGAATTATTTACATATAGATTGTATTATACTCCTCCTCTTTTGAATTCCAGCTTCTTGAGATACGAGTCCAATAGGGAATACCATGCTCTTGGTGCCTGCTTCAAATCATATAGAGGTTTCTTCAGTTTTCATACCTTTTTTTATTAGTACTAAGAAAAAAACACACTGGTTGTTCAATGCATACTTTTTCTTTGAGTACACCATTAAATAATGTTGTGTTGACTTCCATTTGATATACTTTATATCCTTTTTGGAGTTCCATGGAAAGGAAAATCCTGATTGACTCCAGTATTGCCACTAGAGCAAAGGTTTCTTCAATATCAACGCCTTCAAATTGGGAGTATCCTTTACATACCAGTCGTCCCTTGTTTCTAATAACACTTCCATGATCATAAAAATTGTTATTGAAGATCCATTTTGTACTAATCACATTGTGACCTTTAGGTATCTGGAAAAGATCCCATGTATGATTCTTGTCAATTTATTCTAACTCTTCATTCATGTATCTCACCCATGAATCATCCTTTACAGTTTCTTCAAATGCAGATGGCTCCACAACTGACAGAAATGTAGATTGCATGTTATTCCTCATCCTTATTGTTTGAGTGGGTGCACTCCTGTCCCCAATTATGTTAGATGGATCAATATCATCTCTTCGACTTCTCCTGTGAGGTTCAATTTCATTCTCTCCATCCATAGTTTCTTTTTCAGATTCTTATTCTGAGTCATCATCATGATGTGACTGTTGAGTGTTTTGTACAACTTCCTCTATTTCTCAATTTTTATTTTCTCCACCTTCACTTTCTTCCTCACTTTCTATCACATTAGCATATGACATCCTTAAATAATTTGTGGTTTTATCTTCAAAAACATCACTGCTTTCCACAATCCTTCCTAATCACTTGTTGAAACACTTGTAGGCTTTGCTGTTCATTGAGTATCTGAGGAAAATTCCTTCATCTACATTATCAAAATATGTCCCTTTATTTCATTCTTTATTTATGATGAAGAATTTACTTCCAAAAACATGAAAGTATTTCAAAGACGACTTTCTTCCATGAAACAATTCATATGGTGTCTTCGTCTCACCCATATAATGTCCTGTTCGATTTTCAATATACACCGCAACTTGAACATCCTATTTCAAGTAATGTAATGAAATACAACTCTCAATCAGCATAGTTCGTGCCATGTTTTTCACTTGTCGATTCCTATGTTAAACAACTCCATTTTGTTGTGGAGTTCTCACAACATCTACCTCATGTAGTATCCCATGCTTCTCCAGATAATTTTCAAATTCAATGGACATGTATTCCCCTCCATTGTTAGATTTCAACACTTTGGTTGTTCGTCCAATATCATTCTCGGCGATTCGCCGATATGTTTTCATGCAGTCAAGCACTTTTTGTTTCCTATAAATGACCATATCACATTCCATTCTACTGTAATCATCTATAAAAAGGACAAAGTACCTCTATCCATGAGTTCTGACAACATTTATCGGCCCGCATACATCTGTATGAATTAGATCAAGAAAATGAGATGCCCTTTTCTTCTTTGGCCGATATGAACTGTAGACCAGCTTTCCATGAATGCAAGCATCACAAGACCTTTCACGCTCATGCTTTAGGTTGGGAATGTCCATGACAATCCTCAAGTTTGATATTTTCTCCATGTATTATTGATTGATGTTTCCTAGTCAACAATGCCACAAATTGTTTTCTTTATCAATAGTCACATAACAAACATTTTCTTTACTATCAACTTGATACAAGTTGCATTTTGTTCTGCATCCCTTCATAAGTGTATTTCCTATCTTTCCCTTGATAGTGAAAATGTTCTGATTGAAAGTAACTATAAGTCCCAAGTCACATAGTTGACTCACGCTGAGTAGATTATGACATAGTCCATCTACATAAAGTACTTCAGTCTTCTTTAACTCTTCATTAGCTAATTCAATACTTCCACTGACTTTGACTTTTAGAGCTCCATCATTACCAAATTGTACTGTACCATCAACCTTCCTTTTGATATCCATTAACCGGCCAGCATTACCTATCATCTGAGATGAAAAACCGTTGTCCAGAATCCAGGTACTGTTGCTTTTTTTCGCTTTGAGGGCCACCTCTTCAAGGTTGGATTTCTCAATTTTCTTCCTTTATTTCCATGAGACATTGAATTGAGTATAGAGCACTGGTGGCCTTTCAATTATCTCATCTATGTACATTGGTTATTCATAGTCGAAGTCTTATTTGAGAGGAGAAAACTTGTTTGTAAGAGCAACACTATCTTGTTGATGAGATTTGACTTGTCTTGCACTTTGGTATGAGGTGTCCATGTACCTTATCTACCTGAAATTAACAGCCTTATGAACAAAGTTAGAACAATGAAAACAGTATCCCGAGAAACTTTTTATTTTATAAGATGGAGGATATGAAGTTAGTATCCTTTGTTAACATCCCAGATCTTCCCCATTCAACTAGTTCCTCGCCTCTTCGCAATATGACATGGTATGTCCTAGATAGCCACAGAACTGAAACTTCATGAGAGGAAATGTCTTCTCACTTGAATTTCTCCTCATACCTTCTTCCTTGGGAGAATAGTTGGTCTGCATATCATTTCTGACTGTTTGAGGATAATTTTCAGTTCTCCTTTTAGTTTGGGTTGAGGGTTTCTTTTTCAGCACTTCAGGCAACATTTCAACATGTCCAACTTTCATCTTGAATTTCTTTTGTCTCTCTTTACTTCTTGCAGTGGATGTCTCAGCTTCACTGCCAATTACACTCTTTCCCATGCAAGCAGGTCTTTGATCACTCAAGATTTTTTCGACCCCATCTGAACCACACTTGGATCTTGCCAGTAATTCTGCATATAAGAATCTTCCAAACAGTATTTTGTTCCTCAATTATTTTGAAATTGATTCAGTCTAAAGTTTACTCTTAAGAGTAACAAATTCCTCCTCAAGACCCTCAGCAATCATGGATTTTTCTTCTAGTCTAGATGTGAGGTCATTGATGACATTTCCCTGCTCTTCAATTCTCAGCTTCAGATCCACTACATCGTCATTCCTTTCAAGGATATTAGATTGTAATTTCACAAATTCTTCAAGTTCTTCAATTTCATATTAAAGTTGACCAACATATTCAGTTGATTCTTCTACAATTGATTTCCACTTATTGAAACTCTTAAATTTAATTTTAAGCTTACTAACAACATCCTTAAGTAGAAACTCGGGATCTGCACTAGTTTTCAACTAATTTTCTCCACTAGTATCTTCTCATTTTTCAACAGTGGCCATCATAGAAGCATGGTTCCCAGTTTTAAATTCTGGTTCTTCTTCATCACAGAGGTCATTATCATCTTCTTTCTCTTCATACAAAAAACTCTTCATTAGAACATTCTTTCTAGATTTGAAGTCTCATTTCTTGAAAAACCTTTTCTGAGGATTCTCAATGTTTTTAGCATCACTATCATCATCATCGATCTTTCTTAAGCATTGAGAATCAATGTGTCCGACTTTTCCATAATGAAATCAAGCTAGAGGTAACTTCCCTTTGAATTTCCCTTTTCCTTTCTAGAACTTATTGGCAATGAGAGAAAGAATTTCTTTTTTCCTCATCATCTTCACTACTACTATCTTTTGAAATTTTCAGTTTCTTCTCTATGGATTTGAACACCATTTACTTGCTTACTCTTGTAGTAGCATCTTCTAGTTTGACTCTCTTTTCATTTGCCACTAGGCTGCTCAACAGATCATCCAAAGAATGTTTGGAAAGATCTATTTCATCAAAGGATGACACCTTTTCATTGTACAGGGGTGTAAGTCTTATTAATATTTTCTTTACAATGTCAATGTCATATATATTTTCATCTAGACCCCAAATTTCTCCAACCACTTCATCAATTAAATTGAATAAGAGTATACATTCTCATCAGGATGAATCTTTAGATCATAAAAACTATTGTGTAAGACTTGTAGTTTCTCCTCCTTTACTTTTCTATCTCCTTCATAATTATTTTCATGTTTATCCCACATGGACTTTGCTGAGGTGCACTCATCACCTTTAGATAGATCTGACAAAAAAGGGCTGTGGTGAAAGATTTCTGCGCTTTAGCATCAGCATCTAGAATTTTCCTATCGGCATCAGTCATAGCCAGCCCTGTTGGATTAGTAACATGTATACCTTGCGTAGTGGAAAAAAGAACATCCATTCCAAGGGATCTTAGATGAGATCTCATTCTATTCTTCCAAATATGAAAATTACTTCCATCAAAGAGGGGAACTCCCCTCACACTGGTTGAATTTTCCATGGTGGTAAAAAAAGATCATACACCAGCAACCTTCCCCTGATACCACTTGTAGAACCCTGAGACACCCTGAGAGGGGAGGGGTGAATTAGGGTGTCAACTTTTTCTTTTAAACCGACGGATCTTTTTTCCCAAATTGGTAGAAACTAGTTTGACCTGTATGATGGATATGAGAATAAATAAAACATTCACATGCAAAGAGATGACGCAGCACTTTTTTACTTGGTTCACCACTAAGGGCTAGGTCCAAGGAGCATACGCCGACAGGTTATTGGTCATACCAAATTACACTATTCTTCACTCATTTTGGATTACAAAGATTTAGGAACAGTCACTCTGTCCTAGGCTCACTACCTTTACAATTCTTCAGGGATAATCTACTGCGTCCCTTGGGTCACTCCCGTTGAATCCCCCTGGATCAATGCCCTTGGTGAAGTTCTACTCAGTTTATAGAAATGAAGGTCTCTTAATCATTGAAAAATAATGCATCCTATGTTGTATGTAAATGCTTTGTTGAAGTCAAACTTTCTCCCTTAGATGAAGCTCAATTTTTACTGCATGTATCAGGAAATCTTCCAGCTTTCGCACAGCCCCAGAAAGACTGGCATTCTTCAACCACACCTGGCGTGATTCTCCAAGCCTGGCACACAAGTTTCAAGATTGCGTGCAAGTACAGCTCTCCCACTTGTGCGACACACACTTCTTTAACTTCAAACATGCGCGACTCAATTCCTTTTACTCCCAAACCGATTTTGGAACACAACTATCAACTTTCGCGCTGCTTCAAATTATGGTGTGCATGTGTCACCAAACCACCTGCGTGACACTTCCTTCCCTAACTTCAAACATGGGCAGCCAACACCCTTTCTCGCCCAAAACACCTTGGACACACAACAAACAACTGCCGCACAACTTTAACTTGTGCGACCCACCACCACTTGCGCGACCACTAAACCTGCGTGATGTGAGCTCTGATTTTCTCTAAGTTTGAAGTTCACAACGAATGAAGAGGGGTTGACCTCTATTTATAGGCAATTGGATACCCTACGTGATGGCTCACAAGCCTTCCCTCAGCACGCAAGTCTCAGTGCGCAAGTCACTTGCACGACCAACCATAACAATTGAGCGCCCTTAACCCTTTTCCATATTTTCATGTTCTGATCTTGAAAAAGAAAAGGTGCACAAGTTTCATCTCCTTCAAGTCAATGGCGCACAATTATTTTTCCAAAAACCTCTTTTCTACATATGTCAATTTTTAGGCCCAAAAATTTGGGAAACACTGGATAACAGTGCCACCTTTAATACTGTTATCTACTTGACATGTATGATCACTTTGATGGCACACATTCAGAACATCCACTGAGGATTGACAACAAACAATACCCATACTCCTATCCATGCATAGAAAGACCATGGTTCCAACAAATTATTCATCTTAAGAATATATTAGATCGGTAAGTTCTCAATTAGAACCATATCTAGTATGTCTCATGAAACATACAGATGCTTCGAGGGGTTATTTATAACCATTACCCACCCATTTATTTCAGTCTAAATCATTCCTCATATATAAAATAACTTATTTAATTCATAAAAAAACATTCTTTATCATCAAATATCATTATTGTGTAACAGATACATATTTAATATTATTTCCAAACGTACCCAAATAACATTCTATGTATGCACCATTTGTAAAAATAGTATATGTTTTAGGAAATAATAAAATGAATCAATTATGGATATATATAGTAAATCCACATTAATAATTAAAAATAAAACATCATATAATTAAAATTCATTTCACACATAATCTTAACAGGATGTAATCAATGAAGTACAAATTTAACCCAATTATTGAAAATTATGTTAAGGAATACCTTACCACCTTATAATCAGTCAAATCAATTTCCCCATAAAAGTAATAATTATCTAATGAAATATTTAATACCATTAAAATAATGATATTAATTATTTTATATTTAAAATTTCAGTATATACACCAAAAAAAATAAATTAGTGGTGAATAAGGCATATATCTCGCAAAAGTAGAAAGTGAGAGGAGAAACCCTTACTATGATATTTACTTTAGTCAAACATGATTTAACCTCTTATAATGGTTTAAATCATTTCATTAATTTTTAACAGATACATATTCATATTTAGGATATCATATATTATTCTCTTAAATCATTTAATCACCCATTTTTTAATTATATTTTGTTATTACCCTTGTTTCGGGTGTTTACCACTTCATTTTCCTATACATGTTTTGTCATGTAAGTCTTGGTAATTATACATCGGATATAGTTACATCATATAATTAAATAAATTAAGGTCATATATATCATATTTATTGTTTAGATATCTTTTTATAATCATTCTTGAATGGTAAACATGGAAAATGTATCACATCACGTCGTGGAGAGGGTAGGCCATATGTACCCACGATCGCCGATAAATATTAAGGAATAATTATAATTTCATAATTATCATATATATATATATATTATTTCCATAATTATACCCATCCAAGTAAAGTGGCTATTAAAAAATAGTTACAACAGAACTTGGAGAGAGTAAGTTGTATGTATGCCTGCACAATGCTTTCACTTCTCAAATCATAGATAAAAGGTAGAATACAATTGTCTCAAAATTATAATAAAATATCTGTATATATATAATAATGGAGTTATTATTTTATCCAAGAAACAAAAAATGGATTATAAGTGGAAGAAGAATAAAAATTGAAAGAGTCGATAAAGAAGATTACCTCTTCTTCGATAGTCTTCCTTTGGATATACTTTTAAAGGTTCTAGGGTTGGTCTTTTTTGGAAGAAAAAACCACAAAACTTGGATAAGGATGTATAGAAGATAAATGTTCAGGTACTAATTGAAGTATAAGGCTCATTTTGAGGTACGTAATTGATGAAAGGAGTTCCTTTTTATATTTTAGGTGAGGGGTTCGTTTGGAAACTCTCAAAATATTTAATTAAAATATATTAATTTTCTATTCCAAATGGATAAAAAATAGAAATTTATTAAAATATAAGGTAGTATATGTTTTTAATATCATAAAAAATATAATTTATAAATGTTTTTGTGTCATTTTAATCCTCATCCATTTTGTTTGTCTCTTTGTTAATTATATTTTACCTTAACCACTATAACAACTATTTTAATCAGAAAGGATTAATAATATTACTATAAACAAAAAAATGACTCATAAATGGAACATTTATGATGTTTTAAACTATATTACATTCAAATAAATTTATATAAAAGTTTTAAGAATTTTAAATTATTTAATAAATTATTATTTTGATAAATTATCATTAATGTAAATTTTGATACTATTCAACTACATTGACTTCCAATACATTAAAAAAAGAATAAATTTCAATAAAATGCTATAAAACCTTCATGATATTTAATATAGATCTATAAAATTAATTTCACACATCAAATCATTAAAATTAAATCAAAATCAATATTTTAATATCATTTTTTTTGTTAATTAAATAATTACTATATTAATATTTTACAAATATTTAAGGTAATTATCTAATTTTTAAAAAGTAAATATATATATATATATATAATGATACTAATTTAAATTAGATCAAAATAGATATCAAGGTTTGTTCATATATTGATATTTCCCGATGTGAACACATAAAATATATTAAATACAAAGAGAGTGACATTTTGTAAATATATTTGATGTAAATAATATATAAGTCATTTTGATGGAGAAGTGTCTATTAAACAACTTAAACTATATCTTATGTTGATAAGGGTTTCATATTATTCATTCCAATATTTTTTGGATATGTTTATGTCATTTTTATAACTTTATTTTTTGGTTTTAACCCTTATATAACCACTTTAACCCTTACCTTGACAACATGGTTTTTTACTCTTTCAGGGTTAATATAGTAACAATAAAAATCCAAAAGACCCATAAATGGAATATTAATTACATTTTAACCATTATTGAATTTTTTTTTATTAAATTATTATTTTTATGAATTTTATATAATTTAGTAAACTGTTATTTATTTTTAAATATCATTAATGTTAATTTTCATTACATTGACTTTTAAAAATACCAATACAACAAGATAACTTTGAACCAAATCTTTAATACATACCTAACTTGTAAATTTAATATATAAAATTATTTTATGACATTAAGTATATAAAATTATATTTATTTAAATATTTTTGATATTATTTATTTCATATTTCAATTAGTAAAATAATTACTATATCACTGTTGCGAAATCCTTTAAGGTAACTATTTGTTCAATAAAAATTAAAAATAAATTGATATAAACTATATTAATATTTTATATATCAAATTAATATTTATAGTCGAATACATCTTCTAAATAACCTAATATAGGAAATGTTATACTTATTAAAAGTATGAATGTGACATATTTGACTTTTCTTTATATAAAATATTATAAATATCATATCCTCATCCAATAGACATAAATAGTCATATAACCAAATATTAATTTAATATGAATGAAATAGGATCATCCAATAATATTTTTACAAGTGAAAAGGTAATTTTCTAGTCTTTATAATTTTATTTTAATCCTAAATTACAAAATTTACACTTTACCATGGTGATAAATAATTTTCCAGGTTACTATTCTTATTTTAAAAAAATAGAAGTGACTTATAGAATAAATATAGAAATAATAAATGCAACTAAGAAATCAATTTTTCAAAATTAAAAACATATAAGTTTCATTATTTAATTTAGAATGAAAATCGCAAAATGCATTGAAAAATAGTTTCCTTGAAAAATGAGTTTTAAACATAAAAAAGTACTTATACAAAAATATGAAAAAAATATGATTAAAATATAAATAAATTGTACTTAGTTTATATTTTTTTTAAAAATAAAACCATAAATGGACATTTAATATAATAAAATTTATAGTTTTATAGAAATCGGTATTTCTCACCACTCACTAGACAATCAATATTTTCAGAAATACCAAAATATCACCCCGAGATAATTCTAACATTTCTATTCTAAAAATGAAGTTTATTATTTAAAATAAAATTTACTATATTTCCAAAATTTAGTTTTAAAATAAGTGTGCCATTGAAATGTGGAAAAATTGAATTAAAAAATATATCCTTTTATGCGTAAAATTGGATTTATTCTTATCATATTCCTATCAAATATATTGGATTAATTTCAAAAAACATTATTTAATATATAATTTATAATTTCATAATGTGGTTAGTAATATTCATTTACACCAATTTAATTTCTTGTTTATAATAATATTTTATTGTTTGCTTAAGTTGGGTTTGCGTGAAACATAAGCTATCAAAGAGATTAAATATAAAAAGAGACATATCATAATATTGTGGGTGTGTTACAATGAGATAATTTATAAATCAAGAAAGTAGAATATTTTAGAATATCAATGAATCTATAGATTTTATCCACTAAAAACATTTCCTGATGTCTTCATGACAAAAAAAAGATATATATTCTACACACATATAATCCCAAGAAAATATATTTTGGAATAGTCCATCTATTGGAATTTTTAAAAAATAGTTTTCGAGATTTTCTTTTTTAATTTTCCAAATTTTGGAAAGAAAAAAAATTTGATGAGTAATTTTTAGACCAAAAAAGACACATTTTTTAACATTTTCAATAACATATTGCAACATTTTTAAAAATACTTCAACATATCATGGCCCAAAAATCCTCCCATTAGATTTTGTTGCCAACCAAGGAACATAAATCAATCAACAATTTTTACTAATTAAATGAATTATATATAAAATAATTCTACACCTACATGAGTGAAATAGGTGTATGAAATAAGAATCTTTTAACAACAATACCATACTGTCCAAAATTAGTGACTTGAGAAATATTACATATACTTTATAAGAATCTTCTTCATGCACTCAGAATGACTTTAATAAACCCAATTAAACAAATGAGACCAATTTTTCCCACTTCCAATTAAAAAAACAGTTAAAATATTTCCACAAAATTGTTGAAACCAAATCATAAACCATTTAAAAACTCCCATAAAATGCATGATTTTATTGGAAGGTTAAGAACATACCCATGGATAGATTTATATTACAAACATTTTTATTCCTCTTGAAGACACTATCCAAAAAATATATATTGTGGGTAATGTTTGACATACATTATTCTTGATGAGAGGGATGTTGAACGCCCATGATCAACTTCATATTATGAAATTATTCCTTGGAGAATGGTTCTATAATGATATCAGAAACATTCTTCATTGAAGGAACAAAATCCAATGTTAGTTTATTATTCTCCACATTCTCCTTGAGAAAGTGGTATTTTAAATAAATGTTCTTTGAATGATAATTTTTCACTAAATTTTTATCATGATTGATAGAACTCTGATTATCACAACCCAAGAGTATGGGAATATTCATAACAATAATAAGGTCTTCCAATTGTATCTTCATCCACATATTTGTGTTATATATTAAGTGGAAGAAACATACTAATATTTTACTGTAAAATGATTTAGTGAATTCTACTTTTTCATATTCTATCTAACACATCTTTATCTCATTAAAATAACTAAACCGTATATATATTTTATATTGTCAAAAATTCCTTCCCAATCTATATATATATATCAAAACAAATTAATCTTTCTCATTCTATCATATTTCATCCCAAAATTAGTTTTTACTTTAATTATATTTTAGAATTCATCTTCCATCCATGATATGAGAAACTTTTGGATAACTGTGATACCTAGAACAAAGTATGACAACGTACACCATATCTAGCCTTGAAGCTGTTAGATATGATAAAAATCTGACTAGATTTCTAAACTCATTAGTATATACCTCCATTACTTCAGCTCTTTTGGAAAAACAAATCCCACTAACATTGGCGTGGAAGATGGATTTGATTCTTCTATGTGAAACTTCCTTATAAGTTACATAGCATACATCTCTTGATATATAAAAATATTTTTATTCTTCTATGATATTTTTAAGTCAATAAAGTATTTCATTTCTTCAAAAAATTTAAATATTAAAAAGTTTCATTATCTCCTCTATAAAATTTTTAAAAGAATTTTAATAATTCCCTATGAATACGGTTTCATCAATTTAAACAATCAGAATGAGTTAAAAATCATGATTTTATGTTATGTATATGTTACTATAAAATCTTCTTTTTATGATGTTATACTTTTTTAAGAATGTATCCAATTAGTAATACTAAGCTTAAAGATATTAATTCATCCCATTCTAAGAATACTTCAACTTGAACTAAAAAATATCCTCTCTTCCATTCCATAATCCACACTTTTGTTCAATATAATCTTATTTTTCAAGCTCTCATTTAGGAAAATTTGAATCGAAATCCATATGAAAAATTTTATGTCTCTATTTTGTAAAAATATAAATAAATTTTTTGATAGTTTCTAATCATTCCAATAAAGAAAACGTTTCATCAAAATAAACAACATCTATTTTTAAGCAACCTTTACAAACCATAAGTACCTTTTCTTCTATAACTTCACCATTATCATTCAACTTTTTTTATAACACCCATTTTGTAACAAAAAAAATATTTATTATTTTATTTTTATAAAAATTCTCAACTATCATTCTATTAAATATAATCCAAAACTTTATTTTTAGTATCAATCCACTCATGATGCTCTGATGCTTCATCAAATATCTTTTGAATGAACTTGTGAATATAAGGAAGGATGTGAAAATTAATTTGACCCACTTATTGTTTGAACATGTTTTTATTGATCACTAATTATTTTTTTCATAAATACCCCAACCCTAGTATCCTAGTGACAATGGTTAATTTATTAAAATATATCTAAATAAAAGGAATCCTATCCTAAAATAACGAATAACTTTATAGTCTTGGTAAACTAGATAAATAATTTAATCTCACTTTACATTTGAAAAAAATACAAACATAGTGAAAGTAAATATTTTACATTATTGTAATCATTCAAATATTCCATCTTCATATCCCAGGGAAGGGGAAATAATAATAGTGAGCATAGAAACTTAGTAAGGGTTATGTATAACAGTAGATATCCTGAGTAAATCAGTAATAATCAATATGGAAATGTAAATAACTAAAAATAATAATCAATAACTTGAACATGAAGGATTATATGGTAATGAGAAAATGAAAATAAAATAATTCCATATAAATATTCACATGAGATTGAAACTTATCCATGGATATCATAAGTATTCATATAATCCCATGGAAATAAAAAACTAATTTTATAATGACAGAATTCATAATGTCAATCATCTAAAACATAAAATCGATGAAATGTTTCATTATCCAACCTAGATACCCTGGTAAATTTATAATCAACCCAATCTTGACATATCCCAAAGTGTGTTCCAGATCCCCATGGGTTAGTGACTTGAACTTTCTAGGATATCAAATATCAATGGGAATACATTTTCCCAAATAATGATAAAATAGTGGAAGATAAATCAATCCACAATCTGTATTTCAAAAAATTCTCAAGGAGAAAGTTCTACATGAATATAGTTAAACACCATAGGGTAAACCATAAAAAATGAAAGAATATCACAACATTCCTCAAGATAAAGTCTCATAATCCTTATAAAATAAGTAGACCATATCTATAATCATTACCATCAATACTCTAGATCCCCATAGATTAAGCACATCCACCACCTCCACACGGTGATTTAACTTTTCCTAAACATTGCATACCAAAATCACTCAACACCAAAAGGTAATGTTAAGGTGTGATCTTAACAACTGATTATTGTCTCACAAATTATTCCATAATCAATTCATTAAAAATTAATCTATTTATGCTTTAAATTTGAATAAAACAAGTAACAAAAATAAATTTACATGTATTAATACAAAAAATATTTCAAATAAAAAAATGGTATATATATAAAAAAGAGTCTAAAATGAACCTTTTTCCTGAAACTACTTATAATGAATACAACATTTCTGTAAAAAATGGCATTTATAAGAAAATTAAACAAAAAAAATCACCATGGTCATATACCCTATACTATTTTTGTTCTCAACTCTTATGTACTCACATTAATCAATGATAAATCATGGATCAAGTATGTGTTCACACATATGTAGGCTCAATCCAAAATTATTAATCAATTAATATCTCATTAGGGAAAACATGCCTAACTAGGTTTAGTTAGAGTTATCATCATAAATCCATTTCTAGGGAGTCTGATTCCCAATAGGATTTTATTAATAACCCACCAATTATTTAGAATCACATGTGATTCAATCAATAAATTATTAATTAATATGAAAATAATTAATTTCAAATCATCTCATCAATCACAGTTTGATTTTCCAATTTCAAGTTCGACACTCCTGTTGAATTTCAAAACCAAATAATGAGTTTTCATTAATTACATGAATTTAAAAATAATCTTTAATTTAAAGACAATATTCATAAAAATGAATATCAAATCATTTATCTTTTAAAGGGATTATTTTTTCTCAAAATATACCAAACAATTTCAATACAGTTTAAATTTTGGGTTTCATAATTTTCATTCCCTTTTTAAATAAAACATCAAATCATCTCAAATAATGTTATTAAAAATCAATTGATAAATTATATAAATTTAATCATGAAAATTAGGGTTTCATTTGTATAGTAAATTCTTATTGAAGAACATACCATTAATCAAATGATCAAATAGAAAAACACCTGTAATAAGAAACATTAGTAAAGATATGATGTTGAAGATGATCTAGGAACAATACATAGAATTAGAAACCATCTCAAAAAGATCTATAAAAACCATGATTTAATCCATAAAAAAGTGTGTATTAACCGATCCTAAAAGAGATATAATGATTTGATATAGAAAACCAAAATTAATAGAGAAACCATATACTAAGAATGTATCATTATCTTCCATCGACACATAGAATCTCAAGAGAAGAGGTTTGAGAAGATAAGAAATTATTTAGAGATCCTCCAAAATAGAATGAAAGTGATTAGGTTAAAATGGAGGTTTATTAGATGATAAAATACGGTTCGTATGATTTTAATTAAAACTTTTAGAATATTAAAAACTCGTTCCCACCAATTCATGGTTGGGTCAGATGGTTAATAGTAACCATATACCCTAATAGTGTGTCTTATTGGAATTATAGAAAATGTGCGTGGTTTGGAAGCATGGTTAGTTTATTAGTGAAGCCACCATGAAACCCACTCTGTCTAAGGCAGTATGGTTTGAGATATGTCTATATGGTTGAAACTAACAATCCAACCCCCTCTAGTGTATCACAATAGGGAACATGTTTTGCTAGGTCAAATTTCATAATTTTCCTTAACAATGATTCAACCGTCCACATCCCCATGAGTTTAAAAAATTTTCTAAAATATATTGAAATGATCCCAAAAAAATACCCAAAAAAGAAACGACACAACAAGGTTTAATAATTACATGAAAATAGGCAACATGATGTTAGAACCTCCTCACTATAAAAAATTTATATCATTGGAAAGAATGTTGAAAAGGATCAATGTTAAAGAGATGAGGTCAATCATCTCTTATCAGTTACACATGTTCTACATACTCATGTGAATCATAACCATGCTTACCCAACACATAGAAACAATGTAAAGACTTTACATGAAGAGCTATTGTCTTAGAATCAATAATCCCGATTGGATTCTTAGTCAGGGATAAAACAGGATTCAAATGATGGTCTTCCCAGTATAAGATAGGAGAAGGGTTCCTTTTCATCATAGTGGTTTTCAATACACAACAGGTTTCATGTATCATATTTCAATGATGAATTTAACGCCGTATCAATAATATCATAAGGAAAAACAAATCTCGGCATGAAATTTATTATTTCTCCAATTTTTTGGTGACCTAACCAAAGTGAAACTACTAAAAACCCTAGGCCACCAACTAAAAACTATAGAGGTCTACATAAAAGATCTGTATAGGAATTTTATCGGATCTATTCGATTACCATACTTTAATTAATCAACTTATTCTCCATCACCATCATATCTTTGACAAAACTCTGTTCAAACAAGGAAGATTCACTAATCTACATCCAATGGAGATGATATCTATAAGGCTGGATATAAATATACTCAATATAAATCATTAAAATCTCTCAATAGTAACTATTATTATAGAAAAACTCAACTTGTACCAACTAGATATCTTTATATCCACCAAAGTTGTGGACACAAGAACATATCACATCTTCAAGGATAAGTACAACCTGATCTATTTGGAAATATCTCTTTGGATGATACACCATTCTCAATCTAAACTAAGTTCACATCACCTCTTGAAGGTCTCCAAAAAAATAATGAAATAGGGTTCCCTATCATAGACTATAGTAGATGGAGATCCATTTAATTAGATAATAATTTTCACATATATACTTCCCAAATTATCATATTTTTTTGTATCAGGTATGGGAATAAAGTGATTGTATTTGGTTAGAGTATTGATCAAACCCATATTTTATTCTTCCTGTGAGGGATATCTAGGAACCCAACCAAAAAGTCTATATAAATCTAATCCCACTATAAAGTTGACATGGTAAGGTGCTGTATAAAATGTTATTGTTGATAATACATGATCTTATAATAAGTATAATATTGATAATTTTTTTAGTGATATCTCACCCCATTCCTAGGCACTAGAATCATCAATGTATATCATAGAATAACTTTGCGGTTCCTAGGTGTACTTCCTAATGGGAATTATGAAAATCTCCCAAAAAACCATTATCCCTAGAAAAGGTACAATGTAATGGTTATGGAAACATAGAACACCCTTATATGATAAGGTCCACTCACCAATTATAGAAAACCTACCTTTTCCTACATTAATATTACATCATTACAAAGATAAACAACATAATAGTATTACACCACATGGATCTAGTGGTTTAATGTCTTGGGAAAACAAGGACCAAACACAACATTACAACATCAAGCATAAACATTTTTTTAATTCATTCTTCTCAAGCTTATTATTGGAACTTTACCCCTCCTTAGTTCATATAGTAACATAAGTATATACATAAAAAATGGGTGAGTTAAAATCCCAGTAAGAGGATAGATAAGAACAATATAGCATGTGGTGAGCATAATCACAACATCATCATCAAAATCATGAGAGGAAACATTAATAAAAGACTTGAAATGTGGAAATGCATAAAAATTAAACATCATATCTTAGTGTTCCTATAAAACACATTGTTTAAAAAAAATATAGAATCATGTTCACACATCATTTCACTTTTACTCATGAGATTGATCACTTTACCCATTGCATTGGATCACTGTATAATTATGAGTGAACTCATCACATCATAACATTCTCATTATCATGCGTGCCACATAGATCATATATCAAAAATGAACATAAATAACCCATGAAAATGAATTGTTTTCATCTCATAAGAACACATTCATAAACTTTGGGTTCATAAAAGAAAGCGGGAATAACATACTTGATACAAGAACTATCATCCTTGAGTGAGAAATAAAAGATGTGTTTTTAGAAGAGGAGTTCTTTTAGAAAAAATTTGTTTGTCATAAAATCTAGTGGAAAATATTTATATCCTATAAAAGGTAATATAATGATGAAAAAATTATTTTTAAGAAGATACCATACAAAAAATGGAGTGAAAGATGGAGAACCCAAAGAAAGAATATTAGGTTCGAGAATTTCTGCTTACCTTGTATCTGAATGATTTCTTCACATTAAATTCCTGTATAACAACATCAGAGTCATAAATTAACAAATAAAGAAACTTTTTTAACATTTATATGGTTCATTATAGTTACATAAGGTTATTTTAGGGGCCTTTTGATGAGTTATAGGGTTTAAATACATTTTTCAGGAATGTCCATTTTTATGGTTTTCTTGAGTTGTTCACGTGTATTCATAAATGGAAGTTTGTGTAGGACATGAATAAACAAAAAAAAACTGATAATTAATTTTAATAATGATATTAAAGGAGTTTAAATTTTCTTATAATGAATTATATTATATACCATGTGAATGAATCATTATATAATAATTTAAGGATGATCGTGTGGGTTAATTCGGGCGATTTTTAGACCACAACAAACTATGTTTTGTTTAATCATTTGGTAATATGTTAATTAGTTAGATATAGAACATTAAATAGGATATAATACATATAAAATAATATTTTTAAGCCATAAAAATGGTTTCAGGACTAGATTTGAAGGTTTTAAAGGAAAATGAAAACATGTCGTTCTTGAAGGTGATAAATTAACACCTCACGAACAACATTTTCCTTTCTAAAATAAAAAGAAGTTCATAATGGGATTGGATGATATATAATACCATAACTATCATAAAATTATATTATATGTATGATAATGGAGTTACCATTACCATTTCGATGAGGACAGTTTGGGATAAATTAAGAAAATAACTTGAAATTGAATGGAAATTAAAGGAAGAGAGAGAGAGAGAGGAATAACCTCTTCAATCGTCCTCTTGAGATCATCATTAAGGAACCTAGGATTGTACTTTTTAGGAGACTATAAAATCTTGGATGTGGGGGGGGGGATATGGAATATATTCAGTCAGTGTTTAGACAATGATTGAATTGTGATAGGTGTGAGGAAACGAGGGTTTGAAGGGTGGTATTTATAGTTGAGGGGAGGGGGTTTTTTCTCAATATGATATTCATTAATTTATTATTTCTCCACAATACAAGTAATAGTGAGTATTCCATAACTAATTAATGTAATTTTATCTTGTGAATTAGAACCATATGTGGTTACATCAGTAGAACATCAGCAATGACTCTATAATTCATGAATTTAACTTATTTTGTAAATTATCGTATTTCACAATTAATCAAGAATTAAATTATTTAAAAAAAATACCAGAAATTCACCCTAACAATTTTTTTATGTGTAGAATAAAGAAATGAACTCAATTTTTCAATTTTTTTTGTTAAATATGATTATTTGTATTTTTAATTAAAATCATAATTTACTTTAAACATATAGATTTTAAAATTAAAACTGATTTCATAATGCTTTCAAAAATTAAAAAAGGTCTTATAAAATTATCTTAAAACCTTATGTCATAGAATTTTTAATTTATGAAAACATTTTAGGAAAGTACATTTTATTTTAAATTAATTAATTAATTATAATTAATTATTTATGACTTACAAAAATAACAATTCTTTTACTATGGTCAAACGATCACTTATGAGATGTCTCAGTTTTATTTATTCATTCATGTGTAAGGTTACTATTATTTTAGAGTATTTACAATTCATAAAGGTAATATTACTCTTCATAAGGGTAGATTACTATTCAAAAAAATATGTTTGTCCTATCAGGCTCAAAACATCTTACTGATTGCAACCGTGTGTGTCAGATTTTAGAAATTCAAAACTGAAAAGTGCCAAATTTATGTTTTAAGGTTACATAGTAGTTAATTTAATAATGATGTGTATTGTGTTTCATAATTTGAATATACTTTAAGGAATTATTATAAGAAGGGAATTCCATTGATAAAACATTGGGGTGTTATATTCTTTCCCCTTATGAAATTTCTTTCTTCAAATTTCATTTTACATAAACAGGTGAGGGTGCTTCTCCTTCATCGCCTCCTCTAGTTCCCAAGTTTCTTCTTCAAACGTATGTTTGTTCCATAATAATTTAACAAGGTGGTTTGTGTTATTGTGTAGGACCATATCTCTTTGGTCCATAATATTCACTGGCTGCTCCCCATAAGAGAGATCATCTTCCAGCTATACCACCTCTAAGTTCAGTACATGTGAGGGATCTGGTATCTACGTCCTCAGAAGTGATATGTGAAACAATGTCAAACCCATGAACTTTTTTAATTAATTATTAATTTAATTTCCATTCCTGATTTTTTTTGGGGGTTTACCAATCATTTTGGTGAAAATGGTGGGTTTTGAAAATTTGGGCCAAACCGTGGGCCCAATTCCAGATTTAAAAACAAATTTCATTTCTTCTATAAATCCTTAACTTTTTACTATTTTATACCCATTACACTTCCCAATTGTAATACCCTGATATATTAAAATCACCATATCCCTTTGTATCACATAGAAATCCAAAATCACAAGGGATTTTGGTTTTTGATTAAGGTAATGGGCCTGGCTGTAAGCCCATTTCCTGCTTTAAATTATTTTTTTTACATTTTTCATATCTCATTCATTTTTACTTTTTCCCATGATTTTACCTCCCTCTAAAATCCAATATCTCTTGGATCACCCCCATTATAGTATTCAAAATTTGGGAGCTCAGGTGAACCTCGAATTAGGGATATCTTTTATACTCTTTCTCAAATCGACCAGATTTGACGCGGTAAAATGAATCTTTCATATCTCCTTAAATTTTCATCCTTTTCCCCCATTTTAGTCCTCAAATGACCTAGTATGAATCCTTAGAAGCTCCATACCATTTTTGGGTACTTGGAGATTCATATTTTGGTGGATTGGGGCTGATTTCTTTAGGATATTTCAAGTAAGGGAATTCCTTCTTGGTTCCTTCCATCCTCTTTTAGTTTTATTTCCTCTTTCTTGAAGTTCCTCATGTCCAGAAGATGGGGTTAGATCATAAGGTCTGATTTGGTATCTTTTGGGTCATTTTTTGGTGGTCTAGATTTGGATTTATATTCCTTGTGGTGCGGCGGTGGTGTGCTTAAAGTTTCGCACCAAGTTTTGAGGGTTTTGACTCAAAAGGTAGGTGATTCCTTGTGCATCCATTTTATGATGAGTTATCATGCTTGGTTTATTAATTTATCATGTTTAAAATCTGTTTGGTGTGCTATGAAAACTGTTTTTGATGCATTTAGTTAAAAATTTAATTTTTAGTTGCATTTTAGCTTGAAATTGGATACTTTTCATGTGTGACTCTTGGGGTAATTTTTGGGATTAGTTTATAACATATGAAAGTGATTTATTAGTCTTTAAAGGGGACGACAATTCTGGTTTTCTAATTATTTATTGTCATGGGGGCCTTGAAAGGAGGTTTTTGAAGGAGTTTAAGGTGTAAAACCGTGTTGTACTTCTTGAAGGTGATTTGTAAAAACGTGTTTTTTTTCATGTGTATCTTTGTGGTATTATTCAATGTATTTTTATAACACTTGGGGATGGTTTAATAATTTATTTAGGGATGATAATTCTGTTTTGGATTGGTATTGGTATGATTTTGGTCTTGAATGAGGGGTTTGAAATGGGTTTAGTGTGGAAACAATGGTTATACCTCATGGGTTTGTTTTATAAAAATTAAAAATGTTTTATTTGGTTAAAAAAATTTGAAAAGGGTGTATATGTAATATTTGTGTGAGTGTGTTCACCTAATGTGGGGTTTTGAATGGTAAAGTGGTGATTTGAGATGTCAAACATTTCTTTGAATGTTTTATAAATGGCTGAAATGTTTTACTAAATTGTGTTTTGTGTGCGAAACACGGGTGTGGGATGTTTCATGTTAGTTTATTGATAAAATAAATTTTGAAGGTGAGAAGGGTATTATGTGACATGTGTGTGGGATGTTATGTGAGTTTAATATCTTGTAGTATTTTTATAAAAATTTTTAAAGGATTTGTGGAAGTGTTAAAGAAATGTGAAAATTGTTGTGTGCAACTTTGGTGAGAGTATGACTTCAAAACGCATTTGAACGAAAAAGTGGATTTTTTGTCTTGTGTGATGTACGTGTGAGATGCTTAATGAATGTGTGATGTGGAAGTGATATTTTCATGTGGAAATTATATTTCTTTCCTTGTCGAACTTGTTTGAGCACAAGAGGGAAACCAGGGTATCTAGGTGGGTGGACGTGTACTAGTATGCTAGTGATCCCGTGGGGTTTGGCATCAGTTTCACTTAGAAAGATTGATTCTTAGAAATCTAACTAAACTATGATGATGATGATTATTGTAGACCACTAGGTTTTGGGTATGTTCCCTAATAGTGGCTCGTGCATGAGAATAAATATTTGTGATGGTTACTTTCACCAAGATACGAGGTACCTGGGACCCACAATGAGCTAGTGCCTAGGGGTTATTTCCCATTGCTTGTGCTCATTAGATCATTTGTAATTACCGTCAGTATATGGTATTTTTGGCTGGAAAATTAAGTAGCTTTGGAATTTATTTTAAAATTATTGGTCCTTCAATATTTTCCCACATGAAAACTATTTTCATTTATTTTTGCATCCTTTAGAAAATTGTAAGAAGCATTTCTTATTTACAAAACTTGCAATGCTTTTTGTCATGAAATGCTTATCACATCGAGTCTATTAGTGGTCATATCCTACTGGGCTTTATCTCACACCCTACTTACACTTTTAGGTGTAAGTATACTTGCTTATTTTATGTCACAGGTTTGGGTACAGGTTTTATGCCTTTGGTTCGGGGTTTTAGCGGTCCATCGTGATAAAATGTCGTAGAGATGGCTTGAGGGCAGTATCTTTTTCCATGTGGAGGTTCTTGGGCTGTCGTTTAATGAGTTTGTACCTTTATAATGGAATTCAAAAATTATTTAAAATTGTGTAATTCAGTCCTGAATTTTTGTAAAAGATGTTTTGGTTTGAAAAATCCATATTTGATTTCTTGGATTCATTTGTTGTTTTAAGTATAAAAACTCAGGTAAATCGTTCCCAATTTTCAGTTTTTGATACCTAGGAACTTGGGCCAGCCCGTGGGGATCATGAACGCCATTCGGGACATGCCATGGGTTGGGTTGGGTGCTGGTTTTGGCAGCGACCAGATTCTGTTCGTGAAAAAACGGTATCAAATGAGGTTCGCTCTATTTGAGTCATGTTATTGGGAAAAAGTCGAGATATTCTAGAGTTAAGATTGTTCGGTCATGAAATTCCTATTATGGGTAGTGTGCTTGATCACCACACCTCATGTCGGTATTCAAGTCGCCATGGGAATTCATGATTTATCTATGTCTTTTGGTTTTCATGGTCTGATAATGATTAGGGGAAATGAAAAGAGAGTTGGGTTAATGGTCTCAGTGAGCTCGCAGGGTCTGGCAAGCCATGTGGAGTCAAGGATATACCCTAGAACACTCTCTGTGATTGTGAAGTGATTGGAATATGGTTTCCAACCATATGTTCAAGTCACCCAATAAAACTATTTTCCTCTAGCATTTCTCTGTGCTTTAGTTTTGAAATCAAGGAACTTTGGTTTTAAAGTGACTTGGTTTTATGAAGTGTAAAGTTTTTGTGAAATGATTTTCAAATAAAGAGGTAATTTTTTGATTTATGAAATGGTGGAAATGAATTTTCAGAATTGTTTTGAAATAGAAAATAGTTTTCTTACATATATTTTGAAATCAGGAACCATATTGATGTTGGTTTTCAAAAGTGTTTCAAATAGTTTTCTAAACAATTAAGGTTGTTTTAATGGGATGAGATGTTTTTAAATTAATGTTAACAACTTGAAAGTGAGTTCTTTTGTAAATGGTTGTGTCCTTATGAAAAGTTTTGTAAGATGTGAATTGGGATTCTGATCTCATTGTTAGGAGTTTTGAGAAAAAGGATGGGTTGGTTGACTGTTTTGTTTTTGAAAAGTGGAAATAATTTTCATTTTATAATTTGGTATTTCAATGAGAGACCACATGCATGGGGTTATATGAGATTATGGATGGTTGATGGCATGAGTGGACGAGTGCTGGGATGAATATGCAGAGGGTGCCCGGTGTGGCACAAAAACATGAATGTGTGAGGCCCATGGGGTACCATTGGTGGATACGCTAACCGCTGAACCGTTGGATTTCAAAGAAATGTTTTTGAAGATAAAAATGATGTATTAATGAATTGTTTGGGATGGTGTATATTGTGTGTTTTTGGAAAATGTTGATGTTTTGGGATGTTTTGAGTCCAAGAACCCCTCCTGTTCGAACTATGTTTTGGGTTTGTGTTTGGTCGGTAAGCTGGGTAGAAGGACCGGTTAGTAGTCTCCTATGAGATATGTTTCCGAAAACCTTTACTGTGGTTTCATTAATGTGTTTGGATCTGTTTTGTGGAATGTTTTTTACCAATGTAACAACTTGGTTGGGTCATTGGGTTCTTCCGTTGGATAGGATACGCCCCATTTAAGGGTTAGTGCACAACTGATGTGCAACCCGAATTGTTTCGCCATTGAAAAATCCTCTAGTTGATCAATGTAAGGAATAATTTCTTGAGATTTGTATAATGAGGCTACACCATTTAATTTCATGTGTTTTTGGATCCTTTTGTTGCGGAAGAGTGCTCGTGGATGGTTGAAAGAGACCATAGTTTCTTAAGCTACCTGATTTTTCAAAGGTGGATGTTGTCTGTGGTTGTCAGTATGGATAGTGTCTAAGAGGGCCTCTAAGTCCTTTGTAGTCTCTTCAAAGAAGGGGTTTATGTTAGACAAACTGTGTGGGAAATCTGGCCACGAGAGGCTATTATAAACACTTTCTGGAATGATGTGATGTTTGGGGATGTTGTATAAGGCCCCCTCCTTTTGTTATTTCTATCAGTCGCTTTGGTCATGTTCAGTGACACGTTGTGATGCCACATGATCGTTTGATTGTAAAGGTGAAATAGTACAATATTTTGTGAGTCTTTTTTTCAGAAGTGTTTCTCCATTCAGGAGATCTTGATATCCTCTGTTTTAGAGGAAGGTGTTTATATATGTCCTTTATTCTATTGTTTATCACCAGAAGAAACGAGGTGTGATGTGAGTGCATCCTCTAAACCCTAATTTCAGTGAAATTACACATTAGGGTAAAGTGAGTTCTGGAGTGTGTTTTGTCTTGGTGAACCCATATGGGATTGCATGTAGTTTTTTTAGCATTGAATGAAGAAATTATATTCAGGGGTTTCCAAATCCTAACTGTGGGGCCGAAGATGCTTCAATCATTTCAGCTCCAGCCATAGGTCCCGGAGAGAAGCTGACACGTAGTCAGAGGAAATAACTGTGTAGTTTTTAACCTTGTACAAAGAAATGTTCTCAGTATGAGATATGGAAATAGTTTAAACATTTGGTGTTGTCATCTTTCTTCTTTGTTCCCATTCGGTGGAAAGAGGTGGAGGGCCTCATCACCATGTTATCTCCCAATGACTTTCTTTTCCCCTTTGGTTTCCTTTGGGTTCGGGGGAATGATTTTAGATTTGTCTAGAAATTTTGAGTGAAAATTTATTAGTAACCATTCCCCAGAAAACCATTTAGGTGTAAGGATCCACGTGGTCAGCACACAGTTTCCCAAAACTATGCGGGCTAACCGTGCGGCCGTCCCAACTCTTTATGTTTTGGGGTTTTCTGTGCCGGCCCATATTGGTCAGTTAAGATGGTTGGTTCTTATGGTGGGGAGAACCACTATGAGACTCATTTATATTATTTTGAAAATTCCAAATGGGATTCTACCCCATGTACTGGGGAGTTTGTTTGGGGCTCCCCTGTTAGTGTCTTGATTCTGTCTCACAAAAAAATTTAAGTTGTCTCTTATGGTTGGGGAGCCCATTTGTGTATCATTGTACCAGTAACGAAATTTTTCCCTTGGTCTTGGCTTGGAAGTGGGTAGTATCATTCGAACCTATATAACCACCTACATCTTCCTTGGGTAAACTTTGGTATTGGAGAGTGCCCAATGGTTTAGTTATATCAAGGTAAGTGTAACCTTGTTTGATGTTCTTGTTTGTTTGGGTAAATTTCTTAGGCCTTGTTCAGACAGTGTTTGAGGAGTTTTCTTTTAGGATCAATCTTAATGTTCTTGATCATTTCAGTAAAGAGGTGTATGTTTTTGTTGTGAAGTATTCCTTCCTTAATTGATCACTGGAGGTGTTTTGGCCTTTGGGGGCGAAGCTTAGCAAAGGAGTCCATTTCTACCTTTCAGTTGGGTTTGTTTATTTTCTTTGTCCTTGATGTGGCTTTCTGAGGGAGGAAAGTATTATGGTGGGGGGAATTTTCACACCCGTGACCTTTTTTTAATTCATTATTCATTTAATTTTAATTCCTGATTTGTTTTGGGGGTTTACCACTCATTTTGTTGAAAATGGTGGGTTTTGAAAATTTGGGCCAAACTGTGAGCCCAATTCCAGATATAAAAACAAATTTCATTTCTTCTATAACTCCTTCATTTTTTACAATTTTATACCAATTACACTTCCCAGTTGTCATTACCTGATATATTAAAATCACCATATCCCTTTGGACCACATAGAAATCCAAAATCATGATGGATTTGGGTTTTTGATTAAGGTAATGGGCCTGGCCGTAAGCCCATTTCCTGCTTTAAATTATTTTTTAAATTTTCCATATCTCATTCATTTTTTACTTTTTTCCCATGCTTATACCTACCTCTCAAAACCAATATCCCATGGATCACCCCCATTATCGTTTTCACAATTTTGGAGCTTAGGTGAACCTCAAATTAGGGCGATCTTTTATACTCTTTCTCAAATCGACCAGATTTGATGAGGTAAAATGAATCTTTCATAACTCATTCAATTTTCATCCCTTTTCCCCCATTTCAGTCCTGACATGACCTAATATGACTCCTTCGAACCTCTATACCAGGTTTGGGTACTTGTAGATAAATATTTTGGTGGATGGGGTCCGATTTCTTCAAGATATTTCAAGTAAGGGAATTCCTTCTTGGTTCCTTCCATTCTCTTTTAGTTTTATTTCCTCTTTGTGGAAGTTCCTCATGTACATAAGTTGGGGATAGATCATAAGGTCTGATTTGGTATCTTTTTCTTAAATTTTTTGTGGTATAGTTCTGGATTTATATTCCTTGTGGTGTGGCGGTGGTGTGCTTAAGGTTTCGCACCAAGTTTTGAGGGTTTCGACTCAAATGGTAGGTGATTCCATGTGTAATTATTTTATGATGAGTTATCTTGCTTGGTTTATTAATTTAGAATGTTTATAATCTGTTTTTTGTGTTTTGAAAACTTTTTTAGATCGATTTGGTTAAACATTTAATTTTTAGTTGTATTTTTTCTTGAAATTGGATACTTTTCATGTGTGACTCTTGGGGTAATGTTTGGGTTTAGTTTATAACAAATGAAAGTGATTTATTATTCTTGAATGGGGATGAAAATTCTGTTTTGTTAATTACTTATTGTCATATTGGACTTGAAAGGAGGGTTTTTAATGAGTTTAAAGTGTAAAATAGTGTTGTAATTCTTGAAGGTAATTTGTGAAAACGTGTGTTTTTCATGTGTATATTTGTGGTATTATTTGATGTATTTTTATAAAACTTGAGGGTGGTTTAATAGTTGTTTTAGGGCTGAAAATTCTGTTTTGGATTGGTATTGGTATGATTTTGGACCTGAATGAGGATTTTGGTCTTGAATGATGGTTTTGAAATGGGTTTAGTGTGGAAACAATGGTTATACCTCTTGGATTTGTTTTATAAAAATTGAAAATGTTTTATTTGGTTAAAAAAAGTTGGAAAAGGGTATATATGAACTATTTGGGTTAGTGTGTTCACCTAATGTGGGTTTTTGAATGGTAAAGTGGTGATTTGAGATGTCAAACATTTTTTTGAGTTTTTTATAAATTGCTGAAATGTTTTACTAAATTGTGTTTTGTGCGTGAAACACGGGTGTGGGATGTTTCATGTTTGTTTATGGATAAAATGAATTTTGAAGGTGATAAGGGTATTATGTGACATGCGTGTGGGATGTTATGTGATTTGAATATCTTGTAATAGTTTTATAAAATTGTTTAAAGGATTTGTGGAAGTGTTAACGAAATGTGTTAATTATTGTGGGCAACTTTGGTGTGAGTATGACTTCAAAACGCATTTGAACAAAAAAGTGGATTTATTGATTTTTGTGATGTACGTGTGTGATTTTTAATGAATGTGTGATGTGGAAGCGATATTTTCATGTGAAAATTAGATTTATTTCTTTGTCGAACTTGTTTGAGCACAAGAGGGAAACCTAGGTATCTAGGTGGGTGGACGTGTACTAGTATGCTAGTGATCCTGTGGGGTTTGGCCTCAGTTTCACTTAGCAAGATTGACACTTAAAACTCTAACTAAACTATGATAATGATGATTATTGGAGACCACTATGTTATTGGTATATTCCCTACTAGTGGCTCGTGCACGAGAACTTATATTTGTGACGATTACCGTCATAGAGATACGAGGTACCTGGGACCCACAACGAGCTAGTGCCTAGGGGTTATTTCCCATTTCTTGTTCTCATTATATCCTTTTTACTTACCATCGTTATACGATATTTTTGGCTGGAAAATTCAGTAGCTTTATAATTTATTTTAAAATTGTTGGTCCTTTAAAATTTTCCCACATGAAAACTGTTTTCATTTATTATTGCATCCTTTAGAAAATTGTAAGAAGAATTTCTTATTTTCAAAACTCGCAATGCTTTTTATCATGAAATGTTTATCACATGGAATATCTTAGTGGTGTTATCCTACTAGGATTTCACTCACACCATACTTACACCTTTGGGTGTAATAGATTTGCTTATTTTATGTCACAGGTTTGGGTACAGGTTTTATGCCTTTGGTTCGGGGTTTTAGCAGTCCATCGTGATGCAGTGTCGTGGAGATAGCTTGAGGGCGGTGCCTCTTTACATGTAGAGGTTCTTGGGATATCATTTCATGAGTTTTTACCTTTGTAATGGTCTTTAAACATTGTTTGAAATTGTGTAATTCAGTTCTGAATTTCAGAAAAAGATGTTTTGGTTTGAAAAATCCAGATTTGATTTCTTGGATTCATTTTTTTTAAGTATACAAACTCAGGTAAATCGTTCCAAATTTTCATTTTTTGATACCCAGGAACTTGTACCAGTCCATGGGGATTGGTAACTCCCTTCGGGACTTGCCACGGGTCGGGTCGGGTGCTGGTTTTGGCGGCGACCATATTCTGTTCGTGGAAAACACATCATGAACTTGAGCTATATTTGGTGGAAGTGTAAGATGATAGTCCACATATCCTATACAGTCAAGGATATCAAAGGGGCCAATGTACCTTTGGATTAGATTCCCTTTATTTCCAAACAACATGACTCTCTTCCATGGTGATATTCGAATGAATACTTTATCACTAAAGTTGAACTCTTAGTCCCTTCGATAGTTGTCAGTATAGCTCTTTTGCCAACTCTAAAAAGATTTTATGTGTGTCTGGATGACTTGAACCTTCTCTTTCATCTCTAACACAAGATCGCGTCCAAGTATCTTTCGTTATCCCACTTCATCCCAACAGGCTGGTGTTCTACATCACTTTCCATACAAAGATTCTAATAGAGCCATCTGAATACTCTAGTGGAAGCTATTGTTGTATGATAACTCAACTAATGGGAGATACTGATCCCATCCAACTTTTAATTCTAAAGAGTAGGCTTGTAGCATGTGTTCAAGAATCTGAATTGTCTTTTTTAGATTATCCAGGAGTTTGGGGGTGATAGGAAGTGCTAAAATTTAATTTAGTGCTCAAATAATGTTGAAAGTATCCTCTCTAATTTAGATGTGAAACTTGGATCACAATTAGAGACAATCGATAGTGGAACACCATGCAGTATCACCACTTTATAAAATATATCTTTGAAAGGTGTTCAATCAAGAGGTCTTCCCGAATAGTGATAAAATGGGAAGTCATGGTGAGTTGGTTAGCCAAAACCCATATCGAATTATTTACCTTGAAAATATTTGGGAGACCCATGAAAAAGTCCATAGGGACATTATCCCATTTCCAAATGGGTATAGGCAACAAATTCATCATACCTTTGGACTTTTTTCACTCTGATTTAACATTATAACATACCAAGAACCTTGATATATATTTCTAAATATACTTATTCATTTTTTCCCACCAGATGAATTCTGGTAGATCTCAGTACATCTTGGTGAAACCAGGATGGATTGATAAAATTGTGCTATGTGCATTGTACAATAGATAATTCTTTATCATGGGTGATGACGACACAAAAAGGTTACATTCCAAACTGAATCACACCATCATCTTCAATACAAAACCCTTCTAGCTTCTCTTCCTTTACTATATTCAGATTTTTTTTAACTATAGAACATCCTTTGTGCCTCCTTAATATTCTCTTGGATAGATGGTTTCACAATCATTTGGTAAAAGTAATATGTATCCCTTTCAATTATGATTTCAAAATCCATCCTTTGAATATATAAGAAGATAGGTTTTTTCTTAATCTGTAACATGGATAAAAGTAGTAGGTTTTTCTTTTTCTTAGAGCATTAGCGACCTTGTTCTCCTTTTCAGGTTGATAGTGAATAGAGCAATCATAATCCTTGATTAGCTCTAACCATCTCTTTTTATAATTGTTGTGATCCTTTTGTGGGAAAACATACTTTAAGATCTTATGGTCGGTGTATATGTCACACATCTTACCATAAAGGTAGTTCTGCCATATTTTCAAGGCAAAAATCATGGTTTCCATCTCAAGATCTTGCGTCGAGTAGTTCTACTCACGGATCTTCAACTACTATGAAGCGTAGTCTATCACATTATCATTTTTCATGAGTATGCAACCCAAGCCTTTATTTGAAGCATCACTGTATATAAAAATACTTTCTCCACTTTTCAGTAGTGTGAGTACATGTGTAGTGATCAACCTTCTCTTTAGATCCTTGAAGATTCCATCACATTATTTCATCCAGACATACTTTACCCACTTCCTTATTAACTTAGTTAGTGGGCTTGGAAATCATGAGAATTTTTTCACAAAATGTCTATAGTTCCCATATAATCTAAGAAAACTACAGATTTCCATGACACTTGAGGGTCCGATCTATTCCTCAATTGCCTTTATTTTTGAAAGGTCCATATAAATTCCTTCACTTGTGACCACATGTGCCATGAACGTGACATACTTCATCCAAAAGTCACACTTGCTTGACTTGGTGTACAACTTCTCCTTTCTCAATGTCTCCAACACAAGTATTATATGTTCTTCATGTTCCTCCTTAAACTTGGAGTATATGAGAATATCATCAATAAAAACTACCACAAATTTGTCAAGTTAATTTCTGAGGAATCTATTCATAAAATCCATGAAGATTGCAGGGGCATTAGTAAGTCCGAAGGGCATCACTAGAAACTCATAGTGACCATACATTGTAGGAAAGGTAGTCTTTTGAATATCTTCATTCTTCACCTTTAATTGATGATATCCATAATGAAGATCCACCCTTGAGAAGTATTAAGATCCTCTTAACTGGTCGAAGAAGTCATCAATCCTTGGAAGAGGATACATTTTCTTTATGGTGATCTTATTGAGTTCATGATAATCGATACATAGCCGTATTGTTCCATCATTCTTCTTCAAAAAGAGCACTGATGAACCCCAATGTGATACACTAGGGTGTATGAACCCTTTGTCCAAATGCTTTTGTAACTGCTTCTTTAACACCTCCAGTTTAATAGGATCCATCCTATAGGGACAATTCAAGATAGGAGTAGATATTGGTATGAGTTCTTTGGAGAAATCAACTTCATGATCTGGGGGAAGTCTAGGAAAATCTTCAAGAAATACATCACCGTATTCCCTCATGAATGAAATTTATGCAGGGTTGGTAAATTCCATTGATTCAACTATTTGGGAGATGTATGCTTCTTCATAGGGTATCAACACCCACGCCGTTGAAGGATTTTTCCAAGGAGATTAATGATCTTATTTTCATTTGTATAGGATCATGCGATGGTTAGAAATATGAAAAGATATTTCCTTTTCCTGATAGTTGATATGTTCTCTATATAGCGAGAGTCAATCCATTCCCATTATAGCATCAAATTCCACCAAGGAAAGTATTACGAGATTTACTGGAAGAATATTCCCACATACACCATCCTAAAAAGAGTCAAACACTTGGGTAGAGATTTTTTCACCACTTGGTATTTTTACAGTTATCTGTACTTCAAGGTTTTGAGGCTTCGATTCTATTGTTCTAGAAAACATTCAAGATATAAATTAATGCATAGAACCAGAATCAAACATGACTTTTTACATTCATGAGGGATTAGGAAGTGTACCTTGTACTAATTCATTATCTTAATCCACATCCATAGACATTATGGGATAACCGTTCTCTTGTTCCTTTGTCTTTGGTGGCTACTGATGTTGATTACCCTTGAGGACTTGAGGTTTAGTGTACTGGCTTGAATAGTTCCCTTAATCCCTACAATTATAGCATTGAACCATGGGTGGTTCTCTACGTTCTTCCACCACATTGTCTTTCATTCTCATGTGTTTTTGATACTCTTGAGCATGGTGTCTTTATGTCCCACACTTGAAGAATTTCCTCGTCCCTTGGAGATAGTTCCCATGAGGAAACATTCCACATTTTTGGCATGTGGGTCATTGAATTTTCTTGAAACATTTATCATTAGATCCCCCAGCTTGAAACTCCATCTTTTGTTTCTTATCAACATAGAAATGAGACCATTCTAGAATCTCCATATCCACTTAAATAGCACATTGAAAAACTTCTTCATAACTCCCAAAGTCTCAAATTGCAAGATCCTTTCAAAGGTATGATTTTAATCCACTAATGAATATATAAATATTTCTATCATTTTTGATAACAAAACCTGAAGCGTACCTTGGAATCCTTGTGAAATTCTCTACATAGGTTGTGATAGATTCTACATATTTTTGATTGAGCTCTATGAATTGTCTCTCTATATTCATACCAAGAGTTTGTGGGAAATAATTGTTAAGAAACATGATCTTAATGTCTACCCATTCCATTTCTTCAATTTTGTCTCTTGTCTTGGTTTCTCAATAAAATCCCACCATTGATCAACCTCTCCATCTAGATGATAAATGGATAGTGTCACCTTCATTGACTCAGAACAGTATAGAACAGAAAAGATATTATCAATGGAGTTGACCCACTGTTCCACAAGTAGTGGATCAGAAGGTCCACTAAACATCAATGGTAATTTCCATATAAAACACTCGATAGCCAGTTACTCCCTCAATGGTGAAGGAGGATGTTCCCCGTTATTCGGGTTATTGTTCATAACCTGTGATAGTTGTCTAAGCATCTCTGTGATGTTTTGAACTACACCTCCCAAATCATTAGGGTTGTTGTTTGGGAAATCATTACATTGGAAGTCACATGGGTTGTTGGCCTAGTTCACACTTTTTTCTAAAATATAAAAGATTATAAGAAAACATAAGTCAACAAGTCATGACTAACTTATTCATTTTTACAATTTACTCTAAAATAATAACTTATGGGATCCCTATGTAAAGATTCTTTTGTGCATATTTGTACTTAGTCTCATGCAAGAGGTTTTCTCTTAGGTTCACAAATCCTAATTATAAAATTATCTAAACCTTTCCTCTGATACCAACTATAGATACCCTTCCTTTTCCTACATTACTATTACATCATTAAAAAAATAAATAACATAATAGTATTACACCATGAGTATCCAGAGGTTTAGTGTATTGGGAAAACTAGGACAAATAATAACATTACTACATCAATCATAAAAATTTATTAAATTATTTCTTCTCAATATTGTTATTGGAACTTGACCTATCATTAGTAAATGTAGTCACCTGACGATATACATCAAAAAGGGGTGAGCTAAAATCCCAGTGATATGATAGATAAGAACAATATAGCATTGGGTGGGCATAATTATGAAATCACAATGAAAATCATGAGTGGAAACATTAATAAATGACTTGAAATGTGGAAATGAATAAAAATGAAAAATCATGTATTAGGGGTCATCCAAAATAAATATTTGTGAAAGAAGCTATCATCACGATCACACATCATTTCACTTTAACTGAAGAGCTTTATCACTTTACCCAATGCTTTAGAGTGCTTTATAATTCCAGGTGCACCTATCACATAATAATATTCTCATTATCATGCATGAAACATAGATCACATATAAAAAATGAACATAAATAGCCCATGTAAATGAATAGGTTTATACTCATAAGAACTCATTTATAAACATTGGGTTCCCAAAAGAAATAGGTAATAACATACTTGATAAAAGAACCATTAACCTTGAGTGAGAAGTAAAAGGTGTGTTTTTGGAAGAAAAGTTATTTTAGAAAATAGTTTCTTGACATAAACTCTAGTGGAAAATATTTATATCCCTGAAAAGGTAAGATAATGCTGAAAAAATTATTTTTAAGTATTTACCATACAAAAAATGGATTGAAAGAGGGAGAATCTGAAGAAAGAAAGTTGGGTTTGAAAATTTCCCCTTACCTGTTATCCAAATTCTTTCTTCATTTTAAAGTCCTATACAACCACACTAGATTCATTAATTAACAAATAAAGAACCTTTTGTACATGAATATGGTTCATTATGGTTTCATTAGGTTATTTTACGGGCCTTTGGATCAGTTATTGAGTTTAAATACATGTTTCAGGAACGTTCATTTTTTTGGTTTTCTTGAGCGGTTTAGCTGTATTAATAAATGGAAGTTAGTGTAGAACATGGATAAACATCCATACCTAATATTTCATGTAATTAATGATTTTAATGGAATTAAAGTGATCTTATAATGAATTATATTATATACCTTGTGGATGAATCATTAGAAAAGAATTTAATGATGATCGTTTGGTTGAATTCGGGTGGTTTTTCGACGACAATGAACTTGTTTTGTTTAATAATTTAGCAATATGTACATATGTTAGATCTAGAACATTTAATAGGATAAAATACCTATAAAATAATCTTTTTCAACCATAAAAATGGTTTCATGACCATATCTAAAGGCGGTAAAGGAAAATGAAAAATGCCATCCTTGAAGGTGATAAATTAACACCTCACGGACAATGTTTTCCTTTCTAAAATAAAAAGAATATGAGAAGAGGATTGGATGGTATATAATCCCATTATTATCATAAAATTATTTTATATGTATGATAATAGAGTTACCATACCATATGGATGAGGATATGTGGGGATATATTAAAAAAATAACTTGAAACTGAAAGGAAATTAAATGAAAATAGAGAGAGAGGATTTACCTCTTGAATCATCCTCTTGAGATCCTACTTAAGGAGCCTAGGCATGGTATGTTGATTAGAACAGTAGCTATTGGATGGGGGGGGAGGCCTAGAGAATAGTTTTGGGTAGAGTTTATACAAGGTTTTATGTAACACCCCAAACTTCCATGGTACGTTTATCTTTGAATAATAGAGCAGCGTGTGTTGTACGCAACCTCAAGTTCTAACATACCGCAACCAATCAAAGTAGCCGTTATGAATAGTAATACCCAATTTTTGAAATTATATAAATTTTATATTTCAGAATGGACTTCATTTTTGGATTCGTAATATTGAAATTATCCTATGTTGAATTTTTGGTATTTTTCCGAGAACTTCCAATTTTCGATGAATAGTGAAAAATACTAAAAAACAACATTTTTAATCAAAATAATTTGTAGTGATAAATTATAATATTGAGTGGTTTTAAAGTATAATTAGAATATAATTTTACCATTTTATCCAATGGGGTACATTAGAATTAATTTCACTTTGAAAGTGGATATAAACAATTGCCAATCTTATGATTGATATTGTTTCTTAAAACACGCTATTTCTTTTGACAATGGAAATTAATTATAAAATTAATTAATGCAACTTATATGTTTATAATTTTGTAAAATAGACATCATTTTTGAATTCAGAGTATCAATTATAGCTTAGGGTGGATTTTTGGTATTGTTATGAGAAACTTCAATTTTTGATCAATAGTGAAACCACTAAGTGGTAGTTAAAAAACTAATTTTTCATTTAAATGAAACTTTACCACTTTTGTGAATTGAATTTCAAAAATCTGACATAAATGGTTGTAATTAGTAAGTATAATGTGGTTCAATGGGTTGAAAAGATTTTTTTTTTGTGAATATTAACTTTTAAGTTTTACTAATAGTGATTAAAGGTAATTAGTGTAATTTAAGGTAAATATAATGTTATAATAATATGAAATTACCTTTACACTTTTCCTAACATTATTGGATGAGTCATGGATGACCAAGACAATCCATGGGTCAACTTGGGGACCCCATGGAGCCACATGGGTAGGAAAATGACATTAATAACTTTTTATTTAAAGTAAAAATAAAATTGTCACAAACATGTGTTCTTTTATTAAATCAATTATTACACGGGGTTATATAAGTTAACATTTCGACTATAAATATTAATTGGAAAGTTAAAACTATTTCCTAAATCATGGAATTTTTTTTATAAATTTTAGGCATTAAATAAATAAATTTATTTATGACACCATGATGATGTAACGATTACCTCATTAATGAACAATTTAAATAAAATTAAAAGATAATGTAAAATCTAAGACTTACACTTGTATAAAACCTATTTGATCGGTATATTTAAAACCCTTATCACCTTATCCTAGAAATATATCATTGTGGGACCTTTAAAATCTGAAAATCATTTCATAATAAAGTAACATTTCATGACTTTCCAAAAGTGCCCCTCCTCTCCTCTTATAAAAGGCCACCACCTCTACCACCTTATTCACACCTTCAAATCCATTTGGATCGGCCAAAATCTACCCAAATACTCTCTAAACTTCTCTCTACTACTCCTACAAGACTCACTTTGGGCAGAAGTATTCCCAAGGAAGCCTTTGGCTCAAATCAAAAAGAGTTACCCGATTTAAGGTAATGTATTCTCTTATGTTCTTTTGTTTGATTTTGCTTCTACAACCCCTTAAACTCTTTTTATTCCTTTATTTTGTAACAAAAAAAGTGTATTAAATATACTAGTAAGTTTTTATGAGATGTATTTTATTTTCACTTACGCACACCTTCGTCTAATTTTTAAAGAACATACTGTTTCTGTGGGTGGCGAATTACTGCCTCACAAAATGATGATTGTTCAATCTTCTTTTAACACCTCTCATGGTAGAAATTAAGATGTCACTATATTTATATATTACATATATTATGTTTATGTTTTCCTTATGCTTCTGTATTTTTCATTTATGGCATACCTTTATGATTTCCATTATGGGTAAACGTGATAATTTCATTTTAGGAAGTGCGGACTACCGCCCCCTCAAAGTGATTTGAATCGTTAAATCCATATGTGGGATGTATAAAGGATGGATTAAATAATAGTATATATGATATTATATTGTAATTATAATATACCTTTATAACATTATGAATTCATTCCCTTAAATATGAAATATAAATGAAAGTAGCATTCTTGCGTACGTACGGCTTACCGTTTCCATGAACGGTGCATTTCATTTCTTACCTCTAAATGTTATATAATATTATAAATGCATGAATATACTAGATATATTTGATATATATGATATCTAGATCATGAATATAATTCTGTAGATAATGGATATTTTACCACATGAACAACTTGTAATTATAAGAAATTTATTGTTGACTCAAGTACTAAAGATCGACAAGATGACCATTATTAACTTAAATGACTCATAATGTTCATAACATGGTAATAAGTGATATAAAAGGAATAATGAACTTGAAAAATGTTCTTAAGCAAGTAGAGATTAAATCTATTTTATTATTCAGGAGATTAAAGAATGATCGAGTCAAGTCAGACACGAGGTAAGGGACTTCATCTCAATCTCTTTTCATTAAGGCATATTTTGTTTTATACACAACTTTCTTTTATACGGTGCATAAAACCCTTTGACTTTTAAATTTATTAAAAATTAATCTTTTTATACGAATAGTTTTACTAAATGACAAAATGGAATGTTTTTTTGCTGTACGTATGCGGTAACAACGACTTCTCCACGACCGTGACCATTATTTGAGTTTTGGCTTCCTCTACAAGACATAAATTTTTTTAAATGAAAAATAAATACCATGTTTTACTTTTCATTTATTTTGGTATTGAAAATGGGTTTATTATATCAATGTGTTGTATTGATATCTTGTGATTGAAATTTGTAAATTTTAGTTTCCTTTATGCATGTTTTATGTTATACGATTACGTTATGGTTTATGATATGTTTAAACATTCTCATATAAAGAATGAATTAGACTTAGAATGTGACGGGTGGAGCCCGCTATAGCTCCTCGATGCATCGGTTGTTCTCATGAGAAAAACTAGTGTCTTGGCACAAGTCCTTGACAAAATCTTATTTTTAGTCTTGGAAAAAGGCCTTGACTTTGTGGTTATGATAGTCTGGCATTATGCCTTCCATCATTATGAAAGTGGTTATTGATATTGCATGTGATTACTCAGCAAGTAGAATATACTTGTGAATAAGTAAATGGAATTATTTGATTTTATTTTTTCCATATTATGCTAAAGATAAAGTTTAAAAGGCTTTTTTAGTTATACATTGCCTTAAATGATTATGTTTATTTATAAATGTTTCCGCTATATTGTTATCCTTACTGAGCATCTGAGCTCACCCCTTTCTATGTTTTATTTTTCATAGGATGTGAAGAAATATTTTATGACTGACCTGCAGGGATAGTCTGAAGGGGATATGAGTGTGGACTATAGAGACCATGTTATTGTAGTTTTCACTTTATGATGTAATCTAATATTTATGAATGTATCTAGTGTTTCCAAGGCTACTAAACTAATCGGCCTTTAGAGACATGATCTTTGGTGATCATGAAAATGTTACGTAATAATGCACCGACTTTGGGTAACTAGGGTCGGGAGGTTACAGTTGGTATCATAGGTAGGTTAGTACTAACCTTGGAAGTAAGATTTAGAAAAACTCTGATTAGAGAACATAGCCCTAATATAGACTTTGAGGATTAGTATAGAAGAAAATCCTAGAATTTTGGTAAAGTATAGATTTTGTGTATTTCCCGAGCAATACATCCCTATCTGGATACGAGCAGGTAGAGGCGGCTCTGTCATAGATGTACCTAGGGGTAAAACCTGAAAACACAGCTTTGAGCTAGACTCGAATGGGAACTGGTGCATGACAACGGGCCTTACTGCACTCTTGGTTACGACACTCCTGGGGGATATGCATTGGATAATTATAATTTTCTTTACAAACCATTATGAAGGGTTTATGAGTATATACTTCCTCAAAGAAAACATTTTTATGATTATGGATTATATCCATAAGCTGTTCAATTTATGTTATGTGTTTTACAAAGTATGGAATTATGTATTCTGATTCATAAACTTATCTAGTTTATGCCATTTTTTAGAAATGGCACCTATTGGAAGGAATGGAAACCATATAAATTCACGCACTCCATGTAGGGATTTCCCTCCTGCTCAATGTAATTATAGTGGAGTTGGTGATGCAACTGGTGGTGATCGACTAATCACCATACGGGGACAACTCACTCAGGTTATGAATAATAACCTTACCTATATGGAGCACCCCGATCCATAACATGGAGGATCAATGTTAGTTCTCTTTATGAGGTAGAAACCACCAACATTCAATGGGAGTACAAATCCCTTAGTAGCTGAGCAATGGATAAATTCCTTAGAGAAAATATTCCATGCCTTGGGGAGTAGTGAAAGGGAAAAGGTTATCATGACCGTTTACCACCTCAATGGAGATGCTGATCAATGGTTGTCATTGATTCAAAACATAAAGAAATATGATGAAGTATCAAATATGGAATGGAGGGAGTTCAAAGAGCCTTTATTAGAAAAATACTTTCCTCATGACCATCGAGCAGATATGGAAAGGCAATTTCTGAGTCTGAGACAAAAGGAGGATAAGAATTTCGCAAAGAATGAGGCCAACTTTAGAAGGATAGCAAGGTATGCTACAGATTATATACGTAACCCAAGAAGTAAGATTTATCATTTCTTTGATGGATTAAAACCATTTCTCCATCGAGAATTGGTCTCACAATCCTTCTCTTTATACGAAGACATTGTCTCATGTGCTATTAAGATGGAAAAGTAATTCTCTAAGTCTTACAACTTTAAAGAGAAGCAAGAGAAGAAGAGATCTGATGATCACTCTGGAAATGGAAATAAGGGGAAGAAGGGAAAAGTTGATTATCCATCCTGTAGTAAATGTGGGAAGAAACACTCTGGTACTTTCTTGAAAGGAATGTGAGTCTATTACAAGTGTGGTGAAAAATTCCACCAAGCTCGTGATTGCAAGGGGAAGAAAGAATCTACCGATGTTCAATGATAAAATTTCAGGGAGATGGGAAATTATGAAAATAAATGTCCTAAGCGTCAGGGGAACTTACCTCAAAAAAGGACAAGGGATCAATGAGAAGATTATGCTATCACTACTGCTGAGGTAGAAGCTCCGAAAGACGTGGTGCCAGGTAATTTAATGGTTTCCTCAAGTTTAGAAAATTCATTATTTGATTCTGGATGATCGCATTGTTTCATATCTTCCCAGTTTGCTAAGAAAATTTGATATTTTTAATTTGATTTAACAAGGGAGTTTTCATTCAAAACTCTTAAGGGAAATATCATTGAAACAAAGTCTTGTGAATCAGTTCCCATTAGAGCACATAAATGTTCTTTATCTGCTGATCTCATTGTCATACCCATGATTGAATTTGATATAATCATTGGTATGGATTGGATTTCGGACTGTGATGCGATGATTTATTGTAAGAAGATGGAGGTTACAATTTTTGATGATGATGATAAGGAACACCTTATCTTTAGAGCAGAATCGTCACCACCTAATTCTTATCTAGATCCACCCCCAGTAGCTCAACTAAATTCACTTATGGGGGAGGAAGATAATGAAATAACTGTGGGTGAGGAAGGGAATGTTCAAATAGATGATGTACCTATTGTGAGAGAATATGTTGATGTGTTTCCAGAAGATTTACCTGGTCATCCTCCAGAATGAGAAGTTGAGTTTTCTATTGATATAATGCCTGGTTCAAGGCCCATATAGAAGACCCCATATAGAATGGCCACTATGGAATTAGTTGAACTAAAGAAACAACTAGAGGAATTGAGTAATAAGGGATTTATTCTCCCTAGTGTTTCTCCATGGGGAGCCCTTGTTCTTTATGTTAAAAAGAAAGATGGATATATGAGGTTATGTATCGACTATAGGGAGATGAATGCTATAAAAATAAAGAACACGTATCCCCTACCTCGCATTGCTGATTTATTTTACCAATTGCATGGAGCTCAATACTTTTCAAAGATTGACCTTCGATCTGGATATCATTAGTTTTGTGTGAAGAAGGAATACATTCCGAAGACAACATTTTGAACTAGGTATGGGCATTACGAGTTTACAGTAATGCCTTTTGGGATGACTAATGCACCCTCTGTTTTCATGGATCTAATGAATAGAGTTTTCAAGTAATATATTGATGACTTCGTAGTGGTATTTATTGATGATATCTTGGTATAATCCAAAAGCTGTGAATATCATGAAAATCACTTGTGCATTATTCTAAAGACTCTTAGAAGACACGAATTATATGGTAAGTTTAGCAAGTGTGAATTCTGATTTCATGAAATTTCTTTTCTTGGCAGTATTGTCTCTAAGGATGGAATCTCTGTTGATATTTCTAAGACAAGAGTGATCCAAGAATGGCCAGCGCCGACAAGTATAACTGAGGTACGCAGTTTTATTGTTTTAGCAGGTTATTATCGACATTTTGTCCAGAATTTTTCCTGATTGGCTAACCCATTAACGAAGATGACACGTAAAGGGGTTAAATTTGAATGGAAAAAATATTGTGAAGAATTATTCGAAGAACTAAAGAGAATATTAGTCAATGCTCCTATATTGACTCTACCATTAGGGAATGATGGGTTTGTTATTTATAGTAATGCATCGAAGAAAGGACTTGGTTGTGTCCTCATGCAGAATGATAGGGTTATTGCCTATGCATCACGAAATTTGAAAATTCATGAGAAAAACTATCCTTATCATGATCTCGAGTTAGCAGCTGTGATCTTTTCTTTGAAGATATGGAGACACTACCTCTGTGGGGAAAAAATGTGACATTTATAATGATCACAAGAGTTTGAAGTATATTTTCTCACAAAATAACTCAACATGAGGCAAAGGATATGGTTTGAATTAATCAAGTATTATGATTTTATGATACACTACCACCCAGGGAAGGCAAATAAGGTGGCAGATGCTTTGAGCAGAAAATATCATGGAGTTTTGAACTATATGAGAATTGAAAGGGATCCTATTTTCATAGATCTAGTGAAGATGGACATGGGAATAACTATGGAAGGTGAAACATAAATGCTTTTTCAAATGGTTGCCAAACCATATTTACTAGAAAGGATTAATAGTTCTCAGACCGATGATGAAGGGTTTCAAAAGAAGATTAAAGCTGTGAAAGATGGGAGATTGAGTGACTTTTTGTATGAATATGGAATTTTGAAATTTGGGAAGAGACTTTGTGTTCTCGATATAACTGGTATAAAAAAGGGAATTATTGGATGATGCTTATAGTTCCAATTTCTCTACACACCCTGGTAGCACTAAGATTTATAGAGATTTGAAGTAACATTTTTGGTGGGACAATATGAAGATGGAGATTTCTGATTTTATGTCAAGATGTATGGTTTGTCAACAAGTGAAAGCTGGGAGGCAACTTCCTGGAGGAGTTATGCAACCTCTTCCCATACCTGAGTGGAAATGGGATAATATTACGATGGACTTTTCCATGGGACTACCAAAGACTCCTAAAAGGAATGATGCAATATGGATCATTGTTGATCGTCTTACCAAGTCATCACATTTTCTTGTTATAAGAGAAGATTTGATGCTTGAACGTTTAGCAAGACTGTATATTAACGAAGATGTAAGACTTCATGGAGTACCCCTATCGATTGTTTCAGATCATGATCCCCGTTTTAAATCAAGATTCTGGAAAAGTCTTCAGAAATCCCTGGACACTAAACATCGTTTGGGCACTGCTTACCAACCTCAAACAGATGGACAATCATAATGGACTATTCAAACCTTAGAAGACATGTTGAGATAATTCTCACTTGACATTCAGGGTATGTGGGATCAATATTTACCTCTGGTAGAATTTTCCTATAACAATAGCTTCCATTAAAGTATTCGGATGACACCATATGAAGCGTTATACTGAAAGAGGTGTTGCACACCAACCTCTTGGGATGATGTTGGTGAAAGAAAACTTATAGGACTAGAACTTGTTGAGGAAACGATGGAAAAGGTGAAGGTAATCCAAAACCACATCAAAGAAGCTCAAAGTAGGCAGAAGAGCTATGCCGATAACCAAAGGGAGGATTTGGAATTTCAGGTAGGAGATCATGTTTTCTTGAAGGTATCTCCATGGAAAATAGTTATACAGTTTGGTAAGAAGGGAAAATTAAGTCCCAGGCACATCAGACCATTCGAAATTCTAGAACAAATTGGGGCTGTAGCTTACCGTTTGGAAATGCCTCCAAGTCAATCTAAAGTTCACGATGTGTTCCACGTATCACTGTTGAGAAAATACATGCCTGACCCAACACATGTACTCACCTATGAGGAATTATAACTGGAATTCAATTTTTCTTATTGCAAGGAGCCTGTCTGGATTCTGGATACAAGAGAACAAGTGCTGACAAACTGGACGAGTCATCTGGTAAAAGATCTATGGAGGAACCATAAGATGGAAGAGGCAATGTGGGAACCTGAGGAACTTATGATGAAGAACCACCCAAGTCTTTTTATGAAGTAATATTCTAGAAATTTAGAGGATAAAATTATTTTAAGGAGGGTAGAATGTAACACCCCAAGCTTCCATGGTACACTTCTCTTTGAATAACAGAGCATCGTGTGTTGTACGCGACCCCGAGTTCTAACACACCTGACCAATAAAAGTAACCATTATGAATAGTAATACCCACTTTTTGAAATTATATAAATTTTATATTTCATAATGGACTTCATTTTTGGATTCAGAATATCAAAATTAGCCTATGTTTAATTTTTGGTATTTTTCCAAGAACTTCCAATTTTCGATGAATAGTGAAAAATATTTAAAAACAACATTTTTAATCAAAACAATTTATAGTGATAAATTATAATATTTAGTGGTTTTAAAGTATAATTAGAATATAATTTTACCATTTTATCCAATGGTGGACATTATAATTAATTTATCCTTGAAATTAAACATAAACAATTGTCAATCTTTTGATTGATATTGTTTCTTAAAAACACGCTATTTGTTTTGACAACGTGAATTAATTATAAAATTAATTAATGAAACTTATATGTTTGGAATTTTTTAAAATAGACATCATTTTTGAATTCGGAATATCAATTATAGCTTAGGATGGATTTTTGGTATTGTTCTTAAAATCTTCAATTTTTGATGAATAGTGAAACCACTAAGTGGTAGTTAAAAAACTAATTTTTCATTTAAATGAAAATTTACCACTTCTGTGAATTTAATTTCAAAAAGCAGACATAAATTTTTTTCATTAGTAAGTAAAATGTGGTTCATTGAGATGAAAATAATTTTTGGGGAATAGTAACTTTTAAGTTTTATTAATCGCGATTAAAGGTAATTAGTGTAATTTAAGGTAAATATAATGTTATAATTATATGAAATTACCTTGAAAATTATCATTACTTTATTTCATGAGTCATGGCAAGCCAGGAAAATCCATGGGTCAACTTGTGGATCCCATGGAGCCACTTGGGTAAGAAAATGACATTAATAACTTTTTATTTAAAGTAAAAATAAAATTGTCACAAACATGTGTTGTTTTACTAAAACAATTATTACATGGGGTTATATAAGTTAAATTTTAGACTATAAATATTAATTGGAAAGATAAAAGGATTTCCTACATCATGGTAATTTTTTTATAATTTTTAGGTATTAAATTAATAAATTTATTTATGACAGATGATGATGTAGCGATTACCTCATTAATAAACAATTTAAATAAAATGAAACGATAATGTAAAATCTAAGACTTACAGTTGTCTAAAACCTATTGGATGGGTATATTTCGAACCATTATCACCTTATCCTCGAAATATATCATTGTGGTACCTTTAAAATCCGAAAATAATTTCATAATAAAGTAACATTTCATGACTTTCCAAAAGTGCCCCTCCTCTCCTCTTATAAAAGGCCCCCACCTATACCACATTATTCACACCTTCAAAGCCATTTGGATCAGCCAAACTCTGACCAAATACTCTCTCAACTTCCCTATCTTACTCCTAGAAGCCTCACTTTGGGCATAAGTCTTCACAAGGAATCCTTTGGCTCAAATCAAAAAGAGTTACCCGGTTTTAAGGTAATGTATTCTCTTATGTTCTTTTGTTTTATTTTGCTTCTCCAACCCCTTAAACTATTTTTATTCCTTTATTTTGTAAAAAAACCAGTGTCTTCAATATACTAGGATGTTTTTATGAGATGTACTTGATTTAAACTCACACACACCTTCGTCTAATGGTTAAAGAATATACTGTTTCTGTGGGTGGTGAATTACTGCCTCACGAAACGATGATTGTTCAATCTTGTTTTAACACCTCTCATGGTGGAAATTTAGATGTTACTATTTTTTTATATGATATATATTATTTTTATGTTTTCCTTATTCTTTTGTATTTTTCATTTATGGCATACCTTTATGATTTCCATTATGGGTAAACGTGATAATTTCATTTTAGGAAGTGCGGACTACCGCCCCCTCAAAGTTATTTGAATCGTTAATGCCATATGTGGGATGTATAAATGATGGAGTAAATAATATTATATATGATATTATACTGGAATTATAATATACCTTTATATCATTATGATTTCATTACATTAAATACGAAATAGAATTGAAAGTAGCGTTCATGCGTACGTACGACTTACCGTCTCCATGAATGGTGCATTTCATTTCTTACCTCTAAATGTTATGTAATATTATAAATGCATGCATATAATGGATATATATGATATCTAAAAAATGAATATAATTCTGGATATAATGGATATTTTACCACATTAACAACTTGTAATTATAAGAAGTTTATTGTTGACTCAAGTAACAAGGATCGACAAAACGACCGTTATTAACTTAAATGACTACATAATGTTCATAACATGGTAATAAGTGATATAAAAGGAACAATGAACTTGAAAAAAGTTCTTAAGAAAGTATATATTAACTCTAGTTTATTATTCAGGAGATTAAAGAATGATTGATTCAAGTCGGACACGAGGTAAGGGACTTCGTCTCAATCTCCTTTCATTGAGGCATATTTTTTTTATACACAAATTTATTTTATACAGTGTATAAACCCCTTTTAATTTTACGTTTATTAAAAAGGAATATTTTTATACTATGCATTTTACTAAACTAAAAAAAGGAATGTTTTTTTTCATACGTATGCAACGACAACGACTTCTCCGCCGCCGTGACCATTATTTGAGTTTCGGCTTCCTCTACAAGCCATAACTTTTTTTAATTGAAAAATAAAGACCAAGTTTTACTTTTATTTTATTTTGGTATTGAAAATGGCTTTATTATATCAATGTGTTGTGTTGATATCTTGTGATTGAAATGTGGAAATTTTATGTTTCCTTTATGCATGTTTTTTGTGATACGATTATGTTATGGTTTATGATATATTTAAAACTTTTCATATATGGAGTGAATTGGACTTAGTATGTGATGGGTGGAGCCCGCTATAGCTCCTCGATGCATTGGTAGGTCTCATGAGACAAACTAGTGTCTTGGAATAAGGCCTTGAAAAAATTTTATTTGTAGTCTTGGCACAAGGCCTTGACTATGTGGTTATGATAGTCTGACATTATGCATTCCATCATTATGAAAGTGGTTATTGATATTGCAGTGATAATTCGTCTAGTAGAATATCCATGTAAATAAGTAAATGGCATTATTTCATTTAATTTTTTCTATATTATTCTAAATTTCATGTTTAAAAGGCTTTTGTTTTAGTTATACATTGCCTTAAATGCTTATGTTTATTTATGAAAGTTTCTGCTATATTGTTATCCTTACTAAGCATCTGAGCTCACCCCTTTCTATGTTTTATTTTTCCCAAGATGTGAAGAAATATTTTTTGACTGACCTGTTGGGATAGTCTGAAAGGGATATGAGTGTGTACTATGGAGACCATGTTATTATAGTTTTTCACTTTATGATGTAATCTCACATTTATGAATGTATCTAGTGTTTCCAAGTCCACTAAACTAATCGGTCTTTCGAGACATGATCTTTTGTGATCATGCCAATGTTATGTAATAATACACTGACTCTGGGTAACTGGGGTTGGGGAATTACATTTTATGTTTGAGAGGTGTGAGGAAATGAGGGTGTGAAAGGTGGTATTTATAGTGGAGGGGAGAGGGGTTTTCTCAATATAATATTCATTAATTTATTATTTCTCCAAAATAAATGTAATTGTGAGTATTACATGATAATTAAAATAATTTAATCTTGTGAATAAGAACCATATGTGATTACATATTTAGAACGTAACACATGAATCTATAATTTATGAATTTAACTTATTTTGTAAGTTATTGTATTTCACTATTCATAAAAATTCAAGTATTTCAAAAAAATCCCAAAAAGTCACCCGAACATTTTTTAATGTGTATAATCCAAAAATGATCTCCATTTATTAAAATTAATTTTTAAATATTATTTATTTAATTTATAATTTAAATCATAATTTATATGAAAAATATAAATTTTAAAATAAAAACTGATTTCATAATGCTTTTTGAAATCCCATAAGGACTTACAAAATTATCATAAAACAAGAAAACATAGAATGGTTAACTTATGAAAACATTTTAGGAAAATAAATTTTCTTTTAAATTAATTAATTAATTATAGTTAATTATTTATTACTTAAAAAAATACAAATTTTTTTCCTATGCTCAAAATGTCACTTATAAGATGTCTATGTTTTATTTAATCATTCAGGGATAAGATTACTATTATTTTTGAGGATGTTCTATTAATATGGATAAAATTACTATTTATAAGGATTTATTACTGTTCACAAAAAATTATGTCTATCTTATCAGACTCCAAACATTTTACTGATCGTAACCGTGTATGTCAGATTTTTTAAATTCAAAAAACTTTAGTGGAAAATTAATATTTAAAGGTCATGTAGTATTTCATTTAAGAATGATATGGAATTTTGTTTCTTAATTTGATTATAATTTAAAACATGATTATAAGAAGTTAATTCCATGGATAAAACATTGGGTCATTATTCCAATGGTATCCCCACCATAAATAGTTTCCCCAATGTCATATAGTTCATTATCATGCTTCCACCCCTAAAGAATCATATTGAGAAGAGAGATGGTCAATTGAACATTTGTTAGAACAATCATGTCCACATCCTCCTGGACTCTCAAATGTAACTGATCAAGGAGATCCTTCAAATTCCACTCTTCTTATGATTCCTTCATGGCATGGGTTGGAAGTTTCCTATTAAAATAATTAGAAATGACATTACCCTTAGTAGGGGTGCATGAAATGTCAGAATAAAAATATTATAGGTACTCCACCCATAATATGTATTTAGGATAAAATATTTTTGAAAGAAGATATAAATAAATGTGTTGTGGTTAGAAGAAACATCAACCTTTCCCCAAAAGGCATTGCTACCAACTCTTAATATCATGCATCAAGATAGTGAGATCAAGTTCATGGGTTGGATAACATTCCCATGTAGACTTAGTTTTCTATAATCATATGCCACTACATGATCACTCTACATGAGAACCAAACCCAAAACCAATCCATATGGATAAAAATAAACCAAATATCCCCATCCAATCACTTAAAGAGTCAAAATTGGTGTAAAATTAAAAATATTACTCAACTCATCAAAACCATTCTGACATTTTTAATCCGAAATGAACATCACCCCTTTCTGAGTGATAGTGGTCATCAGAGAATCTAGCTTTGAGAAATATGTAACAAACCTATGGTAATGCCCCATAAAGACCAAGAATATATGAATCTGGAATACATTTCATGGTTGATCTCACATAAAAACATACTTTAACTTCTATGAATCAACTAAAATTACATGTTCCAACTCCACAAGTCCCTTAAACTCTACTTCTTGAAACCATAAATTACATTTTGAAAGCTTTGTGTGAATTTAATTATCTATCAAGATTTATAAAACTTCTCTTGGATTATTCAAAAGGTCTTTTGTGATCTTAGAGTAAACCAAGATTCCATCCACAAAAATCAAAATTGACCAATTGATATAATCATGAAATATCCTGTTCACCAACACCATAAAAACTACATTGGAATTGGTTAAACCAAAAGGAATATAAGAACACTCATAATGGAAAACATACTTCTGAAGGACATATTTAAGATGCCATATTATTTTATACTAAATCACTGGTAACCATATCGATGTTCAATATTTAATGACCACTTCATCCCTTTTAACTGATGAAAAAAATCATCAATCCATGGTAGTGAATACCTTTTCTTCACCATAACTTGATTGAGTTTTTGGTATTTACCCAAAAGGTGAAGTGTAAAATCATATTTCATTTTAAAAATAATAGTTAATTCCTTAGGTGAAACATTCAGGAATAGAAATCTTTTTCCCATCAATTAATCTAACTGAGTATTAAATGCTTGCAATTTAGGTGGAGCCATACTATAAGAAACAGTAGACACTGGTTGAGTACCAGGTACTAGATCAATGGATAAATTTACCACCCATTAATGTATGACTATCATGGGATGATCATACAAAAAATATTGGATCCCAAGAAATATACATTAAAATTAAGGATCATATTGTCTCTGGACAAGACAATATTCAGTGTTATTTGAAATATTGTTTTCTGGGTTCAATTTTTTAAAGAGAGAGTAAGTAGACTTGGTTGGTTCTAAGATTAATTAATGCAGAAATGGCCCATCCTTATATTTTTCTCTCTTTCACCTATTGAATAATTTCTTAATGGGTTTTAATAACCCTATCATAAACTAAATCCAATTGATTACTTGTATTATACATTTTTAGTTTAGATAAAGAGATACAATTATAACTATATTTCCTACCCATTCCTAGAATGGTATTTGGATATGCCCATTTAATATTGAATCACCAGAACTATTTTCTATTTCATGTAGTTGAATGAAACCCAGGGGTTTGTGCATGAAGTATCGAGAAAAATTAGAATAATATAAAAGTGAAATCTGAGGAAACTTCTATTGATAAAACCATTAACTTCTACAGAGGAGTTAGTAATAGTATTGGAAGATCATACATAATTTTCATGGGAGGTTAGAGGATTATCATAGGATGAATTAAAAATGGTATAGTGTTCCACAACTGGAGAATTACAAAAATAAAATTCTATAATACAAGAGTCTTGGGTAGTGGTTCATTATATCCCCTATTCCAGAGTATGTTCACCCCCTTATATAGTGCTTGTCTACCAAAGTTCAATCATATGAGCCACGCATGTTACTTCATTGAATTATGGAATGTATGTAGTTATAAGTTTTACTTAAATATCAATGCTTTATCATGAAGGTCATGAGAAGAGTGCTTACTATGAGTTGGTGGATAAATAGGTAGGGATAATGTTATGTATACCTACTATTAGAATAGTGGTATGATAATTGATTTTTTTTCATGTTGTCAGAGGTTTCTTTACATTTTCATAATTTTAGAGCACATAGTCAACTAATGGAACCTACGGTAGGTAGACATACCATAAAACTGTGGTGCAGTAAGGTGGATCAGTGACTAAGAGTAGTTCACATGGCGAGTTCTAGGCATGGTCCCCATTCCTTCTATGTGATAGAAGGTTCACGTAGGGGAAACATACAAATAGTACCCGTGGTCTGTATAATGACCTTATATGTCATGGTCAATTATGGAATTTATATTTTTCTAACATTCAATACTTCATATTAATGTTCAGTGCATTATTTTTCTATACGTAAAGTCCACCACAATAATTGAAGTTTGAATATGATATTTAAAGAGGCAGTAAGTAAAATTTGATAGTTCTAAGATTAATTAAAGAATCAATGGTACAAACATAGATTATTCCATCATTAACATGTTTAATCATTATTCATTTGGTTTATAAACATGCTACTATCAATTTAATCCAAATTTTTACATTTATTATGTAATTTTGGTTAAGATAGAGATATAAAAATATCACTATATTTCCTATCCCTTATTAGACTAGTATTTGGATATATCCATTTACCCTTTAAATACCTCCACAATCAACTATAGCATGATGTGGACTTAAAACAAGTGGATTGTGTGTGAAATACTGATAGCATAAAGAATAAATTAAAATATAAATAATAAAAACCCTCAACTAACAAAACCATTAACTTCTATAGATAAGTTAGTGATAATATTGATAGATCAAAATCCATCATCATGGTAGGTGAGGGGGTTCTCATTGGGAAAAACCTAGAAAATCTAGTGTGCCATCACTATAGTATTATAAAAAATAAAATTAAATAATATAAGAGTTGTGGCCAGTGGTGCTTCATACCCCCCCTTCTATAGAAATCATTTCCACTTATATAGTGACCAGTTTCAAAAGTTCTATTCACATGATAATAACTTTTTTTCTTCATTGAATTATAGAATTTATATAGGGAGAATATTTATTTTTAGATTTATGGATGACACATGACCATAAGGAAGGGTTTGAATAACTTTCATAAGGTATCAATACTCTTCAATGATCCATCTTAATATCATTTTAAATGTGGACTGATCTAGTGATTCATATTAGTGGGTAATGGTAAATGGGGTGGGGATTTTAATTATGGGCCTTTTTATATCATGTAGTTCCTGGAGGAATTATTTTTTCCATGAGACATAATGTATAACAATATTTACAACTCATATTCTCCTATAATAGGCCGACGAAGGTTGACCGTTTCATTGTTAGTGGAACTAAAACATCTCATCCAAATTGAATTTTCTTCTTAAATCACTCTCTAACCATACACTTGCTAGTGACCGTATTTAAAAGTGAGAGGAACTTCTCAAAAAATCAACTCAAAAAATATTCCTTTATTTTATGAATATGGTATAATTTTCCTTTATCGCATGGATTCAGTATTGATAAGTAGAATTCTATATCATGATAGAGTGGAGTGCTAAAGATTCCATGTAATCTGTATATAATATTTGGCTTTAGTCAAGGAAATCTCAGATAAATATCACCTTGATATAGTGTAGAACTCAAATGGGCGTGAAGTACTTACATGATTATCCTAGTAGAGTAGCTTCAATCTATCATCATCTCATATCCAAAGGTGGAAACAGAAGGTGGAGGCATGGTAGGGTAAGTTAGTAAAACTTACGGTAAAAATTATTACTATGAATGCCATGGTAAGAATCCTTACTATGAGTTGGTGGCTAAAAAGAAGGGATCATGGTATGTATACCAACTGTGATAATAGTGGCATGATTAATTCATATTGTTCATGTGGGAAGATGTTTTTTTCTTTGTATAATTTTTGAGCACTTGATTAGAGTATATAACTCACAGTAGGTAGAATTACCATAAGGCATTGGTGTGGTAATGTGGGTAGGTGATCGTGAGTTGTTCTCGTGGTAAGTAGAAGGCTCTATCACCATTCGTACCATGTGTCATCAGGTTTACACAAGGTAACATACATAAAATACCCATGATAAGTAAAATGATCATAGATGTCATGGTAACTCCAGGCCTTTATAATTTTCCATCATAAAAATTTTTATATTCTTTATTATTGCAATATTTTTATTTAATTAAATCCCACCCCAATAATTTAAGAAGAAACACCATTTTTAAAGACAATTTAGAACTAATTTATAATTTTATAAATTTAATAGAGACTAATTTCAATGAATAACATGTAATAAAGGTTGAAAATTCCATTCATGCCACTTCCCCACACATAGGTTGTTTCAATTATGCATAATTTATAATGGAAACAAATTTATTCAAAATAAATAATAAATAATGTTACACTACCTATATCAAAATTTACCATCCAGATAAGTGAAAACACACAAACCCATACACTGTTCAATTTATCATGCCTCATATATGAGTCAAACTATTATATCACTTTAATGCAGTAAAAGATCAAGTTTAGGATTGGATCAAATTATAATTAAGTAGAACCATAATTTTAACAAAAATTACCTATATTTATCCATTTTCTTAACATTCCTCAAACCAAAGTTTTGATTTTCCACTTATTTTATACAACTTAATTGAATGTGTTATAAGTATATTTCCACTCTTTCTATGGGTTAAATATTACCCTCACGTAAATAGGATCATTTTTGGAAAGGACCTTTTTAATTTTATCATTTAGATCCATAATTGTGTGTGAAGCACTATGCATAACACTCATTGAGATGGATTTATTTAATTATAGATTCACACCCAGTTCCCTTGTATTAGTGATGCATTGTGAGTTCCAAATATCCCATGTTTATTCGTGTTTCAAGGGATCCAAAAGGTGTTTTTATCATAGAGGTTATGTTTACTCATACCAAGTTTAGAATTCGAGTGACATAATGTTATAAAATTTATTAAAAAAATATTTTCAATCATACTCCATCTCATAGTACTAAGAAAATACCAGGAATAAATCAGGGAAAAACTCAATTAGAAACCATTTGATGTCTTACAGTTTTCAGAACTAATGAAATACTTAACTCTAGCGTAGTATTTTCAAACTAGGCAGTGTAGAAATTAGTTTCAAGAAAATGGTGAAAAAAATTAAAACTAAAAACTGTACAAAAGGGTAATGTAAATAAATTTATTTTTAGGAAAAATGTTTTTACTTATTTATTTAAGGATTATACTTTCTCTCTTCCACAAAATTTTCTCTATAACTATCTAATTGAATTTTAGTAAGAATTTGTTTTAAAAAGACATTTCAAAATAAATTAAATAGCTAGACCGAAATAAAGGAAAGAGACAACTTGACAATACTTATTTTTCAGCATTTGGGAAGAGTCTGGGCTCCTACATAGGTTCTTTTAAAAATTCCTCTTAGAACACCATTAGTTGTTGGATTCTCAACTTTAAATGGTTTCTTTGAAACTTATCCTTCAATCTCAGCAATAATAGAATAAAAATTATTAGTTACTATATGTGGTCTTGTCCATTTGGAATGATTCTTACATGGAAAATGTTTCTTCCTTCAATAAAATAGTATTACATTGTATCCAACATGAAATTATAATTTATGGATAAAATTTTCTTGTTAAGATTTCGTTTTATCTTTGAAAAGTAGAGAGTTCTAATATTACTCTCTCTTGAATTCATCATGATTCATTAATTTTAGTTTCCTTTATTCTTAAGACATTCTATACTCTAGGTTTACTTATTTTTAAATCTAGTAGGATTTTTTATGAAAAAATAGACAAATTGAAATGATTACTATAAATAATTTGGTATGTATAAATACTAATAGAGTCTTCTAGTCAGTTATATATGTCCATAGATCATCTTTTATCTTATTACTCCAATCCTTGTGGTTGGATTGTATTGTTTTCTCCAAGATAATTTTGAATTCTCTATTGGATACCTCTTCCAGACCATTTGTCTATGGAAGGTAGGTAGTGTAGGTTTTGTGGTTTAATCTCTAAGTTATATGAGGGTCTCAATTTTCTTATTGAAGAAATGGGTTCCTTGGTCACTGATTATAGTTTGAGGCATTCCAAACCGATAAAATATGATTGATTTTAGAAATTTGATAATAGTTTGGAGTCATCAACATGAGTGTATTTATCCTCAATCCATTTGGAAACATATTCTACTCTTAACAAAATATAGGGAGATCCAAATGACCTAGGGAAAGGAACCTTGAAGTAAATTTCCTAGAAATAAAATAATTCACAAAAAAATCATAGTATTTTCGATAATTTCTTGACTTTTGTAAATTCTTCCTATAAACTAGAATTTTTAGAAATTTATACAAAAATCATAATAATTTTTAAATATGTAAGGCCAAAAAAATTCATCTTACAAAATTTTTGAGTAGGTTTTTGAGGTCCAAAATTATATCCACATGCAAGTTTATGATAAAAAGGAAGTAAAAAATGCATTTCTTATATAGAAAATCATCTTCTATTGATTTGGACATAATATATTTTCTATAAATAAGGTTCTAAACAAACATAGTGTTTTGATTTATATTTTAATTTTGTATTTATATGCTTAATGAAGAAAGAAGGTACATTTGACACGACTAGATCATTTATTATAGAAATATACCTGGGAACTTGGGATAGACTGTATAATTTTTCATAGGGGAATGAATCATCTATCCTTGTATTTGGGACTGGTTCTACCTCAGTAGTGAAAGGTAGGCTACTAATTTGGAAAACCACTATATTTTCACAACCCTAATTTTACTTAATCTCAATGTCAAATTTTTTTGTATCAACACCCATATTACCAATATGGGGTTTTAATCAATATTCCTAATCAAGTATCTTAAGGATGCATTATTAGAAAAAACAATTACCATACTTCCTAAGATATAGGAACCAAAGTTTTCTAAAGCTACAAAAATATAAAAAACATATTCTATATTATGGTTTATTTGATCTGGGTAGTGTCCAAAGTTCGTGAAATGTAGGATATTATGTTTAGAGTCTTACCAATATTTTTGGAGATAACGAATTCGAAATATATATTAGAAGAAGTAAAAAATATCTTGAAGGGCTGACACAATTTTCTTTGGATGATTATGTGGGTAGTGGATAAATATTCTTTCAATTTTTTGAATTCCATCCTACACAGATCATTGAATAAAAAATCAGTTTTATTCTTGAGTAAGTTGGTTGGGGGAAAACTTTTTTTTCTAAAGTCCCCAATAAACCTTCTATACAATAAAACATGGAAAAAAATGATCTAATATGCTAGATAGTGGTGGGATATGGTAGTTATGAGATGAAATCAATTTTGGATCTATAAACTTAAATTGATTCCTATGAAATAAAATTTTCCAAAACATTTCATTTCTTCTTCCATAAAATTGCATTTCTCAAAATTCAAGACTAGTTTTTGTATTACATATTTGAAAAAAACTTCCCCAAAATCTCTAGATAATTTTGAATGAAATTTCTAGATATATTGAATTTATCAAGGAATACCTCTAAGTAACTCACAATTTTATATAAGAAGATACATACTAGGAACCATTGAAAGGTTCTTTGGAAATTGCATAGACCAAAAAGAACCCTTCAGTAAGAAAAATGTACTAAAGATACATGTAGAGGTTGTTTTTATTGGTCAACGCGAAATATTTGAACTCAAAAATATTGACAAAAAACATCAAAGAATAAATATTTTCCTATAATATATAGTATATATATAATTTTTTCAACAAAGGGTTTAGAGAAATGGACTTTCTAACTTAAACAGTTTAGTTTTCTATTGTTGATACAAACTCTAAAATTATTCTAGATTTAAGTGGGTACCAATTCATTATTTTCATTCTTCACAATTGTGTAACCAGTTTTCTATGGAAAAAATCAATGGGGATCACCCATTAGGAGTATGATATGGGATAAATTATTTCATGTTTTAAGAGTATGTATACTTAATTTTATACTACCTATAGGAGGTTTGGGTTGAGACTTCTTTTGGGCTGTCTTACCAACTTGGGTCATTCTTTCAATAAAATTATATGCATGTAGGTGGTGGGGATAATTTTGAGAATATATCCAAATATCTATCCTATGTCCTTAACATCATGTTTTAGGATTTTTAGTAACTCGTTTTCAAGATATGGTTCTAGATTGGTGGAAATTATTACTAGCAGTTTCTTAACCATTTTTAAAAATCGTTATTTAAATTTTTTTGATAATATATTTAATTATAATTTAACTAGGTTTTATATAAGTGTGTTCATTTCATTTTTATCCATTATGGAAACCTATTCATGCATGGTATATATGTTAGTGTCAAATTTTAGTAATTCATCAAAATAAATTTTATCAATTTCTTTAATAGATCATCAGTTTATATTTTCCCCAGATTAAGGTCATTTTTAAAAAATTTCATCTGACTGGGTGTTTCAAAAGCTTGTCATTGTCTAATTATATCATAAAACATTTCAATTTCCATCCTAGAGGAACATGGGAGTTCAAAATTTTTTAAATTGAAAATAAAATTCTATTTATGTGGATGTATTATTGAATCTAGAATATTGAAATCTAATATATCCTCACCAAATTTCATTAAAAGGGTTCCTTAATTAATAGTTATGATGGTTTGAGTAGTCTTTAGTAATTTTCATCATTAAATAATGGTAGAATTATCTTTACCTTTTCCTTCATCCATGATAAGAATGTATAAGTCAACAAGGAATGGGTAATCTTGTATAGTTTCCAAAAAATCTTCAAGGACACAAACTGGATAGGTAGTGGATCTATAAGAAATATGTACAACCACACAGGTGGGTTTAAGTTATCATATATATAAATAATAATAAATGGAATGAGTAATTACATTAATTAAAGCACCCAAGTTACTTATTTCATTGAAAAATGAAATCACCAATTGTGAGGGGAATATAAATGGTATCTATATCTTGATATGTTTTAACTGATTTGAGGGGTGATAAAAGACTAAAACCCTATGCTATGAGGGGTGATAAAAGAAGAAACTTTCTTACCTAGTCACACAGATTCACTTCCTTTTAATATTCATCTTCTAGTGAACATTCCTTAATAAAATTTTAATACCCAAGAATCTATTGAATGGATTCCATTAAGAGAAATTGATTTCCACTTTTTTTGAAAAATTCCATCATCTCTTGATTATGTAATTGCTACTTGATTATTCATAGTTCTTTAATTCTTCTTAGGTTCTTTTTCTAAGGTAGATTCTTACAGCTAATTATTTCTGGTTTTGATATTTTGGGGGGAAATTATTTACTGAATTTTGGTTCTTTTCCACTCCTCAACATAATGAAACTAAAATTTACCTTAAGGTTTGTAATTTTCTAAGCCTGAATTTTACATGATCCTTGATTTTCCTTATTATTCAGGGTGTTAATTATTTGGATGAATTTCCTTTTCAATTTGTTTAATTATGATCTATGAGTAGTGAGGATGGTTTGTTGATTATTTTTAGAATATATAACCTATGTTAACATGTATTTCATGGATGGTTCTTATGGTGTTCCATACTGGTATATTGTAGATGGTTGGAAATTCTATCTCTATAATAGAGGGGCTGAAAAGGTTGTTGAGAATACTGTTGAAATTGTGTTCATTGAGTTTATTGCTTCCTATCTCTAAATTGTTCAGTGGGGAAACCTCTAAATACTAGGAATCTAGTTGATTGGTCCTTGAATTTTCTATAGAACATGGCATCACAACATTCAGTTCCTTTAACTTGTGGGAATCTATCAATAAAATGCTATTGGGAATAGAACAATTGGTAGACACTTGAGTGAGTGGTGGTTTATTATTCCTATACTTTTCTCACAAGAAATTGTATCACAAGGGAAGTTAACTATTCAATTTTTCATTCTAACAAGGGTTATTTAGAGAATTTTACCACATATACTCCTCTATTTGACATTCTAATAATAATTTGTGGGGAATTTTTTGTGATCCTTTCAATGAGTTATCTTACCTGAACTAGGGACATGTCAATCAGTGCTCCCCCTGAAGAAGCAACAAGTAGGATCCTTTGATTTTCAATAAATGTAATGGCCCAGATCTCTCCGGTCCATTCCTTTGTAAAAAAGAAGGTCAATAAGTGTTCTGGAGGGTAAAATGGAATTTTCCCACACCTTCCAAAATTTCGAAACTATACGCCGTGTAGTTTGAGTACATGTCATGTACTCCCTTTTCGGGTATACCCCATGTTGCAGGCCACATCCTCACCGTGTGAAGTAAATGAGTGCACGCCGTGTAGTGTAACTACATGCTGTGTACCACCTTGCCGGGTATACCCCGTGTTGCAGGCCGTGTCCTCACTGTGTGAAATAATGGGTGCACGCCGTGTGTCCAGTTCTACACACCGTGTAGTCCTTCCCCGCGTATGTGTTACCAGTCAATGACCGTGTACCGTGTTAGAGCCCGGTCCTTGCCATGTGCAATAAATGGGTACACGCCGTGTGTCGAAACTACATACCGTGTAGTCCCTCCCTGCGTATGCGTTACCCTGAAACTGTGTATTGAGCAGTCAACAGCCTCAGAGCCGTGTTGGAAGCTGCGTGGAGACCGTGTGAAATAACTGAGTACATGCCATGTACCATAAAGCACACACCGTTTACTTTTGATTTTATCTCCTATAAAAGGAGGGGTCCCCTCCTCCTTTCAACACACTCCTCTCCTCCCATTTCCTCTGAGCAGAGTTCTCCCAAGAGACTTGAAGGCTCTTTCTTCCATAACTTCTTCATCCGAGCTCCGATTTATGATCCGTCAGCAGCCATGGGATCGTAACGATGAGACGGAACTTCCGAGATTGGATTCGTTGCCTTTCCTTTGGCCTTTACTTTCTGACTTCCACCTGAGGAGGTTTTTCCGGGACCTGACAGAAGTGACGGACGCCGACGAACATCTTCTAAAGTTGATCCGGGGGAGTGTTTTGATTGGAACCTATTGAGGTAGGGATCTTACCTTCATCTCTATAATTTGTGCATCATGCGGGGTGGGTAACCTATTATTTTCATGAGAAGCAGTTGAACCATTAAATGAAGATAATAACTGGTTAAAGAACGGGGTTGGGATGTTTAAGATTGTTGTTACTTTATATCCTGTGATATTATGTTGTGAATTGTATAGGCTTATGCCTATTAAAAATCACGGTCATTGGGGGCCTTTTCTTGCGCAATTAAATGTTGCACTATCATTCTAGACCTTTTTTGTGGATGGAACTTTGTGGAATGTGGAAATTGGTTAATCACGTAAAGTTGGCTGTTTAAAATCTCGAACCCTTGTGTGATCACCCCGGTTAAACAAAATGGAATAATGAACATGTGGGTGTTGGCTTGGATATGTGGAATTTGATGGGGATGTTTTTTGGGTTTTTGTGGTTCGGGTGAGCAGCGGGGCTGCGGTTGGCTTGGTTGTGGGTTGGTGTGAATGCTATGTTGGTGACAGGCAGCGAGGCTGTGATAAGTCCTATTAAAGGGATACTGATGTATGGGTCTCAGTGCGGTTGTGGTTATTGTGGTTGGCAGCAGGGCTATGGGGATGGGTTGAATATGAACGGACTTTGGGTTGTGAAAAATAAATAAAAATTGGAAGAGTTAATAAATGGTGGGTCATGGTAGTTGAATAGGATTAATTATCAATGGGTTGGTTGGTTGATAAGAGGGGCTTGGTTGTGCTGCTCATGTTTTCCGAACTTGATTTGTGGATGGCATGGATATGTTTTACGAATGATCGATGTGGTTAGTTGTGGATAGTTTCCTAGTAGTTAAGGAACTAAATAAACTAATTCTGTTGAAACTTGAAAACCTAAATGGGGTTGGGGTTGTTTGTTGTATGCATGCTTCACAGTAGCAGTGCTGAGGCACGTGCTCAGTTTCTCTATTTAGAAGCCATAGGTTGGGTTGTGTGGTTGGAATATATATATATATATCTGTATATATTGTGTTTTATCGCACCCCACCCATGTTGTGTACTTAGTGCCCAACACTCCCATTTCATGGGAGAGGATGTTTTCCCTTAGTTACTAGCTCCTTTCTGCTTCTTCTCCCCTAGGCTGTGATGGCTTGCGGTGACCTTACACCTAAGACACTTCGGGTAGGTTTCGATTGTGGTGGTTTTAGCCCAAGATTCTTCAGGAATGATCTACTATTTCCCAAGAATCTTCGGGATGATGCCCAGGTGTGTGCGGGCGGGATATGTGGTTGCGAGGCCCAGGTGTGTGCGGGCGGGATACGTGGTTGTGGGGCCCAAGTGTGTGCGGGCGGGATGTGTGGTTTGTGAGGCCCAGGTGTGTGCGGGTGGGGAGAGTGTGGCAGCGTCAGGAAATTTTCCGTTAGGAAGAGCAGTTAACTAAAGGGAAATGGTGTGGGGTACCCAATACTCTTGTTCTTATATAATACTACCTATTGTGATTGTGTTTTTGGTGAGTGTGGCTGGTGAGGATGGGTGGATAGAATTCCTTGCTAGGCTTCTTCTGTTGTTCTTACGGGACATTAGGATGTATCCCCACTTGTGCACAAGAGCTTTAGGTTTCCCTACTGAGAATACTTGTATGCTAACCCTACATTTACTTTCAGGTTTCCAAGAGGACTACCAGGGCCGTGCGAGACCCTACTAGCTGGACAGTTGGAGTTGTTGCAGTTGCTATTCTCTTGTTTTCTTTTTGTATTGTACTTTGATATTTCTTGTACTTGCACCTTGTTAAAAAATTGTTTAAACATGCATGTGGGCTTGGTTTGGGTTTATATATATACACTTCTTCTTTTCCTTTTTGGTGGTTGACTTTTCCTATTTTTTGATACTAAATAAATAGAAAGGGAAATGCCTCCCATATTTGTGAAAACTCATACCCTTGGTGTTAATCGCCACCCCGGGGCCTACTAGAGGTAGGACTCAGGGGTCATTATCCTCCTTTCACCATCACTAGCTCAGGAGGGGCATCTTTGGTGGGAGGGGGTTGGGAAAAAATGGGATTAGAGCTGATGGTTGAGAGAAAGGATATAGTCTGGAGTTAGGCACAGTGAGGATTTCATGGGATGGTCGGGAAACAATGTTAGTTAATCTTGGTGTGTGACATAGGCCGGGGAAGACTGGCTAAGACACGAGATTTTAGGGCCTCCCGTGATCTGATGCAAGGACTCTGAGCCTACCGAACGACCAAGTGAGACTACATTTATTGCATGGTAGAGACCCTAGGGAAGGTACATGCATCATCATGATTGTGATTTACTTAATTTGGGTGTTCTGGAAAAGAAATTGGAATAAAATGATAAAATAAAACCTTGAGTTTTCCTTACTACTTGGGCTTAGGCAATCTTTGTTTACCATACAACTATGGCACATGGACGTCATCCCCAGGTAGCTCAGACGGCCGAGGCCCAGTAGATTCAGGCGGTCGATCAGTTGAGGATTGACCGAGTGGAGGATGATAGCTAGTGGCAGAAGACTCTCCGTTCTTTCCAGCAGCAGACCCTCACGTAGTACGAGGGTAGTACTTCGGATACAGAGACTAAGGGGTGGCTTGAGGAGATAGGGATCTCTTTTATCATGATCCGTGCTCCGAGGGAGTACTGGGTTCCCCTAGCAGTCAGTCAGCTGAGAGGCGTGGCACGATAGTGGTGGACGCTCTACCTCAGAGAGAGGATAGAGGCAGAGGTTCTCTGGGATGACTTTGAGAAGGAATTCTTAGAGGAATTCCTTTCTTCCATGATCTTGGAGGAGAAGCGGCAGGAGTTACTCTCCCTTCAGTGGGGGAGTATGTCAGTACGAGAGTTGGGGATCAAGTTCAAGGACCTCCTGTGCTTTGCTCCAGATCACTTTCCGAATGAGGAGTCTCGGGCGAGATGTTTAGAGGAGGCGCTTTGTCCTTCGCTCCAGTATGTTGTCACCCCCTTCACCCTTCCGACGTACATGGAGGTACAGAAGAAGGCAGAGGTTGTTGAGAGGATGCACTCGCTGGGAGGTGCACCCCGAGAGGGGATCCAGCTGGGCTCGATGAAGGGGAAAGCAGCCAGCTGCAGGTCTCCTGCAACAGGACCTTCCAGGTTCAGGCCAGTGGGGAGCAGGCCCCAGTAGTTCCAGTTCAGATATTCGGGTCCTCGTCCCTTTTTCACGAGCCCATGACCGAGGTATTTTTCGTGTGGAGGTTTCGGGCATGTTCAGAGTCGGTGCCCAACCCGAGCTCAGTACGGTGGAGGTGGGCAGGTTCAGCGCCCACCTCAGCAGCACCAGTTGCCGGCGAGGCCCTTCCAGCAGTAGAAGGACCATGCTCCTCCGAGGGTAGACTTTGAAGGAGGGATCCGACCTCAGGGACCTCGACCAGGGCGTGGTCGGGGAGGTGGACGACATTAGAGAGGCAGAGGAGCTGGGCGTGGATAGTTGCACGCAGTAGAGTCGATAGCTCCAGGAGGACCAGAGGTGGTGCGAGGTATGATTTGTTTTTTCAGCACTCTTGTTTCTTCTTTGCTCGATTTGGGAGCTTTACACTCCTTTGTTGCACCTGGTCTAGCCCACTCTTTGGGACTAGATTTAGAGAGACTTTCCATACCACTGGTGCTGAGTACACTAGTTGGAGGCCAAACCAGCGTATCTTGTGTTTTCCGGGGATGTGGGCTGATTTTGGGACCACATCGATCTAGTGGGGACCTTCTTCTGTTACAGATACAGCCATACGATGTCATTCTAGGCATCGACTGGTTGTTTCCTATTAGTGTCGTTATCGACTGCTTCTGGAGAAGAGTCGTGTTCTCCGACGTGGATGGGCAGCGTGTAGCTTTTGTTTGCGAGAGGAGCTATCCGTTTGGAAGCCGGCGTGTGGAGCCTCTCCTTTCCTTGTTAGGTGGGATATTAGTGGTTCCAGCTGATACAGAGATGATGGATGTCCCAGAGTTTGTTGGGGAGTTCCTCGTTGTTTTTCCCGAGGAGGTTGTGACTCTACCCCCCCGACGTGACGTTGAGTTCGGGATAGAATTACAGCCTAGTGCCCGTCTGATTTCGATGGACCCTTATCAGATGGCACCTTCAGAGTTGCGGATTCAGATTGACGATCTGATGGAGAAGGGTTTTGTTCAACCCAACATATCTCCATGGGGTGCTCCAGTTTTGTTCGTGAAGAAGGCAGATGGTGGTCTCAGGCTATGGATAGACTACCGAAGGTTGAACCAGGTAACGGTCAAGAACCGCTATCCCCTCCCAAGGATAGATGATCTCCTCGACCAACTGATGGGAGCAGGTTGGTTTTCCAAGATTGATCTACGATCTGGATATCATCAGCTGAGGGTAAAAGACAGTGACATCTCGAAGATGGCTTTCAGGTGTAGGTATGGGCACTTCGAGTTTGTGGTGATGCCGTTTGGAGTTATGAAGGCACCGGCTGTGTTCATGGGACTTATGAACTTTTTATTCCGGGAGTTTCTAGACCGGGTCGTCCTTGTGTTTATCAATGACATCCTGATCTACTCAAGGTCAGAGGAGGAGCACGTTGAGCATCTCAGGGCAGTCTTAGGAGTCCTTCAACACCACCATCTTTACGGGAAATTGTCGAAGTGTAAGTTCTTAATACAAGAAGTACACTTCCTTGGGCACGTAGTGTCTCAACATGGAGTGTCAGTGGACCCGTCAAAGGTGGAGGCAGTTGATTCTTGGGCAGCACCCAAGAGCATGGCAGAAGTTCGTAGTTTCCTGGGGTTGCCAGGTTACTATCGGAGGTTTGTTTCAGACTTCTCTCGAGTTTCTGCTCCATTGTCAGCTTTGACTAGGAAGAACCAAGTCTTCCTATAGAGCGAGTAGTTCCAGAAATCTTTTGACTACCTGAAGGAGAATTTGGTCAGTTCTCCCGTACTCAGGTTGCCAGAGGAAGGGTTGTTGTATGAGCTGTTTTGTGATGCTTCTGGCCTTGGTCTGGGGTGCGTCCGGATGCAGAAGAAGGGAGTGATCTGTTATGGGTCTAGGCAGTTACGCCCTCACCAGCATAACTATGCTACCCATGACCTGGAGATTGCAGTAGTAGTGTTCTCACTGATGTTGTGGCGACATTACCTCTTTGGGGAGCGCTTTGTGGTCTTCTCAGATCACAAGAGCCTGCGTTATATCTTCTCCTAGTGTGACCTGAACTTATGGCAGTGGAGATGGGTCGAGTCTCTCCAAGAATATGACTTTGAGATATCTTACACTGACGATAAGGGCAACGTTGTGGCCGATGCCCTGAGCAGGAAGTCACATCATGAAGTAGTTCGGGAATCCAATGATGCTTGGAAGGCGATGGGAGAGTTGGCTACCTTGCACTTGGATGCCATGGTAGAAGGTGTTAAAGGCTGTTTATTTCAGATGACGGTGCGGTCCTCCTTGTTGCAGCAGGTGGAAGAGTCTTAGTGGGGGGACTCCGAGGTGGATGTGATGTGGGATCGTGTTGATCAGGGGAATGCCCCAGAAGGATGGTCAGAGGATAGCTGACATCAGATGCTTTTCCATGGAAGGTTGTTTGTCCTGGAGACAATGCGTGAGGGAGTTCTCTGTGAGTTCCATAGATCAGCCTTAGCGGTACATCCAGAAGTTTTAAAAATGTACCAAGGCCTGTGGGAATAGTTCTGGTGGCCCGGGGTGAAGCGGGATGTGGCGTAGTTTGTGGCTAAATGCCTAGTGTGTCAGCAAGTGAAGGCTGAACACCGTGTTCCCAGTGGTTTGTTGCATCCTTTAGATGTCCCCGAGTGGAAGTGGGATGACATCTCAATGGACTTAGTCACAATACTACCCAGATCTCAAGGTGGTTATGATTCTATCTAGGTGATGGTGGATCGACTAACGAAATCTGCTCACTTATTAGCAATTAAGGAGTCAAGCCCGGTGAGTACCCTAGCACAGAGGTACGTAGATGAGGTTGTGTGGTTGCATGGAGTCCCGAATACTATCATCTCAGATCGGGATACATGGTTTACCTAACGAGCTTGTAGGGGGTTACAACATGCTTTTGGCACCCAACTACACCTTAGCACTACTTTCCACCCCCGGACCGATGGGCAGACGGAGCAAACTATCCAGACGTTGGAGGACATGCTGCGAGTATGCGTTCTGGATTTCGGAGGATCATGGGTACAACACTTGCCTTTAGTATAGTTCTCCTACAACAATAGCTTACGCTATACTATTGGCATGGAACCGTTTGAGGATTTGTATGGAAGACCATGTCGTTCACCCATTTGCTGGGCAGAGGATGGTGAGACAGGTGCTCTTGGGCCAGAGGTAGTGCAGAGCACCACATAGAAAGTCCAGCTTGTAGGTGAGAGGATGAAAGCAGCTCAGGACCGACAGAAGTCTTATGCTAATCGTCGGAGGAGGCCCTTGGATTTCGAGGAGGGAGATCATGTGTTCTTGAAGGTTTCCCCTCGACGGGGGCAGCAGAGGTTTGGGAAAGGGAGCAAGGTCTCTCCAAGGTTTATCGGACCTTTTGCGGTGCTGAGGCGAGTCGACGAGGTGGCATATCAGCTGGCCCTTCCACCTCAGTTAGAGAAGGTTCATGACGTCTTCCACTTCTCCCAGCTTCGTCGGTACTTACACGATGACTCCCATGTTATCGAATGGGGAGAGTTAGATATAGGAGACGACGTGACCTTCTAGGAACGACCAGTCAGGATCGAGGATCGTAAAGAGAAGGTGCTCCATGGACGAACCATTCCATTGGTTCGTGTGTTGCGGAGGCATGGCGGCCTCGAGGAGAGCACTTGGGAGTGGGAGACCCAGATGCACGCTCAGTACCCAGATTTGTTTTGACTTGAATTTTCCCTTGTTATTCTGAGCTTTGTGTTGATGTTGTACTATGTACCTTTGATATATGGAATGCTTGTCTTCTTGGTTGTGAGACCATTTTTTTCCTTGTTCCCTAGTAATGTGTGACTTGTTTGGATGTGTGGGGAAAGGGAAAAACCTGACCCTCAATCGAGACACATTAATGCAGATGCGATTGAACCCATGCGGGCGAGTCTGTGCCGGCTAAAGCAGATAATATCTCGACATAGGAGAAGGAATTTCCCAAAAACCACGTGTTCAGGCAGTGAGTTGGTTGTGTGGTGTTTGGGGTAGTGTGAGTTGAAGAATCCTAATGTATGAAAGTGAGAAGACCCAATTCTTAATCAAGACGCATTAATGAGGATGCGATTAAACCCGTGCAGGCGAGTCAGTGCCGCCTAAAGAGGATAATATCTCGACATAGGAGAAGGAATTCCAAAAACATATGATTAGGGTTGTTGGTTGGGTTCTTGTTATAACGAGAACCCTAAGAGGTATCTTGTTGGGTCCCTATGGGTTGGTTTTTGAATTCTCGGGGACGAGAATGTTTTAAGAGGTATCTGATGTAATGGACCGGATCTCTCTGGCCCATTCCTTTGTAAAAAAGAAGGCCAAGAAGTGTTCTGTAGGGTAAAATGGACTTTTCCCACACCTTCCAAAATTTCAAAACTACACGCCCTGTAGTTTGAGTACACGCCATGTACTCCCTTTTCGGGTATAACCCATGTTGCAGGCTGTGTCCTCGACATGTGAAGTAAATGATTACACGCCGTGTAGTGTAACTACACGCCATGTACCACCTTGCCGGGTATACCACGTATTGCAGGCAGTGTCCTCACTATGTGAAAAATGGCTGCACACCCTGTGTCCAGTTCTACACGCCATGTAGTCCTTCCCCACGTACGCATTACCAGTCAATGGTCGTGTACCGTGTTGGAGACGTGTCCTTGTCGTGTGCAATAAATGGGTACACGCCGTGTGTCCAAACTACACGCCGTGTAGTCCATCCCCGCGTATGCGTTACCCTCAAACCGTGTGTTGACCAGTCAACGGCCACAGATCCGTGTTGGAAATCGCGTGAAGACCATGTAAAATAACCGAGTACACGCCGTGTACCATAAAGTACATGCCGTGTACCATAAAGTACATGCCGTGTACTTTTCTTTTCTCACCTATAAAAGGAGGGGTACCCTCCTCCTTCAACTCACTCCTCTCCTCCTCTTTCCTCTGAGCAGAGTTCTCCCAAGAGACTCGAAGGCTCTTTCTTCCATAAATTCTTCACCTGAGCTCTGATTTACGATTCGTCAGCGGCCATGAGATTGTAACGACGAGGTGGAACTTCCGTGCTTGGATCCGTTGTCTTTACTTCGGCCTTTCCATTCTGACTTCCACCCATGGAGGTTTTTCTGGGACCTGACAGAAGTGACGAACGCCGACATACATCTTCTAAAGTAGATCCGGGGGAGCGTTGCGATCAGAACCTATTGAGTTAGGGATCTTACCTTCTTCTCTCTAATTTGGGCATCATGCGTTGTGGGTATCTGCTTGTTTTCATGAGAAGTAGTTGAACCATTAAATAAAGATAATAACCTGTTAAATAACGGGATTGGGAAGTTTGTGATTGATATTACTTTATATCCTGTGATATTATGTTGTGAATTGAATAGGCTTATGCCTACTGAAAATCACGGTCATTGGGGGCCTTTGCTTGCGCTATTAAATGTTTCCCTATCATTCTAGACTGTTTTTGTGGATGGAACTTTGTGGAATGTGGAAATTGGTTAATCACTTAAAGTTGACTGTTTAAAATCTGGAACCCTTGTGTGATCACCCCGGTTAAAAAAAATGGAATAATGAACATGTGGGTGTTGGCTTGGATACATGGCATGTGATGGGGATGTTTTGTGGGTTGTTGTGGTTCGGGTGAGAAGCGGGGCTGCGGTTGGCTTGGTTGTGGGTTGGTGCGAATGCTATGTTGGTGACGGGCAATGGGGCTGCGATAAGTGGTATTAAAGGGATAATGATGTACGGGTTTCAGTGCGGTTGTGGTTATGGTGGTTGGCAGTGGGGCTACGGGGATGGGTTGAATATGAACGGACTTTGGGTTGTGAATAATAAATAAAATGTAGAAGAGTTAATAAATTGTGGGTCATGGTAGTGGAACGAGATTAATAATCAATGGGTTGGTTGGTTGATAAGACGAGCTTGGTTGTGCTGCTTGTGTTTTCCTAACTTGATTTGTGGATGGCAGGGATATGTTTTACGAACGATTGATGTGGTTAGTTGTGGATAGTTTCCCAGTAGTTAAGGAACTAAATAAACTAATTCTTCTTAAATGTGAAAACCTAAATGGGGTTGGGGTTGTTTGTTGTATGCATGCTTCGTAGTAGCAGTGCTGAGGCACGTGCTCAGTTTCTCTATTTAGAAGCCATAAGTTGGGTAGTGTGGTTGGTATATATATATATCTATATCTTTTGTGTCTTATCGCACCCCACCCATGTTGAGCACTTAGTTCCTAACACTCCCATTTCATGGGAGAGGGTGTTTTCCCTTAGTTACTAGCTCCTTCTTGCTCCTTCTCCCCTAGGTTGTGATGCATTGAGAAGACCTTACACCAAGGACTCTTTGGGTAGGTTTTGATTGGGGTGATTTTAGCCTAAGACTCTTCGGGAATGATATACTATTTCCCAAGAATCTTCGGGATGAGGCCCAGGTGTGTGCGGGAGGGATATGTGGTTTCGAGGCCCAGGTGTGTGCAGGCGGGATACGTGGTTCTGAGGCCCAGGTGTGTGCGGGCGGGATGTGTGGCTTGTGAGGCCCAGGTGTGTGCGGGTGGGGATAGTGTGGCAGCGTCAGGACATTTGCTGATAGGAATAGAATATAACTAAAGGGAAATGGTGCAGGGTACCCAATACTCTTGTTCTTATATACTACTACCTGTTGTGATTGTGTTTTTGGTGAGTGTGGCTGGTGAGGTTGGGTGGATAGAATTCCTTTCTAGGTTTCTTCTGTTGTTCTCACGGGACTATAGGATGTCTCCCCACTTGTGCATGAGAGCTTTAGGTTTCTATACTGAGAATACTTGTATGCTCACCCTACGTTTACTTTCATGTTTCTAGGAGGACTACCAGGGCTGTGCGGGACCCTACTAGTCAGACAGTTTGAGTTGTTGCAGTTTCTGTTCTCTTGTTTTCTTTTGGTATAGTACTTTGAGCTTTCTTGTACTTGCACCTTGTTATAAAATTCTTTAAACATGCATGTGGGCTTGGTTTGGGTTTATTTATATACACTTTTTATTTTCCTTTTTGGTGGTTGACTTGTCCTATTTCCCGATCCTAAATAAATAAAAAGGGTAATGCCTCCCATATTTGTGAAAACTGATACACTTGGTGCTAGTCGCCACCCTGGCGCCTACTGGAGGCAGGACTCGGGGTTCATTATCTCCCTCTCACCATTTCCAGCTCAGGAGGGGCACGTTTGGTGGGAGGGGGTTGTGACAATAAACAATTGGAAAAAAATACCAAGATGTGAAGTTATTCATATAGATTTTGTGGACAATATTTGGTTAGTTTTTTATTCTATCCCAGAATTCATGGAGACTTTCTCCAATTTTTTGTTTGATTCCGTAAATTTACATTCAAAGTTGATCAATTATTGAAGAATAAAGGAATCTCTTGAGGAAAATATTCTATATATCCTCCCATGAGTCAAATTCCCTATGATTTATATAGTATACCCACTCTTTAAATTCTCCTCCATCTAAGAAGGGTAAAATGTTTTTTGATGATTAGAGCCTCGGTGAAGCCTCTAGTTGTAAATATATTAAAAACTTCTTTAAATGAACTTAAGTTCTTATTGGGATCTTCACTAGAAAAAGAATAACATAGGGAATTATCCCAATCATTCTAGTTTCAATTTAAAATTCTTTTTAATTTTTTAATTTTAATTTTTAGTTGATAATATAGAAATTGTGGGCAAACATTCTCCCAATGTTCTATTTTTTAAACAAAATTACATTCCATATCTTTAATTTATGTTGTATATTTTAAAGAGGATGAAACTATGGAGGGATAAATGTCCCATTGAATGGTTAAAGACTCTCTTTACCCTTTCTAAATGTTTCTTAATGTTTTGTATCATCTGAACATAGTTCTCTCAACCTTTGAATCAAATCCAGCAAGGTTGGAAGAGATCGATCTGCTCATTTGAAAAGAGTTCTTTTTTAAAAAAATTAATCAAAACATCGGTATACCCAGCAAAGGTACTTGGTTTGATGCATTCCTATCATGGGGTTATTAGAAAAAAATTTAAACACAATAAATATGTAGTAAATGTGGGACTCTGATTGTCTATGTAGAATATAATATTTTTTGTGCGTTGAAATCTTGATTTAATGGTTTATTTATTAATAAGACAGTATGTAAACTCGGTTGGTTCTCAGATTAATTAATTAATAAATGGTCCAACATTGGATTATTCCCTTATCCACCTATTGAATCATTATTCACTTAGTCTTTAATCACCAACTCAACAATTTAATCCAACTAATTTTTTATATTAGGAAATTTTAGTTTAGATAAAGAGATACAATTATCACTATATTTTCTACCCTTGGTTAGAATAGTATTTTAATATCTCCATTTACCCTTAAATTTCCTACACCATTTTCTATCAAATGAAATCGACTTAACCCTAGTGTCTTCTATGTGAAATACTAAGAACAAGAAGAAGAACTAAAAAGATAAATTAGAAGAAACCTCTATTGAAAAATCCATAACTTATACAGAGGAGTTAGTAACAATATGAAAATATAAAAAGTCATAAATAGGGGAGGTGAGGGTATTATATTTATCTAAACCAAAAATATTATAGTGTGACATAAGTGGATTATTATTGAATGAAAATTAAATAACACAGGTGTCATGAATTTTGATTATTCAGATCCCATATTTTAGATCAAGTTGCACCCTTATATAGTACTTAGCCACCAAAGTTCTGTTAATATGAGGGGAACATGTTTCTTTTATTTAGTAGTGTATTTTTTGTAGATATATGGTTTTCTTATATATCTTTGGTTGAAATTCATCCAAAAGTAAGGGTTCTAGATGAATTAATTATGGATGTGGTACTCTTCCATGATCCAACCAAATATCCTTCTAAAGGTCGGATGATCCAGTGATTCACATTAGTGGGTAATGGAAAATTTTCAGGGATTTTAATTGGATTGATCATTATTTCATGCAGTTATTGGGAAGAATTAAATTACCCATGAGATGTCATGTATTCCAGTATCTGAAGCTCAAATTCTCCCATCATTCTCTAGTGAAGGATAACCATTTCTTTGTTAGTGGTGATGTAGCTTCTCAACAGAATGTGTTTTCCATCATTCCTCATTCTAGAAGCTTAATCCCACCAGTGAATCTATTTAATGGGGTTAGGATATTTTGAAAAACATATCTCGATATTGATTCCATTATTTCATTTATATAGGATCCTAGTCCTTTATTGTGTAGCCATGTTATTAACATTCAAAATTTTATTTAATGATAGACTAGAATGCTAGAGAACCCTCAGAATATATACAAGTAGGGCATATTCTATCATAGTGTTCTCATTTGGACCTCACCCAGAGTCTGCACAATGTTGAAATTATAGTGGATCATTTCCATGATTCTTTTAAAAGTGTAGATTCACTATTTTTTCATCTCAGATTCACGTGTGGGAGCATAAGGAAGAGGAAGAGTAAAGTAATTAATTAAAATAATCTGTAAGAATTGTTATATAGATTATAATGTTCAATGTTCTTACCAGGATTTGGTGGTTGAAAATTAAGGGATTAACTATTTTTTTCTTTGTGTAATTTTTGAGCACACATACAGCTCATGGAACTCACAGTAGGTATAATTTCATAATACTATGAAGTGGTAACAGGGGAAGGTGACCATGAATAGTGCATTAATTTATTTATAGGCACGATCACCATTCCTACCATGTAACAACTAGTTCATATAGGGGAATCATATAGTCAGTAACTACGGTAAGCATAATGAATATGGATTTCAAGGTCACTCCTAGCCTTTAAAAGTTTCACACATGATAAAGTTAATATTTTTTCTTAGTGAATTATTTTTCGATAATTAAATTCCACCCCAATAATTTAAGAAGAAACATTATATTTAAATACAATTTCTATTTAAGTTCTAATTTTACAAAGTCAGTAGAAACTACTATCATCTTGGAAATTAAACTACAATTTTGGGTATTTTAAATGAATACAAGGAATTAAATATTGATAATTCTAGCTCATATCACTCCCCAATACATAGACTATTGAAATACTAGGAAATTTATCATGGAATTAAATTTATTTGAAAAGAAATAGAAATAATGTTTCACTAACTATATCTAGATTTACCATCCAAAGAAGAGAGAACACACAACCTCACCCACTATTCAATTTGTCATGCCTCATCCATGTATCAAACCATTTACTCAATTAAATTAATTCAGAGATTTACTTCAAGACTAGATCAAATTAGATTTAAGTGATATAAAAATTTAAAAAATGTACCTCCATTTATCACTCTTTCTTAATGTTCCTCAAACCAATGTTTTGATTTTAATTTGTTTATACAACCAGAATGAATGTGTTTAAGTATATTTTCGCTATTTATATGTGTTTGATATCCTTCTCACAAAAATTGAATCATTTTTTTCAAGGGATTTTTGAATTTTAATTTTTACAGCCATAATTGTGTGTAAAGCACTATACATAGCCCTTATTGAGATGGATTTATTTAATTACAGAAATACACCTAGTGACCTTGTCTCACAGATCCATTATGGGTTCCAAATTTCCAATTTATACTCTAGGATTAAAAGAATTATATCATTTTAATTTAAGATATCTCCATAAGGGTTTTTTCTCTTATAGGTCATGTTCTCTATGCTTAAGTTAAAAATTCTAGTGACTTAATGTTATAAAATTGATTCCACATAAAATGTTTTCGGTCAAACTCCATGTCCAGTTCTAAGACCAAACCTCTATTAAAATAGTGAAAAAAATAATATAATAGTATTTTAAATTCTTAATATTTTTTATAAATAATGAATTACTTAACCGTAGTGTTTTATTTTCAAACTAGGTAGGGTATTTTTAAGGTTCAAGAAAGGGGTGAATAAAATAAAAACTGAAAATATTAAAAAAGGGTAATGTATAGAACATTATTTTCAGGATTTTTTTATATTTATTTAAAGATTATGGTTTATCTTTTCCCCAACACCTAGTTATAAGAGCATCCATTTTAATTTCAATGTGAATTTTTTTAATATATATAGTTCGAGTAAAAAAGTATACACCGATATTACGCTACCCAAATATATAATGGGAGATCCATCTATAATCATCCTTGGGTCTCATTCCCCCCAAAAAATAGGGCACAACCCATCATGAAAGTTAATAGAGGCCCTGATTAAGGTTAATGTTAATCTAGTATTATGAGAAATCATTCAATCCATCCTGAGAATTACATCAAGAGGTTTCATATAATGGAGTAGAAAATTACAATTGAGCTCAATATCTGATACATTTAAAGTGCATGAGGGAATCAGAGACCCAGATCTATCTTTGTTTAAAGGGGCATAGTAATATACCTCATATAAGACCTAATATCCATAGGAATATTTAAAAATGTTCCAAATATGAGTCTAAATAAATGAATGAGATACACCAGTATCAAATAAAGTACTCACAAAAGATGAAGCAATAGTGATGGTACCTCTCACTATCTCTAGAAACACATCAGATTCCCCAGGAGACTCATCCATTGTATGAGAAGATTCATTATAGATTATTGAGGCTAGAACCAATTAAATATTGAATCATATGATTGCAACATAGTACTTATAGGAGTGGATGATCCTTTTTGACTACATAGGGAAAAAAAGATTTGGCAGAATTTCTACATGTTTCCAAAAAGATAATAAGAACTATAGATCTTCAATACCCCAATACAAACCCACTTTAAATAACCAAAATTTCTATATAGAAAGTTTTTCATGAGGAAAATTTTAGACACTATGATATTTTTTTATGAAGCATACTATTATGAGTCACCATAAGATACATTATGATTCTTATTTTTTATAAAGGAACCAATCAAACTACCATTGGGAATAAGAGGTATTACCATAATCCATGACTAACCACCCTGTTCAAGATAACCCATCTACACTCAATCTCATACATATATATAATAAGTTAGTTTCATCATAAAGACTTGATATTAGATGTTAGGTCCAACACCCATCAAATATATTCAAGACTTCAGTTTCTTATTCATCACTACCTTAGTAGAAAACCGAAAAATTTCTGGAAAGCGATTCACATACGGAGTCATGGTTCAATAAACCTATTGCTGGATAATAAATTCCATATAAATCAATTAGACCATTGATTAATAGAATAACTTCTATCCAAAAAAAATTATTTCCACTCCATTCTCTCATGTTTCATCATTGTCACCATTTAATCCCACCGTCTACTGCTAGGTCCTTCGAGGTTAAAAGTAGAACACTTCACCTTTATAGCTTCTGGAATATAAAATAACTTAAGAAGTAGAAAAATATTTTCAACCAATACATAGAATCATTAAGATCATTTTCTACATGGAAATATGGTAGATTCTATCGAGGAATATTTTAAGCATGATCTCTAGATTTATCATTTCAATGTTCCACTACTGGTGCCAAAATGAGAACAAGTGCAACTACCTATAAAATATATTGGAAATCACACAATGATATATCAAAAAGATTTAAATAAAATAGAGGATTCTATTGATATGTTTAATTAGAAGCTTCACCTAGTGTCCTGTTTAAATGTCTCCCTGGAGGTATGATGCTATAAAACATTGACATACTACACAAAAACATCAACAAGGATATTCAGATCATCAACACATGGAAAATATACGGGGATATAAAAATTATCAGATTAAAAAACACACATATCAATTTTATAAAATAATAGAATCAAATCAATTAATTTCACAAAAAACGTTTTCTCATCTAACCATAACAACTTAAGGATCACTACAATGAGTTTTGAATAGAAAATCTTCTGTAACTACCCCTCATATCCCAAAAATCCTACCTCAAGGATACTATGACATCTCATACCATATAAAAATATCATGCAAAGAAGTTAAACCTCATATGATACTGATTTTTCATAATTAATCCCTGAAAACTTGGTACACTGTTACCCATGCAGTTCTTGACATTTCTCTAAGAGTATTCCAAATCCTCATGGGATGTCGACTAGCACCTGGCTTGATATCAAACATAAAGGGAAAATATTTTCCACAAGAACAATTAAAAATTGGAATATAAATCAATAGAGGATTTTTTTGAAAAATAGTCATCATTGAAAAAGTAACACATGTATATAAAAAAACATCCCAGTGTAAAAAATAATCATAAGAAAACGCAACATCACAACATCCATCAACACATACACTTGTATTCCTTGTGAAACATGTGTCCCAAATCTCCACCAGTCACTAACAACACTCTAGATTCCCAATGATAAAGAAAATACCCCACCTCCAAGAGGATATTATCCTTTACCTCAACATATACGAATTAAATATAAAAATCCCTGAAGGGAAAAGTATGGTGTGAGATAAATAACAAAGTAGGGTCTCATAATTTTTTCCATATTCAATTCTATAAAATTTATTCTTATTATAGATTTAATTTCAAAAAAACAAGGCATAAAGATCTATTTACATATTTTAATATAAAACATGATTTAAAATCAATAGATTGTAGATATATCAATAATGTGATTAAATGACCATTTTTCACAAAAATAGACTGGCATGAATAAAATCGTTCTATAAACAATGGAAAATATAATCAAATCGAACTAAAAAATAATGATAGTTATATTCCCTGTGTTATGTTAGTTCTAGGATCTCAGATCCCCCAATTACTCAATCATAAATCATGGATCAAGTATGTGTTCAAAAGTCACTAGGATCCTTCCAACTAGACTAATCCATCAATTTATCATTTGGAGAAATCATGCCAAACTATATTTAATTAGATTTTTAATCTTTAATACATTTTTAGGGAGTAAGAATCCTAGTATTATTGTCCAAATAACCAACTATCTAATTAGTATCTCATATTCTTCAATCAACTAATCATTAAATTATGTAAAAATTAGTCATTTCAAATCAATTCATTATTCATTATTCAATTTCCCAATTTCATGTTCGACATGCATCTTCAATTTCAAAACCTTATCTTGGGTTTTAATCAATTTAATTTTTTTCAAAATCAAATTTAATTTAAAGAAAACTATCTAAAAAATAATCATGAAATAATTGAATTAAAAAAATTATATTTTTAATCAATTATTTTATGTAAAATATACCTAACAACTAAAATACCCTTAAAATTAGGGGTTAACACAATTTCTACACCCTTTTAAAATCAAGCATCAAATAATCTAAAATAAAGGTTTTATAAATAAATTTAAAACTCATTTTAATTAAATAAATCAATTTTTGGTTTCAATTATATGGTAAATACTTATAGAAAAACCTACCCTTAGTCCAATGATCAAATAAAAAACAACCACAATGGGAAACACCAACCGAGAGATGATGGAATATATGATCTAGAAAAATATAGAGAATTACAAACCATCAAAACAATATAAATAAAAAACAAGATCAAATCCATAAAAAATGGGGATTAATATCCCTCAAAAGAGAGAGAAATAGAGGAGGGATAAGACCCAAATCAATAGAGAAACCACATATGAGAGAGGTATCAAGAAGTTCTATTGGTGCTTCAATTCACAAGAGAAGAGGTTTGAGGAGCTAATAAGTCCTCTAAAGATACTCCAAAATCCTTTCAAAATGATTAGGGTCAAATAGGGAATGATTATAGGTTAAATCAAGGGTTTGGGGATTTTAATGAAAATTTTTAAGTGATTAAGAATCGATGCTCATGGATTCTTAGATGAAAAACATAGTTATTAATAACCGTGCACCCTAACAATACACCCTTACTGGGATTCTGGAAAGGGTTAATGGATTTGACATAGGGTTATTTTAGCTGTTAATGAACAATGAAACTCCCTCTATCCAAGTCCACACAGTTTGGATTAAGGTCTCAAAATTTCAAAATAACTGTGTTTCCCCCTCTAGTGGATCACAATAGTGACCTTATTTTTCTAGGATAAACTACATTGTTTTCCAAAACTGTGCATTGCACCATGAGAATCCAATTTTTTAAAAAAAGATCCCAAAATTATTCCAAAACAATACCCAAAAAATAAAGGTCAAAATAAGCATCCATAAGTAACTGTAAATGGGTAACAATAAGTTATACCTTATTCCAATACATCTAAATATACCCTCAAGGCCTCATACCATGACATTTTCATAAATGGGAATGGCCTTATAAAAAAACCCAATCAATTTTTCTTAGGAGACCTAATGATTAATAAATGTTAAATGTGATTATATTCCCCATAAATCACTTAATTATTAAAATTCATTCATTATATAAATTAATAATATGACATAATAATCACATCAATAACTGTTTGTAAGGGAGGAACTTGCATATTGACTGTCAATTATTTCACCAGTAAAATAGTATATAAACTATACATAATTTTTTTGGATGGTATATTTACATTTTATCCTAATTAAGTCATAATATTTAAATAATTATGTTAACATATATGGAAATAATTTAAAAAAATCACTGGAAATTATTTTTGAGAAAAAAAATACCCATTTCACTTTTGAATAACATATTAAAATTATAAAAAGTTAATAAATATTAAGGAAGACATTTTCTATGAAAATGGAATTATAAAATTGTAAATTAATATTCAAAAAATAGAGCATTCATAATGGAGGGAAATTATGTTCATTCTATATAAGTTAATAAAACATTTGTTTCACAATTTTTAAACAAAAGTCAAAGAGTACCTTATTCAAAAAATAACAAGATTATTCCATTATAATAATTTTTCAAAAGTAAAAGATGGTTTAAATTTTCATTAATAAATATTTAGAGAATAATAAAAATACTATTAATTCTTTTAGTCAAATATGGATATGAAAATAGATTCCTAAACGACTTGAATTTTTTTTTGTTTTTTATTAAAAACATGATTCTGGTTTCATGATTACATAAATAGTGGAAAATTAAAGGAAATATTTTTATATTGATAAATATAGTAGAAGAAAAAATATTGTGTTTATATTATAAATATTATATAATTTCCCAAGATTATAATTAAACATAGACAATCATGAATATTGATGAGATTATGAAATAAACCATAACTACTTTGGTAACATATAAATCACAAAACCCAAGAAAGAATAAATTAAAATGAAAACTTTAATACCAGGAAGATAAATATATTTTTGATATAAAATATTAATGGGGTACTATATACATCACATAGAATAATCAAGGGGTGGAATATATCATTTGTCCCTTAGAAGTAATAGTTTGATGAGAAACCCTTACCTTGGATATGAATTCATTCATATGTGTTAAAACCTACGATATAATAAATATATAATTATTATAAATATATTATAGAACCATAAAAATATATATCATACCAATTATTAATTATGTGTAAACTTTTATCATTCATTTATTAACAATTCTTTATTAAAATCACTATTTCGTTTGATAACTGCTTCATTTTTAATATTCATTTTGGTTCAGTACTTTTGGAACATATAATACGATCATGATTCCATCATCTACAAAATTTTAATCATTATAGAAATATAATATATATTAATTATATATATATATAGAATAAATTATAAATGTTAGATAATGAAAAATGAATTGCATCATTCATGGAGACGGTAGGCCACACATATACATCAAATCTAATTGCAATGTTTGAAGGATGAAATGAAAAAAATTTAAATTATAATTCAATTTTATCCGATAATTTTTATATCATAAATATATTATATATTCGTTAAATCCAATATTATTACCATCTATATAAATTAGAAATGGAATATGAATCAAATCGCTATGGGGAGGTGGTAGTCTACATGTACGCATGAGCGACATTATTGTTTTCCAATGAATTGGATGGAAATAATAAATATATATATATTATTATAATTCTATAATAATATTTATTTTATAAATATCATATATATATATATTAATTAGTTATATATTTATAACCCTCTAGTAAATCAGTGATGAAAAATGAATTGCACCGTTATGTGGAAACGTTATGCCCTACATATGCACGAGTGATGTTTTTGCATTTCTAAATAAAGAAAAGAGATATTAAATTATTCTACCATAATAATTAAAGTATATAATTATATTTATGAAAGTTAATTTTTTTTAATTTAGGATGTTTACAACATATTAAGAGTATGTTGAAGAAGAAATAATATAAAATGTGATTGTAAAGACAATTATTTTTTTCCGATAGAGTTTCATTATATCTCCACTTAAAGGACTAAGTATTGGTATTTTGGAAGGGATATAATCTCTATAAAATGGATAAGAATGTTTATTAGGGATTTTTTAGTCAATGGTTCAAAAAGCTTTCTAAAAGTGGTGTAAGGAAAAGAGAGAATGGGTGTCCTTTAATAAGTGAGGGGAGAGACATTCTTGGAATTTCATAGAGAGTTAATATATATATATATATTAAAATGTATCTAAACAAATAAAATTCAATTATAAGATGATAATTATTCTAAATTTTCTCATCCAATAATATTTTTAATGGTTTCAGTAATGTTTTCATTTTTATCTTTTAGTTTTAACCCCCATCAACCATTTTGAAAATTACCGTAATATTAATGTCTTCCACCCTAAAACAATTCTACCATAAAAGGAAAATTAGAACATAAATGGATAAGTAATGAAATATTCATCCATATATTATCCCCCTTATCCTAGTTCATGATTAATTTGATTTTTAAATATTTTAATAAAATATTATTTTTATAAATTATCAACAATGTTATTTTGAACACTATTCATTTAATATGAAATTAAATACATTAATGAAAATATGAAATTATCCTTTAAAAATCCCTAGAATTTCATATGTATATAATTTTTTTAGAATAAAATAACTACTACATTTTTTATTACATTTAATATTTTTAGAAATATTTATTTTATTTTTCTATTAATTAAATAAATATCGTGTCGGTGTTCGTGAAAATTTAATCTAACTAATTAATCACTAAAATTATAAAAAAAATTACATGAAAAAAAATTATTTTATATTTCCAATAATCATTTATAACCAAAATTTTCCCATCTTTATCCTTATAATAAAAATCATTTGTTATTAAAGACAAAAGAGTGAAAATTTGAATCTATTCATTCATTAAATAAAGATAAGGGTACCAATCAATGACATATGGAACCAATGTGACATATATTAGGTTCTTTAATGTAAATATATTAACTATACCAATAAAATAAGTAAAAGTAATGTTTTACAGTCATATTTATACTTTATCAAATTATTTTTAACATTAATTACTTAATTTACCCTTATTGTAACGACAAAAATTAAACAAGATTACTATTCCAAATGATAAAAAATAAAAGGTAAATATTTACCCAAAATAGACCTCATAATTAAAAATATGAAATAATTTTTTAAAAATTCAACTTCCTAAAGTGGAAGAAATTATTTTAATATAAAAATAAAGAACACAATAAAAAATAGTTTTTAAGAAAGATGGCATTTTAAGTAATTTTTTACTTAAATCAATCATAAAATTGGTTCCACAGAACACAATTGAATTATTATTAATATTATATGAATATTTAAACTTTGAAATCATTATATAGAAAAATAGAACTTTGTAAATTCTTGAAACTAAAATATAGTTTACAATGAAAAACAACATTTTTAACTATTCACTAGAAAATAAATATTTTCATAGAAATACAAATAGTTTACCTTATGTTTATTTTGATATAATTATTTTAAGAATTGTATTTATTATATAAAATGAAATCTATACAACATATTGATATTAATTAAAATATTCTCTCTATAATAATAATAATATTTTTTGAAGAAAACAATTTTTTGAAGAATAAAACCACTTTACTGAAAATTGAATCCAAAATTGATAATCATTAATAACAATTTTTTTTTAATTATGTCCTATATATATATATTTCATAATGTGGTTAATCCTATTAATACTCACCAATTTAATAACTAGGTTTTACCAGTTATATTTAAATTATAATATTTCATGGTTAATTTATGATTGTTTTTGTATGTTGTATACACTATCAAATTTAGTGTTCTTTTACAATATAAGGGTTTAAAATTGTATCATCCTAGTTCCGGAAACCACCTAGAGGTGCCCTGTACACAGTTGGTCACATGGCCTCAAGCACATTTCCCCAAATGATGGAGGCTGCTGACTTGTAGTGAGGACCTTGGCTGTTATAGTGTGGAAACTATGCCCTCATTGGTAGAGTAACATAGTGGAAATAAATAGATAACAATAGCAGAAATGATAATAATACCACATAATAATAAAAGTGAAATACTGAATAATTAAACAACTGGAGCACATATATAAGTGATTAATGGTATATATGTCTAGGAAAATAGATAAACAAGTCACAATGCTTTAGTGAAGTACTAAACCAATGTAAAAAAAGCAACCAAACAGCTCCAAGCATCGCAAGCCTCAACTTTGTCCCATGCTCTCCAGATCCATAGTAATCAAGTACCTGAAGCAGAAGGGAGTTTTCCCTTATCTATACCTACATTAATATACTCTATTTGGGCCTAAAATCATGACCCAAACAAGGTGTGAGATGAATCCTAGAATACAACCACTCAAAGATCTATGCCTAATAGTCAGTGAATATATATGGTAGGCAATAAGAAAAAAGAAGCACTAAACAAGGACGTACTCAAAAGTAAATATCCTACACTTTCAATTACATCAATTTTAATTTATTATTTAAGAAACCAACAATCATAATTAACCCTGTTGGAAGTACTGACAACCTAACCCCTCTAGTTCAACAAACAATATCATGTAACCCTCTAGGTAGTTATCATAGCCTAACCCCTCTAGTTCAATTTACAATAAGGATATAACGAAGACTCCCTAATGAATAACTCACTATTAATTCCCCATGTGGTCTCATATAGGTAATTATAGACACTCTAGGGAAGCACTCAACATCCAATTCCCCCTTTGTCTCATAACGATAAAACTAAAGAAACTCTGAGGGAGCACATAAGTCCATCACCCCTATGGTCTCGCAACATAAAAGTAAATAGACACTCTGGAGAATCCCTCAGTGTCCGTTCTCTCTATGGTATGCTACAATAGGTTCCCACAACCTTGTGTAAATCAATCATGCACAAATGGAATGGATGAAAAAGTAAACCTCAAGAACTACTTGGATAAATAGTCTACAATATATCACAACATTTCTAATAAAATCACTCCATCGTAACAATATTAGGCATGGGAAACAAAGCAACTTAACAAGAAAAACTAGACCAAATGGTCAATATCATGCAACATGGGAAACACATACATAGAAAGGTAAATAACCCTATTTACAATAATAAATCCTCTACTCCAGCACACAAGGCATAACAGGCATTAATAGGACTAAAATCTATAAACATGCAATAACTCGAACAAGGGTATTGGGCACTTTTTCCCATATAACTCAAAGACTAACTATGAAAATGCACAAAACACCTACCTCAACATTTTAAGAATGTTATACATGATTATCACGCCTTGAATCTCCCTAGAATTTCATAGATATACAAAAAATGGTGAAATTGTTCAACCGAGAATATCTTGTGAATGAGGAGAAATCATAGAAAGAGGATCTCGAAGAAGGAATATCTTACTATGGAGATTCCAATTCAATCAATGGAGGTTGATTCAGAGAATGTATGGCGAGTCAAGGGCTCAGAGAAGAATCGTCGGCCACAGACTCTCCTAGACGAGACTGACCTAGAAAAAGGGCGTTCTTTCGATTATTCATGACCCCAGCCCGTTTAATGAAATAAATATAAAGTATACGACATGTTATTTAAATGTACACGACGTGTACTTACCATTACCGAGATCCTCTTTAGGCAATCTACAGGTCACCCCACATGGCCATGTGTTTAGTCATTACACAGCCATCACATGGATACCTGTGACAACTGAGTACTCGTCATGTACTTATAAGTAGACTACATGTACTTATGAAATTTCTAGAAACTCATATTTTCTCAATAACACAAGAAAACAATATTGATACCTGAACTAAGATTCTAGTTCTTACAAACACCCCCCTTAAATAAATTCACCCCCAAATTTCCCTTACAAGGCGGCGTAGAAGAAGAATCCATGAATAGATCCAACCACTGCGATCATATATCAGCCTCCCTCTCCAAGGTCTCGTCTTGTACTCACCCGTGCTGCCATAGCCCTCATTCCAGAGGAATAGACCAGCCATAGAGAACCTTCACACTATGATCAAAATTCTAAATAGGATGCTTCTAAAATGATGCATCCACTTCCATCTCAACCTCCTCAGGTTGAAAAACATGATATGGGTCTGAGAAGTAACGCCACAACCGAGAAATGTGGAAAACATCATGCATAGCCCGATACCTATGAGGTAACTACAACCGATAGGCAACCAGCCCCACCCTTTAGAAAACCTCGAATGGTCTGACGTTCCTCGGTGAAAGCTTATTGTGATTCCTAACCCTCCTGTGTCCCGAACTCAGCGTGACACGTAGAAAAACATGATCTCCATCCTCGAACTCCATAGGTCATATCCATCAATCAACATAAGACTTCTGTCGTGACTGTGCAGTAGCCATCCTCTTTCGAATCAACTCTATATGTTTTTTGGTCTCCTAGGAAAGATGAGGTCCCATCATAGCTGCCTCCCCTGCCTCCATCAAACATAAGGGTGATCAGAATGGCCTACCATACAAAGCCTCATAAGGTTCCATTTTAATTGTTTCTTGAAAACTTTTATTCTAGGAAAACTCCACAAGAGGTATGTTCTTCTCACAAGAACCTCCAAAATCTAGAATGCATGATCGAAAATTTTCCTCCATCACCTGAATTGTACAATCAGACTGGCCATCTGTCTAGGGATGGGAAGCCGTACTCAGAAGTACCTATGTACACAAAGCCCTATATAGTCCCTACAAGTCACAAGAAGTAAAACATGTGTCCCTTACTGAAAGAATGTACTGTGGAACCCCATGTAGACATACAATCACTCAAATGTAAAACCATCCTAACTCATCAACATTGAAGGTCTCCTTGATCAGTAATAAGTGAGAAACTTTTGTGAGTCTGTCAATGACAACCCATAAAACATCATTCCCTTGAGGTGACCCTGTAAAACCTATCACGAAATCCATCATGATATCACTCCACTTCCACTAATAAATGGGTAACTACTGCAAAAGCCCTACTAGTCTCTGATACTCTGCCTTCACCTACTGACAGGTGGAACACCTCATGACGAAACCAGAAATATCTCTCTTCATACCTGGAAACCAATACTGATGGTGTAGATCATGATACATCTTGGTGAAAACTGGATGAACTTCCCAAATAGACTAATGAAAGTCCCCCATCAGCTCCTCGCGTATGTCTGCTGACACCCATACACACCCCTGTAAATGAAATATTTAACCCTCTACTATGGTCCATCTAGGAATATGGTACTCTCCGAATATGCTTTCCCATATAACTAGGCCTTTAGAATATTCTAGATTCCTTATTCACACTTGTTCTGGTAGATTAGAGGTGACAACTACAGAAGAAAGGAAAGTCTGCCCCTATATTTCTTGCACCTCCAAATGCATCTTAGAGAATAGATCCATAAGCAGCCACTCATTACTGGCCTCATGAACTTCTTTTATTTGAGTCCTCCCACTCTACGCATTAGCAACAGTGTTGCCTTCCCCAGATGTATAGGCAAGCTCAAAGTCAAAGGACTGAAGGTACTCAACTCACCATCAATATCTCAGATTCATACCATGCTGAGTTAAGATATACATGAGACTTTTGTGGTTGGTAAAAACTAGAAAATTCTCTCCAAGAAGATAATGTCTCCAACAGCGTATGGAATGAACAACTACAGTCAACTCAAGATGGTGCATTGGGTAATTTCCCTCATGTGGCCTCAACTACTGAGACCTGTATGTAATAACTCCTTCTCCCTATATAAGCATAGCTCCAAGATCAATACTTGATGCCTCATAGTAAAAAATATAGCTCTTTCTCAGCTCTGGAAATACTAGTATCGGTACTGAAGTCAACCTCCCATTTGGTTCATGAAAGTATGGCTCGCAAGAATCTGACCACAAGAACTTTTAACCCTTCTTAGTCAGGTCCATCTATGGCACTTCTAAGTGTGAGAAGTCTTGTATAAAACGTATATAGTAACCATCCATCCCTAGAAAACTTCACACCTTAAAGAAATTCTTCAGATTCTCCTTGGAAACTAATGCTATCACTTTCTCTAGGTCTACTGATACTCCTATATCTGAGATAACATGACCCATGATGTGAATTTGGTCCATCCAAAAGTGGAATTTTGAAAGCTTATCATATAATTAATTCTCTCTCAGTGTACTCATAATAATATCAATATGTGTGGCATGGTTTTGTTGAGTGTGAGAGTACACCAAGATATTGTCCACGAATACCACCACGAAAGAATCCATGTACGGATGGAACACTTGGTTTATTAGAGCCATGAAAACTAAAGGCGCATTTGTGAGACCAAATAGCATAACCACATACTCGTATAGATCATACTTGCTCTAAAAGGATGTAATAGGTATATCTGATGGTCAAACATGTAACTGTGGATAACCAGATCTCAAGTCAATCTTTTAGAACACCTGGGCTCTTCAAAGATGATCAAAGAGATCATAAATACTCAGTAAGGGATATCAGTTCCTGACCGTCAACTGGTTCAACTTTTGATAATCCACACAAAGTCTGTGGGAACCATCCGCCTTTTTCACATAAAGGACAGGTGAACCCCGAAGGGAAGTACTGGGTCAGATGAAACCCTTTGCCTATAACTCCTCTAACTGCATCTTGAGCTCCTATAACCTTGGTGTAGCCATCCTATAAGGAGGAATGGACACTAGTGCCGCTCCTGGAATGAGCTCAAAAGAAAATTATACCTCTATCTAGAGGCAAAACAAAAAACTCTTCCAGAAAGAAATCTATAAAATGGTCCACCACTGTACAAAAGTCCAACATCGAACTCCCCTGGTCATCCAGATACAGACTAGAAATCTGGGTTGTAACTCCTCCCATCCCATGATGCTCGGGTCCTACTATACTCATCTGGACATCCCATTTTCCCATATGATGAAATGATCTACCCTCTGGTGATGTGAAACTCACCCTACAATGATAATAGTCAACAATAGCCTAGAAATGAACTAACCAATCCATTATATGAATGAAATCATAACTTGTCATCTATATGACATAAAAGCCCCATAAGAAGTGATACCCACCAAACTCGAGAGGGCACTCCTTGTAATGACATACACTAGCCATTGTTGTCCCCAACTGAGTGTCTAGAATCAAGATATCAGCAGAAGAAATGTTACAGAGCCCAAGGCTCTCCAAAAAAACAATAGATATAAAGCTATGGGAAGCCCCTATATCGTGAGTGAAGAGGATAAAACTGAGGCAACAAGAACAGTACCTCAAACTGTAGAGGGTCCGAGATCTTTCTGCTTCTGGATCTACTCCACTGCAAATGTTTGTCCTCCACCATGGTCCTTTGACCCTACCTGACCACCCGAAGCCATTCCACCTTATTATCACTGAAAGCCTGTAGACTGTCTACATGGCTGCGACCTCTACCTCGGCCTGAATAGTTAGAAGAACTCTAGTTCCAAGACTAATAAGAAACTAGTGCTACTTCTCCTGAACGAAGAGTCGTAGAAGAATTCTTATCACTAGCTGCTAGTGGGAAGAACCAATAGAACTGCTAAAGGTGATCCATCTTGCCTCAAGATCGGCACTCCACTGGTTCTCTCAAGAAATGTGGACTCATGTGCCTTCTCTTTTCACATAGGTAACACACCACATAGACACCAGATGAAGCATCATGCTTCCTCGGATCCCCATGTATAGTCTCCCTCCGGTGCTTCCAGCTATTAGTCTGAGGGGTACCAACTCCGGATGCTGAACTGCTCTGGCTCATAGCTCAAGATTCCCTCAGATTGTGCTCTGTGATCAGTACCTGGTTGACTAAAGAGGTGATAAGAGTCAACTTGGAGATGTTCACCTGAGATCGGATGTCGTGCCTAAGACCATCCTCAAACTTCCTCGCTAATAATAACTCATATCCTCTAGGGATGGGTAAAAAGCACTACAGCTCTATGAAGCTAGAAAAATACTCCATGACTGAGAGAGTACCCTTCCCTAGACTCATGATCTATTGGGATCGGTTGGACCTCAATGTCTCAGGGTATAATTAGTCATAAATTCATGCTAGAACTCATCCCGTGCCACAACATACTAGCGTACTTCCTGTGAGATCACATCCCACCATCTCTTGGAAGAGTCCTAAAGCATATATATAGCGAGTTTGACCCTACTCTTTGGAGGTTTTCTAGATACTTGAAGATAGAAGTATGGATTCTAACCAAAACTATACAGCCTGAGGTCCTCCGTCCCCTGTGAAGGTGGGAGGATGGTGCTGCTAGAAAACCTGCGTCAATTCTTCCATTAAGGGGGATGGAGTAGGTGCTCCCTGGAAGGTCTGCATGAAGCTCATAAATCCCTATCAGAACTGTGCATCAGTACCTATGTTCATAATGATGGATGGTGCCAAGACTGGCACTACGGGAGGATCTGCTGGTATCTCCCGATTATCCATGTTTGGTGTCTGATCACTACCTTGTATCTAGTGTACAACTAGAGGAAATCTTGGTGGCGAGACTTTTCATGGTCAAGCGCACACCTTAGGATCAAGATGATAAAAGACTGAAACATAGAAGTGAAAGAAGATAATAGGAGAAATAAATCATTCAAGTCTTTCAAAACATGAATACAAGTTGTGTATGTTCTATACACGGTGTGTTCCCTTAAGCCTTCACATGGGTGTGTAATTCTAACCAAACTGGTCATGTAACACCCCATATTCAAGGAATGTTTCTCCAAGACATGGTGTGTACTTGAATTATGTTCCCCTACCCGAGTTATTATACATGACTAACCCACACGGTTCTCCTAGGATGAGACTACACGGTGTGTTTATGCCAAACACAATGTGTCCTGCTTAGGTCTCAACTTCTCGTGTTATCAGTCACATGGTTGGACACACGGCTGACTCTACACGGCATGCTTATGCCAGAAACAGTGTGTACTAAGAGGATTCCACAGCCCCATGTTGTTCATTACACGGTGGGATACAAGGGTTATATTACACAACATTTTCAATCTTGACACGACTTGTATAACCTATGTTTTATCCATCTGTGTCGTAAGTCACATGTGTGGTCACATGGTCTCTATAACATGACGTGTACATCCGGTACACAGTGTGTCCCCTCAAATATTTCTTAACCCCATGTCTCCACCCACACGGCTAGTGACACGGTTAGAGACTACAAGGTGTGTACATACAGTACATGGTGTCTACATAAGAAAAACCATTCCTTCTCGAACAGAAGGGTACATGGTATGTATTTATAATTACACACCATTTATTCTAGGTTTTTTTGGGACATTTATCCTCAAAAACTACTCCAAAACCCACAAAAACGCTGAAAAGAAAATTAAAGTTCCAAATTTCGATCCGTGAGGGCCCATACTCCCCACGAATCATATTTTGGCATCATATACAAGTCATATACAAGCATAAAAATGAAATGATCCACCAAATTCCAATCCATGAGGGCCCATAATACCTCAAGAACCAAAGTTTGACATTTATTCCAAATAATATTATAAAATTCAATATCCTATAAAAAGAAGGTATTCATTCAAGTCATCTATCACAAACATCATGCATATGTAGCACAACATCTATCATAACAACATGCAATCGCTAATGCACCAAAGATGGAATGATAAAAAATGCATGACATGTGATTTGTAGCAAGTGCCTATATGATGCATGAGATGAAATAACCACATCTTTCCAGGTTGAAACAGAAATAGAACCTCAATAATATCAATGATAACAATATAAAACATGTGAATCACCCAATGGTGAAGTCAAATCAACTGTAATAATTGAAAAACTAGAAAAATTGCAATAAATGAGGTAAATTGGATTTTCCCTATACACGGGTTAGATACATTTGGGAAAAACATATTAAAAAGTTCATATTCCATCCTATCCCTTACTATAGGCTCCAAATAGTAAGCCAATAAGAAAATAAACCCTATGATACCACTTTATAAATTCCTAGTTTCAGAAACCACCCAGATATTCCCCATATGCTATTGTTCACATGGCCTCAAGCACATTTTCACAAATGCCAGAGGCTTCCAACTAGCAGCGAGGGCCTTGGGTGTTATAGTGGAGAATCTATGCCCTCTTTGGTAAAGTAATTCAACAGAAATAAACAGATAACAATAGAGAAAAAAATAATATTACCATAAAATAATAAATAGTCTAAGACTAAAGACATAAATAGATGGCTCACTTATATAAGTGATTCATGGTACATATGTCTAGTAAAACATCCAAACAAGTCACAATGATAGAATACATTACTAAACCAAATTTCAAAATAAAATTAAGTAAATAGCTCCACAACATCACAAGCCTCAACTAGGTCCCATGCTTCCAGCTCCACAGCAATCATGTACCTGAAGCAGAAGGGAGTTTGAACTTATCTATACCTACATCAATATAATCTGTTTGGGCCTAAAAGCATGACCCAAACAGGGTGTGAGATGAATCCTAATAGGCAACCAACCAATGATCTGTGCTTAACCGTCAGTGAATATATATGGCAGGAAATAATAAAAAAGAACCAGTAAACAAAGAGGTAATCAAAAGAAAACATCCTACAGTTTCAATTACATCCATTTTTCATTTATTAGTTAAGAAACCAACAATCATAAGTAACCCTATAGGAATTACTCACATCCTAACCCCTCTAGTTCAACAAACAATCTCAAGTAACCCTCTGTGTAGTTATCACTGCCTAACCCCTCTGGTTCAATTTATAAGAAGGATATAATGAAGACTCTATGAGGAAGAAATCACTGTTAATTCCCCATGTGGTCTCATATAGGTAACTATAGACACTCTCGGGAAGCACTGAACATCCAATTCCCCATGTAGTCTCATAATGAGAAAACTACAGACACTCTAAGGGATCACTTACTTCTACACCCCTATGGTCTTGCAACGTAAAAGTAAACAAACACTCTGGAAAAGCCCTCAATATCCATTCTCCATATGGTCTACTACACCAGGTTCCCATAGACCTATGTAAATAAATCAAGCACAAATGGTATGGTATCTAAAGTAAACCTCAAGAACTACTTGGATAAATAGTCTAAAACATATCACAACATGTTAGATAAAATCACTCCATCCTAACAATAAAAGGCATTGGAAACAAATCATACTAATAGGAAAAGATAGACCAAATGGTCAATATCAAGAAACATGGGAAACAAACCCATAGAATGGTAAATAACTCTATTAACAATCATAAATCCTCTACTCCAGCACACAATTCATAGCAGACAATAACATGGCTAAACCATAAACACGTAGTACCCCGAACAAGGGTATTGAGAACTTTTGAACATATAACTCAAATACTAACTATGGAAAGACACAAACCACCTACCTTGGAGTTGTACGAATGTTATACGTGAACCTCATGCCCTGAATCACCATAGAATATTGTAGATCTACCAAAAACGGAAAACGTTCAACTGAGAATATCTCGTGAATGAGGAGAAATCAAAGAATGAGGCTCTAGAAGAAGGAAGAGTATATCGTAGTGATTAAAATTTAATAAATGGTGGTCTATTAGGAGAATAGATGGTGAGTTAAGGGATCATAGAATAATCATCGGCTATAGACGCTCCTAGACGATTCTGACCTAGAAGAAGGGTGTTTTGTCGATTAGGCACAACCCGATCCGTTTAATGAAATTAAAAGAATGTACATAGTGTGTTTTTTAAAAGTACATGAAGTGTAATTTCCCTTACCGAGCTGCTCTTTAGGATATCTCTAGGGGAATCCACAAGGCCATGCTTTCATCCATTACATGACCAGTACATGGCTACTGGTGACAATTGAATACACAACATATACTCATGAAATTTCCAAAAACTACCCTTTTCTAGAAAACACAAAAACAACAAGATTCATACCAAGAAAGAAGACCTGGGTTCTTACATAAACTAACCCCTTAAATTAATTATATCCTTTAAATTATAACTTATGCTCAGTAATCAAGGGTCTGAAATTTGAAAATTCATTTGTGGAAAACACACATATTAATAGTGGTTAATAAAAATTCCTCTTAAAAATAGGGAAAGGGAAATATATGGGTCATTTGGAATAACCCAAAACATGGTTTCCAAATTTTATAAATATAGAGGGAAGTGAAAATATTGACATGGAGAGAAAAATAATTTAGATTGACAAATAGAGAGTGGTAGGGAACATGGTTAGGAGAAAGTTAATGACTACAAAATGATAAATCTTTTTTGGTTAAAAATACCATCAAGTCATTTGAAATAATCACAATAGGATAATTTTTATTATTTGAAAATCATTTTAATATATTGAAATAATTTATTTAAAATATATACTAAGAAAATATGAAATATAATTTCTTTGTAATTATAATTTCATCCATTATCATTTTCCACGACAATATCATCCTTTATCCAAATTATGAGTATCCATGATGAATGTTTCCTCTATGAAGTACTAAAATTAACTTTTAACTAACCATAATATCTATAAATGAATGAAAACTGTCAATTCTATCTCAAAATATATTTTTACATGAATGAAATTGATCCCTATTTTCTCCAAGGACTCCACTACCCAATATATGATAAAAATTTATCCTTCCCTTTATTGATGAGTATGAGAATTGGTTAAGGTGTAAATTTTTAATGATATATAATATAAATAGTTAGGTTAAATAAGAATATATTTCACTACAATAATAATACCATTTGGTTTCTCATAATCACCAGATTTTCCATCACATTCAACAATAACACAACCCCTTCGGGTTCAAATGATTAATTAAAACAAAGAAGAATAGTATGAGTAATAATAATCTAGTGGGAAACAATGAAATATAATATAATAGGATTCTAAATTATGAAACATTATTGTCACTATATGAATCCTTAGGTTTAATGTAATATATCTTTGGGTATAATTTATGAAAATCATTTATAATGGTTAACAAAGATAATGAGAATTAACCCAATCTTAGCCCTCAGGAGTGTCAGACTAGGTGTGCAATATGGGCATTGTCATAATACACCAAAATGATTGATGAGATATACTCAACCAACTATTTTTGGTGTAATTACTCATTGATGCATCTATGCTAAAGCCACATCCATGTGGAGTATCCAAAAAGAGATGTATATATAGGTAACCCACATAATATATATATATATATATATATTACCAAAACACTAGGATGATATTAGATACATAAAACAATTCTCAAAGTTATTCATATGGTTATGTTCTGTAGTATTGTTTTACAAAATCTATTTATCAAGAATTCTAATAAATTTTTACCGATACCAACTATAAAGACCCAATCTATAGTATTTGTTTGCCAGTGTTTACTTTATTACATTGGTTCTAGATAAAAGGAATCGTATCCCAAAAGACTAATAGTTTAGCAGTCTTGGTAAAATAAACACATAATTAAATATAAGAATATATTTGAGAACATAAAATAAAAAAAATATGGAAATTGAATATTTTATATCCTTGAACTCATTCAAATATTCCCTGTTTATATCCCTGGGAAAGGAAAAAAGGGTGATATTATATTCTCAGTTATGGTTATTTACAATGAAATCTATCATGACTAAATAAGTTATAATCAATATAGAAAGGTAAATAACTAAAATAATATTCAATATAATAAAAAACATGACCTAATGAATAATATGTAAGGATTAATAAAAATAAAATGATTCCATATAAATATTCACATGGGATTGGAACATATCCATGGATATCAAAACTATTCAAATAATCACATGGAAAACAAAAAATGATTTCATAATGAAGACATGCATAATTCCATACATCTAAAACTTACCATTGTATCCTTATTCCAAAACATCAAAAAAACATTCAAGGCCCTATGCAAATATATCTACATAAATTTGTAAGGCCTTAGAAAAATACCCAATCTATTTTTGTCGCATGATACCAACTGATGCATCTAATGGACTTGTAATTAAAGTCCTCACCCATTACATAATAATTATAATTTATTCATCATATGAATAAAAAATTATAATAAATCTACAAATAAAAAAATACCCATACTAGAAGAACTCGTATATGAAATTTAAATAATTTACCATGTAAAATTGAAAATATACCAGCCATAAAAATCTGGTGGATAACATCTAGGGATTATAAAATGGTTAAAGCATAATATTATACAAATGATATTTATATATATGAAAATATTTTAAAAATATTATTGAGAATCTTTTTGAAGAAAATACCCCTTTTGAATTTAAAATCAACTATTCAAAATATAAATTTTTTCCAAATATTAACAAAATTAATTTATTTAAAAATAAACTTATAAATTTTAATGTACGCTTAAAAAAATTCAGTTTTCATGATAGTGGGAAATTTTTTCCATCTTTATATGTTAAAAAACATTCCATTCACACTTTTGTAAGAAGTGTAAAAAAGTACCTCATTCGGAAAATGAAAAGAGGATACCTTAACATTATTTATGTTAAAGTAAAACATGGTTAGAAATTTCTTTTATAAATAATTGTATAATATTAAAAATATTATTTAAATTTTTTATGTAAAATATTAATATGGATGAAAAATTTTATCGACTTAGTAGAAAAAATGACAGTTTTCTTTAAAAACATGATTTCTGTATCTTGAGTTATTAAAAAATGGAAAATGAAAAAGAAAACATGAAATTTATAGAAAAAAACTATAGGATAATAAAATATATTGTGTTTATCAGAGAAATATCAAATAATTTCTCTAGAAGAGACTTAAACATAAACAACCCTAAATAATGACTAGATTTTTAAATAAACCCTTACCACTTTGGTAAATTCTAAGTCATAATCCATATGAAATAATAACAAAAAATAAAACCTTAAATACCATTAATATAACAATATTAATGATATAACATATAAATGGCTCATTTTATACACCACACAAAATAATTAATAGTTGAAGATAACATACGCCCCACATAAGTAATAGTGAGGCAATAAACCCTAACTTTAGGTCTAAATTAATTAATTTTTTCTGAAAGTACTATTTAATAAATATTTATTTATTGTAAATATATTAAAAAAACATTATAATATGTATTCTACCTTATATTATTTACTCATAATGTCTTATCACCCATTTATGAAAAATTATTTAATAAAATTGTTGTACTGGTTGATAACCGCTTCATTTTTCATTTAGTTTCTGGATTTGTAGTTCCAGTCCTTGTAATGTGACCAAGATTCCATTATTTATATATATATATTTTCATGATATACATATTATATATATTCATTATATATATATATATATTTATAAACATTAATAAAAGTTAGATATATAAAGATGAAATACACTATCCATGGAGATCGTATGTTGTACGTATGCATGAACGTTGATTTCACTTTTCAATGCATGGAACAAAGGAAATTTAAAAAGTAATTCAAATTTATAACATAATTGTTATATCATATATATCATATATATTAATTAAATCCATATTTATTACTATCCATTTAAATTGTGAATGGAAAATGAATCACATTGCTCTCTGGAGGTGGTAGTCTACAGGTACGCACGAGCAACATTAACATTTTTCAGTGGACTGGAAGGTTAGAAGATATAAATGAAATTATAATTATATTAGAATATTTACATCATAAATAATATATACAATCATTATCTATATCTTTATATACATCCATGTAAAGTGGTGATAAAAAATGAATTACACTATTACATAGAGGTGATAAGCTATAAGTATGCACAAGTGATGTTTTCTATTTTCATAGGATGAAAAATAGAAGGAATATGGTTGTACCATAATCATAATAACATAAAATTATATTTTTGAGACTAGATTTCAAATTTTATAATGGGTTCAACAAATCGATATTATGATGAAGAAGAAATAAAATGGAAAGTGTTGGTGAAGACAATTACCTCATCATCGTTATGCTTCTTTTGTATGTTCTATAAAGGGACATGGTATCTTTATTTTGGAAGGTACATAACCTCTTAAAATTTTTTAATTTTGTTTATTACGTAATTAGGTTGGGTTTTTTAGCTCTAGGTTTCTCATATTGTTTTAAATAAAAGGGATAAGGGATGCCCATTTATATGTTAGGGGAGGGTTATTCTTGGAATATCTTAAAATATTAAATAAATATAAGTTTTTATGAAAAAATGGATAAAATGTATATAATTTGAATATAAAATTATTATGAGTTGAAACTGTCATATAGAATAAAATTTTTATAGGTTTTCTTTATTTTTTCAATGTTATTTTATAGTTTTACTCCCTTAACCCTTTGGAAAATTACCTCAATACTAATGTTTTCTACATTTTAAGTGTCTAGGGTGATATGATAAAATAAAAAATGGCCCATAAATGGAAATGGGATGAAAATTTTGACTATATATTTTCTACCATATAAATTTTAAAGTTTTTAATTATTTTTAAATAATTTTTAAAAAATATCATTTTCATAATATATGAATAATGACATTTTATAAATTATAAAATTAATCTGAATTTAAATAAATCATGGAAAAGAGGGAATTAAAATATAATCTTTTAATGAATCCATAAAAAACATATTTTTTTATAAATTTCTTAGAGCATAATAATTCATCTAATTTTATCACTTTTCATTTTTTGAAAATCATTTATTTTATTTTTCTATTCAGGGAATAAATAAAGATTTAAAATTATAAAATAATTTAAGGTAATTATTTAATAAATAAAAAATAGAAAAAATTGACAGGATAAAAAAACTAGTTTATCTTTTAAAAAATAATTTATAACTGAAATGTTATTATTTTTATCCTTATAATAAAAATTTATATTTATTAATCCCTTGAGAGTGATATTTTTTATTTATTCCTTTCCTAAATAAATATAAAGGTACTAATCTAATAAAATAGAACCAAGTGGGATTATAATCAATAATTTTGTGAAATTTTCCAAAATAAACATATAAAATAGGATAAATGTAAGTGTTAGAGTCATGTTTAGTCCTTATTATATTATCTGTAACCTTAATTACCTGATTTACCTTTACCGTGGTGAAAATAATACTAAGTATACTATTCATAATGAAAAAAACATAAAAGGGAAATATTTAATAGATTTGGACCTCCTAATTAGAAATAAGGAATTAATTTTTCAAGTTTCAATTTATAGAACTAGATTAAATTAATTTAAAATAAAAACACAAATGCAATGAAAATAGTTTTTTGTGAAAAATGGATTTTCAAGTAAAAAAATGCTTGTATAAAAAATTCAATAAATTTTTCCAACAAACATAGTTGAATTTTAAATAAAATAATATAAGAAACATTAAATTTAAGACATTTTCAACAAAATGTATCTTTTTAAAAGCTTGAAATAAAAAATACCATTTTCAATGAAAATCATTATTTTTAACCATTTATTGGAAATTAAATATTTAAAAAAAAATCAAAAAAAATCACCCAATGTTTATTTTGAACTGATGATTTAAAATATAATTATATTTTACAAAATAAACTTTGAAAATGTTAGGGAAATTAAAAATAATATTTTATAATAAAAACTATTTTTGGAGAAAATGTTTTTGGAAAAATAAAAAATTATTAGTAAAAATTGAGTTCTTAATCCCTAATAATTAATAAATAAATCTATATACAGTATTCCCTCTATATATTGCAGAATTTGGTTAATTATATTCCCACTTTCCAATTCAATGTTTTGGTTTTTACAATTATATTTAAATAATTATATTTTTTGGTTTATTTATGAATGGTGCTGCGTGTTTTACACTCTATCAATCATAATGTTTTTTTAAAATATTATGGTCTTAAATTATGAGAATGAACTTGTTAACTATACCTAATATGAGATGAAAATATTTTTTTTCCCACACCTCGAGATAGTTGTGTCAGAGTCATTATCTTGAGCAGATTTACAATCATTAGGAAATTTTTCATGTTTTATAATTACAACCACCTCATATTCTATTTATCCCATGTTTACACATATTTTAGAAAATTTATTATAAGGTTGATCGTGAATTTTGACATATATAGAATACAAAATTATTCTTGTCTCTTTATTATAACACATGTATCCTCTATTATTGGGAGCATATTCTCGAAATATTTCATCAATAACTCATAGATGAATTATCTATTGATTTTTTACTCATGAATTTTATAATGCACGGACTTCCAAATACCCTTAGTTACATAAAACTTGGTTTTTCATTGTAATACATCTCATGTAGTATCATATCAAAATTATTCATGTTAAAAAATTAATTCTGGGCATACAAATCTATTGCAGTATCTTTCTTCAAAAAATAATGAAAATTTTCATGTTAGATTAACATTGTTCATTCCATCTCAACCAAACCTCTATTAATTTTTTAGTAACACCATTTTTCTATGGTGTGTGTGGTGAACTAAACTCAAGATGAATGAAATGATTTTCAAGAAAATATCTAAAATTCCTACTTTTATATTCTCCACTATTATTAGTTTTAAATATTTTCAGAGAATATCCAAATTCATTTAGTCCACTACTACTGAAACTATTAATTTTATTTATTACATCTGATTTTTGTTTTAAAAAATATTATTTTTAATTTGAGTGAAATAATCAATAAAATAAATATAATACTTTTCTCCATGTGTTGATTGTTTAATCATGGATAAAAAAATATCAAAATGTGTAATCTCTAAGGGATGAGTTGAATGTCTCTCAACCTTCTTATATACTGAGTTTGTAATCTCCCCTTTATAAAAAATGTGGAAACACCAATATCTTATTCTTATCATATCAATAATACCATGAATAAAACCTCTCTTTAAATTATTTTTCATATTCTTTTGACATTTAATTCCCTAACTTTTATTCTATAATTCATTTTCTTTCATCATTCTTAGATAATAAAAACATTGTGAATATCCAACTTGAAACAAGATTCCCTATATTTTTTGGATTACCAATACACCTTTAACTAAATTTATACTTTTCAAAACATAACTATCTCCTCTAAAGATAAATTTTATACCTTAATTACAAAATTTTGAAACTCTTAAAAAATTTCATTTCTTCCCTTCAACAAACATGGCTCTTTTGGATTTTAACATTTTCCCCCATTGATAGACGACCTAATTAAATTAATTCTAAGTGACACATTTTCGATAAAATTTAATGTATGATCGGTAAAATCTTTCACATTAATTAAAAACTTCTTTCCTCCTATTATAGTTGAAGAACACCCAATATTAAAAATCTAGGGTCATATTCCTTCTATATCCTTGAGAGAAGTTTTAAAAACTAAATTTTAATTTATTTCCTTTTTCATTCTTCTAACACGGATTTTGAGATATTGATATAAAATTTGTGGTGTTTTTTATAATAAATAGATACAATTTTGAAATATATATAGGTTTTATGCATCATTGAAAAATATTTTCCAAGGTTTTGAATCTATTTTAAATCTTCAAACAAACTTTCTTAGGTTATTTATTTTGAGTGGGTTGACTCCCAGTCAATAGTTTCCTTCAAGTTCTTCTAGATTATCTAAAATTATGATGATTAAACCAACACATATATATTGTATAACCAAAATATACATAATTACTATAGTAATCATTGAATTCATACCTCTCTCTATAACTAGAATAAAATTTTCAATTGAGATTATTTTTTTAAACTTTTAAATATTCTAATTTGATATTTCATTGTACACCGGTGTTTTTTATATCCTACAATTTTTTTCTTCAAATTTAATTTCTTCTCAGATTCATTAAAATTATATGTAGTAACAACTTTTTTTTAAAATTTTAACCAGGCAACCTTCAGGTTTTTCAACTCATCTTGTTTTAGCTATATATATGGTTTTCCTGATTCATATTCCTTCCTGAAGTCTTTATTCTTCTTATCAACTTTTGAGGGTAATTTTTTATCCTTATTAGGTTTTCTCTTATTAGAACTTTTTCCACTTATTAAAAAGGGTTTGGAATATTTTGACTCCTTAATCAGCTTTAAATTTTATTTACTAAAAAAGTTAAAATACTTAGTCCATTACATTAAACATCTATTCATTCTTGATGTTCGGATTATTATTTTCATTAACCAACGTATTCAAATTATTAATCACTTTTAGTATATTGGTTTGTTATTACCAAATATATTCTTAATTTTTTGATAAAATATTTTCCCTTTTCACTTTATTATTTTCTTTTTCATGTCTTACAATCTTTGAAATAAATTTTTTTAACTCCCCATTTAGTATAAACTCTATATGGATTTATTCTTATTTTGAAATATTTATTTAATCACTATTTATTATTTTATCATTCACTTTTGTAGTAAAGATATTTTTGTTATCATCACTGAAGTATTAGCCACTTATTAACTATTATCATCTTCATCACACACAAAAAGATAGTTTATCCTATTGTTTTTATAGAACTTTTTGTATTTAAACATAGGATATCAATTTAATTTTCCATCCTTCTCCTTAAAGCATATTATTGAGTTTCTATCGTCATAATCACATTATTAATATTCCACTAATTGATGACAATTTACAATTAAGTTCCAAATATCTCTACAACCAAAAAGTTTTATTGGTAACTTTTATAAATTCTTATACCAATTTGATCCTTTTTAGAAAAATGACATAAATATATCAAAATTTGTACTAACCTCATATTCTACATCAAAGTCAAAAACTTATTCATATTTGATAACATTTTTATATTTTCATTTATTAGTATCATTGAGTAAAATTAATTAATAAATATTATTTTTTTATCTTGATAACTTTTTCATTTCTCATATCATATGTAATGAGAGTGTTATTTTGATAATCTAGAGACTAGGTTTCAATAACACTATCCTCTAATGATGAAACATTTTCATTAAATTTATTAGAAAATAAATATAATATAATTTCATCAATTGTTAAATATTCTAAATTATCACCATGAAATCCTAAGATGCTATCAATATCATTCAATATAACAAAGAAATAAACAAATGATTCATTGTCACCCATTATATGATATTCATTCTTCAACCTTTATATTTGTATATTTTCCTTATTCACTTTCATATTTTTTTCATAGATATTATTTAGCTTGTGCAAGAAATATTTATCTATTAAAACACCTTTAAAACTAAGAAACTCACTTTTAGAGAGTAAGGGATGTAACAAATTTTTGTTACTCCCATTATTTTACAAATTCTTTTTATCAGGAGCTATAAGGAGAACATTTTTAGCATGAGAATAAAATACATATATTGAAACTTCTATGAATTTTTAACCAAGGTATATAAGATTAGGTATAATTGTATATTTATAAAAATGATAGTTACATCCATAAATAATTAATCCCATTATAGTTCACAATATCTTGAACATCCATTACAAAATCTTTTTTCCTTATAATTCTATAAGGAATTAATAAAGGGAACAATCATTATAATACCACTTTTAAGGACCCAATATGATCTATGTGATCACTAATAGGGGGATGATTAAGTTAGTGTTATTTTATTTTTATAATTTCTTTTATATGAAAAAAACATCACCTTCTCTTAAAAGGTTACAAATATATATCATATAATATGTTTGTGTTTTTATTTTTTCAATGATTATATTAATATGTCTTTAAGAAGATTACTATATTGAAATTAAATATTTATAATTCCCATGATTATTAATTATTGGTTTTAGGTGCCTAAAAAATTATTTAAAATTCATTAATATGCTCATAATATGTTGAATCATTGAATAAGATCCATTCATGGATGTTTAAATGTCACATGATCATATTATTAATGAATTGGAAATGCTTAAATAATTTTTAAGGACTCATCTTATGACATTAGATGTATGTATTGAACAATTATCTATGACTGTTTGAAAATTGATGATATGGTGTTCATTTATTGATGATTATGTGCTATGATTTAAATTTTCTACAACATTATTAGAAATTGAAAGATCATGTAAATATTCATTTTCATGAATAAATTCAAGGGGAATGATTATTTTCATTAATAATTTTGAAGGGCATACAAATATGAAAATGAATTTATATATTTTCATAAATATTATGTTGAAGGATATTTTATGTTTGAAATACCATTCATATCAATTAAAAAGTATATATTTATATATGGGTCTTGATGAAATAATTTTGTCCAACCAAAGAAACATATGTTGGATATATCAACTACTTGAGAACTAGCCCATGTTGGGGTAGCTAAGGTAGAAAGGGATCATAGAGGAGGGAAAACACCAACACAATGAGGCATGGGGTGATCACATGGGTCAACCTGTCAAAGTGGGTCCTGCCATGGGTTTGTAACACGGTGGAGCCCAAGAGCAGACCTTGATTACATGATTCCGAAAAGATAAGGAAGAGGATTGATTTATTAAGAGAATAAAAACTAATGTGAATAATGATGTGGGATAGGAGAAGTATGGTCACTATTTATCCATTAAAAAACATATTCATTTTTTTCCACATGATTAATCTAATCTAGGATGGTTGATATATCATTCCATCATCTCTAACCTCCTACCGATGGGTTTCTCTACCATTCACATCTAGTGTTCAACGATGGCTCCAGTGTTTAATAAACTTTATTGTAGCCATATATAGTAATAAAACCATTAGGAAGAAGGAATTATTGGGCAACTGAATTCATACATGAATCTTTGTCTTAGATAAATCAATCAGTTCAATGATCATGATATCCTTGGGATAAAAATAAATATACAATGAGGCATGCATATGTAAATTCATTCTAGTTATGTAATGTGATTTTCATCACACGCACGTGAGTTGTTTGATCTAAAATGAATCCATGAAATCATATGAAATTCACTATGAATATTTAAAATATAAAAACAAAACAAATAAACCATCAGTGATATTAAATCATATGTGACTCTCTATGAATTTTATACATAATTTTTTAAAGGGGGTATTGATATCAGATCCACAAAAGGATACCCATGCCAATAAATAGTGAGTTACTCAAGAAAAGTTTTTTTGTTTAAATCCTTGTTATATTTACGTTTTATTTTTAAAAAAATCATTTAGTTCTGATTTTCCACAACTCCTTTTGTGAAGAAGAGGTCATGCAAGCCTCATAATTTTGCAAATAAATATCTAAAAAACTATGTTGAGTTTTTAATATAGATTTGTGCTCATATAATGCATGAATAATATGCAAGGTTTTGTGTAAACACATTGTTATTTGAATAAAATTAAGATACCAAAAGAAATAATGTTTTTTTGAATACAAAAATCCACGATCATTATTGGATTATAAAGACTAAAATCAATCACTCTCAATTACATGAAGAAGAAGGAGAAAAACTGAGATCCTAAAGGCTAATCTAGTTTCATGAAGAATTAGAATAACATTTTCATAGTGTATATACAATATTACACATACATAAGCATGTCATATTGTGAAACCTACCAGTCTATATAAAGAAAAACTTGTGCAATATACATATGTGAAAGAGTTATGATACAAAGTACAAATTGTGTCATACGAGAGAAAGAAACTATATGCATGTTCTATAAAGCACATACAAAACAAATTCATATATTGATTATAAAATATAACTTAAAACATGAAATGAAATATTAATAAAAATATCGTATATATAATATGTTTTATAAGCTTGATAAATCAATGAAAATGATTTTATTTTTAAAAATAAGTGTTAATTGTGAATCTTATACTGTGATTGATATATAAAATGCATGTTGAAGATAGAAATAAGAAGAAGAAGAGAGTGGTCATATATTATTTTCTTATTATTAGTTGGGTCATAGAATTATGAGTTGGGTAGTCTACATTATATTCTAATAATTCAAATTGAAGAAGAATAGGAAGCCCATAATTATTGCATAATTGTTAAAAATCTTTTATTACTATATTTGAGGAATCTATTTGATTGATATATTCATAGGACGATGATTAGATTAATTTGTATCTATCAAAGATACTTGTTCTAAATTTTATGATAACTTAATTAGGGGTATACTAACATCCTTAATCTTTTTATTCCAAGAATAAACGTTAATTATACCTAATTAGTGTTAGGAGAAAGTGTAAAACTTCATACCATTTGTCATGATTTTTTTGATAACAAATGGAAATATTTTTTTTCACTAGATAATAACCAATGTACACTATAGACTAGTACATAAAAGAGATCAACCTCATTAAAAAATCATGGAATTATTTTTACTTTTCCGTTTTATGTTCATGCTTTCTAACTATAGGTGATGAAGAAAATTGATCCACTCACTAGATATTCGATATAGATAAACAAAGATATAAGATTTTCAAGGTGATAAATATCCATTAAAAACTAATTCATCCCCACCCAGGGTGGTCATCCCAAAAGTGATCCTAACAAAAACATTATTGAAAATAATCATAAAAGAACATTCTATAAGAACAAAATATTTTACATGGTTCAATACTTAGTATGATTATCTAGTCATTGGAATAGTTTGAAAATATTAAAACACCACACAAACATCTTGAAAATTATATTTTTATGTGTTTAAAACAAGTAAGGAATTTCAGTACACCTGTATTTTAGTATTATCAAAAACTATACTGCTTGTTATTTCATCCTAGATAAGGTGTAATAAATATATTGTGAATTTTTTTTAACCTTTTCCAATTATCTAAACATACATTCATTGTACTTGATTAACTTATTCACTTTTTACCTTCTTGAAAAAAATTGTTATTCAATTTCATGACCAATAATAGTCATGAAATTCATATTTCCATTCACTAATCATATGATTTATCTATCCAATTTTTATATCCAAAAAATTTATACTAGTTCCTTTTGAAATCGACAAAACATCCTTACAATTTTTATATGATTTTTCTTGATTTAAATGTTTTTTATGAAGACTATTTTTTATCCTAAAAATGACTACTTGATTTAATACCACTATTATTATTATTAAAGTAGGATATTCCTTGGTTAGTATCTTCATACTCAAAATTCAATATTTTAGATGAATGTACAATATTTCTGTCGGAAACTTTTTCTTAAAAAACTTCAGATTTTTTCAAGTGATTTGTTAAACCTACGTACTTTTACATACATTCTATTTACATATACATGAGATGTAGAAAAGTAGGGGTAACTATATTACATTCCCTATTAATAAAATGATGAAATCAAAATATTCCACTCAGTATAATTCACTCCGACACTTCTCAAGTATTCATGACTACTCTTGAATCTTCAGAAAAATTCAAAAATCCCCAACCTCCAATTGACTTCCTTGAGACTTTTAAAGAATCATGAATTATCCTTCGAGGTTATTTGTCAATTTGAATGATCAAAACAACATAATAAAATTAATATCTTTAAAAAAATGTTTTAATGAATATTGAATGGTTAAAACATTATACAACAAATTATTTCCAGGTAAAGCATAGTTTAAAAACTTATGTTCTAAGAGACTCTATTTGGAACTCCTATATTAATTCATATGAACACCTTTGAAAACTTAATCTAAAAAATTCCCTAAGTTTAATGACTTGTATCTGAACTCTATTTTCATTGACATCATTTCCAAAACACTGTTCTATGATCTTTGTTACATAAATTTCATCTGATCATCCTATAGGAACTTCAACTTCACATCATTGTACATTTTTTACGATGGATTTCTTCTGAAGACTTTTTTCGGTTGAATTTATTCCAAATTGGAATTTATTTAATTTTGATTTCATATATTTAAATTCTTCAACATCATCACTTTTCACTTTAACTACATTCCCCTCTTCACCATACATCAGAAATATTCAACAAAATCCTCATACAACCACAAATTTCAAAAATTTAGTCTAAAAATCATAGAATTTTTTTTTACTTTATGAATTATGCCAAAACCCCATTCAAATTATAAAAAAATAGACCTTAACCAAAACATTGTCCTATAAATTTTTCTAGTGAACATATATTGGTCTTCATAGTGTGAACTTTGTACACTCAAATAAATATCTTCCCCTTTATAATAAATAATTGGACCATGAGATCTTTTATAACTTATGATGTTTGAAAATTTCTGAATAAATAAGAATCTACGGATTTTTTTCAATAAACACTCTATCTGATGACATTGTAACCCATAAATGATAAACATTATACACATTTATTTTCTTAAGAAATATTCATCTGGAATAGTCTGTCTGATGAACATTTTATGGAATAAATATTTTGGTATTCTTTTTTCACTTTTCTAAATGTTGGAAAATAAAAAAACTTTGACGATTTATATTTAGTTAATAAAATATAAATATTTCTTTGAATGTTATAAAATAACATCCAATATCTTCAAAAACACCTTCTAACAACCTGGTCCCAACAACCACAATGAAGGGTATATCATAAATACAAATGGGATACATTGCCCATTAATAGAAATATAAGGAATGAAAGATATGGCGAGAACACTAAAAAATGCATCTCAAGTTAAATAAAAGGTACCAATACATAAATTTAATTCCATACTAAATGAACAGCTAGAAAAGAAACTTAAATTACAAAAAAGAAATCTTCAAAATAAACATCAAATCCAAAATAGGTAATCAAGAACTCCACAGGATAATAGTGCCCAGCCCAATCACTAACCATATTTTATATAACTAAAAAATAGTTTATATATATTTGGGTGACCATACATGTATACATAATAGGATCCTCCTCAAATAATATCATGAAAAAGTGAAGAATAATACTAATTAATATTGAATAAACAATGAGTTTAATTCATCACTAATTAGGTATACTATGTTCCCAACCACACCATGACTATCTCAATAATTATATCAAAAAAGTAATTAAATAATATCCAATATAAATATAATATTGAAGGCACCCCACTTTCACTTCCTTAATTGTTTACCACTCTCTCTCTAACATTGCATGTACAAATACATCTCTCTCCAAAAAAGGAACATGAATCAAAGTAAACTATATAAAAATATCAACCACATGAATCAAATTATGTCATCATCCACATTCCCATCTCCATATAGTAACCAAGTAGTTTTTTATGACCCACCATAGCTTATACACTATTTAATACACCTCTATCCATCACAACCCATATAATGTATACCTATAACAATTAATATGATATTGTTTTTGGATATACATGTCTATAAAATAACCATAATACATTACATTCCTATACAACATATATAATAATGTAACCTATGTACATACTAGAATATAATAATACTCATAAGAGAAGAGAGATGTGGAGAGGGGGTAGTCATCCACTTATCATCTCCAACATATTTATTGGGGAAATATCCCCCATAGTACATTGGGTGCCAGTCACCCTACTAGCAAGAGTGGGGTTGTGTACGGAATCACATAAATAAGGAATATATATTGACCACAAAAAACACTAAGGGAAGCTGACTTCCCTTAACCTCAATTTTAGAAACTATCTCTCAGACACCCATCTAATACTTCTAAGAACAAGGTAACCCATAAGAACAAAAACAATTGCAAGTGGATTCCAATTAATTATTAATATAAAAAATTTCATAATAAATAATTACCAACCAATTATTAGATTCAATCATCTAATTCCTTATCCCATAAGGTAATTATTTATCATTAATTACTATTCCATAATTTAGAGTACAATAGGACTCATCTTAAGTCAGTATAAAAGATACATAGGCACAAAAAACCCAGTTAAGTTAGGTAGTGGGGGAAGGAATATAGAAAATATAGAATTCTGACATATTTTCATCATGTAAAATTCATTAAAAAGAAATAAATGTATATTTTTGAACAAAAAACAATAGGAAATCACATATTCAACTTCTTCCATCAATCTCACTGCCATCCTCAAAACCACTATGAATATCACTATCCATACCACCATCCCATGCATCAAATGCTACCACAAACCAGGGCATCCCCACCCATTTATCATCAAAACACCAGACATCATAATTTCACATCATGTATCATAGTAAGGCTCACATCCAGATAAATCACACATGGCGGTAAGAAAAGAAATATAATATGGTATTTAGGCCCTGAAACAAAAGCATTCATCATTCAAAAGAAAACATGATCACTTGGTCCCAAACAATTATCATTAACAACAGCCAATTGATTGTAAATTTGAAATAACTAATTCATTTATCATAGGTTATAACTATAGTCAACCTAATGAATTAGATATCAATAAATTTATGTTATTTAAACATGATTCATGAATAACTTTAGGTTTCACTAATTTTAAGGAAGAATAGTAAAAATTAAACATTACTATATTTATTTAGTCATCAATAATTACCATATTTATATTATTTATACATTTTAAATTCATAATAAATATGATAAATGATAACATAAGCAAAATATAACACACTATCGAAAAAAACATGAGTAAAAACATCAACACATTTTAAACACATGTTGTCCCTATTACATTGAAATTTATTATTTCTATAATTCTAGTTAAATATTAATTAAGTTAATGTAATGAATTTCCCAAGAATATTAAGAGTAATAAATTCACAATTTCTCATTGAAACAAGAGAATAAATTAATGCCCAAACTCAAAGATTTCAAAGTTATTCAAACAAGAATGGAAAAAGAAGTGAAGATCTCTATTAAGCACTCCCTATTGGAATAATTCCTACCTATAGTTGCAGATCAATGAAAATTACAATAAAAATAAAAAATTATTCCTGAGAATGAGTGATATAGACTTTAATAGCATGGAAATATAACATGGTATAAAAGAAAACACAATGGATAAGAAAACATAAGATAAATATGAAAAAACTCGCCTCATATCAACCCATATTGATCATAAGAAGCTGAGGATCAATCCAAATTGAATGGGTTCAAAAGACACTAAAAAAACCCATCAATTCTTAGAGTTTGTAAAAATTCCACTTTTTAGATGAATTGAAGGAAATACATAATTTATAAGATGTATTCTAGAAACAAATTCATAGTATGAATGGGTTATTCATATCAGGAATTAATTGAGTGCAGGGAAAAATAAAAATGCATCACCCAAATCCTATAAACCTAGGATAAATTCATGTCATGAGAAATAAGTTCTCATATAGAATTATCAAGGATAGATTCACTAAATTTAGACCCCTCATCCATTCATGTCACCAACTGATGTTTCATGTTATGAACCTCACACAACATATAACCCTCACCCAAGACATGAATAACCATTTCAGCTTTATAATTCTATCTCACATCATTGAATAACACCACACACTGTTAACTTCTCATGTTACCAAATTTTATCTCCTAAACTCCACCAAACCTACTCCAGGCTCCCTCTAAGAACCTAAAAATTTTAAAACATGTAGAGGAACATAAAATATGGGTCTGAGTTCTTTCATTATATACCTCTCAAAAAAATTCTCCCCCTCAATAATTTAAAACCGAACACAGAGTGAAGGAATGGAAGAAGGGTTTCTAAAACAACCATCCAATGAAATACCTATCAATAACATCACCACAATAAAAACATAATCACCTCACATATAGAAACAAGATTCAAAATTGTGAACAAATCACTTAGGTTGATACCTTTAAAATAAGAGAAGTTCCTAAAATAAGGTATCAGAGAAGAGCGAACTATCTCCCAGGATAAATAAATATAAACACGATTAAATCATTATCACAAAATAATAATCAAACAAAAAACAATTCAACCTATTGATTATGTATCATTGAATCACATTCCAAAATTCTCTCCTCCACAACATCATGTTTCCAAAGGGAATGAATTAAGTGAATAAAATGACAACACAACATATTCTTTATAAATTTATGGATATCCATGCACCAATACTTGAAGGGATCATCATCTTCAATGTAAATATTTCCCTAATAAAAGATGTGAAAATCATCATTAAGGTAATAGTAAATATTAGACACATGAATGATATCATAAATCTAAATCATCTATGGGGGAATTCCTAACCGATACATGATAGATCCAACATGAACCAATATCCCAAAAGGCCAAAAAAACTAGGGAGAAAGCATACTTTCACAAGAAAACCTTTACTTCCACGTTGAGGATTCACCTTCAATAATACATGATCTATAACATTGAAGTACAGATCCCTTTTCATATGGTTAGTACATGACTTCTGATGATCTTCCACCTCCTTCATCCTTTATAAAATCAACAAATCCATTATTGAAATTCTCTTCACTAGTTATATACTAGGAACTCTTGACTCTCTACCCTAGTATAGAACAATAGAGAATAGAATAGTTAAACATACGAATATTTAAATGGTCCCATACCAATGGTGTAGTGGAAGAAATAATTTTATGTAAAATTTTTATAATGGTGGTGCCTCATACTTGAACATAGAAAATATAGAAAAAAATACACAACATATATATAAGAGTTGAATTTTCCTCTCTGTCTGACTATCCATCTATAAATGAAAATAACTGATGAGGAAAAATTGATATCCAAAATCATGTGGAAGAACTCCACATACCCAGAGGTGAAAGGTAGACCACGATTAGAGATGATATTGACCTGGAATCCATGGATCCTCACCACTTCATCAAAACATTGAATCCAAAGAACCGATATTGAGCTTCACTCCTTGGTTGCTAAGAACTGAGATGATATCATCAAAAAGTTGAATATTACCCAGATAACATCATATCCTATAAAGGTAAAATGGGATTAAAACACCCTTTCAATTTTATTTAGGAACATCTAATTGATGGAGAAACCCACATAGAACATGGGGTTCAATATTAATCTTTTGGTAGACCAATCATCATGACACTAACTCTACAACTGAATGCCTCAACCTAGGCCACCAAAAATGACCTCTTCGAAGAAGTTACAAATCTGGAATTTCATATTGAACATATAAAGGTTATCTTTATAAATAACGAAGAACCACCGTGAATACCACTAATGAAATAGATAACCTCTCCTAGAATAACAGCTGGTGTTAATTTTACTTAGGCCATCTGTTAGAGGCATCACTACAGACAAATCGATCCCGAAAAAAACTACCACCTCAAGATCCCCAAATATGAATCCTCCCCATGATGAAATATATTTTAATAAAATTTCATATACAAAAAAATACTCTACTACTAACTTCCATAGTATCAGGATTCATCATGGAGAGATCTTTAATCAATCTCCAAGAAAACTAAGTCTCACACATAGAACCACTGCATGGTTTCCTTCTTACCACATTGGACCAAAAATTTCAATTTTCTATATTATAATAAATATTATATTCATAGTTATAAAATAATTATGTCCATTTATGATGTCACAATTTCAAGTCATATAGGGAGAAGACATAACTTGAGATCTTATGATTAGTGAAAACTATAAAGCATTTTCAGATCAAATAGTATCACCCATAAAATCAATAAAAACACAAACAATACCTATTAGAGATCATGGGTGTAATAATTATATTTAGGGGGTTTTAAAAAACAATTAAAATAAGGAAAAATACCTCTATAATATATCAGGATATTTCCCATGAAAAGATGTGAAGCATCATAGTAAACCTCAAAATGAACTCCCACTTCTAGAAAACAAAGAAATAGGTCACTAACCAACCATTGCATTAGATTCATTAAAGAATCCTGATTGTAGTAGCCTGTATAAACTCATAATACATTTTGGTTAAGGATATTAGAGTAGTTAAAATCTAAGAGAAGGTGGGTACAAACCCTATATAATAGACTACACAATAAAGTAATATTCGCACCTTTGCCATATTCTTGGGGGATTCTCAATAAGAAAACAACTTTATCAATGAATGATACATAAATAATCCCTGATGGGACATGAAATTACCTAAGAAATAAACATCGTGATCCTAGTATTCATAGTTTGAAAGCTTTCTAAACAACTGATGATAACAAATGAATCTCATAATGGCCTATAGATGAACTATATGATCCTCCCAAAACATTATGTACATATAGATTTCATTCATGAAAATATCTATGAACAGATTTAGAAACTCTCGAAACACTATATTTTGTAACCATATGAATATATATGGTTTTATCATTATAAAAAATGAAATTGAAAAAAACTCATAATGATTATAAGAATATTAGAAATCAGTCTTCAAAACATCCTCATCCTCAACCTATGAATAATGATATCTTTTCAATATATAGATCTTCTATAACTAACTAGCCCATTTATACCAATAAAATAAATCAGCAATACACAAAAGATGGTAGTGCTTATTCACTATCACAAAATTCAAGTGACGACAATCGATACATAGATGTAAACTATTATAGACATTCTTTTTGAACAAAACTAGAGCACCCCATCGTGACACAAACATCCAAATAAAACTTCACTATAATAGATCATCGATCTGAATCCACATATCTCATAACTCAAATGGTACCATCCTATACAGAGGTATCAAGATCATCGAATTGAATAACTGTATCCCTATCCCAAAATTGATCCTCTTTCATGGGGGAGTTCTACAATTTATTCTGGAATTAAATTAGGGTCCTCTTTCACAACCCTAATAAAATAATGAAAGGCGAACCTTTAATGAAATTGGAATTAGCTAAACTATCAAGGAACATAAGGCTGCAACACACCACTGACCCATATGAGGGGTTCTCTCACCAGTCCACAAAGAATACTCTCTATTAGTATCATAAATCATATTCCATCAAATGAAGTAATCCATGATAGACTATACTGATGAAATTTAGTCCATGATAAGTATATTTTCATCTGTATATATCCATAAACATAGGAAGTGTCCCCAAGAGTGGCGATTAACATTAATTTTCTCACATTATCACATTACACAAATTATATCAATCTTCAGCAAGAATAGTCAATGATAATGAACTAAAATACAATCCAACTCATGTCCCAAATAATATACCACATCAGTTGGAATGAAGGAGTTCATACCTACTAAATCAAACAAGTAATGTTCCCATGTGTAAAACAAGTAAATGGAAACTCAATATATGTTTTAATCTCATGGAACTGGAACCTATAGATCATGAATCTGACCATGAACTTACCCATGTCCTCCATGAACTTTATGAGGACCACCAACTTGATCACACTCTATTCTATATGGAATAAGAGTATCAAAGGAAAATCTACTACCCTACCTACCTTCATAATGATGATTAATGTCTAGAAAAAATTGTTGTAACTTCCTCAACTGATAATATTTCAATGATGGAACCTGAAGCATATCATCAACCTTTCACAATATTATTAGAATGGTTAGGAAATCATATCTTTTATGACCATGGAATCTATTTGAAAAATTTTTAATCACTAAGTAGTGGACTGAGAGCCATTATCCCTAGGGAATCGAGATAAAGAGGGATGGGTCCTAACCCTGGTTGTCTAAAAAATCAAATTTACATGAAATTGGGAACCATGGATCACATATTTACTACGTAAAGAATACTAAAAAATCCCCTCTTAGGGTGATCAAGTTTGGATCAATGTCCTCTAAAAAAAACTTCTTTCACAGTACCTCAAGATATGTCAATAGAATATATCATGTAACATAGTGATGGACATTTAAATGTAAAACCTTATTAAAATTCCGATCCTTACCATCCTCATCTAGATATAGGTTCAATGTATATCATAGAAGGTTCTTAAAGTGGATCCAAAACTCTTGTATGCTGGAAGTCCCTATTGAAATGTAATAAGCTCCTAACGATTTTCCTCCTTTATGGCCAATGAGTGAAGCTAAGATCATAAATAATCATAAAACTTCTCCCATGTGACAACCAACTCATCATGATACCTAGGGAATAAGAACCACCACTACCTAGCTACCCCATAAAAAATCCTCACTGCAAATGAAATATTATGCTCTATTCAAGAATGCATCGAATTGAATTCTGTCTCCACCTCCTCAAACCATGCCCCTATCACTGAATCCAAAAAAATCATTATTTATTTTATAGGATACAGTAATGAATCCATCTTAGAGTTTCCTCATCAATTTTTTTTATCATTGACCTCAACCCCGTAATGATCATTTGTCACATCCCATAGAATATATTTGTTAGAAACCTAAAGAGGTAATATACCTAGGGTCATTCCAATAATTCTTTTTATGGATTCCTAAACCTAGAATATGAAATATTTAATATTTATTAATTAATGTTCAACTTAACCCTAAAGTAAAAAAATTTCAAACACAGGATCAAAAAAGAAAGATACATGACCCTTACCTAGGTCTCTATCCAACAACCAATATCACATTTCATAGTAGGCTCTGTAAACTTGAAGGTACTTGAATAAAACCACATCAGACACTAAATACCAATTTACCAAATAGTATCCATTATTTAAATGGAATATTTGAACCCTATAACACTATTTCTTTAACACACTATACAATTCTCACCAGTGACTACCCTAAAATCCATCTGGTCTCTCAACCTATCATTTGATACCACTCCTTCGTTACCCCACATACAACTAGATGTACACCTCCTGGTATAGTATTAAAATAAGTGCGATGATAATACCTAAATCAAACCTCTGACAGGTCATAAGTTAACCACTATCATTGAGGGTATATCATATAAAAAAATGAGAATCATTTCTCTATAATAAGAATATGAGGAATATGAGAAAGGATGATACCACCAAACCACTCTTGATCAAGATAAATAAAAGATCCCAATAAATTTATGTAATGTTAAAAAAACTAAAAAACATCAAAAGAAACATTACATACCAAGATTAAATCTTTTTTCATGACCTCAAAGACCAACCATGTTTTGGATAAATCCATGAATGAGTTATATATAAACTAATCAATAAATAGCTACCAATGATCCATAAAATAGATAATACATATTGGGGTGTCTATAAATTTAATCTCAGTAGGATCCTCCCTACTGCCTATCATGAGAAAGTGAATAAATTATACGAGATCAATGTGAATAAATAATGAAACTAACTCATCACCTAATTAGGCATGCTATGTTCCAATCCTAACTATGGATTTCTCAAATAGTATGATATAATAATAATAAGATAATATACAACATAAATATAAAATATATGGTTCTTATCTAAAATTTCTCTACTAGTTTTAATCACTTTCCCCATCATAACATGTAATGATCCCTCTCTCTCTAATAATCCACATGATTGAAAGGAGACTCTATATAAATATTCTCTCTATGAATCACATAATATCATCATCAAATATCCAAATATCTAGATATTGACCAAATTCATTATCAAGATACACCACAACTTGTACATCATATACTATAAATCCATCCATCATATCCAATACATAATATACCTATAATAATCTTTAAGATAATATATCTAGTGATAAAATTGTGTGAAATAAACTAAATCCATTACTACCCTATTTACACATATAAAGGAAGGGAACCCCAATGCAAACCATCATGTAATAATACTCTGAGGATAAGAGAATGTGGTAGAGGTGGGAGTCAGACATCCCACCTCGTAAACCTAAATATTGGGAAAACACCCCTAGAGTCTATTGGGTGTTGGTATCTCTACCGACATTGGTGGGGTGGTGTCTAAACTCACTTAACATAATGAATATATATCTCACAAACCACATTAAGGGAAACTACCTATCCATAACCTCAACTATATCTATCATCTCTTTTACACCCAACTTCCACCTCTATGTACTCAGTTTCATATAAGCAAACACACATTTCAAAGGGGGTTTCAATAAATTCATTTTGTTAAAAATTTAAAATCCATAATTACCATCCAACTATCTAATTAATTAATTGAACTGCCAAGCCAACAAGTTAAATTGTTTTTCATTAATTACTATTTCATAATTTTAGATACTCTAGGACTCGTCCCAAGCTACTATAAAATATTCATAGACAAAGAACAACTGGATACATCATATAGTGGGAAAATGAATGAAGAAAATAAAAAATTTGCCTATTAAGTCTTCAAGAAAAATTCATTAACTAGAACAAAACCCATCTTTTAGAATTTCTATGAAAATAAAATCCCAATTTCAACCCGGTTCCTCGATCCTAATTCCATCACTAGCACCACTATGTATATCACCATCCATCCTTTTATCCCAGATTCCAACTACTACCATAGTCATGGGAATCCCATCCCATTTCCCATAAAAAACTATCCATCATAGTCTCAATTCATGTCATATAGAAAGCGTTACATTTAGATAAATCGCACAATATAGAAAAAAACAACAAAAAGTTAATAGGGTATATAGTCCCTAAAACCAATGCATTCAAATGTAAAAAGAAAACAAGCAATCTCAACCACAAACAATTATCTTTAACATAAAAAAATTAATTACCATATTTAATTAAAGGATTTGGTTATCATAGGTTACGACCGTAGGAAACTAATCAACTATTAACAAATATACACTATTTAAATATTCATTAATCATAACTTCTAGTTTCATAAATTATATAGAAGACCGATTTCAATTAAAACAGATAACATATTATTTAGCAATTAAGAATTACCATATTTACATTCATTAGAAATTTTGTAATCCTAAAAAACATACTAAACCATATATAAAAACATTATTACACATAATCTATAAAATCAAGTGGCAAACTATTAACACGGTATAAACACATGAAATAATTGTAACCCAAAACTAATTCTTGAATTAATTTTTGTTAAATAATTATTAATATTAATAATTCTAATACCCAATGACATAAAACATGATAACATCAAAACTTCAATTTAAAACAAGTGGAGAAAAAATGACCTTCCTCAATATTTTCAACATTCCTCTAATGAGAATTGAACAATTAGAACATATCTCTAATCACCTCACCCACATGAAATTGACATTCCCAAGGTGTTCTACACAAAAAACACACCACGAAACATCAAAATTACTCCGTGAAAATGGGGGAGAAAAAACCACAAAAAATTAAAGGATGTCATCGGATAAAAAACAGAAATGAGAATAAACTACAAGAGATAGAGGAAAAAAATCCCCTCAAATCAACATAAATAAATCATGGGAATCAAGGGAATAATTATAATTTATAGGGATTCAAAAATCCCTAAAATACAACCATTAGATAAATAGGGGTTGGTATAATTTTTAGGGGGGTTTTTGAGAAATAGAGGGTGAGATGGAACATGTAGGAAGTATACCAGATGAATATTCATTAAACAAATGGTTCATGAATGCAATGAATTTCTTGAGTCTAGGTATTTTTGAGAAATGTATTTACCAAGATTCTATAAATCCATGATAATTTTTTTCATGAATTGTATGTTCACTTTGTGACTTTTTAGAGATATATTCATTTATTTAAACCCCTCATATATTATCATCATGAAATAATGATTTACATTGTGAACTGAACACTAGGAACCACTCAAACCCAAACTATGAATAATCATTCAGGTTGTGACCTTCTTTATCACATTGTGAATAACAAATCATTCTGTGAATTCATTCTATAACTAGATATTATCACCCAAACACAACCAAACATACTGCATGCTACCTTCAATCACCTAAAATTACAATTACAAGAAATGTAACAAGTTATAAGCGTTCAAGAACAAAAAACACAATGTCATGTCTTGATGATGTTGAGGAAAAGAAAATTCCAACAGTTTTTATAGACTCAGTAATGTTAACCATTTTTACTTTATCATACATTAAAAAATTATTTCATATAATAAAAGATGTTCTAAAAATAAAAATTTTCTACATACAAAAATTTCAACAATTTGATAGTATATCTATATCATGATAATAATGTACCATTCTTTCCTTATATAAAAAAACTAAATGAAAATTTATATTCACTAAACATGAATATTTTAAATTCTATCATCTAGAATTTATGTAATATCTTATATTAGAATTTATTTGATCCACAACATATAATTTCTTCTTTATATAGTAGAACCATTACCCCATTATCACACTAATTAACATAGAGATTATAATAAACATACCCATATGGGAATCCAATACTTTTCAGATATTGATAAACCATTTAATACAATGATCTTAATGTCTAGATTATTTTATAAAGTTTCTTTTTCAATGTTAACACTTTTTTCTCATATTCATGTATGATAAATCCTTAAATATGTTGAATTTTGACTGATTCTTCATGAACATATTTAGGAAAAGATTATTTAACCCCCATTTTAATACATTGATTTATTTTCACTACAATAGAAATTAAATAACTAATCATTTTCACTATTTTCACGTTATAAATGTTTTATAAAAGTTAATTGCATTACATTGGGAGTTTAAATTGTAAAAAATTTATTCATTTCTTCAAATAACTATCCATTCTTCGTTCATATTTTTTTTGGAAAACTATTTAGTTCTAATTATATATTTTTATTCTAGAATAAAAAATATCCCATCTTTGATTATTTGGAAACATATTTATTTACTTTTTCATAATAATTATAAAAATAAAATCTTGAGTTAACTTATGAATATTTTTCTCCACCAGTAATAAAAATCATTTATGATATAGAGGCTTCATCCTACATGATTGTACTAACGAAATTCCACCAAAAATAATATTGTGTTCATCAATCTTAGCCCAATACCCTATGTTCCTTTCCCTTACTGAAAATGATCATATAACCTCATTGTTAGTTATTTCATCTTAATAATTACCAACATACTCTAATTCTTATGAACTTACTAACTTGATTACTCTTTCTTCTATAATTTTGTCATTTTTTTCTATTAATCACTTTTTATTATCCAATACAGTGACATATTGATTTATTATAAATTTTAAAACACATTAATTGAAATATTTGTGCTCTTTTATCATTTATGAGTTCCTATTAAAAATTCCTTCATCCCATGGAGATAGAAATATTTTTTATCTTTTTTTTGATGAGAATAAAACATTTACACATGAATATTTGAATGTATATCATTTTTTATCTTTTCCATGCCACATGTCATGTGGGGGTTTTCATCACTTAGACATAATAATGACTTATTGATCATAAATAACAATTATAAGAATAATTATTTTAAAAACCTTTCTATTAAATATTTCTCAATGAGTATCATCCATGCCATGTTATTAATTATATGTTTTATCCTCTCAACAACACTATTTTAATGAGGAGTTATCACCATTGAATGTTGTTTCTTTGTACCATGTTTGTCATGTTAATGATATACATAATAGTTTTTTGTAATCTATACCATTATAAATTGATAATTTCATGATTTTTTTTAATCATAATTATTTTAACACCCTATCCAGGGTGACCAAACCATGAGACCCGATTTGGGATTCACATTACCTCAAGGGAATTCCTTGAATTCCAAAAAGTGCTGACAAGTGGAAAGGGTTAATGAAAAATATATGGTGAATTATTTTATTACAAGTAAATAAACAACCAATGCATTCTAATATTAAATCCTTATAGAGACAGTGAATTTTATAATTAAACTATAATAGAAAAAAAAATTGTTTACATAAAAAAAATCTTGAGTATTATTTAAAATAATCATGTCACTTTGACACTACAGACCAATTATTAAACAATAATAAAATCTCTTCTCTTCCACAACTATAAGGTCAAACATCAACTCATATCTATTTACTAATTTTGTTTTAACTTTACCTATATCATTATCAATCACATATATATTTCCACCAAGATGAAAATGTAGGGATAAGTATAAAAATATTAGTATTTCCCTTAGATTACAAAAAGTTTCCTTGTAAAATTTATTCCAAATATAATTCAAATTGTACATGATAAATAAGAAAAATCTAAAAACAAAATCATTTGATTTATACCAATTTCAAAACTAGACAACAACTTCTCATAAAATTCCATAATTCTCCAAAAAATAATCACATTAAATAAAATTCATTATTTTACAGTAACGAAGATTTATTTCTAAAACAAATTTCTTAGAAACCTCCACCCCCAAATTACAAGAAAACTCATTTTTTACCATCTTATGAGAAAAAAACATTTCCTAAAAACTCTAATGAATTTTTTTTTTCACCAAATAAAGTCTATTTCCCATGATAATTCATTTTAGATAATCATAAATGAAATGCTTATATTTTACAAAATCCTTGTTATATATCTTTAATTAGGTATGAAACCTATTTATAAATCAAATATCACACCATAATGAGTGTTTCATTTCAACTATGACTATCCTAACCATTTTTTAGATTAATAAAGACTCACTAATCTACATAAAACATTCAATGGATTACTAGAGAATTTTAAAAAAAGTATATCTGAAAACAATTTTATCATATAATCATACCCAATAAGAAAAATCCTAAAACCTTGTTTAAAAACAAATATTAGAATTAAGTAAATTCAAGTAAATTTATGAAAATAAAATTTAATGCATAGTTACATAAACATCATAAAATTAAAATCATTTTACAAAATAAAAATACCAATATAACATAGTTTTCTAATACAAAAAAATTCCATTTATATCACTTAATCCTGATTTCGTAGTCACCATACGTAGTATCTAGGACTATAAATACTTCACTACCTCAAAAACCAAGTTCTATTTTTTCAAGATCATGAACTATCATTTCCATAAAATATTCAAGTTACTATGATCTATGTGATTTTTTTAGATTATGAAGGGGACCATGAAACCCATAAAATGTTACCCCAACTTCTATTAAAACATGAATTCACACAAAAAATTATTTGTAAGGTAACCAACCCATACTAAATATAATGGTATAGTAAAAGGTATCCTTTGAGATCATATTGGAAACACTTTCTCAAAATTTATCATAAACATTCCATGAAATCCTATTTAGCTATTATGAGTGCATCCCATGTCCACAAAAAATAAATTCTCAATTATTAAGCATTAGAATCATCACTTGTATCTGATATCATGTAATATAATTAACGACCTCATATTTGTGAGTAAACACCATAAAACACACCATATTGATATTATAATCAATAAAAATAATGGAATACATTTTTTATCAATGTATTTTATTTATATTTGAAAATAAATTTATATATTCATTGATTTCTAATACGTTGCTGAATTTTTTTCTTTTATCTTATATAAATTTTTGATAATTTTTTCATTCTTGTTAACATCACATGTATGTACATAATCTAACATTTTCCTTGGTATATCCATTTTTCTTTTATGTTTCAAAAATTCTTGTAAGGAAATTTTGGCTGAAGTAAAAAATCCATTTATGCTAAAATTTATATCAATTTTCCTTGGTTAGAATAAAATTTTTATGTTCTCTACTAATTTGGTAGATATTTCCATATTTTTTATTTTTCTCTCATATAGGTTTAACAATATTTTCCTTTGATTGTAAATGCATTCTTGGTATTTTTAACAACAATAACTAAGTCAAAAAATTGAATTAAACATTAATGATCATGACCAATATCTCTAAAAAAATAATTTCATCTTTGTTATATATTTTCCACTAATTTGGTCCTTCCCAAGGAAAACTGCCCTAAAACATTTTTCATGACCAAATATTAAACATAATTTATTTTATTATTTGTATAATTTACTATCTATTTTTTCCTATAATATGGGATGTATATCAACTATCTAGAGTAAAACATTTGTCTTAATTTGTTTATTTCAACGAAATAACCCCCACTAAATCCTTTTTTCCATCTTATTTTTGGACCAAACATGTTGTTGGAAAAATGTTTATGGTTCATAAATATGTTTTTCCACTAAATATGATCATATTAATCATATTTAAAATCTAAAAACTATTTTATGTTTTTATATTTCTTTATGACTCTTGAGTCACACCACTATTAATCTCTCTTAGTGTTTTTACTTACATATGTGATGAGTAATATATTGACTTGTATCCACAAAATTCACACCAAATATAGTATACCATAAAATTAAATCATGAATATTCATATCTACTCACCTATGTCCATTAATATTGATCTTTTAAGTACATTATTTATGTATGAATCAAATTTTTTGTATGTCCCATCATTCAATCATTATGACACCCAATTTGAATGTGTTCTTATGCATCACCATTTTTGATATAGTGATATTTTTGGTATCTCTTAAATTCACCATCTTATATAGAGTATTACCTTTTTCCTTATATTATCCATGAAATATTATTTTTTTATAAATCACCACTAATATCTTTAATTCAAGATAAAAATATTGTTGTTATAGACAATGATCATGACTATCTAATGGATTTATATGCATCTCTTTAACATTATCAAGGTCCCATATGAGAAAAATTATAGAGATCATTATAGGAATCATAGATAATTATTTACATTCTAACTTTAATATCATTTAAATAACTTATCCTTTAAGTTATTAGAAACATTGGAATATTTATTTCATCATGTTGGCCAATTGATTGATAATTTGGGCCATCTACATAAGTTTGAGATTGTTCCCAATAAATATTTATATGTTATCTAGCTTCACAGATTTAAGATTTTAAATTTCATCCTTTAAATCATTTTTTACTATTTCTATAATTATATATAGTTTTTAAATAATTGTATAATAAAAGTTTCTTTCATTATCTTAGCCTTTGAAATATCTACCTCCACAAGTGTAGGATGGATTGATAATTTTTTCTTAACAAAACCCTCAATATCAACTTCTTTAAATTTTATTTTTTCCTCAATTTTTTTCAATGATATCCATAAGAATTTATTAATTTATTTATTTTTCGTCCTCAATCTACAAATTTTTTTATTCTTACACTCATTAAAGTTTTGGTGAAAGAAAGATCTTATTTTTGATGAAATCATTTTGTTTTTTATATTTCCATTCACATATCATGAAGATTTATTCTCTGGTGGATAATTTTATTTATCATTTTATCATTATTTTAAAACATAGTAGTAATGTTTCAAACCATTATACATTGAAATAATGTAAATTTAAACTTCCCTTAGAACTTTCCATTTCATATTTTCATAATGGGATGACACTATATAATAATCCTATTTTTCTTTCACACCATCTTTGATACTGAGATTCTTTATTTATATAAATGAAATTTCCCAAGATATCTCATTTGTTATTGTATTTTCATCATTTTTTCATATATCATATGATAAAAAAATGGTTTATTATTTAAATTATAAAATATTATTGGGGTCATTTTCCTTAATCATTAAAACCATCATATTGAAATGTCATAGAAAATTTTTAAATATTACGTTCTTTGAGTGCTTCAATATTTCCATGAATTTCCTAAAAAATCTGATTCACCTTATCAAAAAATAGATCAACGAATCCCAAATCTCTCATAACTATTCCTCAACACCAATAATTTAAGATATCTCCCGTATATTTCACCTTTATAAATGTTTAACAACTTTTTATCCATGATGTTTCTTAATTTATACAACAAAAATAGTATATACATATATATATATATATATTTATAAAATTAACCCTGAAATAATTAACTAATTTTTAATTTTCATTTAATCACTTGTGATATTGTTCCATGAGAACTATACTTTGTATATTTACCATTTTAGAAGATTATAAATGAGACAATAAATATTAGAAATTACATATTCCAATACATCCATCTCCTATGAATTATCATTTAGAACTAAGAAGACTAGGAAACGCCACCACGATAATGATCTATCCTACATTTAGTTCTGACACCTCATGGAGTTGAAAAACATATTCCCTTGTGGACAAAAAATAGCCAAGAGCGACACATGACATAAATAAAAAGGAACACCACATGATAATTAAATAGTTCAAATGTTAGTCCTAATCCACAGTGAAGCACAAAACAACTTTTAATTTTGACGTAAAACCAAGTTACAAAAAAACCATAACATACAATAATCACACCCAACCTGACTTATAATTGATATGTTCTAAAAATCTCTTTTTGGAAACCCTATATAAATTTCTAACCTTAAAACTTATATTCCTTCTCCAATTTTTGTGTTTTCATGGTTCCCAACCTTATTTACTATCATCAAGACCACTTATGAGACAAAATTATACCCATTATTCTGGACCAAGATATTAAATTTTATTCCCATTAATCCTTCTAAATGACTCCATGGAATTGATTTAAATAAAATAGACCCAAGCTCTACATGAACTTATTTAATTCCCATAAATAAGACATGGAATGTAATATGTCTATGATTATGAACCATTCATAACCCTGTGCTTCCAAAGACTCTTCCATTGAGCTTGCATACTTTTGAGAGTTGTAAAACACAATGATATGTGAGTATATAATCATAAATGTCTTCTATTTGATATATAGGACCCGTAAATTATTCCACCATTTAATTGATGAACTAAAAATAAAAAAACTCAGGACCTTTCAATCACCATTGATCAATGTTACTAAAGAATACTTAGTATTTTCCCCCATTACATTTCTTCTTTAGTGCAACCCATTATAGGATCACCCCAATAATAGGGTCCTTATAAAACTATAAAGATCTTGTAAAGACAATTTATTAATTTTCTAAAAAATGTATTAATCATCCCTATTATGTAAATAAATTCTCATGTGGCTTGGTTTTTCCCTTTTTTCATCTCTATAGTTGTGCTTCACTTACAAAATCTTTTTGAAATAGAGGAAAAAATGATTATAATTGTTGTAATAAAATAATCTATAGATTGTACTACCCAAAATAGAGACAACTTACACTCTATGATACCTTCCATTGTTCTAGGTTTACCCTCCTCATGATGTATACTCCACCAAAAGCACACCTCCCAAAATTCCCACATTATATCAACACTCTCAACCTCATAGAACAATTATTCATGAATTCAAACTTTCTTTTTGTACTTTACATCATGTTTTTTAAGGTAGTTAGTATTCCTTATATTTTTCATCATAGGGAAACAATAACCATAGTTTTTATTTTTCAACACTGATAAAGGTGAGAGGTATAATGGATTTGGGATATTTTTTATAAAATAAAAAACTTATATTCCACTAGTTCCTCTAACTTTTATATGAATGAGATTCTAATTTATTTACCTCCATATTTCTATAGTTTTTACTCCTCATATAAAAATTATTCTTTCACAAATTTCTAGAACCATGATCCCCCTTCAGAAATCTCCTTCCACTGGTCATCAGAAAAATATTTTGATAATATGAAATCATACCATACACTTTGATTCATTATTTTCACCAAGGATCATGACATCCTATTATGTGAAGTTATCCTGAAAATTACCTATTATTATATCTCAAATTATTATTAATGATAATTATATATTAAAACACTATTAATCTATTGGTATAATGAAAAGGTAGTAATAAGACAAGAAACACTACTCTACTATGTGATTTATGCAACATCTGGAATTTAAAATTTATAAAATAGACTTTCTAATCAAAAATTTATTAAAAAAATATTTCTCTTACATTCGTAATGATATATGTAAAATAGGGTGACCAAATAAATGTTTAATTACCTCATTATTCTTCCTTAATTAGATCATATCCCATTACAAATACTTTACCACTAAAATCTCCTTCATTCGATTCATGTGTCTCACATAGAACATCATAATCCAAAATATTTCCTTACTCTATCCTATATTGGTTTTCTATTATTATAACAACGTAGCATAACGATGATTCACCATCAATGGAACATACAAACTCTTCATAAGTAGGGAAAACGTTTCCTCCAAAGTCCCAACATTTTCCCATCAAAACATCAATCCAAAACTAACCCATTACAACACCATCCTCCAAAAATAATGATATCCCATTAAAATTTAAATAAATTAAGGGGTCCAAAGTGTATTTGTGAATACATTAGAAATATTCCAACCAAGATTTATATTAAATCTTCATAAAAAACATTTCACCAAACTAAACTGGTCACAGAATAATTTTGATATTCTTAAACACCATAGAAGTGTATCGATCTCCCCAGTAATTATTCCTCTTGAAACTTTGTAAACCACATGACTAAAGTAATCCAAAATTATTTCAACTAATATCAACACCTCTTAACCATTAATATTCCAAAAAATGGTAAATTATTCACCAAATTCCCTAAAACCTAACTATAACACAACTTGTTGGGGACAATTCATGGAACATCGTCCATAAAAAGTTACATCTTACAATCGACCCATCACACAATAATAAGAATATATAACTAGAAAGACTAGGTACCATAACCACCACATTGATCAATCATTCCTCTAGTTCAATTAACCTCATGGACTTTAGTAGGATCTTATATTAGAAATAAATAACAAGTAAAAAACACACAATAAAAACTAAAAGGTATAACACAAAGAAATTATGTGGTTTAGACATTGTTCTTACTCAGAGGGAGAATAAAATGAATATTTACATTTAAATAGAAAACTAAGTTAGTGGGAAAATTATAACATTCACCCATCCTACTCAGATTGAATTATATGGGGTATCTTTTGAAATTATTATTTTCAACATCCAACTTTAAGAACATTATTTTTTTGCATCTAGTAACTCACATCGTTCAGAATATTACTCCATGGGGGAGTCTACATTAGGGTAAAAAAATACCATCTCCCTTTTTCAGAGATATATAGAGCTCCAACACTCTACTATTCAGTCAAATTAATATTCAAAATTGTGTTTCTTATCACCTATTTAGAGACAAAATCCATAATAGTAACTTTTGATCGAACATTTTTTTAATATTCATAAATATATTTCCACTCCACTTCAATCATCATAGGAAACCGATCAATTTTTCAAATTCCATATCCACCTCAACTAGTACTCTTAGTGATAATTTTTATCATACTAAAACTCTAGGGAATGAATCTTATATATCAACCTAAAGAATATTTTGTAATGCATTTATGTCTCAGAGCTTTCATCACCCAGACACATATTCTTATGGATCAAATTTTTATAGAAAAAAATGTGATGGATCAACTAACATTCCAACTTCCTCAAGAATACTCATTCCATGTATGAAACAACCCTTCTTCCTGTATCACTTATTCCTCTAGAATATTACAGATCCCAAATTTCATGTGTTTATGATTCCTCCTACAATATTTCTATACTTAAACCCTACTGCGATTGTCACTCCCTCTATCCAAATAATATATTCTAAAAAAAATAAAATGATCAATATTTAAATTAGATAAATCCACTAACCTAAAACCAAAAAACTATGGTGTTGGTTTATTTTGTTGATTTTATTTCAAAATGTGTATCTTAAGGAGTCTCAAATTCCAGAAATTGGGACAATTAAGTTGAAAATAGGAATCACACTGAAACCTAATAATAAAAAATCTATATATGAAACCTGCATAAACATTCATGATCTATTATTGAAAATAATTATATAAATGGAATTTGAATTTTTTAAATATTTATTTATTAGAGATAAAAATCCTCTATGATTAAAAAATTAAATAATAACTTAAAGGGAAATATCACTTTTAGAAAAGAATATATATTCAAATTTAATTTTCAAATATGATCATTTTACTTTGATACCACCTTTTGAACATAAATATGGATGATACTATAGGGAGTGTATCTAGGTCTGTATATTTAAGAATATCGCTCCAAAAATCTTGTTCAAAGATTAGGGGGATCTAACCTTTATTTATAACTAAATATGAAATAAAACAAATAATATGACACAATAAATCTACCATAGTTCACCCTTACTAGGATATATGGAAGTAGTCTGCATCGATGATGTGTTGATGTACCAATATTAAAAAGTTTATTAATTATATAATGTTTAGTAGGAATTCTTATCCTTACATTTTTATAACCACTCACATCAGAAGAAATCACTATTATTTTACAAAATATACAATTAGTATGAATCAAGTACACATGTTTTGGTTATAAAAATAAAAAATGTAATTACACTATTTTTTGGAGTAGTAATCTACCCCATATTTATCATATTAAAAAATATTTTTTTTAATTTTCTTTGAATTTATGTTTTAGTGATAGAGAAATCACTTCTAATTTCTATAATTAAACAATATATAATAGAATTTCTAATCTAACTCACACTATCTTTTATACTTTTTCAAGATATATATATAGTTATTATTCTATAATTCTTGATATTAAATCAATGATAAGATTTTTCTATGTCATTTATAATCTCCTTGATAATGACACTCTCCCTTCCCCAATATTATAAAATCAATTATATATAATAAGTTAAAAAACATGTCCTTATCTCATTTTGGGTCTTCCAATTTCTAAGGATTTTGAATTCTTCAAAATATATAGATATAACATTAATTCAAGTAAAATTATCAGAATTATATTTCAATCTATTCAAACTCTACCTTCCTTTAAATATTATAGCCTAATACATATATTTATCTTAAAAATTATTATGCCACTGAATATGAAAAAATCCTGAAAATAAATTGTTGAATAATAATAAATATTTTGGAATAATTTTAGTAATTCACCATCTTTATGACTTATAACTAAAAAATGAACTAAAACTATATATTGTGTATGCATGTTCACTCTCTTAAGAAAAATATATAAAAGAAAATTAACATGTGTTACTATTACACAATTATACCCACAATCAAAAACACAATATACTTTCATTAGTCATCAACTACACTCATTAAATGATTGAAAAATATATATCCTTTATGCCATAATATGTTCATTACCTTTATAATGAAATTATAATATAAAAACATCATAGTTTCCCAACATAATTGTGATACCACTCATAAGACTCAATAAAATATGATTCAATCAAATTACTTTTAAAGAATTATTTTTTTCTTTACAGTTCCAACAAAATTTTACCTCCCTAATCCATGATGAAAATCCAAAATAATATTTCCCAAATATAGTCTGGGAATTGTTAAGGATTCACATTCATATTTATAAAGAAACACAACTTATAACATTTCTAACATAAATCTTTATTGTAAAATTTAAATTTTCAATAAAACTAGAGTCTTCAATATCATCTAATAATTAATTATTTTTAAGACCTAATATTAATTCATTAATTTAAAATAAATAATTATTTATTCCTTGATCTAAAAATCTATAATTTTAATAGATAAATAGACATAGAGAATAAAGTAATAGTTTTATCAAATAATTGATATAATTTAGAAATGTTTTTCTTATAACCAAATACTGATCAATCAACCCCAAGAGAGAATCTATAACTAATGATGAAAAGGTTAAAAAATCTCTAAAAATAAAACCCTCAGTTTTGTGAAAGATTTTACAAGTATTTAATAGATGTTAATAATTAATTTAAAATATTTTAAAACAAAAACACAAATATAGTAGTTAGGGTCATAGGTTAGTACTGATTTTTTTGGTAATTATGCATCACTACTCGGGTTAAAATCTTGATTTCATCATATTTGGGGAATTTATAATTAGTAGGATTGATGGTTGAATTATGTATTGACACAAATATTTTATTGGTAATCATATAAATGATGGTGTAAAACAACATCGATGGTAGGAGTGGGAAAGGAAACATTGGTGTGGGGACTGAACAATATAGGGAAAAGGGGGTCCCAACCGTTGGAGGTGGGGTGGATGGTTGGACATCAGTGACCAGGTTGGATGTGTGATGATGGATGAATTAGTATGATGATGCATATAGGAGAGAAATAAGACCACATCCATATGATGATATGTATTGTTACATGTGATCATAAAATGAATGTTCCCTAAGGAAAATTATATGGGCGGCAATGTTATGCATAAGAGATGATGAGGCTAGTTGTAGGCAGTTCATGGTGTTGCAGGGCTACTATGCACGAGATTTGATTACCTACATAGGTCTAGGAATAAATTCATGATGTTTTAGTGTTTATTTCCCACTAGGCATAAAAATTATATACAATGGGATCCATCTTCACATAATAACAAGAGGGTTGTATTTTTTCAATAAGGTTGGGGGGGGGGGATTCTACCAAACCTATTAAAAAACCAATCTAAAAACTAGTTTCATGGTTTTTTCATTGTTTTTAAATAATATTTTATGTTATTCTCACCTCAATAAATATTTTTATAGAGTTATAATGTTTTTTATATATTTTTTAAACTATGAAATGAACCATTATCGTGACTCTTTACATTTTTCCAATTTAGGTACAATTTTTAGTATGTATTATAAATCATCATCATAAACTATGACTGAGTGAAATTTTCTCCAAAAACATTTATTTACAGCTCAAATTAAATTCAATATTTCTCCATAATATAATTTTTTATCTTAATGAAACACTCAAATATTTAATAAGTTATCATTAAAATCACAATTTCTCCCCTTTAGATGCATATTTTTCATAATACCCCTTCTATTATCAAAATGAGTTTGGATGATAATTTTAATGTCCCTATAATACATACCCATTACAATATTTCATCTTTAAAATGATTAATCTATATCTACTAAGAATGAAACATATAGATAAAATTAACAAACAACAATAATTTATAATTAAATATTAAAATCTTAACTATTTAAAGAAAATATATAAATAAAATAAGGGATATTGACCCCTCAAATAGGATTATAACTCCAAAATATTCTTCTAAAATCCACCAAATCTCATAAAAACTCAAACAAAATGGGAAAAATCATCTATAAAAAAACATTCACTTGATTATATTTAATCTTCACTAGATATTCCACTAATATTGAATCTTCCTAAGTATAAATTTTTATCCAATAAAAATCATGATGTGGAATTTATAAATTATTTCAAATATGAGATATGTGAAAATTTTCCAATTGTGAAAGGTGAACCAAATAATAATGAAATCACCAACTCGATTAAATAACAGAAAAGGTATAACAAACCATGGTAATAATTTACTTCCCCTTCCCATCCTATATTGTCCTCACTTTAAAAAACTCATAGGAAAACATTTTATCCAACCACAAACCTGAAAAGACATCATCTCAAATTCATATATAATTTTTAGTTATTATATTTTTTTATGTGATATATACTGTTTTTCACTTATCGAGTCATATTCTACACCATATCTCAAATAATAATTATTGGCTCAACAACATTGATCCAAAATAATAGTAAAGGACATGATTTACCATATCATTCCTTGTATGGTGACATAAAATGTTGATTGATAAAAACTATTATAAGAAAACTCATCCAAGGAAAAATGTTAATCCCATGATATAATAAATTTTAAAATACATGCTCTTATCATGTCCTCAAAGGTTTAAATAGTCTTATTACTTTAAACATCTATGTTTGGATGAAATTTTCTAATAAAATTTAATTGGGTGCTAAAACCAAACTATAATCTTACCACTATAAACAAGATATATAATGAGTTTCTAGGATGAATATTATATTTCATGGTATTTAATGAAATCTTACTATTTATTCCACATGAAATTAACTAAACTTTTAATTAAACTCTACCCATTTATCAATAATAAATGGGAAGAATTTTTGAATCCATACACAATGACCCAATTGACACTTTGAATTATATATGTATAAAGTAAAGTTGTAAGAATATTCTTGGATATATTTTTCCACTTCCCTTATGTGATAGTCAATGGTTACATCAAACCACTGAATAATTTATTTTTAATAATTTCTTGTTGATAGAATATTATTATTTCCACATCTCATGCTATTAATATATCTATTCAAGGTCATTAATACTATTTATTGAAAAATTGTTAATTATTTTCAACCCTAGGATTTACTAAATTATGAAAACCATAAAATTCACTCATATTATATTCATGTATATTATAAAAAACATATTAACATATTGATAAAGGTATTTTTTACTCCCCTATATTAGAACACCCATATAACGTATCACCCTAAATAATATATTGTTCATATTCCTCTGTCTCTAGATCAAAAGGCAAATAATATGTCACTCGATACACCAAGAAATAATACATCATTATTTTTTAATGTTACTATCTTCTTCCAATATTATTAAGATAAAATTATAAATATTCTAATTTTTCATAATTTTATATTCCTTTCTCAATTTCAGAGAAAAATAAATAAATTTTTTTACTTAAGTCATTGGTTACTAGACTACCCATCCCCGGGGTATACAATATCTTAATTTCTTCATAAAAAAGGAACTATACTAAACTCATGTAGCATATATTTAAGTCTATTTGGGATAAAATATAACTCAAACTCTTATAGTCTATTTAAACCATAAATAAATTAATAATAAACTGATGACTTGATAATTTCATAGAAAATTTTCCTTTTAAATCATATGGCCATGGGTAGCATAATTAAGTTCATGAGAATATAATTTTCAAAACACATAGGAAATTAATGATTTCTATTACATTAGTGAACAAAAAAATACCTTTGGAAAATATTCATAATATACCTCAAATAGTATCCTGTATTCCAGTAATTGATGGATACATGTGCTAGTTAATTACTCCTATATAAATTTAAAGGTTATTGAGAACTAATTAATCCATTCAAAACAGTTACAACAATGGTCATATATGTGTGTACATATATTAATAAAAATGTCAGAATTTTTTTTTCTGACAATGAATTATAAGACCAAAGAAAAAATTCCCCTTATATATATTATTGGTAGATTCTATGATACTACTACCTTAATTTTTATATTGATCTATAAAAAACAAAATTTCATAAATAAAATATCCATGAGACAAACATTATCTTCTTATAAATTATATTTAAACATTTTATTTATTTTTTGACGTCTCTTGAGTAATTTTAAATCCAACCTTAATTTTTAATGTTTTTGTATATTAAGGAGTAAATAATAACATCATATATGAATAACACCATAAATTGATCAAATAATAGTTGTAATAACCAATGAATAAATGACCTAAATACACATGGTTAATTAACAACTCTAAATGAAATTATAACAAATTGAAAATGTCTATATTGACATCAAAAATCCATACAAAGGTTGAATTCATTCCTCAAAAACATTCATGTTATCCTGATTGATAATCAATTTTTAAAGACCAAATTTTCCCTCACCATTAATCAAATGAATCCTCAAACCACATAAAATGAAATTTATTTTAAAAAATAACTTGTTTTAACCCCTAATAATACATAAATGTAATCTATAATATTCATTTTTATATAATAATACCATGAAAACCCATGATGATATGTTATTAATGGTAAAACCTGTGAATAACAGGTCATATTTTTAAATTATCAGTTCTATATGCTCTATTAGTAATATTAAAGAGTCTAAATGGATATTAATAATGAAGTTTGCTTTATTTTTGAATATTTTTTTGACGTTAATATATGATGAGTTTATATGAGTTACCAGTGAATGAGGTTATTGAGGAACCCATTTAAATATAATATACATAAAATATGATTTTGAATATGTCTGAAGTGGCATATATATAATAATATTAATATTTTTGAAATGTTAATTATTTTATGTGAGTTTCATAGATTTTTAAGATTTTATTTTAATTGGTGAGTATATAAATAAAAGATGAAATATGGCAATGAATTATAGCGAGAATTAATCCATGTATATATAACATGAACAAAACAATATAAGGTGATCATCAAAACTAAAAGATAATATTTGAAGTGTCGATTTTATCCTGAATTAAGAAAGATGGTTCATTTATTAAAGAAATAAATTAATCACTATAGACATTAAAAAATTAATGTTTTTGGAGAATATTAATTTTTAAGGTAGTTAAAGAAAATGTGATTCTATTATTTTTTGTCAAAATAGATAATGAAAAATTAGGTTATGTAATATTGAAATTTCCTTTGGAATCAATATAATATGATTGAAGATGTCTTAAAGATTATTTCAGATTATTGCAAGTGGATATATATTTTTTAGTATTTTTAAGTGGATCAAAGTTGTTTTGAATAATATTAGTGAATATTGATGTATATATGTATCTATAAATTGAAAAATCATTAGTCTATATATTGTTAGATTATAATTTTAAATGAATATATATCAAAAATATATAAGATGCATAATATTAAATATAAAAAACAAAATGTTATGTCTGATTTATCTATAGTTCATGTGAGATAAAAATGAAGATTATATGGCCCATTTAAGAGTAGTGTAGTCTTGTATATGAATAAATTTTTTACTATGTTTTATTAACTCTAAGATTTAAATGGTCATAAAAGATTAGCCTTGATTTATTATAAGATTAATTTTCAATATCTGAAGATGTTTAAGATTTATAAAAAATATTTGAAATCCATATATGATTAGTCTTGGGACCACACTAGAATAATCCAGTAACTTCTAATTGTACATATTATTAACCAGATTTTACATTTGAATCATTTCTATAGAAACATGATATTTTTAGAGTTTATTTTGAATGGATAATTTAATATAGAAATTAAATGAATATTTCATTATTGATTTTTGGAGGTTCTTTGAATGTCATTTATAATTAATCAAAGTGGTAGATTTATTTCCCTATTATAATGACTAATTCGAGATTATTTATTAATTTATTAATCTGAATCATTTTAAATACTTAAGTTCAAGATGATGAAATTTATGGGATTTTCTAATTTGAAATATATAAAATAATATACTGAGTTTACAAAATATCATATTATTGAAATAGAATTATTTAGAAAATGGTCAATATTAAGACACAAGACAATGTGAAATTGTTACAGAATATTTTTTATATCATGGTTTTTGAAGATAAGAAAGGAATTTTCTATTATCCTTGCATATCAGAAGGATCAATACCAAGGAAGAAGAAGGCCTTGCATGTTTTCTATTTATTTATTTATTTATATTTCTATAAAAGAAAAAAATTTGATACTTTTTAACACATAAAGGATGTGTATATTGAGTTCATTAATCATTTTCTTATTGAAGATATTTGTTTTTCCTATAATTTAACTATTTATATTGGAATATCTAGCTATTTCTATTAGATAATTTTGGATAATTACTAGATATCATTTTTATTTGGTAGAATCACTAATTTATAAATTTGAGGGATCTTATATAAAAAACATGTTAGAAGATATTTTAGCTCTTGGATAACAATTCAACAGTTTATAGATGAAACCTTCCCAAATTTATTCAATTTTTGATATTATTATAATTTCTGCAATAGAGTTCAGCAATACTAGAAATGAAATAGTCACTTATTTTGAAAATATAGTTAATTCTAGAAACATATGAATCTTATGATTTATATGTATCCATTTTGTGGATTCATAATAATAATAGTTTTATAATTAATTATTTAGAAGTTTTCAGTCGAAGAAGGTGTAATTTTATTAATCTAAATTAAATTTTCATGAACCATAATTTTTATTTAATAGTTAAACATAAAGATTTTAAAAATTTAATATTATAAAATATAAATAAATCATGATATTTTAATATCGAATTTTTAGGAAGATTAATTCTGGAAATATTTATAAAACATTTGATTTTTTGGTGAATAATGAAAATAATGATTTTCAAAAATACTATCAATTTTAGGTAATTATTATAATGGAATCAACGATTAATTTTTTTTAAAATCATTTGTATTTATAGACTATGTTATTGATGAGTTAAATAACAAATTTTAAAATATTATTAATAATTTGGGATCCCAAGAAGGAATTTTGTGAACACAGGTTATATTTTATTCAAATTTAAAAATAATTTTTAGTATCATCATTAAATGGTATGGTTGTAAGGTTCCATTCATTTTTATATTGATCCCAAATTTTATAGACCTTCCTTTTTTATTAAATAAATAAATTCATGATAATATGAATTTTAACTTAATTTCAGTGTAAAATGATTTTGATGATTAAATAAGGTATTTTCTTAAACACTATTTTAATGTGTTTTGTATTATTATATTAAAATAAATTTCTAAAACCTATATAATAATAATATAACAAAATGGATTCAAAATTTTGAATCACCATATTAATGATTTTTAAAAACCCCCATTATATTTTGGTCACATAAATATGTTATCATGGGAAAAAGTTATGTTATCATAGTTAATATTAAATTGGGTTTAGAGGAGTTAACAAAGATATACTAAAACAACGTAGGAATTCCATTCATAAATATTACATCTTTTTAGATTATTAATGAATACATTCCACAAATAAATTCCCAACGACCACAAATGACTATCTTCTATGGAGATATGATATGGAATCTTATTATTTCATGAAAGATCTTCAATATCTCCCAAAAAGTTCTCCCCACCAAGTTTGCTTCATATACTAACCCTACATTAAACATTTATCCATAACATTGGGTATAAAAAATAATAATGGGTCAACTAAGATGATCATTAATGGTAAAAATAGATATATTAATGATCAAATAAGAATAATATGAGGAAAATGGTATGATAACATGAGATTTACATTTGAAAACCATACCATGCATATCATAAATAAAAAACTTGAGGAACGACATAAGTCTTGGGAGATTATAATACATGAATCATAAAGGATTCAACATAAACAATCCCCATGATAATAACATTTTAATAAGATATAGACTTATATCATATACATATGCTTATAAAATTTTGAAAATGTATAAATAAAAATAGGTTCATTCATTAATTTATGGACATGAAATAAGTACCTCACATAAACTTTTAGAAATGTCACTAGACACATGATTAATGTAACATCCCTATTCCGGGGGCTTTCTAATGGTGCTCTGTACCCGATTGGCTATATTGACTCAAGAATGTTTCCTTAAACACCAGAGGTAGCTGATTACCAGTGAGGGCATTGGGTGTGATAGTGGGGAAACTATGCCCTCATTGGTAGAGACTACACTATGTAATAACAAATAGTAATAATAGAGGAAGCAATAGTACCAACTAAAGGAGTAAACAATATAATATTGATAGGAATATAATAACTGAAGCATATATAAATGATGCATGTCACATGTGTCTAGGAAAGCAGCGAAACAAGTCACAATGCTGGAAAACAATAAAAAACCAAAGTACAACAAAAAGAAGTAAACTACAGTAGAATCGAAAGCCTCAACTTGGTCCCATTCTCTCCAACTCCAACAACAATAAAGTACACAAGGAAGAAGGGTTCTTGACCTTTTATATACCTACAATCATATAATCTTTTTGGGTCCAAAAGCATGATCCAAACAAGGTGTGAGACAAATCCATGTAGGTAACCCCCAAAAGTTCTATGACTGAATATTAGTGAATATTTATATAGTAATAAATATGAATAAATTAACCAGTAAACTAGGAAGTACTCAAAAGTAAACAATCCTATAGTTTTCAATTACATTCATTTATACTTATTATTCGTCATTTTAATCATGTAATCCCTGTATCTAGACTATCCTCTATATCTTATGAGTAATAGTATCAATAGACCTCTTAGAATAGTATCTAAACCAACAAGTAAGATTTATTACAAGCTCGTGCTTTGGTTTAGAGGACTTTCCACAATCATTCGATCATTCATAAACAACCCTCTGGTAAATCTCTCATGGTCTAATCCCTTTGGTTTAACATAGTACTAATCATTTACAAATGAACACCTGGGATGCTCTCATGATCAATACCCCTAGGTCAACATGGAATCAACAATTTATAAACAACTTATGAGTATCTATCACAGTCAATACCCCCTGGGTCAAAGTCTACACCAAGTCTTTCATAGTATTGTGTAATAAACATAGAAACCCACACAATTTTCCTAGTCCAAGGCTCTCACGGTCCACTAAAAAAATAATGTGCATATCATAATAAGGCAGAACATGTAATATATAACTTCTACATGGATAAAATTCTCAATAATAAAACATGAAATTCATATAATCAATCAAAGTCTATCCTAAATAACTCAAGGCATGGAAACAATGCACACCTCATAGGCAACCTAGGCCAAACGACCATAAATAGTCAAACTATAGAAACACACCTTTGGGGGATCTTGTAAACCTAGAATATAACCTTACACATATGAAACAACCCTTTGTTAAACAATTATACCATATTAGGTGAATAATAGGGTTAATTTCCCAATCAATCAGTACCCCAAATGTGGGTATTCAACACTTTTAGAATATATAATCCAAATATGAACAAACAAAGGCACAAACCACATTCCTTGATATTGTACGATCAACACTCTTGAACTTAGACCCTTGAATCATCCTAGAATGATGTAGATCTACAAAGAGGAAAAAAATATCAGCCCTAGATAACTCACAAGAGAGGAGAAATTAGGAAGGAAGGGTATATTGGAATTGAGAAAAAACATGTAGGAATCTAACACAACTGAAAATGTCTCAATCAGAGCTTGAATGGAGAATTGAGAGGAGATCAAAGTTTGAGATAGTTTCGTCACTTCCCTATGTGAAACACATTGAGAAGAAGGGTGTTCTGGATCCGAGACATGACCCCAAATAGATTTATAAAATAAAAATAAAAGTACATGACATGTTCATTTAATGTACACACCTTGTACCAGCCTCAACCGACCCCCGCTTTAGTTGGTCTACCAGGTCACCTACATGGCCATGGACGGGCCATTACATGGCTAGTACGCAAATGTACGTGGTACCCAAGTACACAGTGTGTACTCCAAAGTACACGATGTGTACTTAGAAAAATCTCAATTCTTTCTTTTTCCTAAAAAAACCTGAAATAAATATCCATACCAGAAATGAAGATCTGGGTTCTTAAAAACTTCCCCCGTTAAAGAAATTCATTCAAAAATTTCCCTTACAAGGGTGGTAAAGAAGAAACTTAAAACAACTCTGGACATTGGGATCATATGTCGGCCTCTGTCTCTCTAGTCTCATCCTGTACTTGCATGTGATACCATAAAACCTATACTATAAGAACATATCAACCATGGAGAAACCTCGTGTTAAGATCCACAATCCAAACAGGGTTCTCCTAGAACGATTCATCAATCTACAACTAAACCTCATTGAGTTGGAAAGCATGAGACGGTTATGAAAAGTAACTCTATAGGTGATAAACATGAAAGATGTCATGTATATCCTGATACCTATAAGGTTTCTACGACTGATAGGCTACCAGACCAACTCTCTCTAAAACATCAAATAACCCGACCGATCTCGGTGAAAGCTTCCCCTATATCCTAATCCTTCTGTGTCCCAACCTCAGTGTGACTTATACAAATACCTAATATTTGATATTGAAATATATAGGTCATATTTGTTGATCAGTATAAAATTTCTGGCAAGATTGTGTATTATCCATCCTCTTCCGAATCAACTACACCTGCTTCTCCATCCCCTAGACTAGATGAGGTCCAATCATAGCTACATCTCTTGCCTCCATCCAATATAGGGGTGATTGGCATAGCCTACCATACAAAGCCTCATATAGTGCAATCCGAATTGTTTCGTGAAAACTATTATTATAGGAAAAATCCACTAGGGGTAGGTGGTTCTCCCAAGATCCCTTGAAATCTAGTATGCATGCTCAAAGAATTTACTCCAAATCCCGAATCATTCACTCATACTAGCCATCTTTCTGAGGATGGAAAGATTTACTCAGAAGTACTTATGTACCTAAATTACTCTATAGTCCCTTCCGGACATGAGAAGTAAACTTTGAGTCCCTGTTTGAAATGATAGAGTGCGGTACCCCAAGAAAATGTACAATATCACAGATGTATAACATTCAAATATCATCAACACTAAAGGTTTTTTTAATTGTCCAGAAGAGTGAAACCTTCATGATCCTATCAATAACAACCCAAAACACATTATTACCTTGAGGTGACCTCAATAAACCTATCACAAAATCCATCTTGACATCATTTCGCTTCCACTTAGGAATGAGTAACTGCTGCAAAATCCCTGTCGGTCACTGATTCTATGACTTTACTTGCTGATAGGTGGTACATCTCATGAAAAAACTAGATACATCCCTCTTTAGGCCTCCAATAAATATGATGTAGATCTCAATACATCTTGGGGACGCAAGGATGAATCACCCAAACTGATGAATGAAATCTCTCATCAACTACTCATGTATGTCTGCTGACACATATATGCATCCATGAAAATTCAAGATCTCATCATCGCGTATAGTCCACCCAGGATTAGTGTAACACCCCGACCCCAGAATCACAGAGTTGGTGCATTATTACCTATCATTGGTATAATACCAAGGAAATAATGTCTCAAAAGACCGATCAGTTTAGTATCATTGGAAACAAGATTCATACATAAGTTCAAATTTACAACCTGAAAATAAATATAACATGGATTTATTCCATTAGAAACATCAAAGACTCTTAGATTATGCCTGAAATTAACTCATAACTAACTTCTTCATATCCTAGGAAAATGAAAAATATGAAAGGGGTGAGCTCAAATGCTCAGTAAGTGTAAGAAATACAGCGGAATATAACATAAATATTAAGTATGGTGAATAATTGAAACCACATGTCTTTACCAATAAAAAACATGACTACTTTTATGGTAGGAATATGAGATGAGTAAATAATTCCATAATTAGACATAATCATGGGAATTCTACTAGTTTAATGAAAACATTAACCATAAATATTATTTTCATAATGAGGCAATGTATAATGTCAGACATTCTAAAACATTTTTTCAAGGCCGCAGCCAAGATGTCAAAATATGATTAACGCCTCGGCCAAAACCATATATCAAATTGGGAAATGCCTCATCCAATTCCACATCTAGTTGTCTCATAAGACCTACCAATTCATCAAGGATATATAGAGTGCTCCACCCTTCACTTACTAAGTCCAATACATTCCTTATATGAAATGGTGGAAACATAACAAAAACATTCGTATTAAAACTAGCATACGAAATTTCAATACATTAAACATAAACCATGAATGGTATAAAAATAGAACATTCATAGTCAAAAATATCACAAAACCTTCAATACAATATGGAATTATTTATCATATTAAATCAACTTCAAATAATCTTAAAATCCATCAAAGGATGTTGACATAGATGAAATCAAAACCTTTTTTAGAGAAATATCCATTTCTACTTTGAAATAATTTAAGAGTCACATAATTATGAAGAAAAAATTTACTTTGAAAATATTCTTATAATATTGTAAGGGAAGATTCGACGATGTTATAACGGCATAAAATAGCCACACCTGCCGTTTAAGTTAAAAAAAACATTCTTACCTTAATTTTGTCAAAAAGGTCATAAAGTACCTTGTTTGGAAAACGACGAAAAGATTCCTTTAAAAACATATAAGATCAAATTATGGTATAAATTAATTTACCCCAATGTCTTGTAAATAGTAAAAATGTCTTGAAATACATTTTTAGGAAACATGGATGTGGATGAGAAAGATGTCCTAGTAGATAATTATGTATAAACAACCTCGGATAATAAAGAGATTGTGAAATTAACCCTTACCTTGTAATTTTCATTGGTTGATGGTATTTTAAACTCTTGTATAATGATGTAATAACAGTTATTAAATTACACAAGAATCATATATATTTATATGATATCATATATGATCTTTTAATATTGCTTTGTTAAAAATATCTTATTATTATCGTCATTTCGGGTGTTAACTAATTCGTTTTCCTTTATATGTTCTGTTAGGTATGTAATGTTTTTTATAGATAGGATGTATCATATTCATATTCAGAATGATATTAAGTCTTTAAAAATTATTTTTAATCATCTAATGAAAATTATTCTTGAATGGATACGATGGGGAACGAATCTCATCACGTTCATGGAGACGGTAATCCGTATGTACGCATGAGTAAAAATATCATTCTTTTGATATTAAAATAATATATAATTGGATGGTGTATCATATATTAAGAATAATTATCATGTTATATTTATTATTTACATCAATTAAACATCATTATTATACCAATCCAAATAATAATGTATTGAATAACAATGACTGCATGACGTGGAGACGGTAAGCCGTACGTACGCACGTATGGTGACATGTCATTTAAAAGATTGATAGAATAATGAATATGGTTGTACGATATTTATAATAAAATCATAGTATATATAAGATTATTGAGTTATTATTTTAGAATGGATACAACTAAGAAAGAGGAATTGGAAGAATAAATGAACTTGAAATAGGTGATGAAATATCTACCTCTTCTTCGGGTTCTTCCTATTGATTTAATCAAAAGTGATCCTTATGTTGGCTTTCTGACTAAAGGAAGGATTCTAGGATGAAGGGAGGACATTTGAGAGGGTATTTGGGAAGGTTTTGGCCGATCCAAATGGCTTTTAATGAGTGAATTAGAGAGGGGGGGGTGCCCTTTTAAAAGTGGGGTGAGGGGAACCTTATGAAAAAATTAAAATATTATTTTATAATTAAATAATTTTCCGTTTATAATGGCTCCAAAATTTATTAGTTAATTGATAAGGTGGGTATGGGTCACAAACCACTCAACAAAAAGGTTTTATATAGGTTTGGGTAACTATATTATCCTTATCTTTTATATTTAACTCTTAGTGAAATAGTTTGACATTTACCATGTCTCTTTGTATTTTTTTATTATATGGTTAATAAACTTACTATAAAATTCCAAGATAACCCCAAGGGGATCATTAATGACATATATAATAGTATTTAATCCCTTTGGATGAACCTTATATATTTAGGAGTAGAATACCAATTAATAATATAGTATTTGTTTTAGAAACTCTTTTATGTCAATTTTGACACTATTTGGTATTTTGTTTTTTTCTAAATTCATAACAGCATTATTACTTTGAAATAATTCATATAAACAACCCTTATATGTCATATTAACCTATAAAATTAGTGGAATTCATAAAAAGTATCAAATTACATTTATTTGGGTATTTATAATATCAAATATTTTAATATTTAATTAATTAGATAATTACTACATCATCATTGTGTCATAAATAAATTAAATTATTTACAGTCTAAAAAATATGAATAAAATACAATTATGTAGGAAATATTTTTATATTTATAATTAATATTTAAAGATTAATTTATCTTATGTGTAACCCAACATTAAAAATGGTTTAGTTATTAAACATTGAATTTAACACTTTAAACTCTTCTTTGAATTAAATAATAATAAATGTCATAATCTAATCCATGTAGACCTAAAGGATCATATTTTATTGCTATGGTTTTCTTTGGTCGAATTACACATATACAATAGAATTAGAAAATGTTTTAGGGTAATAATAATGTTATTTTTACCCTTAATTACCCTATTTACTTTTAACCGTGGTAAATAAAAGTAAAAAGTTACTATTCACCAAAAATTATTTTCACCTTATTGAACCACATTTTACATAATGATATCAAACATGTATCTCGGATTTTTTAAATTCAACTCTCATAAGTGGTAAAATTATGTTTTATGTAAATTTGCAAAGGCTCTTAGGAGGTGGGTAAAAGACGGTAAAAATTTAATAAAATTTTTATATACCTAAAATTATTATAAAATGACTCCAATGACTTATATTGAATGTATATAGGTATTGTGTATCTATTTGAATTAAAATAAATTTATTTTAAATAAATAATTATTTAAATGAAAAGTCAGTTTTATCAATAACGCAGTGTTTTTCACTATTCATCAAAAATTGAAAGTTTTCAGAAACATTCCAAAAATTCACCCTAAGATAATTTTGATATTATGAATTCAAAAATGAAGTATATTTTACCAAATTAACAACATAGAAATTTCATTTATCAATTTAAAATTAATTCCCATTGTCAAAACGAAGAAGCATATTTTTATGAAATTATAACTATCAAAGGCTTTACACTTGTTTACGTCAAATTTCAAAATGAAATTACTTACAATGACCAAAATTGGATTAAATAGTACAATTATAGTCTATTTATACTTCCAATGTTTTAAAATGTATAATTTTACACTATACATTATTTTGATTAAAAAGTTTGTTTTCAGTTAAAATATAGTATTTTCCACTATTCACCCAAATATGAAAGTTATCAGAAAAACACCAAAAATTTATTGAAACTAAAATCTTATGTCCCAATTCTAAATAAGATGTTTATTTTGTCAAATTGAATAAATAAACGTTTAAAATATTAGATTTAAAAAGGTTTCCCAATTAAAAGGTGGTAAAATTGCATTTTTTGAAAAATACTTCTTTTATCTGAAAAAATGAATTTGTTTTTTCATTATGTCTAAGAAAATCATAATATGGATTAAAAAATTTTAAGTATTATATAATGTTTAAAATTTAGTTAATACTATTCATAACTTCTTTTTGAATGGCTAGTTTGGTAATAATGGTGTGCTTGAACACGGTGTTGCGTGTAGTGTAAGTTATTGAATTACTTTGAAGAAATAACGTACTATGAAATCTTGGGGTGTTACATTATTCCCTCCTTAAATAAATTGCATCCTCTCAATTTGAAATTTTTTTTTGACAATAAAAGGTTGAAAATAGAAAATTCTTTTGTGGGAAAACCCACATCAGAAATTGGCTTAATAAAATTTAGTCTTAATAATAAGAAAAGGGGAATGAAAAAGTCACCACCAAATTATGATCTCGATTAGGAGAACATTCACTACTACAAACACGGCCTTTATCAGCGCTAAAAATGGCCTTTATCAGCGCTAGAAAAGCGCTGATAAAGCCAGCATAGATAAAGGGGGGTCCCCTTTATCAGCGCTCCGAAAAGCGCTGATATAGGACCCCTTTATCAGCGCTAAAAAAGCGCTGATAAAAGTAACCCTTTATCAGCGCTTTTTTTTAGCACTGATAAAGGGGTCCTATATCAGTGTTTCCTTTATCAGCGCTGATATAGGACCCCTTTTGGATCTTTTTTTTTAAATTTTAAAAAATTTAAAAAATACTGCCAATGGGGGGGGGGGGGCTTTTATAACGCTTGAACCCCCCCCCCCCTTTTACAGCGCTTTTCGGCCCCTATACAACACCCCACACACCCCATGCACCCCCCTCCACCCTTTAACAGCACTTTCTCCAATATTCCCCATGCACGCGCACCCCTGCCTCCACCAGGATTTGAACTCGAGACCTCCCCCCTGCGCGCCTAAGCCCTTACCACTACTCTATTTTGATTTTCTTTCCAATTCAAGATATCTCTATATATATATTTATATATTTAGTTATATTTATTTGTATAGTAATATATATTTATATTAATATATATATATAGTTATATTATAATATATATAGTAATATTAATATATATATATAGTGGTATTAATATATATCTATATCTATATATATATATATAGTTATATTTATTCGTATAATAATATATATTTATATTAATATATAGTTATATTAACATATATATAGTTATATTAACATATATACAGTTATATTAACATATATATAGTTATATTAACATATATATAGTTATATTAACATATATATAGTTAGATTAACATATATATAGTTATATTAACATATATACAGTTATATTAACATATATACAGTTATATTAACATATATGTAGTTATATTAACATATATGTAGTTATATTAACAGATATATAGTTATATACAGTTATATTAACATATATGTAGTTATATTAACATATATATAGTTATATTAACATATATATAGTTATATTAACATATATATAGTTATATTAACATATATATAGTTATATTAACATATATATAGTTATATTAACATATATATAGTTATATTAACATATATATAGTTATATTAACATATATATAGTTATATTAACATATATATAGTTATATTAACATATATATAGTTATATTAACATATATATAGTTATATTAACATATATATAGTTATATTAACATATATATAGTTATATTAACATATATATTTATGGTGATGTTAATATATATATATTTATAGTAATACTAATATATATATATGTAGTTATATTAATATATATATAGTTATTAGATTAATATATATATAGTTATATTAATATATATATAGTTATATTAATATATAGTAGTTATATAAATATTCATATATTGATATTTTAAATAAAATAGATATTAGTTATTATTTAGATAAAGCTAGTATATTTTATATGTAAATATGTTTAATTATTTATTTAAAAAAGTTAATTTTTAGGTGTGAATATATTAAAAATATGTACATATAGTTATATATTTGATTATAAATAGCAGTGCATTATAAAAAACGATAAAATTTCAAAGACATAATATCAATATGAATGTAATACCTTGGAATAAATTTAGTCCCCACCAAAAAAATCCAATAATACCCCCTTAAACGAGGCTGAAAATCCACAAAATGTTAAAAAATCTGGGTACCCTGACTAAAAACTCAGTTTTGGAGGCCTTCTGGGCCTCTTTTGGCCTCGAAAAACGCTTGACTGGGGTTTTCCCGAGTCACAACGATGTAGGGCTCGTCCCAGGCTTCGATATGATATGTGGTAGAGCTCAAACGGACACCCGGATCAAAAGTTATGGCCGTTTGAAGTTTGAGTTGCGTTTTCAACATATTTTGGATCTTTTTTAAAAAAAAATTTGTTAATTTTTTTAGTCCTCAAATTGTTATTAAATGACTATTACTCCATAATGATTATCAAAATATTAATTAAAAATATTTTTTTAATTTTTTAAGAAGTCATTTTCACTAAATATCTTAAATATTATGTATAATAAGTGTAAATGTACATTTATACTTATCTAAAATATATTTAAAAATTATATATTATATTTATATAACAATATAACTATATTTATATATTAATATATATATATATATTTCTTGAAGCCGACCCTTTATCAGCGCTAAAAAAGCGCTGATAAAGGCCCCCCTTTATCAGCGCTACTAAGCAAGCGCTGATAAAGGGGGGCGCTGCGAAAAACTGTTTTTGTGGTAGTGATTAGTGGAAATTAGAGACACATAATTGGAGGAAAACAATAAATATTTATAGGTAGTGATTGAGGTCATCAGTCACAAACAATTGTATAATTGAGGGCCTCAAAGCCATCAATCTATGATGATTTAAAATATCATTGGTTCAACAAAACATAAGGTATTAGGATAACACATTTTTAGTTTTGAGATCCCTTACCTAATGTTTAAGAATTCATTTCTTCATAGAAAAAGAGAAGAAAAAAATATATACATGAGAAGTAGAGTTCTGTCCTTTAAATAATTTCTACCACAAACTCATCTTTTACTCCAAAAGATAATAGAATATAAAAAAATATTCTATTTATCCTATTCATATAGGGTTCCAAAAAAATGAATTTATAATTCATCTACCAGACCATTAAAAAAACTACATTATTCAATCTAGGACATCATGTGGGCCATTGGTAGGTGATACACCTTTTTCGCCCTTTGGTTGCAGGTTCAAGTATCGTGGCCTTTCCGGACACGATGGGTTGCGGCTTGACCTCCGAGTTGTCCTTTTTATGGAAATCCAAAAATAATATCAAACTAAACTTATCTAAAATACTTCCTTCCAAAATCATAGTCCAAAATTTATAAGGAAGGTAAACACAATGAAGATCTTTTTTTCCATGTAATAGCTTCTGAACACCTTCATCATGTATTCTATTAAACCACTTCATCATCCTGAATTACCATAAAAAATTATTGATTACATTCATGCTCCATTATTCCCTATAATATACTAGATATACTCCTTCTTTCCAAAAATGTTTTAAACTCAAACAATGAAGAAATATACAAATCAGTAATCAGTTTCAAGGTAGCCTAGAATATCCAAAATATTTTATCCAAATCAATCGTGGATTATTCCAAAATCACTACCTCAGAATCAGAACCTTATTATGGTTTATCTTTCAATTAACCATATATTTTTAAAAAATTTAACCTAATATTGAGTCAATTTTCTTGTTTCTACCCAATCTCATGTCCTTAATGAAATATTACTGCAGTACAATCCTTACATACTCTATAAATCTTATAGCATGTGCATTATTAATACAATACTCAAATGACACAATACTTTAATAACAATGTAAGAAATCTAATCATTCCTCTTCATCTTCGGCAGTATCATAACTTTATTATTATCCAATAGTATCATTTGTGGTCTACTCTGATGATTTTGAAATTGATTCGTGTAGTGTCCCAACTCCTTTCAAATGAATCATTGTACATTTGATACTTTTTTCTTACCCTTTCAATCACGTACTTGGTGTCCTTTTTCTCCACACTTATAACAAACTCCCATTCCCTTCAAGAATTTACCATGGTTATTCTTTCCATAGTTATCACATATGGGAAAATCCTTCTTTTCCCTCTTCCCTTTGTCTATATTTATATCTTTTATCCTTTTCTTTTATTTCTTCCCTTAAAATACATAGGATTTAAAGAATTCTTTACTTATCTTATTAACACAAGATATTATTTCTTCATATGATGATAATACGTGGGAGACTATTTCCTTTCTAAATGTTTTCTTAATACCATGAAATATATAATCATACTTACTCTTTGGATCAAATGTATTGATAGAGTTTACATTCCTTCTACTAGGAACCATTTCTATACAATGGCATACACTAGGTCGGTTTATGAATTGTAATGAATAATTCCAAACATGTAAAATACCTAATGTAAATTGACCAGTTTATGTATATAATCCATAATCATAAAAAATGTTTTCCTTGAGGATGTATATACTCATAAACCCATTATAATGGTATGTATAGAAAATGAGAACTATCCTAAGAATATACCTTGGGAGTGTCATAACCAAGAGTGCAGCAAGGCCCATTGTCATGCACCAGCTCCCATTCGAGTATATCTCAAAGCAGTGTTTTCGGGTTTTACCCCTAGGTACATCTGTTCCAGAGGCGCCTCTACCTACTCGTATCCAGACAGGGATGTATTGATTGTAAAACTCACAAAATCTCTACAATACTAAAATTTTAGGAATTTATTCTATACTAATCCCTAAAGACTATCCTAGGGCTATGTGATCTAATTAGTGTTTATCTAAATTTAGTTTCCAAGGTTTGTACTAAGCTTCCTCTGAAACCAACAATAATTCCTCGACCCCAGAATCCTAGAGCTGATACATTATTACATATCATTGGCATGATCACAAAAAAATCATGTTTTAAAAGACCGATCAGTTTAGTATTATTTTGAAACAATATTTATACATAAGTTAAACTTTACAACTTGAAAAGAAATAAAATACATATTTACTCCATTAGAAACATCCAAGCCTCCTAGATTATACTTGCAAGTCACTCATAACTAACTTCTTCATATCCTGGGAAAATGAAACATAAGAAAGGGGTGAGCTCAAACGCTCAGTAAGGGTAAGCAATACAATAGAAGATAACAAAAATATTAAGCATGGTGAATAATTGAAACCTCATGCCTTTACGAATATTAAACATGAACACTTTTATGGAAAGAATATGAGCTGAGTAAATAATTCCATAATAAAACATAATCATGTGTATTCTACTAGTCGAATGACCACATGAAACATGAATATTATTTTCATAATGATGAAATGTATAATGCCGGACATTCTGAAACATTTTGTCAAGGCCTCCTCCAAGACGTCTAAAAATGTTTAAGGCCTCGTCCAAAAAAAAATTGGGAAAGGCCTCAGCCAATTCCATGTCTAGTTGTCTCATGAGAACTACCGATGCATCACAGATCTATAGCAGGCTCCACCCGCCACTTACTAAATCCAATACATTCCTCATTTGAAAAGGATGAAATATAACATAAACATTCATTTTAAAACTAGCTGAAGAAATGTCATTACATTAACCATAAACCATGAATGGTATAAAAATAGAACATCCATAGTCGAACATATCACAAATCATTCAATACAATATGGTAGTTTTTTTCATAATAAATCAAATTCAAATAAACTTAATATCCATCAATGGATGTTGACATAGATGAAATCAAAACCATTTTTTAGAGAAATATCTCTTTCTATTTTGAAATCATTTAAGAGTCATATAATTATGAAGAAAACATTTATCTTGAAAATATTTTTATAATCTTGTAGGGGAAGTTTTGACAATGTTATAACGGTGGAAAATAGACGCACCCACCATATAAGTTAAAAATCATTCTTACCTTAATTTTTTCAAAAAGGTCAAAAATTACATTGTTTGGAAAATGACGGAAAGATTCATTTCAAAACATTTATGGTCAAATAAGGGTATAAATTACATTACCCAATTTTCTAGTAAATAGTAATTTTTTTTTGAAATACATTTTTAGGAAACATGGATGTGGATGATAAAGAGGTCCCAGTAGATAATTACGTATAAACAACCTCAGATAATTAAGAGATTGTGAAATTAACCCTCACCTTGTACTTTTACCTGGCCAAGGGTTGGTTAACCACTTTTATAATGGTGAAATAATTTTTATTAAATTATACAATAATAATATATATTAATATGATATCATATATGATCTTTTAATATTTCTTTGTTAATAATATCTTAGTATTATCGTCATTTCAGGTGTTAACTAATTTATTTTTCTTTATATGTTTGTTACATGAGTAATGTTTGTTATGGATAAGATGTATCTTATTCATATTCAGAATGATATTAAGTCTTTAAAATTTATTTTTAATAATCTAATTAAAATTATCCTTGAATGGATACGATGGGGAACGAATCTCATCGTGTTCGTGGAGACGGTAATCTGTACGTACGCACAAGAGACAATATAATTCTTTTGATATTAAAATAATATATAATTGGATGGTATATTATATATACAGAATCATTATAATGTTATATTTATTATTTACATCAATTACACATCATTATTATACCCATCCAAATAATAATGTATTGAATAATAATTACAGCATGATGTGGTGACAGTAAGCCTTACGTACGCACGTATGGTGACATATCATTCAAAGGAAGGATAGAATAATTAATATTGTTGTACCATATTTATAATAACATCACATTATATATAATATACTGGAGTTATTATTTTATAATGGAACAACAAAGAATGAGTAAGTGGAAGAAGAAAAAAACTTGAAAGAGGTGATGAAATATTTACCTCTTCTTCGGGTTCTTCCTTTTGATTTGATCAAAAGAGCTCTTTAGGTTGGATTTATGACTAAATTAAGGCCTCTATAATGAAGTGAGGATAGTTTAGAGGGCATTTGGGTAGGTTTTGGATGATCCAAATGGATTTGAATGTGTGAATTAGATAGAAGGGGAGTGCCCTTTTATAAGAAGGGTGAGGGGATCCTTAGAAAAAACATAAAATATTATTTTATAAGTAAATAATTTTCAGTTTATAATGGCTAAAAAATGTTTATTTAAAGTATAAGGTGTGTATGGGTCGAAAAAAACTCAACCAATAGGTTTTAGACAGGTTTGGGTAACTATATTTACCTTATCTTTTATATTTAACTCTTAGTTAAATAGTTTGACATTTACCATGTCTCTTTGTATTTTTATATTATATGGTTAATAAAATTACTATAAACTTCCAAGAGAACCGCAGGTGGTTAATTAATGAAATATATAACAGTATTAAATCCCTTTGTCTGAACCTTATTTTTTTAGGAATATAATACCAATTAATAATATAATATTTGTTTTAAAAACTATTTTATGTAAATTTTGACACTATTTGGTATTTTGTTTTTTCTAAATTCATAATAGGATTATTAATTCAAATAAAATTAATATAAACAACACTAAAATGTCCTATTAACCTATTAAATTATTGGAATTCATAAAAATCCTCAAATTACATTTATTTGTGTATTTATAATATCAAATATTTTAATATTTCATTAATTCGGTAATTACTACATCATCATTGTGTCATAAAAAAATTAAATTATTTAATTTCTAAAAAATATAAATAAACTACCATTATTTATGAAATCATTTTATATTTCTAATGAATATTTATAGTCGAATTTATTTTATGTGTAGCTCTACATTAAAAATGGTTTAGTTATTAAACTTTCAATTTAACACTTTTAACTCTTCTTGGAATTAAATAAGAATAAACGTCCTAATCTATCCCATGTGGACCTAAATTATCATATTTTATTCCAAAGGTTGTTTTTGGTCTAATTAAACTTATCCAATAGAATTAGGACATGTTTTAGGGTTATAATAATGTCATTTTTACCCATAATTGCCCTATTTACTTTTAACCGTGGTAAATACAAGTAAAAAGTTATTATTCAACAAAAAATATTTTCAACCTATTGAACCAAATTTTACATACTGATATCAACTGTGTCTCTTAGATTTTTGAAATTTAACTCACAAAAGCGGCAAAATTACATTTTATGTAAATTTGTAAATGCTCCTAGGAGGTGGGTAAAAGACGGTAAATTTTCAATAAAATATTTATATACCTAAACTTATTATAAAATGACTCCACAGAATTACATTGAACTTATATAGGTATTATGTATCTATTTTTACCTGAAATAAAATTAAATGAAATAAATAATTATTTAAATGAAATGTCGGTTTTAACCAGTAACGCAGTGTTTTTCACTATTCATCAAAAATTGAAAGTTTTCAGAAACATACCAAAAATTCAACCTAAGATAATTTTGATATTCTGAATTCAAAAATGAATTATATTTTACCAAATTAACAAAAATAGAAATTTTGTTTATTAATTTAAAAGTAATTCTCGTTGTTAAAAACAAAAAGCGTATTTTTAGGAAATAATAACTATCAAAAGATTGGCACTTGTTTATGTCCAATTTTAAAGTGAAATTACTTACAATGAACAGCATTGAATTACATGATAAAAATATAATCTATTTATACTTACAAACCATTGAAATTTATAATTAAAAACTATATATTATTTTGATTAAAAAAGTGGATTTCAATTAAAATATTGTATTTTTTAATTTTCACCCAATTATGAAAGTTATCAGAAAATCACCAAAAATTTCTTGAAACTAAAATATTATTTCCCGATTCTAAATAAGAAGATTATTTTTTCAAACTGAATATATAAAAGTTTTAAATATTGGATTTAAAAAGGGTTCTCCATTAAAAGGGGGTGAAATTACATTTTTTGAAAAATACTTCTTTTATCTGAAAAAATGATTTTATTTTTTCATTATGTCTAAGAAACTCATAATATGGATTCTAAAATTATAAGTACTATATAAAGTTCGAAAGTTAGATAAAACTATTCATAACCACTTTTGAACGGCTAGTTTGGTGAATTGTGGTCCACTTGAACTCGGTGTGGCGTGTAGTGAAAGTTATTGAATTACTTTGATGAAATAATGTACTATAAAATATTGGGGTGTTAAAATTAGGGTCCACTATTTTAAAACTCTCTCGTTGGACTTGGCCATGAGAATCTAATAGATTCCTCATTCGCACTCGATCAAGTAGATTATATGTAACAACTATAGAAGAATGAAACATCTTCCCCTATCTATCATGAACCTCCAAATTCATCTTAGATAACATATCCATAAGCTTCCACTCACTGCTGGTCTCTTGAAATGCATGTATTTGTGTCCTCCTTCTCAACGCATCAGCAACTACGTTGCCTTTCCCTAGCATGTATACAAGATCAAATTCAACTGAACAAATTTACTCAAACCACCTTCTCTCCCAGGAAACTAATACACTATCTTTATCTAGGTCTACTGATACTCGTATATATGAGATAACATGACCTAAGAAGTGAATCAAATCCATCCAAAAGTGGAATTTTGAGATCATGACATATAACTAATGCTCTCTTAGTGTAATCAGTACAATCTCAAGATGGGTGGCATGGTCATGTAGAGTGTGAGAGTAAACAATGATATCATCCATGATGACTACCACAAAAAAATCCATGTATGGATGGAACACTCGGTTCGTCAATTCAATGAAAAATGCTGGCATGTTGTGAGATCGAATGGAATGACCAAATAATTGAATAGACCATACCTTCTTCGAAAGGCTTTAGGAGGTTTATCTTATGGTATAACATGCAACTGATGATAACCATATCTCAAGTAAATATTTGAGAACAACCAAGCTCCTCATAGACAATCAACGAGATCATCAATCCATGGTAAGGGATATTAGTTCTTGACCATCAACATGTTCAGCTTTCGATAATCCACACAGAGTCTGAGGGTATTGTCTTCCTTCTTTACAAAAAGTACATGTCAATACTAAGGAGAACTACTGAGTTAGATTAAGCCCTTTTAATAAAGCACCTATAACTACTTATTGATCTCATTAAACTCTGTTCTTGCTATCTTATATGAAGGAATGGACACCGGTTCCACTTCTTCACAAGATCAATGGATAAATCCACCTCTTTATCTAGAGGTAAACCTGAAAAGTACTTTCGAAATACATCTCTAAAATGATCCACCAATAGAGTAAAGTCCCTATGTGGAGTCCCCTAGTCATCCAGATGTAAATAAGCTATTTGGGATACAATTCATCCTATCCCACGATGCCCAGGTCTAGCTTTTCTCACTTGGACATCCCATTGAACTTTGTGTAGAAAATACCCACCCTATGTTGATGTGAAACTAACCCTAGGGTGATAAAAGTCAAAAATGGCCTGAAAGAATACTAATCCATCCATTTTGATAATGAAATCAACACCAATCCTCTCTAGGACATAGAGGTCCCATAATAAGTGACACCCACCAACATTAAGAGGGCACTCCTTGCAATGACGTACACTAGCCATCCTAATCCCCAACAGAGTGTCTACTATCATAACATCATCAGATGTAAATATGAAGAGCCCAAGGCTCTCCAAAATAGAAAATAATATAAAACTATGGGAGTCCACTATATCAAAAATCTAAGTATCTAAAATTGAGGCAACTAGAATCGTTCATCTAACCATAGAGGGTCTGAGATCCTACTCCTGCTAGGTCTATTCCACTACAAAAGTCTAAACAATACTGTGACCCTGCAAGCCTACATAACTACCCTAACATGATCCACCCTTTTTTATAAAAACCTACCACGACCATGACCACCTCCTCATCTTTAATGACTTATTTATCTCTAGTTTCTTCACTGAGGAGAAAATGATGGTCCTGATTCTAAACATGGAGTCAGAACAGATCCCTACTCACCAGATTTTGGTGAGAAAAACTGGAAAAAACATTGAAGATAACCCATCTTACTAAAATATCAGCACACAAATTGGTCTCTCAGACACTAAGGTCACATGTTCCCGCTCTTCTCTCACTAGAATCGCCTCACCTGACTACCTGTAGATACATCCCTTCCACTGAAATCACCATGTAAAGGCTACCTACAATGCTTCCTATTATCCAACAAAGGAGTACAATCACTGGATGCTGATTCACCATACCTTGTAGCTCCCAACTCCCTCAAATATAGATCAGTAATTAGAAAATTATTTTCTATAGTATTCAATGAAGTCAGCCTAAAAAAATTCACCAATGATCGGATGTCATGCCCGAGACCATCCTCAAAACGTTGAGCTAGTGATAACTCATCACCTCCCAAAAAGGTGTGAAGTTATGAAGCTCTATAAAGTGAGATGATAAATACATCACTGAATGAGAACCATGCTCCAAGTGCATGAACTCATGAGCTTGGTCATCCCTCAATGTCTAGGGGTAGAAGTAATCCTTGAAGGTCCTCTATAACTTTTCACAAACCATATCCCAATGAAGTCCCACATGTGAGACAACATCCCACCATCTAATAGAGGAATCACATAGAATGTGTGTTATGATCATCACCCTAATCTCTAGGGGTGTCTCTAGATGCTCAATGATGGAAATCATGGACTCCAACCATGAATCTACAGCCTGTGGTCCTCTATCCCCTAAAAAAGTGAGAGGATGCTACTTCTAGAACACCTGCGTCAACTCTTCCACAGTCAGGGTAGGATGTGGTACTCCTTATAAAGTCTTCATCATCCCCCTAAATCCTTCATAGAACTTTGAATCAGCACCTGCATCTGGTATAATAGTTGGTTCCAAAATGATCATGACGAGAGGATCTGTTGGTAGTCCTTGATCTACCATTTCCAGTGTCTGGTCATAACCCTACACCTGGAATAGAATCAGAGGATTTCTTAGTGGTATGAATATGTAAGGTTAATATCACATATTAGTTGAATATTATTAAGTAAAAAAACTAATAAGTGCATGAACATAACTCAATAAGGAAAACATTCAAGTTTTTACAAAATAGGGTTATGCGGCGTGTATATATTCCACACGACATGTTACCTTTAAGACTTAACATGGGCGTGTACCTCTACCTAACCAGGTTGTGTAACACCCTTACACACGACATGATACTCCTATGACACGACATGTACTCGAATTTTACCTCCTGTCCAAGTAATTCTATATGGCCAAAACTACATGGTTCTGTGGGTGTAACAATCCACGACGTGTTAACCCTAGACACATGATGTACCAGTTAAGTCCCAACCACCCATGTCCTTGTTCAAATGGCTGAATACCCAACTTATAACTACATGGAGTTCATAAATGAGACACGATGTACACAACCTAAATTCCATTCACCCATGTCGTTGGTCACACGGATGGATACACAGTTCTTTACAACATGGTGTGCACAATATAGACGCAGAGGGTTCTACCAAAAGATCACCAACCCCATATATCTACACACATATTATGCAACACGGTCAATAACTACACAACATGTACTCCAAGTACATGATGTGTACTTTATAAAAGTCATTCTTCCTAAACATAAGAACATATGTAGTGTGTTCATAACATCACACGCTGTGTTGTCTGGGTTTTCAGATAGTAATTCTTTGAAACTTTTCTAGAACCCTTAAAAACATAAAATTTTTCCAAGGCATGCCATGTTACAATCCATGATATCCCATACTCCCCATGAACCAAAATTTTTCATCCTTATTCATGTCATATCCCAACATAATTAAAGTAAAGTTCAAACATTATCCTCTAAAATCAAATCCAAGAGGGCCAATAACACCTAAGGGATCAATGTTTGGAATACATACAAATGAAACATTAAATATACGAATACCCTATCAAAATAGAAGGTATTTATAGCATGAAATCAATCACAATGTCATGAATATCTAGAAAACCATCTATTACAACAACATGAAATCAGTAATGCACACTAAATGGAATGGGAAGAATGAATAACATGTGATCTCTAGAAAGTGACTATATGATGCACGAGATGGAATACCCTCATCTCAGTAGGTTGAAACAGAAATAGAATGAAAATGGTATAAATCATAGTAGCACAAAACAAGTTAATCACCCAATATTTTAATCAAATCAATAGTAATAATAGAAAACCCAAAAAAAAGTTTTAATATTCGAGGTAAATTTGGATTTTCCCTATACATGGGTTAGCTACTCCTATGCATAGCTTATTACCAACTATTTATTCCTCCCCATCCTAGTATATATACTCAGAATAGTAAGACAAATCAGAAACGAACTCCTTTGATACCACTTTTTAACATCCAGTTCTGGGTGCCGCCAAATGGTGACCCGTACACAGTTGGCCATATAGACTGAAGATCATTTCCCCAAACACTAGAGGCTTTAGACTAGAACCAAGGTCCTTAGACATGATAATGGGGAACTATACCCTCATTGGCAGAGTATTCATAGTGGAATACCCAATAATAATAATACTGGAAGCAATAATGCCAACAAAATGAGTGAAAAACAGAAAAATCATAAGAATATAACAACTGAATCATATATAAATGATTCATATCACATGTGTCTAGGAAATAATTCAAACAAGTCACAATGTTGGGAAAAAATATATAAACCAAGATACAAAAGAAAACAAGTAAAATCCATCACCATCACATGGCTCATCTTGGTCCCATGTTTTCCCACTCAAACAACAATCAAGTACCTCTGGAAGAAGGGACCTTTCCATGATCTATACTTACAACCATATAATCTATTTGGGTCCAAATGTATGACCTAAATAGGGTTTGTGGTGAAACCTAGTAGGAAACCACCAAAATATATGTGCATAACAGTCAGTGAATATATATATATAAGGAAATATGCATACATGAAGCAATAAACTAGGATGTTCTCAAAATGAAACAATCATATAATTTTCAATTACATTCATTTATTTTTATTATTCCTCATCTGAATCCTTTAATCCTATGATCTAACCTAATATCTATATCCCCTGAGTAATAGTAACAATATAAATCTTAGAAGACCATCAAAAAAACAAATAAGACTGAGTCTAAGCTTGTGCTTTGTCTTGTAAGACTCACCACCATCATTCAATCATTCATAAACAAACCTATGGTAAAACTCCCATATTCTAACCCCTTTGGTTGTACATATCACTAATCATTTACAAATGACCACCTGGGATGCTCTCATAGTCAATAACCCTGGGTCAACATGGAATTAATAATTTATAAATGACCTCCAGGTATCTCTCATAGTCAATACCCCCAATGTCAATATCTCCACCAAGGATCTCACAGTCATGTGTAACAAACATGGAAACTCCAACAATTTTCCTTTTTCAAGGATCTCACGGTCCATTAGAAAAACATTATTCATATCATAACAAGGACACACATGTAATGTATAACTACTCCATGGATAACATTCTGAAGCATAACACATGAAATTCATATAATCAGTCAAAATCCATTCTAAACAACTCAAGGCATGGAAACAAGTATGCCTCATATGAAACGTAGGCCAAACGACCATAAACAGTTAAAATAGGGGGAAAAATCATGGGGTGTCCTATTAACGAAAAATCTAAACATCCACTTATGCAATAACCCCTTTTTAATCAATTACACTACAGAATGTAAATAATAGGTTTAATTTCCAAATAATTAAATACCCCAAACATTGGTATGCGGCACTTTTAGCATATATAATCCGAATACACACAAATAAAAGAACAAACCACCTACCTTAATGTCGTACAATCAACACTCTTGAACTTCAACCCTTAAATCATCCAAGAACAATGTAGATATACAAAAAGGGTAAAAATGATCAGCTATCGATAACTCACGAGAGAGGATAAATCAAGGAGGGATCTAGGGAAATTTAGAAGTCACTCATGGGAAAAAAATTACTGAAAATGAATCAATTAGATCTCATATAGAGAACTGGGAGGAGCTTGAAGTTTTTATTAATTATGTCGCTCTCTTATACGAAACATGTGGAGAAGAAGGGTGTTCTAGTTGTGAGACACGACCCCAAACCGATTTATCAAATAAAAATAAAAGTACAAGACGTGTTCATTTAAGGTACACACTGTGTACTAGCCTCAACCATACCCCGCATTAGGTGGTATATTAGGTAACCGACATGGCCTTGTAATGGCAGTTAAACAGCCAGTACGTGGCTGTACAGGGTACCAAGGTACACAACGTGTACTCTTAAGTACATGATATGTACTTAAGAAATTTGTAATTATTTATTTTTCCTCAAAAACAACCTAAAATAAAGATCCATATATAAAATTATGATCTAGGTTCTTATAATTAATCACATGGATATGAAAACTAGACCAATTCTTAATCTTATATATATTAAATTAGGCACACACATAACATTCTAAACCTGAAAATATGTTCACACATAACATAATTATCTCATATGTTATCCATCAGTACACAATGTATTGGTGAGAGATATAAATCTAAACAATCACATAATCCATAAATTTCTATTCCACAAGAACACAAATCATTCATAATATCATAACATGTTAAAAGGAAATGGGTTTCATAAAATTTTAATCATAGTATAGCCCATCAAAATGGATCATGTTTCGTAAAAAATTCCTCGTAGTATGACCCATGGAAAAGGAACAGGTTCTATAAAAATGTTGTCATTATAAACATAAAACATTTAAATAAATTAGTAATACTTATATCCTTGGATAATATCACTATTGAGTAATAATTATTATCAAACAATTCCATATTAAAAGAAAAATGACTTTGAGAGATCTCTTGGAAGATTTCAAGATGAAAATAGCCTTATCCCACTAAAAATAGACTTTTAAAACTAAAAATAAATAAATAAAATTTCAAAATTCTTTTATTTGAAAATAACATTGGATAATTATACAAAAATCTTTAAATCATTTATTTTTCTTGATGGTGAGAAATTACTTTTATATAATACAAGTTTAAAAACAAGGATTCTTTTAACATTTTTCGTAAAAACCAAAAGAGACTTGTTTAGAAAATGACATAAATATTCCTTTTAAGTTGTTTTTAAAAACTAAAAAATGTCATAAATGGATTTAGAAAATAAGAATGTAATATTAAAAAATTATTTTTTTTATAAAACATGGGTTTGGAATAACAAGTGTTTTTGATCATAGATAGAAATAATATTGATTTTATTTTAAAACATTATTTTGAAATAAAGACTAAATAAATAGAGTAAAAAGGGGGAAACATGTATTTTAATGAAATAAATAGAATATAATTAGATTCAAGAGTTTATTTATATTTACATCATAAGATTTCATTATTGGAAACATAAATATGGACAATCCTGATTAACAATTAGATTGTAACATAAGACTTTCACCACTTTGGTATTTTTTGAATCACAATCCCCATGAAGAATAACATTAAATGAAACATTAAAAATAATGAGAATTAGTAAATTCATGATATTTCAGTTTATAGGGTATATATACATACACATCATAAAATATGATAGGTGCATAACATAACATATGTCCCAAAGAAGACAATTTAAAACAAAATCACTTACCTTAAGTCTCAACATCATTCGTACATGTTAGAAACTATTGAATATTTAATATAGGTTTAATGTACATATTTTAGAAAACCATAATTTTGTATATAATATAATATATTATTTATTTATGTACTTTTTACCCATTAATCAATAATTTTTGTTTAAATCACGTGTTGGTTAATGACTGTTTCGTATCTCATTAATGTTTTGAATCAGTATTTTCAGTCCTTTAACATTGATCATGCTTAAATAATAAAAATAATATTAAAAAAGATATAAATTTCATATATATTAATTATTTATTCATTTATATTAATCAATAAGAGTTATAGATATAAAATGAAATACATCATTCCTGGAGATGGTAGGCCGCACGTACGCATGAACCTTGTTCTCATTTTCTCAATGGATGGAAGGAAATAAAGTTAAATAATATATAAAGATTAAAGAGTCATAAATTATCCTATCATATATATCACATATATTTATTAATTTTATACTTATTTTCTTCCATGTAAAGCGTATGTGAAAAACGAATCACATCTCTTCGCAAGGTGGTAGTCCACCATATACATGTATAACATTATCGAATTCCCATGAAAAGGAAATTTAGAAGGAATATTTGATATTCAAATTATATAAGTATAATAATATCCTAAATATCATATATAAATCATAAATCCATGATTATATTCATTCTTGAGTGGTGGTGATGGAAAAATAATAATATTAGTTTGTGAGGCGATAGCCCACCGTACTCAAGATCTATAGTTTCGTTTCCAATTTAAAGGAAGAAGAGAAGGATAAAGGTTATTACATTAATATAATTATATCTCAATATATTATTGGTTTTATTATATTAACATAGTTTAATAATAGTTTAATGATTTTTAGTATAAAATAAAACCAAATTCAAGTTTAAGAACTTTACCTCTTCTTTGAAGAGCCACTTTAAGTTTATTCCTAACAAATTCTTAAGAGTGTTTATTAAAAATATAAGGTCTACAGATTTTGGTTAGGAAATTATGGAGGTTATTTATGTAGGTATTTTTAAAACCATTATATTTTGGAAGTGCCTACAGTAGAGGAGAGTTGGTGGCCTTTGATAAGTGGTGGAGAGGATGCACATGTAAATTTTTAAGATAATAATGTGTACCTAGAGTTTTTAATAGAAAAAAGGCCCAAATTTTTTTAATTATAGAATATTAGAGATCATAAGGTCAAAATATTTCCATAAAATTGGTGTTGGAATAGATTTCAGTTTATTTTACACCTTATATTTTTAGTTTAACCCCTATAAAACCCATTTTAACCCTAACCAAAATAATTAATTTTTATTATTTTTAAAATTCATTTTGGATAAAAAATAAGTTTAAATTATTAATTATTATTAATTTTTCTAATTAAAAAAATAATATATATTTTTTTGAATCCATTAATATAATTTAAAATAATAATTGAAAATTAAACTGATAGACACGACAAAAAGTGGGGTTTATATGAGAAATGTTTCAAAAGTTTAAAAAGTTTTTATATCAAAATTCATTATGAAATTCACTACAATGACCTATATTAGATTAATTATAATATATTATTACTAGTTTTACTTTTTAAAATATTTAAAACATGATGAAACCTCATAAATTATTTAAATGAAAATGCACTTTTCAATAAAGACTTGTATTTTTGAATATTATTTGAAAAATTAATCTTTTCAAAAAAATCCAAACAATTCACCCCAAGCTAATTTTTAAATGTTGAATCAAGAAAAGAAATTCATATTTTCAAATAAAATCTTTAAAAGTTTAAATTTTTTATTATTTTTATTTTTTACAAATATTAATAATACAAATCATTTTTTTGAGATAAAGTATTTTCAAAGCATGTAAATACTTTACCAAAAATTAAGTACTTATTTAATAATATATTTTATTTATATAAAAAATTAATAGTTATTTTAAAAAATTTTATTCATATTAATACAAAAAGAATAATTTATATGTTATAATTATCCTATTTAAATCATAATATAAATATTAAATTGTGGTTCATTTAAACTTAGTGTTGTGAGTAAGACTAGCTATTAAAGAAATTAAATTATTGGAAAAAAATATAATTAAAACTTAGGGTGTTATAGATAAGGGTTAAAATTTCTACCAAACTTATTTAAATGTGATTGGTTGAGAATTTCAGGACCCTATCACATCTCATCTATGAATTCAGGGTTCATTGTCCACTTGACCATGAATGAGACCATTTAATGTTTTAAAACATTGATTAATTACATGAGTGAAAATACCCTTTCTTATAAATGGTAACCAATTATCCTATATTTTTCAAACATATTGATCCACATAGCATAACCAAGACCATACCAAATATCTTCCCAAACATTTTCTATATGTCCTAGAAGATCCGGTATCACCAAAAGACAATCTTATAATGATTAAAATTTAATCCAAATGTGGTTTTTTGAAGAAGAAGTAAAACAATTAACCGAGTGTTTTCATTTCACTTTTTCTTATACATCCTTATAATATTCATTAAAAATCGTGAAATTATAACATTAGTATGTTCCATTTAACTAAATTTTATTATGGTTATAGTATAACCCTTTTCTATCTCCTTTCCCATCCATTGAAAATGAATACATTGCTCGTACGTACATGTGGACCAAAACATCCACAAAGATATGTGAATTTTTTAATAAATAGGTTATATGGTTGGTTAAAATAATGGACAAAATAAATATATATGATATTTTTTAAAAATTATGATTTTACAATGATAAGAAATCACATACCATCTTACCAATTGTGTACATTGGAAATTGATAATGCTGCTCATGTGTACATGCGGAACATCACCTCCCTGAAGTGATGTGAAATGAATAAATACTAATTTTATGAAATATGTATTATTATAGAAAATTATAATATTATCTACATTATTCCTTTACTTTCCCATAGAAAAATGAAAATTTTGTTCATTTATAATTGAATATTTCCCTCACCAAAATCACAAAGTGGTTCATTTTTCATGACCACCTTATATTGTTGGGTTTTAAATTTTATCTAGTGAATAAGTATGAAAATTTTGAAATGATTAAAAATATATTGTTAATGTTACTATAACCCATTTTATGATGTTGAACACACAAAACTGTTTTGAGGTTATAAACCAAATGTCCTCAAAACATCCAATAAGAACATAAAAATTTTAATAAATATATATATCATTATAATAAAAGAAATAAAAGGAATAATAGTAATGAAATAAACCAGATAAAGGTCATTTTTTATCTATAAAACTAATAAAATTCTATTCTTCATAAGTTATAGAACATACACATCTAGATTGGGCTTAAGGTATGTGATTTTCATTTAAAATGTTCTGTTAATTGTTTCAAACTCTTTTCCCTCTATATCATTATTATTTTAAATGTTTAAAGAATTATAATTTTTTATAAATTAACGCTTGATAATGGTAATGTTTTTATTAATTTGACTTTATTTACAAAATATTAAAAGTAAATCTATTCAATATTTATCAAATAGATTATTTTCATCATTTTATAAAGCTATAGAAAGAATATTTATTTAATTTATATGACTTGACCAAATTTTTCCACCATTTTAGTTTTTATTAACTATAAATATTCCAATACACAATAAAATATTCCTTCAATTAATATTATTTTATCTCTTGAATAGGAATTTCTTTAAGAGATTCAAAAGAAAAATTATCTTTCTATTTATGATTCCATGAAAATGAAAAGTGTTTTACTTATGGGTTTAAATGAGTTTTTAGGGTTTTTATAATGAAAATATGAAATCTAAAAATTATTTTTTGATGATATGATATTTTAGAATTATAGAGTATTGAAGATGAGCTTGATATTTCTCATAATTATGGGTTATCCTGATATAGTTCTTCAATGCATTGCGTAATGTTTTTTCCTCTAAGGTGAAAAATTATGGAGATAATCAGGTAGATTTCTCCATTGTAATTAAATTGGATTAATTGTTTTAGACATGTGTTATAAATTAGTGAACATGGGTTATGGATATTATGTTTTAAGATACCTAATCAATTATTTCTAAAGATTTTTATGTTTTATTTGATTTTATTATGTATGGAAATATTAAGATTTTATGGTTTTTTTTCAATGGACTATTTTCATGAATTACCACATGACTTAAGATTCATTAATGATTTATAATATGATTTATATGTTTTTTTAAATTTTATTTTTCTTGAGAAAAGGATTATTTTATCTTATAGAGATGTTTTATTAGTTTTTTTAAATGTTTTATTTTTGAAATGTTAAACTTCCTCATGGGTTTTAATGTTTTTCAACATAATAATGGGTTTATTTGATTTATATACCCTTTTTGGATATTTTTTCTATCACATACCACATTTCAGATATTTTTACCAAGATATAAGGATGAGTATGAATTTTTTCAAGGTTAATATTTCCACTATGGTGACTCATCATAAAAGAATCATGACTGTCTGGAATGTAATATGGGTTTATATTTAAAGATATATTTTTAGGGAAAATGTATACAATGTTAAGGTCTCAAATTTCTTATATAATGTTTTATGTAATTATCAAAAACACTAAGCCTAAAAGATCCTCGAAATATTAGAAAGTTAAAACCTTGTTATAAATTATATAACAATGGGTTGTTTAAGTTTTAGTGCATCATAGTTCAAATTAGAGAAAGGTTTAGATACCTTTAGAGGTTAGGATAATGTTAAAAGATTTTTTAAAAAGGATATAATTTATTGGAGTATTATTATGAGATAGATTATGAAGATTATCATGTTTCTTTATCTGATTCATGCGTTTTTAGAATGGGTTTTAATAGAGGAAACACAGAAGCTAAATTATGAAGGCCTCAAGAAGAAAAACTCCTTGCAAATTAGCAACCTCGAATGTTTGGAAAAAATTTGTTTGTGGTTTTGATGAATCCGTTTATGTAGGTTATTAATGGTCGTACCCATGAAATAGATTGACTAAATTATCTAAATAGTAAAATTTCTCAATCGTAACCTTTATTATAATAATAACCAGTAACATTTTGTGGATCATTAGACATGGTGGTAGATAAAGGATGGATCATTACTCTATAAATTTTTTTTTTAATTTTTTGGGATATATTAAATGTAGAAATTTATCTTTTTTATTTTATAATTTTGGTGGTGAAGCTGATCGATGGTGATATTTGATTAAAAATTATAAGGAAAAAGATGAGACTGATGACATAAAATAGATTAACATTAAATATATATTTATTAAGAAATATTTCCCTAATGTTATTCATATTATAATAGAATAATAATTTATAGGATGAATAAAATGGAGAAGTATCAGAGGTTTATTATGAGGAAAAATTTTCCAAGCTATCCAAGTTTGTACTGAATTTCATTCTAGACTATGAGAGTAAAATCTATATAGTTTAAATAGGTATAAAACAATAATTACAATGAGAGTTGGCCTCTCATGAATTTAAAATTTATGATTACATTTCTTGTTGTGCTGAGATATTTGAGATGGAGTTCTATAACACTTACATACATTTCTAAAATAAGAGTAATACGTGATTTGGGTGGAATGGAATGAAGAAGAAATCAACTAGGAAATATAAAGGTGAGCCCCAAAAATATTTATACTATGTTAAAAAAATTTAAACAATTTTTGGCACGACCATGAAAGTATTATTGATGTGATAGTGTCAGTCATTTGGCTTGTGACATCATGTAAAAGTGTTCTTATCATTATAGTAATGGAAAAATGGTTATTCAATAAGTAGTGAGATTTTTTGGTTTCAATAAGTTGGGTCATTATGATAATTCATGAACGAAGTTATTTACTCAAGGTGGTAATCACTAAGAATAAAAGTATAAAAGGGAAAAAATGTATATTTATACTTAAATGGCATATAATGGACCAAAAAATGAATTGGTTTCCGCTATAGTGAGCTTAATATTTTTTAAAGGTTGATATATATTTTTGTTATCATCAGATGAATGAGAAAGAGGAGTAAATTAGGAAAATAAAATTTCATACTTGTATGGTCATTACATGTTTGTGGTTTTTTCCTTCCATGTTACTAAATACGACAGTTTTATTTATGGAAATAATAACTATATTTTTTCTTGGGTATGTTGATAAATGTGTATCTATGATTATTAGTGATATTATAGATTATTCTAAAAGTCATGGATAACATAAAAAATAGTTATATTTTTTTATATACTTTAAAAGAAAAAATGCATTCAAAAAATTCAGTGAATATGAATTTTGGTTAACATATATTTCATTCCTTGGGAATATTATTTCTAAAGATGAAATTAACTTTGATCATAATAATAATAAAGTTTAATAAGAGTGTAAAATGTCTAAAATGGCCTCTATGATTTTAAATTTTCATTGATTAATAGGTTATTTATGATAGTTTGTCAAAAACATTTCTGGGTTATCTATTCAACTAACCATGTTAAAGAAAAAAGAATAAAAATTCATATGGACTAAGTAAGATGATGAATGATTCTAGGAATTGAGAAGAAAATCAGTTAATTATTCAATGTTATCCTTTCTAGTAATAAATAATGAATTTATTATCTATATCGATTCTTATTGGATTAGACCTAGTTGTGTCTTGATGTATAATTATTGGGTTATCACATATGTATCTTGTCAATTGAAACCGCATGATGAGAATTACTATTACAATGAACTTTTGTTAGAAATAATATTTTTTTTCTTTAAAAATATATAGGAATAATATATATGGGGATAAGTCTTAAATTTATATTGGTAATAATAGATTAATGTACATATTCACTAAAAAATAATTAAACATGAGGTAGATAATATGGATAAAATAGATTAGGTATAAAGATTTCAAAACTCACACTCATCCAGGTAAAAAAATACGAACAATCTAGCACCTTAAGTCGAATAGATAATTCATTATTAACTATGTTACGTATGGAACATGATTTATTAGATATATAAATAATGAATATTGGACTATAATTATGTATTGATAAACTTTTTATATTTTTTCTTAGGTATCAACTCACTAATCTTTGCTATAGAGAATTAAGAAGGATCAAATGAATTATCATGGTTTGCAAGAAACAGTTGAATTGACCATGAAGGGTAAATTTTATATATTTAATATTTATAAATAATGTTTTATTGTATTTGGAAATATGGTTTGTGCAACATCCCATTATTCTTTTTAGGCATTCTCTTATTCAGCCTTGTTCTATCAGCCTTGTTTGGGTGTATTTGTAGGCTTCTCAGGGAATGAGTGCCTTTGTTTGAAAAATGAATCAATGTTTATGGATTCATTTTTTCTTGTATTAATGGAGTTATAGTATAAAAGTTTCAAAGTCCATAAAAGTTTTCCCCATGTTTAGAGAATGATGAACATGGTTATGCAGTTTTCTACATTTTTTTTAATTAACCTATTTTCTGTCCATAGAAAAATTAGAGGTCGTGTAAAGGGTTTAAATAAAATGTAATGGTGTCTAGGTATATTTTGTGAATCTTGTTCAGGATGTAAATTATAAACATATTGTATTTGGAGTTCACATCATGTAATGGATAAAAAAAAATTATGGTAATTTATTTGGAATCTTTGACCTTCAGGGAATTCATGTCATAAAATGGACTTACATGACATGTAATTTTCTAGAGTTGTGGTTTTTAGGGTGACTTAAAAATGATTTTCGTTTTATTCAACCAGGAATCCTCACTCTTGCAACCTAGAGCACACCCTATATGATTATAAAAGATCTATTATTCTTTTAGACCATTTTATAGATGATAAATAATTAGGGATACAGATGTGTGCCTATTTGAGTATGATTTCCTTCTAGTTATTTATTCATTTGGTCATGGTTATTTAATTTTCTATGTTTATGGTTTGAATTAATTATCAAATAGCATTATCCATTGAACCTTTACAGTTTCTTGATTTGTCTTATCTTTCAAGGGCTAATATCTTAGTTTCCAATCACCTTTAGAGAAGGTGGATAAGTTTCTACCATTTTGAGGTAGGTGTTTCTACACAATTTGTTAACTCATTGATTTTCTTACAGTTCTTGATAATTTATTTGCATTTTCATTGAATTTAAACGATTTATGGTTTTAAGTGATTTATTTTAAGTTAAATATTTTTAAAGGGATTTTATTTAAAAAATGATTTTTTTGTCTATATAATGGGATTTTCCAACATCTATGTGGTTGAGATTCACTTTGAAAAATGTTTTATGAATGCTTATTAGGGTTTTAAAATTCATTTTGACAACTTTAGGAACCTTCAATTCATATGAAAATATATATAGGAAACCATAGTGTGGGTGCCATAACTAGTGGTGGTTTGTTTGATAGCAACAAACTGTGGTAGGTCCCAATATTGGTTGGATCAAACGTTTGAACATGTTTAGTTATATTTTTATGTTTTATATGTATTTTCCTATAGTATAGGGACCAAATTACAATTTTATTTTTAATTTATATATTTTTATCGCATGATGGATTTTATTATTGATTTCTTCTCATAAGTTTTATATGAGGTTGTATCACATGGCATTTAATGATAGTATTTCATGGATATGTGTTTACTTTATTACCTATTGATGTATGACTTATCATTCCTATTATTATCACTTATAATTTATATATTTCTTGTTTTAATTATATAATTTTATTTTTTGAAAACCAATGGTAAAATGATTTAAAAATAGATATGGGATTTATTAAAATTATAGGAAAACCAATTTCTTTAATATAGAGTTGTTTGATTCTTGATATTAGATCTTTTATAGACTCATAGGTGGTTTCCTACTAGGATTTTAGTTGACACCCTTCATATTTTACTTTGGGAGGTTATAAATATAGTATAAGGCCCCGACCTTAAACATTACATAATCTGAAATTAAGTTAATAAATCACATTGAGGATCTTTTCAGGTTTAAATTTTTAGAGAATTAGGTGATAACTTATACATAAAAACTTTAATATTACAAGTATACACTCTTAATCACTATCAATTTTTTTATAAAACAAAAACTCTTAACAACATGTTCAGTTCCATGTTTTAGACAACATGAATTTTCCTAGATCACATCCCAGACCCTATTCATCTTTATGTCCTATGAAAAATATTTCAAAAAATGGTATGAGCATAAAAATCATTGTATGGGATACATAAATAAGTAAAAATATTAGTTTTTCAAAACAACATGTACACCATAAATACATTATCCTAAATTAATGCTTTTCAACTTAAAGGGTAGCAAAAACAATTCATTGAATATAAGCTCATTGCTTACCATTTTTGTAACTAAAATATTAACATAAATCCCATAAAAAGAAACCTATAACATATAAAGGTAACTTAGGACATAAACATACATAAATGTAATAACCAAATGGTCAAAATCCACACATATCACTAAAAGGAATATTCGTACGGTCAACTTCTATACTCAATGCATTGGAGGTTATAACGTAACCACCCATCCTTGGTTTATCACAGAACCACCCATAATTTGGTTTATCACATAACCACCTATCATTTGTTTTTTCACAAAAACACTCGTAAAATGTCCAAGTACCATTATATAATCATAACACATAGAATATTGAAAATATCAAGATTTCACTAATAAAATTTCATTTGCAGTCACGAGAAATAATTTCAAGATATTGAAATATTCAATCCACTTCAAAATACAATTTCAATACCAAAAAACCCAAAATTGAATAATGTATTTCCTTTCATTTTTAAAAAACATTAAGGCTTATAGAGGAAGCCAAATAACAATTATAGTGGCAGAGAGGTCATTGTTGCTGCATACATTAAAAACATCCAATTTTTCATTTAGTAAAATGATTCGTAGAGAAAAAGTCTCTTTGAATTCAATTAAATTTCAAAGGGGTTTATTATAAACCGTTTAAAAGGAGGAGGTCTATATTATCAAAACATGCCTCAATGAAAGGATATTGAGATAAAGTCCATTACCTTATGTTCGACATGACTTGTTCATTCTTTAATTTGCTAAATAGAAAACATATGTTAATTTATACATAATATAGAACCATTTTTCATGTTTATAATTACTTTTATATCACTTATTATCATGTTATAAAAAATACATAATTATTTAAGTTAATCTCAACCGTTTTGTCAATATGGGGTACTTGTGTTGAAAATGATCTTGTTATAATGATAATTTGTCCATGCTGTCAAAATTACATTATATATATAATATTATTCATATATATATATATCATATATAACCAGTATATATGAATTTTAATATTCCATAACATTTGGAGATAATAAATGAAATGCAACGGTCATGGAGACAGTAAGCTGTGCGTATGCATGAACGCTACATTCATTTCTATTTCATAATTTAATGAATGAAAACATAATGATACATAGATATATTATATCTAGTATAATATCATTTTTTATATATGTTACATAGTTTATTAATGTCATCCTTTATACATTCCATATATGGCATGAACGAGTCATATCACATTGAGGGGGCAGTAGTCCACATTTCCTCAAACGAAATTAGTGTGTTTACAAATCCTAAAAAGCATAAAAGTATGTTTAAAATAAAATAAATAGAAGGTTAGAGACAATATAAACATAATATATATCACATATTAATTCATTTCCATCATAACATCCTCAATGATTGGAGGTAGGAGATAATTGAACAATCATCATTTCGTGAGGCACTAGTTCACCGTCTACAGAAACAGTATAATCTAAATTGATTAGATAAAGGTGTGTGTAAGTGTAGGTCCAATACTTGGAGTAATAACATCCTAGATTATTGAATACACTTTTTTTATAAAATAACTGAATAAAGAGATTTTAGGGGGTTGGAGAAGGGAAAGAAATGATAAAAGCTTAAGATAAGACATTATCTTAAATCATGTGACTTCTTTTGATTTAAGGTAAAAGGGTTTCTTGAAGTGAATTATTCCCAAGGTAAGAGTTCTAAGAGGAAGATAGGGATTTTGGGAGATTATTTTATCAAATTTTCGATGAGATAAGGGGTTTGAGAGGTGTGAGTAAGGGGTTAGAGGTGCTGACCTTTTATAATAGGGGGAGGGGTACTTTAGGAATGTCTTGAAAGATTATTTTATTATAAACTGAATTTCGATTCCAAATGGTTAAAAAATAATTTAAATATAATATAAGATGAGTATTGTTTTAAATACTCACAACCAATAGGTTTTAGAAAAGTTTTGGTCCTACGTGTAACCCTATATTTTAGCTTTAACCCTTAGTTAAATAATTTAACTCTTACCATGTCCTCTTGTATATCCATACTATATTGTTAATATATTTATAATAAAATTCCAATATAATCTCAAGTGGTTCATTAATGACATTTCCAACATTATCTACATCATTTCATCAAATATTATATTTTTAGGACTATTATATCATTTAATAAAATAGTATTTGTTTTAAAAACTCATTTATGTCAATTTTTATACTATTCATGTCATGAATTTTTCAAAAATCAGTAACAACATGATTCTTTTCAAAAAAACTCATTAATTAAAATATAAAAATTAATTATCATCCATAAAATTTGTGTATGGCATAAAATGTTTCTAATTAAATTTATTTAAATATTTATAATCTCTTTTATTTAAATCAATCATTAATAAGGTAATCACTACATCATCATTGTGTCATAAATAAATTTATTTATTTTGTTACTAAAAACTATAAATAAAATACCATGATATAGGAAATATTTTCAGTTTTATAATTAATATTTATAATTGATGATATCACTTATATAACTCCATATAAAAATTGTTTTACTAGAAGATACATGCTCATGTTACATTTTTCATCACTTTAAATTAATTCTTATAAAATGTCATTTTTCAAATCCAATTGGCTCCAAGGGGTCCCAATATCGACCCAAGAATGCCTATGGTCGGAAATATATCATAAAATAGTATTATGATTCATTTTAGAGTAGTTTAATATTATTATAATATTATTTTTTACCATTATTTACCAGATTTACCCATTAACCATGGTAAATAAAATAATTATTGAAGTTACTATTCATAATGTCTAAAAATAAAAGGTAACAATTTACACAATTTAGATCTCATGATTGCAAATATGGAATCAATTTTTCCAAATTCAAAATATAGATGTTATAGTAATTATTTTAAAAGTAATTCCCATTGCCAAACCAACATGTGGGTTTTTAAGAGGTTATAATAATCAAAAGATTGATATGTGAATATGTCCAATTTAATAGTGAAATAAATTCCAATGACCATAATTGAATTAAATGATGAAAAAATAATACAAAACGTTGAAACCAATTAAAATAATTATCTAACTATATAAATATATTAAATGAAAATGCATTTTGTCTTAAAATGTAATATTTTTCACTATTCATTAAAAAAATGAACTTTATCTGAAAAATACCAAAAATTCATCCAAAGTAAATTTTGATTTTCCTATTATAAATACAAAGTTTTTTTTAAATAAAACATATAAAAGTGAAAAAACTAGATTTAAAAAGGGTTCTCCATCAAAAGACGGTAAAACAATCCTTTAAAAATATTAGAGTATTTCATGCTTAAAATTGGAATCATTCTTATTTTAAGCTTATAAAATTTATCAGATAAATATAAAGTCATTAAAAAACATTTATAGTCATATTTTAGTATGTTCTATTCATTCATTCCAATAAAATGACAATATTTTAACTACCATTTAAAATAATAATAATAATATATTATTATTTGATATAACTCAATGTTTTTTCCAACGTAAGATTACAAAGAAACCCGTTGTTGCTTATTGAGTACTCTATCTGAAAAATAATCCCTTTTAATGTAAAAATTAATATATTATTCAAAATATTAATATAAATGAAATTGTATTATTCTATAAATACCTGGGTTTTTACATCCTTCCCCCCTTTTGGGAATTTTGTCCCTAAAATTCTATTCATTTATCAAATATGTGGGGGTATTTATCCATCATAGAATGTATAGATTCACATGTTTCCACGTCAACCATATGGTTTTTCCACAAAACCTCAATCTAATGAATTACCTTATTCTGAAATATTTTCTCTTTTCAGTTAAGAATCTGGGCAGGTTGTTCCTCATATGATATATTCCCTTCCCACTGAACTACCTCTGGACTCAAAACATGAGATGGATCTGGATTATATTCTTCCTCAACATTAAAAGATGAAAAAATTGCGAACATAGGATAAAATTGGGGGTAAATCCACTCTATTGGAAACTGATCCAACTTTATCCATGATTTCATAGGGTCCAATGAACTTGAGACTCAACATTCCCTTTCTATCAAAACACATCACACTTTTCCATGGAGAAACATTAAGAGGGAAATGATCACCAACTTTTAAATAAATATCCTTCCTTCAGTTATCTACATAAAATTTCTACCTACTCTGAGCTGTTCTCATGTGCTTCTAAATTAGCTAAACTTTCTTTGCCATATCTTCTACCAATTCTGGTCCCATCAACTTTATTTAACCTAAATCATCCCAGAAAGCTATATTTCAACAATGATTTCCAAATAATTCCTCAAATGGAGTCATATGTATACTTGAATGAAAAATGTTATTATAAGAAAAATAAACCAAAGAAATATTTTTGTACCAACTTCCATGGTAATTCATTGAACAAGCACATAGCACATCTTCCAATGTTATAATTTTCCATTCTGATTTCCCATCTGACTGAGGATGAAAAGCTAAACTGAAATTTAATTCAATTCCCAACATCTTATGAAGGACTCTACATAAGTTATAAGTAAACATGGGATCATGATCAAATATAATGAAAAGGGTAACTCCATGCAACCTGATTATCTCTTTAACATACAATTGATAAAGTTGATATAGAGACAAATTATCTCTAATAGGAATAAAATGAGATGATTTAATCAATCGATCAAAAATAACCTAGATTTAATTATTAAATTTATATGTATTAGGTAATCCCACAATGAAGTCCATGGATATATTTTACCATTTCCACTCTTTCACTAGTAAAGGATGAAGCATCCCTTTCAGTAACTATCACTCTACTTTAACCTTTTGTCAAGTGAAACAATTCCCAATAAATTTCAAAATATCTCTTTTTATTCTAAACCACCAATAATAATCCCAAATATCTTTGTACATCTTAGCACTATTAGGATGAACAAAAAATGGAGAACTATGATCTTCACACAACAACTCTTTCTTCAACTGTGAATCACATGGCACACATAATCTCTTACCAAATATCAAAAAATAATCTTTTTCAATGTTAAATTCAGGTAATATACCCTTATGAACCAATTCAACATTTTTCTACAAATCACTATCTTCTTTTTGCATTTGCTTTATTCTGTATGATAGAGATGACTTCACTGAAACCTAAAACAGACCAGAGGAATCTCCTGCACCAACAACTTTTATGCCAAAGCACATCAAATCCTTAATAAAAGGATCTAGTTCAAAATGTAGCATGGTTAATGTATCATTACATTGTCGACTTAAAGCATCCTCCACTTTATTTTCTTTTCTTCGATGGTAATGAATTATGCAATCATAATACATGATTAATTCATTCCTTATCCTATATCTCATTTTACATTATTTATGAGTGAATATAAACTTTAAACATTTTTGATCAGTATATATTTCATACTTAACACTATAAAAATGATGCCTCCATATATTTAAAGAAAAAACAAAAAAATACAAATAATTCATAGGGTAATTTAACTCATGATTTTTCAACTGACGTGAAGCATACACAATTACCTGATCATTATGTATTAGGAACAATCACATCTTTTCAACAAAGCATCACTATAGATAACAAACTACCCATTTCTGGAAGGTAATTTCAATACTGGATCATTCACCAATCATCCCTAAAATTCATAAAAATAATCATCACATTATTTTATCTAGATAAGTTGAACAAATTTTTGAGTAAACATAGTTATTGGGATAGATAACTCTGAAAAGTTTTCAATAAGCCTTCTATAATATCCTACCGAACAAAGAAAACTATAGATCTCTGTGATATTGGTATGTATCGGCCACTCTTTAACAACTTTTGTTTTAGAAGGGTCAACAATTATGCCATATTTAAAAATAGTATGACCAAGAAATGAAATTTTATATAACCAAATATCACACATTCTGAATTTCACATATAATTTATTTTCCATTAAGGTTTGAAATACAATCCTTAAATGACTTTCATGTTCCTCATTACTTTTAGAATATAGAAAAATGTCATCAATAAACACAACCAAAAACCTTTCCAATAACTGAAAAAAATTCTATTAATAAGATCCATGAATACAGCAAAGGAATTGATTAACCCAAAAGGAATAACTATAAATTCATAATGTCCATATCTAGTACGAAACAAGGTCTTCTAAATGTCTTCATGATTTAAATTCAACTGATGGTTCCCCGAGGTCAATTCAATCTTTGAAAAATAATAATCTACCAAGAGCCGATCAAAAAAATCATCGATATGAGGTAAAGGATAATTTTTCTTAATAGATATGTTATTCAAGGATCTATAATCATTTCAAAGTTTCATTTAAACATCATTCTTTTAACAAAAAAGTCTAGAGCACCCCACTATGATGTGCTAGGTTGAATGAAACCATTATATAAAAACTCCAAAATATTTTTCTTTAAATCTAAAAGTTCAATTTGACCAATTTGATAAGAGGTTTTTCAAATTTTCTTAGCATGATTATCTATGTCAATAGTAAATTCAACATCTAAATCAGTTATAATACTAGGCAAATCATCAGAAAAAACGTCAAGATACTCATTTACTACTAGAAAATCATTAATCTAAACAGTTCCTTTGTTTTTAACAATATATTCAAGGTAATATTCATTTACATAATTCACTAGTTTCTTAGCATCTAGATATGTTATCAAAATTAATTGTTCATTCTTGTACATAAATTGAAATTCCTTCTGAAAATAAACCTCTTTAGCTCTACAATCAATCTCAGCATAGTAACTACAAAGCCAATCCATTTAGAAAATAAAATCAATCTATACAAGAGGAAAATAACAATGTTTATAGGTATGTTCTTTCCAGATATAGGGATTAGAAGATTCCTATAATTTTTTTTCCTCCACATTTTCCTCATGTGTTTTTACTATAGGTTCGGGATTCATTTCTTGAGGTGGAATTCCATATTTACCAGAAACTTTCTCAGAAATGAAAGAATGTATAGATCATTAATGTAAGAACAAATTGGAATAATCTAAAAAAATATACCTGATACCACTTCATTTGATGGTCCCACATCAACCGTAGTAGTTTCAAAAGATTTATCCACACCCTTTTGATTTTGATCTGTCTAGTTTCCACCCTGGGTAATAAACTTTGGACACACATTGGCATAATTACCAAACTTATTAAAACTAAAAAAAATCTTACCACTAGCTTTTCATTTCCTTCTTGATCATCTTCGTCATAGTTACGAGCAATATGAACTGTCTTACCGTAATGGAAGAACTTTCCAAATTTTGAGAGACATTCACTAGGATTATTTTTAACAATATTCACGCAAGATGAAAATTTAATTATCTTACCTATAGACTTTATTGATAAAAAATTTCCATTTTCCTTGTAATGAGACCTCTTATTTTGCATGATCTTATATAACACCAAATCATCAGAAAACTCTATTTATATTTTCTCAGCACATCAGAAAAGTTTCTCATAGATTTTGAATTCACGAGAGGATAATGCCTTTTGATATTGCAGCTTTAATACGGAGTAAAAACTACGAATATTACTATCAATATATCAAATAAAATTTAGAGCATACCTTTATAGTCGAGTGAACTTTTCTTCATAATAATCCACTAAGTCATCCTCCTACCTCAATTCCGATAATGTTTTTCCATCCTAAGTCAAACCACCTTAGGATAATATTTCTCAAGAAATATAACTTTGAATTCATCCAAACCAAGATCATCAATCTCTTCAATGTACCTAATATTTTTAACCACCCACAACCATTGATCAGATTGTCCTATAAAATGGTAAATCACAAGACTAACCTTTTGATTGTTTCTAAAACCCAGGACATCGAAAATCATTTCCTGTTCTTTGATCTACCCTTCAACTTGAACCCGGTCAGATGATACTCTAAATGATGGGGGATGTTGCCTCATGAAATGCTCCACTACAGACATGTTCCACTATGGTTGATCTGGTTGATCGCGTGCATGGACACCGCCACTATTTGTCACATGATTCAACTAAACCATCATTGCAGCAAACTATTCAGTTCTGATTTCGACCATCTCAGTATGCTGATTTGGAAGGTTATTCTTCTTTGTATACCTTCCCAACATAGCTACCCTATTTCCACTATGGAAACCCATTCTAAACAACCATATCTTAGAAAAATCAATTTGGTAATCTTTAAATTCTATATCATTTCAATTTCTCCATAATGTAAAAATTATCTATGGATATTCTACTAACAAAATTCTAACTCTTAATGTTATCTAAGTCGACCTTTGATACCAACTATAAGGACCTAACCTTAAACATTACATAATATTGAATTATGTAAATAATTCACATTGAGAATCTTTTTAGGTTTATATATTTTGATAATTAGGCCTTAACTTATACAAAACAACTTGAATATTACAAGTAGACACTCATACTCACTATCCATTTTTTATAAAACAGAAACTCTTAAAAAAAGAAACATGTTTAGTTTCATGTCTTAGAAAGCATGAATTTTCATTGATCCCATCCTTGAACCAATTCAAATTTATGTCATGTGAAAATAATATCAAAACTTGGAATGAGTATATAAATCTTAGTAAGTGGTACATAAATAAAGAAAACTATTAGTTTTTCAAAACAACATGTAGAGCATGAATAATTTATCCTAAATTAATACTTTTCACTATAAAAAAGTAAGAAAAACAATTCACTAAATATAAGATCATTGCTTACCCTTTTTATAACCAAAAGATTACCATAAATCCCATAAAATAAAAATATAGCATATAAAGGTAACTTGGGACATAAACATACATAAATTTAATAACCATATGGTCAACTACCACACATATCACTAAATGGAATAGCGATATAGATGACTTCAATACCCAATGCATCAGAGGTTATATCGTAATCACCCATCCTTATTTTATCATGGAACCACCTAGAATTTGGTTCATCATGTTACCACCCATCATTGTTTTATCACATAACCACTCGTCAAATGTCCAAGCACTATTATATAATCATAACAAATAAAATATTCCAAATATCAACATTTCAGTAATAAAATTTTATTTGAAATCACAAGAAATCATTTCAAGATTTCGAAATATTCATACAAGTAAAAAACTATTTTCATTACCAAAACACCCAAAAATGGAATAATAGATTTCACTTCCTTTAAAAAATTAAGGCTTATAGAGGGATCCGAATAATGATTATGGATGTAGAGAAGTCATTATCGCCACATACATTAAAAAAATTCATTTTTTTTGTTTAGTAAAATGACTCATAGAAAAACATATTCCCTTTGAATGAAATTAAAAGTCACCATGGTTTATGGTACACCATGTAAAAGAAGGAGGTGTATATTATCAAAACATGCCTCAATGAAAGCACTTGAGTAGAACTCCCTTACCTCATGTCTAACTTGACTCGTTCATTATTTAATTTCCTAAATAATAAATATTTGTTAATTTATAATTTCTTTATAAACTTTTTCAAGTTTATTATTCCTTTTATATCACTTATTACTATGTTATAAAAATTATATAATTATTTAAGTTAATATTAGTCATTTTGTCGATATAAGGTACTTGAGTTGAAAAAGATCTTGTTATAATTACAATTTTTCCATGTGGTCAAAATTCCTTTATCCCAAGAATATTATTCATATATATATATATATCATATATATCCAATAAATATGTACTTATAATGTTCCATAACATTTGGAGATAATAAATGAAATACACCCTTCATGGGGACGATAAGCCGTACATATACATGAACACTACATTCACTTCTATTTCATATTTAAAAGATTGGAAACCTAATGATACATATGTATATTATAATTCCAGTATGATATAATATTCTATATATTTTACATAATTTCATTACTCTATCCTTTATACATTCCATGTATGGAATGAATGAGTCATATCACTTTGAGGGGGCAGTAGTCCGCACTTTCTCAAATGAAAATATAGTGTTTAAAACTCATGAAAAGCCTAAAGGTATGATGTAAAGAAAAATTAAAGAAGTATATAGAAAATATAAAAATAATATATATCACACATTAATACAGTTCCATCATAATGGCCACTATGATAGTTCGTAGGATATAATTGAACAATCATCATTTCATGAGGCAGTGGTTTACCATCCATAGAGATAGTATGTTCTAAATTGATTAGATGGAGGTGTGTGAGAGTTTTGGTAGAATAATTAGAATACAAATACCCTATAATATTGAATTTTTCTGTTTTGTTACAAAATAATTGAATAAATTGAGTTTATGGGGTTGGAGAAGGGAAATAAAAGAAACAAGCTTGAGAGAAGACTTTACCTTAAACCGGGTTACTAATTTTGATTTAAGATAAAATAATTTCTAGAATTTTCTTATGAAAAATGTATGGATTATAAGAGGAATGGAGGGATGTTGAGAGCTTATTGGAGTATAGGTTGGTTGATCCAAGGATCTTGAGAGGTGTGAGTAAGGTGTTAGAGGTGGTGTCCTTTTATAAGAGGGGGGATGGATACTTTTTAAATGTCTTGAAATATTATTTTATTATAAAATTAGTTTCGATTTAAAAAGTTCCAAAACATATTTAATTCTAATATAAGATGATTATTGTTCTAAATCCACTCAAACAATAGGTTTTATCCTAGTTTTGGTCCTATGTGTAACCTTATCTTTTAGCTTTAACCCTTATTTAACTAATTTAACTCGAATCATGTCCACTTGTATATTCATACTATATGAATAATATAGTTAACATAAAATGACAATAGAAGATAAAATAATTAAATAATGAAATTTATAACATTATCTATTTCATTTTGCCAATATTATATTTCTAAGACTATTATATCTTTTAATAAAACAATATTTGTTTTAAAAACTCATTTATGTCAATTTTTATACTATTTGTCACACCCCGACCTCACAGATCAGTAATGATTTTAATTTCTACCTTTATCAGATTTTTTTTGATTTAGTTATTTCATCGAGGTGTATGTCGGGCATGATGGTATTTTTTTCATTTTGTTGATAAATGAATTTTTGGCTCAAAAGTAGTCGACACATGGGAATGGCCAAGTTGAAGTCACGCCGCTTCACTAAAGAGATATGCTCCTTGACCATGCTTTATTTTATTTTAAATATTTTGCAGCTCACTTTTGAGTTTTGGTTTGAACTAGTTCCATTTTAAAAGGAATTTGGGATCTTATATGGGTGTGCGACAGTACGTGGGATCATGTGTTCTGCCCAACCGTAGTTAGAAAATGTTTTATTATTGAAGGTGTTACTATTTGGGTGCGTGACCTTGCGTACAACCGTGGAAATTGTCCGAACTCAATAATAATAAAGTTATTATTATTTTTGGCCAGTTTTATTATTTTAGTTTTATTATTCGTGTTGTCATTACCTAAGTTGATATTTTAATTACGTTATGATTATAATAATAATAATTATTATTATTATTTATTAATGTCTTTATTTGGTTGTTAGCATTATATTAATGTTACAATTATAAAATAATTAACTTTCTATTTAAAATACCTTATTTTGTGAATATGTTTAAGTTAGTTTATGTTTTTTTATGTTTCATTTCATTTTTTATTTATTCTCCTTCTCCTTTTCTCTTTTTTCTCTCTCTTTTTTTCATCCTCCCTTAAACCGCCCTCTCCCCATGTGGATCCCCATCACCCTGATTTCTTATGCAGCCGCCCTCTCCTCCGAACCCTAGCTGTCGCACCCCCATTACCCTTGCTCCCTCTGACTGACACCCTCCCTTCCTCTTGGTCGACCACGCGTGCTCCCCTCCTCTTGCTAGCCAGGAACCTGTCCTCGCACCCCCCCTCCCGCTCAATGACTCGTCTCTGTCCTCTCCCTCTCTGATAAAACGTACCAGCACCTCTCCTCTTCTGATTCGGCACCACATCTTCCTCCTCTCTTGCAGCAAGGCATCCCTCCAACACCCCCCTTCAAACCAGCACCACAAATCCCCACTGACCTCCTCACCATGCACACACCTCCCGCACGCTGCCTTCTTCTCAACCGAACCACCTGGAAAACCAGTGCCTGCTGTCCTGGCCTTACGCCACACCACCTCTCTAATAGTTCCCATAGCACCCCAGACATCCTCCTCCGGTGCACCAAACCAGACCCGCAACCCCCCCGTTTTGCCACAACTCTTTCAAAAAAGCTCCAACCAGTGAAACTCACCTATGGGAACCCCTCACCTCACTCAGCCAGCTGCCCACATCATCGACGCAGGTGCGTTTCATCTCAACTAGTTTATTCATCTATTGGGGAGGATTTGGGGTTATGTTTTGGTGTAATTGGCCTAATTGTTTTATTTTAAGGATCAATTTTTTTGACGTGGTGTGTTTGAAGTGAAATGGATTTTTTTCACCAATATTGTGAAATTTTTCAAACTACCAGGTAGGTGGTTACACGTTTGAGTATTAATTGTTAAGTTCATATGCTTAATTAATTAATTTATAATTATTACTAATCAGTTTGTTTAGTGCATATTTTAATTTTACATGAGGTTTAGTATGATTTAATTTTTTTTAGTGTGTTAATATGAAATGAGTATGCTGTTGTGAAAAACCCATGTTGAACTACTAGCTAGTGTTTCATAAGTTGTGCAATTTATTATGATAGGATGTACAAAGGGTGCGAATGGTGTTTTGGGCGTAGCATTTATATGATTTTTGTCATAAATAAACATTTAATGAGTTTGTAGCATTTAATGGCATGTGGAGTATCTCAAAATTGTTTGGAAAACTTTTCTGGCAGTTTGTTTAACTATAGCAATGGTCTTTTTAAGGGTGAAAAACTATTTTGGTTAAATTGTTTAATTGTTTTTGGTTCTTAATGTCATGTGACATGTGTGATTTTTTTTAATAAATTATGTTCATGGTGTGTTTGATGATGAATGTAATTTCTTTGTCTGTGCAGTTGATTTATTGATTGTGTAAGTGATGCAAATTTAGTTTTTGGGAATTTTTAGTGTGTGTATTATTTATTTAAATGGATTTTTTGTGTGTATGCGTGTAGTGTTGGGTAGAGATAACATCACATTTGTTTTGTTTGTTTATTTTTGACATGTGACATGAAATATGAACTACTTGAGCACAAATAGGATGCCTGGGTACTAGGTGGGTGGACTAGATCTAGTGTGTTAGTGTTTTTGAGGTGTGTCAACCCAGTTTCACTGGAAGGATTGACAATTGGAACACTAACTAAACATATGCTTTTTTAGGGTCGTGGTCTTCTAATCCATGTTTTCTAAGGGTCGTGGCCTTCTAAGCCACGTTTTCTGCAGGTCGTGGCCTTCTAAGCCATGTTTCACAGAGTCATGAAGATCTAGGGACCCAAGCTAGCTAACACCCACGAGACCACTCCCATATTTGGTGCTCCTTGGTTATTTTACACTCATCGGTGTGACAGTTTGGTTATTTTCAAAGTATGTGTGCGTGTGTGTTTTACTTTTAGTTACTCCTTTTGAAACGGTTTTCTTTATACCTATTTTCTATTAAACTATTAAAAAATTTATTTCTTTTCATTAATTAAGATTAAAAATGTATTTCTCATTTAATAAGTATGCGTGGAACCTTTATCTCGGTGGCATCTTAATGGGATCTTGTCTCACACCATACATACACCTTTGGGTGTATGTAGATCCTATTTAATTTGTATTACAGGTTGATCCATCATGCACAACATTGGTGGTTCAGATTGTTAGTGGCATGCTCGTGTTGGTTTGGTAGCGGTGGCTTGGGGACATGACTCCTCATGTCACATGGAGGATTGAGTTGATGTTATGGTTTCCCATTGTTATTGTCTTTTATGGGTTTTTAGTTCAAGTAGTAAAATTTAAATTTGAACATAGTGTATGGTTCCATTTGGTTGTTTGATTTTTAGTTTCAATTTATTTAGCTTGCTATTTGTTTTAGATTTATATATTCAGGTAAATCATTCACAAGTTTTGTTTTTGATACACAAGAACTTGTGGAAGCCTGTGGGGATCGAGAATGCCCTTCGGGCCTTGCCATGGACCGGTTCAGCCGTTGATTTGATGGAAACCAGACATGGATCATGAAAAAATGGTATCAGAGGAGGTTTGTTCTAGTTATTTGGTGCGTCAGGTAGATCAAAGATAGGACTTTTGGTACTTGAGTGGTAGGTTCAAGAAGAGCATCGTGAACTCTTACTCATTTTGATCCTCGAGTAACCTGGTATAGTCTTGGATTTATGTTTTGGAATTGCTCTATGTGGAAATGGGATGACAATAGGAGTAAACCGGTACTGGGCGCAGTCTCACATAGAGTAGCGACCCATGTGATGCCCGAGAGTATGGTTCGACACTCCTAGGGGTTGGTGCTTGCCTAGTGCTTGGTCTTCTAAACCATATAGCTGGATTAGACACAACCACTAGTCCTCCATCTAGGTGCTTTATTATTTGTGATGTATTATTTCTGTTTTTGGATTAGCGTGAAATTATTTTCCGTTAAAAAGGGAAGAAGACTATTGTGGTGCTCTTATTTTATTTTGGTGTGTGGTTGGCATTATTGTTTGGGTGCGTTTCTCTTGGACCTTGTTTTTTGGAATTTGGTGTTGATTTGTCGAATTTGAATTTCAAAAAGGATGTATTAGGTTATTTTAAATTGAAGTGAGTTATTTTTGAAATGAGATGCATTTTTGAAATATGTCTTGAAATTTTGAAATGGTTTGGAAAAAGGTATTTTCAGAATATCGGGAATGATTTGTTTTGAAAGCTGAAGATCCTTATTTTGTCTAGTGGTATTCCTATGGGTGATCGCATGTGCATGTAGAAGCGATTAATGGATAGTTGGTGGATCATGTGGATGGGTGCATGAGTGGTACAAAATATGCATATCTACGACGCATCTAGGAATATCAGTGTTGATTGAATGATTTTTAAAGTTGCTTCTTGTTTCTTGAAAAGTGGGGTTTTCTCTATATTGGGATTTTGTGCCTAAATGGTTGGTAAATTGGAAACTGACATTGAGTTTAGTGTGAAGAAGGATTTTACAAAATATCTTTTGGAATTGTTGTGCAGTGCCTGGTTTTTCATGCGAGGGTTCTTCTGTAAGAATGAATTAATATATTAAATTGGAATTACTAGAATTGTATCTGAGGTGTGGCTGCCATTTTGTGATGTGTTTGGATTTTTAGAAGACTGTTTTGTGTTTCTTGTTTGGGATATGCCCCCTAGAATTGTCCCATGTGTTTCCATCAAGTCTCTCTTTCCTTGGATCAGCCCAGACATCCATTGGAGTGGTGAATTTGGGTTCTTCTTGGTGGTGTCGACTGGTCATAGACATCAAGGTCAGTTTGATATCATTGAGTGCTTTGAGAAAGTTGGAAGTGTCTCCGGTTTTGGAGGAACTTTAAAAGTTGTGTGGTGTATGTTGTATCGAGTATGCCTGGTATAAATAACCTAAACTAGTAAATGATGATCGCTCCATTTTTTATTGTGAATATGGATTTCTTGAGCAATCCTTAAGACTAACTTCATCCCACAGTTGTACCTAAGTAAGTGAAGGTTCCTCATCTGATGAGGAGTGTGAACCGAAGGGGCCTATTCTTGGAGTGATCCTTCTATCAGTTTGTGTTACGTGTCAGACAGACCACTCCATCTTTTATCCCTAGTGTAGTCAGTCATGAAATCTAAGTCGTTCGCTACAATTCTCAGTTGGTATGTTGATGGAGTGGCCATGCGGGACTTAAATAAAAGTATATAGGATGCTTTTCCAGTGGAGGAAGTCTTAGTCAGAGGTGGTGACCTTATGACTGTGAGGTGGTAGATGCTTCAGAAATCAAGACCCCAACCATATGTCTTGGGGTGAATCATGCACGTAGTCAAGACTCCTCATACACGGGATGATCTTGGTCCAAATTATGTCCATAGTGATGGGATGGGGACGACTAAATTTACCCTATTACAGTTTCATATCTGAAGGGTTCATTTTTTTTGTTTTTGTGAGGAGCATGAAGCACCTGTCTTCTTGTTGTGGTCTTAATTTATGGGAGTTCATCTTGGGCCTTAAAGAGGATTGGAAAATCCATATTCTTGTAAGGCCAGCAAGAATTCTCCGCGAACCTTCTTGTGTTTGGTTATGGATCGAAATTACCCTCGTTTTAGAGATGCACATGTCTTGTGGCATTGGTGCATGCCTGTCCAGTTTTTCACTAGGTTGGGGGTTTTCCCTATCGAAACCATCTCATGCAGGAGAGTTTTGTCCACTATAGGAATAAACAGTGAATGTTGGCCTGTTTTGGTGGGTTCGTGATGAAGAATTTAGTCTGTATCGCTAAAAATAAACCGGGAATGCCCGCATGGGATCCGTGTTTTTAGGAAATTTATAAATGGTGGGGATACCCAATGGGGGTCTCACCGGCATCTCTTCTTGTGTTGGTTTGGATTAACTTAGTGTGTTTGGAAGTTCAAGACTGTGTTATAGGTTTGTCTGGGTTTGTGAGTCATCTTGGTTTTGAGAACCAATGTTTGAAAAGAATCATAATATGGTGGGGAGACCAACATATGATGAACTTGTGGAAATGAACTTTTTCTTCAAAGTGCGCTTGGCGGGGAAACCCCTTACTACCACTCCGCTCGACCTCGAACATGGTAATTGGTTAGCTCGGGTAATGGAATGTTTGATGAGTGTTATTGGAGATCTCGAGTGACCCTAATAAACCCTATGATAGGGGTCGGGGTGTTCCATTTTGTAGTTGTGTTTGGAGGTGAATTCACTGTTGTTGGTGGTTTTGCACGGTGATTCTTGTTTTGAGTTCCTTGATGTTTCAGGTCATGGGTGTTTTGAATTCCTAATCATTGGGTGATTGAGATTTTGTTTTAGGTGACTTCATGGTATCACTTGGGACCCTTGGTTGACCTAGTCCTTGAGACTTTCTGTGGGAATAAAGTGTCATGGTGCGGAGAATTATCACACCCCGACTTCGCACATTGGTAATGATTTTAATTTTTACCTTTATCTGAAAATTTTATTTGATTTAGTTGTTTCATTGAGGTGCATGCCGGGTACGACGAGGGTTTTTGTGTTTTGCTGATCAATGAACGTTTGGATTAAAAGTGGTCGAAACACGGGCATGGCACAGTCGAATCCACATCGCATAACTATAGAGATATGCACCCTGACCATGGTTTATTTTATTTTAATTATTTTGGGGCTCACATTAGTGTTGGGGTTTGAACTGGTTCCATTTTAAATGGAATTTGGGATCTTATACGGGTATGCGACAATATGCGCGATCATGTGTAGTGCCCAACCATAGTTAGAATTTTTATTATTATTAAACACGTTATTATTTGGGTGCACGACCTTGCGCACAATAGTACACGTTGTCTGACCTAAGTAATAATAATGATATTAATTATTTTTTGCTGGTTTTATTATTTTAGTTTTATTATTTGTGTTGTCATTACTTAATTTGATATTTTAATTAGGTTATGATAATAATAAAAACAACAACAACAACAACAATAATAATAATTATTATTTTTTAATGTTTTGATTTGGTCGTTAGTATTAATATAATGTTACAATAATAAAATAATTAACTTTCTATTTAAATTACACTTTTTTGTGATTATGCGTAGGTTAGTTTATGTTTTTTTATGTTTCATTTCATTTTTTATTTATTCTCAATTTCTTATTCTCTTTTTTTCTCTTTTATTTATTTAGTTTTTTCCTCCCTCCCTTGTGCTCCCCTCTCCCAGCACAAATCCCCTTCCCCCGGGTTTCTTGCTTATCATCCCTCTCCTCTATACCCTAGCCGTAGCACCCACATTACCATTGCTCCTTCCGGTCTAAACACTCTCTTACTCTTAGTCAACCGCATGCGTGCCCTTCCTCTTTCAGGCTAGACACCCATGCTCACACCCCCCTCCTTCTCAATTCTACGTCGCTCTCCCCTCCCTCTCCGATGAACCAGACTAGAACCTCTCCACTTTCGGTTCGACACCTCAGCGCTCTCCTCTCTTCCGTCAAGGAATCCCTTCGGTGCCCTCCAATCGAACCGGCGCAGAAAAGCCCCACTGACATCCTCACCGCGCACAAACCTCCCTCACATCGCCTTTCAGTTGTCTGAACCACCTAGAAAACTAGTGCGTGCCATCATGACCTTGCGCTAAACCTCCCCTCCGATAGTTACCATAACACCCCGGACGACCTCCTTCGGTGCACCAAACCGCACCCACAACCCCCCTTTTTCCACACTGCATTCAAAAAAGCTCCAACATGTGCAACTCACCTCCTGGAACCCCTATCCTCACTCAAAAAACCTCCCAGATCATCGACGCAGGTGAAATCCATCTGGATTAGTTGTCTCATCCATTGGGGAGGATTTCAGGATAAGTTTTGGTGTAATTGGTCTGATTGTTTTATTTTATGGATCAATTATGTTGCTTCAGTGCATTTGAAGTGCAGTGGATTTTTCAAACCAAGATTGTGAAATTTTTCTACCTTCCAGGTAGGTGGTTCCGCGTATGTGTATTACTTGTTAATTTCATTGGCTTAATTATTTAATTTATCATGTTTACTAATCAGTTTGTTTGGTGGTAATTTAATTTTTAATTGAGTTTTAGTATGTTTTAATGTGTTTATTAGCATGTTAATATAAAAGGAGTATGTTTCTGTGAAAAACCCTTGTCGAACTGCTTGCTAGTGTTTCATAAGTTGTGCAGTTTATTTTTTTAGGATGTGAAAAGGGTGTGAATGGTGTTTTGGGTGTAGTGTCTATATGCGTTTTGTCAGAAATGAACATTTAATGAGTTTGTGGCATTTAAAGTCATGCAGTGTATCTCAAAATTGTTTGGAAATTTTTTTGGCAGTTCGTTTAATTATGGAAATTGACTTTCTATGGGTGAAAAACTATCCTGATTAAATTGTGTAAAATTTTTTGGTGCATAATGTCATGAATCATGTGTGAAAATTATTTAATAAATTCTTTTACTAGTGTGTTTGAAGATGAAAATAATTTCTTTGACTATGTAGTTGATTTAATTGGTTGTGTAAGTGATGCATATTTAGTTTTTGGGTATTTTTAGTGCGTGTATTATTTTTTAAATGGTTTTTTTGGGTATGAGTGTAGTGTTGGGTAGAGATAACATCTCATTTGTTCTGTTTGTTTATGTTTGACATGTGACATGAAATCTGAACTACTTTAGCACAAATGGGAAGACTGGGTACTAGGTGGGCAGACTAGATCTAGTGTGTTAGTGTTCCAGAGGTGAATAGACCCAGTTTCATTGGCATGATTGATGATTTCCACACTAACGAAACATATTCTTTTCGGAGGGTTGTGGTCTTCTAAGACACATTTTCTGAGGTTCTTGGCCTTCTAAGCCACATTTTCTTAGGGTCTTGGCCTTCTAAGCCATGTTTTACCAAGACAAAAATAACTAGGGACCCAATCTTTCTAACACCCATGAGGCCTCTCCCATATTTGGTGCTCCTTGGTTATTTTTCACCCATCAGTGTAAAAATTTAGTTATTTTTAAAGCAAGTGTGTGTGTGTTTTAATTTACGTTCTTCCTTTTGAAACTATTTTCTTTAAACCTGTTTTCTCTAAATCAATTCAAAAATCTATTTCTTTTCTTTAATTTAGATTGAAAATGTAGTTCTCTTTTAATAATCATGTGTGAAACCTCTTTCTTGGTGGCATCCTACTGGGTTCTTGGCTCACACCCTACATACACCTTTGGGTGTATGTAGATCCTATTTCATTTGTATTACAGGTTGAGGCATCATGCACTGCATTGGTGGTTCATATTGTTAGTGGCATCCTCTTGTTGGTTTGGTGGTGGTGGATTTGGTATGTGACTCCTCATGTCACACAGAGGATTGAGTTTGTGTTATGGTTTTCCTTTATTATAGACTCTTTTGGGTTTTTAGTTCAAGTTGTAAAATATAAATCTGAACTTAGTGTAAGGGTCTGTTTGGTTGTCAGATTTTTAGTTTCAATTTATTCAGCTTGTTGTTTGTTTTATATTTATTTATTTGGGTAAATCGTTCCCATGTTTTGTTTTTGATACCCGGGCACTTGTGCCAGACCGTGGGGATCTGGAACACCCTTCAGGCCTTGCCACGGACCGGGTCGGGCATCGATTTGATGGCGACTAGACTTGGTTCATGACACTATTCATATCATGACTTTTTTTAAAATCCATAAAAATTGATTTTATTGAAAAAACCTCATTAATTAAAATATAAATATTCATAATCATCTATAAAATTATTGTATGACATAATAATTTTCAAAATGAATTTATTTTAATATTTATAATCTCATTTCTTTAAATCATTCATTAATAAGGTAATCACTACATCATCATAGTGTCATAGATAAATTTATTTATTTGATGACTAAAAATTATATATAAAATAAGATGATATAAGAAATATTTTTATATTTCTAATGACTATTTATATTTTAAAATACCACTTGTATAACCCCATATAATTTTTTTAATAGACGATACATGTTTATGTTACATTTTTCATTACTTTACATTAATTCTTATAAAATTTCATTTTCAAATTCATGTGGCTACATGGACTCCCAAAATCAACCCAAGGATGACCATGGTCAGACATATATTATCCAATAGAAGTAGGACAAATTTTTAGGTAGTTTAAAATTATGATAATATTATTTTGTTCCCTTATATGCAAGATTTACCCTTTAAGCATTGTAAATAAAATAATTACAGAAGTTACTATTCATAATGTTTAAAAATAAAAGGTATCTATTTACACAATTTGGACCTCAGGATTCTAAATATGGAATCCATTTTTCCAAATTCAAAACACAGAATTTTCATTAATTAATTTAAAACTAATTCCCATCATTAAACCAAAATCAGGTTTTTAAGAAGTAATGACTATCAAAAGATTGATATGTGCTTATGTACAATTTTAAAGTGAAATTACTTAAAGAGACCATAATTGGATTAAATGATAAAATAACTAATCCAATTACACTTTAAAAACAACTAAAATAATAAAATAAATATATAATTAAATTAAATGAAAAGACATTTTTGTCTTAAAATGTAGTATTTTTCACTATTCATTAAAAAATTTATCAAAAAGTACCAAAATTTCATCCAATGTAAATTTTGATTTCCAAATTATAAAGGAGAAGTTTATTTTGTCAAAGAGACCATATACAAGTGAAAAAAATAGATTTAATATGGGTTCTCCATGAAAAGGTGGTAATAAAACCTTTTAAAAATATTAGAATATTTTATGCTTAAAATAGTATTCGTTCTTTTTTAAAACCTCTAAAATTTATTGGATAAATGTAAAGTCATTTTAAAAACATGCATAATAATATTTTAGTTAGTTCTATTCATTCCCACCAATACAATGGCTAGGAGTTAACTATCATTTAAAATAATAATAATGTTTAATTATTTTTCGATATAACTCAAATTTGTGGGCAATGTAAGATTTCAATGAAAATCATTGGTGCGTGTTGAGTACAATATTTTACAAAAAATACATTTTATTTTAAAAAATAACATCTTATTCATAAATATTAATAGAAAGGAAAAAGTATTATTCTATAAATACATGGTTTGGTACATGTAGTATTGTATAATACATGTAAATGTATGGGAATCTTGTATCACACCAAATTCCCTTTTGTTGTTTCCATTGTATCGAGGTGGTTTGGAGGTGACTATTAGTCACATGAATATTTATAATACTTTTTGGTTTAGCCTTTTCTAGTTTGTAATGTATCATTTTTTGTACCCTTTTCATGCATGTTGTACCCTGGTTGTATGACTTGTTTTGGTTATATTTAAGACTTGTTTTTATTATCCTCACCATGTGAAAGACGACATAGGTGTATGTTTTGTTTGACCTGAGCTTATATGTTAATGTTTACTATTAAAGAATATTCTTAGCTATAACTGTGTTAATAATACCTGATGTTGGTATGATGACTTCAGTAAAAAAGAGTTAGGGTCATATGAATTCAGAATGTAAGTGCAGAAAAGGGGCCTAACCATCTCACTTCAATGACTAAAATAGAGTTACCGTGGGTGTTGAGGGACTTTTAACAGGTTAGAGGCTTGGTTGTTGAGGTTATTTGAATGAAATTTATGGGAGATTTATATTAATCTACCAATTATTTTTTAAGTAATTAATTTCAGTGTAAGAATTCATAAATGCATTAAATTCCTGTAGTTTTAAAGTATTGTATTTAATTTTGAATGTGGTCTTATGATTTTGGAATGCTCACATGATCTAATTGGTAATTTTCTTATGTTTATTAGATAATTTCTCAAATAATATATCATCAAAATTCAAAAGTGGATGTTGTGAGACATGTTCCATTGGAGAATCCTCTCACGGAAGCATCCATGATTAAATTAAAAATTTTTACTAATCAAACACTCGATAAAGTGGTGGTTGTGAACCCATGATGCCTTGAGGAACATATATTTTAGTTTACTAAGAATAATCAAACCATATTCCAAGGTTACAAGAGTCCATAAAAAACAATGAGTTTCTTTAGTGGATTGAGTAGATCATTAACTTCATGTAGACTTTTGTAGACTATAAGGTGTGTTTTTCTATATTCATGTATGATGGATCAGGAAAGATATGGAATGGATTTATTGTACAAGATATTTTTCATTAGGACCTTATATGGTATTCTTTCACAAAAATATTAAATCATTAGTTTTACTTGGAGATGTTATGTGTGATGAAGATCTTATTGTTTCTGACCTTAGAGTAGGGGGTGCATACCATTTTGGAGTATTCCACCTATTTTGTTGAGTTTGTGAATCTGGCACTAGATCCAATCACAAATAAGTACCTAAGGGATTGAAGGATTGTGTAAGGAATGCAGCCTATTATTTGGTCTATATTTATAATCATATTCCTTCTAACCTTTGAAGAGGTAAATAGAAAAGTAGTGTGGGATGAGGTAAAAATACTTGAAAAATATATTTAGGTAGAGCTTTAGATGGTTCAGTTTTTGGAATTGGTATATCTTTTAGACAAAAAATTAACTAAAAAGGTAGCGAGTTTTCATCAAAAGCAGTCTCGAGGGCTTAGTTAGGATAACACCATATTGTTTTCTATCAGTGTGGTAAACCTATTCATAAAACGATGAATTGTGCAGAGTCTCTTAAGAATTTTCATATTTATATAAAATCAGTAAATATGAAAAAATATATAACAGGATATCTCAGGGATGTAAGGAAAGATCCACATTCAATAAAGGATCATAGGTTCAGGAAGATTCATTCAAGGGTGGTGGGTCCTATCTTTAGGCTAGAGGGATATTCATATTGCTAATAAATCACAGGGTGGAGCTAAAACTATTTTTTTATATAGTGAGGTATTCACCATAGGAATCTAAAGTAGGGACAACTATAGTTATAAGTATATTGTTTATTCTGTCTTCTATGGTGAAAGGTTTGTTTGATATAGTTATTACTCCTTATTTTATATAATCAAAATTTAATAACCTCTTTGGATTTCATTCGGTTCTTATTCCATTCTTCTTGGATCTTTCCATGAATTTGGGAAATATGTATGTACATGTTTTTGTTTTCCCTGTGTGTTGGGTGATGATAGCTGACATTGAGGTAGAGTGGGACTTGAATGTTCTCAATCATTACTACTTCAACTTGATTATCCTCATGGATTGGATGATTGGTCTTAAGGTCCAGATACAATGTTACTTCCTTTAAGATCAGTTCTTATCCACAAATGGGGTCACTCATGTTTTTTTAGGGTTAGTGGGAATTTAAATCTAAAATGGAAGGTCTTGTTATTATTTATGCTGGTGTAATCTCATACTAGTTTATAGAGATATTTCTTATTGTAGTTGACACTTTTTTGGGTGGACGACCTCCTACAGGGTTGTGTGTCTACAATGAGGTCATTCTGGATGATTTTTCCAGTTTACCTTTATATAAAGATGTTGAGTTTACCATTGACAAGCTCTCATGTATAATGTACAATTCTATTCCATCTTATCAAATGAAACCTTCTGAGTTGAGGACATATAAGCTCTTTCTTTAGGACTTAGAGACTAAAGAATTTATTTTTCCCAGCATGTCACTATGGGATTCTCTTATCCTCTTTGATAAGAAGGTATATATAATCTCCATACATTATATTGAATATTGAATGCTTAATTGGGGGAACAATAAGGCCGAATAACTTTTTCCAAGGATGGATTACCTTTTTTACTAGATTATATGGGAATTTTGGTTTTCCAATATTGACTGATGGTAAGGGTACCCCCAATTGATATTCCAAGAATATGATATACCTATGAAAACTTTTAGAAGATAGTATGGGTGTTTTGAGATTTTTTATGAAATTAAGTATAATTAACTCTCCTAAACTGCTTATGGATTTGTTGAACCATATATTTCCTCAAATCATGGCCTCTATTGTTGTTGTTTTCATTGATTACATTTAGGTGTACTCCATGTTAGATGAGGATAACATGGACCACTTGGATATCATTCTTCAAAACTTGAAAGAGAATCATCTATATGGTTTTCTTTCCAAAAGTGATTTTTTGATACAAGAAGTGAAATTTATAGGACATGTGATATCAAAGAGGAAAATCTCAGTGGATCCTGAAAAGGTAGTTGTTGTTATTTTATAGGGGATCTGTATAAATCTGTTTATGGTAGGAATATTATTGGGTTTTTCTAGTTACTATAGATGGTTTGTTCCATATTTCTCCATGATCACATCATCATAACTAATTTAACCTATAAGGGTGTAAATTTAGAATGGAATAAAAAATGTAGACATATTTTAAGGAGATAAATGTGAATTTTAATTAATAATTTGATTGATTCTTATATAATTGATTTAGGGTCATGATGTTTTCTTAGATACTTATGGTATGGGTTTAGGATGCATCTTCATGTAGGGGAAATAAGTGGTGGCCTTTGTCTCACACCATTTACATCCTCATGAGAAGAATAACGCTGCCCATGATCTTGAGGTGGTAGCAGGTATGAATGTGATCAAAATGTGGCGACGCAACCTCTATTGGGAGCGATTAACTATGTATTCAGATCATAAGACCCTAAAATATATTTTTACTTAGAGAAATTTGTACATACAATAATGACTCACATTTTATTAAATTATAAATTTAGGACATTATGATGTGTACACCCTTAGGAAGGTAAATGTAGTTTTATATGTGTTCAGAAGAAAATTACCAACATGATAAATGAAAAAATTAGTTGAGGAGTTGTCACTAATGAGTTTTCTTTCTTATATGAGCATCAGAGTAGAATATTCTTGTGGAAATATGTTCTTTCCTTTTATTAAATGTTACTCATATTTTATTGATGGAGTTTGGTTTGAGAAAGAGAATGAAACCACATGACATCACTTGGGGAAGATAATTTATGGTGGGGAGACCTTGGGTGAGTGGTCTCGGTCTCCCAATGGTAGTTTTGGCTCTCGTAATAGGTTGGTTGTTCCATTTCCCCTAAGGATGGAGTTGATGAATAGTGGAAACCTATATTGTTGGTCTGTTCACCATGGGAATACCAAGATGTATCATGATTTCAGACATCAATATTAGTGGAAGTAGATGATATGGACTATTGAAGATTTTTTATCGCGGTGTCAAACTTGTCATAGAATTAAGGAGGAACAATACATAGCTATGGGTTTTTTAGATCCCTTTCCCATTCTAGAATGGATGTGGGATGAGATATCCGTTGATTTCATCATTCGTTTTCTATGTAATATTATTGGGAAGGATGTTATTTATGTGATCATTTATCAACTCAAATAATTGGTTCATTTCCTCCATATAACAGAGATGATGATGGTTGAATAGATTAAGGACTTTTATGTTTGATAGATAGTGATACTTCATTGGGTTCTATTTGAGGTTGCTTCTGATTGGGACCCGATGTTCATGTCCATGTTTTAAAAAGGATTGTAGAAGGACAATTTTTCCCAGGTGTAATTCAGCATGGATTATCATCCATAGATGGATGGACAAATAGATAGGGATTTTCCAAGTTCTTGAGGATATGATCTGAGCATGTGTGACTAATTTCAGTTGATAATGGGATATAAATTTTCATTTTGTAAAATTTTACAATAACTATAGTCATAATTATTAGATAAAGATAGCAACCATAGTGGTTTTGAATGGGAATCCATGTAGATATCCCTTATGTTGGGAAAATATTGGATAGTGGTCCTTGGTTTTGCATAGTCTTGTTCAGGAGATGATAGAAATTGTGTAGTTGTTATAGAATAGATTTATTAGTTCAGAGAGTCATCTGAAATATTATACATAATGTCATTGTTGATCACTAGAGTTTGAGGTTGGTGATCATATTTTTCTTAGAGTTTCTCCTTGCTTGAGAAATTACTGGTTGGGTAAGCATGGTATGTTGGCCCCATGGTTTGTGGGTCCCTTTGAGATCATTGGAAGATAGAGAAAGGTGGCCTATTGGTTGGAATTTTCTTCTCGTTTGACTTCAATCCACAATGTGTTTCATGTTTTCTTATCGAGGTGGTATATATCAGATCCTTCCAATGAAATCATATGGGAGGATGTTGATCTTGAGACCATTACCACTATGGTAGAGTATCCAGCTTATATTATGGATAACCGAGAGAAGGCATTGTGAGGTAAAATGATTTCTCTAGTCTGGGTGCTCTGGTAGTTCATATAGGATATCCATGAGATGTTGGAGAGGGAATTTTTGATGTGGCAACAACAACCTTTAATTTTTGGGAGTCTAAGAAGATAAAGACTTTCTAGGGGAAATATAATTTATAGTGGGGAGATTGTAACATCACATTACACTTTTCAGGTACTCCATGTCCATCCTTTTATTACTATCCTTATTTGTGTGTGTTTGTAAGAATCATAGGGATGGAAAATATTTTTAGGTGATCGTAAAATAAATAATGTAATGTATTTTTTTTATTTAATAGAGTCTAGTTATAAATGAAGAAAAGGCTTTGTTGGGTTCTCCTGGAGTTTGAGTATGCTAAAGGTAGTTTCGGAGATTTTATTCACAACTGACATGTTTAATATCTATAGATGATTACATGCCCTGTAATGGGATAACACACTATGTAATGGTCTATGGGAAAATTATATTAATCTATTGTAGGGTATGGTGTTTACATGCAATGGATTTTGAGTTCACATATTTTAATTGATAAAATTGGGATTTTTTAAAAAGGAATTATGTTTTTCAACATTTTTAGCATTTTTGGAATTCATTTCATGAAAGGGAATTAACAAATGTGTAATTATCATGAGTTATTGTTTTTACGATTATGTATAAGTTATTTGAATTTCAGTAGACCATCTATCCTTACTCTCATGATGGATAGCTCCCTGTAGGAGAGTTTCGATAGATCCCCTCATTTTAGATCATTCATTCAGTGATCATTCATTATGGTTTTGGGGGTATGAATATCTGAGTTAGTGTACTTATAGTTATTTTTAACGGTCTTAAACACTATTTTGGATACATTTATGGTTTCAATTTATGTAAAGATAGTGTTTTCTATCAATCCTTTTTAGTTTCTTGATGTGCCTTATCTTTTAAGGACCAATCTCTTAGATTCCAATCAGCATTGATGATGGAGTCTAGGTATATACCATTTTGTAGTAGTTGTTTCTATAAAATAGATTAATTCAATTAATATATTATCATTATTGATTAATTACATTGGGTTTCTCCCTGAATTGAAGTGATTTATGGTTTTAAAGGAATTCTTGGTAAAAAATGTTTTTAAAGGTGGTTTCATTAAAAAAGGATTTATTTTGATACCAAAAGTGGGTTTTCAAACACCCAAGGGTTTGGGATTGGATTTTAAAAATTTCTTATAGATGGTGATCATGTTTTTAAAATGTATTTTTAGAATCTTGGTACTTTGGGAACCTTGGGTGCATTGAGAAATAGTCCTTGGAAACCATAGTGTGTGTAGACCCACAAGTGGTTTTTTTGTTGATATCGATAGACTGTGGCATGATTCAATATTGATTGGATCCATCATTTGACCTATTTTATTTCTATTTTTATGTCTAGTATGTATTGTTTCATGTTTTAGTGCCCAAATAAGAACATTCTTTTTCTTTTTTTTTATTTCATTATTTATTTTATCTTGAATTTTTTCTCATAGGTTTTTATATGATCTTGTATCACATGGATTCACATGATAGTATTTCATGGACATGTATTTACATTCCTACCTATTTCTATATAGATTACAATTTTTTTCATCACTTATAATTTTTATATTTTTCATTTTGAAAATAAGAAAGTCTTTTATGAAAACAAGAGGGAAAATTATGTACAAATGGACTTTGGATTTATTAAAATACTTGGTAAAATTGTTCTGTTTTAAAATATAGAACTATTTCATTGTTGATATTATACAATGTTAATACATGGGAGTGGTATTCTACTAGGATTTTTTCTCACACCGATTATTTTAAATTGATCTATTTTATATGTTTTATTGAAGGATACATGTAAAGTAAAGGGAATATTATATATTTCAGATTCATTTTTTTCATTGCATTCATAGCGTGGTGGTTTGGACATGACTGTTGGTCCCATGGAATTTGTAATAATTTCTGGTTTATCTTATTTTGTCTTAGATTTTATGTTTTTTGTTGTATCCATTTCCGACAATGTTAATATCTATATGAATATTTTATTTTGTTAATATTCAAGACTTTTTTTTGTCATATTTCTAGTACCGCACCATGTATGGATGGCTTGGGTGTATGGATTGGATGAATCATGTTTGTCTGTTAAATTATGTGTTTTGAATGATTACCAGTTGAAGAAGGAAGCCTTGAAATCGCATGAATCTCTATTTTTTGGTCATCAGGGGTGTACTGTGATGTATAAAGATCTTCATGAATATTATTGGTGGTAAGTTATAAAGAAAGATATTGTTGATTTTACCAAGAAATATTTGTCTTTTCAAAAGATTAATGTTGAGTTAAAAATAGAAAATGGGATATTTCATCATTTTCTAATGTCTAAATGTAAATTAGAGAATATATCCATGGATTTTGTGTGGGATTACCAAATATATATTTGGGTAGTAATACAATTTGGGGTATTATAGATCATATAAATTAATAAGTGAATTTTATTTCTATTCAAGATACTATGTATTTGGATGATCTTAATATACTTTACTTAATGCGGCATCACATTACATGTCAAAAATATATCTATTATATATGATCATGATACCATATTAACCTCATTTTTTTTGAAAATGACCTCAAATGTCATTGGGTAATAAATTAAATTTCAATACGATATTTGACCCTCAATATGATAGATATTCAAAATGAAAAATTTAGGCTTTGGAGGTTATGATTCTTGCTTTCTTATAGTATTATCAGTGAAGTTTGGATCAAAAAATTTACTTGGGATATTTTTTCTATAATAAGAGATTTTATTCTAGTATGTAGATAAATCATTTTGATACATTATATGGGAAATGGTGTTGAACTCTGAAATGTTGGGATGAAGTTGATGAATAGATTTTTTTGACTAGAACATGGAGAAGAAATGACAGAGAAAGTAAATATTATTTAGAAACACATGAGGACAACCCCAAGTAGGAAATGTCATTATACAGACAATATGAGGGAATTCCTTTCTTTTGAGGTAGGTTATGATGTTTATCTTAATGTATCTCCTTTGAATAGTGTTTTTAGTTTTTGGAAAAAGGAAATGTTCTGTTTATAGTTCATTGTACCATTTAAAATTATAGATAAGGTGGGGTTAATTTCTTTCTGAGTATCTATACCTATAAGATTATAACATGTATAATATGTGTTTCATGTTTCATTTCTTAGGAAGAATTTTCCAATTGCATCTCATGTTTTGATCTCAAAGGTGGTATTGTTGGAAGAGAATATTTCCTATAATGAAAATACAATTAAGATTTTGGTTCATAAGGGAAGGAACTATTAAATAAGGTGAATCATTTTGTAAATATTTATGGAAGAATCAAATGATTTAGGAAGCAACTGGGGAATTAGAAAATTCTATGATGGGAAAATACCCTTAGTTGTTTAAGTAATGAATTAGACTTTGAGGATTGGATTTAATATGGGGAAATAATGATACTACATATGAAGTTTTTTGAATAAATTAATCTTATGATTTACATGAATTAATTTTACAGTTTCATAAACTCCACTGTTTTAAAAGCAATCTTTTAAAAGCATTCAGTCGAAAAAGAAATAGTTTTATTTAATTAAATTATTTTTCAATTAATGAAAAAGTTTTATTTAAAATGTAAATTTAAAATTTTAGACATTTAATATGATAAATTGAGATTCATTTATATATTATCATATCAAATTTTTCATAAGATTAATTTTTGATATTTTTTTAAAACAGTAGATTTTGGTTGAATATTAATAATACCAATTTTTTTAAAATTTGGTAACTTTTATGATATTATTATGATATGAACATAAAATAATAAATTTTATAAATATTTTCATGAAATTATTTGTAGAGAGATAATTAATTCAATTTTAACAATTATTGTCAATTTGGGAACCCCTGCTTAACTTTTATGAACACATGTTATATTTTATTCAAATCAAAATCAATTTTTGGATATTTTAATTTAACTATATAGTTGGAAGACTCTATTTTGTTTTTTATTGATATATTTGTATAAATACCAACTTTTTGTAAAAAAAATTGTGTAAATCAACTTTTTTACTTAGGTTCAAAGTAAATTGATTTTTATTCTCAAAATGAATATTTTCCTAAAATTGTTTTTCATGTGTTTTGTATTATTACATTAAAAGTAGTTTACTATATATATAATCCATATATTATAAAATATAGTCCATAAATGTAATAATCATATCCAAATTTGGTTATAAGTTCCATTTTATCTTGTTTACATAAATATGTTATCGTGGTAAAATGTTACTTTATCTTAGTTAAGATTAAAATTGGGTTTAAATTTGTTAACTAGATGATAAGTCTTAAAATATATCTAGAAATTATATAAATGTGATTGGATGAGTGTTTTTAGACCATATAACATATTATATAGGAATTTTTGATTTGTTGTTTTTATTTTATCAAGAATGAGACCTTTAAATATTTTAAAACTTTGAATAATAACAAGTGTGTCCCTCCCATCACTTATAAAAGGGAACCACTTATCATCTCTTAATATATATTGAGTCACATATCTCAAACATTTCATGACCAAATTACATCCAAAAATTCATAAAAAATACCCATAGTCTATATTATTATCAAAATACTAAACTATTACAATTAAGGTGTATTTGAAAGATAGTTTTTAAAGAATATGTATAACTCTTAAACATGTGTTCTAATTTTATTTAATTTTATAAATTCTTTTAAATTTATTTAACCCGTCTACAATAATATCATCATTATATTTCATATGATGAAATGTTAATATGACCACGATAAAACCCTTTTTCATCTCTTTTTTCTATCTTATGAAACTGAAAACATCACTCACGAAGCTATTCATTTAATTTTTCATCACTAGAATATATAAAGGATTAAAATGATAGATAAAATAAATATAAAAATGATATATATGAAATATTTATTAATATTTAAAAATAAAATATATTTCAATTCTTACCCTAATGATCCATTGAAAAACGAGAACATTGCTTTTGGGTACGTGTGAAATATCACATCCACAAAGTGATGTGATTCATTATTCATTACCACATGATATCAATGGTCATAATGGTGGAAATAGTTAATAAATATGACTTCTATAAAATATTTATGATTATATAATATTTAAAAAATATATTCTTTATTCCTTTTCTACCCATTAATAAAATGAATACTTTGTTCATGTGTATATAAAAACTACCATCTCAGTTAAATGATGTAGTTCATTTTTCACGGACTCCTTACATGGTTGGTTAAAAAATTTTATATAATTTATAAATATTATAATTATAACTTTTTTATTATTTTTTAGTTATTTTAACCATAAACCCTTTGACCATGGTCAATACAATGATATTGTTTTGGGTCTATAAACCAAATGTCTTTAAAACATCCAACATGAACATAACTATTTTAGTAACTAAATAAAACATGATAATAAAGGAAATAAAAAGAATAATAACGATTTAATGAACATTAATAATATTATTATGAATGTAAGAAACTAATATAATTATATTATTCAGGAGTTATAAAATTTAAAACATATATAAGAGACATCATGTAATATATTATCCTTTAAAACACTATATTAATTTTTTTAAGCACGTTTCCTTTTATATCAATGATCTTTTACAATTTTCTTAAATTTTATTATTAATAATTTGAAGGTTGATAAAGATAATGTTTTGTTATTTTTAATTTATTTTAGAAATATTAATATTCAATCTTTTCGATGTTTTTCATATTGAATATTTTCTACATTTTACAAAAGAATTTTTTAATATATATGGCTTAATTGAATATTCTACCATCGATCCATTATTCATAATAAATATTAATCTATGATTAACATGGATTTCAATTAATTTAATATTATCCCACTTCTATTAATTTCTTTTCAAGTGTTTCTAATGAAAAAGTATATTTCTTGTTATGAACATGTGAAAAAAGAGAGTATTTTATATATGGGTTCAAAAAATGTTTTCAGTTGTTTTACGATAAAAATGTGATATATTATAATTTTTTTTCATTATATGGAACTTGAGAATAATATATGATGAAATGTGATTCTGATATAGATCATGACAATAAGTGTTCCCAATATAGTTGTCCAATACAATGAGTAATGATTTAGTTTTTGAAGGTGAAGAATGGGGGAGATTACCAGGTAGGGTAATCTTATAGAATAAATAGGGAACCAATTATTATAAAAAAATTTATAAATTAATAAACTTGGGTTATGAATATGATCCTAAAATATACCCAATCTATTCTTTTAAAAGTTTTTATTGAAATATTTGTATATTATTGGGTAATGAAATTTTAATGGTTAAATGATTGTTTTTAAATGGAATGTTTTCATGTGTACCCATGTGTTTCATTATTCCTTAATGGTTTTTATTATGTATAATAATGGGTTTGAAAAGTTTTTATTTAAATAGAAGAATATTTTCAATTATTTAAATGATTTATTTATGTGTTAAATGATTTATTATTAAAAGGTAAAAATTGAAATGTCCCAGCCTTAATTAGGTACATACTGTTTTTACTTCATTGTAGTCTAATTAATTAAGTGGCCCGGGGTGGGCACCTATGCACCTCGTTGTGGGTCCCGAGTAGATTTTTATTTAATTTAAATAATTGCAGACATTTCATGAAAAATGTCACGTCACACTTTGGAACGGTGTTTAGGTTTTAAATAATTAATTAAGGATTAGAAAATAGTAATAAGAGATTTAAAGAATATTTAAAATAATGCAAGAGAGAATAAAAATAAATTATGAAATAAAATAAAAAGGGGGTTACGGGAAAAATGAAATTAATTTAAATGGGAGAATCCCATTTATAATTATTTTCATTATTTTCCTTTCCATTATTTTTGTTTTATTTTATCTTTTTCTTTTATTTCCTTTTTTCCTTTTCTTCTATTTTTTTCTTATTTTTCTTTTCTTTTCATTTTTCATTATTTTCTCTTTTCTTATTCCTCCCCTCTATCCCTCTCCCACTCATCACGTCGCACCCCTCAATCCCATCACACCAACCAACGACCCCTTCAAAAGGCCGATGCTCCTCCTCCCAAAATCTGATTCCTTCGCAGTTAAGTGAGAAATATACCTGAGGGAATGGATAACATTGCACAAGTGGAATCATTCGATTCCGTTGAGGATTCTACATGAAGTTTGTCGTGGAAGATTCATACCCTATTTTGGGTATTTTATAAAATCTTTTGTTTTTATCCGTTTTAGTTCAAATAAAAGACTTCTGCGGATCTTAGGGTCATATAAAACTACAATTTAGGGTGGCTACTCACTTTCCCTCCATTTCATTGTGATTTATATGAATGAATCCCTGTGCCATTAGTTAGTACCTATCGGCTTCATGTAATTTTTTCCAATTTAATTACCTTAACTGTTTTGCTTTATTATTGCATCTTTAATCACCTAAGATTAATTTGTTTGAATTGATTTGAGAATATCAGACACCCCTTTGGGTGCACCGACATTGTTGGTGTATTTTTCCTTTAGCTGGGTTATTAATTTAATTAACTGTAGGTATAACCCATCCCATTTTTATTGTCTTAAAATTAAATAAATATTTTTTTTGAATTGTTTCAAGAAAATCGGACACACCTATATGGGTGTGACGACATGGTCGGTGTAATATTTCGTTAGATAGGTTTATTTTTTAATTAACTGCATGTGTTGCGAAGCCATTTTTATTGTAATTAAATTTAATAAATAGTTTCTTTGAACATGATCTTGAGTTTTTGGATCATTGACACCTATTATGCTAAAATACTTATTATTTTAAATGTATGTTATCCACTATGATTGATATGATATATATATTTCCTTGCAAGTTGTTATGATGAACTACTTATTATTTATATGTGCATTATCCTCTAATATTGATATGATATGTATATTGTCTTGCAAGTTGTTATGATGAACAAATTATTATTTAAATGTGCATTATATGCTGAGGTTGATATGATGTGTATATTTCCATGAATTTTGTTATGCTATACTGTTAGATTTATTCCTTGTGATGCGGGTATATCTGGTTAGATTTCAAGCTCTGCCTTTATATGTTGATTATGTCATATCTACTGCGGTGAAAACTTTAATTAAATTTAGGATGCGTAAAGGAGGTGGGTCTCATAATAAGGTCCATGCTTAGATCCTCTGTTCCTGATGGGTTTCCACGATGTTCTGAGGGTGGTGTCGTTGTCTTTTCCGGACCAAGAATTCCCCAGACATTCTAATACTTTTGAGTGATACTAGTTCCAAAAGGGCCCATCAGGATAGATCCAATGGCAATGTGGCTAGGTCAGCCTCATATGACACGCGACCCCATTTTTCAAGATCGATATTGACTCATGGTAAATCCATGCCTCGAGAGATACTTGGTCTTTCGAAAGATTTCCTTGGATGGGCTTAGTGGCATTGGATAAATTGACGGATGTTCTGTAGCAATACCTTCGGGATGGGATCAGACTCCAAATCACAACTTGAACCTTAAATAATGATGCACTTAAGGTTTATGTTATTTCTAATTGAGTATATTGTGAATTGAGATTTTCCCCTGATATGTGGAAGTATTCCTGGTTCACACTAGAGTTGAACCCCAAGTTAAAGCATAATCTTGGGGTATACTTTTTCCTGGTTTTATCATACTTTCCGAGTTATATATATATATATAAATATAAATAAATAAAAATATATGCATGTTCATGAATTTCTGTTGAAAATTACCCTTTAAGACTAATAGCTTAAGCTGAGGCAGGTGACCCGGCACGAGTTCCGTTTGGGACCCGACAGACATATTTATTTCATCTCACAATAATTACTTTATTTGAAATGGTTATATAATGTCACACTAAAATTTTATTTTTGCAAGATATGGAAAGGTTTAGACACCATGGGTGCCAACCTACTGGGATTTTATCTCACACCCTGCTCGAGCGTCATCGACACCTGAGTATATTACATGTTCACTAGTGTTGATAAGGTGAAGCATGTTGCTTCCGATTCTTGACTATTCATTACTACTTAGGATGGAGACTGGGGCAGAGGAATAGTCCCTGCTCACGATGCAGTTATTGCTTGTGTATTTTCTTTTAGTTGACTGTGTGTTTGAGTTTTGTTTTCTGTACTTTAATTTTAGACTCATATCATGGCATGACACTCTTTTGTGAGTTTCCGTACTTGGTTTTTATTATTCAGTTGAATTATTTACATTTCTTCTTCTGTAGTTTATTTTTTAACACACTCTCACTACTTATTGTTTGTTGTTGTTTACTTCTTTTGGGATATTATCTGTTACCTATAAGGTAATAGTCTCCCCTACAGACACAAAAAGGTCCCTCGGTACTAGTCGGCAACCTCTGTCATTTGGGGATATGTGATTGAGGTTATGTGACACACCGGTCCGTCCACCGTCTAAGAGGGAAGCTGGGTCGGGACGTTACAAAGTGGTATTAGAGGTGGTTTTTCCTTTTTTCTTACTGTTTGGGTTAGATAGGAGACTAGGATATAGTTTTTTGGGATTTTCTCTATGCTTATACGTAGCTAACCCATGTACAGGGGAAACTAAAATTCATGGGTTAGGATTGCAGTTATTGATTAATCCAGTTACTATTGATATGATTTCACCTTGGGTGAATCACTTGTATTGTGTTGTTATTGTGATGGTATTATTGAAATAATGGGTTTACCATTGCATCCTGATGATAGGAGGGAAAAAACATCCCCTGCATCATGATAGACACTATAGGATTTAAATTCCATGTAGATTTCCATGCCATATCTACATTCAGTATGCATTTCCCTGTTTCTTGTGAGTGCTGTTATACCTAGTGGTAAAATTTTGAATTGTTGGTTTATTGAATATAAGGTTGTGGTAGTCTATTATATGTCAGCCTGACTCAACCTTGGAGGGGACTGTAGACCTGTTTATTAATCCTTTTTAGTTGCCTCTTCTATATCGAAACCCTGCTCTTGAGGAGGGTTGTCTATTGTTTAGTGCTCAGAGGCAGGCTATGTACCTAACCTATTTTTCACCCTACTTATTTTCTCACCTTCATTACTCTTTTATATCTACTATTTTTGTTGAGAGTCTTGGTTTTCCAATTGAGTACCATTGCAGCGTCATGTCTCTCGATAATTCACTTGGAGTCAGGGCAGAGGGCATATGCCAGTGCCAAGAGTCCCCCTCGAGATAAGCGGGTACCGTTTTGTTTTGAATTTCTATATCCTCGATATGTCTGGCATCAAAGTCATTCCTGGTATGAATTGGATCACTCCTTATCGTGATAAAGTGTATTGATATCTCCGTCGGGTGTCCTTCACTTCCCCTTAGGGCTACAAAAATCTTCACAAGGGAGAATGGGATATGCAGGCTGACCGAGCTAAGCCAAAATATGCAGGGTTGGGAAGAGTGACCACTTAGTTAGAAAGTCTCTTCTTGAGAAACCATGGAACACAAGTAGTTGAATTCTGTCTAGTGGTGTATCATTTCAGGGATGTCTTCCATGATGATTTCTCTAGATTACCTCCTATGAGAGACGTGGAGTTCATTACTGAGATCGTTCCAGGTGCGGCACCAATGTCTATTCCTCCTCATAGGATGGCACCAACAGAGCTTTAGGAACTCAAAATTCAGCTTAAAGACCTTGAGGATAAGGGTTTCATCAGACCTAGAACATCATCATGGGGTTCACCTATCCTTTTTTCCAAGAAGGAAGACGATTCCCTATGGTTATGAATGGATTAATGTCGACTAAAACAACTCATGGTAAAGAATCGATAACCATTTCCTTATATAGATGATCTCTTTGACCAGCTCTAAGGAGAAACTTCTTTTTATAAGATATATATAAGGTCAGGATATCACTAGGTGCGTGTGTGACCATCTAACATATCATATACAGTATTTTTAAGCAGGTATGGCTTGTAAGAGTATTTGGTTATGCCATTTGGCCTCACGAATGTGCTGGCAGTCTTCATGGCCATGATGAACCGGGTTTTTCATCCGAATCTTGATTATTTTGTGGTTGTCTCCATGGAGGACATCTCAGTGTATTCATGTTCTAGACAGGACCATGCAACCCATCTTGAGATCGTGCTAAGTACACTGAGAGAGGACCAGCTATATGCTATGCTGAATAATTGCCATTTTGTATTGATAAGGTACACTTCCAAGGTCATATTATATCTAAAGCAGGGATATAAATTAACCCCAAAACGTTGAGTGCCATGTTTTTATGGGAACAGCCTAAGGGTGTCTTCGATATCCACAGTTTCATGGGGATTGCTGGCTATTACAGGCAATTCATCCCGGACTTCTCCCTCTTAGAAGCGCCTCTCACGACCTTGACTAAGAAAGGTGTATAGTTCATCTGGTCAGAATCATGTGAAAAGTCATTTCAGGAATTAAAAGGAAGACTGAACTCAGCCCCGATCCTAATTCTTCTTGAACCTGGTAAGAGCTATATAGTTTATTGTGATTCTTCAAGAATTGGACTAGGTGTAGTTTTGATGCAGCGTGATCATGTCATGGCTTATGGATCCCGCCAGCTGAGATGTCATGAGTGGAACTATCCTACACATGACCTTGAGTTGGTAGCTATGGTGCATGCCCTTTGTTTTTGGAGACACTATTTTTTGGGTGAGAGAATCATTTTCTACCCTAATCATAAAAGATTGAAATAAAATTCCTCTCAACGAGACTTGAACATAAGGAAACGCAGGTGGGTCGAATACTTGTAGTCATTTTATTTTGAGATTTCTTACACCCCTGGTAAGGGTAATTATATGGTGGATGCTTTAAGCTGAATGAAATAGACTCAGGACCTACAGGTAGCCAACAGTGGGTGGCAGATGATTGCATTGTTTTTATAGATGCATATGGAGGTTCAGGAACAGAGTGGACAACCAGTCCAATCTACTCTTACAGTGACATCCTATCTTCTATAGAATGTCGGTAGGAAAAAGTTGATTGACCCTGATGGTCTCGTTTTGAGGGAAAGCATTATAGGAGAGAACCCACCTCATGGTTGGTTTATTGATGGTAGTGAAACTTTCCTTTATAATGGCCATGTATGAGTACCTTCAAGTATATGGGAAGAGATGATGAGGGAATCTCACACCTCTATTTGGGAAGTTCATCCTAGGATGACCATGATGTATAGAGGAATGTGTCGATAATATTTGTGTCCTGGTATGAAAAATAATATAGTAGGTATCATCACTCGGTGGTCCTCCTGCCAATAGGTGAAGGTAGAGCACCAGCAACCTGCTGGACTCCTACAGCCTCTATCCATTCCTAAATTGAAATGGAATGAAATCACCATGGATTTCATTACAGGACTTCCAATATCTCCTTGAGGCAGCGATGCAGTATTGCTGGTGGTTGATATGTTGACCAATGGTTCAGACTTCTTTCCTATATGAGCGACCTTTATGATTGATGAGTTGGAAATGCTGTATATACAAGATATTTTGTGACTTCATGGTGTACCTTGTTCTACTATCTTAGACAGGGAATCCCGTTTTACTTCACAGTTCTAGAAAGGGTTTCACAAGGCACTGGGTTCACATGTAATTTCTAAGTACTGCATATAACCCTCAGACCGATGGGAAATCCGAGAGAGCTATACGAGTGTTAGACGATATGTTACAGGCTTGTGTCCTTGATTTTGGAGGTTCCTGGGAGAAGCATTTACCTCTTTTTGAGTTTACCTATAATAACAACTTCGAGGTGAAATTTTAAATGGTTCTATATGAGGCTCTTTATGGTAGACCTTTCAGTTTGCCTTTATGCTGGCTCGAAGCAGGTGAGGTAGCGCAGTTAGGTCCTCATCTCATTCAGAAGATTTCTGAGCAAGTTCAGCTTATTCAAAAGCATATGACTATAGCTCAATAACGGTAAAAGTCTTATATCAATCTTCTTTGTAGACCTCTAGAGTTCAAGGTGGGACATCAAGTCTTTTTGTGTGTTTCTCCGAGGTTGGGTCATAGGCGGCTCAGGAGATAAGGGAAGTTATCACCGAGATACATCGTGTCGTTTAAGATAGTGGGGTGAGTTGGGCCAGTAGCCTATCGGTTACTGCTACCTCTAAGGTACCGTTCCATGAATGATGTTTTCCATGTATCACAGCTTCAACAATATCATCCAAACGCATCTCATTCTTTTGACCCTGACAACTTCGAGCTTGATGCTGATGCATCCTTTTCGGAGCATCCAATCCGTATCGTCGACCGTAGCATGAAAGTCCTCTAAGGAAAGTCATACCCACTGGTCCGGGTGTTGTGGCAACATAGACACATTCAGAATGAGATATAGGAGTGAGAGTTGGATGTACGTGCACAGTGACTGAAACTCTTCTCTGGAAACGTTCCACTACCCTCGGAAGGGAAACTCGATGATGAGTTGTCTTATGGAGGGGAAGTTGTAATGTCCCAAACATAATTAGGTATGAACTGTTTTTTACTTTATTGCAATCTAATTAATTAAGTGACCTGGGGCGTGTGCCTGTTCACCTCACTGCAGGTCCCAAGCAGTTTTTTATTTAATTTAAATAATTACAATCTTTTCATGAAAAATGTCACGTCGGTCTTTGGTGTGGTGTTTGGATTTTAAATAATTAATTAAGGATTAGAAAACAGTGACAAGAGATTTAAAGAAGATGTAAATGAAATCAAGAAAGGATAAAAATAAATTCTGAAATAAAATAAATAGGGGGTTATGGGAAAAATAAAAATAATTAAAATGGGGGATTCCAATTTTTAATTATTTTTATTAATTTTATTTCCATTCTATTGTTTTATTTTATCTTTTTTTATTTAATTACTTCCTTATCTTTTATTTTTCCATTATTTTTATTTTCTTTTCATTTTCTCTATTTTCTCTCTTTTCTTTTTCCACTCTTCTCTCCCTCTCTCACTCATCATATTACACCCCTCAATCCCGTCACACCAACCATCAGCCCCTTCGGAAGGCTGCTGCTCCTTCGTCTGATGTTTGATTCCTTCTTCGTCAGGTGAAAAGTAAGCCTTAGATAAATACTAACATTGCGCAAGTGTAATTGTTTGATTCTGTTGAGTATTCTACACACAGTTCATCGTAGAATATTCTTACCCTTTTTTGGGGGTTTTCTAAAATCCATCGTTTTCATCTGTTTTAGGTCAAATCAAAGTCTACCACAAATCTTAGTGTCATCTACGACTACAAGTTAGGGTTACTACTCACTTTCCCTCCTTTTCATTGCAATTTATAAAAAACACACCATTATGTTGTCATTCGGTGCCTACTGGCTTCATTCTATTTTACCCAATTTAATTACCTTAATTGTTTTCTCTAATTGTTGTAGCCCTAATCACCTTATATTAATTATTTTTAATTGTTGCAACAAGATTAGACACATCATTGGGCGTGCTGACATTTTCAGTGTATTTTTCCTTTAGCCGAGTTATTAATTTAATTAACTATAGGTATAGTGAAACCCCTTTTATTGTTTTAAAATTAAATAAATGGTTGTTTGAATTGTTGCAACAAGGCCAGACACCCCTTTGGGTATGCCGACAAGGTTGGTGTGATCTTTTGTTAGCTGGGTTTATTGTTTAATTAATTGCATGTGTTGCGAAGACCTTTTTATTATAATTAAATTTAATAAATTGTTTATTTGAACCTAAACATGAATTGTTGGATCATTGGAAATTGATATGCTGAAATGCTTATTATTTTAAATGTGCATTATCCACTGATATTGATATTATATGTATATTTCCTTACATGTTGTTATGATGAACTTTTTATTATTTAGATTTGAATTATCCTCTGATATTGACACGATATGTATATTGTCTTGAAAGTTGTTATGCTGAAATTCTTATTATTTAAATGTGCATTATCTACTAAGGTAGATATGATATGTATATTTCATTTCAAGTTGTTATTCTATATTTTTAGATTTATGCCTTTTGATGCGGGTGTATCTGGTTAGTTTTCACGATCCGACTTTATATGTTGATTATGACATATCTGCTTCTGTGAAAACATTAATTAAATTCAGGGTGGGTAAAGGAGGTGAGTCCCATATTAAGGGCCATGCTTAGATCCTCCATTCCAGATGGGTTACCTCTATGTGTCGGGGGATGGTGTCAATTTATTTTACAGACCGAGACTTCCCCGGACATTCTAATACTTTTGAGTGATACCAATTCCAAAAGTGCCCAATAGGACGGATCCATTGGAAATGTGGCTAAGCCAGCCACGAATGACACTCAACCCCCTTTTGTGAGATCAGGACGAACTTAGGGTAACGCCATGCCTCAGGTGATAACTAGTATTTTGAATGATTGTCTTGGACATGCTTGGTGGCATTGGATAAATTGACAGATGTTCCATAGCTATACCTTTGGGATGAGATCAGACTCAAAATATCAACTTGAACCTTAAATAATGTTGCACTTTAGGTTTATGTTATTGATAATAGAGTCTATTGAAAATTGAGATTTTCCTCTAATATGTGAATGAGTTCCTGGTTGACACTGGACATGAACCCCAAGTTAAATCACAAGCTTGGGGTATACCTTTTCTTGGTTTTACCTTGTTTATGGGTTGTATACATATATATATATGTGTGTGTGTGTGTTTGTTTGTGTGTGTTAGTATATTTCTATTGATAGGTACCCTTTCAGAATACCAGCTTAGGATGAAGCAGGTGACTAGGAATGGGTGCCGTTTGGGACCTGGGCCAGCTTATTTATTTAATTTCACTGCAATTAATTTATTTGAAATGGTTATGTAATGGCACACTGCTTTTTTTTCATGAAATGGAATGGCTTAGACACCGTTGGTGTCAGCCTACTGGGATTTTATCTCACAACCTGCTTGGGCGTCATTGACACCTGAGTCGATTACATGCTCGCAGGTGTTGACAAGGGGATGCGTGCTGCTTCTAATTATTGACAATTCATTACTACTTAGGATGGAGACTAGGGCAGAGGACCGTGCCTTGCTCGTGAGGTAGTTGCTTCTTGTGTATTTTCTTTTAGTTAACTGTGTGTTTGAGTTATGTTTTCTGTACTTTCAATTTAGAATCATATCATGGTATGAGACTCTTTTGTGAGTTTCCACAGTTGGTTTTTATTATTCAGTGGTATTATTTACATTTCTTATGATGCATTTTATTTATTCCCATGCTTCCGCTACTTATTTTTTGTTGTTTTTTACTTCCGCTGTGATATTATATGTTACCTATGAGGGCATAGTCTCCCCCATAGACACAAAAAGGTCCCCTGCTTCTAGTCGACAGCCTCTGGCATTCTAGGAGTTGCGCTTAAGGTTATGTGACACACCGGTCCATCCACCATCTTAGAGGTGTGTTGGGTTGGTTCATTACTAACATTCACATGTATTTTTATATTATTCACTAGAAAAATTGGATTACATTATTTTTATATCACTTAATGATGTTTTAATGCTCATACTATATTTTCAAATGTTTTTTCATAGAATCTATGATATATTATAAATGTTATAAATTTCAAGACATCTACTATAGCGACTCTCCTTAAATGAAGGAATTGTCTTGAATGAAACATGTGTATCAAATTATATCACTATTTTGTTTGAAAAAATGTATAATATATAAAAGGGTCCCGTTTTTTATTTAATAATTTACCAAACTCTCTAAAAAAATTAAAACTGATATATCCTGTAAATGAAATAGTGTTTAACAATTTTTATAAAACATGTAATTATATTTGTTTAGTTTTTGAAGAAATATACTATCATTAAGGGTGAACCTTGTAAAAATATAGAATGTTTATTCCATTGATATTTCTATAATACATATAGTGTGATTATCTCTGGATTAAAAATTTATGTCTATTCATCCCCACGAATTCATAATTTTGTTATTAATAAAAATGTAGTTAGAATCCACACCAATTCACCATCTTATCCCAGGGTGGTTGCACATGTTCACTACAAATTGAAAGTGGAATCTATGTTGAAGTCAAAAAAATATAATTTGATCTATATTTTTACAATTATTTATATCTATAATAAATTATGTTATGATCTATATATGTTTTTTAGTTGAATTAGATATAGAGCATAGATTTTATCCTATTAAAAAAGAATATGGATGTCATATTTTTCACAACCAAGAAGAAAATAGAGGTAAAAGTTAAAACAATTTTAAAAATATATCATCTATGTGAAAAGAATAATAAGAGTGTTCATTAGTAGTTTAATATAGTCAATGTAAAAAATTTCTATAATATCCATTGATATTTATCCCCTTAAAGAACGTAGTTTATGATATGGTGATAACATGCATACAGGATACCTTTATAATTTTTAATCTATAATTATATGAAAAATAACCCTTTAGAGGTTATCAAAATCTTAGTTGATCTTATTAATGTTATATAATATAAAAATACATAGATAACGATTAATAAATATGAATTTCGGAATTAATTTCCTAATAAAGTAGTATTATGAATGAATATCATAAAATAAGATGACATAAAGAAATAGTTTTCATTTTCATATAATGAAATATATTTTTGGGATGAAGAAGAGCTGTTAAAAAAGATTCATGAGATAATTGATATAAACAAATTAAATGATAAGGGAGATTGAAAATTATGAGCATGAAAATAATAAAATTTATAGCAATAATATAGAAAAGATTAAAAATTTAACTGAATATAATGTGAAATCAACTGAATGTGAGATGGACACTCTAAATTTTAAATTTGTATAGTTAGATGTAATTTTAGGAAATTTGAAAGAATTTTATGATTAATATTGACATGTAAATGGGAAAACATGTGAGTTCATCAAGAAATATAATTAGGGTAAGAGTGGTTTAAAAAATGTTATTAGGAATAAATTATTATAATTATCTAGATATATACATTATATAGCCTCAAATAAAAGAGTGGTGGCATTTAATTTATTAATTTTTTATTTTAACAAATATATTTTCATAAAAAGTGTCAGCTAGAAAGAAAATTATGGAAAACTATTAGTCGACAATAGTAGTGAGAATCCCACCTATACATCAATTGTTGATATGATGATGAGTATTATATTTGGATCTTCAAAAGATTCTCAAATAATGGGATTTTTGGATAAAAAATAGCATGGTGTTAATGTCAAACAAATTCTACTTTAAAATAAAAATTCAATATTTATTAGCTATTATTGGTCTTAAAAATAGTGTAGGAATAATGATATTTTTTTGGATAAATATGATAATTACTAGAACAAAAATATGGCCTATATTAACAGGATACCTTCTAAAATGAAAGAAAACCCTATTGAGATGATTTATATTACACATATGAATATTAAAATGAATTTTTCTATACTGAAAAGAATTGAAATATTGAATAAAATATATGAAAATTGAAATAAGTGTGAATATAGTAATGAAGTTTGTTAGTTTAGATAAATAAAGATATATTTATTGGTTTTTGAAAAAAAAAAATATTGATAAATATACATGGAATAATTGAATTTCATTTCACATTAGAAGATATGAAAAGGGAATGTGTTGAAAAAAACAAACCAAATAAGGTTTATAATTATTCTTTTCCAAGAATAAGATCCTGAAACATCAATTATAATATAATAGGACACATAATGGACCACATTAAACATGACCTGGGTGATATTGTTGAAGGAAAAAGGTTATATCATAAAGAAGAATCAATATAAAAAATAATCAAAAGGATTGGTCTGATAAAAGTCATTTGTGGGGAATATGAAATAATGACATTAAATTTCATGAGAAAATTAAAAAAATAAGATGATAAAAAGATTCATTAAAGTATATGTGTAAGATTTAATCAATATTTAAATTTTCTAATATAATGTATATAAAATTTACTTCAATATTAGGAGATGGTAAAAAAGATAAAAAAAGAAAAACATAATTCATATGTTATTCTAGATGTGTAGAAAAAATTATATACCAAACAAGAATGAATATAATTACAAAATGAAATAAAATACTACCCCAAAAGTTTCTTATAAGAAAATTAAAATATCAATCACGAAGAGTTTTAAAAAATTGGAGTTGGTGTGAAATGAGTTTTTGGGATGAAAAAAAACTCTAAACATTTTATTATCTTTATAATGATAATAGGAAAAACCATACTTTTACCATATAATATTTATTTATTTCTATATTACAAAATGAATTAGGTATCTTTAGGGTAGAATTTTAGTAGCATGAATGTATCATGGAAAAAGGATATTTTCATCATAGAGTTATCTCTCTCAAACTACATCACTTATTGAAGGATATATATGGAAATAAAAAAGGAAATTTATTTAAAAGATACACTAATCATTGTCAAGAGTTTATGGAGGTTACCATTATGGAAAATTTGTTCGAAAATATTGTTGATATGGTTCTTATGATGTGATATTAATATATAAAGTGATATGAAATTTTATTTTAATGTATTTTTGACATATTTCCCATATTTATTTAGATAGTTTTATTCTATATTTATTGTGGGGGATTGGATAGTTAAATGAACTGAAATAAATGTTTACATTAATAAATACATATCTGTGAATGATATAAATGAGATATTAATTGACCACACTTTTTTATACATCTATCATTGGTAAAATATACTTAGAGTTGGTTAATTAATGAATCAAAAATGGTGTCAACATTTTAATTTTTATCCAATAAGGGGGAGATAAACAAAATTATTTGATAAGAACATAACATTTATTTATTTATGGGTATTGATAAAAAATCCTAAAGGGGATATTGAAGAGTCTAATATATTTTGATGAAGAATATTTTATTTTGTTTCAATTTTTGGTAATGTAAATATATGATGTGTGAATGTATAATAAAAATTAATGATGTTATTAAAGAACACATTATAAGTTAATAATTTTTAAATATGTGGTCATTATTAATTAAGATTTTTTTATGGAGAGTCAAATTATCTATTTGATAAGATGAATATTTGACACGAGCTTCATATAGTATAGAAATATTTCTATTATTTATGACTATATGATTGGAAAAATAATTTTGTCTATGAATTCTTATGAGAAATCTCTGTATTTATTTTATCTTGATGAAAATTATAAAGGGATATAAATAAACTTGGATGATAATATTTGATGTGATCATTTAATGGTGAATTGGTAAAGGTATTATAGTTATTTATGACTACATTAAGTAATTTTTTTTTTAAAAATTGATAAATTTTAAAAAGAGTTTATTTTAATTGAGTTATTTAATATTTACTAAATTATTTATTTTGAGATTATTTACATACTTTAAAATAGGTTATTGAATGTCACATTTGATTTTTGAATCATTATGATATAAATGATGATTGTTTGAAACTATTTTAAGATGGTTTGAGGTTGATATAGATGGTTTAAGGAACTTTGTTGAAGTTTAGAGTAGTTTGTATAAGTATGAAGAACATTTAAGAATATATGTATGTGTATGAATAAAAATAAATAGTCTTTGAAATATTGACTTAAAAATTAAAATGGATATGTATGGGTAATCTAGAAGATTTGAATGGATAAATTAAAAAATTCAATGTCTATGTATGATAAATCTATAATTCTAGAGATATTTAGATGAAGTTTCTATGGTTCACATTAGTGTAATATAAGAGAATGTTTGAATAGAGATATGTCTTTGTATAACTAACACCAAGGTTTAAAAGGCTACATAAAATTAACTAGGAGTTCATGTAAGATTAATATGGGATATATGTTGCTATATAAAATCATGTAAAAAGAATAAAAATCCACATGTGTATTTTATAGCATGGATTTGAAATTGGTTTTATTTTCAATGTATATATATCATTAAAGATATTATATATTTGTTTCCTTTGATAGAAAAATGTAATATTTTGATTTGATTTTGAAAGACTCATTTTATTAGGTAATTTAAAGAAAATTATAGTGGGGATTTGGAGAAGATATTTTAAGGATAATTATGGTGAGTTAAAGTGTATTTTTACTTCAGTTGAAGATTAATCCTAGAGTATTTATATAATTTTCTTTTTGAATAGTTCCAAATATTGAAGGTAATGATGATAAATATGATGGGTGTTTGTAGATTTAATTGTTTGAAATAATCCAGATGATACTATATAATTTATATATGAGGATATGAGATGATGTACATATTAAGTAAACAGGGAATATTAAAAGACATGGCAATATGATATTTCTATTGAATATTATATATACTATGGTTTATGAAAAAAGAGATATTATATTATCACTATATATGGGATGTCATGTGGCTATGAAAAAATAAGGCTTTGTATATTTTGTTGTGATATCATTACATTGGTTATATTGAAGAAGGAAATCTTGTTCTGTTAATGAATAACTTAAAGTTATTTAAATTAAGTTAATTTTAGAGTTTCCTATATAAGATATAACTCGATTCTTTGATTACAATCTTAGCTTAAGAAATTGAAAAATTATTTCTGCTTAATAATTATAGAAAATCATTGGAGATATTTTTCAATTCGTTGGAGCAGAACTTTTTATATTGGTTAGATCTTAAATAAAGAACCCATCGGGAGATAATTATGATTTTTCAAAATAGTTAAATGGGACAAGGATGATACATTCCATAATATATTAAGTTTTTGATATTAGTGTATATATTTTATCGAATTTAATCAAACAAAGTAAGTATTTAGTCACACACATTATGGGATAACTTTGTTAAAATATCATGTGTTTCTCTAATTTATAATTGTTACATGAATGTAGTGAGATTGTGATTAGATTATAAATATACTTTTCATTCATACTAATAGGTTAAATGTTCTATATTAATAATAATTATGTAAAATAAAATTCATAATGATTAACCTCTCCCCTATTAGCATTGCTGTATGAGTTCACTAAGAAGTTCAAGTGGCACTATAGCTATAGTTATACCTCTGATTTGATATGTGTATGTGTATTTATTTTTAATATATCATATTTTAAATAAATATTTGGTGAATTATATGAGTTAAAATATATAGATAATATAAAGTTCATCCTTATTAAAGCAAACATGGATTTTCTTTATCACAAACCTTGAAGCATTGGAATATTGAAGATAAAATAATGAAGAGAATTATCTTATTTTTGTGAAAATTCGATGAAGAGGATTACCTATTAGATGAAGGTAATAAAAGTGGAGGGAATTATATAATATTTAATGAACACAATCCAAATTAATAATCTTGTTCATGGATTTGAGGATTATGTTACTACTAAATATGTTGGTGCTCTTTATTTTAAATAAATGATTACTTGAAAAATACCCTATTATATGTTTTCACCATAAAAATTTACGTTAATAAGGATCTATAAGAGAAAAAAACAAAGTTTGTGATGATGAAAAATTATGGGATAATTCATTGGATGAGAAAATTATGATTTAACGGAATCTCAAAAAATATGTTTATGTAATGGATTAATTTTCCTTTCTCTATAAAAAAAATATTTCCAACCTCAAGAATAACTGAAAAATAAATTTATTTTTTAGAGACTACCCATATAAGAAAGATATTTTAAAATAACATTGAAAATTTCTCTATAATTTAATAATATTATGTATTCTTTTAAATATATCCCTTGTTAAGTTCTTCATTAGGCCCTTGGAAATGAAAAAGCAAGAAAAGGGTGAACTCAAATTCCTAGAATGAGAGAAATAATTATCTAAATATTACTTAGTATGAGATCATAAGAATATTAGAAAACATTAGAAGAATAATAGTATCAAATTAAAAGAATATAGAACCATAAAAATTGTTCGTATAGAATTATAAGAGAATAATTATTCCCATATGATATTTTCAAACCCATATCTTCATCGAAGTATTTACAAGTTAATATTTCGTTGAACCTTTTGTAACATTCATTAATCAATCCATTTAAGTGGTCAAAGGAATTTTGGGATCATTCATGATGTTTGGGACATGGATCAAGGTTGAAAAATAATTTTTCAACACCTTCATATATCTAGTATAAGGCCACTAACCAACTGGAATAGTGCCTAAAACTGGAAGGTTTCTATGGAATCAACCCAAGGGGGCTGCTGCGCTCACCATCTACCCAGTGAGGTAGCCCTGACCAACCACAATACCATCAGTTAATAGGTGGAGGATAAAGAATAGATAGTGTCACCCCATGATATTTTTCAATATTTTGGAATCCATGAAATTTAACCAGGGATTCCCACTCTATATTTTTAGTTAGGTTTCTCCATATTTTTTTTCTTGTAACTCCTATCCAATGCCATCCTATCCTTAATTAAAGTCTATAAGGGATATCCCATTAACTTTATCCATTTACTATACCATTTTGTGGGTTCAAGATACCATGTTAAATAAATATGACTTTGGCCTTTCATTTTCGAATCTTCTTCCTGCATAAGATCTCTCAACTATTATATAGAATATTCCTTATTTGCAGGGTTTCTACCTGGATTCTCTATTTCTCCAATTATGGCTAAAACATTGATCAATAATCTATGTGTGGAATTATCTAGGATTATTTATAACATCCCATAATTCTCATGCACATATTACTTCAAAATTGAAGAATATTTATTACATAACATAACAAAAACCACACCAGGACCATATAGGTTTTGTGTCTTTAGAAATGTGGAAACAGAAACAACTAGTTCATAAAAAATCTACATTTTCACCCACTTATTTCTTAAAAACTAGAATCATTTTTGATATATCTTACTTAATAACCTTCTTTATGACCTAGGAAAAAAAATCATATAAAAGTGTGAGCTCAAATTCTCAGTAACTGTAAAAAAGTGAAATATCAATAACATCATAATCATTAGAACAAAATTTTTGAAAATATAATCCTGTATATAAAATATTAGAATTACATGTCATAAGATAAATCATAAAAGATAAATTTAATACCAATAGTTATAAAATAAGAAATTAAATTTCATGGAATACACACATAATAATAGAAAATCATTTCATATTAATCAAGGATTATTTCAAAAACCATCATAGGAGACAATGTCCATTAGTAAACTGAGTTCACTCCTCAATCTAGTCCTGTATTGCTCAACTAGATTTATTTCCATTACATTCATGTCTATCTCATGAGATATAAATATTATCCCAATGAATTTGAGGGAGATATTAGTCCCAACCATCTCATAATGAAACCATTAGTAACTGTTCCACAAAAATAGAAATCATTTTTAATAGCATAACCCATGAAATAAAATGTGTTTCTTAAACATTTTTCAATAATAACACATTTAAAATAAATTTATTTCATAAAAATAATTACATCATAAAAAATTAAATAAATGTAATTTAAAATATAGAAACATAACCCTATGTCATTTTATATGGAAAATAATTTTGATAAAATGCTTGAACTTAATTCCTGAGGAATATATCCTTTCTTTTTCAAATTTGTTTTTCTCAAAATTCTAGCCAAATTTAAAAGAAAAGAATTTATTTTAAAATAAAATTGAAATATTTTAGAGTATGATTCATGTAAAAATGGTTCTATAAATTCATAAAAATCTATTCATGCCATATAAGATAAAAAAAATTATTCTCATACTTTTTCCAGAAATGTCAAAAAGTACCTCGTACCAAAAACAACAAAAGATTCCATTCATACCATTTTTAAAAAAATAAAAAATGGGTAAAATTTAATTTAAACAATTATAGAAGTATATATATAATATTTTGAAATAAAAATTTATGAAACATGGACGTGGATGATAAATACTCCCTAGTAAATATTTATGAATAATCAATATTAGATAAAAATGAGATTTGCAATTTTATCCCTTAACTTAGGTCTGATAAGTTTTATATGTATCCAAAAACCATGAATAATGATTTAAATAATTTAAATAATTTATTCCATAATCATAATAATTTTTTTGATAAAATTTATGATTATATATTCATTTATTTGATAGTAACATTCCATTGTTACTCGTTATTCAGGTATCGACTACTTTATGTTCTTATGCATGTTTTGTCAGATAAGTCATTATTCCTCTTTTTAGGTACGAATTATATCATTTATATCATGGTATTAGTAAAATATATATCTCATTTATTTATTGAATTAATGTATATGACCATTTTTTAATGCAAATCACGCAGAATGAATCCCATCACATCGTAGAGATGGTAGGCCGTACGTAAACACATGCGATGATATCATTTCCAAAATTATTGAATTGTGTTGAAGTGAATGGTGAATGATATTTCCTAATTAATATAATGTTATAATAATCATATATATTCATTATTTCCATCATTATACCTATCAATTAATGTTGGTGGTGGAAAACAGATTACACCACGGTGTGGAGACCGTAAGTCGTACATACGCACGTGTGTTGATTTCATTTTTTGTAGGATTGATAGAAGGTGAAATATGGTTGTTTCATATTTATAATTAAATATAAGCATATTATTTATATTTATGGTTTTATTTTATAATGAAAAAACTAATGAAGTGGAAGTAGAAGAATAAAGAAGTTTGAAATAATTGGTAGAAGAGATTACCTCTTCATTAACGCGCTTCATTTAAATATCTTTTTAAAAGCAGTAGAGATGGTCATTGAAGATGAAAAGAACCTCTAGATTGAAAATAAGTCTTTTTATAAGGAAACCATGTAGGGTATGGATGTTCTTAAAGGCTCAAAATTAAGTGAAGTGGCGAGGGAGTAAGTTCCCTTTTATAATTGAGGTGGGGGGGACTATTGAAAACCCCATAAATAATAATTTATAATAATTAATACCGTACACAAAAAACCTCCAAAATTCCCAAATTTAAAATATTAAATGATATAGGGTATTAATCTCTTCAAAAAGTAAATTTTCGAAAAGGTATTTTTCTAATATAAACCATATATTTGTAATTGACACTTAGTTTTTCTATTAAATTTTAATGAGTGTAATGAAATTTAAAATATTTAATGGTTGTATATATTTACTTATAAGGTGTTAATTGACCATAAATTGGTATTTTATGATATTTTTAATCTTATAATTATGAATTTGTAATTTTTAAATATTTTTATGATTTTTAAATAATTTAATAAAAATATATTTTCATGAACTATCAATAGTGTCAATTTTGACGGGTTTCATTTATTTGGATTAAAAAACCACACAGAAGGTACATTAGAATAAAATATTTAATAAACTCATAAAATGTGATAGTAACCTATAAATTTCTTGGATAACATTAATTAGTTTATATGATATTTCTTTCAATATTTTTAAAACAATTTATTTGATATTTTTATTAATAATGTAATTTTTTCATCACTATTGTTTCATCATTAATGGTAATTATTTAATCTCTAAAAAACATAAATAAATTTCAATGATGTGGTAAATTATTTTATTTCTCCATAGACTGTCTATAGTAGATATTATATCTTAATTATCCATATATTAAAATTAATATACATATATAAAATTAGACTATGACATTTTGTCACATTCATTAGTTTTTATTATATTCATGCCATATTTATAGGTAACTGGCCATTAAGTAATTAAATTTAGAAAAATAGATAATAAAGGTTGAATTTAGTCATCCAAAAGTATTTTTATAGTTGTTAATGTAATTTTATAATATTATTTTTGCATTTAATTACTCGATTAATCCTTAACTATGGTAATAAATATAATTTTCGAAGTTACCATTCATAGTGCCCAAAAATAAAATTAGCATATTCACATAATTTTTACCTATTAATTAAAAATATATAATCCATTTTCTAAAATTTAAAACTCATAATTTAAATTAATTAATTTAAAATTAATCCCATTGTTGAAATGAGAAAATAAGTTTTAAAAGTTAAAATATTGCAAATGATTGAAATATTTTTACAGAGGAATTTAATGTAAAATTAATTACTATGAACTAAATTATATTAAATGGTAAAAATATATTCTATTTATACTTTGGAACCATTCTATTATATAACTTAACCATATAAATTATTTCAATAAAAAAAGTTATTTTTAATTAAAATTTAGCGTATTTTTAGTATTTATGAAGACATGATAGTTATTTGAAAAATTTAAAAAATTCATAAAATGTAAATTTTTATATCCTAATTCAAAATAAGATATTTATGTTTTCATATAAGAATTATTAATGTGTCAAAATCATAATTTAGAAGGGGTTCTCCATTCAAAGGCGTAAAATTATCATTTTTTTAAACAATAGGTTTTTATACATCAACTAGGGTTTTATTCATACCCAATTGCTGAAATATCCACTAGATGAATATAATAAGTATTATATTAAGTACATAACACACATATATCACATTAATTTAATTACCAAAATAAATTCACTCAGAAATAAAAATATTTAATTGATTTATATTTTTCATAAATAATTGATAGCCAATAAATTCACAATGCATTTTCATAAGTTAGTTATAATTATTCTCACTAACCTAAAGGCTATGATATAATGGTAAATTTATAATAAGGTCATATTGAGGTGTGTTTAATCTCATGATTTCATGAAATGTAATTTTTAAAAATTATTTAAAGAAAATATTTTATAAAACATCCTGGTGTTATATTTTACCCCCCTTAAACTGAATTTTTCTCTTCAAATTCGTCACTTGGAAACCAAAAAATGTAGATATCACTCCATAATCATATCTTATACTTCCTGTGTAGCTTATTAAAATCGGTCATTCCATCATAAAATTTTAACCAAGTGAGTGGTCTTGTTTTGTAGATATTTTTCCCTACGATTCATAAACTCTATCGGTTGTTCTTTATAAGAAAGATCATACTCCACTAGTTTGACTTATTTGCATTGTACATGTGAAGGATTGTTTATGTAATTTCTCAAGAAAGATAGATGGAAAGCATCAGGAACTGGAGAGACATTTAGTGGAAGCTCCAATCTGTAAGCTACCTTACCAACACAATCTAGAATTTCAAAAGGATTAATAACTAGGGATCACCTTGCCATTCTTTCCAAATACTATTACTCTCTTTCATGGAGATATTCATAGGAACAACTTATCACCCACTTAAAACTCAAGGTCATTTCTTATGTTGTTAGCATAACATTTTTTCGACTCTGAGCTACTCTTATGTGTTGTTTAATATATCTAACCGTTTCTTCCATTTTATATATAAGATCATGTCCTGATAGATTTATTTCTTCAAATTCATCCTAGGATGTTGGAGTTCTGCACTTTTTTCCATAGAGGGATTAATAATGAGCCATCTAAATAGTGGAATGAAATCTATTACTGTATGAAAATTCCACCAAAGATAGTTGTTGATCCCAACTACCTTTGAAAACCATTGAGAAAGCTTTCCACATTTCTTCAAGAGTTTGAATTGTACTCTCAGACTGACTGTCTATTTATGGATGAAAACCAGTGCTGAAACATAACTCTATATTCAGAGCCTGTTGAAGACTTACTAAAACATTGAGAAAATCCATAGATCCCAATCAGATATAATGGAAATGGGTACTCCATAAAATCTTACCACTTCCTTTATATATATCCTGGAAAGCTGATTAAGAGATAAATCCTCTCTAATAGTAATGAAGTGTTCCCACTTCTTAAGGTGATCAACTGTAACCCAGATAGCATTATTGCCTTTGGATGTTTTGGGAAGTCAGATGACAAAGTCCGTAGTGATGTTTTCCCATTTTAATTCTAGTATAGGTAATATTTGTAACATCCCCTAAGTCTTCTATATATCAGCCTTAACTTCCTGAAAAACCAAGCATCAAGAGATATATTCAATGAAATCATTTTCCATTCAATCCCACAAGAAGTACTATTTCAGGTCCATATACAGCTTTATGATTCCTAGGTGAAAGAGAATGATGATCTTTGAGCCTCATCTAAAAGATCCTTCTATAGATTGGGTATAGAAGGAATACAAAACTAGATCCTAAACCATATTATTTCATCATAATAAAGTTTGAATTCATTAACCTTTCTCTCTTTCTTTTGTAGCTTTACATAGTTCTTCTATGACTACTTAATCTTCACTTGTATTGATGGTTGAAAAATAATTTTAGAAACATAAGATTTCCCCCCATTAAAATTTCAAGATCTATCATTTTCAAATCCATAAATATTGGATCTTTTGTGATCCTTATCATGGATTGGCTAGCATGATCTGTTTGACTTAATGCATCTTCTACCTTGTTTGGTTTCCCAGGGTGGCAATGAATTAAGAAGTTGTAATCTTTAATCAACTCCAAGCATTTTATTTAGTGAATATTCATATCCTTTGGTGTGAAAATAAACTTTAAACTTTTATTATCATTATAAATATCACACCTTTCACCATAAAGATAATGCCTCTATATCTTTGATGAAAATATTAAAACAGCTAACTCCAAGTCATGAGTTGGGTAATTTTGCTCATGGATTTTAAAATACCATAAGGAATAAACTATCACTATATCTTTTTTCATAAGAACACATCCCAAACACTTCTTTGACGTATCACTATAGATCACAAACTTTTCTCCACTATAAGTAAGTGTGAGCATATATGCACTGGATAACCTTATTTTTAGTTCTGTGAAATTCTCTTTAAATTTTTTTATCTAAACAAAATCCTTTCCGAGTTAACTTAGTGAGTGGATTATATAATCCAGAAAAATATTATAGAAAACATATATAATATCTAGACAAACCAAGAAAACATTGGATCTTAGTTACCATTGTCATTATCGACCATATTTCAATAACCTCTATTTTTACTGGATCCATAGATATCCCCTCTTTTGAGATTATGTGACCCAAAAATGAAACATTCTGAGGCAAAAATTCACACTTTGAATACTTTCCCCAAATATTATACTCTCTCAGGGTCATCAGTACAATTATCATGTGATCTTTATGTTCTTCCTTGCTCCTTGAATAGACCAAAATATCGTCTATAAATACTACCACAAACTGAATAAGATAGTCTCTAAAAACTCTATTCATTAGATATATGAAGATAACAAGGGAATTAGTAATACCAAAATACATAACTATAAATTCATAGTGTCCGTACCTTGTATGGAATTCCATCATTGGTATATCATCATTTTGACCCATAATTGATGATATCTTGAATGAATATCAATCTTGGAAAATTATTGAGATCAACATTGTTGGTCAAATAAGTCATCAATGGGGGGAATATGATATTTTCTTTATAGTGATCATGTTAAGTTATCTGTAATCAATGTAAAGATTCACTAATCCATATTTATTCTTATCAAATATAACATGTACTTCCCAAGGCGACACACAAGGAATATGAATTCCTTATCAAGGATCCCATGGAGTTTCTTCTTCAATTCCTTCAAATCAATTGGGACATAATATAAATTCTCTTTGAAATAGGCATACCACCTGGTATGAATTCTATTGAATACTCAACTTCACGATTTGGAGGAAGGCATGGAAATTCATCTAGAAATACATCATCAAACTCCCATACAATGGGATTATTCTTAATCGTGAGTTTATCCCCAACCATTTGAGATAAATACCATTCATTTATGGGAATTAAGACCCATATTATAGAAGAAATTTCTACTGGAAGTTTATATTCTTCCTTGCATCTATATATGATCATAGATTAATCATTAACATGAAATGTGACTTCCCTTTCTTGGAAATTGATATGATATCCATATACAGAAAGATAATCCATTCCATGAATCACATCAAACTCCGCTATAAGAAGGATCACATGATTTTTAGGAAGAACATTTCTAAAAACCTCAAATATAGGGGAATTATAAACTTTTGATGCAACTGTTTTCCCATTAAGAGTTGTCACAGCTAACCCAACATAAAATAGTTGACGAAATACAAAAATACCCTTATAATATTATTCAAAAACAACAGAATGGGTGGACCGAGAATCAAATAAAACATTTTCTACTTTAGAGTGAATGGTAAGTGTACCTTTCACCACTTCATTATCGTACTCTTAATTGTAGATAGTGATATCATATATATTTTTTTCATCTTTGTCCTTAAGGGTTTTCTGACATAGATCATCATGAAAAACCCTTGGATTAGGGCATTGATTGGCATAATTTCCCATTTCCTTTCACTTGTATAATTTAAGTGTATGAGGTGAATTCTATATATCCTTTTCTTTGTTCACATCATTGGATATACTTTTCCCATCACTTCAGAATTCAACTTCTTGATGACCTTATTTTCCACACCTAAAACACTTACAATCCTCTTTAAGACAATTCCCTAAATTTTTCTTTCTACACATTGAACATAAGGGAAAACTCATCTTCTTTTTAATATGGCCTTTTATTTTCCTTTAAATTTATTTTTTTATCTTCTCCTCAAACCCATATGACTGATGGGTTACTACAATCACCATATCAACCTCGAGAGAACACCGAAACATTTATTCGTAGCTATTGAAGTCTCTTATGGATAATTCCCTTAATAGACTTGGTTTTCAGCCACTAAAGAATCAATCAATTTTACTCTCATGTTGAATAATATTTCCCAATGCATACCTTTAAATTCTTGTTAAAATTTCTTCGTAGGTACAAATAGATTAATAATCATTTTTCTTAATTTCAAGGAACTCATTCTCCATCTTTTTAAAATAATACGAGGAAAGTACTTATTGAAAATTAAGTTCTTGAACTTATACTATAACATGGACTCAATTTATTCTTTTTGCCTCATATTCTGGGTAATATTCAATAATTGATCTGATTTTCCTTCCGAATGATAGACTACTAAGATGAACTTATTAGGTTCAGAAATTTTTTGAACTGAAAAATATCGACTCAGTGGTATTGATCCACTATTCAACAAAAAATGGATCAGAAGACCCACTGAATTTAGGTGGACGTTGCCTCATTAAGGATTCAACAAAATTTTTCTCCCTGCTTTGGTCACTTGGAATTCCATCATGATTCATATCATGATAAAGTTTTATTAGCATGGCTATAATATTTTACCTTCCAGCTCCCATAACATTTGTTTTCTCAGTGAGACAACCACTACATATCCTGTCAGATTCATCATTAATGCAGTTCCTTTAGGTTCTATACATTGAATAAAACCATGAATCATAGTGTGAGAAAAAGTAATCATAATGGGAAAACAACATAAATCAAGAATAAAATTTTCAATTAAGTACACTTTAGATTTTATCTATTGTTATTCTGGAACATCTTTAAAACACTAGGATAGGATTGTTACCTATACATAGAAATATCCTTAGGGTTATTACTAAGGTCCTCTCATCCTAGATTCCAATGGTTAACTATACCTTTGATTTGATACAAACTATAAAAATCCTAATTTTTCATGTAAATATTACTTCTAAATTGAAAAATATTTATTACATAACATAAGAAAAACTACTCCAGGACTGTATAGGTTGATTGTCCTCAGAAACATGGTAACATAAACAAATGGTTCTTTAAAAATCTATATTGTTTCCTTCTTACTTCTTTAAAACTAAACTCATATTTGAAATATCTTACTTAATACAATTATTCATGACCTGGGAAAAATAAGAAAATGAAAGGGTTATCTCAAATGATTAGTAATGGTAAACAAGGGAAATATAAATCATATAATAATCATAAGAACATATCATTTGAAAATATTATCCTATATATAAAAGATCATAATATCATGTCATGGGATAAATCATAAAAGACAAATGTAATCCAAATAGTCATAACATAAGGCATGAGTTTTTGTGGAATACACACATAAGAGTAAAAAATCATTTCATATTAGTTAATTCTTGTTTCCAATACCATAATATCAGATCAAGTCTACTACTGAACCAAGTTCACTCCTCGTTCCAACCCTGTATTACTGAACCATATTTACTTGATGTTATAGTCATGTATATCTCAAGAGATATAAATATTTATCCTATGAATTGGGGGGAGATATAGGTCCCACCCATCTCATAATGAAACCATTATCATATGTGTTACAAACACATAAATCATTTATCATAGCAGAACTCATGAAATAAAATTGGTTTATTAAACATAATTACATAATAACCAATTTAAAATAAATGAATTTCATAAAAATAATTCCTTAATAAACATAATTAAATAAAAATAATAATAGGAACATAAAAACAAACCTTTGTCATCTTAAATGTAAAATAATTTTGATAAAACACTTGATCTTAATTCCTATGGAAAATATCCTTTGTTTTTCAAAAATGTTTTATTCTCTCAAAATTCCATACAATTTTAAAAGAAAAAAAAATTAGTTCAAAATAATATTGAAATATTGTAGAGGAATCCTCATGGATGTAAGGTGTCATGAAAATATAAAAATCTATTAATGATTTAATGGTTAAAATAACATTTTTCTCATAATTTTTCCAGAAATGTAAAAAATTATCTCGTACTGAAAACAAAAAAAAGATTCTATTCATACGGTTCAGTAAAAACACACAGATGGGTAAAATTGACCTTGAAAATTTATAGAAGGATATAAAAAACATTTTGAAATACATATTTTGGAAATATGGATAGGGATGATAAATATACTCTAGTAAATACATAGGAATAAATAATCTCAGAAAAAGATGAGATTTGCAAATTTATCCCTAAACATAGGTCCGATAAGCTTCATATGTTTCCAAAAATCATGTATAATGATTTAAATAATGATTATAATTTATTCTAGAGTAATAATAATTTTTATGAAAACGTTTGTGATCATATTTTAATTCATTTGTTAGTAACATTTCATTGTTACTCGTTATTCGGGTATTAACTACTTTATATTCTTATGCATGTTTTGTCGGACAAGTTTTTATTAATATTTTTAAGTTATAGTTATATAATTTATATCATGGTATTATTATATTATATTTCATATTTACTCATTCAATTCATGTATATAATATAGTATTAATTATGATCATGGAGAATGAATCGCATTTCATCGTGGAGACGATAGGTCGTACGTACGCACAAGCGATGATATCATTCCCAAAATTACTAAATCGTATTAAAGTGGATGGTTTATGATATTTTAGAATTAGAATATTTTTATAATAATCACATATAGTCATTATTTAAATAATTATACCCATCCATGTATGGTGGTTGTGAAAAATAGATTACAGCATGTCGTGGAGATGGTAAGCCACACGTACACACTCACAATGATTTAATTTTTTGTAGGATGGATAAGAGGTAAAATATGTATGTTTCATATTTAAAAAAAAATAAGTATATTAGTGATACTTATGTTATGATTTTATAATGAAATAACTAATTAATAAGAAGTACATGACAAAATAAATTTTAATGAATCGGTAGAAGTGATTTTCTTTTCCTTAACGTTCTTCATTTAAATATCTTCTTAGAGCACTAGAGTTGGTCTTTCAAGATGAACAAAACCTCTTGACTAAAAATAGGTAAGTTTATAATGAAAATGATCCTATGATGGAAAGGATTGAAGTCTCAAAAATAAGTGAATATGTGAGGTAGGAGGCACCCTTTTATAATTGAGGTGAGGGGAACTTTTGGAAACTCCATAAATAATAATTTTTATTAAAATTGAAACCTAACCAGAAAAAATAAAAAAATGTCCCAATTTAAACGATTCGATGATTTAAGGTTGTAATATATTCAACAAATAAATTTTGGAGAAGTAATATTGTTAATTTAATCAATATATTTTTAATTGAAACTTAGTTATTAAATTTAATTGTAATTGTGGTAATAACATTATAAATATTTAATAGTTATAAATATTTACTTATATGGTGTTAATTGAGCATAAATAGATATTTAATGATATTTTAGATCCTATAATTATAACTTTTAAATTTTTAAATATTTTTGTGAATTTTAAATTATTTAATAAATATTTATTTTCCTAAAATATCAATATTGTCAATTTTGACACTATTCATTTATTTGCCCAAATGTCTAGAAGGCCTTATTTTTTATTTTTATTATGGATAATACCCCTTTTAAGGGTTTAAGGAGAACCAGTACATGACTGGTATGCCCAATGCATAAGGCTCGACAAACTCTCAATACCTGACCCGAAGGCCCAGAGGCATACCATGCCCAATACATGACCCGTAGGCCCCACCCACTTGAACTACCCCTCCCTAGATTTCTGCGTCATTGATCACGTAGATCCCCACCTTTCATTACTGATCGACTAGCATTACCCGTAAAAATCTTCATGGTGCCTAGTCCCAATGGTGGCTGCCATACCCTCTCATTCTTTTAATCCGGTTAGCTCTGTATCTGGTGGCTGCTACTCCTATTACTCTAATCCTCTTCTAGGGCATGTTCTCTGTAAACTGGGCTACACCATGGTATACATGACCCAAAGGCCATGTGTCCCAAATGCCTTTGATGACCCAAAGCCCATGGAGACTCGTAGGCCCAAACCGGTGTCCCGAAGGCCCAAATCGGGTGAATAGTTCCGGCTGCCACAATACATAATAGTAATTGCTACAGTACTACTACAGTAACTGCTATAGTGACTGCTCTAGTACTACTACAGTACCCAGAAATGAGTTCATATTAAATTATTTTAGTATTTTTAAAACCATTTATATCATATTTCAATTAATAAAATAATTTTTACATCTTTATTGGGTAATCATAAGTGGTAATTATTTAATATATAAAAATTAAAAATAAATTTCTATGATGTATTTAATTATTTTATATTTTCATAGAATATCTATAGTCAATATTAACTCCTAGTTATTTATATATTAATATTAATATACTTTTATAAAATGACATTGTGACATTTTATCACATTCATTAGTTCTTGTTATATTCATGTCATATTCATAGGTAAGTGGCCATTGAGTTATTGAATTTAGAAAAATATATGATAAGGGTATAATTTAGTCATCCAATATGATTTTTACAGGTGTTAAAGTAACTTTATGATATATTTTTTACCTTTAATTACCTGATTTTCATTTAACCATGGTAATAAAAATAATTACTAAAGTTACTATTCATAATACCCAAAAATAAAATTAGCCTATTAACATAATTTGGACTTTCTGATTCCAAATATGGAATTCATTTTATAAAATTCAAAAATATATATGTTGCAGTAATTAATTTAAAATTAGTCATGTGGTTGAAATGAGAAAACAAGTTTTAAAAGTTAAAATATTGAAAAATATTGAAATGTTTTTACATCTGAATTTAATGAAGAATTAATTCCATATACTAAGATTATATTAAATGGTAAAAATATATTAAATTTTTTACTTTGAAACCATTTATGAATATAACTTAACAATTTTTTAATCATAACATCATAAAACCATGGAATTTTCTTTAAATGTAATGGGGACTATTTATTAAAAAGAAAGAAAGAAAATATAAGAGCCTGAAGGAGGGGGTATTAATATAATATTTTTCATAAAGTATGAGACAATAAACAAGGAGGTCATCAAACCGAGTGATGTCTTGGTTGATTCCCTGTATTGGAAGGACCATCAAGAACCATGTTCACTTCACGAAAGGCATGAGTGAAAATGTATCTGATCTCCATTTGCAAAGCAAGGCAACACATCAAATGGGTTGTAAGCGGCCAGGCAAGGTGTACCACACCATTCCAAATAACATGGAAAATAGTGGTTGATTAACTTTCAATCCATATGTTCTTCCATCCTTTTTTTTCACAAAATTATCTACATGAATCACATCCAACATCTACGCATCCAAAAAGGAAGTCGAACCGCAACTGCTAAAGAAGCATCCAGGACAATGGCCAAGAATGTCTCTAAAAATAGCACCACATCCTGCAGGTCCTAGGATGCCTTTGGAGGATTCATAAACATTTAATTTGATCCATCCTAGGATCAGAGCTTTCCACAACACCTCAAAGGTGCACCTTGGATACATGTAGAGTCCTTCGATCCTAAGGCAATGAAGGATCACAAAGTCTCTAATAGTGTTGTCAAAATAAGCTTTCTGAATCGAGGTTGCATAACTAATGTGGATGAGAATAAAATTCTGACATGAATTAATATTAAATGATTATTTTAGTGGATAATAACATTTCTATCATACTATATCACATGGTTGAGATCAACAATAGAGATTAGGAAGTGATTCTTCATTTACTGTGAAAATTCCATCTCAACACAATTCTTTATTTGGGAGAAAATAGAGTCAAAGGATAAACATCAATAGTCAAACATGTCAGTAATATAATTTCAAAGGGATGAAGCTATAGAACACGAAAAAATAGATGATTGGTATCCTCTATATGTTGGTGATAGGAGTGTCATTAAGGGAATAGATAGATACCAAAAGACTGGAGATAAACCTCAGTAGAAATGCAGTTATGAGAAATACGTGAAAAAAAATTGATTATCGAGGGTTTAATCAAAGGTTTGACAAAGAAATTAAACCAATGAAAGATAGGGTCTGAATTTGTGGAATTGTGGTTATAAAAACTATTGGAATCAAGAACATGATCATGGGTAGGCTCATAGATGAAGAAATCATTAGAGTTAGAATAAGGGTAATTATCAATTACATTCATGATATTATCTAGGAAATTGATATTACACGATTGCATCACATCCTTAATAGTGCATGTGGTGTATTCAGGAGGGGAATTATGAGATAACATGGATGAAAGTTGGGGGTGCTAGTCTAATTATCCATCTAAGAATTCAAGGAAGAATCAACTCTAACCATCCATTTAGCGTTGCTTATGATTTTAGAAAAGGAAAGTCTAATGGATGGCCAGATTAAAGAGTTAACATAATTCAAATTTTCCTTCTTTAATTTCATAAGGTAGTTATTTTTAAGAAAAGAAATGGAGTTAGAGTTATTATTAACCAATCTCCAGGTGAGTTTGGCTTCAAGGGGCTCCATAAAACGTTTGAGATTTCTGATTCCAAGGGCACCCTTCTAAATAGTTTTATAGTAGGTGGACTAGGGGATGGTAACAAGCTTCTTTTCAAGAATGATTACAGTACAAACAAAATTTTTTATGTAAACATTGATTTTTATAAGGAGAATGGCAGTCAATTTATAGACCATCAGTTAGTATAAAGTTTTAGATACAATGAAAAATTTCACAAGATAGATCCTTCTAGCCATGGATATGGATTTACCTTTCCCTGAGGAGAGTTGATTGAGAACGTGGTCAAAAACTAGGTTGAAGTACGTGGATGTTTTCAGAAAAATATCATAAAAATATCAAAAATTCATATAAAGAAAATTTTTATATCCCTATTAAAAATAAAATATATATGTTATCATATAAAAATTATTAATGTTTCAAAATATTAATTTAGAAGGGATGGACCATTCAAAGGTGTAAAATTAGTTTTTCAAAAAAATCAGGTTTTATACTTCATGTAGGGTTTTATTCATCCCTTAAGACTAAAATATGCATTGTATGAATATCATAAATATTTTATTAAGTTTAAAAAACATATAAATCAAATTATTTTCCCTACCAAATATAATTCACTCAATAATAAAAATATCTAGCTAATTTAAATTTTTTATAAATAATTGATAGACAATGAATTCACTATTCATTTTCATTAGTTATTTATAATTATTCATGCTAACCTAATGGGTAGGCTATACCAGTAATTTTATAACAAGGGTATCTCTCTATTTATTTAAACTCACGATTGCATCCAAAGAAAGCAAATGAAAAATATAAATTATTTAAAGAAAATATTTCATAAAAACATTTGGGTGTTATATTAATATAGGAATTAATTAATACTGACTGGAATTATCTATATTTTTTGAGTTCTGAAATTATTATTTCAATTCAGTCACAAAAATATTTAACCTTGGGTTAATTAAATATTTTTGATTGATTTTGTTTTAGTTAAATGCCCCATTTCACATGATTGGAGATTTATAAAAAGGTAATTCTAGGTGGAATGGTTTGTTGGTGGAGTTCTCTTTTATGTGGTGTGATTTAAACAAATTAATAGTTGTGCTTTACGTTATTTTGAATGAGATTATGGTTTGAATTGATGGTTGTGAAATGGGATTTCATATTCATAAATGTTCGTTAAATGAGATTTCAAAACAATAGATGTTTTTAAATTTTTTGACCTTTGAATTTAAAATAGTGGAATGGAAATTATATTTTTAATAATCTTTTTGAGATCAATTTCAGATAGATTTTCATGAAAAGAACATGATCATTTTAAATGAAATTTTTGTAGTGTAAAATGATAAATAATGGTTATTAATTGGGTATCAAATGTTACAATGTGTGTTTTTAACATTTAAATTGAATGAGTTGTTCAATGATGATGTTAGTTAAATAGAGTTCTAGTAAGAAACATATAAGTTATTTTTATTTTATAAATTTTTAATGAATTACTTTTTAACCAATAATTAGGAATGATCAAATAAAGATAATTTATGGAAATATTATATGTGAACGTTAAGAAAATCATATATATACCTTATGAAATGAAAATTCAAATTAATTAATGACATAAGATTCAGTAATGGTTACTAATACAGTTTTTGTATTTGGTAGAATGGTCAATGAATATGACTATATGGGTTTTTCTATTATGTTATATTTTTCATTGATATAAATTTTTTTCTTGGTAAAAATTATTCCTAAATGAGTTTTTCTTATGTGAATGATTATTATGTGTATAATTCCTTTTGTTCCATCAGTTGTATTTTTTTCGATATGTAATGGGTTTTAGGACTTATGTGACTAGGGATTCCATTATGGTTGTCACAGGAATTCCATAGGATGATACCTCCTTTAATTTAATGATGTGTAGAGCTATGGAATTCCATGAGATTTTATGGATTCCTCATTGATTCACCACTGTGAATGTATTAGGGAATATCCTCCTTGGATTCATGTAATATATTATGTACTCAATTCCATAGATAAATTCCATGGAATTCCTTGGGGTACACATATGATAGTTTTAGGATGATCTCAATGGATTTAACTTGATTATATGAGATAGAATTCCTTTGGTGTGAGTTAGTATTCCAGCCAATATTGTTACACTATATTCCGCAGACACATGGTTCCTTTGATCCAATTTAGATAATTCCAAGGTCATATTAATTATACTTAATTGTTTTATACAATAGATATTTTCATGAATTATTTCCTTGGATTCATGATGATTTGACGGGTTTTGAATTCCCGATTGAGCCCGTGTCGGTTCCCTTATGCTTTCATGGATGTGGTTACCTTGGATATAAATATTGGAAGTAGCATGAGTCCTATGACTCATGAACCTAATTAGAGGTACACTAAGACTAGATGAAGTGGTTCAGGTGTCACCATATATCTTGGGATCATAGGTTTTATTATTTAATTATATTTTAGTAAATTAATTTTTTTTTCAAAATCACATCTGCATGTAATTTTTATAAGGACTGGTTATTTTAGGGACTTTATTGGTGGTGTATTATTGAGTTGTTCTAAAACTATTATTAGTTGTCTATGAAACATGGTTTATAATTTATAATGATATAAATTAGTATTTTCAGGTAAGGTAATGTTCCTGTTATGATTGATTTTTTTAGTTAGAAATGCAATATATGGAGTGAGGTACATATGATGGGATTAGGAATGACTCAGAACCAGCTTTTGGTGGAGTATATTTTCTGTATTATTTTTTAATTATATAATTCATTGTGTGTGACCCACTGATGAGAGGTCCTTTGTATAATGTAAGGAATAATCATATGTGTTTCCATGAATCATTCTAGGAATATAGGATTTGTATATCATCCATATGATAATTTTGATTGACTGATCTATTTCTAAAGATCCCTTTTAGACTATTAAGTTTATTCATTTGATTTATATATAACTATGGTTTATATATACTTAAATGTAAGAAAGGGTCTATTATTTAATGTTTGAAAAAATATTATATAGTGTTTCCCATATATGGTTTTAATATAATCATACAAGGAAAATTCCCAAGGAAACCTTCTAAAAAATAGGTAAATATAAGTGACATTTTAAATGATAGTCATAATTTAATAAGGGATCTATTAGAAAACAATAAGGTGTTTTGGCTCATAGATTTTTAATAAGAAATTATTTAATCAATCCTTAGAAACAAATTTTTTTGATCAATCTTGGAATGAATAAGTGTAAATCATTAAATCGAAATATCTTGAATACAGTTGAAAATGTGAGTTATTTGGAAAATGACGGTCTGGTAAAAAAATTAGTTAGGAAATTATTTTGAATTTTATTGTATAATATATTAGTTAAATTATATCTATCCAATCCTAGAATGTGATGTATAAATAAATAATAAATTATTGAAATGGTAAATCATGGGAATGAATAATATAAAGGATTAATGTGAAAACCCCAAGGATGATGATAATTTTAGCATGTGGACCTTTTGAAATGATAAATTCCTGACAATATAAATTTTTAGAGTGATTAAACATAAATGAGTGGAATAGATTAGATGAATTATAGGCTTTCTTGACCTAGTGTATGGTTAGTGGGGATACTTTTATTGCTTGAGTTATTAGGATCTTCTATTATAGACATTACCAATGTATAGTTTTGGCCCTAGTAAGTGTATCTCAAGATAGAGAGAGGGAGTGATCGGGTTGAGGAAACTTATGTTTTGTGTGGTGAATCAAATATAATAGTTTTATAACTAATATGAAATTTCCATGATCTTTTATCTTGAGAATTATGTTGTATAATAATATTTCGGTCCCTTTTAAGATGATTATGTGGTATGTGATATTGTTCAATGTATATATAAAGACCATATTATTGGGAGTTAGGAACCCTGGATACCGTATGACCCTGATATGGGGACAATTACTATTCCTGAGTGGTGACCCTTGTGAGACTTGGTTAGGGGATGGGTAGTAGGACCAAGTAATCCGTGAGAACACCTCAGGGTTTGGAGAGTCTGTATTTGGTTCCTTATGATGGTAACATATTAGGGTGTAGAAATGATCATATATAATACCTTTAGGAATGTATTTCATGGTTAGATTTTTTAATTTAAGTGACCAATTCATATTTGGTGCTACTTAGTTGTAAGAACCCAGTTCTTATTTTAGAGGTACAGGCTTCTTCTTTTCCTTTTCCTTAACCATTTTTGAGAAAATATGGAAAATGGGGGAAAATCCTGAATTTTGGAACTACATGCTGTGTACTTTATCCCCACGCTGTGTACTTTTGGATATGTAGGGATGAGTACACGGGGCGTGTTGCCATACTGGCGACAAAGGGTGTTGGAACCAACTACACGCCGTGTAGTAGTACCTTACACGCCGTGTAGTTAGTCAGCAGGCTTGAATAGTAAGGCGGTGGTGTCGCTGCCAGCTGGGCGATAGTACACGCCGTGTACTCGAGAGTACATGTCGACAGATGAACAGTGTGGCAGTGCCGCCATTTGAATAGTTAAATGAAGGGAGTACAAGTCGTGTATTTTTAAGTACATGCCGTGTACTTTGTTTTTTCAACTTAAAACAGGCAGTAGCCTCCTCATTTGGCAGATGAGGCGCTTGAGCCATTTTGGATCCAAAGGAGGAGGCCGGATCTTTGAAGATCCACCAGGCATTCGTCTGGAATCCGATTCAGCTTCAGATGATCTCATTGGAACCGCACGGGTAAGCCCTCTCCTCTCCTAGTACCGTTATTGCCAATTCTTCTCCTAACGTAAGTTATTTACATTTGAATGGGTATTGTTCTTCATCAGATCTACGCCGTTCTTGGGCGTTTCTGGAGTCGGCGTTCGGGTATAGAGTTCGTTGGCGTATAAGGTAGGTGGCTTTGTGTTCATTTTCCAACTGTCGTGCGTTTTTGTGCCACGAACCCATGTTGGGGTGTCATGTGGCTGAGGCCGTTGCTGTATTTAATGCCTATAATTGCATAGGTGATTAAATAGTGATAATAAAATGCTGGTTGGGATCATTTCTTGGATCCGGAACCACCCCCGGGGTGTGTTTCACTGTTTAGCCGTTTTGCCAGGATACCCGAGGGTATGCCTTTAAAGTAGTAATTGTAGAATTGTCTTGAGAAGAATTGCTTGTTACTGCTTGTTTACCTGTTGGCCATGGCCTGGTAACCTGTTTAGCCTGAGGGAATTGTTGTGATTAGCCTGTGGGCATTGTAATGTTTTAGCCTGAGGGCATGACTGTTTTAGCCTGAGGGCTGTCGTTATTTTTCCTGAGGGAAACCTTTCATGCCTGAGGGCTTGAATTCTATGCCTGAGGGCAACACTTAGTATGCCTGAGGGCGAGAATTTCTGTTACGCCTGAGGGAAATACCTACGGGTTGGATTCTGTATGGCTAGAGGGAAGCCTGAGGGCGTGGTTTACTATTTTAGCCTGAGGGCAAGCTTTTGGTTGGCCTGAGGGCTTGGTGCTATTGAGAACAAGAATGTTACTATGTTGAATGAATTAAATGGATAATAAAATGGCAATATACCTGGTAATTAGTTACTTTTGAGTACTGCTTACTTTATTTCATTTTACTACTGCACACTATTGTTGCAAGTTTACACGCAGTTGGGCACGAGCCTTTGGTGGGTGCCTACTGAGATATATTTCTCACACACTGTTTGGGTCTGGATTTTCAGCCCAAACAGATTACGTTGCTGTAGATGTAGATAGGGACAAGAGTCCCTATACAGGTATTTGACTGTTGCTGAGGAGTAGGAGGGCATGGGACCGAGCCTAGGCTCGCGATGCCGCTGCCAGCTGTTTTGCTTGTTTTGTTGTACTCTATTTTCTGCTATACTATATTTATGTATAACATGTTATGGCTATTTTCATAGAACTTGAAACATGTAGCATCATCACTAATATACTGTTGGTTATATCCACTACTGTAGTTATTTCAATTGTGTATGTTTACTGCTTCCGCTGTTTGTTGTATGTTTATTTTGGTATTCCGCTGTGCTACACTTTGACAAATGATGGCATAGTTTCCCCACTATCAGACCTGGGCCCTCGCTTCTAGTCGGTAGCCTTTGGCGTTATGGGAAATGTGCTTGAGGTCACGTGGTGAACTGGGCTCGGGGCACCCGTTGCATGGCACCCGGGTCCGGGAAGTTACAAAGTGGTATCAGAGGGGTTTCTTTTCTTTGAATTACTATTTGGAGCTGTAGTCAGGCATAGGACGGAATGGTAGTTGGTAATAAGCTGTGCCTGGGTGTAGCTAACCCGTGTACAGGGAAAAGCCAGTCTACCTCGTATTTCGCATTATTTTGATTTTTCAATTTTACGGATGATAGGTTTTCACCGTTGGGTGACGCAATTCGATTGTGCTGTTTATATTTTATCTGTAGGTTCTATTTTGTTGCAACCTGTTGAGATGAGGGTATTCTGTCTCATGCATCATATATGCACATGCTAGATATCACATTCCATGCATAGTTTCCAAGCCATGTAGGTGCATTAGAAATTCGCATGTTGTGATAGTTGTTGTGCTAATAATGCATGTTGTTGTGATAGCTGCTTGATAAATACCTGCCTTGTGATATGGTATGTTTGTTTGACCTTGTTTATAGAATGGATGCCAAACTTTGGTTTTTGGGGAGTATGGGCCCCCATTGACCAGAATTTGGTGGATCATTGACAGTTTATTGGTTATAACATAGATAAGATGCCAATCTTTGATTCGTGCGGAGTATGGGCCCTCACGGATCAGAATTTGACACTTAGGTGTTGGTTTTTTGTATTTTCTGGGTTCTGGAGAAGCTTCTGAGGCATACTGTCTTGAAAACCTAGAATACATGCTGTGTAGGACTTCATACACACTGTGTGTGTTCTTCTGTTCGGGAAGAAAAAATTAACTTTTTGAGTACACACCGTGTACCCCGAGTACATGCCGTGTAGTCTCTTCCCATGTCACAAACCGTGTGGGCGGAGACACGGGGTAGGGAAGGGCTTGGGTAAAACACGCCCTGTAGTCTAAGTACACGTCGTGTAGTGTGACCCGGAGTCCGACCATGTAACTAACAACACAGGTCGGTGAACTCCTTGACAGACACGTCGTGTAGTGTGACCTGGGGACTCGACTGTGTAACTAACAACACGGGCCGGTGTCACCTCTCACTGAACACGCCGTGTACCTATGGGACATGCCGTGTAGTCTTGTATGAGGACAGACCGTGTGGAGTTAGCTGTGTGGCTGGGAAACGGAATGGTGTACATGCCATGTGCGGGTGTAACATGCCGTATAGTGTTAAGCCGAGTAGTCGTCCGTGTCACGAATGACATAGGCAGTTGGAAAATAACACCGTACACGCCGTGTAGATATTATACACGCCGTGTAGTTTTGTTGAACGGAATCCGTGTGGATTAGCCATGTAGAAGGACCCAGGTAGGGGAAAGGAAGTCAAGTACACGCCGTGTAGTCAGTGTACACGCCGTGTAGTCTTGTTTTGCAATTTTTGAAACACCTTCTTCCTCTTGTTCCTTTGTGGTTCATTCATTTCAGTCTTAATAATCTTGAATCCGAGGCATGATTTTGACCTTGTAGTGTCATGCCGCCTAGACGACCGTGAGTTGTTCGCCAGGAGAGCATCGACGATTATAAGTCGGAGATGGTGGGCCATGGGCTACCAGTTGATCCACCAGCAGAGCTAGAGGCGTCACCAGCTGTTATACCATACACAGGTGCGGAGGCGCAGTTCCGTGAAGGATTATTGCGGTTCATGCAGACCTTTCAAGGAGCACTGTAGGCTGGCACATCTATGGCCAAGCTGACACGTGTCTTTCAGCAGCAGCATCTACCTATGTTTTCAGGGGATGGCGGACCACAGGCTGCAGAGTCTTGGCTAGAATAGATGCAGACTATTTTCGAGCATCTGGAGATGCCATCAGGGCAGAGAGTCAAGCTCGTGACTTACATTCTGCGTGATTCCACCAAGAGGTGGTGGGATGTTACCACCCAGTCAGAGCATCACAGGGATATGGCGTGGGACGATTTTCAGGAAGTCTTCTATGACTTCTTCTTTCACGAGACACTGAGGGCAGATAGAGCTCGATAGTTCATGAATCTTCAGCAGGGCGCTATGTCGGTGATGGACTACTCTACTCGTTTTACAGAGCTTCAGCGTTTTGCACCAGTGCTGGTGGGTGATGAGACGTTGAGAGCCAGACGTTTTGAGGATGGTCTTCGGTATGACATCCGAGAACTGGTGAATGTTTTCAGGTTTCCTACTGTACACACGATTGTGAACTAGTCGTTAATTACAGAGAGGAACCTGCAGGAAACGAGTGGTGTGGGCAAGGGCGGTTCAGCACCAGTTACTGGTACTATTTCTGCTGGCAAGAGGAAGAGACAGATGGAATTCTCTCAGGGCGGTAGTACCAGCCAGGCAGCTTCTTCAGGTGGCCCGATCAGGTGCTACTAGTGTGGCAGAGAGGGGAACAAGAGGCTGCAGTGTCCACGAGACCCAGTGGAGTGCCGAACTTGCGGCAAGATGGGTCATCTTCAGCGCTTTTGTAGGGTGTTTCTACCAGTGGCTAGTGAGATGGGTTCTGTGCCGACTCCGCGTGCGAGAGCAGGACCAGTGGATTCTAACCAGTCAGGGAACTGGAATACATCAGGGCGTGCAGGCAGAGATGGCGGTCGTGGCCGTGGTAGCCAGACACCAAGATCGCAGAGGCAGTAGGGTGGGACAGCTCAGGGTAGCCAGGCTGTGTCGTAGGGCCGCGGCACTGGGCAGGTATATGCAGTGCAATAGACCCACCAGGAGAAGGATCCCTGACCTTCTACAGTCATAGGTATTGTTCTAGTAGCTTATGTCTTGTCTTCAGTACTTTTTGATACGGGTGCTACACATAGTTTCATATCTGTACCCGTTGTGGAGATCCTTGGGCTCGGTGTTTCTACTTCGTCTGATATCATGACGCTAGACACTCCGTTGGGGACTAAGACAGTTGCTGTGCGTTAGTGCATGGAGTGCCCCCTTGAGGTTGGTGGGTGTCACTTCCTTTGGGACCTCTATGTCCTGGAGATGACAAGCTATGACGTCATTCTCGGGATGGACAGGTTGGTTCCCTTTCGGGCCTTTGTAGATTGCTATCGTCGTAGGGTGCGTTTCACGTCACTAGTGGCGGGGAGTTTCTATACAAGGGCGAGTGGGATGTTCAGGTGAGTCGAGACGGACTAGAGCATCATGGGCAAGGTGGAGTCACAGCCCAGATTGCAAGCTTATATCTGGATGACCATGGGACTTGTCAGACAGATTTCCCTCCAGTTATCGATCGTTTCAGGGATGTCTTCCTAGACAACTTTTCAGGTCTACCTCCAGTGCACAAGGTGGATTTCTATATTGAGCTAGTGCCAAGAGCAGCACCGATGTCCATTCCTCCTTATAGGATGGCCACACCTGAGTTTCAAGAGCTCAAGAGGAAGTTAGAGGAGTTACATACAAAGGGTTTTATCTAACCCAGTTCTTCTCCTTGGGGTTCTCCGGTCCTTTTTGTGAAGAAGGGAGATGGTACCCTCAGACTTTGTGTGGATTATCGGAAGCTGAACCATTTTATGGTTAAGAACTGATATCCCTTTCCGAGGATAGATGATCTGTTTGATCAGCTTCATGGAGCACGAGTGTTCTCAAAGATTGACTTGAGATCCGGATATCATCAGCTATGTGTTAGAACATCTGATATACCTCTCATAGCTTTTAGGAGTAGGTATGGTCTATATGAGTATATGGTTATGCCGTTCGGACTGACGAAAACGCCATCAATTTTCATGCCTCTGATGAATCGTGTGTTCCATTCGTATCTTGATTCATTTGTGGTAGTATTCGTGGACGACATCATGGTGTACTCTTCCACTCGACATGACCATGCCACCCATCTTGAGATCGTATTGAGTACACTAAGAGTGAATCACTTATATGCTAATCTCTCGATGCACCACTTTTGGATGGACCAGATTCACTTCCTAGGTCATATCATCTCTGAAGCATGAGTTGCAGTAGACCCAGAGAAGGTAAGAGTAGTAGTTTCCTTGGAGCAGCCTATGAACTTGTTTGAGATACAGAGTTTCTTAGGGCCGGATGGTTACTACAAGCGCTTCATACAGGACTTCTCCCACTTAGCAGAACCATTGAAAGGTCTGACTAAGAAGGGTGTGAAGTTCGTTTGGTCAGAAGCTTGCGAAGCAGCTTTTCAGGACCTGAAGGGAAGGTTGACATCAGCACTGATCCTGATACTCCCAGAGCATGGGAAGAGCTATACAGTTTACTGTGATGCATCCGAGATTGGGCTGGGAGCCGTTTTGATGCAGGGAGACCGATTTGTTGTGTATGGGTCTCGACAGTTGATGCCACATGAGAGAAATTACCCGACGCACAATCTCGAGTTGGTTGCAGTTATTCATGCGTTGCGCTGTTGGAGACACTATCTATTGGGAGAGAATTTTGTGGTTTTCACCAACCACAAAAGCCTCAAGTATATCTTTACTCATCGTGACCTGAATCTGAGGCAGAGAAGGTGGGTCGAGTACCTACAGTCCTTTGATTTTGAGCTTGCCAATACACCTAGTAAAGGTAATGCAGTAGCTAATGCACTGAGCAGGAAGACTCAGATACAGGAAGTGCATGAGGCCAATGGTGAGTGGAAGCTTATGGCTTTGTTCTCTGAGATGCATCTGGAGGTGCATTATAGTTAGGGGTAGACTTATCTTTCCTTGTTAGTTGTGATTTCTACCATCCTGGACAGAGTGAGGATGAGGCATCTATCAGTTTCAGAAGGCCTAGTTCTACGGGAGTCAGTTGCAAGTGAGGACCCTCCTCCCGGTTGGACGATAGGTGATGATGAGGTTTTTCGTTTCCATGGATGTGTATGGGTTCCAGGGTATATACGCGAGGAGATGATGTGGGAGTTTCATGCTTCAGCTTGGGTAGTTCATCCCAGGGTTACCAAGATGTACTGTGACTTGAGGCGTCAGTACTGGTGGCCGGGTATGAAGATAGTGATAGCCGGTTTTGATACGAGGTATTCCATCTATCAGCAGGTGAAGGCAGAGCATCAGAGACAAGATGGGTTGTTACAGCAGTTGCCCATTCCGGAGTGGAAATGGGATTATGTCGCGATGGATTTCATGACGGGTTTGCCAAGGTCACCTCGAGGCACTAACGCCATGTGGGTTGTTATGGATAGACTCATGAAGGTAGCTCACTTATTGCCGATCAAGGAGACCTTTTGTGTGGACGAGCTCGGAAGGCTGTATATCCGAGAGATCGTATGTATTCATGAGGTCCCTCCTCCAATCATTTCAGATAGGGACGCCTGCTTTACATCTCGTTTCTGGAAGAGTTTTTAGAGGGCGCTGGGTACACAGGTGGTTTTGAGCACAGCATACCACCCTCAGACTGATGGACAGTCAGAGCGGACGATACAGGTGCTAGAGGACATGCTGCACGCATGCGTCCTAGACTTTATGGGATCATGGGAGAAGCATATACCCTTAGTCGAGTTTTCCTATAAAAATAGTTTTCAGGAAAATATTGAGATGGCACCATACGAATTTTTATATGGTAGGCCATTACGATCACCTTTGTGCTAGTTAGAGGCAGGTGAGGCAGCTTTACTGGGGCCACAACTCGTGCAGGGGACATCTGAGCAGGTCCAGTGGATTCAGAAGCGGATGGCTACTGCGCAGTCTCGTTAGAAGTATTATGCTGATCGCCGCAGATGACCTTTGGAGTTCGTGGTCGGGGATCAGGTTTTCTTGTGTGTTTCGCTGAGGCTGGGACACAAACAGATCAGGAGACAGGGTAAGCTTTCACCGTGGTATGTGGTACCATTTGAGATTCTGTAGAGAGTCGGGCTGGTTGCCTATCGGTTGCCGTTACCGCAGTGGTACCGACCCATGCACGACGTCTTCCACGTGTCTCAGTTGCGTCGCTACCATTCAGACCCATCTCACGCCTTCCAGCTAGAGAATGTTGAGCTTCATCATGATGCGTCCTTTGAGGAGCATCCAATACGTATTGTTGATAGGAGCACGAAGGTTCTCTGAGGCTGGTCAGTTCCTCTCGTACGGGTGCTATGGCGACATGGTCAAGTGCATGACAAGACCTGGGAGCGGGAGGCCAACGTACGTGCTCAGTTGCCAGAGCTGTTCTGAGATTTCTCTTCGCCACCCTTAAAAGGGAAATTCGGGGAAGAATTTCTATAAGGGGGGAAGTTTGTAAGAACCCAATTCTTATTTTAGAGGTATCGGCTTGTTCTTTTCCTTTTCCTTAAGTGTTTTTGAGAAAATATGGAAAATGGGGAAAAATCATGAATTTTGGAACTACAAACCGTGTACTTTATCCACACGCCGTGTACTTTTGGCCATGTAGGGATGAGTACACGGGGCGTGTAGCCATGCCGATGACGAAGGGTGTAGGAACCGACTACACACCGTGTAGTGGTACCATACACGCCGTGTAGTCAGTCAGCGGGCTTGAATAGAAAGGCAGTGGTGTCGCCGCCAGCTAGGCGATAGTATATGCCATGTACTTGAGAGTACATGCTGTGTACTCATGTCGACAGATGAACAATGTGGTGGTGCCGCCATTTTAACAGTTAAATGAAGGAATTATACACAGTTTACTTTGAAGTACACGCCGTGTACTTTGTTTTTTTTGTCTTAAAACAGGTAGTAGACTCCTCATTTGGAAGAGGAGGTGTTTGAGCCATTTTGGAGCCATAGGAGGAGGCTAGATCTTTGATGATCCACCGGAAGTTCGTCTGGAATCCGATTCGGCTTTGGACGATCTCGTTGGAACTGCACGGGTAAGCCCTATCTTCTCCTGGTACCGCTCTTGCCAATTCTTCTCCCAATGTAAGTTATTTACATTTGAATGGGTTTTGGTATTCATCAGATCAACGCTGTTCTTGGGCATTTCTGGAGTTGGCGTTCCGGTATAGCGTTCGTTGGAGTATAAGGTAGGTGGATTTGTGTTCTTTTTCAAACTGTCGTGCGTTTTTGTGTGTTTTCGTGCCACAAATCCATGTTGGGGTGTCGTGTGGCTGAGGCTGTTGCTATATTTAATTCCTAGAATTTCATAGGTGATTAAATCGTGATAATAAAATACTGGTTGGGATCATTGCTTGGATCCAGAACCACCCCCGAGGTGTGTTTCACTGTTTAGCCATTTGGCCAGGATATATGAGGGTATGCCTTTAATGTAGTAATTGTAGAATTTCCTTGAGAGGAATTTCTTATTACTGCTTGTTTACCTATTGGGCATGTCCCGGTTACCTGTTTAGCCTGAGGCCGTTGTTGTGATTAGCCTGGTGGCACTGTACTGTTTTAGCCTAAGGGCGTGACTGTTTTAGCCTGAGGGCTGTCGTTATTTCACCTGAAGGGCAACCTTTCGTGCCTGAGGGCTGGACTTCTGTACTTGAGGGTGACACTTCGTATGCCTAAGGGCGAGAATTTTTGTTACGCCTGAGGGAAATACCTGTGGGTTGGATTCTATATGTCCTGAGAGCAATCCGGAGGGCGTGGTTTACTATTTTTTCCTGAGGGCAAGCTTCTGGTTGGCCTGAGGGCTTGGTGCTGTTGAGCACAAGAATGTTACTAAGTTGAATGAATTAAATGTATAACAAAATGGAAATATAACTGGTAATTAGTTACTTTTTAGTACTTCTTACTTTATTGCATTTTACTACTGCACACTGTTGTTTCATGCTTATACGCAGTTGGGAACGGGCCTTTGGTGGGTGCCTACTAAGATATATTTCTCACACCCTATTTGGGTCACGCCTTTCGGCCCAAACAGATTATGTTGCTGCAGGTGTAGATAGGGGAAAGAGTCCCTATATAGGTACTTGAATGTTGCTGAGGAGTAGGAGGGCATGGGACCGAGCCTAGGCTCGCGATGCTGGTTCCAGCTATTTTGCTTGTTTTTTTGTACTCTGTTTTCTGCTGTACTGTATTGATGTATAACATGTTCTGGATATTTTCATAGAACATGAAACATGTATCATCATCACTTATATAATCTTGGTTATATCCACTACCGTAGTTATTTCAGTTGTGTATGTTTACTGCTTCCTCTGTTTGTTGTATGTTTATTTTGGTATTCTGCTGCGCTACACTTTGACAAATGAGGGCATAGTTTCCCCACTATCAGACCTGGGCCCTCGCTGCTAGTCGGCAGCCTCTGGCATTTGGTGAAATGCGCTTGAGGTCACGTGGAGAACCGGGCTCGGGGCACCCGTTGCGTGGCACCCGGGTCAGGGACGTTACATGAGTGATGTTGTAATTACGGTTAGGAACCCAAAGAGTTAGTTCACTGTGTTTAAGAAATTAGTGAAGGGATTTATCTTTTATATACATGACCATGTATTTTCTAAATGTTCTTTTGTTATGAAGTGGTTGTATAATAATGATACTAGAGTTCTGAAAATAATTCCAAGGATGATTGATGGTCATGTGATTACCATACACAAGTGTAAGGTGTAAGGCCTATTATGAGGGATAATCTATGATACCTCTTGCTAGTTAGGTGGCATGCTAGAATCATGGTTAGTTTCTTGATTAAGTAAATGTTCTTTAAATTAGTGATTCTCAACTCAAAGATGATGAACCATGTCCTATAAATTGGTCACAACAGATTTTGGGTCCCTTGGGATTTTATGTGATCAAGTGGTTCAAGAGTGAGTAAGAATTATTTTAAAATGGAATCTAGTTGGTATGTGTCTAGCCTAATGGGTTTAGATTAGTGGAATAAGTGATGTTTGGTTTTGAGAGGAATCATTCTAGTTTTATAAAATCCCATGTTATGTTGTGGTAATATCATCAATGTGTGCATTCATTCATAAATTATTGGTGGGGACTCATGGGACCATAGAGAGATATATTTGGTAGTTTCTATTGTAATGGGGTGGCTGAATATAAGTATATTTTTTTGGGTAGGATAATATGAAGATTTTTTTGTGTTTCTTAAGGTCCCAATAGTAAGGTATAATGATAAAAAATAGACCATAGTGTTGTGACCTGGTTGATTTAACTGATCAGTCCTAGTTAGGTTTTGACCATATTTTGGGAATTTTGAATAAAGTGTGACACATGTGTGCTATTGACTAGACACATTGGGGATGGAACTTAAGGAAAAGTTTAATGGAATTTATATAGTATGTTTCTCTCTAGAATAAATTGGAGGGAATGGACCCCACATCATATGAGTGTGAAAAAGTTTAAAGGTTGGCATTTTTGAGTTGGTAAAAAATAATATTTTATGTTTGGAGTGGTTCTTGAGAATAAGTGAGTTTTCCATGGTAGACAAATGTGTTCGATGATGGAATGTATATGGGCCATTGAGATTGTGGTTTTGATATGGTGTAATAGTGATAATGAATCAATATGGTTGGGAGAATCAATTCATTCATGGGAAAGCGTCTCTCATGATTATAAAGGTGATTAATTCTATGAATCAGTCATGAGGATGGTCCTTTGACGGTCATTACCACAACATATATTGGTGCACTTATATTTTTTATGTTATCCTGATTTCGTTGGATATTCTAGAGGATAATATCTATATGATTATGGTTGGAGTCTGAGTAGTTCTATTTGGATAAAAATGATATGGTGTTACCCAATTTTTTTTAAATTCATGTTAGTGCTTTACTGTGTGCATAATAAATTGTGCATTTAGCTGGTGACTCAATCATGGAATCAAATCAGGGGATTGGGTTTTGACCTAGATGTCATTATGGTTGATCATGGGATGACTAGGATGATTAAGGAATTATGTTTTTTTAAATTTAACAACACATTATTAGTGGAATCCCAGAGTTCTAATTGAAGGATGGATGGAGGTGGTCAGATCTGCTATTTTTCATGGGATCTAATGTAGTGATATCAGAACTACATTGTTCATGTCCTTGTGGATTTAATAGAAAATTTTGAATGATTATTATAAGTATTTTATTTTTTATTCAGTACATTCAAGCCAATTTTTAGGGAGATGAATAGTCATTTGGTTCATTTTAGAAATAGGAATAATTATATGTGATAGTGTATTGACCAGTTTCTTAGGGAACATTTTTTGTTTGTTTAAGAAATCCGATGGTGGGGAGTGCATCCTAATGGTGATGAGAACATGATGTCTATTTTTGAGTAGTTTTTGTGAACATGAAAAGGAATATGTTAATAAACCCATCTTGGGGGATGTTTTGGTATTATGACACCAATTGGGTGTTAGTAGTCGAGATAAAGAGAGAGTTGGTAGATATCTAAGTGTAGGTATTAGATGTTGGGTCTTGGGAGGAGTTCACATGTTCAGTGGTCATTGTGACTAGGTGTGTTTATCATGATATAGGTTGGTAGAGTAGCAAATCTTATCAAGATTTGGTGTTTTGCTATATTTTGTTACTGTGAATTTTGAGGCAAGGCCTGAGGTAGTGAATATTCTCGAAAGTGAGACTAGGTGTGTCCAAAAGTATAATTAATTGGAGGATCGACCATTGTAGGTAAATGGGATGACCAAAATGGTGTGAAATATGAAATTGTTGGGATCCATGTAATGCCACATGGAGTGGATCCTTGTTTTTTTAGTTGAAATAACTCATTCACACAGGTTTTGAGATGATAAGGGATTATGGGGAATATTGGGATTGGGGTGTGATGTCTGCACAACCATGGCTGATAGAACTATTATTTGTTGTTCATTTATTGAGACATAGTGATTTTTGGCAGATAATTTGGGTATGAGCTTTTATAAGGTGATAATATTGTAATAACATGTACCTTCACTAATGAATGTAACCATGATAATTTTTTTGATCTTTATGTAACATTCATTAATTGATGTGTTTGAGGGGTTATATGTGAATTTCAAGCATTAGAATGTTTCAATACATGTATATGGGGATATAGTTTAAATTTTTATCCCTACCTACTAGCCACTTTCCATGTCAGTATCCCATGTGGGCTGTTGGCCTCATTGGACATCTGTTGGACGTTCAACGAGATGTTGGAGGATATTATGTGGCTTAGGGACTCTTGGTGGATTTTTATGTGTGTGTGTGTTGGGGGGGACCAAATAATTTTACCTGGGCTGGACCCTCTTCATATTACTTTATTTTTATCATATGTGGGCATGTAACCCCTATCCCCTTCCCTTTTCTTCTCCATTAAAGGAATTTATGTATCTACCTCATCCCTGATTAATTTTTTCCTCTAATGGGTGTGATCATGAGATTGAGAGAAATATAAATTCCCAATACCATTAATTCATTATATCTACTAAAATCATAATCTATCTTATCTATTATGTCTAATATTCCATATTTCTAGGGAATAATTCAGTTTAATCAATTTATGCCAATTTAGGAAGAACTAGAGAATGATCCTCGATGTTTTGGATTTCAAAGGAATAAGGTAGGTGGTCCTGGAATATATCTTAGAGTATTTTCATTTTTAGAGTATATGCATGATGTGGTCAAGATATTCACATCACTCATTGAAATTTTGTTATATAAAATATTTATATTGAGTTTGGATAATTTAAATTCCCCATTTCACATGGATTGACCTTTAAGAAAAGGTAATTCTCAGTGGAATTGTAATTAAACAGAAATACCATTGAAGTGTATTGATGAAATAAAATTCTTAGTTGTGTTTTTAAAAGGATAAAAAGGTGATTATGGTTTTCAAATAATATTTCACAAGAATAAATGCATTTAAAAAAGTTTTGACCTTTGAATTCAATATATTGGAATGATATAAATTTTTATAAAATTGATGAGTTGGGTTTAAGATGAATTTTTGGAAAAATAACATGGGATTATCTAATGACTTTAGTATAGAGTAGAATGGTAAAATTTATTTATGAATAGGGTTTTAAAAGTTATAATTGATTTTGGTTACTAGTGAATTTAATGAATTTTTAAATGTTGGTGTTTCTTAAATAGAGTGTTATTATGTAACCTATAATGTGGTTTACTTTATATATTTCAAATCACAGTCAATTTCATAAAGCTTTGGTCATTTTAGAATAATTAATGTTTTTGGAATGATTAAATTCTAACATTGAGAAAATTATACGGTTCTTATCTAATGATAAGTGATATTACAAAAATACATGAAATATATAAATAGAAATTTACACAATTTTAATATTTGGTAGAATAGAACTTGAAGAAACAAATTGAGGGGTTTCCTCTTATGTTATGTTTTTATTTAATAGAAAATGATTTATTAGAAAATAATATTTTTTTTAAAAATAGATTTTTTAATATCTGAATTATTTTTATATCTGGATTCCTTGGACACTATCCCTTGAATTAATGATTTTTATATTAAATGGTTATAATTCCTTGATTGGGCGTATATTTCATTAGGGGTCTCACTTAAATTCCTTGGGATGATGAATCCTTGGATTAAAGGATGTCTAGATATATGAAAATCTATGGATAACTTGGATTCTTCCCTGATAGATCACTCTAAATGCCTCTGAGAGGATCCTCCTTGGATTTTGGTGATTTATTGTGTATTGGGTACCATAAATGAATGTACTGGATTCCCTCAGGTTACCCTTGTGAATGTTATGGGATGAGATCTCTAGATTTAGTTTCATTACATGAGATTGAATTCCTTGAGTGTGGACTATGATTTTAGTCCAGCATGTTACTCTGAATGCCTTGGTTATGGGTATTTATTTGATTTAGTGTAGATAATTACAAATTTTTATTCTATGGATTTACTTGGTTCATATATAGGATAATTTCATGGATTATTTACATGTATTTTTTTAAGACATGACACAATTTGAATGATTAGTTGATCCTTTATTGATTCCATTATGCTTTCATGGTAGTGGATGACATGGTTCTACACTATGAAACTAACATGAGTTATGTGATTCATGACCGTGATTAAAGATACAAAAACACTGACATAAAGAGGTAGATATGAGAATGGGTGTCCCCAAATATCCTAGTATTGGATGTTTTATTATTTAAGTGTATTTTTTTAATTTAATTTGTTATTAATCTTATATCTTCATGAACTTGTTATATTGAAATATTATTTTAGTGTTTCCAATAGTTGTGGTATATAGAGCTGTACTAGAACCCTTATTCGGTCTTTATGGGACTTGGGTTCCCAACATAATAAAAATTATCGGCATCTTTAGTTAAAGGATTTAATATTAGAAAACTGAAAATTTTGGGTCCTTTTTGTTAAAAAAATATTTCATTTTTTGATTTTATACCGATAAATGTGACCCAATTTTATCCATAAAAAACAACAATAGAAAAAAATATTGGATTACTTGCATACCCAAAGAAATTTTTTTTAGAGTTGTATATCATTAATAAAAACTCAATAAAAATTAATATGTCTAATAGTATAATTTTTTTTCATAATAAGGTACTTTAAAATGAAACTTGTAATATTTTCATGTTATCTCTTCAAAATTTTCTAATTTACAGAATAATTGTTTCTAATCATCCTTAAAACCCATGAAAGACATTTGAAAATATAAAATGATCTTAAAAATATCTATTGGAGACATAAAAAAAGATGAAAAGAAACTTGTTTATCTATTTCGAAATCATGAGATCACATAAGAGAGTTTCTAATTTAACATAATAAACTTTGAGAATAGAAACTAATTTAATTACAAATGAATATATATTTACTATATTAATTTTTATACAAAAAATTAATTGAAAAAAAGTTAAATCATAATCAAAATGTTTTCCTAGAAAATATGGGAATCCAAGAAACATTTTTTATTAAAAACATACATTTTCCCTTAAATGGGAAAAATATTTCTTTAAACAAAATATCATTTACATTCCATATGGAATTAAAACAATCCCATGAAAAATAATTTGAAATAATATAAATATATTTTTAGGTTACTTGGGGAATCATCTTCATATAATCATTATAAGAACCCTTAAAAGAACACTTACAAATAGAATAACATACATAGTTAATTACCTTATAAATATCCAGAGAACATAATCATTACCCAATGAATTAAAGAGGTATATTGGGCTCACCTATAATCATAAAAAATTTCTACGGACCATAAAATACATAAAAACATATAATATTGAATTTATATCATAATAAAATCATAAAATATTTATTCTGACAGATATCTCAAAGCAATTTTGTGCATTACATAAAAATATGGATAAAATTTCTTTTCCATTGAAAACTCATCAAACAATTTATCAAAGAATGGGAAATGAGATATTATTTTTTAATACATTTAATACTCAAAGATTAAACATCTTAGATAATAAAATTAATTATTGGGGGAGAAAAATTCTCAATTCATATATGTCAAAAAATATTCCTTTAACACTTTATCTAAAATGATAAAAATAACTTATCTCGAAATCATTTAAAATTCATATTCAGAAAAATTATTAAAGAATGTAAAAAAGGGTTTAAATTATCCAATAAAATAAATTTCATAATATGAAAATCATAAATTGAAACTATTTATAGAATATGGACAAGGATAAAAATATAAGAAAAACTTATAAACACATAAAATAAGGGGTTAAAGAAAAATCCTATATTACAAGATAACTGTTGAACCAATTAATAATTAAAGGAAATAGAATTTTGTAGATTAGTAATTTTTTTAATTTTTATAGAATAATGATAAAATATATATGAAATTTAGTTTATAAACCACAAAAAAAAATACATGGTGTGAAAATAACATAATTCCCTAGTAGAGGTAATTGAGGCATGAAATCACATACTCTGAGACTAACTTATAATGTACATAAATTATCTCCTGAAATAATAAAGTTATATAAAATATATACATACTTAAGAATATTTTTAAATAAAAATATCTTATTATGTTTAAATTTATTTCAATTATTACCATATCATACTTAATAAATTAGTTGATTAATTTTATTTCATACGTTTTGAGGTTTTTTGGTTCATAAGTCAAAAAATATTTTTGTGGGTTGACTATGGTTAAATGGATAAAAATTATATCATTTTCATAGTTTTAATAATTTTATAATTATAATTTAGAAAAATTAATTATTATTTTATAACTATCCATTTTTATGGAAATTTATAAGGAATTACATCACAACATTGAGATTGTAGTTTATATATATGCATGAGTAAAATTTCCATTTTTCAAAAAATGCGATGCAAACCAGGTAAGTATCATTTTATGTTTCAAAAATTATTATTATATAATAATTATCATATTTTTAATTCATATTTAATTATATATACTATCCATTTCAAGTATTTATAAGAAATAATATACATCAGTTTACGAGGCAGTAGTTTACATGTACAAAAAAGTGATGTTTATTTTCATTAAATGGTAAAGAATGAATTAAAATATGTATATACCATTTTATAATTAAAATTATATAATTCGTATCATATTATTTCATTTGTATCCATCATTATGACTAATAATAATAGATGATAATGAAAACTTAAATACATATATCACGGGCTGGTAATACATACGTGCGTACTAGAAATGTTTCTATTTTTCACTAGATTGTTAAGTAGATGGAATTTTTTTAACATTAACATAATTACGTACTATACTATATAATATATTGATGATAATATATCCTAATTTTTATGATGGGTTTAGAGGAGGTGTAATAAAATTAAAAAAGAAAACACTCAGTTAGACATAATATTTCTTCTTCAGACAATCCTTAGGTTTACATTTAAATCCTATAAAGGATGGTGTTATGATCAAACTGATGTCTCTAGAATGTGGGCTTGGATTATAGAAATGGTATTTTTAGTTATTGGCTAAGATAAGAGGCTCTTGAAGTGTGGATTAGATAGGATACTGGGTTTTTTTATAAGTGAGGTAGAGGAAATACATATAAATTTTAAAATGACTAAAATATATTAATGTCTTACTCACAAAAAATGGCTACAAAAGGACTATTTTAGAATAAGTCAGGGTATAGGGTTAAAATAAGAACACAACATATCATTTTGACATGTTTTAGGACACTTAAACCCTTATCATTTTAGGTTTAACTCTTTTAACCGGTTTTAACTCCTACCATAATAACTAGATTTTTACAAAATATACTATTTATAATGACATAAAATAATGGTTAAATAATTATAAAATTTTTAAATTATGTGTTAAAATATGGATTAAATTTTTTCAAATTCAATTTATATATGTGGTTGAAATTAATCTTTAAAAACCCAAAAAACATAATGAAAAATAGTTTTCCATGAATATTCATTTTAAGTGTACAAATATTTGTATTCTAAATTAAATTATAAGGTTTATACAAAAGAAATTTAATATATTGTTTCTAACCAAAATAAAATAATTAAAAATTAAAACCAATCAAAAATATTATGTTACATTGTAAATAAATGGAAATTAAAGGTAGTTTTCATAAAAAATATTTAGTTTTTACTGTTCACTAAAAAATTATTATTTTTGAAAATTTCAAAAAAAATCATCTAAAGACTAAAATAAAATGATTATTTAAAAAATTATTTCAATTTTATAAAGTCACATTTAAAATATTATTATCAATATATTATAATATTCATCCAAAAAAATGCAGTAAAAACAATTTTTAATGAAAATCTATTTTTGAAACATAATCGACATTTTTCTCATTCTATTATTAATAAAAATTATTAAGTGAATATTAATTCATTTAATTGGGTATATATTCTAATTCTTTACAAATAATAATTTATCAATAGCTATTAATTAAATATATTAACTTTTAAAACCATTTCACATATAAAAACAGTATTATTAAAAAATTATCTTTTACCATTAAAATATTTTATCTTCAGTTCTGAGCAATTTAAAATCAATGAAAATTTGATTAATATTTTTATTAAAGAAAAAATTTATAAATATATTTCATAATATAATTATTATTATTAATAACCACAAAACCAATTGACATGATTTAATAGTTATATTTAAAAAATAATATATCATTCCTCATTCAAGATTTATGTTGCGTATACCACACAATATGAAATATATTATATAAAGAAAATTAATTATAAAATCTTGTGGTGAAACAAGGTAATGAACTTATATGATTTTTATTACTTAGTTTTGAAATGGATTGCGAGGATTGAAGCATGAACAATGGGATTCGGTAGAGCTCATAACTATATTTGGGTAGAGTTTCAATTTAGTTTTGTTTTTTCCTTTTATTAGTTGTTTTTTTAATCCAAAGACATGGGATTAGTTATGTAACGTACAATATACTCCTTGTTATAAAATGTTTATATTATAGATATAACTAAAATATTCCATGATTTATTAGTGATGGATAATTGACATGATTTATGTGATTGATTATTATTTCCACTTTTATCATATCTCTTAACCGAGGGTATAATATCCCCAAAGTATTCTTATTGACACATACCAATAGTGGCAAGTCTTTAGAATATGGGGAGTTTCTCTTGAGTCTATGTAGTGACCACCGATTGAACATTGGTTAGTGCGCCTAGGAGGAGGGGAATTTTATAATCAAACATATAACATGGAATATACACTTGATAAACATAATACATAAATCATGATCCATGTAAAATAATGTATGAATATATCAAAGGAGTGTAGAATCGTCCTAAGCATAGAAAAAACAACATTGTGGATCAAGAATCAAAACCTTTTTCACATAACATATCAGGCATCATAACTAGCTTCCCATAGAATCTTACGAGTCACAAAAATTTTCCCATTTTGGATTGAGTATCACTTCTTGTTTCACTATTATATCATGAGACTTAATTATTTATACAATTCATTTATGTTCTATGTTTGGACCACTAGATACTAAAGATAAAATATTTTGTTATGTTCCATTAGAAGACAATAAATCATGAAACCATTACAAATCAAAAATAATAATGGGTTTCACATTAATTTTCAAAAGGTATCATAAGAATAAAAACCTAAACCAAATCAATAGATACCAAATCAATTTACAAAAAATAGTAACCACATACAATCATTTATGGGGTGATTGAAGAAACAAAACATTATGAAAAAAAATCACTTTTGATATAAAGAGGAAAACATAATCCAAATCCTAGAAGAGACAGAAAAATATCATCATTAATTTGAAAGTACAAATATCATATGAATTAATTAAAATATTTATTTAAAAATAATAAAGGATAAAATTGGAGGAAATTAGAAACATGTTATTGAAATAAAGAGTAAATTAAGTGAAATCAACACTTAAAACGATGTGAAATAGTCAAAACATATTATTTAAAAAAAATCATTCAATTGATGGTATTATAATTAATGAAATATTTTAACTAAGGATATAAAATTAAAAATTATATGTCAGAATTAGATAATTGAATATAGGGAACATTGAAATCTAAATATAAAAATAAATTTCATAACCTAAAGAAAGATATTGGAGTCACCAAACTCCATTACCTTGACTTCTTGATTTTCCTATAATGGATTTAACCTACTATATAACTAAAATAATTAACTTAATAACCTGTCTCAAAACAATATTCACATAAATAATAATTAATTTATAATTATACTCTACATGTATATTAGTTTGTTCTTATTCAATTTCAATTTTTGGTGTTAGAAATCCTGATTTTTTTGAACTAGTTTTGAAATCACGACATAGTTATTCATTCTCATACCACAATTCATCATCCAAAATCCTATAATAACATTAAATTATGATTTCGAGTAGTTTATAAAACTATAATTTAATTCTATGAGAGTTTATGTTACAGTTCTGGCAGACAAAATTTGTGATAGACATGTTTTAGTGATTTTTAATAAATGATTGGTGGAAAAATAATTAATTATTCAATTTTTTATGTTTTTAAGGATGAATAAAAACTAATATTTTAATTATATATATATATATATATAATATTATATTTAAAATTCCAAACCTGATATAAATTTATAAATTTTTTCATATAGTTGGTTAAACCAACCAAACAATAGAATTTTATAGTCTATTTGGGAGTATGGTTATGAAAGATGTCATTTTGTTATAATATAATTATCAAAAAATTATAATGTAATTTTTTAGATGTTATTAGGGTTTTGAATCATAATTTTAAAGTGTTACTGTATGATAAAAAAATAAAAATAAGTTGTCACTTATTAATGAACATATTTTCCCTCTTTGTATGTTTTTAATAGTTAATTTTATAATAATATCTTACTGATAATATTAATTATAAAATTAGTAAATTATATTTTAATAATATCATATAAGACATAAAAACAAATTTAGTTCACTAAAATAATACTTATAACCATCCATAAATGGTGGTGGTGAAAAATAAATGTGTCGTTCATGGAGGTGATGGTTCAAACAAGAACATGAAAAAGATTTTCATTTTTTAGATCGAATGATAGAGGAATAGAAAATATTTATACCATACATATAATACCATTTGATAATATTATTTATAATTATTTCATTATATAAATTTTTTTAGAATGAGTTTAGAGTTTGGTGGATGAGAAGGGTAAACAATGGATGTTAAAGGGTAAGTAATGCTTATGTTGAGAATTTGGATCTTCTCTTGATGTATCCTTTTGATATGAAGGAGTTAAATTTTTTTTGAATGATAGAGGATTACAAAAGTTTATACAAAATCATTAAGAAATATATTTGGTAGTGTTTCATGTGAATATTGAAATAGGGGTGTGGATTAAAGAGGGTGTATGAGGGATCCTTCTAAAGGAACTTGTGCTTAATTCCTGAATACACCTTCATTATTTTGACAATCATGTAGAAATGTTTTCTATTTATATTAAAAACATGTAAAATAGTGTATTATCTTATAATTGAAGGATAATTTTAATAATGACCATATAAGTATCTTTTTTAAATCCATATTCTATTAATGAATTTGGTACCAAATTTCATTATTCATTAATTGTAAAGGTTATTATCATATCTGAATTAAGGAAAAAGGAGTGTTAATTTCATTATACTGGTTAAAGGACATAGTATATTTCAATAGAGGATGGTCTTATTAATATATGAATTATTTATAAAATTATCTTGGTTTATTATTCAAATATATACTTTAAAAATATGAAATTTACATCTCTTTAGAAGAGCTACAATCCATTCCAAAATGAAATTGTTTTGGGGTGTTGATATGAAATAATAAAGGTAGGGATTCATAATATTGGGACAATATAATTTCTATTTATATAAAATTGTGGATCACGATCACAAGATTATGGGGTTAGTTAGTATCATTTATATGAAAGATATTTTTATACAGTGTATAATTTTTTATTTGGGATACTAGATTCTAATGTAACTATTAAAGAGTGTTTTTATTATCTAGAGATACATTATTCAGCTGTGGTAAATGATCAAATCACTATGGAAGACAACATTATTCTTGTCCAAAAACAGGATCTATTAGTGTTAAATCCAGGTGTAATTATATTTTTACCTAATAATACTTCTTATTCTTCCACAAGATCTTCCTAATTAATGATTTTATGGGGTAATATAATCTAGGATGAGTTAATACCATATTTGAGGAGTTTCAATAATTGGTTTTTAAGGAGTAATGTTCAACCAGATGATTGTATAGTGTGAAGGAAATTTATCCTGATGGTATCAAAGTGTAAGTATTTTAGCTATAACTAATCTGAGATGGAAAACTCTATTTTTACCAAAATTAAAATTAAAATATTCATGTGAAGTTTATTTAGTGGAATCAATTATGTTTGGTTCAATTTGGTTTTTTTGAAAATATCATCATATCATTGTTTGGGAAGAAAAAATTTATATTCCATGGTTTCATCTCTGTATTGATGCAGTTTTCGGTAGGTCAATGTTGAGTGTACTTAATGATGTACATTATAGAGTTGATGTAGAGGAGATATTATATTATGAGTGGATGTTGTGTTTGCTGGTATCCTCTTAGGTTTCAGTAAAAACCTAATTATGATGAAATAACTTACAAAATAATCATGACCGGATTTTAAGAATTCCAAGATCAGTGATGATTGATGGTATTGGATTTAACAGTGATATTGGTCAAATGTTATTCATTTATAATGTATCTCAAGGCTTTTTTTTGTTCTGATTATTTTCAATGGGAGAGGTATTCATATTGCATGTATCGAACTAGATGTTTCATTAATAACCATGTTTTTTATGGATCTATAATATCCACATTGGTTTATCCTTTATATTAATTGGTAATGTAAATTTACGGTGTAAAAAGTTACTTTCCTTACCCACACATAGATTGAATGAAATATATTTGAGGATTCTCTTACATTACATGGAAATTTGATTTTAGATGAGGATATCTTCTCTTACCTCATGGTCTTTCCATTGGTATGGATAAGCTTCTCTACATCTCAGGATTTGGGTATTTATTTTTTCATCCACCTAGAATTTATATGGTGATTATTTTAATGTAGAACATCGTTTATGTATATGATAATGAGGTGATGTTTATTTTTACAACAAATTTAAATATGGGGTTTACACACTTTCTGAATATTATTATAGCTATTTTATTATGAATATATCTATATTTTTTCTTGACTGATTGACAATGACTATTTAATTATTTGATTCTATTTAATAATATAAAATAGACACAATTATTTGGAATATGTAATATTATATAGAAAATATATCAAATAAGAAATAATACCATGAAAACCAATGATTTTAATATTTTGAAAATGTTTTTTAATTTATATTATATCAAAGGAGTTATAATTAATAAAATAAAGGGGAGGATTATGGAACCCATACCATGGAATGGGGATTCATAAATAATAAGATTAGATCCTTAAACCCATGATAACTCCATTAAGAGTCTCTTAAGATGGAATATGAAAAGGAATTGAAGATAAAATTCTTTAGTTAGATAATTAATGAGAGAATGTGATTTTATATAATGAAAATAAGAGGAAATTTTTTATTTATAATCATATTCCATTGAAATATAGGTTCTATAAATTCTAAAAACATTGTCTTATTCATGGTATTTGATAACAGTTTTTATATTTTATAATTTTTTTTATATTTTAATACTTTTGAACATAAATCGAGTAATTTATAACAATTTACATATATGAAAATAAATTTACAAAAAATGTTTTTATTAAAAAATTATTTTCCATTAAAGATATAGAAATTTTATTTATATTTCCAAATACTAATTTAGTTCATTATATAATATTATAATATATAAATTATGTATTAATTATTGTGGTTTTACTTATATTAATTGGTTAATCATTTTTCTTATAATGATTATGTCTTAATATTTTACCCTATATGCATACATTATTTAAAATTTCAATGAAATATTTTAGACATGGAAAATTTCAAAAATATTCACCATTTTATTATTTTGATTGGATAGCTTCTAAAATGATATATTTTTTTTGAAAATAATTTTCCAAATATATAAAATTTATTCATGAAATAAACTAAAAACTTATTATAAAATTAATATTTTTTTCACATGAACAAATTTCCAACACTTATAATAATTACATTTGATTTTATCATAATATTATTTTAATTTCATACAAAAAAACATTACGGGTTATGAAATATTTAGGAAAATACATATTTATTTAATTTCATAGAAATATCATAAAAATATATTCTAATGAAAGTTAGATATATGTATTTTCAAAAATATAATTAGGGTTTCAAAGCATAAAAAATTAGTTTTATCATTTTTTCTCAAATAATTCAAATTATATATTTTATAAAATGGTGGTACAATAAATAAAAATGATTGATCATTGATAAAACATTTTCATTTGTACATTAATTAAACCTAAATACTCATTAAAGTTACACATAGGACTCAAAATCTAGGAATATAGTTTGAAGGAACACATTTTTTAGATACCATCATTGAATTAAACTAATGTTACCAAATTCTATCCATTAATATTAGTATAACCCAAAAATATTAAGTCAAATACATTATAAGGGCCTTTAGTTTTAAAATTTGTGAGTGTTAATAAAAACAAAAAATAGAGAAATAAAAATTATGATTCATATATCATCAAATGGAAATTTCCTCCACCATATAAAAAACTAAATTATCTCTAGTGTGTCTCGAAATCTCATATAAAATTTCCAACACTGGATCTTCTATTTGATATATTATCAATAATACATTTTTTGTATCTAGGGGAAACATAAATATTATATCTAGTGCACTCAAATACAAAGAAAGGGTAGAAAAAGAGATAAGAATCAATGATCATAATTTGATAATATATAAATATAAATAATATGGCTGGAATAAATACTAAAACTAAAACAATAATTAGAGGAATGTATTATCATAATATATCCTTGGTTGATAAATAAATAAAAAAATAAATTAATGATGATAAATTGATCCCTATGGATATAATAAATAATTATATATATCTAATTCCATGCCCTATACTATGATATCATGATAATATAAATAATTATCTTACATTAGATCCCTTTGAGTATGTTGTATTCTATTTTGGGAAGGAATACACCACATTACCGTTGATGGGTTTTCTCATTAAACAAATATATTCATATGGGGGATAAATAATTCCAGGACACACCCATCACTACAATAATTCTATTTCATTCAATATATGAAGTATATGAATAACAATATAGTGCATTATCAACTTGTCTTAAGAATCAATAAAGAAAATTATTGAGATACGAACATATATACATTCCTAGAAAAAACATTGGGTAATATGGATATAGGGAATATTGATATATATAGTTGGTGGTTTAAAAAACAACATTCCTTTGTAATCAACAAACATCTATATTGAGATATCTTGTTTATATATTTTTAATATTTCTCCATTCAATAATTGAATTATAATTAAATATAAGTATCCCTTAATTTAACCCCATATAGAGTAATGTGTATATGGTTATTTAAAAAACATTTCCCGCTGATTAAATATATTACATCAAGGATAACATCCTTCATTAAAATGGTGGAAATATGGAGTGTTAAAAATGTAATGAATTTAGATAAAAAATCATGCTCAAAACATATGACGGTTAGTAAATAAAAATGAATTGAACAATTTATATGAGTCAAAACCTAAAATTATAAATATTATGAGTTGTTTAGAAAGTAGTGCCTAAAAAATTTATAAACCACAGAATGGGAGAATCATTGAATATGAAGAATATCATAATGAAAACTAATAAGGATATAAACACCCTTATAGTAAGGGTATAATTAGAATATTAATAACATAATAAAAATTTATAGAAATTAAATGAAAATAATTTTATATAATATCAATTGGGAACATAATACACCATATTTTATATAAATGGGTTATAATACAAAAAATGTATCATATAACTGAAAAAGTGTGAAATAACAATTATTTATATAGAAACATTTGAAATTAAAACCCCTAGAAAAAATGTTTTTTATATCAGATAAAAATAACATAATTTTTTTTAGAATCATGATATAAAATATTAATGGGATAGTATGCATACCATATTATAGAAAACAAGGTTTATAATAAGAAACATTTCTCAAGAAAATTAATTTTTTTCAAAAATTACCCATATATATAACATAATCCTTGAGGTAAAAATAATAAGATAAAGATGATATAATGAATAATTGGCGAGCCCTAAAAAATAAGTAAGAAGTAAAATATCTTTTATTCATTAGGTATAATAATTTTGTATTAAAAAAATAGTGTCTATAAGATTTTTTGTAACTTAATAGATGAAAATTGAGCTAAAATAAACAATTAAAATGTTATATTATTTTAATTAGAAACACAAAGACTAATAATATTCAAAACAACCCATTAAATACAATGAAGTGTGATTTTGTCATGATACATAATATTATATTTTTATTATATACTCCGTACAAAAGATTATAATGGTGTATAATAATAAATAGGTATCAATGAGTGAAAATTGTTACAAGAAAAAATTTTATGAAGCATAATCATTACAAAAAAAAATCAATAGATTGTATTGTAATATTGATGAATTGTAGAAAACCTTAAATAGATAAAATAATATATTTTTTTATTTGTTTTGATTAATCAATCATTGAACATTGTATTTAAATAAAACTTTGTGTATCTCAATATAAGAAAATTTAGTTTGAACAAATTATAACATTCCATAATTTTTTTAAATATTTGTTTTTAAAATAAATTTAATTTCTTCAACATATTATGATACATGTAATAGTGAGTGTTAATAAAAAAATATTCTATTTATATTTTTATTTAAATAGGATCATTATAATATAGAAGTTAATATTAGTGGTACGAAAAGGGATGAATAAATTTAAAGAATTTAGTATAATGGTTTTAGACAGTAAAAACATACTGATAAAATAGAAAATCATTTCTATTAAAGCCATTATAAGTTTCAAAAATAGTTATTTTATGGTAATATATTTATTTATTTTGGTAAAAAATTAATAAAAATCATTTTTTACACTTTTTTAATTTTTATTTTAAATTATATGTCACATTTTTTAAATTAATATGTAGAAATTTTCATTGGATAATCATTTGATAATTTTATGAAAAGATTTATTTCACGAAGAATATTAAGAATAATATTTTTATAAAAAAAAATATCATCATTTAATACATTCATAAGGTATATATCATATTAAGATAGTTTTTAAAAGAATAATTAGTAAAATTATATAATTAGTAATCTCATTAATTCAATTAGACTAATTTTCATATTAAATTTTGATTTTAAAACATTTTATACTTATGAAAACATTTTTAGTGGAACCATGATTTTTTGGCGTGTCTGTAAGAATAATTTTAAATTAAATTCTACAACTAAAGTTTATTTAATTTTGAAAAATTTATTTGATATATGGAATCATCATAATCAATATTATATAATAATTTAATCTTAATTTTTTTTCATAATCACTGTTAAAAATACTTTGAATTAATTACAGTAATTATGGGTAAAATGATGTTGTATTCTTTCAAACATGTGTAATAAAATTAATTTACAACACACATAGGGCCATAATTAAATAATTTTATATTTATATTTATACTCATTGGTAAAAAAATTATCCAATAATTTTGATTTTATTTTCATTATTCCGGAGAAAATTAACTTGGAAATTATTTTTTGTTGTCATAGTAAAAACAAAAATGGTTAAACTAAGAATACGTTGAGGATAAGAGATTAAAAAGATTAAAAATGTGTATTTTACATTGTAGGAGATGTTTATTAATAATATAATCCATCCACTCAATTATTTTACAATTTTGGAGGCACATGGATTGAAAAATTCTTTTTGTTATTCAATCATTTTGGGTAATTATGAAAACACCAATCATTATTTATAAATGGCCACCTCCTACCCTAAATTCCACCCACCTCCTAAACCATTTTTCTAAACCAACCCATTAAAAAATATCTCCTAAACAACCTTATAAAAGTCATTTGTCTTTAATTATATGTAAAATACAATCCGTAGTATCCTTAATAAGAGGCATAAAGGAGGATTCTCTAAAAGAAGTTAATTATCCCCACTTAGCTCTTTTTTCACATATTCTCTTACCATCATAAATTATTCTAAAAAAATTAAAATATACTAGAAATAATATATAATAAATAATGAGACTTTATTATTCTTATGGCCTAATTAACATCCATATTATCTTCAAAAAAATGGAAAGCAAAACTATTTATCATCTGTACAATGCACTATCGCCTCAGAAACCAGTATAATTTTATTTCCCATTAGAATCCATAACAATTGGATATAATGATGATATATATATATAATATGAAAATATTATAACACTTTAATTATAATTTCACATATACCATCTTAAATTATAAAATTTAGTTAAATGATAGTGTTGCATATGCTTACATGTGGACTACCACCATAACAAATCAAAGTGATATGTTTTCCATTTCCATTTTATGTGGATGGTAATATAGATAAATTAATTTAATAAATATTATATTAGTTATGTAAACATTAATATGGAATTTTTAATTAATATATACCTTTTTTTTGTATCCATCCATCAAAAAAATGGAATCAACATTCATGAGTCCATATGACCTACCGTCTCTATGAATGGTGTAAATAATTTTCCTTCTTTACATGTAATGGATTAATATAAATAAATCTATAGATAATATATGTTGTAATTATATCAAGGTCAAAATTATTTAATTATGGTTTTATGTGTGTTGTAAATTAATTTTATCACATATTTTAGTAAAGAATACAACATCATTTTACCCATAATTACCCTAATTAATTCATAGTATTTTTAATAGAAATTATGAAAACTAATTAATATTAACTCATTATATACTATTGACTAGGATGATTCCATATATTAAATGAATTTTTAAAAATTAAATTAACATTAGTTTTAGAATTAAAATTAAAATTATTCTTACAGGCATGATAAAAAATCAAAGTTCCACTGAAAATGGTTTCATAAGTATAGAAAGTTTAAAAAACAAAATTATCCATGAAAATTATTCTAATGAACTAAATCAGATTACTATTTGTATAATTGTACTAATTATTCTTTTAAAAACAATATTAATATGATAGGTACCTTATAAATGTTTTGAATGATTATATTTCTTATTAGAATAATATTTTTAATATTTATCGTGAAATAAATCTTTTTATAAAATATCAAATAATGACCTAAAGAAAATGTTAACATATTGATTCAAAAAATTTATCTTGTAATTTAAAATAAAATTCCAAAAATGAATAAAAAATGAATTTTATTATTTTTACACAAAAATAAATAAATACATTTCCATAAAATTACTATTTTTGAAACTTATAATGGATTTAATATAAATGATTTTATTTTTTATAAGAATGTTTTTAGTGTCTAAAACCATTATACTAAATTCATGAAATTTCTTCATCTCTTTTTATACCACCAATATTAACTTCTATATTATAATTATCCTATTTAAATAACAATATAAATTGAATATTTTTTTATTAACACTCGGTGTTGCATGTATCACAATATGTTGTAGAAATTAAATTTATTTTTTAAAAAATATTTCATAAAATATTGGGCTGTAATAATTTATGCCAACTAAATTTTCATACATCGAGATACAAAAAGTTTTATTTAACTACACTGTTAAATTTTTGGTTTATCATAGAAAATAAATAATTTTTATATTATTTTATCTATTTAATGGTTTCTATAATTCATCATTATCGCCATACAATCTAATGATTATTTCCGAAATAATTATTCTTCTTATAATGTTTTCCTATCTCAATTTTAACTCATTGATAACTATTTGTTATTATACCCCATTATAATCTTTTCTGTGGAGTATATACTAAAACTATAGTATTATATATCATGATAAAATCATCATTAATTTTATTTAATGGTTTGTTTTGAATATTATTAGTCATGGGGTATTTAATTCAAATAATATAATATTATAAGTATTTATTTTAGAAAAATTTTTACCTATTAGGTTACGAAAATTCCTATAGGCACTGTATTTTTTGAATACATCATTATTCGACCTTATTAATAAAAGATATTTTACTTCCTCTTTATTTTTTAAGGCACGCCAATTATTCTTTATTACATCTTTATCTAATTATTTTTACCTCAATGATTATGTTATATGTATGGGTAGTTTCATAAAAAAATTAATTTCATGAGAAATGTTTTTTATTATAAACCTTTTTTTCTATAATTTGGTATGCATACTACCCCATTGATATTTTATATCATGATTCCAAAAAAATCAGGTTATTTTGACCTAGAATAAAAAAATCATTCTTTTTAGGGGTTTTAAATTCTAATTTTTTATATTAATAAATGTTATTTCACTCTTTTTTCAATTATATAATATATTTTTAGTATTACAATATTATGTTCCCAATTGACATTATCTAAAAGTAATGTCATTTAATTTCTATAAATGTTTTTACGTTATTATTATTCTAATTTTACCATTACCATAAGGGTTTTTGTATCTTTATTAAGTTTCATTTATATCTTCTTCATATTCAATGATTCTGCAATTCGGTGGTTTAAAATTTTTTTGGCACAACATTCTTAAACCTCTCATAATAGCTTCATTCTTAGGGTTTAACTCATATAACATGTTTAATTATTTTTTATTTTTATATCAACCTCTTTTTCGAGCATAATGTTTCATCTAATTTCACTACATTGTGAACACTCTATATTTATATCATTTTAATAAAGGATGTTCATCTCGATGAAATATATTGATTTATTGTGGAAAACTCTTTAAATGACCATATACACATTACACTATATGAAGTTAAATTGAGGGATTCTTCTATTGAATTATATTCTATTTATGGAATGGAGAAATATTGAATATATATATATATACATAATATTTTAATTTTGATGTTTGTTGATTACAAAGTAATATTGTTTCCTTTAACCACCAACCATATTTATCAATATTCCCTACATCCATATTACCCAATGTTTTTTATATGAATATCTATAAATTTGTATCTCAATACTTGTCTTTATTTATTCATAAGACAAGTGGATAATGTACTATATTGTTATTAATATATTTTATATGTTGAATGAACTAGAAATATTATAGTGATGGGTGTGGCCTGAAATTATTTATCCCCCATATGAATAGATATATTTAATGAGAAAACACATCTACGTTATTGTGGTGTATTCCATCTAAAAATAGAATACAACATAATCCCAAGGACCTAAATATAAGATAATTATGTATATTATCATGATTCCATGGTATAGAGCATGGAATTAGATATATAGAATTATTTATTGCATATATAAGGATCCATTTATCATCATCTACTAATTTATTAATGTATCAACCAAAGATATATTAAGATAACATATTCCTCTGATTATTATATTATTTTTAGTATTTATTCCAGCCATATTATTTATATGTATAATTTATCGAACTATGAACAAATATTCTTATCTCCTTTTCTACCATTCATATGTATTTGATTGCACTAGATATAATATTTATGCTTTCCCTAAATTCAAAAAATGTATTATTGATAACATATGAAACAAAAGATCCAGTGTAGGAAATTTTCTATGATAATTTTAAGACTTACTAGAGATAATTTAGTTTTTTATATATTATAGGAAATTTCCATTTGATGAGATAGGAATCGTATTTTTTATTTTTTATTTTTTATTTTTATTGACACTCAAAAATTTTAAAACTAAAGGCCCTTATAATTCTTGTGACTTAATATTTTTGGGCTATACAAATTATTAATTGTTAAAATTTGGTCACATTAGTTCATTTCAATAATGGAATCTAATGAATGTGTTTCTTCACACTATATTCCTAGATTATGAGTCATTTGTGTAACATTATTTAGTATTATTTTTAATTAAATTACAAATGAAAGTGTTTTTTCAATGATCTATCATTTTTATTCTATGTGCCACCATTTCTTAAAATAAATAATTCCCATTGTTGGATAAAAAAGATGATAAAACAGATTTTTTATGCTTTGAAACCCCAATTATATTTTTGAAAATATATATATCAAATTTTCATTAGTATATATATTTATGATATATTTATGAAATTAAATAAATATGTATTTTATAAAATATGTTATAACCCAAATTTTTTTTTGTATGAAAATAATATAATAATATTATACAATCAAATGTAATTGTTATAAGTGTTAGAAATTCATTCCTGTGAAAAAAATATTAATTTTCTAATATGTTTTTATTCTATTTCATGAATAAACTTGTCATAGTTGGAAAATTATTTGGAAAAAATGAATCTTTTTGGAAACTATCCAATCAAAATTACAAAATGGTGAATGTTTTTTAAATTTTCCCAGTCAATAATATTTCATTGAAATGTTAAATAATGTATGTATATAGGGTAAAATATTTTGTCATAATAATTATATAAAAATGGTTAAACAATTTATATAAGTGAATCCACAATAATTAATAGGTAATTTATATAATAAAATTTGTTATAATAAACTGAAATGGTATTCAGACATATAAAATAAATTTTTATATCTTGGATGGAAAATTATTTTTTGATAAAAATAATTTTTTTTAAATTTTACTTTCTTATATATAAATTGTTATAAAATACTTGATTTATGTTCTAAAGTATTAAAATATAAAATAATCTAAAATATATAAAACAATTATCATATAACATGCATAAGACAATGTTTTTAGAATTTACACAACCTATATTTCAATTGAATATGATTTTAAATAAATAATGTCCCCTTATTTTTATTATATAACATCACATTATCACATTAATAATCACACTGACTATGTTGTTCTTCATTTCCATCCCATATTCCCTCTTAAGAGTCTCTCAAGGGAGTTCTCATGGTTTTAAGGATCTAATCTCATTATTTAAGAATCCCCATTCCGTAGTAGGTGTTTCATAATCCTATCCTTTATTTTTGTAATTGTAAATCGTTTGATATAATATAATTTCAAATCATTTTAAAAATATTAAAATCATTAAATTTCAAGGTATTATTATTCAATTGATATATTTTAAATGTAATATTACATATTCTAAATAATTATGTCCATTCTATATTATTAAATGTAAACTAATAATTAATTCATCATTAATAATCAATCAAGCCAAAATGTAAATATAATCATAAAAATATAGATATAGTAATATTTAGAAAGAGTGGGAAACCCATATTTAAATATGTCATAAAAATAAAAATCACATCATTATCATATAGAAAAACTATGTTGCACATTAAAATAATTACCATATAAATTCTAGGTGGATGAAAAAATAATGACTCAAAGCTTGTGATGTAGAAAAATTTATCCATACCAATGGAAATATCGTGAGGTAAGAGTAGATATCCACATCTAAAATCAAATGTCCATGTGATGTAAGAGAATCCTCAAATATATTTCATTCTAACTATTTGTGGGTAATGAAAGTAACTTCTTACACCTTTAATTAACACTTTCAAATAATATAAAGGATAAACCAATGTGGATATTATAGATCCCTCAAAAAATGACTATTAATGAAACATCTAGTTCAATACATGAAATATGAATACCTCCCTATTTGAAAATAGTCAGACCAAAAATAAAAGACTTGAACTCTATTGTAAATGAATAACATTTGACAAACATAACTGTAAAATCCAATACCATCAATCATCATTGATCTTGGAATTCTAAAAATCCCATTATGATGATTTCGTAGGTTGTTTCATCATAATTAGGTTTTTACCAACACCTAGGAGGATACCAGCAAACCCAACATCCACTCATAATCTAACATCTACTCTATATCAACTCTATAATATACATCATTATGACACACAACATTGAAAAACCAAAAACTGTAACAATACAGGGATGAAACCATGGAATATAATTTTTTTCCACCCAAATAATGATATAGTGATATTTAAAAAAACCAAATTGAACAAAACATCCATTATTCCTTTAAAGAAATTGCACATAAATATTTTAAATTCAATTTCGGTAAAAATATATTTTTCCATCTCTGATTGGTTATAGCTACAATACCTACAATTTGATACCATTAGGATAAATTTCCTTCAAACTATAAAATATTCTTTTGGAACATTATTACTGGAAAACCAATTTATAAAACTCCTCAATGATGGTATTAACTTATCTTAGATTAAATAACCATATAAAATCAATAATTTGGAAGATATTTAGGAAGAATAAGAAGTAGTAGTAGGTAAAAATATAATTACACTTGGAGTTAACACTAATAGATCTTGTTTTCTGATAAGAATAATGTTTTCGTCTATCAAGATGTGACCCGTTAACACCCCTGAATAAAGCATATTTAGACAATAAAAACACTCTTTAACAGTTACATTAGAAGCTAGTTATCTAAGATAAAAAAGCATACACTGTGAAAAAATATCTTCCATATAAATGATACTAACTAACCCCACAATACTATAATCTTGATCCATGATTTTATATTAATATACATTATACCATTCCAATCTCTAAAATCCAAGCCTTTATTATTCCATATCAACACCCCAAAACAATTTCTTGTTGGAATTAATTGTATCTCTTGTAAAGGTGTGTAAATTTCATATTTTTAAAATATATATTTGAATAATAAACCACCATAATTTCATAAATAATACAAATATTAATAAGAACATCATCTATTGGAAGATACTATGTCCTTTGACCATTATAATGAAATTAAACATTATTTTTTCCTTAATTAACATCTCAGAATAACCTTTCCAATTAATGAATAAAACAATTCGGGACCATATTCATATATAGAATGTGGATTTAAAAAATATATTTATATGGACATTATTAACATAATCCTTTAACTATAGGATAATATACTATTTTACATATTTTTAATATAAATAGAAAAAATTTCTAAATTATTATCCAAATAATGAATACATATTCACCAAGGAATCACATGTTCCCATGTTATGACTAAACAAATAGTCTCCTTTTAGAACCAATCAATTTCTCAAGGAGATCCTATTTAATTTTATATATGTCTTCATTAAAATTTAATACTCATTTATTAATATTTATGTTTTTGACACTCCATATTTCATAAATGTTATCTGGTTACATGATATTGGTTGTCGACCTATGATTCTAATTCAAAAAATCCAATTAATCACGTTTAAAACAAATTTTTGATACCATGGGAATCTATACCAGGTGATGAATAGACCCAAAATCTAATTTTCTATAAATATATTTATATTTCAACTCAATAGATCCTGAGTATAATTTGTTTGGGGAAATATTAGTAAATTTTTTAGGACACCAAACTAAATTAAATAATATATTTTTTGGTGTGAGTGAAATATACATCCTCATTGAAGAAAAATTTCTAATCAATAATTCAAAATCCTTTTAACAAAATCATATATTTCTTAATTATATCAAAATGAATCCCTATTCCAAATTGATTAAATATTTTCCAATATTAAATTTAATGATAATATTTCACCAACAATGAAAATTTTGTTTCAACTCTAAAATTTCATTATCTAATATAGTATCCACATGGATTTTTCTTCCATGAATAATATATATATTGTTCCTCTAAGGAAATACAAGTATTAATAATAGTTAAACAGTTATTTGACCATATAGTGATAATATTATTATGAAATATCACATGATTATCATATGAAAATTTTAAACTAAATAATGATACAAAATATTAGTGATGAAAACCATGGAAGATTAGGAAATTTATATTTCAATGATCCCACCCATAAAAAAGAAATGACTACATGAACAATATCTACCTTGATTAAATCCTAATAAAAATGAGGAGGGATCCTAAGAATCTATTAGGTCATGGTCCTCTATCTACACCCATTAACTTTACACAACCATGGAAATACTCCACTTTTGGAAGTCTGATGATGACCTCATTCGAGGAATCGTGATTATGGATTTCAGTATTACTCATAAAAAATTTCCCATAGGTATTTTTATCAATAAAAAAGATTATATAGTAGGATCCATGAGTTCACTCATAATTTTCGTGTCTACCAAACAAACATGTGTATCCACATGTGATATAAAAGATCCAACATCAACAAATATGATAAATTTTTGATAAAATATTATATATTTAATTCAATATTGAATATGGATGGATTTATGTTCAACCAAATTAAAAAATAAATTTCTTAACAAGTCCTTCACCGCTATTTATTCCATCATAAATAAATCATTAAATTTTACAAACGTTCCACATTAACTACCCATTGGTCCCATGGTTATATCCAAAATAAAATAATTATCAAAATTTTTTAAAAAAGGGATCTATTCTAGTAAATACCAATACTAAAAACAATAAATACATAATTAAATTATAAAATATTATGAATATTCTATTTTCACTTTAACAAGGCCTTAGGAATATTTTTAACATGATCATTCCAAGAGATAAAAATAATCTGTAAATAACCCTCACCATTTGTACAATGTTGGGTATATTGAAGACTTTTTTCTGGATAGATAGACTATTATGATTTTAAACTATTACTATATGATTTTATAATCATCTAGGTAGGTAAATTTCATGCACAAATTCATTCCAAAATCTACAAGCTGGGTATCGACCATAATAGAATTAATTTAATCCAAAAAATGTGTTAAATAAAAATAACCACCCTTTATCTATGAAGAAGAATCTATGATGTTAAAAATATTATTAACTTTAAATAAAATCACAACTATATTGAAATCATATTGATCCATCCATAAAGAAATCCTTCCCTTCCCATTTTATTTCTTTAATACAGTTGTTAAAAATAATTGCATATTCCTAATAAAAAAATAACTGTGATATATTGATGAAGATTAATCTCTGAATGAAATGATTCTAACTCATTCAGTAGAACCCATATGTATCAATTTCATATATAATCATTCATAACATGGAAAAAACAAACATTTTCCTTAAAATCGCTAATATCATCTATAAGGCCCCAGCCTTAAACCTTACTTAATCTTGAGTTATTACAAGATTACACATTGAGGATCTTTTTAGGTTTAGAGTTTTAGAGAATTGGATCATAAAACTTGCATTATATTCCACATTTAAACAAAGTGGTTACATAAAAGATAGTATTCATTTTTCCCATCAACGGAAAAATATTTAAAATAAAACATGGATTCTTTCTTGACACTTCCTTGACACTATCATCATATCATGTACCCTTCCCTTGACCTGTGAAAAACATTTCAAAAACTTAGGATGAGCATAAAAAGCTCAGTAAGGGATATAAAAATATGGAAAGGAAACATGGGTACATGTATACATAATAATGAAATCATACTTTACCCATAAAACATAAGCACTTTAACATACCTCAGAAAAATCATGAATAAATCATAGAAATCATAATACATAAAGGTAACATGAGGCATTCATAACATTCTTATGTAGGGAGTAACCCTCTTGGTTACTTTTGGAATACCCATCACAATATATTCCCTAAATCTCTTCGGGGAAACATTAACGTTTAACCAATTCGCGTTACCCAATGCATTTGAGAGCTATATCGGGCTCACCCGCCCATAGTTTATCATGGAACCACCCATCTTCATAATAATGCCCAAGAACCATAACATAATCGTATCATATAAAACATACATAAAAGGAAACATAACATTTTCACATATCAATCACAAGATATCAATACAACACATTGATATAAAAACATTATGAAAACCATTTTCAATACCAAAATAAAATAAAAGTAAAACATAGTGTTTATTTTTCTTTAAAAAAAAGGTTTGGCTTGTAGAGGAAGCCGAAACTCAAATAATGGTCACGGTGGCGGAGAAGTCGTTGTCGCCGCATACGTATGACAAAAACATTCCATTTTTTCATTTAGTAAAACGATTTGTATAAAAGATATTCCTTTCGGATAAATGTAAAAGTCAAAGGGGTTTATACACCATATAAAAAAGGTTGTGTATAAAACAAAATATGCCTCAATGAATGGATATTGAGAAGAAGTCCCATACAAAGATGGTATCCTTGGATTAAGGATAAATCAATTACATAATTATGTGTGACAAACTAATACAACAAATATAAGTGGATATTAAGTGTAAAAAAATCATAGTTTATTCACACATATTCATAGAACGACATATTCAAGGAGTACAAGATTATCCCAAATAATCAAAATTGGGTTAAGAAGTTCCTTTGCAAAAATTTGACAGCCTAACCGCATCACTACAAAATTAAGAAAATGAGTTGATGAGAGATAAAAAGGGTATCTCATCACTTGGACATAAAATTTAAATCACCTAGGATATAGAAGAAAATATCCCAACATAATGTTATGGGAATTAAAGGACATAACAATAGAAGTCTTTTAAAAAGAGGAGGGTGAATGGTTCCCTTACCGAGATGGGTATCTTTCGAAACATACACCCCGTGAAAGAAGGACAATACAACATTGATGTAAATAATCATAAATGAAATTATGTTACACAATGAGTAAAATAATGGGCAGTACATACACAACTCAAAGTAAATTGTTGCAAATGTAGCATAAATCTCACGGTAATAAAAGTGAGATGAAAAATCCCTTATGAAAACTCGGCAGCCTAACGACGCCACTTAAAACATCCAAAAAATGGATTGATGAGATCAAATAGGGTCTCTCATAATATTACAATAAAATTTACAGAAAGAGGAATATAAAAGAACATCCCCCATCATAACAAATAGGAGCTTAAATTAGATGACATAAAGGAGAGTACTTAAAAAGAAAGAGAGAGGTTAGATCTCTTACGAAAATTCGGCAGCCTAACAGTGCCACTCAAATCTTCCAAAATGGATTGATGAGAGAGAATAGGGACTCTCATTATATGAACAGAAAAATTACATTAATATTAATATAAAAGAACATCCCAATAACAAGAAATATGAGCTTAAAAGGAATTACATAAAAGAGTGTACTTAAAAAGAAAGAGAGGAGTAGGATCTCTTACCTCAGGTCTGACTTGACTCGATCGTTCTTCAACGTCCTGAATAATAAACTTGAGTTAATTTATACTTTATTAAGAACCTTTTTCAAGTTAATTATTCATTTTATATCACTTATTACCATGTTATAAATATTATTTAATCATTTATGTTAATAATGTTTGTTTTGTCGATATTTGGTTCTTAAGTCCAAAGTGGACTTCCTACAATTACATGTTGTTCTTGTGGTCAAAGGTTCATTATATCCATAATTATATTCATGATTTGGATATAATATATATCATATATATCCAGAATATACATGTATTTATAATATTACATAATCATTTAGAGGTAAGAAATGAAATGCACCGTTCATGGAGAAGGTAAGCCGTACGTACGCATGAATGCTACTTTCATTTCTATGTCATATTAATGGAATTAAAAATAAATGAGAGGTATGTATATTTTAATTCCAGAATTATATTCATCATTTATATGTAACATAAATCATATATAATAAAATTAAATCCATCCTTTATACATCCCACATATGTCATTAACGAATCAAATCTCTTTGAGCGGGCGGTAGTCCGCACTTCCTTAAATGAAATTATCGTGTTTACCCACAATGGAAACCATAAAGGTATGAAAAAAAAGAAAAATAAAGAAGCTTACTTAAAACATAAACATATTATATATAATATATAAGTATAGTGACATCTTAATGGACACCTTTTAAGGTTTTATATGAGTGTTGAACAATCATCGTTTCGTGAGGCAGAAATTCGCCATCCACAGAAACAGTATGTTCTTTAACCATTTGATGTAGGTGTGTGTAAGTGTAGCTCGAATTATTCTTATAACAACATCCTAGTATATTTAATATACTGGAGTTGTTACAAAAGAAATGAATAAAAAGTGTTTAGGGGGTTGGAGAAGCAAAATAAAAGAAAAGAACACAAGTGAAGACATTACCTTAAAATCGGGTAACTCTTTTTGATTTGAGCTCAAAGGCTTCCTTGAGAAGACTTCTACCCAAAGTGAGGCTTCTAGGAGTAAGAGAGGGATGTGGAGAGACAAAATGAGCAAGGTTTGTCCGAGCCAAAGGATTTAGAGGTGTGGGTAAGGTGGTAGAGGTGGGGGCCTTTTATAAGAGGAGAGGAGGGTCACTCCTGTAAAGTTACAAAATGTTACTTTATTTTCAAATGAGTTTCGGATTTTAAAGGTACCACATTGATGTATTTCAAGGATAAGGTGGTAAGGGTTCGAAATATACTCATCTAATAGGTTTTTGACAAGTGTATGTTATAGTTTTAACATTATCTTTTCATTTTATTTAAATCCTTTATTAATGAGGTAATCGATGCATCATCATGATGTCATAAATAATTTAATTTATTTAATGTCTAAAAATTATAAAAAAATATCATGATGTATGAAATCTTTTTAGATTTTAATGAATATTTATAGTCAAAAATATGACATGTATAATCCCATTTAAAAATTGTTTTAGTGAAACATCTCATGCTTGTGACATTGTTATTTTAACTTTAAATAAAAATTTATTTATGCCATTTTCCAACCAAAGTGGCTCAATGGGGTCCCCAAGTTGACCCATGTATATTCTTGGTCGGCCATGACACATAAAATGAGAGTAGGACATGTGTCTAGGTCATTTCACATTATTAAAACAATATTTTTACCTTAAATTACACTAATTACCTCTAGTCGCGATTAAGAACATAAAAGTTACTATTCACCAAAAAATTATTTTAATCCCATTGAACCACATTTTACTTCCTAATGAAATCCATGGATGTCGGATTTTTGAAATTTTAAACACAGAGGTGGAAAAGTTTCATTTAAACAAAAAATCTGTTTCTTTAACTACAACTTAGTGGTTTTACTATTCATAAAAAATTGAAGTTTTTCAGAAAAATACCAAAAATTCACCCTAAGCTATATTTGATATTCCGAACTCTAAAATGATGTCTATTTTACAAAATTGAAAGCATATAAGTTTCATTAATTAATTTAATAATTAATTCCCGCTGTCAAAATAAATAGCGTGTTTTTATGAAACAATATCTATTAAAAGATTGACACTAGTTTAAGTCCAATTTCAATGTGAAATTAATTCTAATGACCACTATTGGATTAAATGGTAAAAATATATTCTAATTTTACTTTAAAAACAATTCAAAAGGCAATCTAATCATATAAATGAATTAGATTGAAAAGAGGTTTTGAATTAAAATGCAACATTTTTCACTATTCATTAAAAAATGAACTTTATCGGAAAGATACCAAAAATTTACAAAAAGTAAATTTTGATGTCTCTATTCTAAAGAAGAATTTTATTTTGTCAAATATAACACATAAAATTGTCAAAAGTTGGATTTAAAAGAGGTTCGCCATCAAAAGGCGGTTAATCGACCTTCTAAAGAACATTAGAATGTTTACGCTTAAAAATTGAATTCATTCACATTTTTAATCCTCTAACATTTATTGTAAAAAGTAAAAATATTTGACAAACATATATAATCATTTTGTAGTTAGTTCTGTTCATTTCCGCCATTACAACGTCTAGGCGTTAACTACCATATAAAATAATATTATTTTATTATTAGAGTGCAACGTAAGATTCCTAAGAAACTCGTTGTTGCGTATTGGGTAAGCCATCGAGCATAGCGTCCCCTTTAATGTAATATTAATATTTTATTCACAAATATGGATAAATATAAAAATTTCATATTCTTTAATTACCTAGGGTGTTACATCCTTCCCCCTTTTGGTAATTGCGTCCTCACAATTTTAAAATTGGGCTCGGAAACATCCTTGAAAGTCCCACATCGGAACAAGGTTCAGTAAAATAATCACTTTAAAATAAAGAATGAGAATTACAGAGGTCACCCGAGTTAACCCATACTAGGATTCCATGTAGGAAAACATGGACATGGAGGAGAAAACATAGGGTCATGTTTTGATGGGGAGTGATAGAAAACATGTTTAAGAGAAAGTTAACCATAAGAAAATCACAAACATGTGATGGGTTAAACGGTATTCGATTCCCTAGTAGGAAAAGTTAATAGACAACATTTATGTTTTTTTATTGAGGAATTTATTCATAAGGAAAAATAATTACTTATAATGTTGACTTTCAACTTTTATTAGATTTCTTACACAAACTCATATTTTCTCCAAAAGACGAGTATTTAGGAAGAGTTTTTCACTATAATCAACTTCTAGAGAATCACCTAATCCACAAAAGAGAACTATATACTTCCCATGTCTTTAGACTTTAACCAAAACCAAAACCAAAATGGTTAGTACAAGATCAGATAATCCAGAAAAGGATAACCCTTTATAAAAAGAAAATCTATTCTTAATCTCTAAAATTTGTCCAACAAAACCCAAAGTTCAACGAGGACCATTTGATAAACAATTTTTCCATAATATTCTTCAAAGTAAACCAAACTAATATTGAAGCCCAAATATTTGAAGGATTTAGTCACAGTCTTCCAAGGTACAAATTAACTTTTATCTCCAAATAACATCAGTTGCTCTTAAATTCTCATATTGAAAAGTAATTAACCTAATCACATATCCTCGATGATAGGTTAATAATTTCCATATATAACCCAAAATAAACTTAATCTTGATTCCTAAAATCATCTAACTAAATATAATTAGTCAAACTAACCAGGGACTTCACGTAGTCCAATGGTAGGCGATAAATACCAGTTGCACTTTGGTTGTGGGTTCGATTCCCACAGCTTTGTCCGACACGACGGGTTGTCACACGGTCTGCGTGTTATCCTTTTTACAAAACTATATAATTCTTAAAACATTCCATGAAACGAGAAAAAATCTTCAAAAATGATCATAAAATATTTTAACCTCATGTTTATCTCATGCCGTTCATTTTCCATCATAACATATAATAACCCATAATTACCTCAAAAGTAAGGATCATATAAACTCTAATGGTTACCTTTATAATTATTACCTGAACTTCCACATCGATTGGTCATCTCGTACATGATGCATTATAGATCATACCAAGGTTCATGTGGTTTATCATGACTCCTTGATAGTTGGTTTAGAACAACCACGAGTTTCCTCATTGAATCCCTCATTTTATCTAGTATCTTAATCAGAGAACCACCACAGTTTCCTTCAAACCTATTGTCTCTTTGATGCCTGCTAGATCCATCCATTCACTAAAAACAAAAATGTCCGTGTGAGTATATCAAGAAAACCATCATGTACTAATGAGGAAGGTAAACACTAAGATATACTTACTCATTCACTTTATCTAAAACTAGGACTCTTTCTGAAATCCTAACCATTATGGTAATGTCACTTGTGCTTAGAGAATACCCTAACCTCTAAAGTTATCTAAACTGACCTCTGATACCAACTGTAAGGCCCTAGCCATAAACCTTACTTAATCATGAGTTATTTCAAGATTACACATTGAGTATCATTTCAGGTTTAGAGTTTTAGAGAATTAGATCATAAAACATTCATTACGTTACACATTTAAACAAAGTGGTTACATAAAAGATAGTATTCATTTTTCCCATCAACGAAATCATATTTAAAATAAAACATGGATTTTTTATTGACACTTCCTTAACACTATCATCATATCATGTATCCTTCCATTGACCTGTGAAAAACATTTCAAAAACTTGGGATGAGCATAAAAAGCTCAGTAAGGGATATAAAAATATGGAAAGGAAACATGGGTACATGTATACATAAGAATGAAATCATACTTTACCCATAAAACATAAGTACTTTAACATACCTCATAAAACTCATGAATAAATCATAGAAATCATAAGACATAAAGGTGACTTGAGGCATTCATAACATTATTACGTAGGGAGTAACCCTCTTGGTTACGTTTGCAATACCCATCACAGTATATTCCACAAATCTCTTCGGAGAAACCTTAACGTTTAACCCCTTCACATTACCCAATGCATTAGAGAGCTGTATCGGGCTCACCCGCCCTTATTTTATAATGGAACCACCCGTCTTCATAATAATTCCCAAGAACCATAACATAATCATATCACATAAAACATGCATAAAGGAAACATAACATTTCCACATTTCAATCACAAGATATCAATACAACACATTGATATAAAAACATTATGAAAACCATTTTCAATACCAAAATAAAAGAAAAGTAAAACATGGTATTTATTTTTCTTTAAAAAAAAGGTATGGCTTGTAGGGGATGCTAAAACTCAAATAATGGTCACGGCGGCGAAGAAGTCGTTGTCGCCGCATACGTAAGACGAAAACATTCCCTTTTGTCATTTAGTGAAACATTATGTATAAAAAAGATTCCTTTAGGATAAACGTAAAAGTCAAAGGGGTTTATACACCGTATAAAAAAAGGTTGTGTATAAAACAAAATATTCCTCAATGAAAGGATATTGAGATAAAGTCCCATAAAAAGATGGTAACCTTGGATTAAGGATAAATCAATTACATAATTAAGTGTGACAAACTAATACACCAAATATAAGTGGATATTAAGTGTAAAAAAAATCATATGTTATTCACACATATTCAAAGAATGACATATTCAAGGAGTACAAGCTTATCCCAAATAATCAAAATTGGGTTAAGAAGTTCCCTTGAAAAAATTTGACAGCCTAACAGCATCACTACAAAATTCAGAAAATGAGTTGATGAGAGATAAAAAGGGTATCTCATCACTTGGACATAAAATTTAAATCACTAATGATATAGAAGAACATATCCCAACATAATGTTATGTGAATTAAAAGACATAACAAAAGAAGTCTTTTAAAAATAGGAGGGTGAAAGGTTCCCTTACCGACATTGGTATCTTTCGAAACATACACCCCGTGAAAGAAGGAAAATACAACATTGATGTAAATACTCATAAATGAAAGTATATTACACAATGAGTAAAATAATGGGTAGTACATACACCACTGAAAGGAAATTGTGGCAAATGTAGCATAAATATCACGGGAATAAAAGTGAGATGAAATATCCCTTATGAAAACTCGGCAGCCTAACGACGCCACTTAAAACTTCCAAAAATGGTTTGATGAGATCAAATAGGGTCTCTCATCAAATTAAAATAAAATGTACAGAAATAGGAATATAAAAGAACATCCCCCATATGACAACCCTGCTTTTTATTACAACTTAAACATGCTTTATTACATAAAACTTCACTTGATACAACAAAGAAGATCGAGAGGTTTAGTGTCTTTGGGGCTCAGGATCATTACATAAAAACTTTAAACTTGAAATACAACATCCTTATTGAAAACTTCCTTTACATGACCACTACATTCCTTCGTACTTATCATTTCATGGGATAACCTGAGGACATGCATAAGAAAAGGGTGAGCTATAAAGCCCAGTAAGGGAGTACACAATGAATAACATGAGGAGTACAATACATGTTAGGCAATAGGCATATCAATAGAGCATAAGAGAGACATGAACATAAAGGCATGTTAAAGCATGATAATCATAACATGGAAATGTGGCAACAACACTTATCATTGAATTAGCATGAGCCAAGGCTCATTGCACATGGAGCATGAGTAAACCCTCATTGCACTTGAAGCATGAGTAAACCCTCGTTGCACTTGAATTAGCATGAGTAAACACTCATTGCACATGACGTATCATGATACTATACTTTACCCAATGCATTGGAGCGCTATCAGGGCGCACCCTTCTTAAACATTTCATTTCATGCATAAGTGTGCCACATGGATCATAAAACATGGATTCATAAAACATAATCATTTATTCCACGATAAAGGAATGTGGAATTCATACATGAAGCTTTACAATCAATAAGTAAATGTGCATAATGGTGAATACCCTTGATGGAGAAATGGGCATGGTATTCACTACACAAAGACATTGGCTTAGAAAATCGGTGCGATTTCGGCGGCGTAACGGCGTGACATAAGAATTCATAAAAAGGTTTATGAGAGAGAAAGGGGTTCCTCATCATATTTACATGTAATGGACAGTAAGGAGATCATATATATACATGTCCCAACAATAGAAATGGAATTTAGATTAATGATACAAAAGTATTGCTTGAATATAAAAGAAGAGAGAGAAGCTCCTTTCGGAATTTCGGCATAGTAACGGGTGTACATGGGAGGCATTTAATGAGAGAGAAAGGGGTCTCCCATCATTCAAACAATAAGAGGGCAGTATGGGGGAGGTGCTAAACCATACCCCAACATTCATAATTGAAATTAAAAAGGCAATACAACTTAAAGAAAATTGACAAAAATGAGAAAGGAAGAAAAACCCTTACTTGGAAGTGTGCTTCCAAAGGCTAGAGAGAGGCTTGTGAGAGGCTTCTTGGGAGCTTGGGGCACCTTGAGAGGATTCTAGAGAGAGTAGGGCAGAGGTTGGACGAACTTCAAGGGCTTTGAGTGAGGAGGAAGTGGGAGCTTGGGTGGGTTTATATAGGAAAGGTGAGAGAATTCTTTATTATTTAGGTTTGGGACCCCTTATATTAAAATAATCCAAACCACAAACCATCCCATGGTATTTGCCCATGGTTTCTGGAAAAGGAGAGAGGAAAATAATATTTTAAAAGGCCAAGGTCCGAACTTATTAAAAAATTAGGGTTGCTTATGTGGAGGTGAGTCACACTCCCATGGAAATTAATTTAAAAAGGCAAAGTGTTGAATAAGTCTTGAGGGCTCCATTAATGCTTTGAAAAGTGAGTCAAACAAACCCAAAACCTCATTATTTTAATGATAAAACATATATTGGCCGAACCTAAGGATTATGGTATTTTATTACATCACCATTGGGTCATTATGATGTCATAAAACACATTATATATTTAAATGGTATTTAATTTTTACCCAAAAATTGGACTGTCTCAGAAAATTATGAAAAATTCACCGTTGGATAATTTCGACGTCCTGATTCCAAAAATAATATTTATTTTATTTAAATAATTTTCTAAATATGTGAATTTTCACTTTTAAAATAAAAACCGACATTTATAAAAAAAAATTCACGGGTTTTGACAGAAATGGCTTTCAAACCTTAATAAACATTTTAATCGCATTCATAAAATTATAAGATCATTTATAATTAATGACAATTAATTTAATATTAATAATAATATTTTATTAAAATATTATTTAATTCAAAAATCCTTTAATTTAATAAAATATAATTCTTAATTAAATAATAACTAAAAATACCATTTGTACTTTAAAAACTAATTACAAAGTATCAAAAATGACTAGAAATTATATTCATTATTATATATAAAAAAAAATAATGTACATGAACATGGTTCTACTTATTTGTTACATAACCCCTTAAAATGGCCGCATAAGACCTAAGGGTAAGGTGTGCGATGGTGACAGACTCTTGGGGTTGCTCGGATAACATCGCTCGGGTGGTAATCTCAATCAACTTCCATTTTTCCCGTAGACGATCACGTTCGAGCTTGACTTGATGAAGCTCAGCTTGGGATTGGTCAAGGGCAAAGCCCAAAGACGCCACCTCTTTACCGAGCTCCGACAAATGGGCTTCGTAAGGGGCAATTCTACTGGATGAGGCCATCACTTCCTTTGTCTGAGTAGAAAATTGGTTCGTTAAAGCCTTATATTTAAACTACCCAGATGATCACTGTTCAACGGCTATAAAAGTAACGGTCACAAATCTTAACGTTAAACTAAAGAAGTTGACATCTTATAAAAACATTTTTCATAAAGAAACATTTAACTGGATCAAGAGGGATTTTCCATTAATGAAACTTTGGGTCGTTACAACATTCCCCCCTTAAGAAATTTCGCCCTCGAAATTTTCCTTTTCCCACACTAAAACAAATGTGGGTAACTTAGCTTCATCATATCCTCCGACTCCCAAGTTGCTTCTTCAAACTTGTGGTTTCTCCACAACACCTTGACGAGGGGCATTGTCTTATTTCGTAGAACTTTTTCTCTACGATCTAAGATCTTCACTGGTTGCTCCTCATAAGAAAGATCGTCTTCTAATTGTACCACCTCAGAAGAGAGTACATGTGAAGGGTCTGGTATGTACTTCCTTAAGAGGGATACATGGAAGACATCATGCACCTTGGCCATAGTAGGTGGAAGTGCTAGTCGATAGGCCACAGCCCCAACACGATCAAGAATCTCGAAGGGGCCGATGTACCTTGGACTTAACTTCCCTTTCTTTCCAAACCTCATGACCTTCTTCCACGGAGATATGCGTAAAAACACCATGTCTCCGACTTTAAACTCAAGGTCTCGTCGACGATTATCTGCATAACTCTTCTGTCGACTTTGGGCTGCCTTGATATGCTGCTGAATGGTTTTCACCTTCTCCACCATTTCTTCGACCATTTCTGGTCCAAGCAGCTTACGTTCACCGACCTCATCCCAACATGCCGGTGTTCTGCACCTTTTCCCATATAGGGCTTCATATGGTGCCATTTGGATGCTCGAGTGGAAACTATTATTATAAGAGAACTCAACTAGAGGAAGATGTTGATCCCATCCTCCTTTAAAGTCCATTGAGCACGCTCTCAACATATCCTCAAGTGTTTGGATAGTCCGCTCGGATTGGCCATCAGTTTGAGGATGATAGGCCGTACTGAAGTTCAGTTCAGTATTCAGAGCATGTTGAAGACTCTTCCAAAACTTAGAGGTAAATCTTGGATCTCGGTCCGACACAATAGATAGTGGTACTCCATGCAACCGTACCACTTCCCTGATATATATCCGTGCCAGTTGATCCAAAGAGAAATCCTCTCGAATAGCAATGAAGTGTGCAGTCTTTGTAAGACGATCCACAATAACCCAGATTGCATTGTTGCTTTTGGATGTCCTTGGAAGTCCAGTGACGAAGTCCATGGTGATGTTCTCCCATTTCCATTCTGGTATGGGCAATGGTTGCATCATCCCCTTAGACTTCTTCCTCTCTGCCTTCACTTGCTGACACACCAGGCACTTTGATGTATATTCGGCGATCTCCTTCTTCATATTATCCCACCAAAAGTTTTCTCGGAGATCTCGATACATCTTTGTGCTCCCTGGGTGAATAGAGAAATTTGAACTATGTGCATCATCCAAAAGTTCCTTCTTCAGCTCCGAACTTGATGGGACACATAGTCTTTTCCCAAACCGCACAATTCCTTCTTCATTAACATTAAACTCTGAGGATTTTCCCTTTTTGATAGCTTCCACTTTTTCTTGGATTCTCGCATCATCCTTTTGAGCATCCTTTAACCTTTCCAAAAGAGATGGTTGAGCAATCATTTGTGAAAGGATTGATGATGTTCCCTTCTTTATGATTCCCACGTCCATCTTCATCAAGTCTAAGAGGATTGGATCCTTCTCAATTCTCATCATTGATAGAATTGCTGGATCCTTTCTACTTAGGGCATCCACCACCTTGTTCGCCTTCCCAGGGTGGTAATGTATTGAACAGTCATAATCCTTTATGAGCTCTATCCATCTTCTCTGGCGCATATTAAGCTCTTTCTGTGTGAATATATATTTAAGACTCTTGTGGTCAGTATATATCTCACATTTCTCCCCATAGAGATAATGCCGCCAGATTTTCAAGGCAAAGATCACCGCCGCCAACTCCAGATCATGCGTTGGATAGTTTCGCTCATGGATTTTCAACTGTCTTGAGGCATAGGATATCACTTTATCATTCTGCATCAGCACACATCCTAAGCCCTTCTTCGAAGCATCACTGAATACCACAAAAAGCTCCCCACTTGTGGGTAAAGTGAGCACAGGTGCAGTGATAAGCCTCCTTTTCAACTCCTTGAAGCTTTCTTCGCATTCATCACTCCAAGCAAACTTTACTCCCTTTCGAGTTAGCTTGGTAAGAGGGTTGGACAATCGTGAGAAGTTTCTCACAAATCGTCGATAATATCCAGCTAACCCCAAGAAGCTACGGATATCAGTTACCGATGTTGGCCTCGGCCATCCCTCAATTGCATCTGTTTTGGAGGGGTCCACAGATATCCCATTGCTTGTGATGATATGGCCCAAGAATGAGACCTCCTTCAACCAGAACTCACACTTGCTGTACTTGGCATAGAGCTTCTCCTTGCGCAAAGTCTCCAGTACAGTTCTTAAATGCTCCTCATGGTCCTCCTTGGTTTTGGAGTATATTAGAATATCATCTATAAAGACTACCACAAATTTATCTAGGTAATCTCTAAAGACTCTATTCATCAAGTCCATGAATATTGCTGGAGCATTGGTGAGTCCAAAAGGCATTACTATGAATTCATAGTGCCCGTACCTTGTACGAAAAGCAGTCTTGGGGATATCTTCCTTCTTCACCCTTACTTGATAATATCCCGACCGCAAGTCGACCTTGGAGAAGTATTGAGCTCCACGCAGCTGATCAAACAAGTCATCGATTCTTGGGAGAGGATACTTGTTCTTTATCGTGATTTTGTTAAGTTCACGATAATCGATGCAAAGCCGCATTGACCCATCCTTCTTCTTGACGAAGAGGACTGGTGCACCCCATGGTGATGCACTTGGGCGTATAAACCCTTTATCCAGATTCTCCTGTAGTTGTTTCTTCAGTTCTTCAAGCTCAACCACAGCCATTCTATATGGAGTCTTGGATATTGGTAGCGCCCCAGGTATAAGTTCAATCGAGAACTCAACATCTCTTCTTGGAGGAAGACCAGGAAGTTCCTCGGGAAATACTTCAGCGAATTCCCTCACAATAGGCATTTCTTCAAGGGTGGTTTCTTCCTTGGACTCAATCATCTGAGCCAGATATGCGTGCTCATAAGGCAGTAATATCCATGCTTGAGATGATGGAGCTAAAGGAGATTCATCTTCCTCCTGACACTTGTAAAGAATCGGGGGTCGATTCTCCATATGGAGTGTGATTTCCCTCTCCCGACAATTTATGTTGGCTCTATATAAGGAAAGCCAATCCATGCCAAGAATTGCATCAAATTCCACCAAAGGATGTATGACGAGGTTCGCCGGGAAATTCAATCCACATAATATAACAGGGGAGGACTTATACTCATGGGATGCAATGATTGCCCCATTTGCCGTACTCACCGACATCTTTACTTCCATGATTTGTGGTGGTGCAGGGATTGTTCTACTAAACTTTTAAGATATAAAAGAATGCGTAGAACCTGAATCAAAAAGTACGTTCGCTATTCTTGAATGAATAACTAGTGTACCTGTCACCACTTCGTTGTCGGGGTTCACTTCGGCAGAAGTGATGGCAAAAGCTCTTCCTTGCTGTCTTGGAGGTTGTTGATTGCCTCCGATAACCCTTGGATTAGGGCACTGATTCGCAAAATGACCCGGTTCTTTGCATTTGAAGCATTGAACAACACGTTGAGGTTCGAATGGAGCGTTCCTCCCCTCCGTCGCAGCCGCGTGTCCTTCTTGCTGACAGTTAATAGCTAGGTGCCCTTCTCTTCCACACTTGAAGCATTTTCTTGTCCCCCTAAGGCAATTCCCAGGGTGCTTCTTTCCACACTTTTGGCAAGTGGGGTGCTGGAATTTCTTAGCGCCGTTGGATTTATCCATCGGACCACCAGAATTGAAGTCCACCTTCCGCTTCTTGTCCCCATGATACCCCTGTGATTCTCCGATCTCCATTTCAACCTTAAGGGCACATCGGACAATCTCCTCATAGCTGTCAAAGTCACGGATCGCTAATGCTTTCCGCAAGCTAGGCTTCAGCCCACCAAAGAAGCGGTCAACTTTGCATTCGGGGGTAACGACAAAGCCAGAAGCGTATCGTGCAAGCCTTGTGAAGTTTGCCTCGTACGCTCCCACAGATTCTTCATCTTTCTGCTTGAGGGAAAGGAAGTCCCTTTCCATCTTAAGACGGAGGGTGCGTGGAAAATATTTATCGAAAAACATCTTCCGGAATACCTTCCATTCCAAAGCCTCAATCTCCTCCTCAGGCTTCGTATTTTTGATCAATGTCCACCATTGATCAGCTTCACCCTCCATACGATAAGCCGCCAGGAGAACCTTCTCTTTTTCAGAGCATTGGAGGATGGAGAATATCTTCTCAATGGAGTTGATCCATTGTTCAGCGATCGTGGGATCAGATGATCCACTAAAAGTAGGAGGCCTTTGTCTCATGAAGCTTTCAATAGCGACTTGTTCTTTCTTAGGGGGGGTTGAACGTTCCTCTTGACCAGTGTTTCTATTCAAAACTTGAGTTAGCTGAGAGAGAAGCGTGACAAAGTTCGCGATTCCCGCTCCCATCGGATTGGGCATCTCATTAGTACAATCCTCACACTGATCTTCACAACGGTTGTTAGCCCGAGTTCTCCTATTACCGGCCATTGGCTGGAATAAAAGGAAAGTTAGGGGTAACACATAAAGGGTAATCCAAAGACAAAAGTTGATGACTTATAAATAAACTTTAATCTCTTTAACTCATGAGTCTATAGGATTCAATCCAGGCTTTTCATGATCTTCCTTCTAACATATATTCTTAGGGGCATTTTTCCCTTAATAAGGGTTCATACTAAGATTGCGAATTTATCAAAACATATCCCCCGGGAGTGTCGTAACCAAGAGTGCAGCAAGGCCCGTTGTCGTGCACCAGTTCCCGTTCGAGTCTAGCTCAAAGCGGTGTTTTCGGGTTTTACCCCTAGGATACATCTGTGCCAGAGCCGCCTCTACCTGCTCGTATCCAGACAGGGATGTATTTGTTTGATAAACCACTTACTTAGTATTTACCAAAACTTAGGGATGTTTTTATTATGATTATTCTTGTATCTAAGGCTTTACTAGGGTTTCCTAATCCCAAAAATAACTAAACCTATCCTCTGATACCAACTATGACAACCCTGCTTTTTATTACAACTTAAACATGCTTTATTACATAAAACTTCACTTGATACAACAAAGAAGATCGAGAGGTTTAGTGTCTTTGGGGCTCAGGATCATTACATAAAAACTTTAAACTTGAAATACAACATCCTTATTGAAAACTTCCTTTACATGACCACTACATTCCTTCGTACTTAGCATTTCATGGGATAACCTGAGGACATGCATAAGAAAAGGGTGAGCTATAAAGCCCAGTAAGGGAGTACACAATGAATAACATGAGGAGTACAATAAATGTAAGGCAATAGGCATATCAATAGAGCATAAGAGAGACATGAACATAAAGGCATGTTAAAGCATGATAATCATAACATGGAAATGTGGCAACAACACTTATCATTGAATTAGCATGAGCCAAGGCTCATTGCACATGGAGCATGAGTAAACCCTCATTGCACTTGAAGCACGAGTAAACCCTCGTTGCACTTGAATTAGCATGAGTAAACACTCATTGCACATGACGTATCATGATACTATACTTTACCCAATGCATTGGAGCGCTATCAGGGCGCACCCTTCTTAAACATTTCATTTCATGCATAAGTGTGCCACATGGATCATAAAACATGGATTCATAAAACATAATCATTTATTCCACGATAAAGGAATGTGGAATTCATACATGAAGCTTTACAATCAATAAGTAAATGTGCATAATGGTGAATACCCTTGATGGAGAAATGGGCATGGTATTCCCTACACAAAGACATTGGCTTAGAAAATCGGTGCGATTTCGGCGGCGTAACGGCGTGACATAAGAATTCATAAAAAGGTTGATGAGAGAGAAAGGGGTTCCTCATCATATTTACATGTAATGGAAAGTAAGGAGATCATATATATACATGTCCCAACAATAGAAATGGAATTTAGATTCATGATACAAAAGTATTGCTTGAATATAAAAGAAGAGAGAGAAGCTCCTTTCGGAATTTCGGCATAGTAACGGGTGTACATGGGAGGCATTTAATGAGAGAGAAAGGGGTATCCCATCATTCAAACAATAAGAGGGCAGTATGGGGGAGGTGCGAAACCATACCCCAACATTCATAATTGAAATTAAAAAGGCAATACAACTTAAAGAAAATTGACAAAAATGAGAAAGGAAGAAAAACCCTTACTTGGAAGTGTGCTTCCAAAGGCTAGAGAGAGGCTTGTGAGAGGCTTCTTGGGAGCTTGGGGCACCTTGAGAGGATTCTAGAGAGAGTAGGGCAGAGGTTGGACGAACTTCAAGGGCTTTGAGTGAGGAGGAAGTGGGAGCTTGGGTGGGTTTATATAGGAAAGGTGAGAGAATTCTTTATTATTTAGGTTTGGGACCCCTTATATTAAAATAATCCAAACCACAAACCATCCCATGGTATTTGCCCATGGTTTCTGGAAAAGGAGAGAGGAAAATAATATTTTATAAGGCCAAGGTCCGAACTTATTAAAAAATTAGGGTTGCTTATGTGGAGGTGAGTCACACTCCCATGGAAATTAATTTAAAAAGGCAAAGTGTTGAATAAGTCTTGAGGGCTCCATTAATGCTTTGAAAAGTGAGTCAAACAAACCCAAAACCTCATTATTTTAATGATAAAACATATATTGGCCGAACCTAAGGATTATGGTATTTTATTACATCACCATTGGGTCATTATGATGTCATAAAACACATTATATATTTAAATGGTATTTAATTTTTACCCAAAAATTGGACTGTCTCAGAAAATTATGAAAAATTCACCGTTGGATAATTTCGACGTCCTGATTCCAAAAATAATATTTATTTTATTTAAATAATTTTCTAAATATGTGAATTTTCACTTTTAAAATAAAAACCGACATTTATAAAAAAAAAATCACGGGTTTTGACAGAAATGGCTTTCAAACCTTAATAAACATTTTAATCGCATTCATAAAATTATAAGATCATTTATAATTAATGACAATTAATTTAATATTAATAATAATATTTTATTAAAATATTATTTAATTCAAAAATCCTTTAATTTAATAAAATATAATTCTTAATTAAATAATAACTAAAAATACCATTTGTACTTTAAAAACTAATTACAAAGTATCAAAAATGACTAGAAATTATATTCATTATTATATATAAAAAAAAAATAATGTACATGAACATGGTTCTACTTATTTGTTACATAACCCCTTAAAATGGCCGCATAAGACCTAAGGGTAAGGTGTGCGATGGTGACAGACTCTTGGGGTTGCTCGGATAACATCGCTCGGGTGGTAATCTCAATCAACTTCCATTTTTCCCGTAGACGATCACGTTCGAGCTTGACTTGATGAAGCTCAGCTTGGGATTGGTCAAGGGCAAAGCCCAAAGACGCCACCTCTTTACCGAGCTCCGACAAATGGGCTTCGTAAGGGGCAATTCTACTGGATGAGGCCATCGCTTCCTTTGTCTGAGTAGAAAATTGGTTCGTTAAAGCCTTATATTTAAACTACCCAGATGATCACTGTTCAACGGCTATAAAAGTAATGGTCACAAATCTTAACGTTAAACTAAAGAAGTTGACATCTTATAAAAACATTTTTCATAAAGAAACATTTAACTGGATCAAGAGGGATTTTCCATTAATGAAACTTTGGGTCGTTACACCCCATCATACCAAAGAGGATCTTAAAAGAAGTGACATAAAGGAGAGTACTTAAAAAGAAAGAGAGAGGTTAGATCTCTTACGAAAATTCGGCAGCCTAACGGCCCCACTCAAAATTTCCAAAATGGATTGATGAGAGAGAATAAGGTCTCTCATCATACGAACATACAAATTACAGTAAGATTAATTTAAAATAACATCCTAATCACAAGAAATATGAGCTTAAAAGGAATGACATAAAAGAGTGTACTTAAAAAGAAAGAGAGGAGTAGGATCCCTTATCTCGGGTCCGACTTGACTCGATCGTTCTTTAACGTCCTGAATAATAAAATTGAGTTAATTTCTACTTGATTAAGAACCTTTTTTAAGTTCATTATTCCTTTTATATCACTTATTTCCATGTTATAAACATTATGTAATCATTTAAGTTAATAATGATTGTTTTGTTGATATTTGGTTCTTAAGTCGAAAGTGGACTTCTTACAATTACATGTTGTTCGTGTGGTCAAAGGTTCATTATATCCAGAATGATATTAATGATATGGATATCATATATATCATATATATCCAGAATATACATGTATTTATAATATTACATAATCATTTAGAGGTAAGAAATGAAATTCACCGTTCATGGAGACGGTAAGCCATACGTACGCATGAACGCTACTTTCATTTCTATGTCATATTAATGGAATTAAAACTAAATGAGCGGTATGTACATTTTAATTACAGAATTATATTCATCATTTATATGTAACATACATAATATATAATAGCTTTAAATCCATCCTTTATACATCCCACATATGGCATTAATGAATCAAATCACTTTGAGGGGGTGGTAGTCCGCACTTCCTAAAATGAAATTATGGTGTCTACCCACAATGGAAACCATAAAGGAATGACACAAAAACAAAAATACATAAGCTTAAGTAAAACATAAAAATATTATATATCATATATAAGTATAGTGACATCTTAATGGACACCATTTAAGGTGTTATATGAGTGTTGAACAATCATCGTTTCGTGAGGCAGAAATTCGCCATCCACATAAACAATATGTTCTTTAACCATTTGATGTAGGTCTGTGTAAGTGTAGGTCCAATTATTCTTATAAAAACATCCTAGTATATTGAATATACTGTATTTGTTACATAAGAAATGAATAAAAAGAGTTTAGGGGGTTGGAGAAGAAAAATAAAACAAAAGAACACAACTGAAGACATTACCTTAAAATTGGGTAACTCTTTTTGATTTGAGCTCAAAGGCTTCCTTGAGAAGACTTCTTCCCAAAGTTAGGCTTATAGGAGTAATATAGGGATGTGGAGAGGCAAAATGAGCAGGGTTCGGCCGAGCCAAAGGCTTGAGAGGTGTGGGTATGGAGGTAGAGGTGGGGGCCTTTTATAAGAGGAGAAGAGGGGCACTCTTGTAATGTTACAAAATGTTACTTTATTTTCAAATGGGTTTCGGATTTTAAAGGTCCCACAATGATGTATTTCTAGGATAAGGTGGTAAGAGTTCGAAATATACCCATCCAATAGGTTTTTGACAAGTGTAAGTTATAGTTTTAACATTATCTTTTCATTTTATTTAAATCCTTTATTAATGAGGTAATCGCTGCATCATCATGATGTCATAAATAATTTAATTTTTTTTAATGTCTAATTTTTTTTAAAAAATATCATGATGTTGGAAATCGTTTTAGCTTTATAATTAATATTTATAGTAAAAAATATGACTTTTATAACCCCATTTAAAAATTCTTTTAGTGAAACATCTCATGCTTGTGACATTTTTATTTTAACTTTAAATAAAAAGGTATTTATGTCATTTTCCAACCAAAGTGGCTCCATGGGGTCCCCAATTTGACAAATAGATTGTCTTGGCTGGCCATGACACATCCAATGAGGGTAAGACATGTGTCTATGTCAGTTCACATTATTAAAACATTATTTTTACCTAAAATTACACTAATTACCTCTAATCGTGATTAAGAACATAAAAGTTACTATTCACCACAAAAATTATTTTAATCCCATTGAACCACATTTTACTTCCTAATGACAACCATGTATGTCGGATTTTTGAAATTCAAAACACAGAGGTGGCAAAGTTTAATTTAAACAATAAATCAGTGTCTTTAACTACCACTTAGTGGTTTCACTATTCATCAAAAATTGAAGTTTTTCAGAAAAATACCAAAAATTCACCCTAATATACATTTGATATTCCAAACTCAAAAATTATGTCTATTTTTCAAAACTCAAATCATATAAGTTGCATTAATTAATTTAATAATTAATTCCCGCTGTCAAAACAAATAGCGTGTTTTTATGAAACAATATCTATTAAAAGATTGACACTAGTTTAAGTCCAATTTCAAAGTGAAATTAATTCCAATGACCACTATTGGATTAAATGGTAAAAATATATTCTAATTTTACTTTAAAAACAATTCAAAAGGGAATTTAATCAAATAAATAAATTAGATTAAAAAGTGGTTTTGACTTAAAATACAACATTTTTCACTATTCATTAAAAAATGAACTTTATCGGAAAGATACCAAAAGTTTACACAAAGTAAATTTTTATGTCTCTATTCTAAAGAAGAATTTTATTTTGTCAAATATAACACATAAAATTGTCAAAAAGTGGATTTAAAAGAGGTTCGCCATCAAAAGGCAGTTAATCGACCTTCTAAAGAACATTAGAATGTTTACGCTTAAAAATTGAATTCATTCACATTTTTAATCCCCTAACATTTATTGTAAAAAGTAAAAATATTTGACAAACATATATAATCATTTTGTAGTTAGTTCTGTTCATTCCCGCCTTTACAACAGTTAGGTGTTAACTACCATTTAAAATAATATTATTTTATTATTAGAGTGGAACGTAAGATTCCCAAGAAACTCATTGTTGTGTATTGGGTACGCCATCGAGAATAGCGTCCCCTTTAAAGTATTATTAATATTGTATTCACAAATATGGATAAATTTAAAAATGTCATATTCTTTATTTACCTGGGGTGTTACATCATCCTCCCTATGTTTATATTATTGGATAACAACAACCTTTCAATAGCCTGAATCCACTTGATGGTTAATAGTCTCCCATTTTTAACCATCTTCAAGAATCATATTATTTAATAAGAGTATATACATCATAAAAAATTGAGGTTGACTAATAATTTAGATGCATCTCCATCTTTTCTAGTAGTAGTTGAAAGAAGATAAATAGATTCAACCTAATTCTTATTCTAATGAGTCTAAATCATGTAATTATTCCTATGAAATTATCTACACCACTTACTATAATATATTATCCTTATCATATTAACTAATTATCATGTTTCAACATGAAATATCCCATATAACATTAAAAAATAAATTTAAGTCTCAGTAACCACCTTGGAAATGGGGGTATATCTCTTTTTTTCTAGAGAGATTCTTTCCCCTCCCAGAAATCCCTCTTATATATAAGGACATATAGTAATTTAGTGAAGTTTGAAAACCCAATGAATTTGATCCATACACTATATTATTAGAAGAATAACAAATAAAATAAATTTTATAACTTTTACTTCATCTAATAGGGGATACAAAAAACCAATGATCCCTATATATATGGACCAACACTTAAACATTTTATAATCATCTTTATGTTAGTGATTTTATATTATTTCCCATTGAGGATCATTTTAGGTTTAGATTTTAAGATAATTAGGTAGTAACTATTACATAAAAACTTAAATATTATAATGTAAGCACTTCTACTCTATCTCTTTTTTTAAAAGATAAAACTCTTTAAAACATGATTTCTATTTTTCTTGAAATAAATATTCATAAAATTAATCTTGAATTCTTAACTTCTCTTAACCATACTTTTTACCTATGGGAAAAAATTTAAAACATTTGATGAGCCCAGAAAGATCAGTAAGGGGCATAACATAGATAATGAAAATGTTGGTCCATGAATACTTATAAGTTTATGAAAACATTTTCAAAAAATCATACTTTTCACCAAAAGAACATAAACTCTTTAAAATACCTCATTAAATCATAATATTCATAAAAAAATCTTATAAATCATAAATCATAGTGGTACCTTTTGGAATCCATATCATACTACAATTGTAGCTTTCAGATCTACATAGGGAGTGACCTTCATGGTTACATTTGGAATACCCCTTACAGTATATTCTCTAAATCTCTAAGGAGAAGCCTTATAATTTAACCATGTATCATTAACCAAGCCATTAGAGATCTATCACAGGCTCACCCAAACCCATTTTTATCATTTAACCCCCCTTATACTAAAACAATACCAATGAACCATAACATAATCAAAACATATAAAACAAGCATAAAGAAAAAGTGACATTTCCACATTAAAATAACACTTCATCTTTACAAGATTCACTCTCATAAAAGAAAACATGTTATTAATAAATAAAATGGTAAAATTTTAATTTAAACATCAATATGATATAGCTACATGAAATAGATAAATTCAGTTCATAACATATATTTTTAAAAAATGTTTGATGTTATTTAAATAATCAATCCCTTTCTAAAACACAATCAATACATTATAAATGTTCATTTAATAATCAAAGTGTCCCATACCACATTGAAACTATTTAAAGAAATTTGAATTTTAAAAATTCATTTATTTATAAATAAATCACTAAAAACATTTTTAAAACATGTACATTAATGAAAATAGTTAATAATAGTAAATATTTACAACATTTAAAACAACATTTTTTTTAAAATGTCCCTTACCTTGATTCTGATTTGTCCCATACGTTATTTATCTTATTTAATTATAAAATTAGGATAATTTATACTTTTTTAAGAATTATTATCAGGTTTTTATATTCATTTTATATCTATTTTTCTATTTTATAACTATTACATTATTATTTTTATTCATGTCAGATGTTTTGTCAATATTCGGTACTGGAGTCAAAAATGAACATGGTATGATGCCAATAGTCCACGTGGTTATAAGTCTTTCATCTCTAGAATAATATTAATCATATAATTATAAATTTATTATATTAATTATCAATTATAATCAAACCATTAATCATGGTTATGTAAAATTAACAACATCAAAATAATGGAGACGGTACGTTGTACGTACGCATTAGTAAGGTTATTATTTTTCATTGATCATTATTGAAATAAAATAATTATTATTTTATAATTGTATAATTATCATATAATTATTAATATATTATTAATAATTTAAATATACTTATATATATTTTACAAGTGATGTAGTGAATAAAAAATAATCACATCACTTTGTGAGGGTAGTAGTTTACATGTACGCACGAACTATGTTATAATTTTTATGTGCTTGAAAAATAAGAACATAATTTATATATTATTATCATATAATGATTAATATTCCATTAATATCACAAATTAAAATTAATTCCATTATTATAAATATTCATGAGATATAGTTATGGAAAAATAATTATATCGGTTTGTGGAGGTGATAGTTCACACATACACGCAGATGATTAATTCCCTTCCCATTTTATAGAATTGGATATGGATTTAGGTTATTATATTAAAATAATAACATATTATTATATTTATAATAATGTTGTTATTATTTAATATATTAATACCAGGATTTTAAGGATGTGGAAGAAGAAATAAAATATAAATACATAAAGAAAATGTGTTCATTATGATCAATAACCGCTATGACACTGTAATTGATTATCACAATATATATCGTTTAATGATTAACAGTAAAACCATTTGAAAAATGATATATATACCAATTTACAATTATTTACGTTCGTAAATTGTATATAAATTTATTTTTGGTAAATTTTACCCATTCTATATGAACATACATACTCATATATAGGTATAGAAATATAGAAAACCAAGGAAACAAACACTCATGATCAATAAAATTGTATCTTATAACCCATAAAAAATTCCATAAGTGAACTTAATAATATTATACTAAATAAAATACATGTATATATGGATTTTAGTTAATTTATTAATGTATTTAATTTAATTATTTAGGATGTCATGTTCAAATACATAACACATTCATACATATGGTAATGGTTTTCTTCCCAAACCTCCATTTTCATTCAGGATACGCTTTATTCCTATATACAACAATTTAATTCCAAATTATTTTTGTAAAATTTTTCTAAATTATTATTATAGGTTCCAAAATCATAAATTCTTATCATTTAACATTTCTTATAAGGTAAATACATGTTTTTTCTAGTCACCTTGTTAATTCATTCCTGAATGCAAGCCCGATTAAAGGGAATATATCAATTTCTTTTACCCATTTTCATGTACCATCCATAATTTATTTTAAGACATAATTATTCTTGTAAAATTAAATTTTTGTCATTAATTAAAATATTTTTTCATTAATATTTTTAAAATAATAATTATGTCTAATAAAAATGACTTTTCTAGAAGAACCCTTCTTTGAAAAATAAAACATGTATTTCTCACTAGAATGCCTTGATTATTTTATTCGAGTATTTTAATCTATTTAGAATCATATATTGAATTTTATGTTGTATTGAAATTGATATCTACCATATATTATTAAATTATTTATGATCAGTTTGACTATGGATGTGAAATCTTGATACCATTCCCATTGCTACTCAGATTGGTTAGTTATTATGATTAAAAATTGGGGAATGTTATCTAAGTTTCATATGTCTAGGTTGTTTATGTTTATAGAAATTTATATGATAAATTAATTTGACTTAAAAGGTGGTATTAAGTCCCTCTACAGCACCTCGATAAATTAGTAGGTCTATTGAGAGAATACATAATTGGGGTTTGGTAGAGGCCTTACCCTTGAATTTTCAGATTCCATGGACCAATCCATGTCGATATGTTTCAGATGTATGAAATTATGCCTTAAACCATTATGAAATTAGCAATTGATAAATTTTTTGATATTTTACTAGTAGAATATACATGATTAAGATTAATTCTCTTATGATTAGTTATATGACGTTATTTTTACATTACTCATTCCTACCATCTTATCTTTGAGATTATTTTTATTGGAATGGATTTTTTTAGTTATTCACCATGACTAATTTTTATGTTTATGATAACATATTCTATATTACATACCCTTAATGGTCATATAATCTCACTTATTTTTTATGTTTATTTATCCCTAGGATGGGAAGATGAATATTATTATGAATTACATGAAGGAATAATCTAAGATTCTATGGGTGTTTCCAAAGGAGTTGTAATCTTATTTTTTATTTCTGGTTGTAATATAAATCATATATTTATATCTATATTTCAAAAACAGTTAAACAATTTGTTCCTTGTTATTTTAAATCCTTGTAAACATATCAGTGTAGTAATTTAAATCAAAGGCTCAGGGATACTAGAGTTTGGGTTCCTACAATTGGTATTAGAGGAATCATAGTAGAAATCCAATAAACTAGATTTAGAAAACATAGATTAGGAAATATATCCCTTAGATATACATTAAATATAAGAATATACGAATCACAATAGAATTTTGGTAAGTTAGGGATTATGTGTATCTTCCTTACAATACATCCTTGTCTGGATACAATAAGAGGACATGGTTCTGGAACAGATATACCAAGGACTAACACCTCTACCAAGGTGTCATGGACCTGACTCAGGGTAACCTGACACAAGATAATAGTCCTTACTACACCCCATGTTTGACACACCCAGGGGATATTTTTAGGATAATTCACATTTTCTTTAGGGTTATGAGATTATATTTGCATAAAATTTTAATTTATGTTATCTTCCTTTCTAGTTAGAGATTATATTTTATGATTCATATACTAATCTAGTGTATTCCATTATTTGGAAATGGCATTTAATGGAAGGAATAGAATCAATATCAACGCATGTATCCCATGTAGGGATTTATCTCATATGAAAGATAATGATGTTGTTATTGGAGTTGTGACTTGTGATGAGAAACATATAACTATACTAGGATAGCTAACTCATGTTATGAACAATAACCTTACAAATATGGATCATCATAATCTACAATGTGGAGGATCAATATTATATCTCCTTGTATGAAAATAACCTTCATCCTTTAATTGGAATATAAAAATATTTGAGGTTGGGAAGTGTATAACCTCATTAGAGAAGATATAACTCATTTTGGGAAGTAATTAAAGGGAGATGGCTATCAAGGTAGTATATTTTCTATTGGGAGAAGTGGATCAATGGTGGCCACTAATCCCAAATGAAAAGTAGGAGGAATAAATTACATATAAGGAATGAGTTATTTTAATGAAACTTTCCTAGAAAAATATTCTCCTCATGAACAACTTTTGGATATGGAATGGAAATTCATAAATCCAAGGAAAAAGGTGGATAATAACGTTAATAAGTTGGAATCCGACAATACAAGGATAAAAAGTCATTCCACGACTGACATACATAATACATGGATAATGATAGATCGATTATTTTATGATTTATTACCAATCCTCTCATGGGAACTAGTTTCCCAAACATTCTCATCATACGATGATATAGTCTCATGTGCTATCAAGAAATAGAATGAATTATCTATGTCATATGAATTTATGGAAGATCTAGAGAACAAGAGTATGTCATATGAAATAATGGAAAAATGGAACAAAAAATGGGATTTTTATAACATGTGATACCTTTGTAAGGAAACCCCACGAAGCCTATTTAAAATGAAATAGAGTATTTCACTTGTCTATAGAAAAAGGACACCAACCCTATGATTAAAATGGAATGAAAGAAGCTACCAATGTTAAATGAAACAATTATAGGGACATGGGACACTTTGAAAATTATTTTCTGATGTTTCTAGGAATATTTCCTCTGAAAATTCCATGGTAGTGAGGAATATCTTATGAGATCACAATAGTGGTGGTTGACGCTCCAAATGATGTGGTTCTAGGTATATTAATCATCTCGTCAAATTTTGGAAAATATTTATTTGATTCTGGATCATCTCATTCCACTATATCTTCCTCGTTTATTAATAAATTTAGTCAATTCCAATTCACTTTAACAAGGGAATTTTCGTTAATAATCCCTAATAGAAGTCCCATTACAATAATTTTGTGTTAGGTAGTTCCAATAATGGCATATAAACCATGCTTTATTTCCTGATTTTATCATCATACCTATGGTAGACATTGAAATAATCCATTATATAGACTAGATTTCGTAATATGATGAGAAAATGTATTGAAAGAATAATGAAATTATGATTTATGAGGAAGTTGTGGAATCTATTACCTTTAGAGGAGAAACATCGCCATCTGATTCACATTCAGATCCACCCTCAGTAGCTCTACAAAATTCAATTCTTGAGGAGGAATAGAATGAAATATCTACGAGTGAGGAAAAAAATCATCAAATTTCGGTGTACTTATTTTGCAAGAATACATTGATATATTTGTAGAATATATAAAAAGAAATACTCTATAGTAAGAAATTGAGTTTTCTATTATTTAAATCTTGGTGAAAGGCCTATATCAAATAATCCTTATTAAATAGCCATAGTGTAATTAGTAGAACTAAAGAAACAAATAGAGTAATTGAGTGAAAAATGATATATCTTCCCTTTTGTTTCTCCTTCGGGATATCCTATTCTATTTTTTAATAATAATGATGGATCCTTGAGATTGTACAATGACTATAGAGAAATCAATGCTATTATGATAAAGAACAAGTATCATCTTCCTCATATTGACTATTTATTTGATCAAAATCATAGATCCTAATATTTTTTGATGATTTAACATCATCATTGATATCATTAGTTGCATGTGAGGAAGAACGATATTCCAATGATAGAATTTCAGACCCGATATGAGCATTATGAGTTTATAGTAGGGCCTTTTGGACTGACTATTTCACCCTCTATTTTCATGGATCTAATGAATAGAGTTTTAAATGAATTCCTTCATGAATTTATTATGTTATTTATTGATTATATCTCAGTATACACCCAAACCTATGAGGATAATGAAATTCACTTGTGAATTATTCTGAAGACACATAGAAGAAACAAGTTATATTGGAAGTTTTTAATGTGTGAATTCTTGCATCAAGTAGTTTCTTTTCCTGGCCATATTGTCTCTATGTATGGAATCTTAGTTAATAATTTGATGAAAAAGGTCGTTCAGGAATGGCATACAATAATGAAAATAACCAAGGTATGTAGTTTTGTTGGTTTAATAGATTATTATCAGTGTTTCATTTAAAAATTAACCTGGTTATCTGACTTGTTAACCAAGATTACTTGTAAAGGGGTTAAGTTTATACTGACAAAATAATGTGAACAATTTTTTAAAAAAAGATGTAGGAGATCAATGAATTATCTTATATTGAATCTACCATCATTAAATGGTGGAATAGTGATTTTTAGTGTTGAATCAATGAAAAGACATGAGTCTGCCCTTATGTAGAATGATAAAGTTATTTAATATGCATAAAGAAAGGTAAAAATTCACGAATAAAACTATCCAAATCATGATATTGAGTTAGTGGCTATAATAACCTCTCTAAAAATATGTATACACTCTCTCTATTCTAAAATACGCGAGATATATACAAATCACAAGAGTTTAAAATAAATCTTCTCATAGAAATAACTCAACATCTGTCAAAGGCAGTGGCTCGAGATACTCAAGGATAATTATTATTCAATACACTACCACCATGGGAAGGTGAATAAGGTATCAAATGCATTTAGAATGATGGATCATCATGTTTTGAACAAAATGAGAATTGGAAAAGACCATGTGTACATGGATCTATAAAATATTTCTATGGGAATTATCAAAGAAGTGGACACATCATTAATTTTTCAATGGGTTTTCTGACCATATTTATTGGAAATAAAGAAATTTTCACATTATAATTAACATAATCATAAAAATAAAATATAAGTTGTGATTGATGGGAATTTTTCATATTTCATGTGAGAGGATGGAATTCACATATTTTGGAGAAGGATATGTGTTCTCTCTATACCCGATCTCAAAAATAGATTTATTGGATTAAGTGCATTGAATTAATTTAACTATAAAACATGGTATCACTAAGATTTATAGAGATCTAATGGAACATTTCTGGGTGGATAATATGAAGCAGGGAAATGCAGATTGTGTATAAATATGTTTAGTTTGTTAATAGGTGATGAAAAAAAGATAAAAACATAAAGGTGTCATGAAACCTCTACCTACTCCTACATGAAAATGGGATGACAACACAATGTATTTCTTCACTAGAATTCAGAAAACTCCATGAAGGAATTATGAAATTTGGGTGCTTATTGATCAAATGACCAAATCTGCACATTTCCTCAGTATAAGGGGGGATTTTACACTAGATAACCTTGTAAAAATATATATTAATTATATTTCAAGACTTAATGGAGAACCACATTCTATTTTTTTAGATCACGATCCCTGATTTTCATTGAAATTCATGAAAAATTATTCATAATTATTTGGATACTGAACTTCGTTTGAGTACTTCTTATCACCCTCAAACTGACAGGAAGTCTGAAAGGAACATTAAAACATTAAAAGACATGTTGATATCATGCTCCATCAATATTCAAGGTATTTATGATCATTATTTTCCATTTTTATGTTTTTCCAATAATAATAATTTCCATTTAAATAATAAAATGGCACCATATGAAGCGTTGCATGGAAAGAGATGTCGTACACCAACATATTGGGATAAATTTGGTGAAAGGAAGAATATGGGTCTATCTCTTATAAAGGAAATAAAAATGAAGGAAAATACTATTCAAAATTATATCAAGGAAAAAAGTTAAATACCAATAATTTAATAAATGATTTGGAATTTCATGTGGGATATCACATTTTCGTGAAATTATCACTATGGAAGGGTGATATAATATTTGGGAAGAAAGAGATACTGATTCCCGAGTACATTGGTTCTTTTGAAATATATGAGAGAATATGTGTTTTGTCTTATCATTTAGAACTATTTCTTATATTTTCTAAGGTATGAAATGTGTTCCACATCTCCTTGTTATAGATGTACACTCCAGACCAAATGTATGTTCTTACTTATGAAGGAATTAGATTAGTACGTGAATTATCATTATATGAATTGCCTATATAGATTCTGTACACCAAAGAATAGGTTTTGAGGAATCAGAGGACTCAGAAGGTAAAGGATCTTTGGGAAAACCACAAACTTGAATAGGTGATGTGGGATCCTAAGAGGTTATCGTGAAGAACTACCTAGAACTTTTTATGGGGTGAAAACCTAGTGATTTTGAGGATGAAATTTTTATAGGAGGGGATAATGTAAGGACCCAAAATTATATCAATTAAATTTTCCATATTATGTTTATTTCATATAGTATCGATCACATAAAATTATTTATTGAACATAATTAAAACTTTAAAAATGAAGAATACATGAAATTAGTGGTATTTCAAAAAGATAAGAAACCTATATCGATTAAATCATAAGTTGGCCTTAGGAATTGTAATGTGATCCTTATAAATTGTAAACTGGACAATAGAATAGTTACATAAAGAATGAATGTCTAAATCATATTTATCCAACCTATTAATTAAAATATGATATAATTATATCATAGTAGAAGTAAATTAATATTTTAAAAAATTAAATTAAGTGATTGTATTTTTGTAAGTCATAAATATTTAAATATAATTTTATAATTAATAAAAGTATATAAAAAAATTATTTTTTATAAAATTTTTTCATAAATAAATATTTTTTCCTTTTATTTCTTTAGGAAAATTTTATGAGACCTTTGTAAATTTTTTGAATGTGTTATAAAATCAGTTATAAATTTAAAATTTGTATTTTTCCAGTAAATTACGATTTTAATGAAAAATTAGAATCATCATATTTAGAGAATTATTTTCATAAAATGAAGTTCTTTTTTTATTTCTATGATCCCATAAATGTTTAGGGTTAATTATTCATATTTTTCTAAAATACTTGATTTTTTTGAATATTAGAATACAAAAATTTACGTTAAACCATAAATACATGATTTATTGAGTCGTCGGTGGTGTTTGCATGGTGTAAGATCCCTTTTATCTTACTCAAATACACTTACTAATAAATTTTTTCCCATAATCATCACTATTTATTATCTTGATAAAAATAAAAAAATAATGAACAAAATAATGAGAAATAACCCCTCACCACCACTATAAATACTACTCCTCACAACCCATTCTCCGCACACCTTATAATCTTTTATCCTAGTGAATTTTCTACCCAATATCCTCACCAATAATATACCCCACATTAATAAGCTCTTGTTCTAATAAAAATACAAAAACCAATCCCCTTAAGATGGTTCTCAAGGAGGAGTTTTCAAGAGATAAAACCCTCTCCCCTTTCCTTTTAATGTCATTTGAAGTTATTTAATTTTAATATTCTATCCTCACCTCCTCCATCCCGATGATTGTGATAACTGCAATATCATCTATATACTTTAATGATATCATGTTAATGTAATATCTATCATCCAATTACTTCCCCTCTATTTTATTTTTAAAAATGAAATCATCATCCGTGAGGTGCCGATTTACAACCTTTAAGGATGAAATATTTTTGTTCTTCAATTTCTCCTTCAAGGCCTATAGTGAAATTATTTTTTATGTCAAACATGACTATAATATATTAATTTAATCATTTTTATGTTATGGAATTAAAATATTTACATAATACTAAATAATAAAAAATGAGTTCATTATGGTCAATAACTATTATAATAATGTAAATGTTTGTCAATAAATATATTAACAAATGATTCATCCTCATGACATATAACCAAATGATATAAACAACCATTTAAAACATTTCAATATTCATAAATATCTTATAAATTAATTTTTTTATAATTATACCCATTCCACATGAATGTTTATACTCATATATAAGTATACCAATCATGAAACCCAAAGAAATGAATGCTCTAAAGCAATACAATTTTATCTTATAACAAATAAAAAAGGCCATAAATAAACAAAATAAAATTATACTAAATAAAATAATTGTATTTAAGGTTATTAATTAATCAATTAATGGAATTTATTTGATTATCCCAGATGTTAAGGTTAAGTGCATAACATGTTCGGACATAAGGAAATGGATTTCTTCCCAAACCTCCCTTTTCATTTCGGTTATGCTTTCTTCCTCCATACACTAACATAATTCTTCATTGATTTTATACAATTATTATAAATTCTCATTATATGTCCCAAAATATTTTATTCTTATAATTTCATTTTTGTGTGGAAAATACATGTTTTACAACTTCCCTTTTACAATTATTTTTGTTATGCAATCCCGATTAAAGGTAATGTCTTGATTTCTTAAACATTTTCAAGTACCATCCATATTCTATTTTAAGACACGTTTTTTATAAAATAACTAATTTTTCATGAATTTTTATATTTTTTAGTACTATTTTTGTTCAATTAATTGCAATAAATTAAAATTATTTTCCAAATATAACTCTTCTTTGTAAAGTAAAAGAGGCATTTATCTCAAAAATTCAATGATGATTTTATTAGAGTTTTTATATCTTTATAATATACTATATTGAATTTTTAATTTATTGATATGGATTTATTAATATTGTTATATAGCATAAGTAATTAAATTTTTTATTACCAGTTTTAATATGGATGTATTATCTTGATAATATTCACCATGCTTCTAAGATTGGTTTGTGATTATAATTACAGATTGAGGGAAATTATTTACATTTAACATGTCCATGTTATTTATGATTCTCCCAAATTAATATGAGTTATTAATTCCACTTAAAAAGTGATGGGAGTGGCCCTATATATCCCATAGATGCATTGGTATGTCTCATGAGACAAAACAGTATTGGGTTTTGGTCGAGGCCTTACCCTAGTATTTTCATACATTAAGGCCAAGGCCCTGATGATTTGTTTTAGATGTTTGACATTAGGAATTCATTCATTATTATATTATTAATTATTAATTATTATGATATTTTAGATGATAAATATCAATGATTAAGGTCCATTATCTTATGATGAGTTATATGTCTTTATTTTCTTAGCTTTCATTCCTCTCATTATATGCTCATGTTTATTTTTAAAGGAATGGGGTTTTTTTGTTAATCACCATGCCTATTATTTATGTTTTTGATAACTTATTATTTATGACATACCCTTACTAAAAATCTGAGATCACCCCTTTCATATGTGGGTTTTCCCCCTAAGATGATATGATGAATATTATTATGAATGACTTGTAGGAATAATCTAAGTGTTTTCGAGTGTTTCTAATAGAGTTGTAAATTTGTTATTTCTTTAATGTTGTAAGTTATCTTTTATGTTTATAACTGGTTTTACAAGAGTACTAAACTATTCAGTCCTTCATGGTGTGACAACCTTGTAAACATACCAATGTAATAATGTAAGGTATCAGATCTAGGAAATTAGGGTTTGGGTCCTTACATATTTTGCCTCTCTATGATGCATTCATGGTGCCACTTCTTCCCCATTGTTCACTGAATCTGATGTTCCCCCAACAGATTATGCCCAATCCATGTAGCATGATCCCCTTGAAGGTAATAAAAAATAAAACAACAAACATGCTATTTTAATTAAATAAAAGTTACATAATGATATTATATTAAAGAAATAATTGTTATTATATGAAAAATTAAACGATATATTATATTTATTATAAAACATAAGAAATTATTGACAAAATAAACTAATACATATTAACATATTTTATAAAAACCAATTAATATTATTAATACTATTATAAATATATTCATATAAAACTATAATTTCAATTTTTCTCTTATAAAAATAAAAATTTATTAAATGATATAATTCTTAAATATAAAAAAAGATATTTATAAATATAACTCTAATTAATTTAAATAACAATATATTAATATTTATTTTAATATTGTTATTACTAATATTAAATTCATATAATATATTATAAATATTATATTATATATAATTTTACATAAAATGTAAAAAAAATAGAAGAGAATAGGGGTTGTGGGTTCAATTTGATGGAAATGTGGTGGGGGTATGATTTGTAGAGAATAAAGAATCACTATCCAAGGGAGGAAACATGAGTGGTTGTGCGGATTCCATGTCTGGAGGTGCCAATACATTGTGGGGTGGTGGAAGGTAATTTGGAAGGTGGGTATTTAGTGAGGAGTGGTGGAAGTTGGGGTCTTCTTTCCCATGGAAATAGTGGATCTCATCTTCTGTAAATCTGGGAGTTGATCAGTGGTGGTGAGGGTTGAGGATGATAGACGAAATCTTCAAGAGGATTTTTGGTGGTGGTGGAACCTCTTTAGATCCTATGAGATGATGGTGTAATGATCTCCCGTTGGGAGGTCTAGTTCTTCATTGGTGCCGCTAAGTTTTAGGTTTCTAGATCCGATATTTGATTGATTTCTGTAAATAAGTTATTTCGAAACATCAATGTGGCATTTTATTATTCTATGTTATTATATTTTATATAATTGGTTAATTTTAATTGTTCTTACAATGATGTATTGGTGGAGTTTCATTGTGATATGGTGGTGGTATTGAGTTTAGTTCAGGCACTGAAAGAAAGTTGAGATGACGATGAGTAAAAGGAAGCAGCGGTGACTCATTTGAGTCACCATTATGGGAGAAATGGTGGGTTAAGGGAGGTTCATAGGGTGGTCACCATTGTAATGGACAACTATAGTTGGTTGTTTTCTAATGGATTATGATAGTAGTGGGTACTATGGAAAGGGGATGGGGGTGACACGATGATTCACTATTGAAAAGTAGTGGAGGAGATGATAGGAAATGAGTGTGTTTTTTTTTGGAAATTGAGGGGAGTAATGGTCGGTTGTTTTCCAAAGGTGGGTAATTTTATGGAGTTTTTCAATTTTATTTGAGGTTGGTAGTGTGTAGGGATCCACTATTGGGTCCAATAGTGTATTTCATAGTGATGAGTATAAGACATGCTGGTGAGTGTTTTCCTAGCTATAAGAGCACCAAAAAATGAATGAATAATATAAATTAGAAATAAGGGATAAAATATAAAAAATAATTTAAATTAATTATAAATAAAATTACAATAAATTAATTATGTGTTATGTTTAATAAATAAAAACACTAGAATTAATTAATTACAAAATAGAAAAATGAAAAGGTTAAATTATTTAAATGAAAAAATTAAGATTTTTTTTATTTTAAAAAATGAATAAGGATCAAATAAAAATATAATTAAATTGTTTATAAAAAGTTATATTAAAAAATTAAAATATGTAAAATTGTTAAGTATGAACAATAATTTAATTTTCTTAAAAACGTACATGAAAAAATTATATATTATTATTGAAAAAACAAATGAAATAAAAGAAATAAAAAATAAAAAAACTAAACTATTATTTAAAAGAAATAAAAAATTAAATTTGGACTAAATGAAAACAAAAAATAAAATAATTACTTAAAGATTTAATTAAATTAATGAATAAATGAAGTAATCATTTTGAAAGAAAAAATAAATGATTCATGAATTAAATAATGGGAATAAACAATTAATAAAAAATGAATGAGAAAACAATATTAATTATTTTGTTTTAAAATTTTCAAAATTATAAAATAGAACACATAATTTTAATAATTAAATGAGAAAAAAATTAAATAAAGGGTGTAGAAAATAGTGTGAAAACATAACCACATAAACCCCCCATGCATAATTTCTTTTTTTCCTCAAACAAATTAACTATTTTGTGCTTATATATTTGATGAAATGATTTTACAAAGTTAATTCAAAATGAGTATGTCTACACTACTAAATATAGAGGAACAAAATATGGTTAAGCATTTAAAAAAATCTCTTCACAAAAGGTCCAATGTCGATTCTAAAACACCCATGAAATCTAGGGGAACATAAAATCATACAATATCAATGATACCAATAATGCTATATAAAATCAAATACTTTCATTATTAAATTATGGTAAAATATTTAATTCTAAGAGTGATGAAATGATAAAAAATGTGGAAATAAAATCATAACAAAAGGAACCTTCAATTTTCATTTTCTCCTAGGTTCCAAAATTCCTTTTTTTATTACTTTATTGATTCTTCTCAAATGATCTTCAAAAAATTCAATTGTCCCTTCTTCATCTGAATTCAAAATTCACCCCACTATAATGAACTAATTTAGATGACTAGGAATATTATTAATTTTTGTTATTATGATTCACTTTTTACCCATCCATGTTTGTGTAATGCCCTGTAGATTCTTATGGTCTGCTCAAATGTAACATCCTGGGTCCAGATGCCACTAAATGGTGCCCTGTACCTGGTTGGCTACATGGCCTCAAGTGTACTTCCCCAATTGTCAGAGGCTACCGACTAAAAGTGAGGGCCTAGGGTGTGACAGTGGGGAAACTGTAACCTCATTTGAAGAGTGTAAGACAACAAGAATAAATATTAACAAATAGGGGAAGCAGTAAACAACCTGAAAATGAATTAAACTACGGAAGACTGATGGATAAAGTTAACCAAAAGTCATATGACATCAAAATGATGCATAAAGTCATATGTTCTAATAAAACAGCAAAACTAGACACACTACAGCCATGTACAATACAATAAAAAAGAATGTTGAAACAAAATGAAACTCAGCAGCATTGCAAGACTTGGCTTGGTCCCATACTCTCCTACTTCTAAGCAGTAATGAAGTACCTGTATAGTAATCCTTTCCCTTGTCGACACCTACAGCGAAATTGTCTTTTTCTGCCTAAAGGAATGACCCAAATAGGGTGTGAGAAATGAATCCTAGTTTGCAACCACCATAGGTCTTTTACAATCTACGATGAAGTAAATGCTGCAATTTTATATAGTAATGATATGCAATAAACAAGTACGCACTCAGAAGTAAAGAATATTAAAAATAATGGTATTTATTTATAGAGTTTACTATGTTCATCAGTAGTTCATTTACTAGATGTATTTAGCTCTTCTAATTCACCAAAATCATGACACTCCCCATAACAATTTAAGAACAACATAAGTCTTAGAAGACCTTATAACAAGTAAATAATTTTTGAATTGAAGTCTGCGATTTGTCTTGACATACATGTCACAATTCAATTTGTTAAATTATTTATGTATAACCTGAGTCTATTTTTGAGATTCCAAAGATGGAATTCAAGTATCACAACAAGTGAAATTCTACTAAAATCCTATGAGTATGTTCTCAGTGGTCCTACAAGGGTTCCCGAGTATCACTCTCAATGTTGGTATAAGTTCAAGAGAGTCCATCCTTAGAGGTCCTACTAGGGAGCCCCAAGGTATAACTATATGTGAAATATATTATTATGTCAATTTAGTTTGTCCCTAGCAGTCCTACTTAGGATCCCAAGTGTCACTAATGAAATATAAATCAAAATCTATTTGATTCCATCCATGGTGTTCTAAGATAAACCCATGTATTACCCAAGGTGCAAGGTATAATATTCATATTACTATGTTCATGGTGTTCTAAGATGAACCCATGTTTCACCCAATTATTTTTACCATTTACTCCTTAAGATTCAATAAAACATTCCAACCTGCTTAACTATAAAAAACACTACATCACAAAGGGGAAAACACAATCTTAAAGCCATAATCAAACACTTATAATTTCTACACAATTTCAATTCTAGATAATAATAATTTTCATTTTAAACAACCAAAAAATGGAAATCAAAAAGCATCTCCATGGACATCCAAGGCCAAAATGGTTATAAAACCAACAACCAAGGGAAACACACCCACGTGTTGGACCTTAATCAAACAACAATGTTAAACAAGCATAAATCCATTGAATTAATTACCAGAACAATGTTAAGTAATAATAAGGATCAAATTCCTTTCAAGGAAACACCCTAAACATTGGTGCACGACACAATGACGCATATAAACATCTTGAAAAATATTGAGAGGCACATGACCACCAACCTCGATGTTGTATAATCTATATACTCTGACGCTTGCCCTTGAATTGACCAAGAAAGGAATAGATCAATGAAATGGGTGAAACCATTCAAACATAAATAAAATCCTCATAAACATAAATTATGAGGAATGGATCTAAAAGAAGAAATCTTCTACCAATTAGGTTCAAAGGAGACTGATGGTGGAAGGATCGTAGTCCGAATGATGGTGTTAGAGGAGAAACAATCCTTGGTGCTCCTCCTACATCAACCTAGTGAGTCTTCTGTCCAAATGTGGAGAAAATGAGGAAGATTTCTATTTTAAGATGATAAATAGTAGTGCACAGCACAAATATCCAAATATACAGTGTGTATATCATTATACTATTAATTGTTTCACTGAATTACATTACACGTAACTGCCGACATGACTACACGATATGTATTAAGACGCATACACCGTGTAGTGATTTTATCTTCTCTACCATGCCAACATGATGACACATAATGTATCCCTATCCTACATAGCTATACTACATGGAGTAAATATAGGATTACACAGTTTTTAACCCTAAAACAACCATTTTCCAAGTTTAACCTTATTTTATCAAAAAAATAACTCATGGAAAAAGAATAGATGAAAATTGTACCTCAAAATAAGAACTGGGTTCTTACAAACTTCCCCCTTAAAGAAATTTTCCCTAAATTTCCCATTCAAGGTTGAGGAAGGAATATTTATGAATAAATTTGGCCACTTTGCATGTACATCAGTCTCCCTCACCCAAGTCTCATCCTACACTCATTCGTGCTGTCCTAGCACCCGTATGGGGGAAACTGATGGGCCATAGAGAAAATTCGTGCTCCAATCAACTATATGCATCTGATGCTCCTAAAAGGATGAATCAAACTGAAAATAAAGTTCCTCATAATGAAAAAGGTGAGATGAGACTAATTGATAGAAGTGTAGATGAGGTACATGGAAAATATCATGCATATATTGGTACCTATGATGTAACTGTAACCAATAAGAAATCGACCCGACTCACTCTAGAATCTCAAATGGTCTGACAAATCTTGTTGAAAGTTAACACTGTATTAGGATCCTCTGGTGTCCTAACCATAGTGTGACACGTAGGAAAACTCACTCCCCGACCTCAAACACCAAGGGTCATCTAAGACGACCAAATTAAGATTTCTAAAGAGACTTCGTAGTATCCAGATGCTTCTGAATCAAGTGGGCCAAATTAGTAGTCTCCTGATCAAGATGAGGTCCCAACATATACCTCCAGCCCACACAAGGGTGATCAGAATGGCCTCTCTTACAATGCCTTATATGGTTCCATATGAATAGTATCACAAAATCTATTATTATAGGCGAAATCAACCCGGGGTATATGCTTCTCCCAAGATCCCCATGTTCTAAGACACATGCACACAACATGTCTTCTAAAACCTATATTGTACCCTCTAAATGGCCATCAGCCTAAGGGTGATATTCTGTGATTAGAAGCACCTATGTGCCTAGCACCTTCTAAAAACTCTTCAAGAAATTAGACATAAATCGAGTGTCCCTATTTGAAACAATAGAATAAGGGAACCCATGAAGTCGTACCACCTCTCGGATATACAGCTTTCTGAGCTCATCAACACCGAAGGTCTCCTTAATCAGAATGAAGTGGGAGACCTTCATAATCCTATAAACTATGTACCGCACTGTATCATTTTCAATAGGCGACCTTGGTAACCCCATCCCAAAATCTGTCGTGACATCATCCCATTTCAACTCTGGAATAGGTAACTAATGTAAAAGACCAGTTGGCCACTGATGTTATGCCCTCACCTGCTAACATGTGGAACATCTCAAAATAATAAAAACTACTCACTTCATACCTAGACAGAAGTACTGACAGTGCAAGTCACTATACATCTTAGTTACTCCAGGATTCACTTCCCAAGCTGAAGTATGGTAATTTGGAATCAAATCCTTGAGTATATCCACTTTAACCCACACACATCCATGTACACATAGAACTTCATACCAACTAATCATCCATCTAGGAGGAGGTTCCTCACCCACCACACTATCTTATAGAACTCGACCTTTGCAATTTAATAGATACTTCATCCAAACTCTGTCCATTATGGTAGAGGTAATAACCAAATATGAAAGAGAAGTCTATCCTCAACTGTTGTGCACCTCTAAATGCATTTTAGAGAATGAAGATATCATCTTCCATTCACCCCTGGCATCCTACAGTGCATGTATCTGAGTCCTCTTGCCCTATGCATCAGTCACTACATTTTCCTTGCTAAGTGTATATGAAAGCTCAAAATAAACCGATTGAAGGAATTCCACCCACCTTCGTTATCTCAAATTCATAATCACATTGAGTAAAGATGTATTTTAGAATTTTTTGGACCATGTACACCCCAAAATGATCTCCCCATAAATAATGTCTCCAAAAATGAAAATCATAAACAACCATTTCCAAGTAGAGAACATGCGTTGGGTAATTCCAATAATGTGGCCTCAACTACTGAGACTCATACGCAACAAATCGATCTCCCTGCATATGTACTTCTCCCAACCCAATACCTGATGCATCACAATATACAGTGTAACTTTTTCACGACTCTGTAAAAATCAGTATCGATGCTGTAGTCAGATGTCTTTTCAACTCCTGAAAGGATACATCATAAGAATATAACCACTCAATCTTCACACCTTTCTTCGAAAATCCCTGCATTGGAACTGCTAGGCAAGAGAACTTTTGTATAAAATGCTTTCAGTAACCGGCTATCCCCAAGAAAATTTGTTCCTTAAAAACGTTATTGGTACTCTCTAAGGTAACTACATCTCTTACCTCCTGTAGGTCCACTGATACACCATTCTATGAGAAAACATGACCCTGGAAGTGAATCTGATCGATGAAGAAGTGGAATTTAGTGAGCTTATCATATAAATGGTTCTCTCTCAGTGTATTCAAAATGATATCAATGTGTTTGACATGGTGGTCTTGATTATGAGAATACAACAAGATATCATGAAAAAAGACTACCACAAAAGAATCTAGCTAAGGATGAAACACTATGTTCATCAGCGCCATGAAAACTGCTGACACATTCGTGAGACCATACAACATAACACAGTACTCCTATAAACCATACCTGCTACGAAACATAGTACAAGTTATGTTTGCTGGTCGAACCCACACCTAGCGATACCTGACCTTATTTCAATGATCAAGAACCCATGAGCTCCTCAAAGATGATCAAATAGGTCATCTATCCATGGTAAGGGATCTCAGTTTTTAACCATCAACTGGTTTATATTCTGATATTTCATGCATAGCCTAAGGGTAGCATCCACCTTTTTCGTGAAAAGGACTAGTGAGCCCCAAGGAGAAGTACTCGGTCAGATAAAACCCTTAACTTCCAGATCTTCCAACTCCATCTTGAGCTCTTGAAACTCCGTCGTATCCATCCTATATGTAAGAATGGATACTAGTGCAGCTCCTTGCACTAGATCAATAATGAAATTCACCACTCTGACTGGTGGTAAGCCTAAAAAGTTATTTGGGAAAATATCCTTGCAACAATAATCCATTGGAGGGATATATATTAAAAATGATCCCTAATCATCTAGATATAAATTCTCAATCTAGGTTGTCATCCCACCCAGATCATAATGCTCGGTTCCTTCTCTTCTCATCGAAACATTCCATTCACCCTTATATAAAAACTCACTGCCCTCTGTTAATGTGAAACTCACCATGTAGCGATAGAAATAAAAAAAGGCCCAAAAATAAACCAACCAGTCCATTCAAAGAATGACATCAAAGCCCATCATCTCTAAGACATAGTGGTTCCATAGAAAATGGCACTCACCAATCTTGAGGGGTTCCTCCATAAACTAATGCACACCTTACATTATAATCCTTAACGGAGTATCTAGAGTCATAACATCAGAAGGTAAATATGAATAGAGCATAAGTCTTTACAAAACGTCCACAAATAAAAAATATGGGTAGAACCAGTATCAAAAAGTGCTGAATATAAAACAGAGGTTACTAGAAAAGTACATCTGATAGTAGAAGGTATGGGATCCTAGTCCAACTAGGTTTGATGCACTGTATATGTCTGACCTGTACTGTGGCCTTGAGACACTGTATAGCTACCATGAGCTGAACCACCCTACAGTCGCTGAGATCCTGGGGCCTATCTACCATGGCCATGTCAACTACCTTGGCATGAACTCCCCAATGTATTCTAGTTTCCAGACTTGTGGGAAACTGTTTACCCTACTCCTACCTGTGGAATCTATATAGAACCCCGTTCATTATCCACTTTTGTAAAAATCTTGTGTAGGCATTATAGATGACCCATAATTCCACAAGATCAGCACTCAACTGGGTCCTTTAGGAACTGGGGCCTCGTATGCCCCGGACTACCGCACTTGCAACACCTCACCTGGATATCGGAAGAAAGGTTATCACTTCTCATATCCCTAAGATAAATCTGAATATGATGCCTCTTGCTTCCTATCAAGAAAGTTCCAGACATTGGGGCCAAACCTCCCAAGTTTTCACTTACTTTGTCCCACAAATTATGCTCGGTAATCAGTGCCTGATTTACCATAGAAGGGACCGAAGGCAACTATAAGTCATTCAGATGGGATTGGATGTCAAACATGAGTCCACCCTCGAATTCTCAAGCTTTCGATACGTCATCAAGCATCAGAATAGGTGAAAATCATTGAAGATCAGTATACCAGGCAGTATAATCCATATGTCATAGTGTTCCATACTATAGGTTCATGAACTCCTAGGCTCGGTCGGCCCTCAATGTCCCAAAAAAATAATATTCATATAAGGAATATTGAAAGTCTTCCCCTGTCATATCCCACTAATGCCCTTCCAGAGTGATTACATCCCCCCATCTTTTAGTAGAATCACACAATATATATGTTTCAAGCTTGACCCTCATTTTGAGAGGAATCTCTATATGATCAAAGATAGTTAGAACTAATTCCATCCATGACTCTACAGCCTGTGGTGCTCCCTGGAAGGTCTTCAAGAATCTCACAAAGCTTTCTCGGAACTGTCCATATGTAACCCTGTTCAGTATAACGGATAGTGACATATCTGGCAGAACTGGAGGATCCATCTGTATCCTATGACCCACCATTTTTGGATTATGATCATTCCTGCTCTCCAGGCATGGAGGTCATGGTAATCACAACTTCATAACTCTACAAAGTTCAGCACACAGGCCACAGTACAAACTTAATGAAAAAGAAAATAGTTACTTAGAAGTGCAAGAACAGAACCGGTAAAAGAAATTATTAATGTCTTCCAAAATTGGGGTACATGGCATGTATAACCACTTATATAGTTCATTCTCTTAGGGATTTACATGGGAATTTATTTCTTCCAAACATGGACATGTATCACCCCTCACACACAACATGTTACTCCTAATACACGACGTGTACTTGTATTTTTCTCCCTTCTAAATGGCTAGAACTACATGGTTCTGCTGGTGTAAGACTACACGACGTGATCACTCTCGACACAGAATGTACAATTATGTTTTAATCCACCCATTTCATTAGTCACATGGTTAGATACACATTCAACTTACACATGGCGTGTAATCCCATTACATAGTGTTTCTTTCTCAATGATTGACAACCAATTTTTTCTTTCTCAAAAGATAGGTTACACAGTCATGGGCTACAGGACATTTATGCATGGTACATGGCGTGTTATTCTTAAAACTTGGAAAAACTTTTTCCCTAAAAAAGAAGAACACATGGGGTGTTAGGACAGACAACATGCCTTGTATACTTGGTTTTTATTGACAGAAACATAAATTGCCCAGAAAACCCATGATCTATAGAATAACCAACTAGCGGGATACTAAATTCTGATCCGTGAGGGCCCATACTCCCCCTAAATCAATGTTTGGAACCCAAGAAAAAAAATCATAGTAAAATTATAGATAAAAATTTGAATCATGATCTTCCAACTTCTGGTCCAGGAGGGCCCATACACCTAATGAACCGAAGTCTCGCATCCATTCATTCCAAACTATATCACATTATAATAAATATATCATAATAACAGGATTAGATATAGCATCATCTATGATAACAGCATGTGATAACTAATTACTCCTAGATGGAATGAAATAATGCATGGAATGTGATTATAAAAAGTGTCTATATTATGCATTAGATGGAACACCCTCATCTCAATGGGTTGCAAAAAAAAATAGTACCCACAATTTCATCAATAGTAATAGCAGAAATCTAGTGTGTCACCTAAAGGTGAAATCAAATCAACTGTAATAGCTCAAAATCTAAAATTCACAAGTCATTTTAAGGAAATTTGGCTTTTCCCAATACATGGGGTAGATAATCCCAGAAAAAACTAATTACTAAATACCCAGTCTATAACGACCCACACTTTACATACATTGTTAATACGTCAAAATTGAATCACACTTATTACAACATATGACAAAACCACAAAGGACCGTATAGGTATAGTGTCTTTAGAAACTGGGAAACATAAACAACTGGTTCATAAATCTTCTACAGTGTCTCCCATTTATTTCATCATATCTAGGGTCCCTTTTAGCATATTCTACTTAATATCCATCTTCCTGACCTGGGGAAAAGAAAACATAAAAGGGTGAGCTCAAATGCTCAGCAAGGGAAAATAAAGGAAATAAAAATCATATCATATCTTTTTGAAAATCAAAACCTGCAAAAGAGATCATAATATCTTAACATGGAATAAATCATAGAAGTGAAAATGAGATCCCAAAAATCATAACATAAAACTTGAAACTTTGTGGCATGCACACATAATCATGGAAAATCATTTCTTGTTAGTCATGACTCATTGCCAAGACTATCTTAGTGGACAAAGTCCCTTTCTGAACCGAGTTCACTCCTCGTTTCAGTCCTGTATCACTGAACCGAAATAACCTTCCGTTCCAGCCATGTCTATCTCATGAGATATAAAATCATTACCCAATGCATTGGAGGGAGATATAGGTCCCACCCATCTTATAATGAATCCTTTCTTATGTGTGCCACATAATCATAAAACATGCATCATCGCATAACACATGTAACAAAAATGGGATTCTTAAAACATCATGACATCATAAATCAATTCATATATGATAAAGGAATTCATAAACATAATTCCATCACAACATAGTCAAACCAATGTAAAAATATGGATAGAAAAGGAACCCTTTATTATCTTAGATGGAAAATAATTTTGATAAAACACTTGAATTGAATTCTTGAGGAAAATATCCTTTCTTCTTCAAAAATATTTTTCCTTTCATAACATGTCATACAACTTTAAAATAAAAGAAGTTGATTAAAAATAAACTTGAAAACTTGTAAAGGAAGCTTCTTTGATGTAATGTTTTAAAAATCCATTCATGCCGTATAAGTTAAAAAAACATTCTTCGTACTTTTGTCGGAAAAGTCAAAAAGCACCTCGTACGGAAAAACGACAAAAGATTCCTTTCATATTCTTTACTAAAAACTCACCTAAGGGTAAAATTGGATTTAAACTATTTCAAGTGGATGGAAAAAATATTACATATTGAGGGAACATGGATGTGGATGATAAAATACACCCTAGTAAATACTTACGAATAAACAATCTCTGATAAAAATGAGATTGTGATATTTCCCTTACCTTAGGTCCGATTTGCTTTGTTCGTGTCCGAAGCTCCTGTATAATGGTTTAAATAATGTTATTGACTTATTCCAGAATCATACATATTTATATGAGATCATATATGGTCATATTATTAGCTTCTTGTTAGTAATATTTTATTGTTACTTGTTACTCGGGTCTTTATAACTTTTTGTTCTTATGCGTGTTTTGTCGAATAAATTCTTATTCTTATCTTTAGGTTATAGATAATTCATTTCCAGAATGGTATTAGTGTATTATATACCATATTCATTCATTCAATTCATTTATATAATCATTATGAAATGAAGATCATGTAGAACGAGTCGCATCACATCGTGGAGACGGTATTCCGTACGTACGCACGAGTGATGATATCGTTCCTATGATCGTGGAATTGTATTGGAGTATATATATATATTATTTAAGTATCAGTATTACTTAATAATAATCATATATAGTTACTGATTACACCATTATACCCATCCTTGTAAGGTGATGGTGGAAAATACATTACACCACGGCGTGGAGACGGTATTCCGTACGTACGCACGCGCGGTGATTTCATTTTTCCGTAGGATGGATAGAAGGTGAATTAGGGTTGTTTCATATTTATAATAACATATCAGTATGTAAGTAATACTGATGTTATTACTTTATCATGAAACAACTAAAGAAGAAGAAGTTGAAGAAGAAAGAAATTGAAAAGATCGGTAATGGATATTACCTCTTCTTTGGAACGCCTTTTTGAATCCTCCACTTAAGGAACTAAGATTGGTCTTTGGAGAAGACCAGGACCTCTAGGATTATTCTAGGGAAGTGGAGAAGGGAAAATGGCAGGGGTTGGCCGAGCTTGAGTGCTCAAATTGGTGTGAGGAGGAGGGGGAGGAGGTGCCCTTTTATAAGGGAGGAGAGGGGCACCTTAGGAATATCTCAAAATATTATTTTATATTAAAGTCAAAATCGGTTTATAATGGTTCCAAAGGGTCTTATTTCGAAGCCAAAGTGGGGATGGGTCGAAATCCTATCAACCAATAGAATTTAGACAAGTTTAGGGTATTATTTTAACCTTATCAATTAGATTTAACTCTAAGTTAAATAATTTAACTTTTACCATGACTTTTTGTTTTCTTTCACTATATGGTTAATACACTTACTATAACATGCCAAACGAACCCCAAATTGTTTATTATTAAAATATATATCCTTATCTAAGTCATTTGGCCGAACCTTAGATTTTTAGGAATAAAATAACAATTAATAATATAATATTTGATTTAAAAACTATTTTGTGTCAATTTTGACACTATTTGATATATGATTTTTTTCAAAGTCATAACAGAATTATATGTTCGATCCAAGTTGATTAAATCAATACTAATATATCATAGTAACCTAGAAAATTAGTGGAATTCATAAAAAGTCTCAAATTACATTTATTTTGGTATTTATATTATCAATTTTGTCAATATTTCATTAATAAGATAATTACTGCATCATCTTTGTGTCATAAATAAATTAAATTATTTGATGTCTAAAAATTACAAATAAAATACCATCATGTAGGAAATCTTTTTAGATTTCTAATGAATATTTACAATCGAATTTATCTTATGTATAACCCTATATTAAAAATGATTTACTTATTAAACTTTGATTTTAACTATTTTAACCCTTCTTTAAATAAATTAATAATAAATGTCCTAATCTAATCCAAGTGGGCCTAAATGGTCATATTTTATTCCTAAGTTTGTTTTTGGTCGAATTACACCTGTCCAATAGAATTAGGACATGTGTTAGGGTAATATTAATATCATAATTACCCTTAGTTACCCTATTTACTATTAACCGCGGTAAAAAAAAGTAAAAAGTTACTATTCACCAAAAAATTATTTTCATCTCATTGAACCACATTTTAGTCCTTGATATTAACCGTGTCTCTCGGATTTTCGAAATTCCATTCACAGAAGCGGTAAAATTAAGTTTTATGCAAAATTCAGTTTTTAACCTACCACTTAGTGGTTTCACTATTCATCAAAAATTGAAAGTTTTCAGAAAAATACCAAAATTTCACCCTAGGCTAATTTCGATATTCTGAGTCCAAAAATGAAGTCCATTTTGAAAAATAAAATTTATAAAATTTCAAAAAGTGGTTATTACTATTCGTAACGGCTAGTTTTAATAGCATATTGTTGTTTAGTGAAACTCGGTATTGCGTACGACGCAAGCTATCGAGGAAGGTCGCGATTGCGTGTAAAGCAAGCCAAGAAAGTGTTGTGTAGAAAAAGATTCCTTTGATGATTTATATAACATAAAAGTCTCGGGTGTTACATTCTACCCCCCTTAAAAAGAATTTCGCCCTCGAAATTCGTCACTTTGCAACAAACAAATGAGGATACTTCTCCCTCATCATATCCTCAAGCTCCCATGTAGCTTCTTCAAGTTGGTGGTTTCTCCATAAAACTTTCACCAAGCGAGTGGTCTTGTTTCGTAGGACCTTTTCGCTACGATCCAGAATCTCTATCGGCTGTTCTTCATAAGAAAGATCTTGCTCCAGTGGTACAACTTCTGAGCTGAGTACATGTGAAGGATCTGGTATGTACTTTCTCGGGAGAGATACATGGAACACATCGTGAACTTGAGAGAGATTCGGTGGAAGTGCCAATCGGTAAGCTACCTTCCCAACACGATCCAGTATTTCAAAAGGACCGATATATCTAGGGCTCAACTTCCCCTTCTTTCCAAATCTCATAACCCTCTTCCAGGGAGATATTCGTAAGAACACTTTATCACCCACTTCAAACTCTAGGTCTTTTCTTCGGTTGTCGGCATAACTTTTCTGTCGACTCTGAGCTGCTCTTATGTGTTGTTGAATAGATCTGACCTTTTCTGCCATTTCATCAACGAGATCAGGTCCTAATAGCTTTCTTTCCCCAACTTCATCCCAGCAAGTTGGAGTCCTGCATTTCTTTCCATAGAGAGCTTCATAAGGAGCCATCTGAATACTGGAGTGAAAGCTATTATTATAAGAAAATTCCACCAAAGGTAGGTGTTGATCCCAACCTCCTTTGAAATCCATAGAGCAAGCTCTCAACATATCTTCTAGGGTTTGAATTGTTCTCTCAGACTGACCGTCTGTCTGGGGATGATAAGCAGTGCTAAAACTCAACTCTGTATCCAGAGTATGCTGAAGACTTCGCCAGAACTTCGAGGTAAATCTCGGATCTCGATCAGATATAATAGAAAGTGGTACTCTATGCAATCTTACCACTTCCTTTACATATATCTTGGCAAGATGATCTAGAGAGAAATCCTCTCTAATAGCAATGAAGTGTGCAGACTTTGTAAGACGATCAACTATGACCCAGATAGCATTATTGCCTTTGGATGTTTTAGGAAGTCCTGTGACAAAGTCCATAGTGATGTTTTCCCATTTCCATTCGGGTATGGGTAATGGTTGTAACATCCCCTTAGACTTCTGTCTCTCAGCTTTAACTTGTTGACAAACCAAGCATCGAGAGACATATTCAGCAACATCTCTTTTCATGCCATCCCACCAGAAGTACTCTTTCAGGTCCCTATACATCTTCGTGCTTCCAGGATGAATAGAGAATGAAGAACTATGAGCCTCATCCAGCAGCTCTTTCTTTAATTCGGGGATGGGAGGAACACAAACCCGATTCCTGAACTTTATTATCCCATCACAATCAAGGTTGAATTCAGGAACATTTATCACCTTCTTTTGTAACTCGACATCTCCTTTCTGTGCCTCTTTAATCTTCACATGTATAGATGGTTGAACATTCATTTGAGAAAGATAAGATTTTTCCCCTTCCATTATAATTCCAAGATCCATCCTTTGTAAATCCATAAATATTGGATCTTTTGTGATCCTCATCATGGATAAACTAGCATGGTCTTGTCGACTTAATGCATCTTCCACCTTGTTTGCTTTCCCAGGGTGGTAATGGATTGAGCAGTCATAATCCTTAATCAGCTCCAACCATCTTCTTTGGCGCATATTCAGCTCCTTTTGTGTGAAAATATACTTTAAACTTTTATGATCAGTATAAATATCACACCTTTCACCATAAAGGTAATGCCTCCAAATCTTTAATGCAAAGATTACCGCAGCCAACTCCAAATCATGTGTTGGGTAATTTTGTTCATGGATTTTCAACTGTCGTGAGGCATAAGCTATCACCATATCATTTTGCATAAGAACACACCCCAATCCCTTCTTGGATGCATCACTGTAGATCACAAACCTTTCTCCACTACAAGGCAGTGTGAGCACAGGTGCACTGGATAACCTTCTTTTCAACTCCTTGAAATTCTCTTCACATTCCTCTGTCCAGGAAAACTTAACTCCTTTCCGAGTCAACTTGGTGAGTGGATTAGATAATCGTGAAAAATATTTTACAAAACGTCGATAATATCCAGCCAAACCAAGAAAACTTCGGATCTCAGTTACTGTTGTTGGTCTTGACCATCTTTCGATAACCTCTGTTTTTGCTGGATCCACAGATATCCCCTCTTTTGAGATTATATGACCCAAAAATGCAACTTTTTGAAGCCAAAATTCACACTTGGTAAATTTGGCATAAAGCTTCTCTTTTCTCAGGGTCTTCAATATAATTCTCAAGTGATCTTCATGTTCTTCCTTGCTCTTTGAATAGACAAGAATATCGTCTATAAAGACTACCACAAATTGATCAAGATAGTCTCTAAAGACTCTATTCATTAGATCCATGAAGATAGCAGGGGCATTAGTAAGACCAAATGGCATCACTATAAATTCATAGTGTCCATACCTTGTACGGAAAGCCGTCTTTGGTATATCCTCCCTTTTGACCCTTAATTGATGATACCCTGAACGAAGATCAATCTTGGAAAAGTATTGAGCTCCGCGTAGTTGGTCAAATAAGTCATCAATGCGTGGGAGAGGATATTTGTTCTTGATAGTGATCTTGTTAAGTTCTCGATAATCAATGCAGAGTCTCATTGATCCATCTTTCTTCTTAACAAATAGAACAGGTGCTCCCCAAGGTGACGCACTAGGGCGTATGAATCCCTTATCAAGATTCTCTTGGAGTTGCTTCTTCAATTCCTGCAACTCAATTGGGGCCACTCTATAAGGTGTCTTTGAAATAGGCAAAGCACCCGGTACGAGTTCTATTGAAAACTCAACTTCACGATTTGGTGGAAGACCCGGCAATTCCTCCGGAAAGACATCATCAAACTCCCGTACAATGGGCATATTCTTAATCGTGAGTTTCTCACCAACCATTTGAGATAAATAACCTTCATTTAGTGGAATCAATACCCATAAGATGGAAGAAATTTCAACTGGAAGGTTATGTTCATCCTTGCATTGATAGACGATCGTAGGTTGATCTGGAATATGAAATGTGACTTCCCTTCTTTGGCAATTGATATGAGCTCCATGTAGAGAAAGACAATCCATGCCAAGAATCACATCAAATTCCACTAAAGGAAGGATCACAAGATTTGCAGGAAGCACTTTCCCACAAACTTCGATCGGAGAAGAATTATAAACTTTTGATGCGATTGATGTGCCATTAGGTGTTGTCACAGCTAACTCAACATCTAATTGTTGAGGTAGTACGGTGATACCCTTAGAAAAGTCTTCAGAAATAAAAGAGTGGGTGGATCCAGAATCAAATAAAACATTTTCTACTTTAGAGTGGATGGTAAGTGTACCTTTCACCACATCGTTATCGTACTCCACATCGCTGATAGAAATTGCATGTGACTTTCCTTTGTCTTTAGCCTTAAGAGTTTGTTGACGTCGACCATCATCATCAACCCTTGGATTTGGGCATTGATTGGCATAATGCCCCATCTCCTTGCACTTGAAACATTGAAGTGTAGCAGGTTCATTCTGTGTATCCCTTCTTTTGTTTGCATCATTAGACATCTTCTTCCCATTATCACGGCATTCAAATGCCCGATGACCTTCCTTTCCACATTTAAAACATTTACTTGTCCCTTTAAGACAACTCCCTCCATGTTTCTTTCCACACTTTGAGCATAAGGGAAAGTTCATCTTCTTTCTCGTGTGCTCTTTAGATTTTTCTTTGAATTCCATCTTCCTCTTCTTATCAAACCCATGTGACTGATGGGTTACTCCAATCTCCATCTCGACTTTGAGAGCACATCGAACGATTTCTTCGTAGCTATTGAAGTCCCTTATGGCTAACGCCCTTCGAAGACTTGGTTTTAAGCCACTAAAGAATCGATCGATCTTACTCTCAGGTTGGATAATAATACCAGAAGCGTACCTTGCAAGTCTTGTAAAATTTGCTTCATAGGTACTAACAGATTCATCATCCCTTTGCTTCAGTTCAAGGAACTCTTTCTCCATCTTTGTTCGGAGAATACGAGGGATGTACTTATTGAAAAATAAGTTCTTGAACTCGTCCCATTCCATAGACTCAATTTCATCCCTTTGCCTCGTATTCTTAACAAGATTCCACCATTGATCAGCATCTCCTTCCAAACGATACACTGCTAGGATGACTTTATCATGTTCAGAACATTGAAGAACTGAAAATATCTTTTCAGTAGTACTAATCCATTGTTCAGCAACTAATGGATCAGTAGACCCGCTGAAAGATGGTGGACGCTGCCTCATGAAGGATTCAACAGAATGTTGCTCCCTTCTTTGTTCGTTTGGAAATCCTGCATGATTCATATCTTGAGAAAGTTGTGTGAGCATGGCTACAAGATTTTGCATTCCAGCTCCCATATCGTTTGGTTGCTCAGGGGGACAATCATTGCATTGCCCATCGCATTCCGCATTAACACGGTTCCTTCGGGTTCCAGCCATTGACTAAAACCAAGAAGAATAGTGTGAGAAACACTAATTATAATAGGAAACCACATAATTCAAGAATAAAATTTTCATGCTTAAGGTCTTATCCTAGGTTATTCAAGGCCATTTCTAAAACACTAAGATTGTGTACTATGCTTAGACTTATCCTTAGGGTTCTTACTAAGGCTTTCACATCCTAGTTTCCAAAGGTTGACTATACCTTTCCTCTGATACCAACTGTAGCGGTCCAGAATTACTTCCAGTGGACTACAATTGATACCTATCAGGGCACTCCATGGGCGGCTACACCCCCTGGGCGGGACACACCACCATCCCCAGTGGCAGCCATTTCCTCATGAAGCCCTTGGGCGGAGAGCCATGCTTCGTCCAACGCTCACATGTGAGAGTTCCCAAGGATCGGATACATTCCTACCCCCTTTGCCTCTGATACCAACTATAACGACCCACACTTTACATACATTGTTAATACTTCAAAATTGAATCACACTTATTACAACATATGACAAAACCACAAAGGACCGTATAGGTATAGTGTCTTTAGAAACTGGGAAACATAAACAACTGGTTCATAAATCTTATACAGTGTCTCCCATTTATTTCATCATATCTAGGGTCCCTTTTAGCATATTCTACTTAATATCCATCTTCCTGACCTGGGGAAAAGAAAACATAAAAGGGTGAGCTCAAATGCTTAGCAAGGGAAAATAAAGGAAATAAAAATCATATCATATCTTTTTGAAAATCAAAACCTGCAAAAGAGATCATAATATCTTAACATGGAATAAATCATAGAAGTGAAAATGAGATCCCCAAAATCATAACATAAAACTTGAAACTTTGTGGCATGCACACATAATCATGGAAAATCATTTCTTGTTAGTCATGACTCATTGCCAAGACTATCTTAGTGGACAAAGTCCCTTTCTGAACCGAGTTCACTCCTCGTTTCAGTCCTGTATCACTGAACCGAAATAACCTTCCGTTCCAGCCATGTCTATCTCATGAGATATAAAATCATTACCCAATGCATTGGAGGGAGATATAGGTCCCACCCATCTTATAATGAATCCTTTCTTATGTGTGCCACATAATCATAAAACATGCATCATCGCATAACACATGTAACAAAAATGGGATTCTTGAAACATCATGACATCATAAATCAATTCATATATGATAAAGTAATTCATAAACATAATTCCATCACAACATAGTCAAACCAATGTAAAAATATGGATAGAAACGGAACCCTTTATTATCTTAGATGGAAAATAATTTTGATAAAACACTTGAATTGAATTCTTGAGGAAAATATCCTTTATTCTTCAAAAATATTTTTCCTTTCATAACATGTCATACAACTTTAAAATAAAAGAAGTTGATTAAAAATAAACTTGAAAACTTGTAAAGGAAGCTTCTTTGATGTAATGTTTTAAAAATCCATTCATGCCGTATAAGTTAAAAAAACATTCTTCGTACTTTTGTCGGAAAAGTCAAAAAGCACCTCGTACGGAAAAACGACAAAAGATTCCTTTCATATTCTTTACTAAAAACTCACCTAAGGGTAAAATTGGATTTAAACTATTTCAAGTGGATGGAAAAAATATTACATATTGAGGGAACATGGATGTGGATGATAAAATACACCCTAGTAAATACTTACGAATAAACAATCTCGGATAAAAATGAGATTGTGATATTTCCCTTACCTTAGGTCCGATTTGCTTTGTTCGTGTCCGAGGCTCCTGTATAATGGTTTAAATAATGTTATTGACTTATTCCAGAATCATACATATTGATATGAGATCATATATGGTCATATTATTAGCTTCTTGTTAGTAATATTTTATTGTTACCTGTTACTCGGGTCTTTATAACTTTTTGTTCTTATGCGTGTTTTGTCGAATAAATTCTTATTCTTATCTTTAGGTTATAGATAATTCATTTCCAGAATGGTATTAGTGTATTATATACCATATTCATTCATTCAATTCATTTATATAATCATTATGAAATGAAGATCATGTAGAACGAGTCGCATCACATCGTGGAGACGGTATTCCGTACGTACGCACGAGTGATGATATCGTTCCTATGATCGTGGAATTGTATTGGAGTATATATATATATTATTTCAGTATCAATATTACTTAATAATAATAATATATAGTTACTGATTACACCATTATACCCATCCTTGTAAGGTGATGGTGGAAAATAGATTACACCACGGCGTGGAGACGGTATTCCGTACGTACGCACGCGCGGTGATTTCATTTTTCCGTAGGATGGATAGAAGGTGAATTAGGGTTGTTTCATATTTATAATAACATATCAGTATGTAAGTAATACTGATGTTATTACTTTATCATGAAACAACTAAAGAAGAAGAAGTTGAAGAAGAAAGAAATTGAAAAGATCGGTAATGGATATTACCTCTTCTTTGGAACGCCTTTTTGAATCCTCCACTTAAGGAACTATGATTGGTCTTTGGAGAAGACCAGGACCTCTAGGATTATTCTAGGGAAGTGGAGAAGGGAAAATGGCAGGGGTTGGCCGAGCTTGAGTGCTCAAATTGGTGTGAGGAGGAGGGGGAGGAGGTGCCCTTTTATAAGGGAGGAGAGGGGCACCTTAGGAATATCTCAAAATATTATTTTATATTAAAGTCAAAATCGGTTTATAATGGTTCCAAAGGGTCTTATTTCGAATCCAAAGTGGGGATGGGTCGAAATACTATCAACCAATAGAATTTAGACAAGTTTAGGGTATTATTTTAACCTTATCAATTAGATTTAACTCTAAGTTAAATAATTTAACTTTTACCATGACTTTTTGTTTTCTTTCACTATATGGTTAATACACTTACTATAACATGCCAAACGAACCCCAAATTGTTTATTATTAAAATATATATCCTTATCTAAGTCATTTGGCCGATCCTTAGATTTTTAGGAATAAAATAACAATTAATAATATAATATTTGATTTAAAAACTATTTTGTGTCAATTTTGACACTATTTGATATATGATTTTTTTCAAAGTCATAACAGAATTATATGTTCGAACCAAGTTGATTAAATCAATACTAATATATCATAGTAACCTAGAAAATTAGTGGAATTCATAAAAAGTCTCAAATTACATTTATTTTGGTATTTATATTATCAATTTTGTCAATATTTAATTAATAAGATAATTACTGCATCATCTTTGTGTCATAGATAAATTAAATTATTTGATGTCTAAAAATTACAAATAAAATACCATCATGTAGGAAATCTTTTTAGCTTTCTAATGAATATTTACAATCGAATTTATCTTATGTATAACCCTATATTAAAAATGGTTTACTTATTAAACTTTGATTTTAACTATTTTAACCCTTCTTTAAATAAATTAATAATAAATGTCCTAATCTAATCCAAGTGGGCCTAAATGGTCATATTTTATTCCTAAGTTTGTTTTTGGTCGAATTACACTTGTCCAATAGAATTAGGACATGTGTTAGGGTAATATTAATATCATAATTACCCTTAGTTACCCTATTTACTATTAACCGCGGTAAAAAAAAGTAAAAAGTTATTATTCACCAAAAAATTATTTTCATCTCATTGAACCACATTTTAGTCCTTGATATTAACCGTGTCTCTCGGATTTTCGAAATTCCATTCACAGAAGCGGTAAAATTAAGTTTTATGCAAAATTCAGTTTTTAACCTACCACTTAGTGGTTTCACTATTCATCAAAAATTGAAAGTTTTCAGAAAAATACCAAAATTTCACCCTAGGCTAATTTCGATATTCTGAGTCCAAAAATGAAGTCCATTTTGAAAAATAAAATTTATAAAATTTCAAAAAGTGGTTATTACTATTCATAACGGCTAGTTTTAATAGCATATTGTTGTTTAGTGAAACTCGGTATTGCGTACGACGCAAGCTATCGAGGAAGGTCGCGATTGCGTGTAAAGCAAGCCAAGAAAGTGTTGTGTAGAAAAAGATTCCTTTGATGATTTATATAACATAAAAGTCTCGGGTGTTACACAGTCCCTCTTATCCATTTCTGTAGTCTCCAAATATCAATACACACTTAAAAAAAACCCATATGATACCACTTTGTAACATCCCAGGTCCGAATGCCACTAAACAGTTCCACATACCCTATTGGTCACATGGACTGAAGTGTATTTCCCCAAACCCTTGAGGCTACCGACTAGAAGCGAGGGAACAGGTTGTGATAGTGGGGAAACTATTCCCAGATTGGTAGAGTGTAACATAGAGGAATAAATATTAACAAATAGAAGAAGTACTAAATAAAATGGAACAGAAGTAGAAAACTGAAGAATGAAGGATAAAGTTAAAGAGAAGTCATATAAAATCAAAATGATGCAACATGTCACATGTTTTATGAAAATAGAAAAACAAGATACACTGCATTCATGTATAATTCAATATCAATGTATGAAAAAACAAACTGAAACTCAGCAGCATTGCAAGCCCTGGCTTAGTCCCATGATCTCCTGATCTTAAGAAGTAATCAAGTACCTATATTGAGGGCCATTCCCCTAGAGACACCTAAAGCAATATAGTCTTCTTGGGCCCAAAATCATGACCCAAACAGGGTGTAAGAAATGAATCCTAGTAGGCAACCACCAATGGTTTGTGTCAATCTGTCAGTGAGTAAATGCAGTAGAAATGTATTGTAATGAAATGCAGTAAACAAGTAGGAACATAGATGTAAAAAAATCCTACATGTAATGGTATTCATTTACAGATATTACTATTTTCATTATTAGTTAATTTACTTGCAGAATTTAGGTCTCATAATTCGACATAATCCCGACATTCCCCGTAGTAATTTAAGAAAAATAGAAGTCTCAAAAGACCTTCTAATAAGTAAGTAAAGCATGAATCCAAGATTGTGCTTTGGATTAGAAGACATTGCACAATTCATTCCATTAAATTATTTAAGTATAACTCAAGTCATTTCTTGAGATTCCTAAGTTAGAATTCAAGTATCACTACTGGTGTAATTCCGACATCCTATGAGTCTGTTCTCATTAGTACTACTAGGGAGCCCTACATATCACTCTTGATGTTGGTATAATTTCAAGAGATTCTATCCTCAGTGGCCCTCCTTGGGAGCCCCATGGTATCACTCTATGTGTAATATAATATTATATCAGTTTAGTTCATCCTTGGAAGTTCTACTAGGTAGACCATGTGTCACAAATGACATATAAATCAAAATCCTTATGAGTCCTTCCATGGTGTTCTAAAGTTAACCCATTTATCACCCAAGGTGCAAGGTAAAATAATCATGTGTGTCTGTTCTTGGAGTTCAAATTTGAACCCATGTATCACCCAATGATATTTACAATTTACTCATTAAAATTCAATAAAAAATTCTATCCTACTTACCAAGAAAGAAAACAGCATTGAAAAGGGGGAAAAAATCCCAAAGCCATAATCAAACACTCACAATTTTTATAAAATTAAAATTCTAGATAATAATAAATTTAATTTTAAACAACCAAAAAGGGAAAATTAATGCATTTTAATGGATATCCTAGGCCAAAATGGCAATACAATAGTCATTATAGGAAAATTCAACCACGAGGTGGTCCTTATTTATAAAACAAAGCTAAACATGCTTAAATTCATTGAATTAATTACCAAAACAATGTTAGGTAATAATAAGGATCAATTTTTTTCAAGGACACAACTTGGAAATGGGAGAACAACACAATGAGACATATAAACATCTCAAAAAATAATGAGAGGCAAAATAACACCTACCTCAATGTCTTATAATCAATATACTCTGATGTCGGCCCATGAATCAACCTAGAACATCGTAGATCTATGAAAAGGGGAAAAAATTTAACCATAAATAAAATCCTCATAAACTAAAATAAAGAATAAAATATCCAGAAGAAGAAATTTTTTACATAATGGGTTTTAACGAGACTAATGACAAAAGGATCAGAGTCCAAATGATGAAGTTGGAGGAGGAACATTCCTCAACACTCCTACTCCATCAACCCGGTGATTCTTCTATCCAAATAAAGAAAAAAATTATGATAATTCCCCTTTTAAGACAAAAAATTTTAGTACACAACATGTATATTTATATACACAAAATGTATGTCATTTTAATATTCATTGTTTCGCTGACATACTTTACACGTACCTGCTGACATGACTACATGACATGTATCAAGATGTACACGATATGTAGTGGATTTTTATTCTCTCCCATGCTAGCATGCTCACACGCCACGAGTCTCAATCCTACACGTCAATAATACATGGCGTTCATATAGGATTACATGGAATTTAACCCTAAAACACCCATTTTCCTAGTTTCCCCTTATTTTCTCCAAAAATAACTCAAGTAAAAAGTAATAAAAGAAAATTGTACCTCAATGTAAGAACTGAGTTCTTACAAAAAAATTACTATAAATACAAGAGGTGGTGAATTTTAGATTACGAACATAGTTTAATTTATTTAAACTAACCAAATCTGAAATCCTCAATAAGTAGGTTATTTGACCCATCCCTCAGTCCAATTATCAATGTCATAGAATATGAAACATGATGTGTTCTGATTAAAAAAGATTATGGAAATCACTATTGATCCAATTTATCAAATCAATAGAATCAGAATTACGATGGAAATGATTGAATGAAATGTATTATTATTATCGTAATTATATTAATACAAATAAAATAATCTTAATAGAATGATGAATATGTCAATTCATTTTCTATTAAATGTATATTGTAAAAAAACAACTAAATAACAAGTAATATAATTTCATATAATGAATGAATGTATTTCAGGATACTAAAAAAATACTCTTTTAAAATTAATATAAATCTAGTATATGACACACACTAATGCTATACACTATTTTATAATTATAGAAACGATTTTCATTCCATAAAAGGAAATCCGTTGATGTAATGATCAAAATGATTATGTATTTTTATCCTTGGATACCCTCGGTTAGATGATCAAATCTATCTTACTATCACCATAAAACCTTAATCAAATGGATCATAATATCTCTATTCCAATCTCTAGAATCCTTCGATCGTTACGATGATCAGAAGAAAGTAACAATTACAAAAGTTATTAAGGAGAAAACCTGAAAAGGTTTCCTAAGAACATAAAATCTGTAAAGAAAAACAATTACTAATAACAAGATGTTCATGAAAAGAAATATTTTAGAGGGAAATTAATAATTTTTACATCATAAATATTTTCAAATGACTTGGTATTTATATAAATCCTTCCAACAGTTATATTTTCATGTCTTTTAAAATGACCTCATATAGTTGGAACCTGAAAGCTCATAACAACATGTCCAAACCGGATATCTAACATCTGATTAACACCATCACAATGTCAACTATTTTCTATATAATATAAATAAATATTCTATATTCAGAACATACACATATTCATCTTAATGGACTTCCCAAAAATCTTTATTAAGATAATTCTTATCAGTGTGAGTCTGAAGTTATCAGTACCATTATAATTCTAATTTTTTAGATTATTTCAAGGAAAAATACATGGTAGAAATTGTAACATTAGGTTCTGATAAGGATGAGTCTTAATAATCAGACACATACTCATTATGATAATTATAATGAATAATTATATTTTTGTATCCGTGATAATTAAGAAATTTTTCTATGAATGGTAAAATGTAAATTTTTAACCAACAAAATTGGAAAAAGCATAATAAAAAAATTGGTAAAAATACATTTAAGAAAGTTATTTTGATTTAAAAAACAAAAGGAATGTAAAATAAAGAACACAATCTTCTCACTCAATAATCTCTCTATTTTTAGAAAGCACAAACCCCAAAACCTAAATGAAAAATAAATTTGAAAAACATATATTACATATTCATTTAAGAACATAATTTTCATAGTTCATCCAATAAAATAAAATCCTTCTGAGATTAAAACTCTTACAAATAATATGGGAATTATGATGTTAAATATAAAGAACTCCCTCATAGAATAACTCTCACCCTAAGGATTATATTCTTCTATTTAGTAAAAATATACCTCTTATTAAAAAGTTATATTTAATAAAAACCCATATTCATATAAGAATACATCCCCATTTTTTTACACAACTCTCCCCCTTTGTGATTTACAAAAAGGAAAGGGAAATATTTTTAAAGTTTCATGAAAATATATACAAACAAAAAAAAACAATATAATGAACTATCTAATCATATAAAAAAATATGAATGAACATTTAACCAATCATAATTCAAAATCATTAAAAAAATTGTAATTGGATTGGAATGTAATTAATATATTAAAATAAACAATTTTTTTTCAAAAAAATTAAATAATAATATTTTTAAAGAAAATCAATTTAATCTTTATTCATTAGGTTATTGACAAAATAATTTATCTTATTAAAGTCATGTTTTTCTTTCTTAATCTTCTACATTACTTCTTCATGAGTTAAAAATGTCTCATATGATATTTATTTTATTCTCTTCTAAGGATAACACCATCCTAACATTATTACAGTCTGGACATATGTAGTTGCATTTCTTATGTTTTCTTTAATATAACATCAACATCCTCAGTTCATTCATCAGTGTCATCTTGAATTTTTTTCAACAAAAATTACTCATTTATCCATGTTATAAGATAATGCATTGAAGGAATTTGTTGAATCTACAAAACCCTATTTATTATGTTAAACTATTCACCACACATTCAATAACTTCATTAACTTTATGAGACAATTTTCCATTTTATATTCATATCATTTTAATATTTTGAGTACCTTCTTAAAATGTTTTTAAATAATATTCAATCTAAATCCCATTTTGTGTTAGAATCTTGATTGATTTTGAATTTTAATTAAAAATTTCATTAATTAGATGAACTCTTGATTCATGTCATAGAAATAACTAAATTAATCATTCGAATATCTTCAAAACACAAAAAATATAATCAAAACCTTCTAAAGAAATAAAAATTACCAATTTTGATTAATAATTTTTAACCTCATGAGATTTTATACTACTTAGTCTGACTTTTTCTTGCTTTCCATTATTCGTTTCAACATTTGAAACTACTTTCTCATATTTCTTAGTAACTAACTTATAATCAACTTTTAACCATCAAATAAATCAAGGATATCAATATACTTATTATACTATACTTTATCACCAACATTTTTAGAATTTTGATCAACATCATGTCTCGTAGATGATGATTTTACTTCTTCATCTTCTAATGAAAATTATTTTCATGAAATACATAACTTATCTTCATTATCAGCATTATAGGGTTTGTTTGAGGATATTGTCGATGGTGATTCCAATGGTTTCTTATTGGAATGAGTTTTTATATTATTATCATCCTTTTATATCTCATCATCTTTTTTTTTCATACTCTTCTACTTCTTCTTATTCTTTATCCTCTTCATATTCACATCCTTCTTCTTCATATCATTCACTAACTTGTTTTTTATTCCCATCATATTATTCATCAACTATCTTATCAATATCCTCCTCGAGTTCTCTAGCAATCTCAAATATCTATTTTTTGTTAGGTGTTGGTTACTATTCTTTTTCTTTAATAGGTTGTTCTAATTCTTCATCAAATACATTTTGTTTTCCAATGTATTGGACATAAGAAAATTTTTCATTAACCACATGTAATGATCCAAAATTATATCAATGAATTTTACATTCTTATAATAATTTTATATAGTATAAATGATATAAAATCACATTAATAACACAAAACAAACCTTATAAATGAAAAATAAATGAAATAATAATATTTTAAAAAAATTGAGGAACCTATACCAGTGGAATAATAAATAGACCTCTAGAATATTAATATAACTATTATGAATAGTGAACTACCCAACAGAATAGTATCCTCACCCATTAAAGTATAAGTAATATTTAGGTATCTCATAAATTTATATATCATATTATTATATCATACTTAAAGTAAATTAATATTATGAAAATGATAAAAATAGTTTTTTTATATATTTATGATACATAAATGTTTGATTCAAATTTTATAATTCATATATTGGTTTAAAAGGAATTTTATTATAATAAAATATTCTCCTGAATTAACATTTTTTCTTTTGATTATAAGATAATTATATGGGACCTAAATAAATTATTTCAAATGTTTTAAACTGAGTTTTTATATTAAAATTAGTATTTTTTTTAATAAATGGTGATTTTAATTTTAATTTAAATATTCCATATTTAGAAAATTATATTCATGAAATTGAGTTCATTTTTTAATTTCCCACATTGAAATATGGTAATGATGATTTTTTTGGGATTTGTCTAAAACAATTTATTTTTTTGTGAATAGTGTGATACTGTAATTTACAGTATAAGCTAAATAGTTGAATTATTGATTCATTATTGATTAATGGATGATGTAAGAACCATTTTTTAAAACTCAAATGAACTAATTACATTACATGATCACTTGAATTGAAACTATTCATAGTCTTTACAAAAAAATAATAAATAAATAAATAAATAAATAAGATAATCAAAAAATACCCCTCTCATACACTATAAGTATCACCCCTCACCACATATTCTCCTCAAACCTCTTAATCATTGAATCTTAAAAAATTTATAATGAATCCTCTTCCCAAGTATCTTCCACAAGTCACAGTGGTCTGACTCTTAAGAAAATCCCAAAACCTATTTCCTTAAGAAGGTTCTCAAGGAGAATAATTAAATAAGTAAATCCTCTTTCACCATTATTATTTTCTTCTAAATATTTATTATTTTCATATACTATACTAAGATACTATATCTAAAAATTAATGAAAACTCCATTATGTTATATATAGTAGAATATTATTATTTTAATTTAAAATCTACCATCAATTCTCTTATCATCATTATTTTATTCTAAAAATGAAAATATTGTCAATGACATGTTGATTTTTCACCTTTGAGGAGGATATGTTTTCATTTTCCTTTATGAATTAAAGGATGTAAAAAAAGCATAATTATAACAGTGTTAAAATCTTTTAAAATTTATTTCATAACCTTATTATTTTATGAATCTAACTTTTATACACAATAATTAAAAATGAATCAAAACTAGTTTCTGATGACCAAAAACCCAAAAAAAATAATCTAAATGATTGTCATAAATATATTATCTAAGGATTCATCCTAAAAAATATTATAAAAATGAATTATGTAACCATTTAATCTTCTATATGTTCATTAATGACAAGTAATGTCTATTCTAGATATCTATTTAAATTTTACTTATTCATTTATGAATTTATATAATTGAACTAATTTTGAAAACTATGGAAAAAACACCCCTGAATGATAACATTGTAAATTATTAATCAACAAAAAGTCCATAAAAAATATAATAAAATTATAATAATAACATAAATTTAGAAATGGTTTTTAATTAATTACATAAATGGATTTAATTATATTATCTAAGACATTAACATTATATGAATAACACTTTTAGACATAAGGAAAGGGATTCTTTCAGAACCTCCATTTTTCATTGGGGTTACACTTACTCTCTATTTACCCTAATATAATTCTTTATTATTCATGAATAATACTCTTATATTATTTATTTATGTTATAAAAAAACCTATCTTAAATCTTATTTCTTTGATAAGAAAACACTTGTTTTAAAAAGGTTCCCTTCTCAAATATTCCAAATAATCAAGCTCTATTAAAGGGAACATCCAGATTTCATACCCAATTTTATGTTAACTCTATAATATGTACAAATCAACCATTGTTTTTCTAAAATAAATAATATCATAATTAAAAACTAAGTTGGTTAATTTCATGTTTTTTGAATAAAATATGCCTTTTATGCAATAAACACTATTTAATATTTTCTGTAAACAACACTAAAATGTTTAATTTCTTATGTCTCTTAAACACACTTTTTTACATGTTTCCACTTATTTTTTGAATCATTTATCCTGAAATATTAATATTTTACCTTATTAATGTCAATGTATAATTTAAATCCATTATTTCATGAACCATATGATTATATTACCTTTTCATGCCATATAACATGATTCTCATACCCAATTCATTCCATGGTAAACAATATGATGGATTCATAATGTAACACACATATGAATGAAAAAGTTATAATGGGTTCACCTAGAGAGTGCTCCAATTAATTAGGTAATGTTTAGTCTCATGATATGTCATTTTGGGATAGGAGGCGAACCCGGTTCCCTTATAGGACTTTGTCATCCATGTGACATGGTCATGCCAGTTTTCCCCAAATCATTCTTAAGTCATGTTATGTATTGTTTCCACATTCCTATGATCCCATTATTATATATCCCCATTCTATAAACGTTTTGTTCCTTTACTTTTATCAGGATTCAAGCATTTTTATTTCATCATGTTATGCCTTCTAATCCATGTGCTTTTATTTATTTCTATGTTTATACCCTTACTGAGATTTTTATCTCATCCATTTTGTTCATGTATCCCATAGGTTATCCTATGTAAATGTATGATCTCAATAGAATATAAGATCTATTTATGGACTATTAAATAAATTTGTTTTATTCTATATCGATGTTTTTTGTTTTATGTTCTTAATCATCTGAAGATAGTATACTTTATGATCAATGGATTTTAATTTGATTTGTAACTGTGCTTAAAATAATTTAATAATACGTGTCAACATATAATTGTAATACAGTTTATATTTGATAAAGTTCTAGTTATTTTTTGGAAATTGCAACTAGAAGAATTTAGTAATATCCCTAGGGATATTTTTATAACCATGGTTAATATATATTGGAACTTAGTGTATCAAAATATAAGATATACTTATCATTTAAAAGTTTATCCTTATATGTTAAATGTATTATTTCCATATTATTATTTTCTTACTATTAAATCCCCATTATTGGGATTCAATATTCTTTGTTTGTGGTTGTAAGTAGAAGAAACAACTCCAAAAATCAATATGATAGTAAATTTAACTATTTCTCTAATGATATGCCAAATATTCTAGGAATGACTGGTCATAAAATCATGAAGATACTTGGTCAGATATGTATTATAATGAATAATAACATGAATCATGTGGAATGCCTTACATTTCCTATGAAAGAGAAATCATTGGTCAAATCATTGATGTGAAAAAGGAGTGACATATTTATTGGATCTTCTGATCCCATTATCACAGATCTATGGATTAACATCATTAAAAATATATTCTCTATCATCCAGTTCATAGAAAAAGATAATGTTTTGCTGGTGGTATATCATATTGATGGGGAATATGAATAGTGGTGAACACTCATCAAGATCAAAATGTCTATGGATGGAATTTATTCCATGGAATGTGAATATATTATAAAATATTTTTCAATAGATATGTTCCCCAAACCCTCTATCTTGAGATCTTAAGGGTGTTTATTGGACTGAAGGAAATGAAATACAAGTCTATTAGAACCTACAAGGAAAACTTCACATGTGTTGAAAGATATTCATTTGGATTTTTAATGAACACACAATGCAAGGTGGATAGTTTATTTAGAAGGCAAAAGCCATGTCTATGAAAATATTTAAAAATTAGAGACTTCAACATTTATGATGAAATTGTCCAAGGTGTACTTAATATTGAAATGGATAATGAAGAATCTATGTGGTCTCATAAACTGGATGAAAAAATGAGGGAAATTTAGTTTAATATGGGTGGATTAAAAGATAAATATAATGACTTGAACCTGAGTAACCGTATTGAGCCATTATAAATGCTATGCAATTTTTTATAAAAGAATTCTGAATTAATACAAAACATTTATTACAATTGATGACCTTTTATAGGTCTAGGTCCTAGAGAATTAGATTCATGTTTCTTACAATTATCTGAGTTGTAACAAAAATAAAACAAAACAGTAAACCAAATACACTTCTCCATGCCCTAACACCAAAAATGATGTCACCCATCTTAAGACATCAGTGTGTCCTGTGAAAAATAAATTAAAGAATGTGGTGAGCATTAAATTACCCAATAAGGGGTTTAAAAAACATTGATAAATACTTTTAAGGTATTTATTTGGAAATCTATTAGAAAAAAAATTATAGATATTTTTAATGAAAACAAATATTTGAAATTACTTATGGATAACAAAATACAAAATCCTTTCAGAAAATAATTACATTTAATAATTGAGAAAACATAATCCTCTGTTTTTATGAAAACATTATAGAATCTTCTAAACAAATATTTTGAGGCCAATTGAAATATTAATGGTTGTCTTGGGCCTACCAACTTAATGAAGGATTAGTTTTCTCCCTAATTACCTTCCATATTAATAATGATCAAGCATCGTTTTTTTCCAAGACATTTAATATTTCTTTAGATATATATATTTTCACTATTTTTTTAAATTATGAATACATTTAAGAGAATTAAAATAGATATTCCCACATATTATTATATATATATTATATATATATATACGAACTTTCATTTCATAATACTTGCGAGTTTGGATACAACCAAAAATCATTACATAAACCTTTTCATAAACTACCTATGTACGTATTCTGTCTTTATTTAATGTGATATGATTTCCATTCTTATAAAAAATCTGTCACTAAATAATATTATTAATTAATTTTTTTCCACAAATAAAATTTAAAATAAAACACTTTCTTTGATATCCATTTTCTTATTAAATTTGGAATTAAACATTTAAAATAAAATTAAAACATGAACTTATTATAGATACACCATGTGTCGATGTAATGCATAAATGCATTACCATGATTTTATGTAGTTATAAAGACCATAATTTTAATGTACATTGATGACATGATGTGCAGCTTTTTTATAATTGTGGCAATAGAATGACAACAAAAATAGTTTTGACAATTTTAGAAAAAACATTGATAAATGAAAATATTCATTGATAGAGTTAATATGAAATAAAATTAAAACCTAAACCTGATAAATAATAATGTAATTTTCAAAAAAAATATTAAACATAATTTTTATGAAGAAAATATATTATCTTAATATGGAATATAAATAAAAAAATAAAAAAATTAAACTCACCAAACAACCATGAATTAAAAGTGAATTAATAAACTAAAATAATTATTTACAATAATAACATAAATTACAAAAATATATAATATCCCTTTAATTATATGTTTTGAAAATAAATTATGTTAGATATACATATATATATATTTATTAATAAAATATTCATAAAATATTAATACAAACTATTTTCATAAACATAACTGTTCACATATGTTATAAATTCAGAAAACCAAATAAGTGGATGGATTGAAATGAATTTTTAGATTTATCCTTAAAAATAAATTTAAATCCCACACAAAATAAAGTCTAAAAATAAGAGTTCCCTATCAAAAATATGATTTAAAAATAGATAAATAAACATTTAACCCTTATAGAGTCAAATTTGAAAATAAATTTATTAACACCAATACACATTTGAAAATCATGAATTATAATCTAAACAAAAATAAACACAAACTGACCCTAATAAACATATGTTTAATCATAAAATTAAATATTATCTCCCTTAATTGATTGAAAAAAATGTTGGTGATCCACTTATGCTACCTTAAACACACACACTCAGCTACAAATAGGTTTTTCCTCAATCTGGGATTACACAAAGGAATAAGGCCTTTATAACCATTATCCCTAATGTGTATAGAGTGAATCACATGCATCTTATTGAGTAAGATGAGAAGGCTAATGGTGATAAAAATTGTAATATTGGAACACCAATACTGATATAAAATATTTAATAAAAGTAGTACAGGCCTGTGCACATGACTTATGTGGATGAAATCAATTTTCTTTCTGCCCAAAATGAAAAAGAGGACCAGAAAAAGGAAAATAGATCACATAAAAAACTATAATTTAAAATGACAACATAGTCGCATCAAAAACATTAGTACAATTGTTGTTCAAAACCCAAATAGGTTCACAAATTAATTTGAAAAATAAACTATATGGAAGAGATATGTAATTGATATAGCCGATTTGGTATATATATCATGAAAAACAGTCCAAATCAACAGTAATTGGAAGTGACAATTGAGAAATAAAATGGGATACAAAGAACATGACTAAACTATATGATTTTGGACACCGACGTGAGTAACAAAACACCGAACTCGAATTACGTTGGTTAAAATAGAATGAATAAACATAGATCTTTCTCAAATCTAAAGCCTTAATGTGATCGGTACCCTTCAAATATACGCCAACTATCAGAATCTCACTGACAGTCCACCATTGATTGATCTACCATGGCTACATCCTATTCCCACTCAGATAACTCCTCCAAAGCTATATCTCCAGTTTAACACCGCTTAGACTCCATATCGGTGCTCGAATCAACCTTCCTCAACTCTAACCAATACACGACCTCTGGAATCTTTGTTCGACTCCCCCTGGACACAGACAGACCTCGTGAAGATGACTGGTCGACATGAACCCTAAAACCCTCAATTCTTATTTTTTTTAACATATTCTCTTTTTTTAGTTTTATAAAAATTTATTTTTATATAAATACAATTATATACATTTATTAATTCAAAATAAAAATCAAAATAATAATATTATACAAAAAAATATAATAAAAATTTATAATTTAAAACTAAAAATAATTTCGTATATATATATATATCATATTTTAAAATTATATTTTTTAAAGAAAAATTGATCATATAATTATATATTATTTCATTTTTTTAAATATGAAATAATTATTACCATATATATTATATTAGAAATACTAGAATATTTTAGTATTTTAAAATAGTTGAAAATTAAAAAAATTATAATAGTAACTATGAAATATATAGTATTTATTATATAAAAATGAAATTGAAAACCAAGAAAAATAAGTATACTTTATTATTAACTTATAAAAAAATAAATTAAAACACCCAACTTCAATTATTATTTTTAAATAAACATGTCTCAAAAATATTATTAGTTTGTTCTAATAATAAATAAATAAATTTAATAAAATATTTATATATTAAAATTAAGTTGGAATTCCTAGGATGTTATGTTATTCCCATTTTAAAAGAAATGTGCCCTTGCAATTCATTCATCGGAAACAATACAATTATGAGTTTCATTCTTCAGAATTAAGAAACACTTGAACAACAAGACTTATAAACTCTACCACATAGATGAAAACATATAATCCCCAAAGATATCTAGACCATTCCTCTAATACCAATTATAATTCACTGATTCTGAGTAACCAAACTCAACCCTTAGAAATGTTGTGTAATATTTTTTATATACAATTATGAATATATAAAAAACATTTATTACAAAAAATGCCTTTTCCAAGAATAGGTTCTGGAGAGTTAGATACCAGATTCTTACATTTATCAATGTTTCAAAAAATATTCAACAATAAAACAACTATTCTTCAACGCATTCTAACACAAAAAACTATGCCATCCACGTGAGGACATCAAAGTGACCAGTGAAAAATAGATTAAAATAAGGGGTGAGCATTAAATTTCCCAATAAGGGGTTCAAAACCCATTGATAAATCATTTTACGGAATTTATTTGTAAATAACTTCCAAATAAAACTAGAAATATTTTTATTGAAAACAATGTATGAAATTACTTATGAATAAAAAATACTAGATCCTTTAGAAATCATTTATGATCGAAAATTGCTTAAACAAAATATAGTGTTTTACTAGAAAAATTAAGCAATATTCTAATAAAACAGTATTCTAAGGACACTTGAATCGTTGAAAACTTCCTTACGCTTACACACTTATCTAATGATGGATTCACTACCAAATTCAATTCTATATTTACAATGACCATGTTTCAGTTTGTTCGAAAACATTTAAGACCGCTTTAACTATATAAAAATTTCCACTATAGTTTTTAATTTTGAAAACATGTAACAACATTAAAATAAACAATCCCACACATAATTATACAAAAGTTTGTGTATATATATATATAATTATATGAAATTTCATTTCATAATTCTTTCACACTTGGTTATAACCTAAACTCATTCCAAAATTCTTTTCATAAACTGTCCATGTGATCAATCCTCCTTTCGTGTGATTCAGTTTCCATTATTATAATCTATTGATGTTTAAATAATATTAATTATTAATTTTTTTACTCACATAAAATTTAAAATAAAACACTTTATATGTTATCCATGTAATTATTATTTTTAGAATTTAACCTTATAATTTAAATTAAAACATGAACTTATTATAAATGAAACGAGTTTCGATGTAATTTATAAATATATGGCCATGATTTTATATAGTTATGAAGTCCATAATTATAATTTAAAATAATGACATGTCATGATCCTTTTTTATAAACATGGTTATAAAATGACAAAAAATGTTGTTGAAATTTTAGAAAAATGATGATAAATGAAAATATCCATTGATAGAATTAATATTAAAACAAATTAAAATATAATCCAAATAAATAATAATATATGTTAAAAAAATTTTATTAAAAAATAATTTTTATTAACATAATATATTATTTTAATGTAGAATATCAAAACATAATAAATAATTAAACTCACCACATAACCAAGAATTTAAACATGCAGTAATAATTAAAAAGTCTTATTTACAATTACATCCTAATTTCTATAAATATATAATTTCCCAATAATTATATGTTATGAAAATAAATTATGGTAAATATATATATGTATACACATAGACACACACATTAATCAAATATTGATAAAAAAGTTAATTCAAACCCTTTTCATAATCATAATAGCTCACATATGTTATAAATTCTGAAAGTGAAATAAGTGGATAGATTTAAATGAATTTATTCATTTATATGTGTAATTAAAATTAAATACCACAAAACTAATGATGTAAAAATAAATAATCCCTTGAAAAATAAGATTTTAAAATAGATAAATAAATATTTCACACTTACAGATTCAAATATGAAAATAAATTTTTTAACACCCATAGTCATTTGAAAATCACGAATTATAGTTTAAGAACAAATAAACACAAACTCATCCTAATAAAATAAGTTTAATCATAAAATTAATTATTAACTCCATTACATGATTATAAAAATGTTGTTGATCCACTTATTCTAATTTTAACACACACACTAGGATACAAATAGATTTTTTCAGGTTAAGAAGATTCACAACAGAGTAATGGATTTATAACCATTATCCTCGTTATGTATATAGTGACACACACACAACTTTATAAGAAAGATGAGCAGGTCAATGCAAACAACAGTTGGAATGTAAGAACACCCATGTTGACATAATCAATTTAATAAAAGTAGTACATGATAGTTCACATGACTTATGCAGATGAAATAAATTTAATTTCTATCTAAATTCTAAAAGATGATAAGAAAAACAAAAATAGATCACATACAAAACTACTATTTGAAATGAATAACATAGGGGCATCGAAGATAATAAGTTTGATTTATATTCAAAACATTTTCAGGTTCACAAATTCATTTTCTAAATAAACTATATGGAAGTGATATGTAAAAGATAAATCCTATTTCGTATATATATATCTTGAAAAATAATTCAAATTGATAGCAATGCGAAGTGACAATAGTGATATCGTAATGGATATGAAGAAAACGACTTAACTAGATTATTTTAGACACATACAGAAGAAACAAAACACCTACATTGATTTATTTTTGGTTAAAATTGAATACCCAAATATGGATCTCACTTAGAATAAAACCCTTACTTTGATTGGTACCCTTCAGTGACACATATGACTCTGATCAAGGTTCCACCCTCAATCGATCTATACTTCTAGAAACCAAAACAAGCTTGAACAACTCCTCTAAATCCATATCTTCATTCAAACTTCACTCAAACTCCACACCGGTATTCAGCTTGACTTCCATCGACTCAGACCTACATGTGACCTCTGAAGATCTCTGTTCGACACCCCCCAAATGTGAAAGACCCTCATGAAGACAAGTGGTTGAGCCCCCCTTTCCACCCACCTTAAAAACTCTAAATCCATTTGTTAACATTTTTTATTTTTAATTCGTTTTATGAAAATAATTTTTTTAAAAAAATATAATTATATACATTTATAAATTAAAAAAATCATGATAAAATTATTATATAAAATAATATAATCAAAATTCAAAACCTAAAACAAAATATTCATTAATATATATATATATATATATATCAATTTTTTAATATTATGTTTTATAAAAACAAATTGCCATATCATTATTCATTATTTCAGTTTTTTATAAATTAAATAATTATTACTATATTTTGTATATTATAAATACTAGAATATTTTTGTATATTAAAAGAGTTCTAAATAAAAATAATTATAACATTCACTATGAAAAATATTGTTTTTATTAGTTTAAAATTAAATTTTAAACAAAAAACAATAAGTATACTTAATTATTAACTTATAATAGAATTACTTATGACACATAATCTCAATTATTATTTTTAAATAAAAATGTCTCAAAATTATAATTAGTTTGTTTTAAATATAAATCAACCCATTAATTAAAATATTTATATAATAAAATTAATTTGGAATTCCTTGGATGTTATAATAAATCATATTATGGAACGAGGGCCAAACATCCCACTTGTCATTAGTGTGGGTAGAAGAATTACGAAAACTATATAAAGGGAACCAAGAGATGCTTCAAATGTGGAAGAGTGTGGAATATTGACAATTACTACTAATTTAATATGAATAATATCAATAATGTAGAAGAGTAATTGAAGGTTTAGATCAACACTCATCTTATAGTTCAATATTTTAACTCCAAGGTACATGGTCATTATGCAAGCCACTTCCCTAAAAAAAGGGTTGTTGGAGGTAGTCAACAAAAACAACTTTAAAGGAATCAATGAAAGTCATATGCTATCTCTACTAATGAGGTGGAACCTAACATTAATATGGTGATAAGTATACTAGTTATTCATTAAACAATATCAAAGATAATATTTTATTCTGGTTTGATGAATTCTTTTATATCTTGTATGTTTAGTATTACTATTCAAACAACACCTCAAAAATCAGAGGTTGAGTTATTATTGAGATCAACTGGTGGGTAAATAATTACATTCAATTTGAATAACTCATCCGCTGTTATTGTTTCTGGACTAAACCTCCCAATTAATCATGTGTTACATCCTTTGGGGGAGGTTGATGCAATATTGTGAATGGATTGGATATCTTTATAAAAATCCAATACCAACTATTGGGAAAGGTATATTACTCTTCACATCCTAAAGAATCCTCAAATTTTTTATAATTGTAAGGAGAAAGATAAATCTCATTTAGAATCATCATTTCAATTGTGAATGTTATTTCTTTATAATCAAGTGTATCAATGTAAATTGATTTATACAAAGGATATAATCATTCTCAGGGACATTTCCATTGTGAGGGAGTACACCGATGTGTTCCCTAAATAATATCCCAGCCTTCCTCCCTATACAGAGAATGAGTTATCAATTAAAAATATTCATGGATCTATATATATATCAAAAACACATTTTGGAATGTATATCGTTGAGTTTGAAGAATAGATGAAGCAGTTATAAGAGATCTTGAATAAGGGTTTTATATGCATGAGTGATTTATTATGGTGTTTCTCAGTCTTCTTAATCAAGAATAAGGATTCATCAATGAGTCTATGTATTGATTATCATGAGGTCAAAAAATATCATGACAAATAACATATATCCCCTTATATGAATGGAAGGCTTGTTTTATCAACTACATTGGCCCAATAATTTCTCAATGGTGGGCCTTTAGTTGGGATATCATCAATTAAAGGTGAAGAAGGAAGATATTCCCAACACTACCATTCAATTGAGGTATAGAAAATATGAGTTCACTGTGATTCCCTTCAGACTCACTAATTCTTTAGAAATAATAAAGGAATTAATTAATTGAGTCTATATTGATTACCTAGAAAAAAATTTGGTAGTCTGTTTTGATGACATTCTGATAAACTCTAAGAGAAAGGAGGAATATGAGTAGCATATGAATAGTGTTTTGAATACATTGAGAAAGGAGAAACATTATACAGAGTACAAAAAATGTGAGTTCTGGATAGAGGATGTATCATTTATATGGAATTTTATCACCAATAAAGGAATATATATAGAACCTTCTAAGATAAAGACAATAGAAAAGTGGCATATGAAAACATATGTAACAGAGATCTATAACTGACATAGTGTAGCAGGGTATTAAAAATGTTTTTTTTAAACATCTCTTGATTTTCAAACCCAATAATGAGGTTGACTTGGAATAGAGTAATTTTTTTGGACAGTGAATGTCATGATTGGTTCAAAATGTTGAAGATGTGCCTTATCACTGCACCAGTCCACACACTAACAAAAAGGTGGGGAACTCATCTTAGTGTAAAATGATAATTAAAATAATATATAAGGTTTTGTAGTAATTGAAAATAAAAATGTGATTTTCTACACCTCTTGGAAGATGAAAATTCTTGAGCAAAACTATCACAAGGATGATCTAGAGTTGGTAGTTGTAATCATTGAATTGAAAACAGGGGGGAATTATCTTTATGGGGAGAAGTGTGAGATAAGTAATGATAATAAGATATTGAAATATATACATCCATAGAAGTGTATTAATATGGACCATTAAAGATGGTTATAAATCATGATATATTATTACCACTCAATCAACTACCATCATGGTAAGGGAAATAAAGTGGAATATGCTCTGTGTATAACGGATCCAAAAAAATTATCAATGATGAGAATTGAGAAGGATCTAATCTTTTTAGATTTGTGAAGGATGTCCAGGACACTCCTTATTGAATGACAACCATAAATACATTATCAAATGATTTATTAACCATCCCTTATAGGGAAAATAAAGGATGATCAAATAAATGGAGTATAAATTCAGAATATGGAGGAAGACATTAGTAAAGAGAAATACTTAGTGATCAAAATTCATGATTAAGGAGTTATAAGATTTGGATCTCCACTATATTTACCATACAATAATTAGATAATTAATGATATTTGGAATGATACATAGATATCAACCTTTTATATTAACCCAAGGATCAAGAATATGTATAGAGTTCTCTGAGATCACTATTGATGGGACAATTTGATGAAGGGGATTACTGAATATACATCAATGTCCCTAGTATGTCAAGAGATCAAGTCTGAAAGAAAAAATTAAATGTGATTGATGAAACCATTACTCATAGAAACATGGAAATGATAAAACATCACCATAGACATTTTCCTGAGAATTTTGAACAAATATGGAAGAATTAATTCTCTATGGGTTGTTATGGATCAACTCACAAAGACAACTCACATTATCACAATTTGAGAGGCCTTATCACTAGATAAACATTAAAAAATATACATTAGAGAAGTTGTAAGGATACATGTAGTAAAACTATTAATTATATCAGATTAAGATCCATGATTCACCTCCATGTTATACGAAATTCCCTAATATTCTATGATCATAGAGGTTAGCTCAAGTATGACCTAGCATCCTCAAACTTATGGCCAATATAAGGGGACTATTCAAACACAGGAAGATATATTAAGAGTGTGTTCTATTAAATTCAATGTAGGATGGGACCAACATCATTCTCTGGCTAATATCTCTTACAAATAGATTTTCTACTCATCCATCCAAATGGATCCATAAAAAGCTCTTTATGGGATGAAATTATCAATACTAGCATGCTTGGATGAAATTAGTAAACGTAATATTATAAGACCTGAAATAGTTAAAGAAATAGTATAAAATTTGAAAACAATTTGGGAGCACATCATGGGATCCAAAATATGAAAAAAATTATATATGTGAATAATATTCAACATGACCTTGAGTTTTATGTAAGAGATATAGTATTCCTCTAAATATCTCCATGAAATAGGGTCACGATATTTCTGAAGAAAGGAAAGATATGCCCTTGGTACATTGAACGCTTGGAGATTGATGATTATATTGGATTTATGTCCTATAAACTAGCACATCCACCAACCTTTTCTCAAGTAAAATATTTATTCTATGTATCCCTTTTAAAGAAGTACATACTTAATCATTCACATGTACTAAATTCAGAGGTGGTGTAGTTGGAAAATATTCTCTCTCATGTGGATCAGCCAATGAAAATATTGGATTATAGAGATAATGTTCTATAGAAGAAGACCACGTACATGGTTAAATCACTGTTTAAGGACAATAAGCATGAAGAGGAAACATGGGAACCAATATAAGTTACAAAAGAGCTCAATTTTTCTCTCTCCATTATTTGTATTATGAAATTTTGTAGTGAAATTTCACAAGGTGGAAGAATGTAACAACCCAAAATTATAAAAATAATGTTTAAATAATTATATTTATTTCATATTGTATAAATCACATAAAATCAAATAAATAACAGAAAGCAAATATAAAAAATAATTAATGAATGAAATTAGACACTTTTCCGAAACTAAGAAACATATACAAATGAAATAGTAACTTGTCCTTTAAAATTGTAATATAACACTTATGAATGAAAAATAAGACAATAGAATAGTAACCTCACCCATGAAATAATAAATAATTTTTTTATCATAAACATCAAAATATGATATAATCAAATCATAGTATAAATAAATATTTTTTTAAAAAGGATAAATTTAGTTTTGTTATTTTTGGCAGACTTAAATTCTTATTTTCAATTTTGAAAAAGTATAATGATATAATTAAAAATAAATTTCCTAAAATTTATTCATAAATTAAATTTTTTTCTCTTATGATTAAAATATAATTTTATGAGAGCTTAATTAATTTTTCAAAGTGTTATAAAATGAGTTATAATTTCAAAATTAGTATTTTCCGAATAAATGTTGTTTTAAATTGAAAATTTTATTTATCCTATTTTGATGTTTTTTTCATAAAAGGGAGTTAATTTTTGAATAATACATGTCTAGAAAAGGTTAGGATGAATTTTTGGCATTTTTCTAAAATAGTTGAATTATTGTTGAATACCGAAATATGGTAATTTCTGATATAAGATAAATTCATAAATTATTGATTCATAGATGATTTTTGGATGACACAAAAACCATTAGTTCAAAATAACATGTAGTAGTTATCATAAATTGTCCAAATAATCCACATGATTCATAGTCTTGATCAAAAATAACAAAAAAAATGAATCAAATAATAAAACAACACCACTATCCTAAACATAAATACCAGAAATCACTACCTCATAATAATTTAATATTGTTCAATTTATTATCATTCCTCTTCAAAAATCTATTCCCTAAGTCCTGGAGGATATCATAGCAAAAAAAAAATAACAAAACAGTTTTCCCTCAGGAGGATCACAAGGCGACGAATTCAAGAGGTAAAATCATCTTTTTTCTTTCATTATTTTCATTGAGATTTCATTTATTTTATTACAATATCCTCACCTCCTCTCCCAAAACCTTAATTATAGCTCCATAATATTACATTTACTATAATATTATAATGTTAATTGAAAATCAACCATCAATTCTCTTCTCTTATTCCTTTTATTCTAAAAATTAAAATATCATATGTGTGGGGTGGATTTATTACATTTGAGGATAAAGAGCTTCCATTTTCCATTACCACCTTCATAGCTGGACATAAAACCATTAAAACGGGTTTTAAAGATTGTAAAATTTATTTTATAACCCTTTTTATGTTATGAAATATGAATTTGTACATAATAAATAATAATGAAATGAAACTAGTTTGTGATGATAAGAAACTGAAAAAATGATCTAAATGATTATCACATAGATCTTTTCTAATGATTTTTCTTCACCCTAAATAACAAAATGACTTAAATAAAAATATAATAATATTTATGCTAATTAATAACATATAACATAAATTCTAGATATTTATTCCCATATTACAAGAACATTCATACATTTATACAAGTGAACCAATCATGAAAACTATGGAAATGAACACTTCCGAATGATGAAATTGTATCTTATAACTATAAAAAGGACATAAATGAACATAAAAAAATTATAATATATAAAATAAATTCATAAATTTTTCTAAATAAATTAATTAATGGTTTTAGTTTGATTATGAAGGACATTAAGATCAAATCCAGAACACTTTCCAACATAAGTTATTGGATTCCTTCTGAATGTTCATTTTTCCTTCGGGTTACGCTTAATATCTATTCACACAAATGTAATTTTTAATTTTTATTATGTAATATTCTTATTTTATATATGTAAGTTAAAAAATATGATCTTATCCAAATTATTCTTACTTTTATGAGGAAACACATGTTTGAAAAACATTCTCTTCTCAAATCAATCTGAAAAGAAAGCCCAATTAAAGGTAACTTATTGGTTTCTTAAATATTTTATGTTCACTACATAATCTATTTGAAGAAAGAATTATTTTTGTAATATCAATAATTTCATCGTGAATAACTATCTAGCATCATTTATGGTATTTGGATTAAAAAATTTTCTTTACTTCTTTAGAAAAACATTAATATTTTCCATAAGCTGAACAAAAAATGTTTCATTTCTAATGTATTTTAAACAATATTTTAACATTTTATCACCTAATTTTGTAATCACATATCATGATAGATGAATATTTATCCTTATTAATGTCAATTCATTATTTAAATCCATTATTTCAAGGATACCATTATGATATTCCCCTTTTTATTCCTTATCACATTTTCATGATAACTGATTCTTCTCATGAGTAACCCTAATGCTTGATTCTTCATGTGGAACACATATGCATAAAAATTGTTATCATGGGTGAGAATGGATAATTTTCTAATTTATTGGGTAATGTTTAGACCCATGAGACATCATTTTTGGGATAGGGAGGGAACCTATTTCCTTTATGAGAATTTCTCCTCTATATGCTATGGTCTTTGTAGTTAGCATTGGCACATTATTATTTCATGTTGTTTATTTTTCCCACATTCCTTTGATTACATGATTACATTTCCCCATTCTATAAATTTCAAATTTCATTTTGTTTTTTCCTTTCTATTCATTTTTCTTTCATCATGTTATGCTTTCAAACTTGTGTTTTTTTCTTTATTTCTATGTTTATACAAAAACTAATATTTTAAACACATCACTTTTGTTCATGTATTCCCAAAGTTATCCTATGATGATGTAGGATCTCAATGAAATATTTTATATGATTTTGGATGATTAAAATAAATATGTCTTGTTCTATTCTCATGTCTTCAGTTTTATATAACTAATCATTCCAAGAGGCTATACTTTACAATAATTCACATGTAATTTAATATTAAACTCTTCTTAAATTAATGTAATAATATATGTAAAAGTATAGGGTCTCTATAACACATATTTTTCATGGAGCTCTAAACCACCTTACATTTTATCATTATTGATCTAATAAATAGGTATATCAACCTTATCATAAGATATTTCCACTCATTTGAAATTATTATAAAAAAGTTGACATTTTGGAAAATTTTTCTTATTATTTTTAATCATTTATTCTTCCTCAAGGGTTTCAGAAGAACATATGTTTAATGTTTTGATTCTATAGGCTTGATTCCAAATTATGGAGATTTGGGATTAATTTCGACTATTATTTTCATTAACTCATCTTGTAATTTATCTGGAACTTTCTTTTCTTTATTTTCCTTCTTTGGTGGGGTTGCCTCACCCTTTCATTTATTTTTCTTATATTCCTACTCTTGTTTTGTTAATGGTTCTACCATTTATAGAGCACCATAAACCTTTTAAATAAATTCATTTTTCTTTAAATTAAAAACAAACCTCATCATATTCATCGTTTCACTCTTGATTAAAGAGGTATATTCACTTATTGGAAGTGAAAATGTTGGAAATATTGAAAAAACTCATACATTCAAGAACGAATTTATATAATATGTATATAAACGTGATGATCATTGACTTGATTGTTCTAGTTTTGATGGTCTCCATTGTTATGAAAGTAAAATTCACTAAATCTATATTTTTTATGTTTACTAAAAAATTTGATATGTGTACATATAAAACATTTATGTTATAAAGATCTCCCTTATTCATTACGTGAAACAATTTCACCCATAGAGAAATCACACGTTGTTCTTGTATCATATGAGAAAACTTCCGTACTTTTTCATAATTATCAAAAATATAATATTCTACATTCGTATTATTAGATGATCCATGTTCATTAAGAAATTTGTGTTATGTAAAATATAACCCTCATTCTGATGGTTCTCCTACCATACTCACAACTTTCATATAAGAGAAGATGTAATATTTTTTTATAGATAACACAAGAATGTTTTTCTATTACATATTCATTTAAAACCATAATAGAGACATATAAATACTGACTGAAAAGTTATTTTTTATTAATATCAAGACAATACAAATTACACTTCATGGAGGACAAAAATAGTGCAGGCCAAGAGAGTCCTTCCGAACCACATTAACACACTCCAAAGGAAGAGAGTTAAGGCTGTCATAAACCACCAGAGTCTCCTCAGGTCGGCCCCAACGAGCCAATGCATCAGCCGCAAAATTGGATTCCCTCAGACTATGGTGTACCATCCTTCCCTGATTGGTCTCCATTTTACACCTGTGATATACATACGTTAAATCCCAAGAGATGTCATGATAGCCCTGCAGAGATCTGACCATAACCTCCGAGTCCGATTCCACCTCCATCACTGGGAACCCCTTCCTCCTGCATACCATCAAACCTGATAAAAGGGCTCTAAACTCCACACCCATAGAATTACCTGGTCCATAATAAGCACTGAAAGCAACAAGAACTGAACCCCATCAGTTTTGAAGCAAGCCACCGCCCCTCATAATTCCTCCCACACATGAGCCATCCACATTCAGCTTTCACCCATGCTCTAGAGGCTGCCATTTAACCCACCGTTCTCTATCCAACCATTGACTGGCCTGTCTACTAAGAAGACCCTCCATCATAAGTGAGTGAACACCTTTGTTGAAAAGGGAGGATAGTTACACTATAATGGCATTCATTGGGATCTGAAGATATAACAAGGAACTCCCACCACCCAACCTCACCTGGTTGCGAGCCTCCCAAATGGTCCAACAAATGGCTACAAGAGTGATGATGCATGCTGTTCGCTCCCCTAAACTGCCATAAAGACTAGAGAACCAAAACAAAATGTATTCTGGAACCGAGTGGCACTCTCCCTATGGAAACATGAACTGATCAATCTGAGACCAGAGGAAAGAAGCCCAGCGACCCGAAAAAAAAAGATGGACTGTAGACTCCGAGTTTGGATCCTCACAATAGTAACAACGCGAGGCCATGTTGATCCCTCTCCCCTGAATATTTTCCTCCGTTGGCAGGGCTTGGTTTCGGACCCTCCACACCAGAAAATTCTTTCTCGCTGGTAATACATTACACCAAGTAACTTCCTCCACTCCCACCGCCGAATCATTACCATGAAGGATTCTTCTGTACCCATTCATATTGAAACACCCCGAGCTCACCTCTGTGAAACAAAATTTATCTGGATCATCATTCATAACCACACTGCCTAGATGATTCATTTGCAATTCATTAATATTTGCATGCATGAACTCATAATTTCCATATGCCACCTTAAACAAGATGTCAGGATGCGAGTAGCCTTCAATCCAAAGCCTCTCCTCTGTCCACGTGTCATTCCAAAAACTAATCTCCCCCCGACCAATCACCCATATGGTGTGATCAAGCAGTACGTCTAGATGAGAGAACATGCATCTGGCTAGGCTCATCGCCCCACACATGCAGAACTCCCCATGCCAACCATACCGGGCTCTGAAAAATCTAGCCCACATCGTCTTACCCACAATCACCTCCCACGCTAATTTGGCCTGCATTCCCAGTATGGCTTCCTGTAGATCCCGTAAACCAACCCCACCCTCCTCTACTGGACCAGCCATCCTCTTCCACGAGACCCAATGACACTTACCATCTCCCTTCGCATCCCACAAGAAGGATGTAAGAATGCGCTCAATTCTATCCACAGTTCCCTTGGGAGGGCTGATGATGGCAAACACATGCATGGGTATAGACAACAATACACTGTTAATAAGCATAATACGGCCCCCAAACGAAAGTACCTTGTTCTTCCAGTTGAAGATCCTTCCCAAGATGCGATCCATAACCCCATTAAAATGACTCTTCAGTATCCTCCCACTGGACAACGATATCCCCAAATAATGAATAAGGAGCTGTTTCTGCCCACATCTGAGAGTCTCCTGGATAATCCTACATCTCCTTCCTGAACATTTGTTGGATATGAACACATGGATCTTCTCATGATTGAACGAATTCCCACTCTTCTTCCCATACAAGCCCATAATAACCTTAACGGATTTTAGAGTCCTGCATCCGCCATTCAAAAATAAAAGTCTGTCATCAGCGAACATCAGATGAGATACATCCCCGAAGTTTATTCTACCATGAAAAGACGTCAAAGAACCCTCTTCCATGCCCTTCTTCAAACTTCTGGACAAGGCATCTTGATCCATGACAAAGATAGCAGGTGAGAGCGGATCCCCCTGTCGCACCCCCCTCACCGACTTGAAGAATCCAAAACACTTCCCCAGTAACGAAACCGATATCCACGGAGAGGCAAAGCATCTGAAACAAGGATCACAGAAACATTCCCAAAACCCAAAGCTCCTCATGACCCGAAGTATAAATCTCCACTCCATGTTATCATATGCCTTCTTCATGTCCACTTGCAGAATGATATTGGACCCAGCCGTCTGCTTGTTCAGATCATGGACCATCTCGCTCGCAATACCAACTACCCCCTGTATACTCCTCCCTTGAATGAAACCATGTTGTTCCTCAGAGACAATCCTGGGTAAAACATTGGTTTGCCTCTAGCTAATAACCATCTCCAAGATTTTGTATGAAATGTTGCACAAGCATATCAGCCTAAAATGGTTGATAAGAAAAGGGTCTTTGATTTTTGGTACAAGTACCACCCTTGAAGCCGAGATCCCTTTAATCAAGGGGGCCCCTCAAAAGAAGTCCTGAACAGCCTCCACTACACAGGGCCCGACCACTTCCCATGCAGCACAGTAGAATGAAGCCGGGAACCCATCTGGCCCAGGTGCACTTTCACGTGGCATGCTCCCCAGTGCCTCTCTAATCTCCCTCTCCTGGGGTATAGATGAGAGGTGATCATTCTTAGAACAAGTAATCAATAGAGGTAAATAGCTCAGAAAACTATAATCTCTTAAAGACTCCCTATCAAAACCAGTGGTGTTCTCCCCCGCCCACAAACCCTCAAAGTGTTCCAGAGCAAGCTTGCCCGCCACCTCCACATCCGATGTGTAAGAGCCATCCTTCCTTTTCAAATTGATTTTCATACTCCTCCTTTCCTTGATGCATGCTTGGAAGAATGCACTGTTGTGGTCCCCCTCCTTATGCCATCTCACTTGGGAACGCTGCGTGAAGATCCTCTCCACCTCCAGCAACTTCTCTGCCAACATCACCCTTTTATCACATAACTTAATAAAGAAATTCTCATCCCACGAAACTTGAAGAGATTCCTCCAATCTTCCAACCTCCTCCTGCAGAGATGTCACCGCAATATTCAGGTCTGGTTGCACCATCAACCACTATTTGATCTTCTGTTTGAGTCTTTTAAGGTGATTCACCAGCCCTCCCCAAGAACTCTCTTTTTCCTCCTCCGCCCAGGACTTCCTAACCACCTTCATGAACCCAGTGTTCTTATGCCATTCGCTAGAATAGTAAAAACTCATTCCAACCCCAGTTTCACATTTAATATCTAGTAAAATAGGTCTATGCTCCGAGAGGATACGAGAAAGATGATTAACCAATGACTTAGAGAAAAGTTCTATCCCATGCACGTTCGTAAGCCACCTATTCAGCCGACTCAAAATCCGATTCTGTCCTCTTTGGTTATTACACCACGTGTATTTCACCCCTTTGAAGCCTAAGACCAACAAACCTTCTTGTAACAAGAACTCCTTGAATTCCACCATACCTTCAACATTGAACCCCATTCCTCCACGCTTCTCTGATGAATCCACAATAGAATTAAAATCACCCCCACAAACCATGCCATAGTTTTAACTTGAACCGACTTCAGATGAGACCAGAGCTCCCTCCTCTCCACAACCTTATTGCTTTCATAGAAAAATGAGAACATAAGAAGAGAACCATCAGCTTCCACCTTCATATCAATACACTGAGACCTCATACCTACATTCACCACTGATATACCATTCCTCCATCCAACCCATATTTGTGAATTCACTACACCACCATGAAAATAGTTTGGTAAGCCCATTTTCCTTGCTAACCCAGGAAGCTTGCATGCTTCCTGCTTTGGCTCGAGAATCACCACCATAGATACTTTGTCCTTCCTACATTCCAAGGATAAAAAGGCCCACTTATCATGAGCTCCCATACCACGTGCATTCCAAATTTTGATGGAAAGTATCCTACAGAGCCTTATGAGATCTTTGGCCCAATGGAAGAGAATGTTTCTAAAGTACATGTACAATCTTCCCCTTGGTTTCGATCAAGTGATAGGCCCCAAAAAACCGTCCCTACCACTTCCCTGTTTCGCTGATAAGACCCAAAATCACACATAACATCTAACTCCTCCAACCGAGGCTTCCTCCCTGACGGGCCACGCGGGAGAGACTCCATTCCCAGTTCGCCCTGGAACAAAGCCAACAGAATTTCCCTCTGAGGAGAGCGCTGCAACGACATCAACTTCTTTTTCGCACCCCTGTTCTAGTTATCCACCTCTAGACCCTTATCAGAAGGAGCCAAAAGCTTATTCACAAGATAGGTCTGAATAGCCCTTGGAGAAAGCTATGAAGAAAAACCTGTGGGGGAAATAGGGGAGGACAACTGCCTGGCCGGACTCTCTAGTGGTAGAGACATATGCACCTCAAATTCCTTCTAAAGCACGTCCTTTCCCCGACAAGATGAAGAAATCCTCTACAGCACCAGACCCGGGGACCAAGATATGAGATCCAGCTTCCCAGAGGGTAACTCCAACCCACATCCATCCCTGTTAGAAGATTTTTCCCCAGTTTGGTCATTTGAGTTTCCAAATCCATAATCCTCACTGGGAGGATTCAAATTTGAAACCTCCCGAGGGATAATGTTCGCATCCGTAACCCCACACCCACCCGAGACAAGTGGGTCATGACCCGGTTCCCCATCCCTAGCAGGACCAGAGCTCTCTGCCACCTCCCTCCGATGCCATAAACCCTTCACATCATGGCCATGAAAGCCATAGAACACAAAAAAACGAGGAGACTGTCGATAAAAAATCTTTTGTTTCCACCAAAAACCATCCTCGGATTCAAACTGCACCATAAATGTCCTCTTCAGCGCTAAATCCATTTCAACACAAAGGCGAGGGTTCGCCGCCACCTTGAGAAATCTAGTATCCTCATCCACACATAAAAATGATCCCAAAGAGTTCCCAACATCCTTCATAATCTCTGGGTTCGGAAGAGGAAGCGAGAGACCTGGCAAGGATAGCCACACCGCATCTGAGGAGGTTTCACGACCATGATGACAGTCCCAAGACCACCTGGACAATGAGTAGCACCAAGAACCACACTTTCTATCCTCCTGCGACCACGCCTTCAAAAAATCCTCCCTGGAGTCCAGGTGCACACAAAAGGCTATCCTAGACAAGTCAGAAACCACCGCTGGAAGAGACAGCCCCCATGAATCAACAATGCTCCGGAAGAAACCAAGAGATGGATTAGAGTGTCCAAACCGAGCTACCAGAGTGAGATCATGAAAGGCGACCGCCTCATGAAGCTCCTGAGAAGAAAGACCCACCAAAGGGGTCTCCCCAACCTTATTAGGACCCCGTTGTGCCACCACCACTGAAGGAATCTCCAAAACCTCCACAAGCACCAGAGGCTGAGCAGAAACACCGGATCCCGTAGTTCCCCTACAAAGAACCTCCTTGAAAGAGGCCCTAGAACGAGTACCATTCCCAATCCCTTCAACAGCACCTCCTAAAGTGGCCAGAGGAACCGCCGACGAACCCTCACTGCTAGAGAGAAAAACGGGAGCCATCGCTTTCTGGAAAAAATAGAGACATAGAAATAAAAAACTAAATATGGGTAGTAAATATCAAAATATTTATCTGTTTTCTTCATGAAGACTAATTCCCATCCTTAAGAATAAATTATTGGTTAAAATTATATTATTATTTTTCATGAAAATATCTTTCAAATAACCTTTGTAGAAAATCATAATATTTCAGGTAAAATTCATCAAATGAAATTCGATCGAGAAATAGACTAATAAATCATAAAAAAACATTAATGTTATCAAATTGAGTGATTTGTAGGGGTCAACAATTGGGGGGGGGGGGGCGTGGAACAACTGATCTGGGATGATTGGGGTCCGTCTTTATATATATATTGGGTGTGTTGGTTGAGGCTCCATAAAATAACCTTTATTTGAGATTAAAATAAATATTATATGATAAATTACATTTATACAATGAAATATTTAATAAAATTTATATACTATTGTGTTTTTTTAAAACATTTATCAGATTGAGAATGAATCTGATTAAGAAATACACTTTTTTTGTTTATATCACAACAAATGTTTTACATAAAACTAAATGTATAATAACAAAAAATAAAGGAACTAACATAATTAAATAGTGTTAAAACTAAAAATAATATAGAATTAACATTAAAAGAAAAGAGTTACGTCTGTATAAATAACTTATTCATCATTTTTTATCTAAATAGATTATGATAATTTAGATCATGAAACATTGAATATGAATGTTTCTTTATAGGAAACATAATCACCATTTTTATAGAATACTAATATATATTATTATAATTATGAAAAATAAATTTCATATCATTATTAAAAAAAATATTATGAATTTTTTTTTCAAATCCAAAAATATTTTAAAAAAATCTTCATCTAATTTTTTTAAAAAAATTCAGAGTCGAAGAATCATTTTTAGATTCCTAAACAAAAAAATATTTTATAAAAATGTGTCTGATAGACTCATTTGGATAATTTTTTATGAAATATAAAATACTTTTAAAAACTAAAAAAATATAAAATCCCATTTTGAAATGGAGTAAATTAATTCAATAATATAGGTCATCAAGAAGTAGATATGAGTTTTTACTTTACATTAATCATTTATTGATTCTATTTGATTTTTTATAACTATCTAAACTGAGTGGTTTAGTAAAAATGATAAGAAGTGGATATTGTGTTCTAATGAATTTTAAAATTATATATCCCTCAAGTATGTGATACCTAAGGAAATAGTGTCTTATATTTATGTTCATATCACATAAGTGATGTTTTGGGTTTTTTACTTAAGGTAGTGGAACTTGTGTTATTAAAAAGTATTTGAGTTTTATTAAAACTCATGTTGTAGTCAGTGAGTGTGTGTTGCAACTAAAACACTTTTTCATAACAAATAATAGCTAAAACATATTATGTTTTAGCGGTGGAAAGTGCTACAATGTTTTTTTCTTAATAGAATCAGAAAATAATGAATCTCTTAACAAATGACATGTTTCAAGTGTTCTTTTCCTATTTATTCTACAACTACTAAACTGAGTATCCAAAAAAATTTAATTCAAAAACATTTTCCAAAGAATATAAATGACCTCAATCCATAGTTCCCTTAATATAGTTAAAAAATCATTTTATATATTTTTATTGGGATTCTGTTGTATTATCTTGATATATTTCACATAATCATATTGAATCCATTAATTCTTATTGACTAAGAAGATAAATAACATAAACTTCCTATCATACCTCTAAAATTATTTTGGTCAACTATTTTACCATCCCCATCAAGATCTAATATATTTTAGGTATAGATAGTATTACTAATATTTTTAATAGTGATTTATCCAAATCTTATATGAATATATTTTATTTATGGATGTTGAGATATAAAAGTACCATCACGTCTCTTTGTAATACGAAAACCAATAAAATATTTTATATCATCCATCATACTCATTCAAAAATCAGATTTCATAAGATCCATAAAATAATATGTTAATGATTTTTCAGTTCATCCAAATGTAATGTCATAAAAATAATTTTTCCCAATAATAGTGTATTTATTAATATCTTTCATAAACATTTTTTCATACACAACTCTTTAAACAAAACTGCTTTATAGAAATAATCATGTTAATCTATCATACCAAGATATATGGGATTTATTATGTATATATAATGAGTTAGTATGTTTATAAATTTATTCATAATGTTTTTTTGAAAACCTAGGTTTAGATCTACAGAAAATTGATTTTAAACAATTCTGTTTAAAAATTACTCATCACATCCATTTGAAAAGGATTGAAATTAATGAATGTTGTAATGGATAGAATTATTCTAAAAGCTTCTAGTCCTTAAATTAGTGTATAGGTTTCATCATAATCAATTACCTATTCTTTAATAACCCTTACTAAAAATCATATCATTATTTCAAAAAATTATGTCTTTTTCATCAAAATTATTCTGAAGAACCCATTTTAATCCAATTATAAATATTTCTAAAGGTCATTTAATTAATGTTCATACATTATTTCAATAAAATTAATTGTGATCATATTAAATTTCATTAATCCAATCCTCCCTACCTAAAGCCTCATCTAGATCATACATTCGAATTGGTATAAGAAATATAGATTTTCAATTTCATTCCTTAAGGAAATTATCATCCTAATTGGTTAATCTACATAACCAATGATAATTTCATAGGGATTATGGATAAGAAACAACTAACTTATTTAGTTTTAAAATATTTTTTCTTTAACCATAGGTAGAAAATATTCCTAAATAATGTCATCCCATACTATTTCTTGTGATATATCCTTATGAGAAGTCCATTTTAATACATGTTTAAAATATGATCTAGAAAACATATCCACAAATGTTGGTTGAGATTTTTTTGAAATAAAACATCCAGTTTCATAAAAATTAACATTTATTGATTCCTCATTATTTCAAGAAAATTTATTAAAAACACAATATGACTTAGAAGTATATTAAAAACGTAAAAAATATTTCATTAGATTTTGGATAAAATCTATGAAAAATTATCATTATTATTCAGAATGAACACTTTTCAACCAAAATTTTTGAAGTAAGGAGCATTTGATTTTCTACCTATACACAACTCATAAGGATTTTTATTGAGAAAAAATATTATCAAATCATGATTTATTGTTTAATGTGAATTACTAATAAATTCAGTATATTTTTTTAGAAATTGAGTATTCACACAACATGGTCTATGTAATTTCTTGAATAATTTTATTTATTCTTCAAACAACCCTATTTTAATATAGAGTTCTAGTTGCTAAATTTTTTTATTTTATACATTTTGTAATATTTTTTCGAAATCATAATTTAAAAATCCCCAACCATGATCACTATAATTAGTTATGAAGAAGATGTTTTTTTCATTTTTAATTGGGGAAAAAATGTATTAAAATATATAAAGAATTTGGATTTATTTTTGAGAAAATAAACCCATGTTTATGTAGTGTAATCATCAAACAATACATATACATATAATTGTCCTTCGATAATATTAGTTTTTGTAACAAAGGAAGTGTATACTTCACTAATATATTTAAGAATTGACATATATTTCATACTATATTGACAAGTATTATAGACTTTTTTTGTATCAAAACTACGTTTAGGTAGTTCTTTAACAAGTCAATTCTTAGTCTGTTGATATATTTTTCTAAGGTTATAGTGTCCTAAACTTCTATGCCATAACCAATATTCATCTTCCATTTCACTAAATAATGGTATGTCTTTGCTCTTAATGTTACTCTACGTTATGTGAATATATATTATCATTCACATTCGAAGAAAGAATAAATCCATTCATAGAACTATGCACTAATCATTTATCATTACTAAATCTCACAAGGTAATCATCATCACATAATCTATTTATTCTTATAAAGTTATTCTTAAGACCTTTAACAAAGAAAACCTTTGATAAATGTTCTTTACCAAGATGAATAATGATACCTATTTTGACAATATCTTCTACAGTATTATCTATATAAGTTAATTTACCACCCATGATATTGATTATCTTCTTGAAGATGTCATTATTTCTAGTCATGATTATGGAACACCAACTATAAATGTACCATATTTTATCTGTTGGTACAGTCATTGTTATCCTAAAAATAAAATGATTATATTTTTAGAACCCAAACCATCTTGGGTCTAGTAATGTCAAAAATCTGAACAAAAAAAATCAACTTTTTTTATAAAAATATGATTTTTCAAAACCAATATATTTATCTTTATTTAATGAACAATTATTTTTCTAATTTATAGTACTTTGACACCTGGAGAAAAAAGGTAATTTTTATGAATATGAAAATTTTTACGAAAAATATTTTCTGTATATGTAAAAACTATTAGAACCCCATTACAATGAGGATAAATTTTATTATACATTTTGTCAATATTTTACTTACTAGTAGTAATGATGGATAAATGTTTTATCAACCTAGGTATTTTAGATGTTATTTTTAAAACTAAATCATTAACCTCATTAGTATGACTTTAAGAATCAGGTTGATCTTCTAAAACATTATTATTAATAACTGATTTTTTTAAAAATCATTATAAATTGTATCTCGATCATAATTAGTCTCTCCAATGTTTTTGGACTTATCTTATGTTTCATTAGTCAAAACATTTATTCTTCAATTATCCATGTCAGGTTCTTAAAATTTTATTACATATTTTCTCAATTTTCATTTTTTAAAATTATATAAAAACCAGAAACATCATCGTAATAGGTTAAGACGTTATCTTTTTTTGTGGAAGATTCTTTATCAGAAGATGCAGAATCCCTATCATCAAGATAATTATAACATAAAAAGAGGTTGGTAAGGTTTTCATCTATTTATATCTCGTACATAAAACAATGTTTTACTTTATGTTCAATGGAAAAATTCCCTATGATACTCTTTTAAACAAATTTATTATCTGATGAATATTAAAAAGAATCCCCTACACTGAAACTCCATGTGTTAGTATCTTTTAAAACATTCTTTTAGATTTATAAAATATCATGTCTTTTCGTTCTAAATTATTTTCTTTCTGTAATTATTTTTAAACATTTGACAATCAGGTCGGATGTGTCCATCATTTTTACAATCGTAGAAAGTGACTTCATCTTTCTTATCACTTCTTTATTTATGTCTTTTATCTATTAATTTTGAATGTCATTATTTCCTAAAAAATTATAAATATGTACAAGTCTTCAAAATCATTTTTGGAATTTTAAGAATTACTATAATCAAAATGAATAATGATTTTTTTATTCCCTGAATACATAACATCTTTTTCTGCTTCATGTACTTTTGAAGGTAAGGTAGAAGTTTAATTGATGAAAACACCACCATTTTTCTTTTTATTTTTTTTCTACATCTCTTTTGATCCTACAAATATATTGTATAAGGGTTCATATCAATTCAACAAGATTAGGATTACTCAAAATAATTTTCTAATAAAAAACATTCTCCTTTATTCCCACTCATTGATCATGATGTAAATAATAATTTCCACAAGTATCTCATAATACGGACATTTCTCACCATTATATTGTCATGTGTTTATAATATTCATAAACCTCTAATGCATCTTTCCCACATATTCAACTAGTATGATTTCAAAGGCTTGGTGGTATTCTCTTAACACTTCTCTCTTTATTTCAAAAACATTGGATGTATTAAAATATGTGATGACAGTATTTTCTGTATACAATTGGTAGATTTAGAAGACCAAATTTAACAATAAATAATTCAATTCATAGATCATAACAATTATTTTCTTACTCTATATTTTAATTGATTTCATTAGTTTTATTAGTGAGTAAATGTTTTTTACTTTCTAATTTGTAATCCTATATTAGGTAGGTATCATAAAACAATTTTCAATTCATGTGTTGATAAAAATAGTTTTCAAATCATACCACTAGTACTCATTATCACCACCATCAAATATAGGTTATATTTTTATATTAATATTGACAATATATCCATCATTAAGAAATATGATATTAAAAAAACCAATAATCCTTTTTCATACGTACACGTTTGTGCATCATAATGTTTATCAAAAATAATTTTAGATCAAAAGTATTAAAAAATATGCAGTAATATGGCATATAAACAACACATTATGTACTTGAGTAGTTAAATCGTACTGTGATACTAATTGTAGGATCACATGATATCATCAAATTACATTACATATAAGAGGGGGATAATTTTAGATTAAATCATCGTTAAAAAGAATTAAAAATTCCAAATCTACATCCTCTTTATGTAGGTTATTGAACTCGACCCTTAGTCTGATTATAAATGTCACATAATAAGATCAAAGTAATGATCTAATTAATATAAAGTATCATAATCACTATTGATCTTATTTATCAGTGTAAAAGAATCATAATCATGATGGATATGATAAGTTCAAAATTATGTTCATTATTATAATTATATTAACACAGATAAAAAAATCAAAATAGAATGATGAATACGATTATCCACTTTCAATTACATTTGTAACTGAATAAAAAAATTGCAAACAAAAAGAAATAAAATATCATAAAATAGAAATAATGAGATTAATGTTATTAAAAATATATCTCATTTAAAACTAATATAAAAGTACTCTATAACATAGACTAAAATAATACACTTTTTTATACTTTCATCAATGTCAGTATTTCCTTACCATAGAAATCCCTTGATATAATGATCAAAATGGCCAAGTCTTCCAATCCATATATCCCCTTGATATGATGATGGATTTTTTCTTACTATCCCATAATCCATCAATATTTGATCATAATATAAATTTTCCTATACCTAGAATAAATCTATAATTACAATGATCAGACACAAATAAATATTACAAAAGGTCTTAAAAAGAAAAACTGATTGGATTTTCTATGAACGAAAAGTCTCTAAATAAGAACTCTGACTATGAATTAGATTTTCACATAGAGAAATATTCTAGAAAGAAATTATTAAATCAAGTAGATTCAACCATTTCAAATAACCTAGTATTTATTGGCATCCTTCTAATGGTCATATCATATATGTTTGTTGAAATGTCCTAGGACTACTGACCCTTGATGACTCATCACATCCGGGCGTAACCGAATGTCTGAAATCATATTAAAACAATAATAGTGTGAAATATATTCCTCAAAATAGAAAGAAGTCATCCATATTCTCATTATAAACATACTCAGTCAAATGGACTTCCTTAAAAAGTTAATATGATAATCTTTATGAGTGTGAGTCTAATGTTATCGGTACAGGTATCAATCTGATTGTTAGGGCTTTGTAAAAATAAAATACATGTAAAAATGTCTAAATTTATGTTCTAATAAAGAAGAGTCTAATTAATATGATATATAATCCTTATGATGAACATAATGAATTATTGTATAATTAAATTCATGATACATTAGTAATTTTACTAATAATGTTAAAATGTAATGTTTTTTACAATAACATTCTGAAACACTTAGGACATAAAATGTTTGGAAAAACGTTTTTAAGAATGTTTTTTTAATTACACAAAAAATTATTAAAATATAAATATGTAAAAAATTTGACTCAACAAGAACTGTATAAAATTTATTATTGATATGTATAGAGGGATAACACAAACATCGAGTTCCTTGAGTCTTAGATGTTAATCATGGGATAATTTTTTCCCATTTTACTCCAGTTTCAATAAACTTATAATATTACCATTTGAGTCAGATTCTTAACATGATTATTTTTTGAAATATAAGTCCCCATGGTTCCAATTAATATTTTTATTTAACTAAATTTAAGATCTATTTTTAAAATTAGCTATCTTACAAGAATCTCTTCATCAGTTTACAAATAGAAAACCTTTAAAAAGAGCTTGAAATTCCACTCAAAAATCATACAACAATAACATTTTCAAAATCAATGTGACCATAAAAAACCCTCAAGTTTATATCCACTATAAAGATTTGAATTGATGTGCAGAATGAATCCAATGGTATTTGAGGTTATAAAATAATTGAAAAAATGTTGAAGAATGTGGAAAAAAGGATTAACTTTTATTGAAAAAATATTTTGTTGGAATTTCAAGTGATAGAAACTCCCCTCTCCACCATGCATAAAACTAAACATTTTTCCAAATGTTGTATTATAAGGTGGTAGATAATAATATATAAAATATGTGTGAAATTCACTAGTAAAATGTTTGTGATGTGGTATAACATTTAAATTCAAAAATATTTTTCAACACAAAAAATAAAGAAAAAAAGAAGAAACCCCACCATCGACAAATAGAAAACAAGTTAATTCTTTTTTGAAAATAACATTATTTTAAAAATATATAGAAAAAATATTTTTCAAGTCTGTTTAAAAAATCATGATAAAAAATACAGTAAAAAAGTATAATAATAAAATTTAACGCAATCGGTGCAGCTGGTTTCAACATTAAGTTCAAACAGAATTTTAAAATTACATGATTCTAGAAACTAACTCCCAAGAAATTAAAATAGATTAACAATTTTTAAAGGCAATATGTGGACTCAACACACATAGAAATATGCAGTAAGAAGCAAAAAAATGAGAAGAAAGTAAAAAGGGAAAACTAAAATAACACTTACCTAAATATAAGAACTTGGTCCATTGATGTAAATTGAAAATATCCTCCCCATATTCACTTTATGGTCTTCTATGTTTTGTGAAAATATCATAAATTAATAATAGAAATCCATAATTTAATTTTCATGATGAAATTCATTGAAAAATTTAGTGGATTAGATGTTATATAAATGATGGAGGGTATTGATTCTCGGGTTTTCATTTTCTGAGTTTCTTGTAGAAGTAGCTCTATAGCATTGGAAATGCATGTGAAACCATCATAAATAAAATAAATTAAATTTTGGAATCAAGAATCATTATTTATGGTTCTTTATAATGATAATTGAAAATAAAATAAGCATAGAGCACATGGGTTTGTTCCCATGAAACATTGAGTTTATAGTACTATGTTAGAATTCAATTAGAACCATTATTAAAGGAGAGAAATGGATACCATGTCCATTGGTATCCCATTAATGAAAATTTACATCCTTTTACCATCAACTATAATCGGTCTTTTTAATTATCCGACAACATCCACTACGTCATTAACCATAACTCTCAATATAGCGAAGGGTCCTGACCACTTGGTCTTTAATTTTATAAGAAAAAAAGTTCATTCATGTATTCAAAAGTATGACCCTATAATCAACATTAAAATATCTAATTTGAAATATTTATTCCTGAATATATAGTTTTCTCTATTATTATATTTCATAATTATCATAATATTCCCTCCTTATTTTTTCCAACTCACACAAATCTAACAACCTTCTAACACAAGTGGAATTTAAGTCAATGTTCGGATCCTTAACTGCCCAATAATACTTTTTATGAAATTCCACAAATAGATGGAATCTCTTCCCATATATCATACTATATGGGGAAATATCTATGGGAGTCTTGTAATCCATTATATATACCAGAAAATCCATATCAATCTCCACTGACCAATGCTTCGAAGAAGTAGAAATCATCTTCTCTAATATCTATGTGAGCTCCATTTTGGAAAATTCATCCTTACCACTAGACTATTGGTGATATATGGTATATGTTCTATGAGTGAATAAATATTTAAACATTATGTTCCTTAACATGTAATTCATGAAGAGATTTACATTTTCTGTGATGAATTCTTGAAGCACTCAAAACTATAGAAAAATATTTTCTGTTATAAACTTCACCAAACAAGGGAAATGATTTTTTTAGAGCCACACCCTCAACCCACCTGGATAGATAATCCATAGCCTCAAGAATGTACTCACACCCATAAGACTATGGGAAGGGTCTCATGAAACCCATTCCCTATAAATCAAAATCGTCAACCTCTTTAATTGAATTTTTTTAGGAGGATCTTTCCTTCTTATATGAATTCGAAGCAGCAGTGTAATGTCCCCAACCCGGAATACACTATACCAATGCTATGAGAAGGTCACCACATAATATAAAGCCTGCCTCCCTACATACCAGAGGTTTACAACTAGAATAGAGGGTCTAATAATTCATGTGGGGAGAATATACCCTCTTTACCAGATTAATTGACAATATAAAACAATATAAATTGAGGAAGACTAATCAATAACCAATGAAAATGCATAAGTGAACCTCTCCCAAAATGGGTTACAAACCAAAAAACAAAAATAATTATACTATTTCATTCTAATAATGTCGAAGGTGATGAAAAGAAAAATGTAGTTGAAAATATAAAAATCACCAAAATTATTATGACTCCATGTCATGTTACTCATCCCTAACCTCCCCAGGACCAACTCAACTCCCAAGAATAGGGCATTTTACCTTTTCCTGACCTGCAACCATAAAATCTACTAGAGTACCCAATGACGCCCAAGAAGGGTGTGAGTACAACTCATTCATCCACCAACAATGGTGTCTATAAAATATGAAGTCTAAATAGATAGTGAATGAATGTATTAAATAATTGAATTGGAAAAAAAGTACAACTCAGTGATATTATTTCACAGAATATACTTTAAATCCTTTCTATCAGTATTACTATTTCAATCATTTTTTCCATTTTCATAATATAATCCATATCCAACATGTTTACCATGGGTTAGGAATTTACATCATTATCACAAGGGTTCATGGAGTCTATTAATAAGAATAAGGAAATAAGTTAAGTACCCATATCTTTAGGGATAAACACATCATATAAAACACATTATCCTCACCAGGAATCCTTAGTCTAGGTTTAATGAAACTATTAGGGTAATATATATTTCTCCCCTTCCCTAACCTAAGAATTTTGGGGTTGAGTTTGGAGCACCACTAAAGCTCAACCTATGGGCGTATAAGCATAGTCAATACACCACACTACCAAGTAATGTGGACAATATTCTTTATCCAATCACCACACCATAACATATCACAAACCGTACTAAAAAAGGTTCACATAACAATTAGAACCCAAAATATTAAACAGGAAAAATCATATTATTCCATAACGAACACACACAATTTCTATATACATTACATATCACATTAGCCAAATTCCCATTCCCATTCACTATCCCATTAGGCGGGTTTAATAATTACCATTCTAACAACCCATTTGACATATTAATAAATTATTTTATGAAAACCCATTAGTATTATTAAACAATCCACAATCCATTACCAATTTTACAAGTTCACCATATCATATTCACTAACCATCATAGGCAATTCTTAAATAATTCATAAGCACCATATTTAACACAATCTCAATTAACCCATTTAACCGTTTTCTATTCCATGGAATTATCAACCCCTATTACAAATACAATTATTTCATTCTAAACTAATCTAAATGGAATATTTTGTTTAATAAGGGATTTGTGTTATCATAGGTCAATTCTACACATGACTCTACCTCTTTCTAGTTTCAGTAATGTCGGTACGCCCCATAGGCGGCCCTTTAATGTTCTATTCAACTTTGACACATCACATTGGGATTGTGGTGAGTAAAATTCATCATTTAGAAACCCATTTGTCAAAATTTCACTAATGGAATAAAACTCACAATCAAAAAGAGATAACCAAGAATGTAACCAAATAGGCACAAATCAACTCAACGATTACATGAAATAAATTTTAGACCACCTACATTGAATTTGATGATGAACACACACATAATTTTGGCCTTATATCACAATTCAAACATTATTAAAATCGCCAATAATGATTCCACCCAAAAAAGAGGGTTTTTGGGCTTTAGATGAATATGAGAGGAACTACAAAACCTAATTTATAAAAATGAAGTCAGACTGAGATTAGACTTACCTAGAACTTCGATCTAAAAAAATGACACCCTAAATGGCCATGAATTGAATTAGAACCACCATTGGGAATCATGGGTTAATTTTTTTCATCTCTTGTGTTGAGAGTGGAATAAATGAGGGAGAAATCAGGTGGGGATATTAAAACCCTGAGATAGAATAATATTATTTTTCCAAACATTAATGGGGCACATAGTTTACCAGAACAGTTTTCTAAACCATGTGAAATCCATAAACAATACACTTCCTAAAGTAAGACTGGTCACATGGTTACCTCATATTTCCTACAAAGGTTTTAAAAAACCATGCACCCACTATGAATATTGCCTTTGTTCAAGGTTTCATTGATTTCCTGGGGAGCCCACATGATTTACCTAACCATGCACTAACTATTAAACTTATATAGTTTGGAATGGGTTTCCTTCATTCAATGCCCCAATCCCACAGAACACACCTGAGATTCCTCATACTCTCGGTGAACATTTATTTTAAAAATTATAATGTATTAAAATAAAAAATTAAACATGGAAATACTTCCACTAAAACTAGGATCTTGCAAGATGAAACTTCTCACAACTAATGACCTAACATGTAGAATCCTTGAACAAAGTTGGTCATTAGAAACCAAAATGAAGAACCTTAATAGCAGGCCAAAATCATTCTTAGGGGTCATCCACAAGTGATGAGTATATTCTCTAAATTATGTGTTGCACTTATACTCATAAATATATATCCTTATAATACCATCATTACATATCCTGAAATGAATAGAATCATCCCAAAAATTATATTTCAAATTTGATGTGAAAAAATATAATTATGTTTTATCATATCTCCTTGGTCATGAAACTAACAGTCCAAAAATTGGCAAAGTATTCATACAAAGAGGAAAATTTTACAGAAGCATGAAACAACTATTCATCATGAAATAAAATATTAATCACTCTTGGTTCTTCACTTTAGGTGTTCGATAGCCTAGAAAAGTGATCTTCCACAAATATTTCATCCAAAATATTATTATTATTAACCTAATAAAATTCATGAACCTATAGTGTTCACCTCATGATAAATGATTTAGATACTTTCTAGCCAATAAGTACTTGTGGGAAACAAGGTTAGTAAAAATGATCACCTTATACCCAATCAAGGACTTTCAGAATTTTTAAGGTGAAAACATCATACTCTCCAGTTCTCTTTTAGTGGATGAATACTTTTTCTGGGCATCATCTAGTATCTTGCTATCATATTTAATGACATATAGCTTTCCTTACATCATATTCCCCAATTAGCACCTACTTCTAGATCACTTGAACCACACATTACCAAAAAATGGGAGTTTCTACTCTAGGGTAGTGATGACTGGTGAGGAGGTTAGTTTCTCCTTAATAAAATTAAAGGACTCTAGAAATTTATCCTAATAATAAAGGGAGTGTCATTAACTAGTATTAAATAGAGTGGGTTCTTGATAATTAAAAAATACATTATGAACCTTCAGTGAAACCCAACACATCCCATGAAACTTCTAATCCCATTGACATTCTAAGGAGGGGAAATCTTTTATATAAAATTTACCTTGTCATTATCAACCTCCATCCACTTATTATACAGTCTTTGACCTAAATAATTCCCACAATATTCATGAAATGACACTTTTCCCAATTTAAGACCTTATTTTTTCCTTATAGGTTATCTATCACAACCACCTGATTTTCAAGACATTTTCAAAAATTTCATCCTTAAACTAAAAAAATATAAGAAAACATAATTTATCCTCCCAAACATGTCTGAAAATATTTCTATCATTAATATATGAATAGTGGAAGGCACACCATATAGGAAAAAGGGAATCCACAGGGAAGTGAATGTCCCAAATGTAAAATTTAATGTGTTATTTTCTTAATCCTCAATAGAAATGAGAATAATTTTATATACAAAATATCCATCATGAAAATATAAATACTCATTTCCATCCAGCCACAACATAATTTGGTTAAAAAAATGCCATGTTAAAATGGTTCTTCTTTGTGGAGTCATTGAGTTTTCTATAATCTATACAGACCCTCCATCCTTTCAAATCCCATGATTGTATATTCTCATTCTTATCATTTTTTACCACTATCACTCCACACTTTTTGGGAAAAACCTGGAAAATAATTACCCATGGATAATAAAAAATGTAAAAACAATAAAAAAATCAAGAATTTTAATATATTCTTATGTAACCACTACATTCATGATCAGGTTAAGTCTCTTTTAGACTTTAATTTTTCATTTAAACATAGTTAACATTGGAATTTCATGTAAACATAAGGATAAAATTACAATATTTATGTTAGTAATTGACTATAAAAATGAAAGACATGTACTTCCTCCTCATCACTATTACATCTAGAATATATTTCCTCACACAAAGACTCAACATTGGGGGATAATATGTGTTACAAATAAAACACATCTTAATGTTCTAGGAACTCTCCCTAAAACTCATCAATATGATATCATCATTACTAGATTTTATCACCATGTAGGTTGTATCAAGTATCTTGGGTTCAACTTTAATATATTTAAATTTCTTTAAAACTCCTATTCCTCCTCATCAATAAAACCTTCATCTAATAAAAACTCATCTATGGGATGGATTGGGTGGGTGGGTTATTTGATTTTCATTAAAATAATGAATTCTCATATTTTTTTTACATAATTTGAAAATTAACATACACTTTGAGACTTCTATGACAGCTACCCTTTTGGATATGAAGGACCAACCAAGGACAATAAGTACCTCTTAGACACAATTCATATACAATATGAGAAGTTCTGCTAACCGAAAGTGTATCTATACTCCCACTATAAATTCATATACCCTTCCCACTATATGAGTAATGGATCCATCAGTATGTTGTAACATAATATTGGTTGGTTGAGGTATTCTTAATCTCAAGTGTAGAAATATTGTTAGAGTGTTATGATTTATGATAGCTCCAGAATCCCAAAAATAGTAGAACTTAACATATTAATAATTAAATAAGAAAGGGATGAAAAATCTCCTTTTATCCTGAAGCTTAAGAGGTAACATATTTTTTAACAAGGCACTACACTCATCTGTCATAATAAGAGTGTAAAATTAATCTAGGTAATTTTTTATAGAATTTTTTTCATAGATATAAAATATGATAGGATTTTAATCTTGGATTCTAGGAATGGAATATCAATTTTCATATGTTAAACAACATTGATAAATTTATGAAACATCTAATAAATGGTCTATATTTGTATTCATCATGGAAAACGGATTATAGGACAAATGTTTTATATAATTTCATGAATCCATTAAACAATTCCTTCAGGATTCTTATTTATCTTATTTTTATTTTTTAAGTCATTTTTTTAGTTTTCTGGTTGTAAAAATAGGGACAATATGGTTTCTAGTATTACTACCCAATTTTATAGTATGAAAAACATTCAGATTTGATTTTTAAAATTCATTCAGGATTTGATTTTCAATTGATTGGGGTTCATTCATTGGATTTTGGTGGGTTTTCGGAACAATTAATTTTGTTAAATACAATAAATTTCCCTTATTTTTTCTTCAATAGTACTTATGATCTTTCCCTTATCCCTATTTCCATCCTACCTAGCCAACAACCCCATTTGAGTTCCAAGGATTTTTCATTCATTAATCCTTTTAAACATTATCAAAATAACATTTAGTCTTTTATTTGTAAAATATTCCAGTCAAATATTGAAAAATTACTCTATATTAATCTCGTGATTTGGATGACTCAGCTTTGGGTTGGGTTTAGAACTGTTGCCTAGGATGATTCTAGAAACTAGGTGGGGAATCAGGCCAATGAACTCGATACTCCATTCAAGAGAGTTCTGGTTGATTATTATACCACTTATTATAGGTATTTAAAAATAGATCTTCTCTAGGATTAATCTATGGCGCATATCTATCAAGGATTTCATTCTGAGAATCTCGATTTGGGATGTCAAAATTTCGAAAGTACGTCTGTGAGTGCCCAAACATATCAAAGTGGTTCCATTTCTCCCTAAGGGTAGTGTAAGTGTTCTCATTGAAAAACCTAGTAGATTGGGCATTAGATTTTGGAATATATGTGGGCTATTTTCTCACTATGGATCTTCTATAAGATCATTTATGCTATGATATTTGTGATAATGTGATTAGATCCTAAGGTTTACTATCACTAAAATACCCTATAGTAGATTGATCCACTATTGTTTTGTGATATGGGGTATGTCTGTTATAAATTGTGTACCTGAATAATTGGGGAGTACATTGGTGCTTTAGCCATTTTTTGATTAATACCTTAAATATATCAAAATATTTATTAACTAGATCCTCTTTGTCTTGCACGAAACAATTTATTTTGTTCTTAATCTCTTTATTCATTATCCTTGGACAAGATTTCATGATGAAATAATTGTAGACTTGATCCCAAGTTCCAAATCATTACTCCTATTACAGGTGAAACTATGAACTAGCATTCCCCTTGAGGAGGAAAAAGACACTCTCATTTTTAGTTTTTCAGCACTGAGGTATATCAATGGATGTTTTTGGACACTAAAATATATTTCCTTAATGATATCAAGGAAGTTTTCACTAGGAATACCAATTAATGTTTAACCATAAGAGAAAATGTATTATTTTATTTCATAATTTGTGACATAAGTGACTGCCTAATGAAATAATTATTATTGGAGATATTCAATGGAAGGAACAATATCAGATTATGCATCTCAACCATCTCATTACTATGTGGGTACAAATTTACAGGTGGTGGACTATTCATGCTCTCATTCTCATCCCCTCTATTAATTTCACTCCATATTGATATTTTAAAATCAATGAGGTGTTTCTCAATTTCAGGAATGCTATGTTCTATAGTCTTATGTTTAGACCTTGTTTTCATGCAAAAAAATTCTAGAAATTTTGTTTTTTTAATTTTATTACAAAATATTTTTGATAATTTGTAATGTTTTTTATATTTATGTTTTTTTAAAATATTAAAATTTTTATATTGTAACGCCCCGACCCCAGCTACCAAGAGTCGGTGCATTACTTTTTAACATTAACATGATCACAGAAGATCAAGTCTTGAAATACTGATTAGTTTAGTAGCCTTGGAAACACTAGATAAATTCATAAGTATTACATTACATCATAATGTGAAAAACTAATAACAATGTCTTCATAGTCCACACTCATATCCTCTTCTGACTATCCCTGCAGGTCATTCCTAAAATACTTCTTCACATCCTGGAAAATATTAAAACATTGAAAGGCGTGAGCTCAGATGCTCAATAAGGATAAAAATATAGCGGAAGCTTTCATCAATAAACATAAACATTTAAGGCAATGTGTAACTAAAACAAAAGCCTTTTAAACATGAACTTCAACATAATATGGCAAAAGTAAAATGAGATAATTCCATTCACTTCTTCACATGGATATTCTACTGGTCGAATAATTACATGCAATATCAATAACCACTTTCATAATGATGGAATGCATAATTCCAGACTATCATAACCATGTAGCCAAGGCCTCATGCCAAGACCACAAATAAGATTTTGTCAAGGCCTCGTGCCAAGACACTAGTTTGTCTCATGAGACCTGCTGATGCATCGAGGAGCTACAGTGGGCTCCACCCGTCACTTATTAAGTCCAATGCATTCCTCATATGAATTGGTTTAAACGTATCATAGACCATAACATAATCATATCACATAAAACATGCATAAAGGAAACATAAAATTTCCACATTTCAATCACAAGATATCAATACAACACATTGATATAATAAAAACGCTTTCAAAACCATTTTCAATACCAAATTAAAAGAAAAGTATAACATGGTATTTATTTTTCATTAAAAAAAGTATGGCTTGTAGAGGAAGCCGAAACTCAAATAATGGTCACGGCGGCGGAGAGGTCATTGTCGCCACATAAGTACGGAAAGAAAAACATTCCCTTTTTGTCGTTTAGTAAAATGCTTCGTATAAAAAATATTCCTTTTGAATAAACGTAAAAGTCAAAGGGGTTTATACACCGTATAAAAGAAAGTTGTGTATAAAACCAAATATGCCTCAATGAAAGGAGATTGAGACGAAGTCCTTAAAAAAGATCTTTTTTAAAATAAAATGGATATATTATGTGTATTCAATATAGGTACACATAAAGAAAGTAAAAATACAAAATAGGACATAATAATATCATGACATAATTTGAAAGTAGGAGATTAACCCAAAGAATGGAAATTGGGTTAAGAAGTCCCCTTACCTTGTGTCTGACTTGATTAGACCATTCTTTAACCTCCTGAATAATAAACTAGAGTTAATATCTACCATTTTCAATTTCATTATCCTTTTTATATCACTTATTACAATGTTATGAATATTATGTAATTATTTAAGTTAATAACGGTCGTTTTGTCGATTTTTGGTACTTGAGTCAACAATAAACTTCTTATAATTACAAGTTGTTTATGTAGTAGAATATCCATTATCTCCAGAATTATATTCATGATTTAGATGTAATATATATCATATATATCCAGTATATAAATTCATTCATAATATTACGTAACATTTAGAGGTAAGAAATGAAATGCACCGTTCATGGAGACGGTAAGCCGTACGTACGCATGAACACTACTTTCATTTCTATTTCATATTTAATGGAATGAAATCATAATTATATAAAGGTATAATATAGTTCCAGTATAATATCATATATAATATAATTTACTTCATCCTTTATACATCCCACATATGGCATTAATGATTCACATCCCTTTGAGAGGGCGGTAGTCCGCACTTCCTAAAATGAAATTATCGTGTTTACCCATAATGGAAATCATAAAGTATGCCATAAATGAGAAATACAGAAGCATAAGGAAAATATAAACATATTATATATCATATATAAATATAGTGACATATTAATGGCCACCTTTGAAGGTGTTATACGAGTGTTGAACAATCATCGTTTCGTGAGGCAGAAATTCGCCATCCACAAAAACAGTATGTTCTTTAACCATTAGATGTAGGTGTGTATAAGTGTAGCTCGAATAATTCTTATAACAACATCCTAGTATATTGAGTATACTTGTGTTGTTACAAAAGAAATGAATAAAAAGAGTTTATGGGGTCGGAGAAGCAAAATAAAACAAAATAACATTAGAGAAGACATTACCTCAAAATCGGGTAACTCTTTTTGATTTGAGCCAAAGGCTTCCTTGGGAAAAGTTCTGCCCAAAGTGAGGCTTCTAGGAGTAAGGGGGGAAAGCTGGGAGAGTATTTGGGTAGAGGATGGCCGAGCCAAATGGCTTGAAAGTGTGAATGATGTGGTAGAGGTGGGGGCCTTTTATAAGAGGAGAGGAGGGGCACTCTTGGAAAGTAAGGAAAGTTTACATTATTATACAATGCTTTTCGGATTGTAAAGGTCCCAAACTTATATAGTTCGTGGCTAAGGTGGTAAGGGTTCTAAATCTACCCATAAAATAGTCTTTGGACAAGTGTAAGCCTTGGATTGTACATTATCTTTTCATTTTATTTAAAATCGTTAAATAATGAGGTCATCGCTGCATCATAATGATGTCATAAATAATTTAATTTATTTAATGTCTAAAAATTTAAAAAAAAATCCTATGATGTAGGAAATCTTTTTATCTTTCCAATTACTATTTATAGTTAAAAATATGACTTGTATAACCCCATGTAAAAATTGTTTTAGTAAAACATTTCATGTTTGTGTCATTTTTTACTTTAACATTAAATAAATGGTGTTTATGTCATTTTCCAACTAAAGTGGCTCCATGGGGTCCCCAAGTTGACCCATGGATTGTCTGGGTCGGCCATGGAACATCCAATGAGGGTAGTACATGTGTCAAGCTCATCTCATATTATTAAAACATTATTTTTACCTTAAACTACACTAATTACCTCTAATCGCGATTAAGAACTTAAAAGTTACTATTCACCAAAAAATTATTTTAATCTCATTGAACCAAATTTTAATTCTTAATGACAACCATGTATGTCGGATTTTTGAAAATCAAACCAAATAAGTGGTAATATTTCATTTAAATGAAAAATCAGTTTTTAAACTACCACTTAGTGGTTTCACTGTTCATCAAAAATTGATTTTTTTCAGAACAATGCCAAAATTTCACCCTAAGCTATAATTGATATTCCAAATTCAAAAATGATGTCTATTTTACAAAATTACAAACATATAAGTTGCATTAATTAATTTTATAATTAATTTCCGCTGTCACAATAAATAGCGTGTTTTTAAGAAACAATTTATATCAAAAGATTGGCAATTGTTTATGTCCAATTTCAATGTTAAATTAATTCTAATGAACACCATTGGATAAAATGGTAAAAATATATTCTAATTATACTTTAAAACCACTCAATAGTATAACTTATCACTACAAATTATTTTGATAAAAAAAGTTGTTTTAAGTAATTTTCACTATTCATAAAAAATTGGAAGTTCTCGGAAAATTACAAAAAATTCAACATAGGCTAATTTCAATATTAGGAATAAAAAAATGAATTCCATTTTGATATATAAAATTTCTATAATTTTAAAAAGTAGTTATTACTATTAATAACGGCTACTTTGATTAGTCGCGGTGTTTTAGAACTTGAAGTTGCGTACAATGCAAGCTATTGCATTATTGAATGAGAAGCGTATCGTGGAAGGTCGGGGTATTACATTATCCCCTCCTTCAATAAATTGAGTCCTCGAAATTTGAAATTTATTTCATTGAAATTAAAAGGTTGAAAAGAGAAAATACCTTTGTGGAAAACCCACATCGGAAATAAGATTAATAAAATTTAGCCTTAATAAGAGGGAAAGGGAAATGAAAAAGTCACCACCCAATTATGATCTCGATTTGGAGAACATTGGTGGAAATTAGAGACATATAATTGGAGGAAAAATGTAAATATTTGTAGGGAGTTATTGAGGTCATCAATCACAATCAACTGTCAAATTGAGGGCCTCAAAGCCTTCAATCTATGTTGATTTAAAATATCATCAGTTCAACAAGACATAAGGTATTAGGATAACACATTTTTTTGTTTTAATATCCCTTTACTAAAGTTTAATAATTAATTTATTCATTGAATAAGAGATAGGTATATATATATTTATTCTTGACAATTTGAGTTTCAACCTTCAACTCATCTTTCACTCAAAAATATAATAGAACTCAAAAATATTATAGTTATCCTAATTGTATAAAGTTCCAAATGTTAACACATACCATTTAGATTAGTAAAATTATTTTGTAATAACCAGGGACTTCCTGTAGGCTAGTGGTAGGAAATAAAGGCCTGTCGCACTATGGTTGTGGGTTCGATTCCTGTAGCTTTGTCCGACGCGACGGGTTATGTCCCACCCTGCAGGTTGTCCTTTTCCTAAAACTATAGTATTATAATATTCCAAAAATAATCTTCATAAATTTTTTAACCATAAACAATACTATCCAATGATCAACTTAATCCACTCCAACCTTTATAGTTATCCAAAATACCTATGTCCAGACTTTCTCTAAAAGGTCTCTTAATTCCAAAATCAATTTATCAGATTCCCCAAACAAAGTAAAGTTTCTCTTATTGTCACATACTAAAAATATAATTACCCTCATCATATTAAAACCTTACTGAAATCAACAAGTACTGTAGTACAATCCTTATATATATATCACATTATTCTAATAACCAGAATATAATCCATGAGTCCAAAAGCACTAATACATTAGTTATTCTGCTTCAACTGTAGTAACAGCATATGATTGTCCTTGATCCATTGGCCTTTTCTGAGGTAAGTTTAACTGACGCTTAGGACATTCATTTGCATAATTCCCCATTTCCCTACAATTGTTGCATTCAACATTGATAGCCTCTTTCTTTCCTTTTCAATCACGCAGCTGGTGACCTTTTTCTCCACATTTATAACAAACTCCCATTCCTTTTAGGCAAGTACCAGGGTGATTCTTCCCACAATTATCACATAATGGAAAATCCATCATTCCCTTTTTCCCTTTATCTGTCTCTTGTTCCACCGTTCTCTTCTTCTCTTGCTTTACTTTGCTGTCATAAGACTTAAAGAATTCATTTTCTGTCTTGATAGCACATGAGACAATATCTTCGTATGACGAGAAGGTTTGTGAGACTAATTCTCGACAGAGAAATGGTTTTAACCCATCAAAGAAACGATCAATCTTACTTCTTGGGTTACGTATATAATCTGCAGCATGCCTCGCTAACCTTGTAAAGTTGGCCTCATACTTTGTGACATTCTCATCCTCCTTTTGTCTCAGACCCTAAAATTGTCTTTCCATATCTGCTCGATGGTCACGAGGATAGTATTTTTCTAGGAAAAGCTCTTTGAACTCCCTCCATTCCATATTCGATACGTCATCATCTTCCTTTGTGTTTTGAATCAGCAACCACCACTGATCGGCATCTCCAGTGAGGCGGTAAACTGCCATGACAACCTTCTCCCTTTCGCTACTCCCCAAGGCATGTAATATTTTCTCTAAGGAGTTTATCCATTGCTCAACTACTAATGGATTTGTACCCCCATTAAATGTTGGTGGTTGTTGCCTCATGAAGCGGTCTAACATTGATCCTCCACGTTGCGGATCAGGGTGCTCCATACGAGTAAGGTTATTATTCATAATAGAGTGAGTTGTCCCAGTATGGTAATAAGTTGATCAGAACCAGTTGTATCTCCAGATCCACAATAATTATCATGAGAAGGGGGGAAATCCCTACACGAGTGCGTGCATTGATACAGATTCCATTCCTTCTACTAGGCGCCATTTCTAAACAATGGCATAAACTAGATTAGTTTATGAATTAAAATACAAAATTCCATACTTATAAAATACTTAACATAAATTGAACTATTTATGGATATAATCCATAATCATAAAAAGGTTTTCTTTGAGGAAGTATATACTCAAAACCGTTCATAGTGGTTTGTAAAGAAAATGAGAATTATCCTAAGCATATCCCCCGGGATTGTCGTAACCAAGAGTGCAGCAAGGCCCGTTGTCGTGTACTAGTTCCCGTTTGAGTCTAGCTCAAAGCGGTGTTTTCGGGTTTTACCCCTAGGTACATCTGTGCCAGAGCCGCCTCTACCTGCTCGTATCTAGACAGGGATGTATTGCTCGGAAAACTCACAAAATCTCTATAATACCAAAATTCTAGGAAGTTCTTCTATACTAATCCTTAAAGTCTATCTTTTGGCTATGTGCTCTAATCAGAGTTTATCTAAATCTAGCTTCCAAGGTTAGTACTAAATTGTCTCTGATACCAACTGTAACGCCCCGACCCCAGCTACCCAGAGTCGGTCCATTACTTTGTAACATTTGCATGATCACAAAAGATCAAGTCTCGAAAGACCGATTAGTTTAGTAGCCTTGGAAACACTAGATACATTCATAAGTCTTAAATTACATCATAAAGTGAAAAACTAATAACAAAGTCTTCATAGTCCACACTCATATCCTCTTCTGACTATCCCTGCAGGTCATTCCTAAAATACTTCTTCACATCCTGGAAAATATTAAAACATTGAAAGGGGTGAGCTCAGATGCTCAGTAAGGATAACAATATAGCGGAAGCTTTCATCAATAAACATAAACATTTAAGGCAATGTATAACTAAAACAAAAGCCTTTTAAACATGAACTTCAACATAATATGGAAAAAGTAAAATGAGATAATGCCATTCACTTCTTCACATTGATATTCTATTGGTCGAATAATCACATGCAATATCAATAACCACTTTCATAATGATGGAATGCATAATTCCAGACTATCATAACCACGTATCCAAGGCCTCGTGCCAAGACACTAGTTTGTCTCATGAGACCTGTCGATGCATCGAGGAGCTATAGCGGGCTCCACCCGTCACTTATTAAGTCCAATGCATTCCTCATATGTATAGGTTTAAACATATCATAAACCATAACATAATCGTATCACATAAAACATGCATAAAGGAAACATAACATTTCCACATTTCAATCACAAGATATCAATACAACACATTGATATAAAAAAATGCTTTCAAAACCATTTTAAATACCAAAATAAAAGAAAAGTATAACATGGTATTTATTTTTCATTAAAAAAAGTATGACTTGTAGAGGAAGCCGAAACTAAAATAATGGTCATGACAGCGGAGAGGTCGTTGTCGCCGCATATTTACGGAAAGAAAAACATTCCCTTTTTGTCGTTTAGTAAAATGCTTCGTATAAAAAAGATTCCTTTTAAATAAACGTAAAAGTCAAAGGGGTTTATACATCGTATAAAAGAAAGTTGTGTATAAAACCAAATATGCCTCAATGAAAGGAGATTGAGATGAAGTCCTTAAAAAGATCATTTTTAAAATAAAATAGATATATTATGTGTATTCACTATAGGTACACATAAATAAAGTAGAAATACAAAATAGGACATAATAATATCATGACATAATTTGAAAGTAGGAGATTAACCCAAAGAATGGAAATTAGGTTAAGAAGTTCCCTTACCTTGTGTCCGACTTGATTCGACCATTCTTTAACCTCATGAATAATAAACTAGAGTTAATATCTACCATTTTCAATTTCATTATCCTTTTTATATCACTTATTACAATGTTATGAATATTATGTAATTATTTAAGTTAATAACAGTCGTTTTGTCGATTTTTGGTACTTGAGTCAACAATAAACTTCTTATAATTACAAGTTGTTTATGTGGTAGAATATCCATTATCTCTAGAATTATATTCACGATTTAGATGTCATATATATCATATATATCCAGTATATACATTCACTCATAATATTATGTAACATTTAGAGGTAAGAAATGAAATGCACCGTTCATGGAGACGGTAAGCCGTACGTACGCATGAACGCTACTTTCATTTATATTTCATATTTAATGGAATGAAATCATAATTTTATAAAGGTATAATATAGTTCCATTATAATATCATATATAATATCATTTACTCCATCCTTTATACATCCCACATATGGCATTAACGATTCACAGCACTTTGAGGGAGTGGTAGTCCGCACTTCCTAAAATGAAATTATCGCGTTTACCCATAATGGAAATCAGAAAGTATGCCATAAATGAGAAATAAAGAAGCATAAGGAAAACATAAACATATTATATATCATATATAAATATAGTGACATCTTAATTTCCACCTTTTATGGTGTTATATGAGTGTTGAACGATCATCGTTTCATGAGGTAGAAATTCGCCATCCACAGAAACAGTATGTTCTTTAACCATTAGATGTAGGTGTGTGTAAGTGTAGCATGAATAATTATTATAAAAACATCCTAGTATATTGAGGATACTAGTGTTATTACAAAAGAAATGAATAAAAAGATTTTATGGGGTTGGAGAAGCAAAATATAACAAAATAACATTAGAGAAGACATTACCACAAAATCGGGTAACTCTTTTTAATTTGAGCCAAAGGCTTCCTTGGGAAGAGTTCTGCCCAAAGTGAGGCTTCTAGGAGTAAGGTTGGAAAGTTGGGAGAGTATGTGGGCAGAGGTTGGCTGAGCCAAATGGATTGAAAGTGTGAATGAGGTGGTAGAGGTGGGGGCCTTTTATAAGAGGAGAGGAGGGGCACTCTTGGAAAGTATGGAAAGTTTACATTATTATACAATGATTTTAGGATTTAAAGGTCCCACACTTATATAATTCGTGGATAAGGTGGTAAGGGTTCGAAAGATACCCATCCAATAGTCTTTGGACAAGTTTAAGCCTTGTATTTTACATTATCTTTTCATTTTATTTAAAATCGTTAAATAATGAGGTCATCGCTACATCATAATGATGACATAAATAATTTAATTTATTTAATGTATAAACATTATAAAAAAAATCCTATGATGTAGGAAATCTTTTTAGATTTCCAATTAATATTTATAGTTAAAAATATGACTTGTATAACCTCATGTAAAAATTGTTTTAGTAAAACATTTCATGTTTGTGTCATTTTTTACTTTAACATTAAATAAAAGGTATTTATGTCATTTTCCAACTAAGGTGGCACCATGGGGTCCCCAAGTTGACCCATGGATTTTCTTGGTCGGCCATGGCACATCCAATGAGGGTAGGACATGTTTAAAGCTCATCTCATATTATTAAAACATTATTTTTACCTTAAACTACACTAATTACCTCTAGTCGCGATTAAGAACTTAAAAGTTACTATTCATCAAAAAATTATTTTAATCTCATTGAACCACATTTTACTTCTTAATGACAACCATGTATGTCGTATTTTTGAAAATCAAACCACAGAAGTGGTAATATTTCATTTAAACGAAAAAGTAGTTTTTTAACTACCACTTAGTGGTTTCACTATTCAGCAAAAATTGAAGTTTTTCAGAACAATGCCAAAATTTCACCCTAAGCTATAATTGATATTCCTAATTCAAAAATGATGTCTATTTTACAAAATTCCAAAAATATAAGTTGCATTAATTAATTTTATAATTAATTTCCGTGGTCACAACAAATAGCGTGTTTTTAAGAAACAATTTATATCAGAAGGTTTACAATTGTTTATGTCCAATTTCAATGTTAAATTAATTATAATGAACACCATTGGATAAAATGGTAAAAATATATTCTAATTATACTTTAAAACCACTCAATAGTATAACTTATCACTACAAATTATTTTTATTAAAAAAGTTGTTTTAAGTAATTTTCACTATTCATAAAAAAATTGAAGTTCTCAGAAAATTACAAAAAATTCAACATAGGCTAATTTAAATATTAGGAATACAAAAATGAATTCCATTTTGAAATATAAAATTTCTATAATTTTAAAAAGTGGTTATTACTATTCATAACCGCTACTTTGATTAGTCGCGGTGTTTTAGAACTCGAAGTTGCATATAATGCAAGCTATTGCATTATTGAATGAGAAGCGTATCGTGGATGCTCGGGGTGTTACATATATAATTTTGTTTTATTTAATTTTTTTGTGTTTTTTAGGTTTTCAAATTTTTCGTTTGTTTTTTAATATGTTATTTTCTTGGTTTTTTTTAACTTGGACATATGTGACTTCCCTAAGAATGGTTCCAAAATTTGATGATGTGGTCATTGAGTGCAAGAAAATTTAATATTTATAAAATTTAATTATTACTACTATCATGGTAAGAAGGGTATTGAACCATGTGGAAGGATTGATGATGTGACAGTAACTAGAAATAAAGAAGAAAAAAATTACAAACAAACAAAAAAACACATCTAGAATTTAAGGTATGTGCGATAGGATATTTACGATGGTATGCCCCTGAAAATGTGCTTTTGTGATGGTGTCCCATTGGAAATAACCCGTTGTAGAAAATATCGTCACAAATAGTTCTCAGTTTTTATATAAAAAACTTTTTGAAATAAATTTTTTCAAAGAAGTATTTGTGACAAGCCCATTTTCCCATCACAAATAGTTATTTAAAAATATATATAAACGTTTTGTGATGTGAAGATGTTTCAAAATACCACGTTACAAATAATTATAAATTAAAAATATATATATTCAATAAAATTATGATAAATTTATATTTTAAAATAATAATATTATTAATATTATTAATATAAATAATATAATATAATAAAATACTAATACGAATATTCATAATATAAAATATAATAATATTATAATATTATTAATAAAATAATAAAATATTAAAAAAAATTAAATTATGCAATATTCGCACCAATATAAAAGAAAGAAACTATTAATTGTTAATATTATAACAATCCTTTAATTCAAATGTTTTTATCAGGACAAAAAATCACTAGGGGATAGTCTTTAGGAGGAGGTGCAGGAGCGGGAGGTGATGGTTTCGGAAACTCCATCCCTAAAGTATATGTCAGATGTCACATGTACTCCATCTTCTCATGATACAACTACTGCCATCGATTCATCTGGTCCTCACACTATAGCAGTTGTCATCGTTGCTCGTCCTACTGTTGCTGCTACCGATGCATCTCCCCTAGCTCCTTATGCAAACTCCCTATTAGCTCACTCTGAGCTTGCAGCTGCTCCTGATAATGAGAGCCAGAAGATGATGCCTCTCCACGATCTCCTCTCGAGCTAGACGTCGACATCGTATTAGTACCAAAATAATCCTCAAAAGTTAATCGAGGGTCGATACCAACTACTCAGTCTATCTCGAAGGCTTATTGGGTCGCCAGCATCCATGATGCCTCATCGAAATAATGGGTACTAGTCTGATCAGTTGTATCAGCCTTACTCTCAACCTGTGTCTAAAAGGTCATGGCCTCATATGACTCCTTCAGCTCTAATTTGAAATTAAAATAGTGAAAATATTAAATGTAGTAAATTTTCAAACTGAAAAAATAATACTAACCACAATCTGACGCTAGTTATCACCTCTAATCTCTCAAGTGGCTAGATCACTATAAATCCTCTGATAAAAATCATACTCTATATTATAAGGATACTCGACTACCTATATGAATAGAAAATAAATTTGTATATTTAAAGTTATATGAAATATTTTTTAAAAGTACTTACCAAATACTCTCAATGCGTACTTAATGTATGACTACCCACCCTATGCGTAACCTCCTCTCTCCCCCGGTTCGGTTGGCCCAGTAATGATCTCCTCTAAAATTCACCACCCAAACAATGTGAATATAATCCATCCCAGATATTACATGGAATGTACTCTTGTCAGTGGGCTCTACACAACTCATCATATATTGCCACTCAAGCTTTCTTAATGGTCGTCCTACTCAAATTGTGCAAAAACTAATGGAAACTGCTATGCATAGAAACCTCCCATGCTCCGTGGCTAGCATCACGCATCCTATCATCGACAGGATACCATAAACACTACCAATAATTTATATTATCAATTTATTAATGAAATAAATTTCAAAATAAATATTATTTATTTACGTACCATAAGTTGATCGAATATGTCGAGCTTGACATCAATAATAATCTGTTCCCATGTGATCTATTCTTGAGAAAAATAATTGTGCAATATTGTCCTCCTTTTTCCAATAGCTTTATGACCAAAATAGTGAAATAATAATAAATAATCAAACAATTATTATATAAATATAATAATTAAAACTAACTAAAATACATAAGTTACCAAACCTCTGCGTGTGTGGATTAAATCCAAGAAGTGGATGTCACTCAGGGATAGGGTCTAGAATAATTAGTATGCAATAACACGCCCCCTCCACGTACCCCCTGAACTGCCAGTAGGCTTAAGGCCAGATGCTCCCAAATTCTCTTCATCCAATGTTATTTAGACTCCTACAACTGACAAAATAGATCATCGTCCATATGAAACAAAAAATTATTGTTATTATCAAATAGTCGAGAATAACTAATATATATATATAAATATATTAGTAATGATTATAACCAGCATTTAACTGTGTCAATGTTTATCTTCATCATCATCTTCATATTTGACAATGTGAATATCTTCATATTCTTCATTAGCACCATTAATATCCCTATGAGTTTCATTTTCATCATCTCTTGTTATTTCAAATTCATTTTTATCATCATTAACATCATTGTCACCATCGACCCTTAATTTTGGGGTGTCATCATCGATATTCGTGTCTTTCTGAAAAAGATGGGTTTTGATTAGTCTCTTGAAAATTTCAATTCCTTGAACTTTAGTGAAACCACATTCACATTGAGTAAAAGTAACTTCACAAAATTTTATTTTTATTATGCTCCACCAATCACTCAAGTCTCTTGAGGTAGCACATTACATTTCATAATAAATTTGATGTGCCTATTGAACAAGTAAAAATGGGTCATTTACTAAAAAAAGACTCTTATTTATAATATCAACGATTCAATAAGTTGGATGAACATGCATTTCTCTCTAAGTATCTAACCACCTACATTTAAACATCATTATGTAAATTTTTCCTAGATAACAAAGTTCAATAATTTAATAAAGCATGCCGTAAAAGTAAACATGAATTTTTCTATGATCAGATTCAATCAAGAAATCTCCATTTTTCATTGATTTATTTGATTCCCCATATGCACGTGTATGAAATCAAGAACCATTCACTACATATTCATTATACAATTTTACTATTTTGGATGAGGGGTTACTCAATATACAAAGATGCTCATCAAGAATATTTTCATGTTGAGAAACCTGATTTTTTTTAAATAATTATCAATATAATAAGTAATAAACTGAATTGATATGTTAAACCATCTATAACTTATGTTACCTGTTTTTGAAACCATTGAGAAAATTTTGTTTTGTTAGCGTTATTCAAGATCAACATCTATCATCTGTGGAATCTATTTCTTGATATGACTATCATATAACCTACAAAACATTTGTTTGCTTACTCTAACATAAATTATAGAATATGTGATCGAATAACACATAGTAAAACTGATGTCACTTCATTACAGTTGAATTGAACATATGTATGAGATCTGTGATGTAAATCATCTAAAATCCATTTTTCAAAAACTCTATTGAAGCCAAGATCTACCAGATAAAAAACTGATAATTGATTTCCCATTTCATCATCAAAATTCACCTCATTCTATCCCATGTGGTAGTGTTTTGAGGGATATTCAGATTCAGGATAATGAGAGTATAAAATAGAAATTTCTTGATGAAAATAAGATGCAGTAATTGATTGTCCAACTAAATCATTGTTAGGTACTTTTGAAATCAATTTTTTCATGCTTCTCTTGAATGGGTACATCTATTGAAATTGTACTGGACCTCCACATTTTTGTTTATGTGGAAAATTTAATATCAAATATTCCATTGAGTCAATGAAAGCTGAAAAAAGTTTTTCCAGTTTAAATATAATCACAACAACATCTATTTCCAGTATGGTTAGTGCATCATAGTCTGTTGTAGCAACAAAAATGTCTCAGAAAAAATATGAGATGTTTTTTATTTAATCCCAAGTCATATAATTCCACAAACCTCTTATTCCAATTTCAATAAGTATTCCCATTATAATTTGATCACAATGAATTATTAATTAGTAAATATGACCATTACAAACACATCTTCCAAAATTTGATGCATAATCTTCTGTAAGTCTCAAATATTCAATCCAAATAAGCGAATCTCTTTGGAAAATATATAATATTATTTTGGCTTCATTAACCTCTATAATATGACATTTTAAAACAATACATGTTTTTGTCACCTGCAAATTTGGGCAAGATATAGTCGTGCCATTACATTATCATTGGTCTTAACTGGTGTATCAAAAATGTATGAAATAAATTATCAAATTAGTTCTTCTCAATATGAATAAAACCCAACATGTTTTGGACCAAAAAATCAGACAAATACAGAAGATCCCAAAAAACACTCTATTTTATCCAACTGTGTTCTTTCCCAAATCCATTAATTTTTAGTTGGATTATTGTTGGTATAAATGTGATGGGAGGTAATGAAAATACAACTGATTTTAACTCTATACCGAAGATCAATTTTGGAGTTTCACCCCATTCAATGGTTCTTTTTCCGAAGTGATATTTGTTCCTCCAAAAATGATGGTTGGTTGGAAGATATCTACAATGATAATCAAATAGCAATGTTTTTTTATATTGATGAGAATTAATGAATTTTTGTCTCCCATGTAGAAATGACATTATTTCTGACCATGCGTACTCTATCCAGATAAAATTAAATATTCTGGGGAGTCACTAATTTTCCACATCAATGTAGCTTTAGTAGGAAATTTTTTTTCATGACAACATCATATTTACTAACACCATTAATCCATAATTCATTTAACTCATCTACCAATGGTTTTGTATAAATATAAATATTATTTTTTGGATTTCCTAGGTTTAATAGGTAAAAAGTATATAGTATGCCTTCATCAAAATCCATGGTGGTAAATTATACGGAGTTATAAAGACAGTAAAACAAGAGTACTGACTTCCATAAGAACCAAACAGAAAAAAAATATCAATATAAAGACCCAATAACATGTTCCTGGATTCTAAAGAAAAATAAGGATGCACTTTTTCAAAGTATTTCCATGAATCATCATCAGATGGAAGATTCAATATTTTATCAGTTTAAATCTTGGTTTTGTGCCAGGGCATCATTGTCGCTATGTTCTAAGACATTAATAAATTCTACAACCAGGGTGTAAGTGTGAAAAATCTCAACTGTTTTACAAGAATCAATCCACACTTTCCTTGTTGAGATTCCTTATACCTCGATTGTCCACATGTTGGAAAGCAATCCAAAAACTCATTTTCACCAGAATATAAGATGAAATAATTTGAACATGTATGAATATTCTGACAATTAAGGCTCAGATTATGAACTAGCCGCTTTCTCCCATAGTAATTTCAAGGAAACACATTTCCTTCAAGTTAAGTGGGCTAAACAATGAAAAAATTTGATCAAAATAGTTTTTTTACATTCCATTATCTGATTTAATAACCACAATTTTTTTAACCTCTTATAATTTTTGTATCTTAAAACCACGATATAGTTCATCCTCAACAGACCACAACAACTCAAAAAATTTAGATGGTGCCAACTCAAGAGTTAAATCAATATCATCCTGAGTTTCAGTATTTTAAATATATGGACCTACAACATCATGTACTAAATTTTGAAACCATGATGGATAAAAAATCAAATTTTTTGTATCTTGTCTAGAATTGCATTCATCGTGTTATTACCAAAAAATATAGTCTAGTCGAAAACCAAAATTCCAAAGATGTCCCCCAACATTGTCAAATGCATTAAACATTTTCAAAGTACATTTTTTCAAGGACACTTAATTTTGACCTTTGAAACAAATTATGGGTTTGATGATGCAAATGATATGATAGTTTCAACACCATTAATATATAGGATTTAAACCAGAACCATTTGGATTTCTATTCTGATTTATCCAAGCACGATCATCTAATAATGATTGTTATCGACTTCTTTATTATATATATTTTCTACAAAATATAAAACCATTAATGTTTTTGAATAATTTGATATAAGTAAAACACTATCCGAAAAACATATGATAAATAATTACAACAACTTATTTCTAATTACCACTAATTAGGGGAAACACAATTTCTAGTGGATTGTCGACTTCTCTTTTGTCAATCGAATCATTTACTTGCAACATTATCACATTGAAATCTCAATGAAGAATCTACATGAAAGGATGCATACCCATTCTCGTGCATATAAGAATGAATAAGCATACATCCGACCAGATTATTTATTGTGATTTCAGCTCGGGGAAGTTTCATGTAAATGTGATGTCAGATAAAAGATTCCCGTTTACCTCGACGAATCATATTATTCATACTGTCACCACCTGAAAACATAATCTAGAAAATTTGGTTCTAAAAATTCATAACCAATTTTGTCTATACAATATTGGATATGCATACATAGGAGCACATTTTTTATAATTTTTTGATATGGTTAGAGTTGAAAGGAGAAGAGTCGTCAAGAAAAAGGATTTTCGCCAATCCACAAGAAATTATACCAAGTTCCTAAAATTTATTACAATTATCCTTATTTATTACTAATTCATTAAATTTATTATTATATTACATATTATTGGTAAATATTATTAATTTTATCTAATTATTAGTAATTACTAATAATTAGTACTATTTATTTCAAATTATTACTATTTATTGCTAATTATTACTACGTATTGTTATTTATTACTAATTATTTCGAATTATTACTAACTATTTCTTATTAATAATAATTATTTCTAATTATTTGTAATTATATCTAATTATTAGTATTTATTACTATTTATTAATATTTATTACTAATTATTAGTATTTATTACAAATTATTAGGATTTCATTCTAATTATTATTATTTGTTACTAATTATTTGTTTTTCTTACAAATTAATTGCATTTGTTACTAAATAATAGTATCTGTTACTAATTATTACTATTTTTTGCTGATTATTAGTATTTGTTTCTAATTATTACTATTTTTTGTTAATTATTTCTATTTTTGGTTAATTATTACAATTTTTCTATTTATTCCTATTTGTTGCGAATTATTGCTAATTATTTAAAATTATTGCTAATTGTTTATAATTATTGGTAATTATTGATAATTATTCCTAATTATTTGTAATTATTTTTTATTATCGCTAATTATTCCTAATTATTTCTATTTGGTTCTAATTATTTCTACTTGTTATAGAATATTTATATTTCATACTAATTATTACTATTTGTTAGTAATTCTTAGTATTTGTTACTAATTATTAGTATTTGGGACTAATTATAAGTATTTGTTCTTAATTATTAGTATTTGTTGCTAATTATTAGTATTTGTTACTAATTATTAGTATTTGTTTATAATTATTGATAATTATTGATAAATATTGCTAATTATTTCTAATTATTGCTGATTATTGTCAATCATTACTAAGTATTTCTAATCATTAAAAATTGTTGCTGATTATAGCTAATTATTCATAAATAGTGCTAATTTTTTTAATTATGTCTAATTATTGCTAATTATTGTTAATTATTTCAAATTATTCCTAATTATTTCTATTTATTAATAATTTTTTCCTAATTTTTTCTAATTATTTATAATTATTACAAATTATTGCTAAATATTACTACTAATTAGTATTTGTTAGTAATTTTTAGTATTTGTTACCATTTTTTCTAATTTTTACTATTTTTAAATAATAATTACTAATTATAAGTAATTATTACTAATTATTAGTAATTAATTCTAATTATTAGTATTTACTACTAATTATTAGTATTTATTACTATTTTTACTCTTTATTACTATTTATTCCAAATTATAACTAATTGTCGCTAATTATTATTATTTAATGCTAATTATTGTTAATTGCCGCTAATTATTTATAATTATTGCTAATTATTACTAATTATTGAAAATTATACTAATTATTACTAATTATTTATAATTATTCCAATTTATTACCAACTAATACTAATTATTTCTAATTAGTACTAATTATTAGTATTTATTACAATTTATTAGTGATTATTAATAATTATTAGTAATTATTACTAATTATTAGTAATTGTTACTAATTATTAGTAATTATTACAAAATATTAGTAATTATTACTACTTTTTACTAAATATTACTATTTATTCCTAATTATTTCCAATTACCACTAATTATTACTAATTAGCGTTAATTATTATTAATTATTGCTAATTACTGTTACAAATTAAAAATTACTGCTAACTATTTATACTCATGACTAATTGTCCTTAATAATTCCTTATTACAACTAATTACTAATATTTATCACTAATAATTTCAATTTATTAATACAAATAATTACTGTTAATAAATATAATCTAAACCTCATCTAATTACAACTAATTAACAATAATTAAAAATAATATAAAAATTAAAAAAATATTAAATTAAAAAACATAAATACCTTTAAACATGATCTCTTATAGGTGTTTATGATATCAAAATCTATTCATAAAAAAATTGAATTCAGTGAAATTTTAACTCGAAAATTAGTGTTTAGAGAAATAGAGAGAGAGAGAGAAAGTCGGAATAGAGAGAACAAGGAAAAAACGGATGGGGGTATATATTGGTCAAATCAGTTGAGACGAGATTATTTTCGATGGGAGACCTGTCCAAAATACCTTTGGCCGCATTAATTACCATCAACGGTTAAAAGGGTATTTGCAGCGGGACCCATCACAAATAGTGACCTATCGACACACTATTTGCAATGGGGTCATATCCCGTCAAAAATAATATTTACTGCCACTGAGTATTTGCGACGGGGCCATCACAAATTGTAACCTTCCAACAAACTATTTTCAATAAGGGTAGATCCCGTTGTAAATAGTATTTACCACCATCGGGTATTTATGATGGGGAGGACCCCCCCCCCCACACCATCACAAATACCCAGCCCACAGTTTGGCGCGCAAACTCTGCCAAAACTTTTGTGATGGGACCCATTTTCTTGTCAAAAAAAATCTTTTCGATGGACTATTTGTGACATGATCTATTCCCATCACAAATAACTGGTCTCAATAGGTTGATTTTCCAATAGAGTAAATAATGAAAACTATAAATAGGGGTGGATGGTTAAGAAGTTTTTAATTGAATGAAATTTGGGGCATGTGAGTGATTGTGATACATGTAAGGACAAGTGTGAAGAAAAAAGAAATAGAAAAGACTGTGAGGTCAATTAGTTAATGAATAAGGGAAAATCAATTTCATAATCAACCATCTGATTCCCCCTCTTCATTAACTAGTTAATTAAACGTTCTTTTCTATTTATTTTCATTTTCTACTTTTCTAAACATTTCCCAATATCACTCATAAACTCGAAATTTCATTAACTTCTAAATTTCATCACATTCCACCTTTATTTCTTGTTTTGTAATTTTTAACTTGTTTTTCCTTTTTTGTCATTAGTACACTATTAGTTCTTCAACGTGGTTTGATACCCTTCTCACCATAATATTATTATTAATTATGTTGTTTAAATATTAATTTTTCAGGCACCAAATGACCTCATAATCAAATAAAAAATTGAATACTATGTGTTTGAGTGTGTGAAAATTAATTTTCTTAAAACATAATTCCAACTATTTCAGTTGTGAGAAGGGTATCAAACCACATTGACATACATAATGTGTGATAGTGACCATAAATGAAGAATAAAAAAATTTAAAAATAAATAAATATTAATAGTTGTTGAAGGTGAGGAAATTTATAAGTGAATTAAATTGTGAGTTTCAGGGTGATTATTATACAATTGAGTACAAGCAGGAGGAAAAAAAGAAACAAAAAAATAACATGGGATCAACACAGTTAATGATGATGGGGAAATAAGCTAGATGGATTTTAATTTTATTTTCCATTATACATGAATTGGAATAAAAAATATAGAACTAATTATAAGAGTTCGACCAGATATACCATCACATCAACCTGTAACTATGTGAACATTATAGTTTATCAACTTTAGAAATAATTCAACCACCATGTGAGAGATAATCAGTAAATCATTGAGATATAAATGTCAGTTGAACTCGATTTGACTCTCTCCATTGATCGGGATTATATTTTTAGTAAAATCGTCATATTAATGACTTATATATTTTAATCATGATCAAGATCAGTTTCAATGATTCATGCTGTTTTTTTTAGAAAATGATTTTCCAGAGAATTAGATTGAAGAATCTAGCAGAAGAAAGCACATGAAATAGATAAAATTGAATAACTAGCGCAACCTATTCCCCCATATGAGATTATCCAAGAAACATGATCGAAAATTGAATATAAATATAATTAAAAAAATATAATCATTCATTAGATAAGAATAAAATAGAAGAATATATATATATAGAGAAAAGTGTTCTCTCTCTCTTTCTCTTCATCCTTAATCTTTAGAACCGTGATTTTCAGATCAATTTTTTTTCTGCCTACTGTCGATGGTGATAAGAAAGTTGAAGTGGTCAAGTATGATTTGGATCTCTTGTCTCGAGAATCCTGAATGGGTTCATAATGGGTTTTATAAGTTTCTTAATTTCATGATGCCTATAAGTTGTTTTTTCTTTAATGAGAAGTGTGGTTTCTTACATCCTTCCTGAAGTGGTTCTCTAATGATTGAGAACATAATGGTATAGTGATATACTAGTTTTCTCCTGATGATTTTCAAGTCTTTAAATCAACCTCGCAAAGTACATTCAATTTGTCCCTTCCTCCTTATTGTTTACTTAAGTATAAGTTCCCCAAATATATTATGCTAGTACAATGCATCATGATCCCCCCTGAATCAATAAAAAATAAAATCATAAATACAAACATACAGTGTGAAATAAATAAATCATTCTTAGATATATTTTATCATAAATTTAATTATTATTATATTTACATTAAAATATATGTTTCATTTCTTATAAAACATAGGAAACAATTAACATAAACAAATACCTATTAATATATTTTATAGAAGCCTATTAAAATTATTAATACTATTAAAAATATTTTCATATAAAACTGAAATTATATTTATAATTTTTTAAAAATAAAAATTGATTTGACAATATTATTATTCAATATAAATAAATATATTTATAAATATAACTCTATATAATTTAATTAGAAAACTATCAATACATATTTTTTATTATTTTTAATACAATTTTTAATATATATTGAAGATTATAATATATATAATCATATATATATAAATTGATATAAGATAAGAGGGACTAGGGATTTGACGAGATGGAAAAGGGTTGGGGTTGGATTTGTATGGAATTTGGGTGCACTGTATAGGGAATGAAAGTTGAGGGTTAGTGTAACATCAATGTCGAGAGGAACTAACTCAATTTGTGGTTGTGGGAAGCGGCACAGATGGAAGGTCTTCATTGCTGAGTAGTGATGGTTGTGGTCTTTTTTCTTATGGAGATTTTGGATTTCATACATAGTTGTGCTTGGAGTTGATCAATTGTGATAAGGGTTTCAAACAATAGATGGATGATTCAAGAGGACTGTCGGTGGCACAACCTCATCAGATCTGGTGAGATGGAGACACAACGACCTCAGAAAGTGAGGATTTGTTCTACCTTAGTTCTTCTAGGTTTTGAGTTTCCAGATATTATTTGTGATTTATTTATGTAAATAATGTTATTAAAATCTTCATTGTGGTTTTCTATTATTTTATTTTCCTTTATCATCTACATTGGCTTGATTTTCATTCTACTATCATGGAAGTATTGGTGGAGTGTCGTCATGAGATAATGGTGGGAGTTAGTTTTTTTAGGTGTAGAAGAAAATATGAGATGATTATGGGTAAGAAGATACAGTAGTGAATCAATTGAGTCATTGTTGAGGGTACAAAGGTGGCTTAATAAAGTTTCTAAGGATAGTTTATATTAGTAGTGGCCAATGGTGGGTTGGGAGTCCTATATTTGAGAATAATGGTTGTATGTACTGTAGATGAGGGATGGTGGTAGCTCCATGAGTCTCCATTCGGTAACAATGGAGGAGAAGGCTGGAGGTGGGTAATATTTTTTTGGAAAATTAAGGGAGTCGCCATTGGTCGTTTTCAAATGGTGGGTTTATTTTATAGTTTTCAAATTTTATTAAAATATGGAGGTGTGTTGGGAGCAACTATTGGGCCCAACAGTGACTCACCTAGTGATGAGTTCAGGACCTGGCGTTGAGTGTTTTCTAGAGTGTAGGAGCACCTCAACAAGAAAATAAATAAAATAAATTAAAATTATGGAATAAAATCGGAACAAAAAATATAAATTATTTATAGGTAAACGTATAATAAATTAATTATAATTATATTATAAAATAATAATTAATTAAAAAAATGAAAAATGAAAAATTAATGGTGATAAAATAAATAATGAAATTAAATAGTCAATAAAAATCTATTTGGAAGTAAATTAAAAAAAAAATATATAACTATGAACAATAATTGACCTTTCACAAATAAATGATATTCAAATATAAAATATTATTAAAAAAGTAGAAATAAAACAAAATAAAAGTTAAAACAAACAAAAAAATCTTAACTTATGAATTAAAATAATGAATTAATTAAATTATGATTTCATAAAATGTAAAAATGAATTAATTAAATAAAAAATTAAAATAATAAAATAATAAATTAAATATTAATTTTGAAAGAAAAAAAGGAAATTAAGAAATTATTAGAATAAAGTAAATGAAAAACTAAAATTAAAAAGAACAATAAAATATTAATGTTAGAAAAATAATTAATTAGTTATAAATTACTCTAAATTAGTAAATAGATCCATAAAATATATATTTTAATATAAAAGAAAAATTTAATAAAATAATTTAAAATTAAAAATAATTTAAAATTATTAAACATTGTGTTATTTTAATAATTAATTTACAATAAAAATAAAAAAGGATATAGAAATGAGTTTGATACAACATCCACATCAAGAGGACATTATCGGAGCAGGCTTCAAAAAATTTGGAGGTTTTTATGAGAAAAAAATTTACTCTTATCGAGTTATCATACAATAATATCATTCAGTAAATCATAGAGATGGCTATATATGAGGATTTATATGGTAGAACAAGTCATTCACTATTTCACTATTTATAGGGAGGTGAGGAAACCTTACATGGACCACATCTTATTTTAGAGACATTAAAGAAGTATCAGTTGATCTGATAGTGAAAGGAAAGAGCTTGGGCTATAAAGACATCATATGCCAATCATCACCACTGACAAGTATAATTCCAGGTTATATATTACCTATTCTTGAATTTATCAAAAAGACTATGGTATCAATGTTTTGGAATACAAGAGAATATTTTACCTTGATTCATCAAACATTTTGAGGTTGTCGATATAGTTAGACCGATATCCTATCGTTTTAGTAAACTTATTGGAATTGGGATATAAAATATATCTTCCATGGTTCATAACATCACTAGTACTATCTAGATCCATATCATATCTTTCAGCAAGATGAGGTTGAGTAAGATGTGGACACATCCTCTGAGGTGCATCCTATCAGGATTGTGGACTAGATCCTGATGGTTCTTTGAAGCCAATTTTTCCCTTTATTATGGGTGTTATGGAATTTTGGTTGTATAGTTGGTGGGATGTAGGAGTGATATGTATGTGTACTTTCTTAGTGGCTAGAGTTGTTCTCAGATGATGTTTTACAACCATTGTAAGGGAAATTAAAGGTTTGATTTCTTTAGGAGGTGGGTGAGACTGTAAATACCCATCCATGTTTACGAGGTATGTATATATTATATTTTTATTGAATAGTTTTTTATTATAAATTATCCCTACACATTAAGGAGGGTTTCAAGAATGTTTGATGCTTGTTCGAAACCTAGAGCTCATGTTGTTAGAGGAATGAACAAATTCATGTGATTAACATATGATTAGTGAAACTCATTCACCTAAAATCACACATCCCTATAAGGGTGACACGTTGTTTTTCTAAACTATATGAGTGTGGTTTAAATTGTTAAGGGATAAGAGAGAGGTTGTGCATGTTTTGTGAATTATTTGTCTAACTGTGTGATGCATCACATGATGGGTGTTCTCCCGGGATGGTTGGGTGTGCATGATTGGTACACCCTTTTCTCAACCATGTGTCCAAACTGTGGAAGAACATAAAATGTGAAAAATTACCATTTTTTCATCCTCTCTTAATAAAGTCACCCCACTTTATTTTTCTCTACACATGAAAACACTCCTCCTCCTCACCTTTGAGATCTGTACAGCCAATATCTATACTTGGTGATCTCCTCCTCCTCTAGAATCGAAATTAATCACCATCAATCTTGATGGATTCATGTTGGTAACCCCTCCAATCCTTTACATCCTTTCATAAATTTTTTACCTCTCTGCAAATTTATTTTTGTATAATACCTTACTACCAATTTTGTGATTATTTTCTTATTTGTTTCTTATAATCTAGACCAAACAAAAGGAAATACATGATTATTTTTCTACCACAATCATAAGTTTGGTTCTTTATACCTTTTCCCTAATGTGTTGTTATCAATTTGAATTTCTCCATTATGCCAAATGATGGACCTTCAAATTGATTCTCATAAAATAAGTTATATTGATTATGTTAATTATTGCTTTTAATATGGGACAATCGTATTACACCTAATCATGGTTGGAGATTTTCAATCTCAACGAAATCCACCAACATGTGATTATATTTAATAATCCCATAGTTAAACCATCCCTTTGGATGTATGAGCTGCTAACCCTTTTAGTGGAAGTTGTTGTAAATTATTTGAATTTGTTTGAGTGGATTATTCATCCATTTAAATATTATTATATGTTACTATTGTTATTTAAATGGATTGTTAAATGATAATTGTAAATGGGTATGGAAACTAAAATAACATTCAACTGTTATTACATTTTTTTCTAGATAATTTTAATTCTTGGTATATAATGGAAATGTTATCAATGTATGGAACATATGATTTATATAGTATATAACCTTTGATTAAGGTATGAAATCTAGGATTATAGTGGTATGGATTGTATGATTTGGTTATGGAAAATATGATTCATACGGCAAGGATCATATGGTTTTTATGGAATAAAAACTATTATTATGTTATGAAAGTTATTATTATTTAGGCATGGAACCTATACATTTTAGTATGAACTGAATTATTAGAAAGGTATGAAACCAATGAAATTGTGGTATGGAACCAACAAGGGTGTCACGGTATGGAAGATACAACCCCTAGGTATGAACATATGCATTATGGAACCACAAATGATGACCTAGGTATGGAACCTACGATATCTGTTCAAATTTACAAATTTGGATATAAGACACCCCTATTAAAAACATTCGGACCAATCTCCCGTGGGTCTGTTACGCTTATCACATGCGAATTATGCCATGATGGTTACTACCAACTATTAACCATTTATATGTATTGATGTTAATCTATCATATAATTCTTATATTAATGATTTTTTCAAGGAATGTACTATATTTTTTACTTTAATTTTTTCCTTTCATACCTACGTCTATTTATGTTTAATACAAAAAAGGATGTATTTTTTTTGTAAATCCTATTGGTGGTGGCCTAAAAAGTTTATTTCACACCCTATCTAGGATGAGGTCAGTACCTCAGATGATTATATATATAAAGATAAAAATAGTAGAAAAAACTAATTTTATGATTCGTGATTGATTAGAGAATAGAAGTGGGGGAGAAGATAACCAAGATGTAATTCCTAATGTTATCTGGAGAAAATATAATGTTTTTTGGTCCTTTTTTATATCAATATGATTTTTTTCATAATTCCATGTCTTTTAATTTCTATTTGGTTTAGAGGCATGACATTAAATCATTATCTATATTGTACGGGATATTTTAATTCATGGGTTGTTTAATATTATCACTTGTATGTTTACCATATTATTCTCACTATAAGTTATTATTATGCCTCTATTATTTTTTGAAACATTTATTACACTAATGAGCTACTCTGATCATTAGGGTATATTTTCCTACCTTGGACCCTAACTGCTAATCACCAACCACTTGAATATAGGGTGCCACACAAAATGTCATGTCTCCCACTTACTCAAGGAACCGTTTCATTTCTCTTGGGTTGGGACATTTCAATAATGTTTCAAGATCGTTCCATTGAAAAAACAATCTTATTTTCCACAAAATATTAAATAATTATTGACTAGAATTATCTGCTTTGGTTTCACATTGTTAAAGATGTTATACCTAAAACATCGGTTACATTGGTCCAGTCTACATTACCCTAACTTCTAATTAAAGGATACATAGATATTTTTAGGTCGAGAAAAAGTTAAAACAATGTAGAATTTTTGTCTCAGATTTCTAGGCATGCAATCATGATGATATAGGAAAGGTCGAGCATAGTGAACTGAAATGTTACAAAACCCATCATCTTGAAAACTAAAAAAGAGATACATAATAAAAAACCAATTCATGGAAACTAATTCTTATTCAAATCATATTTAGGGAACAATTAATAATGATAATGTAAATAAATAATATTTTATGGTCCATCATGTGGATCTATACATAGTTAAATTGCACTCACTAGGTCCATTGACCTAGGAATATTTATCATAAATAAATAAATATATATATATAATCAGGAAAATTCAGTTTAAATATTCAAAAGGATGAGAAAAGTTTATTAATAAATTCATAGTGTCCAAATCTGATGCTAAATTGATGGTAGTGATAACTATACACATCTATCGGCCTAGATAAAAGTAAAATAAATGGAATAAATCTACCTAAATGATGATAATTATGATCAATTTTTTTACTTGATATTGGAATTATTTAAGACATATTGAAATTGAATTTTGAAACAAAACACGATGAAATGAAATTATAAAATAAAAATACTTGAAAAATACAGAATTAAGAACAATATGATTTGTATTCATTTGAAAAAAAATCGAAGGAAGAAATTTCCACATCATAGATTTACCATAATTATAATAATCAATGAGAAACAAATAAAATACATACAATAGGTATTTACTAGTTTATTTAATCAAATAGAAAAAATTATTAATGCAAGAATTGAGAGACTACTCATGAATTTCCCTCTCCCTGGCTTCAAATTAAACTAATTGGCATTTTTTCAATCATAGTCATCTAGTAAGAAATTATTTAATTCGATAAAATATAACTCTATGGTTGCATATAAAAATTATTCCTCAACACTTTCTACATGAGACACATATATTTACCGCTCTACACTATGTACTTAAATCTATTAATGAATTTTTTCTTACTCCAGAACTATGTAATGCAGATCCACAAAACATTATTCCAAATATCCCATGTGAGATTCAAAATGATTAAATTGGGAGATATCGTGCACATGAACTACTAAATACTATCAAGATATGATAATATGATTGATAAGGATATGTGAATACTTGTAATTAGAACCAACTATTCCCAATACTTGGATAATTTGATGAAGACAATCCACCTTATCGATGTACTTATTGATCTTGTATCTATGGTAATACTAAAAATATGGAACCAATACCATTTTGACATAGCCTTATTTTCAATATAAACAATGGGAGACTAATTCTATTCATCCACTACTATATGTACATAATCGATAATTCTGTTCACTAATTATGTTCCTCATCCAATTGTGAAAACTATTTTTTTTGGAAATTAATTCATCATTAATTCATTTTAATCATGGGGATTGATCTAATATTTTTAATGACTTTTTAGGAAGTAATCTGTTCCATTTTTATAGGCCGAAGAATAATGAAATGATAAATGGTGTTAGAAAAAAATTCCAGGTCTTTAATTCTTCTAATATTAGTGGAACAAGAAGATAAAGCTTCTCTAGAATGCTGGAAACTTTAGATAAATAGCATTATAACTCATAAAATGGTTTCAATACGATTATATGTTGGGAATATAGGAAATTTAGATGATTATTAACCCATCTAATCATTTTTTTTACATTATATCATGATTTTATTGGAATAATGTTTTATAATTATCCTCTAATTTTTTAGGTTTAAATAGTGGATGGATAATAGATTTCCATTCCATAATCCTCACCAATCAACCACAAAAAATGTTGATGGAGGATGGATGAATGTGATTCCATGATAATCTTTATAACATTATCGATATCTAGGGATATCATACGAATAACATAATTGATATGTATTTTAGTGAAAGAATTAACTAAGGGATATTTAAGGTATACTGATACTTATACCATGGAATGTGTTTCGCTATCTAGCCATTAAATAATTAAAATGGCTCTCTTAGGAGATGTGGAGACATTACCTCCTGTATATGGCCAAAAAAGTTTCATATCAGATTAACGGTAGGTATAACAGGGTTCATAAGATTTCCCACTACCAAAATGTCTTGTATCTTTAAAATAAAAACCTGGATACATGTATAATCATCTCATGATGGGATGATTCATACACATATATAAATAGTGAAAATTCCCTCCAGTCTGAGACTATGGATATTTTTAGCCAGATCCTATAACTGTAACACCCCATGTTTTAAAAATTATGATTTTTATAAATTAAATCTATTTTATGTTTTTTTACATGAAAAATAGTTTTATACATTCTATATATTCAATTCATGGTTATCCTGTGTTACACAGAATACAAAGATTTATCAAAACCTTAATATATTTTTACATTAGTTATTTGAATTAGACCATTATAAAACTATTCTTTAAACATAGAAATATCAATACTAATAACTAATATTTAAATATTATTTATAGTTGTTTTGTATAATGAAAAATTATATATTATAAAATATATAATATTTGATAATGATTTCATATAATTTAAAATACTATTTTTTTAAATAAAACCTCATTTAGGAATTTTTCTAAACTCTTATAAAATTAATTTTTTGAAAAATTTATAGAATTAATTAGATAAAAGAAAATAAATTTTTTATTCTATAATTTCATTATTATATTATGGTTAATATTTTTGAGGATATTGAACACTTTAAATTTTTTATTCATATTGAACAATACTAAATTTTAATTTGAAAATAAATTTTATTTTATTTTATTTACAAAGATAAATAATATTTTATATTTGTTTTGAACAAGAACTAGTTCAATTATATATTAATTTATGCAATTTAGGTCATTTTAATCACTTTCATATATAAATTTGATTTAAAATATTTATAAACCTTCGATCGTTTTCTCTTTAAAACCCCACTTTTTAATCGCATCAATGATATTAATTTTTAATTAATATATTTCTCTTATATGAATGGTATTATGTAAAATGGATTAAATATTTTGAAACAAAATAATTTATAATTTATAATAAGGGTATCTTAATATCTTACCCGAATCAATGGAGAGTGAAATAAAATTTATTTATTATTGTTTTGGTAAAATCAAGTTTACAGGGGGACAAACTAAAAGGATTTGGGTAAAAATATCCTATGATTTTTTATAAAACTATTTTAGCGACATATTTAGACAATTCCACCTCTAAGGATCAATAACAGCCCAATTTTGATCCTTTTTACATATGAAATTTTTTTGAGAAATTATTACTTTTCATAAATACTATTTGTGTCCCCCCACTTATAAAAGGCCACCCCTCTCTTATCTTATACACAACTACATAACTCTTTGTCTCATCCAATACAATCCCAAAGTGCTTCATAACAAATCTACCCTAATCTTAACAGAATTACATACTATTGAAATATATCTTACTAATTATTCTAGTGCACAACTAAGGAAGACACCCGAAGTAGATATAACATCATCAATGTGTACTTTTATATTATTTATTCCCCCACCCCCATAAATTATTTATATATAATGAATATATAATTAAAATATTATATTATATATACAATTATTTTTTATGTTAATTATATTACATACAATGAAAAATAATTCCATTAAATCGATTGTGAAATCATCATTTGTGTGTACGACGGATTATAGCCTTATGAATAGGTGTCATTCGTTTTTTCATTACCACTACCAATGAATGTAATTGTGATGTATTTATTATTTATATATGATATATATATACATAATATTTTTTAATTTTTTATGTTTCTATAAATTTTATACCACACAAACCTTCATGCTTTTCATTTTGTGGGTATACGATAACATTTTTCATGTGTACGACGGACTTCCACCATGCGAACCAATGTTATTCGTTCACGCTATATATGGAATGTATTAATGATTTGTTTAACATAACATTATGATATATATTAAATCACCATTTTTATGTTATGAAAAAATATATAATTTACTTTTCTTTGTTTCAATCTTATAAGAAAATAAAAAAATAGTGTTAATACGTGTGTATGGCTTACCATCTCAATAAGTGTTGTATTTCATTTTATATCATGAAATTTTATGGATTTAATTAAATAAAAATATAATAAATATAAATTATATTTATATAATTGTTATAATTATGGATATTATGGAACCAATATCCAAGTTAGAGGACCAAAAATATAATAAATCAAAACATATACAGAAAACAAAGTGAATATTACCTGAAACATAACGTTAACAATGAATTGTTAATAAATGGGTAAAATGGTCATATAAAAATAATATATGATATGATATATATGAATATGTTTCTATAATATTTTTATAAATTTTTTAATTTATTATGTAGGAGTGTTTAATAGGTATGAATGAAGTCAATACATAAGGAAAGGAATTACAGTCTCACTTTTTAGTTTTGTGAGAAACATGTTGTATTCCAATAATATTTTATTTGTGGTATACATAATTAAAAAGAATAAATTTTATTATTATTCTTATTAATATTATAGTTATTTAAATATCCATTTATGTATCTCTATTTTATGGGTTTTATAATTCCAATGATTACTAAAGTAGTAAAGCTTATTTTCTCTCAATTTTCCTTCTATGAGATGTATGTTATGTTATTCACCAATATTCTTTCCAAAAGTGTATATAAGACCCTTAGACATGAAATATAGTTAATTTATTAATACATGGGTTATTTTAGGTTTCATTTTTTGTCATTACCTCATGAGTATTATAAATCAATATTACACAGTGGTCAATATTTTATGTTACAATCTCATCATTTTCCAGATTTTTTATGATTAAGTCTCCACTGTTGAAATCACATGACCAACCTCTAATGAATTCATAATAATTTTTTTAAAATATTTTTATTAATGATATCTTCATATAATGGTTCTATTATTATATAATTTTGTAATTATGTTATTAAAGAAAATGTTTTTAAGATAATCTGACCTAATTTATATTTTTGGTCCGAAATAAGTATTCTTCTAAAACCATGTTTTCCAAAAAAACAATTATCACCCTCATATGAATTTTAAATGATATTATCATCATTTACGAATATATAAAAAAAATTTAATGAAAATTCATTGTTTTTTTGAAACAATTCCCATTTGGAATATATAGAAAATGTGAAAGGAATCTTGGTTTTAGAATGTATGGAATGATTATAATTTTCTAATTTCAGGACCAATAATTTACTTGAAGACTATATTATACATTTTCAAATTTATTTTCAAACAAAAAAAATTTAAAATGTTTTATGTTTTAAAAAGTGTTTTTAGAGAGGAAATGATATTTTCCCATGAAATGTTTTAAATGATTGACCAAAATCAACATTCGTCTAAGATGGAACTTATTGATGTTTCCTATGCCATTCGGGGAATATTATCAAAGGATACCATTCTTATTATTTATATGAATGGTTTGTTTCTAAAATAAAAATATGTTTCTGAAACCAATTTTTATTCTATGGGTTATACCATGAAAAAATGATTATGAAACCTGCTTATTTTCATATGTTATTTTATAAGGAAATGATTATAAATCTAGTATCTTGTAAATAGGTTATGATATTATGAAATGTTTATGATGCCCATTTAATTTTAGGGGTTATGATATGATGAATTTTTATTATCTTGTGTACAAAATAAACATGGTTTTCTTTATGTGATGGTTGGGACCTATATCCCCTCCAATGTATTAGGTGAATATTAAAATCTCATGAATTATATTGGAATGGAATGGGGAATGTTCTCGGTTCATTATAAATTATCTACAATAAGGAGTTAACCTTGTTTAGAAAGATAGTGATGAAATTGGCAGTGAACCATATTCCATAAAGGACTTTTCAATATTATGGTTTTACAAGTGAACCTTGAATAATATGGAAATGATTATCTATGAAAATGTATATACCAAGAATTCTATTTATTCTGGAAATATAATGATGTCATGGAACATGTTATTTGACTTCCTTAGGATTAATGTCTTATTCACTATCAATATTTAATTCATGATTCAATATTATGATCATCTAATTATAGGGAATAGTTCTCAAATATTATTATCATGTTCTCATACTCATATATTATTTATATACTTAAATATCACACATGTTTACCCTTATTTAGCATCTAATCTCACCCAATATTATATTTCATTTCCCTAGGTTATGAATACATGTATTACGTATGATATTTATAATAAGGTGACATATTTTATGAACATTGTGAGAGATTATGTAGCACACATATGGGCTAGTATTTATGTATCCATATTTCCCATCAGACTAAAATTTTAAGATCTTCGGCCATACATTTTTATAATGTAATTAATATTTTTTTAAATGATGTAATATATATTTATGGTAATATCATGTCACTATAGTTGGTATCATAGTGTATGTTTATATAAACTTCAAACACTAGGATGATAAATACATAGTTGGATCCCTAAGGACATGTATAATGATAAGATCAGAGAAGATTAAAATTATTGGAAGATTCCACAGAATTTTGGTGAAGGATAGAGAGAGTTTTTTTAAAGAAAATTACATCTATTTATGGATAATACATGTATATATTTATCTATAAAATATGTTCAAAGGTAATATAACCCTGAAAACACTTTATTGACTATGACTTAATATAGAACTAGTGCTTAAAGACATGCCTTACTGGACAGTTGGTTTAAAAATCCTACGGGATATGCTTTGGGAATTCACACTCACTACAAACCGTCATGACTGATTTAAATATAATATGTGATTTCTTTTATGATCAATTTATTGGAATAATAATTAAAGAAATTGAAAAAGGGGGACTAGTAATTATTTTATGTGTGGACAAGAAGGTTATATGGAAATTGATTACTGAAGTTATGCGAATTAGTTAGCTAATGATGAAAATAGAGAGACAGCTGCACAAAATTCATCACCCAGACATTAGTTCTTCATGTGTATGGAGAGTGTAAATTAGGATAAACAACACCCAAACCCAATGATTAATGATGAAAATTTATCTTATTAAACTCTTAAGATGAGGGATTAGGGGAGATATCATATGATCATGGTTTTTATGAGGGTTGTAAAATTGATTTAGTTAAAGGTATAAATTCCATAAAATTTAGAACTATTAATATCTTATTTGAATATGTATCTATATAATATTTCATATCTAATGAACTTTATAAGGGTATCAATATTAAACCCAACTGATTGGATGTAGATTTTATAGTGAAAATCATTAATGGGATGCTAATACCATCTCATGTGCATGATTGCTAACTGGTTAATATTTTGGGGTATGTACTTCTTAAAAATAATTTCATTTTTCCTCTAGTGGAATTTTATGTTATCAATCGTATGGATTGGGTTTCTCTATTAAAATCCCACATTAGTTATTAAATAATTTACGTTATTTTTGATATTCAAATACACCCTATGATTACCTATTAATTTGAGGATATGTGTGAACATTCGATTGATATTAAATCCATATTATTGATTTAATTCCCCTTAATAAGTGTTGATTATATAAAATGGTTGGGGAGAAACACAACAACGTTGATATAACTATTTTATAGAAATTTTTGTATTTCTCTTTATAAGTGTTTTCTAGGCATTTAAAAAAACATGATGTTTTGTTCACAATTAAACTCATACCCGGTGCCATACTAACATCAAAAACTACCCAAATAATGAAAATGATTGAGTTTCAGGAACTGAAGTGGAAAATCCCATAAAGCCCTTATAAAAGATTCATTTTGATTAGTGTTTAATTTTGAGTTCACATATTGTTTTTCTGAAAAATATTAATGGATAAAAATTATAATAAAACCCTGACCCTATAATGCTTGAGTCGATGACTTGAATTGTCACATTTGAATGATTAAAATGAATAAAATACCAAAGTAATGAATTTTTTATATTTTTTGGGAAAAAATATTACATTCAATATATTTGGTTACATTAGGAGTAGAAAATAAATTATAATACATAACAAATATTAGTAAACTGTATCATAGAGACTCATTCCACGAATTAATCACCATATCAAGGGGAAATGAAACAAAATAATGGTGAGATCAAATGCTCAGTATGGGTAAGCATACAATATAATTAATCAATAATCAATAAGGCATAATCAATATGGAAAGGTAAATAAATGATGAGACATGACATTTAATCAATGAACTAAAAATGAAATGCATCTATTGATAATGTCAAAGAAAAAATCACATAGGAAATAATAATAATAGTAAATAAATTTTCAATAAAACAAATTCTTAATTATTTTATGTTTTTTTGTAGGTATACGTCTCCTTTAACATCATGACCTTCCATACGGTAGTTTGCTATATTAGGTAGAAACACATCATATTTGGCCAACTGATTCATCTCATGAGACTACTGATTCAACGATGGGATTAATTTAAATGGTCCTCAACTTGTTTCATACTAGTATACATAATTAATTATATATAAGATAATCTATTTAATTATTATACCATGTTTTTCATCATAAAATATCAGTATTATATAAAGGATACATATTTATCAAAATGACCTTAGTTAATCATGTAACATGAATGTAAATGTTGTATGTTAAAATGGAATAATATTTAGAGAATAAAAATATCCATAACACAAAAGTATTTATAGGTGATAAAAATTAATATTTTTAATAATAAGAATGATCATAAGGAATTGATTATTTCAGTATAAAGTTAACAATCACAAATAAAGTGGGATTCCAAAGATCACATTTACTACTTGGTAATTTTCAATCTAAAAACCCTAGGATGAGATAATTATAATTGAAACATAAAATTCAATTAATAATGAGTTAATAATGATATTAAGTTAAAAATGATATTTATATAGTCCCCAAAAAATAATTAAGTGTTCAATATAACATTTATCTTCCATATGTACAAAGTGAGATAAAAATATCTTACCTTACACATCTTTTTTGATTGATCACTCTTCAAAAACATGTATAATTGTTTTAGGAATTTAATTAAATTAAAATATAAAAATATTAATATATATTATATTATATATAGTACTTTTATAACATATTATAACCCATTAATTAGTAATCATTTATCATTTTCATCATTTTGGGTGTTAATTTCCTTGTATTTCGAGTATGTTTTGAATTTTTTTATTACTACTATTCATTATTTAATCATATATTGAATTTATGAAATGATTAAAATATATTATGTATTAATCACATATGTATTTATATTAATCCATTAATTTTTTTTGTTAGGATATGAATTGAACCATTCATGGCGATGGTAGGTCATACATACGTGTGAACACTACTTCCAATAATTTCTTATTAGAAGAATGAAAAGAAAATTATATATATATATATCTATATTATAATTAAAATGTCATATTTTAGTAATATATATCATAAATATTTATTTCAATTATTTTTAATACATTCCTTGTAGATCATGAATGAGTCACATTGCTTTAAGGAGGAAGTAATCTAGACACCCACAAAGTTAGTTCTAGTATCCATACAGAAAGGAAAAAATAAAGGTATGTGTTATAAAAAATAATAAAAACATAATAAATATCATAGATATCATATATAAACTATAAATAAATCATTACTTCCAACCTTCAATGGTGGTAATTGATGAAAAAATGTCATCGGTTCGGGAGGCGGTAGTCTGTCGTACACACGAATGATTATTGTGTATCCCATTTGTTGGATGTGTGTAAAATTTTAGGTAAAAAAATTATCATAAAAAATATATATTATATTTTTTATACTTATTTTAATATATAGTATTTATATATGATTAATTTATGTGGTGGATAAATAAATGAAACAAAAGTGGTCATTGAAGAATATTTCAACTTTTTCGTGAAACTCATTTGGTTTTATACCAAAATGCTTCCAGGGATGAATTTATGACCAAAGTGAGGCTTGAAGAATGATGGTAGGGACGTTTGGAGATTATTTTCATAGATTTTGGATAATCCAAATGGATTTAGTGCTCTAAATTAGTGGGATGGGTGACTGCTTTTTTATAGTGGTGAAGGAGTGACATTATTGTAAATTTAAAAAGGTAAGCACAATATAGAGGATCAAGTTAAATAATGTGCCTAAAATATTGAAAAAATGCAATTAAAGGGATTATTTGGTTTATTTATCACTATAAAAATTGGGTTTGGACTCATTTTAATGCCATTTAGGCCCTTAAATTTATGGTTTAGTTCCTTTTAAGTGTAATTTAAACATAATTACTGCAATTGATTTTAACTATGGTCACTAATATTTTTGATAACAAAATAATTTTAACACATTATAAATTAGAAATTATTCATATTCTGAATATTTAATTTATTTTTTCAAATTTCCATCACATAATTGGTAGAAAATAATTTAACATTAATCCCATTTATGGGACAACAAAGCTAGTTTTTAATGAAAAAACATTCAACAGTTTGAAAAGTTTTGATATAAAATTTCAAGGTCAAATTATTTAGAATGTCCTAAAATGGATTCATTAATGTGTAATTCATCAATTTTTACATTAAAATAAATTTATAATATATTTTTTTCCTATATAAATAATGTAGACTAAAAAGAAGTTACCATTTAAAATTCAATTTTTTTACTATTCAGCAAATAATTAAACTTCTCATAAAAATACCAATAAAATCACCAAATACTAATTTTTGGTTTTTTAATTAAAAAACAAATTTTATTTTTTAATATAAAATTTATAAATGATTCAAATTTTATATATAATATAGATTCCCCATTAAAAGGTAGAAAAATCATCTTAAAAAAAACAATATTTTATCATAGAACATGATTTATTCTTATCATATGTCTATCATATCAATCAGATGAATGTAAAAAATAATTTATTTAACTTGTACTATATATATTCCATTTATAAATTTTACTAATAGTAATTATTTTAATTTATTATGATAAAATTCATGTGGTGCATAAAAAAAGTTTTTTTATAAAATAATTCTCTTTATATTAATTTGGTTTATATATTTAATTATAATTAATCGGTATCCAATTAATTCAAATATTTATTTTCATAAGTTATTTTATCCCATTAATAACCATCAATTTAATGGATATGATATATCTTATTATATTAACTAAAAATACTTTAAATAATATCTTATTTCTTTGTAAAACTCTGTCTTGCATGTTACAAAAGTGATCAAAGAATGTCATTATTGCATGTAACTAATGATAACCTTGGTTTTCCTTGTTGTGAAAGACAAAATTTCTATTTCATATAACATAATCAAAACATGGTGGTTTTTGTAAATCAAGCTGGGAAAAAATTATTCCAAAAGGATGGTATTTTAGCATCTTGGGGTGTTATATTCTCCCCAATATAAATAAATATTTTCCTCACAATTAAAACATTATCTCAGTAATCTAATTATTGATATTCAAAAATAAACTACTGTGGAAAAATCCACTTCATAATTAGGGTTAACAAAACACCTTCTTAATAAGAGGGAAAAGAAAATTTGAAGGTCACCACAAAACTAGGATTTCGAATAAGAGAAAATTTGCTAAAACATTGATATAAAAGATAAATCTAACTATCAAGTTATGATGGATAATTATAGAGAAAATATTAATGATAAAATGGTTTACCACAAAATAATAAACAATAGGTATTAATAATGGTTATTGATATCATAAAAACAAATATAATCGGAATTTTTTATTCCATAAACCCTTTTTCATATAGTTGAGTATTTATTTCACTATATAATAATGGTGGGTGATATAATTTCTTTTATATTTCTATTTCATATGAATAATCTTATCCTTTGGGTTTTCCGTGAACATTTTCAACTTCATCTTTTATAAAAATTTGAATCACGGGTTGATGTAATACTTCAATCTAGAAAATGACATCCATTGATCAACTTAGACCACTTCATAAATGGATAACTTTTACAAAATATTATGATCCAACTCTTTAGAATAATTTCCATAGGATTTAGTTGTAACCAATTTGCTATATCGATATGAATCATTTATTGGCCCAAATTTTATTAAATCAACATTATGAACATATTAAGTCTTACCTTTCCCTTAATCACATGTCATCAAAAAACATCAACATTATATAGAATCACATTTCATTGTTATCCATGCCAATCAAAAAAATAGTTCAAATATTTAATGAAAAAAATGTTTATACATTCCATAATACTTGTAACTATGATTTCATCAATAACATACAACCTTATTCAAGGACCTAAATATGGGAGAAAAATAACAATTATACTTTGATTGTGTCAACAAAAATTTCTTGACCTTGATCCCTTAGTCTCTTTTGAAGTATATTATCTTGATGCTTGTATAATTAGTTTATGTAGTGAACCATATACTTTCATTGGTAATTGTGAATAGAGTTTTTTTCCTTTTTCCCTTTGAATTATGTTTCCTAATAAACATTTTCTCCATACTTATAAAAACTCCTAATCTATTCAATAATTTTCTAGAATGATTCTGTCCATAATTATCCCACATTGGAAAATCATTCATTAAATTATTCTTTTATTTATTCCATTTTATCATGTAGTTTAGAATACCTCTTCTACCCTTGGATTTCATGGAATATATAGTAACTTGAGAATTTCTTCTTTTTTTGTTGTAAATTGAAAACATATTTTTATATGATGAATGATTATGAGAAACAAGTTCCCTTAAGATATTTGTCTTTAGACCTTCAAGGCGGTGACAAATCATACACTGTGTATTTCATAAGTAATCTATAGAATTTTTATCTAATATATTAATGTTACTTCATAATATAAAACATTATCCTCTTCCTTTTTCTTTAAGATATCGAACATGCTATTCATCCTGGTTTGTTTCTCACGAGGGATATACTTTAAGAAAATATGTCTTTTAAATAATTCCAATAAATTAGTTATATTTCCTAATCCATTCTAGTATTTTGGATCTTGGACCATTATTAATCAGCATATTCTTTGAGACAATACACTACTATTGTAACCTATTCCATGTCACCCCATCCCAAGGTAAAGATTACAATCCCCAATGATTTAATCCATTTATCATCCTTCCTTGGGTCAGTAGACCTACTAAATTATGGGGGCCTCTATCACATAATGATATCCAGCATTAGAAAATATTGATTTGGAAGAAGCTGATCTATCCAGGAATGGTTAATTTTAATAACATGATTAATATTCCATAATATATCCATACCATGCTTAGTTCTAATAACAGTTATATCAGCGTTCATGATAAGACAACCTCCACATTGTCCATGAGTATTGATTTTATTCTTCCTTCTAGGATCCATTTACAAACAATGGAATATACTATATTATATTATATAATTATGGAAAATAATTTATGATCTAAAAAATAGTGAAATATTTATCATAAATTGTGATTATTTCCATAATTAATAGCATAACATGGTTTCGTTAAGGATATCATAAAATTCTGATCCTTTGTAATGGTTTATAATTAAATTTTGGATTATCCTAACCATCTCACCTAGGATTGTCAAACCATACGCATAGAATTATCTATATTAATGTACCGTGTTATGCTCATGTTAGGCCCAATTCACCTTTTTTGAGTTGTTACCCCTCGGTATATATGTACTAGAACCATATTAACTTGCAGTATCCAAACAAGGATGTATTTATAGGAATATAAACACAATATATAACTTACCAAATTTTCTAGGATGTTCTTCTGTACTTTCCCTCAAATTATATTGTATCTTTATGTTCCTTATTACATATATTTTCTAAAATCTAGTTTCAATGGTTTATACAAAACTTTCTTTGATACCAATTGTAACACTTGAACCCATATTCTTGGAGTTTATTCCTTAATTTATCACATTATATGTAGTTAAAAAAATAAAATCTTGAAGGACAATATAGTGTCCCGCAATATATTCCAAATAACTATTCCATGGGAAAGTGTCCACAAGACCTTAAGCCTACCTCCACAAACATTAGAGGAAACCAAATAGGAGCGATTCCCCAAGGTTTTTCCATGGGGAGATCATCCTCTCATTGATTAGAGTATATCATAAATAAATATATATATATATACATGAAAATATAAGAGGCATCATAATAAATAAACACAATAGATAGTAGTATACATTTATAATAGAACTTGCAAGCTATGTAAATGATAAGAGGAAGTCGACTAATAAAAAGACACAATATTATGATCATGGTGTTGTATCTATAAAAAAATTAACAACATAAGAGAAGAGGATATATTCATATACCCATGCTCTCAAAATATAAAAAGAAGTACATAAAATTCAATGTAAATAATCTAAAGTGTATACTTGGTCGACTGCCCTGATCATAGTCCTAGAACTATAAATCAATTCAATAAAAAAATATGCATGCTTACTTTAATCAAAACCTAACTCCATAATGTCTGCTTGGGTGAAAAAGGTAACCCAAGAAGGGTGTGACATATAGTCTCAATAGGCCTCTACTCATGGTGTCTATTCCAATCAATTTCAGACAATTCAAAATGTACAATGTTCCACAACTAATAAGTGAAAATAGAAATAAATAAATAAAAACCATTAATATGTTATATTAGGATTCCAATCCAAACCATCCAATTTTCCTTCATTAACCTATGACGGTGAGTCCGAAATAAGGGATCCTATGATGGTAAATTGATAGTTATGCTTTTATAATATGGATAGGCCTCGTGCTTGTGCATAGTTTTAAAGGATTTGTCCCTATGTTTTCAAAACCAAAAGATCATTTCTAATTTGAAAACCTTCATCTACCTTTCAAATTAAATATAATATTTCTAGGAAATATATATATTCACCCTGAGCTCATCAATGGAAAATCAGTGAAACATTCCATGTATTTCTTTAGGGTGTGGGTATAAGTCCAATTCTTATGGAGTATGTCCAAGGTTACCATGGAATTAATTCCATGTACCACTTCCTTATTGGCCTGATAATGATATGGAGTATCCTTTTCATCCATACATGGTATTAAACCTAAGGGATTGAGTCTCTCTCATGGAATGGAATAACAATCATGCCATCAAGCCTATCAATGGGGACTCACCTAGGGAACTATTTTTGAATATATGGTGGTAAAAACAAATAATACTCGAATATCCCATCATAGGAATTTCAGGTATCTCCTCTAGTGTGTTTAAAAACTAATAAAAATTCTAAAAATAATGCACAATAGTTCATCCATGGGTTCCTTCAGTCAGAACCCATTGTATCACCCCGATGCTAATGTAAATGAATTTAAATCGGACATTCATGTGAAAAATGTCGAGAAGAAGGTCCATTTCAATTAGTTTAAAAATTGATGTCATAATAATATTATTTTCCTTGGAATTTTCCATTGGGAAACCCAGTTATATCACGAAGTATGGAGATCGTGGTCAAATCTCTTGGCCAATCCAATTTTGTCTAACTTACTTAATTATCTCAATTCATTTATTATAGGACAACACACATCAATGAGTGTGTTGAAAATAATGGAAAAGTAAAATTTAAGTATCAATGGAATAAATTCAAGGTTTTCAACCTAATTTATTGATTTTCCACTATCTCAAGTTGTATTTTTCATGGTATGGATTACATTTTAACATTATTAAACATTTATAGGCATCTCGGAAAGTTTCTGAATCGTGGAAGAATGGACCATCTTATTATGTGAAACAGAATAAGTGGAAAGATCCTGAACCACCTAACTTATCCTTATAACACATCCCTTATATTTTTTTAGCCTTCAATTCGATCTTGGTTGGAATAAATATAAGAAACCATCAAATCAATTAAAATGGAGAAAATGAGTTTTCAATGATATAGAACAATAGAGAGGAAAAGAAACATTAAATAGATTGGAGTGGAAGAAGGATCTTATTGAGATGTTTCTAAAGGATCTGATTATGAGGGAAATAGATGTAAAATGGAAGATGTGTCATGATCCCTAACAAGGAAGAAGTGAGTAATTCATTTGAGTGAGGTGGATGAAACCATTGGATTAAATAAGGTGGAAATTAGAAAGGTATTATAATCTTTTAAGTGGGCCAAACTAGTAATTTTACCCTAAAAAAAGGGCTCACAGTTTTGCTGCACAATTTTCCAAATTGTATGTCAAGTATATGCCAAGATAATGCTTAAATGGGGCACTCCACACATTTGGGTACATAGTTAATCTTACCATTCCCAAACAGTGAAACCCCACACTATTCCAAACTACTGCATCTACATATAGTCAAGCACCGAGGCTTAAATAGTTGAAGAAACGATGTGTAGCACACATCACCCCACTATCTGCAACCACATATATTAAGAAACTATGTGGGTGGGGCTCTACAATTTCTACTAAGCATGTTGCCCGGTCAGCCTCTTCACTTTTTGGGACTCTTGGATATGAAGGAGACTCCGAAAACCCCAAACCCCCTTGAATCCATTAGGAATCATTATAAAAACCATAAAAAATCATAAAAAAAATGAACGGTATGATCATTTGGAAAATACAAGATGTTATAATAACCCCTCTTTATGATAATTGGTCCCTGAGTTTCCCTTCTGAGGGTGGTGGAACATCTTCTGTGAAGTGTTATGGAAACTACAAACATACATAAGCTTCATTCTCCAAGGTCTCATCCTTTAAACATCTGTGATTCCATATAACCTAGATCATATTTACTGACCTACAATAATGATACTTCATGATCATACCAAAAATATGAATTGGATGCTCTTCAAAAGACACATCTACCTCCATATCAGAATCATTAGGGTTTAATGAATGAGATGGGTCATCATGATATAGTTGAAGCTGGGGTTTATCGAAGGAATTATGCCTGGAACAATACCTCTGAGGTAGATGAAACTAATAGGTTACCATCCTGATGCTTGATTATATCAAAAGGAATGAAATATCAATGTGATGAAATTCCATTTCTCTAAATTCATCTTTTATCTAACCTAGGAAATACACATAGGAAGACTTAATGTCCCACCTGAAAATATAGAGGTCAAAATTGTTGATTTGTATAAGACTTCCTCCTAGCCAATATCCAACACAGCGGTGAACATCACTTCTTACCATTGAGGTTCTCATATGAATCCATCTATATATTTTCCTGGAACATAGTATTATAAAAAAATAAAAACTAGGAATATAATTTTTCAATTAACATCCCATGACAAGGATAAAGGCATGAAGCATATCCTTCAACACCTATAACATCCACTTGGACTGAATGCCAGTATATTAATGATATATTATACACACGATCTCCTATGAACCTAGTGACTTTTTAAATTATTTCAAGAGTTGTGATGTAAAGTGGGAGTATCTATATTATATGATATAATGGGAAACACAATAAAGTCACACAATCTCTAGAAAATGCATCCTTCTATAATCATCAACAGATAAGGTCTCCATGATCGATAAGATGCGTGAAACCATGGTTATCCTATAGATGATCACCCATACTTCATCACTACCTTTTGGGGATCATAGAATGTTTGTCATAAAGTCCATGGGGACATCATTCCATTTACACTCAATAATGAAGAGAGTTTATAAAATTTTAATAGATCACTAGTGATTTTATTCGTCAATTGAATTGTGGAGTACTGAGTGATAAAGCTTATGATCATCCAATTCATATCTGGCCACAAAAACTAAATATGTATATCTCTACACATCTAGGTAATCCTAATTTGAAATTCCAAAATAGATGCATGATATTCCATCATTATCTCTTCCTGTATATCAAAAGGCACCCATACATGACCATATAAGAGAAAAGTCTAACTTCCATCATGAACCCAACTAGGAGGTGAGTTCTCCCCTATAAAAATATCCATAAAAATGATACCCTAGAAATAGATAACTACCTCATCCAGACATGCTCAATTAGGGAGGAGGTCACTTCTAGATTTGATCGGACCAGTTTTCACTATTTTTCTTGAACCTCCAAGTGAATCTCAAAAAATAGAGCCAAAAAATTCCACTAAATACTAGCCAATATTATGGATTGAATCTAAATTTTCTAGATAAAGGAATCTTCTATTGAATTTCAATTTCTATATGGGTAAGAAAGATCAAAGTTGAATTATTACAGCTATTCCACACACCTGTAATGCCTTATATTCAAGTATCTCAAAGTAGATATTTATTTGAACTTTTATGATTTATGTAAACAATGAAACACATACCCAACATGTAATTCCTCGAACAACATAGTTCATGAACCATGGATTCTATCTCAAGTGATTTCATTTGGTATTCTTATCATGAGGCATCAGATAGCAAGACCCATACTCTACAACCCGACTACCATACATTATAATTTCCCCAAGAAAGATTACTAAAGTGTCAAGAAATAGTATATTTTCTTCTCACCTCAGGAAAAATCTATATGAGTGTTGATTTCAATATTCACATTAAATCATGAAAAGATTCTCTACAATCATTTTTAATATTAAATTTCACACATTTCATGGCCAGACATGTCCACAGCACTGTCAGGTGTGATAAATCATAGATGCATCTTCTATAATATTTAGAATCTCTAAGAATCCACATATATCGAACACATTCCTGGGATGGTCCCACTAGTGGAAAAAAAGATTAACATGTCAGTATTTTTCATGTCGGTTCTATATAATCAATGTGCAAAGCTGTACAAATCGATTGGTCACGTCTGTTATTTTATAACCAACGTAATAAAAACTAAGAGTAGCTTTATCACAAATGTTATTGAATAAATTAAGTGATATATTGAATCTCTACACTTTATCACATTGGTTATAAAATAACTGACGTGATAAAGCTAATCTCAGCAATTTATCACGTCAGTTATCAAAAGAAATGACATGATAAAGCACCATTTATCACATCAGTTACAAAATAACGGACGTGATAAATTGTTTTCTAAACCATTTATTAAATAACCAACATTTTAAACATAAAAAAATAGTTTACCACATCAGTTATTAAATAAAAAACGTGTTAATTCTTTTAAATGATTTATTTCACCTCGTACTCAGTCATTCTGTTTTTTTCGATCGGGTGACCTGTGACTCGTCTCTCTTGCACAGAAAACCTAGAAATGATTTTCAAAGTTGTGCCCTTGAGACTCATTTTTCCTAAATCATTCTTCATATTTATTGTCATCAGATCTATTAGGTCAACTAAAAACACTCACGTAAGCCTCACACGGCTCAGTTTCAATTTTTGCGATTCCCTAAACTAATTTTTTGAGATGTTATTTTTATTTTTTCTTGAATCATGGTAAGTTTCATAGTGTTAATTTATACCATGGTAAATTATTTTATGGTTAAATAATACTATGTATGTGATATCATGCATGTTTATGATTTTTTTGTGTTCTATCATGTTTGTGTGCACGTATAGGGGGTTTCCAAGGGGGCTGGGGGCTGTGAAAGTGGGTGAGGGTGTCCAGGGGCTGGGGGGATGTCTAGGGGGTGGGGTTTTCTAGGGGTGTCAAAGGTGGTGGGGGTTAGTGTCCAAGGGTGCAAGGACTTTCCAAGGAGGTTGGGGGTGTCTAAGGGGGTGGGGGTGTACAGGGGGTGAGGGGGATGTCAAAGTGGGTAGGGGTGTTCCGGGGGTGTGTGGGGGGGGTGTCCAGGGGGTGAGTGGGTTATCCAATGGGGTATGGGTGTCTAGGGGTGGGGGGATGTCCAGAGGGATAAAGGGATGTCTAGGGGGTGGGGGGTTATCTAGAGCGTTGGGGGGGGGGGGGGGCTGTCCAGGGGGTGGGGGATGTCCAGTGGGGTGGCGGTTTTCCAAGGTGGTGGTGGTGTCTAGGGGGTGTCCAAGGGGGTGGGGGTGGTGTCTAGGTGGGTGAGGGGGATTTCCAATATGGTAGGGGTGTCTCGAGGTGGGGGTGGTGTCACGGGGGGTAAGGGGGTTTTCAAGGGGTGGGGGTGTCTAGGGGGTGGTGTACAGGGGTGTGGGGGTGTCCCAACGGGGTTGGGGTGGTGTCTAGAGGGTGAGTGGGATATCCAAGGGTGTATGGGGTGTCTAGGAGGTGGGGCTTCCAAGGGGGGTGGGGGCCATCCAGAGGGGTTGGCGGGCTGTCTGGGGGGGGGGGGTATCCAAGGGGGTGGTGGTGTCTATGGGGTGTCCAATAGGTGGGGGTGGTGTCCTGGGGGATGAGGGTGCTTTACAAGGTGGTGGGGTGTCTAGTAGGTGGTGGTTATGTCAATCGGTGATGGGGCTGTCCAGGGGTGGGGGTGTTCAGGTGGTCTTGGGGTGTCTATTAGGCTATAGGGTGGGGTTGGTGTATAAGGGTGAGGGGGCTATGCAGGGGGGATGGGGCGTGTCTATTGGGGTATCCAAGTGGGTAGGCGGTGGGGGCGGTGTCCATGGGGGTTGGGGTGGTGTCAAGGGGGGTGAGTAGGCTATCAAAGTGAGTATGGGGTATCTATGGGGTGTCTAGGGTGTGCGGGGTGTCCTGGGGGTGTGTGGATGCGGTTTAAGGGGTAGGGGTGTCCATGGAGTGTAGCCTAACTGTACACAGTGCCCGAGTTCTTAGAGAATGTATTTTTTTACCATTTCCCCTATCAGATTTGAACACCAAAACCCCACTTTCTACCCCATTTGGTACATGAAATCCTGGGAGTATCCTCCTCCTTTTCTACATGCCTCTCACGTACTTCTAATGGTGATTCCAAGTGGTTTCTACATGTTTGGGGGTGATTTTTCTGTATAAATCAACCTTCTCCCTCTTCTTCCTTCTTCCTTTTTCTTCTTTGTTATTCTTCTTCATTGGTTCTGTTGGTCTCGGGTTCTTGTTTCGTTGTTTCTAAATATTGGATTTTTTCTTGTTATAGTTTTTCTTGGTATTACATTCTCATTTGGACCTTTTGGAATCCATTTTGAGTGGTCATCATTGAAGGCCTATTAGATTGAGGTAGGTTTCCCTATGTATTGGCCATTATATTTAAAAATAATTTATTTCTTGATGTTTATACCTTGATGTTATGATTTTTAAAAATATATAATTTTTTGAAAGATTACTTGAATTAAATCAAGTTGCATTCCCATTGAATTAAATTTTGTGGAATTATTTTACAAAGCCCTACACAATAAGTGTTTGATTAAAATCCTAGTTGGCCATTATAAGGGGTTTATGATTTTCAAATGACGTTGTGCCTTTTCAAATGTGTTTCAATTATTTCTTGGATTCCTAAATGGTGTGTTTGGATACTTTGGAAAAAAAAATTTCTTTTAAAATAATGGGTGTGGCCCATTCGGCACTTTCAAAAAAGTAGATTTTCTTTGGAAAACTCTCCTTGGAATGTGCCTCTTACCTTTTCATTTTTAAAAACAATTGGAATTTCCTTGGAATTGGACATCCATTGTGCGTTGATGGCCCTAAGGCAGGGTGAATTACTTGTAGTGGTGTTCTATGGTGATTTATGTGGGTGTGTGGCTTATGTGTGTCTTGTGATTATTATTTATATGGTTGATTGATTGATACTCCTCGGATCACACCCATTTTAGACAAAATCTGGTAAACTAGAATTGGTAGTGGATTATTTGAGAATGATTTATACACTAGTTTAAGATTATTCTCTAGCTAATAGACCCTTAGTATAAACAAGCTCTACTTTGGGGATGATTCCTCTCATGCATTAGGGCTGTTTAATTGCATCCGGCATGCCAAAACAATGGATTAGGTTACAATATGTTCTTGATTTTCCCATAAGCTCCAAGGTATTACCATGTTCTATGAAACTTGTTTATTCATGGAGGATAACCTAGATTCCTCATCTGTTATGTTTGCTTGAATACTTCTTACCCATTTCCCTCATTATGTCCTCATTGATTATGCCCCCTAATTGTGGTGTGTCTCTTTGGTAAAATTGAATACATCATTTTAAATGTTTTCATGGGGATTATTTTTATAAAAACTATGTTTATTTTCTTATATTTCATACTATTAGAAAATTAATATTTTATTTGAATAAAATGCATAGGGACAACCCCTACCCCTCTGGATACCCCCTACCCCCTTGGACACCCCGGACAACCCCTACCCTTGTGGATAGTCCTTACCCCCTTGGACAACCCCCTCTGCCCCCTGGACATCACCCTACCCCATTGGACACCCCTTGGTATATATATCCCAACGGTTTCATTGAAACAGTTGGAATGTTTTAACTCCAGGTATCCTATACCAATAGTTCCTGTAGAATTATTGGTATAGGGCTATTGCAGCGACCATCATGCCAATGGTGTGTGAAACTATTGGGGTATTCTATGTTATTAGTTTTATGGGCTATCCAAATGGTTTTAAATTGTTGGCATGTGTGTAATTTTCAATAGTTAATGTATACATATTTTAATATTTACACGCTTTATTTCATTTTTACAGAAGGGTGAATTTGGTATCCAATTACATTAGGATGTATTCTTTGTGTACCTTTAGATGAAATGATTCAAGATGAATATAAAACTGTTATATATTCCAATATTTTATTTTTAAAATAATTTTCATCCATATAGTTTTTCAAATACACATAGATTTGTTTTATATTTCAAAATTGTTTTACATTAAAATTATGATATTTTACATATAAATATATATTTGTCTTATCTAAACAAGATGCATAATTTTGATGTTTTTATAAGTAATAATGTGTCTATGTTGAATTACGGAACATCGAATGAGTAATGAATATGAGGGACATGTTGATGCCTTTTTGGAATTTTCTAAACAAAATGTTCTAAGTTGTGACATTTTTTCGGCCCGTGCCTAATTTTTTTGAATATGAAGATGTTGAAAAGTAGAGTGATCAAAGATCATCTGATTTGTCCTGGTTTTAATATGAGTTACATCCATTAGATTTAGCGTGGTGAAACTAGATAGAATGTAAGATCTACTGATGATGATGATTTTTAAGATGCTAACTCCGATGGAATTGTAGAAATGATCTATGATATTTCAGTAGAATAAATTGAGATTTAACTAATAGTTGCACGTATTTATGGTGATGTTGAAAAACCATTGTATCCTGGTTGAACAAATTTTATGGTTTTGTCAGTGGTGTTAAGATTTATTAACCTGATGGAAAAACATAGATTGAGTAATAGATGTTTTACAGAGTTTCTAAAATTGTTGAAATACATTCTTCCAAAAGACAATGATCTTCCAGATTTACATTATAAAGAAAAAATATATTGCGCCTGATAGGATTGAGATACAAGAAAATACATTCTTGTTTGAAAGATTGTATGATATATAGGAAGGAATATGAATTTCTTTCAGTGTTTCTTAAATTTTGGACATCAAGGTATAGGTTGAAAGAAAAATCACAGGCTGATGTAGAGGTTACGAAGATCACTTTAAAACAAATTTTGGTATCCTCATATAATTAATCATTTGAAACATTTATTTTCTAATTCAAATGAATAAGATAGGTTAAGATGGCCTGATAATGAGCAGATATGTGACGAAAAAATACGTCATCCAGCAGATTGTCCACAATGGAAGAAAATTGATGAGAAGTATCCTACATTTGGAAATGAAATTAGAAATCTCAGACTAGGGTTGTGTACATATATAATGAATCCAAACTCAACCCTCATTAGCACACATAGTTTATAGATTATTTTATTGGTAATTTACAACCTCTCTCTTAAAGTTTGTATAAAGTGAAAATATGTCATGATGAGTATAATGATCTCTAGTCCGAAGCAACCCATAAATGATATTGATGTTTTCTTGTCACCATTGATTGACGATTCAGATCATTTATGGGAGGATGGTATTAGGGTGTATGATTATTATAAAAAAGATTATTTTAAACTATATGCAGCGCATATGTTAACTATAAATGAATTCCCAGCATATGGAAATTTTTCTGGATACAGTGTTAAGGGGCATAAAGCATGTCCAATTTACAAACAAGAGACTTCATATTGTCAATTGCATCATGGGAGGAAAATAGTGTACATGGGTCATCGAATGTTTTTTCCTATGGATCACTCTTATAGATGGATAAAAAATGCATTCAATGGTTCATAAGAATTTTATATTTCTCCAAAACCTTTATCCCTTAATGAGTGTTTTGATAGGGTTGAAAACGTTGATGTGACATTGGGAAATGCACAAAAATCTGGTAATGATAGACATAATTGGAAGAAAAGGTTGATATTTTTTGGGCTACCATATTGGAGATATCATGAAGTAAAACATAGTATTGATGATATGAAAATTGAGAAGAATATCTGCGATAGTTTAATTGGAAAATTTCTAGATATTAATGGAATAAAAAAACATGGGTTGAATGCAAGACTATACTTACTATCAATGGGAAAATTTTAGAATTAAGCACCCAATCATAATGGAAGAGAAACATTTCTTACCCTGGTTTGACATACATTATCCAGGAGGGGGAAAATTAGCTTTTTTCACTATCTTCAGGTTATCAAAGAGCCTCAAGGTTATTCTTAAAATTAAAAAAATTTGGTCTCATTGAAATATTTGAAGTCGATAGGTATGAAATCCCATGATTATCACATCATGATGTAATAAATTCTACCAGTTGTATTGAGTGGAATATTTCCCATCTGTTTTAGAAATACTATAATGAAGTTTTGTTGTTTTTTTAATTCAATTTGTAATATGCTGATTGATGTGAATGATTTGAACATTTTGGAAAAGGATTCAATTTATATAATTTTTCAATTAGAAATGTATTTTCCCCCATCTTGTTTTTGATATAATGGTTCATTTAATTATTCATCTGGTTCGAGAAATAATGCTTTGTGGACCTAACTATCTTCTTTGGAAGTATCCTTTTGAAAAGTATATGAAAATATTGAAGGGGGTATGTTTTGAATCCATATCGACCTGAATCCTCCATTATTGAGAAGTATATTTCTGAGGAGGTTGTGGAGTTTTGTATGAGCTTCATTGAAGTGGTAGAGCACATAGTTCTGCCTCTATCTTACTATGGATGAGTTAATAATGAGGGAGATGGGATTCATGGCTTGAAAGTCAAATCGTAGTCAGTTGAGCAGATGATAAAGTTAGAATTACGCATCTTGAATAAAAAAGATGATGATCAACTATATATCACATTTCATATTAATGAGTTGAAACAAAGGCATCAAAAAAATAAAGAAATGTGGATTTTGAATGAGCACAACAAAACATTTTTTTATGGTTTCAAAAGACCTTGCTTGGTATATTTGATGTATCAGAGACATTAAGATGGTCAGTGGGTGGTCCATGTTTAAATGTGATAACAGTGTCCATTTATGACATTAATGGATATAAATTTCATACAAAAGATCAAGATAATAGAAGTGCAGTTTAGAATAGCGGTGTACTGGTGTTTTCAGATGCAATTCATTTTTTGAGTTCTAAAGTCAAAAATCCAATTTCTACATCAACTGCATATTATGTATTCATTGAAGAAATATTGGAGGTTGATTACTTTAAAATTAATGTTCTTGTTTTTAACTAAAAATGGTTTATTGGTAACAAAAGTGTTAGACACGATGAATAAGGAATGACTGTTGTTAATCTAAATATATTAGATGACAAAACAGATTATTTTAAAATGGAAACGCATGAAAAATATATTTTTTATGTAGTTGATCAATCAGATATGTACTAGCCTCTTGTTTTACAAGGGGAAAACATTATGTTGGTGAAGATCAACTTGATGAGGATGTTGATTTATGTGAGATACCTAATTCCATGGAATGATTAGCATAACATAATTATGGGCATGTTAGAGACATGGTTTGGGACATAAAGTATGATAATGAAGAAGTAATTTGAAAAAAAAATCCATTTTTACATTTCTAATATTACTGTAAACATATGTTTATTTCTTGTTTACAACTAATTTACCATGATTACCACGTTTACCATGTTTACCATGTTTACCATGTTTACCATGTTTACCATGTTTTTCATGTCTACCATGTTTACCATGTTTACCATGTTTACCTTATTTACCATAGTTTACAATAGTTTACATTCACATAACTTATATATTTATTGATTTTGTTGAATGAGAATTATAGTACCGTGTTTTCCATGTTCAACATGTTTACTATTTTTTAACATGCTTACCGTATTAACCATGTTTACTATTACATAACATAGTCAATTTTTACATTTTTTGTTTATATTAGTATTGTAGTATTTGGATTTTTTTGGTGAAGTAATGTATGTTTTTTTATTTGATTGAAAATGAAATATCAATCAGTTGATCAACCACATGATTCTGGAGATGATCATAATGATCATACCTCTAGGAAGAACATCCACATACTCCTCTTTATATTCCCTAATCTTCCTCTTATGCTCCCATAATGACAAAGAAGTGCTCAAGAGTTGGTAAACATGGGTGCACACGTTTAGAAAAATTATCACATGCCTGTACGTAGGACCAGAGGATACTCGTTGAGTTTAATGAGAATGATATTCCTAGAGGTCCAAATGCAAAAGATTTTAAGATTTTTGTATCAAATCAGGGTAAGATAAAAGTATGCATTTTGTATGATGATTGGAGAAGTGTCGACAAAACGATAATATCTCTTTTTTTGGAGACAATTTTGGTAAGATATGTTTCAATTTTTTTGCCTATTCATTAAATTTTTCTTGTATAATATGTTTTACCTATTCTTTATCAGATGACATTTGATATTCCTGACTTTGGAGGAGTCAGAAAGAAAAGCTTATCGATGGATTATAGAAGATGGAGGGATTTCAAATCAACCTTCACTTCTGATTTCATTTTTTGTCATAGGAGTAATGACAATTCATGTCATAGATATCCTTTCATAGATGAAGACACATGGACACAGTTTGTTGAAAGTAGAAGAAAAGAGTTTTTTTGGTAAGGGCAATGTAAAATTTTATAATCTTTCTTATATAAATGATCATATTAATGTTTGGTTAATTATTTTTTATTCTTAATTTATAACAAACAAGGAAATCTCATCCAGAGGTCCAATCCAAAAATGTTTATCCTCGTAGTTTATCTCAGGGAGGGTATACATTATTGGAGGAATAAATGATGGCGAAAAACATACAAAAACTGAGAGCCGAATCTTCATGCTCTGGAGAGGTTTCCCCTCCATCCCCTCCATCTAGACAAGAAAAATGGAAAAGGAGAACAAATGGGAAAAAAGGTGCGATATCATTCAGAAGATTTGAGAATCATAGCTGATAGGACTGTAAGATATTTATGTTATTTATTTAAGTTAAATATATTTTTTATATAATATGAATCATTATATCGATGTTCAATTAATTATTATCAGATTATTTTGAGCATCATAGGTCAAAGGGGGGCATTTACATCTGCTGGGAGGAAAGTTATTTTATCTGCAACATTAGGAATACCAGAACATCCTAGTCTTGTACGAGGTTATCTAATGGGTGTATCGGTAAGAAAAGTGTTTCCACATTCTTCAAATTCTTCCATTGAGGGTGTCTACACAAAAATTGAAACCATGTTGGATAAAGTTCAATATATTAATGTGGTGATGGAGGAAAACATTAGAATGTATGTACAATCTACATGTGTAGACATGAAAAGACAATTTCAGACTATATCTCCCACTCCTCCACCTCCACCAATAGCTCCCACTCACCCACCTCAGCCTATAGACCCCATTTTTAATCCAAATCCTCCTCCGCAGCTTCCTACTTATTGAGATATTTATTTTTATGATCCTCAACATCACATAGTTGCGTATGGGCTGGTATATTTTATAGGAGATACTGTTAATCATCAACTGTTAGAGGTAGAGCATCATAGTGTAATTGTACTAGATATTACATATAGATCAACTTTAGTACCATTACCTACAGATGAGGTTACTACAGTTGGATATAGTATTAGGAATATTTTATTTTGGCAATCTAGACCTATGTGGCTCATTCCCATAGAGTTATGTATGTTATATTTTCTATTTTTTTACTAAGTTGTTTTAACATTTGAAAACTAATATATTTTTCTATTTATTTTTATAGGAATACTTCAAATGTAAAGAAATACTATATATACAACCATAAAGACAAATGGATATCACATCGGATAAAAATTCTAGTAGTTTTGACATATTTTCAAGATATTCAAATTTAATGGTAGAAAATTATGAGTTTCCAATGAAATCTCATGTTTTTGGACATGAAATAAATGTGGGGATTCTGAAAAATCATCTCATGGAGCTTGTTACTAGATATAAGTTGGGATCAACATGGTGATACTTTTTTCTATGTAATATTTAAAACATTTTCCTTGTATTATATTTATTAAAAAAGTATACTTATGTCTGTTTGGTATTAGGTATCTTTCTAAAATGCGTGAGAAGAATGAGCGGACAGATGTATATGGATTCGTGGACCAGAATTTAATTTCCCCCGAAGCACATGCATTGGATGAGTATCAAAGAATGATTTATATTGCTGAAAGACTTGAACAGAATATAATCACACAGTGTTGGATGATGCCTTTTTGTGAAAGGTATGAAACATATATTTGGAAAAGTTTTCATTTTCTTTTATAATAAAAAATCACTAACCTTATATTTTCTTTTATTAGTGATCAATGGATGTTAGGTGTTTTTTTACCAAGGGAGAAAAAAACTTTACTGGATATGCTCTGTCCATAGCAATGTACGGGAAGGTTTTAATAATATGTTGGAAAAGTATGTTTAAATTTTTTAATATTTGTATATATTATAATGAATTTTAAATTTATCCCATTTGTATTATTTCGTAATTTCGGATGGGTCTACTTTTGAAAAAACATAATGAAAAAGAGTGATGAGATCTAGTATGTAAAAGTAAAGGTAAATATCTATTTATAATTTTTACTTTTTGATGTTTTACATCAAAATAATATTTTGAATTTAAACTCATTTAAACATAATTTTCATGAAAAACTAGGAGTCGTCAAATGCTGATATTATATGTTAATAATTATGTATGAAATAATTACAACTGGGACACTAGTTCACTTTGACATGGTATGATTTTCATTTAAAAATTTCCATAATATTTTATTTGATTTATTAATTATACATGGTAACTACTATACTTTTACTTTTTAGCAATTTGAGGACCCTCGACCCTCTAGTGATCATGCTTTCAAAAACTTACAAGTGGAATGGTCAAATTATTTTACAGGTATGATTGGATTTTAGTTTTTTTGTAGTGTAAAAAGTTCTTTTGAATATTGTCATTATAATTTTTTATTTTTTAGTCATTTAGGTAGGATTTAGGTTTTTTAGTAGACATCATAAATTTTGAATGTTATATATGTGAATTTTTAATTTGGTTATGCTTCTTCTTTTGGTCTCGTTTTGATGGTTTTTTTGTATGGATTCTGGTCCTTGGGGGTCTCCAAGGTTCTGGGGGAGTCCAGGGTTTCTACGGGAGTGGGAGGGTGTCTGTGAGGGTGGGAGGGATTTCGAGGGGAGTGGGGGCTTTCCAGGGGGTTTCCTAGGGTGTGGGGGTGTCCAGTGGGGTGGGTGGGTTTCCATGGGTGTGGGAGGGCTGTCTAGTGGGGAGGCAGGCGGTTTTCCATGGTGTCCATGGGGGTGGGAGGGAGTCTAGAAGGGTGGGAGGGCTGTCCATGGGAGTGGGGGCTGTCTAGGGGGTGTCCAAGGGTGGGGGGGGGGGGTTCCAGTGGGGTTGGTAGGTTTCCAGGGGTGTGGGAGGGTTGTCCAATGGGGGGGGGGGGGGGGCGTCCAGAGTGTCCATGAGGGTGGGGGGGGGGCATCCAGGAGGGTGGGACAGATGTCCATGGGAGTGGGGGGCTCTCTAGGAGGTGTGGTGGGGGTGGGGGGGGGGATGTCAAGGGGGTATCCAGGGGTCTAGGGGTGTCCAGTGGGGTGGGGGGTTTCCATGGGAGTGGGGTGTCTTGTGGGGGGGGGGGGGGGGGGGTTCTAGGGGTGTGGGAGTGTTTTCCAGTGGGATAGGGGGGGGGGGGTGTCCGAGGTGTCTATGGGGTGGGAGGGTGTCTAGGAGGGTGGGGGGTTGTCTATGAGGGTGGGGGATGTCTAGGGAGTTTCCATGGGTGTGGTGGTGTTCAGTGGAGGGGATGTCCAGGGGTGTGGGAGGGTTGTCCTATGGGGTGGGGGTGTCCAGGGTGTCCATGGGTGTGAGAGGGTGTCTAGGAGGGTGGGAGGGCTGTCCAAGAGAGTGGGGGTTGTTCAAAAGGGTGTGGGGGGGGGGGGTTCTAGGGGTTTGGGGGGGAAACACAATGGAGAGTGGGGGGGGGGGGGTTGGGTTGTCCATGGGGGTGGGATGGTGTCTAAGAGGGTGGGATGGATGTCGAGGGGAGTGGGGGCTGTCCAAGGGGGGGGGGTTCTAGGGGGTCTTTAAGGGTGTGGGGTGTCTAGTGGGGTGCAGGGGGTTCAGGGGTGTGGGAGGGTTGACTAGTGGGGTGGGGGGGGGGGGGGTGTTCGGGGTGTCCATGTGGGTGGGAGGGTGACTAAGAGGGTGGGGGCTTTCTAAGAGTGTTTGGGCTATCCAAAGGGTGGGGACCTATCCAGGGGGTGCTTAGGGCTGTGGGGGGTGTCCAGTGGGGGGGGGGGGGGGGTTCAAGGGGTGTGGGAGGACTACACAGTGAGGTGGGGGTGTCCAGGTGTCCATGGGGGTGGGAGGCTGTCCAGGAGGGTGGGAGGGCTGTCTAGGAAAGTGGGGTCTATCTAGGAGGGTGGGGGGGGGCTATCTAGTGGGGTGGGGGTGTCCAGGGGGTGGGGGGGATCCAGGGGGTGTGGGAGGGCTTTCTAGTTGGGTGGGGGAGTCTAGGTTGTCCATGGGGGTGGGGGTGTTCTGGAGGGTGGTCGGGCTGTCTAGGGGGTGGGGGTTGTGCAGGAGGGTGGTGTATGTGTGTGTGTGTGGGGGGGGGGGGGGGTTGTCCAGGGGGTGTCAGGGGGGGTGGGGGTCCAGTGGGGTGGGGGGGGGGGTGTCTATGGTGTCCATGGGGGTGGGAGGGCTATCCATGGGAGTGGGGGGCTGTCTCTGAAGGGTGGGGTGGGGGGGCTGTCTAGTGGCTATACAGGGGTGTGGGGGGTGTCTAGTGGGGTGCGGTTTTCCAATGGTGTGGGAGAGTTGTCTAGTGGGGTGGGGGTGTTTGTGGTGTCTATGGGGGTGGGAGGGTGTCCGGGAGGGTGGGGGGCTATCTAGGGGGAGTCTTGGGGTGTGGGGGTGTCCAGTTTAGTCAGGGGGGGGTTCCAGTGGTGTGGGGGGGCTGTTGAGTGGGGTGGGGGTGTATAGGGTGTCCATGGTGGTGGGAGGGTGTCTAGGAGGTTTGGAGGGATATCTAGTGGAGTGTGGACATTCTATGTGGGGGGGGGGGGGGCTATCTTGGGGGTATCCAGGGGTATGGAGGGTGTTTAGTGGGGGGTCAGGGGTGTGGGAGGGTTTTCTAGAGGTTGGGGGGTGTTTGGGGGTGTTCATGGGGGTGGGATGGTGTCCAATAATGTGGGGGATGTCCAGGAGGGTGGGGGTGGGGGCTGTCTCGGGGTGTCTAGCGGTGTGGGGGTGTCCACTAGGGTGGGGGTTTCATGGTTGTGGGTGGGTTGTCGAGTGGGTTGGGGGTGTCCAAGGTGTCCATGGGGGTCGGAGGGTGTCCAGGAGGGTGGGAGGGCTATCCAGGGGAGTGGGGGGCTGTCCAGACAGGGTTGGTGGGTGGGGGGGGGGGCTATCCATAGTGTGTGCAGAGGTGTGGGGGTGTCCAGTGTGGTGTGGGGGAGGGTGTTCTAGGTGTGTGGGAGGGTTGTCTTGTGGAGTGGGGGTGTTCGGGTGTCCATGGGGGTGGGAGGGGGTATAGGAGGTTGGGAGGGCTGTCCGGGGGGTGGGGTCTATCCACGTGGGTGGGTGGGGGGGTTCTTGGGGGTGTCCAGGGGTGGGGGTTTCTTGGGGTGGGGGGGGGGGTTTAGGAGTGTGGGAGGGATTTCTAGTGGGGTGGGCATGTCCAGGGTGTCCATGGGGGTGGGAGGGTGTCCCGGAGGGTGGTAGGGTTGTCCAGGGGAGTGGGGGGATGTCCAGGAGGGGCGAGGGGTGTTAAGGGGGTATCTCGGGGTGTGGGGGGTGTCCAGTGGGGTGGGGGTTACGAGGTGTGTGGGAGGGTTATCCAGTGGGGTGGGGGTGTCCATGGTGTCCATGTGGGTGGGAGTGTGTCCAGGAGGGTGGGGGTTGTTCAGGAGGGTGGGGGATAGTTTAGGTCTTGTTTATGTTGGGGTTTGTTCTAATTTTGGTCTATTTCAGGTTTTCTATTGTAGGGTAGAGTTGTGGTTTAACGGTTTTATTAAAAAAAGTGATTTTTACGTCAGTTATTTTATAACCAATGAATTAAATACATGTTTATTTGTTTTAACGTCAGTTTTTTGAAAACTGATGTAGAAAATACAAGGTAATAGGTTTTTACATCGGTTATTTCATAACCGATGTAATAAATGGAATGAATATAAATAACTGACATAATAAATGGAATGAAATAGGTTTTTTCATTAGTTATTTAATAGCTGATGTAGTATATATTTTTTCATGTCGGTTATTATCTGACCAATATGAAAAATTCTTGGAAAACTGGATTATAATATCGGTTTCGAACATAACAGATGTAAAAAACTATTTGGAGGTACAGTTTATTACATCAGTTATTCTATAACAGACATTAAAAAGTAGATACCATGTTAGTTATTTAGAAACTACCAAAATAAATCATGACTTCAAAGTGTTTTCCACGTCATTTTTTGATGAACCAACGTGATAAACACTTCAAATTATTTGTTTTTACAATGGTTTTAAAATAACCTCCATAAAAAACAATATTTATGACATCTCTTTTAATAACATCGTCCAAAATCCGACATAAAAAATAAAAAATACCTGCTATAAAAAAGTTTTTCTTTACTAGTTTTCAAAGAAACTATAATACTAACCTTTTATAGGCCACCTAATACACCTTTCTCAGATATGATATTACCTAATAAGTGAACCTTTGTAGTCCAAAAGATTCATTTACTAAGCTTAATATATACATGGGTTTATCTTAGTGTATTCAACGTGTTCTCAATGTGATTGTATTGGTCAGGTCTAGTTTGAGAGTACACTAATATGTCGTCTACAAAGAATACCATAATAAAACCAATATAATGTTTTGATACCAAATTAATCAAAGACTTCTAGACTACCAATGTGTTTTTCACGATGAAAAGGCAAACTAGAAACTGGTACAAGTTTTACCTTCCCTATAAGGATGTACTTGGTATGTATGATTCTGTCACCCGCACAAGATGGTTTCCCAAACACAAATAAACCATGGAGAAAATGGTTTCTCTTCTGATTTGGATAAAGACGTCATCTATCCAAGATAATGGATAACAATACTTCACTATTAGCTGGTTTTTTAGTGATAAATCATTCCCAATCTAAGGGTAATATCTGCCTTATTATAGAGATGTACTGGTGGAACCCATGGAAATGTGTTGGGTATAATAAAACCCTTAGCCTCTAGATCTTCAAATAGTTTCTCATGTTATTGGATATATGTAGGCTCCATCCTTTATGGAGGAATGGAAATAGGTTCTACACCTTTCACAAGCTCAATGGGGAACTTGAACTCTCTCTGAGAAGGCAAGCCAGTGAAATCAACATAGAGAATGTCCCTAAAATGATCCACAACTAGTGGAAACTCCATGTGATGTAAAACATTCTCATTAATAAAGTGACTATCCATTTAGGATATAAATCCACCTAGCCTTGTACACTTTGTTCCATCTCAACATTCGAAGATATCCAATTCCCCTGTAAGGAACTAAATGTTTTCCTCAGGTGATGTGAATGATACCTTATTATGACAGAAATCCACTAGGGATTGATAAGGCATAATAAAGTCCATACCGAGAATGATGTCAAAGCTAGTCACTTTGAGGATGAAAAATTTTCACATAAAATGTTACCCACCTATCTCAAGAGGGAACTCCTATCTCTAGAATATAATCTCAGATCTAACATCTAGAAATGTGTCAAGGGTTATAACACCATTGGATTACTCTATCACTAATCCCATATTTCTCATTGTTACAATAAATAAAAAATAGTATTATATAACAATATAAAAAATGGTTTAAAATATAGTTAAATATAGAAGAATAGTACATATAACATTATACATCCCTAGATTGTTCTCCTCTAGCGTGGGATGTACTACATAAATATGACCCAAACTGTGGCCCTGATATGTTGCCCAAGTATAATGAGAAGGCCGAGGTGATGATGCTAGAACTCTGAGGTCTAAATTCCTTGGACAAGACAACATTCATCTTTTGAACAGCCTATGGAAGACCAGCATTCCACTTGATGAGGAGTTGACAATACTACACCTAAAGGTGGTGAGGGGAAAGATTCCCACTAACTTGGAACTAGAGTAAAAGATCAACAGAAATGCTGGAGGTGACACATCATACCATAATCCCAACACTTGATTCAGTTCCTTGTACACTAGGTATTTTTTTGGCTTGTCCTACAACACTCATGAGACAATATAGTGTTTTCAGTGCATTCCACCTAACTGGTACTGATTCTAGGGGAACCCTCTAATCATCATATCTTACCACCAGATTAACCACTACTCCACAAAGAAGCTGATATGCCATGTTTCATGTTTCTTGACTTCCTCGAGTTCTTCTCATTGAATATGTCCTGGTACAATATCCTTGAAATAGTGGTTTTACGAAAGAAGTTCACCTATGAGAGGATGGTATATGCAAGCCTGTCCCCCAATTTCCTCATAATAGTCATCTCATCACCAGTCAGGTTGGTCTGTAGCACTACAATTCGATGTTGAATGATGAGTACCCCATCACATAAATTACACCTTGTTGATGGTCCATGAACTCTCATATGTGATCAGGTGTCAAGGTATGATGTATGAAGTAGTCAGAGAAGGATTTCAGGATGTTCTCCCATACCATACCCTAATTTTTAACATCCAGAATTAGACCATCCCACCAATGCTTGGAGGAATTAAAAATCCTATAGGTCCTAAGCATTACCACCCATTATGGATTCATATCGATATTCTCAAATATTGAATTGATAGACCCATACAATGATTTTATTGCCCGAGGTTTTCCAACCCCGAAGAAGGTGCAGGGGTGGTGCTACTGGAACTCATGGGTTTGCTCTACCATAGGAGGTGCTGATCGAGAAGCACCCTGAATGATCTTCTGGAGGTTCCCTAAGTGGCACTATGGGAGGTATCAAAGGTGAGTTAGGGTCCACCACATTAGGAGAATAATCATCACCACTCTCCTAGAATAAAACATGATCTTGTTGTGGGGTTATTGATCTAAAATTTCCAACCACGTTCTTCATATATGATTTTAAATCGATAGGGAAATCAGTAAATAAGGACATTTACAACAATTTTCCAAAATGAAACAACCCTCTATACCTACTCCTAAAGGAAGGCCTAGGTTATAACAAAAATATATATAAATTCACTAGAGATGTGTCCAACTACCCACTACTAGGTCCAGTATGTGTCTCATATTACAGATATTAGTTTTCCATTTAGTCTTTATGATTTCATTCATTTTAATTAATTTATATATATAAATTTCCATTATTTGGATGAATTAGATGAATCATAATCTCCAATTTATATTCTGCCATGAATTTTATAAAATTTAGGTGGGTGTTTATTTAGTCCAAACCAAATCACTTTCCATCCCATGTGACTGATGGTACGCATCTTAACATGCTATAAAATACTACATAAGGATTTTAGATTTACCAATTCATGAAAAAATTATTAGGTTATGACAAGAAAATTAATTTTCTGTTATGTTTTTCAGTCCTAGAATGAAAATTTGGCACATATATATATAAATATATATATATAATCACAACATATCATACAATTAAAGAACTCACATAAAAAATACGATACCAGAAATGAAATTATATATGTAAATATGCCATTATATAATACATGGAATTATAATCCTGAGGTGCCAATTATAATGCATGATTCAATGTTTCTTTATACAATTGGGATAAAAAAAATGAATTATCATCAATATAACTAAAATACCAAGAAATTACATCACCCTATAGTGAAATCCATGATATATTTTCCTCACAAGCAATAATATCATTTACCAATCCATGGAAAATTGGGTTTCCCATGTACGTGGGTTAGATACTCCAAGGTAGAGGCTCATAACAATATCCTAATATCATATTCTATTTTCTATAGATGAAATTGTATGAAAAAAGAAATATGGATCTGACACAACTTAAAAAATACCTCCCAAGATTCCACATAACTAGCCCCCGAGATGATGTCCATAACAGATCCAACACAACACCCTAAATACTAGAGGATGCTGACTAGACGTGAGGGCACTGGGTGTGTTTGCATGGATACTATTCCCTCATTCAAAAGAGTGGGGAAGATTAATATATATATATATATGATAATATAAGATACAACAAAAGTAGTAAGAACAATAGATATTAATGGAATAATTATAATAGACCACTCAAGCTATGTAAACATGAAGAGGGAGAAGAATAATAAAATGATACAATATATTTATTATTGAAATTATGTAATAATAAAATTAACATTAAGGGGATAGTGGATACATATATATAAAACATGAAAAAAAATATAAAAAAGGCCTATAATATGATATGTCTAGAATCTTGATCATAGGATAAGTCCTCTTCCCCAATCTCTATACTTGAATAGTAAGTCAATCAAGTATCAAAAGTATCATGATTTCTTTTATGAATGAAAGCAACCATAATGACTTCTTGGTTTCCAAAGGTATCCTAATTAGGATGTGACATATAATCTCAGTGGGCCACCATCCATGATGTCTATTCCAATCCATATCATGCAATACAAAATCAATAGTGGTCCACATCTAATAAATGTAAAAAATAAATATATTTCTATTCGGGGTTCTGTTATTAAAGCCATACAATTTACCTACTTAATCTTAAGCTGGTGAGTCTTAACTAAAGGATATTATGAAGGTAAATTGAGAGATAATGTGAAATAATATTGACTGTCACCAAACTTTTATTTTGTTTTGGAGGAATCTTAAAAACAAAAGATCATTTATAATTTGAAAAAATTAATTTGACTTTTTATTTCAATTTATCTTTGTAATAAAATAAAGAGAGTCACCATAAGCCCATCCATTTAAAATTAGAGATACAATAATAGTATCTCTCAAGGGGTTCATTATAAATTTGATAAAAAAGGAGTCCGTTGAAGTTAACCGGAAAATTAAGTCCAATATGTCCCTCTAGGAAATGTTTGATAATGTAAAAGACTGACAACCAAGCCCATAACTATAATTTCATGTAGCTTACTAAGTATATCTGATTAAATGGTACAATCATTTTTTCAAAGAGGTTGTACAGGGGTTATATCCTAGGGAACTGATGTCACTCATCTGGAGGTAAAAAATAACCTCTGGTGAGTCCATCCTAGGCTAAACTAGTGTCCGCCCGAGCATGTTTACAATCCATTGAAAATTATAATAAGTTGTAATAAGATTACATCCAAGGGGTCCTTATATTTGAACCCCTTATGTCACGCTCACAACTAAATTAAGATTATTTAAAAATGGAACTAATATATACAATATCTATAAAAAAAGATTCAATTCACGTAGTATAAGCATATATGTCAAAGTAGGACTACTGTTTAATAAATTTTTCTTTTAAAAATAAATTTTGGTCAAAATGTATAGGGATCATGGTGTAATCCTAGGACAAATTAAATTTTCTTAATCTTACTTAATTATCCCAAAGAATTTATTAGGGGCCAGCACACCTCAAGGTGTGTTTGTGAAACAAAAAACAACTGATATTTGGGTTTAAAAGGCTTAAATTTAAGGTGGTCAACCCAAGGGGTTTATTCACCACAACCTTTGGACTCATTTGGCATTATAATGGTTTCGGTTTAACTAAATATTAACATTTAGAAGTGTCCCTAGAAGGGTCCATCTCACTGTATGATGAAGCCTATTATATAGTAAAACAATATAAGATAAAAATACTATACAACCAACCTTATCCTTTTAGAGATTCCCTCATCCAGTGTCAATATTCAACTCGAGTCGAGTTGGAAGAAATCTAATAAATCATCAAATGCCCTGAAAATGGGTAAAATGATCTTACATCAAGGTAGACCATCATAGATGATGGATGAAATGAAATAAATGGGATTTAATGGAGGAGAATAATGGGAGAATTATGATGGCTTTGAAAGTGAGTGAAATAGATAAGGAATATAGGAGGTGGGTTGATCTATAATAAGTATGATGATAAAGACTCACATAATATAGGAGGAAAACCCAACAGGACGAAAGATAGGAAAATAGAATTGGTTTAAAATCATTTAATAGGGGAAAATTGGCAATTTCACACTCAAAACAGGGGCACATAGTTGAATAACCCATCTGCCAATTGTGTGTCAAGACACTATTTCAAGGGCCACATTGCATCGTTTGGATCATCCCTTATCATGCCCAAACCATGAAAAAATTATATGTCACACAACATTGCATCGTCGCATGGTTATTCACCTGGGGTTGCACAGTTTCAGAAAAATTGTGTATCCCCCAAAACCCCATTGTATACAACTACATAGTATATGAAACCATGTGGGTTAGGAAGAATAGTTTCTAATAACCATGTGGACTATCATACCTATTTATTTTTAGGGATCTAGGATCCTATGAATCCCCAAACACCCTTGAACCCTTCGTGACTCAATTAAGCATCTTTATAAGGACCAAAAATAAATAAATTAAATAGAATACAAGATGTTTGAACCATTTAAAATTCCATGACATCACAAACCAAATAGTTATCATTTTTGGGAAACCAAATTACAGACATGATATCCATATTACATTGGGAATAAAATATAAATCATAAAACATAACAAATAATAATAAAATGTATCATCAAAACTAATTCCAAATAATGATCTTTACATCCTTAGGAATAGAATACAAATAAGGGTGAGATACAATTCTCAGTAAAGGATTGTGTACATTGTATTTATTCATTAATAAATAATTCATAATCAATATTAAAATGTAAATAATTGAAGACACATGTTATTTAATCAATAAACTAAGAATAAAATGTGTCAATAAATAATGTCAAAGAAAAACTATCATGGATAACAATTATAATAACTGAAAACTCAATAATGTAAATTATTAATTATTGGATTATATGTTTCATAGGTACGTGATACCTTTATCATCAATCCCCTTCACAAGACAGTTTATCATATCAAATAGAAACCCATCTGATTTGGCCAATTGATTCATCTCATGGGACTACAGATGCATCATGGGGATTCATTTAAGTAGTCCTTACCCCATGTCGTACATGTCCAAAAAATCCCTTATATATAAAATAATTGATTTAATTAATTACCTCTTCATCAAATATCCATATTGACTAAAATAAATAGATTTATTAAAATTTTCACATTATATAAAATAACTTTCAAAGTAAACATCATATGTAAAAATGGAAAATAGCATTGGATATAAAAATATATAAAAAAATTTATAGATATATTTTATATAAATGTAATTAAAAATAATATAAATTAATAAAAGTTATTTTTTGATTCAAGAGAATGTTAATAATCACAAATGAAAGTGTTATTGAAAAAAAATCTTTTACCACTTGGTAATTTTCAAGTAAAAACAATAGGATGAGGTAATAAAAATTGAAACATAAAATACCATGATATATGACTTAATCATGATAAAAATGAAAAATTGGTAGTACATACACAAAAAAAGAATAAGTAAGTGGTTCATATAAAAAATATATCACAAATGTAAAAAAGTGAAATGAAAATCCCTTACCTCACACTTCTATTTTTTTGAACTATCTTCAATAAATTATAAAATGATTTTAATAATGTTAATAAATTATAGCAGAATAATATTAATATCTATGATATCATTTATAATTCTTTTATGACATATTATTACCCTTTGATTAAGAATAATTTTCATTTTTATCATTTTTGGTGTTAATACCTTTGTTTTTTGAGTATATTTTGACTTCTTATTTTTGTTCCTGTTAATTATTTCATCATACCTAGAATGTAAACCACAATGAAAATATAATATATATTAATTAAAAATGTATTTATAATAATTCATTAAATTTGGGTATTTTAAATGAATTGTGTAGTTCATGGAGAGGGTAGGTCGTACATACACATTAACAATACTTAAATTTATTTAATGTAATAAAAGAATTAAAATTAAATGATATATATAAATATTATAATTAAAAGTTGGTATAAATATCAAATAAGTATCATTTTTTATTAATGTTATCTATAATACATTCCATGTATATAGTGAATGAATCCCATCTCTTTGAGGAGGTGGAAGTCCACATGTCCATAAATGAAGTTATCATTTTAGATGTTGTTCTTTGGATTTAAATGGTTGTTTGGATCAACACATTCATCAACAGGAGTTTTCATAAAAAAAATATAATTTTCTCATGTATTTAGATAGCTCCCTATGAATCCCTATGGTTAAAAAAATTTAGAGCTCTAATGTACTAAAATGAATTTGAAAAAAAAGATATCAGTACATGAGATAAATGTATATATTGTAGATATTGTAAGACACATTCAAAATATTTTCTTGAAAGCTTAGAAATAGTAGATATGTTATGTTTATAACCTAAAACATGATCTTAAAAGTGAAGTGGGTGACAATATGTATCTAAGAATTCATCCACTAATGAATGTTATGACATTTTGGAATAAATGGAAACCATGGACTTGGTATAATTATACCTTTAAAATTATTGGACATATCGGGATGGTATTCCATCTCATAGTACATATAATGAACCTCCATCTAGGCCATAATGTGTTCCTTGTATATATCTTGAGGATATATGTACCTGACACTCTATATTTACTGAACTTAGAGGCCATACCACTATGAAAGATATTTCTTATGAGGAACAATCATTTTCAATTTTAGATCATATATATATTATTATATTGAACAAGACCCCTCATATAGTCACAGTTTTGCGGCGAAATCAATTGTTTGAGGAAGCTATATGGGATCATGAGAATATAATGAAGTAGAATAATCCTTATTTATTTGTAGAAAAGTGATGAATTTTAATGGTGAAATTCATTTCAGGGAGGTGGAATGTTAAACCCAATGTTTTTATGGATTAATTTGTTAATAAATTAAATTTATATGATATCTTTTTTCAGACTCCACAAAAATGTAATCTGTCACTACATGAGACCTGGGTTAATAGGCATTAAACGTGATATTGAGTTTTATCATAACCACGATATATTATTAATTTAGTCTTTTCAATGTGATAACTACAAAAATTTACATTAAACATAGATATATGAATAGTAATAACTAAATATTAAATATTTTGTATAATGGGTTTATATAGAGAAAATTTATTGATAATAAAGCACATAATTTTTTGGTAATGTTTTTATATGATTTGAAAATTTATTTTCTCAAAAAAAGATTTTTGACTTTTGTGAACAATAATAAAAGTAATTTTTTTCGGACATTTTGAAAAATGATTTTAAAAAGAAAATATATTTTTTTAATTAATATTTTCAAGGTTCTATGAGGGTAAATTTTTGGTATTTTTCTAAAAATAATATTTTTTTAATTAATAGATAAAAATATTGAATTTTAATTGGAAAATTATTTTTGTTTTAATTTATTTCAAATGTCAAGATTTATTATCAATTGGATTTAAATAATAAATAGTTTAATTATTTATCTATTGATAAAATTTAGGTCATTGGAATCAATTTCACATTCAAATTTGATATAAAATCTAGGTAATGTTTTGAATATTTTCTATTTTAAATCCTTCTTTCTCGTCATGTCTATAGGATTATTATTGAATTAACATTATTCACTTAATTTAATGGAATATGGAAATTTGGATTCAATATTTTCAATCATAAGAATTTATAATTTCTAATAATTATAACTTAATTTTTAAAAATAATTAATAGTGAATGTAGATACAATTAAATACTGTGGTTAAGGTAAAAAATGGATTTATCATGGGGTTAAAATAAAACGATAATGGAAAAACAATTCCCAAACATTTCACTTAAATCTATTAGATTGAAAATTTTATACCATTAAACCTCTATCAAATTTTTAATGTCCTAACATGGACCATTTTTACGAATGAAAAATGGGGGAGCACTTATTTCTTTTCCAAAAATACTAAGTCTTTCTTCTCCACCATTCATAAAAGGACACACACAATCCAATATTATTCATAGCTTCAAAACACATTGGATCAGCCAATTCCTACCCAAATTACATACCAATATTCTATAATAATATTTACTAATTACATTGGTCATAAATTTAACATAGGATGTATTTCTATGTAAACATAAGGGGGACACCCTAAGAAGCAGTAATATTCGTCAATAAGGGATATATTTCATTTCCTCACCCCCCATTAAATAAAATTTATATAGTGATTGTATAATAACATCATAGTCTTGGATATACTCATATTTTGTAATGTTAAGGGTAAAACCTTAAACTATGGAAACTTTCATTGATGTTTTATTAAATCATCATTTTTGTGCATAGTAGACTATCGCCTAACGAACAAATTTTGTTCATTTTTCCATTAACACATATCAAGGAAGGAAAAATGATTTATTTATTTATAATATATGATATTTATAATGTTATTATTATTCCTTAATTATTATATCACACATACTTGCATGATTTATTTTTTTGGAAATACAATAACATCATCCATGTGTACGATGGAATACTAGCACACAAAACCATGTAATTCACAAACGCTATACATGGAATGTGTTATGGATGAGTTTACTAAATATTTGTGATAAATATTATATAACCATTATTCTATTATGATAATATATATCCTTTACTTTTATTTTATTCAATCTGATAGGAAAATGAAAAAAATAATGTGCACACGTATGTATGGCATACCCTCTCCATCAACCGTGAATTTAATTTCTATCAATAAATTTTATTGATTACTATAAAAAAATATGTACCAAATATATATTATATTTATAAATTTTTTATCATTATTTATATAATTGAAAAATTATAAAAGTATTATGAAAAAAATATACCCAATAAAAATTTATATGAAAAACAAAGAAGTTATTACCTGAAACATAAGATTAACAAGGAATTGTTAAAAAATGATTAATAATATGTCCTAAGAAAATACTATATTTTAAAATATTTATGAATTTAATAATTTAATAGTTTTATAATAAACATATATTTGTTATTTAAGATCGTTTATCATTTATGATGGATGTCATGACTTAAGGTACAAGATTTCTATCTCTTTTATTACGTCTATGTGACACATTCTATATCCATCAACCATTTCTTTTATTTAGTTTATATAATTAAATTGAAATAATTTTGTTACAAATATTGTGAATTTTATTAGGAATTAAATATAAATTTTTGTATCTTTAATTTATGGGGATTATGGTTCAAAAGATTACTAAACTAGTAAGGAATTTTTTCCCCACTTTTCCTTATTTGAGACATGAAGTGCATTGTGTTGCATTTGTTGTCAATGAGGCATGAAGTTGTCTTGGAATGAATGGATGTCAGGGAGTCAAGATGTGAATGTCAAAGGATGTGATGGTGATGGTGATGAAGGAGAATGGCCATGGTACTAAGATGCATGTCACTTAGGAGATTCACTAAGTGGTATTGGAAATTGTGGTTGAAACTTTCTCCATGAAAATCTGACGATTGTTGAGCTGATCTTTAAGTTCATAGAACTTGTATCAACTGGATACAAAGTCACAACATGATTAGAAGACCATGCATTGTACTGACAATGCATGAGGAGTTGAAGAGATCCATCCACAACTTCTAAGTGGATGAAGTGGATTAATAAAGTCCATGCACTATCACTCAGTGCATGAGAATTTGAAGAAGATCCAACTTGATCTCTGATTGGATCATTGAAGAATTTTGATGAATTATTTGATTCAGGAGCATCGGTTGAAGGAAGAACCTTCAAGAATTCCATTCTTGAATGATTAATATATGTTGAAGAAGGATGATGAATTCTAATGAAGAAGAAGAAATAAAGAGGAGGAAGAATGGCTTAGAAGAAGAAGGAGGCATTTGGCATTTGGCATGTTTTATATGGAGAAGGACTTTGTTTTTACAAAGTCTAGGTTCTGTCCTTTGCCAAAAAATTGGCCATCTCAAGCCAGCCCACGGGTTCAACCCCACGGCTCATATGGGCACTAGGCGCCACGCCCATGGGGGATCCCATGGTGCAAGCTCGAGAGGCAGGGGGGGCCGTGTATAAGCCCCCGAGGGCACGCAGTGGTGAAGCCCGCGCACCCGGAGAGTGCATAGTGGGCGCTAGGAGCACGCCCGCAGGGGTCATGAGTGGGCGCAAAGCGCGCCCGCAGACAGGCAGGACGAACACGGTGCGGGGCGGCACCGTGGAGGGAGAAGGAGAGACAATTGAAGCGGTGGCGGCAGCGAGTCTTTGATAAAGCGCGGATAAACCGCTGGAGAATTCGATGTGGGACGCGCATTTTTCACCCGGAGCGCATCCTGGCCGTTCGACTCATCGCGCGGACGATCTAAGCCGCACATCTGATCCGCGGCGAGATCTTCAGATCCAGGCCGCCCGATGAATCTCCATCGCCTGATCTGACGGCCGAGAGCTCGTCTCCTTCCTCGAGCTCGGCCGAAGCCTCCCGCGAAGCTGCCGCTGAACCAGTGCCTCCCGATGACAGAATGTGAGTATCCGGCCATCATTTTCGAAGCTGAAGACATCATGGTGATCGTCTGGTCACACTGAACACAACCGTGCACAAAAGTAGGCATGCATGCAATGTTTGGGAGATTTCGAGGTTGGCCGAAGCAACCGGAGATGCGAGGCCACGTGATTTATTTTCTGCATGGTTTGGACCTTAACCGAAGGCCGTGCATGCGTTATGAGTCGCATGCACGAGGAGGAAAGAAAGAGGATGAAACCCGCGTGAAATAAAAAGAAAAACAAGATTTAAGGAAATCTTGAAATCCCGAAATCTTCGGGGAATTGAAGATATCCCACGCGGATGAACCGAGGCTCTGCTTCGCCTATAAAAAGAGAGCCCGAGCTCTCATTACGTTTGCTGATGCGCTGAAAAATCTGAAGTCCCGTGAGCGCATCTCTCTGCCTCGCGAAGGTTTGAAGCCCCGCGCACACTTGCGCGTTGGAGTCCCCTGCGCGTATCCCTTGCGCGACAGGAAGGAGCCGAGCCGCATACTTGCGCGCTCGAGTCTCTTTCCACCCTCTCTGCCCGCACACTTGCGTGGCAGGAGGAAGGAGCCTGCGGCAGTGTTGCACCCTTGCACACTTGAGCCTTGCGCGGCTGCCCCTTGCACCCGAGGCTTGTGCGGCTGTTGAAGAAGAAGAGGCCGCACCCCTTGCGCGCCCTTGGTTGAAGCCCGCGGGTGAGACCCTTGCGCGCCTCCTTTGGCATTCAGGAGGAATAGTGGAGGGAGGCCGAGCCCTTGCACCCTTTGAGTGCCAAGTGAAGAAGAAGACACTCTATGGGCAGTAGGTGTGCAAAGCAAGAGAACCCGAGGCCATACCTTGTGTGAAGTGAAAGAACACACCCTTTGGGTGTATGTGCAAACAAGAACAAAGAAGGAAGGCCGTGGCCGTGTGTGTGCATAAGGAGGAAGGCCACCACATTTGTGTGTGTGCAAAAGAATAGAAGGCCAAGGCCTTAGTGCCTTGTGTGCACCAAGGGAAGACCACACTTAGTGTGTGTGTTATAATTGAATAGGCCGTAGCCTTGTGTGGGTGAATTGAAGACCACACCTCATTTGAGTGTGTGTGTGTGCAAATTGAAGAGGAACACCCTACGGCCATTTAAGGGTGTGCAACAAGAAGTGTGAAGGCCCAACTCATGTGTGTGCTAAAGTGAAACAATTGTGTGCAAATTAAAGAAGTGGCCGAACCTAGGTGTGTGCACTAAATGTAAACACACTTAGAAGAAGAAAGAAGTGGAAGACTCACACTAGTGTATAACACACATTTATGTGTGTAATCAAAAGAGAATAAAGTGTGTGAAGAAGTGAGAAGGTGGTGTGTGCTTAAAGATACTACACCCTTTGTGGGTCTACTGCACCAAGAAGAGGAAAGGAGGAGTGCATGCATGCATGCATGCACGTGCACACGTGAACAGTGCTAAATCAGTGGTGTGCAACTGAGACTGAGCCAGACTGAAGTGAAAGATATTGTTTGTCTGAGTTTGCAGTAGATTGAGAAGACCTGATCATCACAAGTGATCAGAGGTACCGAGCAAGGCCAGCAGCCTTTATCCCAGGCTGCTGAAGATACTTGAAGAGCTGAACAAGAAGAAGAGCTACTCGTGTGACTCGAGGAGCCAGGAGAAGACCCCTGTGAGACTCAGGGTGGAGGAAGTCTCCAGTGGGATTCTGGAGCAGGCCAGTGGGACTCTGGTAACACTGTGGGACGCAGTATAAAGACCCTCCTGTGGGACTCAGGAGAGATACGGTGGGAAGCTGTATCGACCATTGTAATACTAACAGATTATAATGGGAGAATCCATGCTTGGAGAGCATGGCAAGGATGTAGGCCTTTGGTGCCGAACCTTGTAAATCCTTGTGTCCTATGCCTTTTCATTACTGCATTATCCGGGAAAGGTTGAGAGATACAAGAAGAGTGGATCGAGGCTTTAACCAGCCATAGAGGTTTAATTGATTAAGAATCAATTAGTAAAAAGTTTTAAGGGATCACTGATTCACCCCCTCCCCCTCTCAGTGATTCACACTGATCTGGGCACTTCAATTGGTATCAGAGGGAGGTTACCTCTAAAAGATCCAAGGGAGTCTTTATGAAGTGCAGATTTGAGGAAATGAGTGACCAGCCTCAAATGGAGATATCTGCCAAGACTCAGAAAAATAGAAAGAAGAAACAGGCCAAGAAGATGAAGAAAGCCTGTCCTAGCTGTGATGAAGTTGAAATAATGAATGATCTTCAGAGTGCACTCAAATATCTTCAGAAGACAGTTCCCATGGAAGTGGCAAAGTGTATAGCTACATGCATCCATGATCTTCATGAAGAAAAATCACAGTTAGAAGAAGAAGCCAATGCAATGGAAGATCAATTGGCAAAAAGGGTTGGCATAACCAACACTCTCAGAAAGCTGGTGAAGGCTAAAGATGAAACCGTTTCTCTTTGCAATGAAAGATATGAAGACACTGCTGAAGAATTGCAGAGAAGCCTTTCTGAGAAAGAATTATTTAAAGTAATAATCAAAGATGTTTTCCATGCACTGGAAAAGAGGCATAAAGTTTCAATGATTGTCAGAGATGCTCAAATTGAAGACAAAGTCAAAATTGTGAAGGAGCTTGACAACTCATTACTTGAAATGAAGAAGGTGCATGAAGACCAGATGAAGCAACTGAATGAAGATTGGGAAGGAAAGCTAAGAATTGTTGAGGATGAGAAGAACTCCCTTAACATGAAATGCTTAGAACTAGAGGTGATGTTGAAAAATCTGCAATCACCCAAAGCTGAATCCTCCCAGTCAGCTGAAAGGAGAAATGTTGCCACTCAAGTGAGCATTGAGAAGGATGATTCTAAAAGAAGGACATCCTCTAGTGAAAGTGCAACATCTTCTAAGAAGAAGGTTCCATCCATCTGGATGAGGAAGGTGAAGAAGCAGAGCTCTCCTGACGCAGCACAACAATTCAAGACAAGTACCCTACAATCAGAAGGAATCAAAAGGTCAAGATTTGTGGGTCAGTGTTGGTGTTGTAACAAGTATGGGCATTGTGCAAAGGATTGTTGGTACAATCCACTGAATGCCAAAGTACAAAGGAAGCCCATTCCAAGGGGGAGCAAGCCAGAAGAAACGAAGCAGCATCCACAGGTCCAGAGACATCTGTTTACTGCTAACAGATTTGGATTACTTGACAACATCTGGGATGATTGCAAAAGTGATCAAAGAGATAAATGTCAATCTCCAACTGTATCCAGAGCTAAAGAGAAGAGAAGATCACTGAACCTGGCTAAAAAGGAATCCTTGGGAAGCAAGCATAAGAAAGTTGAAAATGCTCCCAAGAAGTGTTTTAGAAATGAAGAGAAGTTCTTGGAGTCTAAGTCCAAGAAGGGTGATGCATCCAGAAGGACCACCAAGAAATGCTTCTACTGTGGAAAGAAAGGACACACCATGGATCTTTGTGAACAAGCCATGGAACTGAATAGAAGCAGACTGGACTCAAACAGACAATCAATCCAGAAGAAGCAGAAGGGATTGATTGAAAACAAGTTGCCTAGGAGAGGTAGCTTGACAGAATCAAAGGAACCATGTGGAATATCCAGAACTGAGGCCACACTCCCAAGTGACTCACTTGTCATATGGCCAAATCAGTTGCAACTTTCCAAAGATCTGCAGAGAGCTGAAGATGAAGTTCTGGCAATTGCTAAGGCAAAAAGGAAACAAAAGGTTTCACATGAAGATGGTTTGAGAACCACACCAGCACAATCATCAATGAAGATCAAATGTGCAAGTGTGAAGAATGGTGAAAATGGGACATCTCGGTTGAGAGAATCTTCTCAACCTTGTTGTTCACATTGATGAACCAAGGAGGTTCCATCTTATTCCCTTATACTATTTGTATTTACATGTGCTAACATTATAGGGAATTGAAGATGATGATCATTCTCAACTGGAGGATGGTTTGGAAAGAATGGAGTGCACCCCTTGAGGGGGGAGCCAATCAGAAGAAGATGGTATTCTAAGAATTAATACCATCCTGAAGAAAAGTGAAGGTATTCCAATCATACTTTCATCCCTTGTTTCTTAATTGAGTTTATCTTGTCAATTAAGGGGGAGTATGGATTGAAGACAAATGGATGAAAGGGGGAGCTTTATCTTTGCACTGAACTTTCTAATGAGTTTTGTGAAGTATGTGCAGGATTTAGCAATTCATTGTTATATCTGAAAATTTTTCAAACCCCTAAGCATGATCTCACATGTGTAGAGAATTATGGACAACTTTGAATTCCTTGGTTATATCACTCTTGTTTTCTACACCGGGTTAGCCCAAGTAGACTTAGAGCTGATGTACTAAAGGTTCTTTGCTAAAGAGAACATGTGACATCATCCCTCTCTCAGTGTTTTACAAGAAAATACTTTTATAAGGGAGGAAGACATATTTTGAAAGCAAACCACCCCACACCTTTGCATTTGATTGCCAATAAGGGGGAGAAATATTGGCACACATATTGACCCATTCATATGTGCTGAAGGAGTGTATTGACAACAAATACAAAGGGGGAGATTGAAGTGCATTGTGTTGCATTTGTTGTCAATGAGGCATGAAGTTGTCTTGGAATGAATGGATGTCAGGGAGTCAAGATGTGAATGTCAAAGGATGTGATGGTGATGGTGATGAAGGAGAATGGCCATGGTACTAAGATGCATGTCACTTAGGAGATTCACTAAGTGGTATTGGAAATTGTGGTTGAAACTTTCTCCATGAAAATCTGACGATTGTTGAGCTGATCTTTAAGTTCATAGAACTTGTATCAACTGGATACAAAGTCACAACATGATTAGAAGACCATGCATTGTACTGACAATGCATGAGGAGTTGAAGAGATCCATCCACAACTTCTAAGTGGATGAAGTGGATTAATAAAGTCCATGCACTATCACTCAGTGCATGAGAATTTGAAGAAGATCCAACTTGATCTCTGATTGGATCATTGAAGAATTTTGATGAATTATTTGATTCAGGAGCATCGGTTGAAGGAAGAACCTTCAAGAATTCCATTCTTGAATGATGAATATATGTTGAAGAAGGATGATGAATTCTAATGAAGAAGAAGAAATAAAGAGGAGGAAGAATGGCTTAGAAGAAGAAGGAGGCATTTGGCATTTGGCATGTTTTATATGGAGAAGGACTTTGTTTTTAAAAAGTCTAGGTTCTGTCCTTTGCCAAAAAATTGGCCATCTCAAGCCAGCCCACGGGTTCAACCCCACGGCTCATATGGGCACTAGGCGCCACGCCCATGGGGGATCCCATGGTGCAAGCTCGAGAGGCAGGGGGGGCCGTGTATAAGCCCCCGAGGGCACGCAGTGGTGAAGCCCGCGCGCCCGGAGAGTGCATAGTGGGCGCTAGGAGCACGCCCGCAGGGGTCATGAGTGGGCGCAAAGCGCGCCCGCAGACAGGCAGGACGAACACGGTGCGGGGCGGCACCGTGGAGGGAGAAGGAGAGACAATTGAAGCGGTGGCGGCAGCGAGTCTTTGATAAAGCGCGGATAAACCGCTGGAGAATTCGATGTGGGACGCGCATTTTTCACCCGGAGCACATCCTGGCCATTCGACTCATCGCGCGGACGATCTAAGCCGCACATCTGATCCGCGGCGAGATCTTCAGATCCAGGCCGCCCGATGAATCTCCATCGCCTGATCTGACGGCCGAGAGCTCGTCTCCTTCCTCGAGCTCGGCCGAAGCCTCCCGCGAAGCTGCCGCTGAACCAGTGCCTCCCGATGACAGAATGTGAGTATCCGGCCATCATTTTCGAAGCCGAAGACATCATGGTGATCGTCTGGTCACACTGAACACAACCGTGCACAAAAGTAGGCATGCATGCAATGTTTGGGAGATTTCGAGGTTGGCCGAAGCAACCGGAGATGCGAGGCCACGTGATTTATTTTCTGCATGGTTTGGACCTTAACCGAAGGCCGTGCATGCGTTATGAGTCGCATGCACGAGGAGGAAAGAAAGAGGAAGAAACCCGCGTGAAATAAAAAGAAAAACAAGATTTAAAGAAATCTTGAAATCCCGAAATCTTCGGGGAATTGAAGATATCCCACGCGGATGAACCGAGGCTCTGCTTCGCCTATAAAAAGAGAGCCCGAGCTCTCATTACGTTTGCTGATGCGCTGAAAAATCTGAAGTCCCGTGAGCGCATCTCTCTGCCTCGCGAAGGTTTGAAGCCCCGCGCACACTTGCGCGTTGGAGTCCCCTGCGCGTATCCCTTGCGCGACAGGAAGGAGCCGAGCCGCATACTTGCGCGCTCGAGTCTCTTGCCACCCTCTCTGCCCGCACACTTGCGTGGCAGGAGGAAGGAGCCCGCGGCAGTGTTGCACCCTTGCACACTTGAGCCTTGCGCGGCTGCCCCTTGCACCCGAGGCTTGTGCGGCTGTTGAAGAAGAAGAGGCCGCACCCCTTGCGCGCCCTTGGTTGAAGCCCGCGGGTGAGACCCTTGCGCGCCTCCTTTGGCATTCAGGAGGAATAGTGGAGGGAGGCCGAGCCCTTGCACCCTTTGAGTGCCAAGTGAAGAAGAAGACACTCTATGGGCAGTAGGTGTGCAAAGCAAGAGAACCCGAGGCCATACCTTGTGTGAAGTGAAAGAACACACCCTTTGGGTGTATGTGCAAACAAGAACAAAGAAGGAAGGCCGTGGCCGTGTGTGTGCATAAGGAGGAAGGCCACCACATTTGTGTGTGTGCAAAAGAATAGAAGGCCAAGGCCTTAGTGCCTTGTGTGCACCAAGGGAAGACCACACTTAGTGTGTGTGTTATAATTCAATAGGCCGTAGCCTTGTGTGGGTGAATTGAAGACCACACCTCATTTGAGTGTGTGTGTGTGCAAATTGAAGAGGAACACCCTACGGCCATTTAAGGGTGTGCAACAAGAAGTGTGAAGGCCCAACTCATGTGTGTGCTAAAGTGAAACAATTGTGTGCAAATTAAAGAAGTGGCCGAACCTAGGTGTGTGCACTAAAAGTAAACACACTTAGAAGAAGAAAGAAGTGGAAGACTCACACTAGTGTATAACACACATTTATGTGTGTAATCAAAAGAGAATAAAGTGTGTGAAGAAGTGAGAAGGTGGTGTGTGCTTAAAGATACTACACCCTTTGTGGGTCTACTGCACCAAGAAGAGGAAAGGAGGAGTGCATGCATGCATGCATGCACGTGCACACGTGAACAGTGCTAAATCAGTGGTGTGAAACTGAGACTGAGCCAGACTGAAGTGAAAGATATTGTTTGTCTGAGTTTGCAGTAGATTGAGAAGACCTGATCATCACAAGTGATCAGAGGTACCGAGCAAGGCCAGCAGCCTTTATCCCAGGCTGCTGAAGATACTTGAAGAGCTGAACAAGAAGAAGAGCTACTCGTGTGACTCGAGGAGCCAGGAGAAGACCCCTGTGAGACTCAGGGTGGAGGAAGTCTCCAATGGGATTCTGGAGCAGGCCAGTGGGACTCTGGTAACACTGTGGGACGCAGTATAAAGACCCTCCTGTGGGACTCAGGAGAGATACGGTGGGAAGCTGTATCGACCATTGTAATACTAACAGATTATAATGGGAGAATCCATGCTTGGAGAGCATGGCAAGGATGTAGGCCTTTGGTGCCGAACCTTGTAAATCCTTGTGTCCTGTGCCTTTTCATTACTGCATTATCCGGGAAAGGTTGAGAGATACAAGATAAGTGGATCGAGGCTTTAACCAGCCATAGAGGTTTAATTGATTAAGAATCAATTAGTAAAAAGTTTTAAGGGATCACTGATTCACCCCCTCCCCCTCTCAGTGATTCACACTGATCTGGGCACTTCAAGACATATGTTATGTTATGAAATAATATTATTTTACAAAGTAAATATACAATACCATGGACATGTAATATATTGAATTTACTTAGTCTTATCTTATTTTTTGTTTTATTTACCTTCATTCCTTCATGATTATTTTGTATCAATGTTACCTAATAGTAATGATATTATGTTATAATTTCATCGTTTATCGGAATTTTTTAGGGATTATTCTTGAATGTTGAAATTTCATTATCTATCTATCAAGAATTATCGTAAATTTTATACCCCTCTATTTATTGATGAGGTATTCTTGTAATGGTATCTTTTTATACTATTTTGTACGTAAAATAATAATGTAAATGTTTTTATTGAAATCCAACACCATTTTTCATTTCGTTTTGTAATCTATTTTCATAAAAACCATACATTCTAATGTTTTATCAAAAAAAATTTATCATTATTTTATGACTTTTAAAAAAACCAATTTTTGATTTTTTTTAAAAATATTTTACAAGGAATCATCATAGAATTTTCCAAACAACTCCCATTTGGAATTAAATGAAAATTTGAAAGGAATAATCATTTTAATGTGTACGCTAAGAACATAATTTCCCTAAATCATAAAAAATAATTTTACGAACATTACATTATATGTTTTATATTTTTATTTTCATATAAAATATTATTAAAAATGATTTCTGTTTAAAAAATATATTTTCAAAGTATAAAGGATATTTTCCACAGAAAATCTTTTATTTTATTTTTGTGAATAATTATACATCTAAGATGACCCCAATTTATGTATCCAATGCCTCAGTGTGGATATGATTCAAGGAACCATCATTTTTATTTCTTTGAATGTTAATTTTTTAATGACACATTTTTTATGAAACGATTTTCTCTTCCATTGGTTATACTATGATAAAATACTTATAAAACCTCATTCTATTCATGGGTTATTCAATGATAAAATTATTATAAAAACTACCACTTTTCTACATGATATTATCTGAAGAAATATTTATGAAACCCTTTTAATTTCATGGGTAATGAAATGATATGGTATTAATTATGTGATAGGTGGGTCCTATATTCCCCTCTAATTCATTAGTTAAAGATTTATATCTCATGAGATAGAAAGGTCTGAATTGGTGAGTAATCTTTATTCAGTAAGAAAGTGCTTGAACAATAATTTAATGTTGTTCTTTAAGACATGAAATGAATGTTGAATGATCCCAGTTTAGTAAGGAAATTATTCAAAAATGATGTTATTGGATGTAATGCATGACCAATATTGAAATGATTTCACATGCGTAAATGTATGCCCCAAATTCCATGTCATATACCAATATTCTTCTATCATGGATCATAAAATTTTATTTTTTAGGATTAATGTCTTATGAACTATTAATATTTATACCATAATTCAAGATTAATATCTTTTAAGTGTACGATATGAGTTTCAAATTATATCATCATGTTCTCATACACTTATGTCAATTTCATGCTTAAATATCTCCCTTATTACAATTACTAATCATATGGTCTCACTGTTTCTTATGTTTTTCCCTGGTTATAAATATATTTACTATGTATGATATATCTAAGAATAGTTCTTATTCTTAATAAAGTAGTTTAAGATGATTTAGATGACCTATGGACCTGTGTTTCTTTTTATATGTATCCAATGGAACTAAACTATTACAGTCCTCAAACATGTGTCTTTATAATGAAATGAATAGACATAAAAATCATGTAATATATATATAATAATATCAGGTCGTTACAGTAACCCCACATGGTATGTTCACCTATCCGAAGAATTTACTTGTATGAAACTATAACATAAACTTATTTTGATACAGATATTTCTAGTTATTATACAAATTCATCCACTACCTTCTAGCTTGGAAGAACAGATTTTTCCAATCATGAAATATAATATGTGAATGGATATGAAAGGGATGACTCAATGGCTTCTCTAACTCAATAAATATAAATCACAGTAATAGATTGTAACGCCCCAACCCCAGCTACCCAAAGTCGGTGCCTTACTTCGTAACATTGGCAAGATCACAAAAGATCAAGTCTCGAAAGACCGATTAGTTTAGTAGACTTGGAAACACTAGATACATTCATAAGTCTTACATTACATCATAAAGTGAAAAACTAATAACAAAGTCTTCATAGTCTACACTCATATCCTCTTCTGACTATCCCTGCAGGTCATTCATAAAATACTTCTTCACACCCTGGAAAATATTAAAACATTGAAAGGGGTGAGCTCAGATGCTCAGTAAGGATAACAATATAGCAAAAGCTTTCATCATTAAACATAAACATTTAAGGCAATGTATAACTAAAACAAAAGCCTTTTAAACATTAACATCAACATAATAAGGCAAAAGTAAAATGAGATAATGCCATTCACTTCTTCACATGGATATTCTACTGGTCGAATAATCACATGCAATATCAATAACCACTTTCATAATGATGGAATTCATAATGCCAGACATTCTGAAACATTTTGTTAAGGCCTCGGCCAAGACGTCTAAAATGACTAAGGCCTTGGCCAAAACCATAAATCAAATTGGGAAAGGGCCTCGGCCAATTCCACATCTAGTTGTCTAATGAGACCTTCCGATGCATCGAGGAGCTATAGCAGGCTCCACCCGTCACTTATTAAGTCCAATGCATTCCTCATATGAATAGGTTTAAACATATCATAAACCATAACATAATCGTATCACATAAAACATGCATAAAGGAAACATAACATCTTCACATTTCAATAAGATATTAATACAACACATTTATATAATAAAAACGCTTTCAAAACCATTTTCAATACCAAAATAAAAGAAAATTATAACTTTGTATTTATTTTTCATTTTAAAAAGAGGTATGGCTTGTAGAGGAAGCCGAAACTCAAATAATAGTCACGGCGGTGGAGAAGTCGTTGTCGCCGTATAAGTACGGAAAGAAAAACATTCCCTTTTTGTCGTTTAGTAAAACACTTTGTATAAAAAAGATTCCTTTTGAGTAATCATAAAAGTCAAAGGGGTCTATACACCATATAAAAGAAAGTTGTGTATAAAACCAAATATGTCTCAATGAAAGGGGATTGAGGCGAAGTCCTTAAAAAGATCATTTTAAAAATAAAATAGATCTATTATGTGTATTCACTGTAGGTACACATAAAGAAAGTAAAAATACAAGATAGGACATAATAATATCATGACATAATTTGAAAGTAGGAGATTAACCCAAAGAATGGATGTTGGGTTAAGAAATTCCCTTACCTTGTGTCCGACTTGATTCGACCGTTATTTAACCTCCTGAATAATAAAATAGAGTTAATTTATACTTTATTAAGAACCATTTTCAATTTCATTATCCTTTTTATATCACTTATTACAATGTTATGAACATTATGTAATTATTTACGTTAATAACGGTCGTTTTGTCGATTTTTGGTACTTGAGTCAACAATAAACTTCTTATAATTACAAGTTGTTTATGTGGTAGAATATCTATTATCTCTAGAATTATATTCATGATTTAGATGTCATATATATCATATATATCCAGTATATACATTCATTCATAATATTACGTAACATTTAGAGGTAAGAAATGAAATGCACCGTTCATGGAGACGGTAAGTCGTACATACGCACGAACGCTACTTTCATTTCTATTTCGTATTTAATGGAATTAAATCTTAATTATATTAAGGTATAATATATTTCCAGTATAATATCATATATAATATCATTTACTCCATCCTTTATACATCCCACATATGGCATTAACAATTCACATCACTTTGAGGGGGCGGTAGTCTGCACTTCCTAAAATGAAAATATCACGTTTACCTATAATGGAAATAATAAAGGTATGCAATAAATGAAAAATAAAGAACCTTAAGTAAAACATAAAAATATTATATATCATTTATAAATATAGTGACATCTTAATGGCCACCTTTGAAGGTGTTTTACGAGTGTTGAACAATCATCGTTTCATGAGGCAGAAATTCGCCATCCACAGAAACCGTATGTTCTTTAACCATTAGATGTAGGTGTGTGTAAGTGTACATCGAATACTTCTTATAACAACATCATAGTATATTGAGGATACTTGTGTTGTTACAAAAGAAATGAATAAAAAGAGTTTATGGGGTTGGAGAAGCAAAATAAAACAAAACAACATTAGAGAAGACATTACCTCAAAATCGGGTAACTTTTTTTGATTTGAGCCAAAGGCTTCCTTGGGAAGAGTTCTGCCCAAAGTGAGGCTTCTAGGAGTAATAGGGGGAATTTGGGAGAGTATTTGGGCAGAGGTTGGACGAGCCAAATGGCTTGAATGTGTGAATGAGGTGGTAGAGGTGGGGGCCTTTTATAAGTGGAGAGAAGGGGCACTCTTGGAAAGTAAGGAAATGTTACATTATTATACAATGCTTTTCGGATTCCAAAGGTCCCACACTTATATAATTCGAGGATAAGGTGATAAGGGTTCGAAATCTACCCATCCAATAGTCTTTGGACAAGTGTAAGCCTTGGATTTTACATTATCTTTTCATATTATTAAAATCATTAAATAATGAGGTCATCGCTGCATCATAATGATGTCATAAATAATTTAATTTATTTAACGTCTAAAAAATATAAAAAAATACTATGATGTAGGAAATATTTTTAGATTTACAATTAATATTTATAGTCAACAATATGACATGTATAACCCCATGTAAAAATTGTTTTAGTAAAACATTTCATGTTTGTGTCATTTTTTTACTTTAACATTAAATAAAAGGTATTTATGTCATTTACCAACTAATGTGGCTCCATGGGGTCCCCAAGTTGACCCATGGATTGTCTTGGTCGGCCATGGCACATACAATGAGGGTAGGACGTGTGTCAAGCTCATCTCATATTATTAAAACATTATTTTTACCTTAAACTACACTAATTAACTCTAATCGCGATTAAGAACATAAAAGTTATTATTCACCAAATTTTTTTTTAATCTCATTGAACCAAATTTTACTTATTAATGAAAACCATGTATGTCAGATTTTTGAAAATAAAATCACAGAAGTTTTAATATTTTATTTAAACGAAAAATCAGTTATTTAACTACCTCTTAGTGGTTTCACTATTCATCAAAAATTGATGTTTTTCAGAACAATGCCAAAATTTCACCCTAAGCTATAATCGATATTCCGAATACAAAAATGAAGTCCATTTTGAAATATAAAATTTATATAATTTCAAAAAGTGGTTATTACTATTCATAATGGCTACTTTGATTAGTCGCGGTGTTTTAGAACTCGATGTTGCATACAATGCAAGCTATTGCATTATTGAATGAGAAGTGTATCGTGGAAGCTCAGGGTGTTACATAGATAAATAAATTTTGTATTAAATCATGTGTTATTTGTATAAATAAATAATAAATACCCAAGATTGATATACATTGACATTAGTTCATTTTTGCAGAACATTTCATATATTACACAAACACACACCCTAAGACTGGATTAGTTAGTGACTTTGGAAAAATGAAAACATAAAAAATTGATTTATAACAAATATTCTTCTAATGCATCCTATTTCATCATAATTATAACCCTTTTTGAAATATCTGACATAATACCATTCTTGGAATCCTATGGGAAATAAGCATATGAACATATGAGCTCATATTACTTATAAGGGTAAACAATATAGAGGTTAAATCATTACCTAATAAAGAAGAATATAACCAAAAAAATTTAAAATAAGATAATTTATATCAAATATTATGATATCATATCATGGAATAAATCATAGAAATTTATAAATAATCAGAGAACATATTCTATGAGAGAACAACATAATACATGGAATTGTGGCAATCACATAAGCATAAAAATATCTTCCATATTAGTCAAATAATTACTTTCAAGTATATATCAAAATTACTAATTCACTACCCATATAATTATGTTATTCATGGTTCACTCCCATGACCATCTCATAGGTCAGGGTTAACTCCCAATACCATCTTAGCTGAAATATTCTTTAACTGAATCGAGTTCACTACAAGTTCTAGCCATGTCAATCTCATGATATATAAATCATTACCCAATGCATTGGATAGAGATATAGTTCATAGAAATCACATAATTAAAACCATACATACTTGGTCCACAACTACATAAATCATTCATCATATCATAACCAATAAAATGAAATTGGTTTTATAAACATCATTCATTCATAATATAACTTTGTAAAAGTAAAGTGTTCCATAAATATCATTCCATTATAAACCTAAACAATTAATAAATGAACTTTTTTTATAATTTAATCAAATTAAATGTAAAAAACATGTAATCTCAAATAATGTTATCTTATATGGAAAATAATTTTTATAGATCAGTTGAAAACAATTCTTGTGGAAGTTATCCTTTTTGTTTTAAAAATGCTTTCTTTTATTAAAATACCACACATTTTAAATGATATAATTTTTTTAAAAAAAATAACTTATAAAATTATAAGTTAAAACTAAAATATTTATGTCTTCTTGATAATGAAATAATCTATTGGTTCTTTATATGTTAAAAAAAATTCCTCTCAAACATTTTCCAGAAAAGTCACAGAGTACAACTTTTAGAAAATAGCCAAAATATTCCGATCAATTTGATTAGTAGAAAATATAAAATGGGTAAAAAAATTCAAAATCCATAGGTGTATAAAAAAAAGTTTTTAAGGGGTTTTTTATAAATTTGATGTGTAAAATAAATATCCCTTAACGGATGCTTAAAACGAAACATCTTGAATAGTAATGAGATTGTGAAATAAACGTTAATAACTTTTTAATAAATTGAATCATTTGGATTAACATAGAACTAAAATTATATGTATATGAAAATAAAATAATATTAGAGATAGTCTTCATAAAATATATTGATGGGAATTATATACATCATATAGATGAATCAAGTAGTGTATAATGTAAGTTTCCCATAGAAAAAAAGTGGGACCAAAATCTCTTACCACATGCCTTGAATTCCTTCGTATATGTTAAAAAATCATGCATAACAAAATATAATTTTATTATAAAAATAAAACAGAACCATATTCATATTTATAATAACATATATGAATTACTTATGACTTTATATTTCACTATTATTAAACATTCAATGTTGATGTTATATTCCGGGTAATAACTGCTTTGTTTTTCGTACATGTTTAGATCTATTATATTTCTTGTCCTCTTAATGCGATCATGATTTAATCATCTTTAGAATGATTAAAATTAAGTATATATCATTTAATTTATTTAATATGTATATATAATAATCTATAAATGATCAAAATTGGAAATGAAATACACTATTCATGGAGACAATATGCCATACGTACGCATGAAAATTGTTTCCATTTTATTATCATATTGAATGAAAGAAATTAAATAACATATAATAATATATAGGATACAGCTATAGTAGAATAATTATTTTATATATATATCATATATATTCTCTAAACTCATCATTAATACACCCCCTTTATTGTATGCATGTATCACTTCACATTGAAGTTGAAGTAGTCCACGCTTCCACAAAGGAAGTTATTAAATTTCCAAAAAAAATGGAAAGCATGAAGGTATATTTTATATAATAATTATAAAGGATTAAATAAATTATAAATACCACATATATCTAATAAAAATAGAATTTAAATCATAATTCCAATTCATTAGAGGTGGTAAAGGAATAAAAATAATTTCATCGTTTCATGAGGCAGTAGTTCAACGTAACAAAGAACTATAAGTTCTTTACCCATTATATTAAATTGTGGGTTGTTGTAGTTAAACAACATATAAAAAATGTCTGTATATTTTTTATTCTTATTTTATTATATAGTCATGTAATAAGAATAATTTAGAGGTTTCAAGTAAAAAATGAAATGAAAATGTCTGTTGATGAACGTTACCTTTTCTTTGCGTATCTGCTTTTGATTTTAATGAATATAAAGAATATTTTGTGTTGTTTGGAGAATATTTGGATAGATTTTCTAAGAATAAAATAGGGTTTCAATTGTAAAAAAAATGAGAAGAATAGGTTCCCATTTATATGAGTGGGGAAAGGCAGTTTTGAACATTTTGAAAAGAATATTTTATAATAAATTAAATCTCAATAAAAATATACCCAAAAGTCTAGTTTTTCTAAGATAATATTATAAATGGTTTTTATATCATAAATTATTAGATTTCATAAATTTTTGGGTGTTATTTTAATCCTTATCATGTTGATCAACCCTTAATTAGCCCATTTTAATTTCAACTATAGTTATCAAATTTTTCTATACATAGAGGATGTAATTTTTACTTATAAAGAGTAAATTGGAGAATTAATGAAACATTTATTATATAATATACTATATATCATCCCATTTGTCCTTATTTTATATTTTTATTATTTCTATATAATTTAATGAAATATTATTTTCATAAAATATCACATGTGTTATTTTTTTAGTAACCATTACATTGATTTTTTTAAAATATATACAAAATGATAAATTCAAAAAAATAAATAATACAGCCATAATATGTCATATGATATAATAAAATTCACTTATAACCTTAATTACTTCAAATTATATTTATTTTAATATTTATTACATCATTTAATTGATTGTTTCATTAATTGAAAAATTATTATATCATCATTTTGTAATTGTTTATTATAATTATTACTTCACTAAATGTTAAAAATAAATATCTATTATATATATAATAATTTTATATTTCACAATAATATAAATATAATATCATATATTTTATTTGTCCCCATATCAAAAATATTATACTTATTAAAAGTAAGAGTGTGAAATTTTGTTAGTATCTTTGATTTTAATAATATCAATGAAATTTTAATGGAAAATTATCTATTAAATTATTAGACAAATAAAATAAATTTTCAAGGGTCTGATTAAATTCATTAAATAGCATCTTGTATTGTTTTTTGGTTGTTTTATAATTCATACAATATTATTTTTACCAAAAATTTACCCAATTTAAACTTAACTATTGTAAAAAATTACATAAGTTACTATTCATCTTGTCAAATAATAAAAGGGTCCTATTTAATAAATTTGGACCTACTGATTAAAATATTAAATCCATTTTGAAAATTAAATTCACTATGTTTTTTTAAATTAATTAAAAATTAATTGCATAGATAGGGCAAAACATTGGTATTTTATTGTAAAATGTTTAGAGGTTTGAAAAGTTTTATTTCCAAATTCAATGTTAAATTGATTCCAATTACAAAAATTAGATTAAATGAGAAAAATATAATCTATTTTTACTTTATAGTCAATCATATTTTTATAATAAATTATTTCGATGATTTTTTTCAATTAAAATTAAATATTCTTTTACTATTTATCAAAATTGGAAACTTATTAGAAAAATACCCAAAATTCAACCAATGTAAATTTTAATATCATGATTTCAATGAAGTAAATTATTCTCTCATATATAATTTACGAAATTTTAACAAATTAGTTATAAAACATGTTCACCATCAAATGTTGGAAAACTACCTTTTTAGAAAAACAATTCTTTCATGCATAATATTTTATATTTCATATATATTTCAGGGAAAACAATAATATAAATATGAAATATGAAATATTATATATATATATATTAATATACTTCAACATGAGTTCTCTATGGATTTATTGGTGTAAAAATCATTTCTGCATAATTTTTCGGAAAACATTTCCTTAAAATTGTCTTACATATTATAAATAACTGGTCAAATAATTATAGTACAAGTGAAAAATATAATTTCATAATTCTGTTAATCATGTTCATACTCTTAATTATAATTTCTATATTATAATTGTCTTTTCTAAAATATGACAATAATAAATTGATTTTTCATAGAAACCCAGTGTTATGTCATCTCCAAGATTAAAATGGTGTAGCAAATGATAAAGTACATTATGAAAATTCAATTTGTTCAAAAAAAGGTTCCTAAACACTCAGGGTGTTACAATATACCTTCCATAAAATTAATCTCACCCAAAAAAATAATTCAATTTAATACAAATAAATGAGGATACTTTTACGTCATTGTATCCTCAAGTTAGCATGTGGATTCATAAAACTAGTTGTTTATCCTAAAAACATTAACTAGTTGAGTGGTTTTATTTTGTACAACTTTATCTCTAAGATCCAAAATTAATACAGATTTGTTTTCATGATAAGGTTTTTGTTCAAATGGTATGACCTCTCAGATTCGTACAAGCAATGGATCAGGTATGTACTTCCTTATAATAGATACATGGAACACATCCTGAACATGATAGAGATTTGGTGGAAGTGAAAATGTATTGGATTCTAATAAAATACAATCATTAATTTAAAAAGTAAATTGCATCCTTACAATTTCAAATTTAACTTCAAAAATAAAAGGTGGATGTTTGATAATTTCTTTATAGGAAACCCACATCACAAAAAGGGTTGATAAAAATTTATCTAAAATAAAGTTAATGTAAAATGAAAATATCACAATATAAGCAGGATTTGTGAAAATTGAAAACATGGACATAGAAGTTAATTCAAACTATAAATTTATGATGGAGAGTAATAGAGATCATGATCATTAGAAGGATAAATATTATAGAATAAAAAATATGTGATCATCTAAGAGACATTTTTTTATGTATGAAGAACAAGTGGGTCATACGATCCATAATGAGATAATAATTCAATCATTTTATCTCTAGTTATCATCATTACAAATGGTTAGTTCTTGTAATACAATATTCATAAATTGAATCATTAATCTCTAAAGCATCATCCAAATTCCGTAGTTAAAAATTTCATAAATAGATAACATTAGGATCCTTCAAAAAGTTTAGAATCCAAATTTTTTTAAAGGATATAACGTATTTCAAAAAATAAAATCATCATTAGTCCCCCAAACAACTTAATGATGCCCATAATTTTAACACACCAAACATGTGAAGACTATTATCATCCACTCTCATAATTTTTTTTATATACTTAATTACCATAATACCTTAGTGAATAATGAAATATTTCTAAAATTAACTCTTTCCTTGTACCATAAATCTATAATGTCAATATATAAACCACATTTTCATCAAATTACTAAATAGTTCTAAGGTAATCTATACTATTTGATTTTTCTTATCACCAAATAAGACATATATTTTTCTAATTGTCATCCCATAAACATACACATATTAAGGGTTATACTTTACTTAATCAAGGGTTCTCTAAAAATATCACCTTACCCACCCATTTACATTCCATTGTTTCAAATACCATTAAGTATGTGTTTTCAAATCCATAAATAAAATCAAAAGTGGACCAATACATAGATATTTCATTATTTTGTAATACCATAAATGTATTTATACAACTTTATTAATTATTTAGTCTACATAGAAATTCAACAATTCCACTAAATCATTGTCATAGTCCACATCACAAAAATTGATTTCATGAGATTTCCCTTTATCAATGGATTTAAGATATTGATGAGGTAGATCTTCATCATTAACCATTATATTTGCTCATGGATTAAAATAATAAATATTTTCATTATAAAAGAAGAATTAATGTGTGAGGGGGTAATTTTATATAATAGTCTCTCAATTAACAATATTAGATAACTTTTTCCCATCAACTTGATAGCCAAATTCCTAATAACCTTTCCCACTTTTAAAAAATGTACCTATCTACTTAAAATAGTTTCAGACATGTTTCTTTCTAGACTTTGAGAATAAGGGAAAGATCTAATTCTTTTCTCCATGGTTTTTTTATTTTTACTTGTTCTCCACCTGTGGTTTAATTTCAAAACCATGAGATTCACAAAAAACTCCATCCGCCATTTCCACCTTGATATCACAACACACATTCTATTCATAGCTACTAATGTCACGAATGTCTAACACCATTCGAATACTTCATTTTAATCCATTGATGAATCTATCAAATATTCTTTTATGTTGCATGATAATATCAGATGCTTTCATTACAAGTATTATAAAATTATCCTCATAGGTAATAATAGACTCATCATCCCTTCTATTCAACTAAAGGAACTCTTTCTCCATCGTCATAATAAGAATGTGAGGAAATTTCTTATCGAATTATATTTTCTTCAACTCACACTGAATTTCATATTTCTACCATGTATTCTTGATTTGAGTCCACCACGAATCAAGTTAAATTTATAAAATATCGAATTCTAAAATGAATTTTTAATTTTCCAAGCACTAAATATTGGAAAATATATTTTCAATAGTTCAAATCCATTATCTAGAAACAAGTGTTTTAGAAGCACCATTGAAAGAGTGTTTATGTATCCTTATGAAGAACTCAACCAAAAAAATTTCCCACCTCTACTCATTTAAATGTCCAAAATGATTCAAAGCTTGTGGGACTATAGTGATAATATTTTTCATTCCATCTCCCAATACATTTTGTTTCTCTATAGGATAATAATTGCATTCCACATTGAATTAATCATTAACATGGTTCCTTTGGGTTCCAAAAATATACAAAAACTACAATATAATGAGTGTAATACAATTAATAGTGGGAAAACACTATAATCATTGTAATTTACATTAAATATATAAAATCATAGGTTTAATCCAAACTTTGTAATGATTATTACCAAAATTATTAGAGTATATCCTATACAGAGACTTACCCAGGATATATCTATATAAATAACCATTGTAATAAATCTAGGGTTCTCACTAATTATTTTTTTTAATATTTTCAGAAGTATGAGTAAATATTTTCTATGAAAACAACTATAATGAAATATTCTTAGCATACATTGAAATTACATCAATATTTGTAGAAAATTTCACAAACACAACCAAAGACAAAATTAGTTTTGTGCCATTGAAAACATGGAATCAAAAAAAACATGTTGATAACACAATTCCTTCTTCCGATGACAATTCTTTTCAGAACTACCTAAATTATATTATTTATTGTCCATAGAGGGTAAGTCTGATGAGGTTGTTGATGTTGATTCTGATGATTTATTATCAGAATTAGTTTTTCGTTGTTATATTATTCTTAAATATCACATTATTCATTTCCACACTCTTTCTCTTCTACTTCTTCTTAATCCTCTTCATATTCACATCCTTATTATTCTCCATCACATTATTTAACTTATTTTTCAATCCCATTATCATATTCATCAACTATATTATCAAGATCCACCTTGTGTTTTCTATCTATTCTCAAATATCCTTTTCATGAAAATGGTTGTTCTATTTTCTTTCTTGAATAGGTGGTACCAATTCTTTATCAACTAATTTTCTTGTTTTTCAATGTCTAGGAAAGAAGAAATTTTGTAGTTAACCAAATGTAACAAACCAAAATTCTATCCATGAAGTTTCCCTTATTATATTTATTTCAAATATAATAAATCACTTAACATTACAAAAATAACACAAATAAAGATTGTAGCTGAATAATGAATGAAATAAGAGTCTTATTCATAAATTAAGGAACCTATACTAATGGAATAATAAATTGAACATTATAATAGTAATATGAACCTTCTGAATAATAAACCACCAAATATAATAGTATCGTCACCCATGAAAATATAAATAAAATTAAGGTATAATATAAATTAAAATATCATATAATTATATCATAGTACACAAAAATATATATTTTGAAAATGATAAATTAGTTTTTTAAATTTTTATAAAACATAAATGTTTTTATAAAATTTTATAATTAATATAATGATTTGAAAAAAAAATTAATTCCATAAAATATATTAATAAATTATTTTTTTTATTATGATTATAATATAATATAACGAGGCATTGATTAATTTTCAAAGTGTTATAAAATTAGTTATAACATTAAAATTGGTATTTTCAAATAAATTATTATTAAAATTAAAATTAAAATTTAACATATATAAAGAATTATTCTAAAAAAATAGATTTTATTTTTTAATTCCAAACATTGAAAAATTAAAAGGGTGAGTTTTTTATTTGTCTATAATTATTGATTTTTTGGTGAATTGTGAGATATGTTAATGTACGGTATAATATAAATACATGAAATATCGAGTCATAGTTGATGATTGGATAATGTAAGAACCATTTGTTTGAAGGCACATTCATTATTTACATAAAATAGTCACAATAACCCATAGTATTTATAGTTATGAGCCAATATAATAAACAAATAAATAATATAATAAATAAATATTTCTCCCCTCCACTATAAATACAACCCCTCACAATATCTTCTCCTCACACCTCTAAATCCTTAAAGTTTGACCAATTTATACCTAATAATCTTCTCAAGTATCTTCCCCACATCCCATAGTTTATGGTCTCAACAAAATAACAAAACATATTTCAATAAGAAGGTCTTGAAGGAAAATAATTAATGAGGTAAAATCACGTTTTATTATTTTTTTGATTTTTTTCGACAATCACTTTTTTTCTTATAATCTCATCATAACCTCAATCCAAACGTTCATAATAACCCAAATTGATTATAAAAAGTATAATTTTGTTAGTATAATGTTAAATCCATAGTAAAATCTCTTAACTTCTTCCTTTTTTCTAAAAATGAAAATATTTTTTGTGAGGTGTTGATTTATCGCAATCTAGGATGAAAAGTTTTCATTTTCCTTTACACCTTCATGGTTAGACAAAAAAAATTATAATTGTTTTAAAATATTTGAAAGTGTATTTAGTAACCCTTTTACGTTATAAAACTAAACTTTATACTCAATTATAAATAAATAAACAGAACTAATTTGTGATGATAGAAAAACCTCTTAAATAATCTAAACAATTATCATACACATCTTATCTAATGTCTCAACTTCAACCAAAGTAACAAAATAGATTATGCAAAAATGTATTATTTTTTATGTTCACTAATAACATATAACATCAATTCTAGATATCTATTCCCATTTTACATGATATTTAATTCATTTATACAAGTGAACCAATCATGAAAACCATAGAAATGAACACACTCGAATGCTAAAATAGTAATTTTCACTCAACAAAAAATGCCACAAATGGACTTAATAAAATTATAATAAATAAAATTAAAGTAGAAAAGGATCATAATTAATTAATTAATGTATTTTATGTTACTATCCATGGTACTAAGATCAAGTGTATAACACTTTCATACATAAGGTAAGGGATTCTATACGATCCTCCATTTTCCTCCAGGTTACGCTTCCTCTCACTTTACTATAATTTTTTTTAATTAACATTATGTAATATTTCTATTTCCAGAATATATGTTTCAAGAAAATGTTCCAATCCCACTTATTTTTTCTTATATAAGGAATCATGTGTTTTAAAAAGTTTCCCCTTTCAAATATTCCAAAAAATCAAGATAGATTAAGGGGAACATCCAGATTTCGTACCAATGTTTATGTTCACTCCATAATATGTTTTAATCCAGAATTATTTTTATAAAATTAATAATATCATCAATAAAAAATAACTTGGTTAATTTCTGGATTTATAAAATAATATATTCATTTTCTTATTTAAAAAATATTAAATATTATCCATAAACTTCACTAAAATGTTTAACTTATTATGTATTTTAAACACTATTTTTTACATGTATTCAATTCTGTTCGGCATAATTTATCATGAACTATTAATATTTTACCTTCTAACTATCCATGTGTTTTTAAATCCATTATTCCATGGATACCATTATGAAATTCCATTTTTTTATGTTGTGTGACATCATTATGACACCCAATTCATTACATGGGTAACCATTATGGTTGATTATTCATTTGAAACACATACACTTGATAATTTTATGATTGATGAACACAGATGGCGTTCTAATTCATTGGAAATGTTTAACCTTATGAGAGGCCATGTTGGGTCCTAGAGTGAACCTAAATCCTTCATGGGACATTTTCATCCATGTGTAACGGTCTTGGTAATTAGGCATGACTCATGATTATGTCATGTTTTGGGTTTTTTGGACATTACTATGTTTCCATGATTACCTATACTCATGCTCTACATGTTATTATTTCTTTTCATTTTAATGATCTATTCATTTATATTTCATCGTGTCATGCCTTCAAACCCATGTGATTTTCTTCGTTTCTTTGTTTATACCCTTATTAGGATTTTTAACTCATCCCTTTTATTGATGTATTCCCCAGGTTGTCATGTTCATATGTAGGAACTCTACATAATTTAATGGATCATTATGTATGATTAAAATTAATATTTTTTTTATTCATAAATGATTTTAGATTCATGTACCTAATCATTATAATACACTAGAAATTATGGTCCTTGTCTGGTAATTTGATGGTTAATTATTCTTAAAATCATGTAATAAAATGTATAAAAGGCTAATGTTTTAGTAGTTGTAATTAGATATAGGTATAGTTATTTAAGCGATTAGTACTACAGAAATTTAGTAAACACCATAGGGATATTTTTATATCCATGGATATCCAATAATGAAAAATTTTGTATCAAAATTTAGGAAATAATTTTCATTTACAAGTTTATCGTTTTATGTTAAATATTTTATTTTTATATGATTATTATCTAAGTATTAAAGAACCCTAATTATAATTTATTCTTATTATTGAATGTCTGTAAATAGAATAACCTACTATAATAATCATTGTGACAAGAAATGTGATGATTTTTCTAATGATATCCCAAATATGATGGGATCAGGCGATCCAAACATCATGAAAATACTTTCTCAACTAGGTTATGTTATTAATAATAACATGAATCATTTAGAACTCCCACATTCTCCTAAAAATAGAAATTTTGGGCTATAATCCTTCATGTGACAAAGGCCTAACATATTTAGTGGATCTCCTAATCCCATCAACATAGAATAGTGGATTAACTCTATTGAGAAGATATTTTATGTCCTCCATTAATTTGAACAATGGAATTTTTTGCGCGTGGTATATCATAGAAAATATGAATATTGTTGTAAACTAATCAATAACATAATTTCCAAGGTTAAAATTGATTCCATGTACTATAAATATAACAATTATGTATTTATTCGATAAATATTTTCTCCAAACCCTACATCTTATGATGGAAAGGTAGTTCCTTGGACTAAAGCATAAGGAAAATGTGTATATTGGAGTGTACAAGGGAAAATTCATATGGCTTGGAAGATATGCATCCATATTTTCCATTAACACTAAAATCAAGGTGGATAATATCTTTAGAATACTAAATTTGATTATATAAAAAGAGTTGAAGATTCTATAATTCAACATTTATGATTTTATTTTATATTTTTCTCTTAATGATGAAATGGAAAAAAGATAATCTCAATGTTCTCCTTGTCCCGATGACCCAAATTGGGATAAGGAGTTTCATACGGGTGGATCAAGAGATAAATGTCATGATAGAATGAAGACCCAACATCCCATGGCTAATTTTTGTAGGATGAACCATCCTTCAAACTACATAAAGAGAACCAATATATGCTTTAAATATAGAAGATAGGGGAATATGGAAAATTACTAAAAAATGGATATGAATTATCCAACTAATATAGAAGAAGAATAGAAGGTTCAGATCAAAACTCATTTCAGGGTTTCAACAACAATGTAGATTTAAATTATTCAATAAAAATCCTAAAGCCAAGGGTTGTTAAAGGAAATCAAATAATACAACCCACAAGGCAAAAAATAAGGGAAGATTCCATCACTACTACTACTGAGGTTTTTTTTTAAAATAACGTTTTTATTGGTATACTGGTTAATAATTTAAGAACAGTGAATGCAAAATTTAATTCTGGTTCTATAAATTATTCTCTATCATGCATGTTTAATAGAAATATTAAAACATCACCTCAAAATACAGAGGTTAAGTTCTTGCAGAGAACAAAAAATGGGGAAGTTATTAAATCCAATATATATAACTACTCATTGTTAACGATTTTGGATTGATCCTCTATGTAAATATTGTATTAAATTATTTGGTGGAGTTAGATTCTATATTGGGAATGGATTGGATACATTTATACAAATCCAACATAAAATGTCAGGAAAGGGAGATCACTCATCACATCATAAGGAATCCTCCAATTTTATATGAGTGTAAGGAAGAAGTTTAATCCCCTTTAGATTAATTATCTCAATTAGGGATTTTATTTCCATATGAGAAAGTGTATATATCAAAAATTATTGATCAAAAGGATAGAATCATTCTATAATACATGAAAACTATGAGGGAATAAACCTATGTATTTCCCAGAGAATTTCATGGCCTTCTTCTCAACCAAGAGGTTTAGTTCTCAATCAAAATTTTCCCTGGATCACTGCTTATATCAAAAACACCGTATATAATGGCCATCATTGTTTTGGAAGAACTAAGGAAGATGTTACAAAATAATATGAATATGGGTTTTATATGCATGAGTGCTACACCATGCGGTGAATCAGTCCTCTTAATAAAAAAGAACGATGGATCAATGAACCTATGTATTGATTATCATGAGGTGAACAAATTAAGGATAAATAAGAACTATCACCTTCCATGTATGGATTAGTTTTTTGATCAACTATGTGCGGCCAATAATTTCTCAATGGTGGGCCTTCAGTTAGGATCTCACCAAATAATGCTCAAGATGTAAGATATTCCCAACACTAACATTCGAATGAGATATAGGTAATATTATTTCATAGTGATTCCCTTCGAATCAATAATTATCTAGAAATATACATAGAATTAATGATTAAAGTATTTATAGATTACCTCAATAATTTGTGGTAGTCATTACTTAATATATTATGATATAATCCAAGAGAAAGTAAGAACATGAGGTCATTTAAATACGTTGTTGAAGTCTTTGAAATGTGAGAAACTTTTTGAAAAGTACAGTAAATGTGATTTTGGGATCAATGATGTGTCATTCATATGGAATAATATTAGCACAAAAGGAATATATATAGACACTTATATGATAGTGAAAATTTAGTTGTGTCCTAGTCCATTACATGTGACAAATATCATTCATTTCCTTATTCTACATAGGTATTACCAATTATTTCGGAATAACTTCCCATGATTGTCAATCCTAATAACTGAGTTGACATGGAAGGGAGATAAGATTTTATGGAGTATTAAATGTTAGGACTGCTTCAAATTATTGAAAAAAGGCTTATCAATGAACTAGTACTCACTATAATGGAATGTAGAAAACTCATCATGGTGTACAACAATGTTTCAAAGAATGGATTACATTATGTACTAATGAAAAATGATAAACTGAAAGCCTATGCTTCATGCTACTTGAAAATTGATGAGAAAATCTTTCCCACACATGATATGGAGTTGGGATTTGTGATCTATGTGTGGAAAATATAAAGGTATTGTCTTTATAGGATATGTTTGAGATATATAATGATCATAATAGCCTAAAATATTTATATACACTAAAAGATATTAATATTCTCCAATGAATATGGTAAGATCTCAACATGGATTATTATTTATCAATTCAATAACATCACAATAAGGAAAATAAATTGTAATATTTTCAAAGTAGAAAACATCATGAAACATTAACAATGATGATAATTGAGAAGGATCCAATATTCAAAGATTAACAAAGGATGGACAAGTGAATCAATATGGAAGATATATCATCAATACTTTCTAAATTTATTTCTTAATCATCCCTCATTGAAAAAATTAATGATAATCAACGAAATTAGAAGGAAATTCAGAAGAAGGTGTAATCCATGATAAAGGGTAAATCCTTAGAGTTCAAAATTCATGATGAAGGAGTAATAATATTAGGGTTATAGCTACATTTATCATATAATCACGAGATAATGAATGGACTTTTGAATGACACGCGTAGGTCAACATTATTTTTTCAACTAGGGATCACAATGATGTATCAAGATCTCTGAGAGAACTATTGGTGGGACAATACAAATAAGGAGAATTATGAATATATATCAATGCCCATGTTATGTCAATAGGTGATGGTTTAAATGAAAAAGTTAAAGGATATGACGAAACCATTACCCATGGCAACATGGAAATGGTAAAACATCACCATGGACTTGGTCACAAGAATTCCAAAGAAATCAAAATGAAACAATGCAATATGGGTTATTATGGATCATCACACAAAAATTGCAGACATTATTATAATTCAATATGACTTATCATGGTAGAAACTTTCATTAAAATACATTAGAGAGGAGGTAAGGATTTATGGAGTACCGCTAACAATTGTATCTGATTGACATCCTATATCCACCTCTACGTTCTTTAAAATTCTCCAGCAATCTATAAACACTTATTTGAACATCTATACAACCTATCATCCTCAAACTAATGTCCTACATAAGTGGAATATTCCACCACTAGAAGATATGTTGAGAGTTTGTTCCATGTAATTCAAAGGAGGATGGGGCCAATATATTCTTATGGTTGATTTATCTTATAATAATACTTTACAATCAATCATCCAAAGGGTTCAATATGAATCCCTTTATGGGAAATGATTCATTAAACTCATATGTTGGGATGAAGTTAGTTAATGTAAGGACCTGAAATAGTTGAAGAGATGGAAGAAAATGTGAAAACTATTCCAGAGAACATCAAGGAAGCCTAAATTCAAAAAATGAAATATATAGATAATCATCAACAAGACAATGTGTTTAAGGTTAGAGACATGGTATTCCTCCACATATCTCCATGGAAGAGGGTCATGGGATTTTGTAATAAAGGAAAGCTATGTCCCAGTTACATCATCCCCATTGAGATTCTTAATCATATTAGATCTATGGCATATCAAATATCACTTCAACAAAAAATGTCTCAAATACACAATGTGTTCCATGTATCCCACTCAAGGAAGTACATACTGAATCCATTATATGTACTAAATTCAGAGGTGTTATAGTTGGAAAATGATCTATATTATGAGAATATTCTAGTGAATATCTTAGATCATAGAGATAATGTTCTCCACAACTGTACCACATACATAGAAAAAGTACAATGAAAGAACCGTATGTATAATGATGCAACATGGGAAGTGAAATAAGTGATGAAAGGGAAGTACCATAAAATGTTTTCCCCATTATTTATAAAATAAAAATTTGAGTGTGAAATTTTGTATGGGGGAAGAATGTAACAACCCATAATTCTATCAATGAAGTTTACATTCTAATAATTATTTTACATAGTATAAATAACATAAAATAAAATTCATAACACAAAAAACATTAAAATTGATGAATGAATGAAATAAGAGGATTTTTGAGAAACTAACGAACCTATACTAATAGAATAGTAACATGACCATTGGAATAGTAATATGACCCTTATGAATAGTAAAGCGGCCAATATAATATTAACCTCACCCATCGAAGTATAAATAATTTTTTTTCTATTATAAATTAACATATGATATAATTATATCATACTATTTGTGAATAAATGTTTTAAAAATGAGAAATGATAATTTTTTTATTTTTTTGAGATAGAAATCTTATTTTAAAATTTTATAATTAATATAATTATTTAAAATAATTTTTTTCGTAAAATATATTCATAAATTAAGATTTTTCTATCTTATGATTATAATATAATTTTATGAAACCGTAAATTTTTTTCAATGTGTTATGAAATTAGTTATAATTTTAAATTTGTTATTTTTCAAATAAGTGATGATTTTAATTAAAAAATAAAATTTTACTATTTTGAAAATTATTTTCATAAAATTGAGTTCATTTTTAAATTCTATATGTTGAAAAAAAATTAGGGTTAATTTTATGGATTTTTTTAAAATAATTGAATTTTTTGTGAACAATGAAATAGGGAAATTCACAGTTTAAGTTATATATATAAATTAATGAGTCATGGATGATCTTTCTATGATGTAAGAACCATTGGTTCAAACTAAAAAGTATTATTTACTATAATTTGTCACAATAATTTACACTATTCACATTATTGAGCCAAAATAACAAATAAATGAATAATATAATAAAAAAACATCCCACTCCTCCATTATAAATACCACCCCTAACCACCTGTTCTCATAAAACCTCTTAAACATTGAATAATGTCCAATTTATATATTATTATCTTACAAATTTTCTTCGCTATGACTTGGAGGTTCTGGTCAAAAAAAAATAACCAAAAAAAATTTCCATACAGAGGATATCAAGGGGAACAATTCAAGACATAAAACCATCCATCACAATCTTTATTTTCCTTTGAGTTTCATTTATTTAATTATAATCTTTTGACCTCCTCTATCTAAATAGGAATGTTAACTCCATAATCTTATATATACTGTAATTTTAAAATGTTAATGGTAAATAAATAATCATGTATTTCTTATTCTTCCTTTTATTCTAGAAATGAAAATGTCATTTGCGATTAGTTGATTTATTACCTTTAAGGATGAGAAGATTCCATCTTCACTTACTTCCTTCATGGATGGACATAACACCATTAGAATTGTTTGTGAATATTGTAAAAATTATTTTATAATCCATTTTATGATCTAAAACTAAATTTTATACACAATAATGAATAATGAAACAAAATAAGTTTGGGATTATAAAAACCAACCTAAATGATCTAAATGATTATCACTAATGACATATCTAATGATTTTCCCTCACCAAAAATAAAAAAGTGAATAATATAAAAATTTAATCCTATAAATGTTCATTATTAACATATAAATTCAATTCTATTTATCTTTTCTCATTTTTTTATTCCTTTATACATTTATACAATTGAACGAATCATGAAAACCAAGAAAAGGATCACTCCCGAATGATGATATTGTGTATTACAAATAAAAAAGGCCCAAAATTAAAAAATTATATTAAATATAAATTAAGTGTAAAATTATCTGAATTAATTAATTTATTGATTTAATTATAGTATTTGGTTCATTACGGTCATGTTAAAAACACTTTCGGACATAATTTAAGGGATTTATTTGAACAATAATTTTCGTTCGAGTTATGATTACTTTTCCTTTACCCAAAATAATGTTTTAATAAATATATGTGATCATCCTATGTTCAATATATATGTTCCAAAATATGTTCATATCCCAATTATTCTTATTTAATGAGATAACATATGTTTTAAAAGGTTCCCTTCTAAAATCATTCCGATAACCAAGCCTGATTAAATGGGACTTACAGATTTCTTACACATTTTTAATTGCACTATTTAATATATTTTAATCCACAATTACTTTTCTAAAATATATAATTTCATAATGAAAAATACCTTTCTTCATTTATGATTTTATGAATACAAATTTTCCTTTTACTCTTTAAAGTCTCTTTCAAATTTTCCTTAAAATCCCCTAAAATATTTCATTTATAATGTCTCTTAAACACTATTATTACATAATTTCACTTCAATTTGGAATCAATTTTTATGATCTAGGAATATTTTACCTTATTAATGTCATTGTATTATTTAAATCCATTCCTTCTTGGATTCTGTTATGATATTTTCTCTTGTTATTTCTTATGACAAGATTATGATACCCAATTCTTTCCACCAGTACCCATAATTCTTGATACATCATATGGAACACATATTAAGGAACATGTTATGATGAGTAATACTAGATAGTGATCTAATTCATTGTTTAATATTTAGTCTCTTGAGATGTCATTTTTAGATAGGGAATCACCATTATTCTTTTATGGGACATTTTTCTCAATGAGCAATTGCCGTAATAGTTTGCCTTGTCGCATGATTATGTCATGTTGTGTATTGTTTCCACATTGATATGATGCCATAATTACATGTCCCCATTCTCTTCATGATATTCTTTCTTATGTTTATTCATGATCTATGCATTTTTATTTCAACATGTTATGCTTTCAAACATGTTTTATTTTCTTTATTCTTACGTTTGTAAAATTACTAGGAATTTTATCACATCCCTTTTAGTCATTTATTCCATAGCTTATCCTATAAAGATGTAGGAGATAAATTGAAATTATGATCTCTTTATGGATAATTATAATAAATATTTTTTATTTTATTTCCCAATGTTTAGTTTCATGTACCCATTCATCTAATGATACTAGGATTTAAAATCCTTAACATGAAATATAATGGTTAATTATGTTTAAAATCGTGTAATAATATGTATAAATGGTAGGGTCTATGTACCATAGCTTCTTCTTAAAATACTAAACCACATTACGGATTAAAATGATCAGTATGTGAAGTTAGTAGATCAAACTTCATAGAACCTCTTTCCTTTCCATTGAAATGATTCTCAAAATGTTAATATTATTTCAAATTTTCTACTTCTTTATCTTCTTTTCTCTTTCCTCTAGGGTTTCATTAGCACATATTTTTATGGTCTTTGCTTCTATTGGATCGATTCCGAAATGAGGATCATCATGTTTCATTTCCTGTTTCTTTTTCATCCACTCATCATAAACTTCTTTAGAGACTTTCTTGTATTTATTTGCCTTATTTGGTTGGGATGACTCATCCTTTATTTTCTTCTTCTTATCAACCTCCTTTTGTGTTATTAACAGTTCTTCCTCCTATGGAGCTCCATAAACTATATCAACATATATCTTTTTCAAACAACAAAAAAAACTCATCATTTCCATCATGTTGTCCTTCATTAAATAGATATGTTTTATCATTAGAACAGACATGTTAGAAATTTTGAATAATATAATAAATTCAACAACCAATTTACTTATGAATGAAATAAAAAAGATGACATTTGACATGATTTTTCATGATTTTTTATCTCCATGGTTATGAAAATATAATTCACAAAATCTATTTTTCTCATGTTTACTAGAATATCCAATATAAAAAGATAATAAACATTCAGGTTATCATGATATACCTTCATCACTAAGAGAAACCATTTAATCTATAGATTAGTCACACTGTTATCTGGTTTTAACTAGGAAACCCTCCATTATTTTTTATAATGATCAAAAAATAACATTTTTCACTTATCTTATTAATCAATATAAAGTTATCATAAAATTTTTATTAAGGAAAATATGCCTCTCATTATGATGGTACTCCAACCATACTCACAACATTCATATAAGAGAAATTGTACTTTTTTAAGAGATAAAACATGAAAGATTTAATATTTTTTATTCTTTTAAAAAAATAACGGATACATAAAAATAAAAAACTAGATATAGGATGTAAAGATAAAAAATATTTATCTTTTTTTTCTATGTAAAATGATTCCCAACATAGAAGATCCATAATTATTTTAAAAGTAGAATAATATTTCTTCTAAAAATATATTTAGAATAACTTTTCCCCAAAAATCAAAACATTATTTGTAATCTTCATAAGATGACAATGTACTAAGACACAAACTGGTCAATCATATGACAAAAAATGTTATTAGACATAGAAACTAGTAGTGGTTAGTAACTTGGGGGGTGGGGAACTTGGTACAACTGATGTGGGACACTTTGTGTACCACTTTATATATGCATCAGGTGTGATGGTTTAACTTGCATAAAGAATCCAATGGTTGAGATTAAAATCCATCTCATTTAATGATTGACATTTATTTGAAGACACATTAAATGTAATTTTGAATGTCATGAGGTGTTTTAAAACATTTCTGAGATTGAGGATGAATCTAATTAAAAAACATTATAGCTTTTTGAAATCAAAACACGGTTTCTATGACAAACTAAAATTAGAATAATAGGAAATAAAATAACTGATGTAATGAAATATTGTAAAATCTAAAAATTATATAGAAGTACCTTTCAAAGTAAAGAGTTTAATTATTATAAATAACTCATTTATATTCTTTTTATCTAATGTGATTATTATTATTTTATTGTGAAACATTTAATAAGAATAATTTTTATAGAAAACCTAATATTTTTTTTTTGAAAACTAATATATACAACTTTAATTTAAAAAAGTAAATATAATTTTTTATTTAGAAAAACATATTAAGATATTTCTCCAAATCCAAAATTTTTGTTCTAAATTTGAGTACATAATGTTATGTAACATTTTCAGAGTTGGAGGATCATTTTGAGATTTTTGACACCAAAAACATTAAAAAAATTACTGTGGAAAACATATTATTAAATTTTTCTAAAGAATGATAATTTTTAAAGCAAATATAATATATATGTAATCCCCCTATAAATATGGGTAAATTAATGTAAGAATATTGGTAAACAAGAAGTAGATATGAATTATGACTTTACATTAATAATTCCTAGATTATGGTTTATATATTCATATCTATCAGAACTAAGAGGTTTCAAATAAATTTCACAAATTGATATTGTGCTCCAATGAATTATAAAATCTTTTCTCCTATAAGTCTATGATCCCTATTTAAATGGTGTCTTATATCTATGTGAATCTCACAAAAATTTGTAGTTGGGTTTTTAATTAATTAAATGGTAGTTGTATTATCAAAAAAATATGTGAGTTTTAGTAAAATAGTTGTAATTGTCCATGAGTGTATGTTACATCCACAACACTTGAGCACAAACTCTTCTAAACACCTTGTGTTTATCTTTTGAAGTTGGAAGTGATATTGATATTTGTTTCTTTCAATTAAATAACTAATTAATCTCTTAATAAATGAAATACTTCAGAAGAAATTTTTCTATCTATTCTACATCCACCAATGTTAGTATCCAAATATTTTTAATTCAAATACAATTGAAGATGAATAGAAAAGAACTAAATCTGTAGTTCCCTTATTATAATGAAAAAAATATATTTTATAGCTTTTTAATGTGATTACATTGGATTAGATTGATATATTACACATAATCATATATAAAACAATAAATCTAGTTGACTATAAGTTATGTAATATAATCTTTCTATCATACCTCTAAATTTATTCTAATCAAATGTCTTCCAAGACTCAAAAATATCTAATATAGTAATAAAATTTTTACTATTTCTAAATACAAATTTGTTAAGAATATATTTTTTATATATATTTTGAGATATAAAAGTTACTACATGTTTTTGTGAAATTTAAAAACTAAAATAATATGTTACCTCTCCCATCATAATCATTTTAATCTCATATTTCATAATATCCATATAGAAATCTATTAAATATTTTTCAGTTGATCCAAGTATAATTGCATTGAAATAAATTTTTAGAATCATAATGTTATTATTAACATATTTTATAAAATATGTTGGATCCACATCTCCCTTAAGAATTTTTTTAATAAAAATTATCGTTTTAAATCAGTTATTTTACGACCATATAAATCATTGATATGTTTAAAAATTTAGTTAGTATGTTTTTATTTTCCAAAATAGGGTGTTTTTTAACATTATAATCCGTCTAAACATATCTATTAAGAAAATCATGATTCAAATCCATTTGAAATGTTTTGAAATTAATTATTTCTGATAATGCTAAAAGGACCTGGATAGCTTCCTATCCTACTAATAGTGCATAGGTTTCTCCATAATCAATTATATATTCAATATTGTAACCCATTGAAACATGTCTATCATTATTTCATACAATTAATCCATTTTTATCAAACTTACTCTGAAAATTAAACTTTATTCCAAATATAAATGTTTCTAAAGGTCATTAAACTAATGTCTAGACTTTGTTCCTCTAAAATTCATTGATCTCATATTTAATTTCCATAATCTAATACTCATTACTAAAAACCTTATCTAGATTATTATGTTAAAATTTGGATAAGAAATATATATTTTTAATTTTATTCCATTTTGAAATTATAGTCTTAACTGGTTGATCTATATCACTAATGATACATTCATAGGGATGATTCTTAAGAAACAATTGACTTTTATGTTTTTAAAAGTTTTCTCTTCAATAATAGGAAGAAATTATTCTTGAGGAATAACTTTAGAATGTATTTATTATCCTATATCCATATGAGAATACCATTATAACTATGTATTAAATTTAGTTTTATAAGAAAATATTCTAAGAATGTTTTTTGGGGATGTTGAGAAAAAAGGACCATATTTATCAAATGTAACATGTATTGTTTCCTCAACAGTACATTAAATTTTATTTAAAACGTTATTTTCCTTAGAATTAGTTTAATAAAATAATAATATTACACCATTGTATTTAGGAGAAAATTTATATAAATTTACTTTAGTATTTGGAATTAATACCTTTTAACCAAAAAAATTGAAGAAAGAAAAATTTGGTTTTTTACCTATCGACTACTCATATGTAGTTTTATTTAGATATTATATAATTGAAACATGATTCACAGTATAACAAGAAGTACTAAAAACCTCATGCCAATTTTTTTAGTAATTGAGTATTCCCACAACATGGTACTAGTTATTTCATGGATAATTCCCTTTATTCTTAAAACTATACTATTTTATGGGGAGTCCTTGGAGGTAAGAAATTATTATCTTTACCATTCTTAATAAATTTCTTTTCAAAATAGGAATTTAGAAACTCTACACCATGATAACTATTAATAGTTATCAAGGATATTTTTTTCTCATTTTAACCTGGGATAAAAATGTTTTAATATAACTATAGGATTTATATTTTTTTTGGGAAAATAAACCCATGTGTATATAGTGTAATCATCTACCAACACATATACATAGTATTTTACACCAATAATTCTAGTTTCTGTAAGAAAAAAGAAGTCTATGTTTACTAACTCTACATCATAAGAATTTTTGAATTCACTAAAAAATTGAATAATTGACTTATGTTTTATATCGTATTGATAAGTCTCATTGACTTTTGAAGTATTTAATCTTTGTTCTGGTAGATCTTTAATAGGACCTTTCTTATTATATTTATATTTTTTTCTAATTATACAATGTCCTAAACATTTATTACATTACCAATATTGATCTTTAATTTCACATATGAAAGGTATGCCTTATCATATAAGGTGTTCTATGGTAAGTCTTTCTAAATTATCATTCCCATTGTAAGAAAGATTAATTTATATATAGAATATTTAATAAATATTTAGCATTAATAAAGCTCCAAAGGTAACCTTTAGCACATAATTGACTTGTTCTTATAATATTTCTCTTAATTCCATTGAAAAACACAATATTTAAATATGTGATTTCCCCAATGAACAATGTTACCTATTCTTGTAATATATCCTTGAGAATTATCTCTAAAAGTCAAACTACCACCCTTTTTCTTGATATTATTCTTTAACAGGTGTTTGTTTCCGGCCTTGTTTTGGGAACACTCAATATCCTTATACTTTATTGTTTTTGGGACACTATTTTTTATTATAAAATAAAATGTTATCTTTTCATCACCAAAACATTCATAGGTCATGTAATGTAAGAATTTAGAAATTAATGAAACCACATTTGTTTAGAAAAATAGGCTTTGCCTCAACCAATATATAGAATTTGTTGAATGAGAAGTTATTTTTCCAATTACCACCCCCTTTACATTTGGATCTAAAAGGTAATTTTCTAAGAAAAAGGACATTTTTACTACAATATGTTTTCCTATGTGAATAACACAATACAAAAAAATTACAATGAGGAAGACTTTTAGTATACATATTTTCAATGTATTTATTACTAATATTAAAGATATAAAAATGTTTTATCAAACATGATATTTCAAATGCTAGTTTTGAAAATAAATAATTATCCTTAATAGTATGAGTATTAGAATTATGATGAGCTTATAAATATTTTTTATCAATTTTTTTTAAAATCATTAAAAATTGTATCTTTCTAATTAATATTCTCACCATGACCATTTTATAGATATAATATTTAATTTATCAAAAAAAATTTATTTAATTATATTTGTAATGTTTTTCCATGTTTATTATATATTTTTAATCTTTAAATTTTTAAAATTTTATAAAAATAAGAAACAACAACCTCATAAGGTATGCAATTAGATTCTTCTGAGGTATATTCTTCATAAAAATAATCAAAATACCTCTTATCATGGTTATTATAACATGAAAACATATGGGTAAGGTTTTTAGTTATTCATAAATTGGCCTCCTCTTTTTCACCATGTTTCGGTACTATTCATCAACATCCTTCTTATAGATTTATAATATTTCATGGTATTCCTTTATGAATTATTTTATTTTTTATCATTCATATTTAGTTATAAGTAATTCGGTCTATTGTGTCAAAATTTTAAACAATAATATAATGAGACTTCATCATTCTTATCACTTATATCCTTATGTCCTTTATATAACAATATTTATGTCTTTATTTCCAATAATTGTTTTTATACATCTGAAAATGTTTTCTAAATCAGTTTTGGAATGCTCATATATAAACGAATGATATTGAACAATAAATCTATAATTCCATGAATACATAACATATTTTTTATAGAATATACATTTAGAGGTGTGGTATATGTTTATGTAAAGGAAACAAAACCAGTTGTATTTTTATTTTTCTATGAATCTCTTTTGAGCCAACCCTTTTATTACATTAGGGTTCCAATCAAGTCATCAATAGTATAATTACTCAAATTTATTATATCATAACCAATAGTTCTATTTTATTCGCACTAATTAGTCAATATTTCTATAATAAATTCCATAAGGATATCATCATCAAGACCTTTTTCACCAATATCTTGTAAACTATTTATAATAGTAAGAAACCTATAATACATCATTGTAATGGATTCACCTAATAACAATTAAATGGATTGTTTTCTATTATTTAAATTTATCTCTAAGTATCAAAAACTCTTGATGTATAAAAAATTGTGAACTTATAATTTTTCTGTATACTTTTGGTATCTTCATAAGACAAAATGTACCTATGATTACTTCTAGTCATAGAACATAAGAAATTATTTCTTCTTTCTTATTTTAACTAATATTTTTTTGTTGATTTGTAAATTAAGTTACATCCTTATATAAAATCCTATAGTCTCTAGTGAGAATAAAAAAATTTCAACTCCACTATTGATAACAAAAATTTTATTCCTATTCTTCCAATACTCATTTTCACCACCATCAAATATAGGTTGTCTATTGGGATTAAGATTTTCTATAGATACAACATTAAGACCTTCCAAATTAAAGAAATAATATTTTTCCACATGTACATCTTAGTGTAAAAAATGGTTATGAATAGAATGTTTATATCTAAAATATTAAAAAACATGCAGTTGTATAGAATGTAAACACCACAATAGGTATTTGAGTAGTGGAATCCTGCTCTGACACAAATTTTATTATTGTATTATATGCTCAAATTATAATACATACAAGAGTGTGTGAATTGTAGTTTAAATACTTCTCTTAAATGAATTAAAATATCCAAAACCCAAATTCACTTTATGTAGTTTATTAGACATGACCCTTATTCTGATTAGCAATGTCACAAAATTGAATATTGGAAATGGTTTGATTCAAATTGAGTATCATGATCACTATTTATTTGATTTATCAAAGTACAATAATTGTAATGATGATGGAAATGTATATGTAAAATTTATTGTTATTATTATAATCTGATTAACACAAATAAATATATAATAATATAAAGATAAATAAAATTATTCAATTTAAATTAAATGTTATTAGGAATAAATTTTTTTGTAAACAACAAGTAATACAATTGCATAAAAAAGAAAGAATGATTTTTTGCTAATAAAATTATACACCTTTTAACCTTATGATATAGGTATTCTATATCCCAGAATAATGGTATCCACTATTTTATACTTACATCAATTTATTCCTTTCTGTATCAAGGAAATCCCTTGATATAAATATTGGAATGGGTCTGTTATCCTATCCCCATAAGCCCTTGACATAATGATAGATTGTGTCTTATTATCCCTATAATTCATCGATCTAATGGATCAGAATATCAATATTCCTATCCCTAGAATCCCTAAATCATTATGATTATCAAACACATGTAATAATTACAAACATTCTTAAGTAAAAATATGGAGGGTTTCCTATAAACGAAATCACTCTAAAGAATAACACAAACTAAGAACAATATGTTTATCTAGAAAAATATTTGAGAGAGAAATTAGTCAATCAACTAGATTCAAACACTTCATAAGAACTCGTATTTATAGGAATCCTTCCAATGGAAAATTTTTTCATGTCTTATGTAATGGCCTCAAACATATTTACCTTGACAACTCATAACTTCCTGGAATCACTGAATGCCCAATTTCATATTAACACCATCACAATGTGAAATATTTTTCATATAATACAAATTAGACTTCCATATTAAGATTATAAACTTAGTCAGTCTAATATAATTCCTTAAAAAATCAATATGAAAATGTTTATAAGTGTGAGTTTGATGTTATCGATACCCATATTGGTCTGATTGTTATGACATTACCAAAATGAAAGTCATCATAAAAAGTCTATCTCCAGGTTCTGATAAAGATTAGTCTAATTAATTGGACACATACTCCTCGCAATGATTATAATGAAGGATTTTTGTGATACATAAGAAAATTTTCTAAGAATGGTAAAATGTAATGTTTTTTACAAAGACATTCTAAAAAATATAGGATAATGAAGTTAGTAAACATGTTTTTAAGAATGTTTTTTTATTTACAAAATAAAAAAATTGAATAGAGACATTAAAAATTATAACTTAATCAGTACTATAAAAAATACATTATTTATATGTATATAGGGAGGAAAAACATGCAAAATTCCTAGAGTCTTCAATGTTTTACATGGGATAACATTTTCCAAATTTTCTTCATTTTTAATTGACATAAAATATTAAAATTTTATTTAGATCGTAAAAGTGATTATTTATTAGAATACAGTCTAGTATGTTCAAGTTACAATTTAAAATTACCTGAATATAATATTTTATTTTCAAAATTAGCTATCCTACATCCCTCACTTCCTCATATCCTAAAAATAATACCCATAAAAAACAAGCAATATAACTCATCAATCTTACAACCATAAAAATTTCAAAATTATTACGTCCATCAAACACCGACTAGTTTTTATCCACAAGTAAAGACTAAAATGATGTCCATGTTGAATCCAAAGGTCCCTCATGTTCAAAAATAATTTGATTTTAAAAAGAATTAAAAAAATTGATGACTTTTTTGAGAAAACATTTTGGGGGAATTTGAAATGAGAGAAAGACCCCTCTCAACCACACAAAAACCATAACATTGTCCCCATTATTGACATCTATAATGGGTGGTAGTTATGTATAAAATATGAGGGAAAATAACCAATTAATTTTTTGTGAATGTGTATAACAGTTAAGTTAAAAAATCATTTTCTGCATAAAAATGAAGTAGAAACAAAAATAAAAAATAAAAGAACCCCCCATCAACCACTAGTAAAATATGAATTTTGTTTGAAAATACCAGGATTTTAAAAATAAGTTGAAAAAATATTTTTCAATTCAGTTTAATAGAACCATGATAAACAATATCTTATAGATGTAGAAGAATTAATGTTAATGCAATAGGTGATGCATGTTTCATAACTCAGTTTAAAAGATTTTTTAAAATCATATGATTCTAAAAGCTAAAACCCAAAAATGGAAAATATATTCAAAATAATAAAATTAAATACATGGACTCCCCCACACATAGAAATATTCAACATGTTGAAAAAAATGTGCAGAAAATAATAATAGAAAATATAACAACACTTCTTTAAATATGGGCCCTTTGGCCATTAATGTGAATTGAAAAAATCATCCCCAAGTTCTCTGGTTATATTTATATGTTTTTCAAAATGTTTTTAAATGAATAAAAATAATTCATAATTTAAAGATCAAGAAAAAAAATTCATCTAATTATTGAGTGGAAGTGGTGTTATCCAAATGATGTAGTGTATGTATCCATTGGATTTCAATTTCTGAGTTTTTGGTAGAAGAAACTCTCTAGTGGTGTAAATATACAAGTTACCATCAGACCAAAAATATTGTTACATCGAGAATGAAGAAGCTTGATTTATCTTTTTTGATAATGTGAAATGAAAAAAACAACTTAAAGACTATGGGTCTGTTTTTATGAAACCTTGAGTTTATAGTCCTCTCTTATACATGATTCTATAATCATTCTTCAAGTATAGAAATGGTTTCCATGTCTTTTTTCATCCCTACACTGAAATTTTTGTCCTTTGAACATTCGTCAGAAATGGAATTTTCTCTTTTCAAAATAGATTCACTACAACATAAACCAAAACTGTAAAAATTGTAAAGGGTCTTAACCACTTGGTCTTTAGTTTTCATGGTAAAATGTTCATTCAATATTTAAAAAGAAGGACCTTATGACCCTCCTTGAATTACCTATTTTTAAATATAGATTCATTAAAATCCTTTTCTGTAAGTTTTTTAATTTCATAATTCTCATATAATTTCATCTATATTTTTAATAGACCACTCAACTCTATGAACCTTCTCTCACTAAAAGTTTTCACGTCTACATTTTGGGTCATCACTGCCAAATAAGACTATTGATTCACTTACATAAATACATGGAATGTGTTATAAAAGATCAACCTATATGGAGAAATCAATATAAAAGTATTGTAAGATATTATATAGACCCAAAAATATTTATCCCACATTAAAAACCAATCCTTTCTATAGGTATAAAAAATCTTCTCCAAAATGTTCTTAATGTCCTTATTTGACACTTCATCCTACCCACTGGACTGTGGGTGATAGGAGGTATTTGTTCTATGTGAGAATCCATATTTCACAATTATGATCATGAACATTTAATTCATTATATGAGTTACATTTTCTATTATCAATGATTGAGGCACACAAAAACATGGAAAAATATTTTTCATTATAAACATCCCCAAACAATGAGATGAATTGTGGGGCAGAGCCACTTCATCAACCCATTTGGGCACATAGATCATAGCCTCAAGAATATAATCATTCCCATATTATTAGGGGAAGTCTCCCTTAAAATCCATTCCCCATTAATCCAAAAAATAATCCAAACTAATTCAAATTTTATGTATCTATTTTCTTCTTCCGATAATTATAAATGTTAGGATAATATCCCTGACTCAGAAGACAAAAAACTGGTGCTCTAAGTAAGGTAACCCCATGACCTCATGCATTCCTCCCTATACGCCATAGCTTTCCGACTAGTAGTGTGGGTATTATATACCACATGGGGAGGATATACCCTCTTTTCCATATTAAGGTTCAATATAAACCAACATAAATAAAGGATAAATTAATTAATAACTAATGAACATGAATAATCATGCATCTTCCAAAATGGGTTACAAACCAAAAACCAGCAATATTTATATCATTTCATTCTAACAGTGTAAAAATGGAAGAAAACACAAAATGAATTAGAATGCAAAAATCCCCAAATTATTCTTAAATCCATGTCTGGATCATCATCCATGAACTCCACATACCCATCTCAACACCCATGAATATGGCCTTTTCCTTATCCTAACAGGGAACCATGACATCTTCTCAAGTACACAACGGTGTCTGGTTGAGGTGTAAGTGAAACTCATTATGCCACCAATAACGGGGTCTACAAAATATCTAGTCTAAAAAGTATTACATTCAATTAATAATGAAATGACATGGAAATAAAGGACAACTCTGGTGATATTATTTAACAATATTTACTTAAAACACATTCTATAATGTTTACCATTTCCATCATTTAGGAAATATTCATATAATAAACCATCTCCAACATATATTTCATGGGTTAGGCATTTACATCATTCATGCAATGCTTCAAGGAATTCATCACTATGAATAATGGAATAAGTGAATTCTCAACTCACTAAGCATAAACACATCACAAAAAAAACATTATCATCACCTCAAGGCCTTAGTTTAGGTGGAATGAAACTGTTAAGTGAATAATTATATATTCCCATCCCCAGCCCAAGTATTGGGTTGGAGTTTAGAGAATTTTTTTAACTCGACCCATGGGTGTCGAATTAAAGTCAATACCCCACACTACCAGGCCATGAGCACATGCTTCTTTACCCAATCACTACACTATTAAATATCGTAAACCATACAAAAAATTACACATAATAGTCATGAACCAAATAAATCAGCCTGAGAATTCATATTATACCATACCGAATTAACACAACTACCGTTTACCTTACATATCCATTTTTTCCAATTCTCATTCCCATTACCCAACCTGTTAGGCATGTTTTATAATTCCTTTGACAACAACCAATTTAACATATTAATTAATTACATTATGAAAACCCGTAGGGACTATTACATATTACCCAAGTAATTACCAGTTTAAAATGTTCTCCATTTCATATGCACTAACCCTATAAAGCATTTATAACATAATTCATAAGCACCTTTTTGACATAATCTCAATTAACCCATTTAACACATTTTCATTCAATTCCAAAATACCACTTATTCAATTATCAACCCATTTCACAACTAAAGTTATACATTTTCTAATAAACGAATCATATTATCATGTTGAATAAGGGATTTATGTTATCATATGTCAATTCCACACTTGGCCTTACCACTTCCTTGGGTTAGGAATGTCGGCATACCCCATGGATGGCCCTAAAAATTCTAGTCAACCTTAAAATATCCCACAGTGATCATGAGGGGTTCAATGTATCATTTAGACACCCATTTTACCAAATAAAACTAATGAAATAAAATTCACTAAAATAGATAACCAATAATGCAACCAAACATGCACAAATCTTCTCAACAATTATGGGATATAACTTATAGAAAAACTGATTTTAATTCGATGAAGAAAAACTCTTTATCATGGACTTAGATCGGGATTAAAACACACCTTGAATCCCCAACCTATATTTCATGAGAAAAAAATAGGGTTTTAGGATTTGGTAGAATATTGGAGGAACTACAAACTCTAAGATGGAAAGAAATAAATATAGAACCACCCATGGGAAGTTTGAGTCTATTTGGTTTTCTTCTTAGTTTTGAGAGGGTATAATTGAGGGAGAATTTGAGTCAGGATATCATAATATTGAAATGGAAAAGTGGTAATTTTTTCAACATTAATTATGGCACAATGTTTACACACACTATTTTCCAAACCACGTGAAAACCATGGGAGAGCCACTGCCTAAGGGAAGATGTATCATATGGTTACCAAGGATATATAGCATGGTTTGGAAAACCTTGTCCTAATAGTGTGTAATTTCATTGTTTATGGTAGCATGATTTTCCTTGGGATGACACATGGTCTACTTAAATGTGTGCCAACTGTGCCACTTGAACAGGTTGTCCCGATTTTCCTTCCTTTAATGATCTAACTTCCAGAACACCTATGAGAATCCTTATACAGCCATTGAACATTAAATTAACATATTATAAGGGATTAACAAAATTAAAGGAAATAACCATATGAAAACGAGGATCGTACAACATCCCCACATTATTATGACTCATCCTCAGGCTTCTCTTCTTGAAAATCACTGAGCTTCCAAGGTAAAAGATCAGGCCACATGGCCTTCATATTCATTTCCCTCTCTCTCTCTCTCAAGAATCTTCCTAAAAATTACCATTATTCCAACATTCAGCATGAAATTAAAACCTTACCACAAAAAACCCTATCATTCAATCCACAATATGAACTGGATGCTCGTTAAGGAAAAAAAATTCCTTACCCACACATTATCCACTAGAACTCCATAGGGGATCCTAAAAATCAATGCCAAAAAGGAATCATATAGAAACTTATCACATGTCATCATACCATTTTGGAAGATCGTATCAATAACTCTATAGTCAAATCCTCTTCACATCACATACGCAAATCATGTAGAACCATTTTACATTTTAAAAAAAACTAATGTCAACTAATACTCACCATCATCTCAATAAAACACACAGCCATTCCAGCCAAATATACCAACATATGTCGATTAAAATTTTGAAGCCAAATGGTCATGTTCCATAATTGAACATCCAAATCACAACCAAAAAATTAATTCAATCAACCGATAAAACCTGATCTAATTATCATTACCAAATCCAAATCAACAAAACTATACTTGCTCAAGTCCCTTCAACTCAAGACACTAGTCACAACATAAACTGACCACTCTCTAACATTGGTGATCCCCACAAAACACTCTATCTTACCCCAACAACCTTCTAATTGTTGGAACATACACTATTATAAAAGACCTTTAGAACCTCAACTCATATTTCACAACACACCTAGTGTGTTTCTCAACTCACCACACCAAAATACCCATCACGACTTCAACAATTATTGGAATCCATCCATTACATTAAAACCACCCATAAGGGAATCTCTACATCATACATTCACAAACTAAGGACCCAAATTTACTTATTTTCTCCTTAATTTATAAAATGAAAAATCACACTAAAACCACCAAACCGAAGGTGGGTAACAATTTTCCACATCTGTTCAGTTTACCATATTGTGTAGAACCACCCTGGACTATCTTGTCCTAGAAAATCTACCTTAATCTATTGGAACACTACCCATTTTTAACCATCCCAAGAAGCATACTAACTTCATTATTACCACTCTCATCCAATGTACGTACTGAGGTCATTCCCTAACTTTCAGTATAATTCCACCATCATGGCCTCCACTATCCTACAAACCAACATCATTCTCAAACACACCCATACACATCTTCAAACGAATCACTCCTACCATCCATACATTAACTAAATATTATTATGTTCTCATTGTAAAACTACTTAAAATAGTGGAAGAATACATTTAACTAAAAACACCCTCGAATTTTTTATATCTCCCAACATCCATCCCTTGCTCATAGTCAGGTTAGCTACCCCTGGATTATGTATCCTTGAAACACATTCCTTTACTATTTTCAGGACACTACAACAAATGAACAAGGTTCCTTCACACTTCATGAAATTATAATTTAACCAAAATAAACATATAGAAGTTTAAATACAATTCTTTATGGAGTTCTAGAACAAAAACACACTTTCTAAAAATCATTTTTATTTCTTACAGTTCCATTCAATGATTTTGTAAAACATGAATACCAAATTTCCTTTGTAACCACCCCAAACCCAAGCCAATGCATGGCTCATTCAAGCATACCTTCCAGGTACCATATATATCTTTTGAGGAACCCAATGTGCCTCTCACAGGTTTCACATTTTCATCCCAATACCACTACATCAACTTCACACTCCTCTCTACACATCCAATATTGACTTATCAATCCTTAGATTAGGTGTGTCTTTATAACTGATTTCCATTAACAATTACAACCAACATGGTACATACTTAAACAATAGTTGGAACTCCAGAACATAAGTTTCATCCAATATATTTTCATAGAACATAAAAACATCATCAATAATTACCCATTCACAACTTTCGAGAATGGAACCCATGGAATTTTTTGACAATCGATCCATCATTAAGAAATCATCTGTTTACCATCAATGGTGTAAATTACACCATATATATATATCCAAATACCACCCCCTGAATGTAATTCCATGAGGTCTCACATCCAACCCAAAACACATTCATGTAGCTCAAAATAATGACATTGATTTATCATTATACCTTGGATGATTTAAAGATATTGATCATGATCATCACTACCTAAAAGTACACTAATAAATTTTCAAAGAATAATAACAGAAATTATCAAACAGTAATGTAAAATTATTCTCTAGGACTCCATTAACTTCTAAGAGTTTTAGGTCTCCCTTCCCCCACACATATCAATATCACTTAACCACCACTACTCCGAATGATTAGAAAACAAGACTAACCTCTGCACCATGAACCTTATATAAATATCCATGAACCAATGTCCCCATTCGAACTACTTCCACCACACCACTCAAGTTCTACTGGCATGACCCTTATAGTTAATAATTAAAAAAAGTTCCACCATATCAATAAAAAATAATAGTAACTTTTATTTCCATGTTTCACAAAATGGATTGTAGGGAATGATAGGCACTTATATGAGTTACTTGTTTGCCTATATTAATCAGAATCACATTGTAATAATGCATGCCTACATTTGGACCTCATTTGAGCCTTCAAGGTCTCTCACTTTATTTTGATATCACACATAAATAAACATTAGTCCTAAAAATACATCCATCAGCATGTCCTTTCCTAAATCCCTATTTCTAACCTTTATATGCCTCTTGGTTCGTCTAATCTCCATCAGCCTCAAGGCATCCTAAAGATTTCACCCAAAAGCCCAACCATTCTAAAAACAAGCCCAAACACATGAACACCCTGACAACAAGTGTCTCCTTAATAAAGAATCAACTAACCACACTCCAGTCACCCTTGGAATTTCCACTCAAAATAAATATTGAGGATTCCTCTATTCATTTTCCAAACAGGCATGCATACATCTAATTGAAAAAATTATTCAAAACTACCCTTACAGAAATAAAAATCACTCAGGTTCCCTTATCAAAGAAATAGGGAACAGCTATTCCATTTACTGAAAAATTACAACACTCATTATGCATGAATATCACCATTGTTCAATCCATCATGCATAATATTACATGGATCATAAAACATCAGGCTAAACCCCCATAATTTAGTTCTTTATTATTTCAAAGATTACTACTCACCATCACACACTACTTCAAATATGTCTTTTTATCAGTGCTAAAAATGGCCTTTAATAGCGCAAGAAAAAGATCTATCAATTCCGATGAAGATAAAGTGGGGGGGGGGGCCCTTTATCCGCGCTAAAAAAGGACTGATAAAAGGGGTATTTTATCAGCGCTAAAACGAAGCACTGATAAAAGGGTCTTTTATCAGCGCTTTATTTTTTGCGCTTATAAAAAACCCCTTTTATCAGCGCTTTTTTTAGGGCGGATAAAAATAAAAAAAATTAAAAAATACTACCAATCTCGGGGGGAGGGGGGGGGGGGCTTTTTACAGCGCTAGATCCCCCATTTATCAGCTCTTTCCCTACACCCTCCAATGCCCGCATGCACCGCCTACACCCTTTATCAGCGGTAGCCCCTATAAATCAGCCTTGCGCATGCGCCCCTACCTCCACCCAGATTTGATCTCGAGACCTCCCCCCTGCACACCTAAAGACTTTGACACTCCCCTATATTGATTTGTTCTCTTATTTATGATAAATCAATTTATATATATATATATATATATTTAGTTATATTTTTCCATATAGCAATATATATTTATATTAATATATATATATAGTTATATTAATATATATATAGTTATATTAATATATATATATATAGTTATATTAATATATATATATATAGTTATATTAATATATATATATATAGTTATATTAATATATATATAGTTATATTAGTATATAGTTATATAAATATTAAAATATTGGTATTTTAAAGAAAATGGATATTAGTTATTATTTAGATAAAGCTAATATATTTTATATGAAAATATGTTTAATTATTTATTTATAAAAATTTAATTTTTAGGCATGAATATATAAAAAATATGTACATATAGTTATATATTTGAATATAAATAGCAGTACATTATAAAAAAAGACAAAATATTGAATACATAATATCTATATGAATGTAATACCTTGAAATAAATTCAGTCCCCACCAAAAAAGCCAATAATACACCCTTTAATAAGGCTGAAAATCCACAAAATGTTAAAACATCGTGGTACCCTGACTAAATAATCAGTTTTGGAGGCCTTCTATGCCTCTTTTGGCCTCGAAAAACCCTTCATCGGGGTCCCTCTACATTAAAATGATTTAGATATCATCGCAAGATTTGATTTGATATGTGGTAGAGCTCAAACGGACACCCAGATCAAATGTTATGGCCGTTTGAACTTTGAGTTGCATTTTCAAGATATTTGGGATCTTTTTTTAATTTTTTTTAATTTGTTTAGTCTTAAAATGGTTATTAAATGACTATTACTGATAAATAATTATCAAATTATTAATTAAATTTTTTTTTTAATTTTTTTATAAGCCATTTTCACTAAATATATTATATATTAAGTGTAATATGTGTAAACGTATATTTATACCTATCTAAAATATATTTAAAAATTAGATAATATATTTACATCAATATAACAATATTGATATAATTTATATTAATATATTAATTTTAATTAATTTTTTTTGAAGTCGAACCTTTTATCAGCGCTTTTAAAAAAAGCGCTGATAAAGGCCCCTATCAGTGCTACTAAAAAAGCACTGATAAAGGGGGGCCCATTATAAGCGTTAAAAAAAGCGCCGATAAAGGGGTGGTGCTAGCCTTGCCCAGTTTTGTGGTAGTGACATCTCAGGTCATTTCTTCCCAAAACCAGTGAACTTCCTACCTAGCCCTCTAGGACAATCTTTACATTTCCAAACACAAAGCATCCATTCATGCTTCACACAACCAATAGATCTAAATAAAATGCTGACCAACATCATGGACTGCACATGAGGATTGAATGATACCAAATTCCCAATAATGGTTAAGAGTAACAAGTATGTAGGCCTTATCTCTAGGCCATAGAAATCAAACCATAAACATGTATCCATGCATGGGTGGCTCCACTACCCCTATTTTAGTACATATTTTCGAATACACTATAAAAAATATTTACTCTAGGATTCACACCATTCGTACTTGTACACAAACATTGACACCACAAGCCAAGCCCCCCCCCCCACTATAGGGTCCCAAATTGGAACTCACAATGTTTGATCCCACATGGGTCAAAAGACCCACAATAAAACACCCATCACCTGTGAATCCACAACCGAGACACACATTCTTATGTAGAAGGTACAACCCAGACACTTACAACCCAAAAGGTCCTCCAAACTCACATTATCATGTAATATCTCAAAACTACAAGGTCACAACCCTAACAAAAGAATAACATAGAATACACTTTTATCCACCCATTGAGACTCATCATATCCTCATAATATGATTTTCTCACTTCCTAAACCACCCATTCAAAGGGACAGATAAACAAAAATATGAATAATCAATAATGTTATTCATCTAATGTTCATTAATTACACTTTCTATTATAATAGGCTTCACCATTTTGAAAACACAAATGTTCGCACCAACAGAAATTTTATTTACCGAAAATTTCTAAAATACCTACTTTTTTAGATTCATATTTCACAATATTTTTATCAACAAATGTTTCAAGAGAATCCCAATAAGTGTATACTACATCAAAAAATACACTACATGTCATACTCAACCCACTCCCCATACACTATCCTGATCGATGTGATCATGTGTCCAATACTACTCTCAACTATTCCTATCACATGTCATGGTCTAAATTGGTTAATCCAACAATAAAAGATATGAGCCTTCTATTAAAAATTCTCTTTTAAACCATTTTTAATTGCACAAAACAAATCTTTCTCCCTTTATGTTCCATTCCAATTATGAAACTTGTGTCGACCAATATTTAACTCATTCATAACCTTCAATAAGAACAATTATTTAACAATCCTATAATAACAATATTTATATTTCTCTTTTAGTCACCATTCCATATTTAGAATTTATCACGACCAAGAATTTTAACCCACTTATAACATTTATTTATGAACAATATTCTTTCAAAATTTATTTACATTCATTCAATTTAACGATTTGTGTCATATGTATTGGAAACCATTTTCATTACATTATTAAAGAAGGGAAAATGCATCATACTCATTATTACCCAAACACCCATTCCATGTGTTCCAATCATGATGCTTTCCACCTAAATCCCTAGGTTCCTAAAATGAGGCAAGAATAAAAAACATCATTCCATTTTGGCCAGGAGTAAAATACCATAAAACGTTTAATCAAATACTATATGCATCATCGAATGGTAAAATATCATTCAACCATAACAACACATACCACAAACAATAATCACACCCTGGGTGGCTTGGGTTTTCCCATGTGCATGGGTTAGATACTCCCCAAAACAAGATCATTAAGAAGTCCCTACACATCCTAATATTCCATATACTGTCCCCAAATAATAAGACTATGGAAAACAAACACTCTGATACAACATTTTATCATCCCAGCCCGAAAATCCACTAAACCGATACTATTAGATGGGTCACCCTATGACCTCAATCATGCCTCAACATATGAAAGAGGTTTCCCACTATAGGATAGGGTCGAATAAGACACATGGGGTGACTATACACTCTTTACCATAGTATGTAACAACAAAAATTTAAATAGAGTAAAATTTAATAAACTACCAATAAATATGCATAATCAAACATCTTCCAAATCATGGTACAACACACAAACCCACAATAAATATACCACATCTTTCTAATAGTTTCAAAAGTGCTACAATAAAAAATAAAGACAAATAATAAAACCCGCAATGTTTTCCTAACTTCATTTCAGGAACCTCATCCTTCCACACCACTTTCCTAACTCTACCCCATGGCATAAGGCCATTTTCCTTGTCTTGAACTAAAACTATGAAATCTTTTAGGGTACCCTATAATGCCCAAGTAGGGTATGAGTACAACATTGTATGACACGAACAATGGTGCCTACAAAATATCCAATCTGAACAAATAGTGAATTCATGAAATAAATAAATGATAAGGAATAAAATGAAAAATTGGGATCTATTAGTTAACAATCCTTACATTATACCATTTCTAACATTACTACCATTTCCATCATTTATTCCATTTTCATAAATTAATACATTTACAGCATGTGTTCCATTGGTTATGCATTTACATCATTCACATATGGGTTCCAGGCATTCATCACTAAGCATATGGTTGTATGTAAATACCCTATGTCACTAGGGATAAACACATCACAATATTCACAATGTCCTCACATCAAATCCTTGATCTAAGGGGGAGAAAACATTTGGGGAATATAGCTAAGTCCATTTCCATAAATCATGCATTGCGGGGTGGTGTTTAGAGTATCTTCCAAACACTACCCATGTGTGTAGAACCTTAGTCAATTCCACACATTAAAATGCCATGTGCACATGCTTCTTTGTCCACACACCCCACTATACCATATCAAAAACCATAATAAAAAAATAAATATTATAATCTCAAAGCAAAAAAATCAGCATGATAATTTTTATTATGACATAACCCATTAACACAATTTCCATTTACATATCATAGCCATTTATCCCAATTCTCATTCCCACTCCCCAACCCATTATGTATGTTTCACAATTCCTTTTATAACAACCCATTTATCATATTCATTAATTCTCATATGAAACCCCATTTGGAATATTCTAAAATCCTCAATCCATTCCCAATTTAATATGTTCATAATTTTATATGCACTAACCCTCTTATGAATTTCTAAAATAATTCATAAGCCCCCATTTTGACACAATCTCAATTAACCCATTTAACCAATTTTGGTTCCATTTCAAACAACCCCTTATACCATTATCAAACCTTGGAATATATATACCATTATTCAAATTTCAACACAACTAAACATTATATCATGTTCAAAAAATCTCTATGTTCTCAAATGTCTATTTCACACTTGACTCTACCTCTTCTTAGAGTCGAGAATGTCAACACACCCCATGGGTGGCCCTAAAATATTCTTTTCAACCTCAACACATACAATGATGATCTTGGTTTGTTAAATTCATCATTTAGAAACCCATTTTACAATATATATTTAATGTAATCAAACTCACAAAATGATATAACCAATAATGCAAACAAACTTGCACAAACCAACTCAACAGTGATGGGATATAACTTGTACACCACCAACCTCAAATATGTCATTGAACGTACTATTAATCCGGGACTCAGATACAGATTCAAATACCCTTTGAAGACTCAACCATGATTCCCTGATAAAAAGCAGTTTTTTAGAATTTAGAAGAAAATCGGAGGAACTACAAACTCTATTTTAGAAAAAGGAAGCTAGAGGAAGATTAGACATACCTGGATCTTCAATCTGAAAACAACAACAATCTAAATAGCCAATAATTGAAGGAGAACCACCCTTGGGAATATTGGATAAATTTTTCTCATCTCTAAGGTTGGTAGGAGATGAAACAAGGGATAAATTGGGTGGGGATATAAAAAAAATGTGGGAAAACAATAAATTTTCCAATATCTTCTAGGTTGCATGATTTACCCACAAGGTTTTCCAAAACATGTGCAAACAATGTGTAATCCTATATCTAAGGTATTCTTTGACACATATTTACCTTAGAAGGCCAACATGGTTTTAAAAAAAATTCACCAACTATGTGTGATTCTATAGTATAAGGTTTAGCAGTTTTAATAGGAAGGTCTCATTATTAACATAATAGTTCTCCAATTGTGCACATTTCTTAGGTTGGCTGGATTTTCCTTCCTTTCATGCCCTAATCCCCCAGAACAACCTTGAGCTTCCTCATAGAGCTGATAAAAATTTATTTAAAAAATTATAAGGGAATAAAATAAAAATTTAAACAATGACATACCTCCATGAAAACTAGGATCTTACATTCTATATCATATGCAATGACCATACTCCAAACACGTATGAAAAAATTAGGCCAATAACAACCAACCATAAGAACCTTCTGAGCAGTCCTTACTCCTTATTAATTTCAACCCCAAGTTGATGAATTGATGATCTCAAGTATGGATATCATATGTACATAGAAACACATCTCCTTTCTGTACCATCTTCACATCTCTTGAAACAAAGAGGATCGAACCATAAATAATAATTCAACTTAGATATAAAATTATTTATATGGTTCTATGAGATATCCATGGGAATGACACCAACTGCCCAAAACTATTCATAGTTTTAAATCCAAGAAGTCCATTGCACAGAAATAGTAAATAACTTTTCATATATAGATGAAATATTAAACTCTCTTGGTTCCTCAGATTGGCTGTTATGTTTCCTAGATAAGTGATCTTCCACAACATTTCCCCCCATTCTTAATCTTAAAACAAAATAAATTCACGAGACTATAGTGCCCATATCATGAGGCTTGTTTTGGATTCTTTCTTAGTCAATAAGTACACAAGGGATGCACGGTCAGAATAAATGATCACCTTGAAGCCAATCAAGTACTGTATGAATTTCTTAATGGAAAAAATAACAACATCTAGTTTATTTAATGGTTTAATACATGTTATGAGAATAATAAATCTGCTTGATAGCATATTAAATGACATATCCCCTCTTTTTCTTCTAATAACCCAAAATATAACCTATTTATAGATCAATTACATCCCACATTACTTAAAATGGGAGCTTCTAGTCAAGGGAAGTGACTAATATTGAGAATCCTAGTTTCTCCTCAAGATAATTAAATAACTATAGACATTTATAAAAAATGGAGTGTTCTTAATCACTAGTAATTAGAGTGGGATGTTGATATATGAGAAATGATTAATGATCCTATAGTTAAACCTAGAATTTCCTACAAAACTTATAATCCTATTGAAATTCATAGGTGGGGGTAACATTTTAATAACCTCTTCCATGGAATTATCAACCTCCAACCCCCTCTTAGACGCGTTTTTTCCAAAATAATTTCCCACAGTAGTCATAAACATACCATTATCCTAATTTAAGACCATATATAAATCTTGTAATTTATTTATCACAACCACCATATTTTCAAGACATATTTCAAAATTTCATCCTATAACAAAAAATCATCCTTGAAGAATTAAATTATCCTCTTGATCTTGTCTAAAATAATGCATATCAGAAAACTAGAATGCACCCCACATATGAAAAATAAAATTTACGAGTATGGGAATGTCCCAAATGGATGAGTGAATTTGGTATTCTCCTAATACATGGGAGAAATGGAACTACAATTATAGCATGAATATCCATCATGAAAATAGAAATACTCGTTTCCAATCATCATCTATAGAATTCTATCCTAAAATGGAATGGGAAAATGATCCTCTATTATGGAATAATTATGATTTCATTAATATATATATACCCTCGATTTGTTCACATCACATGACCGGATTTTATCATTCTTATAATTTGTTACAACTATCACTCTACTATTTTTTGGTAACAACCTAGATAAGACATACCCAATGACTATCATAAATGAGAAAAAGTAGCAAAAAACATGAAGTCTGATTGCTTCTCTTATAACCACTTCTTTCATAATCAGGTCAAGTATCATTTGTGCTTCCATTATTGGTTTACACTCAGGTTACATTTAATTCTCATGTATACATAAGGATAGAATTATAGAATTTATGTCAGTAATTGGAAAGAAATTATAGACATGTAATTTCTCAAAATAATCAATAGGTTATCCACTTGACTTACCTCCATCTTTGATGAGATTATAATTGTAAGGGTGTCACAATCTCATAGAAAGAAATATTTCAAATAGTATTATAATGATTTGAACTCTAGAATGGGTGCTTCATATCTAGTGGGTAGACACTTGGGTCCTGGTAGATCAAGGTCTACAGGATATCGCTTAAAAAAGGTAGTGTAGTAGGATTACTCCTCATCACTATTACCTATAGAGAAATTGTCCTCACAAATAGACTCTTAATTTGAGGGCAAAATATATTTTAAATAAAACTCATCTATATATTCCAGGAAATCTCCCCCAAACACATGAACATGATCAATGTCCTTAATAGAGTAGATCACCATGTAGGTTGTAGAAGGGTTGCTATGATCACTTTTAATATCTTCTAATACCCTCACAACTCCTCTTACTAAACCCCAATTTAACCCTTAGATAATAGCAACTTATCTATGAGAATCCTTGGGTTGGTGGGTTCTTTTATTTCCATGAAGAAATTGAATTATTATTTTCGGTCACCTAAGATTAAAATTCACATAACCTTTGAGACATCTATTAAAGGTCCCCTTTTGTCCATGAAGGGCCTACCAAGGATGATAGTTACCTCATAGTCACAATCTATATCCATTATGAGAATTTAAGTAGATATGAAGAGTCTCTATACTCTCACTAGAAATTCAACTACAATATCCATTAGGTCAGTAATGAATCAATCGGAAAGTTGTAACCCGATAAAGGTGGGTTGAGGTAATCCTAATATCAAGTGTATAAATAGTTTTTGTGGTGTCATATTTATGATATCACCCAAATCACACAAATAATTTAACATACCACCAAGATCCCAAATGATAAATAGATGGAATATTTCTTTCGGACCTGGAGCATATGATATATCCTATTCAATAATATAGCACTACACTCTATTAGAATCTATATTGATAATTATTCCACGTAATTCTGGTTTGATAATATTTTTGGATATATTTTAACAAGTATGGTCTTTTAATTAGGGATTATAGGATGTAAATATCATTATTCAATTTTTTATAACATCGATAAATTTAGGCCACATAGAATCATGGGTTTCATTTTTATTGTTTATGGGAAAGTGATAGTTGGTATAATGTTTCATAAATTTTTTGGAATCCTTTAAACTTAATCTTAAAGATTCATATTTTGTTTATTTTCATTCTTTTTCAAGTCTTTTTATTTTAGTTCTTTAGTTGTAAAATTAGGAAAAAAGAGGGTTTCTAGTGTTACTGTCCATTTTTTTATTTTTAAAAATTTATAGATTAGACTTTTAATATTTATTTAGGTTTTAATTTTTAATATATTAGTGTTCATTCCTATGATCTTAGTGTGTTCTAAGAAAAATTTATGTCTTACATCCATTTCATTTTCCACTAGGTTGGATTCAATTGTACAAGATATCATTCACTTGTCTTTATTTCTGGCCTATCTATCTAACTCCCACTTTTTACTTCACAAGATTTTATATTCGTGAATACATTTTATCTTTCTACAAATAATTTTTATTCTTCTATTCATAAAATATTTCTATTAATTTTTGAAACATTCCACTCACTTTATCTTGTGAATTGGATTACTCATCTATGTTATTAGGTTGGAACTATTTCCTAGTAGGCTACTATAAACCAGATTGGGTAGCATGTAAATGAACATCATACTCTATTAAATAGAGGTTTGGTTCATTCATATATCCCTTATCATGGGTATTTGAAGACAATCATCCTTTAGGATTCATCCTTTGACCATATCCTACAAATATATTATTCTTACTATCTTGGTTAGTTATGTCAAAATTTTGATAGAAGGTTTGTGAGTTCCCAAACATACCACAGTGGTGGAATTTCGCCCCAAGGGTAGTTTGAGTGTTCTCCTTGAAAAAGCAAGTAGCTTAGGCTTCAGATTTTGGAACATGGGTGGGTTATTTTCTCATTATGGTTCTAATCAAAGAGAATTTATGCTATGAGTTGTTTGTTAATGAGTTAAAAAAAGGTTCTAACCCCTAGGGAAACCTATCACTAAAATCACTTCCAGGAAATTGAACCATAGAGGATTTGTGGTAAGTGGGGAGTCTTTTATAAAATGCATCCAAGAAGAATTGGGGAGTGAACTGGTGTTTTGAACACTATATAATTAATCCCCTAAATCTCTCAAAAGTTTCATGAAATATATCCCACTCATATTTCTATAAAAAATTTATTTTTGAATTAATATCATAATTCATTATCTGATGATTCAATTTCATAATGAAATAATTTTATACATCATCCTATGTACCAAATATTTACTTCTCTAACTGTGGAAACCATGACCTAGTATTCCCCTTAAGCCAAAAAGATATCACTCTCAGTTTTAGTTCTTCCACACTCAGCAGTCTCAATGGCAGTTGATGGAAAATATAATATATGTCCCTAATGATGTCAAGAGAGTATTAAATATGCATTCCATTGAAGGATCAAATTTGAGAGAAAATGTATTGGTTGAATTCATAACTTCAAGACCTAGGTGATAGCATAATGAAAGAATGATTACTAGCTGCAGAAAAAAAATTAACACCCTGTGAATATGCCTCTTAACTGTCTCATTACAATGTTGGTTCACATTTATAGGTGGTGGGTTGTTCATGTTCTCATTATCAGCCTCTTTTTTAATTTCCATTTTTTATTTCCATATTGTTCTTTTTAAACACATTGGTATTTTTCTCAATTTTAAGAATGAAATGTATGAAGTAATTTTGTTTAAAACTCGTTTTTATATTGAAACAAATTTGAAGTTTTGTTTTTTGAATTTTATTATGTAATATTTTTTAATTTATTTTAAATTTTATTTTATTTGTTTTTTTATTTTACATATTATTTTGAATTTTGAATTTTTTTACAATTTTTTTGTATATAATTTGTTAGGTTTCTCTTTTTTCAAAATTATGTATATGTGAATTTTTATTTGGGTTGTTTAACTTGGTCATACATTACATCATAGAAAATGTCACAAAATTTGATGTCTCAGTCATTGAGTGAATGAAAATTTAATATTTATTAAATTTAATCCATATTAGTGAAGTGTTAAAAAGGGAATCAAACACCATGGAAGGACTAATGGTGTGTTAATGTCCACAAATAATGTCAAAAATATAAAACAATAAAAAATTACAAGGAATTGTGGCTGAGGGTGATGAAATTACAAAGTAAATGATATTTTCTGTGTGTGACTATTTGTGAGACTAGTGAAGATAAGTGGAAAGAAAAAAGAAACCACAAAGATAGTCAGGTAAATTAGTTAATGAATAAGGGAAAAATTTATGAAATGATAATTTTATTCCACCCTCATTAATAAAAATTCAATCTCATATTATTTTCTATTTATTTTTCCTTCCTATATATCTGAATGTGTAACACAATCACTCCCAAAATCGCAATTTCATTAACTTCTCAATTTTATCACATTCCACCACTATTTGTTTTATTTTATATTTTCACTAAAACACCATCAGTACTTCCATGTGGTATTATACCATTCTATCCAATGAATTAGTAGTAACTTTTTCTCTTATAATTTAATTTCCATTCACTCAACGACCATGGCATAAAAAAATTAGGACACAATCCTTAAGATTGTAAAATTTTAATTTTATAAAACAGAATTACTAATAGTGCAGTGGGGAGTAGTGTATAAAACCATTGTGAAGGACTGATGTTGGGCTTGTGACAAAAAACAAAGAAAAACTAAAATTAAAAAAAACAAAACAACAACTAATAGTGGTGAAAGGTGTTGAAATTTTGTTATGAATTAAATAGGGAGTGTGTGAGTGATTGTGAGACAAGTGAAGACAAGAAGGAAGGTCAACGAAATTGAAAAATACTATGAGATAAAATCAATTAATGAAGAATTAGAAATCAACTTGACATTTCTAAATTGATTTTCAATTTTTCTTGAATTGGATTAAGAAATATAGAACTAATTTCAAGAGGTTGACTAGATTTATCATCATTCAACCAATGACTAAATGAACTCCATATTTTATTTACTATATATAATGTTTGACCATCATGTAAGATACAATCAGATTATCACTGAGTTAAAAATTACAATTTAACTCAGTGTTCTTCTATCCATTGATCAGGAGTCCATTTTCAGAAAAATCATATGATTAAATGAAAATAGAGTATAGTTATGATCGAATTCTATTTTTCACTGATTCATGATGCTTTGTAAAATTTTATTTTCTAGAGAATTATATATACACAACTAGTAGAAGAAAACAACTTAAATAGTTAAAAATGATTATATATCACAACCTATTCCCCTAGATGAGATTATCCAAGAAACATTATGAAAAGAATCATATTAATTGTATTAAATACAAAGATATTAATTATGAATATAAAAATAAATCTGTAGAAAAAATGTAGAGAATAATTTTATCTCCCTCTACCTGTTTGATCTATAGAACATCGTTTGTTTGATCTCAATTTTTCACACGCCTACTAATGGTGACTAGAATAGTGAAGTGGTGAGGTGTTCCTTGTATATCACAACCCGAGAATCTAGAATGAAGGTGTGGAATGGGTTTAGAAGTTTCATATTCTCTTGATGCCTATAAGTAGTTCTTTTCCCAAATGAGAAATGTGGTTTCCTCCCTCCTACATGAAGAGGTTTCTCAAATAATTGAGAGGTTAATGGGATGGTGATCTTCTACTCTGATCCTACTACTTCTAGAGTCTTCAAATCCACCTCACCAGCTCTTATCCCCATTCTCGGATAGCCTCTTTGTCCTATGCATAGTATATTCATTATGTCCCTTCCCCATCCTTCGTAACTGAAGTGTTTGTTCCCCAAATATTATTTTTTCACACAATGAAACACAATCCCCTCTTGAATCAATACATAATAATAATTAAACGAAACAATTAGTTTTCAATAAATAAATGATAATTATATTATATTATATTATAAATTTAATTATTGTTATATTTACATTAAAAATAAATATTATATTTAATTTAAAACATAAGAAACTATAAATATATAAAATCAATTATTATTAATATATTTTATAAAAATGTATTCACATTATTAATACTACAATAAATATATTCATATAAAGAAAAAATTATATTTCTAATTTTATAAAAATATAATTTTATTTAATTATATAAGAATTATATATAAATAAAAAAAATTATAAATATAACTATATGTAATTTAATTAATAATATATTAAAATTTATTATATTATTTTTATTAATATTTTTATCAATATTATGTAATATATACTAAATATTATAATATTTATAATCGTATATATAAAAATAAATTCAATGTATAGAAGATTTTTTGGGGACTCAATGAAATGGAAAAGGGGTGGGGGTTTCATAGGGATGTTGGGTGCACTATAGAGGGAATAAAATGGGAGGGGTAGTGCATCTTCCATGTTTGGAGGCATTGGATTGATTTTGTGAAGCGAGAGGTGACACAGATGGAATGTATTTAGTGAAGAGTGATGGTTGTTGTGGTATTTTTCCTCATGGATATAATGAATATCTTAAAAAGGTGTGATTATAGTTGATCTCTGGTGGTGATTGTTGCAGAAGATATATGGAGGCTTCGAGGGGATCAGTTGTGGCACGACCTCATGAGAACTGATAAGATTGAGACACAATGATCTTTAGTGATGTGGCTTGGTTATTCATCAGTGTTACTAAGTTTCATGTATCTAGATCTGGGTTTTGATTTATTTTTCTAAATAGGGTAATTCAAATATTCAATGAGGATTTATTTTATTTTATATTATTCGATTGTGTTCATTTTCTTGATATTAATTCTTCAATCACTGAAGTATTGGTAGAGGGTCATCATGAGATGGTAAAGGTGGTGAGAAAGATTCAGGTGCTAGAGGAAAGCAGAGATGATGGTGTGTAAGAAGATGCATTAGTGACCCTTTTGAGTAACTATTTTGGTTACAACAGTCAGGGAATAATGGTGTTGAATTTAAGTTCCATTCATAGTGGAAAAAGGTGAATTTCTAGTGTTCAATTTCAGAAGGATGGTGGTAGGTACTCTAGATGGGGCTAGGTGGTGACTCAATGAGTATCTGTTGGGTAATAGTGTAGGATATGGATGTTAGTGGGTAAGATTTTTTATGAAATTAAAGGGATATACCATTGGTCATTCCCCAATAGAAGGATTATTTTTAACTTTTTTAATTTTACTATATGTAGGATGTATGTTGGGATCCATAGTAGGGTCCAACAGTGACTCACCTAAGGGTGAGTCTGGGACCTGTCGTTGAGTGTTTTTCTGGCTTAGTAGCACCTCAACAAAAAAATAAATGAATTGAATAAAAATTAAAAAAAATTAATATTATTTATAAATATTTCTAAAAGAAATTATTTATGTGTTATATGAAAAATTAATTAATTAAAAAATAGACAAATAAAAAGATAATTTAATAAAATGGAGAACATTGAAAATTATTTTATAGAAATTTGAATGAGGATAAAATAAACAATGAAATTATATAGTTAACAAATATCTATTTTGAAAAAAATACAATACTTAAATTTTTTAACTATGAACAGTAACTGACATTTCACATAAAATGACATTCGAAATTAAAATATTATTATTCAAAAACAATCTAAATAAAAGACAAAAAATTAAAAGGGAAACTTTATTAACTTAAGAATTAAAAGAATTAATTTCTGAAATTATGAATGAATCAAAATAACAAATGAATTAATTACATAATTCATTAAATTTATAAAAATATTAAAGAAATAGTAATTTTTGTAGAAGAAGGAAATGATGAAAGAATTAGAATAAAGTGCAAGAAGAATTAAAATTTTAAAAATAGGATTAAAAATTTTATTTTTAGAAAATTTAATTATTTAGTTTTGAATTATTTAAAATTACTAAAAATAATCATAAAATACATAATTTGACATCAAATGAAAATTTTATGAAATTAAATTAAAATTAATGACAACAAAAATTTAATAAACTCAACATATTAATTTAATAAATAATAGAATAGAAAGAAATAAAAACATATGTGGAAATTAGTTTAAAAACACAACCACGTCAAGAGGACATGATCAAAAAATGAGTCATTTATTTTGGAAGTTCTTTGGAGAAAAAATACCTCTTATCAATTTCCCTTATAATATTTTCATTTATAAGATAATATAGAGGGTTTTTATGAGGGTTTCTATGGTATACAATGTTGTTCACCTTTGTGCAAATTGGTGGGAGGTGATGCTACCTTATATGGACTTGTTATAGTCTATAATATGTTAAAAAATGTTCATTTGATCAGATAGTGAATTTAAAGAGCTCAGTCGAGGAAGAATTCATTTTCCAATATATTCCACTAACAACTAGTCTTCAAGGTCTAGGAGCAGTGGTTCTTACATGTATCAACTAGACTACGATATTAATTTTTTAGAATGAAAGGGAAGATTTCAAATTTATTTATAATTTTTTTTGAGGTTATGGAGATAATCGGGATGATATAATATTTTTTTTAGTTACCTCAGAGGAACTAGGATTTTCACAACATCATCCATGTTTCATAACATCACTGGTATTATCCAAACCCATTTAATATATTTCATGAAGATGAGGTTGAGTTAGATGAGGACACATCCTTTGAGGAGTATCCTATATGTATTGTAGACTAGAGAATGAGGGTTCTCTAAGTCTATTTTGTCCCATTATTATGATTCCTATGGAATTATGGATACATATAGGATAGGACCTTGGAAGAAGAGGTAGTAGCACATGCTCAGTGGCTGGAGTTGTTCCTAGAATATGTTTTACCACCCTTAAAAGGTAAACTAATGGATAAATTTATTTGGGTGGGTGGGAGAGACATTATATAGAAATATATTCTATGAGGATTGTATCTTTTAAATATTTTCATGAATCCTATTTTTCTTATAAATCACCCCTATATTTTAAAAATGGTCTCTAGGGTGTCCAAGGATTATTCGGAGCCTAGATCTCTAGTTGTTAGATGAAACTAGGAAGTCAAATGATTAGTGTAAGATTAGTGAACACTGTGAACCTAAAATCTAGAATCCCTATAAGGGTGACACATGGTGATTATAAACTTTAATAGGGAGGCTTAATCCATGCTGGGATAAGTCATAGGATTCACACATGATATGGATAATTTTTCTAGAAATATGATGCATTTCATGCGAGGTGTTCTCCTGGTATATTGTATTCCTATGGTCAGTGCAATGTTTTCACAACCTTTTGTCCAAACCATGTGATAAATTTAAATGGGGAAAATTACCATTTTCCCATCCCCTATTTATGAAATAATCCACCTTTATTTCTCTCCACACACACAACACCCCTCATCCTCACCTTTGCGATTTATAAATCCATGATCTATGCTTGGTGCTCTCTACCTCCTCCGGACTCGGAATCACATACCATCAATCCTGTTGGTTTCATATTAGTAATATATCTAATCATTTGGATACTTTAATCATTTTTTACCTCTCTATATAGTTATTTAGGTGTAATATCTAATTAAATATTTTTTTGATTATTGACCATTTTTTATTTTCATCTAATCTGGAAAAAACCAATTGTTTATACTTGATGATTTTTAGACCACAAGAATATGTTAGGTGGTCGATAACTTTTCCATAATGTGTAACTGTATTTTTGGATATTCACATTGTTCCCTATGAAGGACCTATCAATTGATTCTTCTAAACTAAATTATAAGCCTTAATTTAATTATTACTTCTAACATGGGCCACTCTTATAGAACCTAATCATGGTTATAGGTTTTCAATCATGACATAATCCACCCATGCATGGAGTTATTTTATCTTCCCTTAGATAAACCACCACTTTCGATGTGTGATCTCACAATCCTTTTAGTGGGATCCTTCTTAAATTATATATGTTCGTTGGAGCGGACTATTCTTCCTTTTTAATATTATTACATGTTACTGTAATGATTTAAATGGTTTGTTTAATAATAATTATAAATGGGTATAGACAGTAAAATAGAATTCTTATTTTATTACATTTATTTCATGATAATTGGACATCTCGATAAATAATATACATGTTATTAAGGTATGGAACAAATGAATTTTATGGTATGGAACCTATGATTAAGGTATGAAATCCATGCTTATAATGGTATGGCTAATATGGGAAGGGTATGAAACAAATTATTATTAAGGTATGGCTCCTATGATAATTATGGTATGAAAACATTTATTAAGTTAAGAAATATAGGATTTTTATGTCATGGAACATGTACATTTTATTATGGAACCGACATATTAGAATGGTATAACAAATATGACATCATGGTATGGAACCAACCGTGGTATTAAGGTATTGTATCTAGGACCCACATGTAAATTCATAGGCATTATGGCAACATTGATGAGGATCTAGTTATGTAACTAACGATATCTATTAAAATTTACATCTCAGGATATTGGTCACATGGGTTATACACCTGAGGACTAGTCATATGTGGGTCTGGTACACTTATCACATATTTCTTATGCCAATCTGGTTACTACCTACAATTGATACTTTATATATATTGATGCTCAACTATTATATACATATTATTTTAAATCTTATGTGAGGTAATTGTATTATATGTCATACTTTACTTAATATTTTTAATACCAACATGATGTTAGGTATTATAAAAAAAATACTTTTGTCGTGGAACCCATTGGTGGTGGCCTACTAAGTTTATCTCACACCCTATTTTGGCTACAAATGGTGGTTGTTCTAATTATATATATGCATGTACGGATAGAGTAAAGAAACCATTTTCTAATTATTGATTGATTGATGCATGGAAGTAGTGGGTCACATGATCGATATGTGTTTCCTGATGTTATCTGGAGAACCAATTTTGTTCTTTTTTATTATTATTTTTATATTTCTATATATTTGTTCCTAATTCCATGTCTTCTTATTTCCTTTTTCATTATAGTCATGAAATTACATAATTTTTAATATTGTATAGGATCTTTTTTCATATATTTTTTAATATTATCATCTTGATGTTTAATTTAATGTTCTCCTTTTCTATTAGTGTTCTACTTGCATTATATTTCAATCCATTTATTACAGTATTAATCTAATTTGATCATTAGGTTATAATCTCCCTAGTGTACCACCATGGACCCTTTCTACTTGTTGAAAAACTCTAGAATATAAGGTGAAACACTTAAGGACATGTGGGCCACTAGATTGAGTAACCATTACATTGATCTTAAGTTGAGACATTACATGAATATCTAATGATTATGACCTTAAAAAATCCTCATTTTTGTAAAATTTAATGATTTTTAAATTATAATTATCTATTTTGGTAAATAACATTCAATGATGATAAACATAAAAAATCACCTGCATTGATCCAGTCTACATGACCCTAAATTCCAATAAAATGAGCCATAAAACTTATCGGGTTGAAAAAAGGTAAACCATGGTAAAATTTTAATCTCATCTTGCTATGCATGCAATATTAATGGTTTTGGAAAGGTCACACATCTTAAATTGAAATGCCAAAAATCAAACGATGTTGGAAACCATCAATGAATACCTAATAAAAATCCAAGTCATTCTGACTAATTCTACTTTGAATCATATTTTAAAAAAATAGTGTAGTGAAAATAAATAAATAATGTTTTTAGGGTCCATCAGGTGGCTCTAGACACTATTCTCATTCCTTCATTTGGTCCATTGACCTAGGAAAAAAATTAACGAAATATTGAAATATGTTCTTGAGATTCTTGTTTAAATATTCAAAAAATGTGATAAAAGTATTTCCGTAAATTCATAATGGAAAAATATAGTGTTAGAGTGATGGTAATTATAACAATACCAAACCATCAGCCCTGTTAAAATAAAAATAAACAGATTAAATCTATATTAAATTTTGATAATTATGACAATTGTTTTTACTCAATTGTGGAATTATTTTCCTTATCTTGAAATTTACTTTTGGAATAATTTAAGATGAAATGATGTGAATAAATGAAATTAAAGGAAGAAACACAATTTAGAACAACACAGTTACCATTTATTGGAAAAAATGGAAAAAATGTATATACACATCACATATGTACCATAACGATAATGATCAATGATAAAAAAACTAAAATAGCTACAATTGGAATTTTATTATTTAATTAATCAAATTTGTGAATTCTATATTCTATAATTGAGATACAACTCAATAATTTTCCTCTACATGTCTTTATATTAAACCAATGGCAAGTTTTTCCAAACAGATACTTCAAGTACGCAACTATTTCATCCAATGAAATCTTAAACTATGATTCAATATAAAAAAGGTCATCAATATTATCTACATGGGACTCATATATTCAAAAATCCACACTATATACTTATATCTGATCATGAATTTGTGCTTCCTTGTGGACGATGTATTACAGAACTAGGAAAAATTATTCCAATGATCCCATGTGAGAGTTTGGAGGATGATATTGGGATATATCATGCTTGTGAACTAAAAAATCCTCTCAAGATATGATAACAAATTTTAAAAAGGGATGTAAATTCTTGTAATCAGACCCACCAATTCCCATGCCAACGATAATTTCTGGAAGACTATCCACCTTATCATCATACTTATTGAGGTTCTCTCCATGATAATATTAAAAATATTTCACCATAACCATTTTAACATAGCCTTATTTTCAAGAGATACTATGGGATAAAAACTATATCTATCCACTAATAAAATTGTATAATATTGAAAAAAAAATTCAATATATTTGGTCCCAAACAAATTAAAAATATTTTCTTTAAATTTTTTCATCATTGATTCCTTTTTAATCAGATATATTGATGCCATAATCTTGATGACTAATGATTAAGTGCTATGTGCTTTTTTAGGAAAAACATTAGTGAAATGATCAATAGTGTTGGCCAATGATTCCATGCACGTATTACTTCAAATATTTGTAGAACAAGAAGAAAATGATTCTCTAGAATTATTGAAATGTTTAGATAAATGATAGTAAAAATAAAAAACTGGTGTAAAAAAGATGATATGTGGGGAACATAGATAAGTACATGGATTATTAAACCACCTAATTAGTTTATCTAACATTATGTCATGATATTAATTGATACATGTTTTAGAATATTATCTTGAATTTATCTGATGAAATGTTGGAAGGAAAAAACACTTCCTTGGTAGAATCCCCAAGAATAAAAAATAATAAATATTGATTGAGGATAGCTATATGTGATTCCCTTACAGGCCTAATAACATTATCAATGTATTGGGATGTTAGGAAAACAACCTCAATTATATGTTCATTGGGGAAATATAGAATTATAAATCATTATGGTATACTGATACTCATAATAGTGAATGTTATCCTCAATCTAGGCATTTAAAAATTGGAATGTCTCTCTTAGGAGATTTAGATACCTTCCCTAATATATACGACCCAAAAATATTTATATCAGCTCAAGGATGGTTAAAAAAGGATCATAGGATTTCCCTCTACAAAAATTTCATCTATCTTCTAGATGAATACATGGATACAAGTGTACAAATTATAGGATGTGATGAGCTATCCACATAGATATGTGGAAAAAATACCACCAGCCCAATGTCTGTGGATATATCTGGATATATCCTATAACCGTAACACCCCTATTTTTTAGGAATTATGTTTTCTATAAATTAAATTTATTTTATGTATTTTTTCCATTTACACCAATAATTTTATTTCCCTACACACAACACATTCTTATATTTCATTATACATGATTCCTAGTTTTATAAAAACCCTAATTTATTATTAATTTAGATATTTTAATGAGACCATTATACAACTATACTTTAAACGTAGAAATATTAATAGTAATAAATAATTTTTAAATATTATTTATAATGGTGTTATATATATATATAATATATATTATAAAATAAATAATTTTTCTCTAAAGACTCTATACTATATGAAATTTTTTTTTCCTAAAAAAACTACTTATGCATTTTTGTGACCATGAATAAAATATTTTTTCAAATTTTTTTGGAAAATTAATTTTATAAAATAAAATTATTTTTTTAATTCTTAATTTCATGTTTATCTTAGGATTAATTTTTGGGATGTTTCTAAAAATATTCATTTTTAGATGAATGGTGAAAAATACAGAATTTTAACCAGAAATTTCATTTTAGTTTATTTTATTTTCCAAGATAAATTATATTTTATATTTGTTTTGAATTATAATTATTTCAATTATACATCCATTTATCTAATTTAGGTTATTTTAAACACATTCACATTGATATTTGACATAATAACATTGTAAACAATTGACCATTTTGTTTTAAAAAACCCACATTTTCATCATATCTATGAGATTAATATTAAATTCATTTTTGTCACTTATGTGAATAGTTGAAAAAATGGATGACATTTTTCAAATAAGAATAATTTATAATTTCTATTAAATCCAACACAATTTTTTAAAAAAATGAACAGACAATGCAATAAAAATTATTTACTATGGTTAAGGTAAAAATAGGTTTATACGGTGGTCAAAATAAAAGTATTTGGGTAAAACAATATCCTATAAACAAGAATAAAAACAATTACATGGACATATTTAGACCATTACACCTCTATACATTGGTAGATGCCTAATTTTAACTCGTTTTACATATGAAAATCGTTGGAACACTTCTTTTTTTTTGAAACATTCAATTTATGTCCTCTCCTCCACTTATAAAAGGCCACCCTATCCTCTAATTAAAACATACAGAACTATTTTTTAGAAAATACCTACGTAAATAATTTTCCATAATATCTATCCTAATCCTATTATACTTTCATTTGGGTATAAATTGAACTTGTATATCATTTTAGTGCCAAACTAACAAAGATACATGAAGAATATGTAACATTCATCGACAAGAACTTTTATATTATTTCTTCCTCTACCCCTTAAAATATTTTTATATAGTTAATATATAATCACCTAAATATATTAAATATAACATTATTTTTTTATTTTAATGATACTTCATAAAAATTCACTCAATTCCATCAAATGGTTTATACAAGCATTGTTTGAGTATGAAGGACTACAACCTCATGAAACAATATCGTTTATTTATCCATTACCACTATTAATTAAATTAACTATAATGGATAAATTATTTATATATCATATATATATGACATTTATTAATTTATTAGGGTTCTCTAATTTCTATATCAAATATAAATTTATGCATTCAATTTTGTGGGTATACGATAAATTTTTTCCTGTATACGATAGACAACGTCTTCCTAAGCGATGTTATTTTTTTATGCAATTCATGTACTATATTATGGATGAGTTTAAAAAAATTAGGATACATATAAAAAATAATCTGTAATTATAAAATATATCATTTATATTTATTTATTTCAATCCAACAAAAAAATAAAAAAATAGTATTCATATGTACGTACGACCTACCGTCTCAATGAGTAGTGTATTTCATTTCTTAAAACAAAATTTTATGGATTATATTAAATACATATATACCCAATATATATATATATATATATTATTTTTATCATTTTAGATATTATTGAGCTACTATTATATTATGAGGAAAATAATTTTAAAAATCAAAACTTATAAGAAAAACAATAAAATTATTACTAGAAATGTAAATTTAAAAATGAATAGATAATAAATTGGTAAAAATAGTCAAAATAAAATAATATATGGTATAATATATAAGAATAAGTTTAATTATTATTTTTATAATAAACTTATATTTATTATTCATTAGCATTTAACAAGTAAGATAGAAGTTAAGACATAAGGTATGGAATTTCCATCTCACTTTTTTCTTTTGTGAGACAAATGCTATAATGTTCTCCTTTTTCTTTTATGTGGGGTAAATAATTTTAACTATTGTATTTTATTATGATTATTATGGATTTTATTTGTATTAAATATCCATTTATGTATCTCTCTTTCATGGGGTTAACAGTTCCAAATATCACTATTGTTGTGAGGGATCTTTTTTTCCTAATTTTCCATCATTAAGATATATGTAATTTTAGGCACCTATAATCTTTAAAAACATGTATATATGACTCTTTGTAAAGAAATATAAATAATTTATTCATCCTAAATATGTTTTATGTTTAATTTTATGTTATTACTTCATGGGGATTGTAAATAATTTTTCCAAGTGGTAATGATTTTATGTTTCAATCTCATCATTTTTACAGAGTGTTTATGATTAAGCCTCCACCGTAAAATTCTCATGATCTACCACACATGAATTGAAAATTATTTCCTTCTCATCTTATTATTCAGTATATCATCATGTAGTGGTTCCATTTTTCCACTATTCTGTAATTATTTTAGTAAATAAAATGTTTAAAAGATAATCGGACCTCATTTATATTTTCAATTGGAAATGAGTATTATTCTAATACAATTTTTTTAAATGTGTTAAAAATATTCCACTCTCATATTAATTTTAAATGATATTTTTAACATTAATAAATTTATACAATTTTTTAAATGAATCTTCATTTATTTCAAACAATTCATGTTTGGATTTTATAGAAAATGTGAAGGGAATATTGGTTTTAGAATATAGAGAATGGGATTAATTTAATGGGGTCATGACTAATCATTACTTTTAAGATTCTTTTATATGTTTTCAATTTTATTTTCAATAAAAAAGTTTTTCCAAAATTTCTGATTTTTTAAAAATTTATTTTCACAATGGAAATGATATTTTCACTAAGAAATGACTCAATATTTTTCCTCAAAATCAATCTCTATTTATGATTGAACCTATTGATATTGTTTATTCCTTACTAGGGATATGATCCAAGGTTACCATTATTATTCTTTCTCCAAATGTTTTGTCATTATAATAAAATATGTTTACGAATCCCATTTTTCATCCATGTGTTATACCATGACCAAATTATTATGAATCCCACTAATTTTCATGGGTATTTATGTGAGTAAATAATTATGAACCTAGTAAATTTTACATAGGTTATGATATTTTTAAAGGTTTAAGATAACAATTTAATTTCATGGGTTATTATATAATTACATTTTATGATTTTTTGTAACATATAATTATAGTTTTTATTATGAAATGGTTGGGAAATATATCTCCCTTCAATGTATTAGGTAAAGATTTAAATATCATGAAATATACATCATTATAATGGGGAGTGAACTCTGTTACCTAATATAGGGAAGGAATGGGATGTTAACCTGGTTCAGTAATATAGAGTTGAAATAGTGAGTGAACCTAGTTTGGTGAAGGAATTTTTTCACTCTGATGGTCTTGGAAGTATTCATTGAATAATATGGAAATGGTTTTCTATACTTATGTGTATACAAATAATTCTATGTATTATGACAATATTATGATATCATGGATCATGTTCTTTGATTTACTTATTATTCTTGTCTTATGGACTATAAATACTTATTCCATGATTCAATATTATGATCATATATATATATATAGGGAATTATTTTCAAAATTTTATCCTAATGTTATCATACAATTATGTTCATATTATGCTTAAATGTCTCACTTGTTTGCCCTTACTGAGTATATAATCTCACCCTTTCTTATGTTTCCTTTCCCCATATAATGAAGTGAAGTATTATGTTTGGTATTTATAATAAGGGAGATAGTTAAGATGAATTTAGTGGGAGATGATGTAGGTCACATATGTAATAGTGTTTATGTTTCCATGCTTCCAAAGGCACTAAACTATTATGGTCCTCAAGTGTGTGTTTTTATAATGTACTCAATACTTTTTAAAAATCGCGTAATATATTTTTATGATAATATCAGATTTCTATATTTGGTATCCTATTATAGGTTCATATAACCTTAGGAAAATAGGATGATAATAACTTGGTGGGAACACTAAGGACATGTCTAATGATAATGTTAAAGATGAATAAAATTTTAGGTAAAATTTATGGAAGTTTGGTGAAGGATATAGTTCATGGTTTCAAAGAAATTATATCCATTTATGGATACTACAACGGGATAAGGATTTGGATAAGATGTAACTTGAGGAAACTACCATAAGAACATTGTATTGAACTAAAATTAATTTGAACCGGTTCATGATAATGGGATTACGTCACACATAGTTTGATATTCCTTGGGGATATGCTTTTGGGAACTAAAAAAATATTTAAAACCCACCACGGAGAATTTTAATAGAATATGTGATTTTCGTTATTCTCAATTTTTCGGAAGATGAACAGAGAAAATTAAAATAGTGAAAATAGTAATTTTTTCATGTGTAGTAGAGAAGGTCATAAATAAATTTATTGCTGATGTTATGGGAAAAAGTAAGCTAATGATGCAAATTGAGAGAAGGTTGAACAAAATACACCACCAACACATTGGTTTATATTGTTTTGGGAGAGTGTTAAATATGCTAACAAATGACAAAACCCATTGGTAAATGATGATGAGTAACATTAAAAACCACTTAACATGAGGGACAATGGGAGATATCACATGATAAAATTTTTATGAGGTTTTTGATAATGATGTTGTGAAAGTTACATTTTCCATAAAATTTTGTACTTCTCATTCCTTATTTTAATTTGAATGTACCCACTATTTTATATCCAATTAATTTTATAAATGTATAAATATTACACCCAACTGATTAGATGTATAATTATAAGTGAAGATTTTTAAAGGTATGACGATCACATCTAATGTATATTGTTCCAGTCAGGTCGACATTGTTGGGGATGTGATTCTGGTAAATATATTTATTTTTCCTCTATATTAATTTTATGTTATCCAAGGTATGGATTATATTTCATCATATAAATCATACATAAATTATCATGGAAGGAAATTTTTGTTTGATATTACAAATCAACCTCATATCTTCCATCAATTTGATGATAAGTATGAACATTCCAATGATATTTCATCCATAGAATTGAATTAATTCTCATTAATATGGGGTGATTATATAAAATGGTGGAGGGAAACTTGACATCATTTAAATTCTAATTGTTTAGATATTTGTTTAGGATTTTAAAAAAAGTCATAACCTTCCACCAAAACGTGATGTATTGTTCTCAAAAGAACACATACCTAGTGCCACACTAACTTCAAATACTCCGAATAGAATTTCGATAATTATGTTTCAGAAATTTAAGAGGAAACACCCATAAAATCATGATAAAGGATTCATTTGTACATGTTTTTTTACCATGGGGTGCTCATTTTCTTTTTGTGAAATAGATAGATTGATCAAAATGATTGTAAAACCCCAACCCCAGAAGCCTGATGTTAGTGAATTGTTGTTAAATTATAATTATTATAAGGAATAAAATCCCAAATGATCAAATAGTTTATATTTTTTTGTAAAAAAAAATTACATACAATATACACATATTACCTTGGGAATAAAATAAAAAATAATACATAACAAATACTAATAAAATATATCCTAGATACCCATTCCAAAAATTCATCTTTATATAATAGGTAAAGGAAATAGAATCAGGATGAGATAAAATTCATGTTTAGGGTTAGAATACATTGGATGTATTCAGAATCAATATGGAATAATCAAAACGGTATGTTAAATAAATAATGACATGTTACATTTAATTAATGAACTAAAAATAAAATGTATCTGAGGATAATGTCAAAGAAATAATCACTAGAGAAATATTAATAATAATTGAATTATAAATAAAATAAATATTTAATTATTTAATGATATTTTTCCATGGTATATGTTAACATTACTATCAAGGCCTTTCATAAGGTGGTTCTATCATATAGATTAGAAACATATTAGATTTGTCCAACTAATTCATCTCATAAGACTACTGATTCATTGAGTGGATTACTTTAAATGGTCCTCAAACCATTTCATACTAGTTTGAAATATTAATTATATATATATATATTAATCAATTTAATTAGTAAATAATGTTCCTCATCATAAAATATTAATATTTTTTAAAAGATCCAAATTAATCAAAATGTCCCGAGTTAATTAAATAACATTAAAAGTAAACACTGTTTGTTAAAATGTAATATGATTTTGTAAATAAAAACATCTATCACACAAGAATATTTTTAGTAGATATAAATTTAATTAAAAATAATAAAAATTATCATATGAAAGTGATTTTTTTAGTTTAATGTTAACAATCACAAATGAAAGTGAGAATTCACAGATAAATTTTAGCACTTGGTAGTTTTCAAGCCAAAAAACCCTTAGATGAGATAATTCAAAGTGAAACATAAAATAAAATTACATATTATTGAATAGTTATATAAAGTAAATAATGTTATTTATATACAAAACAAAAAATAATAAATCGATGAATATGAAATTTATCTAACAAATGTAAAAAGTGATATGAAAATTTCTTACTATATGCTTCATTTTGATTAAACGCTCTCAAAACACATGTATAATAGTGTTAATAATGTTACTAAATTAAAATAAAACAATTTTAATATCTATGATATCAAATATAAGACATTATAACATATTTTTACCCATCCATTAATAATCATTTATCTTTTTCATCATTTCCAATGTTAATTATCGTGTTTTTGAGTATGTTATTACTTGTTGTTTTTGTTCTTAAAAATGATTTAATCATCTAAAGAGTCTAAAAAAATATAAACAAATCATATATATTCATCATATATGTTTTTATAATAATTTATTAAATATGGATATGGGAAATGAAATGCATCATTTATGGATGTGGTAGGTCGTACATACGCATGAACACTACTTCCATTTATTTTTCCTTCTAAAAGAAGGAAAAATGAATTATATATATATATATATTTATATTATATTATCAATATCATATTTCATTAATGTGTATCATAATATATTTCAAAATTATACTTAATATAGTTCTTGTAGAGTGTGACTGAATCACATTACATTGAGGAGGCAGTAATCCCCATGTCCACAAATGAATTTATCGTATCCCAACTTAATGGCAAGAATAAATCTATATGTTATGAAAAAATTACAAAATAATTAATATAATATATATTATATTTAACTTATAAATAAATAGTCATTAAAAATCCTCAATGGTGGTAGTGGGGTAACAAACAACATCGGTTCGTGAGGCGGTGGTCCACCGTACACACAGACGATGATTGTATATCCCATTTGAAAGATGCGTGTGAATGTTTAGATTAACATATTACCATAAAAACAATATATTATATTTAATATATTTATTTTATCATATATTATTTATATAATAATAATTTATGTGGTTGATAAATAAAAAAAATAAAAGTGATCTTTCAAGAATGTTACCTTTTCTCATCGAACTCTATTGGGTTTATGACCAAAGGTTTCCATGGATGGATTTTAGTCAAAATTGAGGCATAAATAATGAGGATAGGTATATTGGGAGATTATTTGGATAGGTTTTGGATGATTCAAAGATATATGGTGGTGTTAATAAGTGGGAGGTGTGAGTTCCTTTTTATAGTGGAGAAGGATTGACATTATTGTAAATATAAAAATGTAAATACTATTAAGAGGTTTAACATACATCATGTTCCTCAAATAATTAAAAAAATTAAATTAAAAAGATTATATGGATAATTTATTTCTATAAAATAGTTTTTCATCATTATTATAGGTCTTTTTCGCCACTATGTTTAAAGTATAGTTCCTTTTAAACATAATTTTACTTTGATAAATGAAATTAATTATAACTGTTGTCACTAATATTTTAGATAAAAAACTATTTTGACTATATTAGAAATTTTAATTTATTGTTATTCCAAATATTGAATCAATTTATCCATATTACCATCACATTAGTGGGAGAAAATAATTTAAATTTAATCTCATAGATTGGGCGACGAAGTTGTTTTTTGAAGGAAAAATATTTAAGGCATTGTAAGGTTTTTATATAAAATTTCAATGTGAAAGAGAATAAAATAAAAAATATTAGATTTTATGATATATAATATTTCTAATTTTACATTAAAATAAATTTATAATATATTTTTTCTATATAAATAAAATAGAAAAAAATGAATATTTCAATTAAAATTTAGTATTATTCATTATTCATCCAAAAATGAAACATCTCATAAAAAATAAAAAAATAACCCAAAACTATTTTTTATTTTTCTATTTCACATTTTTTTCATATTAAATTTATAAAAACTTATGAATTTATATTTAATATAGGATCCACATTATAATTTGGAAAAATTTACTTTTCAAAAAAATACAATAATTAAGAATAGAATTAGATTTAATAATATCTTATGCCTATAAAATATATCATATTAATATCAAAAATATTTTTAAAATATATAAAATATATATTAAATTAATAAAATTCAATAATAGTAATTATTTTAATCTATTATGATAAAATTTATTTGGATCATAAAAGTTGCTTTTTTATAAAATCATTATCTTTATATTCATTTGGTTTCTATATTAATTTTAAATTAGTTTGTAACCAATGAATTAAAATATGAATGTTCCTATGTTATTTATTCCTATTCCTAACCCCCAATTTGAATTCTTGTAAATATATTATTTTATTACCTAAAATTAATTTTAGTAATCCATTGTTGTTTGGTAAAATTCAGTCTTTTGGTTTACACAAGGTATTTAATAAAGAAGTTGTTGTGTGCAATGCGAGAAAACCTCAGTGTTTCTTACAGTTTAAGATACACTTTATATTTCATGTATCATAAAATTAACATGTTGTTTTGTATAAATAAATATGGGGATTATTTTTCTAAATGGATAATAATGTAACATATTGGTGTGTTACATTGCCCCAATATAAATAAATTATTTATTCACAACTAAAACATGATCTCATTAATCAATGGATCAATATTTGAATATAAACTATTTTTAAAAACCCAACATTTTAAATAGGGTTAATAAAACATCTTCTTAGTAAGAGGGAAAAGAAAATTCAAGGCCACCAAAAAATTACGTGTTGGAATAAGAAAAGAGTATTGGAAACATGGATATGGAAGAGAAATATAGCCATCAAGTTATGAGGGATAGGGATATAAAAAATGTTCATGTGAACATTTCTGACCAAAAAAATAAACCATAGCTATTATAAATTTCACTAATATCATTAGAAATTAGGATTAAAAATTTTTTTTCAAATCCCTTTTCCCATTGTAGATGAATTATTTCACACTATTATAATTTTGGGAGATATAATTACTTACTTCTTTTCTATTTCATAAGACTAATTGTAAAGACCTGTAAATTTCAAAGAAATTTTTTTCTTAAATTCTTTGGGATTTTAAGAGTACGTAGTTTCTGAAGGTACCTGATTCCGAGGCCCGGTGTGCCCAAAATCAATTTCAGAAGTTTAGCTCGGGTACGTTCAGTTAATGAAAGAGTGGGTTTTTCTATCTTTTTAACCGGTGCTCGGATTTGAAATCCAAGGCCACCGATGGAACCACAGTGCTGGTAACTGCATAAGAGGACTTTTACCATAGATGCGTTTGCACGAGAGAAGGAGATTAATATATGTGGTTTAAATAACTATCGAATAAAAATTGTAGAACAATTTTTATTATTTATTTTAAGTGGTTAGATCCTAGGTGTGGGAGTTGGGGTGGGATTCACTAGTTACTAACTATCCATGAGATGATAAAAGTGAGGTGGGGCCCACACAAGCCCAACCCTTCACATTCCTTAACTACCTAACTCCCCCCTTTATTTGAGTAACTCCCCTCTCTCCCTATTTAAAGAATTCCAACTTAACACATAATTAATTAGACAACTCATGTTAAATTAATTAAGTGTTTTGGAATTTGAATTTGTAATATTTAAATGCATAGCATGAATTAATAAAATAAGGAGGATCCCTATTTTATTTTTTTGGTTGGCTTGTTGTGCTAAGACTTTGGATAAGAGCTCTATTCTCTCCTGGAAGAACTTCTTCCTCCCACGAAGAACGACACCCTTCGACGAAGAATGTCGTCACCATAAGGAGAGATGTTGTTCCATTCCTTCTTCTCTCCGCAACTAGTGTGAGATTCCATCCCCTCCTTGAACGTACGCCAATTCCATCCTCGAAACCTCACCACGTGATGCCATCTTCCACATCGCTGGTAAAAGACATCATTTTTCGAGGTAGGGGTTAACTTCGTTCATGTTTTATTTATCGACCTTCATTGATTAAATTCTGGTCGCTTGTTATCGTTATAACGGGAGGAGATCAGACCGCACAAACACGGCCGATCCTCCTTCCCTTTTTTTGTTGTTGATTTCCATTGATCCTTGTGGAGAAGGCGACGTGGTGACATTGCACCGTGCGGGAACGAAGGGGACCGAGGCCAGTGCGGGCCGCGACGGTGGTGCACGACATCATCTCACCGAGCCGGTGAGGCCGAAGGGACAACGGCCGGAACGGGCCGTGGCGGTGGTGTGTGGCGCCGTCGTGCCACATCGGAGGGTCCGAGGGAGGTCGCGACCAGAGCGGGCCGCGGAGGAGGGGCGTGGACCTTTTGTGCTGCGCTGGTCGAAGAAGGGCCGCGACAGTCACCAGCAGGGGCAGCCGGGCTCGGTCGGCCGCCGACGCTCAAGGAGGGGGAACCCTTCAGGGTCCCGTAGTGGTTCAAGAAAACCGTCCGTCCATAAAGGCCAGCCATTTCCCAGAAAAACTGGGGGGGTGTAACTCCCCGTGACCAGAAAATAGAGCGGACCCCACTGGGTCCTCCGTTTCGGAGATAGGAGGGTGATGCCCCCTTCGCAGTCCGCTCGGCCTCAAGCCGAGCCACGACAGGCTTCCGAGCTGGGCCGCAGGCCACGCCTAGCCAGGCCGGGCCACGCTAGCTGAGGTCTAGGCCACACAAGCCGTGGGCTGGGCTATGCCAGCTGGGTCGGGCTGGAACCAGACCCGGGTCGGGTCGACCTAGGGGGTATTGGGCCGGGTCGGACCGGGCCCAAACCCCCTATTTTCGAACCCTCTTTAGTTAAATGCTCATATCATGGGCTACGGACCTCCGATAGATGCACCATCAGTTGCGTAGGGATCCTTGGATCGAGAATCTCGTTTTTGGGTACTACACTCAAGGTTTCGGCTAACTTTCCGTATAGGCGGGATGGTTCGAACATGAAACCAACCGGGACCTTAGAGCGGAAACGCTTATAACTTAAGGACCAAACATCTGAATGATGTTCTGTCAATCATGTTGAATTACTCTTAGTTAGACGTTTATTTTAGATTACTCCACTTGAGGTTTGTAAGTAGCTAGAGTACGGTCGGGTTGGTTTTATCTTAGAAACCAAACCAGGCCCGTAGGACGGAAAAGCCAATAAATCTTAGACCGGGCGTCCGATTGACGCGCGGGCTATCACATTGAGTTCCAATTGATGAGACAGATCTTTTTGATACATCAACTCTAGACTTCATGACAGTTGATGTATCAACCCCTTGGCTCATGGAGTGGACTCTCCTGGAATTGAGTGTGCTGTGTGCGGGGACCCTAGAGCTAGCTGCGACTGCGACGATGATGGCGACTGTACTTGGATCCTACATGGGTTCGGCAGTGATGGCGACTGTACATGGATCCTACGTGGGTTCCATAGTGAGGAAGACTTTACTTGGATCCTCAGTGGGTTCAGTAGTGATGAAGACTATACTAGGATCCTACGTGGGTTTGGCAGTGATGGTTACAGTACTTCGATCCTACGTGGGATCGGCAGCGACAACTTCTGTACTTGGATTCTATGTGGGTTCGGCAGGGGAGATGATTCAGAAGCTACAACTATCATCTCCACCCCTCTTCATGAGTAGTATACTTGTGCGATCTGAGTCTTGACTTTCAATCATTATCATCGATATGAATGACTTGCTTTTCCGTTTGGATTGGGTTGTGATTTCTTGGGTGGACTAGATTGTACTTGGGCTCGTGAGTTGGAGCCGAACTGGAATTGATGACTTATGTATATGTATGGTCATATACATAAGTACAGATAAATGATAATTTGTGTTTGTATCCTTCTTTTGTGGTTTATACATTATTGATTCTGGGAGACCTTAGGGGGTCTTGGGGTCCCTACTGAGTATCGTATACTCACCCCTCCCCGGGGCATCCCGCACTACGTTGTGTTGGTTGCAGACGACAGACAACGCTGATTGTGGTTGAGGGTTGTGGAGCGGGACGGTACCCGGAGGTGGACTATCAGGCAGGACATACACGGAGCGGACGACCTGAACCAAGGAGCTGAGGAGACCATCTGTACCCAGCCTTCAGGTGGGATAGCCAGAGAACGACTCAGTGGTTTCTGATTTACATTACTACTGCTGTACTTTCTTTTCAGTTGTACTGTACTTTCAGTTGGGTTTGTATTTTGGCCCATTTAGTTTCCAGAACATACTTTCGTACTCAGTTTACTTAGTGTTTAATTCATCTTCCATACTCTGTGGTGTTTTTTTCTTATATAAAGGCAATGCCTTCCCTTTTATCAGGATTTACGCCTTTAGTGCTAGTCGCCAGCCTCTGGCCTATGGTAGGCGAGCTTGGGGTAGTCACGACACGGGCCCCGAGGATGTGTCGGGACACAAATATTATCTTATTTCTATTCCAGGAAAATTTTCTACTTCATTATTTCACACATGATGACTCCAATAATGATGTAATATATCAATCTATAAAACTACATCCATATTAAAAAATAAATAATTTCATAAATGGTTAACCTTTCCAAAATATTATGATCCAACACATTGTAATAATTTCCATGGTATAAAGTAGTATAAAATTTAATATATAAATATGAATTAACTCTTTTTTAAAATGTCAATAACTCAATACTACAAATATATTAAGGCTTGTCATTCTCTCAACCATGTGTTTTCCAAAAACATATTCTTTATATTGAATCATATTTATTATTGGCTAGTACCAATCTAAAAAAGATTTAAAATTCATGGTGTAAAATTACTGTAGTACAACCCTTATAAATTCCTTAATACTTTTAACTGGGATATCATCAACAACATACTTTTATAATATTATTCAAGGAACTAAATAAAACATAATATTAATCATTCCACTTCAGTTATGTCAATACCATATTACTGACCATGATCCATTATCCTCTTTTGAGGTATATTATCAGGACACCTCGTGTGTTCATTTGTGTAGTGCCCCATCTCCTATTAGTTTTATTATTGAATAGAATATTTTTTCTCTCTTACCTTTGAATTATTATTCCTATTGACACTATTGTCCACACATACAAAATTCCCAATCATTTCGAAAATTTACCAAGGGGATTATTTCCAAAATTATTGCATGTTGGAAAATCCTTCTTTGCATTTATCATTGAATTATTCCCTTTTAATGGGGTTTAGAAGACCTATTATATCCCTAGATTCCATGAAATATTTGGATCATGGGAATTCCTTCTCTATTTTTATGTAACATAAAATGATCTCTTAATATGATAAAATTTTATGAGAAACCAGTTCCCATAAAATATTTTTCTTAAAAACTTCAATGAATTGTTCAATCTTACAATATGTGTTGCATAAGTAAAATATACAATATCTAGATTATATTCTAAAGGAACTTCATAATCTGAATTACTATCCTCTTCCTTTTCCAATAAGATAAATAAATTCCTCTTCATCTGGGTTTTTTTCTCATGAGGCAAATATTTTTCAAAAAATATGTCATTAAAAGACATATAATAATTTAATTCTATATTATCTTCCATTATATTAATTTTTTGTCTAGAACCATCAGTAATCAACATCAACATTGATAAAATATGCTACAATTGCAACATTTTCATTTTCACCACATCCCAATTCCATGAATATCATCCCCAAACACTTAATCCATTTCTCAACCTCCATTGGGTTAGTAGTATAACAAAATTATAGGTTCCCCTTTTTCATAATGCAATCTAGCATTGTATTATATTGATGTAAAATAGGAATACCTATTGGAGAAATGTTATGTGTCATAATATGATTAATATTCTATAATATATCAATAAAATGATCAGTTCCAATACCAGCTATATTGTAATTCATAGTAGAAAAACCATTACAATATCCATCAGTATTGATACCATTCATCCTTGCAGGTTCAATTTATAAACAATGAAATATACAAGATTATATGATAACATTAGTTAACATAATTTATAAAATACAAACTACTAAAAAATTATAATTAATTGAAAAAATAAACCATAAATAATATAATAACTAAATTTATTTAGGGATATATTTACATTCTAATATTTTGTAAAGGTTTGAAATGAAATTGAGAATTATAATGAGAACATACCGTATGAGTTTCAATCGATGCACACAGTAAAACCTATTTTCATGTACGAAGATACAATTGAGTTAGGCCTGATTCACCATTTCGGAGATGTTCCCCCAAGGTACATATGTACCATTACCACATCAACTTGTAGTTTCCATAAATGGATGTATTTCTAGGATTCTCTACATAATATATACATTAACAAACATTCAAGACATTATTCAATGGATATAATTAAATTATACATTAGGGTCATGTTCCATGATATATCTACGTTCCTAAATTTAGTATCTATGTTTTCTATTAAACTTCCCTGGATGAAAATTTTAATTCAACCAACCCAGATGCTCAAATTTGGTGACTTAAATTGTTACATTGGAATTATTATAACGAGTCAAATCCAGAAAGACCATGAAATTTATCTCCGCAATTTCACTTAACCATGCCTTATGATGGTGGCCACAAGATCTCAAGGATGCCTCCCCAAACATCAGAGGTTACCGAATAGTAGTGAGGGCCCTAGGTGAGTCTACTGGGAGACTATTGCCTCATTGATCATAATAGAGCACAAAACTATATATATATTTATACAAACACACACACATATATATAAATTAATATAAGAGACATAATAAATAATTAAAACAATAGATATTTGAATAAAAATATAATATAATATTCAAGATAAGTAAACAATAAGAGGAAGACGAATAATAAAAAGATAAAATATTAGGATCAAGGTATTGTAGCTATAAAAAATGAACATACAAAGGGTAGGTGATATAGGGATATACAAATTCTCTCAAAGTATACAAAATGATAGAATATGATATCTCTATCATCTCAAGCATACAGTTAGTCTACTTCCCTGATCACCATCCTAGAACTATAAATCACTCATGCTGTGGAATCCACTTTCTTTTCTTTGTCAATATCTGCCACCATAAATCCTTCTTGGGAGAAAACAATACTCAAAGTAGGGTGTGAGATATAGTATTAGTAGGATACTAACCACAATGTCCATTCCAATCCATTTAGTACAATAAAAACTTATTAGTGTTCCAAAACTAATAAATGAAAAATAGAAAAAAATTAAACAAATGAAATCGGTTCTATTATGACACCCGTCCAATTTAACTTCTTCACCCTAAGATAGAGATTATGAAACAAGGGATACTATAAATATAGGGTGATAGATAAGGTGAAATAATATAGATAGTAACCATGCTTATGTTTGGTCTTAGAGGACTCATCCCTATGTTTTCAAAACCAAAAAGACTTTTTCTAATTTTCAAATATCATCTTACATTTTTAATTTAATTTATCCTTTTCATCAAATATAGATATTCATCCCAAGATTGTCCATGAAAATTCATAGAGCTATTCCATGTATCACTCAAGGGTATGGTTTTAAGTCCAATTCATAAAGATTTTGTCAAAGGTATCCAAATAATGATGTCCCTATGTCACATCAGGTATGGAGGGATAATTTCATGGAGTAACCATCAAATCTACACATATTATTGCATGTAGGGTCTTGAGTCTCTCTCATTGAATAGAATATCCATCCTTCCATAGATCTCATCAATGGGGTCTACCATAGAGAACTGGTTTTAATTATCTTAAGGTAAAAAATACCACTCAGCAATCCCATCACAAAAATTTTTGTTGCCTCCTATGGGATGCATACAAACAATTAATATTTCTAAAAATAATTTACAAGAGTTTTTCCAAGAGTTCATTAATTTGGAACACCTCATATCACCCATGACACTAAATTAAAATCATTTAATCTTGAAATTCATTTACCAATGTCTAGAAAAAATGACTAGTTCACTTAGTTTTGGCATTTATGTCATTATTGGCATGTTGGTCATGGGAGTTTCTATTGGAAACCCACCTAAGTCATATTTCATAGGTCTCATGGTCTAATCTCATGAACAATCCAAATTGGTTCATCTTACATGATTTTCTCAATGAATTGATCATGGGCCAACACACCTCAAGGGTCATTTGGAAAACATTTAAAAAGTGAAATTTTGGTCCTAAAGGTATAAATTCAAGGTGATCAACACAATCGATTGATTTCCCACTATGTCAGGTTGCATTTAGTAGGTAAAGGCTTTTGTATTAACTTAATGAGACATTTATAGGGATATCTAAAAGGTCTGACTCAAAGAATAGTGGTGATTATTTAAAACTGAAATAGAAATAGTGGAAATAGCCTAAACCACCTCCCTTATCCTTATAGGTCTTCCTGTATCTACTGTTGAATTTTTATTTGATCATGGTTGGAAGAAATCAAATAAACCTTCAAATTATAAGAAAATGGAGAAAATGGTCATTCATTGAGATATTACAACAAAGAGGACATGATTCATAAAATTGATGGGAGTGGAAGAAACTGCTTACCAAGATCTTTTTGATGGATCAGATGATGAGTGAAACTTGTGAATAATGGATGAAATTTATTGATCCCTAACAAGGATGAAGATAGATATTAATGAATGTAAAAAAGGAAGAACCCATTAGGGGAAAAAAGTTGAAATTAAGAAAGGGGTTTAAATCGTTTAATAGGGTAAAACTAATAATTTTACCCTCAAAACAAGGGTGCATCATTTATACTCATATTTTACCAAACAACACACCAACCACACTCGAAGATAATGCTTCAAGGGGAACACTACATAGTTCGGGGAATAGTTAAACTGACCATGTGTCAAATATAAAAAACTACTCTATCCTGAACCTCTTCCGCACTATATGGACGTTCACCTAGGGTTGCATGATTGCATACAACCCATGTGGCCCCAATCACCCCATTATCTGCAACAATATAGTTTAAGAAACCATGAAGGTTGTGTCACACTCTTACTAGTAACCATGTCACTATGTCATCCTCTTAATTTTTTAGGACAACAGGCTCTGAACGATCCCTGTAAACACCCAAAAACACCTTGAATCTATTAGTAATTGTTATAAAAACCCAAAAAATATCATAAACTAAAAATTAATGGTCTTAACCTTTAGAAAAATCTACAAAATTAAAACGTAAGATCCTTAAGAAAACTAGTCCCTGAGTTTCCATTCATAAAGTGGTGGAACATCATCAGAGATGTGTTCTAGACGCTGCACATGTACAACAACTTCCCACTCAATGTTATAATCTTATACACATTTGTGTTCCCATTAAGCTAGACTATTAGTACTAACCTAACTATTATAGATTCCCTGATCATATCAAAGATATGAATCAGATGACCCTCGATGTACAGATCTTTCTTGATCTCAATATCCTCAGGGTTGAATGAATGATACATGTCAGTATTATACTATTGTTTTTGGGATATGTGGAAGATGTCATCAATATAAAAATACCTATGTGGATTATTAAACTGATAGGCTATAGACCTGACGATATCCACTATATCTAAATGCCTAAAATATCGGGGCGATAAAATTCCATGTATCCTAATTTGTATATGATCTATCCTATGAAATACACAAAGGAAGTCTCAATGTGGAACCCAAAAATATAGATGTTGACAATAACAATCAGTATAAGAAATATTTCTAGACAGGGATTTATTTATATGCTTTTGAATCATTTTAACTTTCTCTGAAGCCTCCAAGATGTGATGAGGACCCTGTAAAGAAGACTCTTCTTCCTCTATCCATCATAGAGGGGAATAACATAACCCTCAATATATGGAATCCTACAGAGACATATGAATCTTCTTCAAAGAGATTCTATTGTAGGAAAAATAATAATGTTGATTTTTTTTCAAATGAACATCCCAAATGAGAGTAAAATTCATGAATCATATCCTTCAACACTCGTAACATCCACTCGAACTACCCATCCATCTGAGGGTGATATGTTATATTTAGATGCACCTATGAACCCAATTCCTTTTAAAACCTTTTCCCCATAATGTAATTTTATATTCTCTATCTGATATGATATAACAGGAAACACCATGAAGTCACACAATCTCTCAAAAATTCATCATTCTTAGCTCATCAATAGAGAACATCTCTATGATCAATATGATGTGGGAAACCATGGTGGACCTATCAATGACCACCTAGACTGCATCACATACAAAAGTGTATATAAATAAGGACTTCATGAATTACATGGGGAAATAATTCCATTTCCACTCAAGAATACATAGAGGTTGTATAATTCTCACAGGTCACTAGTGTTTTTCCTTCAACTAATGACAGTTGGATCACCATGTGATAAATCCAATTATCTAACTCTTCATTCCTAGTGACCAATAGTGATGATGTATATCCTTATACATACTCGTAAACCCAATATGAACATCCAAAATATATGCATGTGATTCCATCATAAAAAATTCCCATATATCATAGGTCACCAATACATATCCATAGAAGATAAAAGTCTCATTTCCATCAAAAAGAAAACCAGGAAGTGGGTTCTGTCATATGATTCTCTCCCTAAAAATGAGACCCTCAAAATCCGATAACTACCCCATCCAGGCTCTCTCCATAAGGGAGGAGGTCACTGCCCTAACTAATAAAACTAGTTGTCCATTCTACCTCTAAACCTACAAGTGCATATCATAAAATAGAGTCATCAACTTCCATTCACTACCGGCATCCTCGACATCTTAAATATAAGTTTTCTAGCTCAAAGAATCATTAATGATATTTCCATTTCTACATGTGTATTAAATATTGAATTAAAAAAATTACATGTATTCTACAAACGTTGGCTACATTATATTCAATTATCACTGAGTAGAGGTGTATTTGAAATTTTATTGTCTCAATAAATATTGAAACACTCACCCAACACATAATTCCACTAATAGAATAGAACAAGAATCGTGGATTCTATCTTGAGTTTGTGCATATGGTAATTAATCTTATGAGGACTCATATAGAGATACTCATACTCTAAAACCCGATTACCCTATATCAGAATTTATCCAAGACCGATTCATGAAGTGTTATAAAAAATTATATAGTTTTTTCTTAGATCAGGATGAATTAAGATTAGTTCTGAAGTCCATATTCCCTTTAACTTTTAAAATGTTCTCCATTAATCCTTATTACTATCTAATTTCAACACCTTTCTTGGTCAATCATTTTTTTTCTGCTACCAGGTGTGAGAAATCTTAGATTAATTTCATATATTGTCTCGCCATCCCAAATAAGCTATCTATATCGAACTCATTATTCAGATTCTCATAGGATACCACTATTCTCACCATCTCTGGGTCGACCGATACCCCTTTCTCAGAAATTATATAACCTAAGAATTGGATCTTGATAATCGAAAAGTGGATTTAACTAAGCTTCACACATATCTAATGTTATATTAGTGTACTCAACATGATCTAAAGGTGCTTGGCATGGTCATGTCTGGTGCGCATGTACAGTAAGTTATATATTACGTATCCTACCACAAAGAATCATGATACGGGTGGAATACCTAATTCATCAAGGACATGAGGACTTTTGGTGCATTTTATAGACCGAACATCATGAAATGATACTCGTACAAGCTGTACCGGCTATGGAATGTTGTACGTGGTATGTCTGATTTCTTTTACCACTTCTGATGGTATCCAAAACTCAAATAGATCTTATAAATAATGGTCACTCATCATATTTCCCCATTGAGTTCATCAATATAAGGTAATAGATACCAATTATTAACTATAATCATGTTCATTTAGAGATAATTCACCCAAAATATGAGGGTATCATCTTCATTCATAGAGAGAGGTAATAGTGAAACCCATGGAGATGTGTTGGGTCTGATAAAACCATTATCATCTAGATCTTCAAAAATATTCTTGAGTCCCTAGATTTATGTTGGTTACATCCTATAAGGATGAATTTTCATAGGTGATGAACCTAGAATAACCTTGACGGGGTCCTTGACCTATCTCTCATAATGGAAGCTAGATAAATCATCATGAGAGATGTCCCAAGACTATTCATGAAAGGAGGAAACTATACGGGCTATAATCCACACTTCCACATAATTTAACTATCCATTTGTGATATTACTCCACCTAACATTATATAGTTGGGTCCATCTAAACATTACTAGTTTTCCCATTCTCCCTTGTTGATATTTTTTTCCATTAGGTGATGTAAAAGATACCTGACTATGATAGAAATCAATATGGGCTAGATAAGGCACAAGCCAGTCCATACCAAGAATAACATCAAATCCAATCATCTCAAGGATGAATATAATACATAGAAAATGTTACCCACCTATATCAATAGGGAACTCCTTTCACCGGTATATAACCTTAGCTCCAACACTTATTGGTGTCTCAAGGGTTATAACACCACTGGACTACTCTATAACTATGACCATATTTCTTATAATTGCATCAAATACAAAAATTATATGATTTACATCTTTCAAAAATGGTAGAAACTAGTGTGGAGGATACCATAATAGTACCTATAAGTGTAGACATCCTTAAATTATACTAATCTCTTGTCAGATGCACTTCATAATTATGACCTAATCCACAACACTGATATATTGCCTACGTAGACTAAGTAGGACAACATGATGAGGTTGGAAATTTGTATCATTAATACCTTGGACAATAACACCTTCTTGATCCAAACTGTAGAAGGCCAGATTCTTACCTATCTAAGAGTCCCTAATCCTACCCCTAAAAGAAGTGCTGGAAATGATCCCCTCTCACATGGAAGTAGACAAATAAATCAGTAGAAACACTAGTAGTAAACCATCTTTACACAAGCCCAACACTAGATTGAGTTCCTTACAAACTGGGATTTATTATGTCCATGCCTAACACACTGGTGACATAGTATAGTGATTTCAGTGATTTCCACCTTGTTGGTGGTACCTCTATGGGTACACATGAAGCATCACTTCTTGCCACTGGATTAATGATTATTCTACCTAGAAGTTGATACTCGATGTTTCATGATTCCAAACACCCTCAGGTTGTGATCAATGATTACGTATTGGTTAAATATTTACAAAATGGTGGCTAGATAAAAGACATTGACATGTGAGAAGATGGAATATGAAAGCCCATCCTCAAATTGCCTCATAGTAGTCAGCTCATCACCAGTCAAGGTCAGTGCCATGCACTATAATTCAGTGTAGCAAGATGAGAATCCAATCATAGAAATTTCACCTTACTACAAATGACTGAAATGTTAGAGATGATTGGGTATCAAGGTACTATGGAATATTTAGATAAAGAAGGCTGTCAAGATGTACACCAAGACCATACCATGATGTTGACCATCTGGAATTAGAATATCCCACAAATTCGTGGAGGAATCATATAACATATTGGTCATGAGATTGACCATCTATTCTAGAGGGTTCTATATATGATTAAAGATGGAATGCATGGCCCCAAGACAATATGTTATACACAAATGTTTTGCGTCCCAGGAATAGGTTTGAGGATATTACTTCTGGATCTCGTCGGTCAGCTCTACCATTGAGGGGGCCAATCGAGGATCACCTTGGATGATCTATAGGTGGTTCCTTAGGTGTCACTATAAGAGGTATCACAGGTGGCTCAAGGCCCAACATCTTGGGAGTATACCCATCACCACTCTCATGGAAGACAACATGGTGAAATTGTAATAGAATTGATCTATAATTTCCCACAACATGCCTTATATAGGATTTTTAATAGATAGATAAATTGGTAAAGAAGGAAATAAACACCAGCCTACTTATATGAAACAAACATCTCTACATACTCCTAATGGAAGTCTTATATGGTAATTTTTTTTTGTAGAAATATACTATAGAAACATCCTATTGCCCACAACTCGGTTAGGTCGGGGTCTCGTTTTACACATATAAGGATATAATTTAGTTTTGGAGGATTTATTAATTTTAATTCATTTATATATTTACATATCAACTATGTGTCTAAATTGTGTGAATCACTATATCCAATTTATAAGATCCCATGGACCTTATAAATTAGATGGTGGTGTCCATTTAATCCTAACTACAACACATTACAACCCATGAGACTAATGGTCCATGGCTCAATGTTCTATAACTTACTACTTAAGATGTCTGGATTAACCACTTCATGAAAAAAAAACTATTATATTAATACATGAACATTATGTGTCAACTATGTTTTTCGTCATACAATGGAACATTTTCACATTTATATATATAAAAACAAATAACTACATTTAATACAATCATGAAAACCAAATAATCACATACAAAATAAGATTTTAATGATGATAAGTAATTATGGAATGGAATAATACATTGAATTTTAATCATGGGGTTCCAAGTTTGGTGACTTCTTCGATGTTCACTCATATCATCAGGCTAAACAAATAAACCTCAATAAGATAATAATAATGTAAATAAAGAACATAACCATATGGTGAAATCCATGAAATGGTATCATCACAAGCCAAAAAAAACATTTACCCATCCCAGGTTAACAGGTTTTCCCTTATACATGGGTTAGATACTACAATAAATAGGCTCATAACAAAATTCATATATCCTAGTATCTTATCTAAATTTGAAAAATTATGAAAAAATGGAAAGGTATTGTATACCACTTTATATAATCCCATCTCATATTCCACTTAAATGGCCCTTATGATGATTCCCATAAAACCTCAAGCGTACCTCCCTAAATATCAGAGTCTCCAACTAGAAGTAAGGGCCCAATGGTGTGTTCGTGGGGATATTATTACCTTAGTTATCAAGTAGGTTTTTAGTAATATATATATATATACACATACATATGAAAATATTAGATACATCAGAAGAAATAAGTACAATAGATGGAAACCGAAAAATTAATATAGAACACACAAGTAATGGTAATAATAAGAAAAAGCTAAATAATAAAATGATACAATATATTTATTATTGAAACATAGTTATACTAAAATTAATGTGAATTGGTTAGGGGATGCATATATATACCATATTCTAAAAAATAATAAAATGGCCAAAAAATGTTATGTCTACAATTTTGATCTTAGGCTTGATCCTCTTCCCCGATCTCCATCCTATAACTACAAATCAATCAAACATTGAAAACTGTATTATTTCATTTATAAATGAATAAAACCATAAAGTCTGATTGGGATACAATGACATCACAATAATGGTGTGAGATATAATCTTATTAGGAAACCACCAATTCTATAAAGGCCAATCCATTTTTTGTAAAACAAAATGAATAATGTTCTGTATCTAATAAATGAAAAACAGAAATAAATAAGTAATGTTCCAGAATAGGTATTTTTAGGGATCCCATCTAATATACCTATGTCTACCTAAGCTAGTAAGCCTAAACTAAGGGATCCCGTTAAGGTAATGTGAGACTTATGGTGAAAGAAGATAGATGGTCCCCAAGCTCATACTTCGACATGGAGGACTCATTCATATATTTTTCCAAACCAATAGAAAATTTACAATTTGGAAACATTCATTTAACTTTTTAATTTAAATTATCATTTTTATAAAATATATATTAACCCTCATCCCATCCTGGGAAAATTATTAAAACATTCATAGTATCTCTTGCGGGACTCGGTATAAGTGCAATGCCAAAGGAGTCCGTCCAAGGTGACATAATAATGAAGTGACGTGTGTAAATCTAGGAAGTGTGTGATAATGTCAAGGAATAACCTTTATGTCCATTCATATTATTTCTTTGATAGGATGGATTATATCTCATAGAATGGTAAAATAATTATTCCATCAAGCCTGTATAAGGGGTCTCCCCTACCGAACTAATGCCACTCATCTGTAGGTAAAAACAAATAATACTTGGAGAGACCATCCTAGGCTTACCTGGTGTCACCCCCAGTGTGTTTACAAATAATTGAAATTTATAAAAAGAAGTCATATTAGACTTTACAATTGGCTATTATAAAAAGACCCGATATATTACCCTCACCACTAAAGTATGATAATTTAAATAACTTGTGAATATATAAAAAGTCTATAAAAAGGGAAATTTTACTTAGTTTAGGAAATTTTGTCATAATTGGCCTATTTTTCAAGGAATTTTCCATTGAGAAACCAACAATGGTCATAGATAATGGTTCTCATGGCCTAATCTCATGACTAATTCAATTTTATACATCTTATATAATTATCTCAAAGTATTTATTATGGGCTAACACACCTCAACAGGTGTTTGTTAAATAGAGAAAATGTGAAATTTCGGTCTCAATGGCATAAATTATAGGAGCTATAAATAAGTGTTTGATTAACCAATACCTTCTATCTCATTTATAATTTTAAGGCTTTCTGTTTATCTTAATTTAAAATTTATAGGCATCTCGAGAAGGGACCATTTCGTGGTACAATGAAGCATGTTATAAAGTGGAATAGAATATGAGGAAATATCCTAGAACGCCTACCTTAGCATCATAGTGACTCCCTTATATATATATATATATTCAACCTTTGATTCTAGTAGGCTTGGACGAGATTGAATAAATCATTAATTTCCCAAAAAATTTGAAATTATAATTTATCAAGATAATAGAAAAGAGATGATGAGAAACAAGAAGTTAATGTGATTGGAAGATGAATCTTACTAAGATTTTTTAGATGTCTTTGATGGTGAGTGAAATAGATAAATAATATTGGAGGAGGATTGATTCCTAGTAAATAGAAATAGATATCTTCAGGTGAGTGATGAAGGAAAAACTGTTGGAGGAAATATTGAAAAAAGAATAAAGGGATTAAAATCATTTTAGAGGGGAAGATTTGTAATTTCACCCTAAAAACAAGGTCACATGGTCTTCATGCACAATTGGCGAAACTATCCACCAAATATATTCCATGAAACAGTTTGATGGGGAACTGCACATGGTTAGTCTCTTGTTTTAACAGGAATAAACCATGAAGAAATGACCTTTCCCAAAACACCACATCACTGTATAGTCGTGCACCTAGGAATGCACGACTGTGGAAAAACCATGTGGCCCCCAACACCCCATTGTATGAAGCTGAACTATTTAGGAAACCATATGTGCTAGGTATGAAAATTTATACTAACCATGAATGAAAGTATACTTAATCAATTTTCATGTATTTGGGCTTCATACAAGACATGAACACCCCTAAAACCTTATTGACTCAATTATTTATCAATATATTGACCAAACAAAATAAAAAAATTGAAAACAAATAGTCTGCACCTTTGAAAAAATATAGGACATAAAAGATCAAAAAATTTATTACTTTTGGAAAACCATATTATATACATGATACCAAAATTACAATGGGAATATAAAATAAAACAAAGTACATAACAAATTCTAATAAAATTCACCTTTGAAAGTAATTCCAAAAATTAATCTTTATATCCATGGTAATGGAAAAAAATAAGGGTGAGAAAAAATGATCATTAATGTTAGGTGTAAAAAATATATAATCCTGAATCAATAATCCATAATAAATATAGAAACATAAATAACTGAGGAAACATGCCATATTATCCGAAAACTAAGAACAAAATGCATCCATAGATAATGTGAAACAAAAAATATCATAAATAATAATAATAAATGAAATCCCAATAAGGTAAATTATTAATGATTGGATTCCATGTTTCATTGGTACATGATACCTTTATGGTCGTGGAATGTCCTAAGACGGTTTGGCATATCACATAGAAACCCATCTAAGTTGGCCAAATAATTCAACTCATAAGAGTACAAAATGCATTGAGGGACATACTTTAAATAGACCCCAACCCATGTAGTACTAGTCCAAATCATTAAATATATTAATAATAATATATTTAATTAATTAATAATGTTCCTCGTCATCAAATATACATTTTTAATAAAAAATATGAATTTATCAAAATGTTCCCAATTAATCAAATAACATTCAAACTAAACACCTTATTTAAAACTGGAATATAGTTTAGGAAATAATAATATACATAACACATGTATATCTATATTTTACATGAGTTCAATGTACAATAATAAAAATGATAATAATGAATTAAATATTTCAAGAGAATGTTTGTTAATAATCACAAACAAAAGTGTGATTTTGAAGACAACTTTTACCACTTGGTAATTTTGATGTCCAAACCATTGAATGAGATACATAAATTTGAAACATAAAATAACATGATTTATAAGTTAATCATGAAAAAATTACAAAGGGTTAGTACATACACCACACAAAATAAGTAAGTGGTGAATATGAAAAATATCTCACTTATGTATAAAGTGAAATGCAAATATCTTACCTTACACATCCTTTTTGTTGAACGCTCTTAAATATCATGTAAAATGGTTTTTATAATGTTATTAAATTAAAATAGAATAATTTTATTATCTATTATATATTATATAGTTCTTTATTACATATTATAACCAGTTGATTAAAAATCATTTATTATTTTCATTATTTAAGGTGTTAATTGCATTATTTTTCAAATATTTTTTGAATTTTTAATTTTGTTCATATTAATTATTAAATAATATAAATAATGTAAGACATGATGAAAATATCATATATATTTAGTATATTTTTATTTATAACAATATATAAAATTTTGTTAAAGGAAATGAATTGCACCGTTCATGGAGAAAGTACGTCGTACTTACACATGAACACTACTTCGATTTTTTTTCCAGATAAATATAATGAAAATTACATGATATCAAGTTATATTATTACTATAGTTTCAGATTTATATAATATGTTTTACATGTTTATATTAAAATCATCTTCAGTACATTCCATTTATAGAGTGAAAGAATCACATCTCTTTGAGGAGGTAGTAATCCACACATCCACAAACGAAATTATCGTATCCCCAAAAAATGTGAAAAAAACATTAGTGTGTTATATAAATATTTAAAAATAATAAATTCATAATTAATATATTATAAATGATATATATACTATAAATATATCACTATTTCTGTGATTTAATGGTTGTAATGGAAGAACAAAAAATATCGGTCTTGGAGGCAGTAATCCTCCAAACACACAATCGATGACTATGTATCCCATTTTTACAATGTATTTGAATGTGTTACTCAATTACAGAGAATAAAATTTTTAATAGATATAGGATAATGATGTTATTCTATAGTAATGATACAATAATAATTTAAGTTGTGGATAAATAAATGAAACAAAATTGATCAAAGAAGAATGTTACCCCTTTTTTGAGAACTTCATTTGGTTTATACCAAAAGGATTATTTGGATGGGTTTATTTGAAATGTTATGTTTATAGGATGAGGTATGGGATGTATGGTTATAATTTTGTAAGTGTTTTTATCAGAAAAATTGCTTGATATGTGTGAATAATTTGGATGGGTAAGTTTCTTTTAATAGTTGTTCAAGAGTGGTATTCATGTAAATATAAAATGATAAACATTATTGAGAAGACACCCTTACATCATGTGCCTCCAATAGTGACCCAAATTAGATTAAAATCTGTTATATGGTTTACATAAGTCCATAAAATATGGTTTTGACATGTTTATAGGTCATTTATCGTATATGTTTATGGTTTAATCGCTTGTTAAATTTAATTTTACATGTATCATTTTAATTAATTGAACTACATTCTCAAATATTTTGATCAAAAAATAAGTTAATATTATTATAACTAATTAATTAATATGATTAAAATTATTTAATCCATCTTTTTAATTCAAATATCATTTGTGGAATAAATAAATTTATATTAAATCACGTATACGGGATGACAATGTGAGTTCTTAATGTAAAAATAATTAAAAGTTTGACATGTTTTTATATAAAATTTCAATTTTAAATTTAATCCAATGACCTAAATTGTATTTATATATTTATAATTTATCTATTATTAATTTATTTTCAATTTTCATAATAATTTATCCCTTTAAATAGATTAGATGAAAATTAATTTTTCAATTAAAATTCAATATTTTCACTATTCCATAAAAAACGACACTTACCATAAAAATTCATAAAATTCACCATTACTATCGTTTTTATTTAAAAAATTATTTCTACTTTTTCATATGAAATTTATATAATTGAAAAAAAAATTATTTAAAATGGGTGCGCCGTTAAAATGGCAGCAAAATTTCATTATTAGAAGCATAAAATTATAATTATTATTATCTTATGTCAATCAAGAATATTGTATGAATTTCCAAAATATTTTTTAATATATATATATATATATTAAATTAATAAAATCCACTAATAGTAATTAATATAATTAATTATGATTAAATACATTTGGAGAATAAAATAGATATTATATAAAAAATTCACTTTTTATTTATTTGATTTATATATTCATTCTAATCTAATTGGTAACCAATGAATTAAAATATATATTTCTTTAACTAGTTAAATCCTATTCATAACCACCAATTTAATTGTTAGGATATATCTTATTATATTAATTAATAATATTTTTAATGGTATATTATTGATCAGTAAAGCTCGGTCTTCCTTGTTAAGAAAGACATTGAATAAAGTCATTGTTGTGTGTAACACATGCTAACCCTGGTGTATCTTGTAGGGAAAACAAAATGTTGTGGTGTGTTTAACATAATTAAAAATCATTGTTTCATATAAAAAAACTAAGAATAAAATATTCTAAAAGTTGAATATATTAATGTCATGGTGTGATACAAGGGCTCTGTATTGATTATCGAGATCTAAAAAGATCACAATTAATAACAAGTATCTTATTCACCATAATGTTGACTTATAGGATGAACTGTATTAATATTAATACATATCTGTTATTGTCATTCATTCAGGATATCATCAGTTGAGGGGTAAGAAGGGGGATATACCCAAGAAGATATTTTGTATATGGTATGGACACTTTGATTATATAGTGACACAATTAGGACTTCATAATTCCACTAATACCTTAGTTTATTAAATGAATATGTTTATTTTATATATTTCCTTGATCAATTTCATTTAGTCTTTATAGACGATATTATTATGTACTGAAAATTAAAAGAAAAATAATATGACTAATTGATAATTTCACTAAGGAGCCTAAGAAATGACAAAGTAAATGAAAATTTTTAAAAATGTGTATTTTTGTTGAAAAATGTTTTATTTATGGGTCACATAATATCAAGAGGGGATATATCATTAGATTTTTCTAGGACATGGGATATTTAATGTTTTTCCAAACCAAAACATAGTGACTAATATCCTTAGTTTTATTTTTTGATCATGGAAGTTTATATAGTTTGTGGGGAATTTATCATGATTATCTAATCATCTAACTAAATTAACTTTAAAGGGTTCCATGTTCTTCTAGATAAAGTAATGTGATGAAAATTTCAAGGAACTAAAGAGAAGAATAGTTTGCACAACTATCATTACATTTCTCTATAGTAGTGAAAAGTTTATAAACTATAATGATGCATCCATGAAGGAATTGGGATGTGTTATTATGACGAAGGAATTTTTTATACCTTTTACCTCTCAAAAATATAATGATTCATGAGAAATATTACCCAAATCTTGATTTGGAGTTAGCTCTAGAAATTTTTCATTAACGATATGAAGTTACTATCTTTATGGAAAAAAGTTTGATATATATACTTATCAAAAGAGTTTAAATTATATACTCACATAAAAGGAGTTAAAAAATTACAAATAGATGGTTATATATGATTGAGGATATGTATTTTAGATACATTCCCACAACAAGAAGGTGAATTAGGTGGATGATGCTTTGAGTTGAATGGATCATGCTACAATATCAATGATGTGTATTAGAAAAGAACCAGTATTTCTAGATTTTCAAAGAATTGATTTTAAATTCCTAAAGTAATCGTAAAAAGATTACCTTTATTAATTTAATGTTAAACCACCTATCTAAGAACATGTTAAAGAGGTGTATTAGGAAGATGTAGTGCTATAAAATATGGATTAAAATATTCCTAAGCATAAACTTGTTTATAAGGGAATGATAAGGTTTAAAAATAGTTTATGTTCTCGTTATGTACTAGATTTGAAGAACGATTTATTAGAGGATGATAAATGTTCTTTTTCCCAATTCATCTTGGTAGTAAACAGTTTTATAGATATTTAAAATAATAATTTTTGTGGGATGGCATGAAGTGAGTCATCAAAAAATTTGTATCTCACTGATTTTTATACCACCATGTTAAGGTAAAATGACAAATGTAAAAGGGGATGTTTCATATATTACACATACTATAATAGTAATTGGATAAAATAACCATTTAATTTTTCATTGGACACCCCATGACCTCTAAATAGAATAATATTATTTTGGTTTTAGTCGATCTCCTTACAAATTTAGACCAATTTATCACTATCAGAGAAGTCTTATATCTAGATCATCATGACAAGATTTATATTAATAATGTGTTAATATTAGATAGAGTCCCACATACAATTGAATATAATTGGGATCTAAGGTTAAACACAATATTATGGTTATTTTTATGAAATATTATTTTATAGAGTTTAATTTCAGCCCAATATATCATCCTCAGAATGATGGGAAGTCTAAAAGGAAAATACAAACAATATAATATATGTTGAGATCTAGTTATTTCTATTTCAATGGTGGTGGGGATCAACACCTTCTTGAAGATTATTTTTCATACAAAAATATGATTCAATCAAGCATTCAGATGGCTTTCAATCAATCCCTCTGAGGAAAAAAATTTATAACTCCAATGAATTGAAATGAAGTTTGAGAAGGAAATATATCTGGATATTAGATAAATTTATAAATGATACAGATTGTAAGATACATTCAGTAGCATATTAATAAATATCAATGTCATTAGATATGTTATTTTCATTATCACCAACATGATCTAAAATATGTGGTTGGTGACAACATGTATAAAAGAATTCCTCCATGGAAGTAGGTATTTACATTTTAAAAGAAATGGAAAACATTCCCTTAGTATAATGGTTGCTTGGATATTATTGATATTAACAGGTCGGTAGCCAATTACATAACACGTACACTAATCCTCTCTCAAGTTCAAAATGTTCTTCTTGTATCTATCTTAAGGAAGCACATACCTAACCATTTACATTTACTAAACTCAGAGGTCATAACACTATTGCAAGATTTGTCTTATGAAGAACAACTAGTTGAGATTATTGATAATATATATAATGTAATATAGAATAATTCCACTCACCTAGTCAAATTTTTTTTGTTTTAACAATTTCTTGGGGTAGTTATGTGGGAATATTATGATATGATGAGGTAAAATTAGCCTTATTTATTTCTAGTTGAGTGATAAATTTTGTTGGAGAAATTCATTTTATATAGGTATATTTTAAAACCAAAAGAGTTGAAGAATTATTTTGTTAATAAATTAAATTTCCAAAATTTATTTTGTTACACATAACAAGAAATTTAATCTTATAATACACGCAACACTTGTAAAAATGTGTTCCATCTGATACTAAGTTTTATCCAAACCATTATATATTTTTACTTTATTTATCTTAATGTGACCAATTTAAAAAAATAAGTTTAACAAAAAAATATGAATAGTAAAAAAAAATTTAAAATATTATGTATAATGTTATGATAATAATAATACATATTGATAATAAAGCACAAAATGTTTTGGTAATTTTTTCATATGATTTGAACGCATTATTTTCTCTGAAAACAGAATTTTATACCTTTTTGTAAAAATTAATAAAATAAATTTTTCCACACATTTACAAAATTAATTTTGGAAAAATATACTTTTTTAATTTATATTTTAGACATTTTCTAGGGGTGGATATCTAGTATTTTTCTAAAATTATTTGTTTTTTGATGAATAGTGAAATATTTTGAATTTTAATTGGAAATAACCTTTGGTGTAATTTATTTCCAAATATAAGCTTTATTCTAAATTTTATTTAATCTAAAATTAATTTAAATATACACACATTAATCTAATTTAGTTCATTATAATAAATTTCTCATTTAAATTGGATATAAAAACTCGGTAATGTTGTTATTTTTGTCTGTTTAAAACCCTGATTTCTCTTCTTGTTTATGAGATTAATATTGAATTAATTTTTCCCAATTCTATTAAGAGAATATTGGAAAATTTTATTAGATTTTATCAATAAAAATAATTTATAATTTCAATTAAATAGAACATAATTTTTGTATAAAATTAATAGTGAATGTAGTAAAAAATAATTACGGTAGTTAAGTTAAAAATGGGGTTTTTCATGGGGTTAAAATAAAACGATATTAGTAAAAATATCCAATACATTTATATTTAATCTAATTGATGGAAATATTTAGAACATTAATATTATAAGGATTTTTATTATTTAGTTTTACCATTTTATAATGGAAAAAGTGGGATTATTTATTTCTTTTCAAAAATACCAATCCTGTCATCTCCCCCAATGATAATAGGTCACCCCTTTCCTCTCTTATTTACAGTATCAACCCAATTTGGATTGGCTAAGACCAAACCAAATTAATTTAAACAACCATACCCTATTAATTTAATCTTTGAATTGGTCATAAATTTATAATAGGACGTATTTTTCTGCAAACATAAGTCGGACCCCAGATGGAGAAGTAATGTTCATTAATAAATGATTTTATTTCATTTTCTCATCCACCCCTTAAATTAAGTTTTTATCATGATTATATAACAGAATAAGTTTCATCAATTTATTCAGATATTTGTTTGTTAATATTACAACCTTCAAGTACATGCACCATCATCAATGTCTTAATAATTCATCGTTCTTCTCTATGGACGACTACCACCTATGGAAATGTTTTTATTATATTTTTAATTACCACCTACCAAGGAAGGTCATAATGTTGGATTGATTTTTAATATATGATATTTTTTATATTTATGATTTTATTATGATTTTTTAATTCTTATATAACATATAATTTCAATATTTTTTTTTTGGAATACAATAACATCTTTCACGTGTACGACATACTACCGCCACACAACGTGATATAATTCTCTCATGATATATATGTAATTTATTAAAGATTATTTTAATAATAATTTGTGATATATATTACGTAATACCTATTATATAATTCTAATATATATCATTAGCTTTTCATTCTTTCAATCTGACAGGAAAATGAAAAAATAAAGTTCATGCATATGTACGTTATACTATGTTTGTCGACGGTGTATTTCATTTCTATCAATAAATTTTATTGATTACTATAAATAAATATATACTAAATATATATGATATTTATATAATTATTATCATTTTTGGATTTTATGGAATCATTATAAATTAATTAAGGGAAAAATATAATAAATCAAAAGTTATTAAACAAACAAAGTGCTTATTACCCGAAACAAAACTATAACATGAAATTGTTAATAAATGTGTAATAAAACATCATAAAAAATAATATTTTTAAGATATTTTTTAATATGGTTATTTAATTGTATTATAATAATAATATATTGGTTATTCAGAAGCATTTAAAATGTATTTATTAATTCAATATCTAAGGTAAAGGATTTCTTTCTCAATTTCTATGTCAGTGAGAAACATTCTATATCCACCAGCTATTTATTTTATGTATTGTATATAATTTACTTGAATGAATTTTATTATGAATCTCTTGAAAGTTATTGGTATTTAATTATCAGTTTTTTAACTTTATTTCATTTGATTTATTATTCAAAAGATTACTAAAGTTGTAATGGATTTTTTGCCGCATTTTTCCTTCATAGAGACTTATGATATTTTATACACCGATATTATTTCACAAAGATAATATACAAATCCTTTAAAATTTAATATCACGAATTTATTCATCCTTATGACATTTTTGGTTTTATTTTATGTAATTCATTCATGGTTCTTATGAATCAATGTTACCAAGTGGTAAATATTTTATGTTTTAATCTCATCATTTATCAGAATTTTTTATTTTTAATTTTCCAATATTGAAATATAATGATCTAAATCTCAATAATAATCATAAAAATTATACACATCTATTTTTTTGATGATATAATCTTGTAATGAGATATTTTTAACACTTTTTATACTTAAAATAATAAATACAATGTTTTTATGAAAATATTACATTATTTTTCATTTTGTTATGTAATCTTCCTTCAATCAAAACCATATATTCTAAAATTTTATTAAAAAAATATTGTATCACTATATTATGACATTTAAAATAAATTTTAACTTATTTTTGAATTTTTAATAAATAATTTGAAAGGAACAATCATGTCTTTTCTAAAATAATTCCCATTTGGAATTTACTGAAAATGTAAAGGGAAAATTTATTTTAATGTGTGTGTCATGAAAATAATTTCCCTATATAATAAGAAATATATTTTAAAAACATTCACTTATGGGTTTTCAGTTTTAATTTCCAATAAAATTTTATTCATAATGATTTATGTTTTGAAAATCATTTTTCAAGGTAAACAAGAATATTTTCCAGAAGAAATGTTTTAAATTATAGATCAAAATCATTCTCCATCTAAGATGGAACCCATTTATGTATCCTATTCCTCACAAGGAATATGATCCAAGGAACCATTATTATTCTTTTTTTTTATATTTATTATCTATAATGGAATTTTGTTTAATAAACTTGTTTCTATTTCATGGGTTTTACAATGATAAAATTCTTATGAAACCCACCTCTTTTCATAGGTCAGTCAATGATAAAATGATTATGAAACTTATACCTTTTCCACATGATATAATATGATGAAATGTTTATGAAACCCATTTCTTTTCATTTGTTATGATATAAAAAATGTTTAATTTCCTATGTAACACATAAATATTATATTAGTGATGTGACAAGCATGACCTATATCCCCATACAATTCATTGGGTAAATATTTATATCTCATGAGATATAAAGGAATAGAATGGGGAGTGAACTTTCTTCATTAATATATGGATGGAATGGTAATTTAATGTAGTTTATTAAGAGAAGACTTTAATTTATAGTTAACCTGGTTTAGTAATGGTCTTCTTCATCCATGATGGTCTTGTAAGTGAGCCATGACTAATATGGAAATGATTTTCTATGCTTATGTGTATGAAACAAATTCTATGTCTTCTTCCAATATGCTGCTATCATGGATCACGCTATTTTATTTCCAAATGATCAATGTCATATGAAATATCAAAATTTATACCATGAATCAACTTTATGATCTTTGATATGAATATTATGGTTTTCAAATGATATCTTAATGTTCTCATACCATTATGTTAATGTTATGTTTAAATATCTCCCCATTTACACGTATTGTGAAAATGACCTCACTATTTATTATGTTTGTTTTCCCCAGTTATAAAGAATTGAATTATGTATGATATATCTAAAAAGATATATATTTGTTATAAATGTAGAGAGGGATTATGTAGCTAACATATGTACCAATGTTTATGTTTACAAGTATCCTATGGAAATAAATTGTTAGAGTCATCAGATATATTTTTTGTAATTCATTTACTATTCATTAATAATGATGTAATATATATGTATGATAATCTTAGGTTTTTATTGTAACCCTACATGGTATGTTCTTGCATCCTGAGAGTGGGATTTTATGATACTAGCACATTTCATGATTTTTGAGATGGATGAGTCAAGGTATGTTTCACCTTCATCCTCAACCTGCTAGTATGAATTAATGTATTTATCAAATAACTAAATAGAATATGAAATTGGATGTGAAAGGGATGGATCACGACTTTTCTAACATAATCAATATATCTATCAAAAATAGATAATCATATTTAATATCCACCCATGTGTTAATCATATGAAGAAACAATTATGACCAAAGATAAACATAAATTAACATTACATAATTTTTATGGAACATTGGATACATTACAAAAATACATGCCCAATGACTGTATTAGTTTAATGCCTCTGGAAACATGGAAACAAAAAAACTAGTTCATAACACAACTAATTCTTCGCCCTATTATTTTATATGAACTCTAAACCTTTTTATATATATCAAGATTAATAATATTCTTTGTATCATATGGGAAATAAGAATAAGAAAGGGTGAGATCATATACTTAGTAAGGGTAATAATGGGAGAGATTCAATCATAAAAAAATACAAAAGAATACATAAATAATAAAAACATTGGAAAATAATATCATTTATACCAAATATCTTGATATCATTTCGTGGAATAAATCCAAGATGTTCATAAAGATTCTACGAAGATATTTTATTAGTGGACAACATAAGACATGGAAGTATGAAATTCCCATAATAATAAAAATGATTTCCATATTATTCAATGAATTACTTCTATATCAAAATTAGTAGTATGATTTCACTCCCTTTGCAATCATGCATGTGATGGTTCACTCTCATGACAATATTAGATGTCAAGATTCAGTCCTCAAAACATCTTAGTAGAAAAATACCTTAATTGAACCAAGTTTACTCCTTTTTTCTAGATATGTATATCTCATGAGATATAAATATTTACCGAATGCATTACGAGGGATTTAGGTCCAAAACATCACAAAATGAAAACCATATATATGTGCTCCACAATAATATAAACCATTCACCATATCAAAACCCATGAATAGAGATGGGTTTCATAAACATCATTCAATCATAATATAACCATGTAAAAGTAATGGGTTTCAAAAATATCATTTTATTATAAAAATATACCATTCATTGAATGAATAAAAATCACATAATTGAAACGAATTCCTAGTGAAACACATGTAACATCAAATAATTGTATCTTATATGGAAGATAATATTGATATATCACATGAAGACAATTCATTATGGAATAATCCTTTTTATTTAGAAAAAATTTTCTATTATTAAAATGTGATTCACTTTAAAAAGAATTAATTTTCTCTGAAATAACCTAAAAACATATAAGTTAAGCCTCAAATCATTATTCCTTCAAGATTTCAAAATATTTCATACAGGTCATTTTATTTAAAAAATATTCCTTTTTTTACTTTTGGATGAAAATTCACAAATAACCACATATAAAAAATGAAAAAAAAAATTCTTAATTTTTTTAGTGAAAAGTAAAAAATGGGTAAAAATTACTTTAAACAACCAAAGGAGAATTTTAAAAACGTTTTTGAAGACATTTATTGAAAAATTGGACATGTGGGGGAAATATTTTCCAATGGACATATAAAATGAAATAATCCTAAATAGTGTTGATATTGTGGAATACAAAATAATCATATTATAATCAGAATAATGGTATGGATTAGGAATGAAAGAAAGTTTTATTCATATGAAAATAAAATAATATTCTGTATAATACTCATTAAAGACACACATGAGCAGTATAAACCCCACGTAATGTCTCTTAAGCCTATAGGATATGTAATCACTAATAAAGATGCCTTTTAAGAGTTCCCCCACATCCATGGAAAGTGGGGTTACCAAAATTGAATAAAAAGGAAGTATTTTTGGCCACCTGGGCATGGTAAAGTTATGTTTCGGGTAATAACTACTTTGTTTTTCATAAAAGTTTGATTTGTTATATTTTTTTCTCCACATAATAAATTCATGATTCAATAATTTCAAGAATGATATATATTACATAGATATCATATATATTCATTATATATGTATTTATAATAATTAATAAAATAAATAATTATAAAATTAAATACACCATTCATAGATACTGTAGACCGTACATATGCATGAATATTATTTCCATTTTTCATTCTTATTGAAAGAAAGATTGTAAAATAAAATATATGAATAGATATAATATAATTATATTAATATTAATATTATATATATATCATATAATTTACTTAAAATCATATTTAATAAATTCCATGTAAAGGTTGAATGAATCACTTCACTTTGAAGAGGCGGTAGCCCACACACCCACAAACGAAGTTATCATATTCCCACAAAATGGAAAAAATGATTGTATATTTTATATAATAATTAAAAAGGAAAAATAAATGATAAATACCATATATATCATATAAAATGAAAAATTACATCCTAATTCCCTTCAATCTGAGGGGGTGACAGAAAATCTAACAACATCATTTCATGAGTCAGTAGTTCATTGTATAGAAGAATTGTATGTTTACTACCCATTAGATATATGTGTGTGATAGTGTAGGTAAAAAAAATATAATAAGAACATATAAAAATATTTATGATACTAATTATATCATATAATCATTTATTAAGAATAATTTAGTGAGCTTAAGAATGAAATGAAGCATAAAATGTTTGTTGATGAACATTACCTCTTCTTTGGCTATCTCCTTTTGATTTGAACAAAAAGACTACATTATTTGGGTTTATTTGCAAATTAATGAATATATGATTAATTGAGAAAAGTTGTAATATTATTTGGATAGATTTTTTTCATAATAAAATAGGTTTTTATGTGTGAGAAAAAGAAAAGAAGAGGTTCCATTTTATACGAAAGGGGACATGTACTCTTTGAAATTTTGAAAGGATTAATTTATAATAAATTCATTCCCAATAAGAGTATATCCAAAATGAAATTTATTCTAATAAAATATATGATACAATTTTAATATTATCAAATAATAGGTTTTAGAAAAGTTTGGGTGCTATTTTATCTGCATCATTTTGATGAAAAATTAATTAACCTATTATAATTTTAACTATTATAAACATTTTTCGGTAAAAAGAGGATGCAATTTTTTACTTGTAATGTAAACAATTTAGAATAAATGTCCAATTTATTATATTTCAGACCATATATCATCCCTAATTAACATTATGTAATATCTTTATGATTTCCTCATAATTTAATGATTTATCATTTTCATAAAATATCATAAGTGTCAATTTTGTCACTAATCATTACATTGACCTTATGAAAATAAATACAAAAATATAAATTAAAACCAATTAACTTATTACACCCATAATATTTCATGTGAAAATGTAAAATTCACATATAGCCATAAATAAGTCAAAATAAATTTCTTTTAATATTTCGAATATCATTTAATTGATTGTTTCATTAATTGAATAATTATAACATCATTATTTTGTAATAATTTTTGATAATTATTTATTCACTAAATTTTTAATATAAATATCATTGATATATATATTTTTATTGATTTTATAATTATATAAATATCTAACAATATCTTCTCTTTATCGTCATATTAAAAATATTATACTTATTAAAAGTAAAAGTGTGACAATTTTTAGTCTCATTAATTTGAATAATTTCTCAACCATTTTCATGTGAAAGTATCCATTAAGTTATTAAAATTAAATTATTATGTGTTACATTTTTTATTAAATTCATTAAATAACATTTGAAAAATTTATAAGGTAGTTTTCTAAAACATATAATATTGTTTTTACCCTTAACTTACTCAATTTACCCTTAAATGTGGTAATAAATATTACTAAAGTGACTATAAATATTGTCCAATAATAAGATGGGACTATTTGATAAAATTTGGACTTATTTTTTGATATTTGGAAACCATTTTTCCTAATTCAATTTTGATATGTTTCAGAAATTAATTAAAAATTAATTCCATAGACGAGGTGAAATAATTGAATTTTAAAGTAAAATATTCAAATGTTTGGATTGTTTTTTATCCAAATTCATAGTGAAATGAATTGAAATGAACTCAATTGGATTAAATTATGACAATAGAATATAATTTTACTTTATAATAAATGAATAATATAATATGAAACTATAAATTACTTCTATGAAAAATTTGATTCAATTAAAATTCAGTGTTCTTTTACTATTCATCAAAACATGAAACTTATCAAAAAATACAAAAAATTCACCCAATGAAAATTTTAATTTCATGATATCAATTAATAAGTATATTTTGTAAAATTTAATTTATTACATTATCAACCTTTAGTTTTAAAATAAGCACACAACTAAAAGGTGTAAAAACATCATTTTTAGAAAACTACATCATTCATGCATAAAATTTTATTTCTTATTTTATATTGTCTACCAAACATATAATTTGAATAGTTAAAAATAATATTGAATATTTTATATAAATATATATAAATATAATTCATCATGATATTTTTTTATTGGTATAATGAACACTTATTCATATTTTTCAGAAAGAAAAAATCGTTTAAAAAATGATTTACATATTATAATTAACTTGTAAATGGTTTTCAATACAAGTTAAAAACCATAATTTCATAATTAATTTAATCCTTTTCATACTCACAATTCTAACTTATAGATAATATTTTTCATTTTTAATCATTTATAATATTAAATTTTATGTTTTTTATAAACTCAGTGCTGTTTCTATTGCACATTTAACATGGTGTAACATATGACACTTGACATCAAGAAAATTAAATTTGTTTAAAAAATATCAGAAAAACATGGGGTGTTCCTTTATTCATTCCTTAAAATAAATTTCAAATTCAAAATGTGTCTATATAATTCAAAAATCTTGGATACTTAAATGTCATCATATCTTAAAGTTATAACATAGCTTCTTCAAATTTGTTATTTATCTATTAAACTATGACAAGGTGAGTGGTCTTGTTTTTTAAAACATTATCTCTATGATTAGCATTTACTATCAGTTTCTCTTTATCAGAGGTATCATATACCAATGGTATGACTTCTATATTTAGTACATGTCAAGGATTGGGTATATAATTCCTCGGAAGACATAAATAGAACAAATTATTAAAAAGGGTGAGATTTGGTGGAAGTTAAAATGGATTAAGTACGATTCAAATAGGATAAATAATTTAAAAAGGAAATTTCAACCTTAAAATTTCAAATTTCCCTTCAAAATTTAATGTTAGACGTTGTTTAATTTCTTTTATAGAATCCCACATTGTAAAAAGGATCAATAAAACATTGTATAAAACAATTGTAAAGTAAAAGGATACTAGAACCACATAATAAGGATTAGAAAAAAGTGAAACATGGACATGGAATATAATTATGTTTATCATGTTATGATGGATTGTGATGGAGAACATTGTCATTATTAATTTAATCCTTATAGAACAATAAATCAGTGATGATCTAAGTGACAATTTGATTCATCACAAATTAATGTACATGGATAAATTTTTTGTTTCAAGATACTTTTACTAAAGATGAATAGTTTTTACAAGATGATATACTTACTTGATTTCATTCTATTTTTTAGGAATGATATCATCAATCGATTTTTCCATGATCAATTTCGGTTTCATCACTTACACTAGGAAATGAGAATGAAATTGTAATGCTTGAAGAAATAGTGTATCATAAGATCCATAATGGTATGATAATCCATTCATTCTATATCTAGTAATCATTTAAAAAAAATATGGACATAACATGTTATCTAATATTCACAAATCAAAATATTATTCACTTAAACATCATCAAAATTTCAGTGCAAACAAATTCATAAATGGTTACCGTTTTTATCTTTTTAAAAGAATAAAATATAAAATTTTTAAAATAATGTATCATAATTTCAAAAATCTGCACTTCATTAGTCCCCCAAAAACATCATATAGCTCATAATTTTCACACACCAAACATGTGAAGACCATTATCAGGCATTCTCATAAAACATGTTAATATTCTTAATTACTATAACACTATAGTGAAAACATGGGTGCTTTCAAAAATTAACTATTTCCTCGTGCCATCAATCTATAAAGACAATACATAAACCACCTTTTAATCATATTACCAAATAGGTATATGGTCATCTATACTATCCTTTTCATCTTATGACCCATTAATACATCTATTTACCCTATTATTATCCCATAATCATGCAAATAATAAGGTTTATCACCCATGTAATCATGTTTTCTGAAAACATATCACCTTACCACCTCAATTACATTCCATGGTTTAAAATAATATTCAAAATATTATTTCAAATCCTCAAGGAAAAGAAATAGTGGACCAATAATTAGATATTTCACTGTTATGTATTACCATAAATTTATTTATACAAAATTATTCATGAATTAAAATATATTAAAATTCAATAATTCCACCAAATCATTTTCATAGTCAACATCTCTAATAGTGATTACATGATATTTTCCTTTATCTGTACCTTTAATAGGTTGCTGATGGCGATTATCATCATTAATGATTATATTTGGGAACTAATTAATGTAATTAATATTTTCCTTACACATAAAGCATTGGCGTGTGGGGGGGTATATTGTTTTAAAAATTATCTCTATTCTAATCATTATATATCTTCCCCCCCCAATTTTGTAGTCATACTACCGATTAAATTTTTTACTACATTTAAAACATCTATAAGTCAATTTAAGAATGTTTCCTCTATGTTTCTTTCCACACATTGACAATAAAGGAAATATCATCTTATTTTATCAATGGATTTTAGATTTTTATATGATCTCCACATTTTGTTTCTTGTAAAAAATGATATTAATATGTAACTACAATCTCTCTTTCCCCTTGATATCACAAACAAAAAATCTATTCATATATATTGAAGTCTCTGAAGCCTAACACCCTTCAAACACTTGGTTTCAAGCCACTCAAGAATACATCTACCTTACATTCTGGTTGGATGATAAAAACATATGATTACCTTACAACTATTATACAATTATACTCATAGGTAGAAATAAACTCAACATCCATTTTTATTAACTCAAGGAACTCTTCCCCCATCATTGAATGAAGAACCCATGGAAATTACTTATTGAAGAATTTTTTATTAACATTTTCTCAATAAATTGATTCAATTTCATATTTCATGATCATATTGTTGACTAGATTCCCCTATTAGTCCATTTCACCTTAAAGAGGATCAATATATAAATGATTTTTTTTTCAAACACTGATTGACTAAAAATATATTTTATGTTGTAACAATCCATTTTTCAACAACAAGTGGTTCAAAAGTCCTAGTGAAATAATCCTAATGTTTCCTAATGGAAAACAAAATAAAAATTTATTCCCTCCTCTACTCATCTTTATGACTATAGTGATTCATAGCTTGTGTTATTAAAGTGATAATATTTTTCAGTCCATCTCCTGTAACATTTTTATTCTTTATAGGTTTTTTAATTTCCCATTGCATTCATCATTAACACAGTTCCTTTGGGATCCTACCATTTACTAAAACTAAAATATCTTGTACGAATCACTATTAATAGTGAAAAATCCATATTTTCAAGGTATTTTACATTACACCTATGAAATATTATTCTTAATCCTTGGTCATTCATGATTATTACCAAAATTATAAGATTGTAACATATAATTTTAGTTATTCTTAGATACATACTTAGAAATATCATTTTAAATACTTTTAGGGGTCTCACTAATGTTTTTTCATCCTAGTTTCCAAAGGATGAAAAAATATTTTCTTTAATATCATCTGTAATGACCCTTACATAATGTATATTTGAATTAAATCATTTTTTCCAAACATTTCAAATTATATAAAAAACACACCCAAAGACCAAATTAATTTAGTGCCTTTGGAAACATGGAATCATAAAAAACATGTTATTAAGACATTTACTTCTAATACTACTTATTTCCTTTTAACTGGAACCATTTTTGGAATATCAAACTTAATATATTTTTTCATATCTTGGGGAAAATAACCATAAGAAATGGTGAGCTCATATGATTAATATGGTTGAACAATGGAGAGATTCAACAATAACATTATCATAAAGAATACATACATGAAAAATACATTTTAAAATTATATATTGTATATATAATATCTTAATATTGTTCCATGGATTAAATCATATAATTTCATAAAGAATCAAAGATCATATTCTATAAGATCCCAACATAAGACATGGAATTGTGGCATGAACATGAGCATAAAAATGATTTCCGTTGTAGTCAAGGCCTAACTACCAAGGATATATTGTTAGTGTGAGTTGAATCCCCATACCATCTTAGTAGTCATGGATCACACCCATTACCATATTAGTTATATAGAATCAATCCATATACCATCAGAGAAAAAAAATTGCTTTACTAAACCGAGTTCACTCCCCAATACAACAATGTCAATCGCATGACATATAAATATATACCCAATTAGATGGAGGGAGATATAGATATTTACCATCACATAATGAAAATCAGACATATGTTTTACAAAATAATATAAATAATTTTTCATATCAGAACCCATGAAATATAATGGGTTTTGTAATAATCCATCAATCATAATATAACCATTGAAATTAAATGGGTTTTATATATATAATTTAATTATAAACATAAACCATTATTTTAAAGAATAAGAATGTTATAATTGAATAATATCCCCATGATACAAATGTAACATAAAATAATGTTATCATATAAGGAAAATAGTTTAGATAGATCATTTGAAAAAAATTCTTGAGGAAAATATCCTTTCTGCTTTGAAAATGATTTATTTTATTAAAATGTCAAAAAAATAAAAATAACTAATTATATATGAAGATTAAATTGTAATATTGTAATGGATTCATAAAATAATTAATTCATCTCGATTCTATAATATTCAATTCATGTTTTATAAATTAAAAATTTATTTCAAACTTTTTCTAGAAATGTTGCATAGTACCTCATTGGGAAAAAGACAAAAAGACTCATTTCAATCCATTTAGTAAAAATTCAAAAAAAGATTTTTTTTAAAAAATAGAGATTATAAAAACCCTTCTTTGAAAAAATTTATGATGAACTGGGACATGAAAGGTAAATATTCCACAATTGAGACTTAAAACCAAAAATTCAAATAGTGATGAGATTCTAATATAAACATTCATCATTTTATAATCAGAATAATTGTAAGCCCGTGATAGAAATAAAATTATATCAATATGAAAATTATATAAAATTTCGGATAAGACTCTTTGAATACATTCATTGGATGTATATAAAGCTCATAGTAAAAACTATTATTGTATAAGGAATGTGTCCCATAGAAATAAAAGTGAGAAAAAAATCCCTTACCATAAGTCCTAACTTCTATCCTATAAGTTAAAACATATTTTAAAATGAATAATTATAATATAAAATTAATTCATAAATTAATTCATACTTATCTTACCATATATGGTTTACCTTTGACATTATTGCAATCTCTTTTGAACATTTCCATATTAATGTAATGTTTCAGTGAATAAGATCTTTGTTTTTCATACATGTTTTGATTGATTATATTTTTGATCCATGCACTCATATCATGATATATTAATTTATAGAATGGAAAATATGACATAAATATATTTTATGTATTTTATATATTTATTTATATTAATCTATAAAATATATAAATAGAAAATTAAATACCCCATTCATGGAGATGACTGACCGTAAATACACACGAATGATGTTTCTGTTTTCTTGTCTTATAGAAAAAAATAAAGTAAATGGAATATATGAATATATAAAATATAATTAATGTAGACTTATTATTTCATATATATCATATACTTTCGGAAAAACAATCCTTAAAACATACCATGTAATGTGTGGACAAATCACATCACTTTGAGGAGGCACTATTCCGCACATCCACAAGCAATGTCATACTATTTCCACAAAATGAAAAGCATTAATGTATGTTTTATATAATCATAAAAAATTCTTAAATCCATAATAAATACCATATATATCATACAAAAACATATTTTACATCATAATTCCAAACCATGGGAGGTGGTAATAGAAAAATGAACAACATCATTTCATGTGGTGGAAGTTCATTGTACATAAGAACAATTTGTTTGTAACCCATCAAAAGGAAGTGTGTTTGATTTTAGTTCAAAACCATATAATATAATAATCTCATTATATTTATGATACAATTTTTATTATATAATCATGTAATAAGGATAATTTATGTGGTTCAAGGAATAAATAAGAAACAAATCATTGATGAACATTAGCTCTACTTTGGTTATCTCATTTTTGTTTTCATAAAATGACTTGTTTAGTTGTTTTTATGACCAAATTTAGGTTTTTAATATGAATTTAGGTAATTTAGGAGCATATTTTGGTCTATTTTTTCCAAAAAAATATGTTTATATTTTTTATTAAAAGAGAAGTATATATTTCTTTTTATAATATAGTGAGGGTTACTTTTTGAATTTTTCAGAATATCAAAAAATAATAAATTCACTATAGATCCAAATACCTCAAAAGTAAATTTATTTTTATATAATATATGAGAAGTTTTTATTATAACCATCCAATGTATTTTAGAGAAATTTTTTCTGTTATTTTAGTTTTATCATTTTGATTAACCATTAATTAACCAATTTAAATTTAAACTATGGTAAGCAATTTTTCTATACTCAGAAGATGTAATTTTTAATTATAAATTGTAAATTGGAACATAATGGATAGTTAATGATAATTTATAACATATATCATCCAAATTTTTTCTTATTACATATTTATATAATTTTTAAATAATTTAATAAAATATAATTTTCATAAAATATCGTAAGTGACAATTATGAAACTGTACATTGCATTGCCTTTAAAAAAGTAAATAACGAAAGATAAATTTTAACAAATTAACTTCATAAAAACAGAACATGTCCTATTCACATTAATAATTATGGGATCATAATAATTAAGTCAAATTATATATTTTTTAATATTTCAATCATCATTCAATTGATTATTTCATTAGTTGAATAACGACTCCATAATAATTTTGAAATTATTTTGGATAATTATTTATTCAATAAAATATTAAAAAAACTATGATTGGGATAAAAATTTTATATTTAATAATAATATACATATATTATAACATCTTACATTTTTTAGATAATAAAAACATTACAATTATTTAAATTAAGAGTGTGATATTAACTAAATCTCTTTGATTTTAATTATATCTGAGTAATTTTCATGGATAAATCCTCATTAAAATATTCAATTTTGATCGTTATGTTTTAAGGGTATAATTAAATTTAACCAATAACATTTGGGAATGTTTTATAATAGTTTAAAAAACATATAATATTATTTTTACCCTTAATTTAGATGATTTATGCTACCCATGGTAATTAAAATTTCTAATGTTATGATTCTTATTGTCTAAAAAAAAACAGGGCCTATTTAAGAAATTTGTGCCTTCTGATTATAAATTATATATCAATTTTCTCTATTAAATTCAATTAATTTAAATTAATTAAGTGAAAACTAATTCCATAAGGAGGATGAAAAAAATGATATTTTGAAGTAAAATGTTCCAAAGTTTGGATTATTTTATATATCCAAATTCAATGTGAAATTGATTAAAATAACCAAAATTGAACTAAAGGATAAAAATATCATTTAATTTTATATTAATATCAATCAAAAAAATACTTAAAACTATATATTATTTCGATGATATGGGTTTTTCAATTACTATTTATTATTTTTTACTATTCAAAAAACATGAAACTTATATGAAAAATACCAAAAATACAACCAAAGTAAATTTTAATATCCTTATTTAAATGAATACTTATATTTTTTTCAAATATAATTCATAAATGTGTGAACTTCTAGTTTTAAAACAAGTGTAGCATCAAAAGGTTGAAAATATTACTTTTTAGAAAAATTCATCATTCATTCATAAAACATTATTTTATCTTATCTCCTATCTAGAAGATAGATAAGAAGAATATTAAAAATTAAATTGAATATTATATACATAATTCAGGAATATAATTCAACATGTTTTATTTTATTATTTATTTCTATAAGACTCACTTATGAGTATTTTTTATGAATAAAATTTACTTTAAAAATTTATTTTACATTGTAAAATTAATTGGTAAAAGAATTATATAAAAAAGAGAAAATCATAATTTCAAAAATCATTTAATCAGGTTTATAAATGCAAAAATAATTGATATTTTATAATTGCGTTGTTTAAATCATTATATTAGTAATACTATGTTTTTTAGAAACTCTATGTGGCATGTAGAACAATCATAAACTGGTGTAGCATATAAGATAAGACATGAATTAAATTTAATTAAAAAATAAGCTCATAAAACTCGAGGTGTTTACAAAACTCAATGTATATCCTTCCATGTATGTTAATTCCAACTAATTAATATATATCACCCAAAATGACCTAAAAATATTTATATAGCAGGTTAAAGGTGTTAGTACTCATACAAAATTAATTGATCAATTCCAAAAAGGGCATGGTTAGGGGATACATGGAATTTTTTTGAGTTCAAAAAACATGATATAAACCAACATCAACGTACCATCCAAAACATTCCAGGGAATTATTATCCACTAAATTTTTTTATTCACATTCATTAGATAAACTCCATTGTCAAGAACCATTCTGGGTACACTAGTACCATGATACCAAAGACTACACTAACAAATGCCCCAAATAATTCATGGTACCGACAGTTTGTAAAAAATCACATAAAATCTAACAATATTAAAGTGGGAACAAATTTTCTACGAACAGATTGGAAGATATAACTACATATCAAAATGTGGAAAATAAATCTCTATAGGTAGAATATTACCCGAATTCAAACATTTATCATAAAACTGAAGTAGTATATCTATAAAGTACTATAATAAAAAGATAAAAATCCCAAGCCCCAACAGGAATTGAACTCAAAGACCAATAAATCAAAAAATTCCTCCATCAATGGAGATTTCCCCATACTCAAACCTGGACAATGGAAATATACAAACATCTGATGTCCAAGGTAGCGTGTGAGATAAAAAGACTTGTAGGGTCTCCCCGTGTATTCTAAAATAATGTGCCATAAGGAATTAACTGAATATTATTTTCAATTTTAAATAAAATATTTAGGGATGTAAAATCTCATATTCAAAACCAAAAATTATTTTCATTTCAATTGATGTAATCATTTTAAATAATGGATTGTGTAGACATTTTATATTATACAGCTTAAATAAATTAAATGTAATATGTAAATAAGATTTATAAAAATGGAATATATATATATATATCAAAATAATCATAACAAAAATCATTGTAATCATTTAAAAGTTATGATAGAAACAATTTATGCGATCATCACACATCTTATATCAATAATAATGTAAATATGTGTACTCATTCTCCTCAAACACTATTCATATGGGACACAGAAACATCCCATTAGCGATAGGATCCACTAAACTATGTTTTAATTATAGTTGTAATGAATAAATCCATCATAAGGGAATTTCCATATGAGAATGTTTTCCAAAATAATCCACTAACAACCCTAGATTTCATATTCTCAAATAATCATTTAGAATGGTAAAATTATTTCAAAACTGTTTAAAATGCAGTAACTCCACTTCCAGATTCGATATTCAAATTTCAACTTGAAAAACCAATCAAAGATTTTTATTCATTTCATTCCCTTTTCAAGATGAACTAAAAATTGGTTCTTATCAAATAAGTTTACCCATTTTCTACAAATCATTTTTAGAAATTAATTTTACAATTTCATCAATATCAAATAACACCTAAATTTCAAATTCTATTGGAATTGGGGGGTTTTCCCTAAAATTTCCACTGAATGTCAAATCAAATACAAATTTTGCATATATTTTTATTTTCTTAATTTAATTTAAATAAAATTAAAAACCCAATTAATTCAAGAGTTATTCAACAGGCCAAACATAAAAATAATTATCTATATTTAACAGAGAGATCCCAGATTAGAACCCCCATAATGGGAATTTCTAATTTAGAATGTATGTAACATAGATCAAGGAATCAAACAATGATCAATGATAATTAATGATTTTAGCTAAATTAACTACTAGATGATTAAACAAACCCTATGGAGGATAGATATAATGATCAAGAGAGAAAGGAGAAGGGAATAAATATTACCAAAGAAGAATTTAAGAAAGTGATCCAAGAATAGATCCACCTAAAACTAGGTTTTTAGGAGAAAAAAGGTGGTTTTAGTTTCTCTAAATACCAGTTAATTCATCCAATACATATTTAGGGTTGAGTGGGGGATCATATTGGTGTTTTTTAAATTCTTAAAAATGTTCTAGAATTAAAAAACACCATCCACATAGTTTTCAGACTATACACTCTAACCGTGCACCCCTCTAAGGTGGTGCATGGTTTATACTATGGGGGATGGATGGTTATTCAAACTATTGACTAGCCATTAAAACCCCCACTGTTTTTTTAATGGTTTACCCATGGTGGGATCATGGTTTTGGTAAACCATGCACCAACTATGCACTACCTAAAAGACTCAAAAAATTTCCAATTTTTCACTAGAAGAACCCCTAAATTTGACTGAAGAAAAGCATGATAAAAAAGAGGGATGAGAAGTACCTGATAATGGTAATTGGATGTTACAAACTCCCAAAAATAGAAACATTTCCCCCAAAGTATCTTGTTAACAAGTGTACATGTCATAAATATGAGGCAACAACTCTATCATCAGTTCCCCTCTCTCTCCCAAGTATCATGGGTAATAGAATCCAGATTATATATCACCCAATCCAATATTATAACCATTCCAAGATGTACCTTGTTTTTTGTATCATATTTTGTAATTAAATGCTCATTTATAGGTAAATCAATCTTAAATTCAATCTAACCACAACTCAAAATTGGATATGGGTTATAAAGATACTTTTACATGAACCATACATGGAACATATTATGTAATGATTTCAAATATAGAGGAAGAACTAAATGGTATTCCAATTTACGAACCATATCAAAAATATAAGAAGGTATAATAAATGAGAAGTAAGTTTCCCTTTCCTCCAATACCATCGATGATGCAAATGAGATGAAATGTTCAAGAACACATGGTAAACATCTAAATATTCAAATGGTCAACAATGAGGATATTAATAAAACATATACCTTCTTTGCACCGTCAATTTTATCTAATGAATAAAATGATTTATTTCTATCATCGTTTTGTCTAAACCCATTCCAAACAAGGAACATCTATTGATCTATGATCGAAATAATATATATTATCAATTCCAACTATATCAAGCTTCAAAAAGGGTGATTTTGACTCAAGATTGCATACAATTGTTATATGAAAACTCAACCAGACCCAAATGGTCATCCTAAGCTCCACTGAAATCATGAACACGTGAATGAAGCATATATTAAAGAACTTATATGTCTATTTATATATGTCCCTATATCTATGGATGGTATACCTTTCTTATACGAACCTAATAACCCAGTTCCTCTAAATGGACTCTGTAAAATAGAGAAGTAAAATGGGGATCTTGAGAATATTATATAGCAAAAAGAACATTGTAAAAACATAAAATATTCCTAACACATATATTTCAAAGGTCCTCAACATTTATTTTATCACATATGTTTATAAAGTGAGTAGATTTGTTAATAATATCAATCAAAACCCACATCGTATTATTCATTCACAGGTATGTGAAAACCCAACAAAAAAATTCCATTATGATATCATCAAACTTTCAAGTTGGCAACGGAAGTGCCTATAGAAAACCTGAAGGTATCTATAGATCATCCTTGACCTATTTTCTCATATTAAAAAGAGAGTCAAAATGAAAAATGACCATTTTCATACATGGACCCCAGAATCCCCACCACATTTCATAGATTATCTTATTGGTTCTTGGGTGTAATAGCAATATAGAATTATAGAAATCCCCCATCATAGATTTATTCATATGAAAATTTACATTTTACTATTTGTGGAATCATTGAACAAACTCTATAGAGAATGACCAGAGTGGAACTGTCTCTCTACCATAAATGGATTCTCTAATGCTGTATAACTTATCATAAAGATTTTGTTCCTGAATAATCATCTCTAGAAGAGTAGTGGCCAACTGAGCATAGACCAAAACAACCTCAGCCTCTAATTCATAGAATCCTATATGAAACTATAAAAAATGATAAATCTTCTTCCACTCTTTTAATTCATCATTCATATCCTCAGTCTGAAGTTTTAGGATTGAAGTATGTACAATATCATTATTTTTCTTCAAGGTATAGGTGATTTCAAATTCCAAAGATTTTAGGTACTCCACCAAAAACCTCATAATTATAATTAATTATTTTTTAGTGAAGATATAAATAAATATATTTTTGGTAGAATACATGACTAGCCGTTATCTAAAAAGGCAATTCCACCAAATCTTATGTGCATGTATCATGATTTCCTATTCAATTTGATTGATCAAGTAATTCATCAGAGGTGGCCTAAATTTCCAAGAGGCAAATGAAACAAAATGATCACCACAAATAAGGAAACATCAAAAAACTAAAATTAATATATTATAGAATTCCCCATAGCATAGCCCAACAATTTTTAGATTCAACAACATCATAATAGTAAAAAGTAATTTCAGCACAACAAAAGAACTCTGACATTTAGTATCCACAAAAATCTTCAGTTCCTTTCAAGTCAGAGTGGTCATTTGAGAAGAAAACAATGAGATATATTTTATGAACTATATATAATATCCATCTAAACCTATTAATATATAAATATAGACCCCATCATGCGGTTTCTCTAATTTCATAATAGCTTTCAACTTCTTAGGATCAGCTAAGATAAAATTTTCTAACACCACCTATACTATGAACATCAATTATAAAATCCAGAAATATAATTTCAATATATGAGTATAAAGAAAGTGATTTATCCCTAATTATAGAACTACTATCAGGTAATTCACATGATTCTAATTGGATATAGAGTAGACAAGGATGTCATACCAAACGATAACCATAAAATTATAAGGATACTCATGGAAAATGTTGTTCATCAAATCCATGAAGACTTTAAGAGCATCGAATAGACCATATGGAATAACTAGGCCCTCATATTTCCCATAACTTTCTTGAAAAGTGGTTTTGTGAATGTCATATTATTTTATTCTCAAATAGTGATAACTAAGCTGAAGATAAATAATTGAGAGCCAATTTCCCCTCCAAACTAGTCAAACATATAATAACTCCATGTAAACAGATACATGATATTTATCGTAACACAATTGATCTTTCATTATTTAATAGATCAAGGAATTATTACATTACTATTCATAAAAAATGGTAATTGTATCCATCCAAGGTGACACGCTGCTCTATATTAACCCTTTCACTAAATTATAACCAATCATTGTCTTTAACTCGTTCATTTTAGTTATTGTAAAATGTCAAGAGGGAATAGATACAAGTTGGGTACAATGAAATAAATTAAAATAAAACATAACCTAACATAATGGTTGATTACAAGATAAGATAGAAGGACAAACATTTGGAAACTCAATGAAAATTATAGGGATATTATACCTCAAATTTATCACTCCCAGAAAAAATTAGAAACTAATATTACTTTCTCAACTCTAGATAAGAAGGTCCAGCTCTACAAAACCTCATATACCATTCATTCTAAAATATATGGCACAATCCATCAAGTTCAGTGAAGGAGATCCATTGATGACAGAAACCAATACAACATCTATTAACAGTGATCCAATCAATCCTGGAAATGACATAATCGAGTTTTATGTCCAGAACCAAAAAATCCCAGCTAAGATCAAACATAGTTAAATATAAAACACATGATGAAGAAATTGACCATTCTCTCTCTTTATTCTGATCAGTGTAGTAATATCCATCATATATGGTAAATGCTCCATGAGAAGATTTTTCATATTAATAATTTGAGTTGATAAAAATGAGTGAGATGCACCAATATCCAATAAATAAGTCAGTACAGATGATTCAATAATGTTGGTACTTCTCAATGTTTCTTGACCCTTATATTCTTCCTCCAAAAACTCATCCACTATGTGATGAAGCTTTAGACAGAATGCATTTGTTAAGAATTACTTGGTTCATGAAGCATCTAATTGAACCATAGTATTTATAGGAAATTATGATTCCATTCAACTATAAGGATAAGAATATACATGACATAAAGTATGTATTTTACACTACTTAAAAAATAACAAATACCATGGTTCAAAACTGTGAGTATCGCCCCCAAAACTATGGGTATAGGCTATACCCACAGTTTGGGGAACCATGGGAGATGGAGGTTTCAGGATAGGTCCCTAACCTAAAACCACGGTTTTCCGACCGTGGGTATATATTTTTTGACATCGTGTCAAAGACTAAAAGCCTTAAATCCATTCTGTCAAAGCCTTATACGCACGGTTTTAGAACCCTGGGTAAAAATAATATAAAAATTATTTAAAAGGTTTTGAACCTGAGACATACCTTGACTTTCACTACTTATTCAACGTGTTTCACCACTACACCTGTATAGGGCCCGAAGCTTGACGTACATGGACATTAGATTACTTTTTAAGAATACTTAATATATAGAAAAATCAGATGCACAAGGACCGTAATAGTTTAGTGTCTTTGGAAACATGGAACATAATCTTCTAATCGTGGTGAATGATCTTAAACATCTCCCATAAAGATCTTCCCCATTTTTTTCTTACCTAAAACCTTTCTTTATATCCTGGGGAAAAGAAAACATAAAAAGGGTGAGCTCAAATTCTCAGTACGGGTAAGCATGGATAAAATAAAACATACCATATACATTTGAACTGAAAAACATGAACATAATGTTTAAACATCAAAAGCTTGAGCAATGACATAAAACATGGAAGTACGTAAGGCATAGATCATAAAGAAACCTTAAGAATGGTAAAATATCATGGGAATAAAACATGTAATTGTGGCAACCATTAAGCACATGATATGATTTCCATATTAGCCAAGGCATTGCTGCCAAGACCATCTTAGTGGACAAAGTCCCTTTCTGAATCGAGTTCACTCCTCGTTCTAGTCTTGTATTACTGAACTGGTTCAACTTTCCATTCCAGCCATGTCTATCTCATGAGATATAAATCTTTACCCAATGCATTGGAGGGAGATATAGGTCCCACCTATCTGATAATGAAATCATTCTTACTTGTGCCACAAAATAAACATACATTATTCATAATAACCCAACGAATAAAATGGGTTTCATAAACATAATCCAATCATCAGATAATCCATATAAAAGAAATGTATATCATTTCATAATCAGAAAAGTGAAACCATGTAAATCATAGAGACATGATACTTGAAACATACACATATGAAATAATGTCATCTTATATGAAAAATGGTTTTGATAAAACCCTTGAAATAAATTCTTGAGGAAAATATCCTTTCTTCTTCACAATCATTTTCTTTTCACCAAATGTCATGCAATTTTAAAGAAAAGGATTTTGTTGAAAATAGTCTTGAAATATTTTGGAGGAAGTTTCATGAAAATAACGCTTTACAAAAACATAAAAATCCGTTCGTTTCATATAAGTTAAAAAAACATTCTTCTCGTACTTTTTCCGGAAAAGTCAAAAATTACCTCGTAAAAGAAAGATTCCATACATACCATGTAGTAAAAGTAAAAAATGGGTAAAAAGGACATTAAACAAAAATGACACAATTTTTAGGAAACATGGACATGGTTGATATAAATAACCCCAGTAAATACTTACGAATATGAAATCTCGGATAAAAAATGAGATTTGAAAAATTATCCCTTACCTTAGGTCTGATATGCATCATATGGATCCGAACCTCCTGTGTAATGATTAAAATAATGTTATTGACTTATTAAAGAGTCATATTCATTGTTATGATATCATATATGGTTCACTTATGACTTTATATTACCCGTTATTTTGTAAATTCCTTGTTAAAGAGCATTTTGGGTAAAATTGTTTCATTTGTCGTCCGGGTTTTGACATGTAATTATTCATATGATTACATAGATCATGATTACTTAATTAAAAAATATAAAACATGATTTATATATAATATATATTAAAAATATGCATATATATAATAGATCGATAAATGGAATGAAATACACCCTTCATGGAGACGGTTGGCCGTACGTACGCATGAAAGTTGTTTTCGTTTCCTTATTGAATTGAATGGAATTAAGTAGATGACATACATATATATATACATAAATCCAGTATCAATATTATGTCATATATTTCATTATTACTTATTATATATACTTTATAATCATTCATGAATGGTTAATCATTGATAATGAATCTCATCACGTTGTGGAGACGGTAGTCCGTACGTACGCACGAGCGATGATATCATTCCCATGATCGTGGAATTATATTGAAGTGTATGTATAATATTTCAGAATAAATTTCACTTTAAAATAATCAAATATAGTAATTATTTACACCATTATACCCATCTAAGTAAAGTGGTGGTGGAAAATAGATTACACCATGGTGTGGAGACGGTATTCCGTATGTACGCACGCGTGGTGATTTCATTTTCCGTAGGATGGATAGATAGTTAAATAGGGTTTTTTCATAATTATAATAATATATCAGTATATGAGTGATACTGATGTTATTACGTCATAATGAAACAACTAAAGAAGAAGAAGTAGAAGAATAAATAAAGTTCAAAGAACCGGTAAGGGACACTACCTCTTCTTTGAAGCGCCTCTTTGAGACCTCCTCTTAGGGTACTAAAATTTGTCTTTGAAGAAGACCAAGACCTCTAGAATGTTCCTAGGGAATTCTATAAGGTAAATGGGTAGGGGTTGGCCGAGCTTCAAGGCTCTAAATTGTGTGAGGAAGAGAGGGAGGAGGTGCCCTTTTATAAGGGAGGAGAGGGGCACCTTTGGGAATCTCAAAAATATTAATTGATAATAAATCTAACCCTAATTAAAAACAGATAAAAATGACTCATATTCAGATATTAGATTATATAGGGTTGTAATCTCATAAACCATTAAAATTTAGACATGTTAGGAAATTATTTTAAACATTATCAACTTGATTTATCTTTATTTAATCAATATAATTTTATTTGTGGTAATAAAAATCTAAATTTTAAATTATAACAAATAATTACTTATTTGTTGTGAATTGTACATAATTGGATTCTTTATAAAATTTTAGACCATATAAATTTAAATTTATAATTTTCAAATATTTTTGTGATTTTTAAACAATTTTATAATATGTTATTTTTATAAAATAACAATAGTCGAAATTTTGACACTATTCATTTATTTGAATTTAAATAAAATATATACAAAATATATGTAACACCCCAAGCTTCTATGGTATGCTTCTCTTTGAATAATGTGATAGCGTGTGTTGTACGCAACACCGAGTTTTAACACACTATAACCAATCAAACTAGTCATTATGAATAGTAATACCTACTTTTTGAAATTATATATATTTTATATTTCAAAATGGACTTAATTTTTGGATTCAGAATATTGAATTTAGCCTAAGGTGAAATTTTGGTACTTTTCGGATAACTTTAATATTTTGATGAATAGTGAAAATTACTAAATTTTAATTAAAAACAACTTTTTTAATCAAAATAATTACTAGTGATAAATTATGAATTTGAGTGGTTTTAAAGTTTATTCAGAATATATTTTTACCATTTAATTCAATGTTGGTCATAGGACATAATTTTACAATTAAACCGTACATAAACAAGTGTCAATCTTTTGATAGTTATTATCTCCTAAAAACACGCTTTTTGTTTTAACAATGGGAATTAATTTTAAATTAATTTCTGACCATTCTGTGTGTTGAATTTGGAAAAATGGATTCCATATTTGGAATCAGGATGTTCAAATTGTGTAAATAGGTAACTTTTATTTTTAGACATTTTGAATAATTACTTCGGTAAATATTTTATTTACCATGGTTAAAGGGTAAATCCGGTAAATAAGGGTTAAAAAATAATATTATAATAATACTAAATTACCCTAAAACAAGTTCTAGCTTCATTTTTTGACACATGTTCGACCATAGGCATCTTTGGGTCGATTTTGGGACCCCATGGAGCCACTTGTAGGTGATAGGGACACTTAATTTTAATTAAGTTAAAATAATTACAAAAATGACATAAGCATATATCTTTTAGAAAAACAATTTTTACATAGGGTTATATATATTTTATTTTCGACTATAAATATTTTTTAGAAAGATAAAAAGATTTCCTAAATAATGATATTTTATTTATAGTTTTTAGAGGTTACATAATTTAATTTATTTATGACACAATGATGATGTAGTAATTACCATAATAGTGCAAATTTAAAATAATTGATATTATAAATACCCAAATAAATATAATTTGAGACTTTTAATGAATTAAAATAATTTTATAGGATACTATGATATATTATGATTGCTTTAATTAACTTTTTTTGAAGTAATAATTCTGGTATGAGTTTCACCCAAATCATCTATTGAATAGTGTCAAAATTGACATAAAAGAGTTTTTAAAACAAATATTATATTATTAATTGATATTAAATTCCTAGAAATCTAAGGTTCGGCCAAGAGACATATATCATGATAGTTATATCATTAATGGACCACTTTGGGGTCTCTTGGATGTATATAGTAAGTTTATTAACCATATAATATAAAAATACAAAGAGACATTGTAAAAGTGAATCTAATTAACTTAGAGTTAATACTTAAAGATAAGGTTAATATAAGTACACAAACCTGTCTAAATTCTATTGGTTGAGTACTTTGCGACCCATACCTACCTTAACATTTAAATAATACACTTTGGAGCCTTTAGAAACCGAATATGAATTTATTATAAATTAATATTTCTAGATTTTCCAAAGGTGCCCCTCACCCCTCTTATAAAAGGGCACTCCTCCTTCTCATTTATTCAAACCTTCAAAGCCTTTTTGTTCAGCCAAACTCTACCCAAATACTCTCCCAAAATCCCTAAATACAACATAGAGGCCTTAGTTTGATTAGAAAGCCAACCTAAGGAGCCCTTTTGATAAAATCAAAAGGAAGAACCCGAAGAAGAGGTAATGATTTCACCACCCTTTTCCATGTTCCTTTCTTCTTCCACTTCTTCATCCTTTTTTGTTACCATTCTAAAATAATAACTCCAGTATCATATATATACTGTGATTTTATTATAAATATGGTACTACCATATTCAGTATTCTATCCACCCGTTGAATAACATGTCACCATACGTGCGTACGTACGGCTTACCGTCTCCACGTCGTTGTGTAATTGTTATTCAATATATTATTATTTGGATGGGTATAATAATGATGTGTAACTCATGTAAATAATAAATATAACATGTTAATGATTCTATATATATCATATAACATCCATTTATATATTATTTTAATATAAAAAGAATGATATTGTCGCTCGTGCATACGTACGGACTACCGTCTCCATGAACACAATGAGATTCATTATCCATTGTATCCATTCAAGTATAATTATCATTTGATGATTTAAAAATGATGTTTAAGGACTTGATATCATTCTTTATATGAATAATATACAACATATCCATGAAAAACATGGCTTATGTAACAAAACATATAAATGAAAACGAGTATGTTAACACCCGAAACGACGATAATACTAAGATATTATTAACAAAACAATGTTAAAAGATCATATATGATATCATATGAATGTATATGATTCTTGTATAATTTAATAACAATTATTTCACCATTATACAGGAGGTTAACCTACCCCAACAAAGGAAAAGTAAAAGTTAAGGGTTATTTCACAATCTCTTCATTATCCGAGGTTGTTTATACGTAATAATCTTCTGGGATCTCTTTATCATCGACATCCATGTTTCTTAAAATGTATTTCAAAACATTTTTAATATTTAAAAGAATATGGGTTAAAGTCATTTATACCATTGTTTGACTTTTTATAAGAGTTTTATAATGTAATATTTCCGTCGTTTTCCAAACAAGGTGCTTTTAACCTTTTCAACAGAATTAAGGTAAGAATGTTTTTTAACTTATATAGCGGGTGCGGTTATTTTACGCCGTTATAAAATCGTTGAAGCTTCCCTTACAAGATTATAAGAATATTTTGAAAGAAAATGTTTTATTTTATAAATATATGACTCTTAAATGATTTCAAAAATAGAAAGAGATATTTCTCTAAAAAGAGTTTTGATTTCATCTATGTTAACATAATTTGATGGATTTTACGCTTATTTGAAGTTGATTTATTATGATACAAAACTTATATATTGTATTGAAGGTTTTGTGAAATATTTGACTGTGTATGTGCTATTTTTATACCATTCATAGTTTATGGTTAAAGTATTGACATTTCGTATGCTAGTTTTAATACGAATGTTTATGTTATGTTCAATCCTTTTCATATGGGAGTGCATTGAACTTAATATGTGACGGGTGGAGCCCGCTATAGATCCTCAATGCATCGGTAGGTCTCATGAGACAAACTAGTGTCTTGGCACAAGGCCTTGAAAAAATCTTATTTGTAGTCTTGGAACGAGGCCTTGGCTATGTGGTTATGAGAGTATGGCATTATGCATTCCATCATTATGAAAGTGGTTATTGATATTACATGTGATTATTCGATTAGTAGAATATCCATGTGAATAAGTAAATGGAATTATTTCATTTCACTTTTCCCATACTATGTTGAAGTTCGAGTTTAAAAGGCTTTTGTTTTAGTTATACATTGCCTTTAATATTTATTCTTATTTATGAAAGCTTCCACTATATTGTTATCCTTACTGGGCATTTGAAGTCACCCCTTTTCTATGTTTTATTTTTCCCAGGAAGTGAAGAAGTAAATTATGAATGACCTGTAGGGATATTATGTGGGGATATGAATGTGGAATATGGAGACAATATGTTGTAGTAGTAGTTTTTCACTTTATGATGTATTGTAAAACTTTATGACTATATCTAGTGTTTCCAAGGCTACTAAACCAATCGGTCTTTCGAGATTTGATCTTTCTTGTGATCATGCCAATGTTATGTAATAATGCACCGACTCTAGGTAAATGTGGTCGTGGAATTATAGTTGGTATCCGAGGAAGTTTAGTACAAACCTTGGAAGCTAGATTCAGATAAACTCTGATTAGAGCATTTAGACCTAAGATGAACTTTGAGGATTAGTATAGAAGAACTTCTTATAATTCTGGTATTGTAGAGATTTTGTGAGTTTTCCGAGAAATACATCCTTGTCTAGATACGATCAGGTAGAGGCGGCTCTGGCACAGATGTACGTAGGGGTAAAACTCGAAAACACCTCTTTGAGCTAGACTCGAACGGGAACTGGTGCATGACAACGGGCCTTGCTGCACTCTTGGTTACGACACTCCCGGGGGATATGCTTAGGATAACTCTCATTTTCATTACAAATCATTATGACGGGTTTATGAGTATATACTTCCTCAAAGAAAACATTCTTATGATTATGGATTATATCCATAAGTAGTTTAATTTATGTTAAGTGTTTTGTAAGTATGGGATTATGTATTTTGATTCACAAACTGATCTCGTTCATGCCATTGTTTAGAAATGGCGCCCAGTGGAAGAAATGGAAACCGTATCAATTCACTTACTCCATGTAGGGATTTCTCTCCTGCTCAAGATAATTATAGTGGAGCTAGTGATGCAACTGGTGCCGATTAGATATTCACCATACTGGGACAACTCACTTAGAGGTTATGAATAATAACCTTAACCGTATGGAGCACCCTGATCTGCAGCGTGGAGGATCAATGTTAGATCGATTCATGAGGAAACAACCACCAACGTTCAACGGGAGTACAAATACCTTAGTAGCTGAGCAATGGATATTTTCCTTAGAGAAAATATTTCAGGCTTTGGGGAGTAGTGAAGGGGAAAAAGTTATCATGGCAGTTTACCGCCTCACTGGAGATGCTGATCAATGGTGGTCATTGATTTAAAATATGAAGGAAGATGATGAAGTATCAAGTATGGAATGGAGGGAGTTCAAAGATCTATTTTTAGAAAAATACTTTCCTCGCAACCATCGAGCAGATACGGAAAGGCTGTTTCTGAGTCTGAGACAAAAGGAGGATGAGAATGTCAGAAAGTATGAGGCTAACTTTACAAGGTTAGAAAGGTATGCTGGAGATTATATACGTAACCCAAGAAGTAAGATTGATCATTTCTTTGATGTGTTACAAGCATTTCTTCATCGAGCATTGGTCTCACAATCCTTTTCATTGTACGAAGACATTGTCTCATGTGCTATCAAGACCGAAAAGGAATTCTCTATGTCTTAAGACTTTAACGCAAAGCTTGAGTAGAAAAGACTTTCTAATCAATATGGGAATGGAAATAAGGGGAAGAACGGAAAGGTTGAATATCCATCCTGTGGTAAATGTAGGAAGAAACACCCCGGTACTTGCTTGAAGGGAATGAGAGTCTGTTACAAGTGTGGTGAAAAAGGCCACCAAGCTCGTGATTTCAAGGGGAAGAAGGAAGCTACCAATGTTCAGTGCTACAATTGAAGGGATATGGGACATTATGCAAATGAATTTCCTAAGAGTCAGGAGAACTTATCTCAGAAAAGGCGAAGGGATCAAGGTCAAGCTTATGCTATCACTACTGCTGAGGTAGAAGCTCCGAAAGACGTGGTAGCTGGTAATTTAATGGTTTCCTCAAGTTTAGAAAATGCATTATTTGATTCTGGATCATCGCATTGTTTCATATCTTCCCAGTTTGCTAAGAAAATTAGATATTTCCAATTTGATTTAACAAGGGAGTTTTCAGTTAAAACTCCTAAGGGAAGTATAATTGCAACAAAGTTTTGTGAATCAGTCCCCATTAGAGCACATAAATGTTCTTTATCTGCTGATCTCATTGTCATAGCTATGATTGAGTTTTATATAATCCTCGGTATGGACTGGATTTCAGACTATTATGTGAATATTTATTGTAATAAGAATGAGGTTACGATTCTTGATGATGATGATAAGGAACACCTTATCTTTAGAGCAGAATCATCACCACCTAATTCTTATTTAGATCCACCCACAGTAGCTCTACTAAATTCAATTATTGGGGAGGAAGAGATTGAAATAACTGTTGGTGAGGAAAGGAATGTTCAAATAGAGGATGTACCTGTTGTGAAAAGATTTTTAGATGTATTTCCGGGAGATTTACCTGGACATCCTCCAGAACAAGAAGATGAGTTTTCCATTGATTTAATTCCTAGATCAAGGCCTATATCAAAGACCCCTTATAGAATGGCCACTGTAGAATTAGTTTAACTAAAGGAACAACTAGAGTAATTGAGTAATAAGGGATTTATTCACCCTAGTGTTTCTCCATGGGGAGCCCTTGTTATTTTTGTTAAAAAGAAAGATGAATCTATGAGGTTATGTATCAAGTACAGGGAGATCAATTCTATAACAATAAAGAAAAAGTATCCCCTACCACGAATTGATGATTTATTTGACCAACTGCATGGAGCTCAATACTTTTCAAAGATTGACCTTCGATCTAGATACCCTCAGTTGTGTGTGAAGAAGGAAGACATTCCAAAGATAGCATTTCAAACCAGGTACGGGTATTACGAGTTTACTGTAATGCCTTTTTGATTGACTAATGCACACTCTGTATTCATGGATCTGATTAATAGAGTTTTCAAGGAGTATCTCGATGAATTTGGGGTGGTATTTATTGATGATATCTTGGTATACTCCAAAAGCTATGAAGATCATGAAAATAAATTGCGCATTATCCTGAAGACTCTGAGAAGACATGAATTATATGGAAAGTTTAGCAAGTGTGAATTCTGGATTCATGAGATTTCTTTTCTTGGACATATTGTCTCTAAAGATGGAATCTCTGTTGATACTTCTAAGACCAAGGCAATCCAAGAATGGCCAGCACCTACGATTATAACTGATGTACGTAGTTTTATTGGTTTGGAAGGTTATTATCGACGTTTCGTCCAGAATTTTACCCGATTGGCTAACCCATTAACGAAGCTCACACGTAAAGGGGTTAAATTTGTTTGGAAAAAATAGTGTAAAGAATGTTTCAAAGAACTGATGAGAAGATTAGTCAATGATATTATATTGACTCTACCATCGGGGAATTATGGGTTCATTATTTATAGTGATGCATCGAATAAAGGACTTGGTTGTGTCCTTATGCAGAATGATAGAGTTATTTCCTATGCATCACGACAGTTGAAAATTCATGAACAAAACTATCCTACTGATGATCTCGATTTAGCAGCTGTGATCTTTGCTTTGAAGATATGGAGGCACTACCTCTATGGTGAAAAATGAGAGATTTATACTGATCACATGAGTTTGAAGTATATTTTCTCACAAAAAGAACTCAACATGAGGCAAAGGAGATGGCTTGAATTGCTCAAGTATTATGATTGTACGATACACTGCCACCCGGGGAAGGCAAACAAGGTGGCAGATGATTTGAGTAGAAAAGATCATGGAGTTTTGAACAATATGAGAATTGAAAGGGATCCAATTTTCATGGATCTAGTGAAGATGGACATGGGAATAACCAGGGAAGGAGATACATCAATGCTTTTTCAAATGGTTGCCAAACCATCTTTACTAGAAAGGATTAAGAGTTCTCAGACAGATGACGAAGAATTTCAAAATAAGATTAAAGCTGTGAATGATGGGAGACTGAGAGACATTGTGTATGAAGATGGAATTTTGAAATTCGGGAAGAGACATTGTGTTCCCGATATACCTGATCTAAAAAGGGAATTGCTGGATGATGCTCATAGTTCCAATTTCTCTATACACCCTGGGAGCACCAAAATGTATAGAGATTTGATGGAACATTTTTTGTGGGACATTATGAAGAGGGAGATTGCTGATTTTGTGTCAAGATGTATGGTTTGTCAATAAGTGAAAGCTGGAAGGCAACACCCTGGAGGAGTCATGAAACCTCTTCCCATACCGGAGTGGAAATGGGACAATATTACGATGGAATTTTTCATGGGGATACCAAAGACTCCTAGAAGGAATGATGCAATATGGGTCATTATTGATCGTCTTACCAAGTCATCACATTTTCTTGCTATAAGAGAAGATCTACCACTGGAACGTCTAGAAAGACTACATATTAATGAAGTTGTGAGACTTCATGGAGTACCCCTATCGATTGTTTCTGATCGTGATCCCCGTTTTACTTCAAGATTCTGGAAGAGTCTTCAAAAATCCCTGGATACTGAACTTCATTTGAGCACTGCCTACCACCCTCAGATAGACGGACAATCAGAACGGACTATTCAAACCTTAGAAGACATGTTGACATCCTGATCACGTGACTTTCAGGGTATGTGGGATCAGTACTTACCTCTGGTAGAATTTTCTTATAACAATAGCTTCCATTTGAGTATTAAGATGGAACCATATGAAGCGTTATATGGAAAGAGATGTCGCACACCAAGCTGTTTGGATGACATTGGTGAAAGAAAATGTGTAGGTCTAGAAGTGGTGGAGGAAACGATGGAAAATGTGAAGGTAATCCAAAATCACATCAAAGCAGCTCAAAGTAGGCAGAAGAGCTATGCCAATAATCGAAGGAAGGATTTGGAATTTCAAGTCAGTGATCATGTTTTTCCTAAAGGTATCTCCATGGAAGGGAGTCATACATTTTGGTAAGAAAGGTAAATTGAGTCCCAGGTACATCGGACCTTTCGAAATTCTAGAACGAATTGGGGCTGTAGCTTACCGATTGGCAATGCCATCAAGTCTCTCCAAAGTTCACGATGTGTTCCACGTATGTCTGTTGAGGAAATATATGCCTGACCCAACGCATGTACTCACCTATGAGGAGTTATAACTGGAACCTGATCTATCTTATTGAGAAGAGCCCATCAGGATTCTTGATACGAGAGAACAAGTACTGAGAAACCGGACGACACGTCTGGTAAAAGTTTTGTGGGCAAACTATAAGATGGAAGAGGCAACGTGGGAACCTGAGGAAAATATGATGAAGAACCACCCATGTCTTTCCATGTGATAAGTATTCTAGAAATTTCTAGGACAAAATTATTTGAAGGATGGGAGAATGTAACACCCCAAGCTTCTACGGTACGCTTCTCATTGAATAATGTGATAGTGTGTGTTGTACGCAACACCGAGTTCCAACACACCATAACCAATCAAACTAGCCATTATGAATAGTAATACCTACTTTTTAAAATTATATATATTTTATATTTCAAAATGGACTTCATTTTTTGGAATCGGAATATCGAATTTAGCCTAAGGTGAAATTTTGGTACTTTTCGGATAACTTTAATATTTTGATGAATAGTGAAAATTAATAAATTTTAATTAAAAACAACTTTTTTAATCAAAATAATTAATAGTGATAAATTAAGAATTTGAGTGGTTTTAAAGCATATTCAAAATATATTTTTACCATTTAATTCAATTTTGGTCATTGGACATAATTTTACAATTAAACCAGACATAAACAAGTGTCAATCTTTTGATAGTTATTATCTCTTAAAAAACGCTTTTTGTTTTAACAGTGAGAATTAATTTTAAATTAATTTATGACACTTATGTGTGTTGAACTTGGAAAAATGGATTCCATATTTGGAATCAGGATGTTCAAATTGTGTAAATAGGTATCTTTTTATTTTTAGACATTTTGAATAATTACTTCGGTAAATATTTTATTTACCATGGTTACATGGTAAATCCGGTATATAAGGGTTAAAAAATAATATTATAATAATTCTAAATTACCCTAAAACGTGTCCTAGCCTCATTGGTTGATACATGTTCGACCATATGCATCTTTGGGTGGATTTGGGGACCCCATGGAGCAACTTGTAGGTGATAGGGACACTTAATTTTAATTAAGTTAAAATAAGTACAAAAATGGCATAAGCATATATCTTTTAGAAAAACAATTTTTACATAGGGTTATATATATTTTATTTTCGACTATAAATATTCGGTAGAAATATAAAAATATTTCATACATAATGTTATTTTATTTATAATTTTTAGAGATTAAATAATTTAATTTATTTATGACACAATGATGATGCAGTAATTACAATAATAGTGAAAAATTAAAATAATTGATATTATAAATACCCAAATAAATAAAATATGAGACTTTTAATGAATTACAATAATTTTATAGGATAATATGAAATATTATAATTGATTTAATTAAATTTTTTAGAAGTAATTATTCTGTTATGAGTTTCAAAAAAATCAACTATTGAATAGTGTCAAAATTGACATAAAAGAGTTTTTAAAACAAATATTATATTATTAATTGATATTAAATTTCTAAAAATATAAGGATCGTCCAAGAGACTTATATAAAGATATTTATATCATTAATGGACCACTTGGGGGTCTCTTAGAGGTATATAGTAAGTTTATCAACCATATAATATAATAATACAAAGAGACATTGTAAATGTGAAACTAATTAACTTAGAGTTAATACTTAATGACAAGGTTAATATAAGTACCCAAACCTGTCTAAATTCTATTGGTTGAGTAGTTTTCGACCCATACCCACCCTAAAATTTAAATAATACACTTTGGACCCTTTATTAACCGAATATGAATTTATTATAAATTAATATTTCTAGCTTTTCCAAAGGTGCCCCTCACCCCTCTTATAAAAGGGAACTCCTGCTTCTCATTTCTTCACACCTTCAAAGCCTTTTGGTTCGGCCAAAATCTGCCCAAATACTCTCCCAACATCCCTCAATACAACCTAGAGGCGTTATTTGGATCAGAAAGCCAACCTAAGGAGCCCTTTTGATCAAATAAAAAGGAATAACCCGAAGAAGAGGTAATGATTTCACCACCCTTTTCCAAGTTCCTTTCTTCTTCCACTTCTTCTTCCTTTGTTGTTACCATTATAAAATAATAACTCCAGTATCATATATATACTGTGATGTTATTATAAATATGGTACAACCATATTCAGTATTCTATCCACCCTTTGAATAACATGTCATCATACGTGCGTACGTACTACTTACTATCTCCACGTCGTGGTGTAATTGTTATTCAATATATTATTATTTGGATGGGTATAATAATGATTTGTAACTCAAGTAAATAATAAATATAACATTTTAATGATTCTGTATATATGATATACCATCCATTTATATATTATTTTAATATCAAAATAATGATATTGTTGCTCGTGCGTACGTACGGACTACCGTCTCCACGAACGCGATGAGATTCATTCTCCATCATATCCATTCAAGTATAATTATAATTTGATGATTTAAAAATGATTTTTAAGGACTTGATATCATTCTGTATATAAATAATATACATCTTATCGATGAAAAACATGTCTTATGTAACAAAATATATAAAATAAAACGAGTAAGTTAACACCCGAAACGACGATAATACTAAGATATTATTAACAAAGCAATGTTAAAAGATCATATATGATATGATATGAATATATATGATTCTTGTATAATTTAATAACAATTATTTCACAATTATACAGGAGGTTAACCTACCCCAACCAAGTAAAAGTACAAGGTAAGGGTTATTTCACAATCTCTTCATTATCCGAGGTTGTTTATACGTAATAATCTACTGGGATCTCTTTATCATCCACATCAATGTTTCATAAAAATGAATTTCAAAACATTTTTACTATTTAAAAGAATATGGGTTAAAGTCATTTATACCCTTGTATGACTTTTTATAAGAGTTTTATAAAGGAATCTTTCTGTTGTTTTCCAAAAAAAGGTTCTTTTAACCTTTTCGACAGAATTAAGGTAAGAATGTTTTTTTAACTTATACAGCGGGTGCGATTATTTTCCGCCGTTATAAAATCGTCGATGCTTCACTTACAAGCTTATAAGAATATTTTCAAAGAAAATGTTTTATTTTATTAATATATTACTCTTAAATGACTTAAAAATAGAAAGAGATATTTCTCTAAAAATAGTTTTGATTTCATCTATGTCAACATCCTTTGATGGATTTTACGCTTATTTGAAGTTGATTTATTATGATACAAAACTTCTATATTGTATTGAAGGTTTTGTGATATGTTTGACTGTGGATGTGCTATTTTTATACCATTCATAGTTTATGGTGAATGTATTGACATTTCGTATGCTATTTTTAATACGAATGTTTATGTTATGTTTAGACCTTTTCATATGGGAATGCATTGGACTTAATATGTGACGGGTGTAGCCCGCTATAGCTCCTCGATGCATCGGTACGTCTCATGAGACAAACTAGTGTCTTGGCACAAGGCCTTGACAAAATCTTATTTGTAGTCTTGGCACGAGGCCTTGGCTATGTGGTTATGACAGTCTGGCATTATGCATTCCATCATTATGAAACTGGTTATTGATATTGCATTTGATTATTCGATTAGTAGAATATCCATGTGAATAAGTAAATGGAATTATTTCATTTCACTTTTGCCATACTAGGTTGAAGTTCAAGTTTAAAAGGATTTTGTTTTAGTTATACATTGCCTTAAATATTTATTCTTATTTATTAATGTTTCCGCTATATTATTATCCTTACTGGGCATTTGAGCTCACCCCTTTTCTATGTTTTATTTTTCCCATGAAGTGAAGAAGTAAATTATGAATGACCTGTAGGGATATTATGTGGATATATGAATGTGGAATATGGAGACAATATATTGTTGTAGTAGTTTTTCACTTTATGATGTAATGTAAAACTTTATGAATATATCTAGTGTTTCCAAGGCTACTAAACCAATCCGTCTTTCGAGATTTGATCTTTCTTGTGATCATGCCAATGTTATGTAATAATGCACCGACTCAAGGTAACTGGGGTCGGGGTGTTACAAGATATGTTCGAAATAAAATTTTTAATAGATTCATAAAAGGTCATATTTATCTATAAAATTAGTGGAGAACATTAAATAGTTCATATAATATTTAGTTTATTATTTTTAAAACCATTTATTTGGTTTATCTCTTAATAAAATAATTACTACAACATTTTGATATAATTATTTAATATACTTATTTGTTGCATAAAAATTAAAAATAAAATCTTATGATGAAGATAAATCTATTAACTTTCACAATAATACTTTTACTAGAATTTATAATCTTAAAATCACAATATTTAAATTGTTATATTTATTAAATTATGAAGGTGACAACTTTGGCATCATTTAATATAAAAAATATAAGTGTCATAATCGCCTTAATAAGGATAAAAATGGTCAAAAATTCGGCCAGAGGATGATTAGGGTTTATATATACACTAATAATAAGTTTTGTGCAGATTTTTTGGCCTTTTTAAATGTATTACTATTTCAATAAATACTATATTATTTATTTTTCACTATATAAATAATCTTTGGATCTTTAATGTATAAGATAATAAGGTAATTAAATAACACTTAAAAATTACAAATATATTACCATGATAAAGAAAAAAAATTTATATTTCAAATGAGTATCTATAAATGAATTTATATTCTGTATAAACTTATATTAAAAATACTTTAATTATTAATGTTGAGTGAGACATATTTAACTTTCCTTTAAATAAAATAAACTAAAGGTCTAAATCACCTCCAAGTGGGTTCTAATGGATTCTATTTCAACAGAAATATGACTCAGGAAAAATTATAATCATACTATTTTATTAAGACAAGTATTAGGATAATTTTATAATATTATATTTACCCATAATTACCCAATTTACCTTTTAATACTGTAAATAAAATTTACCGTTGTTACTATTCATAAAGCCCAAAAATAAAAAGTAGACTATTAATATAATTTAGACCCACTGATTCCAAATATGGAATCCATTTTTCTAAATTCAATACACAGAAGTTGCAGAAATTAAATGAAAATTAATCCCGTTGTCGAATGAAAACAAGTTTTTCTTTAAAACATTACAAAAGATTGAATTAATTTAACCTACAAATTCAAGGAAAAATCAACGATAATTACATACATTATATTAAATGGAAAAAATATATTCTATTTATACTTTAAAATAATTCAATATTATAATTTAACTATATAAATTATTATGATGAAAAAAGTTGTTTTTAATTAAAATATAGAATGTTTTTACTATTCATTAAAATATGAAAGTTATCAAAAAAATATCAAAACTTTATCCAATATAAATTTTTATATCATGATTCAAAAGGAGAAGTTTATTTTGTAAAATTGAACTTATAAACATGTCAAAAATAGGTTTAATGTGGTTGCGCCATTAAAAGGCGGCAAAACTGCATTTTTTTAAAAATACTTATTTTACCTGAAAAATTTATTTTGTTCTCATAACATGTTCTAGAAAATGTGTAAGATGAATAATAATGTTATAAAATTAAAAATGTAGTTAATACTATTCATAACGGCTAGTCCATACTAATATAATAACAATATAACATTGTTTAGTGAAACCCGATATTTTGTACAACACACGCTATCGAGGAAGGTCGCGATTGCATGTAATGCAAGGCAAGTCAGGGTTGCATGAAGTACAAGACTCCATTGTTGTTTTTCATAACATAATCCAACCATATTTTATTTATACATTGAATATATATATACATATATATATACACTCAATGTTGCGAACTTGAAATTGTGTGTAACAAGATCCAAGAATAGTGTTCCATATACTGCAAGCTAATACGGAGTTGCGTATAGTACAATATAATCTTGGTGTAGCGCACAACAGATGATATGAATGAAATTAAAAAGAATATATCTTATAAAATATTGGGTTGTTACATCACCTATTTCACTTTTGTTAATATATATGTATATTTTTTAATATATATTAATCCTTATTCATATTAAGAAAATAATAGGGAGCAGGGTTTTGAACGCAGATTGGATTCCTTGAGTTCCAGCACCTAACCAACCCAGCTATAATGATTTCCCTTAAATAGATCTACATTTATTAGAATATTCTAATCCTTCTCTTTGTATTAGAAAAATAATGCTAGAGATATTTGATCCCACTACTATTGGCACTAACATGCAACGCCTAACCAACCCACACATAGATTATATATGAATTTTTATTTCTTTAAGCCTAAATATATTAATTCAAACCACGGTTATAGTTGGAAAAAACCATGGGTATATGGTTTCCCGCAAAATATTTTCTATGTCCCATTGATTTATTTTGATGCCATGACATGGGAAACCAATCCCCATAGTTTTGTAAAACTGTGGGTATAGGCCTGTTTAAAAAAAACTGTATTCCCATGGTTTTTGAAAAATAGAGGGAATATTCCTTGATAAAAACACGTGTACCCACTATTTTTAGCAGCACCGTGGGTATAAGTGTTATTTCTCCATGGTTTTAGAAAACCGTGGGAATATGCCATAAAAAAAACATATACCTACTGTTTTGGGAAAAAACCATGGGTAATGGTTCTCATACTATTAATATACCCATGAATTTCCTAAGCAGTTGGTATAGGTCTATTTTCAAGTAGTATGACTATAGCATCTACAATATCCCCATTTCCTTGGAACCTCCTTAAAAACCATTTTAGTGCCCAGGATTTCCAAAAACGTATATATTTAAAGGAAATTTTATAGTCATTACAGGAGGTCTGGATGAAACCTAACGTCAAGAGCCACCACTAGATTCATCACCCTTCCTTTTTTTACATTTTTTTTAACTCACAAAACTACCATTCTGAGAAAAAGGAACTTTTGCCAATCATGAATTTCCAACAATATCAATATTGACCATTAATGGTCTATCCAACATATTAGTTGAAGAAGAGAGATTTGAAAAGAAAACTAGAAAAATAATATATTGCAGAAGTCCCATATTTAAAATTCAAGTCTTCATATTGTCATTCGATACTATTTTAGGTGAAAATTTCACAATTTGAGAAATGATATTTTCATATTATGTCATAATTAGGTCATCATTCTTGAGTTTAAATAACCATATAGCTTTATACAACACCATCAAATCTAGATAAAACTTGTTGTTGAAAATAATTAAAGTCCTTCCACTCTAAACCCTTATTTTCTTCATCTTCACTATCATGTTATACCATATCCTTCTAGGTCCCTCTAACATGGTGGTGAACATTTTACCATGATTGAATTATGAATTACCCTAAACTATGATAAAATCTCGGTCCTCCTAAACAAATCCTCTTCATTTTCAGGATCATTTGATCCTTATAACATTGGTGACTTCTAAAGAAGGAAATAAAATGCATTATTCCATGAATTTACCCTCTGAGGATCCATAACTAGATCTTGAATGGGAATGTGGGTAGGTTCTTACCCCATAGCATGGAAAACATGTAAAATTATCTCAACCATATTCTCATCCAAGGGAGGATTTTATATTTATGGATCAGTAATATCTTCCTCCTAGGATGAATTCATGTGTCTCTTCAGAGGCATGATGTTTCACAACATTTGAAAAAAAAATTAATACATCCAAATTTTACTCATAACAACATTCAATCACGAGAAACAAGAAAAATTAATCCCCTGAAAAAGATAAATGCAATTTTTATTTCAACCCATTCAATTTAAATTTATGGAAATGAATAGAACGAATCCTCAAAGCACCTTTCCCAAACCACACTTGGTGAATTAGGTCTCATAATGAGGATATATGTCTAGAAACACACTCATAACTAGATCCTATGTCATTAAAATATCTCTCAACTGCATACTGACATTAAGAAAATATGCACAACCTATAACATTGATACCAATATGTTATGAACCATCCAAGATACCCTGGTACCATGATACCCAAGAAGACACTAATTTAGCCCGAAGGGTGTTCCCATTCCCCACAGGTTGTCATCTAGCACCTGGTAGCATACAATATGAAATTGGGAATAAATTTTCCACAAAATCGTTGGAAGAAACATCTAAATATTAGTATTCCCAAAAGAAAAGTCCACAAGGAGAACAAAAACAAAAGTAAAAAAGGTATAAAAACCCAAATAGTACATCATCAAAGTAATACAAAAGAAAATATAAAAATCTCAATTCAAAATAAATATGGCACTCCAAATCCAAAATATTATCAACCACCACAACCATATGACCCTTTCCCCTTTCTTGAACTTAGAAGAAAGAAATCTAAAAATTTCTAATGGGAAAGATAGGGTTTCAGCTAAAAAACATAGTAGGATCTCACTTTGTGTTCCATAATACGATTCCACAATTATCAAACCCAGTACTAATTTATACATTAAATAAAAACAACCATGGTAGTATAATTAAATATTAAAAACATAATAACTGTTGATTCCAATTGATGGAAGATTTTCAAAAATTACTAAAATACCTATTTATATAAAACAGTTTATATAAATCATAAGGAATGTGTATAAAAATTTTAAAACAATGAACTATATATTTCAAAATAATCAAAATATGAATGGCGATCATCTTACAATAGGTAATTTAGGTCTATGTTAGGGGATCCTCACACATCTCATTTTTGTGATCATATTAATATGTGAGGCCATGTCCCTTAGACACTGGTTAAAGAGGACTCATCAAAATCCCATCAGGGATAATATGCAATGCACTATGTTTTTGTTAGAGTTGTAAAGCTTCAATTTATTACTTGGGTGTTACGATCATAGTTTGTTTGTTTGAAATAACCCACTAACTAACAAATAATTAATGTTCCCAAACAATAAATACAAAATGAAAAAAATATTTAAAAAATATTTAATATTCAATCACCCTATTTCTAGTTTTAGAATGCCAATTTCCACTTTAAAAACATTTATTTTTAATCATTTCATTCATTTTTCAATATAAAATGAAACTTAGGTTATTATATAATCATTTTAAGACCATTTTCTCAAAATAAATTTCACATATAAATTTTTCATTTTATTTAATTTCAACTCACACCTCAATTTCAAATTCCATTGAAACTCGTGGGTGCAAAATTTTTACTATGTGGGTGCATGATTTTTAGAACCATTCCCAAGTACTGCAAGCCACATATTTTTGGTTTTTCATTGTTTACCCATGTTGGTGGAAATGTTTGGCCAAAATATGCACCAACCATGCATAGCATTTAAACTTCCAAAAATTTCCAAATTTTCACCAAAAGCACCCTTGATTGAGAACTAACCAATGCAAGATAAAAAATACGGTTGAGGAGTACCTAAAAAAATGGAATTTACCACATCTAGACCACAAAACAACTTTTACCTACACCCTCCTTGGGAAACACCCCATGAGATATTGAAAATGGAAGGGAAATCTTAAATAGTGCTTTGTATAAATATTTCATGATTAATCATGTTGTAATTATTGAATGATTTACCATCCAAAATAAAATCATTCCCCTAAGCTGATTTAGTAATAACATGACATGTAGTGGAGATGTTAATTTGAACATAATTCTAGTGATCTTTGAACCAAGAAGGTGGAATATTTTGATTAATATATGAATTTTACTATCATCCTATAGCCTAAAATTTTGAAAGGGTTGTTTATCATAAAGTGGATATTCTAAATTCTCTGGAAGAATAAGATTATTCATGTTTCCTTCCTAAAGAATCATAATGTATCTGGGGTTGGTGATAGTTTTTCTATATTTATTTATTCTTTTCATAATAAACTTCATCGAATATGGTATAGGTTTTATATTCCAACACATTTTATCTATTTAAAAAATCAGAAAAAGATGTTAGATATATGAAAGTATTAAAACCCGCATGGCATGTCAAATAATATATAGATGAATAGTGTGATATTTAGTATTTAATTTAAAAACATTTAAATTACTATATAATATTAATTCTACCTTGTAGAGAGTCATTTATTTTAGGGATATACTATAGGGACACAAGTCTTGACGTATATGGACATTACATTACTTTTGCATAATACTTAATACATAACAAAAACAAACACCAAAGGACCGTAATAGTTTAGTGTCTTTGTAACCACTGAACATAATCTTCTAGTCTTGGTGAAAGATCTTCCACATCTCCCAAAAAGATCTTCCCCTTTTATTTTCTTACCTAAAACCTTTTTCATATCCTGGGGAAAAGAAAACATATAAAGGGTGAGTTCAAATGATCAGTAAGGGTAAGCATGGATAAAATAAAACAAACCATATACATTTGAACAAAAAAACATGAACAGAATTTTTAATCATTGAAATCTCGAGCAATGACATAAAACATTGCAGTACGCCAGGAATAGATCATAATAGAACATCAATCATGATAAAATAGCTTGGAAATAAAACTTTTAATTGTGGAAAACACTAAGCACATGATATGATTTCCATAGTAGCCAAGGCATTGCTACCAAGACCATCTTAGTGGACAAAGTCCATTACTGAACTGAGTTCACTCCTCGTTCCAGTCCTGTATTACTGAACCAGATTAACTTATTGTTCCATCCATGTCTATCTCATGAGATATAAATCTTTACCCAATGAATTGGATGGAGATATAGGTCCCACCCATCTCATAATGAAATCATTCTTACTTGTGCCACAACATAAACATAAATCATTTATCATAACCCAAAGAATAAAAATGGGTTTCATAAACATAATCCCATCATAACATAATCCATATAAAACAAATGGATATAATTTCATCAAAAGAAAAGTGAATCCATGTAAATCATAGAGACATTATACTTGAAACAAACACATATTAAATAATGTCATCTTGGATGGAAAATGGTTTTGATAAAACACTTGAAATTAATTCTTGAAGAAAATATCCTTTCTTATTCAAAATCATTTTCTTTTCAAAAAATACCATGAAATTTTAATAGAAAAGGATTTTGTTGAAAATAATAATGAAAACTTTTAGAAAATTCTTCATGAAAATTTGGCGTTATAAAACCGTAAAAATTTGTTCATGCCTTATAATTTAATGAAAAAATTCTCCTCGTGCTTTTAACGGAAATGTCAAAAAGTACCACGTATGGTAAACAAAAGAAATATTCCTTCCATAACACAAAGTAAAAGTCAATATGGGTAAAATTGACTTTAAACATATAGGGTAGAATATTAAACACTTCATCAAAACATTTTTATGGACATGGATGAAAAATATAACCCCAGTGAATACTTACGAATAAGTAATCTCAGATAAAAATGAGATTTCAAAATTATCCCTTATCTTATGTCCAATTTCTTCTGTATGTGTCTGAGACTCCTATATAGTGGGTTTAAACATATTATTAACTTGTAACAGTACCATAATAATATTTATGTTATCATATAAGATTTACTTATGACTTTATATTATCCATTCATTTGTCAATTCCATGTTAAAGCAGCGTTTTGGGTAAAATCGTTTCATTTATTGTCTGTGTTTTGAATTTTAATTAATAATTTGATTACTTAGATCATGATTAAATAATTATATATTAGAAAACATTATTTATATATAATATATATTAAGAATATACATATATATAATAGATCGATAAATGGAAAAAAATACACTATTCATGGAGATGGTAGGCTGTATGTATGCATGAACGTTGTTATTTCATTTCCTTATTGAATTGAATAGAATTAAGTAGATGACATACATATATATATACATAAATCCAGTAGCATTATTATGTCATATATTTCATAATTTCTTATTATATATACTTTATAATCATTGTTTAATTGTTAACATGGAAAAAGAATCTCATCGCGTCGTGGAGATGGTAATCCATACGTACGCACGAGCGATGATATCGTTCCCATATTTATTGAATCAAATTGGTGTGGATGATATAATATCTTATAATCAATATGATGTTATAAAAATCACATATAGTTATTCTTTACACCATTATACCAATCCAAGTAAGGAGGTGGTGGAAAAACAGATTACACCACGGCGTGGAGACGGTATTCCGTACGTACGCACGCGCGGTGATTTCATTTTCTGTAGGATGGATAGAAGGTGAAATGGGGTTGTTTCATATTTATAGTAACATATCAGTATATTAGTGACACAGATTCTATTACTTTATAATGAAACAACTGAAGAATAATAAGTTGAAGAAGAAAGAAAACATGAAAGAATCGGTAGAAGAGATTACCTCTTCTTCGACGCACCTATTTTAAGCTTCCTCTTATGGCACTAGAGTTGATCTTTTGAGGAGAAAAGAACCTCTATAATGTTTCTAGGGATTTCAAGAAGGTAAATGGGCATGGTTTGGCCAATCTTGAAGGCTCAAAATGGGGTGAAGAGAAGAGGGAAGGGGTACCATTTTATAAGGGATGATAAGGGAACCTTAGGAAAAACATAAAATATTATTTCATAATAAAGTCATATTTGGTTTTTAATAGATCCAAATTAATTTATATCGATGATAAGGTGGGGATGGGTCTAAATACTCTCAACCAATAGGTTTTAGACAGGTATAGGTTAGTATTTCATCCTTATCATTTAGATTTAACTCTAAGTTAAATAATTTAACGTTTACTATGTCTTTTTGTTTTCTTACACTATATGGTAAATAAACTGACTATGACAAGACAAACGAACCCCATGTGGTCCATTTTTAATATATATAACCTTATATAAACCATTTGGCTGAAAATTATATTTTTATGAATAAAATAACAATTAATAATATAATATTTTTTTTACAAACTATTTTATGTCAATTTTGACACTATTTGGTACTTGATTTCTTTTGAAAATCATAACAGCATGATAAGTTCGATAAAAATTAATTAAATCAATACTGACATGTCATAGTAACCAATAAAATTAGTTTAATTCATATAGAGTCTAAATTTACATTTATTTGGGTATTTATAACATCAATTATGTTTATATTTCATTAATAAGGTAATTACTACATCATCATTGTGTCATAAATAAATTAAAAATTTTAATGTCTAAAAATTATAAATAAAATCCCATTATGTAGGAAATATTTTTATCTTTTTAATTAATATTTATAGATGAATTTATATATTTTATAAAACTATATTAAAAATGTTTAAGTTATTAAACTTTGATTTTAACTATTTTAAATCTTCTTTAAATAACATAATTATAAATGTCCTAATCTAATCCAACTGGACCTAATTGATAATATTATATTCCTAAGGTTTTATTTTAGTTCAATTAAACTTATCCAATAGAATTAGGACATGTTTTAAGGCAATAATAATATCATTTTTATCCTTAATTACCCTATTTACTTTTAACCGTGGTAAATAAATGTTAAAAGTAACTATTCACCAAAAATTATTTTTATCTTATTGAACCAAATTTTACTCCTTGATATCAACTGTTTCTCTTGGATTTTCTAAATTCCACTCCAAGAAGTGGTAAAATTAAGTTTTTTGCAAATTTGCAAATTCTCTTAGGAGGTGGGTAAAAGACGGTGAAAAGTTCAATAAAATTTTTATATATCTAAAATTATTATAAAATGAATCCAATGAATTACATTGAACTTATATAGGTATTATTTATCAATTTTGACCTAAAATAAATTTAAATAAAATAAATAATTATTTAAATAAAAAGTCAGTTTTTTTAATAGTAACCCATTGTTTTCACTATTCATAAAAAATTGAAAGTTTTCAGAAAAATACCAAAAATTCACCCTAGGCTAATTTTGATATTCCGAATCCAAAAATGAAGTCCATTTTTAAAAAAAAAATTCGAAAAGTGGGTATTTCTATTCATAATGATTATTTTATATAACATATCGTTGTTTAGTGAAACTCGGTGTTGCGTACAACATACGCTATCGTGGAAGGTCGTGATTGCGTGTAATGCAAGCCAAGTCAGGGATGCTTGTAGTGAAATGTCCATTTGGTGTAGCGTACAACACAAGAAATAAAATTAATTAAAAGAATAATTTTCATAAAATCTAGGGGTGTTGCATATACTAGATTGAGGATGGTTATTATTTAGTATGTTGAAAAAGATGATCACAAATGGAATCTCAATGTAGAAAGGGTTGGAATACATAAGTTGAAAAATGAGTTTCAAAGAACCTATAGTTCACTACATGAAAAGTGATTTTTTATTATCACGATTTTTTACCCATGGGACATGCTAAGGCTCCACATACACACCACAAGGGACTTAATGAGGACACTTCTTCACCAAAATTGTCTTTTGTTGGTATCAATTAGACCCCATTCGGCTGGGGCACATTTATTGGGACACGAAATTTTTGTAGTGAATCTAAGAATGGAATTTATATTTTTGGAGCTCTAGAATCAAGTCACAAAACCATTTTTTGAGTAATAATTGATGAATTACCTAGAACAAAAAACCATCCCATCCTTTCCGTATAGAAAAATTTTTACGTGGGAACTCCACTCTACATGGAATTCTTGTAAACAATAATCATTTATGGGCCATGTAAATAATTACATTACTCCCAAAAATAAAATTTCATTTGATGCGTCAGGATTTAATTTGAATCCCCTATAAAGTAAAATATTTTATGTAGTATGGAAGTAATTATAGGACCCTACAATTGACTATTATATTGTAGCGCATGGCATGAATTAAAATCCCAAAAGAATATTTTATCATTTTTTGGAATAATGAGGGTAAATCATGTTCCCCAAAAAAGAATATCCCATGAAGTGTAAGCCAATATACCTAACACATAAGAATAAATCCTTTATGGGTTATGGTTTTATTACTCAACCACATAGCACTTGTTATAATATGTGTTCAACTGGATATCAAGGAAAAATGATTATTTAAATTTCCAAATAAACACCTTTTTTCAAAAAGACATGGGGGGATACTTGAATAATGAATAATACCATAGAAGATATTGGTAGGAAATTTACCTAACACATATCATGATAATAAATGGGGATAACCTTCAATGATATCCCCTATAAAATGAAATCCAAAAAGGAAATACCCTTACACCCAAAAAGAAATCGACCGTGAGGAATCCCCCCTATGTGGAAGAATACCCTTTATTATCCCACACCCCACATATCATATAAATTTATGTGGAATGGGGTATACATAGTGTATTCTACCCTACCACTCTCAATACCCTCATCCCATGTAGAAATTGGCCAAAAAAATTACCCTTCATGAACTATCCAAACAATTTCTTATTCTGCATACTTATAACTAAGAATGACATCATTGAGACCTCGCTAATAGATTCGAGATTCATTTTTCCAAAGAATGATCAAAATAGTGTTCCCCCATCTGGCCATGAATTCACATGATATTGAATGTACAACATTTACCCTCCCTATAATGTGGATTCATTAGAATTATCAGGATCACGAATTATTATTGTATTGAAAATCCTATCCTTAGGGATTATAATAGATGTATTCTTAGGATGCATGGCTATATTATTTCTATATATGAAAAAATAATTTTCCAAAAATATATCCTTTTCATTGGTATCATATCCCTCATTCACACTTCCATTTGTAGAAAGGGGAATAATGGGGTATCCCACATTGAGTAACCCCATATACTTTATTCTAGTACATCCCCTACCGTTAATAGCATCACCATCATCCAAAAAAGGATGATGGATGTCCTATAATGTTCCATATCATTCACCTCCAATTTTTTCTCACAAAAATAATAATAACATGGTTATAGTGGTTAGTTATGATCATATCACTATGATGATCAAATATCCATTTCAGGCCTCCTACTAGGTGTAAGTATGAAAATCATGATTTCATCCTTTGAAAGGGATATATTTACCATGATATAAAAACTAATAGATCTATATTACATATAAATTAACCTGTACCTCCATCTTTAGTGTATGATCCATCATTTCTGAACTATATGGGATTTGATTCATGTTCTAATGTGATATATATTAAACAACCATAAATCTCAAACTTAATGTTCCTATTCCACCGCCTATTTTATTGGGCCTTATACCCATAATATAATGTCACCAATTGGAAGGATATACTCCTTCTTGGTATTCTTTATCTAACACTCCTCGGTCCATGACTCTGATTAGAGCTATCTTCAGAGGGTCATATTCCATGTTAGATGAATTCCTTCTAGCCATATTCCACGTACGACCAACCCAAAACACTGTTAGAATCATAATCAATACCAACTAATGAAAACCATTTTTTAGGCCATAAAACCATCGATATTTTCTATATAAATTGATTTCCAAATGATGGGAATTATAGTGTTGGTATAAGCCACATGAAGGTACAATATACCAATGGTTTATCTAAACTATTAGAATATGTCATCATTTATTAAACTGTAAATATGGTTTATAAACCATTAGCATAAAGTAATCCACTATTCTAAAGAGTATACCCCCACTCATTTTCCCAAAGCACTAAAACATTTAAAAACCCGTCAATAACATATATAGAATCCAAAATACTAACTCAACATCTGAAAATACATTACAATACAATATAAAAAATTAAGAAAACTATTATATACAGTATTATAAAAAGTTAATAATTAATTAACATGTTTAAATGTAATTAATATCCAATTATTTATTATATAATTATAAAAAAATTCCAAATTAGAAAGAATAACATTTTTCAAATCGCAATATATAACTTAAGCACAAATTTTATACTTATCCATGGAAAGCACAATGTTATTGAAAACTCTATAGTTTCTGAATTTCAATTAAAGCATTCATTTTTTAATATTTTACTATTCACTTATGGGTAATATATTTAGTTGTTCAAAAAATGTAATATTTCGATCTTAATACTACTAGAATGGAATCTAAATAAAAATCAATTGAAATGTAAATAGGATAATATGAACATAATGGAATCAATATAGAATTCTCGAAAAATCATTCATTGGGGTGAATTAATATATATAACTTTTTAGGTGGAATGTGTTTTTGAATAATTAACCATAATTAATTATAAATGTTGGGAAATATGAGAATATTCATCCACCCTATAATAAATAAATTTCAATGTCGAAATCTAGGTTGATCATTAGAATATAAAACCCATGGAACATTTCTCTTCTTCAAATTTCATTGAATGATCCCTATAAAGAATTCAAATATTTCCATTGTAAATAGGAATCAATTGGGTGATTAATATCATAGTGTATTATACAAATTCTGAAAAAAATTAACACCCAGCTCCACTAACATGTATAGTGACTAAAACTAGTGGTGTAATGTGATCTTAGGCAAGCCTCCCACTATTCCAATCATAGGAAAAAATAAAATTATTAAATAAATATAGAGGATCCAGAACATCCCTTATTCTCTCCCAAATGTAATATCATAATAACATTGAATGGAATGTAGTATGATCTTATAAAAATCATTTTAAGGGCTTTTTTCCAGTTCTAAACATTAGAAATCCACCAATATTCACATTTAGGTTGTGAAAAAATTAGATCTTGTAGGGAACCACCAATGTGGACAAAAATATATGTTTCTATATACCAATTTTTGAATGAGTATAATTAAATAAAACAATAACACGAAGAATGAAATCATACATGTTAAGTTATAGTGTACTAACCAAGTCACTATTACACAAAAACAAACCTAGTTTCATATCTCTATTTAACCAAAGATACTAATATGTATTTCATAATTTCTTACTATACAAGTTTATAGTCAATAAATGGGTGATATAGATGGTTATTGAATTGGATACCAATCATGTAGTTGGTGTTACCTTGGTTTTCAAACAATATTACTAAATGTAACACATGAATTGGAATTGTTCTAACCAAGGATTTATAGATTATAAAAAAATTTGTCCATAAATATTTTCTGGACTGACTATTGGAGTTAATGATTACTTGTAGATGTTGTTGTATATTAACTACTAATATGATATGGTGTGTTAATGAGAACATCTATAAGATACCTCTAACTATATATCCGTTTGAAAATGGTTATAATTGATAGTTATTATACACAATAAAAAATTAGCAGTCATTCTAACTATTATTATTGATGAAGGCTACAAGATGGGGACATAGAGTAGCTATTGATCACGAATATGTATCACAATGAATTTAATGGAAAAAGTACCACATGGGAAAGGAGATCCCAGAAGTACCACAGTTAATAAAATCCATTTACTAGTCATATACATATTTTCCCTTCCACGATTCCTAATCACAAGGGGGATGGAACTTTTCAGTTACATGATTATACATAATATCTCATATTTCCATGTGTTGGAACCCACAAACCCTTTTATAAAACTCTAGATAAGGAACCATGAATCACTTCCATATTGATGTTATACCTAAATATGAATAAATAGTTCTTTAATACATATGATACTAACTAAATATCACATATTACTATATATAACAAGACAAGCCAACTATATTTGATCAATAAATTGTAATTGAATATTTTGACCCATCAATTTAAACATTTCCATAACTGAACATGTATTAATCATTAATTACAACTCTATATAAAAAGGAAACATATATGTATTCTATAGCCTCTCATGGGTGGATTACTAATCATTGAAACAAAAAAATTATAATCTATGTACCAATAATTAATATCCTTAAACTCACCAGACCTAATATATATTTTCTCTAAGATACCCAATAATGGAAATAAGAATACACTGCTAGAAACAAATGATATCCAAGTCATATTTTCAGTTCAAATATATTTCGATTAGTTCAACTTCACAACATTATAACTCATATGGATAGAAAATTATTTTCCATTACAAAAAATACACCATGTGAATCATTGTAATTACTCACCCATATAATAAAAGTTTCATATGGTCATGACTAAAAAAATAGATTGTCATGTCTGAAGATACATTTTCAAAACAAATCATAGTGATAATCTCTAAATAGAGAATAAGAATGTCATCTCAAGTAAGATATTAATGAGTAAAATTACTATGTAAATTTTTTGGAAGCACACATAATGATTTTGGATACCTAAAATAAGGCCCCGAGCTTATACATTACATAATCTTGAATTAAGTAAATAATTCACATTGAGGATATTTTATGTTTTATAGTCTTTTAAAATTATGTCATACCTATTACATTACATCTTAAATATTACAAAGTATAAACTTCAACTGAGTATCCAATTTTTTTCATAAAATAAAAACTCGTTAAAATAAAACAATAATTATTCTCTTGATATAAATATTATATAATTCTTAATTTCTCTTACCATGCATTACACCCTTGGAAAAACATTTATATATTTTTGGATGAGAATAAAAAGCTCAGTAAGGATTATAAAGTAAAGAAAGAAAACATTAGTCTGTCAGTACATCTTAACATACCTCATGAAATCAGAAGATTTATGAATAACACATAGAAATCATAAATAATAAAGGTAACTTTTGGATCCATATGAAACTAATTTTTTTTCTTTTGCAGCTAAGTAGGGAGTTACATTTGGAAAACCCATCATATAATATTCTCAAAATCTATTAGGAGAAGAATTAATGTTTACCACCATCACGTTACCCAATGCATTGCAGAGCTATCTCGAGATCACTCACTAAAGGTTTATCATGGATCCACCTCTATACATAAACAATTCCAGAGAACCATGACACATAAAAATAAAAATAAAGGAAAGATAACATTTCCACCTTGAAAGAAAAATATATAATTTCAATATATTGAAATAATAAATGCTTTCTAAAAAACCATTCTCTATACCAAAATTCCTAAAAAGGGTATATGGAATTTATTTCCCTTTTAAAAACACTATGGATTGTTAAGGAATCTAGAGATAATGTAATACTAGCCATGGAGAATTTTTTTTGGATGTAATAAAAAGGTTCAAAATAAATTTATTTTTATATTTATAATCACGTTTATTTAAAACATTCATTAATGAGGTAATCATTACATCAACATTGTGTCATAAATAAATTTATTTATATAATGTATAAAAGTTATAAATAAAATACCATGACAGAGTAAATATTTTTTTCATTCAAATAAATATTTATAATTGACGATATCAATTATATATTCCAACATTTTTTTATCAAAACAATACATGTTTATGATATTTTTATTTTTACATTAAATAAAAAGTTATTAATGAAATTACCATACCCATGGATTATATAGGCCAAAAGTTCTGCCAAATGATTTTAAAGGCTGTACATGAATCATATAATAAGGTTATGACAAGTGTTTAGGTAATTTTATATTATTATAGTATTATTTTTACCTAAAATTACCATATTTACCATTAACTACAGTACATAAAAATAAAAAGATACAATTTACCAAAAAATATTTTCAACCTATTGAACCAAATTTTACATATTGATCATAACCATGTATGTTTTATTTTTTAAATTCAATTCATTGAAGCAGAAATATTTCATTTAAAAGAAAAAGGTCGGTTTTAAACTATTATGCATTGTTTTTCACTATTCATAAAAAATTGAATGTTTTCATAAAAATACGAAAAATTCACCCAAAGGTAATTTTAAAATAAAAAATTAAAAAAATGATGTTTATTTTTCCAAATTAAACACATAGAAGTTTCATTAATTAATTTAAAATTAATTTCTATTGTCAAAACTAGATATCGTGTTTATAAGAAGTAGAAACCAGAAAAATATTGACATGTGTTTATGTCCAATTTCAAAGTGAAATTAATTTAAATGACCAAAATTGGATTAAATGGTAAAACAATAATCCAATTACTATTAAAACCCATTTAAAAATATAATATAACCATATAAAAAAATTATATGAAAAGACCGTTTGACTAAAAATGTAGTATTTTTCACAATTCTTTAAAAAATGAAATTTATCAGAAATAATATCAAAAATTTTCCTAACTAAATTTTCATATCCCTCTTATAAAGATGATGCTTTTTTAAATAAAACATATAAATGTAAAAAAATCTAGTCTTAAAAAGGGGTTCTCCCTCGAAAGGTGGTAAACCTACATTTTAAAAATATTAGAGTATTTATGCTTAAAATTGGATTCATTCTCAATTTAGGCCACTAAATTTTAATAAATAAATGTATAAATTTTTAAAAACATGTTCAATATTAATATGGGTTGTTTAGTACAATGGAGGTGGGTAGGTTTAGCACCCACCACATCAGTAATAGTTTTTAACCAGGCCTTTTTTGTTGCAGCAGTATAGAGAGTGAGATCCCACTCCTCCGAGAGCAGACATTGCAGGAGGAGTCCAACCATAGGGTGCACCTCAGGGTCCTTAGTCCGGCTGCGGTCGGATAGGTAGCTGACAACCAAGGAGTAAATGAGCTGGTCGTGGGTATTTTCACGCCTCAGAGGTAGTAGTTTCATCCGGGACAGAAGTTGGTCGAGGTACAGTCATCATGTTTAGCACTCTTGTCTGCACCTTGTTTGATTCAAGGTATTTTAACTCCTTTTTACACCCAGTCTAGTCCATGACATGGAACTAGACTTAGAGAGACTCTCCATTCTCATGGTTTTGAGTATGCCAGTTGGCGGTCATACCAGCCTGTTTGACGTTTGTCAGGGATGCAAACTGATTTTGGGGCCACATCAGTCTAGAAGGTATCTCCTTGTTCTACAAATGTAGCCATACGATGTCATCCTAGGAATATAATAGTTTTTTTTACTGTGAATACTATTATCGACTACTTTTGGAGAAGATTCATTTTCTCTAATGAGTATGGCCAACGTGTTGCATGTGATGGCTAATGGAGTTTTCATGTGGGGTGATGGAATATGGAACCTCTTCATTCTTAGGTGGTCGAGATTTCAGTAGGATTAGTGGATGTTGAGATTATGGATGTTTCAGAAGTTGTTAGATAGTTCCTTAATGTTTTTCTCAAGTTATTTGTGACTCTACCCCCTCGAAATGACGTTGAGTTTGGGATAGAATTACAACCTGGTGCCCATCCGCTTTTGATGGCTCTTTATTAGATAGAGCCTTCTGAGTTGCAGAAGTTATAGATTCAGATTGATGATACGATGAAGAAGTGTTTTTTCTGACCAAAAATGTCTCCATGGGGTGCTCTGGTGTTCTTTGAAAATAATAAAGATGATGGTATCAGGCTATGCATAGACTATCAGAAACTAAATTAGGTAATGGTCAAGAACCATTACACTCTCTTGAAGATAGACGATCTCTTTGACAAGCTAAGGGGAGTAGGGTGGTTATCTATGATAGAATTTTGTTATGGGTATCACCAGTTATGGGTGAAAGATAATGATATCCCGAAGACTGATTTTAAGTGAAGGTATGGAACTTTGAGTTCGTAGCCATGTCGTTTGGTGTTACGAACGCACCTGTTGTGTTCATGGGGCTCATTAAATCGGTTTTCTCCGAGTTTCTATTCTGGTTCACAGTTGTGTTCATCATTGACATATTATTCTACTCAGGATCAGAGGAATATCACACATAGCATTTGAGAACAATTTTAGAGGTCCTCCGACGACACCATCTCTACGGGATGTTGTCCATGTGCATGTTCTAATCATGATAGGTTCACTTCCTTGGACATGTGGGATCCAACTAGGGAATACTGGTTGATCCATAAATGGTTGAAGTAGTTGTCTCTTGGGAAGCACCCAAGAATGTGATGGCTGTTCGTTGTTTCCTGGGATTGGTATGCTATTATTGAACATTCCTTCCTGACTACTCTCTTGTTTCAGCTCCTTCGACAACTTTGACAAAAAGGGCTAGGATTTCATGTAGAGCGAGCAGTGCTAGGTATCCTTCAGTTATCTGAAGGGGAAGTTGGTTAGTGCCCCATTGATGATATTGGTAGAAGAAGGGTTGATGTTTTAAGTGTCCTGTGATGCTTCAGGCCAAGTCTTTGGGTGTGCGCTGATGTAATGGTAGGGGTTGATAACTTATTGGTATAGGTTGTTATGTCCTCATGAGTGTATCTAAGACACTCATGACATGGAGCTCAAAGAAGTTGTGTTTGTACTAAAGTAGTGGAAGTAATACCTCATCGGGGAACACTTTGTGGTCTTTAAGGATCACAAGATATTGAGGTATATATTCTCTCTGTGAGACCTAAACTTGAAAAAATGAAGCTGGGTAGAGTTCTGTCCGGAATAAAACAGAAATATCTTTTATAAAGAAGGTAAGGGAAAAATTGTGGACAATACCTCAAGCAGTAAGTCGTAGAGGGAATATGTTCAAGAATCTGTGGATGCTTGGAAAGAAATAGAGGAGTTGGCTACCTTACACCTGGTTGCAATGGTAGATATTATCAGTGGTTTTCTATTTTTTATGATTGTGCATTCCTATTTATTTCGGTAGGTGGAGGAGTCTCAATGGTGAGACTAATAGATTGTAGTGATGCACAATCTGGTTGACCAAGGCAATGCTCCAGAAGGGTGGTCAGAGGATGGTCAGAATGATATTTCTTTCTGAGGGAAGGTTTTTGTCCCAGAGATGTTGCACGTGGGAATTCTATGTGAGTTCTTTAACTCACTTTTAGTAGTACATAAAGATTTTTCCAAGATTTACCGATGTCTTCAAGAATATTTTTGGTGGCCCAGGGTAAAACGGGTAGTGGTGGAATTTGTGGAATGTTTCCTAGTGTGTCAGTAGGTGACAACTCTAAACCACATCCTAGGGGGTTTTTTGTATCCTTTAGATGTCACAAAGTGGAAGTGGGATGACATCTTGATGGATTTCATCATAGGAATACCAAGGGTTTAGAGAGTCTTGGATGCTATCTGGGTAGTGGTAGACCGGCTAAAAAAATCATCTCACATCATGTTGATCAAGGAGTCGAGCATGGTAGATTCCTTGGCACAGAGATATGTGGATGCGGTGGTGCGGTTGCATGGAGTTTTGAGATGTATAGTCTCAGATAACAATGCACAGTTTATCTCATGAGTTTAGAGGGGATTGCACCATTATTTTGGAACCCAGATACACCTTATCACTACTTTCCACTCTCAGATAATTGGGAAGATAGAGAAAAACATCGAAAAATTGGAGGATATGCTCTGAAAACGTGTTTGGGACTTTGGGGGATCGTGGGTATGACACATGCCTCTGGTAGAGGCTTCCTACAACAATAGTTATAACTCTACCATTGTCATGGATCTGTTCGAATCATTGTATGGTAGATTGTGCCTCTCACCCATGTTTTGGACAGAGGTCGAGGAAATAGGTGTTATTGGCCCGAGGGTGGTGGGGAGCACCACATAGAAAGTTCATCTCAAATGGGAGAGTATTAAGGCATCTCATGAATAGAATAAGTCGTATTTCGATCGTAGGAGGAGGCCCTTGAAGTTCGACGTTGGATACCATGTGTTCATGACGGTTTCCCCTCAACAAGGGAAGTGAAGGTTCGACCAGGATAGTAAACTCTCTACTAGGTATATCGGTCCATTTGATGTGTTGGGGAGAGTCAGTGAGGTGTCTTATCAGCTGGCGTTGCCATCTAATTTGGAATGGATCCATGAAATTTTCCACACTTCCCAACTTCGTCGATATCTACATGATTATACCCATGTCATTGACTGGGGAGAGTTGGATATAGGGGATAATCCTACATTCATGGATCGACTAGTGAGGATCGAATATCAAGAGGATAAAGTGCTTTGGGGGTGATTCATTCCTTTGTTTTGTGTGTTGTGGAGGCATGGTGGCCTCAAGGGGAGTACATGGGAATGAAAGACATAGATGTGCACCCAGTACCAAGAGCTGTTTTGAGTTTTGTTATATTTTTCTTGGTACTTGTTTGTGATTTAGTGATGAACATTGAAAACCATGAAATCATTTGCATCCTCTGTCCCATTAATAAGTATTAAGAGTCCTAATAGTGGGGAGGGGAGGACCTGATCCCTAGTGAAGATCCATTAGAGTGGATGCAATTAAACCTATGGGGTCGAGTAAGTGTTGCCCAAAAGAGATAGTATCCTATCATGGAGGAAGGGACTCCCTAATCCATATGACTGGATGATGTGAACTTTTTATTTTAGTGTACTTAAGGGAGATGTGTTCCTAGATATCAAATAGGTTTACTCCTGAGAGGTATCTTCTAGGTGGATGTTCGGACCCCTCTATTTTCTTTGGGCCTAATTTCTATTCTCAAGGAGGAGAATAGTTTGAGAGGTATATGATGTAATGGTCCTGACCCTCCCGGACCATTAAATTGTCAATATCTGGTGTTTGGGTTCCCTGGATACATCAGTGAGTCATGAGGCAGGTGATCTCAGTGGCAGGGTGTCACCGTGGTGTCACCCATCGGTCTCACCCATTGGTGTGTCCCGAATCGGTGAGTCACCGATCAGTCTCACTGATCATTGTGTCCCTGATCGGTGTGTCCCCAAACAATGTCTCACCAATCAGTGCCACACCTGATCAGTGCCTCAGGGTTTTCAATGGTTTCTTTCCCCATTATTCTCTAACACATACTTTAAGGTTCAATGGATTTTTAAGGTGGTTTGAGGACATTTTTAGTGACCATAAATGATTTTCATGATCTACAGAAGTGGGGAGATGCTCAGATGAGCAAAACTATGTGTCTCTATTACTCTTTTCTCTGATTAAATGAAATATTATAAATCATAACTATTATGGTCACCTCTCTGATGAGAATATTAAAAAATATTTAATTGTATTGTGTGTAACCGTCCGACCGTGTTGTTAAACCATGATCCACCATTATGTCCATTAAATATTTCATATCCTATAACTCCAAGATATCTGTTTTTATCGCATGGAGTTTCTTTCTGCTTATTTGCATGTCCCTTTTTCTTACCTTGGTGTGTCTGGAGTCCCCCTTCCCGAGGTTAGGGGTGCACCTGTGTTGGAGATTTTTCTACTCACTCTTGGATTCCCCAAAGTTCTTCCCTTATGAGTCATGCATCCCCAGTTCTTGGAGCTTGGAGAAAAACATCGATCATTGATCATACAAGTAGGGATTTTCTTTTGTCTCTCTTTACTATCTATTATATGGGGTAGGTATGTTTATGTTGCTATGGGGATAGATGAAACCAAACCATAATGAAGATAATAAAACGGTTTTAAAGAATGAAGGGGTGTGTTTGAGGATGCTGATATACAATTTTACCCTTTCCAATATGTTTTGAATTGTATGGGCTTATTTCCACTAAAAATCATGGATGTTGGTGGTCCTTTCATGCCCACTAATGAACCTCTGTTTTCTGGATAATTATGTGATTGAATGGCTATAACATGGAAACTTGTTAATCGCAAAAACTCAGTTGATTAAATAGATTCCCAATGAATAAGAATCCTTTTACGGTAACCCCAGTTAACAAAATAGAATGATAGAACTAATGGAATGGTGTGGTTGAATATGAAAGCTCCCTTGATCTGTTCGGATGATGTGTATGGTTGTTCTCCTTGTTGCTTGTGGGGTGACATGGATGGGGATGAGATCCCCTATTGTGCAGTTATTGGTTTGTGGATCTGAGGCCGTGTGAGGCTCTATGTTGGGGCTTGGTTTGGTTCCAATGCTTCGAGTGATCTCATAGATACATTTTGGTGTTGTGACTTTACAAGAGAATTGGGTGTGACTGCATAATTTATTGCTTGGCTGTTTTCCTTCCCTAGCTTTTGGATATACCTATTAGTTCCCGATAGTGAAGAATTATTTCAATAAAATCACTTGAATATGATAAAATGAATGGGTTTAATGGGGATTGGTTTTCTAATAATGAGTTTTTCTCTTGTTGTGGTTGTTGTTACTTTGTATGAATGAATAGTACCGAGGGTGTTTGTGTATGGGCTGGTTTTAGAACCCTTAAGTTGGGATGAGTGCTTATTTACCTATATATATAAATTTAGTTTTTTGTTTCTTGTTCATGCCCCACCCAAGTTGATCACTTTGTGCCGAACACCTTGATTTCATCGTGGGGGGGGGGGGAGGGTCCCCAACATCCTATTAGGTGGTTGGATATTATCTCTTTTTTGATCCCTGTTTTGAGAATCCCAAGACACTTAAGGTAGGCTATGATGGCCTAAGGTTCATTATATCCAAATATTCTTTGGGAAGGGTATGTTGTGGTGGTTGGACTAAGTGCTTGCGGGGAGTTTGTTTCCCAAGTGTGTTTGGGATGAGGCCCAAGTGTCTTTGGGCTTGGAAGTAGTTGTTCTGGCATTGGTGTCCTCAGGAATAGTAGTAGCTATTCTGGTCTAGGTGTCTGTGGTCTTGGTTATTTGTGTTTTTGATGTCTTAGGTGTTTGCGGGTGTAGTTGTGGTTGTGGTGGACCAAAAAATTGTTTTTTGGGTGGTAGTGGGACAACAGTGAGAATGGAGGGGGTGGTTTGATACATATGATTTCTTCGATAACAAGTGGGAATGTGTTTTGAGGTAACCATGAATCAATGTGTTATTATAATTACTTTACATGATTAACGTTATTTGGGGAGTGTGCCTTGGTGTGGTTTGGGTGGACATTTTCATTGCTAGGTGCTTGGGTAATCTCCTTTTCTCCCAGGGAATTAGTATTCTACCCCTCTTTTGCATGTGAGATTTTTGGTTTTCTATATTGAGTATACCCATATAATCACCCTACATATATAAAATTGCTTTCTTGTTTCTAGGAATACTTTGAGGAATGTGCCACAATCTATTAGCATAGACACCGGTACCATTGACATTGCTTCTTTTATTTTCTTTTGGTATATCACATTGGAGTTTTATTGTACTTTGTTGAACTTTATATGGAACATGACTATGGGAATGTAATTTTGGTTTTACTTTACTTCGTCCTTAGTTTTGGAGTTTTTTGGGTTTTGACCATCGTATATCTCGATCCTAATAAATAAAATTGGTAATGCCTTCCATATTACATATAATTCTATACCCTTGGTGCTAGTCACCACTCCTGGGCCTATAGAAGGTGGGAATCTAGGCGTCAGTATCTCTCCTTCAACCCAAGGAAGGAAGGGTTTGGCAGTTTTCTGTCGCATTATTCATCTTGGGGAAGGCAGGTCGTAACAATCTTAAACATGCTTGTATGATCAAAGGCTATTCAATTTTCTATCATGAAAATTATTAACTAATTATCAAAAAGTCATTATTATTATTTTATATTGGTTTCATAGATTCTATTATTTTTAAATTAATATGGGTTGATATTGAAATAATTAAATGTTTTAATATGTTTAATTAAATGTTATTAGTTTTTGATATCATCAGAATGTTTAATACTTGTTTCGAATGTAATGCTTTTTAATTTCATAATTTAAATTAAAAGATTCTATATTCATATGATTACTCATTAAAATTTTATTATGGAACTAATTTAACACTATTTCTATGATTATTTATATTTTTAACCATCATTAATTATTTTTAATATCATTCATCAGTTCAGCAATATTTATGAAATAATAATTTCCCTCTTTTCATTATCTTTTTGAAAATCCAATATAATAATTTCTAAATGATGAATTCTCAAACATATATAGGCTATGTTGATTTAATTTTTTTAATGGCATTAACAATATATATTGTTTAGTAGGAATATCACACCCTACCTAAGGAATACTTCTCTGATGAGTGATTTCATATTTTTATGTGATACAATGAGAAAAGAGTGGTGGTGTTGATACTATAATGTAATATAGATTTCTCATGTGCTGAATATTTCTATGTATATCTACCATATCGATCTAGGGATGAAAAAACAGGCATGTCCTTTTCTTAAGTATTGATGATACAGTAAAGTAGTTTATATACTCATGAACTAGTACATATGTTTTATTATTATTCTATATATATACTTATTTTTTCTCAAGTATATTACACTTCTTCCCATCTCTAAAACTATTTCACATCCTATTAATTATTTCCCATTCCTAATAAATCTATATCATTGTGATGTGACTGTATTATTTTAATTTTAGTTCTATTTGGGTTGTGAATCTTGATATTTATTTTGAAGATTGTAATTTGGTTGTCACTCCCCATACACAAGTGTGGCGTCGTTGGGATTTTCATAAAATAGAAAATTTAGGTTTTAATATGGTTTATGATAACCATTAAATATAACATTTGTGTACAATAAATCTCTCTCTCATTAATGATTTATAATAGAATACTAGGTCCACATTGGACAAGAATAATATAAAAAACATCATTTCATTATTTAATTTATATTATGATACTAACTTACTCTATCATTTAACATTGATTATTAATTTCGATAAATAATCTATATCCCTATATTTTCAATAAAGTCTACTCATCCACCCACTATACCATCATCCAACACCTTATCCAATAAAACGAATTGTATCAAAGTATTGGCATTTTTAGGATATTTTATCCATTTTATTATATTAATTGATACCTAACAAATTGTTTCATACGTTAAAAAATTTATAAGTTTTTATTAAAATGTTTTCTGTGTATATTTTATTTCTAGGCTACAAATTTTATGTAATCATCTAGAATATGATAATAATAAATGATAATGATGGATGAATTACATAGAAACCACCTCACATTTATGGGAATGACTATAATTACTGAAAATACAGAATGGGTACGTACCTCAAATAACTAATCATATAACATTTCTCATTAATTATAAAACCTTAAAATCTACCATAATATGACCATGATACTCATATAAGAAATGATTCTAAAAAATATTATTTAAATTAAAATGTACTAATATACTATATTATGTTATTATTGGATAGTTTTTAGTCACATGCCTTTATGTCAGACAACTCATGTTATTTGGAAGATTTAAGATGCTACTCACCATGGAACAAAAAATTAAATCAAAACCAAACTTGGAGGGATTCAAGAAGAGTCCCACAACTTCAATATGGGTTAAGAAAAAATTATGACCCAAATAATCCATCGATTCACAAGCATTTTGAACGAAATAAAATCCCTTGTAGAAAAATTCTATAACTTTCTACATGTTGAAATAGTCCCAATAGCACTACCAATGAAATGGAATACAATGAATGTTTTGATCTACAAAAGTAATATTTTCAATGAATAAACATTGGATGAACTCATCATATCACTTTGTGAACATTAAATTTTTTTGAAAAATATTTCATAATAAGATACTTCAAAGGAGAATGATATTTCCATAAAATTACATGTAAATTTTTATTTACAATTATTCTGAACCTGTGGCATAGGAAAACTAAAAAGTTAAATTTTAAAATATAATTAATAGTATTTATAATTTTTGGAACGGAAAGAAAACGTTCAAGAATAATACAAGTAAAAATTAAATTAATTATTGAAAATAAATGCATGTGACAACATATGGACCAAAAGAAAATTGTTATTAATGTAGAAATACGGGACATCTCAAACATAACTATCCAATGTTTAAAAAACGTGATAGATAAAAAATAAATGATTTTATTGAATATAAATATCAATTTAGATGATGTTTCACTAAATAATCGGATTCATGTGGTGAATATAGAAGTAAAAAAATAAACTAATTTTTTTGATGATAGAAAATTAATATTAGGTTATTAATGATTATGATTATTTTTATTATTATAATAGTGATTTATATAGATATGAAGATTTTTATTAATTAAATTAAATGCTATATAAAGTTTTAAGAGTTGAATAACTGTATATAGAATTAAAATAAAACAATAAGTGGTATTTTAAGGAATGTATAAATATCAATAAGGAGAATTATTCTAATAAGTAATAAATAATAAAATTTTCGTCATGTTATAATGGTAATAACTATGATGATTGTGATTTTTTTAATAATTAAAGTGATAATTTTATAAAGGATGTTGTAAGAATAAAGTATTTTTTTTCTATATTTTTTAGGTAATGGAAAAATATGATAAGATGGTAGCTATGGTGACACAAAATAATGATATCATGGTTTTGGGTTATAATCAATATATTTGTAATTAATAATGTTTAGTTTTGTTAAATTACCCACTATAATGGTTTTTTTGTTACATAATTTGAATGTTGTGTGCACGGAAATTATAAAAAGGAATGTTCTCTTAGATTCCAACAATCTGTTTGATACACTAGAGTTTCTATTTCAAAATATTTATATGCAATAGTACATTATAATTAATGAATTAATTCTATTTGGGAACCTAATTGTAATACTGATAACCTAGTTGGACACAAAATAGAATGGGTATAAAAAATGTCATGTAATTATTTTTTTATAGAAAAATTCCTTAGATATATCAAGAATGACACATGGTAGATGTATAATGTCTATTACAACCACATGACTACTAACCTATATATTTTTTCCTCTTATTCCAAATGTTATGTTGCCTCTATACACTGTAGTGACAATACTGATACAAATGTTATGGGATCTTGTGTAGTAGGTTTTTCTAATTATGTTTTAATTTATAAAGTTTTATACATTTATCTTTAAAAAAACATAATTATTATTTTATAGTTATTTGATGATGGTATGTTTGTTATATTTGTATATAATAACTTGTTTTTTGAAAATACTTTTTTATGTGAATAACAAATTAAGGTATTTATTGTATTAATTTATATTATCTATATATTCAAAATGTATAGTTTATCAATGCTATATAAAAATAAAATTTACTCTTGCATATAATTCAATGAAAGTAATATTTTAGTTTGATGCACATATCATCCATGCTTGGACATGTTCAATTTTTACCCATGTTAAACAGAATTCAATTTTGGTGAAGAAATACCTATAAATAATGTGTATCTTCATGGGGAGAAAAACAATTGTCAATATAATCCTAGATTATTGAGTATTACATAACAAAATACAATTGAGAGCATGATTTTTAATGTATGTTATATTATCATACCCAAAATATCTTCTTTAAAGGTCTATTTTAATTACTATGTACATTCAGATTATTCTGCAAATGATGTTTTATATGATTTTAAGGATGTTAATAAGATTTTTACTATTCCTAAAGAACATTACTAGTTTTATACTAATAATTTTTATCCATTATATTAAACCCCTAGAGATAATAAATTTATTGGCATTGAATTTATTTTTATAAAAAAATAGATGAATCATGCAAATTTTTAAAAAATAAAGAAATGATTTTTTCTCAAGGAAATTGTCATAAAAATTTATTTATTTTGATAATTCATTATTTCTTCTTTCTCATATTGAATAAATTATAATGTTTTTATATTTTTCAACATTCCAAGGTTTTATTGTTTCCAAATTAATGTAAAAAATTTATTTTTAAATTATTTAATTTTTGAAAAATATTATGTTTCTCAGGGCCCTAGATTTGAAAATGAAAATTTTATTAATGATGTTTTTAAATTAAGAAATGTTTTATATTTCCTTAATCATGAAACTATAGCATGGTATGATATATACAAACTTTCTTCGTTTTAAAATTATTTGTTTAATGTAATGTTAAATATAAATTATTTTTCAAAATAATTTTATATCAAAATTTGATCAAACAAGCTAATGTTGAATTTATTTTTTGGATAGTAAATTGAATTTGATTTTATTTAATTTTATAAAATTATGGGTAGTTAATTTTGATATGAAATTTAGGTGTTAATAGAAATTATTTTTAGGTATTAAAATTAATAAAAATAAGGATGGTATTTTCTTGAAACAATCTAAATTTTCTAAAATTTCGTTAATAATTTTTGTCATTCATATTATATTATATTTAAAACCCTTATGAATATTAGTTGGAAATAATATTTTAATGATTCTATAAAAAATAATGGTTTTAAATATATTAGAGGGGTATTTGGATGTTTGTGGTATTTGATAACTTCTATTGCTTATATAATGATTAGTTCTTCTTTACATGTTTCAATTCCAATTGATACTAAATAATATCACATAAAGGATGTAAAATATATTAATAGATATGTCGAAGGATTAATTAATAAGGGATTATTTCAGTTTTTAAAATCATTATTTCATTAGTTTCTCTGATTTTGATTTTAGAGGACACAGTCCTGATCAAAATATTACCTTATGTATGTTTCATTTTATTGATAAAAATTTAGTTTATTAGATATCAAGAAAATAAAATTTTATTAATCTATCTAAAGGTGATTGTGAATATATTTATGTTCCATCCTTTTTTCCCATAATTATTAATTAAGAAATCAATTTTTGACTATAGTGTTACTTTTTAAAAAATTAAAATTTATTGTGATAAATCTTCTGCAATTTTTATTTCAAAAATCACTAAAATATTATCAAAATAATCATATTCAAATGTGATTTATTATTTCATATCTTGATAAAAAATTATATATAATATTATAATATGTTCCAAGTGAAATTAAATATTCTAATATATTTACTAAACCATTGGATTTTTCTATATTCAAGAAATTTAAATTTGAAAAATAAATGTTTGAAATTTTGTTTAATAATTATTTTTTCATTAATTTATGGGGAGTTTCATATTATATATCATATATTATTCTTGATAAATTTTAAAAAGTGGAATAATTTTTTTTAAATTATTAATTGAGTTTTTAATATAAAAAAATGTGAAGTATTTTAGATATTAGATGTTTTTCAATTTCTTTTTAAAGATTTGATATTTTATTTTTGAATATTAAAAAATAGAACACAATATTTTTCATATATCATTATTATAATAAAATATTTAGGTATAATTAAATCTAATTATATACTATTCGTATATATCTTTATTAACTACTAGCGTTAGTATGTTTGATATTGAGAATATCGTAATTCTCTACACTTAAAATATCTTTAGATTTCATGTTTTTTTTCATTCTATGTTATAATAGTTTTATATTATGTTACTAGGATAAATAAGTCATGTTGGATGATAATATATAATTTAACATGTATTTTAATGTTTCCATGTTTTTAATCCACATAACATTTTTTTGTACAATGACAAACCATGTAGTCATTTCCCCTACATATATAATTTACGGTTCAACACATAGTTGATTTTCTTGAATCAATTTCGTTCTCTATTTTTAAAATATCCTAGGGGTTCGATTTGAAATTGAGTGAATCTATTTATTAAAAATATATGAATACACACTAAATTCCATTAGATGAAACAAAATTCTAATATTTTGTCTATATTTTCAAAAAATAAGTTATATGCACTATATGTTTTCTATAAGAATTTTGTATTTTTCTGGAACAATTTTTCAATTTTTTTAATTATAACATAATATATAGATGAATAATTATGTTGATTGTTCATTTCTTGGAATTATCATTACTTTTTATAAATAAATTTGAACGACACTAAATGTTTATTATTCTAATAAAAGGTTTGTTTTAGGTCATAAAATTGTTCAATCAATCTATTTATAGATTTCATAAATTCAAATCCATGAAAAACATACATGAATCACTCTAGTAGATTGAGATTCACTAATTTACCTTACATTAATTGCAATTTCTAGTTTTCCAATATGAATAAATTATATAGTGACATTTAGTTCCATAAGGAAAAAACCTATGTGAAACAAACTTCTTTTAATTTTCATCTGTTGTTTAAATAAAATTCTACATGTTTTTTAAATTATGTAAATTTTATTTCTATTATTTATTGTTTGATATTTAAATTTTTGACATGTTCATTTAAAAAATTTAATTTTTTATAATGAGTTTCTAAATAAAAATTATTTATATATTATGTATGAGATGTATTTAACATTTTGTCAAATATTTTTTTTATAAATATCATAGGGTGTTCTGATTTCACACCTGAAACTTACATCTTGAAACTCAAAAAAATAATTTTAATGATTTTATGGTCGTTTCATTGACTTTATTATTCATAAATTATTATTAGTTGGTAATAAACTCATTTAAACATGTTTATAATATATTAAATGTTGAGTTAAAATATTTTTAATAATCAATGAATGTTTTATAATTATTTTAAATGCAATCCTGTTGAATTTGATATTTCTATTTCAAATATTTTGTTTTCATTGGATACTTCATTGAAAATTATATTATAGAAGTACACTAAAAATATTATTGTGATGATTTAATATTTTTCAATCAATATTGATGGTTTTAATTATCATTCATGAGTCAAGTGATAATGGTCAAATAATAATTTCTCTCTTTATGAAACATTTCAAATAATATAGTTCTATCATTTTTGAATTTTGAATTCTCTATCATCAATAGGTAGTGATGATTTTATTTTATTTAAAAAGTTCAAATATATTCACTATGATGTGAGGGGGGGGGGGGAATATAAACACTTCTCATGTGAAACATCTTCCACATGTTACCTTATATTTCAATGTGAACTAGTGAAAAGACAGTGGTGGTGTTGATACTATGAAGTGATTTACATTCTTCAAATTTTAAATATTTCTCACTACTACCTGATCTCTCAAGGGATGAACAAAAACATCTATGAAATCTTCAATTATTCTGATGAAGTAATCAAGGTACTCAAACACTCAAGAATTAGTATCTATGTTTTATTGTTCTTTTATATACTTTATAATTATTTCTTGAGAATTTAACACTTATTACCATATATTACATTCATTCATATTCTCTTTATGATATTTCCTATAAAAACATTGTTTATCAAGTGGTTGAAACTCATGGATTGTAATTTCTAGATGGTTTTGTTTGTTACTCTAAATATCTAAATCCATGGATGTAATGGTTTTGTGACTCCCCATATAAGGTCTAGTGTCCTTTAGTTTTAAATCTATTTGAATAAAAAATTAGCACTATTATGGTTCCCCATAAAATTGTGATTTTTCACAATGTATCTATCATCATGTTGAGAGGTGTGATATCAGGCTAGGACTACATTGTACTGAACTACTATAAAAATATTATATCACTCATTCATGTATTTTTATAGCTAAATAATTCTTTTAATTAACATTGATATATAATTTTTATAATTAAGATGTCTTTTAAATTTTTTATCATCTCATTTAAACTAACATCTAGACCATCCCTCTTCACCATATCTACCCTATCATGGGTCACTACATGGGATATTTATAATGACCAATTTAGTTATATTATTTTTCATTAATTATGAACAGTTTTCAAAGTATTCGGGAAAATTATCCATGCCGATTATGGAAATAGTGATTTATTTCATGGAGTTGCATATAATGGAACATAGTTAGGTACAAATCTATTGAATATTGTACAAAAAACTCCTAAAACTATTAAATATGTCATTGTTTGGGGGTTCATGGTTTGTGAATGATTTTTCATTTTATGAGTCCAATCTATGGAACTTTCTCTAATATCCCTAGTGGGGATGGGTATGGTTGGTGCACGATTTGTTAAAATGTGTTGTGAAAATATGAATCACTCTCTTATGTCCCATTAAGATAATAAAAGTTGGTGAATTTTATTGAAAATAATGTGGAAAAACCATGTGATGGGAATATAAATTCTATGATTTTATTAATTTAATTCCCAAGGCCATGTTTTAAATTATAAACACCTCAAAATTTAAAAAAATTATCCTTTATTCCCTATAGAATCTAGAAATATAATTTTCACTCTCTAGCCCATGATTCATTATATATTGTGGTACCAGTTTGTGAATTTTATTCCATATAGTATGTATAGTCCAATATTTTTTTGGGTTCTCCATTCCTCATTTATCTTCCCCCACAAGTGTAGTGATTCCTCTCCATTGGTGTACCTTTAACAAGATTACATGAATTTAAATTATAATATTCATCTTTTATTACCTTTTCCCTTGAAACCTCATTGGTAGATTTCATATGGGGGTTTTAATTTCTAGATAGAGGTAAAATTTTTTGTAAGTAAAAGTCTATTAGTTGAAACTATTGATGATTTTTTAATTTATAATTTGCTTCAAATTGATTTAAAAAACATGAATTGAGTCTGTTGATAAATTATTTGAAATAGAATGTTTTTCACGATGAATCTATTCACTATAAAATCTATATTTAACAATGACACTATAAAAATTTTATTGACTTGAAATAATTGATTTAAATAATGAATTTGATTATATAAAAGGGTTATAAATGTTTTATCATTTTAAATAGAATTATTTAAAATAAAATGATTGAGTTTATTATAAAACCCATTTAAATTTGTTTTTCGAAATGAAAGTCATATTTTTTTATCGAAAACTTGTGGTTATATAAAATGATTAATTTATATGATTTATATTATGTAAATTTAATGATATAAAAATAAATGTTTGATATAACTTGATGAACAAGGGAGTCTGGAAAACAAGGTTGGAATAGAACAAGGATTGATAATGAATCAATGACTAATGAACCATGGGGGAAATTAGTTTATTCTTATTTTTCTAACTTTTTACCTCTAATATTAAGATCTAGTGGGTCTTTTTAATCAATAATTTTTTTATCGAGACATGTGAGAGTCCATATACTATTTAAACCCCTTGTCTCATAGATATTTTATTATTATTGAAACTGATTATTCTATCCATTGATTTGTTAAAATTATTATATCTTGCTGATTTTGAAGGAAATTTCTCTTCACTCAATTTTTATCAATGATTATTATATCTCTGTGATCTTATGTAAATATACTTTTTAAACCCTTTTAATGATGTAAATATAAATTTTTTATAAACAATGTATTGATATGGACTATGAAATTTTTTTTATGATATGTTTTACATAAAAGTGATCAATGTTTATTTATGTATTCTTCATTTTTCATAAGATTAATTGTTAGATATTGTATTCCCTTGTTCATTATACCCTATATTAAACTTCAGTAATTTTTACATTTCATAATTACAATATCATCAAGATTAATTCACTACTTAGTGGTAGTGAGAGTTCTTTTTAGTGAAATCCAAGTTTTGTAGGTGACTGGGGGTAATTATACTACACGTATATCATAGAGATTTTTTTGATGATGTTTTTATGTGTTTTTATATGACATCAATAAATATATCATATTGAAACTTGTATTTATTTATATGTGGTATTTTTGTTTTTTAGGAGACTTCAAAATACTATCTCTTTATCTTTTTATATCAGTTGCATTATATTTATGAGTTTTTTCAAATGGAAAATAAATTATCTATCCTTGTTTTCATTCCCCTGTGAAAGTTTCTAGCATGTTAGGATCATGATTTCCATTCATTCCATAACACATCCAATTAGTTATGTAATCATTTTTAGTTCATGAAAAAATTTTATTATAGGGGTTGATTGATTTAATGATGTCAATAAGTAGTTCAAGATGTCTTTTTAGATATGATACATATTAAAAAGGACTTATTTGACATGTTATTAAGGATTTTTTAAATAATTCACATCATAATAATCACATAGTTAACATTGGACAATATGTAAAAGCGGTTTTGAGAAGCTGTTTGATTTGATTATGGATTTTTTTCTATCGTTTGATCACATATTTTTGATTCCCTTTTGAAATATAATTGATATAGTTGATGATATCATGTATATTAACTAATTTATTCCTCAAATTTTTTAATGTTTTATTTTACCATTCTAATAAGAATAAATTTTAATTCTTCTATGTAGGATCTACTAATAGAACACAACAATAGAACCATCAAGTTGATCAGAACCTTAGAGTCATTGTTTTTTGTGCGGTCCATGATTTAGGATAGGTTGATGCACCTATTATTTTTTAGGTTGTAGAGTATTCACCATATAGGGACAACTAAAGATATTGTTCCCTAAAGTTTCTTCCCCCAATTGCTCAATCACTATAGGGAACCATTGATCCATAGGAGGCAGTGGACTGGTGGGTAAATGATGAGAAAATATTTCATTTTTGGGTTATTCCAAGACCTATTAATGAGAAATCTGTCATATTAATGCTTTATGTTCCTAATATAAGGTTATGAGATTCCATGTTTTTGTATTGAAATAATTCAATCTTATATTTTTATTACTTCATGTATCATTTTACATAAATATTATACTAACAATTAGTGGTGTTGTAAATGTCGATGGAGTTCCTTAACCTTCAGTAGTGTGATATGTTAGTAACCATGAATTCCATTCATTATAATAATATTTTCGTTTCTCACATAAGGTTATATCAAATAATAAACCAAATTCTTAATAGTTTGATATGGGTCTTTTACCGGATATCTATTATTAGGGTTTCTATTGAATATAACCACATATATTGATTTTCTATATAGAGATTTGGGGGTTCAACATGGATTTCCTGGTAATTAAGGTTGATGAGAGTTTTTTATACTCTTAGTGGTAGTTATGGTGTCCCACATAAATGTAATATGAAGATGGATGATTCTATTGGAGGAAATAATAGTGGGTTATATCAAAAGTAATCATTATATAATGTCTTGTAAAGAACAATGTACTTTTTATAGTGTAGAAAAGTGAGGCAGTCGATGTTTTCATACACATAGTGAATAATGATATGTAGAATTTTGGTATTATCATGTCACATGTATTGATTTTTCTATGGTTTTAAAACACTGTGTAGTGGTACAAGAATAATTTTACATAGAGGATATGTTGTCTAGTCATGTGATACATAGATAATGGGCTTCCATACATATACCCTATGAATGAATCTACTCAACATGGTGGATGAGTCTCTACTTCCACATGATATGATTTCTATAATAGTGATAGGTACTATTAAAATTTCTTCATCTTTATTGACTTCATTTTTTTATACCACCACCTATTATTCTATCACATATAAATGTATTTTAGAATTAATTTTACATACTATAGATCTATTACCTTATATAATGTATATTATTTCACCTATCTGGATGACGAAAGAGTTAGTTCATTGGTTACCCTTTGTTTCTTTATTTTTATAAAAATACATTTTTATTACATTTTTTATGGATATAAAACAACCCAATTTCAATCTCATTATGTATTGGTTGATTTATCTGAATTCCATTATTTACTATTATCTTTTTCTGGTCTCTATTCTTTCCCATAATGTGGTGTGCCATGGATTTCAATCAGTATGGGGATTGAGGACTAGTTTTTCCATACCTCCTGGTTTGAAATTCGATATAATTATGTCTATGATTTATTTTTTAAATGGATTAGCAATAATATATTGGTGATATTCCTCTAGTGTCTATTTAGTTCTATAATATTTTTCCATCTTGATATTTTATTTTTCCACCGGTGAGGGAGGTATTGTATTATTTTTGATTTTCGACAAGGTACTTAAGCTATTTTTATTACTCATTATTATATATTACTAGATGAAATAAATAAATTAATGAAACGCTTGATTACTTTTTGTCCAAAGGCTTAATTCAATATAGTGTGTCACCTTGGTAAGTGATAATGATGTTTTATAAAAATATTAATTGAACCATTATCATTATTTTATTTATAAAAATATCAATCAATTTTTGGTTAAGAATAAGTATAAAATTCTCTATGTTTATGATATATTTTAACAAATGTAACAGGATGTGTGGTTCTCAAAATTATACTCATTTTGGATATCAACTTCTCAAGATCATGGTGTCTGATAAAAATATAATGCATTGAGGTGATCTTAGGGACAATTTGAGTAAATTTTATTTCCTTTTTATCTCACCAATTCTCTGAATGTCTTTAAATTATTTCTGAATTGGATTTCCCAACTATAAATAAATTCTTTCTGTGTGGTATTTATGGATGATTTCTTAATTTACTATACAACCAAGGAGGACCATGAGTGTTATTTTGGAGTTGTTTTTGAAATATTATCAAATCAAAGGACTTATAAAAATATTAATAAATTAAAAAACAATATTCAATATGTAATTTTTATAGGACATGTGGTTTAAAAAAATAGTATTATAGTTTTTCCTGATAAGGTGATATATATAATGACATGGGAGGAACCACATAATAAATCTATGATTTAGTTTTTTTTGTATAGTATGGTATTACTATAGGTCTATGAAAAATATCTCTATGATATCTTCCCAATTGACCTCTCTCACTCTATAGGTTTTAATTTTTATTTAGAATTAAAAATTTCACACATCTTTTTTACAGTTTATGATTCATTTTATTTTAGTTGCAATGTTGAAAATTTTAGATATTGGGTATGCATCGTTATATATTGTAATATATATCTTTTTTGAGTTTGAGATATATTCCAATGTAGAGTGACCATGTGGAGGATTATAATTGTCATCACATTTAGACACATTATATGAACAATCTCGAATATTATCTCTAACTCATAGTAGTGGTGAAAACTCAATACATTGGAGGAATTTCTAATTTAGTGAAAGGTGACCAGCTACTATAATCACATATTTCTGAGATTTATCTTCCCAAAAATATATTTGATTCATTTTTAGAATTTATGTGTTGATTACCTATAGTTTATTGATATTTACATTTCGTACTACCCTGCTACGAGAAATGATATTTTTTTATTATTTGACTAGGAAATATCCACCAGTGTGTATGAAATATCTTTTTGATAAAATTAATTTGATGGATCACTTCTTTCATATTAATTTAAAATTATATAAGGATGTAATTGAGTATTTTTTCGTAAGTTTGTAGTTGAAATCATTCCTTATTTATTTTATTCTACATGAAAAAACAAGATTATTATTACATGGTATTTATGAATATCTCATATAGTTAGGATAACATCAGTGGGATGTCACTATATTATAAGGGAATACATTGATTTAAAAACAAATATATTTTACTATCATCTAAAAATTATTACTATGATGGTGGATTTTCATCATTACAATTTATTATTAAACCATTCCATATAAATTATTTAGGAATATAAGATGAATTTTTATCTATATATGAATTTATAAATTCTCTATAATGATTCCCACTGTTATACTTTTCAATACATTAATTATGGGAATTAGAATCTCCCAAGATTACTTCATCCACTTCCTATGTTAAAATATAATTGGGATGAGATATTGATCAATATGGTTTTTGGGTTTCACTATATTCCACAAGGAATGAGTTCATATTGGGTGGTGATTCAACCAAGGAAAAATATCTCACATTACTCTCATTCGTGATTCCACAAATGTCAAGGACATGGGAAATTATTCTGTATAATAGATCATCAAATTTCATGGTGTTATGTCTATAAATTATTGTGATAGGGATCCATAGTTCAATTATAATTTTTTAGAGTCCTATAGGAAATAATGGGATCCCATGTAAGGTTTAGTATGACATGACATCCTATGATAGATGATCTGATAAAATGAGATATAACTATTCTTGAGCACATGATCTATGCATTAATTCTTATCTTTGTTGGAGTAGGGGTTTCCCATTTAGGGTTGATTTTTTCATTTAATAATAGCTAACAGTCAATAATATAGATGTAACTATTTGAATATTTTTGTTTCTTTCCATGTAAATATCAACTCTCTTTGATGTTGAGTGGTTAATCCTTTATAGTTAGACCTAGATTTTTCTAATAGATGACGACTATGTTTAAATTGATTCATCATTTAATAGTTGTGTAACAAATCCATTACAAATCCTATATTGATAATCACATAATATTTTTAGTGTTCTTAATTAGTTACATGATGTAATTCAGTGTATAGACTAGGTTATGTCACTAAACTATTTGAAAATATGGAATGATACTATAATATGGGTTAGACTATTTTATAATTATGATTATATTTGGAATGTGTCTTACACATTTTATTTTAAAAATTATATAAAATTGATCCATAATGTGTAATACATTTTATTCATATAGGAATATCTCTATGATATACCACAAATATTGTTCTAGGTGGACTTTGATTTGGGTACTGATGTATCCAAGACTGAGAAACTATTTCAGATTACTTGTTCTTAGATACATGTTCATTAAGGAATGTATATCCCTTGGGTTTCTGTGTTTTGTAATCTAGGTTTTGATTCGAATGAGACATCAGAGCCCATAGAATTGAGGATAGTGTATTGAATTTTCATCTTATTGGCCTAAACTTCTTGATCAGTATTATGGTTGTAGAAATTATTTATATGGACTCTAATAAAAGAAATTTTTACTATATTTTTGGTATGTTTATCTAATTTTTGATTATCTATTGTATGTATAAAAAATATGATGGTTTTTGGTGACATCTAGATTCTTTAATTTATATTTTTTCCCTATTAATATTTGTATCATGGTTTGGAAAACCCATCTAGATCATACTAGGGAGACATGTTACTTTTCATAAAAATCCCTAGGTGGATGCATTGTTTGTTAAATGGTTAGTGAAAATAGTGTGGATGTTCCCCGAATCCATGTGACAAGGATTGGTGAGGGTGAATTGTTGGTGTAACAATTTTGAAAACATTTGGAGAAAAAAATGATCATTTTCTATTAGCCTTGGTGGGTGAACGTGGTTTTTGGAATACTGTAGCCAAACCATGTGATGGGAAATTAATTACCTAATATTTTAAATTTAATTCTATAGAACTAAAATTTTTATTAGTAAATGAGTCTTATTAAAACAAAATTCAATTTTTTGGTTCTTTGAGTAACTCTATATGAAATATTGGCTCTCCCAACACTTTTTCATCCATGAAAAAAATGGTTAGTTGGTGAATTAGATCTCTTTTGGTATTTATAATCTCTATTTAATCATGGTTTTAAATTTTCATACTTCTCTCCTATTAGAGAAAATTAAATTTTCCCCATTTTTGGATTAGAATATTGAATTGATAAATAGTGATTTAAGGTTTCATCATTTATCATCCAAGCCATTGAATCTCCATTATTGGATCATATATTTGTGTGTGTTGGTCCTTATTGAGGGAGGTAGTTTTTTCATAAAATATCAATCAATTCAATCTTTTAATGCTTGTTTGATTTATATTGGTATAACAATTTATTTCAAAATAACGAATCACATGTCTGGATAAATTATTTAATATTTAATGGTATGCGTTATATAACCCTTTGATAGTGATTTTTTTAGTTAATTTAATTTTTTTGAAAAATGATCTTTATTTGAAATAAATGATTTAATGAATGATTTTGATGGTATTAAAGGGAATAGTATATTTTATGATTTTAAATGAAATAGTTTAAAATATAAATAAATATTTTCTAATAAAAAATATTTGATGATGGTTTTTTAATGATTTTCATTTTTAATAATCTAGGTCACAAGGTCATTCAAAATGATTTATAAAAATTATTAAGACTAATAGAACTAAATGAAGTCCCCCCTAAATATTTTATATATCATAAAATGCATGGAAATTTAAGTATTTATATTAGAAGAAAAACCAAATGTATGCTGATAATGAAAAAAAAATCATGATGGCTGTGATTTTATTATTACGAATTATCTACAATTTACCATAGGCATGGAACATTGGGATTTAGTGCACAAAAAGAGGTATATTTCTCAGAAATGATTGATAATCCCAATATTAATCATACCCATGGTCTCATAACCATAGAGATATAATTCAAAATAATTATATATTATACCGATTAATTGAAATTACTAAAAAATCTATTTCGTAATAGAAATTATTATTCATGTATATTTTAATGATGATTAATATATATACTTAATTTAATAATTTTTGTTGAATAAATTTAATTCAATCCATTAAATTATTTTGTAAAAAAAATTTGATATGAAATATTAGAATATTTACGTATAATATTTTACAAAAAAATATGGATAATTTGGTTTATTTTTTATATAGTTCTTCTAAAATGTTTGGTGAGAACCTACTGGGATTTGTATCTCACACCCTTCCATTTCATTCAAAAATTTGAAGAATTTATTATTATTATTTCAATAATATGTAAATAACTTCTTGGATGTTGTGTGAGTTCATATAAGGGTAAAATGGTTGTTGGAGGTTACCTATAGAGAATATGATCCACTCATTTCATGGTGATTTTAACGATGATTTGTTGATATTTTTATCAAATGACACCAGTCGACATACCATTATGAGACATTTATCTTATTACCTATGTTATTTTATCTAAAAAGTTGTGTTTGGTAAAAAAATTGATATCATTTCATATCCACCTTTTTCTGCTTATAGTTTATTCTTTGGGAGAAATCATTCCATATTTCTAATTTATATGCCCAAGAACTAGTCTCCACCATATATGAATTTGAAATTCCCTTTAAGTCATTCTAGAACTAATTTGTGTAAATTCTAGATTATTATATGTTGTGGTACATGATATAATGTCTTTTATTCTGCAATATGAGTGATTACATAATTAAACCTATGAATACCCATACATTAATTTCTTCTCTCATGATATACATAATAATATGTAGTATATTGTTTTCAATTTAGATTTTTTTAAAGGTTGCATCCAAATCCTGATTTTTTATTAAAGAAAAGACCACATTTTATCTAGGTATATGGAGACCCATTACATAGACTAAAGGCTCAAGACCAAGTGGTATGAATAATGAAAGCCCATTTTTTTCCAAAGAGTCCTTTGGTGAATAACACTGCTACAGTGTCCGGGCTGCTATGGTACTTGCTACAGTATCGCTGCTGCTATAGTTCTTACTATAGTAGTTCGTAACTATACTGTCACCACTGTTATAGTACCCTGAAAATTCATCCCTTCCCGGATTCGAACCTAGGCCTTTTGGATGCCAAGCAGGATCCTTTTTCACTTAGGTACAGTCTTGTTGGCTCATTTTAATTTAAAATACATTTAAACCACATAATATTGTATCATTGAAAATAACCGTATACATAGAAGTCATTTATAGTGATGAAAAAAAATCCAAGAATTTGAATATGTTCATTTTTATAATTTCAATACACTTTGATACCTACCTACAATAAAATATTGTAATCATCAATTAATGGTTAAATAAACATTAATGTAATTTAAATTTAGTCTTAGTCCTCAAATAATTAATATCACAATGATATATTTCTATATAAAACAATACACAGTAGTTTTATCCTAAATTAAAAATTAAAAAATACAAGGAAAATTATTATTACTAAGGATTTTACAAGGATTCGTTCCATAAGCGTATAATTCATGTCTATGATTTAAATGTTCATTAATTAATGTTATATTTTTTTGATCAAATTATTTTACTATAGATAGTTAGCTAGATGATATAATTTTTCATTTTAAATGCAATAATATTCATAATATATTATCATTTTTTAATCCTTTGAATTTGGAAATAAAAAATTTTAAAATTGGAATTACAAGAAGATTCCAAATTTCCTTGGAAGAAGTTTGGGTAACTATTAAATCCACCTATGATATTTTATTAGTTAAACTAATGGATTCACCACATAAAGGACACTATGATAGTTATTAGTATTATATTACATTTAAAACACATTTATTACAGTATTATTTATTAATATTATGCCCCAATCCCACCAAGAATATTAAATTCTATAAATTTTAATGTAAATCTAGTAGATCATTGTGCTTAATATATATCTCATCCAATAGCCATAAATAAACTATAAAACGTTTTTAACACCATTATTTTTTTTCCATATTTCTAATAAATCATAACACATTTGATAAAAATAAAAATTTATTATGGCCTTGATGTAATGTATTTTCAATATCATAATACAGAAAGTCAAATATCATAACATTCCAAATTTCTTCCACTATAACATCATGAATTATTTCATAAATTTAATAATTATTTTCAACCTGAAAAATATCTTCATTAACATATCAATAATTTATCCCAACTACTCCATTTCAAATATAATGAATAATACTCTTATTAAAACAATGAAATATTATATTATATTTGATTTATTTTATTTAAAACATTTCAATATTTTACCATTTAATTCACATATAAAAAATATGTCATTGTTGGGATCATTTAATTTAGAAAATTCCAAAATAGAATCAACACCATAATCATATTAATTATTTGACTATAGTGATGTAATCCATCTTCATGGAGATTTTATGTATAACAATTATCAAAAAATTAAAATATGATTTTATATTTTAAAATATAATTTCAAATTTACATTTACGTATATAATTATATAAACATAGAATATTCACTATTATAATTATAAAGAAATGAAAATTTATTTGAAATGGTTTATGAAAAATAGAAAACATTTATTCCATTTTTTATTTTTAAAATTCAGAAATATATCTTTGTTTCAATGTAAATAATGAAATGTTATAACATGAAGGTAAAAATATTAGAATTTGATAAAAAATTTCTATACCAAATATGATAAATAATAGGAAAAAATGCCTAAACTTATAAACAAATCCTATCTAATGTTGAGTACAAAAATGTACTCAAATGGCACTAAAATGTCTCTATATAAATAAAATTTAATTATAATCTTATAATTTTAATTTGATATTATTAGAAAAATTAAACTATTTATGAATTTTTAACATAATATAATAATAAAAATAATTAAGAAAATTAATTTATTAAATGAAAAGGATTTTAAGAAGTTATAAATAAAATAAAACAACAATTTAAAATAAATATAGTGTTCAACCTGAGATAAGAAATGTTTAGTCAAAGGGGTCTTAATTAATAATATTCAAGTATAAAATTATCTTATTGCTAGCAATATGATAGTGCCATTTATCTTTCATTATGTGCATGATTAAGTAAAATATTTATGGTTTTTTTGATAATAATACCAATTATTAAATAAGTAGGATCATCTTAATATATATTATCTATACCCCATTATCCAACTCCATAATTCATTATATCTTCAAAACAACAGTATAAAATACATAAAAAATTAGAGTATAGAACCCATTTATCAATAAATTAACATTATTTATAACACCTATTTTGAAAGTAATTATTTCAAAAAATCATAATTATAAAATTTTCATTAATAAATTTAAAAATAAAATATATGTGTGAGTAATCACTTTTGGAAATGGAAATCATGACGAAATAAAAAATGGCCATCAAAGGAAATCATTATAGTAAATAAAAATCATTCATCAAATTAAACATACTAAGAGTTCATGGAAAATTGAATCAATAAATAAAAACTAAAATTAAATATTAATGTGAAGCCATAGAATATGTGTGTGATGAATGAGAAGGTGACAGTGATGATGATAGTAATAAAATGATTAAGGAAGATGGAGAAGACAGAAAAAAGTAGAAATCAACAGTGTATGAGGATAAATTATGGTAGTGTAGGCCATATAAATTAGATTTGAGGTTAATAGATTGAATAAAATAAGGCTAGGGTTTACTATTTTAAATAAACTAACCATTATATTTAGAATAAAGGAACACAAAATAAATTCTACTGACATTTTAGAACATTTTAAATGTTTTTTCATACAAATTATTAAATAAATGATGTGAAAAAATAGTTTTTGTGTTATGTTATTTAATAACATATATCTATATTATTTGTATAACGTATTCCACATCGAATATTTTATAACCACTATAAAAGATTACATTAAATGTTGGTGATAAATAATTGACATTAAACATGTGTCATTTTAAATGTATTTTTTAATTTAATTGATAAGTAAAATTAAATACTAATATCCTATCATAGAATAATGAATGAAATACTATGTAAATTATCAAAACATAAGACACATAAAAAATTAAAATATATTAAAATAAAGAAATAGATAAACTTATTTCACAAAAAAATCATACTAGGACGACACCATCAACCCTAAACTGACAATATAGGGCTTCACATGATCAAACTTTTCTTCAAGCCTATGATAATATCGTATAGTTCCTATACCTCAGCCGCTATAAATAACCAAATAAATTTTTAATCCCATAAACATGAATTAGCTATTATTGAGGAAGAATAGTTATGTCATTATTAAAACATGGATGTGACTAGTCCTAGATTTCCCCCACTAATACCCAAGTCTCTAACGAATTTTTCTAAAAGGAGTGGAGAAAAAAAATAAAAATACAAAAATATCAACAAACAATATTTCATTAAATATACACATTTATAAACTTTTAACATTAATCAATCATATACCCCAAATAAATATTGATATATAATGAAGAATTATTATCATAAATTAAATTCAGAATCCTTATTATTAATAAAATGGGAAATAATAATTATTTTGAATAGTAAACAATGAATAAAACTTATTATTTTCTAAATGGTCCCATATTTTGTAGAAAAATGATCATATAAAAATAAATTGAAACAAAAAAATTATGAGTATAAACATTTATATTTTCAAAAATAATAATTAAATAATATTATTAATATATATATTATTGTCAAAATGTGATAAAAAATCATATGAGATGAAATCATCTCCTCCCAATGAGAAAAAAAACAAAAGAATTTTATTAATACATTCAACACCATAAAAAATCATTCCATCAACTTCATGTATTTATTGAATGAGTAAAATATAATTAGTAATTCAACAAGAACATTGAATTAAATACATTATTTTAAAATAATTTTAATACCTGGAAAGTTGAAAATTAGTTTAAAATAAAAAGAGACTTAGTGAAAATCACTGATTAATTAGTATTTTATATACATTGAAATGAACCATATGTTTTACATTAATGAACACATTATTTCAGTTTTACTAAAAATAATATATAATCACACCACATAATCACTTTTTATGACACATATAAAATGATTACATCATGGTTATGAAAATTCACTCAAACATGAATCTTTATATCTCTATAACGTCTATATAGAATAAATTGTCAATTTTGGGATGTTTTTTAAGCTCTATTATTTGTGAAATAATAAATAAAGATTATGATAATCATTACCTGGCTACAATGATATCTAATTGTAAGGAAAAACCTTCTGAAATTAAAATCAAATTTATATTTTTTTAATGGTCTCTAATTATCCTAACTAGGACATATCATATTAATGATTTAAGATTCCTCAATAAAGTGAACAAATGGGGTTAAACATATATTACATCAATAAGGATATATATGATATATTTGTATTCTAACCATGTTGATGTATAATACTATCAAATACATGATCATTCTATTCCTTTTAGTTGTATGATATAACATGGAATGAGTTTATATTAGTTTATATCTTCATTAATAAATTATTTTAAGTGAAGGATTCTCTTTACTATAATTAACTACAATTTTTGAGTGGTTATTTATGATTCCTCAAGAAATATTATAAGTGAAATTGAAATAGAAAATATTCATATTTTGTTCTATCAATAATGAACCATTTTAGAGAACATTATTTATAAACACATGCATGACTTACCATATAGATCTTTGAATGAAATTTTATTCATTTAATATTGTAAAAATTTATTATATAATGACCAAATATGTGTTTTCTAATTCTATTAAAATATCAGAAAGCTAGGATCAACAAATGAAATCTATATATATAATGATAAATATTCTTATCTGACTGGCCATTAGTTTCAGTATCCCTCAATGAGTAACATTCCAATTTAATCATTATAGATTTTGTGATATGTTTTAGTTATATGTGATATATGAAAACTATAAAATATCATACCATATTATACCAATTATATGATAATATTTTAGACATTAAAAAAAATTTTGATTAGAGAAAATAACTTAATTCTTTCATTTCCAAAATTATCACCTAGAAACACTCCATTATTTTTGAATCATGATGTCTCTAAAAATATAGATCTATATAAACTTATCTCTTTTTTGTGGGGTGGTAGACATGGATAGAAAAAAAATTATATAATTTTTATGATTGAAATTATCTTATTAAGAATTGAAATATTGATAAATGTAGAATGATAAAATGATTCCAAAAATTAATAACATGACTAGATGTAAAGGAACATTCTCTAGTGGTATCCCCTCCAATATACAATACTATATTATAATATATTAAATTTAGGGAATTTATATAACTAAAATTAAAAGTAATGATACAATATTTTTTGATCAATGTAGTTTATATAATATTTGATAAATACAAATATAAAATAAAATTAGGACAAAATATTTATATTTCTATGATCTATTTCATTAATTAGTATCATAAGACAACATGAGATAGATATATTAGCATGGATGTTAATAAGTATCAAGAAATATATTTTATATAAATACCAAGATTTTATATTACATACTACCAACATCTCTTAAACAAATACATCAATTTAATGAATGAGGGAAATTATCATCTTATAATGAAATTACAGAAAAAATGAATTATGGAAAATATCATAAACCATTATTACTCTATATTTGAAATCATTTGGCCCATTATCTATAACTTTTACCCACTAAGCATTTTTATAAGGATGATAACTATCATCTTAATGAAATATTTTTTGTATAATTTTTTTTATTAATATTTGTGAAAGAGTCAGTTAGAAATTCATTTTTTGGATAAAACAACCAAACCATCAATATAGCATAACTTTAATGATCATTAATTATTAACTTTTGTAACTGAATATTTAATGATTGACTATGTAGGCATAAAATAAATAGTATGTTTAGCTTTCTAACATAAAGGCTTCACATGACTATCCTACCCACAATGATGACAAAAAAAATATTTATACTTATATGATGTTGAATAAGAGTATTGGTATGATATATTCATTCAATCACATTCATACTATCTAGGATAAAAAATATTATTATTTTCACAAATATTGGAATTCACCCAATAATAAAGTGCATATGAATCATTACTCATCTTATAAAATACATCCAACATCACTTCAACCATCACGACCCACAATATTGATTGTACATTTGAGGATAGATCATAGGGGGACCCCTTAAACAGTAAAGTTTGTTATTGTTCTGCCAAAAAAAGGGTTCATTAAAATTATAACATTATACTACATTGTTTATTAATGAAATAATCACTACAAAATGGTTTACATATTCCACAAATGATTCTCCTCCCACCTCAGGTATAATGAAATATATAACCTTATATATAAATATTTTTTAATCTTAATTACATTGAATACAGAATAATTTAATCATCCCAATAAAAGTAATAAATATTGATAATCTTGAATAATATTAATCAATTTTTCTTAATTTGACTATATGTAAAGATGTGGTGAATTTGATATTTGATGTAACTAAAATTTCAAGAAGATTAATGATTATTTTAATTTCGTCTAGGAACTCAACTGATCATTGAAAAACTCTTACCCTATAATAATTACATTTATTATAATTATAAAATTTTTGAAACACATAAATAGTTTGGGAATCAACATGTCTAGAACAATTTTCATTGAAAAAAACTTATGAATTACAAATTAATTAAATTAAATGATTATCTTTTTATATTTTAGTTTCTACTCCATCTTGAGGACTCACTTGGAATTGTCTAAGATATATGATTAAAATTATATTATTTATTAAAAATATATATATCAAAAATAATGATGTTATACCCCAATAATATTTTCTGATTTTTTTGAAATTAAATTCATTTTTCTTGATATCTGGTATGACATGAAACAAAAAATATCAACATAATTCGACATAATAGTAAAATACTATGATTTAATATGATATTTATTTCTTATATGTATGAATGATGGGTATGAATAGTAAAAGATATATTATGATAATCAATGAATAAAAATGTGTATAAAATTTATTTTTTGGGGTGATAGTTAGTTAGAAATGAAAATCAAATCCATTTGAAAATAATAGAAATCATTTTTGAAAAATCTATATTTCAATTAAAAATTGTGTTTTTCCTTAAAGAACTAAAAAAATAACATTTGCTAAAATATTTTAATAAAATTTATATATTATATATGAGATCATTTTTTATCATTTACTATATGTTTTTTCTAGATATGAGATAAGAAGAAATCTAACATTTTTCTTAAAAATTATATTTTCCTAAAAAGAAACTATATTGCATTTTGTAAAATTAAATCAAAATTTTATGATGAAAATATTATTAAATGTATTTGAAGAAAGAAGTTAATGTTTTTAAATAATAATTTCCAAATTAAATTGATGTTAATTTTTTATAACGATCATAAAATATTAATCTTTCCCGTAACTACTGAAAAATTATGGGTATGTTTAAAAAATACATTTCATTGAAATAATTTAGAAGATAAATTTTATTTCCATATTTATTTATAAGTAAAATTAGATTACTTATATATTTATTAATTTGATTTAGGATATTTTCATCAATATAGTATTCAATATTTATATAAAATTGTTCTAGTATTTTGAAAAGTATCTCATGTGAAATCAATTTTTGTCACATCTTTTGGTTCAGTTGTAAATTAAATTTTACTAGTTATGTGAATGGAATATGGTAAAATAGAATCTATATAAATAATTATCCAAATATTTATTATATAATAATTAAAAAATAATTTTTTTCAAATTGAGTAGTGAAAATAGTAAAATTTAATTCTAGGAGTTAAAGTTAAAGAGGTATTTGAATATTTTTGTTTCTTTCCACGTAAATATCAACTCTATTTGATGTTGAGTGGTTAATACTTTATAGTTAGACCTAGATTTTTCTAATAGACGACGACTATGTTTAAATTGATTCATCATTGAATAGTTGTGTAACAAATCCATTAGAAATCCTATATTGATAATCAGATAATCTTTTTAGTGTTCTTAATTAGTTACATGATGTTATTCAGTGTATTGACTAGGTTATGTCACTAAACTATTTGAAAATATGGAATGATACTATAATATGGGTTAGACTATTTTATAATTATGATCATATTTGGAATGTGTCTTCCACATTTTATTTTAAAAATTATATAAAATTGATCCATAATGTGTAATACATTTTATTCATATAGGAATATCTCTATGATATACCACAAATATTGTTCTAGGTGGACTTTGATTTGGGTACTGATGTATCCAAGACTGAGAAACTATTTCAGATTACTTGTTCTTAGATACATGTTCATTAAGGAATGTATATCCCTTGGGTTTCTGTGTTTTGTAATCTAGGTTTTGATTCGAATGAGACATCAGAGCCCATATAATTGAGGATAGTGTATTGAATTTTCATCTTATTGGCCTAAACTTCTTGATCAGTATTATGGTTGTAGAAATTATTTATATGGACTCTAATAAAAGAAATTTTTACTAGATTTTTGGTATGTTTATCTAATTTTTGATTCTCTATTGTATGTATAAAAAATATGATGGTTTTTTGTGACCTCTAGATTCTTTAATTTATATTTTTTCCCTATTAATATTTGGATCATGGTTTGGAAAACCCATCGAGATCATACTAGGGAGACATGTTCCTTTTCATAAAAATCCCTAGGTGGATGCATTGTTTGTTAAATGGTTAGTGAAAATAGTGTGGATGTTCCCCGAATCCATGTGACAAGGATTGGTGAGGGTGAATTGTTGGTGTAACAATTTTGAAATCATTTGGAGAAAAAAATGATCATTTTCTATTAGCCTTGGTGGGTGAACGTGGTTTTTGGAATACTGTAGCCAAACCATGTGATGGGAAATTAATTACCTAATATTTTAAATTTAATTCTATAGAACTAAAATTTTTATTAGTAAATGAGTCTTATTAAAACAAAATTCAATTTTTTGGTTCTTTGAGTAACTCTATATGAAATATTGGATCTCCCAACACTTTTTCATCCATGAAAAAAATGGTTAGTTGGTGAATTAGATCTCTTTTGGTATTTATAATCTCTATTTAATCATGGTTTTAAATTTTCATACTTCTCTCTAATTAGAGAAAATTAAATTTTCCCCATTTTTGGATTAGAATATTGAATTGATAAATAATGATTCAAGGTTTCATCATTTATCATCCAAGCCATTGAATCTCCATTATTGGATCATATATTTGTGTGTGTTGGTCCTTATTGAGGGAGGTAGTTTTTTCATAAAATATCAATCAATTCAATCTTTTAATGCTTGTTTGATTTATATTGGTATAACAATTGATTTCAAAATAACGAATCACATGTCTGGATAAATTATTTAATATTTAATGGTATGCGTTATATAACCCTTTGATAGTGAATTTTTTAGTTAATTTAATTTTTTTGAAAAATGATCTTTATTTGAAATAAATGATTTAATGAATGATTTTGATGGTATAAAAGGGAATAGTATATTTTATGATTTTAAATGAAATAGTTTAAAATATAAATAAATATTTTCTAATAAAAAATATTTGATGATGGTTTTTTAATGATTTTCATTTTTAATAATCTAGGTCACAAGGTCATTCAAAATGATTTATAAAAATTATTAAGACTAATAGAACTAAATGAAGTCCCCCCTAAATATTTTATATATCATAAAATGCATGGAAATTTCAGTATTTATATTAAAAGAAAAACAAAATGTATGCTGATAATGAAAAAAAAAATCATAATGGTTGTGATTTTATTATTACGAATTATCTACAATTTACCATAGGCATGGAACATTGGGATTTAGTGCACAAAAAGAGGTATATTTCCCAGAAATGATTGATAATCCCAATATTAATCATACCCATGGTCTCATAACCATAGAGATATAATTCAAAATAATTATATATTATACCGATTAATTGAAATTACTAAAAAATCTATTTCGTAATAGAAATTATTATTCATGTATATTTTAATGATGATTAATATATATACATAATTTAATAATTTTTGTTGAATAAATTTAATTCAATCCATTAAATTATTTTGTAAAAAAAAATTTATATGAAATATTAGAATATTTACGTATAATATTTTACAAAAAAATATGGATAATTTGGTTTATTTTTTATATAGTTCTTCTAAAATGTTTGGTGAGAACCTACTGGGATTTGTTTCTCACACCCTACCAATTTCATTCAAAAATTTGAAGAATTTATTATTATTATTTCAATAATATGTAAATAACTTCTTGGATGTTGTGTGAGTTCATATAAGGGTAAAATGGTTGTTGGAGGTTACCTATAGAGAATATGATCCACTCATTTCATGGTGATTTTAACGATGATTTGTTGATATTTTTATCAAATGACACCAGTCGAAATACCATTATGAGACATTTATCTTATTACCTATGTTATTTTATCTAACAAGGTGTGTTTGGTAAAAAAATTGATATCATTTCATATCCACCTTTTCTGCTTATAGTTTATTCTTTGGGAGAAATCATTCCATATTTCTAATTTAGATGCCCAAGAACTAGTCTCCACCATATATGAATTTGAAATGCCCTTTAAGTCATTCTAGAACTAATTTGTGTAAATTCTAGATTAATATATGTTGTGGTACATGATATAATGTCTTTTATTCTGCAATATGAGTGATTACATAATTAAACCTATGAATACCCATACATTAATTTCTTCTCTCATGTTATACATAATAATATGTAGTATATTGTTTTCAATTTAGATTTTTTTAAAGGTTGCATCCAAAGCCTGATTTTTTATTAAAGAAAAGACCACATTTTATCTAGGTATATGGAGACCCATTACATAGACTAAAGGCTGAAGACCAAGTGGTATGAATAATGAAAGCCCATTTTTTTCCAAAGAGTCCTTTGGTGAATAACACTGCTACAGTGTCCGGGCTGCTATGGTACTTGCTACAGTATCGCTGTATCTATAGTTCTTACTATAGTAGTTCGTAACTATACTGTCACCACTGTTATAGTACCCTGAAAATTCATCCCTTCCCGGATTCGAACCTAGGCCTTTTGGATGCCAAGCAGGATCCTTTTCCACTTAGGTACAGTCTTGTTGGCTCATTTTAATTTAAAATACATTTAAACCAAATAATATTGTATCATTGAAAATAACCGTATACATAGAAGTCATTTATAGTGATGAAAAAAAATCCAAGAATTTGAATATGTTCATTTTTATAATTTCAATACACTCTGATACCTACCTACAATAAAATATTGTAATCATCAATTAATGGTTAAATAAACATTAATGTAATTTAAATTTAGTCTTAGTCCTCAAATAATTAATATCACAATGATATATTTCTATATAAAACAATACACAGTAGTTTTATCCTAAATTAAAAATTAAAAAATACAAGGAAAATTATTATTACTAAGGATTTTACAAGGATTCATTCCATAAGCGTATAATTCATGTCTATGATTTAAATGTTCATTAATTAATGTTATATTTTTTTGATCAAATTATTTTACTATAGATAGTTAGCTAGATGATATAATTTTTCATTTTAAATGCAATAATATTCATAATATATTATCATTTTTTAATCCTTTGAATTTGGAAATAAAAAATTTTAAAATTGGAATTACAAGAAGATTCCAAATTTCCTTGGAAGAAGTTTGGGTAACTATTAAATCCACCTATGATATTTTATTAGTTAAACAAATGGATTCACCACATAAAGGACACTATGATAGTTATTAGTATTATATTACATTTAAAACACATTTATTATAGTATTATTTATTAATATTATGCCCCAATCCCACCAAGAATATTAAATTATATAAATTTTAATGTAAATCTAGTAGATCATTGTGCTTAATATATATCTCATCCAACAGCCATAAATAACCTATAAAACGTTTTTAACACCATTAATTTTTTTTCCATATTTCTAATAAATCATAACACATTTGATAAAAATAAAAATTTATTATGGCCTTGATGTAATGTATTTTCAATATCATAATACAGAAAGTCAAATATCATAACATTCCAAATTTCTTCCACTATAACATCATGAATTATTTCATAAATTTAATAATTATTTTCAACCTGAAAAATATCTTCATTAACATATCAATAATTTATCCCAACTACTCCATTTCAAATATAATGAATAATACTCTTATTAAAACAATGAAATATTATATTATATTTGATTTATTTTATTTAAAACATTTCAATATTTTACCATTTAATTCACATATAAAAAATATGTAATTGTTGGGATCATTTCATTTAGAAAATTCCAAAATAGAATCAACACCATAATCATATTAATTATTTGACTATAGTGATGTAATCCATCTTCATGGAGATTTTATGTATAACAATTATCAAAAAATTAAAATATGATTTTATATTTTAAAATATAATTTCAAATTTACATTTACGTATATAATTATATAAACATAGAATATTCACTATTATAATTATAGAGAAATGAAAATTTATTTGAAATGGTTTATGAAAAATACAAAACATTTATTCCATTTTTTATTTTTAAAATTCATAAATATATCTTTGTTTCAATGTAAATAATGAAATGTTATAATATGAAGGTAAAAATATTAGAATTTGATAAAAAATTTCTATACCAAATATGATAAATAATAGGGAAAAATGACTACACTTATAAACTAATCCTATCTAATGTTGAGAACAAAAATGTACTCAAATGGCACTAAAATGTCTCTATATAAATAAAATTTAATTATAATCTTATAATTTTAATTTGATATTATTAGAAAAATTAAACTATTTATGAATTTTTAACATAATATAATAATAAAAATAATTAAGAAAATTAATTTATTAAATGAAAAGGATTTTAAGAAGTTATAAATAAAATAAAACAACAATTTAAAATAAATATAGTGTTCAACCTGAGATAAGAAATGTTTAGTCAAAGGGGTTTTAATTAATAATATTCAAGTATAAAATTATCTTATTGTTAGCAATATGATAGTGCCATTTATCTTTCATTATGTGCATGATTAAGTAAAATATTTATGGTTTTTTTGATAATAATACCAGTTATTAAATAAGTAGGATCATCTTAATATATATTATCTATACCCCATTATCCAACTCCATAATTCATTATATCTTCAAAACAACAGTATAAAATACATAAAAAATTAGAGTATAGAACCCATTTATCAATAAATTAACATTATTTATAACACCTATTTTGAAAGTAATTATTTCAAAAAATCATAATTATAAAATTTTCATTAATAAATTTAAAAATAAAATATATGTGTGAGTAATCACTTTTTGAAATGGAAATCATGACGAAATAAAAAATGGCCATCAAAGGAAATCATTATAGTAAATAAAAATCATTCATCAAATTAAACATACTAAGTGTTCATGGAAAATTGAATCAATAAATAAAAACTAAAATTAAATATTAATGTGAAGCCATAGAAGATGTGTGTGATGAATGAGAAGGTGACAGTGATGATTATAGTAATAAAATGATTAAGGAAGATGGAGAAGACAGAAAAAAGTAGAAATCAACAGTGTATGAGGATAAATTATGGTAGTGTAGGCCATATAAATTAGATTTGAGGTTAATAGATTGAATAAAATAAGGCTAGGGTTTACTATTTTAAATAAACTAACCATTATATTTAGAATAAAGAAACACAAAATAAATTCTAATGACATTTTAGAACATTTTAAATGTTTTTTCATACAAATTATTAAATAAATGATGTGAAAAAATAGTTTTTGTGTTATGTTATTTAATAACATATATCTATATTATTTGTATAACGTATTCCACATCGAATATTTGATAACCACTATAAAAGATTACATTAAATGTTGGTGATAAATAATTGACATTAAACATGTGTCATTTTAAATGTATTTTTTAATTTAATTGATAAGTAAAATTAAATACTAATATCCTATCATAGAATAATGAATGAAATACTATATAAATTATCAAAACATAAGACACATAAAAAATTAAAATATATTAAAATAAAGAAATAGATAAACTTATTTCACAAAAAAATCATACTAGGACGACACCATCAACCCTAAACTGACAATATAGGGCTTCACATGATCAAACTTTTCTTCAAGCCTATGATAATATCGTATAGTTCCTATACCTCAGCCGCTATAAATAACCAAATAAATTTTTAATCCCATAAACATGAATTAGCTATTATTGAGGAAGAATAGTTATGTCATTATTAAAACATGGATGTGACTAGTCCTAGATTTCCCCCACTAATACCCAAGTCTCTAACGAATTTTTCTAAAAGGAGTGGAGAAAAAAATAAAAATACAAAAATATAAACAAACAATATTTCATTAAATATACACATTTATAAACTTTTAACATTAATCAATCATATACCCCAAATAAATATTGATATATAATGAAGAATTATTATCATAAATTAAATTCAGAATCCATATTATTAATAAAATGGGAAATAAGAATTATTTTGAATAGTAAACAATGAATAAAACTTATTATTTTCAAAATGGTCCCATATTTTGTAGAAAAATGATCATATAAAAATAAATTGAAACAAAAAAATGATGAGTATAAACATTTATATTTTCAAAAATAATAATTAAATAATATTATTAATATATATATTATTGTCAAAATGTAATAAAAAATCATATGAGATGAAATCATCTCCTCCCAATGAGAAAAAAACAAAAGAATTTTATTAATACATTCAACACCATAAAAAATCATTCCATCAACTTCATTTATTTATTGAATGAGTAAAATATAATTAGTAATTCAACAAGAACATTGAATTAAATACATTATTTTAAAATAATTTTAATACCTGGAAAGTTGAAAATTAGTTTAAAATAAAAAGAGACTTAGTGAAAACCACTGATTAATTAGTATTTTATATACATTGAAATGAACCATATGTTTTACATTAATGAACACATTATTTCAGTTTTACTAAAAATAATATATAATCACACTACATAATCACTTTTTATGACACATATAAAATGATTACATCATGGTTATGAAAATTCACTCAAACATGAATCTTTATATCTCTATAACGTCTATATAGAATAAATTGTCAATTTTGGGATGTTTTTTAAGCTCTATTATTTGTGAAATAATAAATAAAGATTATGATAATCATTACCTGGCTACAATGATATCTAATTGTAAGGAAAAACCTTCTGAAATAAAAATCAAATTTATATTTTTTTAATGGTCTCTAATTATCCTAACTAGGACATATCATATTAATGATTTAAGATTCCTCAATAAAGTGAACAAATGGGGTTAAACATATATTTCATCAATAAGGATATATATGATATATTTGTATTCTAACCATGTTGATGTATAATACTATCAAATACATGATCATTCTATTCCTTTTAGTTGTATGATATAACATGGAATGAGTTTATATTAGTTTATATCTTCATTAATAAATTATTTTAAGTGAAGGATTCTCTTTACTATAATTAACCACAATTTTTGAGTGGTTATTTATGATTCCTCAAGAAATATTATAAGTGAAATTGAAATAGAAAATATTCATATTTTGTTCTATCAATAATGAACCATTTTAGAGAACATTATTTATAAAAACATGCATGACTTACCATATAGATCTTTGAATGAAATTTTATTCATTTAATATTGTAAAAATTTATTATATAATGACCAAATATGTGTTTTCTAATTCTATTAAAATATCAGAAAGCTAGGATCAACAAATGAAATCTATATATATAATGATAAATATTCTTCTCTGACTGGCCATTAGTTTCAGTATCCCTCAATGAGTAACATTCCAATTTAATCATTATAGATTTTGTGATATGTTTTAGTTATATGTGATATATGAAAACTATAAAATATCATACCATATTATACCAATTATATGATAATATTTTAGACATTAAAAAAAATTTTGATTAGAGAAAATAACTTAATTCTTTCATTTCCAAAATTATCACTTAGAAACACTCCATTATTTTTGAATCATGATGTCTCTAAAAATATAGATCTATATAAACTTATCTCTTTTTTGTGGTGTGGTAGACATGGATAGAAAAAAAATTATATAATTTTTATGATTGAAATTATCTTATTAAGAATTGAAATATTGATAAATGTAGAATGATAAAATGATTCCAAAAATTAATAACATGACTAGATGTAAAGGAACATTCTCTAGTGGTATCCCCTCCAATATACAATACTATATTATAATATATTAAATTTAGGGAATTTATATAACTAAAATTAAAAGTAATGATACAATATTTTTTGATCAATGTAGTTTATATAATATTTGATAAATACAAATATAAAATAAAATTAGGACAAAATATTTATATTTCTATGATCTATTTCATTAATTAGTATCATAAGACAACATGAGATAGATATATTAGCATGTATGTTAATAAGTATCAAGAAATATATTTTATATAAATACCAAGATTTTATATTACATACTACCAACATCTCTTAAACAAATACATCAATTTAATGAATGAGGGAAATTATCATCTTATAACGAAATTACAGAAAAAATGAATAATGGAAAATATCATAAACCATTATTACTCTATATTTGAAATCATTTGGCCCATTATCTATAACTTTTACCCACTAAGCATTTTTATAAGGATGATAACTATCATCTTAATGAAATATTTTTTGTATAATTTTTTTTATTAATATTTGTGAAAGAGTCAGTTAGAAATTCATTTTTTGGATAAAACAACCAAACCATCAATATAGCATAACTTTAATGATCATTAATTATTAACTTTTGTAACTGAATATTTAATGATTGACTATGTAGGCATAAAATAAATAGTATGTTTAGCTTTCTAACATAAAGGCTTCACATGACTATCCTACCCACAATGATGACAAAAAAAATATTTATACTTATATGATGTTGAATAAGAGTATTGGTATGATATATTCATTCAATCACATTCATACTATCTAGGATAAAAAATATTATTATTTTCACAAATATTGGAATTCACCCAATAATAAAGTGCATATGAATCATTACTCATCTTATAAAATACATCCAACATCACTTCAACCATCACGACCCACAATATTGATTGTACATTTGAGGATAGATCATAGGGGGACCCTTTAAACAGTAAAGTTTGTTATTGTTCTGCCAAAAAAGGGCTCATTAAAATTATAACATTATACTACATTGTTTATTAATGAAATAATCACTACAAAATGGTTTACATATTCCACAAATGATTCTCCTCCCACCTCAGGTATAATGAAATATATAACCTTATATATAAATATTTTTTAATCTTAATTACATTGAATACAGAATAATTTAATCATCCCAATAAAAGTAATAAATATTGATAATCTTGAATAATATTAATCAATTTTTCTTAATTTGACTATATGTAAATATGTGGTGAATTTGATATTTGATGTAACTAAAATTTCAAGAAGATTAATGATTATTTTAATTTCGTCTAGGAACTCAACTGATCATTGAAAAACTCTTACCCTATAATAATTACATTTATTATAATTATAAAATTTTTGAAACACATAAATAGTTTGGGAATCAACATTTCTAGAACAATTTTCATTGAAAAAAACTTATGAATTACAAATTAATTAAATTAGATGAATATCTTTTTATATTTTAGATTCTACTCCATCTTGAGGACTCACTTGGAATTGTCAAAGATATATGATTAAAATTATATTATTTATTAAAAATATATATATCAAACATAATGATGTTATACCCCAATAATATTTTCTGATTTTTTTGAAATTAAATTCATTTTCCTTGATATCTGGTATGACATGAAACAAAAAATATCAACATAATTCCACATAATAGTAAAATACTATGATTTAATATGATATTTATTTCTTATATGTATGAATGGTGGGTATGAATAGTAAAAGATATATTATGATAATCAATGAATACAAATGTGTATAAAATTTATTTTTTGGGGTGATAGTTAGTTAGAAATGAAAATCAATGCCATTTGAAAATAATAGAAATTATTTTTGAAAAATCTATATTTCAATTAAAAATTGTGTTTTTCCTTAAAGAACTAAAAAAATAACATTTGCCAAAATATTTTAATAAAATTTATATATTATATATGAGATCATTTTTTATAATTTACCATATGTTTTTTCTAGATATGATATAAGAAGAAATCTAACATTTTTCTTAAAAATTATATTTTCCTAAAAAGAAACTATATTGCATTTTGTAAAATTAAATCAAAATTTTATGATGAAAATATTATTAAATGTATTTGAAGAAAGAAGTTAATGTTTTTAAATAATAATTTCCAAATTAAATTGATGTTAATTTTTTATAACGATCATAAAATATTAATCTTTCCCGTAACTACTGAAAAATTATGGGTATGTTTAAAAAATACATTTCATTGAAATAATTTAGAAGATAAATTTTATTTCCATATTTATTTATAAGTAAAATTAGATTACTTATATATTTATTAATTTGATTTAGGATATTTTCATCAATATAGTATTCAATATTTATATAAAATTGTTCTAGTATGTTGAAAAGTATCTTATGTGATCAATTTTTGTCACATCTTTTGGTTCAGTTGTAAATTAAATTTTACTAGTTATGTGAATGGAATATGGTAAAATAGAATCTATATAAATAATTATCCAAATATTTATTATATAATAATTAAAAAATAATTTTTTTCAAACTGAGTAGTGAAAATAGTAAAATTTAATTCTAGGAGTTAAAGTTAAAGAGGTATTTGAATATTTTTGTTTCTTTCCACGTAAATATCAACTCTCTTTGATGTTGAGTGGTTAATCCTTTATAATTAGACCTATATTTTTCTAATAGATGACGACTATGTTTAAATTGATTCATCATTGAATAGTTGTGTAACAAATCCATTACAAATCCTATATTGATAATCACATAATCTTTTTAGTGTTCTTAATTAGTTACATAATGTTATTCAGTGTATAGACTAGGTTATGTCACTAAACTATTTGAAAATATGGAATGATACTATAATATGGGTTAGACTATTTTATAATTATGATCATATTTGGAATGTGTCTTACACATTTTATTTTAAAAATTATATAAAATTGATCCATAATGTGTAATACATTTTATTCATATAGGAATATCTCTATGATATACCACAAATATTGTTCTAGGTGGACTTTGATTTGGGTACTGATGTATCCAAGACTGAGAAACTATTTCAGATTACTTGTTCTTAGATACATGTTCATTATGGAATGTATATCCCTTGGGTTTCTGTGTTTTGTAATCTAGGTTTTGATTCGAATGAGACATCAGAGCCCATATAATTGAGGATAGTGTATTGAATTTTCATCTTATTAGCCTAAACTTCTTGATCAGTATTATGGTTGTAGAAATTATTTATATGGACTCTAATAAAAGAAATTTTTACTAGATTTTTGGTATGTTTATCTAATTTTTGATTATCTATTGTATGTATCAAAAATATGATGGTTTTTGGTGACCTCTAGATTCTTTAATTTATATTTTTTCCCTATTAATATTTGGATCATGGTTTGGAAAACCCATCTAGATCATACTAGGGAGACATGTTCATTTTCATAAAAATCCCTAGGTGGATGCATTGTTTGTTAAATGGTTAGTGAAAATAGTGTGGATGTTCCCCGAATCCATGTGACAAGGATTGGTGAGGGTGAATTGTTGGTGTAACAATTTTGAAAACATTTGGAGAAAAAAATGATCATTTTCTATTAGCCTTGGTGGGTGAATGTGGTTTTTGGAATACTGTAGCCAAACCATGTGATGGGAAATTAATTACCTAATATTTTAAATTTAATTCTATAGAACTAAAATTTTTAATAGTAAATGAGTCTTATTAAAACAAAATTCAATTTTTTGGTTCTTTAAGTAACTCTATATGAAATATTGGCTCTCCCAACACTTTTTCATCCACGAAAAAAATGGTTAGTTGGTGAATTAGATCTCTTTTGGTATTTATAATCTCTATTTAATCATGGTTTTAAATTTTCATACTTCTCTCCTATTAGAGAAAATTAAATTTTCCCCATTTTTGGATTAGAATATTGAATTGATAAATAGTGATTCAAGGTTTCATCATTTATCATCCAAGCCATTGAATCTCCATTATTGGATCATATATTTGTGTGTGTTGGTCCTTATTGAGGGAGGTAGTTTTTTCATAAAATATCAATCAATTCAATCTTTTAATTCTTGTTTGATTTATATTGGTATAACAATTGATTTCAAAATAACGAATCACATGTCTGGATAAATTATTTAACATTTAATGGTATGCGTTATATAACCCTTTGATAGTGAATTTTTTAGTTAATTTATTTTTTTTGAAAAATGATCTTTATTTGAAATAAATGATTTAATGAATGATTTTGATGGTATAAAAGGGAATAGTATATTTTATGATTTTAAATGAAATAGTTTAAAATATAAATAAATATTTTCTAATAAAAAATATTTGATGATGGTTTTTTAATGATTTTCATTTTTAATAATCTAGGTCACAAGGTCATTCAAAATGATTTATAAAAATTATTAAGACTAATAGAACTAAATGAAGTCCCCCCTAAATATTTTATATATCATAAAATGCATGGAAATTTAAGTATTTATATTAGAAGAATAACCAAATGTATGCTGATAATGAAAAAAAAATCATGATGGTTGTGATTTTATTATTACGAATTATCTACAATTTACCATAGGCATGGAACATTGGGATTTAGTGCACAAAAAGAGGTATATTTCCCAGAAATGATAGATAATCCCAATATTAATCATACCCATGGTCTCATAACCATAGAGATATAATTCAAAATAATTATATATTATACCGATTAATTGAAATTACTAAAAAATCTATTTCGTAATAGAAATTATTATTCATGTATATTTTAATGACGATTAATATATATACTTAATTTAATAATTTTTGTTGAATAAATTTAATTCAATCCATTAAATTATTTTGTAAAAAAAATTTGATATGAAATATTATAATATTTACGTATAATATTTTACAAAAAAATATGGATAATTTGGTTTATTTTTTATATAGTTCTTCTAAAATGTTTGGTGAGAACCTACTGGGATTTGTTTCTCACACCCTACCAATTCAATTCAAAAATTTGAAGAATTTATTATTATTATTTCAATAATATATAAATAACTTCTTGGATGTTGTGTGAGTTCATATAAGGGTAAAATGGTTGTTGGAGGTTACCTATAGAGAATATGATCCACTCATTTCATGGTGATTTTAACGATGATTTGTTGATATTTTTATCAAATGACACCAGTCGACATACCATTATGAGACATTTATCTTATTACCTATGTTATTTTATCTAACAAGGTGTGTTTGGTAAAAAAATTGATATCATTTCATATCCACCTTTTTCTGCTTATAGTTTATTCTTTGGGAGAAATCATTCCATATTTCTAATTTAGATGCCCAAGAACTAGTCTCCACTATATATGAATTTGAAATGCCCTTTAAGTCATTCTAGAACTAATTTTTGTAAATTATAGATTATTATATGTTGTGGTACATGATATAATGTCTTTTATTCTGCAATATGAGTGATTACATAATTAAACCTATGAATACCCATACATTAATTTCTTCTCTCATGTTATACATAATAATATGTAGTATATTGTTTTCAATTTAGATTTTTTTAAAGGTTGCATCCAAAGCCTGATTTTTTATTAAAGAAAAGACCACATTTTATCTAGGTATATGGAGACCCATTACATAGACTAAAGGCTCAAGACCAAGTGGTATGAATAATGGAAGCCCATTTTTTTTCCAAAGAGTCTTTGGTGAATAACACTGCTACAGTGTCCGGGCTGCTATGGTACTTGATACAGTATCGCTGCTGCTATAGTTCTTACTATAGTAGTTCGTAACTATACTGTCACCACTGTTATAGTACCCTGAAAATTCATCCCTTCCCGGATTCGAACCTAGGCCTTTTGGATGCCAAGCAGGATCCTTTTCCACTTAGGTACAGTCTTGTTGGCTCATTTTAATTTAAAATACATTTAAACCACATAATATTGTATCATTGAAAATAACCGTATACATAGAAGTCATTTATAGTGATGAAAAAAAATCCAAGAATTTGAATATGTTCATTTTTATAATTTCAATACACTTTGATACCTACCTACAATAAAATATTGTAATCATCAATTAATGGTTAAATAAACATTAATGTAATTTAAATTTAGTCTTAGTCCTCAAATAATTAATATCAGAATGATATATTTCTATATAAAACAATACACAGTAGTTTTATCCTAAATTAAAAATTAAAAAATACAAGGAAAATTATTATTACTAAGGATTTTACAAGGATTCATTCCATAAGCGTATAATTCATGTCTATGATTTAAATGTTCATTAATTAATGTTATATTTTTTTGATCAAATTATTTTACTATAGATAGTTAGCTAGATGATATAATTTTTCATTTTAAATGCAATAATATTCATAATATATTATCATTTTTTAATCCTTTGAATTTGGAAATAAAAAATTTTAAAATTGGAATTACAAGAAGATTCCAAATTTCCTTGGAAGAAGTTTGGGTAACTATTAAATCCACGTATGATATTTTATTAGTTAAACAAATGGATTCACCACATAAAGGACACTATGATAGTTATTAGTATTATATTACATTTAAAACACATTTATTATAGTATTATTTATTAATATTATGCCCCAATCCCACCAAGAATATTAAATTCTATAAATTTTAATGTAAATCTAGTAGATCATTGTGCTTAATATATATCTCATCCAATAGCCATAAATAAACTATAAAACGTTTTTAACACCATTAATTTTTTTTTCCATATTTCTAATAAATCATAACACATTTGATAAAAATAAAAATTTATTATGGCCTTGATGTAATGTATTTTCAATATCATAATACAGAAAGTCAAATATCATAACATTCCAAATTTCTTCCACTATAACATCATGATTTATTTCATAAATTTAATAATTATTTTCAACCTGAAAAATATCTTCATTAACATATCAATAATTTATCCCAACTACTCCATTTCAAATATAATGAATAATAATCTTATTAATACAATGAAATATTATATTATATTTGATTTATTTTATTTAAAACATTTCAATATTTTACCATTTAATTCACATATAAAAAATATGTCATTGTTGGGATCATTTCATTTAGAAAATTCCAAAATAGAATCAACACCATAATCATATTAATTATTTGACTATAGTGATGTAATCCATCTTCATGGAGATTTTATGTATAACAATTATCAAAAAATTAAAATATGATTTTATATTTTAAAATATAATTTCAAATTTACATTTACGTATATAATTATATAAACATAGAATATTCACTATTATAATTATAGAGAAATGAAAATTTATTTGAAATGGTTTATGAAAAATAGAAAACATTTATTCCATTTTTTATTTTTAAAATTCATAAATATATCTTTGTTTCAATGTAAATAATGAAATGTTATAATATGAAGGTAAAAATATTAGAATTTGATAAAAAATTTCTATACCAAATATGATAAATAATAGGGAAAAATGCCTAAACTTATAAACAAATCCTATCTAATGTTGAGTATAAAAATGTACTCAAATGGCACTAAAATGTCTCTATATAAATAAAATTTAATTATAATCTAATAATTTTAATTTGATATTATTAGAAAAATAAAACTATTTATGAATTTTTAACATAATATAATAATAAAAATAATTAAGAAAATTAATTTATTAAATGAAAAGGATTTTAAGAAGTTATAAATAAAATAAAACAAAAATTTAAAATAAATATAGTGTTCAACCTGAGATAAGAAATGTTTAGTCAAAGGGGTTTTAATTAATAATATTCAAGTATAAAATTATCTTATTGTTAGCAATATGATAGTGCCATTTATCTTTCATTATGTGCATGATTAAGTAAAATATTTATGGTTTTTTTTGATAATAATACCAATTATTAAATAAGTAGGATCATCTTAATATATATTATCTATACCCCATTATCCAACTCCATAATTCATTATATCTTCAAAACAACAGTATAAAATACATAAAAAATTAGAGTATAGAACCCATTTATCAATAAATTAACATTATTTATAACACCTATTTTGAAAGTAATTATTTCAAAAAATCATAATTATAAAATTTTCATTAATAAATTTAAAAATAAAATATATGTGTGAGTAATCACTTTTGGAAATGGAAATCATGACGAAATAAAAAATGGCCATCAAAGGAAATCATTATAGTAAATAAAAATCATTCATCAAATTAAACATACTAAGAGTTCATGGAAAATTGAATCAATAAATAAAAACTAAAATTAAATATTAATGTGAAGCCATAGAAGATGTGTGTGATGAATGAGAAGGTGACAGTGATGATGATAGTAATAAAATGATTAAGGAAGATGGAGAAGACAGAAAAAAGTAGAAATCAACAGTTTATGAGGATAAATTATGGTAGTGTAGGCCATATAAATTAGATTTGAGGTTAATATATTGAATAAAATAAGGCTAGGGTTTACTATTTTAAATAAACTAACCATTATATTTAGAATAAAGGAACACAAAATAAATTCTACTGACATTTTAGAACATTTTAAATGTTTTTTCATACAAATTATTAAATAAATGATGTGAAAAAATAGTTTTTGTGTTATGTTATTTAATAACATATATCTATATTATTTGTATAACGTATTCCACATCGAATATTTTATAACCACTATAAAAGATTACATTAAATGTTGGTGATAAATAATTGACATTAAACATGTGTCATTTTAAATGTATTTTTTAATTTAATTGATAAGTAAAATTAAATACTAATATCCTATCATAGAATAATGAATGAAATACTATGTAAATTATCAAAACATAAGACACATAAAAAATTAAAATATATTAAAATAAAGAAATAGATAAACTTATTTCACAAAAAAATCATACTAGGATGATACCATCAACCCTAAACTGACAATATAGGGCTTCACATGATCAAACTTTTCATCAAGCCTATGATAATATCGTATAGTTCCTATACCTCAGCCGCTATAAATAACCAAATAAATTTTTAATCCCATAAACATGAATTAGCTATTATTGAGGAAGAATAGTTATGTCATTATTAAAACATGGATGTGAGTAGTCCTAGATTTCCCCCACTAATACCCAAGTCTCTAACGAATTTTTCTAAAAGGAGTGGAGAAAAAAAATAAAAATACAAAAATATCAACAAACAATATTTCATTAAATATATACATTTATAAACTTTTAACATTAATCAATCATATACCCCAAATAAATATTGATATATAATGAAGAATTATTATCATAAATTAAATTCAGAATCCATATTATTAATAAAATGGGAAATAAGAATTATTTTGAATAGTAAACAATGAATAAAACTTATTATTTTCTAAATGGTCCCATATTTTGTAGAAAAATGATCATATAAAAATAAATTGAAACGAAAAATGATGAGTAAGAACATTTATATTTTCAAAAATAATAATTAAATAATATTATTAATATATATATTATTGTCAAAATGTGATAAAAATCATATGAGCTGAAATCATCTCCTCCCAATGAGAAAAAAACAAAAGAATTTTATTAATACATTCAACACCATAAAAAATCATTCCATCAACTTCATGTATTTATTGAATGAGTAAAATATAATTAGTAATTCAACAAGAAAATTGAATTAAATAAATTATTTTAAAATAATTTTAATACCTGGAAAGTTGAAAATTAGTTTAAAATAAAAAGAGACTTAGTGAAAACCACTGATTAATTAGTATTTTATATACATTGAAATGAACCATATGTTTTACATTAATGAACACATTATTTCAGTTTTACTAAAAATAATATATAATCACACCACATAATCACTTTTTATGACACATATAAAATGATTACATCATGGTTATGAAAATTCACTCAAACACGAATCTTTATATCTCTATAACGTCTATATAGAATAAATTGTCAATTTTGGGATGTTTTTTAAGCTCTATTATTTGTGAAATAATAAATAAATATTATGATAATCATTACCTGGCTACAATGATATCTAATTTTAAGGAAAAACCTTCTGAAATAAAAATCAAATTTATTTTTTTTAATGGTATCTAATTATCCTAACTAGGACATATCATATTAATGATTTAAGATTCCTCAATAAAGTGAACAAATGGGGTTAAACATATATTTCATCAATAAGGATATATATGATATATTTGTATTCTAACCATGTTGATGTATAATACTTTCAAATACATGATCATTCTATTCCTTTTAGTTGTATGATATAACATGGAATGAGTTTATATTAGTTTATATCTTCATTAATAAATTATTTTAAGTGAATGATTCTCTTTACTATAATTAACCACAATTTTTGAGTGGTTATTTATGATTCCTCCTGAAATATTATAAGTGAAATTGAAATAGAAAATATTCATATTTTGTTCTATCAATAATGAACCATTTTAGAGAACATTATTTATAAACACATGCATGACTTACCATATAGATCTTTGAATGAAATTTTATTCATTTAATATTGTAAAAATTTATTATATAATGACCAAATATGTGTTTTCTAATTCTATTAAAATATCAGAAATCTAGGATCAACAAATGAAATCTATATATATAATGATAAATATTCTTCTCTGACTGGCCATTAGTTTCAGTATCCCTCAATGAGTAACATTCCAATTTAATCATTATATATTTTGTGATATGTTTTAGTTATATGTGATATATGAAAACTATAAAATATCATACCATATTATACCAATTATATGATAATATTTTAGACATTAAAACAAATTTTGATTAGAGAAAATAACTTAATTCTTTCATTTCCAAAATTATCACCTAGAAACACTCCATTATTTTTGAATCATGATGTCTCTAAAAATATAGATCTATATAAACTTATCTCTTTTTTTTGGTGTGCTAGACATGGATAGAAAAAAAATTATATAATATTTATGATTGAAATTATCTTATTAAGAATTGAAATATTGATAAATGTAGAATGATAAAATGATTCCAAAAATTAATAACATGACTAGATGTAAAGGAACATTCTCTAGTGGTATCCCCTCCAATATACAATACTATATTATAATATATTAAATTTAGGGAATTTATATAACTAAAATTAAAAGTAATGATACAATATTTTTTGATCAATGTAGTTTATATAATATTTGATAAATACAATTATAAAATAAAATTAGGACAAAATATTTATATTTCTATGATCTATTTCATTAATTAGTATCATAAGACAACATGAGATAGATATATTAGCATGGATGTTAATAAGTATCAAGAAATATATTTTATATAAATACCAAGATTTTATATTACATACTACCAACATCTCTTAAACAAATACATCAATTTAATGAATGAGGGAAATTATCATCTTATAACGAAATTACAGAAAAAATGAATAATGGAAAATATCATAAACCATTATTACTCTATATTTGAAATAATTTGGACCATTATCTATAACTTTTACCCACTAAGCATTTTTATAAGGATGATAACTATCATCTTAATGAAATATTTTTTGTATAATTTTTTTTATTAATATTTGTGAAAGAGTCAGTTAGAAATTCATTTTTTGGATAAAACAACCAAACCATCAATATAGCATAACTTTAATGATCATTAATTATTAACATTTGTAACTGAATATTTAATTATTGACTATGTAGGCATAAAATAAATAGTATGTTTAGCTTTCTAACATAAAGGCTTCACATGACTACCCTACCCACAATGATGACAAAAAAAATATTTATACTTATATGATGTTGAATAAGAGTATTGGTATGATATATTCATTCAATCACATTCATACTATCTAGGATAAAAAATATTATTATTTTCACAAATATTGGAATTCACCCAATAATAAAGTGCATATGAATCATTACTCATCTTATAAAATACATCCAACATCACTTCAACCATCACGACCCACAATATTGATTGTACATTTGAGGATAGATCATAGGGGGACCCTTTAAACAGTAAAGTTTGTTATTGTTCTGCCAAAAAAGGGTTCATTAAAATTATAACATTATACTACATTGTTTATTAATGAAATAATCACTACAAAATGGTTTACATATTCCACAAATTATTCTCCTCCCACCTCAGGTATAATGAAATATATAACCTTATATATAAATATTTTTTAATCTTAATTACATTGAATACAGAATAATTTAATCATCCCAATAAAAGTAATAAATATTGATAATCTTGAATAATATTAATCAATTTTTCTTAATTTGACTATATGTAAATATGTGGTGAATTTGATATTTGATGTAACTAAAATTTCAAGAAGATTAATGATTATTTTAATTTCGTCTAGGAACTCAACTGATCATTGAAAAACTCTTACCCTATAATAATTACATTTATTATAATTATAAAATTTTTGAAACACATAAATAGTTTGGGAATCAACATTTCTAGAACAATTTTCATTGAAAAAAACTTATGAATTACAAATTAATTAAATTAGATGATTATCTTTTTATATTTTATATTCTACTCCATCTTGAGGACTCACTTGGAATTGTCTAAGATATATGATTAATATTATATTATTTATTAAAAATATATATATCAAACATAATGATGTTATACCCCAATAATATTTTCTGATTTTTTTGAAATTAAATTCATTTTCCTTGATATCTGGTATGACATGAAACAAAAAATATCAACATAATTCGACATAATAGTAAAATACTATGATTTAATATGATATTTATTTCTTATATGTATGAATGGTGGGTATTAATAGTAAAAGATATATTATGATAATCAATGAATACAAATGTGTATAAAATTTATTTTTTGGGGTGATAGTTAGTTAGAAATGAAAATCAAAGCCATTTGAAAATAATAGAAATCATTTTTGAAAAATCTATATTTCAATTAAAAATTGTGTTTTTCCTTAAAGAACTAAAAAAATAACATTTGCCAAAATATTTTAATAAAATTTATATATTATATATGAGATCATTTTTTATAATTTACCATATGTTTTTTCTAGATATGATATAAGAAGAAATCTAACATTTTTCTTAAAAATTATATTTTCCTAAAAAGAAACTATATTGCATTTTGTAAAATTAAATCAAAATTTTATGATGAAAATATTATTAAATGTATTTGAAGAAAGAAGTTAATGTTTTTAAATAATAATTTCCAAATTAAATTGATGTTAATTTTTTATAATGATCATAAAATATTAATCTTTCCCGTAACTACTGAAAAATTATGGGTATGTTTAAAAAATACATTTCATTGAAATAATTTAGAAGATAAATTTTATTTCCATATTTATTTATAAGTAAAATTAGATTACTTATATATTTATTAATTTGATTTATGATATTTTCATCAATATAGTATTCAATATTTATATAAAATTGTTCTAGTATTTTGAAAAGTATCTCATGTGAAATCAATTTTTGTCACATCTTTTGGTTCAGTTGTAAATTAAATTTTACTAGTTATGTGAATGGAATATGGTAAAATAGAATCTATATAAATAATTATCCAAATATTTATTATATAATAATTAAAAAATAATTTTTTTCAAATTGAGTAGTGAAAATAGTAAAATTTAATTATAGGAGTTAAAGTTAAAGAGGTATTATTACATGTTAATGTAAAAAAAGATAATTTTTCAAATGACCCCTAAACATGTAAAAATATAATTTTATATAAGTATGGAAATTATATCCTTATTTCCTGGAGAATGATCAATTTTTATCCTTTTGGAATTTGAGAAATAATGGTACACTTTATTCTATTAAAAAAATTCATGTGTGACCTCTCACCAAATTATAAACATCATCCCACTATCATCTCTTGTACAAAAATATGTAACACATTTTATCTTAAAATACCATTCCAAATATATTCCATAATTACCTAAAAAGGACTTAGGGGACATATTTTTATTATTGATCGCTCTTATTATGAATTACTTATTATCAAAAATATGTTATATAAAGAATAGGTAAAATTTTTAATCATGTGTTTTTGTTTTATTCTTTTGTCCACATTAGTCAAATATTATTCAAATTTCATGATATGATAAAGCCATTATCTACAATATAACTAGTTTTTATTATATCAATTTCATAACCTATATACATCTACACATCCACCATATGGTAAAGGAACCCATCGATCGTGTGTATAGTGTACTACCGTCTTGCGAACCGATGTAAATTATTTCCATAACCAGCTCTCACATCAAGATAATATGATGATTTTAATGTTTATATAATATATTTAAGATATTATTATACTCTGGGAAATAAAATATCACACCTAACTTATTATCTTCAAACCCATTGTAAAATAATAATGCCGCTGAAGTGTACGGGGGAATGCCACCACCTCAACTGATGTGATACATTTCACATTTATGTATTATTTGGATAGTAAATAGGATATATTAAATGATTATATAAGATAATATTATCATAATTATAATTAAATAATTATTATATCACATAAAGCCATTTACAATCCATTTTTTTGGGGGATATGATAATGTTTCACGTGTGCACTACGGACTACCGTCTCATGTGGCTATGTGATTCATTTTTCAAGTCACTTTTAATGGAAGGTAATAAGTAAAAAATAATTAAATATAGGTGATATATAAATATAATAATTATTCTATCAATTTTTTTTATTTTTGAATTATTTTTCTCATTCTTTTAAAATATTGAGACATCGTTCATGTGTGTGTATGACATACTATCTTCATGAAAAATGTAATTTATTTTCTAACCACAACATTTATATATTAATATAAATAATAATATACAGAATAAAAATATTATTTATATCATTTATTAAATTAGATTGTGGGAAAATGTTCAGAATAAAAATAATAAATATAGTAACCCGATACATAAATAATAAATGATGAAATAATTACCCTACACATGATTATAATAAGGAATTGTTAATAAAATCATTATAAAATGTCAAAAGTAAATAATATATTAGGTAATAAATATAATTATGGTTCTTTAATAGATTTATAATAAGACTGTAAAATTTATATAATAGTTTGGAATGTTTATAAAGTAATTCAATACTAAAGATATAGGATTTCATCCGAAATATTACTTCTTGAAGACATATGTTAATATTATGCACCTATCATCCTTTATTACATGTATATACTGCCACATTTACATATAATATACTAATTATATTTATTTTAATGATATTTATTATTTAAATTTATTTTATTACTTAATGGTTATTACTATTAAATTATTACCAAGTGGAAAGAGATTTTGGTCTCAGTTTGTCTTCTTTGCTACATAGGTTATGTTAGGAACATATCTTCAGTTATGAGGTTTACATAAAATAAAATTATTTTTTAATTTCATAAATTTATTTATTATCAAGATATTATATGTTTATTTAATTTTTATTCTTTCATTGGGAATATGATTCAATGTGACCAATGTGGTAAGGTTTTTTTGATACACTCTAACCATTTATCAACAATATTTATGTTTATAATTATGATGATGAAGTATTATGATCCATCTCTCAAGAATTCATGAATTTTATTATCATATGGTATTTCCATGAGAATAAATTTTTTACTTTAATTTTCCTCTATTTATGTACTCAATAGTTCAGAAGATTATTTTTAAGATCAACCAGATTTATTTTTCTCTTTAGTCAGGCAACCATTTTTATTTCACAAACATGTTTCAAAAAATAAGTTTTAAATATTTTTCTTACTACACTCCAATGATTTTTTAATGAAATTTTTATGAATTTATAATTAAAAAAAATAAAATTAAATCTTCATTTCGTTTTACTAAGAAGGACCAATTATATTTAATGAAAATGTGAATGGAATAATTATTTTAATATGTTTCACATGAATAAATTGTCATTCATTCATGAACACACATTGTTTCAAATAATCCTCTACTAATTTTAATGGTTATAATCAATGAAGATAATTTTTAATATAGAATATTTTTTAAATAAAATTTTCCAGTGTGGAAGTGATATTTTACTCAGTAAATTTTTTTAACGATATTTAGATATACCTTTATATGTTTTGGTGTTTATTTTCATTAAAAATGAATTATAACATGATTTATTTAAAAAAATAAATTTTTAAAAATATTTTTCTCAATAAATATTTTAATTTACCTTTAAATCTTCATTTATAAATTTTAGTGCGTATTTTCAATAAAATGGATTTTAAAAGTGTTTTATTTAAAAAAAAATGGGAATAGATATTTTCTTCCAGAAATGTTTGTAAATTATATCTAATGACTCATTTATATGTTTATACATTAATTTTTTAATAAAATGATTTTTTTTCACATTTTCAAAACATATTTTAAAAGTTTTAATGCTTTTTTCCTAAACAATTTAAGTGATCATTCAAAATAATTTTCAATTAAGATGATATTCTTTGATTTTTCATATTCATTACTAGGGATATGATCCAATGATTCCCTTCGTATTCATTAATATAATGGTTTATTTTTATGATGAAAATATGTTTATAAAATTATTTTATTTTACACATGTTATTCTGTGATTATATTCTTATGAGAACAGGTTGTTTTTCCCAGGTTATTCAATGGTGAAATAAGGAAATGATTATGAAACCTCTTTTTCTTCCATAGGTTATTCTAGGAAGAATTGTAAATAAAATCCATTTATTTTCATTGGTTATAATATGATGAATTTTTTATTATCCCATGGAATTTATATGTGTGATATCAGTATGCGATGAGTGGCAAATATATCTCACCCTAATAGAATGGGTAAAAATTGATATCTTATGATAAAAATTGTACTATAATAATGATTAAACCCATTTTTTAAAGTCAATTTTTACTGTATGATATTTTTGGGAGTTAACCTTTAGTATTAGAATGTTTTGTGGTGAGATCATATGACAATAATAAATTCATGAGAATGATCCTTTACAAATATGTTAATTAGTTTCTATTCTTATATATATTATATAATTCTATGTATTATTCAAATGTTTTTTAATAGATCTTGTTCTTTGATTCCATTATGATTCGTGTCTTATGAATTGTCATGTTTTATTACATTAATCATTTTTATGATCTATTATATTAATGATATGGTTGTAAACAAGTTATTCTCACATTCTTTTACCTTTATTCTCTTGTTGTGTTGATAATTACCTTGTTTATCCTTATTGAGAATCTAATCTCACACTTTATTAAGATCATTTTCCTCAGGTTATGATGATAGGTGTTACATATAATATTTCTATGAAGGTTTCTAGTTATGGGGAACTATGTGAGAGAATATACACTTGTATTATGAACCATTTGATTATTTTCCCACGTTTTTAAAGTCATTATACTTTTACCATCAACATGAATGTTTTTGTGTAATTTAACTAACGTTTATCCAATAATATGTAATATTTATGTATTTAAATCATGGGTCACTATAGATGACTAATAAAAAACCAACAGAAAACCGAAATATAAACCATTATATTCTAAAAAAACATAACCATAAATTATATTAGGCTATTAAAGATGAAAAAACATGTTTCCCATGGTGCACAGTTTTACTAACAATTTATGATTGATGTCTTCCAACTTTTCATCCACTAAATGAAACCTATGATTAGGTTTCATGATTTTGATGCATTGTTTTCATATCATTCCCCATAACCTTTAAAACATAGAGATTATGTTAAAATTGTTTTATTAAGATGAAATAAAATATAAATTAATATCAAAATAAAAAATACACATTCATGATATCCCGTGATAACGTAGGTCTCATCACATAATATTCGGTATAGAATTCAAAATCTAAGAAACCAAATTAGTTATAATAATATTATTTCTTAATAATCACATGTTCTACAGAATATATAAAATAACAGGGATCTGATGCAATTTTAGAATGAACATACTCTGGCTACCAAAATACGATCCCAAACTAGATTATCAAAATTCTTAAATAACAATTTTGGTCACGTAATTCTAGAATCATCTTCCAAGGGAATGTTGATTATATTTTGGGAATGGTATCACCAGTATATTAATGAACAAAAATTATTCATCTTTAACGATATAGGAGATGAATTATCAATATTTGGGAGAGTACATCCCAATATTGTAATTAAATTTTAAATTTATGTCAACCAAACAATATTAAATACAAATATAAAAGATAAAAAAATATAACAATATAATTAAACATAACCTTAATCAAAAACCTTTATATACAACATAAAATTATATAAATTTCATAAATAAATTGATATTATAGAATATACCCATATTGGAGGACAGGTATAGAAAATTCAAAATGGTTTCAAAATAAAAAAGTAAAAGTAAATTTTAAAAACTCAAATAAATATAAAATCTCTATTAGATAAGAATGCACACATGGTATTTCCCCATACCTAAACAAGAAACCTAAGAATCCAACATAATCAAGATGGATAAAATCATTACATAAATAAGAGGAAATCATTTTTACATATGTCCTATGATTAGAAATATATTTTGGGAGAATATTCCAACTAGTATTCTATAACATGATATTAAAAAATTATATTATATGAAAAAAATTGAATTGGAAATTTGAAGTTAATCTAAAAAGAGAATCCTTTGATATATTTTTATGATAAATAAAAACCATTTCAAAGGCTGTCAATTCATTATAAAACCAAAGTAATTTCAATATTCTATAATAATTACAAATATTTTAGAATTAATATTTATGTTTTACTTTAAAAAAGATATTTTTTAAAATTTATTATTTATAAACTAAGAATAATCCCTCTTTTATATACACCTATATCAATGTATTTATGTCAAAAAAAATTTAATTATTTTTATTTTGGAACTGTAGATTGAATTTATTAAACCAGAAACCATGAAAAATATATATTTTTAATTTATCATGTTATACAGTGGTTATCATGAGAAAATTATGGACAATAATTACGGTTAAATTAAAAATGATATTTTATAAATATTATCAACTTTAAGTAACAATTACAAGTGAATAACATAATATGGGAATTCAATATAATGATATTGTAATATAGACTACCAATAATTTATCATCAAAAAATAAAATATTTTAAAGGTGAATAATTATAATAGAACAAACATATTAAAAAAATAAAGGAAAAAATAAATTAACAATGAAATAATGAACTTAATGGGATGAAAGCCTACATACAATGTAAAAAATCAATAACCCCCCCCCCCCCCCCCGATGATCCAAATTATATTCTCATCTATGATGTTCTCTAATGTCCCCTGAACTTGGTTGGATCAATATTTTCTTATGGAGAATCAATACACAAGTAGGGGAATGGAAAAAAACTATAGTGACACTTGGAAGGGTAGTAACACAATTATTTCATCACTCACCCAATATATCTACCATGGTAACCTAAGGATCCAACATTTTTTCGAATATATATGTAAAAGATTATTAAAACTGACAAACTATAAACTCAATAAAACTCTTTAAATAACATCCCATCTTATATCTCACTGTAATTAAAAAAGAAACATTCTAAATACAAAATAATATCTATTAATGGGAAATTCAGAAATAATAATTCTTATAATAATACAAACAGAAACCAAATTTAAAAAATTATGATAGTGGGTGAAATTTAATATATAGAAACACTTTATTCACTTCAAATAATGACACAATTTATTAGAATCCTTGACGAAATAACAAAATATCTTAATTGAAAATTATTAAAAACATGTCAAAAAATTAAAATATTTTATAAGAAAAAAAATAAAAAAATTTCATTCCAATATAATACAATTTAAAAATCTTATAAATCATATTAAATTATCCAAACACATCATTAAATTGAAAAAAATAATTAAAAATATATCACTAATTATTTATAAATCATAATAAATATATCTATTAAATTGAAAGTGGATAATTCTTTAGAGAAAAACCTTTTAATCTATTCTAGAGATATTGTTCAATGTATATATGAAAATAATTTTAATACATTTAAAGTTTGAATGAAAATTTATATGTTATGAGATTTTTAGAATAGAAATTGTAAATTTCCATAAAAGAGTTAGTGAAATTTAATTTTATTTTTATATCAAGCAAAAAATAAAATGAAATAATAAATAACACAATTATATGCATGAAAAAATTAATTTTTTGAAACTACAAATTGATAGTGATGATGATGGGATATGGTGTTTCGACATGATTTACCATAAGGAAAACATAATTTTTTATAAATATGTCATATAATATCATGAAATTTAATATGAATGAGTGGATGAAATAATATTTTGTGCCATAACATGTTGGGATAATTTAATCAAGTCTCTATTATTTCATATTTAGGGAAAATAAAATATTTTTTAAAGGGGAATACAATTTTGTTGAGACATTTTATAAATAACAAAAATATGTTTTTTTGAATTTTTTTATCATTTATGGTCTTGTCATGGTTATGAAACCATGATCAATGTTTTTATCCATGTAATTTCATTAAAAAAATAAATTCCCACTCCCAAAACTAGGATATACCATCAACCAGTCAATATGTAAAATAGACATCAAATATTCATTTGGTAGTTTTTATAATTGAACAACAATTTAAAATTTCAAACTTCTTTTTTTGATTTTTTTAAAAATAAAAATTTATAATAGTTAATAGTTTCAATATAAATTCAATAATTTTATTGAGTTTATTTATTAAATATAATTTATATATAAATATTTTAAAAAAAATATTGTGGTTATTTTTTATTATATTTTCTTGTAACTTTGTTTAATAATATAGACATGTGGGATATTCCTAAAGTGTGAAAGAATTTTTTTTTGAAAAACATGATGAATTATTCAATTGAAAACCACATTGCATTAATCGGTAATTTATATAACGTTTTTGACTATTATTTAAATTTTTTAAATTAATGTATTTTTTAATGGATGGTACTAAAAATATATCATTTAGATTTAATAATATAATTAATTTATTTTTGGGCATTTCATTGGGGTATACAATAGGATAATTAGTATAGGTTAACCATGATTTTCAAATTTTAAATATTTTGATCAACATAAAAAACAAAGGGATAAAGATGGGTCACACAATTTCTTATGTGAAATTATTTATGTGAAAGAGTACTTTACAGAAAAAGTGAATGTTCATAATATTTAGTGTTAGGATTTATATGGAATCATAATGTTGAATGAAGAAAATATACATGGAGTTGATAAACATAAAGTGATTAAGGAAACTAAAGTTCATAAATGGATAAGTTTGGTAGTGTAATGATTGATTTGATGTATAAAATATTGAAATTTTATTTTTTGAAAAGTGTACTTATTTGGGAATTTGGTTAATGTTGGTACTAAAATTATAAAAAAGTCGATTTTACTTAGTAAATTAATTCATAAAAAGGTTCTTATGATTTCTTTTTTTAAATGAGTTTATTAACCTAGGATAATTTTTTGTCATATACTGTGAGATTTGGAGTAATAACATAACTCTTAAAATAAATAATCATTTATTAAGATTATTTTTTGGAAAAGAAATTTTTGGAAAATAATTATTTAACAAGGTAGGTTATTTAGAAATGTGTTTAGGTGTGTGGTATATAATGGAATAAATCATTAAATTATAAATAATTTGTTTTTTATGTTTCTAAAAATCATTCTATTAGAATTTAATTCAATACGTACCTTTGTGTTCATTGAATGATATTTTTTATTATTATTATTTTATTTTATCTTATGATTTAGACACAAATAAGTTCTGTATTGAATCTTTTAATAGTAATTTACTTTGTTTTTAATACTTTTTCGTTCCATTCAAAAAGAATTACTCAAGGGAGAAAATGATGAATGTTCAGATGGCCCCCCACTATATGATGAGTTCTTTTATTATTGTGGAAAGTTATAATTAAAATCCCTTCATTAATATATGAAATTTAATTATTTAAATATTTTATTATTATTTTTAAAAATAGAATCTAAAATTATTAATTAAAATATATTTGTATACCAAACCCAAAAAGATTCCTTATTTCTTAATTACAAAATAGAGGTTGAAGATTAATTAAATGTATTAAATTTTAAATATTGAATATTATTTAAAATAATATTATAAATAAAAAATTTATATTACACGACAATTATTCTAGCTATCTAAGGATCTCATAAACCAAGAATTACCTATGTTTATTTAATTTGGGAGAACACCTTTCAATAATTTCATGATATAGGGGCATCATACTATCGTTGATCATGGTCTGAATAGGGATATATATTGTCTACATCTAAAAATATTGAGGTGGATCTAAGTTAAATTAATGAAATATTGTCCCTGAAACCTTGAGGAATATTTTTAATGATTTAGTGAGATATAATAGAATTGTTGGTTTTCTATGAATAATAGTTTAAGGGAGACTATGCCTTGGGAAACACTCCCTAAATTTTAATATAGGAGGTGAAATGATATATTGAAATAAAGCGTTGATAAAGGTTAAGGATTTGAGTAGTTGTAGAGATATTTTTTGTGTAGGTGTGATTTTTTTAAGTGTGTATCTTTCGATTCAAAGGCAGTAAGGCACAATTGAAATGTATTAGTGGTTGGAATTTTATGAGAAATTATTGTTACAAACATCATGGTTAATAAATATAGGTGTTGTGATATTTTTAAAACAAATAATAGGATGAAGGAGTTGATGATGGACATAGGTGACTAATATGGGGGGTAGGAAACATGGGGTGAGAAGAATAGATGTCTTATTAGTGAATGTGGTGAAAATATTTAGTTTTTGGGATAGTCATTAAAAACATAATAGGGAAATGTAACCCCATAATTAAGGATATTTTAGAATGGGTCAGATATATGTGATAATAATGGGAAATGTTTTTAATTTTTGATAAATGAGTAGTGGAATTCAAGTGGCTAATATAATAAATTCAATTTTCTAATTTTATCAATAGAGTAAGGGGAACCTATGAAAACTACAAATTAATGTGATTACAAATTAAAAACCATATGAAAAATAATTTTCTCAAGAATCCATGTCCCTTATACTCATAGTTGGGATGCTATTTACTAAATTAAAGTGACGATCCAAGTTATTATTCAATTTTGAATAGAAAATATTATTAATATCATGATGATGTTTATAGTATATACTAAATATATAATTTTTTTTGTGTTATTATTTCTATGGATGATGATATTATCTATGATTTATGATTATCAAATTGATCTATTATTCTTGAAGGATGTTCCTAAGAAGATATTGAATTTCTATGATTCTTTTTTGGATATTCCATATTTGTGGGTTGTTATTAGTGTTATATTTTTAATAGCAGTTACATTTTAAGGAACATTCCCATCCCTCTCATTTCTATTTTCTATGGAAGGATTTTATCGTCGGTGGAAAGGGAATAGGGATTGTATGAAAATTGAAATGAAGAGTTGGGGTAGTTGAAATATTATGGCTACACTAAGTGAATGTTTACAAAAGAGACGGTGACGAGCTCATCCAAGAATTTCCAGTGTAGGATGTCAATGCCTCTTACTTTTTTTCTATTTTTTTGAATAATAATATATCCTCCTCTATTTTTATATTTAAGGTGGAAAATGAAGGGGGGATATTCCACTTCTCCAACAACACCTTCTAGACGGGGAACTCATCTTTGACTTGGTGATGGGATCGTACTCCTCCATCATCGCCTCTCAATTTTCATCATCATTTTCATCTTTTTAATCTCTAAATACGTTGTTATGAATTTTTTTATGGAATTTTGTTTTTTAAATATTTATGTTTCAATCATTCTTCCTCACCACGTGACATGATCAAAAATATTTAGTGATTGAGATCTAATTTACATGTTCCTGATTTAGGTAGTGAATCAGGTCATGATCTGGAGATCTGTTCTTCAATGTGATCATCTACCTCTTCTTTTGAATTTCTAATCACATTTATGGATTTGTCTATGTGAATGTGAAATAGAGAAAAACTGGTTTTATTCTTTCATTCTTCATTGCTTCTCCCCTTCCACTCTCAATTTATCGAAGTAATAAATTGATATTAGTTGTGCAATTTTATAATCTCAGTGGAATCATTTTGGCTTGTGTGAATTTCTTACCAGAATGAGTTAGCTAGGGAATTTAGTTTGTAATATGGAGGGATGCTCGAGCCCGAAATAGACTCAATTTTTGTGTGTTCAATTTTAAGTGATATTGGTGTGTTTTTGAGTCTTCAATCATTCACTGAACAAGGTTGAATTTTATTGAATAATTTTTAATCAGTTCCATGATAGGGAATCATGGGTGGATTGGCCTGGGTCTATGACATGTTCTTACTAACTGTCTTATATGTATTCTATCCGATATTGTTCTTTGTGATGTTTTTTTCTCATATTCTGTTTCATTGCTGCTTTACCACTCCCATTGTGTCCTTAATCACTATTTCATCACCGTTAATATGATTTTTATCATTGATTTTTCTATTTTGATTTCTTATTTTCAAAATAATAAAAACACAATTTTTTTGGAAATATAGATAAGGCTATCGACACTGCTTCCATGAGAGTGACCTTTAGGTTCGCTACAATGTTATATCATTGGTGTTTATAAGTTTAAACTTTCTCATCATCATGACAAGGACGATATCCAATTTTAAATTTGATGTTTTCATTGTTGCGAGGACGGATGAGGCTGGATGTGCATCTTGGAGGAATAGATGTGATAGTGTCTTGATGGAAAGAGGATTAAGATAAAAATAAAGATTCATATTTTTCAATTACAATAGGGGGTCTGAATTGTAGTTTTAAAAACACTCGTTTGAATCCTTAATAAAATCTATGTTTATCAAAGTAAAACATGATGAATTTAAAAGCCCTCTTTCGTTCATAAAAAAGATACTAATATTATTATGACCAAGTAATATGGATTTGATAAAGAAACATAAATATTTATACTTATGGAAAGATTCTACCTTAAAGCATTTATAATCCTAATATAGAAAATTTTTACAAGTATATGAAATTGTAAGAAAGTTACACATCCTAACTTTAACAAAATGCAACAGAAATAAAACATATAAAAAACTCTAAAACAAGAATAAGATATATTTTAAACTCAACGAGAATGGTATCCAAAAACCATGGATAATGGTCCTTTTATTTATATATTCATGAAATTATATCTTACCCACATTTGGGTAATCCCTCAATACGAAGATTGGTATCTATCTTATTATCTATGCAAACACTCGATTAAGTAGGTAATTGGAACATATATCTTCTTATCCCCAAAATCTCTAGATTGATTACAACAATAATCATATTTTCACTAGGAAAGTTTGAGCAAGATTTTCCCAGCACGAAAAAGTTGTCTACATCATTCAAACTATGTGGTTTTGAGCAGATCTCTCATAGATTATCACTACATTCTAGACTTCATCCCCATCTAGCTCATTCAAATGGTTGGGTATTTATAAAAAAAATATCCAACAGTTTATTTCTCTTCCAAATGTTATATTTTTCCTGGAAATTCATAGGGACTTGTACATGTGGCACTCAGAAAACAATTAGATTAAAACAAATTGGATGACATCATTTTATATAATAAAGTATAATAAACATTAATATTCTTTAGAATAATTTTCACATTTTGGATTAGATAAAATTAACCTATATATTATTAGAATATGATAAATATATCAAAATTATTTAATCATATTATTCTGATAATGAAAATCAGAGTCTAGATATTCTGATGATCTGTTTCTAATATAATAGAAAATCTGATTTTGATACATATGGAAATTGCAGTCTGAATACTGATGAATTCTGGGTCATATTTCACAAGGAACCAATGTTTGATTCTAAGAAAAAAAGACCTAATTCCAATGAAATCATTGTTTAATATCACGGGAAATCAGAGTATGATTTCACAAGAAATCAATGTCTGATTTCATAAGAAATCGAAGTATGATTTCATGAACTAATTGTATTCTTTCATGAGATATCAGAGACTTATTTAAGATGAAATTGGATTCCAAATTCTAGGGAAATAATATTCAAATGAAATGTATGTTAATGAGTTAGATATGGAATAGATTTTTGTCGTAATGAAAATATCATCAGGTTTTGTTAAAAAAACGTTAGATAAGACATTGAAAACCATAGGTACAGTAAAAACCCATTCCAAGAGAAAGAATTTTTTTCTTTGTGAATAAGTTTCTTATAGAAATAGTATTTTCTCTAGGATAATGTGTTTGTGATATCCAAAGGATAAATTAATTGAAAACTCATAAGGAAACTTATTAACTCAACAATATCTTCCATTGGGAAAGAACAAACAACATTATATAATGTAATATATAGATATATTGTTTTCAAATAAGATATTAAAATAAATACTTATCCCTCTTTTATATGGCTCATGATGAATATGAATAACTCCTCCTAAGGTTATTAAATTCATAATGATCGTATTCAAATATTTCTTAGAGAAATAACACTTCCTTTCATAGTAATTTCTTCCTTAAGTACTCTCCCCATAACATATTCATTCTATTAATTTAACTTAATATTCATTTTTTAACATTATTTTCTCCATGTTTGTGATTTTCAAAAAGGAATGGAGGGGAAAATTTTACATGAATGGTTATGAAATATTCAAAATGAAGTGATGTAAATAAACAAAGATCATTAAGATAATAAAAATTCATAATTGAAATTACAAAAAAATATATTAGATTTAAAATAATTATTCATCCGTCTTCTTCCCCTTCGGTATCAACTTTCTCTAGGTAGTATTTATATTCTTCGATTATTTGTGATAATCTTCCATCTTTTTGAGAAACACTTCTTGATGCTAATTTCTTATTTTAATATCATTGATTATTTATTCAAGAAATATGATTATTTCACCATGATACCTGATCAATTATTCATGTTCATTGAGTCTATCAGCAATATCTTCCAAAATTTCCCTATCCCTTTTCAGATTAAGAGAAATTGAGTTTAGTTTCCCATTGATAACTTTGCCATCTTGTTGGTGAATATTTTTCTCTTCCATTATTTTCTATGAAAATATTTTTGATAGATTATTGATAATTTCATCAGACTTATCAAAGTAATATTTGGCCAAGTGAATGAAATCCTCAAATATTTTAAGATCGTCTATGAATGACTTCCCCAACTTTGTTATGTCTTGGAAATGTCCTCTATGAGAATCATTACTAATATGAAAATTCATGAACTCTACTTTATGTTTGATGAAATTTTCTACAATTTTTTTTAAATGTGTTTTCAGATAAACTATTTATTGAAGTAGCTGACATCTAGAATCAATGCTGGGAATGAATGGAATGGAATTCATAAGATTTTTCAAGGTCTTAACCACAAAAAATGTCTTCTTGAAGTTGAATATTCTGAAGTATATTCTTTTGTTGTTGATAAAATGTATTTTCCCCATATTCATTATTCATTATTGTACCTATTTCATATTTCTATACTTTTTCAGCAGAATATTTATTTTGAAAATTGACAAAAACATTCTTACCTTTCTCAATCTTAGAGATTTCATTCCAATTTTTTGAGTTTCATGATCACTATCAGAAACATAAATAATTAGTTCATCATCATCATCAACACATTCATTAAATCCTTTATCAGAAACATTATCAATATTGTCTTCAAAAAAAATTTGAAAAATATAATTATTACTAATTTCATCATTTCATGGAATATTATTGTCCTCATCCCCGAAAACATTATCTTTCGTAATAGATTACCCTTCTAAATTATATTTGTGGAGTCATATTTCGATGTTCTTATTAAAATACTTTCTGAAGGGATCTACTTCTCTTTATATTCTACTACTATTCTTATCACATCAACACTGTCTTACTATTTTTCTTCTTCATCTTCTTCTTTATGAAATTCTTATTATTCAACTATTGGTTCTATAACTGAAATATCAATATGTATCATATGTAGTACTGGAGTCTCCATTGTCACTATATATTTCATGAGAGATTTTGGTACCTAATCTTGTTCAGATTCCTTTTTGGTGTCTCTTAGAAAATCATGGATAATTTCAGCTTTTGAATTTTCTTCTTTAACTTCAATTCTTTATCTTTTTTCTCAAGCTCTTCATCACTATGAAATTTTAAGTGCATAGAATCAGTAGGATCTAACCCATAAACTGCATCACCTTCCTTCTTCCCCATTTTTATCTCTCTCTATTTGGCTACAACATCATTTGAAAACATCTTTTTCTTCTTGGACTTGGGTGGAGCAGATACCTGTTTAGGTGATGGTGCTTATTCCTGTGGTTCTAGCTCTTGGTCTTCTCTTTTATTAAAGTTTTTCTTGGATAATTATCCAATTTTTTATTTCTTTCTAGTAGCTTGGTAATCCTTATCAATAAAATCAAAAAATTATTTTGAATTAACATTAAAACCAATCTTCATCTTTCTGAAGGTATCATCGCTTATCAATATTATTTTGAAGGTCTTGGTCCTTGACTAGCATGGGATATTGATGGGGTCTATGAAAAAGACAATGATCTTAGACTATATCATAGGGTATATCATGATTTTTTATTTCATGGCTCCATTATTAATCTTTCTAATGGTTAATAGAATGTACGTTATGAGGTTTAAATTACTTACATTCAGTAAGAAATTCAAGATAAAAATATTGTATATCTTTATATAATCCTTATATATCTTCCTCAAAATCAAAAGGACTTGCATCCGAAGGGCTGATAATTTGTGGTTGGTTGAAAGATGTGATATCTTTTTCATCTTTAGTCACTTATTCCCAAATCACTAAATTTCCTTTAATTTTTCAAAAGAACTTTTATTATTTAGAAAATGTTTCATTAAAAGATTTATTCTCTTTCATTGGATATATTAAAAATTCATTCATGATTCTTATAATACATAGAGTAATATTTTCCATAACTCTTAAATAGAAACATTTTACTTCATCCTTATTCATAAATATGAATTGAATCATAAAATTCTGTAACAAAATCAGTATACAAAAAATCCAAAATTCTTTTCTTTGGACACACAGAGGATTTTCCATTAACTATTCATTTTGGTTTTTGAAATCAAAGAGTCATACATGTCAATGAAATTCAGGTCTACTATCATTTCCATTAAGATTTTCCGATCATTTAGTTCCCTTTTTGACACGATATAAGTCTGTGAGGAGGCCTCATGACACAATCAGAGCTTAAGAAAAAGGGTAAAATTGTTTGGAAAACATGAAGGGTGTTAGAGCTTAAGTGAAAGAACAAAGAGAAAAATGTTGTTGGTTTTTGGGAGATAGATACCATTATATAGGCTTTTCAGTTATAGTTTATCTTCTCGGTTTAATCCATTAGTTTACATTTACTTTATTAGATATAATGGTTGAAATAAATTCCAAAGAGGAATTTATATATTTTGATCATTTGAGTTTTTAAGGAAAAATCAGAATTAATGAATGTGAATCCAATAAGGTTTTCTTAAAACTAAATTGGAATACCACCAAACAAAAAAACAATCATGATGATATAAGTAATGAAACATATCTCTTGTATTTATCATAAATATTTGATAGTATTGCTAAATTTCCTCTTATAAAATTTAGGTTGTGGAATGATTTATAAAGAATGAAAACATTTTAAGATACAAAAAAAATTATGTTACAAAAAAAATTACAAAAGGAAATATAAAAGAATAACCATATGTACTCCCCATATGAATAGGTGTAGTGATCCAAAGCTTGACGTACATAAACATTACATTAATTTTGCAGAATACTTAATACATAACAAAAACAAACACACTAGGACCATAATAGTTTAGTGTCTTTGGAAACTCTGAACAAAATCTTCTAATCATGGTGAAATATCTTCAATATCTTCCATAATGATCTTACACTTTTTGTTTTCTTACATAAAACCTTTCTTTAAATCCTGGGGAAAAGAAAACATATAAAAGGGTGAGCTTAAATGATTAGTAATGGTAAGCATGGAGAATATAGAACAAATCATATACATTTGAACTTAAATATATGAACATAATGTTTAAACCTCAAAATCTTGAGCAATGACATAAAACATGGCAGTACGTAAGGCATAGATCATAAAGTAACATTAATCCTCATAAAATAGCATGAGAATAAAACATGTAATTGTGGACACCATTAATAACATGTTATGATTTCCATAGTAGCCAAGGCATTACTACCAAGGCCATCTTAGTGGACAAAGTCCCTTTCTGAATTGAGTTCACTCCTCGTTTCAGTCCTATAACACTGAACTAGATTAACTTACCATTCCAGCCATGTCTATGTCATGAGATATAAATCTTTACCCAATTCATTAGAGGGATATTTAGGTCCCACCCATCTCATAATGAAATCATTCTTACTTTTTCCACAAAATAAAGATACATCATTCATAATAACCCAACGAATAAAATGGGTTTCATAAACATCATCCCATCATAACATAATCCATATAAAAAAATGGAAATCATTTCATCATAATAAAAGTGAAACCATGTAAGTCATTGAGAAATTATACTTGAAACATACACATATAAAATAATTTCATCATAGATGAAAATGGTTTTGGGGAAACACTTGTAATGAAATCTTGAGGAAAATATCCTTTCTTCTTCAAAATCTTTTTCTTTTCACAATATGTCATGCAATTTTAAAAGAAAAGGAATTTTTTGAAAATCGTCATGAAATATTGTGGAGGAAGCTTCATGAAAATAAGGCTTTATAAAACCGTAAAAATCCTTTCATGCCATATACGTTAAAAAACATTCTTCTCGTACTTTTGTCGGAAAAGTCAAAAAGTACCTTATATGGTTACCAAAGGAAAGATTCCATCCATACAATGTGCTAAAAAGTAAATAAAGGGTAAAAATGACTTTAAAAATTCATGGAAGAATATTAAAAATTTTATGAAAACATTTTTAGAAAACATGGTCATGGATGATAAACGTAACCCCAGTAAATACTTACGTATAAGCAATCTCGGATAAAAATGAGATTGAAAATTTATCCATTACCTTATGTACGATATGCTTCGTATGTATCTGAACCTAATGTATAATGATTTAAATAATTTCATTGAGTTATTACAGAATAATAGTAATTGTTATTATATCATATATGTTTCACTTAGGTATTTATATTACCTGTTCATTTGTCAATTCCATGTTATTGTAGCGTTTTGGGTAAAATCGTTTCATTTAACATACGTATTTGGACTTGTTGTTCTTGATATTATTATTACATATATCATGATTTACTTACTTATATAATGTAAAACATGATTTATATATCATATATATTCAGTATATATATATATAATAGATAAATAAATGAAATGAAACACACTGTTCATGGAGATGGTAGGTCGTACGTACACATGACTGTTGTTTTCCTTTCCTTATTGACTTGATTGGAAGTAATATGATGACATATATATATATACCTAAATCCATTAGATTTATAATGTCATATATTTCATTATTATTTCTTATATATACTTTATAATCATTCATGAATGGTTTACATGGAGAATGAATCTCATCGTGTCGTGGAGACAGTAGTCCGTACATACGCACGAGCGATGATATCGTTCCCATAATTATTGAATTGAATTGGAGTGGATGATACAATATATCAGAATTATTATGATGTTATAATAACTATTTATTGTTATTTTTTACACCATTATACCCATCCAAGTAAGGTGGTGTTGGAAAAATAGATTACACCACGTCGTGGAGACGGTATTCCATACGTACGCACGCGTGGTGATTTCATTTTCTGTAGGATGGATAGAAGGTGAAATGGGTTGTTTCATATTTATAAAAACATATAAGTATATGAATTTAAATAAAATCCACACAGAGGATATATATGAAATAAAATATTTAATAGGTTCCTAAAATTTCATATTAAACTCTAAAATTAGTGTAGCACATTATATAGATCATATAATATTTATTTTACTATTTGTAAAACCATTTATTTGATATTTCTCGTAATAAAATAATTACTACAAAATTTTTGTATAGTTATAAAATATACATATTTGTTGCATAAAAATTAAAAATAAAATACTAGGATGAAGATAAATCTTATATCATTCATAAGAATACATTTAGTCAGATTTATCTTCTAATACACCCAATTTTTAAAATGTTATATTTTTTAAATTATGATGGTGACAACTTTGACACCATATAAAATAAATTAATATAAGTGTCATAATCACTTTTATAAGACTCCAAACGGTCATATATTCTGTCACTAGATTATTATGGTGTATATATACACTACCAATAAGATTTTGTCAGGTTTGTGAGCCCTTTAATATGTATTACTATTTCAATAAAAACAATATTATTGATTTTTTTAGTAAATAAATAAATTCTGCATCATTAATAAATAAGCTAATAAGGTAAATAAATAACTCTTAAACAGTACAAATAAATTACCATGATAAAGAAAAACAATTTATATTTCAAATGAGTATTTATAACTGAATTTATATTCTGTATAACCTTATATTAAAAGTACATTAATTATTAATGTTTTAGTGAGACATATTTCACTTTCCTTTAAATAAAATATACTAAAGGTCTTAATCACCTCAATGTGGGTTCTACTAGATTCCATCTCGACCCAAATATGACTTAGGACGAAATATGATCATCCAATTGTATTAAGACAAGTGTTAGAGTAATTTTATAATATTATATTTACCCTTAATTACCTGATTTACCTTTTACTATGGTAAATAAAATTTACCATAGTTACTATTCATAATGCCCAAAAATTAAAAAGTAGTCTATTAATATAATTTGTACCCACTGATTCCAAATAAGGAATTCATTTTTCCAAATTCAATGCACAGAAGTTGCTGAAATTAAATTATACTGAATCCCGTTGTCTAAAGAAAATGGGGTTTTGTTTAAATCATTGCAAAATATTGAATTGATTTAACCTACGAATTCAATGTAAAACAAATGATAATGATATAAATAATATTAAATGGTAAAAATTTATTCTATTTATAATTTAAAATAATTCAATATTATAATTTAAACACATAAATTTTTATGATGAAAAAATTTGTTTTTAATTAAAACCTAGCGTGTTTCTACTATTCATTAAAATATGAATGTTGTCCGAATAATATGAAAATTTTATCCAAAGTAAATGTTTATATCCTAATTCCAAATAAGAATTTTATTTTGTCAAATTGAACTTATATACATGTAAAAAACTAGATTTAAATTGGGTGCGCCATCAATAGGCGGCAAAAATACAATTTTTGAAAAAAATACTTATTTTACCCGAAAAATTTATTTTCTTCTTATACCATGTTCTTGAAAATGTGTAAGATTAATAATAATGTTATAAAATTAAAAATTTAGTTAATAAAATTCATAACGGGTAGTTCATAATAATATAATAATAATATATTATTGATTAGTGAAACATGGTGTTGTGTACAACACATGCTATCGAGAAGATCACAATTGCGTGTAATGCAAGCCAAGTCAGGGTTGCGTGTAGTGAAATACCCCTTTTGGTGTTTCCTATAACATAATTAAAAACTTATTTCATTTATACATTAAACTAAATCGATACTAAAAGTTGCGTAGAATAATTTCTACAAAACGAACTTGAAATTGTGTGTAACACGAGCCAAGAATAGTGTTGTGTATACTGCAAGTTAATACGGTGTCACATATAGCACAAGTTAATTTTGGTGTAGCGTACAACACAAGACATCAACGAAATTAACATAATAATCTTCATAAATTCTCGGGGTGTTACATTCTACCCTGTTAAATTGAATTTCACCCTCGAAATTTGTCAGGGGTTATAAATAGTTTACTACGTGAAAGTTTCTTTAATAGAAACCCGCATCGCAAAAAGGAATACAAAAACATAATTTTAAGAAATGAACGTTAGAAACAAAATCGATACCCAAATTATCTCATCACTTGGGTTCCCACATAAGAGATCATAGGTGAAAATATGGATATAGAAGAGAAATCTAACTGTCACGTTCTGATGGAGAGTAGTAGAGAACAGGGCTATGAAAAATCCAATAGTCACAAAGCCAAAAAATTGTGATGTTCTAAGGTACCATCTAAGTCAACATATATGAGGGCACTATGACAATATTTTTGGTTTTTAAGACAATTTCCATAATTTTGAATAATTTTCGAATCAAAATAAATACTTACTTGATTTTGGCACAATCTCACTGTTGCTCGTGCCTTGAACAATTTACACTTCATCTCTTAAAGAAATGAAGTTGAATTTGTCATTCGTGAAGTGTTAGCAGATCATGTGATAGAATGATGAGTTATTCCATCTATTTCAAAAAAAAGGTTAGAAAAAGTTATCAAATATACATAAATCCATCTATGGTGTGGTTAATCATATATGATTCCAAGAATGGACTAATACATCATCTATCATATCGCTAAATAAAATAAAACTAGTTTATACTAACTAGGGACTTCATGTAGGCTAGTGGTATGCGATAAAGGCCTGTCACACTACGGTTATGGGTTCAATTCCTACAACCTTGTCTGACGCGATGGGTTGTCGCCCGTCCTGCAGGTTTCCCTTTTTTTAAAACTACAATATTTTAACATTACATAAATAATATTGAAAAAAAGTTCTATACTTAAGCAATACTATCTGATTTCCAAGATAATCCATTGCAATATTTAGACTTATCCAAAATACATCTGTCCAATCTCATAGTATATAGAAAACGATTATTAGAAATTTCATCTACCGAGCATGTGAATACCGTCATTCATCAACCGATATATATTGTTGGTCACATTCCAAACATGTGAATACCTTAATTATGTATTCCCCTAAAAAATGAATACCCATTAAGCCTTTGTGAAAACATGAATGCTGGTAAAAATTAACTCTTTCCGCATACCAAAATTCCAAAATTTCTATGTACTCAAACCATGATATCACTTTTTCCTTATATCATTCATGAGCACATGAATACTCTCAATCATTTCATTTTCTTTTTATTATGCATATCATATGCTTTCCAAAAATATTTCAATCACTTTTCATTTTTACAGATTCCATATTCTTATGGAAACCCACAATGGACCAATACATAGATATTCCAATATACCATAAAAGTACCTCAACATAATTATTCATGAATGCCAATACAAAAACACTTCAATAAATCCTCTTCAATTATTGTAATAGAATAAATACTTTATTTATTTAGAATTAACTTCTTAGGTTAGGGCATTGAGTTGGTTAATGCCCATGTTCTCCGTAGATAAGACATTGGACTCCATAATAGTCTGTCACTCTATGACCATTTTCTCCACATAGATAACATCTTCCCCTCAATTTGTGGTATTCCTCAAGGTTCTTCATCCCTTCTTTAGAAATCTCAATATTCCTTTGTCTATTCTCCTAACCATGTGAACATGCATAAAATTACATCTTCCCCTTATTTGATGACTTGGGAATACAACTAATGTTCACCTTGTTAATAATATACCGAGATGAATAATTCGGCATAATCACTATATCTTTCACTCCAGGTGTTACATAATTTCATTGATCATATTCACCAATTTGTCCATTGGAATCAATGTTAATTGAATTCCTTCGTGTTCCCTCCATTGACTAAGACCAGAAACCATAGTGTAAGAAACAATTAAAATAACGAGGAACCAAATAATCATAAAAAGTCACTTATGGGATGTCTAACGTATCAAAAATTATTTAATCCACGACACCTTAGGTTCACCCTAGGTTAATCATGATCAGAAACATAATTCCGGGACTCTAACCTATACTTATACTTAACCTTAGGGACATCCCTAGACATACCATAGAAATATCTCTAGGAATTTCACAAAAGTTTTTCACATCCTAGTTTCCAAAGGTTGACTAAAACTTTCCTATGATACCAACTGTAGAGACCCAAATATTTACGTACATAGACATTACATTACTTTTTTTGAATACTTAATACATAACAAAAAAAACACACAAGGACCGTAATAGTTTAGTGTCTTGGAAACTTTGAACAAAATCTTCCAATCATGGTGAAAGATCTTCAATATCATCTATAAAAATCTTCCTCTTTTTGTTTTCTTACCTAAGACCGTTCATTAAATATTGGGGAAAAGAGAACATATAAAAGGGTGAGCTCAAATTCTTACTAGAGTTAATTATGGAGAAAATAAAACAAATCATATACATTTGAACTAAAATAAATGAACATAATGTTTAAGCATCAAGAGCATGAGCAATGACATAAAACATGGCAGTACGTAAGGCATAGATCATAAAGAAACTTTAATCCTAATAAAATAGCATGAGAATAAAACATGTAATTGTTTCAACCATTAATCACATGTTATGATTTCCATAGTAGACAAGGCATTGCTGCCAAGACCATCTTAGTGGACAAAGTCCCTTTCTGAATCGAGTTCACTCCTTGTTTCAGTCCTGTAACACTGAACCGGATTAACTTACCGTTCCAGCAATGTCTATCTCATGAGATATAAATATTTACCTAATGCATTGGAGGGAGATATATGTCCCACCCATCTCATAACGAAACCATTCTTACTTGTGCCACAAAATAAACACACATCATTCATGATAACCCAATGAATATAATGGGTTTCATAAACATCATCCCATCATAACATAATCCATATAAAAAATGGATATCATTTCATCATAAGAAAAGTGAAACCATGTAAATCATGGATAAATTATACATGAAACATACACATATGAAATAATTTCATCTTAGATGAAAAATGGTTTTTATAAAACACTTAAAATGAATTCATGAGGAAAATATCCTTTCTTCTTCAAAATCATTTTCTTTTCACAAAATGTCATGCAATTTTAAATGAACATGAATTTGTTGAAAATAGAAATGAAATATTTTGGAGGTATCTTCATGAAAATAATGATTTATAAAACCTTAAAAATGATTTCATGCCATATACGTTAAAAAAACATTCTTCTCGTACTTTTGTCGGAAAAGTCAAAAAGTACCATATATGGTAACCAAATGAAAGATTCCATCCATACAATGTGGTAAAAAGTAAATAAAGGGTAAAAATGAATTTAAAAATTCATGGAAGAATATTAAAAAATTTAAGAATTTTTTTAGAAAACATGGTCTTGGATGATAAACGTAACCCCAGTAAATACTTATGTATAAGAAATCTCGAATAAAAATGAGATTGAAAATTTATCCCTTACCTTATGTCTGATATGCTTCATATGTATCTGAACCTCCTGTATAATGATTTAAATAATGTCATTGAGTTATTATACAATAATATTAATTTTTATTATATCATATATGGTTCACTTAGTTATTTATATTACCCGTTCATTTGTCAATTCAATGTTAATGTAGCGTTTTGGGTAAAATTGTTTCATTTATCGTACGTGTTTGGACTTGTTGTTCTTGATATTATTATTACATATATAACGATTCAATTACTTCCAAAATGCAAAACATTATTTATATATCATATATTTTCATTATATATATATATATATATAAATAATAGATAGCTAAATGAAATGAAACACACCGTTCATGGAGACGGTAGGTCGTACTTACACATGAACATTGTTTTCCTTTCCTTATTGACTTTAATGGAAGTAAGTAGATGACATATATATATATATATACATAAATAAATTAGCTTTATAATTTCATATATTTCATTAATATTGCTTATATATACTTTATAATCATTCTTGAATGGTTAACATGGAGAATGAATCTCATTGTGTCGTGGAGACGGTACTCTGTACGTACGCACGAGCGATGATTTCATTCCCATAATTATTGAATTGAATTGGAGTGGATGATACAATATATCAGAATTGGTATGATTTTATAATAATAATTTAGAGTAATTCATTACACCATTATGACCATCCATGTAAGGTGGTGTTGGAAAAACAGATTACACCACGACGTGGAGACGGTATTCCGTACGTACGCACGCGCGGTGATTTCGTTTTCCATTGGATGGATAGAAGGTAAAATGGGGTTATTTCATATTTATAATAACATATATGTATATGAGGGATACTTATGTTATTACTTCATAATGGAACCTATAAATTAGAGTATGTATAAGAAGAAAGAAACATGAATTAATCGGTAGAAGGTATTACCTCTTTCTCAATGTGCCTCCTTTGAACATCCACTTGGGGCACTAAAGATGGTATTTTTAGAAAACCAGTACCTATATATGGTTTCTAGGGAAGTGAGGAAGTGAAATGGGAATAGGTATGATGAGCTTCAAGGCTCATAATGGTGTGAGGAGGAGTGGAAGGAGGTGCCCTTTTATAAGGGAGGAGAGGAGAACCTTTGGAATTATAAGAAATATTAATTTATAATAAATTCCAACCCCACTTAAAAACCTCAAAAAATGACTCATATTTGAATATTCGATGATATAGGGTTGTAATATCATCAAAATATAAAATTTAGACAAATAGGGAATTTATTTTAAACATTATCAACTTGATTTATCCTTATTTAATCTATTAAATTTAATTTTTGGTAATAAGATTCTAAATTTTAAATTGTTATAAATAATTATATATTTCCTATGAATTATCCATAATTAGATAATTTATGACATTGTATAATATATAAATTTTAAATTAAAATTTTCAAATATTTTTGTGATTTTTAAACAATTTAATAATATGTTATTTTTATAAAATAACAATAGTGTCAATTTTGAGACTATTCATTTATATGAATTTAAATAAAATCCACACATAGGATATATTTGAACTAATGTATTTACTAGGTTCTTAAAATTTCATATAAAACTAGAAAATTTGTGGAGAACATTAAATAGATCATATAATATTTATTTTACTATTTGTAAAGCCATTTATTTGATATTTTTCGTAATAAAATAATTACTACAACATTTTTGTATAGTTATTAAATATACTTATTTATTGCATAAAAATTAAAAATAAAATACTAGGATGAAGATAAATCATATATCATTCATTAGAATACATTTATTTGGATTTATCTTTTAAAACACCCAAAATTGTAAAATGTTATATTTATGAAATTATGAAGGTGACAACTTTGGCATCATATAAAATAAAATAATATAAGTGTCATTATCACTTTTATAAGACTCCAAACGGTCATATAATCGGTCATTGGATTATTATGGTGTATATATACAATACCAATAAGTTTTGGCCTAGTTTGTGAGCACTTTAATATTTATTAATATTTCAATAAAAACAATATTATTGATATTTTTACTAAATAATTAATTTCTCCACCATTAATTTATAAGATAATAATGTAAATCAATAACTCTTAAAAATTACAAATAAATTACCATGATAAAGAAAAACATTTTATCTTTCAAATGAGTATTTATAACCGAATTTATATTCTTTATAACCTTATATTAAAAATACATTAATTATTAATGTTTGAGTGAGACATATTTCAGTTTCCTTTAAATTAAATAAAATAAAGGTCTTAATCACCTCCAAGTGGGTTCTAATGGATTCCATTTCAACCAAAATATGACTTAGAACGAAATATGATCATCCAATTGTATTAATACAAGTGTTAAGGTAATTTTATAATATTATATTTACCCTTAATTACCATATTTACCTTTTACTATGGTAAATAAAATTTACCATATTTACTATTCATAATGCCCACAAATAAAAAGTAGTCTATTAATATAATTTGGACCCAATGATTCCAAATACAGAATCCATTTTTCCAAATTCAATACACATAAGTTGCAGAAATTAAATTAAAACTAATCCCATTGTCGAAAGATAACAGGTTTTTGTTTAAAACATTGCAAAAGATTGAATTGATTTAACCTACAAATTCAATGTAAAATAAATGATAATGATATAAATTATATTAACTGGTAAAAATATATTATATTTATACTTTAAAACCGTTCAATATAAAAATTTAACCACATAAATAATTACGATGAAAAATGCTGTTTTTAATTAAAATATAACGTGTTTTTACTATTCATTAAAATAAGAAAGTTATCAGAATAATATGAAAAATTTATCCAAAGTAAATTTTTATATATTGATTCCAAATAAGAATTTTATTTTGTCAAATTTAACTTATAAACATGTGAAAAACTAGATTTAATGAGGGTGCGCCATCAAAAGGTGGTGAAACTGCAATTTTTTGAAAAAAAAATAATTATTTTACCTGAAAAAATTATTTTGTTCTTATACCATGTTCTTGAAAATGTTTAAGATGAATAATAATGTTATAAAATAAAAAATTTAGTCAATAATATTCATAACGGATAGTTCATCATAATATTATAATAATATATCATTGTTTAGTGAAACTGGGTATTGTGTACAACACACGCTATCGAGGAAAGTCGTGATTGCGTGTAATGAAAGCCAAGCCATGGTTGCGTGTAGTGAAATATCCCTTTGGTGTTTCCTATAACATAATTAAAGACTTATTTTATATATACATTAAACAAAATCTATACCTAATGTTGCGTAGAACAATTTCTACAAAACAAACTTGAAATTGTGTGTAACACGAGCCAAGAATAGTGTTGTGTATACTGCAAGCTAATACGGTGTCGCGTATAGAACAAGATAATTATGGTGCAGCGTACAACACAAGACATCAACGAAATTAAAATAATATTCTTCATTAAATCTCAGGGTGTTACAAAAGGAGTATCATAATGTTAGGATATAAATAAAAAAATTAATTTGGATGACTAAATTACGATTATAATTACAAATTTTTTTTAATGAATAAATATCTATTAGGGGTGGTAATGGTTTTGTAAATATGTCATAAATTTGATCATCTGTTATGATAAATATAAATATGATATCTTCTTTTACTATGTGTTCCCTAAGAAAGTGATGCCTAATGTTTAATTGCTTTTAATGAGGGTTATTTGTAGGGTTTTTTCCTTGGGAAATGACACTAGTATTATCACACATAATTTGTGTTTTGGTGAAACTCATTTCATTATATTTGAGTGCGTGTTACATCCACAAAACATGAGCACAATAACTTTAACCTACAATATATCCAGCTTTAATAGTGGAAAGGGCTACTGAGTGTTGTTTCTTCTATCACTAAGAAACTAATGAATATCCTAATAAAAGGCAAGTTCCATGTGTAGATTTTCTATACTTTCTTCATCCTGCAAAGTAAGCATCTTAATTTTTTTTAAAGAAAATAATTTACAGATGAATATTAAAGTCCAAAATCCAAGGTTCCATTTATATAGTGAAACATTATTTACACTTCATTAAAATGAGATTCTTTTAGATTATATTGATATCATTAACATAAGCATATTTAAAACATTTAGTTTGGATGATTAGTTATTACATATAATATACTTCTTCTCATACTTATAAAATATGATTGATCTACTATTTTCCCAGCATCATCAAAATCAAGAGTGTTTGAGGTACTGATTAGAGTACGTATACTTTTAGGGTTGTCATATACATAATTTTTAGGATGATATTTAACATACTTATATTGAGGTATAAAATTTCCTTCTACATTTTAGAAATTTGAAAACCAAGAAAAAATGATAACTCACCCATCATACTCATTTCAAATTCATGTTTCATGAGATTCCCAAATGAATCTATTATTGATTTCTAGGTTGATACAAATATAATTTCATCAACATAAATTTTAAAAAAAAATCATTTTTCTTATGTTTGTTTATAAAAATACTTGGATCTTCAATTCCCTTAAGGTAATTGTTTTGTAAAAAATATTGTAAGCCTATAATTATAGGGTCTGGGGGATTTTTCAAGTATATATACATATTTCGTAAATTTTTAAACATGTTTAGGATGTTTTGTAACTTAAAAACCTAGAGGTCATTCAACATAAACATCCTCTTGAACATATCTGTTATGGAATGCACACTACACATCCTTTTGAAGTAGTTTGAAATTGAAAAATGGTGCAAAGGCTATTAGAATTCGAATAGTTTTAAGTCTAGCTACAGGAGTGTACATTTCATCATAGTCTATTCCTTTTTGTTGATTATCGCTTTTGGAAACTAATATTTTAATATTTATTATTATGATTCAATTTTTATCACACTTATTTTTGAAGACCCACTTTAATGTAGTTATATATGTCTCTATAGGTATTTCAACAATGGTTCAGACTTTGTTCCTTTTGACTTTATTTAGCTCATCATGCATAACATTAATCAAATCACCATCGCCTAAAGATTATCAGTGATTTTAGGTTTTAATTGGTTAAATAATGCTATATGCTCTACTTCATTTCTTAATGAACTTATAGTCCACATATGTTGATTTTTATCACAAATGATACAATCACTAGGATGATTCTTAAGAAAAAACTGATCTGGATTTTTTTAAACATGTTCATCAACACAAGGTAAAAAATATTCTATGGTAAATACATTAGAAAAATTTTCTTGAGTATTTTCATTATTAGAATAATATTCAATCAAATGTTTATAATCAGTTTATAAAACCAGTCCAAATATGTAGGTTTGGGTTGTTTGACCACAAAAGGACCAGTTTTATCAAATATAACATGTACTGTATCATTAATAGTACATGAATTTTTTCTTAAAATGTTATAGGCCATAGAATTAGATGAATAATCTATGAAAGTTCCTTCATCGGATATGGGTGTGAGTTTATGTAAGTTATCTTTAGTATTCAAGATTAATACTTTGCAACAAAATACTTTAAAATAAGAAACATTATTTTTTTTACTAGTCCACAACTCATAAAGTATTTTATTAAGAAAAGGTTTTAGTAAAACTCGATTTATAGTATAACAATTAGTACTAGTTGATTCATACGAAAAGTGTTTAGAAGTATAGTATTAACTCAACATGGTTCTTGTTTTATCTTGAAAAAAAAATTTATTCTTTCAAAAAAACCATTTTTTAGGAGTTCTTAGAGCATATAAGTTATGAGTAAGGCCTTTTTTACAACAAAAATATTCAAAATCTGAAATTTAAAATTCTCCCCCATGCTCATTTAGAATAATTATCAATGGTAGGTTTTTCTCATTTATAACTATTGTTGTAAAAGATTTTTAAAAAATAAAAGACTTCAGATTATTTTGATAGAAAATAGACCCATTTAAATCTAGTGTAATCATAAATGAAAACAAATAAATAATATTTTCCTCCAAAACATCCACTTTGTGTTGAAAAAAAGATCCAAATGCACTATCTATAATTCATCAGATGATGATACTTCAATGATTGATTTTAATGTTGAATTATATTGCTTTCTATATTGGTAAGGATCACATTCTTTTGAAGAATCAAATCTAAGAACTACTAGATCCTTAAAAATTCTATTCTTTTTTAGTTTTAATAGGTTCATAACGTTAATATGTGATAATTTTATATGCTATAACCATGATCAACCATCCATTTCACTACGGTAAGGAATTTCTTGGCTCTTTAGGTCTCCTAAGGTAAGTATACAATCATTTTCATGCCTATGGATAGAGATAATAAACACTTCCTCATAATTTTGTAATAAAAATTTATCATTCCTAATATTTACAAGGTAACCATCATCACATAACTGTAATATTCTTATAAGGTTTTTCTTAATACATTTAACAAATAAGACATTTGGAATAAAATCTTTTCCAAGAATAAAAATATTACATATACCAAAAATTTCTCCTTGAGCGTTATCTCTAAAAGATACTTTTCCATATTTCATCATAATAATATTTTTTAAGAAGTTTTTGTTACCAGTCATGCGCGGGGAACATACACTATCCATGTATCATGTATCTTTGTTGGCTAATCATTTTTTCTAATAATAAAATCGTTAAAATTTCATAATCTAAACATTCTTCGATATAGAAATGTTCAAATTTGAAATCATAGGGATCCATATTTTATTTGAAAAATGGGAATAATGAAAACAAAAGAATTGGGTTTTATTTAAAGAATAACATTTCACAAAATGTCTACTGCATTTAAACTTAGTGAAAAATGGAGCACTTGGGGGAACAAAATAGTTTTGACTAAAAACAGGGTTTGAATGACAATAACCAAATATTGAAATATTCCTAAGAGTTTAAAGATGTGAATAAATTTTTTCAAAATCATCCTTTCAATGAGTAATGTTTCGAAAATGTTTATTTGGAGAAAATATTTCATATTTTTTCTATTGAATTAAATATTGTCTTTATTTTCATTAGTCATAGAATTTGAGTTTGTCACTAAAACATTTTTATTAGAAATAATTTTCTCAAGATCCTTAGAAAGTTTATCCTTTTCATAATTCAAATCCTCATTGTATGTGGAAATTTTTTCAAAATAAAGGAATTTTTTATCAAGATATTTTGAATGTTATAAAACATCAATGGTTAAAATAGAGATTCTATAATTATCCTTAACAATTTTATTATAGATCTTGCTATTTTTTTCACAGATAACTAAGAAAACATAGATACTTATTCTAAATAATGTAATATTTTATCTTTTGAAGGGTATGATTTTTTATTTTAAGATTCATAAAATTATGTATTGTGATAATCATCACTTAATGAAATATTTGTTAAGGATTCAGTAGTGTTTACCTTTCCCATGAGATAATGATTTTCAATAGGAATTCTAGATAAAAGAATAGTATTTTCTATCAAGAAGATTCAATATATGATGATTCATCAAAAGAATCAACACCACAAACACTCTAGGTTTCATTAGATTTGAATAATTTATTAGATTTCCACTTTTATTACTTATTTTTGTTTCTTTCTAAATTACTATCCTTTCTTTCTTTCCTTTTGAGCATGGGACAATCTTTTCTAATATGTCATTCCCTCTTAAATTCATAACAAGTCACCACTGAATCATTTTTATCCTTTCTTTATTTATTCTTGTATCATTATTGGAAATTTTTATTTCAAATAATGTTGTTAAATATTCGATAAATATTGGAATGTTAATTCTCATAATGATCATTATCACTTGACTAAGTTATAATAATAGAATTTTTGCCTTTTTATCTAGTAATAATTTTAGGAGTATCAACATTCATATGATTTGATGTTGTACTGAAAAAAATACTAATATTACCATTCTTTTCATATCGATCTAACATCTCTATTCATTCTAGTTTCATGTTTTATAAGAGTCCCACATAACTCATCAAGAGTGCTGATTGAAACTTTCTTATTCTCATCTATCAACGTTATTTTTGGAATCCCACTCATTGGAGATAATATCTATTATCTTGTCAATAAGAATATCATCATTATGTCCTTTATCACCTATAGAATGAAGGTTATTGAAAATATTCGTAAACCTTTGATAAAAGTTTCATACACATTCTCTGAAAGGAAACATAAAACCATGTTATTCAGCTCCAATAATATCACATCATGTTTTAGTAACCATGGATGTGCCAAAATATGTATCTTCTAATTTATTCTAGATGATATTAGCAACATCACTTGATAAAACATAGCTATAGATGTTCTCGTATATAAAACATAAGAAAGTATATTGTACCATCAAGTTAATCTGATACTCTTGTTTTTCTTAATTGGTGAATTGTATGAATTCCTTGTTTGGAATCTTGTATTCTCTAGATAACATAACAAAGTTAACCACACTAGTATGGATTATAAATGATTTCATATTATCTCTCTCGTATTGATAGTAATTTACCTAAAAATTTCGGGTCTTTCAGGATTTATGTTTTCAATTGATCCAATATTCATTCATGTAGTTCTTTATGATGTTTTTTTCCACAAAAATGATTAGTAGAAAACATTTATTAAGAAAGAGTATAAAAAAATTTGAAAAATTAATGTTATGAATAAAAGTAGATAAAGAAAACATATATGTGAGTATACATATTTTAGAGACCTACTCTGAAACTAATTATAGGACCAGAATTATGATTTATATTTCCAATTACAGGATGGGTGAATTGTAGTTTAAATAACATTCATTTTTATTCTTAAGAAAATATATGTTTTATAATGTTAAACAAGATGAATTCGCAATACCTATTTATTTCATCACAATGTGACTAACTTTCTCACAATCTGATAATATGGATCCGATAATGAAACCTAAATAGGTTTACATAAGGATATATTCTACCTTAAATCTTATAGAGTCTTAATATATTAGAGTTTGTACAAGTATAAAAAATTTAAGAAATATTCACTTTCTAACGTTAAGAAAATACAAAAAAAATAAAATATATAACAACAATAAGTAAACAATTTTAGTAAATCTTTTAGCCAAAAGATAAATTTATCCAACAACCTTGGATATAGGTCCCTTGATTTATACATTAATAAAATTTTGTCTTAACCACACCAGGGTAATCCCTCGATATAAATATTTCTAAATGTATTCCTATCCCTGAAAGCCATCGATTTAGTAGGAACTTAGCACCTCTTTCTTCCTATCCCAAGAAGAGCTCAATTTATAACAACAATAATCAGATTTACACTAAGTAGGTTTGAAAAATATGATCTCAGCTTGAATAAGTTGTTCATAGCATTCCCACAAGGCAGTTTTTATCTAAGATCTCTTAGAGTATCACTTCATTCCATGGTTAAACTCTATATATATCATTAAATGGATAGGTATTTATAGGAATAATATCCATTGATTGACTTCTCCTCCAATGGATATATTTTTCCTTGAATTTTGGAGGGACTTGTACTTTTGTCACACATTCAAAATTTATGTTAAAATTGATTAGATGACATCATTTTATATGACAAATTTTGATAAAAATATATATACTTAAGAAACAATATTAAATTAAGGATCCGATAAAACAAAACTCTATATTAAAGATATATGATTAATATAAAAAAATAATTTAATCATATTCATAGGATAGTGAAAATCAGAGTCTATAATTATTGAAAATAGAATTATGAAATAATAGAGAATCTAATTATTATTTCAAAGGAAAACAGAATCTGAATATTGATAAAATCATATCCATATTTTAGGATAAATTAGAGTTTTAATTCATGATAAATTAGAGTAGAATTTTATAAGATACCATAGTTTTATTTCAAGATTAATCTGGGTATGATTTCAGGAGAAAGTGGAGTCTAATTTTAGAAGAAATTAGCGTCCAATTTCAAGAGATATAATAGTCTGATTTCAGAAGAAATCAGAGTCTTATTTTAGAAGAAAGTGGAGTCTGACTTCAAGAGAAATCAGAGAATAATTTCATGACAAATTAGAATATGATTTTAGAATAAATCGAAGTCTGATTTCTAGAGAAATCAGAATCTGATTATAGAACAAATCAGAATAACTATTCTAGAGAAATCAGATTCTATAGAACTATAAGGTACTATGTTTGATAAGTATCCTATTATTTAACATTAGGAAAATATTGTTATTTCTAGTTAAAACAAATTAAATAAGGCATTGAAAACTATTGGTAAAGTAAAAATTATTCTTAGAGAATGATAATTTTCTGAATGAAAATGTTTCTTAGGGAAAGAAAGTTTTCCCTAAGAGAATGTGTTTGTGATTTTCAAAACCTAAAAGGAAGTAAAATTCATAATAAAACTTATTTAATTAATATTAGGGTGGTGGGAGTGGATTGGAAGGAGATGAGACACCACCAAAATGAGGCAGGATATGTGAGGGTGAATGGGGAGACACCAATAGAAATTTGTAGTGTGAATGGAGATGCGAGGTGAGGCATCACCATTAAGTCTAATAGTGTGAAAAAATGAAGTTGGAAAGAGTGGAGTAAATGGGATAGAGGAATCATATCCTAGAGGTATCAATGAGACACCTTTGACAAAGATATGGTGGTGTGTGGAAGTCTTGGCAATTGGTGGAAAATATGGAAGCACCACAAGAGTTGATGGCGGTGTGAAATGGGGTTCTTGTTGAGTGTTCATTTTTAACTATGCATAATTCACCTACATCTTTGGTGGTGTCTCATTGATACACCTTCAAAACATAGAAAAGAAATAAATTAATTCAACTAAAGAAATCAATAAAATAATAAAATAATATAAAACATAAAACATTTCCATCTATAATTTATAAAATTGTATGTAATTTTTAATAAATTATTTTAATTATTATACATTCAAAAAATATATTAATTCCTATTAAAATTTACTATCATCTAAATCAAATTAGATTAATAAATATAATAAATAAAAGTTATTCTGAAAAAATTAATTAACTCAAAAATTAATTAAACGAATCATTAAAATCAAATAATAAAATTAAAACAAAGTATCAAAATGATTAAAGAATAAAACATAATTATAAAAATTATTTTAATTATATAATTAATCAACAAATAAATGGAATATTCTATTTATTTAAAAAATATTTAATTAAATGAAAGAATTAATAAACTATTTTTTTTAAAAAAACAAAAGAAATAAAATAATGAAAGAATGAAAAGAATGAAATATTAACATTTAAATAATTATATAGTTATAAAAAAATAATTAATTGAGGATGGAGACCCGTAGAGCGCTCCTGAAGAACCCGTCGTGAGAGGAATACCCTAAATTGGATTCTCTGTCTTTCGCTGATGTAGTTGCTGGGAAATCAAGAGATGAGCTTCCTGCTCAACCTGATGCGACTCAAGAAATTCAGATTTGCCTTAAATCTTTTCGACATTGTGGGAAACCCGCGATTTCATTCTCAAAAAGTGAGGTAAACTTTCATTATTCTGATCTAAGATTTGTTTTGGTTGGAAAATTAGTTAATAGAAGGCCATCTTTGATGTATCTTCGCTCATCCCATGAAGCGATAGGATTTACGGGTTTTCAAATCGATCACCTGAACCCCTCAGACATAGTTTTTTGGTTCGCATCCGAGGAGGGATACTATAGGCTTTGGGTCAAGAGGTCATGGTCCTTTGGAGTTTGTTTATTGAAAATTCTTATGTGGACTCCAGAGTTTAATGCCTATACTTAATCCCCTATTGTTCGTATCTGGGTTAGCTTCCTAGAGTTACCACTTCTCTTGTTCAAGTAGGCATCTCTTTTCCCTATTTCTAATCTTATTGGGAATCCTATAAGTTAGATTTTGAAACAAAAATGATTTCAAGACCCTCGATTGATAGGATTTGTATTGAGTTAGATGTTTCTCAGCTTTTTCCCTCCAGTATTTCGATTCAAAGTGGGGAATTTGCCTTCTCCCAAGAAGTTCTTTATGAAATATTTCCAGACTACTACTCTAAGTGCATCAGATTAGGGAACCGTACAAGCAACTCTGGCAAAACTATTGTTCATTTTAAAAGCCATAAACCAGTTTGGACAGAAAAGTGTAAAAATAACCAAGAAAACATGGCTGGACCTTCTAAATTTGATAGCAGAGAAGATGATCATGTGGTTAAGGACAAAGAAAAAATCCCTGATTGTGTTTTCAAGGAATGAGATGATGGGGTAAAAGGACAATTGAATTCTCAAACATCTCGAGATCAACTCTCAGACTTTTTCAATGAAGTTCTTACTATCACCAAGCAGAAAGAACATCTTGATGCGGAAAAGAGAGATTCCATCCAACCAGCCATGAAGGAAGTTGAAAAATATGAGGATCGTGTGATTAACAAAGATGGGCATACAGAGGAGTCTTTCCAGGTTTTCGATGATAATATACCTAAATGATGGGAATCTTTTCATCTACATGATAGAAAAGGTAAAAAAGTTATTCTGGACTTAGATGGTTTTATCACTCCATTCCCTAGGAAAACTATGAAACATAGAGATAATGTCAGCTATGAAAGAACCATCATCAAAAGATCATTTTTGGCCAAAAGTTATTCCCTTGAAGTTCATACACATCCAGTTCCTATAGAGCCCCTGCCTGAATATTCACAAAACTCTGATTTTTCTGATTCAGACACTTATTCAATTGAAGTTGATGAAAATGACCCGGCATATAGGGATGCCTACTGGTATGATAATGATCTGGATTTTCCAAAAGAGCTGCACTCATGTTCGGGGAAAATGAGACAAATACATTTAGGAAGTATAAAAACTGTGATATAACTGCTCATTATTATCTTGATATCATAAAGAGGATGTTTATCAAATTTTCTGAGGAATTCAATAAGGATTCAAACATTGATTTCACGAGTATTCCATGGCAATAATTTTGGATCTTGTTCGATCCCTGATTGACTTTCTATGTCGATGACTCTAGTGGATACTGAATGATTTCTTTCTAAAAGTCTGCTTTTGAGTGTTTTCTTCTTGTCTTGGCACATGCTCATGGTTCACCTGTGTCAATCTGGTTGTTGTTTGTCTTTGTTCAATTTCTGCTTAAAGACTTTTTTATAGTAATTTTGTCAAGGATGTTTTTGCTTCATTTGAGGTTCATTTGGACTGGTCTAGTTTCTTGGACAGTACATTCTAGGGTTGTTTTAGGGCTGAGACCTTTCAACCTGTTTGGGGATTTGGTTGTGATCTATTAATCAGATCTACTTTTCATTTCTGAATTGATGCTATTTGTATCTTTTTGTTGCTTCATGGATGCATGCCATACTGCTTTGATGAATCAGGATTATTTATGCTTTCCTAAATCTGGACAGAAGCTGACAGTTTGTGAAGATTCTACCTCCAGTTTATTTTTTGTGGAAGCCCTGGTCTACCTTCTCCATTATTTTTTGGCTGCTTTCTTTGTTTCCAGTTGGTGTTGGGTATGATGCATGAATTTACTGACATACTGTTTGGAGGCATCTCTTGGATGTAATACTTCTTCTTATTGTTTGGAATCCTTTTCTTGAGTTTGGACTCCCACCCTTCATGATTTGATTTTGAGGCATGATAGATCTAAAAGAACATTTCTTCTCTGAAGAATCTTTTCATGCTATCTAATACTTTATGAAGTTTATAAGGGCTGGTCATGGAGGCACATCTTTCTCTCAATGAAGGTACCCTGCTGGTGTCTATTTTTTTGCTATGATTTGTAATCTCTAATTCCCTACTAGTGTAAGTATATTACACCTCGATCTTGTTTTGTAAACTCGTTTTATAATAATATATTCCTATGGGGAATGTGCCGGGAAACCGGTTCTTGTCGCCACCTTTTAAAAAAACAAAATAATTAATTGAATTTTAAAATTATTAATAATAATGAAAAAAAACAATAAAATACACAATTGAAAAGATAAGCATTTTACTAATTTAGTACAAAATTTACAATAGTTGATAAATATAAATTTAAAAAAATCATTTTGAAATTTAAAATACACTAAAAACAATATAATATGTGGAAAAATGTATAAAAAATTAGCCACATAAAACTCCCCCACAAATATATATTTTTTCCCTAAAACAAATGCCTAATTTTGATTTTGAAAAAAATAGAAGCAATGATTTTAGAGTCAATTGAATAAGTGCAATCCTAGATGTTATAATTGAGGAGTGGAATCTAAAACCTAAATTTTCATAGACTGCTCAAAAAATATCTTTCCATACTTGAAACCCCTATTTAAAATCAAAGGCAACACAAACACATCCACATTCAAGGATTTCATGCAGACTAAAGGGAATTTCATTTTTTCTACTTCAATTCTAGATCAAGTTCTAATTCAAAGAGTTATACAAGTTAGATCAAGTTGAATTAAAATCATAACTGAATTCACCTTCAATTTTTACTTTCTCCAAGCTTCAAAAAGAGATAATTATTATTATTTTGAATCATATTATTGACTCAACTCAAATTATATTCGAACAAGATGGTGGTCAACTTCTTAATTTTTGGTTTAAAAATCACCTCCTCTTAATGAACTCATTTTTGAAAACTAGGTAGTTGTTTTCATTTTTATGACCCAACCATGTCTGTGTCAATAAATATGAAAAATATCTTATTAAATGTGTACATTGGGCTAACTCACACATACACCGAGTTATTAATGTTTAAGATATTCACCATTGGTTATCATTTGAACATTTCAATCGAGTTTTAAAGGAAATATTATATTATGATTTGATTTGGACCACTAAATGATTATGTTTTTAATTAAAAGAAGATTCCCTAATGATCAAATAAGAATTCATAAATGCCTAAATTCATTATCCTAATTCCAAAAAACTATCATATCTCACTCTCTTCCTCAGGTCCCAAACAAAATTTCCATCTAGATAGTAAAAAACTCCACTTGACAATCACTAATCCCTAATAATTTATGAATAAGTGAAACCCTTAAAAACTAGTAGGTTTTTTTCCACTAGGAATGAATAATTTGATGTGAAATATTAAGCCATATGACCCTCAGGGATTGAAATAAAATACTAAAATGTTGAAGTAATACGAAAAAATATTTAATGAATTTGGCCATTTTTAACTAAAAATTAGGGGTATTTGAAGTGAGAATATGTGCCCTCTCCCCCACACATAAAAATATGAATTGTCCTAAATTTTTATCCTCATGGTGGAGCATAGTTATGTTAAAAACAATGGTAAATTCAGCATGAAAAAGATTGTGAAGCTGTAGCATAAATTTTCAAAGGATTGTTTTCAAATCGGAACGGAAAAAAATTACAATAGTAACCCCACCGACCACCACTAGAAAACAAGTGTATTTTTTTAAAAATTAAATAATTAGTATTTTATATTCGAAAAAAAAAATTCACTTACTTTGAATAGTAGCATGATGATCATTATAGAACAATAACAATAGTAGAGTGCAAGTGAGTGAAATGGGTGTTGCAGGTTTGAAAAATCAGCTCATAAAAAAATTTCAACTCAATAGATTTTAGTAAGATACCACCTTGTCATGAAACAGATTCACAAGATTTTAAATGAAATCATGGGGACTCCCCCATACATAGAAACTTGATTAGGATGAAAGAAGTTTTTAGGAAAATAAAATATGAAAAAACCATAAAAACACTTCCGTAAATTTGATCTATACAAATTTTTATTAATACCCTCTTTATTTGAGTTATGTAGGAACCTTGGATACTCTATTCAAGCACCTAAATATTGAAAAAAATAATTAGACTTCAATAATTTAATTCTCAACATGAAATAAAACCACGTTGTGTTAGCGAGTGAAATCCTATGAAATTTCATTGAGATGGTCCTCTTGGCCTTGAATAATTTCCACATGGAATTGAATTATTTATTATTAACCTTCTATGAAAAATATAAATAATTAAAAAAATACATTAAAAAAATAAATCATGAAATTAAAAAGGATAATCCTAGGATAACACCCCAAGTGGTGTTGTCATTTGACTATCCACAACTTGATAGTCAGTGGATCAGCCCCAGTCTGATAGGGGATTTGTGTTGTTTCTTAAGAAGCACAAGACGTGGTTATAACCAACTTCAATGACATTCCACCTTTGGATTAACCCTTATACATCATTCATTAAGTTCTCCTCCATGGTAGTGTAATAATTCATGTGATGTTCTGGATGGGAAAACAAAAATTTGGGGTACTTCCCCTCTTCTGTATCATGAGACTGAGAGTGAACATTATGTGAGACTTCAAAACATTGATAAAAGATGTCTTATTATTTAATCAAATAAAATATTTTTATATAGTGTAATTAAAAATGTTTCATCATCACCCTCTATCCATGTGCAATGCTTTAGAAATTCCTCTTTAACAGTACCTCCTAAATTTGAATTTTCATCCTCAAGTGGGAGTTACATTGATTCCTCTACATGTGAAGCCGCATGCTTCTCTAGACTCTCTAGGAGATCAAACAGGTGGATTTAATATTCAATACATGTAGTAGGAGAAACATAATTAATATCATATTCAATAAAATTTAAAATATATTCTTCAAAAATGATGTCAACTCCCTTAAATAGGCCAATATGTTCTTCTTGGTTGAATAATAATCCTGAGAGTTTGTCTATGGAAGGATAGAGGTAGTCAACCTCTTCCAGCCTCTCCATAAACTATATGACCTATGATGTGGTTTCCTCTAATGTGAATTCAAGTATGCATGTGTTGGCTCATACTTTGGAAACATGGAAAATCCTTAAACAATTTATATTACATAATATCATTAACTTTATTACAGGATATAAAATGATCTCTAAGTATGTTCTTAGATTTATCTATGTAATCACATCCCATATCCTAGAAACAATTAAAAATAAATCTATATACTTTTCATGAATTTTGAGCTGCAAATCAGAGGGTTCTCCGGGTTCAGAAATAGTCATCTACATCTTCAACTCTCTATTATTTATTTTTTCTTTTCTTCTCAGTTTGTTTCTAGAAAGTGCAACATTCGTGTCTTGATGGAGAACCAGAATGAACCTTTGGTACATTGGAGCCATGCAGGTTGGTCCTACGAATTTGATGATTATCTTTGTAGCTAGTAGATCATTTTTGGAAGGTCATTTCCCCTCTTTACATCTCTTAATTTGTTTGAATATCGTTGTATATTGTTTCTTAGTATAATGTTTCAAATCCCATGTTGATTCTGGGAAGTCTCCTCTTGTTCAGCTTCGTATCCTAAATTTAAATATTTTTCATCCAGATAATTTTATGATACGTCAGATAAAATAAACAAATAATCAGTAGCATCAAAAGAGAAAAGATTGTCAGTTTGTTTCTTTTTATTGGGTATATATATATACAATTTTTTTGGAAAACCCTAAAAACACTAAGAAAAATGTTGTTTCCATAGAAAAATAACCAAAATATTATTTCATCCCTATTGCGAGGATGTTCAGGGTTGTTGATGTGTCCAAGATGAAGAGGGGTAATGGCGTCTCGAGAGAAGGAGGGTGTTGGGAGTGGAGTTGAAGGAGATGATACATCTCCAGAATTATGCTAGCAGTGTGAGGGTGAAAGGGGAGACACTGATATCATTTGGCGGTATGAAGGTAATTAGGGGGTCAGGTAACGCCAGTAAGTCTAGAAGTGTGAAAAGAAATTTTTGTGGGAAGGGTAGAGGAAATGGGATGATAGAAGAAGATCCTAGTGGTATGAATTAGACACCACCAACAAAGGCATGGAAGTGTATGGAAGAATTGGTAGCATGGGGCAAATTGGGTGGCACTGCTAGGTATGTTGGTGATATGAAATAGGGTTCTAGTGGTGAATGCATTTTAACCAAGGATGAGTTCCCTCCACCTTTGGTGGGTTCTCAGTGCGGCACTTATAAAACAAAGAAATTAAATAAATTAATTCATCTAAAAAATTCAATGAAAGAAAATAATAAAAGAAAAAATAAAACACCCAAAATTGTAAAATGTTATATTTATGAAATTATGAAGGTGACAACTTTGGCATCATATAAAATAAAATAATATATGTGTCATTATCACTTTTATAAGACTCCAAACGGTCATATAATCGGTCATTGGATTATTATGGTGTATATATACAATACCAATAAGTTTTGGCCTAGTTTGTGAGCACTTTAATATTTATTACTATTTCAATAAAAACAATATTATTGATATTTTTACTAAATAATTAATTTCTCCACCATTAATTTATAAGATAATAATGTAAATCAATAACTCTTAAAAATTACAAATAAATTACCATGATAAAGAAAAACATTTTATCTTTCAAATGAGTATTTATAACCGAATTTATATTCTTTATAACCTTATATTAAAAATACATTAATTATTAATGTTTGAGTGAGACATATTTCAGTTTCCTTTAAATTAAATTAAATAAAGGTCTTAATCACCTCCAAGTGGAATCTAATGGATTCCATTTCAACCAAAATATGACTTAGAACGAAATATGATCATCCAATTGTATTAATACAAGTGTTAAGGTAATTTTATAATATTATATTTACCCTTAATTACCAGATTTACCTTTTACTATGGTAAATAAAATTTACCATATTTACTATTCATAATGCCCACAAATAAAAAGTAGTCTATTAATATAATTTGGACCCAATGATTCCAAATACATAATCCATTTCTCCATATTCAATACACATAAGTTGCAAAAATTAAATTAAAACTAATCCCATTGTCGAAAGATAACGGGTTTTTGTTTAAAACATTGCAAAAGATTGAATTGATTTAACCTACAAATTCAATGTAAAATAAATGATAATGATATAAATTATATTATCTGGTAAAAATATATTATATTTATACTTTAAAACCGTTTAATATAAAAATTTAACCACATAAATAATTACGATGAAAAATGCTGTTTTTAATTAAAATATCACGTGTTTTTACTATTCATTAAAATAAGAAAATTATCAGAATAATATGAAAAATTTATCCAAAGTAAATTTTTATATATTGATTCCAAAGAAGAATTTTATTTTGTCAAATTTAACTTATAAACATGTGAAAAAATAGATTTAATGAGGGTGCGCCATCAAAAGGTGGTGAAACTGCAATTTTTTGAAAAAAAAATAATTATTTTACCTGAAAAAATTATTTTGTTCTTATACCATGTTCTTGAAAATGTTTAAGATGAATACTAATGTTATAAAATTCAAAATTTAGTCAATAACATTCATAACGGCTAGTTCATCATAATATTATAATAATATATCGTTGTTTAGTGAAACTGGGTATTGCGTACAACACACGCTATCGAGGAAAGTCGTGATTGCGTGTAATGCAAGCCAAGCCATGGTTGCGTGTAGTGAAATATCCCTTTGGTGTTTCCTATAACATAATTAAAGACTTATTTCATATATACATTAAACAAAATCTATACCTAATGTTGCGTAGAACAATTTCTACAAAACAAACTTGAAATTGTGTGTAACACGAGCCAAGAATAGTGTTGTGTATACTGCAAGCTAATACGGTGTCGCGTATAAAACAAGCTAATTATGGTGCAGCGTACAACACAAGACATCAACGAAATTAAAATAATATTCTTCATTAAATCTCAAGGTGTTACAAAAGGAGTATCATAATGTTAGGATATAAATAAAAAAAATTTAATTTGGATGACTAAATTACGATTATAATTACAAATTTTTTTTAATGAATAAATATCTATTAGGGGTGGTAATGGTTTTGTAAATATGTCATAAATTTGATCATCTGTTATGATAAATATAAATATGATATCTTCTTTTACTATGTGTTCCCTAAGAAAGTGATGCCTAATGTTTAATTGCTTTTAATGAGGGTTATTTGTAAGGTTTTTTCCTTGGGAAATGACACTAGTATTATCACACATAATTTGTGTTTTGGTGAAACTCATTTCATTATATTTGAGTGCGTGTTACATCCACAAAACATGAGCACAATAACTTTAACCTACAATATATCCAGCTTTAATAGTGGAAAGGGCTACTGAGTGTTGTTTCTTCTATCACTAGGAAACTAATGAATATCCTAATAAAAGGAAAGTTCCATGTGTAGATTTTCTATCCTTTCTTCATCCTGCAAAGTAAGCATCTTAATTTTTTTTAAAGAAAATAATTTACAGATGAATATTAAAGTCCAAAATCCAAGGTTCCATTTATATAGTGAAACATTATTTACACTTCATTAAAATGAGATTCTTTTAGATTATATTGATATCATTAACATAAGCATATTTAAAACATTTAGTTTGGATGATTAGTTATTACATATAATATACTTCTTCTCATACTTATAAAATATGATTGATCTACTATTTTCCCAGCATCATCAAAATCAAGAGTTTTTGAGGTACTGATTAGAGTACGTATACTTTTAGGGTTGTCATATACATAATTTTTAGGATGATATTTAACATACTTATATTGAGGTATAAAATTTACTTCTACATTTTAGAAATTTGAAAACCAAGAAAAAATGATAACTCACCCATCATACTCATTTCAAATTCATGTTTCATGAGATTCCCAAATGAATCTATTATTGATTTCTAGGTTGATACAAATATAATTTCATCAACATAAATTTTAAAAATAAAATCATTTTTCTTATGTTTGTTTATAAAAATACTTGGATCTACAATTCCCTTAAGGTAATTGTTTTGTAAAAAAATATTGTAAGCCTATAATTATAGGGTCTGGGGGATTTTTTAAGTATATATACATATTTCGTAAATTTTTAAACATGTTTAGGATGTTTTGTATCTTAAAAACCTAGAGGTCATTCAACATAAACATCCTCTTTAACATATCTGTTATGGAAAGCACACTACACATCCTTTTGAAGTAGTTTGAAATTGAAAAATGGTGCAAAGGATATTAGAATTCGAATAGATTTAAGTCTAGCTACAGGAGTGTACATTTCATCATAGTCTATTCCTTTTTGTTGATTATCGCTTTTGGAAACTAATATTTTAATATTTATTATTATGATTCCATTTTTATCACACTTATTTTTGAAGACCCACTTTAATGTAGTTATAGATGTCTCTATAGGTATTTCAACAATGGTTCAGACTTTGTTCCTTTTGAATTTATTTAGCTCATCATGCATAACATTAATCAAATCACCATCGCCTAAAGATTATCAGTGATTTTAGGTTTTAATTGGTTAAGTAATGCTATATGCTCTACTTCATTTCTTAATGAACTTATAGTCCACATATGTTGATTTTTATCACCAATGATACAATCACTAGGATGATTCTTAAGAAAAAACTGATCTGGATTTTTTTAAACATGTTCATCAATATAAGGTAAAAAATATTCTATGGTAAATACATTAGAAAAATTTTCTTGAGTATTTTCATTATTAGAATAATATTCAATCAAATGTTTATAATCAGTTTATAAAACAAGTCCAAATATGTAGGTTTGGGTTGTTTGACCACAAAAGGACCAGTTTTATCAAATATAACATGTACTGTATCATTAATAGTACATGAATTTTATCTTAAAATGTTATAGGCCATAGAATTAGATGAATAACCTATGAAAGTTCCTTCATCGGATATGGGTGTGAGTTTATGTAAGTTATCTTTAGTATTCAAGATTAATACTTTGCAACAAAATACTTTAAAATAAGAAACATTATTTTTTTTACTAGTCCACAACTCATAAAGTATTTTATTAAGAAAAGGTTTTAGTAAAACTCGATTTATAGTATAATAATTAGTAATAGTAGATTCATACGAAATGTGTTTAGAAGTATAGTATTAACTCAACATGGTTCTTGTTTTATCTTGAAAAAAAAATTTATTCTTTCAAAAAAACCATTTTTTAGGAGTTCTTAGAGCATATAAGTTATGATTAAGGCCTTTTTTACTACAAAAATATTCAAAAGCTGAAATTTAAAATTCTCCCCCATGCTCATTTAGAATAATTATCAATGGTAGGTTTTTCTCATTTATAACTAGTGTTGTAAAAGATTTTTAAAAAATAAAAGGCTTCAGATTATTTTGATAGAAAATAGACCCATTTAAATCTAGTGTAATCATAAATGAAAACAAATAAACAATATTTTCCTCCAAAACATCCACTTTGTGTTGAAAAAAAGATCCAAATGCACTATCTATAATGCATCAGATGATGATACTTCAATGATTGATTTTAATGTTGAATTATATTTCTTTCTATATTGGCAAGGATCACATTCTTTTGAAGAATCAAATCTAATAACTACTAGATCCTTAAAAATTCTATTCTTTTTTAGTTTTAATAGGTTCATAACGTTAATATGTGATAATATTATATTCTATAACCATGATCAACCATCCATTTCACTACGGTAAGGAATTTCTTGGCTCTTTAGGTCTCCTAAGGTAAGTATACAATCATTTTCATGCCTATGGATAGAGATAATAAACACTTCCTCATAATTTTGTAATAAAAATTTATCATTCCTAATATTTACAAGGTAACCATCATCACATAACTGTAATATTCTTATAAGGTTTTTCTTAATACATTTAACAAATAAGACATTTGGAATAAAATCTTTTCCAAGAATAAAAATATTACATATACCAAAAATTTCTCCTTGAGCGTTATCTCTAAAAGATACTTTTCCATATTTCATCATAATAATATTTTTTAAGAAGTTTTTGTTACCAGTCATGCGCGGGGAACATACACTATCCATGTATCATGTATCTTTGTTGGCTAATCATTTTTTCTAATAATAAAATCGTTAAAATTTCATAATCTAAACATTCTTCGATATAGAAATGTTCAAATTTGAAATCATAGGGATCCATATTTTCTTTGAAAAATGGGAATAATGAAAACAAAAGAATTGGGTTTTATTTAAAGAATAACATTTCAAAAAATGTCTACTGCATTTAAACGTAGTGAAAAATGGAGCACTTGGGGGAACAAAATAGTTTTGACTAAAAACAGGGTTTGAATGACAATAACCAAATATTGAAATATTCCTAAGAGTTTAAAGATGTGAATAAATTTTTTCAAAATCATCCTTTCATTGAGTAATGTTTCGAAAATGTTTATTTGGAGAAAATATTTCATATTTTTTCTATTGAATTAAATATTGTCTTTATTTTCATTAGTCATAGAATTTGAGTTTGTCACTAAAACATTTTTATTAGAAATAATTTTTTCAAGATCTTTAGAAAGTTTATCCTTTTCATAATTCAAATCCTCATTGTATGTGGAAATTTTTTCAAAATAAAGGAATTTTTTATCAAGATATTTTGAATGTTATAATACTTCAATGGTTAAAATAGAGATTCTATAATTATCCTTAACAATATTATTATAGATCTTGCTATATTTTTCACAGATAACTAAGAAAACATAGATACTTATTCTAAATAATGTAATGTTTTATCTTTTGAAGGGTATGATTTTTTATTTTAAGATTCATAAAATTATGTATTGTGATAATCATCACTTAATGAAATATTTGTTAAGGATTCAGTAGTGTTTACCTTTCCCATGAGATAATGATTTTCAATAGGAATTCTAGATAAAAGAATAGTATTTTCTATCAAGAAGATTCAATATCTGATGATTCATCAAAAGAATCAACACCACAAACACTCTAGGTTTCATTAGATTTGAATAATTTATTAGATTTACACTTTTATTACTTATTTTTGTTTCTTTCTAAATTACTATCCTTTCTTTCTTTCCTTTTGAGCATGGGACAATCTTTTCTAATATGGCATTCCCTCTTAAATTCATAACAAGTCACCACTGAATCATTTGTATCCTTTCTTTATTTATTCTTGTATCATTATTGGAAATTTTTATTTCCCATAATGTTGTTAAATATTCGATAAATATTGGAATGTTAATTCTCATAATGATCATTATCACTTGACTAAGTTATAATAATAGAATTTTTTCCTTTTTATCTAGTAATAATTTTAGGAGTATCAACATTCATATGATTTGATGTTGTACTGAAAACAATACTAATATTACCATTCTTTTCATATCGATCTAACATCTCTATTCATTCTAGTTTCATGTTTTATAAGAGTCCCACATAACTCATCAAGAGTGACGATTGAAACTTTCTTATTCTCATCTATCAACGTTATTTTTGGAATCCCACTCATTGGAGATAATATCTATTATCTTGTCAATAAGAATATCATCATTATGTCCTTTATCACCTATAGAATGAAGGTTATTGAAAATACTCATAAACCTTTGATAAAAGTTTCATACACGTTCTCTGAAAGGAAACATAAAACCATGTTATTCATCTCCAATAATATCACATCATGTTTTAGTAACCATGGATGTGCCAAAATATGTATCTTCTAATTTATTCTAGATGATATTAGCAACATCACCTGATAAAACATAGCTATAGATGTTCTCGTATATAAAACATAAGAAATTATTGTGTACCATCAAGTTAATCTGATACTCTTGTTTTTCTTAATTGGTGAATTGTATGAATTCCTTGTTTGGAATCTTGTATTCTCTAGATAACATAACAAAGTTAACATCACTAGTATGGATTATAAATGTTTTCATCTTATCTCTCTCGTATTGATAGTAATTTACCTAAAAATTTCGGGTCATTTAGGATTTATGTTTTCAATTGATCCAATATTCATTCATGTAGTTCTTTATGATGTTTTTTTCCACAAAAATGATTATTAGAAAACATTTATTAAGAAAGAGTGTAAGAAAAATTTGAAAAATTAATGTTATGAATAAAAGTAGATCAAGAAAACATATATGTGAGTATACATATTTTAGAGACCTACTCTGAAACTAATTATAGGACCAGAATTATGATTTATATTTCCAATTACAGGATGGGTGAATTGTAGTTTAAATAACATTCATTTTTATTCTTAAGAAAATATATGTTTTATAATGTTAAACAAGATGAATTCGCAATACCTATTTATTTCATCACAAAGTGACTAACTTTCTCACAATCTGATAATATGGATCCGATAATGAAACCTAAATAGGTTTACATAAGGATATATTATACCTTAAATCTTATAGAGTCTTAATATATTAGAGTTTGTACAAGTATAAAAAATTTAAGAAATATTCACTTTCTAACGTTAACAAAATACAAAAAAAAAATAAAACATATAACAACAATAAGTAAACAATTTTAGTAAATCTTTTAGCCAAAAGATAAATTTATCCAACAACCTTGGATATAGGTCCCTTGATTTATACATTAATAAAATTTTGTCTTAACCACACCAGGGTAATCCCTCGATATAAATATTTCTAAATGTATTCCTATCCCTGAAAGCCATCGATTTAGTAGGAACTTAGCACCTCTTTCTTCCTATCCCAAGAAGAGCTCAATTTATAACAACAATAATCAGATTTACACTAAGTAGGTTTGAAAAATATGATCTCAGCTTAAATAAGTTGTTCATAGCATTCCCACAAGGCAGTTTTTATCTAAGATCTCTTAGAGTATCACTTCATTCCATGGTTAAACTCTATATATATCATTAAATGGATAGGTATTTATAGGAATAATATCCAATGATTGACTTCTCCTCCAATGGATATATTTTTCCTTGAATTTTGGAGGGACTTGTACTTTTGTCACACATTCAAAATTTATGTTAAAATTGATTAGATGACATCATTTTATATAACAAATTTTGATAACAATATATATACTTAAGAAACAATATTAAATTAAGGATCTGATAAAACGAAACTCTATATTAAAGATATATGATTAATATAAAAAAATAATTTAATCATATTCATAGGATAGTGAAAATCAGAGTCTATAAATATTGAAAATAGAATTATGAAATAATAGAGAGTCTAATTATTATTTCAAAGGAAAAAAGAGTCTGAATATTGATAAAATCATATCCATATTTTAGGATAAATTAGAGTTTTAATTCATGATAAATTAGAGTAGAATTTTATAAGATACCATAGTTTTATTTCAAGATTAATCTGGGTATGATTTCAGGAGAAAGTGGAGTCTAATTTTAGAAGAAATTAGCGTCCAATTTCAAGAGATATAATAGTCTGATTTCAGAAGAAATTAGAGTCTTATTTTAGAAGAAAGTGGAGTCTGACTTCAAGAGAAATCAGAGAATAATTTCATGACAAATTAGAATATGATTTTAGAATAAATCGAAGTCTGATTTCTAGAGAAATCAGAATCTGATTATAAAACAAATCAGAATAACTATTCTAGAGAAATCATATTCTATAGAACTATAAGGTACTATGTTTGATAAGTATCCTATTATTTAACATTAGGAAAATATTGTTATTTCTAGTTAAAACAAATTAAATAAGGCATTGAAAACTATTGGTAAAGTAAAAATTATTCTTAGAGAATGATAATTTTCTGAATGAAAATGTTTCTTAGGGAAAGAAAGTTTTCTCTAAGAGAATGTGTTTGTGATTTTCAAAACCTAAAAGGAAGTAAAATTCATAATAAAACTTATTTAATTAATACGAGGGTGGTGGGAGTCTATTGGAAGGAGATGAGACACCACCAAAATGAGGCAGGATATGTGAGGGTGAATGGGGAGACACCAATAGAAATTTGTAGTGTGAATCAAGATGAGGGGTGAGGCATCACCATTAAGTCTAACAGTGTGAAAAAATGAAGTTGGAAAGAGTGGAGTAAATGGGATAGAGTAATCATATCCTAGAGGTATCAATGAGACACCTTTGACAAAGATATGGTGGTTTTTGGAAGTCTTGGCAATTGGTGGAAAATATGGAAGCACCACAAGAGTTGATGGCGGTGTGAAATGGGGTTCTTGTTGAGTGTTCATTTTTAACTATGCATAATTCACCTCCATCTTTGGTGGTGTCTCATTGATACACCTTCAAAACATAGAAAAGAAATAAATTAATTCAACTAAAGAAATCAATAAAATAATAAAATAATATAAAACATAAAACATTTCCATCTATAATTTATAAAATTGTATGTAATTTTTAATAAATTATTTTAATTATTATACATTCAACAAATATATTAATTCCTATTAAAAATTACTATCATCTAAATCAAATTAGATTAATAAATATAATAAATAAAAGTTATTCGGAAAAAATTAATTAACTCAAAAATTAATTAAACGAATCATTAAAATCAAATAATAAAATTAAAACAAAGTATCAAAATGATTAAAGAATAAAACATAATTATAAAAATTATTTTAATTATATAATTAATCAACAAATCAATGGAATATTCTATTTATTTAAAAAATATTTAATTAAATGAAAGAATTAATAAACTATTTTTTTTTTAAAAAAAAGAAATAAAATAATGAAAGAATGAAAAGAATGAAATATTAACATTTAAATAATTATATAGTTATAAAAAAATAATTAATTGAGGATGGAGACCCGCAGAGCGCTCCTGAAGGACCCGTCGTGAGAGGAATACCCTAAATTGGATTCTCTGTCTTTCGCTGATGTAGTTGCTGGGAAATCAAGAGATGAGCTTCCAGCTCAACCTGATGCGACTCAAGAAATTCAGATTTGCCTTAAATCTTTTCGACATTGTGGGAAACCCGAGATTTCATTCTCAACAAGTGAGGTAAACTTTCTTTATTCTGATCTAAGATTTGTTTTGGTTGGAAAATTAGTTAATAGAAGGCCATCTTTGATGTATCTTCGCTCATCCCATGAAGCGATAGGAATTACGAGTTTTCAAATCGATCACCTGAACCCCTTAGACATAGTTTTTCGGTTCGCATACGAGGAGGGATACTATAGGCTTAGGGTCAAGAGGTCATGGTCCTTTGGAGTTTGTTTATTGAAAATTCTTATGTGGACTCCAGAGTTTAATGCCTATACTTAATCCCCTATTGTTCATATCTGGGTTAGCTTCCTAGAGTTACCACTTCTCTTGTTCAAGTAGGCATCCCTTTTCCCTATTTCTAATCTTATTGGGAATCCTATAAGTTATATTTTGAAACAAAAATGATTTCAAGACCCTCGATTGATAGGATTTGTATTGAGTTAGATGTTTCTCAGCTTTTTCCCACCAGTATTTCGATTCAAAGTGGGGAATTTGCCTTCTCCCAAGAAGTTCTTTATGAAATATTTCCAGACTACTACTCTAAGTGCATCAGATTAGGGAACCGTACAAGCAACTCTGGCAAAACTATTGTTCATTTTAAAAGCCATAAACCAGTTTGGACTAAAAAGTGTAAAAATAACAAAGAAAACATGGCTGGACCTTCTAAATTTGATAGCAGAGAAGATGATCATGTGGTTAAGGACAAAGAAAAAAAATCCCTGATTGTGTTTTCAAGGAATGAGATGATGGGGTAAAAGGACAATTGAATTCTCAAACTTCTCGAGATCAACTCTCAGACTTTTTCAATGAAGTTCTTACTATCACCAAGCAGAAAGAACATCTTGATGCAGAAAAGAGCGATTCCACCCAACCAGCCATGAAGGAAGTTGAAAAATATGAGGATCATGTGATTAACAAAGATGGGCATACAGAGGAGTCTTTCCAGGCTTTCGATGATAATATACCTAAATGATGGGAATCTTTTCATCTACATAATAGAAAAGGTAAAAAAGTTATTCTGGACTTAGATGGTTTTATCACTCCATTCCCTAGGAAAACTATGAAACATAGAGATAATGTCAGCTATGAAAGAACCATCATCAAAAGATCATTTTTGGCCAAAAGTTATTCCCTTGAAGTTCTTACACATCCAGTTCCTATAGATCCCCTGCCTGAATATTCACAAAACTCTGATTTTTCTGATTCAGACACTTATTCAATTGAAGTTGATGAAAATGACCCGGCATATAGGGATGCCTACTGGTATGATAATGATCTGGATTTTCCAAAAGAGCTGCACTCCTGTTCGGGGAAAATGAGACAAATACATTTAGGAAGTATAAAAACGGTGATATAACTGCTCATTATTATCTTGATATCATAAAGAGGATGTTTATCAAATTTTCTGAGGAATTCAATAAGGATTCAAACATTGATTTCACGAGTATTCCATGGAAATAATTTTGGATCTTGTTCGATCCTTGATTGACTTTCTATGTCGATGACTCTAGTGGATACTGAATGATTTCTTTCTAAAAGTCTGCTTTTGAGTGTTTTCTTCTTGTCTTGGCACATGCTCATGGTTCACCTGTGTCAATCTGGTTGTTGTTTTTCTTTGTTCAATTTCTGCTTAAAGACTTTTTTATAGTAATTTTGTCAAGGATGTTTTTTCTTCATTTGAGGTTCATATGGACTGGTCTAGTTTCTTGGACAGTACATTCTAGGGTTGTTTTAGGGCTGAGACCTTTCAACCTGTTTGGGGATTTGGTTGTGATCTCTTAATCAGATCTACTTTTCATTTCTGAATTGATGCTATTTGTATCTTTTTGTTGCTTCGTGGATGCATGCCATACTGCTTTGATGAAACATGATTATTTATGCTTTCCTAAATCTGGACAGAAGATGACAGTTTGTGAAGATTCTACCTCCAGTTTATTTTTTGTGGAAGCCCTGGTCTACCTTCTCCATTATTTTTTGGCTTCTTTCTTTGTTTCCAGTTGGTGTTGGGTATGATGCATGAATTTACTGACATACTGTTTGGAGGCATCTCTTGGATTTAATACTTCTTCTTATTGTTTGGAATCCTTTTCTTGAGTTTGGACTCCCACCCTTCATGATTTGATTTTGAGGCATGCTAGATCTAAAAGAACTTTTCTTCTCTGAAGAATCTTTTCATGCTATCTAATACTTTATGAAGTTTATAAGGGCTGGTCATGGAGGCACATCTTTCTCTCAATGAAGGTACCCTGCTGGTGTCTATTTTTTTTCTATGATTTGTAATCTCTAATTCCCTACTAGTGTAAGTATATTACACATCGAGCTTGTTTTGTAAACTCGTTTTATAATAATATATTCCTATGGGGAATGTGCCGGGAAACCGGTTCTTGTCTCCACCTTTTAAAAAAACAAAATAATTAATTGAATTTTACAATTATTAATAATAATGAAAAAAAACAATAAAATACACAATTGAAAAGATAAGCATTTTACTAATTTGGTACAAAATTTACAATAGTTGATAAATATAAATTTAAAAAAATCATTTTGAAATTTAAAATACACTAAAAACAATATAATATGTGGAAAAATGTTTAAAAAATTAGCCACATAAAACTCCCCCACAAATATATATTTTTTCCCTAAAACAAATGCCTAATTTTGATTTTGAAAAAAATAGAAGCAATGATTTTACAGTAAATTGAATAAGTGCAATTCTAGATGTTATAATTGAGGAGTGGAATCTAAAAGCTAAATTTTCATAGACTGCTCAAAAAATATCTTTCCTTACTTGAAACCCCTATTTAAAATCAAAGGCAACACAAACACATCCACATTCAAGGATTTCATGCAGACTAAAGGGAATTTCATTTTTTCTACTTCAATTCTAGATCAAGTTCTAATTCAAAGAGTTATACAAGTTAGATCAAGTTGAATTAAAATCATAACTGAATTCAACTTCAATTTTTACTTTCTCCAAGCTTCAAAAAGAGATAATTATTATTATTTTGAATCACATTATGGACTCAACTCAAACTATATTCGAACAAGTTGGTGGTCAACTTCTTAATTTTTAGTTTAAAAATCACCTCCTCTTAATGAACTCATTTTTGAAAACTAGGTAGTTGTTTTCATTTTTATGACCCAACCATGTCTGTGTCAATAAATATGAAAAATATCTTATTAAATGTGTACATTGGGCTAACTCACACATACACCGAGTTATTAATGTTTAAGATATTCACCATTGGTTATCATTTGAACATTTCACTCGAGTTTTAAAGGAAATATTATATTATGATTTGATTTGGACCACTAAATGATTTTGTTTTTAATTAAAAGATGATTCCCTAATGATCAAATAAGAATTCATAAATGCCTAAATTCATTATCCTAATTCCAAAAAACTATCCTATCTCACTCTCTTCCTCAGGTCCCAAACAAAATTTCCATCTAGATAGTAAAAAACTCCACTTGACAATCACTAATCCCTAATAATTTATGAATAAGTGAAACCCTTAAAAACTAGTAGGTTTATTTCCACTAGGAATGAATAATTTGATGTGAAATATTAAGCCATATGACCCTCAGGGATTGAAATAAAATACTAAAATTTTGAAGTAATACGAAAAAATATTTAATGAATTTGGCCATTTTAACTAAAAATTAGGGGTATTTGAAGTGAGAATATGTGCCCTCTCCCCCACACATAAAAATATGAATTGTCATAAATTTTTATCCTCATGTTGGAGCATAGTTATGTTAAAAACAATGGTAAATTCAGCATGAAAAAGATTGTGAAGCTGTAGCATAAATTTTCAAAGGATTGTTTTCAAATCGGAACGGAAAAAAATTACAATAGTAACCCCACCGACCACCACTAGAAAACAAGTGTATTTTTTTAAAAATTAAATAATTAGTATTTTATATTCGAACAAAAAAAATTCACTTACTTCGAATAGTAGCATGATGATCATTATAGAACAATAACAATAGTAGAGTGCAAGTGAGTGAAATGGGTGTTGCAGGTTTGAAAAATCAGCTCATAAAAAAATTTCAACTCAATAGATTTTAGTAAGATACCACCTTTTCATAAAACAGATTCACAAGATTTTAAATGAAATCATGGGGACTCCCCCATACATAGAAACTTGATTAGGATGAAATAAGTTTTTAGGAAAATAAAATTTGAAAAAACCATAAAAACACTTCCGTAAATTTGATCTATAAATTTTTTTAATAATACCCTCTTTATTTGAGTTATGTAGGAACCTTGGATACTCTATTCAAGCACCTAAATATTGAAAAAAATAATTAGACTTCAATAATTTAATTCTCAACATGAAATAAAACCACGTTGTGTTAGCGAGTGAAATCCTATGAAATTTCATTGAGATGGTCCTCTTGGCCTTGAATAATTTCCACATGGAATTGAATTATTTATTATTAACCTTCTATGATAAATATAAATAATTAAAAAAATACATTAAAAAAATAAATCATGAAATTAAAAAGGATAATCCAAGGATAACACCCCAAGTGGTGTTGTCATTTGACTATCCACAACTTGATAGTCAGTGGATCAGCCCCAGTCTGATAGGGGATTTGTGTTGTTTCTTAAGAAGCACAAGATGTGGTTATAACCAACTTCAATGAAATTCCACCTTTGGATTAACCCTTATACATCATTAATTAAGTTCTCCTCCATGGTAGTGTAATAATTCATGTGATGTTCTGGATGGGAAAACAAAAATTTGGGGTACTTCCCCTCTTCTTTATCATGAGACTGAGAGTGAACATTATGTGAGACTTCAAAACATTGATAAAAGATGTCTTATTATTTAATCGAATAAAATATTTTTATCTAGTGTAATGAAAAATGTTTCATCATCACCCTCTATCCATGTGCAATGCTTTAGAAATTCCTCTTTAACAGTAGCTCCTAAATTTGAATTTTCATCCTCAGGTGGGAGTTACATTGATTCCTCTACATGTGAAGCCGCATGCTTCTCTAGACTCTCTAGGAAATCAAACAGGTGGATTTAATATTCAATACATGTAGTAGGAGAAACATAATTATTATCATATTCAATAAAATTTAAAATATATTCTTCAAAAATGATGTCAACTCCCTTAAATAGGCCAATATGTTCTTCTTGGTTGAATAATAATCCTGAGAGTTTGTCTATGGATGGATAGAGGTAGTCAACCTCTTCCAGCCTCTCCATAAACTATATGACCTATGATGTGGTTTCCTCTAATGTGAATTCAAGTATGCATGTGTTGGCTCATACTTTGGAAACATGGAAAATCCTTAAACAACTTATATTACATAATATTATTAACTTTATTACAGGATATAAAATGATCTCTAAGTATGTTCTTAGATTTATCTATGTAATCACATCCCATCTCCTAGAAACAATTAAAAATAAATCTATATACTTTTCATGAATTTTGAGCTTCAAATCAGAGGGTTCTCCGGGTTCAGAAATAGTCATCTACATCTTCAACTCTCTATTATTTATTTTTTCTTTTCTTCTCAGTTTCTTTCTAGAAAGTGCAACATTCGTGTCTTGATGGAGAACCAGAATGAACCTTTGGTACATTGGAGCCATGCAGGTTGGTCCTACGAATTTGATGATTATCTTTGTAGCCAGTAGATCATTTTTGGAAGGTCCTTTACCCTCTTTACATCTCTTAATTTGTTTGAATATCGTTGTATATTGTTTCTTAGTATAATGTTTCAAATCCCATGTTGATTCTGGGAAGTCTCCTTTTGTTCAGCTTCGTATCCTAAATTTAAATATTTTTCATCCAGATAATTTTATGATACGTCAGATAAAATAAACAAATAATCAGTAGCATCAAAAGAGAAAAGATTGTCAGTTTGTTTCTTTTTATTGGGAATATATATATACAATTTTTTGGAAAACCCTAAAAACACTAAGAAAAATGTTGTTTCCATAGAAAAATAACCAAAATATTATTTCATCCCTATTGCGAGGATATTCAGGGTTGTTGATGTGTCCAAGATGAAGAGGGGTAATGGCGTCTCGAGAGAAGGAGGGTGTTGGGAGTGGAGTTGAAGGAGATGATACATCTCCAGAATTATGCTAGCAGTGTGAGGGTGAAAGGGGAGACACTGATATCATTTATCGGTATGAAGGTAATTAGGGGGCCAGGTAACGCCAGTAAGTCTAGAAGTGTGAAAAGAAATTTTTGTGGGAAGGGTAGAGGAAATGGGATGATAGAAGAAGATCCTAGTGGTATGAATGAGGCACCACCAACAAAGGCATGGAGGTGTATGGAAGAATTGGTAGCATGGGGAAAATTGGGTGGCACTGCTAGGTATGTTGGTGATATGAAATAGGGTTCTAGTGGTGAATGCATTTTAACCAAGGATGAGTTCCCTCCACCTTTGGTTGGTTCTTAGTGCGGCACTTATAAAACAAAGAAATTAAATAAATTAATTCATCTAAAAAAATCAATGAAAGAAAATAATAAAAGAAAAAATAAAACATAACAATTTTAATTTTATAAAACTAATAGTAATTTTTATTAAGTTATCATAATAATTATTTATATAACATATATATTAATTCATATTAAAATTTTCTAATAGTTAAATTAATTTTGAACATTTAAAATAATAAATAAAATTTTTCCTGTAAAAATTAACTAACGTCTAAATTAATTAAGTGAATTAATAAAATCAAAAAATTAAATTAAAACAACGTATTAAAATGGTTAAATAATAAAATATATTTTTTAAAATTATTTCAATTAATTAATTAATAAAAAATAAATTTACAAATTAATCTATTTACATAAGAATGAATTATTAAAAAGAATTAAAAAATGATTGTTTTGAAAAAACAATTGAAATTAAAAAATGAATGAATAAAAATATTGGATGTTCAAAATTTAAATAATAATAAACTTAAGACAATAAAATGAAATTAATTTTAAAATTATTAAAAAACGAAAATGACAAACAATATAATACAAAAGTTACAAAAAATCATTGTTTTACTTTTTAAGTACAAAATTTACCATAATTAATAAATATTAATTAAACAACATCTATTTGAAATTTAAAATACACTAAAAACAAAGAAATATGTTGAAAATGTATTATAATGTTTCAACATCTATTGTTTGATGATTTATGGTGTTCAATAAATAATTTTCTAGACATATTATTATGAGACTACTATTATGTGGTAGGAATATGTATTCATTTAAAAGAAAATGTTAACCTCAATTTAAATTTTAAAGAGTTCCATCAAGGGTTAGTTATATTATGGTAACATAATTGACGAAAATATAATTTGGTATCATATTAAAAAAAAAAATTATAAAATTATTGTTTATTGTAGATCAAAAATTTTAATATATATTAATATTTTTAAAATAATTAGTTCATGGTATTGAATTAACTATAGTAATCCATCCACTTCATGAAGGATTTTCTTATCCTTTATAACCCAAAATTCACTAAATTAGAATTTTCATGTTGATTTAAAACTAGTATTCTTTTCCCACATAAAAATTTATATATATATATGAGGGACATACACACTAATTCTATTGGGAGTAATAGTGACGTATGATGGTTACTTCCTTAGGAAGTGTTAATGTGGTTTATGTAATCCTAAGAAGGGTTGATGGGGTTAATTTTGGACATGATTTAAGTAATGTAACCTATATTTATTGGTTCGTGGGATTTGTTTATGGGGGAGCGTTGTTTTTTCCCTTAGGTGTCTCATTGTATGCATATATATTATTACTCTGTTTATAGAATTTTTTATTGCACTGGAAATTAATATTTTTTTATCTATGTATTTTATATAGAATTATGCATTTTATTTATGAATTGACCATATGAATAATGGTTTTGGATAACTTGAATGGTGAGTTTAAAATTATGTTGTATAAATTTAAAATATTTCATCATTATGTATAGAAATTTTTTTCATTATAAACCAATACTATTAGAAATGAACTTATATGAATATATATATACATACCTATACTTTTCAAATAGGTTTGATGCTTCTTTCATTTGGTGTTATTGTGAAATTATCTCTTGATGACTGGAGTTGATATCATGATTATTGTGCTTATTGATATCTTTATATATTATTTTGTTATACATGTTCTTGTTTTTTATTTAATTTCTGGATTTATATATTATTTATATATAGTTTTAATTTTCCTATATTTTTGTTATGTTTTATGATATTCACTCATTATAAGTGGATTTTAAAATATTTGATTGATGTTCGTCATTATCCATAAATTGGTTGTTTTTTTCTTCTATTGTATTCAATTGAGGGTATTGCTACCAATACATTAGATTTTAAAAATCTGTTCTCATAACCATCTTGTATCATCTTTTAAAAATCCTTCAGTGGGAAAAAATGTTCTAGAAATATATAATGTTTTTATATGGTTTAATCAGTTAATGTGAAAGTGGTATTCAAGAGTATATGGTTTGGGGATTGTTTTCAGTTCTAAAATAGATATCTATAAGTATTATCATGGCATAGTATATTTAAATTCTATCTCAATGGATAATATTTAATGGGATAGGGATAACTAAAAAAATTAGTAACAAATCCATAATTATTACCACTGATCATCCATGATATTGTAACTGGGAATGGTGCACCACTTGATGTATTCATGAAGGAGTCATTTTAAAGTGTTCTCAATTAATAAATATTAAATTTAATTTGAGTTGATATAGTTGAAAACCATAAAATTTATGTTTGGTTCATCAACTTCCAATCAAAACCATAAGGCATTAAATAACTTATTAATTTTTTAGTTCTTTTAAAATAATGAATATAGTTGATAGCAAGGAAAACCGAGTTTATGTGAAATTAATGAAATGAGAACATATATTATAAAGAAAGTTAATTTTCAGAGGGGGATTACATTATATCATCATTATCATTCAGTGGATTATATTCTAATCAATAACCCAATAAATTAAATATATTGGATTCCTTATTAAAATTTTCATTGGGACCCAATGTAACAGGGATTAAATATCATAATAATCAGTACACCTCATCTATGGTTAAGGGGAAGTTAAAACCTGTCAACCAATTGATTTATCTTCCCAATACCAAATTGAACCATATGTCATTAAACCCTCAATAAACCAAACTAAACCATATAAATAGTATAATTATGGATGTGTGAGAGAATATATTTTCTTAAAATATTGAATAGTAAATAGAGTTATATTAGTAACTAAAAATGTAAAAATTATTTAATATACCACCTTCTATATAATAAAAATTATATAGAAAGATTTAAATATGCACACATTATATTGGGATAACACTAATACAAATCGGTATCATCACTTTGGATAGATACCCATGACAATTAACCAGATGAAAATAAATTAGGGGATTGTATAATAATAAAATAATTCCACTATAATATACTATTAATAAAATTAATAAAATTAATAAAATTATACTATAATAATTTAACGGTAATTTGGAATAGGTTTTGAACTAATAACATGTTGGGAGTTGGGGTGATTATATAATATTTTTCAAATAATAGTGCACTAGTAGTGATTTAATTATATAATATGGTGATAGGGGATTTCATAATTTATTTATTGAATACGGAGTCATCAATCATTCATGTAATCCCCCGATAATCCTTATTTACAAATTTTGGTAGATGAATTAAACATATTAATCACAACGATTATTACTTTATTTGTATATAAATAGAAAATTTCCATTTTTCAGCATGAAGGCCATGTGAAAATAAGATGGGACTAATGGGATCATATGTGTTTGGAGAAGAAGTAAATGATAAACAAAAAATTGAAGTTGATGCATCATATTTCAGGGTTTCTATAAATAATTAGTTTTAAAAACAAATCATGTATTTTTGTTTTAGGATAATTAAATGGAATCATAATCAGATCCTCATTACAGATATATAAAGAGTTGTGTAGAAAAAATATACCATGTGTGTGGGAAAGACTATCGTTGAGTGTGAATGAAATTAGTTTCAATAATATTATAGAGTTTTGTGAGTGACACAAACCCCTCATAAAAATGGGTATCATAATACAGTGTAAATTTTAGGGACATTATAGAATGAGTGGGGTTTCATGACTATATTGTCTAGAGGACATGGTACAGATTAGATATCAAAATTAAATTCAAATAAAATTTCCATTTTGAGGGTTATTCTTGAGTATATAGAGAATGAGTGACATTTCCCCCGCTAATTAGTATATATTCCATTAGATTATGGAATAACATCATTTTTACAAAATATTTTACATTAGTGGTTGAGAACCTTATTAGTATCCATAAAGTGATTTCATTTGAAAGCTGACATGGAATTGAAGAATGTTCTCGGGGAATTTTTCATGTTGGAAATAAATTAATGGTGTTTATATCATTGATATTTTTATAGGGGATCATAATTTACATAATTAAATTGTCCAATAAAAATTTTAAATATAAATTTTCACAGAATTCAATTGATCCTTTATAACATATAATTATATTTTATGACTGTAAATGTATTTGTTTCCCATTATCACCTAAAAATATTTATATAATATATAGAGATGAATTAATATTTCATATATTATTCATGATTAATTTTTGTAATAAAAATAATAAAATTAAAAATTAAATTATATAAAAATATTGATGTATCACTTCCCCTACACATGGATTAATCTATGTTCATAAATAATATCTCTCAAAAACCATATTAATATAGATTGTACTAATACCTAATTTTATTATATATTATAGTGAATGTAAATAAATAATGTAATATATGAATCAAAATATTATCATACAATAACCCTTGAAATTTTCATTTCTTGATGTTTCAAATTTTACATTCCATTATCAATAAAATTGACTTTTCACTATGTAATTTATTTGGTAAATTCACTTTCCTCTTACTCACTCATGTATTGAATTCAACTTCCCTTAACTCTAACTCAGAATAAAATATTCACATATTTTATTATGAAATTAATTTTTTTTATAGAGGTTATATTAGAATTCGATGTAACATAGATGAAAATAATCAATTCAAAACATTATGAACCCCCAGAGTTATTTTTGATAACTATGACTTAAAAGTGAAATTATGGACACATGAACTCAAATTTATAATAAAAATATATTAGATAAATTTTATTACACAATTAATTATTATATTTCACACACACAAAAAAGATTATATATTAAATTTTTGTGAGACATTAGTTTGTATATCAACTATTTTAAGTGATACAGTCCAATTGAAATTATATATTAGGTTATTTCGTGTTGAATCCTTTATTTTCATATTTCGTTTTTAATGTTATTAACATAAATTTTAGTTAAAATTCATTAATATTTATAGTTAAGTTATTCACCAATAAAATTATTTTTCAATTAATATATAGTAATTGTGTTTTTCAAAAAATTGAATCACAATTATTTGAGCTAAATCACAACTCCATAAAAAATAAAAAACAAGATGTATTTAATTGATAAGAATCTCACAATATATTTTATTAAAAATATATACAATATGAATAAAAAAACAATTTTAAAGTGTCATACACTTGACATTCACAACCCTTCCATACTCACACAACCCAAAAACTATTTGTAGACAAAAAAAATTATTCAACAGAGTGATATAACCAACATTGTTTTCAAATATTTGATTGTGTTTTTTTGTTTAACTATATATTTGTATATAATATAAATAAAAAATCAATACTAAAATATTAATTTATGAAAAATAAAATAAATAATTGGTTGGAATGTTTCTTAGGTCATTCTACTGAGAATATGTTTTGTTTATACTTCCTAAAAAATATAGTTTATTGATAAAACAAAATAAGTATGGGGTGTGAGTTTAAATGTAATGAACCACTACATAATCCTTTTATCAATTTTTATAGAGAAGCGTTAGTTTTGGATTTCAATAATGTCAAGTAAATATAATTCATCACTCAAAATTAATTAATTATATGATGAATATAAATAGTGAAGGAGAAAGTGGATGGGTTACACCCTGTCAATTATAGGTCCCTATATTAGATATTCATGTTAATGTGGAGGGGGTAGTTTCTGTACTATAGACACTATGAAATATTTTTTATGTATTTATAGTAACCTCTTCCCCTTGGTGGGGTCTAATACTTTTTAATTATCTTAGTGTAACATTTTTACTGGTAGTGCCAATTTTAAAGTATTATGTTAATGATAATTAGTATGATATTTATGCAGTTGGAAAATAAAATAAAATTGAATCAAAATAAAATAATAATACAATGATATGATCAGATATGATCATATTTCATTATTTCAGTTCTTTTGGATGAATTTTATATAGGTGTAGTAAAGAATTATTTTCAATTCCAACATCAACATCCCCAATAAAATCTTGATAAATGAACACATGCATCTTATTAAATTTGTTTTCATTTAATTTTGAAATTTTGTTTTTTTATTCATGGGGAATGTTCATCAAATAAACTTGAATATCCATCTGTTCATACATGGAATCTTATTTAAAATTTTATTATCATGTCTTCCAACAACATAATAACTACTATCATTGTTACTTATTGTCCAATTTTACTATAATGGGATAGGGTATTCGAAAGTTGTTGAAAATTTTCATTATGATATTATTAAGAATCCACAAATCTACTTATGTATGTAATTGGTTTCACATATAGTTTCCACTAAGATTATTCCTTGGAATCCTATTCTATAACAGAGTAGTTGGTATTAATTTTTTTGCAAAAAATGAATCATCGACCTCTTAAATGACTTTTACACAATCCTTTATCTATTTTAATCAGATAAAACCAAATACTACAATACATCCTAATTGTGGGAAGAATTAGGGTTACTCAAAATATCATATTATCTCATGCTTAGTAAGATCTTGTCGTTGTATTCCTTTAAAAACCATGAATTTTACATAAAGAATAAAAATAAGAAAATAATAATTTTCATCAATAAAGAATGATGGACATAAAGTTTTTTCTTCAATGACCTATATTAAGAAATGTCTGATGATTTCAAATCAATGATGTTAATATTTCCCCAAAAGTCATTACAACAATAGTTTATAGTCATAATCATTATGAAAATACAAATAATCATTTGTTGGCGAGGACCTATTCTATGATTACCAACATTGAAATCATTGAGGGTTATAAGAAATATTCTTTTCACTGATAAATTATACATAAAAGGATGAAAATATAAGTTATATCATTAGATAACCATATATTTTTTAATTTCTCAGACATCTTGGTGGCATTTCCTTCTGAAATTTTTTGGTTAAATATATTAATCTTTGTTAGTGGATTTTCAACGTGGTGAATGAGGATGTTCAAGGGTGATCTTGGGGTTTGGGACATCAATGAAAAGAAAATATAGTCATCCAATTATTGATTCATTGTTAGACCGGATTTATATATAATTGTATTCCAAAATCATAATATCTATGAGGATTGGTTAACAATTAAGTGTAATCATGTGAGGGGGAAGTCCAAACAATGTAGGCATAGACAAAGGCATTTCATAAATTTAGAAAACTGATTTTAAAACCGTATGGGCCTCCCAAATAAATGGGTTTACTCAACCCCTCTTAGGAAGAGGCTAGTGCATGGATGTCACATGATATGTCAAGTCATGTGTCTAAATTGTGTATCCCTTTAAAAATGGTGAATTTACTAAACAACCCCCTCAGAATCATATGATACCTAACACTATTTCTTCTAAATTTATTCTACTCTAAACTCTTGTGATGAACCAAACCTCCCAAAACTCTCTAACAATCTATATCCGCTGATTCTAGTCTATATAGAGAATTATTTGTTATAGATCGATGATTTGGGTAAGTCCAACACTCTTCTTGATTCACTTTTCTAGGTTAGGGATATGTAGTTTTATTTTTTTCTTCTAAATCACTAAACCATTGTTTTTAGTGGATCTTAGTTTAGGTTTTTAAGGATTTCATTAATTCAAATATGAGGATAACATTAATCTTGCGTTCAACATTAGATTTCAGGTATGTGGTCTATATATTACATGCTATAATTATTAAGTTGATTTTTTCATTCATGATTGTTTATTTTCTTCCCACTACTTGCATGTTTAATGTACATTGTAATATTCGGTTAAAATATCTCTCTAAATGATTATTATAAACCCTCACATTCCCCATTTGATTTTTTGTGGTTTACTAAACCGAATTAGGGCCACCCATGGGGTGCACCAACATTCTCAAACATGCGAAATTATAATATGAGGCTTAGAGTTTCCTTTTCTAGAAATAGATACCTTGATAAATATGATAACACAATTAGTTTGATTTATTAAAAAGAACTAATGGTTGTTTTGTATATTTTTTTTTCATTGGAAAAACTGGCTCTCTGAAAAAATGTGAAAAGGTTGTTAAATAAAATAATATGAATGTGTCAAATGTGTTTTAAGATATAATGGAATTTGAAAAATGGGATAATACATTTGAAATCGGTTAAAAATTGTAATTTTTAGAATATTATAATGAAATATTAAAATAAAAAGTAAATGATTTAAATGGGATAGGATATGTAAATGGTAATTAAGTTAATGGGATAAGGAATAAGGGTGAATTATGCGTTAAATTAAATGTGAAATGTGTTTGTTATGTGTATCTAATCATGTGTGGTTTTTTGTATGGTATACATGGTAATTTGAAATATAAGAATTTACATGTAATGGTTTTTAGGGGTATTCTACTTGAGATACTATGATGATGGGTCGAGATAGACTGAGGCTCTAAAACCCACACCATAATGCATAGGTTAGAAAAGGGGACCAATGATCTATAACTCTAATGTATGAATTTTTTTAAATTGTATAGATTGAGGATCCAATGTAATTGTGTTCTATTGGATTATGAAATGTTATACCTTTTGTGATAGGGAAATTGATTTATCTAATTATGTATATTAACAAATTGGATTAGGCCGTTGTCTAAATAATGTAAATTCCCAACCAATAGAACATGTGATGAAAATTAATTTAGCAGTGAAGATGGTATGACGAATGGAAATGGATGTAATAATGGAAATGAACTGAGTGAATATTCTTTCCATGGAATCCATGTCATATTTTTCTTACCTTTTCATTTATTTATTACTTTCATGAAATATATTTCTAGACTAGATGTTTTTTACACCCCATTGGTGGTGGCCAATGGAGTTGTACTCACACCCTACTAGGGCCGTCATTGGGTAACTGATATGATTTCATAGTTTCAAGTCATTATTGGTAAAATTACAAATATTAGGGAGTTTATTTGGTATTGGGATGTGCATGGATAAGGATCCAGGCATAGAGTTGGGACCCATTTTGGGGGTTCATCTGTTTCAATTTATTAAGGGTCTCCATCACTTTTGGCACTACTAGTATTGCATCACGTATTTTTTTCTAGTAGTGATAATACTCTCTTTGGGAAATGGTTGGTAATGGATGTTTCTAATTATTTTTTATTTCTATTATTATTTATTATGGTCATCTATTATGGAATACTATAATAAAAAGGGTATATTCTTCATAGATTAAATGTTTGACCCTTGAATCTAGTTGAAATCCTCTAGACTATGAGGACGTGCACATTATGTTATGTATCATCCCAGCATAGAGCACTGGTTTAGTGGTATCAAGGTTTAGGACGTTACATATTTACTATATAATTCAATGATCTTCCCATATTCATCCTCACAAATATTCCCAACAACTATACAATTAATACATCGACCAAAAAATTAATTCAATATAATTATGTTTCACACATCAATTATGAATATTCAAAGTATTCTAAAACTAAATTAATCTTCACATTATTCTTTGTGATCTTAATACCATTTCCCTTTTCTACAAAAAATTATTTATAAAACTGGTTCATGAAAAACATGGGAATTGTAAAATTAAAATAAAAATTCCATATCTCAAACAAATTTAAAAATCTTACACATTGACTTCAATATTTTATTTGTTTCTAAATTAATTTATATCATAAATACTAAAAAAATTAACGGAAATTCAAAAGAACAACACTACAGATATGATAATTATAAGCCTTAAATTATTTTAAAATACTCTAAATATATGAAATTGAATAACAGAAATATTCAATATTGTATAAAAGGCTAATTAAACTCTCAAAATCCATATGAATCATGATATGCAAATATTATTCTCAACAAGATCATGAATTATTTTGTAAACATCCTTAAGAATAAATTTTAGTTCAATGAATATCAATTATTAGTTTAACAATAACAGATTATTTCCATTGATAGGATATTATTATGAAGTAATGGTTTTAATAAACTCCTAGTATAGTTAATCTCTAAAACTGTTATTTAATGAATCACTCCCAGAGTGTGGGAATATTCAAGAATATAGATCCCCTAACATTTAACCATATATCATCACTAAGTGGCTAATATATCATGACATGAATAGAAATTAATATATTTTTTCAATATAATTTATATTACATGTGATCATAGAAACCCATAAATACAATTTATTAATATCAAGATGTTTTTACTTGTTTTATAATTCATTTAGATGGCCCATTTTTATCATAAGGTTGATAATCAAATTAACACTATTATGATGAGTTCTCTCATTGTGACTTTTTATTACGACTACCCAAACATTAATAGTATATCTTTAGACATCTCACAATATTCAAAACATCCTCACAGATTTCAAAATAATTAAAAATATATAAAAAAATTCCAATTGACATGCAATGTAGCATTAAAAAAATTTGAAAAAATATAACACATTGTATTTGTTGGCTAAGACTTCATAATATATCTTATGTTTCTCTAAGTTTATTCATCCCATTAAAGATTAAAATATTTCGAACTCTCCCGGTTAATTTATTTTTCCCCATCAACAATTATATACAATGGGTTACTCAAGACATAGATCTAATTATATTTCTACATTCTAGAAACTTAAACCATTCAAAATCAAAGTATGGAGATATTAATTAATTCAATAATATAATAAGATACTTTACTAATTGTAAGAAACATGTGAATATATTTATTTTAATATTATTTTAGATATTTTTTTATAAAAACTATCATTATCCCTTGATATTGTCTTCCATTGAATCATACACCAGTGTATTAAAATTTTCTACATAAAGACAAATATTCAAACAGAACATTATATACCATCGTGGGAGAAAATATTGATCCTCTATAGTTTTTGAAGATTATTTAGTTCTGAGGATTAACCATTTCATCATGAATAAAATTTTATGCAATGAGTTTGTAAAATACATAAAACATGGAACGAACATCCAAAAAACTCCCATTGCATAATATTTTAACCCAATTATATAATATAATATTATAATAGATATATATATTTACCAATAGATTGTTATATAAATATTCACTGTAACCAAAATGATACACTTTTGGTCTCATTAAACTAACATTTTTTGTCATAATATTTATATAATTTCTTCTAATTAAATATTTATCTACTTTAATTTTGTATATGCATATGTATTGAAAATATATTACACTATAATTGTACACAAGGATAAAATATCATAATTATTATATATCCATCTACCCAAATTATGATATGAGAATTATTCTTTCCCAATTATATATTTTTGAACCACATTATCACTAGCAGAGTCTGTATCAGAATATAATGTTGATTCTAGATATTATCATATGTTGAAAACCACATCATACATAAATTTTCCCAAAACATTCTCATTATTCACATAAATGGTAAAGGATATTCTTCCCTCATATATATATAATTATGTGATTCCATTAATGTAATTTATGTGATATCCATACTTTGTGATATAATTTATAATGGACTCTTAATAATTTCTCTAAAAAATGTTATGTCCATTCAAATATTCTCTACATGATTATCATGATTTTTTGTAATGAATATTAGAGATTAAAATGGATTACATACATCCATTATGAACAAATATAAAAACACTCTTTCATATATCACACGAGGGTTGAATGCGTTTCCTTCATTTGGTGTACTTGTAGGAAAATAAAGTAATTAATCTCTCCAATAATTGATATCTCAAATTCTAAACACATAAACTGTATAAATTAGTTAACATAATTATATATGTTTCCACTAAATATTATATCATCTATATACATTATAACTATATATTTATCTTCATCTATACCATTCATGTAATGGTTTTTATGAACCCATTCCCTAATAACATACGACTTTCTCAAATATGTGTCAAATTGTGCATTTCAGGAATGGGGTACATTATGAATGCCATAAAATGATTTTTTTATTTTAAAAACAATGTAAAATCATATATTATAAAAATAAGTATTAACTTTTTAATGTAGGATTAATATTTTAATATATCATGTTAAAATTTAATCTTAACATCAATTTACTGAAATATAACATTTAATTTCCCAAAAAATTATATAATGAATCTTATTTATTAAATCATTTATATTATAGAGAATTATTCCTTAATAATAACTTCATTATTAAACACATGTCCTTTATAACACTATATTTCATTATTCTGGACCAGATATCCTTTTACATAAAACATTTTATTGAAGATAAACAATTTGAGAATCATGTTATGATGTCTATGATTGTGAAAAATGTCAATTTTATATTATTATCAATATTTTCATGATCCTATTGTATGGATTTTAACCATTATTACTTTATTTTTAGTTCTTCAAATGTTATTCAACAATTCTTCTTTGGCCAACATAAATTAATCCTCTTCTTCTTTCAAAAAAATTCTAAATATATTTACCAATAGTGTTTTTACCTTGATTATTCTTCAGAATCGTCCACAATTTTGGTAAATCAAGAATCTTTTAGATCCAAAATTTTCTTTCCATTTTATTTTCCCACTTCATTATTGAAATGGTTTATATAATTTTATAAATATTTACATTAAATATCATTCCCATCAATGAATTGATTTATTATTTTTTTCATTAGATGAAAATATTTTAGGCATTACTCTTTTATCAGTAAAATAATAAATTATTCCATCTATTGAATCAGTACACTTTCCTAATTTCCCATATTTATTATAAATAATCAATTTAGTTCTACATAATCCTAGATAATTAATTATAGGTTTTTATCTACCCACTTGACATATGGAATTATTTCTTCTATAGTACTGAGAAATTTCTAAAACTTGGTGTACATAAAAACATTTGTAAATTATTTATATTAATTTTTAGATATTTCACATATAAAAAATAATGTATTGGCCAATTTAGGTGTCCTATGATTCCTTCTTTTCAAAACACAATTTTAAAGAGAAGTTATTACCACTAACAAGTTATATTTTATTAGATTTATCTATAGATTTTTTTAAAAAAAAAATAGATCTATGTTCAATTCCTTTATAATATTATTGGATCAGAATTTTTCATATTTTCTGTTCTCCACACATTTTTTTAAAATATTGATTCAGTATAAAACCTCTCTCTCATATAACAGAAACATAGAACATCCCACACTCATTTAGTCATCAATAAATAGAATAATTTATTTACTATAATGAGTCATATCATCAATAGCATGACTATATATATTGTTATGGTATGGATTAAATAGATTTGATACTTACTTTCATCATAGAAGGTATGGGATTATCACTGTATTTATGATGAATAAATAATGAAATATCATTTATCAATTCCTCATTAATGAATTATTTTCTATAAAATATTTTATCATTTTGTATTCAATATAATCCCTTGAAAAAAGTGATCAATACCCTTCTACCAATTTTCCTCTTTAGCTATAATATAGATGCATTCCGCATTTTATTATTGCAGATATACGTTTAAATTCTGTCTTTATACATTCCTAAAAGTTATTTTATCCCTTGATTTAATATTGTATCCTTTTCCACTAAATGAAACCTATAATCTCGAATTATATAACTGACATACAATAACATTTTTTATTAATTTTCGTAAAAATATAAGAATTTTTTATTCATCAATTTGACTACAGATAAGAGAGCATTTCTACTTCCATTGATCATTAATGCTACATCATTTCGAAGATAAAATATCCAATCAAAAATATCATTCTAATTCATGAAATGATTCATCTTACCCAAAATACAGGATGATGAACCGTAAAAATATTTTAGATTAAATTCTATATTATAAATTATAACATTTTTGTTTTTCATGGTATTCTTCAAATTTCAAAAAAACTATAGAATGAGTTAAGATACATTTCTGCCTCATATCAATTTTCTATATAAGAGGAAATGATTTAATATTGTTTCTATTTGTAGGAAAAATACAATTCTAAATTGTATTTAATTGGATATAATTTTATATATTATTATTTATTTTTGATAAAAAATAAATTCATTTATTTTCTTTTAATATTAACGATTATCAAAAAGAACAATACAATGGAACAATATCCATAAAATGATATTTACTCTAAAGTGAGGAAAAAGTTTCAATTATCCATTATTATATTCTAATTTCATTTCAATTAACGTGAATTATATATTCACAATAATAATTCATTATATGGAATTTTGAGCTATAAATTTTTAACTTATCCGAGGAATTATATTTTTTTCTTCATTTTCTCTTCATTCCACATATTTTTTTAACAATGAAATATTTTTTAGTAGGATAATTATTTTTAGAAAGACTATCATTTCAACATCTCCCTATTTATATTCAAAATTAAAATATATTTTCTCTATTCATCATGAATATATCATAGAACTAATATATCCATGAAATTAGTTCATTGATAACTCAACACTTCTTTAAAATTTCTTATACCTTGTTTGTATATTTCCTTTATAAATCATCCAAACAGATACCAAACTACAGCCTTTTCTATGAGCTATCTATATTTATTTCAAACCAAATATTATTTCTAAAATATACCACTTCCCCATTGAGTACATAAAACTTCTTATCATTATTATTTAATTATATATAAAAATAAACAATGATGTTGGTCAATTTATTAATCATCCACCTTTAGATCACAAATTATCGTAATTAATCTTCATTATTTTCATGTACTTAATATAATTACTTTGGGTTATCAATTTATGTTATATGGTCATTAAAATAACATGTGTATTATATCTATAGTCGATAAATGTTTTTTAAATTATTTCATTGTATACTATGTTCCTCAAAATATCCTTCCAGTTTGACCATTTAAAAAACAAATATACCTATTTTTTTACAAATGTATAATTAATAAATATATTTATGTTTTATATACATAAAAACCTATTATATTTTAGAGAAAATCACGATTTCAATACCTTCTATATAATTTTTCTTTATAACACTTTACCGCTTTTAATAATAATGACCTTAACTAAAATTTCATTCAACATTCCACTCAACATTCCATTCATTAAATAATGTTCCTTTTTTATAATATTATTTTTATATTTTCATGAATTTATACTCACCATCCACTCATCAAAATGTTTTGGACACATATAATTGATGTTACTAATTTTTTCAAAATTAAAATAAGAATGGGGTAGATTAATCGTGAATATTATCCTACATCAAAAAAAAATTATTTCTATATGAGATAATATATTATCACTAAAATCATAATTAATTTTTATATCAATAAAATCCTTTATCTCCTAAAATTTGAAATCAACATTTTATAAAAAAAATTATAGATCTTTTTGGCATCAATGAAATATATTATGTGAAAAATTTACTATTTATATATTTGATGTATAGTTTATAATGTTTTATTCATAATGTTTCAAAACATTTGTGTTTTAATTTGGTGGTAATAAATTTATGATTTCATTAATAGTATTAAAATCATTCATCTTTTGGCCACTATCATTAATAGATCAAAAAATGAACTATTTTATTGATAAAATATATAATTTTTAAAACTTACACTTCACAATATCATCAAATAAATTATTGAGGAACTATAAATATTACCCTATCAATTTTCAATCTCATTATAAAATATTATTAATATATTACTATATTCATTTCGATTTTATGAAAGTCATCAATTTTCTGTATATTTAATTTTTAAATTTTATAAATAATGAATTTAGATATGTTAAATCATTATTCAATAATTTATTATTTCGTTATATTATTCAAAAAAATAGTATAATTACATCATGGAATTTATTTAGATTCATATAAGTAAACATAAATTACTCTAAATAATAAATTTGATATCTTTGTGTTATGTATTACATTATAATTTAAACAAGAAAATAGGATTAGCCCCGTTGAATTTGTAATATTACTCATGGAAATGAAATTCAATACCATGTTCTTTAATAGAATAGTACTGGTGATTAGAAGACTATATTTACCCTAATTTCCAACTATAAACACCTTTTGGGTGTGGGGTGTATTAGAGTTTCATGAAATTTCTTGTTATATTAATTTTTATGGAATCATATAATTTTGTTTGAAATGATACCATAAATTGCGCATGATGATCATCCATATTAAAATATAAATTTAGAACAATAAAAATCTTTAATGAATATATTTTTCATGTCTTAGTAGAATTGGTATACATCAAATGAACACATATAAATAGTTTATTGATATGGATAATAATCACTATTTTATTTTTTTATTATATTCTTTTGGAAATTCACACTACTAATCAATTGAACATCTCATCTTCCTCTATTATCCTTACTACATTCAAGGAGTGTTACATATAAATAATATTGAAGAACACAATTCTAAAGTATGAAGATCAAGATTAAAGATTCATCTAATGAAATAAAATGACTTTATTGATAATGATATTATCTTCACTTCCTTGTCATCAATTATATTCATATCAAATGATCTATTACATGAGTGAACACTTATAATATTCCATCATATCAGGAATCACCCCATAATTCAATATATTTAATAAATTACACACTTTATTCACTTTAATAATTTTTCATCTTGATATTCTCTACCATATTCTACATCTTATACTCCCTTATTTTATAAAGAAACCACATTTACATGTTAGCAATTTTAGTATTAAAATTAAAATTCATGATTTCAATCAAATTAAAAAGCCTATTAATTCAAACCCATAATTTTAATTTCAATAAAATTACCTCTAAAATTAACATTTAAATTGGTTAGTTTAATGAAAATTCAAACATTATGAAAATATTTTTGAGAATTCAATGTAATTAATTCTTTTAAATTTCTCAAAATTTCAAAAATTATGGAACAAAAAAAATCATCTCCTGGTGGCCCCAAACATCCCTTTTAATATTTTATTTGAATCATTTAATGATATATTTATTCATGTTATGATAGTTTATTTTTTCTAAATAAATAAATTTTAGTGCAACACTTCACACTTAAAATTCTAACAATGATATTATCCTTCCATTATTCATTGAATGATAATATCAACACCCAATGATAAAATTAATGTTATATTCAAAAATCATAATGTGATGTGACTAACTCAAATGTAATGGGTATTTCGTAGTTTAAAAAGGAATGGGAATATCTTGGGGTCTCTTTGAGACAATGCTGATGTGTCACACCATTAAATGAAATGCCTCTAATTTGGAAAAGTAAGAACAATTATATATTATCCATGTGAACCATATATATTTTTCATTCCTGTAATGACACATTTACTTGCACTATGAGTTTTAATGATGAACGTTACATATCATTTAGAGTTTCAAAACATCTTCGGTTTTCTTATAACATCACTAATAGATAGATCCCTGTGTTTCCATTGGGACTTGTTTATACAACTACCATAATATTTAGAGAATGTCTAATTTAATCTTAACTCAACACAAAACTTGTTTACAATATTACTAATTCTTAAAAATTAAGTTAAATTATTTTATATTTTTAATAAATCATTCATTTAAACATATATTTTAGATATTTACAAGTTTTGTAATCCCAATATTCTTGATAATTCTTACATTGGACCTCTACTTCAGTGGTTTTAAAGGCCATTTTCAAGGTATAATTTCCATATGTAATTTAGATTTTAAAATGTATATTACCTTCACCCCATGTGGAGAGGGGAGATTGAATCATGGCATGATCTATTAGGGTAATGATGAGACACCTTGTATATGTACATGATGTGGGTTAATCCCATGTCACAAATATTAGAGAAAAATGGAAAATATTGTTTTCAAAATATATTAATTGGTTATCTATTATAGATGAATGTTTGAAAAATTATTCATATCAATTTTTTTAAAAAATATTAATTAAATTTTAAATAAGAATAATAAATAAATAAATGAAATTAAATATTTATAGGGTGAGAAGGAAAAATTATTGATTGACTAAACTCCTTAAAAATTTCAACAAATTGATGTGGGTCACATTTTAGGGTCCATAAAAATATAAATATAATTTAATCAATTTGAAATTAGTATCTATGGAATGTTTTCATACCAATAACCAATATAATAATTCACTTATATACTTAATATATCAATATTTAAGTGCATTAAAAAAATTAAAAACTAGGAAAAGAATGAAATTAGGGATTGGTGAAATTTAGGATATGGGAAAATAAATTAAAATATATTGTTCTAATATAATATGTGATAACAAGAGACCAATATTTTCATTATTTAAATTTCATGACATATTCCCAAACTCACTTAATACAATCTAAAATTTAAATATTTATGCATTTAGTATGGAACTAAATGTATAATTGATACCCCCTCTATACTGTGATATCACTATATCTAACATGATGGGTTATTGAAAATTATAAATCCAATGATTTATCCATCCAAATTCATTTCTATAACACAAATTCTTATACCCTTTATCCACCCAACAATACCTTTTAATGATTAGAATAAGAAAATGTAGAGATAACCGAATTGGTAAATAATAAACTATGAAACTATTTAATAGGGGAAACTAAAAAAACATAAAACCACTATAGAAATCTTATTCAAATAAATAAATTAAATTGAAACATAGATAATTATTTTAAAACATTGGATATCAAAAGTATATCCTCCATGGATCAACCCATGGGTAAGATTACTGTGAAAAACTACATGATAATTCATGTCGTTAGATGAAAAATTTAAATGAAATTATTATAATATATATTAGGAGAAAATACATAATATTGTACAAAATCAAGGAAATGATTGATTGGTACAGGTTGAAAAACATTTATAAATAACTATGTATGAATTTTATATAAAAAATATTCGTGCATCATGTTGATAGGGATGACAGTGATATGGAATATGATGAGAGGGGATTTCCAAAATGTATAAGTGATTCTAGATCTATATAAATGGATTTCTAACCTTTATATGATCAATATGTTACTCTTTTAGTGGATGAATTTCATATTTAAAGAGACATTAATAAAACAAATTTCTTTAGAAAAAGGTATTATAATCGGGATTCTTCATGCATGAAGTGCATATAGAAAGGTGATGGAATTAATATATTAAGAAATGAAAAAAAAATACATAAGGGTTTAACCCTTCATTTAGGGTAACATTTTATCACTTATGTTTTGAGTGTAAATTATATATTTAAGTGATACTATATTAGTTATTACAAATATTGTGCTTAATAGATGTTATTTAGTAGCATAATAGTGGGTTTCTTAATTGAAAGCTATTGTATTATGGAAAAAATTGTGTTATACTATAAATTATAACTATTTCATAGAACCTTGGCTTTAATGCATGTTTCAAATAACTAGCATGAAATATAAAATTTAAATGTATATTTTTTGGTGTAATTTCAAAAAATTTCTTATGTTATAAGATAGTATTTTCTTAGGAATTATTTATACATTATATCTAGAAATTAAATTGAAATTATAATACATTTTTAAGGAACTATATAGTGATTTGTTGCATGAGTTATGATATTCTATCATGTATCAATTTTTTCTATTAGATGATAGGACAATATTATGTTTTTGTGTGAGATCACTTTGATTCTATAGTGCCAATCATAAACCGTCTTGAGATTATATAAGAAATATTATGTATCCATGGGTTATTGGTACAGGGATGAATTTGTTATGAGAATTCCTTATGGGGGTATACAATTATGTTATATCCTTTTGGATTTCAACTACAATAACCCATTATCTTATAAATAAATGTAATATGTATATAAAAGGATAAATATTGATTCTTTAGAATAATGAATTATATTTTCTCCAAAAAAATTATTTTCTAATACACTTTCATATTTATCTATAAATATATTTATTAAAACTAAAATACCACTATAAATAATATTTTAGTATAATATGTTTAATAATGACACTACACTGAGGAATAAAAAAATAAAAATTACAGTTGAATCCGTAATTAATATGAATGTGATCATGTCTTCGGTAATTACATATAATATATTGCGGTTTTAAATTATATGTTAGGAATGATAATATATATTGGGAGGATCGTGGGAGAATTTTTCTTATTTTAAATTAATACACATAACATTGTAATTGGACGGATTGAATTCGTTTTATTTTATTTACATAAAAAAGATATTACAATGTTTATATGATAAAAGTTCCCAAATGAGTAAGAACATAATTCGTACAAACTAGATCAAATTTAAATTTTACCTTATTTTTTGGTGATCATTTATAATGTTTTATCATATCGTATAAAAATAATTTTTTGTAAATTTTTGGTATAACAATGGGTGTTACAATACAATTACAGTAATACAAATTATAGATAATGTGAGTGATAAGGTCTTTGTTATATAACCCATGTTCAAGTGGATACAACCTATGGTTATATCATGAATTGGGAATATTATATATTCAATAATTATTGTTTATATATCTCACATTGTTGAGGCATAACAAAAAATAAATACCAAAAACTACTTTCCTGGTGTAAGTTTTTTGTTATATAACACAATATTATATAGTAATTTTTGGAATGGAATTTTTCTATGTCATATAATATAATCCTTTAATACATCATTTCCTAATGATAATATTTTTCATATTGAAGACAACTAATGAAAGATGACTATTTCCTTCATGGGATACGTAGTTTAGCTTAGAGATAGTGTATTTATAATTTTTTAAAGATGTTTTTCTTTATTTTGATGATTAATATTACTTTTTATATAAGGAAATTCTAAAATACACCCCAAAAATAATATACTATTCAACTAAAATGTGTGTTCTCATTCTTTTCTAGTGTATAGATATTGTTATTTTGAGGACATATCAGTGTGGGAACAGGCTAGTAATTTATATTTGGAAATTTTATTTATCCATAATTTCCATTTAGGTTTAATGATATATGATTAAATATAAATATATTTGGTATTATAAAGTAATTACTTTTTCACTCGAATAGTACGAATTTGAGGATGTCCAATTTACGAAGATTAAGAAATATAAAAAGTATCATTTGTAAATAGATATGGTTAATCATTTTTTTGTAACGATAATGTTTCATTTTGATGGGTGATATAAATTTGAACACACAAAATATAATGGGTTTTTCACATTTATAATGAATATTATGTTTAAAAAAATTATTGTATTATTATAGTATATTGAATAACAAAATTGATTGAATATTTATTATATGTTGATATTAGTAGATAATTTCCCACTAAAACCACAAATTTTTACATTAATTTTTATTAAATATTTTTATGATTATTTTCTTTCCTAGTATGTATGAAAAACAAGATTATGAATTACATAATTTAAAAATAAATTTGATTGTGTTTATTAGCGTGATAATAACCTTAAATTTTTCTACCATGGTGAAATGGATTATCAATATTATATTGTTTTGTATTAAAAATACAATCTTCTTGATAGAGAAATAAAAATATATTCACTAATATTAATTTAAAGATTATCTCTATAACATCATTTAAATGAAAATCCAGATTCTATAGATTATGGGTTTTCAAAGAATTCTATATGAAATAAAATGGTGAAATTTATAAGAATAATTTCGTTAAATTTTTTGGAAAAATCATCGATAGATTAAATTTAGATTATTTGTGTGTCCATTATTGAAGAAAAACCAATTTTAGAATTTTAGGTTGATTTATAATGATTGTGTTATAAAAATTAGATTTTACTGGTTTAATATTATTTTTAATGTCAGTGATTCCTTTTTGTGGAACATTGATTTGTGGAATGTGATAAGTTTGTGATTCTAAATATTTAATATTTGTGGTGGTATTGTTTATGTGATTAATCGAACTAACTTGAATGAAATACATTGATATTTATAAAAAAAATAAAAAATTTATAGAATCCAAAAACATTTATTATTATATGAAAGTGTTTATAAAAAGTAGCTTAAATTTTTTATTTAATTACTTATTATTAAATTCATAAACTGATATTTATGGAAATCTATATAGAATATCATATTAATATATTCAGTGATAAGGCATTCAATGTGAAGCTTAGGTGGATTTGGTGGACTGAATATTTTAAAAATTTTGAAGTTACTATTTATTATAATTCTAGAAATTCATATCTAATAGAATACATAAATAATTATATTTATAATAATAGAAAATACAAATAAAAATAACTACTTATTATTAAATGAATCCTTGATTGTAGGTTTTAGTAAAAGTGAGTAAGTTTATTTACATAAGATAAAATTATAAATATTTTTATTCAATTAGGACTCTTGAATATGATTTTATCCCATTGATGATATTCAATGGAATTTTTATTTGTGTTAATTTTCCACATATATAAGTATGAATTATTATATAATTATATGGTATTGATTTTTCAAATATGTGGTGTCAATTTTTCTTAATGATATCATTAGTCGAAGATGTATATCATACACTATAGTTCATGAATTTTTTTAATAAAAATTGTTATGTTTGTAGTAGAGTTGATATAGAACATTGAAACCTTGAAATTTTATTATTATTATCCAAAAATAATAAAATTTCCCATGAAATAATTTGTTGTATATGTGGTTTATGAATTATTATGTCTCACATAGATATTGGATCTTGCAAAAAATTTATTTATTTGGAGATGTTCATGAAAAATGTTATGAAATTTTATATAATATTCCTCTTTTAGTTGTTTGAGAGTATATTTTGTTGATAATAAATAAAAAAAATGAACAAATATTTAAATGAGATTCATGTTCTATTAAATAGTTGATCATTATGACATGAGAATAATTTTTAAAATACCATGAAATGATTATTAAATAAATAATTGGTTCTGGGATCATAGAAAACAAGGATAAGCTTATGGGTTTCTAGGATTATAATTTTCAAGCATATTATATTATAAAAACAAAAAAATAATATTTGTGATTGTGGGATTTCAATGGAATTTTGGCGATTTTAAAACCATTGTGTAAAAAATAACAGTTAATCATGTAAACAAAATTTGAAAATATTTTAGTTGTACCACTTAGTTCAAAATTTTATTTTTATCAATGTGTTTTGGTTTAGTATTTATTAGGAGTAATTCTAATAAATATGTAGTATTTAATTTAAATAATTATTTATTTATAGTCCTAGAGTCATATTTTTTTTAATTTTTAATAATAATATTTGTTTAACATTTTCGATGCATCAACGAAATATTTTCAACCACTATCAATTCCAAAATTAACCATTAACTATATTCTATATGTTTGGATTTTTTAATTGAAATTTAATTTCAATTAATATTGTTAGGTTGAATTAATTAATTATTGTAAAAATTAATATATAAATTATCAATTCATTTATATTTATTGTAACCCATAGATCATTGTATAATTCTATAAGGACCATGGTGATCACGGAGTAATGTTTTTATTTTTAATTATAGGATATGTGTTCATAAATTATTTTTAGATCATGATTACTATATGGATTTATGTACTGTTTTGTTTCATTTTCACAAATTATTCAGGTTGTTTAAGGAGTATCAATCAGGGGATGAATAGTTGAATGAGTCACTAGTCCCACGCACTATACTGGGTGGGCTCATTAAATTAAATTTTTAATTAAATTCACAAGACTCAAATTATGAAGGTTTAATGAAAAATTCCTTTATTATTAAAAAATAATTTAAATATTAAGAAAAATATACTAATATTTCATATGATAAATTCTTTATTGTTAAAAAAATTATAAAAGAATTATATTAATATGTAGATGAAAAAAAATATACAATCATTTACATGATACCATGATTTAAAAAAATATAAATAAAAGTTTATCATTGATCATCCATCATTATAGTTAATTATAAATCATGAAATTTTGTAATATTATAGTTTTCCTCGAATATATGCCATGTAAATAAAAAGTATATGGTTCAATGTGTCTCATATTTTTAAATATTTCACTATGAATGGGGATGATGGTTTTTTGGTCCAAAGGTAGTGATGTTCAACTTGGTGGAATCAATAGATCAGAATCTGTGGCCCCTAACATTGTGTTTTGATTAATATAGAGAGATAAATGATTAGTGTGTGGCTTTAGAAATTAATTGGAGGAGGCGAACAATATAGTATGTAGTGTTAGTAAAAAGGGTAATGAGAGTCATAATTAGTTTTAGAAACATAGTGATTATGCATTATATGGATTCTAGTGGGGGTACATATTTTTATGGTGAAAACCTAGAGTGGTTGCGGTGTACAACACATTGGCTCAATATAGAATTAAATTAATTCAATGGAATAGTGTTAAGCATTGTAAAGATAACAGGTTTTGGTGGAAATATCAATTATAGTAAGTAAAAGTTTTTATATATATTGGATAAGAAATAAGAAGAAGGTGATGGAGTGTGATATGACACTATCAAGAGGATTTCGCTACAACTTGTGTTTACATTTCATTGGAACATGATACTGGATTTTGATGGTATGAGAGGTTATGTGGAACAGTAGAAGGGAAAGAGTAAATCCTAGAGGGAAATGAGAAAAAAATTGTGTTTATAAAAGAGGATGAAATAGAATAATAGACTAACTTGTTGCAATGGAAATGGTCATTTTGGAGGATAATAAAATAAAATAATATAATAAAACCAAATAAAAAAATTAGGGGAAATTTCATGAAATTAATATGGATTATATATTATAGGAAATAATTGTAATAAGAAAATTATTATTTTTAGTGTACTCTAAATTTTAATCACCATCACGAATATATATATGTACATGTCAGTGTTTATACTAAGAGAATTGTGTCATCTTTGTTCAATTTTTTTGTTTCAAAAATGAATTTTAACCCCAATGATTTTATTATATATCTCTCTTTAAATAAATATAATGTAAAATGTAGATTTGTTTGCACAAAACATCATGACAAACCAATCTACCATATTCTATTGAATTATTATAATTAAATGTGATTATTATGAACAAAATGCTAGATTAGTGGGTATACAAAAGGCAAATAAATTATGAAAATTATATAAAAAATATTTCTATAATTATTTTTTTCATTATATAGATAAAATATTTTTTTGATTTTAATAGTTAAAATGAATGAATTTAATTTTGAAAGTTAAATTTTTTAATTTTTTATAATTTTGAATATAATATTTATCTTGATAATTAATTAAAATTGAGTTTCATGAAATTTTTTTCAATTGATTGTAGAAAAATAATTAATTTATCATGAATTGACTATTGATAGTCTATTTGTTAATACAAAATCATTCGGTATTAAACAAGAGTTATGTTTTAAAAAACCATTTATGTGAAAATATATTTCGAATTTAGAATATTAAATTTATCAATACTGATTAATGATTTTAATGAAATATATATATAATGTATTCTTCCAAATATATTAATATTAATATAATTATTGTTACTTTTTATATAACGGGAATTAAATAACTTTTATACTTAAAATAATTTTCCTTTAAAATGGATTTTCACATTTTGTACATGGATATAAAAATTACTTTTTACTAATTCTAGATAATTATAATTATAAAATAAACTACATATTTTGAATGACTATAATTAATAGTAATTTATTAATTTAAAAAAAAATTGGCATGATTAATATAAACCATTGTATGTATCAAGTTACCTTTGTAATGGTTAAAATATGTGTAAATTTAAGTCATAGGGTTACTAATATAATTTTTTTTAATTTGATGAGTTAATTGGATGTTTATAAAAATATCATTATCATGGATGAAATTCTAATATAGATCCGTATTTTAAATAAAACAACATCAATATTTGTTGATTTTAATTATTTAATTTTTTTTCCACAAACCATATTTATGAATGGGAACCAATTCATATCCATTCAAAACACCACCTAAGCCCTTTATCTTATCTAAGATCCTCTAAAATACACTACCGTAATCCTTAATAAAAATATTAATGTGTTAGAACTCCAAATATATTCAACCAACATGTTAATTTTTTTCAATGATTTATACTCCTGTAAGAGGATGTTAAAAAGTGTACTATGAAATATGGGATCTGAATTAAGGATTCATTTTTTTTATTTTTCAATTGAGACATTATTCTTCAAATTTTCATTGTTTTTATTATAAACATTAATTTATTTCCCAAGATATATTAAATAATTAGTCAAATTATATTATATTTACTTCATGTTTTGTTTGATGTAATTTATTTCAAGAAGATTATTATTGAAAAATTTATATAGTTATAATGGTGTGTGATAAAATAAATATTCTTTTTGAGATTTCCTTGATAAAAATACATTAAGGTAAATTATTTTATCAAAATCCTTTTATCAACATATTTTTTTAAAACCAAGTAATTCATTTATTTTCACATATTAAGACCATTTTACTCACTTTGGTACATAAAATGATTAAGAATTTTTTTTCAAGAAGAAGAGACCATATTTTCTTACTAGAAAACATTATTTCTATCCAATTACATGATCCTAAAAACTTATTATATTTGACTTTATTATTATATAAATGTTTCATTAATATTATTTCTTATTCCTTTTTCTATCTTTAATAATAAATAGAATAAATGTTAACAATTTTTTTTATAAATAAATCAATTTTAACTTTTTTTAAAAATTAAATATTATTAATCTCTTATAATGTATCTGACATTATCGTATTATCCATCCACCATGAAACTTTATTACTCTGATTATTACATTAAAATATTCCTTGTTTATTTTAAATGATAATATATTTTTAAATACTTAGTATTTATTTTCCCTTTATGAAAAGAATATATACCATTATTTAAAATAATTGTTTTAAATGTTTATTTGATAATTATTAGCATACATTATTTATTTTCGTGCTTCTTTAGGGTTTTTTACTTATAATACTATGAAATTTTATTCCCTGGAAGACTTATGATGGTGATCTTTTAGGGATGAATTAATGTAACTAAACTGTTTACAAAGGGTTAATCAGACAATGAAGAAGAAAAAATGTTTTTATAATTACAAATAATTACATTATCTATATGTATTATGAGTATCTTTAGATGAATTTTATTTGAAACTCTTTTATTTTCATAGGATATGTTATGATTTAATGAATAATACTTTTATTATCTAGTGATAAAATTATATATGATCTTAAATATGAGATTTTTTATCTGGGATTAATATATCCCTTTAATAAGTTTGGTAATTATGGATATCTAGTGAGATAATATAGTCTGTAATGGATTATCAACATAGTTAAATAAAGTAATATGTTCAATTTTATAGTCCTGGGAGAAAACCACTAAAATATAAATGATTTAATTACGAGTGAATATAATCTACTATATAAATATGTCTAGTATTATTATTTTAAATTTGAGCCTTAACTATGAATGTTATTTAATGGGGTGTTAACCAAAAATTTTATGGGACATTTTCTATTATTATAAACATAGGAGTGAGACTTGACAATGAACTAATTATTTATTCTTTTTTATAATCCAAAATTTCATGTCTTATAATTAGGATATATTCTAATGGGTCCTGGTTGATTAATAATGATTCAACACTCATAGAAATTATGATTTTTTTATGAAAAAGAACTTATATAAATAATTATTATTCATAATTGACTAATTAGAAATAAATTTATTAATTTATGACTGTCTTCCTATTTAATTTTTCTTTTATATGATCATTTATGATCATTAATTGATATCTCATATGAGAACACATATTATGTATCTTGGACATATAGTAACGTATTTCCATTTCCACATGTTTTGAAGAAAGGTTTTATGTCGGTTGTGACTAACAAGGGTACTATATGAGAAGAAAATTGTTGAAAATGTGAAAGTTATTTTAGGAAATATATTAATAATCATTATAGTATCTTGTTAAACTAAATCATTATGATTCATGGGTGTGTATTAAAATGTAATGTATTAAATATTATTCTATAATTATATAGTTTTTATATATGTAATTATTAGGTCACCTCATTTTATATTCATTAGGGTTTAGTTATTTTTGTATATTTAGAATGTAAAACTATGTGAAATCCTACGAGATTATTCTAGGAGTATGTTGACGTGATGATGTTTTGGTAATGTAGTGAATTTATTTTTCAAAGAAATGACATCCATGTTTGGAAGCAAACATTTGGATGTATGCTTCTATAGATATCCCCTGAGTGGTAATAATCTGAAAAATGATAGTATTGTCTCAACTAAATATTCACCTTGTGATTGATAAAAAAATCTTAACTATATACCATATTTGACACTTTCAATGGATTTATTTTAGTTAATTCACACTCTCTTTTTTCAACAATTATAATTAATTAGAGGATAAAATATATTCCATAGAATTATAACCCATATTAATATCATATCATCAAAAAGTGTCATGGGACAAAATAAGGTTTCATAATTTATGAAATCAAAAGAATGATTCTAATAGTAATATGACTTCTAAATCTAATTATTTATGTTTTATAATAATTATAATTTTTTTGGTAATTTTCAATGGATGGATCCTAGAGGAATCATGTGATGGCCAATAAACCATCTTTCTTCATGAGGAACAATTTGTAATGGTAAATGTGATGAAAAATATTTTGTTTATGATCACAAAACTCACTCCAAATTAGAATAGTAATATGAATCCTACAAAATATTAGAAAGTTAAAATGATTGGAAAACTCACCATTTTGTTTTTTATGTGAAAATGTAAATTATCCTATATTGTCTCCCCCAATAAAAAAATTATATAGAAATTAATAAATTATATAAAATAGATGTTCTATATTCTACAATGAAAACACTATGATAAGGTAATTTTTATTGTGTTTCGATTTGATGTTGAAACTTATCAATATTTCAAGGAAAGAATAGGAAATTGACTCATGATACTTGAAATTTTTAGGAAGGTGTTTTTTAAAAATTAATTTCATTGAAGACTTCATACTAAGATAGAGAGTAAAATTCCAAATTTGATGCATAGGGATGATGAATCAATTAGTACCTCATTGAAAATTATCACTAAATATTCAATGTATGATTAATGAATTATTATTATTCCTAAATGAAAATTTGACAGATTCATTATTGAAAAAAATCCATGTAACTAGAATTCACTGAATTTAGGAGACATTGACAACTAAAATTATATATTTAGATGTCCTATAATTCTTGAAATGAATTATTTTAGACAATCAGAGTTCATATAAATTTCAGGACAAGAATAAAAATAATGAAATTATAGGAAATTGTAATTATAACACACATGGAGGGATACCAAAAATTCTTCCCTCATGCATGATGTTTGGAAATACACATGGTGAGTATGGTTATATGTGGTCTGGTAAATGTTTCTGGTGTGGAAAAGATGGTCATCATGAAAAAAAGTGTCAAACTGTTTTCAAGAGGCCCATCAAAGAATTGAATAGAGAGAAATCTCAATAGAATGTACCACACACACACATAAATTATAAAATTGTAAGGACTATAAATGTTGTTATAATTAGTTGATAAATATAAGATTGAACGATGAAAATTTATATCAGCAACCTATTATGACAAGACACAATGGGGATATTCATGAAATCATAAAGGTCGTAGTGGGTCACAAGAATGATTTGGTGAAATGTACACTTAACATTCAAAAATTTACTCTAAATTATTCCTAATTATATCTCTACCTCCTCTATTTTATTTGTTTTATTTTATAAGGGCATAATATCATCAAATCAGTGATTATATTATTTTATAGTTGTATAAAAACGTATTAGTATAATAATCAAATATCATGTTACAGACCCACATTAGTAGAAGTACAAAGTAATTTAATTCTGGAAAATAATTTTATTTTCCCAAGATTTAATTTAATGTTATTTTGGTCATGAATTATATCTCTTTATACATAGCCTATATCTATTAACAAAGAAGATAAATAAGATTTTATATTCCAAATCATCGTATGACCATCTTTCTATATGAGGATAAATATGAACATTATATTGAAATTAAATAAAATTTATTTCTTATACAATATATTCATGAGGAATGTTTTTCTAAAATGGTTGGGTAGAAACTCATCACTAAAGAGATGCATATTTTTTGAGAATATTCTAATATATTTCATCAATACATGTCTTCCCTTTCCTTGGATCATTATGTTTTGTTTTCAATAGAAATCATATCTTGTACTACATCTATTTCAATGAATCCATATATAATAACCCTGATTATGTATAAAGATATAAATATTAAACTCCAAGAGTATATAATTAAATGGTTGATATTCCCTAATGCATCACTATTTAATGGACCTATTCATCTTGTTAATAAGTATAATATTCCACCATGAACCATCGGGTCTGAGATGTAGTTCCCCATCACCGCATGTGTTCCACACCATATTCATGAGTATGCCAAATATTATTAAGGCCCCTGGCATGATTTGGGTATACTTTATCCTTTGAATATTGTAATTTAATTGATAATATTAATAACATTATAACTATATACCCAGATTAAATATACGAAAACAGAGAATGGGATACATGCCATAAAAATTCATGTCTCCAAAATTGGCAATCCAATCCTCCGTAATAAGTGCATATAATAAAAAGATGTAGTAGTGATCTTTAGAGTCCATCCATGTCCACTTCCATCATCATACACATATGATTAGTTCTCCACCATAGGGCCATTATTTTTTTCAAATCACTAGTCATTAAATCTATCAACATAATGAAATTAAAAAAATATATTATGTACAACACATAGTAAAATGAAAAAATGGAATCCTTAAAATAGTTTCTTGTATAAACATGTGTATTCCATAATAGAAATCATTTTAAAAAATATAAAAATCCAAAACCAAGAAACCATGTACAAACCAAGAAACCATGATCCCTAAAAGTACACGAATTTTCTCCATGATAGAAGGAAATATTGGATAATATAAGTAACAAGAAAATTTCTATGACTATATGGACATCTTTAATGGCCTTCATTGGGTTTCAAAATCATAATTTCATCATCATATTATAGGAATAAAATGATAGAATCAGTCATCATCCACTAGAACTCTAGTGACAAACTCCATGGTATCTATTGGTAGTCATACTTCTCAACATCGTGTGTATTTACCACTTCGCATCCACTAGGAATCAAGTGATTCATGCATCCATCATCCATCATGAATCAAGAGATAATTCTACTAAGAATTATATTATACTCATGTGACATAATACATGGAATATTCTAGTCCTTATGTGTAACTCATAAAATCCATGAGGCATTTTCGTATCCCTACCCAGTGCATTGGTCCCTTATCATAGTCATTGCAAATCATGCGTACTTTCCATATAAGGGATAAACTATCAACGATGGTTGACCTACATTTCATAACAAGAGAAATTACTTCAAAAGAACACATAACATGGTAGATCATACAATAATTCATATAATATCATCACATGTAATGGTATAAACATACAATACATGTTATCGTCATCAATTATTTATAATAAGATTTGTTGTTACTCATGGAATCAAATAACACTTAAGTATCTCACAAATAAAGACACACCCACATGAGATAAAAATGTAGAATAACTAAAAAAGTGTTCTAGTAAGGTAAATATAGTAAATAAAATATAAAAATATAAGTAACATCCTACCTCAAGTCACTAATATTCATGTCAAGGTCTGTTAGAGTTGTCGATAACTAAACCATGTTTTCAATAAATCCAAAACATTGTCACCCAACAATGAATCCTATATCTAGTTCTAAAAAAGCATGAAAAGGGTTATAGAGTAATAAAATAAGAAACACATCAATGTCATAAAACCAATTCTTACTCATTTTTATCATTGTTAAGGGAGTTATTTTTTAGATTGAAGATGGGTGGGAAAATATCTCTATAAAATTGGGAGGCTCCAATGGGAAATGCATGATTATATGGAATGGTGGTGTGATGGAAACAACTGAAACGTAATAGTTGACCTCACTGCAATTTATTTTTTTTCTTGTATAAACCACCACAATACAATTAATGTCGTTGATGTGTATTGATTCACCAGAAGAGAACACCACAGTGCGTTGTAGAGTATTATAGCATTATATTTCACTTGAATATAAGAGTATATGATTTAATAATGAGGTTTTCGTATGGATTAAGTCATAAATTTCTTATTTACTAACAGTTTTTGTCATAATTGGTGTGTAAAGTAAGATATTTAATGTTTTATCATATTTTAAATCCATATGATAAACCGCTGTTAAATACTCGTAAAAACACTCTCTTAAATTTAGAAAAGGATCACCTAAAATAATTTTCAAAAAAAACTTTTCAATAATTTTCTGTAGGAGACAATATGGTATAAATTCATTTGTAACTAATTTTGAAATAGTCATTGTATAATGGTCTATGAAATTATGGTACAACCTTCATGAATACCACTCTATGGTGGTAACTATGGTGAAATATCCATTTAACATCCATAATATGATGAAACCCATTTCTGTTATGGTACGATCTGTGTAGAGACCCTAAGCTTGAAATACATGGACATTACATTAATTTTGCGGAATACTTAGTACATAACAAAAACACACACACAAGGACCATAATAGTTTAGTGTCTTTGGAAACTCAGAACGTAATCTTCTAATCATTGTGAAAGATCTTAAACATCTCCCATAAAGATCATCCCCTTTTTTCTTACCTAAAACCTTTCTTTATATCCTGGGTAAAAGAAAACATAAAAGGGTGAGCTCAAATGCTCAGTAAGGGTAAACAAAAGAAATATCAATCACATCATATACATAAGAACATAACATTTTGGAAATATTAACCTACAAAAGAGAGCATAATTTCATAACATGGGATAAATCATAGAAGTGAAATGTAATCCCAATAATAATAAAATTAAACATGAAACTTTGTGTAATACAAACAAATTCATAGATAATCATTTCTTATTATTCAAGACTCATTGCCAAGACAATATTAGTGGACAAAGTCCATTTCTGAACCGATTCACCCTCGTTTCAGTCCTGTTTCACTGAACCGGTATAACCTACCATTCCAGCCATGTCTATCTCATGAGATATAAAATCTTTACCCAATGCATTGGAGGGAGATATAGGTCCCACCCATCTCATAATGATACCATTCTTATGTGTGCTAAAAATCATAAACCATACATCATAGCGTTACCCATGTAATAAAAATGGGAATCTTAAACACCATGACATCACAAAACAATTCATATAAGATAAAGGAATTCATTAAAATATTTCCATCACAACATAATCATATCAATGTAATAATAGGGATATAAATAGAACCCTATATTATATAATATGGAAAATAATTTTGATAAAACACTTGAACTCCATTCTTGAGGAAAATATCATTTCTACTTCAAAAAACAGTTTTCCTTTCTGAACATGTCTTACAATTCTAAACTAAAAGAAGTTGATTAAAAATAAACTTGAAAACTTGTAAAGGAAGATTCTTCGAAATAATGTTTTAAAAATCCATTCATACCGTATAAGTTAAAAAAACATTCTTCGTGCTTTTGTCGGAACAGTCAAAAAGTACCTCGTATGAAAAAGACAAAAGATTCCTTTCATATCTTTTACTAAAAACTCACCGAAGGGTAAAATTGGATATTAACTATTGCATAAGGATATAAATATTAAATATTGAGGAATCATGGATGTGGATGATAAAATACACCCCATTAAATACCAAAGTATAATCAATCACGTATAAAAATGAGATTGTGGTATTTTCCCTTACCTTAGGTCTGATATGCTTTGTATGTGTCCGAACATCATGTATAATGATTTAAAAAATGTTATTGACTTATTCCATAATCATACTTATTTTTATGATATCATATATGGTAATATTCTTAGCTTCTTAGTAGTAATATTTCATTGCTACTTGTTATTCGGGTGTTTATAACTTTTTGTTCTTATGCGTGTTTTTTCGAATAAATTCTTATTCTTCTCTTTAGGTTATAGATAACTCATTTCCAGAATGGTATTAGTGTAATATATATCATATTAATTCATTAAATTCATTAAATTCATTCATATAATAATTATGAAATGAAGATCATGTAGAACGAGTCGCATCACATCGTGGAGACAGTATTCCGTACGTACGCACGAGTGATGATATCGTTCCTATGATAATGGAATTGTATTGGAGTGTATGTATACTATTTCAGAATCAATATCACTTCATAATAGTCATATATAGTCATTATTTACACCATTATACCCTTCCAAGTAAGGTGGTGGTGGAAAATAGATTTCACCACGGCGTGGAGAAGGTATTCCGTACGTACACACGCGTGGTGATTTCGTTTTCTATAGGATGGATAGATGGTGAAATAGGGTTTTTTCAGACTTATAATAAAATATCATTATATGAGTGATACTGATGTTATTACTTCATAATGAAACAACCTAAGAAGAAGAAGTGGAAGAAGAAATAAAGATAAAAGAATCGGTAATGGACATTACCTCTTCTTTGAAGCGCCTCTTTGAGATCTCCCTTTAGGGAACTAAAATTGGTCTTAAAGGAAGAACAGAACCTCTAGGATATTTCTAGGGAAGTGGAGAAGAGAATTTGGCAGGGGTTGGCCGAGATTTAAGGCTGAATGTTGTGTGAGGAAGAGAGGGATGAGTTTCCCTTTTATAAGGGAGGAGAGGGGTACCTTTGGAATAACTAAAACTATTATTTTATTATAAAGTCAAATTCAGTTTTAAATAGCTCTAAATTGATTTATTTCGAATATATGGTGGGGATGGGTCGAAATCCTCTCATCCAATATAATTTAGACAAGTTTAGGTTCCTATAGTAATCATATCTTTTAGTTTTAACTCTTAGTTAATTAGATTGACATTTACCATGTCACTTTGTATTTTTATATTATATAGTTAATAAACATACCATATACATTCATGAGACCCCCAAGTTGTGTTTTATTAATATATATATCCTTATATAAGTCATTTGGCCGAACCTTAGATTTTTAGGAATAAAATAACAATTACTAATATAATATTTGTTTTAAAAACTATTTTATGTCAATTTTGACACTATTTAGTAATTAAATTTTGTGAAAATTATAACAGAATTATTAGTTCAAAAAAAGTTAATTAAATCACTACTAACATGTCATATTAATCTAGAAAATTAGTGTAATTCATAATAAGTAAAAAATTACATTTATTTTGGTGTTTATAACATCAATTATGTCAATATTTCATTAATAAGATAATTATTGCATCATCATTGTGTCGTAAATAAATTAAATTATATAATGTCTAAAAATTACAAATAAAATACCATTATGTAGGAAATCTTTTCATGTTTCTAATTAATATTTATAGACGAATTTATATTATGTATAACCCCATATTAAAAATTATTTAGTTATTAAACTTTGATTTTAACTATTTTAACCCTTCTTTAAATAAATTAATAATAAATGTCCTAATCTATTCCAAGTGGGACTAAATGGTCATATTTTATTCCTAAGGTTGTTTTTGGTCGAATTACACTTGTCCAATAGAATTAGGACACGTGTTAGGGTAATAATAATATCATTTTTACCCTTAATTACCATATTTACTTTTAACCGTGGTAAAAAAAAGTAAAAATTTACTATTAATCAAAAATTATTTTAATCTCATTGAACCACATTTTAGTCCTTTATATTAACCGTGTCTCTAGAATTTTCAAAATTCCACTCACATAAGCGGTAAAATTATGTTTTTTGAAAAATTCAGTTTTTTAACTACCACTTAGTGGTTTCACTATTCATCAAAAAATGAAAGTTTCCAGAAAAATACCAAAAATTAGATGTAAGCAATATTTGATTTTATGAATTCAAAAATGATGTCTATTTTATCAAATTCAAAACATATCAGTTGCATTAATTAATTTAAAAATTAATTCTCGTCGTCAAAACAAATAGCCTGTTCTTAAGAGATAATAACTATCAACAGATTGACAATTGTTTATGACTGGTTTAAATGTGAAATTACATCCAATGACCAACATTGTATTAAATTGTAAAAATATATTATAAATATACTTTAAAACCACTCAAATTAATAATTTATCACTATTAATTATTTCGATTAAAAAAGTTGTTTTTAATAATAATTTAGTAATTTTCACTATTCATCAGAATATGAAAGTTATCCGAAAAGTACCAAAATTTCACCTTAGGCTAAATTCAATACTCCAAATCCAAAAATGAAGTCCATTTTGAAAAATAAAATTTTCAAAATTTCAAAAAGTGGTTATTACTATTCATAACGGCTAGTTTTAATAATATTTTAATAGCATATTGTTGTTTAGTAAAACTCGTTACTGCATACTACACACGCTATCGAGGAAGGTCGCGATTGAGTGTAATGCAAGGCAAGTCAAGGATTGGTGTTGTGCAAGCTCCTTTTGGTGTAGCGTACAACACAAGACATTAATGAGAAGAATATTTTTCATAAAATCTCGGGGTGTTACATTCTACCCCCCTTAAAATGAATTTCTCCCTCGAAATTCATCAGGGTTATAAATGGTTTACTACTTGAAAGATTCTTTAATAGAAACCCACATCGTCAAAAGGAATACCAAAACCATTCTTTAAAAACAAAAGTATGAAACGTAACTGTTATCCAAATAAACTAATAACTGGGTTTCCACATAGGTAAAAATATGGATATGGAAGAGAAATCTAACCATCATGTTCTGATGGAGAGTGGTAGAGAACATGGATATGGAAAATCCAGCAATCACAAAGCCATAAATTTGTGACGATCTAAGGTACCATCTAATTCATCAGATATAAGAGCACTAGGACACCATTTTTGGTTTTCAAGATCATTTCCCTAAAGTTGATGAAATTTGAATTTGAAGAAATACTTTCGTGATTTTGGTATAGTATCACTGTTTTTAATTCTTTAGACAATTTCCAATTCATCTCTTAAATAAATGAAGTTGAATTTGTCATTCGTGATTTGTTAGCAGATCATGTGATAGAATGATGGGTCATTCCATCTGTCTCAAACAAAAGGTTAGAAAAGTTATCAAAAAATACATAAGTCCATCTATAGTGAGATTAATCATATATAGTTCCTAAAATGGGCTTATACTTCATATATCATACTGCTTAATATAATAAAACTAGTTTCTACTAAACAGGGACTTCCTGTAGGCCAGTGGTTGGCGATAAAGGCCAGTCGCACTTCGGTTGTGGGTTCGATTCCCACAGCCTTGTCCGACGCGATGGGTTGTCGCCCGTCCTGCAGGTTGTCCTTTTTCTAAAACTACATTACTATAACATCCCATCAATAATATCGAAAAAACTTCTATCCTTAAACAAAACTAACTTATGTCCAACACAATCCATTCCAATCTTTAGGCTTATCCATAATACTGTAGTCCACTCTCATAATATAGTGAAAATGATTACCAGAGATTTAATACCATCGTTGATCCCCATATATCATAAGATATGTCTTGTTGGTCACATTCCAAACATTCGAAGGCCTTAATCATGTATTCTCTTGAATACCCATTGAACCTTAGTGAAAACATGAATGCTGTTAAAAGTTAACTCTTTCCATATACCAAAATCCTCAAAATTCTATATCCTCAAACCATGATATCACTTAGTCCTTATATCAATCATGAGCTCATGAATACTGTCAAGCATTTCATTTTTTCCTTATCCCTTCATTATGTGCATATCATCTTTTTATTTCAATAATATCTCAATCACTTTCCATGGTTACCGGTACCATAAAATTATTGAAAACCACAATAGACTAATACATAAATATTCCAATATTCCACGATACTATATACAACATTATTTTGGAATCCCATTACATAAACACTTAATCATTCCACCACATCGTTGTCATATTCAACAGCACCAATGGTGATCGCATGTGACTTCCCTTTGTCCTTTTCCTTAAGTGTTTTCTTATGTCGAACATCACTAATCCTTGGATTAGGGCATTTATTAGAATAATGCCCCATTTCCTTGCTATTGAAGCATTGAAGTGTAGTAGGTTCATTCTATGTATCCCTTCCTTTGTTTACATCATTAGACATATTCATCCCATCATTGCAGCATTCAAATGCCCGATGACCTTCTTTTCCACATTTGAATCATTTACTTGTCCCTTTAAGACAATCTCCACCATGCTTCTTTCTACACTTTGAGCATAATGAAACATTCATCTTCTTTTCACCATTATTCTGAGATTTCTCCTTGAACTCCATCTTTCGTTTCTTGTCAAAACTATGAGATGGATAAGTAACAACAACTTCCATTTCTTCCTTGATAGCACAACGCACAATTTCTTCATATCTACTGAAGTCTATTATAGCTAATTCCCTTCAAAGATTTGGTTTTAATCCACTGAAGAATCGATCAACTTTACTTTAAGGTTGGATGATAAATCTAGATGCATACCTTGAAAGCCTTGAAAAAATCGCTTCGTATACACCAATAGATTCATCATCCTTTTGATTTAGTTAAGGAAACTCCTTCTCCATCTTTGTTCAAAGAATACGAGGGAAGTACTTATTGAAAAATAAGTTCTTGAACTCGTCCCATTCCATGGACTCAATTTCATCACTTTGCCTCGTATTCTTGATAAGATTCCACCATTGATCATCTTCACCTACCAAACGATATACTGCTAAGATGACTTTATAATGTTCAAAACATTGAAGAACTAAAAATATCTTTTCAGTGGTACTGATCCATTGTTCGGCAACAAGTGGATCAGAAGACCCACTGAAAGAAGGTGGACGTTGCCTCATGAAGGACTCAATAGAATATTGTTCCTTTCTCTGCTCACATGGATGTCTAGAATAATTCATAGCTTGGGTAAGTATAGCAATAATATTTTTCACTCCATCTACCATAACATTTGTTTGTTCAGGAGGACAATCATTTCATTGTCCATTACATTGATCAACACGGTTCCTTCGGGTTCCAGCCATCGTCTAAAACCCAAAAAAAATAGTGTGAGAGGAAAAAATCACACTAGGGAAAACAATATAATAAAGGGGGAGTAACTTCAATATCTAAAATCTTGGGTTACCGTAATTCTAGAACTATAACATATACTTATACTTAACCTTAGGGAAATCCCTAGACATACCTTAGAAATATCTCTAGGGATCTCACTAACGTTTTCGCATCCTAGTTCCATAGGTTGACTAAACATTTCTTCTGATTCAAACTGTAGAGACCCTAAGCTTGAAATACATGGACATTACATTAATTTTTCGGAATACTTAGTACATAACAAAAACACACACACAAGGACCGTAATAGTTTAGTATCTTTGGAAACTCGGAACGTAAACTTCTAATCATGGTGAAATATCTTCAACATCTCCCATAAAGATCTTCCCCTTTTTTTCATACCTAAAACCTTTCTTTATATCCTGGGGAAAAGAAAACATAAAAGGGTGAGCTCAAATGCTCAGTAAGGGTAAACAAAAGAAATATCAATCACATCATATACATAAGAACATAACATTTTGGAAATATTAACTTGAAAAAGAAAGCATAATTTCATAACATGGGATAAAACATAGAAGTGAAATGTAATCCCAATAATCATAACATAAAACATGAAACTTTGTGGCATACACAGAAAATCATAGAGAATCATTTCTTATTATTCGAGACTCATTGCCAAGACTATCTTAGTGGACAAATTCCATTTCTGAACCGAGTCACCCTCGTTTCAGTCCTATTTCACTGAACCGGTATAACCTACCATTCCAGCCATATCTATCTCATGAGATATAAAATCTTTACCCAATGCATTGGAGGGAGATATAGGTCCCACCCATCTCATAATGATACCATTCTTATGTGTGCCACAAAATCATAAACCATACATCATAGCATAACCCATGTAATAAAAATGGGAATCTTAAACATCATGACATCACAAAACAATTCATATAAGATAAAGGAATTCATAAAAATATTTCCATCACAACATAATCATATCAATGTAATAATAGGGATATAAATAGAACCTTGTATTGTCTTAGATGGAAAATAATTTTGATAAAACACTTGAACTCCATTCTTGAGGAAAATATCATTTCTACTTCAAAAAACAGTTTTCCTTTCTTAACATGTCTTACAATTCTAAACTAAAAGAAGTTGATTAAAAATAAACTTGAAAACTTGTAAAGGAAGATTCTTGGAAATAATGTTTTAAAAATCCATTCATGCTGTATAAGATAAAAAAACATTCTTCGTACTTTTGTCGGAACAGTCAAAAAGTACCTCGTATGAAAAAGACAAAAGATTCCTTTCATATCTTTTACTAAAAACTCACCGAAGCGTAAAATTGGATATAAACTATTGTATAAGGTTATAAATATTACATATTTAGGAAACATGGATGTGGATGATAAAATACACCCCAGTAAATACCAAAGTATAAACAATATCGGATAAAAATGAGATTGTGATATTTTCCCTTACCTTAGGTCCGATATGCTTTGTACGTGTCCGAACCTCCTGTATGATGATTTAAATAATGTTATTGACTTATTCCAGAATCATAATTATTTTTATGATATCATATATGGTCATATTATTAGCTTCTTAGTAGTAATATTTCATTGCTACTTGTTATTTGGGTGTTTATAACTTTTTGTTCTTATGCATGTTTTGTCAAATAAATTCTTATTCTTTTATTTAGGTTATAGATAAATAATTTTCAGAATGGTGTTAGTGTAATATATATCATATTAATTCATTCAATTCATTTATATAATCATTATGACATGAAGATCATGTAGAACTATCTGCATCACATCGTGGAGATGGTATTCCGTACGTACGCACGAGTGATGATATCGTTCCTATGATCGTGGAATTGTATTGGAGTGTATGTATACTATTTCAGAATCAATATCACTTTATAATAGTCATATATAGTCATTATTTACACCATTATACCCATCCAAGTAAGGTGGTGGTGGAAAATAGATTTCACCACGGCGTGGAGAAGGTATTCCGTACGTACGCACGCGCGGTGATTTCGTTTTCCATAGGATGGATAAGTGGTTAAATAGGGTTGTTTCATACTTATAATAACATATCAGTATATTAGTGATACTGATGTTATTACTTCATAATGAAACAACCTATGAAGAAGAAGTTGAAGAAGAAATAAAGATAAAAGAATCGGTAATGGACATTACCTCTTCTTTGAAGCGCCTCTTTGAGATCTTCCTTTAGGGCACTAAAATTTGTCTTTGAGGAAGACCAGAACCTCTAGGATATTTCTAGGTAAGTGGAGAAGAGAATGTTTCATGGTTTGGCCAAGCATGAAGGCTCAATGTTGTGTGAGGAAGAGAGGGAGGAGGTGCCCTTTTATAAGGGATGAGAGGGGTACCTTTGGAATAACTAAATCTATTATTTTATTATAATGTCAAATTCGGTTTTAAATACCTATAAATTGATTTATTTTGAAGATAAGGTGGGGATGGGTCGAACTCCTCTCATACAATAGAATTTAGACAAGCTTAGGTTCCTATATAAACCTTATCTTTTAGTTATAACTCTTAGTTAATTAGATTGACATTTACCATGTCACTTTGTATTTTTATATTATATTGTTAATAAACTTACCATATACATCCAAGAGACCCCCAAGTTGTGTTTTATTAATAACTATAACCGTATATAAGTCATTTGGACGATCCTTAGATTTTTAGGAATAAATTAACAATTACTAATATAATATTTGTTTTAAAAACTATTTTATGTCAATTTTGACACTATTTAGTAATTAATTTTTGTGAAAATCATAACTGAATGATTAGTTGGAAAAAAGTTAATTAAAACAATACTAACATGTCATATTAATTTAAAAAATTAGTGGAATTCATAAAAAGTCTCAAATTACATTTATTTTGGTGTTTATAACATCAATTATGTCAATATTTCATTAATAAGATAATTACTACATCATCATTGTGTCATAAATAAATTAAATTATTTAATGTCTAAAAATTACAAATAAAATACCATTATGTAGGAAATTTTTTTAGGTTTATAATTAATATTTATAGTCGAATTTATCTTATGTATAACCCCATATTAAATATATTTTAGTTATTAAACTTTGATTTTATCTATTTTAACCCTTCTTTAAATAAATAAATAATAAATGTCCTAATCTAATCCATGTGGGCCTAAATGGTCATATTTTATTCCTAAGGATGTTTTTGGTCGAATTAAACTTGTCCAATCGAATAAGGACATGTGTTAGGGTAATAATAATATCATTTTTACCCTTAATTACCCTACTTATTTTTAACCGTGGTAAAAAAAAGTAAAAAGTTACAATTCACCAAAAATTATTTTCATCTCCTTGAACCTAATTTTAGTCCTTGATATTGACTGTGTCTCTCGGATTTTCTTAATTCCACTCACAGAAGAGGTAATATTATGTTTTATGAAAAATTCTGTTTTTTAACTACCACATAGTGGTTTCACTATTCATCAAAAAATGAAAGTTTCCAGAAAAATACCAAAAATTAGATCTAAGATATATTTGATATTATAAATTCAAAAGTTATTTCTATTTTATCAAATTCAAAACATATCAGTTGCATTAATTAATTTAAAAATTAATTCTCGTCGTCAAAACAAATAGCGTGTTCTTAAGAGATAATAACTATCAAAAGATTGATACTTGTTTATGACTGGTTTAAATGTGAAATTACATCCAATGACCAACATTGTATTAAGATGTAAAAATATATTCTAAATATAGTTTAAAACCACTAAAATTAATAATTTATCACTATTAATTATTTTGATTAAAAAAGTTGTTTTTAATTATAATTTAGTAATTTTCACTATTCATCAGAATATGAAAGTTATCTGAAAAGTACCAAAATTTCACCTTAGGCTAAATTCGATACTCCGAATCCAAAAAATAAGTCCATTTTGAAAAATAAAATTTACAAAATTTCAAAAAGTGGTTATTACTATTCATAACGGCTAGTTTTAATAATATTTTAATAGTATATTGTTATTTAGTAAAATTCGTTACTGCGTACTACACACGCTGTCGAGGAAGGTCGCGATTGCATGTAATGCAAGGCAAGTCAAGGATGCGTGTTGTGCAAGCTCCTTTTGGTGTAGTGTACAACACAAGACATTAATGAAAAGAATATTCTTCATAAAATCTCGGGGTGTTACAGTCTGAATTACCATAATCATTATGAAGCATCCATTTATGATATTTTTTTTGCATGATACTTAATGGTGTTTTCCTTTCTACTATAGAATATATCCTCTTATTTTAGATGAATTATTTCAAAAAGCACTCATAAGGCTCCTTAAGATTCCCCAATTCATCATTCTATTAACCCAATATGGGAACTATAAAACCCATAGAAGAATAAGGTAATCCATGGTTTTGTGAGGGGAAAATCAACGATTTACTAATCTATCCCACTAAATTATTTTAATCCTCGATAATTTTCTATATGATTCCTAATCAAAAAACTCATTCCATTGAGATTGAATGACAATATATTTTTCTTTAGTATCCTCTTTGACCCTACCAAACTAGCACTGAATGTACATATGATTTTCTATATTCTCTCAGAGCGTATTCTCTCTATATTCTATAATTAATAGATATACCGATATTCTGGTTGGACTATATATATAATGAACGATAATATTTGATCATGTTTTCTGAACATCGGTGGAGAGTTTTATGATAAAGAATCAATATTTTAGATCGCTTACAGAAAAAGATACTAAGATTTGATTAAGATTTCACATTATTATAATATACATGTTAGTTTTATTTTTTCATAACATTGTTGTCTTGTGGTAGGTGGGGTAAATATTGTGGTGCTTGTATTGCTCCCAAGATCTCTAATTCTGCTAAGACTTGAGTGTCATACTTCAACGAATCTTATAGGCCTCAAGTGTAATAGATGAAATTTATGTGGAATCATTATATACCTCCCATTTGAATTGGTCCATCACCACCATCTTTGTGATAAACATGTCACGAAAGTCCACTTTTTTAGGCACCATAAAAAAAATTAACTCCAAAAGAACACATACCATCGTATAACATACAAAAAAACATAGAATATCATTATAAGTAAAGGTTGTAACATAAAATACATTTTATAAATATAAAACATAAATAACAACATATGGAAATTCATATTGAATAAATTATCAAATAAATCTCTCATGAAAAAACACACACCCACAATTTTTCATAATCAAACATTGTGGAAAAAAGTGTCATTCTTAGGTATCATGTTTAAACATTTATATAAAAGTAAAGAACCTCCTACATCATGTTTATGACATCCAAATCAAGGTATGTCTATGTATTCGATTACCAAAGAACAGTTATACACAATCCAAAATGTGATCACCCATCATGGTATATTGATCAGGGTCCAATCAATAATAAAATCAATTCTAGACTATGGCTTGAAGAAACAATTTAATGGGATAGAACTAGTTATTACATATGATCAATAGAAATAAGTGGAGTTATTATGATCTTCTAGAATAAGGTATATGAAATATCAATGTAAAATTAGGAAGAACCACGATTCATGGATGTATTCTACATCATTCAAGTGTACGTAAAAATCCACAATAATGTAGGGGGACTCATTAAGATAAAAAAAATTTGAAGAGGGAAGCACCATGACATAGGGAAGGTTGATGTAACATAGCGGTGCACAAAAATATAACACCACATCAAATGGGATAGTGTAATGGTATATGATTGTGCTCGAATCCAAACTATTATAGTGTAAGGAAGTGTCTACAACATAATGCTGCTTCTTTTTTTCAACTGTTCTCTTATAACAATGTTGAATAGAGGAAGGAATTATTACTTTCATTGTAACACACAAAAAAAATTTGAAGTATTTTTTTTCAAAATAATTTAATCTTATCAATATTTTTCCATACAAGTAACACTAATTTTAGCTTGTGTTATTTGTTACATTGATCTTGCTTAGCATCACATGCAACACTAATATTAAAAGAAATGATGCTTATTATTAAAATATTATTAGTTTATATGATATTTACCACCCATACATTGGGATTATATGTATGAATAGGACCAATATATTTATGAAAATATGGCTTAAACATATATCTAAAATGAATTATTTATTTACCATTTATATAAAAATGAAAATAAAGGATATTTTTTTGAGAAACAATTTGTATGCATCTAAATGTGTTTCAACTAAATAAATTAAATAGAAAAATATTGATGGATGAATTTAATGATACTTATATATTATATGTATTAAATCAACTATTTAATATCCATTTTATGTGTTTTCTATACAAGTGATAAAAGTAAATCCAATTTAATGCTTAAAAACAATATTTTTTTACAAAAATCGTTTCATCACATTTTTAGTGAGCATATTTGAAAATAAATTATACCAATTTTTTTAAAAAAATGATAAAATAAAATTCATATTCAAAATCATAATTTAAAAATGATATTTGGAAAAACACTATTTATTTTTCATAAAATTTTCATTTATTAATTAATAATGAAAAATACTGAATGATAATTGAAAAAAAATTTCATTTAAATTAATTTTTATCATAAAATATATTTTAAGTTTCTCATAAGTAATATTAGTAGAATAATAAATTTATTAATCCAACATAGTAAACTAGAATAAATTTTATGTTGAATTTTGACATAAAAACATCGTAATATTTGGTACATATTCTTTTTAAAAACCCACATCCTAGTTGCTTCTTATATATTAATTTAAAAATAAAATTTTACAATTCTATGAATAAAATATGGAAAAATGTTTTCCATATTTGGAATCATAATAATTTATATAATCTAATAAATTATACATAATTTTTGTCTAAAATTAATAGTAAAAAATGTACAAAATATTTACCGAGGTTAACATAAAAAAGGATTCACCAGGGGTTAACGAAAAAAAGATAAGGTTAAAAAAGAAACAAAACTTTCACAGCCCCCATTTACATGAGATATATCTACCTTATAACTTATATTATCAATAATCCCCTATTGTGTATCCCTGGTATAGGAAAACAACATTGGTGGAATTATTTCTTTTCAAAAAATTATAAGTGTTCCACTCGCCCCAATTATAAACCACCAACCCATATCATATATTCCTCATACCATAAAACACTTTTTCATACAATTTCATCTAAAATAGATTCTAAAATTCCCTCATATTATTTTATAAGCCTCATGTTTGATATAAAACAAACCTAGGATGGATTTGTTTTTAACCGAAGTTGGATACCCAATGAAGATATAACATTTATCAACTACCGTTTTTATATTATTTCTTCATAACCCTCCTTCATTTAGTATTATACCAGGATGATATAATTAATTCTATATCATTCATATAATGATATGTATATATGTTATGGGAATGATATAAAAACAACTCAACTTCTATCAAATGGGTTATGAAATAATCATTCGTGTGTATGGCATACTACCACCTCATAAACTAATGTCATTGATTTTTCTATTACCATTTATTATAGTAGGGATGATGATAGATATAAATTATATATATAATATTTATAACATAATTATACCTATATATTAATTATATCACATATACCTTTTCTCATTCCATTCCATATGGGATATGATAACGTTTCTTTTGTGTATTGCATACTACTGCCTCATGAACCAATATGATTTATTTTCATTAATGGTTTAAGAAGATGATAATAAGGAGAAATTTATGTGATATAAATGAAATTATTATTTTATTAATGATGAATTTATAATTATGTAATTATAATATATAATTTTATTAATTTCATTTATACTCACAAAAAATATGACAATAGTGTTGGTGCATGTGTCGATTTCCACCGTCATGAAGTGCTGTGAAACTATTTTTTCATCACCACATTACATGGATGATATATATATATATATATGTGTGTGTGTCTGTGTGTTATTATATAAATAATTTGGTATTTATGATATAAATATCATTCTTTTATGATAATATATTACATACATCCTTTCTATAATGATCATTGAAAAATGGAAATGTTAATCATAGGTACGTATATCCTACAGTCTCCAAGGTCATAAAAAACATTATTTCTCAAAACTATATTTCATTATTGGTATAATAAATATAATGTATTTATAAATATGATAATTATTTCATTATTGTAATTATATATTTGATTGTATTATGATGAAATTATGAGGACGGAATGCTAAAAAGTAAAACATATTTAAAAAATAAAGCAGGTATTACCTGAAATGTGACATTAAATTGGAATTGTTAATAAATTTGTATGAAAATGAATTCAACAAATAATATATGGTATGATATATATTTATGGGTTTCAAAAGATTTATAATAAACATATATTATTGATGTTAGAGCTTTGAATGAGTGAAAATGAAGTCTACACCTACGGTAAGGTATTTCTAGTTTCTCTTTTATATATCAGATACATGTTCCATATTCACTCTTAGTTTTATTTTTCAGGTGTATATAATTATTCATAGATATGTAATATCTTGGATATTCTTTTTTTAATGATATTTAATTTTACTTTTGATGTTAATATTCAATGGATCTTAATATTTTAAATATTACTAATGTAGAATGTTATTTCTAAATAAAATTTTACTTATTTGATATGCATAGAATATTAACTAATTATTTATATAATGTGATGTATACAAATCACATGAATATATTTTATCAACATTTTACCTAAATTTTTTTGAATAATATATCCATTTGATTATATCTATATAATAGGGATTATAATTCGATTTTACGAAAGTAGTAATTATTTATTTTTAAAATATCATCATTTCTATAATTTTTTTATGAATATTTTTCTCTTGAAAATATATTATTCCTTATTTATATAAAATCATGAATTCTATTCTCCTATGGTTATTCTAGGTAGTTTTATGTAATAAAAGCATTTTCCCACTCTTTTTTACTTTATATAAAAGAGAAATTATTTTTTATAAAAACCCAACATTGTTTTTCGCTTCAGTTAGAAATATATTTTCTTCTAAAATCATGATTTATAAAAGAAAATTATTAAATAATTAATTTAATTATAAAATTCCTGAAATTTGGATTTTAGAAAAAAAAATTATGTAAATATTCTTGTCCTTTTCAAAAAATTTCTCATAAACCTTTTACTAAAAATAAAATAGTCATATATGATTTAGCATTTATGTTTTGATAAAATATATCATCATCATGAAAATTATTTTCATTGATGATTCATTTATATGTTTTCAAGGGTATTTTCAAAGAAAAAAATTCAAAGAAAATTATGTTTTAAATAGTGTTATTCGATATTGAATGGATATTTTCTTCCATATATGTTCTCAATGATGGATAATAATAAATTTCATTATATTATGCCATATCCTGATATGACATATTCTTTACTGGGTATATAATCCATAGAAACAATTATTTTACATTTCAGAATGGTTTATTTTGATGATCAGATCATGTCTATGAATTCATTTTCTCTGCCATAAGTTATACCATGATTAAATTCTCAAAAAACTGTCACGGCCTATCCTCGGGGCCTGTGTCGTGACTACCCCAAGCCCGCCTTCCATAGGCCAGGGGCTGGCGACTAGCACCAAGGCGTAATTCCCTGTAAAAAGGGAAGGCATTTTCTTTGTAAAGTAAATAAACACCACCGAGAAAGCAAACAGAAGTAAACAATAAGTAAAAACCGGGTACAATAGTAAGTGCGGAAAAGTATGTGGGCCAGAATACAAACTCAAACTGAAAGTAAAGTACAACTGAAAGGAAGTACATCAACTGAAAATTAAAGCCGCTACAATGAGCCGTCCTCTGGTACACCCACCTGAAGGGTGGGTACAGATAGCCTCTATAGCTCCTCGGTCCAGTCGTCCGCTCCGAGTATGCCCCGCCCAGTGGTCCACCTCCAGGTATCGTCCTGCTGCTCATGCCTCAACCACGATCAGCACTGTCTATCGTCTGCAACCAACACAATGTAGTGCGGGAATAGCCCATGCAGGGATGAGTATAAGCTACTCAGTAGGGACCCCAAGACCCCCGTAGGTCTCCCAGAATCCACAAAGGATAATCCACTATGGAAAGATACAATCACGATGTAACATCCGACTCTACTTAGGTATATGCCCATACATATACCTAAGTCATCGATTCTCGTTCAGCTCCAACATCTGAGCACAATTACAACCCATTCCACACAAGAAAACACAACCCAATCCACACAGGAAAGAAAAACGTAATCCACACAGGATATCAGGTCTATCTTATCGAAGATAAGGATTGAAAGTCAAGATTCAGCTCACACATGTATACTTCTTCATAAGACGATAGAGATGATTAGATATTGCCACTGATTCATCTAAGCCGTCGGACCCACATTGGATCGATATGTACTAACCCCCGCAATGACCCACAAATGATTGATAGGTAACTAACCCCCGCAATGACCCACACAGGATCGAACCCACACAGGATTTATTGGCGCTGGCCCACAAATGACTGCTGAGTGCTGACCCAAACAGGATCTGACCCACACAGGATCGGTAGCACTGATCCACGTAGGATCACTGAGTTCTATTGTCATCACCAACGAATCCACAGAGGATTTCTATATAGTCGTCATCGTCGTCGCAGTCACAGCCTGCTCTAGGGTTCTCGCACACAGCAAGCTCATTCGGGAGGTTCCACTCCACGAGCTGAAGGGCTAATATATCAACTGACACATAGTCCGGAGATGATGAATCCAAAAGATCTGTATCATCAATAGGAACTCAATGTCACAGACGGCGCGTCAATCGGACGCCCGGTCTGAGAGTTATTGGCTTTTTCATTCCAGGGGCCCGATTGGATTTTATGTCAAAACCAACCCGACCATACTCCAACTGCTTCCAAACCTCGAGCAGAGTAACCCAAAAGGTCCTTCTCACTTAGAGGAATCCATCAAAGTCGACGGTATGTCAATCGGATGTCTGGAGCTCAAGTTATGAGTGTATCTGCTCCGAGGGCCCGATTGGTTTCGTGCACGAACCATCCTGCCTGAACCCAAAGTACTCTGAAACATTGAGTGTAATATATCAAAATGATTGTCTCGATCCAAGGAGTGCATCGCCAATGACAGTTTATCGATCGAAGGTCCGCAGCCCATGTTATGGGAAAAAGACCGTGAGAGGTCCGGGAGTGGGGGTTTGGGGCCCGGTCCGACCTGGATAGAGACCCCCTGGGTCGGCCCGAACAAGGTCAGACCGACCCGGGACCGAGTCCGGCCCGCTTTCTCGAGGCCCGGAACGGCGGGCGCGGCATGGCCCGACCTGGGCGTGACCCGGCCTGGCCTCCCGGCGGGCTGGCCGGGAGGCTCGGCCGAAACGGCCGAGCGTTAAGGCATTGGGGGGGGGGGGGGGGCCTTCCCCCCACTTGTTGTAACTGCGGCCCCATGAGGGGGTGGCTTTGCTAGCCAACTGGGGGTTACGGACCCCCGGATTTCCCCTTAACCGGCCGGCCCACTCCGGTCGGCCGGCTGCTGCCGCCACGGGACCGGCCCGGGCCGGCCCCCCTGCTCCGACGTCGGTGGCTCGGAACCGGCCGCCGGTCCTTGCTTCGTCGCGGCCCCGCTCCGGCCGCGGTGTCTTTGAGGATCCTTCGAGGTTCTTTGGTGCGACGTGACGGCGCAACGAATTTGTTTGTTTCCAACGGTGCCGCGCTTCTCCACCCTTCCTTTAACATTTTCCACATGGTGCTTCGGCACCGTGCCGCCTTACACGAGCCGCAACATAAATCAACTAAAAATGGGGAGGAGGGTCGGCCAAGATTGTGTGGTCCGACCTCCTCCCGTTATTGCGATAACCGGCGGTTCAATTTGGATGAAAGAAAGTGACGGAAGTAATCATGAAAAAGAAAATAAAAAATAAACCCCTACATCGTCGAATTCGTTGAGCAGGGGTTCCTCGCGGAAACAACCGTCATGGAAGAAGGCGTCGTAGAAGGAGAATTGTCGAGTCGCGGAGAAATGATTCACCGGTGTCGCGTCGTCAATCTCTGAGGATCCGGCATTCTTGTCGACCTTCGTCGGAGGTCGGCGTTCTTCATGTTCTTTGCATTCTTCGTCGAGGAAGAAGAACTTCAAGAGCTTTTCCTTTTCTCCCAAAGACTCCACACAACAAGTTCCAACCATATTAAAATAAGTACTTCACTTATTTTATTATCATGACTTATGTTTGAAATTAAAAAATTTAATTAATCCACTCAACTAATTAACTCAAGTTTTCTTAATAAATGGAGGGTTATGAAATGTTAAGGAATATGAAGGGGTGGGGTTCGTGTGGGCCCCACCGCCCTAATAACCTATCATGGGTAGTTGGGTGGCTACCCAACTTCCACAGAAATGTTTTAACTACTTAGAAAAAAAATAAACATTGTAGCTGAATTTTTATTATCAACTTCCACAATTTTTTAACAACTCCTCCCGTGAAAACGCAACTCCGGAAAAGGTGTTCCTATGCAATTACTGGAGGTTCCCGTGCTGCCATCTAATGCACGCTAGAGGAATCGACCATTCACGTAGGACCTGCTCATATCGATCCTCGATCTCCACTGGGACCTCCTTAAAAGTTGCCCCATCATCAATGTCCAGCTCTCCATGGTCAATGATATGCGTCGTGTCGTGCATGTATCTCCTCAGCTGGGATACGTGGAAAACGTCATGCACCCGGGGCAACTGACGTGGTAGATCTAGGCGATAAGCCACCTCACCAATCCTGCTGAGGACCTGGAATGGTCCGATGAAGCATAGAGAAAACTAGCCAACTCGGCCAAATCTCCGTATACCACGTCGAGGTGAGACCCGAAAGAAGACGTGGTCGCCATCCTCGAACTCCAGTGGCCTCCGCCTCCTATCAGCATAAGACTTATGCTGGATCTGAGCTATCCTCATCCACTCCTGTATGACCTGGACCTTCTCTGTCGTGGCCTGCACCATCTCTTGTCCCACAAGTGCTGACTCCCCATGGTCTGTCCAGCACTTAGGTGATCTGCAAGGTCGGCCATACAACGCCTCGTATGGTGCCATCCCGATGGTGGAGTGGTAGTTGTTGTTGTACGCGAACTCTACCAAGGGTAGGTGGTCCTCCCTGCTGTGACCAAAGTCGAGGACACATGGGTGGAGCATGTCCTCGAGAGTCTGAATGGTCCTCTCCGTCTGACCATCTGTCTGAGGGTGAAAGGCGGTGCTCAGATGTAGCTGCGTCTCGAATGCCTCATGCAACCCCTTACAAAGCCAGGAAGTAATGTGAGCATCTCAATTAGAGACTGTAGATGATGGCACACTATGAAGACGTACAATCTCCTGAACGTAGAGACGTCCCAAGCTCTCCACTGAGCCCTGCTCTCTGATGGGTAAGAAGTGGGCCGACATAGTGAGTCGATCGACAATCACCCAAATGGAGTCATGGCCTCTGGAAGTGTGTGGAAGTCCAGTATCGAAGTCCATAGATATGTCATCCCACTTCCACTCTGGGAACTCTAAGGGTTGTACCTAGCCTGCTGGTACATGGTGCTCTGCCTTCACCTGCTGTCAGGTGAGACATCAAGAAACGAACTCTGCCACAACCTTCTTCATGCCTGGCCACCAGTGCTGTCATCTGAGATCCGGGTACATCATCGCCACTCTAGGATGTACCTCCAAAGGGGAAGTGTGAAACTCTCCTAGCACCTCTTCTCGTAAAGAAACTGGTACCGAGGTACGTCTCTTGAAAAGGACGTCGTTCTCTCCTCCTAAAGAGAAACCATCAGGTGCATATCCTGAGGATATTTGCGCACGCCGTGTCTCACAGTCGGTGTCCCCACGATGTGCCTCTCTGACCCGCTGTAGTAGTGGAGGAGTGACTGTGGGTGACTGAAGAAAGGTTTCCCCATCGCTATCCATGAAGGATATCATCAAAGCGGCTAGCTGCTCTATCGCCTCCACAAGTAGCTGAATGCTCGTCCTCCTACTAAGAGCATCGACTACCATGTTCCCCTTTCCAGGAGTATAAACTATCTCAAAGTCATAGTACTGGAGGAACTCGAGCCATCGCTGCTGTCTCAGGGTCAGTTCCTTCTGCGAGAAGATGTACCTGAGACTCTGGTGGTCAGAATAGACTATAAAACGCATGCCCATCAGATAGTGTTGCCATGTCTTTAGAGCGAAGACCATTACTACTAACTCCAGGTCATGGGTAGCATAGTTCTGCTCATGCGGCCTCAGCTGTCATGATCCATAGGAGATCAAGGCCCGCTCCTGCATTAGGAAACATCTGAGTCCAGTCCCTAATGAATCGAAGTAAACTACGTACCCTACTCCCTCCTCTGGCAACCTCAAGATAGGCACGCTGGTCAATCTCTGTCTCAGCTCCTGATGGTTCTGCTGACATCCGTCTGACCACGCAAAGGGTTTCCCCTTCTTCGTCAAAGCTATGAGTGGTTCCGCAACTCTAGAGAAGTCTGGGACAAATATCCCATAGTATCCAGCTAGTCCCAAGAAACTCCGCACCTCCGTCACGCTCCTGGGTGGCTCCCCAGCTAGCACTGCCTCGATCTTCATATGATCCACCACAACTCCCGCCTCAGAGTTGACGTGTCCCAAGAAGTGGACCTCGCGTATCTAGAACTGACACTTCGAGATTTTACCATAAAGCTGGTGCTCTCAGACTGTGTCCAGTACAACCCGCAAGTGGTAGGCGTGCTCCTCTTTAGTTGTCGAGTAAATCAAATAGTCGTCAATGATGACCATGACATATCGATCAAGGAATGGCTGAAATATCCTCTTCATGAGGGCCATGATCACTGCTGGAGCATTGGTTATGCCGAATGGCATAACCACGAACTCATAGTGGCCATACCGACATCTGAAGGTCGTCTTCTGCACGTCCTCGTCCCGAACTTTGAGCTGATGATAGCCTGACCTAAGGTCTTTCATTAACAACCACCGTGCTCCTTTTAGGTGATCGAAGAGGTCATCAATCCTAGGTAGCGGATACCTGTTCCTCACTGTCACATGGTTCAGGCGACGATAGTCGACACAAAGTCGCAAGCTCCCGTCCGCTTTCTTGGCGAACAATATCGGGGAAGACCAGGGTGAAACACTAGGTCGGAAGAATCCTTCTCCCTGCAAGTCCTCTGACTATACCTGTAGCTCTCGAAGCTCAGCGGGATCCATCCGATATGCTGGGGTGGATATCGGGGCTATCCTGGGGTACCAATCAATATAAAAGTCTACCTCTCTGCGAGGAGGTAGTCCTTGAACGTCATCGGGGAAAATGTCCGCATACTTATCCACCACTGTAAGAATACCAGGACTCCACACGTCAACTGCTCCTAGGATGAGGAAAGCCAACTGATTAGTGATGGGCTGTCCTCTCCCCAGCAAGAGTCCATCCTATGCTACGAAGTCTCCCTTCACGCTGGTGAAGGTGAACCTGCTCCCGTCGGCGCGTACACACCGCACCTTGCGCCTAATACAGTCAATCTGTGCATGGAATGTAGATAACCAATCAATGCCCAAGATGACGTCGTAAGGCCTTGACCCCGCTACAAGAAGATCCCAGCCGAAGATCTCACCTCCTAGAGTAAGTTAACACTGCCGGCACCAGTGCGTAATCGTCATGTCTTCTCCTGTAGGAGTCTCTAGCTGTAAGGATCGAGCCAACAGCTCTACCGAAATCTCTGAGCTCCGAACAAGGGCAGTGGCTATGAAAGAATTACTTTCTCCTGTGTCAATAAGAAATGCAGCAAGGGTGGAATAGACACAGATAGTACCTCGAATCATCTCGGGCGCGCCGTGGTCGTAGGCCTCCTCTACCTGAAGCTATGCATGTCTCTACCCGCCAGCTCCCTGTGGTCGGGGTGGACCTCCTGGAAGTGGTGGTGGTGGAAGAGCCTCAAAGCGTCGCCCACCACCTGCTTCTCAGCCAGCTCCTCTGCCTCGTCTGCCTGCTCCCAGCAGACTGCCACGGTCGACCCTCTGCCTATGATTGGGTGGTCCCTCAACCGTCTATTTCTCCTCTGCACGGTGGGTCAGACATTCAAGAGCCATGTGGCCCTGCCCGCCGCAAGCATAGCACTGTCTGCCTCTCGAAAGACTGGCTCCGCGTTGTGTGCCCCGCACAACTAAGCCAGGGTCCTGAGGTCGTCTGCCTGAGGGTCCGGTCTGCCTAGACCCATGAGTCATTCGTCGACTGCCTACTGTATAAGTCTCTACTACGGACCACCCTGCAGTAGGTCTCGCTACTGATGTAGGCTTTGCAAAGAAGCTCTCGATCAGAAGGGCTTGCTCCAGTACTCATGCCTATGTCAGAATGCTGAGGGAGATCAGTGATGCCCTGATCTCCTGCCTCAATCCCTGCTCGAAGGTTCGGGCCTGGAGGAATGGATCTCGTACCATGTCCGTCAAATATCACGAGAGATATGTCAATCTCGCAGAGTATTGGGCACCCGTCAAGCTTCCCTACTGTAGCTGTAGAAGCTCCTGGATTCGCACCGCACGGAGGGTTGGTGGGACGAACTCTGAGCGGAAGAGGCTCTCAAAGTCCGTGTAGAGAAAAGATGCTTCATCGTGCACCTGGACCATCAAGCTCCACCATCTTCCTACTGCTGCGTGCAGGAGGCTCGCTACAAGGATCACCATGAGGTCTGCTGGTGTCCTCATTAACCTGAGAACTCGTACAACTTCCTCCAGCCAATCCTTAGCGGCCTGAGGGTCCATCTCCCCGCGGAACCTAGGCGGTCGCTAACGCTGAAACTCGTGCAGTGCACTAAGGCGACGTGCATCGTCAGCAGCTGGTAGCATCGGTGGCTCGGCGGGTAAAGGTACCGCCATTGCTTCTGCTTTCAAAGGGCCTCGTACCGAGGCCTCGTCACTCGATGGGATGTCTTCAGGCACAATGCTCGGAACCCTAGATGGCTGCCGTTAGGGGCCATCCTGAAGAGTGACAGGTGCGCCACGGTCAGAACAATATACCTGGTGACTTGACATAAAGTAATCACAAAGAAAACTTGAAACACACATGCAATCAATGTTTTCGTGCATTAAGTCAGAAATCAGAAGTCATGGTCATGGTGTACGGATACGTCGGCCGCCGCAAAAACCCTGGACTCCCTGGACTGATAACCACACTCAATACACTTAACACTTTTGCTTCACATAAAAAAAGATCATAGTCCTGTGTTCTGCGGTAGAACCAAACTCCTCTGATACCAATTTGTCACGACCCATCCTCGGGGCCCGTGCCGTGACTACCCCAAGCCCACCATCCATAGGCCAGGGGCTGGCGACTAACACCAAGGCGTAATTACCGGTAAAAAGGGAAGGCATTCCCTTTGTAAAGTAAAAAAACACCACAGATCAAGCAAGCAGAAGTAAACCCTAAGTACAAACTGGGTACAACAGTAAGTGCGTAAAAGTAAGTGGGCCAGAATAAAAATCCGAACTGAAAATAAAGTACAACTAAAAGTAAGTACAACAACTGAAAAGTAAAGCTGCTACAGAAAGCCATCCTCTGGTACTCCCACCTGAAAGGTGCGAACAGATAGCCTCCACAGCTCCTTGGTCCAGCCGTCCGCTCTGAGTACGCCCCGCCCAGTGGTCCACCTCCGGGTACCGTCCTGCTCCTCGTGCCTCAACCACGATCAGCGATGTCCGTCGTCTGCAACCAATACAACATTGTGCGGGCATAGCCCGTGCAGGAGTGAGTATAAGCTACACAGTAGGGACCCCGAGACCCCCGTAGGTCTCCCAGAATCCAAAAAGGATAATCCAAAAAGGAAAGATACAATCACGAAGTAACATCCGACTCTACTTAGGTATATGCCCATACATATACATAAGTCATCAATTCTGGTCCGGCTCCATCATCTGAGCTCAATTACAACCCATTCCTCACAGGAAAACACAACCCAATCCACGCAGGAAAGCAAAACGTAATCCACACAGGATATTAGGTCAATCTTATCGAAGATAAGGATTGAAAGTCAAGATTCAGCTCACACAGGTATACTTATTCATAAGATGATAGAGATGATTAGATATTGCCACTGATTCATCTAAGCCGTCGGACCCACACAGGATCGATAGGTACTAACCCCCGAAATGACCCACAAAGGATCGATAGGTAACTAACCCCCGTAATGACCCACACAGGATTTGTAGGCGCTGGCCCACACAGGACCACTGAGCGCTGACCCACACAGGATCTGACCCACACAAGATAGGTAGCACTGATCCATGTAGGATCTCTGAGTGCTGTAGTCGTTGCCGTCGAATCCATGGAGGATTTCTGTATAGTCTTCATCATCGTCGCTACCGCAGCCAGCTCTAGAGTTCCCGAACATAGTAAGCTCGTTCGGGAGGGTCCGCTCCACGAGACAAAGGTATGATACATCAACTAACACATAGTTCGGAGTTGGTGTTTCCAAAAGATCCCTATCATCAACAGGAACTCAACGTCATAGACGGCGCGTCAATCGCACGCCCGGTCTATGAGTTGTTGGCTTTTTTGTTCTAGGGGCCTGATTGGTTTTTAAGTCAAAACCAACCCGACTGTACACCAACGGCGTCCAAACCTCGATCGTAGTAAGCCAAAAGTTCTGTCTCACTTAGAGGAATCCAACAATGTCGACGGTACGTCAATCGGATGGCCGGAGCTGATGTTATGAGCGTTTCCGCTCCGAGGGCCCGGTTGGTTTCGTGCACGAACCAACCCGGCCGAACCCAAAGTACTCCAAAACCTTGACTGTAATATATGAAAACGACCGCCGCGATCCAAGGATCGCATCGCCACTGATAGTGCGTCGATCGGAGGTCCGCAGCCCAAGTTATCGGGAAAAGACTGTCAGAGGTCCGGAAGTGGGGGTTTGGGGCCCGGTCCGACCCGGCCCAAGACCCCCTGGGTCGGCCCGAACCGGGTCGACCTGACCCGGGCCTGGCCCGCTGGCCAGGAGGCTCGGCCGAAACGGTCGATCATTGAAGCGCGGGGGGGGGGGGGCTGCCCCACCCCTCCCCCTTTCGTAACCGCTGCCCCATGTGGGGGCCGCTTTTCTTGCCAACCGGGGGTTACAGACCGCCAGATTTCCCCCTGACCGGTCGGCCCACACCAGCCGACTGGCTGCTACCGCCACGGGACCCGCACGGGCCGGTCCCCCTGCTCTGACGCCAACGGCCCGGAACCGTCCGCCGATCCTTGCTCCGCCGAGGCCTGGTCCGTCCAGCGCGGCTCTATGGCGCGGCACCCCTCCGACAAGGCCCCGCTCCAACCGCGGTGTCTTCGAGGTTCCTTCTAGGTTCTTTAGCGCGGCATGACGGCACCACAGAATAGTTTGTTTCCAATGGCGTGGTGCGACGGCGCCGTACTTCTCCGCCCTTCCTTTAACATTTTCCGCACGGTGCTTCGGCACCGCGCCGCCTTACACGAGCCGGAACATAAATCAACCAACAAGGGTGAGGAGGGTTGGCCATTTTTGTGCGGTCTGACCTCCTCCCGTTATTGCGATAACAGGCGGTTCAATTTGGAAGGAAGAAAGTGATGGAAGAAATCACGAACAAACAAATAAAAAATAAACCCCTACCTCGTCGAATTCGTTGAGCGAGGGTTCATCGCAGAAACTACCGTCATAGAAGAAGGTGTCGCAGAAGGAGAATCGTCACGTCACCGTGAAATGATTCGTCGGCGTCGCATCATTGATCTCCGAGGATCCGGCGTTCTTTTCAACCTTCATCGGAGGTCGGCGTTCTTCACGTTATTCGTGTTCTTCATTGAGGAAGAAGAACTTCAAGAGCTTTTCCTTTTCTCCCAAAGACTCCACACAATAAGTTCCAACCATAATAAAATAAGTACTTCACTTATTTTATTAACATGAATTAAGTTTGAAATTCAAAAATTTAATTAATCCACTCAATTAATGAACTCATGTTGTCTTAATAAATGGAGGGTTATGAAAGGTTAGGGAATATGAAGGGGTGGGGTTCATGTGGGCCCCACTTCCCTCATAACCTCTCATGGGTAGTCAGGTGGCTACCCAACATCCTCCCAAAGGTTTTAACTACTTAGAAAAAAATAAAAATTATAGCATAATTTTTATTTTCAACTTCCACATTTTTTTAACAACTCCTCCTGTGAAAACGCAACTCCAGAAAAGGTGTTCCTAAGTAATTACCGGTGCTGCGAATCCATCGGTGCCCTCAGAATTAGATTCTGAGCACCGGTTCAAAAGTTAGAAAAACCCGCTCATTCGTTTTGTGATCATACCCGAGCTAAACTTCGGATAGTAATTCCGGGCACACCAGGCCTCAGAATCAAGTGCTGTCAGAAACCACGTCCTTCTAAAATACCAAAGAAAATTAAGAAAAAATTTCCCTTGAATTTTGCAGGTCTTTACAAAAACTCACTTATTTTACCATGTGTTAAGCTATGATAAAATGTTTATAAAATATATAAATGATTAGAGGTTTATGATATTTTCAAATTTTTATGAAACCTGTTTCATTTAGTGTTTTATGATATGAGGAATTTATTCTGATTTTATAGAAAACATAAATAATGTTTTCATTATGATATGTGTGGGACCAATACCTCCCTACAGTGCATTAGGTGAATATGGAAAACTCATGGGTAAATATTTTATGTGTGAATCAAATTACATGTTCAAAATATTATGTGTGGGCACGCTTACATGTCCGTGATGTTAAGAAATGACCTCTATTTCATGTTGATAATTTTTTTTCATCGACCTATATTTTATGTCAGTAATGTTATGTGTGGACCTATATTTCATGTCCATAATTCCATTGGTAAACCATTATTTCATGTCTATAATGTTATTAATAGACTTGGTTGCATGTCAATATGCTTAATAGTGGACCTAATTTCATTTCCATAATGTAATGTGCGAACATATATCTATTTAAAAATGTTAAAAATTCTATAAACTGATGTCTATGCCACAAATATATATATTGGTCCAATTTATTCCCCCATGTATCATGTTCATTGATTTCCCTTAAGGTTCATGTGTTATAAACATCCAATATCAATTCCATGACTTAGTATTATTTTAATTGATTTGTAGGGTATGGTATTCAAATATTATACTCATGTTCCTATACCCTTATGTTCATATAACGCTTATGTATCTTCCTTTTATACCCTTACTGAGAATCTGAACTGACAATTTATTATGTTTTCTATCCCTTGGTCATAAATTAATGTTTCATGTATGGTATTCCTATTTAGAATACATAATTGTAGGATCATTATAGGATACATTTAAGATCATTTAATAATTATGAATATTATGTTAAAAGATTCCAATTGAAGTAAGCTTTTATGGTACATTGGTGTATGTTAGTGTAATGTAATGAATATTAATAAAAAACAATTTAATATCCATGTATGAGAATCCTGTGTCACTTTAGTTGGTATTATAGGAATGTTTTAGAAATGATTTTGAATCATGTATTCAAAAAAATTAGTGACATACCAATAGTCATGTACAAGGACATTTCTAGGGATTTATTTGAGGATAAGTCTAATAATGAACCAAATTAAAGGAAAATATATTGCAATATTGGTAAAGCATGGAGAATATAGTTTATATGATATTGGAACCATTATTTTGATCATACAAGTGGATGTGGTTATGGAATATTGGTTCCTAGTTCTAAGAACTGAAAAGGGTTTATCAATATAGACTCAATCGTAACCTTGGTAATAATAAATGGCCCTACTGCACACACCCTGTTTGACTCTACTGGGTGGTTTTATTTAATAATTAAAAAAAAATCTTTATGAACCATCCTAAAATATTTAATGATAGGATCACAATGAATTGAATTGGATAAACCTATGGTGTCATGTAATGAAAAGCTATCTCGATTAATATATTATATAACTGATTTATGAATATTATTTGTTTCCCTGTTATGATTAGTGTTTCTCACACTATGATTTTGGTTTTAGTCTATGGTAGCTACCAAAAGGAATTGACTTTACATTTAAAATGATATAAAATTTTCTAATGGAAAGTCAAATGGGATAATGATTATTATGAAATATATTTTGATTATTATTAATTAGTCATCATGGAAAATGATTAACAACATACACCAAAACCAACTCTTGGACACACCAAATAAACTAAGGATAAATTTATCTGTCTGATTCTGTAATGGAGACCATATAATAACAATGATTAAAATTTCTATATATCATTATTTTTGAAATAAGAACACAATTTAATATGTTAGTGTAATGGGAATATGTTTCAAGTGTGTAAAAGATGGGAAAAATAATGTAATTTCTATGGAAAAAGGAAATTTTATCTTAAAACAATGGTTGGAAATATGGTTCTTACTAATCTATAATCAAAAGATGAACTTATTTGATTTGTAAAGCATGAGAATTATGAAAATAATTATCCTATGAGGATGTCTTGTAAATTAAATCAGAATATTTTTATGAGTATTGGTTTCAGAACCCAAGTTGAAGTGACCAAAAACGACATATAAAATGTGTAGGATGTTCTAATAGTATTGTTTATAAAAATAATTAATTTTAGTTTAATTAATGTTAATACATGATTTATATTTCATATTTTAGGATAAAGGTATTAAGGAATAATATGATGAAGCCTAATTAATGTCTTGGGAATGAAGTGGAAAAATTATAGTGTTTATGTATTGGAATTAATGAATTGTTTTTTATGAATCATGAAATTGTTCATTATATTATATTCATTAATGATTTTCCGAAACATGTTGAATAGTACTATTGACCTAGAAAAGTGATTTAATATTAATGAGATATTTTGATGAAGGGGAGGTATAAATTAATAAGTTTTGATGTTTAGAAAATTGTGTTTAGCTTGGATAAAGAGATGATTGATATGGATTATGTAAATTGGATAGTATTTATTACATTATATCTGATAATTGATTTGTTGAAAATGTAATATATGATATCATTATTTCAGTCTATATCATTTTTGGATTTAAGGAATATATCAAATTATATATGGTTTATGTAATTAATAGGGAATTATGTATTTTTTAAATATGGTTTCATGGTATTTTATTATAATAAAATGTTTCCAGAGAATACATGAGTAAGGTATAATCATTTTTGTTATGTTATAATGAATTGATTCATTATAATGACCCTTACCTTAGTATCCAGAAGTAAGTGTATTACATTATTACATTTGAACAAGATATGAGAAATCACATCCCAAATAATTTAATAGTTTAGTAGTCAGAGAAAAATAGATACATACCTAAGTTTTACATTACATTTGATTAAAAAAAATACAATATAATTTTTTTCATAACATTATTACAACTAGTATAACCCTACATATTAGTCATATGAAACATCATAGCAACCTGGGGAATGGAAAACAATAATGGTGAGATAAAATTTTTGGTATAATTTATGTATAAAAAATTTATTCCTGAATTAATATTCTTAATAAATATGGAATCATAAGAAAATAAAATTTCATGAAATTCAATCAATATCAAGACCATAATATAGATGGAAAAAATATGAATAAATAATGTTTTATAAACAATCACATGATATTAAAACATGAACATGTATAATAAAACTAATAGAATGATGGTATGGAATAACAATAATGATAGAATTCATAATGTCAGACAATTAAACAATCATGTTCTATCCATAAGATAGTTATTATCATGATTTATCCTCAGGATAGTTGAACTATTTGGGTAAAAAGCTCTCTAATTTGGCCAAATGATTCATCTATTGATATTATTGATGCATAGAGGTGAATTCATTAACATTTTAACAACACAATATTTCATGTATTTATCATTTTACATATATCTAACAATCAATTTAATTAATAAATAATGTTCTTTATGAATTATATCTATTGAGTAATGGATATAGATTCAACAATATTTCCCGAGTTAATCAAATTACAATAAAATTTAACATCATATTCAAAAAAAATATATGAATTATGAAATAGGAATTTCCATGATGAATATATATATATATATTTAATAAAAATATAATTTTCTATGAAAAATGATCACATGAAAGTGGTTTTTTGAATAGAAAGTTAACAATCCCAAAATAATGTGAGATTGTTTAATAACATTTAGCACTTTGTATTTTTCAAATAAAATCTACTTGGATGAAACAATTATAAGTAAATCTTTGATTACAATTAATAAAAAATTCATGATAATGTGTTTCAAGGGGTTGTATATACACTATATAAATGTGAATTGGTACATAATAACAAATAAGACTCAATTAGAAAATAAATTAAGGAAAAATGCACTTACCTCATGCTTCCTTTTTAATGAACATGTTATATCCTCTTGTATAATGTATTTAAAAATGTTATTAACTTATAAAAACCCATATTAATAGTTTTTAACAACATATATGATTATTTTATAATATATTATTGCCTAATTGTTGATAATATGTTATTATTTTCATTGTTTCGGGTATAAATTACCTTGTTTTGTGAGTATGTTTTGACCTATTATTTTTTTATTAGTCATACATAGATCCTGATTATATCATATTTATAATGTAAAAAATTGTTTAAATATCATATATATTCTATATATGTGTTTTCATAGTAATCCATAAAATTTTGGGATAGTAAATGAAATACACTTTTCATATCAATGGTAGGTCATACGTATGCATGAACGATGTTTCCATTTTCATATAATATTGATAGAAAGAAACATTAATTCAATATATATATGTTATCATTCTTGTATTATTTTCCCATCATATATATCACATATGTTTTTTCAACTGATGAATAATTCATTCCATGTAATGTGTGAATGAACCACATCGCTTTGTGAGGCAGTAATCTGTTGTACACACAAGCGACATTATCGTATTCCCACAAAATGGAAATCAAGAAGTAATGTGTAATATACTAATTAAAAAGTATAAAAACATAATAAATATCATATATATCATATATATCATATATAAACTATAAACATAAGAATCACACCCAATCATGGAAGGTGGTAATGGAAAAATTGAAGACATCAGTTCTCGAGGTCATAGTCCCCATACACGCAATCAATGATTTTGTAACTCATTTAATGGGAGTGTGTGAAATTGATGGACATACTTTTAAAATTAAGATATATTATTATATTTTTGATACTGACTATATTATATAATAATTACACAAAAAATAATTTAATGAAGTGGAGAAGGAAATGATTGAAAATTTATTTTAGAAAAACAATACCTATTCTTCGAGTATCGACATAAAGATAGCACTAATGCCATAATAAGTCATATTTAATCTCTATATACAAATTATAGGATGATTTGAGGTATTTTTTTGAGTTATTTAGGTATTTCATGGATGACACAAATTTGTTTTATAGGTGAGGAGATGGGGGAGATGGGGAGTCCTTGTACAATTTGGGTGAGTGGAAAACATGTAAATTTTTGAAAGTGGGAATTTAACCAATGATTTTTCATTGTAAAGTGGATAAATTGATTAAAAAAATTGATAATTTAATGTATTAGGTCAAAATATATCCCTAAAATGCATATTGGACAAGTTTATATGTCGTTTTCCCTATTTTTAATGGAGTTTTGTTTATTGGAAAATTGTTTTTTCTTAATAATTATAAAAATAATTAAAATGTATTTACTAATTAATTTTTTTTCAAAAATTATATAATCCTTATAAGAAATTATAAATTATTTTATTCCTAATAAAGAATCTATTATTCCAAAATAATATAACAAATTTTCAGAAATTAATTTAAAATTAATCTCACAATGTTAAAGATAAATCAAGATTCTAATCTGCAAATGTTCGAAATATTAAATTTTTTAATATCAAAATTATATATTAAAATTATAAAAATGAAATAAATATTATTACTGTATGTATTATTGATATAAATAAACAAAAAAACAGACTTAAAATATAATTTTATCTTATAAAATATTTTATAAAAGTCAGTTTTCAATTATAATTCAATATTTTCACTGTTCATGTAAAAATGATACATCTCATAAAAATACCAAATAAACAACATTATATAATTTTTACATTAATATTTTAAAAAATAAGGTTATTCATTCAAACTAAATTTATAAAAGAATAAAAATTTATTTTTAAATGGGTTTATCATTAAAATACGGCAATTGAGTCTTCTTAAAAGTTGCAAATTTTTATGCTTATCATTAGATTTGTTATAATCTTAGGAATATAAAATATATTTGATGAATGAGATAAAATTTTATTTAATATTTATTAAATAAGTTTCATTTTAAAAATCCAATAATTGTTATAAATTTAATATATTAAGACAAAATTCATTCATAGCATAAAAATTGTTTTTATAAACACATTCCTTTTATGTTAAATTGGTTTTTATTGTCATTTATAATTAATTAGTAACCAATGAATTCAAAAAAATATATTTTTCTATGTTGGTTAGTCCTATTAATAACCATAAATTTAATCTCTAGAAGATAATAGTAATTATAAATAATATTATTAAAAGTATTTGGTAAAACTCATCTTATGTGTAACGCAATCTATCGAAGAAAGTTATTATTGTGTGTAATGTAAGATAAAATAAAGGTTTTGTGTAATATAAGAAAAAATAGAATTTAATGTAATGAAAGAAGTAGTATATATTGACATTATTTAGAATAGTAAATATATCATAATGTCTTAGGATGTTATGTTCCTTTCTATGCTTTGTGTTCTGTGCCACACACTCTATAAAATATGTTATTCATATTTTAATATTTTGGGGTGTTACATTCTAACTACCTTATATAATTTTCATCCTCTCTATTTAAACATGATCTTGGTTATCCAAACATTATAATTTAATTTTCCTTCATTGAAATCCCACATTTTGAGAAGGGTTGAAATAACATCCTATAGATAATGGAGAATGGTAAGTACTATGGTCAAACGGAACAACACATAGCTAGGTTTCAAATTTGGAGAGAACTACTGAAAATTGATTATATAGACATTGAAGAATGGCATAAATATTTATAGGGAACTTTTGAGGTTATTGTTCATTATCAAGTGAATGATCAATGGAATGTTTAGGGGATCAAAACAAAATATCAAATAGGTGTAAAATGATTATTGTTTTCATTAGAAATGATTGTAAAAGGATAGATTTATTTTCCATATACTTCTTTTAATGTTGAAAAATTATTTTTCTATGATGATATGTTTCAATTTAATAAGAAAAATATCATCCTTTGGTTTTTTTGGCTCAATTTTAAATTCATTAATTATTCCATGAAATAAATATCCCCAAATAAATTTTCTTATTCCTAAAGCACTAAAAATTCATTTTTAACTGACCGTAGATCTATAATAGAGTGAAAAGTAATTCTATATATCACTAAGAAGTTTAAAAACCCAAATTGTTAATACATCCACCTAAAACATCAAAGAGAATTTGAATCAGTCACCATTAACATATATTAATAAACTTTTTAAACTAAAAATAATGACATATTAACTAGAACATCATGTAGGCTAGTTATAGGCATGAAACCTTTATCGTTCCTTGATCATGGGTTCGAGTGCCATTTCATTTACAAATGTGATAAGTTTCAACACTACATGTGGGTTTTCCTTTTTTACAATCTATATAATTTGAATAATTCATAGAAAAATAATATTGGAATCTTTAATATATGTGTAATAATTAAATAACATTTTTTACTATGGGTTTTAATATAATATTTTTTTAATGTCTAATAATATTATTCGACTACAATAAAAATGTCACTAATAACTATATCAACACAAGTGAATAAAAATACCATTAAAATAATGTATATAAAATGTAATGTTATTATTCCTCAAATCATTTTTCCACTAAAACATATTCGAGGAATAAATATCACCAAAAATATTGCTAATATTGTGAAATTCCCTTCTAAAAAATTCAAAAAATAGGTTTTTATGAATTTAAACTTATGATGAGTCTCAAACTCAATCACCCATTAAAGAATCCATATCTCTTATGTTCATTATAAAAAAATTTATTCGAAAATATAACAGAATAATTTGATGATTTATAATTATTTTCACCCAAAATACTATTGGTAAAACACTTTAACAGTTTATTATATTGATAAAAATATTTAAGTACTTCATCCATTTTTATTTAAATTAGTTCTTTCTATAGTCTAGTTGTTAGCCTTGAGAATATGGACTAGTCTTGATTAATTGCCAATTTCCATGAATTTAACTCAAAAATATATAAATGGGATATAAGGATAATATTCATTTCCTTCCAACATACTCTTCATTATTCCTCAGGAAATATTTACATGGTGTCCTTATTTTCCACACATAATTCATTTCTACATTCAACTGAAAAAATTTCCTGGGTTTCTACATCCATATTTCATACAATATGGATGTCAATCTTTCTTTTTCCTATAGTCCCCAACACTCGAGCTCAATTAAAATCCCATCCTTCTCTTATTTAGTGTATCTGAGAATTGGTCATGGAATAATTATTAATCATATTTTAGAAAAACGTTTAGGGAATAAAAAAGATATCGTTCAATCATATCAATATTCCATTTCGTAGATATTTTTCACCAATTCACCCTTCTTAATCAATTATAACATGATTAATTTGGGTTACATCCATTAAATGAAACCCATAATAATAGTGTTAGTGAAAATAATCATTATGGGAAAACATTATAATCATGTTTAATAACCAAATCATGAAGTAATATTTTCCATATATGAAATATTAGGTTTAACATAGGTTATTAATTTAAATAATCTATTAAAATATTTCATAATGGTTTTCGAACAACATGTTAATTATCCTCAATGGGTAATTTGGGAGTGTCAAACCAATAGAAGAGTACGAAATATTTTCTTATATGTAGTTACTCTTGAGTCATACATTATGCACCGATTTTGTTTTTATTACCCCTAGGTACATGTATTTTAGAACCCTGACATGTATTATTAATACAATGATGTAGATTTCGTAATAACCACATAATTTCTATATTACCAAAACAATAAGATATTATAAAATAATTAGACTCAATGTCTACCTTAGGTATTTTTCCCTAATCTATGTTTTATTAAATAAGGTTTCTATGGTTGATATTATACTTCGTATAAAACTAGCTGTAATGACCCTAATCCCAGTATCCTGGAGTTGGTGACATAATTTATTACATTATAATAAGAAACAAGGAATCCAATCCTAACGAAATGAATTTTTAGAGTTATTATTAAAATTGATACGTACATGTGTATTGCATTACATTTGAATACACAAATAAAAACATATTTTTTTTATAATATATTTATTATATTTAACATAAACATGAATATTATTCATTGATAAAATCACATAATCCTAGGGAAATTAAACATAATAAGGTGAAATAAAATTATCAAAAAGGGTTTATTATATAAAAATTAATTCAGAATCAATTAGAATAATTAATTACTTGAGATTAATTTGGCAAGAATAAAATATGAACAAATAATCCCATATAAATAATCACATTATTATGAAACATGATAATGGATATTAAAACTAATTTAATGATCACTTGAATCAAAAATAATGATGGAATGTATAATTTTATATATCCAAACTACCAGTATTTATCCCCAAGATTGTTATTGTTAAGAATTATAATCAAGATAGTTTATGTCTGCAGGTAGAAACACGTTTGATTTGGCCAAATGATTCATATCATGGGACTACTTATGGATACATGTTATTTAATTACATTGTATCCAACCCTTTATTTCATGTCCATATAGTTACTAATATATCAAATAATCAATTTAATACGTAAAAAATCTATATTATCAAATACCAATATGGAGTAAAGGATACAGAAATATTAATATTTCTCTAGTTAATAAAATAATGTTTATAGTAAATAATATATGATTAAATGGTATATAGTTTATGAAATAATAATATAAATCATCAAAATATTTTTATATTTATGTGAAATATAATTTATAATGAATAATTATCACATGAAATTGGTTATTTTAATATAATTTTAATAATAAGAAAATAAAGAGATATTGTTAAAATAATTACCACTTGGTAATTTTCATATATAATATCCATGGTTTAAATAATACAAATTAAAATTAACAAAAAAAATTAATAATGAGTTATTCATGAAAATACATGTGAATGGGTATTATATAAACTATAAAAAATTGAATTGGATTATAATAACAAATAAGTCTCAATAAAAATGTAAATCAAGATGAAATCCTCTTACTACACTCTTCATTTTTATTTTGCATGACATATCATTATATATAATTTTTTTATACGTGTTATTAACTTATACTAGAACCATATTAATATTTATAATATCATATATTATTCTTTTATAACATTTTTACCAGATAGTTAATAATAGTTTATTATTTTCATGGTTTTTGTTATTAATTGCATTGTTTTTCGAATATATTATGACATATTATTTTTTGGTTCCCATTATTAATATCATGTGTTCATCATAAAATTAATATAATAAATTATTTAAATATTATATATATATATACATTATATATGTATTTTTATTAATCCATAAGATTTGGTGATAGGAAATAGAATACACTTTTAATAGAGAATAAGGTTATACGTACGAATGAATGTTGTTTCAATTTTCATTTCATTTTGATATAAGAAAAAGAAAATTATATATATATATTAATTAAATTATAATATTTGTGTCATATATATTACATATTTTTATTAAACACATCACTAATCCATTTCATGTTAAGCGTGAACGAATCACATCACTCCATGAGGTAGTTGTCTGTCGTAGACACGATCGATGTTATCGTATTTCCACTAAATGGAAATAATGAATACATATATAATATACTAAATATAAAACAATAAAAAATTATATATATCATATATAAAATATATACTCATCCTTATTCTAGACCTTGAATGGTCGTAATGGGGAATGGAATGATATCAGTTCATTGGGTGGTAGTCCACCATACACATGAATGATGATTTCATAACCCATTTGATGGGAGTGTGTGAAGTTATATGTCATAACATTTCAATGATAATACCTTAGTATATTGAATATAAATATTTTACTATATAAGTATGATATAAAAATTATTTAATGAGATGGAAAAGAAATTAAAATAAACTGGATTTCAGAAGAACATTATCTCTTCTTTGGGTATCCTCCTTAGGTTTGAACTAATTCATTTCCCGATAAAGGTTATTACTAAGATAAGGATTCTAGGATTAGGGTAGGGAATTTAAGGATGGATTTTTTTAGGTATTTTATGAGATAATGTGGTTTTAGAGGTGTGAATAAGGGGGGAGGGGAAGTTTTTTATAAGTTGGGTGATTGGAAAACTTACAAATTTTTGAGTGGTGAAATTCCTCCCATAATGTTTTCATGTCAAGAGAATCAATTAATATAAAAATAACTATATTATAATGGTATTTTAGGAATATATGGAGAAAATGGATAATTTAAATATGTTTAGATAATATTTCCAATTATTGTTAGTGTTTAGTACCTTGGTAAACTCATTTTTTCTCTTAATCATTGTCAATAATGTTAACGTTTTTCACTAATTTCTTTGGTCAAAAATTAATTTTTATCTATTATCCATTATAAATTAATATAATTATTCAAAATATTAAATCAATTTTTCCAAAATCAAATTGTATATGTGGTAGGAATAAATTTACAATTTATCCCACATATGTGACGAGAGAGCGATTTTATAAAGTGAAAGTGCTCAAATGTTTATCATGTTTTCATATCCAAAATCAATATAATAATTAATCCAATTAACAAAATTATTTTTTGGACATAAAATTTACTTAAATAAACATTTAAATAAATTTTAAAAAATCAATCTTATAAATTCTTTACACAACAAATTGGTTTTCAATTAAAAATCAGTATTTTTAACTATTCGTCAGAAAAATGAATCTTTTTAGAAAAATACCAGAAAAAAACCATAAGATAATTTTTAAAATTTGATTAAAATAAATAAATATTATTTTTTAAAATAAAATTTATAATAATTTTAAAACTATTTTTTAAATAATTGAACACTTAAAAGGCAGAATGGAAACATTTAGAAAAATACAATTTTAATGGGTAAAATGTGATTTGTTCTTATAATATTAATATCAAATATATTTGATGAAAGTGCAAAAAATATTTAATATAAAATTTTTTAATTTAATTTAAACCATAAAAATAGTAATTAAATTAATTTATTGCAATAAAATTCATTCAGTGCATAAGTATAGTTTTTTATTAAAATATTTCCTTTTATTCAACTTGTTTTTATATTAATTTATAATTAATTGGTTAATAATTAATTCAACCATATATTTTCCTTATTTATATAATTGTATTCGCAACATCAAAAATAATTTCAAGGAGATAATATTTTTTTTAAATACCAATATTAAAAGTATTATGTAAAAAATTGTGTTCTATATAATGCATGCTATTGAAGAAAGATATTTTTGTGTTTAACACATCATAAAATTAATGTTTCTTATAATAAAAGATAATATTATCATTGATTGTAACAAATGATATAGAATATATTTAATTTATTTAATATAGTAATTATATCTTAATGTTATTGTATATTATATATGTTTTTATTCTTGGTGTAGTGTGTCGTACATGCTATCAAATACGTTGTTCATATTTGAAAATTGTAGGCTGTTACGCAATTTTTTATATATGGGGGATAAATTTTAAGTTTACTTTGATAAATTTAATTCCATTATGTATAGATTTTATATTTTTTAAGGGTTATAAGGTTGACCATTTATGGAATGGTTTAAGTACAACTTTGGATGAGGTTTTAGATATATACATATCACATCACTAAATGAAGATTTATACATATTTCATAAGTCGTGAATACCATTTTTATGTCATGATAAATAAATATAGATAGAATGACTTATCAATATATTTATGGATTCTATGATCCATTGGTTCTTCATGAATAAAAAATTTACCTTCATTTCATTGAGTAATAGATAATGTAGAAATTGATAAAGTCATAACCAATGAGTGATATTGTTTTTATAAAATTAAATAAAATAATTATTTCTTTTCTAGAAAAATATTAATCATTATGAAAAGTATAATTAATAAAAAAATTATGTTATCTTCATTTTTCATGACCATTTTATTTCTGATTGTTATGGTTTTTTGGGAATTAACCTTATATGTACCACACAAATTATAGTGACCAATGATATTTATTATTGTATATAATTATTTACATTTTTATATATGTTTAAATATTGATATCACATCTATGTTATAAAATGTGGAAACAGAGATACAATTTACTTTTTGTGATTTTTATGTTTCCAAATTTCCCTTTTTAAGGAATGATTTATTATTCCTCTATAGGTTATGGGTTTCTATGAAGGAATTTTCAAATGATAAACCTTTTATGACATAGATGAATTTTGAGGGAGAAATTCATTTTAAGGGGTACGATGTAACACCTTGATATTTTGGGAAATATTTTTTTAAAATTAATTTAAAATTTTCAATATTTTTCATTAGATGTACCACTATTTTTAGATTTTTTACACATAACATTGATTATAGCTTCTGGTAAATGAAACGATGAATCTAAATGATTTGTGAATTTTTATTAAAATATTATTATTTAATATGATAGTTATCACCTAGCCATTGTAATAGATGGTATGAAAATGATTAACTAATGTATGAATATTTGGTTTATACCTGTATATAAACATAGTTATTTAGTGAAAATTAATCTAAAAATGAAAATAAAGAAAATATTTTTATGAGAAACAATTTTTATAAAGTAAATTTGTTTCACCTAAATAAATTAAACCAAAAAAATTCAATGATTTTAATGAAATAAATATAATATATATATATTAAATACCCTATTTAACATTAATATTCTGTATTTTTTAGACAAGGGTTAAAAAAAACCTATTTTATCCTTAAAATTATACTTTTCTAAGAAAATATGTTTTTTCTCCATTATTTGGAAAAATTATTTGAAAAATATAATTTACACTTTTTTAAAAAATGTTTCATAAAATAAAAATAATTTTTTATAATAGTCTTAAAATTATTTTAGGGAAATGTTTTTGGGATTTTATTGAAATTTTTAATTTTTAATGAATAGTGAAAAATACTGAATATTAATTGAAAACTACCTTTCTGGATTAAATATATAAAAAGATAAATTATATTTTAAATTGATTTTAAATTAAAATTACTTCCATTATACATAAATTAATAAAATTTAGTTAATTGGAATCAATTTAATAATAAATTTTGATATAAAAACACAATAAATTTGTTAACATATTCTCTTTAAAAACCTTTTTTATAAATGATTACGTGAGATTAAATTTGAATTAAATATTTAAAATTCAGTGAATGGACTTTTTAAAAACGGATTCAATATTTTTAATCATAATACATTATATTATATAATAAATTCATCATAATTATTTATCAATATGAATAGTTAAAATATTAAAAATAATTTGCCACAATTAAGTTAAAATGGATTTACATTGGGTTAAAATAATAAGATAAAGGTGTAGAATGAACCAAAACATATCCAAAAACAATTTTATAGACATATTTTGACCTTATATATTATACCCTCAATAATTCTTAATTATTGATGATTGTGACTTAAACAAATTGGTTGGAAATCATTATTCTAAAAAAATAGTGTGCCACTCACCTCACATATAAAATTCCTCCACTTATATTCTATTATTATACCCTTACAATTTTATTGGAAAAGACATAAAACTATCGCTTCTAAACCGTTCTGCTATAATTTTAGAAGCCCAATTTTGGATAAAAAGACAACCTATGATGGCTTCTGGTAAAAACTGAAGTAGGATCCCAAAAGAAGAGGTTTCTTTCATCAAGGATAATTTTTTTAGGATTTATTATTTAACATTCATAAATTATTACTATACAATGATAAATGACATAAAACAATATCCACATACATCAAATGTGTTACAAAATCATATTTTGTGTGTATTATTGACTACTGCATTTTTAATCAATGTCATTCCTTTTTTGATTACAAACTATCATGGTTAGTTATTATTATGGATATAAATTTTATATACTATATTTATAACATTATTTTATCTTTTTAAACATTATATAATTTATTTTTATTTCATTATCATTTTTAATGGGATATGATAACATCTCTTCTACGTATGGCAGACAACCGCCTTGTGAAGAGATATGATTCATTTTCACTAATTCATTACATGGAAGATAATAAGGATAAATGTATGGGATATGAATTAAATAATTATGATATTAATGTAATTAATATAATTATATAATTATAATATATCATTCTTTGTATTTAAATTTCGCTCACTAGATGATGATAACATCCTTCTGGTACGTGTGGACTACCTCCTTTGCGATACGATGTGACTATTTTTTCATCACTACACTACATAGACGATATGTAAATGTATATTTAAATGAATGATATGTTATTTATGACATTATTATAATTATATAATGAAATTATAAAACATACCTCCTTTTTATATAGATATTTGATAAATGGAAAGCTTACACATGTGTATGTATGACCTATTGTCTCCATGATCCTAACATACTTAAGTTATGAAAAACATCATTTATGATTGGTATTAAAAGATTAATTGATGAATAAATATCATAATTATGTACTGATTATTATTATTTATTTGATGGAACCATTATGAATGAAATAGGACTACATGTAAAAAATCAAAACATATACAAAAACAAATCTATTATAACCAAAACATGAGACTAACATGTACTTATTAATAAGAGGGTAATAAAACAAAGTAAGTTAATCAACTATGGTATGATATATATATATATTTAATTATATATAACAGATTTGAAATAAAAATATATTAATTATAAAGGATGGTTGAATGAGTACAAAGCATGTCGACACTCATGATAAGGGATTTCTAGTATCTTTTTTATTTCTGGGATATATTTTCTATACTTACCACTCATTTTTGTGTGTGTGTGTACTACCTAATTGAAATTATATATAATTAATATATCTATTTAAAATATTTTTAATGTGCCTTTTTATTTCATTATTTTTTGGTGATTATGATTCAATATATAACAAATGTGGTAAAGTAAATTTGTCTCACTTGTACCTTTTCTGAGACAAGCGATAATCATATCATATTTCTTTTATGTTGTGAATAAAATCACCATTAATATATTTTATGATTCTTATTATTAAATTTAGGTGTAATTGTGTATTCATTTTTGGATCCCTCTTTCATTGGACTTAGGATTCAATATTATCAATATTGTAATGATTTTATGTTTTAATCTCATTATTTATCAAGATAGTTTATGATCATGAATCTGATGATAAAACATTATAATACATATCACATGAAAGTCATTAATTATTTATTTTATGATTATTCATGATATGTTCAAGTAATTGTACAATTTTCTTACTCTTTGGTACTTAATATAATTGAGAAATGTTTTTTTAAGAAAAATCGAATTTAGTTTTATCTTCGACAAGAAATGTTTTTTCATCCAAGATCATGTTTTTTGAAAAATGTTTTAAAATTTTTCATTATTCACATATAATTTTTAAAATAACGATTTAACAATTTTTTACTTTTTACAAATAAAATTGAAACTGATATTAATTTCATTTTCTAAATAATGGTCATTTAGATTTTACAGAAAATATGGAAGGAATCCATATTTTAACACATAGGTCATAAATGAAACATCTTTTCAACATTAAAATTATTTTATTTAAAGATTATTTTATAGGTTTTCAATTTTAAATTCATCATAAAATAGTTTCAAAGGGTTTTATGAATTAAAAATTATATTTCCAAGTGAAAATTAATTTTTTCTCATGAAATGTTCTAAATGGTAGATCAAAATAATTTTCCATCTAGTATTAAATCTACGGATATTAAATATTATTATAAGGGATATGATCAAAGAATTCCTTTCTTATTATTTCTCATAATTATTTATACTTATAAAGTAGTTTTTATTATGAAACCCTTTTCCCTTCAATGGGTTATTCCATAATATATTTCTTATGAAACCTCATTCTTTTTTCCTTATTTGTTCTATGACAAAATTATGAAATGATTATGAAACATATATGTTTTACACATTTTATGATAAGATTAAATGTTTAAAAACAGTTAACATTTCATGGGTTATGATATGATAAATTATTTATGTTCTAATCTCTAACATAAATACGTATTTCATTTTGAGACGGGTCGGTCCTATATCTCTCCAAATGAGTTGGGTAATGATGGATAACCCACGATTAAATTTTATATGATTAAAGATTATTACATGGTCACAATGTTATGGATGAAGCCAATTATTTATTCACAATGTTATATGTGGACCTATCTTTCATGTCTATAATATTATACATATACCTACCTATAATATAAATATTTTTTACACGGTCCGGTATTTCATGTCAATATTGTATTGCGTGGAACATCCTTTAATGTCAAAAATATTATGTATGGACCTTGATGCAAGTACATAAGTTCATGTGAGGTCCCGATTTCATATTCATAACTTAATAATGTAACCTTTACCATTTAAACATGTTCATAATTTTATAATCTAATTTATATTCCACAAATATATGTCTTATACAAATGATATGATCTCTTGGGTCAATTTATATGATTTCCCTTATGAATCACATCTAATGTTATTCCAATATTTATTTCATGATTGAAGTGTGTTATCTTTAATATCAATTATATGGTTTTCCAAATGTTATGCTCATGTTCTTATACCCTTGTGTTTATATTATGCTTACATATTTATCTTGTTTAAAATTATTGATCATCTGATCTCACCTTTCTTATATTTCCTTCCCCAGATAATGATAAAAGGTTTTATGTAGGGTATATATATGAATAATATTTAATGGGAGTATCTTTATGGGATTAATTTATTATCATTATGAAATTATAAATATAGTGTTTCTTGTATAAGAAGGAACTAAAATAGTATGGTCCTTAGGAATTTGTTGTGTGATGTAATTAATATTCATCTAAAAATTTGTAATATAATGGTATGAGAAGCTTGGATCACTATAATTATAGGGGTATTCTTCAATGGTTAAATTTATATGATAAATAACCTATAGATACTTATAAAAACTACCTCTAAAATAAAAAAATAGATTCATTGAATTAATTTGATAACACCCATTTAATTTAATATTTCTTCTTTAGAATTGGTCATTCATCCATTTCAAATAGATGTGAGAGAATTCACATAAGGGTGGCCTAATCTATCATGGTGTGGACATCCCGAACACCCCTCCAAGGATGCATATATGATGAAACATTATTAGATTATCCACTCTATAAAATATCCCATTCTTACTATTTAATAACCTGAATTCACCACCTTCATTATTATGGAGCAATTTTTTGTACATTATAGCATACAACTTGGCAGAATTTTTTTATACACTATGGAACACCACTAATTGTTATGGTAATGAGTTATCCAAACAAACATAAACAACTTTAATCCTATCAATGCTCTAGGGACTCTACCCATACATGGCATAAAAGGAAAAAGAGTTATGTTGGAGTGAAATATGGTTTCCATTATGGAAAAACAAATTTCATCCATTTATTGAAATAAATATGTATAATTTCATCATTATATTGGTTGTTGGGAACAAAAAAATCTCTATTAAAATAAAGTATACTCTAACCTTTAGGGATGTTTTTATGATCAATAATTTGGAACAAAATATTTTGAAATAATTGAAATTCAATCATGATATCATCACTTAATGGTTAAAAAGATGAATACACCCAAGAAATCATTACAAAAAGGTAGGTAAATTATGAATTTATTAGGATCGCATTTTTACTTATCAATTCCCCTATTATATTCATTATTAAATGAATAAATTCTTTAATGATTAACATGGTCAAATAATGGTAGTATTTTTAGATGACATTATTTTATATTCAAATAAAATGGATGATCATTACATGATGTTGGGGATTTTATTAATGACCAATATGATAGATAAGTTATATTATATATGTATAATGTTTTAAATTTATATAAAGAAATTTTAATTAATTGGTTAAATTATCAAATGAGAGTATCTATTAATGGATTGTTAAGTAAAGAATGTTATTGTGCAATCACTCTAACTATAGTGATAATGATTGTTTGTGTTCATGTGTCTGTTGGATACTATCAACACTTTCTATGAATGATATATTAGTTATAAAATATAATATTAATACTTACTCGGAATTGGGATATGTTCCATTACATTTATGAATGTGAGAAAAATTTCAAGGTGGATAAAAATTGTTGGTCAATGTAGCATTTCTCATAATAACTTCTTCTGTTGAAATGTGTGGGATCGGTAATGATGTATTAAATATGGAACATTTTCGTTTCCTCATGAGATGTAATATGATGGTTGGTTATATTTCTTACTAATTGAAAACTAATTGATATAATTAGTTTACCAATGATTTGGTGTTAGAAAAAAAAAATTCATTAAAAATATATACTAATTTTTAGTATGGTGAATTATGTGATATATTAACTAATATAAAAATTATGAATTATAGATTCAAATAAAAATATTTCAATATGAAAAAAGGGTATTATTGGAGTTAATTAAATATTAATACATCACAATACATTAATACCCTGGGATTGTGAATAGTGTGTCTAATTCTATAACTTAGATAGAGTATGATATTTTCCCTATAATGTGCATTTAAAGAGATCCAATAATTATAGACATATAGAAAATGAATATTAAATTAATGATATAATTCGATACCCATTTTTTCTTAGATTAATATTCATGTATTTATTAAAGTGAGGATTAAATTGGAACATAAGGAAGATGTGGAACAATAGTGGAAGGTAAATAATGATATTTAGTTCAACAATTATTTTGATTTAATTTTAAGGTTATGGAATAAAGCATGTTTCTTATCAAAATGAAACATGATGAAATATTTATTGGAAGATAATCATAGTTAGTTATTCTAATTTCATATTGTATATGTGATCCTTTATTGAGATCCAAAAGTGTATTTTTGATAGGAAGACATTAAAAGGTATTTATAGAGTATATTATTTGATGCCTAGTATGTCAGCAAGTTAAGAGTGAGTGATTGAAGTCTAAGGGGATTCTATAACCATTACACATACTATAATATAAAAGTGAAAATAATAACAATATATTTTGAAATTGAATACCCCAAAACAACTTATGTCTATAATACAATTTAGGTTGTAATCTATATTAATACAAATAAAATAGTTTTATTTATATTCATGATATTTCTTTCTTTATAAGAATTAAAGGGTATATATTATTTATGTTTTAAGGTTGGTTGTGGTACAACGTCGTATTGTATTCAATTGGGGGATGAAGTTTACCTTGACGCTTGGTAAAAGTCATAAAAAGATATTAAAATATGAAGCAGGAAATTTTCATTATATATCCTACTCAAATAGATGGGTTTTATAATAGTACCACTCAAATTATTCCAAATATTTCAAGACTACTATATGAATTTTATATGTTGTTTGGATCAACACCTTCTTCAACTCTATTTTTATTATAATAACAGATTTTACATGATCATTTAGATTTCCTCTTATGAAAATCTCAATGAAAGGAAGTAAAAAACTATAAAGTTCACGGGTAATGTTTGATAATTAATGTTTTAAATACCTAAAAAAGTTGGTTTAATGATAAAGAATCATATATTCATTTATAATCACATTTGGGAAGATCAATGTCAATAGAAAAATTATACTGATAATCATCGATGAGTTTTAGAGTTCAACACCCGTGATAAGGTATTCCTATGAATATCACCTTCAAAGAAGAATATGGGATTTATATAAAATATCATGTTGATACATATATATACATATATATTTCATTGTTATTATTAATCATATCAGGATTTTATTATATGACCTGATACTTCCACCGAACCACAATTATGGTCATGATGTGCCCCATGTATCTTTTATAAAGAATTATATACTTACTCCTTTTAACTATAATGAAAGTTTAAGTCATTTACCTAGATAATTACCTCTGTTATATAAAACAACATAAGGAGATTATGTATTAAGGGTAGAATATTATTTGGAATAAGGGAATAAACATCATCAATTTTGGTGAAAAAACCATAAATTTGGGCAAATGACATAGGAATATGAGGGTATGATGAGGCAAAAGTTTCCCAATTTTTTATACCATTATTAAATATTTTATACGGGATTATTCTTTTAAGATGTAAGAATTAAACACCATAATATATTATAATATATTTCTCCTTATATAAATATGATGTTTTTGATAAATTTCGTTACATGAAACACCAAACTATAATAAACAATGATTTACTACTAAAATATTTTTTTAAAATGCAATGGTTTTCAAATAGAAATTTGATTAGTATGTATCAATTGAGATATATAAATTATTGAATATATGTATAAAATTAATTACTAAATAAAATCTATTTATTAATTCACGGAAAACAATTAGAAATTTATAATTGTTAAAAATGATATGATATTTTGTTTACTAATCAATTTTTTAGAAGTATTTAATTCTTCAATATATTAGGTATTTTGGTCAATAATAAACAATTATTTTTTGGAAATATTAGTAGTAATTTGAAAAAAAGGTATTTTCATAAAATGATTTCCAAAAGATATCATTAAAGAGTAAATAATTTGTAGGTAAAGAGAGTTTTTTTTTTAGAAATGGTTTTTATCTTCACAATGTATTATTAATGTTGTCAATTAATATAATTTCTATTAAAAAATTATTTTTATGAATTGTGTACATAATTTAATAATTAAAATACAATTAAATTTATGTAATTAGTGATATCATGAAATAATTATGAATAAATTAAATTTTAGTTTTTAGAGGTCATATCCTATAAAAATGGAGTTTATTTTGTTTTTTCATGGATAAAAATATTGTAAAGTGGATTATATATATGAATCTATAAAAATTCAGATAGGATATTTGTTGAATATAATTTTTCACCATAATTAATAATAAAAATGGTAAAATTATTATTAACACTTTCGTGGGGGAAAGTGTTAATGAAGAGTTAAACCAATGAGATATAGGTAAAAATATAATGAAACATTTACATTAATTTTACTCAATGATTTTATATAGAAAATAAAATTCAAATAATCAAATCATACCAATTTTGATTTAATATCCAATGATAATTAAATTATTGTATTCTAATTTTATTAACATTTATATGTTCTCCACCCACCTCAAATATAAATGGGAACGTCTTTTTCTCAAATCTCTAAACTAAAAGATACATTTATTTCAAATATTATATTAATAAATATTAACCCAATATCATTATCCTTGACCATGAGTTATTAATCCTTCCCAGAAGAAATGTCAATGAATACTTATAGCTATTTTCAATGAAGGATACATGTAGAAGAGGTGATCTAAAGACATAAAATGAATGATAAGACCTAATTTATGGTTTCTTCATCCCAATATTTTTTATTTGTGACATTATTCTTTTTATGGAACTATTTTTGTTTATATGGTGTATATTCATCCACTATGACACATTATGTCAAAAATATTTTTATACATATTCTATCAAAATACTCATTTCTTATTAATTTTTCCAATGAAGTTATATTTTAAAGTTACAATAGTAGTAAAGGTTTATGTTAAAATATAATTTTTTGGGATTTTATGAGATAAATTTTCATTAATAGAAATTATGTAGAACTTATCATTTAAGAAACAGATATTTTATTTTCCTATAGCTATAATGAAAAATTTTAATTACTATTATAAATTTTCACATATCAGGACATGAAATCATTGAGAATATATGTTTAAGAAAACCATACCTTATTTAGTCTATAATTGATGATATTTTCCTTCCATAATAATTTTCTTCAAAAAATTTTGTATCAAATTTTATCTATAAAATAATTATTGAGAAATATTTTTTTATTAACACTGACATTCTTTATAAATTATTATAATCAACCCTTGAAGAAAAATTATAAACAACTCACTTTTGACATTATAAAATCATAGAAACATGTTCTATTTTTATGTATATGCCATAAATGAGTAGTCCATAAATTGTAGACATTATTCTCTAAGAAGCATAAATTGTATTTTTTCCATTTTTATATACAATGGAAACTATATTTATAATTTTTAAAAAAAAATTGTTTTTAAATATACTCAATTAAAATAAATGTTTCCTTAATTTTTATAAAATCTATCTATTCTATCAGAATTGTATTTTTCATCTATGTTAAAATTCAGTTAATGGGTTTTATGGTTTATCAGTGACAAAATTAAATGATCAATCCCCTTACATTATATATAGCTTATGATGGTTATATTTTAAGGATATAATTTTAATAACTTAATCATTCCCCAAGGTTTATCAATCTAGAATTAAATAATCAAATTTTTTATCATACTATCCAATCATTTTTTATAGATGAATTATGATTAAGTGGTAATGAAAATTAGATAATATTCATTTCTTTTCATTTGTTATGATATGATAAATTTAGGATTGCATTAATTATCTAATGGAACACTTAAAAAAATCATTATGTGATGGTTGTTATTGGAATTATATATACCTTTAATTTATTGTGTAAGGATTTAAATCTCATGAGATAATATGGACCAGAATATAGAATTAACTCTATTTATTGAGGGACTCTATTTAACACTATAGTCATTGAAATTATCCTCGATTAAGGAAATGATGTAATGGGGAGTGGACCTACTTCAAAATCTACCTTTTTAACTATTATAGTCTCATTGGTGGCCTTTAATAAGTAAATTAATGAATGGGGAGTGAAAATAATTATCCATTTACTTATGTTTCCATAAAAGAAGATATTTTAATTTTATTTACTAACTATTCCATAAACAATGGTAATCTATAAGTTTATTTACCAATGAAAAAAAAATTTAATTATATTGTTTATAAATAGATATTTTTTTCCCCTAACCTTTAAAATAATGATAGGAATTAGTCAGTTTTGAATTTTATTTCTCACCTGACATCTGCTTGAATTTAATTTCTTTTCCTGTTGGAATATTATTTATCCCATAACATGCCTCCCACCTTCCACCCCCACACACTCTCTATGACCCTATCGTCTACATTGGCTCTAATGAACGATGATCGTTGACACGTGTTCCCACCTCACACCCCCACACACTCTCCACAACCCTACCTCATTACATTTCCCCACCAACTAACTATTTCTAACCCTCCAGCCTCCTCCCGCCATCACTAATCCCCAAGCCCCTGCCTCCCACCTCAACCCCATCAACCACTGACCCCCTAAGCCAGCCTTCCTCCACCTTCCCTAGTGAGCTCTCTATAACTGATATTTTCCTTGTCATCCCAAACACCACCGACCATTGTCCTGACTGACCTCCACCTCCCTCAAATCTATTCAACAAATCCACACCCCCCCACATTCATTAATAATTTTCATCCAGTCCCATATCAATTTCCATATGGGAGTGTAACAACATAATTGTAAATATATTATATTATTAATATATATTGTTATATATATATATATATTTTTACCATATTAATAATTTATATTAATGAAATTGACTATTAATAGTAATAAATAAAACATAAATATGTACATAAATGTTATTAATATATTATAAGAATATATATATAAAAAATTATTATTATTTTTATTATTATTGTATGAAATTATATTTTTAATGTATAATAAAAATATATATACATTATAAATATATTATAACTCTTAGTTATGACACATATATATTATAATATATTATTAATATATACGCTACAAATTTTAAATGGTAATAAATAAAAATATTTTATTAATATATTATAAAAATATGTATATATAAACATAAATATTAATAATATATATATATTATATATATATATATAAACATATATTATATATATATAATATTCCAAACAAACACACACAGACAAACAAATTTATTTACGTAAAAAATATTATAATCTTATATGTAATTTATTATTGTTAATATAAAAAATAAATGATATAGATTATTAATATATAATATATATTTTTTAATATCTAAATATATACAAAATAGATGATATATAATATATTTAAAATATATGAATAAAATATAAATTTAATACAATAAATACATATAATATGCAATATAAAATATTCTGTATCTAAAATATATAGAATATTATTTTTAATATATACAATATAAAATATATTCAATATTAATTTTAGTAAATACAATAAAAATATTTATATATTTATTATTATTGTATATATATAATTAATTATTATATGTAATTTTAATATAATATTCAAATTTTATATTATTAATATATTATTAACACCTAAAAAATATATATTATTAATAATGTTAAATAAAATTATATTATTAACATATTATAATTATATATATATATAAACATACATATTGTTAGTTTTATTTACTAAAAAATCTGATAAAATAGACCCATTTAAAAGAAAATTTTTCTAAATTAAAATTTAACATGGTTTTAAAACAATGTTGAACACATCTATAATTTATTAATGTCTTTCAGAAAATTTTCTATAATTATAGATTATAAATTTCTTGAAGAACGTACCTTAAAACGTAAAAAATCTATTTTTAGTGAAAATACTTATGCAGTTACTCGAGATTAATTTTTACTAAGAGATTAGGTATAAATTTCATAAGTTAAGATCATATTCTTATACCATTATTTTTATATTGTGTTTGCCAATGATCAATGATTAATTTCTTCAACGATTACCCTCAATAAGAATCTATGATCACCCTTTCTTATGCTTCTATTAACCTAGTTTATTAATGTAACAACCTAAAAATATCCTACCTAGTTAAATGGATTAATTTATAGTTAAAACAAACTAATAATATTTTTCATTATAATAATAACTGAAATTAAGTATCTTAATTAAATATTTTATATTTATTAGAATCAAAAAGACAATAATTTTATCAAAATGATATTTATTAAAATATTTAAAATTGATAAAAAGTAAAATAAATTCACTATTAAAAATATTTTGATAAATTTGAAACTATGTTATAGTCTTATTCACTATTAATATTCACATTTTAATATATCAATTGTAAGATTGATTATATTATTATAAAAATAATTTGTATTTTTTTCGATATATATACATGGGAAATTATAATAATGTTTTTTAAATTATAAACATTGATTAGAATCATGTTTTATAAAAATATTAAAATTTTGAATTTTGATTGATAAAATTATAATTATATATTATAATTATTTTAAAAGTGTATTAAGATTATATATAAGTATGTATGTATGTATGTATGTTATAAAATTAGATTATAGTTTTTTTTAAAAAAATTAAAATTCTAAATTATGGAAAATTTATTTCATTAAATATAATTGGGTTGGTTTTAAAAAAAAATTATTTTCATTTGATATGATATATATATATATATTAGTTTATAATTATTAAATTATTTTTATAAAATTATTACTTTGTAAATTTTTTATAAATAAATATCGTGTTAAATATAAATGTAATAAAAAGATTATGTTAATGTTTTAAAATAATAATTTTTTACAATAAGAGTGAAAAAAATGGATGTAGGGTTTCAAGGAAGAGGTGTCGTTCAGGAGACCTTGAGGGGTCTGTTATGGTTGCACAACGAGGCCAAATGTTGAACTAGGTGGGGTTAACCGGAATGGATTCGTTGTGGGTCGTGGTCATGGAGTGCACAAGTAAGTAGGCCGAGCTAAGGCAGGGTTGTGACGGTGAGGGTTATCATGTTGGCGAGGAGGAGGGATGAGCATGGAGTCTAAAGCTAGATCTGAGTTTGAGGAAGGAGATCCAGGCAATGTTGGGGTTTATGTTCGGTTGGGGTTTTGACCACTGACAAGGGATTACAAAGTTTGTAAATCATCTTTTGGGTATCTATATATTATAATCTTTTTGAGGTATGGTTTATTCATTTATGTTGAATTCTATGTCAATCTATTGATGTCGTAATCTCCGTATTTATCTTTTTTGGACTAATAATATACATTTTTTTCCAATTACTGAACCATTGTCATCACTATTTCAATATTTTTTTTAGTCCACAGATGTCGTTTGGGTTGATCATATAGTGGTTATTTTATTTTTTTCATTTTACTTTTTGTCTCCTTTTTTATTGAATCTGAAAATGTTTCTAATTATTTTAAACTGTTTGAATTATTATGTTTTTTGTCTTCATCTCAAATATTAGCTTGCCCCGCAAGATATCATTGGGTGTCACTATTTATGCAGTAGTTTTTTGTCTATAAAAACCTTTTTTTGGTGTGAACAATGAAAAGGTGGTCAAACCCAATTTTATTTCATGGCAGTGGATGTATTTTTTTATGGTATGCTCACCAGGTAAGGGATTTATACATTAATCTCAAATTCAATTGTAATGGTGAAAATTATATCTTCAATTATGGTTTTTTTTTCAAACTAGTAATGAGTAGAAACGTTCAGTTTTGTGTTCTATTTTAAGGATTTATTTTACATGTCCTGGTTTATTTAATATTGTGAATATTTCTTATTTTCTAACTTTTATATGAAATATTATTTCTTTAAGGGTTTAGTGAAATTTATTTTCTGGTTTGATTTATTATCATTATTAAATTATGCAACGGGTGTTATATACTTTATGCTATATATTTTATTCAAGTTATATAAAATTTACTTATTTATCAAGTTATAAATTTTATGTTTTATTTTCAATGGTGTATATATATATCCAATTATGTTTAATTATATTTCAGAACCAATGATGTAATAGAGTATATTGATTTGGTTAAAAATTAATTAATTTTGGTATGTCAAGATGATTCATTAATCACCTAATTATTCTCATTTATTATTAATCATAAGTATGTATCTAAAACCATTATTGCACTTATATAAATATAGATAACCTATTTTATGTTTTAATTTGATTAAATATTAATTTTTACAATGGATATTCTCATTTATCAATGTTTTTCTCGAACATCAATTTATTCTCTGATGATGAGAATTATAAATTAAATATCAATAATATATGTATGGAATGGTAATAGTCATATTTATAATTTTATCATCATGTTGTATTAAAATTGGGGACGTCACATCTGTATATAATCATGCCCATGTGTTATGCATAACATCGACAACCTTTATATTTATAATCAATTAATGGTTCTAATTTAAATTATAAGGTTTAGATATGGAATTAAAAACTACATGGATTTCATTGAAGGTCTTTTACTTTGAATTATTCTTAAATAATTTTACATTTGAAACATAATTAATTATTATGATTATATTAAAAAGATAAATTACTTATAAGAATAGAAAATGTAGTTTATTAAAGAATGTTTGAATTCATGGGATGTTCGTGAAAAGGATTATGGAATAAGTTTTTGTTGTAACCAAACTCAGAATTGTTATGAAATGAAAGTTCATATATTTATAGTTATATATAAATATAAGTGTTAATGTTTATTTTAATACAATTAAATGTTTTCAAAATTAAAAACTCTAGTTAATGTATATATAAGTAATCAGAGCATAAAATGTTTTCAGAAAATCTGGCACATTAAAATTGTAAATATGGGAGGTTATGGTAGAGTGAACCCATCCATCACTACGTGGGTAGGCCCAAAATACCCTAAATGTTTCAATTTGTCTCAAAATAGGGGTTTTTCAAAATATTTCATATTATTTTCATAATAACATTGTAATATGTTTAAAACAATTTTGAATGTAAGTAATTTCTAGATTGATATAGTATTTTTAATATGTATATACCATAAAATGATATTTTCAAAAATATATTTTGGAATGTATCTTCAAATAAATATTTTAAAATGACTTATCGAATTCTTTTCAACCCCTTACTGGGCATATTATATTCTCACCCCTTGTTTTAAATTAATTTTTACAGGATCAGTAGAGTTTCTAGAAGCGGTCATTTTGATCACGGAGTTAGCACATGCAGTGTCTTTCTGTTCATTTTATTTTATTCTTATATAATTATTATAAAAGTGTAATGTGTGTCTAATCTCTATAAAAAATACTACTAAATCATATTTGATTATGTAACGTGTTGTATAATATTTCATTCCTTTCAGAAAAATACACAGCATATTTCATCACCGGCTCTGGGTTTCTAGGATCGGGGAATTATAATTGGTATCAAAGGAATGGTATTGAAAATTTTGGAGATTAGAAGTTGTTGAGTCTAGGAGTCTATTAGTCCTAGTTTTTTTCCTTAATTATGAAGAAATAGATTCATAATTATTTTTATGCCTGATGAAACGAATTGTGACGATGCAATTTTTTTGAGAGGGGAATAATGTAACTTCCCAAAAATTCAATACCTAGTTAAATGGATTAATTTATAGTTAATGTAAATTAATAATATATTCCTTATAATAACAGTTGAAATTAAGTATTTTAATTAAAACTGCTATAACTATTTGAATATGAATGATAATATTTTTATGAAAAGGTTAATTATTAAAAAAAATTAATGGATAAAAAGAAAAATAAATTGACTATTATAAATATTTTCGTAAATATTAAATTATTTTATGAACATATTCACTATTAATATTCAGATTTTAATGTATATTACATACGAGTAATTATATTATTAGAAAATTAATTTGGTTTTATTTTTGAAATATATATATATATATATATGAAATAATAATTATGATTTGTAAATTTTATAATTAGATTAGAATAATATTTTATATAATTAGTAATTATATTTATTTTGTTTAATAAAATTATAATTTTATAATATTAATATTTTAAATGTGTATTAAATTTATAAATATATGAATGTTATAAAGTTTGATTATAATTTTTCTTATAAAAATTTGAAAATTTATAAATTCTGATAATTTCATTTTTTAAATATTATTGTGTTGGTTTTATAAAATTTAATATTCAAATGATATGATATATATATATATATATATATTATCTTTGAATAATTAAATTATTTTTATAAAATTTTTTCTTTATAATGTTGTGTTTTATAATTAAATATCCAGTTAAATATAAAAGTAATAATAAATATATGATAAATTTTAATAATAATAGGTTTCATAAAAGAAGATAGAAAGAAATGGATGTAGAGTTTTAAGGGATATGTGTCGTTCAAGAGACCACGGGGGGTTCATGCGGGTTGTGTAATGAGGCCAAATGCCAACTAGGTGGGGGTCACCAGAATGGCTTCGTCGCGGGTCATGGTCGTGGAGTGCCTGGGGAACCGGCCAAGTCGAGGCTAGGTTGAATCGATGAGGGTTATAATACTAGTGAGGAGGAAGTCCAAGCATGGAGTCTAAAACTTGACCTTATTTCTAGGAAGGAGAGTCAAGTAGTGTCATCGATTTTTATTCGTGGTTAGGGTTTTGACCATTGAACAGGGATTACGAAGGACATGCATCATTTTTGGGGAATCTATCTATTCAGATCATTGTGAGGTGGGAGTTTTTGTTCGTTTATGTATAATTCTATGTCTTTAAATTGATGCCACAATCCCCGTGTTTAATTTTTGTGGACTAATAATAGAAATATTTGTTCGATTACCGAATCATTGTCTCTACTATTTTAATATTTGATTAAGTTAATATCTGTCATTTGGATTGATCCTGCAATGGTTATTTTATATTTTTGATATCCTTATTAGCTCAATTTCATATTAAATCAGATAATGTTTCCAATTTTTTGAAACTATTTGAAATATAATGTTCGTTGTCTTTATCTCAAATCTTAGCTTTCCCAGTATGTTTTGTCTTTGTGCATCACTATTTTTGTAGTATTTTGTGGCTATAAAAGCATTATTTTGGGTGTGAAAAATGAAAAGGTGATCAAACCCAAACCCAGTTCACGGCAATGGATCCTTCTTATCATCTGATCACTATGTAAGGGATTTATTCTTTAATATAAAATTCATTTTTAATGGTGAACTACATATTTTAAATTATGGTTTTTTTTTTCAAACTAGTAATGAGCTGGATTTATCAATGTTTTTTTATGTCATAAGGTTGTATGTTACAAGTCATGTTTTAATTTTAGTTGTGAAAATTTATTATTTTCAAACTATTATCTGAATTTTTTTTGATTTATGGCTACATTAAATTTTTTTGTTTTAATTTCTAATTTTTATTAAATTATGCAATGGGTATTATATGTTGTGTGGTACAGATTTTACTCAAGTTGTAATCTATTTATTTATTTATCAATTCGTATAATTTATTTTTTATTTTCAATCATTTATATATACATATATATATATAGACATATATAAGTTTATCTATCCAATAATCTTTAATTATTTTCCAGAACTAATGATGTAATAGACTATGTTTATATTTTTTAATTTTAATTTATTTTGGTATAATTGGTTGTTTCATTAAAGCCCAAATTATTTTCATAGATTATTAATATTAGGTATATCTCCAAAATCTTTATTCTACTAATATATATATACTCAGTTTATGTTTTAATTCGATTTAATTTTAATTATTACAATAGATATTATCATTTATAAATGTTTTTATCAAACATGAATTTATTTTTAGTTGATTAGAATTATAAATTTAATATCTATTATATATATATATATGGATTTATTATAGTCATATTTATAATTTTATCATCATGTTTAATTAAAATTTGGGACATCAGATCTACATATAAACATGGTCATGTGTTATGCATAGCATTGACATCCATTGTGTTTATAATAAATTCATGGATCCAATTTAAATTTTATGATTTAATTATGAAATTAATAAGTATATGTATTTAGTTGAATGTTTTTTATTTTATAGGATTCTTAAATAATTTTATGTGTTGAACATAAATAATAATTATTTTTCTGAGGAAAATTAAATATATGAATAGTAATTCATTCCATAAAAGAAATATTGAATTCACAGGCAGTTCATGAACATGCATATGGAATGAGTTTTTGTTGCAACGAAACTCTCAAGTGCTATCAAATGAATGTTCATATATTTATACTAATATATAAATATAATTATGTATGTTTATTTTTATGTAGTGAAATTTTTTCCAAATTAAAAACTCTAGTGAATGTATATATATGTAATGAAAGCGTAAAATGTGTTCGGAAAATCCAACACTTTAAAATTGTCAATATAGAGGGTTATTAGGGATTCAACCCATCCTTTGATAATTGGGTAGACCCAATACAACCTTCAATTTTTCAAGTGGACTCAGAATAGTGTTTTGTTTTCAGAAGCTTACGTAATGTTTTCAGAAGATGATTGGAATATGTTTACAACAATTTTGAATTAAATTTATTTTCAAAATAATATAGTATTTTTAAATCCTATGTAACATCAAATTATCATTTAAAATGGATAATTTTGAAATTATTTTAAAACAAATACTTTAAAAGGATTCATCGAATGTTTTTAAACCCTTTAATGGGTATATTAAATTATCACACCTTATTTAATTTTTTTCATAGGATCAGTAGAGTTTTCTGATGGCATTTTCTTTGATCGCGAAGTTATCATCTGAAATTTAATTCTTTTAATTTTATTCATTCTTGTATAGTTCTGATAAAAGTATAAGATGTGTCGAATATATATAAACTATATTGGTAAAGGTCCTCTATTATTTAATGTGTTGTGTAAAATTTTTGTTCCTTTAAAAAATTACATAGCATATTTCATCACTTGCTCTAGGTTTCTGGGGTCGGGGCGTAATAATGAACAATGGTTTTAAGAAGTTTATGACTAAGATGGGTATTATTTTCGAATAAATTTTTTATAATGTTTAATATAATAAATGGAATAAGATAATTGTGTATCTTGTCCCAAAATACAATAATATTTTATAATGATGGGGTCTATATTATTATGATATTTATTGATTATTAATTTAAAATTATTTAATATTTATGTTTCTAATTCTTTGTTCACCTTATGAATAGTCTAAATTGCTATATTTTTCAACTGAAAGAAGGTGTTGATAATTTTTAATTGTAATTGAAATATTGATGTGAATTTTATTAATTTAAATATATATTTTTTTCAAAAAACAAATATGATAGAATGTAGAAAATTTCAATGGGCATAACATCATATATTTTCATAGTTAAAACATTATATATGATTCCAAATATAGATTTAATTTTTTATGTTATTGGAAATGTGAAATTATTAATTTGGATGTGTATTCATCAGTGGTTCATTTTTAAATAATTTTGAAGAATATAATTCATCAGTAGCTCTCAGTGGGACCTAGATTGGATTAAGTTATAATTATGATTACCTGGGAAAATTATTTGAAACACAAATATTTTTATGATATTATAATTTCATTCTTATGGATCCTAAATATTGATTATTATGAGGGAATATAGTTAATAATGAAAATATTTTGATGCATAATAAATGGGTTGATATTTGAGGATGTTTTAATTAATTATATGAAAATAATATGACATGCCACTAATCAGGGGATGGTCTTATGCAAATTAGGTGATATACAGGGAAATCGATATCCCATAGCACATTTACAATGAATACTATTAGTATTGGTAAGTAATTTTTGATGTGATTGGTCAATATTGAATAAAAATATAACATGATGACGATTGTGATTGTATTGTTTAAGGTAATGATAATATGTATGGATCAATGATGTGATTGGTTTTATAGTTCATGTTATGTTCAATTATCTATTACTATCATATTGAACTATTCAATTCAAAATACATGATTGGTATGAGTTAGATTGGTGTATTAACTCCATATGGAAATCATTGGTGTAGGGTAGTGTTGATATTTGGGGATCTATTTAGATTGATATTATATGTGTTGTTATATAATATCATTTAGGCTTTGAGAATGGTGTTTTATTCCGAAATATTAAATTAAAATATATAATATTAGTGGGAGTATCATGATTGGAAAATCATTTTATTTATGAAATATTTATTCTATACTCTATAATTTTGGAGTACTATAATAAGTGATTATGGGACTAACACTAACTTCAATGGATATTTAACACATTGAGGATGATGTTTTATTTATTTAACGTACATATGAATTATATTTATATACCATTTCTATAGATTCAAGTAATTTTTTTTTCTATTAATATACCTCAAAATAAATTTTAATGTGTTTTATATTGACTAGTGATGGATAGAGTTTATTTTTTAGGATTTGAGATGAATATTTTTAAAAACCGAAAGAAGTAAAACTAGTGAAGAAATAATCTAGTGGTGCATAGGGGTAATATTGTTTTGAATAAGAGTAAATACAGCTCAATAAAGGATATATAAAAGTAATATACCCACATATAAGATTAACTTATATACGAATTTTAATAATAAGATGTCGTCTTAAGATCAAAAATAGTAAATCAATGTCATTAATGGGTAGGTAAGAGTGTCTGTGAAAACATTTATGTCAACATTAGATTTTCAAAGAGTAATTTTTGAATTTTATAATTATATTTAATAATAATCAATATGTTCTGGAGTTAATGTAAATGTAAATGGTCTTTACAAATATTAAAATAGTTTTTAGTTTTAGGTGGTCGCTTGTAGTGTATCATGGGTTGTTGAATCCTCAGATGCATAAGAAGAAACCCATAAACACGTACAATTTATGGACTATTTTTTTCTATTAATTGGAAACATTAGGATGATTTTATATGGGTTTAAAAAAACACTAATAGACATAAGTTAATTCAAATTTAGAAAATGTGTTGATCCTATGTTGTCTCTTATGGGGGATTGGATGAATTCCTTTTCAAACTATTTCAATTTATTAAATTTGAGATGGGTTCTGTCAAAAATGTAAAACTAACATCATCACATTATTATTTAATACCTAAAAACCCTAATACTAATAACATATACTCATGGAGTACCATATTTATGATAAATCAAAGGTAAAGGTCTGTATTAGGACTTGAAGTGTGTGACCTTAAATTAAATAGGAGATGAAGGAGTTTAAAGATCGTCAAACAAAATTATCAATTAAAACAAGTGATTATACATTAATGAAGTGAGAAATTACATCAAATAAATCCCATTTATAATACCTCAGATAAACCCATATAATGATTTGTCCTCTATTGAAATTATGATCTAAATGGAAGTGGGAAGTAGACTCATGAGGGTGGAATTGAAGAATTATTGAACAATAATAATGAACACTCCTCCATTGTGTGAAGGATTTATCTCTTCACTGTTTAAATACTCACAGCATAATGAAACTATATCAATGTGTTAATAAAAAGAATATAAAATGAGAATAAGAAGAATAAGAAGACGTTTTATTTAGAGACTGATGTGATTTGAATAACATGCATGAGTAATAAAAATGATCACAAAGACAAAAAAGTATCATAACATTAAAATAAAATAATGCACCATTAATAAATAAAATCCTTCACCAAAACTACCTTAAATATAAATTTCATGACTCATGGGTCGATCCCCAAAAACACCAAGTCTTCCCATGTGAGTATAGTAGGTCTATGGTGGTGGAATGTTTTTGGAATTTGGACTTTTCTAACCTAGACCTGAAATGGAATCAAGTTTGCATCTACCAAAAAGAGTTGTCAAAATTAGCTTCTAGATGGCCAAATTTGATTCAGACATATAATAATAAAACCAATCCACATATGAATCCTAAAATCATTAAATTTTTGTCCCTAATCTATATTTTTTAGATATGATTCAAATGTTTATCTATTTTTTCTAGGCCACAGAATCTCACCAAGAATTTAATCTTCAAATTTGGTGGCCTAAAACTCCATTCAGAAAAAAAATATCTCTATCAACTGTTGAATAATATTTTACCCCTGATGTAATTAATCTGAAATAAAAAAAATTTCTTACATGTGATTGAATCTTTTCCTATATAGTGACATTTTTGTTATTCTACTAGGTTCATTTTTTCAATAATTTCTTGGATTGAATGTCCAAAATTGTTGTCATCCAATGGGAATCCTCGAGTAGTCCAAAAGGATAAATTATTCCTTAGAGTTTGGGATTCATGAAAATAAAATATTAAAATAATATCAAGAACATTGTGTGTTTTAGGAGGTGTTAAAAAATGTACAATGTAATAGTGAATTTTAAGAAGGGAATACAATCATAATGTGAAATAATGTTCAATTTGTAAAATTCACTAAAAATGGTGTTTATGAATAATTATGAACATGAATATTATATATATTAACAATGATTATTATCCTCTTTCAGTGGATAATCACTCCCCCAACATGAAATGTGAAAAACTCATTATCATAATACCTCATAAAATACACAAATCTGAATTTCCTTTTCTAAAAAACATTTTAATATACAATTATCCCCAAAATACCTCATACCAAAAAATTATGAAACCTATCAAGAATATTTTAACATAATACATTTTCACAAGAATATACCATGCCAGATCTCAATTTTTTGTTCAAATTCATCACTACATTTCTTCCCTTTAAGCTTGATGAAGTGACGTGAGGTATAATATACACGAGGGTTCATCTTTATTCAAGGGGGAAAATATTGAAGCTCTAGGATTAATCACATTCTAATATTAATTTGAGTATTTTTTTATTTGTGTGTTTTTTATTTGTTTTTATTTGTTTTTTATTTATTTTTTTAACTTTTTTCGTGGTAATTTAAATTAAACATAATCAAGTCAACCCCTATAGAGAGACTTTTCTGATGAATCCCATGCCCAAAGACCTTAGGGAACCATGTTAATCTCATATTTGCTGGCATCATCTCTAGTTAACATAATAAAAAATCAAATTACCAGAAATTGAGAAAAAATTCCTATCTTTGGGCCAGTCAACTATGGGGTCACAATCCCCAACTACCGAAAGCCACACATTAGGTCAATACATTACTCTATTGACAATTATTGTTTTTGAATACTCATATTAAAATTTAAATGATCAGCAAAAAAATACAATTTTTTGAGGGACCCCATGAACCCATATTAATACACCACAATCTAAAGAATGTGCTTGTGAATTTTTTTATTAAATGGATACAAATATAAATAGAAAGAAAATCACATTATACATCCACAATTTCTAAAATATTAGCTCAAGAAATTATTCAAGGATTAAAATAAGAATAAAGACAAGAGAAATTATTTGAAATTCAGATTCAATGTGCATAATTGGTATTATCATGTTAAAGTTTAAAGAAATTAGCTTTCAATTAAGGAACATATTATTTTCATTTCAAATATCATTTTAATTTTTTTTAATTCAAACCTAAGAATATTTTTTATTTTATCACCCACTAACATAAAATAAAACTATCTCTAGTGTTTAAATAAATGAAAATTTAGAAATTGGGTAGAGGAAGATAAGAGGACTTTAAAAAGGAAATTGAAAATGTTAATCATGGAATGAAGTCACCTGGTGATGTATGTTGGAGTTTGTGTTGCTTTTATTTTATATCATTATATCTCTTTCACTTAGAGAAGCCACATAAATGATTTGAGTTTGTGTTTATACACCTGTGACTTGACTAAAAATTCATGAATCTCAACAGACCCTGAATCATGCACACAAACACAATTCAAACACAATGGGATCCCCTTATGGTTCACTTAACTACAAATAAACAAATATAAAACTAAGGTAGAGAAAACACATTCATTTTTACATTAAATTGCCAAACCATGAATAAAAGTACATTTAAAGGCTGATTTACCTCTCATAAAGTGCTATGTTTATTGTCGTTAGATGACATGGACCCTAAATAAATAAATATTTTTCGGGTTAATAGGATGCCTCGATAAAAAATTCAACTATTTCTTATTTATTGAATGAATCAATTAATGGTATTAACATGTGACCATTGATGTTGAATATATCACCACTAGTGGGATCATGAATGTAACACCCGAGAATTTTATGAGAAATATTTTGGTTTTATGTTATATAAATAATCCAATGAATGATTCACTACAAACAACACTAGCTTGGCTTGCTTTACAAGCAATCACGACATTCCTTGATAGCACGGATATACGCAATACCGAGTTTCACTAAACAACAATATGCTATTAAAATATTATTAAAACTAGCCTTATGAATAGTAATAACCACTTTTTGAAATTTTGTAAACATTATTTTTCAAATTGGACTTCATTTTTGGATTCGAAATACAGAAATTAGCATAGGGTGAAATTTTGGTATTTTTCTAAAAACTTTCAATTTTTAATGAATAGTGAAAACATTGGGTTACTATTTAAAAACCGACTTTTTATTTAAATAATAATTTATTTCATTTAAATTTATTTTAGGAAAAAATTTATAAATTGTACCTATATAATTTCAATGCAATTCATTGGAGCCATTTTATAAAAATTTTAGATATATAAAAATTTTATTGAACTTTTCACCATCTTTTACCCACCTCCTAGGAGAATTTGCAAATATACATAGAACTTAATTTTAACGCTTCTGTGAGTGGAATTTCAAAATTTTGAGATACACGGTTAATATCAAGGACTAAAATGTGGTTCAATGAGATGAAAATAATTTTTGGTGAATAGTATCTTTTTACTTTTTTTACCACGGTTAAAAGTAAATAGGGTAATTAATGGTAAAAATGATATTATTATTACCCTAAAACTTGTCCTAATTCTATTTAATAATTTTAATTCGACCAAAAACAACCTTAGGAATAAAATATGACCATTTTGTCCCACTTGGAATAGATTAGGACATTTAATATTATTTTATTTAAAGAAGAGTTAAAATAGTTAAAATCAAACTTTAATAAGTAAATCATTTTTAATATAGGGATATACATAAGATAAATTCAACTATAAATATTCATTAGAAATATAAAAATATTTCCTACATAATGGTATTTTATTTGTAATATTTAGACTTAAAATAATTTAATTTATTTATGACACAATGATGATGCAGTAATTATCTAATTAATGAAATATTGACATAATTGATGTTATAAATACCCAAATAAATGTAATTTGAGACTTTTTATTAATTACAATAATTTTATATGTTAATATTACATGTTAGTATTGATTTAATTAACTTTTTTCGAACTATTCATTCTGTTATAATTTTTACAAAAATCATTTACCAAATAGTGTCAAAATTGACATAAAATATTTGTTTTAAAAAATATTATATTAGACATTGATATTTTATTCATAAAAACCTAATGATATTCCAAATGACTCAGATAAGGATATATATTTTCATAATAAACAATTTGGGTTTCTTTTGGCTTGTTATATTTTGTTTATTAACAATATAGTGTAAGAAAACAAAAATTCACGGTAAAAGTTAAATTATTTAACTTAGAGTTGAATCTAAATTATAAGGTTAAATAGAACCCTAAACTTGTCTAAATTCTATTAGATGAGATTATTTCGATCCATCACCAACTTAGATTTGAAATAATTCAATTTGGAGCTATTAAAAACCGAATATGACTTTATAATAAAATAATATTTTAAGTTTTCCTAAGGTGCCCCTCTCATCCCTCATAAAAGGCCACCTCCTCCCTCTCTTCCTCAAACCACATTGAGCCTTAAATCTCGGCCAAACCCTACAAAATTATGTTCTCCACTTCCCTAGAAACATCCTAGAGGTCCTGGTCTTCTTCAAAGACCAATTTTAGTGCCCTAAAAGGAGGTCTCAAAGAGGCGCTTCAAAGAAGAGGTAATGTCTGTTACCTATTCTTTCAACTTTATTTATTCTTCCACTTCTTCTTATTTATATGTTTCATTATGAAGTAATAACATCAGTATCAATCATATACTGATATTTTATTATAAGTATGAAACAACCCTATTTCACCATCTATCCATCTTATAGAAAACGAAATCACCGCGCGTGCGTACGTACGGAATACCGTCTCCATGCCGTGGTGTAATCTATTCTGCACCACCACCTTACTTGGATGGGTATAATGGTGTAAAGAATAAATATATATGATTATTTTAAAGTTATATTAATTATTAAATAGTATACATACACTCCAATACAATTCCACAATCATGGGAATGATATCATCGCTCATTCGTACGTACGGAATACCGTCTCCACGATGTGATGCGACTCATTCTACATAATCTTCACTGCAAAATGATTATATAAATTAATTTAATGAATCAATATGATATATGTTACAACAATACCATTCTGGAAATGTGGTATCTATAACCTAAAAATAAGAATAATAAATTATTCAACAAAACAATCATAAGAACAAAAAGTAATAAACACCCGAATAACAAGTAGTAATGAAATATTACTAATAAGAAGCTATGAATATAGCCATATATGATATCATAAAAATAAGTATGATTCTGGAAAAAGTCAATAACATTATTTAAATCATTATACAGGAGGTTCAGACACTTACGAAGCAAATCGGACCTTAGGTAAGGGAAAATCTCAGAATCTCATTTTTATCTGAGATTGTTTATACTTTAGAATTTACTGTGGAATATTTATCATCCACATATATGTTCCCCCAATATGTAATATTATTTCCATCCACCTATAATTTATTAAATCCAATTTTACCTTTCGGTAAGTTTTTAGTAAATGATATGAAAGGAATCTTTTGTCGTTTTTCGTACGAGGTACTTTTTGACTTTTCCGGCCAAAGTACGGGAAGAATGTTTTTTATAAATTATACCATTTTAATGGAGTTTAGAACATTATTTCCATGAAGCTTCCTTTACAAGTTTTCAAGTTTATTTTTATTCAACTTATTTTAGTTTATAATTGTATGACATGTTAAGAAAGGAAAATGTTTTTGAAGTAGAAAGGATATTTTCCTCAAGAATGGATTTCAAGTGTTTTATCAAAATTATTTTCCATCTAAGATAATATAGGGTTCTCTTTATATCCCTATTTTTACATTGATTTGATTATGTTATGATGGAATTATTTTTATGGCATCCTTTTATGGATTATGTTATGATGACGTGATGTTTAAGAATCCCATTTTTATTACATGGGTTATGCTATGATGTATGGTTTATGATTTTGTGGCACACATAAGAATGGTATCATTATGAGATGGGTGGGACCTATATGTCCCTCCAATGCATTGGGTAATGATTTATATCTCATTAGATAAACATGGCTGGAACAGAAGTTTAATCCGGTTCAGTGAAACAAGACTGAAACGAGGAGTGAACTCGGTTCAGAAATGGAATTTGTCCGCTAAGATAGTCTTGGTTATCAGTCTTGACTACTAAGAAATGATTCTCTATGATTATGTTTGTATGCCACAAAGTTTCACGTTTTATTTTATGATTATTGGGATTACATTTCACTACTATGTTTATCCCATGATTATGAAATTATGATCTCTTTTGCAAGTTAAGATTTCCAAAATGTTATGTTCTTATGAATATGATGTGATTGATATTTCTTTTACTTACCCTTAATGAGAATTTGAGCTCACTCTTTTGTATGTTTTCTTTCCCCAGTTCAGGAATAATGTTATTAAGTAGGATATGCCAAAAGGGACTCTAGATATGATGAAATAAATGCGAGACAATGTAGATGCTTTATGAACCAGTTGTTTATGTTTCTCAGTTTCTAAAGACACTATACCTATATGGTCCCTTCATGGTTTTGTTATATGTTGTAATAAGTGTACTTCAATTTTGAAGTATTAACAATGTATGTAAAGTATGGGTCATTATAGTTGGTATCAGAGGAAAGGTATAGTCATCCTTTAGAAACTAGGATGTGAAAGCCTCAGTAAGAATCCTAGGGATACGTCTAAGAATAGAACACAATATTAGTGTTTTAGAAATGGCCATGAACAACCTATGATAAGTCCTTATGTGTGAAATTTTATTCTTGATTATGTGTTTTTCCTTTTATAATTAGTGTTGCTCACACTATTCTTCTTGGTTTTAGTCAATGGATGGAACCCGAAGGAACCGTGTTAATGCGGAATACGACGGGCAATGCAATGATTGTCCCCTTGAGCAACCAAATGTTATGGGAGCTGGAATGAAAAATCTTGTAGCCATGATCGCACAACTTTCTCAAGAGATGAATCATGCAGGACTTCCAAACGAGAAAAGGATGGAGAAACATTCTGTCGAATCCTTCATTAGGCAGCATCCACCCTCATTCAGCGGGTCTACTGATCCATTAGTTGCTGAACAATGGATTAGTACTACTGAAAAGATATGTTCAGTTCTTCAATGTTCTGAACGTGATAATGTCATCTTAGCAGTGTATCGTTTGGACGTAGATGTTGATCAATGGTGGAATCTTATCAAGAATATGAGGCAAAGAGTTGAAATTGAGTCCATGGAATGAGTCGAGTTCAAGAACTTATTTTTCAATAAGTACTTCCCTCATATTCTTCAAACAGAGAAGGAGAAGGAGTTTCGTGAACGGAAGCCAAAGGATGATGAATCTGTTGGTACTTATGAAGAAAATTTTACAAGACATTCAAGGTAAGCTTTTGGTATTATTATCCAACCTGAGATTAAGATCGATCGATTCTTTAGTGGCTTAAAACCATGTCATCGAAGGGAGTTAGCCATAAGGGACTTCAATAGCTATGAGGAAATCACTCAATGTGATCTCAAAGTTGAGAAGGAGATTGGAGTTACCCATGAGTCATATGGGTGTGATAAGAAGAGGAAAATGGAATTCAAAGGAAAATATAAAGAGCACACTGAAAAGAAAATGAGTTTTCCCTTATGCTCAATGTGTGGAAGGAAACATGGAGGGAGTTGTCTTAAAGGGACAAGTAAATGTTTCAAACGTGGAAAGGAAGGTCATCAGGCATTTGAATGCCGAAATGATGGGAAGAAGATGTATAGTGATGGGAACAAAGAAAAGGTAACACAGAGTGCTCCTCCTACATTTCAATGTTACAAGTGCAAGGAAATGGGGCATTATGCCAATCAATGCCCTAATCCAAGGGTTGTTGACGATGATCGACGTCAAAAAACTCTTAAGGAAAATGACAAAGCAAAGTCACATGCAATTTCTATCAGCGATGTGGCGTACAATAACAAAGTGGTGAAAGGTACACATACCATCCACTCTAAAGTATCAAATGCTTTATTTGATTCTGGATCCACCTACTCTTTTATTTCTGAAGATTTTTTAGGTTATCACTGTATTACCTCAACAATTAGATGTTGAGTTAGCCGTGACAACACTTAATGGCAATAAAGTCACATTAAAAGTTTATAATTCTTCTCCGATTGAAGTTTGTGGGAAAGTGCTTCCTGCACATCTTGTGATCCTTCCTATAGTGGAATTTGAATTGATTCAATGCATGGATTTTCTTTATCTATATGGAGCTCATATCAATTTCCAAAGAAGGGAAGTCACATTTCAAATTCCAGATCAATCTATGATCGTCTATCGATGCAAGGATGAACATAACCTTCTAGTGGAAATTTCTTCCATCTTATGGGTCATGATTCCACTAAATAAAGGTTATTTATCTCAAATGGTTGGAGAGAAACTCACATTTAAGAATATGCACATTGTACGGAAGTTTGACGAAGTCTTTCCAGAAGAATTGTTGGGTCTTCCACCAAATCGTGAAGTTGAGTTTTCAATAGAACTCGTACCTGGTGCTTTGCCTATTTCAAGGACACATTATAGAATGGCCCCATTTGAGTTGCAGGAATTGAAGAAGCAAATCCAAGAGAATCTTGATAAGGGATTCATACGCCCAAGTGTGTCACCATGGAGAGAACCTGTTCTGTTTGTTAAGAAGAAATATGGATCAATGAGTCTCTTTATTGATTATCGAGAACTTAACAAGATCACTATCAAGAACAAATATCCTCTCTCGCGCATTGATGACTTGTTGGACCAACTACGTGGAGCTCAATACTTTTCCAAAATTGATCTTCATTCAGGGTATCATCAATTAAGGGTCAAAAGGGAGGATATACAAAAGACGTCTTTCCGTACAAGGCATGGACACTATGAATTTATAGTGATGCCATTTGGTCTTACTAATTCCCCTGCTATCTTCATGGATATGATGAATAGAGTCTTTAGAGACTATCTTGATCAGTTTTTGGTAGTCTTTATAGACGATATTCATGTCTATTGAAAGGGTAACGAAGAACATGAAGATCACTCGAAAATTATATTGAAGACCCTAAGAAAGGAGAAGCTATATGCCAAATTTAGCAAGTGAGAATTTTGTCTTCAAAAAGTTGCATTTTTGGGTCACATAATCTCAAAAGAGGGGATATCTATGGATCCATCAAAAATAGAGGTTATCGAAAGATGGTTGAGACCAACAACAATAACTGAGATCTGATGTTTTCTTGGTTTGGCTGGATATTACCAACGTTTTGTGAAAGATTTTTCGTGACTATCTAATCTACTTACAAAGTTGGCTCGGAAAGGAGTTAAGTTTGTTTGGACGGAGGAATGTGAAGGGAATTTCATCTAGTTAAAAAGAAGGTTATCCAGTGCACCTATGCTCACACTGCCTTGTAGTGGAGAAAGGTTTGTGATCTACAGTGATGCATCAAAGAAGGTATTAGGGTGTATTCTCAAGAAAAACGATATGGTGATAGGTTATGCCTCATGACTGTTGAAAATCCATGAGCAAAAATAACCAACTCATGATTTGGAGTTAGCTACGGTAATATTTGCATTAAAGATTTGGTGGCATTATCTTTATGGAGAAAGTTGTGATATTTATACTGATCAAAAAAGTTTAAAGTATATTTTCACACAAAAGGAGCTGAATATGTTCCAAAGAAGATGGTTGGAGCTGATTAAGGATTACGATTGCTCAATTCATTACCAGCCTGGGAAAGTAAACAAGGTGGCAGATGCATTAAGTCGACAAGACCATGCTAGCTTATCCATGATGAGGATAAAAAAAGATCCAATATTTATGGATTTACAAAGGATGGATCATGGAATTATAATCGAAGGGGAAAATCATATCTTTATCAAATTAATGTTCAACCATCTATATATGTGAAGATTAAAGAGGCACAGAATGAATACGTAGAGTTATAAAAGAAGGTGGGAAATGTTCCTGAATTCAACATTGATTGTGATGGGATAATAAAGTTTAAGAATCGGGTTTGTGTTCCTCCCATCCTGGAAATAAAGAATGAGCTGCTGGATGAGGCTCATAGTTCTTCATTCTCTATTCATCCTGTAAATACGAAAATGTATAGAGACCTAAAAGAGTACTTCTGGTGGGATGGCATGAAAAGAGATATTGCTGAATATGTCTCTCGATGATTGGTTTGTCAGCAAGTTAAAGCTGATAGACAGAAGTCTAAGGGGATGTTACAACCATTACCCATACCCGAATGGAAAGTTAAAACATCACAATGGAAATTGTCACTGGACTTCCTAAAGAATCCAAAGGCCATAATGATATCTGGGTCATAGTTGATCGTCTTACAAAGTAGGCACACTTCATTGCTATTAGAGAGGTTTTCTCTCTGGATCAGCTTGCCAGGATATATGTGAAGGAAGTGGTAAGATTGCATGAAGTACTACTTTTTATTATATCTGATCAGGATCTGAGGTTTACCTCAATGTTTTGGCAAAGTCTTCAGCATACTCTGGATATAGAGTTGAGTTTCAGCACTGCTTATCATCCTCAGACAGACGGTCAGTCTGAAAGGACAATTCAAACTCTAGAAAATTTGTTGAGAGCTTTCTCTATGTATTTAAAAGGTGGTTGGGATCAACAACTACCTTTGGTAGAATTTTATTATAATAATAGCTTTCACTCCAGTAATCAGATGGCTCCTTATGAAGCCCTCTATGGAAGGAAATGCATAACTCCAACTTGCTGGGATGAAGTTGGGGAAAGAAATCTATTAGGACCTGATGTTGTTGATGAGATGGCAGAAAAGGTAAAATCTATTCAACAACACATACGAGCATCTCAGAGTCGACAGAAAAGTTATGCCGACAACTGAAGAAAAGACATAGAGTTTGAAGTTGGTGATAAAGTGTTCTTATGAATATCTCCCTGGAAGAGGGTCATGAGATTTGGAACGAAGGGAAAGCTGAGCCCTAGGTATATTGTTCCTTTCGAAATTCTAGATCGAGTTGGGAAGGTAGCATACTGATTGTCGCTTCTACCAAATCTATCTCAAGTTCACTATGTGTTTCATGTATCTCTCCTGAGAAAGTACATACCTGATCCTTCACATGTACTCATCTTAGAAGTTGTACCACTGGAGCAAGATCTTTCTTATGAAGAACAGCCGATAGAGATTCTGGATCGTAGCAAAAAAGTTTTATGGAACAAGACCACTCGCTTGGTGAATGTTTTATGGAGGAACCACCAAATAGAAGAAGCTACATGGGAGCTTGAGGATATGATGAGGGAGAGGTATCCTCATCTGTTTGTTACAAAGTGACGAATTTCAAGGGCGAAATTCATTTTAAGGGGGGTAGAATGTAACACCCAAGAATTTAATGAGAACTATTTTGTTTTTATGTTATATAAATCATCAAAGGAATCTTTCACTACACATAGCACTATCTTGGCTTTCTTTACACGCAATCGCGACCTTCCTCGATAGCTTGCGTTGTACGCAATACCGAGTTTCACTAAACAACGATATGCTATTAAAATATTATTAAAACTAGCCATTATGAATAGTAATAACCACTTTTTGGAATTTTGTAAATTTTATTTTTGAAAATGGACTTCAGTTTTAGATTCAAAATATCGAAATTATCTAATGGTGTAATTTTGGTATTTTTCTGAAAACTTTCAATTTTCGATGAATAGTGAAAACAGTAGGTTACTATTTAAAAACAAACTTTTTATTTAAATATTAATTTTTTTATTTAAATTTATTTTAGGTCAAAGTTGATACATAGTACCTATATAAGTTCAATGCAATTCATTGGAGTCATTTTTTAATAATTTTATATATATAAAAATTTTATTGAATATTTCACCATCTTTTACCAACCTCCTAGGAGAATTTGCAAATTTACATAAAACATAATTTTACTGCTTCTGTGAGTGGAATATCGAAAATCTGAGAGACACGGTTATTATCAAGGACTAAAATGTGGTTCAATGAGATGAAAATAATTTTTTGTGAATAGTAACTTTTTACTTTTTTACCACTATTAAAAGTAAATAGAGTAATTAAGGGTAAAAATGATATTATTATTACCCTAACACATGTCCTCATTCAATTGGATAAGTTTAATTCGAACAGAAACAACCTTATGAATAAAATATGACCATTTAGGCACACATGGATTAGATTAGGATATTTAATATTAATTTATTTAATGAAGGGGTAAAATAGTTAAAATCAATTTTTAATAAGTAAAAAAATTTTAATATAGGGTTATGCATAAGAGAAATTCGACTATAAATATTCATTAGAAAGATAAAAATATTTCCTACATAATGGAATTTTATTTGTAAATTTTAGACTTAAAATAATCTAATTTATTTATGACACAATGATGATGCAGTAATTATCTAATTAATGAAATATTGACATAATTGATGTTATAAATACCCAAATAAATTTAATTTCATACTTTTTATTAATTCAAATAATTTTCATGGTTAATATGACATGTTAGAAGTGATTTAATTAACTTTTTTCGAACTAATCATTCTGTTATGATTTTCAGAAAAATCAATTACCAAATAGTTTCCAAATTGACATAAAATAGTTTTTAAAACAAATATTATATTATTAATTGTAATTTTATTCCTAAAAATGTATGGATCAGCCAAATGACTTAGATAAGGTTAAATATATTAATAATAAACAACTTGGGGTTCTTTTGGCTTGTTATAGTAAGGTTATTAACCATATCGTGTAAGAAAACAAAAAGGCACGGAAAAAGATAAATTATTTTACTTAGAGTTAAATATAAATGATAAAGTTAAAATAGAACTCTAAACTTGTCTAAATACTATTGGATGATATAATTTCTACCCATACCCACCTTAGATTCGAAATAAATCAATTTAGAGCTATTAAAAACCGAATATGACATTATAAGAAGATAATATTTTATGTTTTCCTAAGGTGCCCCTCTCCTCCCTTATAAAAGGGAACCTCCTCCCTCTCTTCCTCACACCACTTTCAGCCTTCATGATAAGACAACCCCTGCCAAATTATCGTCTCCACTTCCATAGAAACATCCTAGTGGTCCTGGTTTTCTTTAAAGACAAATTTTATTTCCCTAAAATGAGGTCTCAAATAGGCGGTTCAAAGAAGTGGTAATGTTCGTTACCGGTTTGTCAACATTATTTATTCTTCCACTTCTTCTTCTTTAGTTGTACCAATTTGAAGTAATAACATCAGTATCACCCATATACTGACATTTTATTATAAGTATGAATCAACCCTATTTCACCATCTATCCATCCTACGGAAAACAAAATCACCGCGCATGCGTATGTACGAAATACCGTCTCCACGCCGTGGTGTAATCTATTTTCCACCACCACCTTACTTGGATGGGTATAATGGTGTAAATAATAACTATATATGATTATTGTAAGGTAATATTGATTCTTAAATAGTATACATACACTCCAATACAATTCCATGATCATGGGAATGAAATCATCGCTCGTGCATACGTACGAAATACCGTCTCCAGGATGTGATGCGACTCGTTCTACACAATATTCATTGCATAATGATTATATAAATAAATTGAATGAATCAATATGATATATGTTACACCAATACAATTCTGGAAATGAGGTATCTATAACCTAAAAATAAGAATAAGAATTTATTCGACAAAACACGCATAAGAACAAAAAGTAATAAACACCCGAATAACAAGTAGTAATGAAATATTACTAATAAGATGCTAAGAATATAAACATATATGATATCATAAAAATAATTATGATTCTGGAATAAGTCAATAAAATTATTTAAATCATTATACATGATGTTCAGACACATACAAATCAAATCAGACCTAAGTTAAGGGAAAATCTCACAATCTCATTTTTATCCGTGATTGTTTATACATCAAAATTTAATGGGGAATATTTATCATCCACATCCATATTTCCTCAATATGTAATATTATTTCCATCCACCTACAATTGTTTAAATCCAATTTTATCCTTCAGTTAGTTTTTAGTAAATGATATGAATGGAATCTTTTGACGTTTTTCGTACGAGGTACTTTTTGACTTTTCCGGCAAAAGTATGGGAAGAATGTTTTTTTTAACATATACCGCATGAATGGATTTTTAGAAAATTATTTCCATGAAACATCCTTTACAAGTTTTCAAGTTTATTTTTAGTCAACTTCTTTTAGATCAAAATTATATAAAATGTTAAGAAAGGAAAATGTTTTTGAAGTAGAAAGGATACTTTCCTCAAGAATGGAGTTCAAGTGTTTTATCAAAATTATTTTCCATCTAAGATAATATAGGGTTCTGTTTATATCCCTATTATTACATTGATTTGATTATGTTATGATGGAATTATTTTTACGACATCCTTTTATGGATTATGTTATGATGACATAATGTTTAAGAATCCCATTTTTATTACATGGGTTATGCTATGATGTATGGTTTAAGATTTTGTGGCACACATAAGAATAATATAATTATGAGATGAGTGGGACCTATATCTCCCTCAAATTCATTGGGTAATGATTTATATATCATGAGAGAGACATGGCTGGAACGGTAGATTAATCCGGTTCAGCGAAACATGACTGAAATGAGGAGTGAACTCGATTCAAAAATGGACTTTGTCCGCTAAGATAGTCTTGGCTATGAGTCTTGACTACTAAGAAATGATTCTCTGTGATTATGTGTGTATTCCACAACGATTCATGTTTTAAGTTATGATTATTGGGATTACATTTCACTACTATGTTTATCCCATGATTATGAAATTATGATCTCTTTTGCAGGTTAATATTTCCAAAATGTTATGTTCTTATGAATATGATGTGATTGATATTTCTTTTGTTTACCCTTACTGAGAATTTGAGCTCACCCTTTTGTATGTTTTCTTTCCCCAGGTCAGGAAGAAGGTTATCCAGTAGGATATTCCAAAAGGGACTCTAGATATGATGAAATAAATGGGAGATAATGTAGATGCTTTATGAACCAGTTGTTTATGTTTCCCAATTTCTAAAGACATTATACCTATATAGTCTTTTCATGGTTTTGTTATATGTTGTAATAAGTGTACTTCAATTTTGAAGTATTAAAAATGTATGTAAAGTATGGGTCGTTATAATGAATCTCTACTTGCCCATGGGGGTACACATGATGCAATGTGTATGGACCTGACCGTCTAGTCCTTAAAATTCCTTGATGTAAATGAATTTTTGAACAACACAAGAGAATGCATTTACCTAGTTTGAAGTGATTAATATTTTATTACCATATTGGTAGGCTTGAAATATAGATTTATTTATCCTTAAATATTTATAATCCTCCATCCTAAGTTCCTCATGTTCATTAAGATCTTATTTCCTCTTTGTTTAATCCAAATAAATGTCAAAATTCATTTCTTTTATTTCCCAAATGGCCTTATGACCAATTTCAATATAGATTGATTAACAGTTTTCTCAAGAACTCTCATAATATCCCTATTCAATTACCCATTTTATCTGTTAATTTGATGATGGTTGGTAGTGGAAACCTTATGAGAAATCCCATACTTTGACCTAAGTGTTGAGAAATGGCAGATATAGAAATGGGTTCCACAATCACTTTTTATAGACCTAAGAATTTGAAATCTAGATAATATATGCTCTATCATAAATCAGATCACAACATGATCACCATTGGATTTTGTGGGAATGTAATATACCCATTTTGAAGCATAATAAACCACTAAGGGGATGTAGAGATATCCCTTATAATTTGGTATGGTTCCAATGAAATCAATTCCCCATTAATCAAATATTTCAATAACCAGAATGGAAGTAAGGGGAATTTGATTCCTTTGGGTTATGGAACCTACTGGTTGAAATTAAAGACAACTTTGGTCAAATTGGAAGGAATCCATAGTGAGTAAGGGCTTGTATAAACCAATTTTTAAGATTTTTTCATTGGTTTCCTTTGTGGAATGTGGCCTCCACCTGCCTCTCCATGACAAAATTCTGGAATGGACTCTTGCTTGGACTCGAGAACACGTCAACTAATGATTTGATCATGACCAAACATGGAGATGTATGAATCATCAAACACATTGATTTTTATAACAGAAAGTTATTTCTTCTTATCTTGGATCATGGAGAATTTTAGAATGTCACAAATAACCAAATGGGATTCTATGTCAGTATACTAAGGGAAATCACTCACATAATAGATATTATCATTAAGAAATGAATTAGTCATATAAAGGTGATGTGAGTTTTCATTGAATTCCATCCTAGAGAAGTGATCAGCTATAAAATTTTCAAAACCCTTTTTATCATTAATGGTTAAACCAAAATCTTGAGGAATATGGAGCCACCTAATCAATATAATCATAGAATTGTTTTTGGAAAATGTATCTTAGAGCTTAATGGTCAGTGAAGAAAATGAAGGGGCTCATAAGAGACAAGAACTAAATTTAATTAAGGAAAAAAATTGAAAGTAACTCATTCTCAATGGTGTAATATTTCATTTTTGAATCATTTAATGATTTACATTCATAATTAATGACACTTGGGGTTTCCTCACAATGTTTTCCAAAGACAACTTCTATGGTGAAGTAACTCGCATCACACATGATCTCGAAATGATGTTTCCAATTCAGAGATTTCATGATAGGTGGAGAGATAAGAGATGAATTGAGAGTTGATAGTGATTCCACATATATTTTTGTCCATAAAAATACAACATCTTTAACCAACATACAACAAAGTGGTCATGAAATAAAACTGCAATTCCTAATGAACCTTCTATATAAACCATCATATCCTATGAATGACCTCAATTCCATGAATGTTTTAGGAAATGGAAGCTGATTAATCATATCAAACATAGATTTATGAACATAAATCCATCTACCAGAGAGCAGATGACACATAACAAGTCTATCCATTACCATGAAATGGATTTTTTTCAGTTTAGGATGAGATTCTTATCCTCACATCTATAAAAAACACTTTCAACATTTATAAAGAATCCATCAAAACTACCCCGAATATGGACAAGTCTCCCATAAATACCACTAAAAAAATCCTCCACAATGTTTGATAAGATTCCCCTAAAGCACCAATAGAAGGTACCATGGGCCTTTCATAACCCAAAAGGGAATCCACTTGATGGAAAAGTATTTAATATACAAGTGGATATTTTTTCCCTTGATCTTCTAAATGTACCTTGATTTTGTTATACCATGAGAATCCATCTAGGATATAGCAGAACTCATGACCTACCACTCACTCTAGGACAAGATCAATAAAGGGAAAAGATAAATGACCTTTCTTAGTTCCTAATAATGACTTTGAATAGTAAATGAACACTCTCCATCCACTAATGACCCTTGTGGGGTGAATATATCCATCCTTATTGGTGATCATATAGATTCCATCATTCTCTAAAAAAACTTGAATTGGTCTTACCCACATAGTCATAATAATGGGGTAGATGATACCCACATTCAAGAACATAAGAAGTAATTTCCTTAACACATCCATGTTATTGGGATTGAGTCTCCAATGAGGTTTATGACATGGTTTGTATTTATATTCAGAACAATACTATTATTTCCAATGAGTTTGATAATCTTATGTATATCAGAAAGGGTCCATCCATTTTATTATTATACTTTTCATAGATATCCAGAAGCATCCTTTCTTGTTTGGATTTAAGAGATGAAGAAATAAAAACAAGAAATGATTAATAATCACAAAGAAATTATTGATCGATTTATGAATATAAGACATCAAATTCAAGAGAATATTGGTTAACACTTTCGAATGAAGGATGGGACTTTGTATCGAACTCGGTTTATTTTTCCAATTTTTTTGACCAATTAGGTTCTTTCTTAGAAGAAGTTTCAACCACCAAATTAGCTAGATCAGTGCCATGAATGTGCATGGACTCAATGTTATTGATTTCACCAATGATATCATTAATTTATAATTCTATAAAATCATCCAAAGAGCTTTCTTAAAGAGATTCATGCCACGGAGTCAAATTTCACTAATGTGAACTAGGGAAATCAATCTCATCTTGACTTAAACATCCTTTAATATTTCCCTAATGTAGCTAAAGGTTGCTATAAATATTAACAATAAAATTTACCTCTTGTATCTCTTTATCATACCTAATTTGGGAGTTTTCATTGTTGATTTTCAAATTGATATTCATGTTTTCGAATGTTATTTTCACGCTCCCATTCTGAACACGGATGACAGAGCTGATTGTTTCTACGAAGGGATTCCAAAGGATGATGGGGGTTTTCCCTAGGACCTAATTTTATGTGATTTTCAAGGATAATTATGTCTTAAGGGTAAATTTAATTTTTAATATTCACTAAACCATTCTTTAATATCCCCTTAGGATCTCTAATATTATAAGTAGTAGGTTGATGAGTGATAGATGTGGGTTGGAGTTTTTTAAGCCCTCACTGATAATAATTGGCATATGGAACGAGGTTTAGACTATCTACTTGATAAAAAAATTATATTTTTTTATTTTTTATCTCTTAACTGAAATTTGATTTATGGACGTCCTGGATCTTTCAACTTTGGAGGAATGGTCCCTTGAATCGTAGTACTAACATTAGCATCAAAGAGGATTTGTATTTGATTTGATAATTGTTTTTAAAGTGAACATGTCCTTAAGGTAATTTTATTTGGTATGAATGGTTTTTATTTGATCAATATTGGGAGATATCATCTTATCCTAATAGAATATTTCTCTCAAGGTTCAATTTTTTTTGTTAATATTTTCCTCCCATGTTTTGTGGAATGGAGAAGTTTGTTTGATTGTTTTGTTAGGTTATGGTTATTTAAAAATATATTTGGGTTTTCAGAATACGAGAGTGGTTATCTATCATTTAAAAATGATTTTTAATATTTTATTGGTTCTATAATGGTTTGTTTAGGATTTTCAATGCATTTCCACTTCTTAAGATAGTCGCTACTTTTAGTTGTTAATGATAGTTTTGTGTGTAAGTGGATCCCCCTCTTAAGGTTAAGGATGATATCACCTGAGTAGGCATGGGTGGATTTTTATTTTTAATGGTTTTCAATTCATGTTTAAGGGGTGATAATTTTTAGTTCATTTTATCTATTTTCATATACAACTAAAAAGGGTTGGAATAGGGGCATATTTGGAAGGGGCTTGAGTTAGTTGTTTTATACCAGGAGGACACTTCAGTTGTTGGATTGGTTATTGGATGGTATGTTGGTATTTTAGAGGAGGATGTTGGTATTGAATTGGTTTTGGTTGTAAATGTTTATGGGTAAGAAAATTCTATATAAAATAGGGTTTTGGTCTTTTTGGCTGACTTGGTTGTTGGAGGGGTTACTGGTTATCTTTCCATGGAATCCTAGATTGTCATTAGACATTTGTCTGAAATTATTTGGGTATAGTGTGTTCTTAAAGATTAAATCCTTAACATCATTTGGTGGTCCTCCTAAAATTAAATATTTTATAGAAGGGATGTTTGGGAAGTTATCGGTCTTGTGTTCATGTTTCTCACAAATTGTGATAATAGGGTCAATGGTTTGGATTTAATGGACCTTCTTAAGATCAATATATTTTTCTTTCTTAGTGATTGAATAAATTTTTTCCCTGAGTATTTATTATTCCCTAAGAGTTTTAATTCTTATATATTTGGGTGGGTTCTTATAGTATGGTTATTTTTTCCATTTTTGGTTTTGTTCTGCCTGCCCTTATAAATACTCATAACCATCTTTTAGGGATTCTTTTGAAGGTTACATTTGAAACTATATCAATGAATTGTTTGTTTCCCAGATCCAACCCTTAATTGAAAATTTATACTTGTATTGGGATTTAGGATTCACAATTAGGTAACATATTGAGTGTGTCTTTGAACTAATCTCATGTTTCATAATGACTCCACTTAGTTTTCAAAAATGTTTTGGAATCACTTTTTAGGTGAATTTGTTTTGTTATCAAGGAATTATTATTTTTATATTTCTTTTTAAAATTGGTCTGAAGAGTGGATTTATATAGGTCTAAATTTTTTAACAAATTATTTTCATAATAATTTAGTGATAAAGTAAAGAGACTAATTATAACTTAATCAATATGATGTATTAGGCACATGGTTTCAACAATGTCATTGAACTCTTTAACATGATGGTACACCATTTGTGACTCAATCCCAAAGAATGTTGGAAGGTATTTTAGGAAATGAACTTTGAAGACATTTTGGGATTATCCTTTGGAATCATTGCTAATGAAAAAGGGTGCATTGGTCCAGGAATTTATGGGGTAGTCATTCACTATTTGATCAATAATATTCCCCATGTTTGGGGATTCCTCATTTGGATTTCCATTTTGGTGACCACCCTGGTTTATGATATAGTTCCTTTGAAGTCCCACCATTAAAATGTGACATATTTTTGAATATATGGCATTATAAGTAAATATTAATATAATGGAAAGAGTTACCATGTCACGACCCTCCTTCACCAAAAGGAGGTAAGGGTCAGCAGATTGCCAGGCCCTTCTTTCTTTATGTTAAAGGAGAGATAATGACCCCCGAAACCCTCCTTCAATAGGTCCCGGAGTGGCGACTAGAACCAAGGGTATAAAGTCAAACACTAAATGGAAAGCATTACCCTTTTTCTTTTAATAGGATCAGAAGATAAGATAGTGAATCCGACAACACAAAGACTGAAACTAAAAAATTAAAGCCAAGAACCATTCCCAATGCAAGTTACAAAAGTAAAATCCACATTGTATAAGGATACTAAAAAGAAAAAAATGCCAAAATAAAGAACAACAACAACTGCGATGATCTGACACAAGGTCTGAGCTAGTATGATCCAACAAAATCCCCGAAGTCCTTCTGGAAACCTGAAAGCAGTTTTATATACATAGGGTGAGCATACAAGTATACATAGTAGGGAAAATCAAAGACTCTCATGCACAAGTGGGGAGGCATACAATTTCCCTGTGTGAAAAGAGATAACCAAGCACCTAACAAGGAAACTAACCACCCAAGCCTGTTTCCCTCAGAATTTGGGGATGACCTCCTTGATTGAAGGTTCAATCATTCCAATTAGTTACTAATGTGTTTGTTCGTAGAACTGGAATCATCCAATGATTCCACATCCATCTGGACCTACATTCCAATGGTAGGTGCTCATTATTTTGTGGACTGATGAGGCTTATAAATTTTCATTGGTCGAGAGGATGGGAGGTCAGACTCATCACACCTTTTTAGGGGAATTATTGTCTACTCCGGGACTCTCTTTATAGATTTAAGTTATGTTCGTGAATCCTTATTACGTTACCAAGTATAAAATGATCTTTCCTTCAGATATCAAAATGAATGATTAAATATATAATAAATTTAGAGAATCTTTTATATATATTCAAGGTTCTTCATCAATAGAGAATAATCTGTATTTATTAGAGATTCTTGGTCAATGGTATCATTTGATACATTTATATAGAAGTCTCTTGGTAATTATGATGACGATGCTGGTTTTAAAGCCACTCAGTGGGGCACATGATGTTTATTGTCATTCAGAAGGACATGGATTATTTCAGAGTTGCGATCGAACCTGCAGATGGGCTACCTACGTATCCTTTGTTTAGAAAAGGAATCAGAACCCACGTAGTTCGAGTAAGGGAGTATGATGTTTATGATTGATGGCTCAAAGAATAATTTCATAATTACTTTTACACTCTAATATCATCAGAGTCATGCTCGGTGTGAGAAACAAGAGGTATTGGTAAAAAATCAGACAATTATGCCACGAAAGATGCAATCATAAGAAATAATATGGGGATTATATATCTATGACTGCCCAGATAAATGATGATTATGATTTACTTCATGGTTGAAATCCAGGAATAGGGTCCATAAAGGTATATGTGCTTCATGGAGATTTGAATACTCTAACTTGGGGCTTACTCCTTAAAAGGAGGCCCAAATTAGGAGAGGACTGATGATTGGGTTTTACTCCTGAGAATGAATCCCAGATCAAAGGTAAATTAGGACTGGTTAAGAGAAATTAAGACCGGGGCTTACTCCTGAGAAGGAGGCCCAGGTTAAGGGACTTGAAATATTAAGGGACTTGGGGCTTACTCCTAAGGAGGATGCCCATATTTGAGAATTATGAGTGGGGATTATTCCTGAAAAGGAGGCCCGGGTTAAGAATTATGATTGGGGCTTATTCCTGAAAAGGTGGCCCTGGTTAAGAATTATGACTGGGGCTTATTCCTGAAAAGGAGGCCCAGGTTAAGAATTATGACTGGGGCTTATTCCTAAAAAGGAGGTCCGGGTTAAGAATTATGAATGGGGATTATTCCTGAAAAGGAGGCCCAGGTTAACAATTATGAATGTGGCTTATTCTTGAAAAGGATACCTAGGATAATAATTATGAATGGGGCTTATTCTTGAAAAGGAGACCCATGTTAAGAATTATGATTGGGGCTTATTCTTGAAAAGGATGCCCAGGTGATGAATGATGACTAGGGCTTATTCATGAAAAGGAGGCACATGTTAAGAATCGTGACTAGGGCTTATTCCTGAAAAGGAGACCCAGGTTGAGAATTATGACTAGGACTTATTCATGAAAAGGAGGCCCAAGTTAAGAATTATGACTCGGGCTTATTCCAGAAAAGGATGCCCAGGTTAATGAGCTCTCTGATTTTAAAGGATGAGGTTGAATGAATGAAATCTCAATCTTTAGTGACATAAAGATGTTTAAATCACTTGGATTTGATAGATATTCCACATAATTCCTTTTAGTTAAGGATATAAAATCAAGAAATCATTCCATAAATGGCATTGAAGAGTGTCTTGAAGACTGAATCATGAATAAGAGAGGTGGAATGGCATATGGGGGGTGAAATGGGCAAGAAGGGGACCCAAAAAGGCAGGGGCACACAAGTCTTAGTATGCATGGAGGTACTGCATGGGCGCGCAAGTCCTTGTTGCACAGGTATAACTGCACAACACATGGTTACTTGCGCGACGGTTAACCATCAGGGTAATACTTGAGCGACTCTTGGTTAAAGACTTTAGAATCATCTTGAGGTTATTTCAGAAGAGTGGCTCGCATGTTCTATTGAAGGAGTTAGGTGGCTCACAAGTGGGGCCATTTCCCTTAAGGGTTGGCCACTCAGGTGTGCAAGTGTTGATGAGTTTCAACACTTAGGCTTTCCTACCCCTCTTTAGATCTTCCGTTTTTGGTATGAAATTACCATAGAAGTGTTTTGGAAGCTTTGAGAAGAGACTAGGGCACCGGGAGCTCAAATCTGAGTTTCTGGAAAAAATTACCCCCCAAATGGGTGGCCCACATGGTCTATTTATAGGCTAGAGAAGACCCCGGTGGTTATCATTTAGGGCACGCAAGTCACTTGCGCGACCATTAGGCGTCATGCATGTGAACTTGCACGACAGTGATTGAACTTGCGCGGCACATGTGCTTTTGAAGCCTTGTTCAAGCCTTTGTCTGTTTTTGATGTTTTCTTCAAAGGATGAATCAATTTCTGTTATGTCATTTCCCTTTACATTCTTTTGGACTCTATGAGGAAAAGGAGGGTCAACAAAAGTCCCCCCCTCAGATTTGGATCCGAAATAAATGAGGATGTGTCTCTGAGGAAAAGAATAAAACCAAAGGAAAGGTGGCGCACAAGTGTTGATGGCGTAGAGGGCGGCGCACAAGTGTGAGTCGCACAGGGCTAGAGTGCGCCTGCTGTAGGCGTGCAGGTGGGTAGCCTAGCCTATAAATACGATGTCCTTTTCCACGCACAACATCTGATTTTCGGATTCTCGAGCTCTCGCCACGAAGGTCACCTTCGCCAAACAAGTCTCTTGTTTCCCGCTGTTTCTTCGCCGTCATGCTAATGTCAAGGTAATTGGACTTGCACGGTGATACTTGCATGATAGAAAATTGTGTGGCACATTAACACTTGCGTGACACATCCATACTTGCGCTCCAAGTTTATACTTGCGCGCCTTAATGCCTTTGCCATTTTTTTCTGAAATTCCTTCACAAATTTTATGAAAAATCAACTTACTTAAAATTTAATTTACTCAACTTTTTTGCAGAATCAATGGCTCTTAGAACCGGAATAGCTGATGAACTAGCTAGCAAGTGGAATGATGATATGATGAACATCATTGGCCATGATTATTATACCGTCAAAAGTAGCACTCTTCCATATTTGGCTATGTATCTGAAGAAATATCATCGCGACTTCCCCCAAAGTATTTATTTTCTTTTGTATGACTATGGACATCTGCGAGAAGTTACTATTCCAGAAGAAAAGAACTATCTCCCATTTATGTGGTTTCAGAATTACACCAACATTTCTTCATCAAATATCTCAGGTGGAGTAGTATTTATAAATGTTGGAATAGTTGAGAAGGACCACATGATGCATCATAGCCCTTGTATGCCAGATCTGAAACCTCATATGCATGAGCTACAACCACATTTTCATCCTTCAATCTTCTGAAATGCTTAGATGGATCAATACAAAGTCTGGAAGAAAATTTGGGACTTCGGTCCTTGGGGAGGCGTGAAGCCAACTTGGATGTGTGCATACTGGGTGCGACAAACCTGTGTAGATTTTGTAAAGGATCTAAAAGGAGTGGCGATATACGAAGTTGTCTAGGGTGGGAAAACATATGTTTATAGACATGATATATTTGTGCCGGAGATACTCAACCACTGGAGTCCAACAACTAATTCTTTCCATCTGACTCATGGAGAAGTAGGCATTAGTTTGTGGGATGTCCACAAGATCTCTGGGGCTCCAATTTTGGGTGACATGTATGATGAATTAATTCCACCCAAGGTGGATTGGAATGATTTAGAGAAGACTCCTGCTTTATATCGAGAATTATTTAAGATCATCCACAGGCTAAAAAGTTCAGATACCTCATTAACTCATTCTTGAAAGGATATTCATCCAGAAGAATGAATTAATATATTTCATATTGTGAAGAAAGAGAGGGAGCCAAAGGAGAAAGAGCTCATAGAAAAGGGATCCAAGGAAAAGAAATCCAAGGATAAGAGACCCAAACGTCCAACCACCTTCCCAAAACCTGAGAAGAGGGGCGCTCTTGGCACATTCTAGCCAACTCTAGAAGCCGGAGAGTTAGAGAAGTGGGGATATGAGGTGAATCAAAGGATCCCAAAGAAGACTCGTCTAGCGGGCTTCATGGAAATGTGGCTCATCGTTTATCTCTTGCCAGTTAGGGATTCAAAGGGAGGCATCAGGCTAGGGACCTTCGTCATTGAGGCAAAGGTGGATGAGGGAAAAATGGTAGGGTTGGCTACCCCCATTTTAGCAACGATTTACAAGAGTTTACTTGATGTCTTCATGGGAAGATCTCCATAAAGAATATTAGGACCATTCCAAGTTTTATGGGGATGGATCATCACTCACTTTAGGACATAAAATGTACAGAATGGATTATAAATTCATGGAAGTTCTTTTAGGACGTCAATGCAAGCATTCTCTGGAGCTGCTCCGTTAGTTGTTAATGCCTATGACATGAAAGTGAGACTGAGCATTTTTAAGGAATTCAACTTTTTTCCCTATGGAAATCCGCCAACCGGGCAGTTTGTCGATGATGGAACATCCCACATGGATTTAAGGGCATACATGCTAGCTTGCAGGGATGGTGTGCTAGTTGCCAGGATTGATGGAGAAGTTATATGAGAGGGGTATTCTCTATATAGATTTGCATGTCAATTAAAATGTCTGCAACAAATTGTTGTATCTCCTCTAGTACATGTCAGGTTAGAGCAACATCTGATGGTTGCTCGGCAACTATGGCTGCTGACGTCAAGGGAGAAGACTGGGGTAGTATTTGATCTACCAGTTGAAAAAGCGGCACATAATTTTACTACATATTATACCGAACAATGGATATCATCATACCCCAAAGGGGTGCTGAATCACCCAGTTTATCAAGTGGGGAAAAGGAAGAGGATTTTAGAGAAAGAAACCCTTCCTCATAAAGGTGATGCTTCTCCACCTGAAGCAGATTCGGTAGATTTCTCCCCTAGAACTGATTCACTGGATTCCCATGATGGGGATGATGAGGCACAACCAGTGGAAAATCGGTTTCGTGCCCGATATAATCCTCCGGCAAGAATTAAAAGACTCACTCCATCAACTCCTGGTGAGTTACTTCATTGTGGTAATTTAATCACTGCTACATTATAAAGAAACAAGTCTTATTTTCTTATTCTCTATCTGTAGTTGCAAGAGTTGGGAAGAAATTGAAGTCAAAGATTGTACGACCTTCCTCGCAGCCTTCATATCTAAGACCAGAGGCTATCCAGTTATGGCAGGGTTTATACAGTGGTACTGAGACCACCAAGCCTGATTTGTGTGAGGTCCCACAACTTCCTGGAATCGGGAACATTCTGGCATCTAAAAATATCCAATACGAGGATAACCCCAATGAAGTGCGGGCTTACATCAGAGAGCTATAAATGATAATATATTCCACTGATGAGTCTGTTCCTATCACCAGGCGGGTGATGGAATTGATTGATAGTGGCACCGTTGAGGGGACTGATGAGGAGTGTCATGATTACGTGACTCCTGAAGATGTATGTTTTCTTTCCTTATTTAATTTGCAACTTGATTCTAGTCGAAGTTTTGTTACTTATGGATGTTATTGTCTTCATCTTGCAGCTTGCAAAGAATGAAACTACTGAGGTCCCTTCGCCACAGTATAGCCCTGGTGGTACTAGAATCGGGGTTGCTACTTAATCTCCTCACGAACCAGGCAAAATATATCAAGGCCAGCAGGCCATGAATGAGGAGCTGGCAACGACTTTTCATTCTCCAATCCAGGTTCCAATAAGGGAGACTACCGATAATCCCGAAAAACCAAAGAAGCAAAGGCAACGACAAAGGAAGTCCACAAATAAATGCTTCATTAGTAGTGGTAAGTCACTCGTGTAATCATGAGTCTGTACCCATGAAAAGGTTACTCAAATTTATGGGGATTGCAGGGGCTTCTTCAATTTCCACCTGAGGGAAAGGACTGATCCTCCTTCAAGGACCACATAGGGTGCTATGAAACAATCACAAATTCAAGATGACTTGGATGCTTCTGGAGAAGAGCTAGAATATGTTACTAGTATCCCTCCTCCTGCTGTTGCAAGAAGAGAAGAACCTGTTTCTGGTAAGTTAGCAATGCTTCATAAAAAAAGTTGAACGAAACATCGACTGACTTTAATTCTGTGATACTTCAGATTCTACTCCTATATTAGAGCTTCTGGCATCTATTGCATTTGATGTCGTGATTTTATCCGAAGATGCTATCCAGGGTCAGAGTTCACAGGATGTAAGTCGCCAAGAAGACACATCCAACGCTCCTACTGATGAGACTAACCAGGATTCTGAAATATCATTGGATGAAATGATGAATTGTGGCATATCTTTTGATGAATTTTATTATCATGCTAAGTTATCATGTGACTTAGAAGACCTTGGGCATGAGTGTTATCCTTTTCTAAGTAAATTTTCTTATAATTTACACTTCTAATCAATGCTTGAAAATAATATGCAGTTCCATCCATAGAATCTGTTGAACTACCAATTCCTGAAGAGGGTGTGAACATTGATGTCAACCCTACTATTGTAGAAAGATTAGCTCAAGTATATCTAAAACCAGTAAACCCACTTGAGACCCATCTTGAAGATCATGTTGAGACTGGGGAAGATGGGGAGGAGTCTTCTCAGGTTGCTGATCTATTTTTGGGTAAGGGATAACAATATTTGTGATTGTACTTAATTTGAAAGACAATTGATTCTTTTGTTATCCTTTGAAACTAACCAAAGATTTCAATTAATTATGTAAGGCCATCAACTGTAGTGGATAGATCTGGAGTTGAGGCTCCAGCCTCTGCCCCAATGAGAATTGAAAGCGAAGAAGAACAGGTTAGAGGGGAAGGAGCAGAACATGGCACGTCGTTAAGTGCTTTAATCCAAGATTACTTTCCCCCCCTGTGATGATGATATTTAATCAGACCCAGAGGTGCTTAAGGCGCTCATCTTCTCACAACGCAAGGCATGGAAAAACATATGTAAAATCATATCTGAGGTGCCTTTAGAAGAGCTATCATCAAAGATCCCTAGATTTTTGTCTCAGTTCATCATGCTAGGACTTGGAGGTTTTGGATATCAATAAATCCATACTGTGGTGAAACAAGTCATCTTTAGGAGGGATCAGGAGAAACATTTTCATAATGATCTTACCAGGGTGAAACTGTCAGTCAACATCAGTGAATTTGATGTTGCGGTATCCTGAGCTGAGGCTGACTATGCTGCCAGGATGAAGGATCTGAAGAATAAGATCAAAGAAAAAGTTGTCTAGAGGATGGTCCTTCAGCAACAGTTAGATGATGTTACTGGGGAACTTGACCAACTCAATAATTCAATGGAGGGAGTTCAAAAAAATGGTATCAAGACCATTGCGAATGCCAAGAAAGCACTCCATTAGGCTGAAAAGAGTGAAGTTGGACAAGGGCATGAGCTTCAAGTAGCTTCTGATGAAGCTCAAGATGCGGTTCATCAATTGAAGACTTATGTTGACAGTCTTTTGTAATTTCTTGGAAAAGAGAAGAGAATCCAATATGTGGATGTCCATCTAATTCTTGTGCATCAAATGGAAATAATTATTTCATATTCAATCACTTGTGCACGTATTTTCCTTCTACCTGCTTTAAATTTTACCTAAGTTAACGGGCCTAGTAAGCATAGTTGGATTTTTACTAGGATTAGTGTAAATAACCCTACAAACATTGAATCTTTTAATTTCTCAATATTACCTAAATCATACAAAATGTATGTTTAGTGAGCTGGAACATGACTTTTATTCAGAGATCCATTGTCTTTTGTGGGCAGTTTAAAGTCATGTACATTGGGCAAAAAGAGGCTAATGTTTAAGGTTGAAATAGCTTTGACCGAATGAATTTGAATAGACTCAATTCCTTGACAAATCATCTGAAAACACAGTACCATACTCAAGTATGAGGGAAAATATGTAAACTATGACTTAAGAATATTTGAATCTGAGGAATGATATGAAAAAGAGATAAAGGGCATTAGAAGAAGTAGTTCCCAAGAATGAAGTTACCATTATTTAACAAACCCGTTTGGGGGTTGAATTATGCAAGGCCACCTAAGGGAATTGGCTGCATAGTTAAACAAATAATATCTTTTTTCAAACAAGTGTGTTATGTAGACTGTTTATGCAAGCCCACCTAAGGGCACGTGCTGCATAGTCAGGTAAAAAAACTCTCAGAAATTTACTTTCCTAGTGCTAAAAAGCCAGTTAAAGTTTATGGAGATTAAAATTTTCCAAGGTATAATGTTTTCTGTACGGAAAGAGGTACTTGAATATGGAGAATATATTTCCAAACAAGATTATCGAATAACTGGATGGATATCACTCCTACAAAGGTCTGACCCAAACGTAGGGAAGGAGAATATAAACCATAGACATGAATACTTTCAGATAATGAAAAAGGATATGGGACAAATATGTTAAGGATGACTACTTTTTCCGATCCCTATATACTGTCATTTAAGACCAACAAGGAAAAAAGAGGCTTTCTTCCCAAGAATGATGTTACCTGTATTTAACAAACCCGTTAGGGGTTTGAATTATGCAGGGCCACCTATGGTCATTGGATGCATAATCAAATAATAGTATCTTTTGGCTAACAAATCTATTTTGGAGACTATTATGAAAGGCCGCCTAAGGGCACGTACTGTATAGTCAGGCAAAAGAATTCTCATAAGTTTGACATTTTTGTGACTAGAAGTCAAGAAAAGTGTTATGAAGATCTGAAAATATTTATGGTTAGGATTATGACACATAAAGATGGGTATTGTCCAATGTATGCAGAGATACCCAAATCAATACTAACCATAATCATGTTGTGGCTGGGTCCTGAATGGAAATGTTGGACATCACTATGTATCCCATAAGGATTGGAATCAAGCCATACGTAGTTCTTGAACTACAGTTTAACTTCGTGTGGGACAAAATTATTGGAGATCTTAGTTTAGGGTCATAGAGCTTGGACCATTATATGAAATACATAATGTGTGTTTTCATGGGGGCTTTTCAGCCAAGGGACTGAAAGTGGAATTTAGGCTTAGGTCCAACGACATGGGGCTTGATTTGATGGACACTCGATCGTTCCTACGTATCCCATAAGAATGGTAATCAAGCCCACGTGGTTCTAGAAATACCCTTTATAAAAATTTGGTTCGTACATGTGAAGCGTGAAAGGGGAATTTAGTGCAATGATGATTTAACCCAAGATAAAAGTTTCAGGTATTTCCATGTATGCATGTAGTCATTGAAATGAAACATGATTGAAAATCAATGTAAATAATGATCCCCTCTTAGGTGAGGGTGTCAAAGAATATTGTAGTTTATTGTCATACTGGACAAAATTGTTGTATAGTTTAACGTCGTTTAGCAAGGAAGAAAGTGAACCAATGTAAAGATATTGATTCTAGAGGTAGTTTCACAAATCAACATCTAATTAGATGGAGGTGAACCAATATGAAGAGATTTGTTATGGGCTTGATCCTTGGGAGGTTGCCTACGTACCCAGCCTAGAAGGCAAGGATCAAAGTACGCATAGTTTAATTAATGAATGAATTAACGATCAAGTTTTTCATGGGGAAAACGACCTAAAAATGATGTTGTTGGGACTTACACATGGTTAGTATCCCAGAGATAATGTTATGGTTGAGGTTTTCTCTAATCTCACATGAGTCGTACTCAGTGTGAGAAACAAGAGGAAACAACAACCTTAACGATGTAAATTTTAATGTCATGTAGGACATATAAAGGGACTATGCAGTTTAAAGTCTTGCAGTTAGGACTGTTGGTGCTACACATTTTAGTGTCATGTAGTAGGGACAAAGTACAGTTTAATGTCATGTAGGACATATCAATGAACTTTTTTTACAGTTTAGTGTCATGTAGTTAGGACGATGGAGACAATGTAGTTTAATGTCATGTTTGAAAAAAAGGGGTACTGTGTAGTTTAATGTTATGCAGTGAGGACAAAAGAGTACACCATTTAACATCACGTTGGACGTATTGGGGACTTTTTTCATAGTTTAACGTCAGGTTGGATGAAAAGGGGACGAAACAGTTTAGCGTCATGTTGGATGTAAGTGCGAATTGTTTAAGGTCATATGCATGGACCAATGGTTATGTAGTTTAACGTATTGTTGTATGTAAGGGTCTATTATATAGTTTAGCGTCATATAGATAGGATGTCACAGTTTAACGTCATGTGAGACGAAAGGAATAAAAATAGTTTAATGTCATATGTATGGACTGTTGCTGTATAGTTTAACGTCATATAGCAAGGATGACGAAGGGGACACAGTTTAACGTCATGTTGGACGTATGTGCAAATAGTTTAGGGTTATATGCATGGACTGTTGATGATGCAGTTTAACGTCTTGCTGGACGGTGGTGCAGTTTAAGGTCATACCAGACCACAGATGATATATTGTGTGTTTAGACAAAATACTTCTTCAAAAATCCGGCATTGGTTGGAGTAGTGATGAGTTCTCCATCCATTGAGATTAATGAATAAGCTCCATTGGAGTAGACCCTATGTATTGACTATGGTCCTTCCCATTTTGGATCAAGCTTGGGAGGATTCTTTCTTGGTATCATTGGAGTTCTGAGAACTAATACCAATTCTCCCTAAGTGAATGAACGAAGACAAACTTTTTTGTTAAAATCTCATGCTATTAGATTCTGATAGACTTCCAAGTAGTGTAAAGTGAACAATCCTTTCTCATCTAATCGTTCCAATTCATTCAATCGATTTTGAGATTGTTCATATGTAGATGATTGATCACAAATGGCAACTCTGAGCGAGGGTAGTTGAACTTCAATTGGAAAGACTCCTTCTGTTCCATATACTAATGAATATGGAGTTGACCGAGTTGCAGTGCGGGTGGTAGTCCGATAAGCCAATAAAGGATGAAAGAGTTTATCAGGCCATGATTTATTATCTTTATCCACCATTTTTTGCAGTATATTTGACAGAGTCTTGTTAAAAGCTTCTATCTAGCCAATGGCCGCTGCATGATACCGAGATGAATGGTTGTATTTGATGTTGTATTCTTGATTCAATTTCTTCACCTCAGATGAACAGAAGTTGGTGCCATTGTCCATCAATATGGTATGAGGGACACCAAATATGGTAATGATGTTACACTTGATGAAGCTAACAATGCATTTAGAACTGACTTCTTTGAGAGGTATTGCCTCTTCCCATTTGGAAAAGAAGTCAGTAGCAGTAAGAATGTACTTAAACTACTTGTCCGTATCTGAAGGGTAAGGTCCCACCTAATCCATACCCCATGCGGAAAATGGTCGTGAGTATTTATCTGTATGAATAAACTCTGGAGGTTGATGAATGAAGTTGGCATGTACTTGGCATGAATGACACTTATTTGTGAAATCAACACAATCTTGTATCATTGAAGGCCAAAAGTATCCAAGCCTTGGAATTTGATCAAACAGTCTGTGTCCAGACTGGTGGGCACCACAGACTCTTGCATGCACTTCTTTCATGACAGCCATTGTCTCTTCACAATCAATGCATCTGAAGAGAACTCCATCTAAACCAAGTTTGTAGAGAATTTTCTCTAGGTGATCTTGGCTATCATAAAGAGTAAAATTGACCACAAGTCTCCGGATTTGTTCTTTCTTAGCTCTATCAAGTGGAAGTGTTCCATTTTGAAGGTATTCCCTGATAGGATTCATCCATCCTATAGTATGACCATAAGGTTCAGGAATGGGACTAATTTCATTAATTTCCTCTTTTCTGATTCGAACATAAGGTGCAATTTCACGACAGTGGGAAATACTGATGGTTGTCTCTTCCCGATTTGGATCTACCAGAGCTGTGGCTATATTAGCCAGTGCATCAGCATGAGCATTTTTTGATCTTAGTACATAAGAAAATGTTGGTTCCAAAGGGGATTCCTCCATTAACTCTCTGACATAATCATAAAAACTCATTAGTTATTCTTTTCTGATGGCATAATCCCCATTGAATTGTTTGATTACCAGGTCTGAATAACCTTTCACATTTAAGTGATTCACTTGTTCTTGAAGCACTAATTCCAAGCCTATGATGATAGGTTGGTATTATGATTCATTATTGGTACCACCTTCCCACAATAAGAAGGAATAAGGTAACACTGCCTTTTCTGATGAAATGAGCACAATTCGTAAGAAAACTTTTTTGATTTTAGTATTTTCCATTTTCCTCCTTATTGGACTTCTGGAAGCACCATCAAAATACATTTCCCATTCCTGAGGACTTTCTTAAATAGAGAATACTTCCTCATCCGAGAGTTCAATATCTGAAGATGTGTCTTCCACTGAAGGGTGTTCATCCAGCAAATCAGCCATATCTTGGACCTTTATCACCTTTTGAGACACATACTGAATGTTTAAATGCTGTAAAATAACTACCCACCTTGCCAGACGTACTGTAAGCATTGGACGACTAAGGATGAATTTGAGCGGGTTATTGCGAGATACCAATTGGACCTCGTGATGTTTCTGGTAGTGTCTCACCTTCTGAATTGCAAATATTAAAGCCAGGTAGCACTTCTCAATACTTGAATACCAGGTTTCTGCTTCAGACATAGTTCGACTGAGATAGTAGAGGTTGTTTTCATTCACAGCATCATTCTTTTGAGCAAGAAAGGCACCCAATGATCACTCTAGAGCTGTCACGTAGAGGAGAAGTGGTCTTCCTTCAATAGGTGGTGATTAGTCACTGAAAGAGGATAATATTAATTATTAATATCTTTATATTCATTTTTCCAATGTCCATAAACATTTTTTTTATTTCATTACATAAATAGAACTTCATTTCTCATCTTAAATGCAATTCATGTTTAAAATGAAAAGTTGGGCCCAATAATTCATTTGTTTGTTGACAATATTATATTCATTTTCTGAATTTTAATTTTTTGGGATATCATTGATCACTTTTTTTGGAACATTTTATCTTTTAGGTCCGATGGATGAATCCCAAAGGACGATGGATAATTTTGCGCCTGAAGGCAGAAACTTGCTGGAAAAAGCATAATGGGCCTAAGGCCCATCAAACAAATGTGGGGCCCAGAAACCAAGACCAATGAAGCTCAAATATATATAGTGGAAAGATAAAAATATGAGGATCATTTTATTCAACTGTGGACGGATCTAATTCTGATGTTTTCATGATGATAAAGGGATATGAAGTTAAGATTTAAATGGTGGACCCGACATTAATGCACCGAAATCCGTCCCACCATTTCGACCATAACATCCAAAAGGCTGAACCAAATGCCCTGAAATTTTTATAGCTTCTAGAATACACATGTAAAAAGATATTTTATATTTATGACACCTTCGGATTCGGCCATAAGAAGTGTCAAACGCACACGTCAAAATGGAGGACGAATCTGGACAGTTTTCCGGGTCAACTTCGAAATGTCAATTTCCTTTTGATTATTCACCCTCATTTTGACTCTATTAATTGTTGGGGGGTGAATTGATTGTGGGGGGTGGAACTAAGGCTCCTAATATTCCTATATAAGTATATGGTGGTGAAGGGAATTGCGATCTAACATTTTTCTTTGAATCCATGTTTTTCTTTCATCCATTGTATTTCTTTCAATTGTAATTTCCTGCTTTCAATTTGTAATCGCATCATCAAGTTTTCCCATGTAAGTTATTATTTCAAGTTTATTATTTTAATAAAATATATTCTTATTATTCACTTTTTATTTTATTTTTCTCCACACGTTAATACCGTTGAATCATGGTGTGAAATTATTCACACCAGCACTTGTGATTTCAATCACACAACGGTGGAGTGTTCGTTCTTTTAATAATTTTCTTATTCTTCAATTCCGCCCCCATAAGTCTACATCCCGCTTCCATTGGTATAATAAAATCAATGGAGGGCTAACCTATTATGGTTTGATCCAAGGGAGTAGCAAGGTCAGGGATTGAATGATATTTCATGTACTTAATATTTAAATCTATTCATTATTTTAGGATTTCCATTTGATGAGTTACATTCTTTCTCATCTTTTCCAACTTTAATGATGACTCATTTTGAGTGCTAGTACGATCTATTTCCTTTGAGTGCTCATTAAAGTGATCCTCAAATTGAATTGGTTATTAGCCATGGAATTGTGTAGGGATTAAATTGGTGAATGATTTGGAAGAATTATCTCATTGTTTGGATATGTCTTGAATTAATGACATGAAATTTTCTAAGAAAATAAATTCATCCAATCCACCCCAAGCAAAACCCTAAGATCAACCAACCATCCATAATTGTTTATTTCACATAATTTTTTATTATATGTTATTTAAATTATATCTTTAGTTCCCCAATTAAAATCTACCTCATGTTTAGCCACTTCATAGCCAATCCATCAACAAATCACAGTGTCTCAAGGTTTCTTCTTCGGTCCCTGTGGATTCGATCCCTACTTGTACTTCAACGACCGCTTTTACGGGTAGGGTAAATTTGGGTGCATCCAAATTTTGGCACTGTTACCGGGGACCCAAGTAAGTTTTCTTAGACACCCACCTTCTATTCTCACATAACCTCTCTTTTCTCACCTCTATTTCTCTTTTCTATTCCCCTTTCTATTTTACCAAAAAAACAAATCCAAATCCAAATTTCATTCAACTCCAATGGAGTATCATCAACAATTTCCTTTCATAAGATTGGGCTAGAATCGAATAGAAAATCAACATTGGGAATCCCCTCACATAGGAAATTACTTTGATCAACCTTTAAATGAATACCCCACACCCGATAACATGAACGATCAATGGGATGCTGATTTTTTAAAGGATCAATTTCCATACATCTCAAGGATGATTGAAGAGATCAAACTTAATGATGATGATGATGTACAAACAACAATCAATCCTAATTCTGAAAAAATTCTTGAACATTTGTGTGAAAAAATGGTTAAAATGAATTCAAAAGTTTCATCACTGAGATTAGAAATACAAAACATTGAGACTTATGAAGAACCCATTCCCACTCAGGATGTCCTTTACACATCACTTATAGAAGAATCTTATTTCCCACATAACTCATGTGAATTTAGTAAAGAACCCACTTTAAAATCATGGAATACAGAGTTGGATAATGAAGAGATTTGGTCAGGTAATGTTGAAATTGAAAATAAAGAACATGAAAGAATTGTTAATGAGTATTCAAATCAGGATGAAATTGATTTCATGAATTCACAAGAGGGAAATATTTCTTCAAGGATTGAATGTCCAGAATATTGCACCAAAAATGATTTTTTAGAATCACCAATCAATGAACCATTGGGAGAGTTAACAAATATTGAGTCTATACCCACTCCCGGCATTCAAAAGGAACATTTTTGGGAGGAATCAAAATTTCAAAAGGATCGAATTATTTCTAAATTTCATGGAGAAGAAATTGTTTTTGATTCAAATTTCCATTCTTCTTTTGTAAATTTTTATCAACCTGAACTCAAAATTTTTATCCTTTCTTCCCCACTCTTAAATGTGGATAACCAATACCAAGAAATTTCAATTTATTATCCTCTTAAAACTAAACAATTCAGAATGTTTATTGATGTCTTAGGCAATAATCGATATTAAATTCAATCAACCATTTGTGATTTTACATGGATTTTACCGCTCATTATAGAACAAATGATTTCACATGAAACATATTTCAAACAAATAATCAATCTCAATCTTGTTGAAGTGGAGAAATATGGGTTAATTAAAATTTTGAAAGTTGGAATTGGATAAGTTGGGGGGTTCAATTCGAGCTAACGACGTTAAACAAAAGAGCTGCATGGGAGGCACCCCATGGTTTTCATGTTTCTAATAATTTTAAATCATTTTTTTATATAATAAATTACCATAAACTGTTGAACTGTTCTTCTTTTATGAGTAAGGATAGGTATGAAAAGGGAGCACCGTATTCATCCGTGTCACGCGGTGTGATCCTTGGGTAATACCTTACCCATAAATTTAAAGAAGACAATGTATCATCAGTTTATTTTATTTATGTTTTTGTAGGTTAAAAAAATTAGACTCCTGACATGTTCTTCTTTTATGAGTATGGATGGGTATGAAAGGGGACCACTGTATTCATCCGTGTCACGCTGTGTGATCACTGAATAATAACATACCCAGAAATTTAAAAGAAGACAATGTATCATTAATTTGATTTAAAAAAACATGAAAATGATGGTACTTGGAATTAAACAAATCATTGTGTTGTTTGTTTTGTCTGCTTTGTCCTTCTTTTTATGGTTCAGGAACTATTTTGGGTGATACATGTTCAATCAAGGAGGTGCCTACATCCCTAAAGAGATCAAAGGAGTAATTTGGAGCATCATGAAACTCAACTTTAAAAACCAGGTGAATTTGTTCCATGTTTATCATTCTCAATTTTATCTTTGAACTCCTCTCCTACCCATTTCTAACTTTTCTTTTCTTTAAACACTGGGGACAATGTCATTCTAAGTTGGGGGGACATAAAAAATGATTTTTATTATTTTGTGATTAAAAACATGCATGAAAAGAAAAATTCCATTAACCATTAACATGATAAACACACATTGAAAACTCTAAAATTGGATATCAAATAAATTTTGAATGCCCTGATTCTGATTTTAATGCAAGTTTAAGTTCATGAGCATAGTTTTTGGAAAGTGCGGTTGTCCAATGTGATTTTTCCATGTCTACAATTTCATCCTCTTAATAAAAATGCCACAATGCACATCTGCTGGATCATGGGTGTAAATTTGAGTTCTTGGGTCCCTTTCATTATAGTATAGGGTTATGGGGTCACTTTTAGTTTAATTTGAGTATAAAAAAATCAAAAAAAAAACAACAAAAAAAATGACCACATAGAGAAATGTTTTGTCCAAATGCATGGCGTCTGGCACTTGGGGATCGTGACTCCATAGTTGTCTTGCCCAGAGATAGGCTTTATATCTCTATTGTAGAGTATGAAATTGACAATATGTGTGGAATCCAACACTTGGGGATCGTGACTCCATAGTTTTCTTGCCCAGGGTTAGTCTTTTCATATCTATTGTGGTTAAAAAAATAAAATCAAAAAAAATCAAAAAAAGGATACTCATCTTAAGGTTTAATGTGATTCCCACCTAGCGCTTCCATTTTTTCCCCTTGAACAATAAAATGGGCCCCATATCTTTTATGATGCACAACACTTTATCATGCTTAATTGGAATTGGATGGAATGTGGAAATGAATTTGAACAAAGGAATGGGCTTGGGCTTGGATTATTCTTATGGACCTAGCTTGTTTTAAATTATTTTGATGGGTTCCATAATTTTTTTGGTATGAGGTCTTTGGTTGAGCAATGTGCATTTAAATGTTTTTGGAAAAGGGGATTTGAATTTCATATTTGCAATTTATTTTGGTCGGGACTAGCAAAACTCAAGTTGGGGGGTGTGATTAGTCACTGAAATTGGCTAATATTAATTTGTTAATATCTTTATATTAATTTTTCCAATGTCCATAAACATTGTTTTTATTTCATTACATAAATAGAACTTCATTTCTCATCTTATATGCAATTCATGTTTAAAATGAAAATTTGGGCTCAATCATTCATTTGTTTGTTGACAATATTATATTCATTTTCTGAATTTTAATTTTTGGGATATCATTGATCACTTTGTTTGGAACATTTTATATTTTAGGTCCGATGGATGAATCTCAAAGGAAGATTGAGAAGTTTGCGCCTGAAGGCAGAAACTTGCTGGAAAAAGCATAATGGGCCTAAGGCCCATCAAACAAATGTGGGGCCCAGAAACCAAGCCCAATGAAGCTCAAATTTATACAGTGGAAATATAAAAATATGAAGATCATTTTATTCAACTGTGGTTGGAGATAATTCTGAGGTTTTCATGATGATAAAGGGATATGAAGTTAAGATTTAAATGGTGGACCCGACATTAATGCACAGAAATCTGTCCCACCATTTCGACCATAACATCCAAAAGACTGACCCAAATGTCCTGAAATTTTTATAGCTTCTATAAGACACATGTACGAAGATATTTTATATTTATGGAACCTTCGGATTCGTCCATATGAAGTGTCAAACACACACGTCAAAATGGAGGACGAATCTGGACAGTTTTCCGGGTCAACTTCGAAACGTCAATTTCCTTTTGATTATTCACCCTCAATTTGACTCTATTAATTGTTGGGGGGTGGAACTAAGGCTCATAATATTCCTATATAAGGATATTGTGGTGAATGTAATTGTGATCTAACATTTTTCATTGAATCCATGTTTTTCTTTCATCCATTGTTTTTCTTTCAATTGTAATTTCCTGCTTTCAATTTGTAATCGCATCATCAAGTTTTCCCATGTAAGTTTTTATTTCAAGTTTATTATTTTAATAAAATTTCTTCTTCTTCTTCACTTTTTATTTTCTTTTTCTTCACACGTTAATACCGTTGAATCATGGTGTGAAATTATTCACACCAGCACTTGTGATTTCAATCACACAACGGTGGAGTGTTCGTTCTTTTAATAATTTTCATCTTCTTCGATTCTGCCCCCATAAGTCTACATCCTGTTTCCATTGGTAGAATAGCATCAATGGAGGGCTAACCTTTTAAGGGTTGATCCAAGGGAGTAGCAAGGTCAGGGATTGAATGATATTTCATGTACATAATATTTAAATCTATTCGTTATTTTAGGATTTCCATTTGATGAGTTACATTCTTTCTCGTCTTTGACAACATTAATGATGACACATTTTGAGTGCTAGTACGTTCTATTTCCTTTGAGTTCTCATTAAATTTATCCTCAAAGTGAATTGGTGATTAGCCGTGGAATTTTGTAGGGATTAAATTGGTGAATGATTTGGAATAATTATCTCATTGTTTGGATATTTCTTGAATTAATGACATGAAATTTTCTATGAAAAGAAATTCATCCAATCCACCCCAAGAAAAACCCTAAGATCAACCCACCATCAATAATTATTTATTTCACATCATTTTTTATTATATGTTATTTAAATTATATCTTTAGTTCCCCAATTAAAATCTACCTCAATGTTGGCCACTTCATAGCCAATCCATCAACAAATCACAGAGTCTCAAGGCTTCTTCTTCGGTCCCTGTGGATTTGATCCCTACTTGTACTTCAATGACCGCTTTTACCAGTAGGGTAAATTTGGGCGCAACCAGGTGGCATGAGTACTGGTGGACTCAAGAGGTATTTCTTGAGAATATAGAATGCTTCTTGACATTATTTAGTCCACTGGTAAGTGACTCCCTTCTTCATCAATTTGGTAAAGGGTAAACTTTTTCCTTCCAAATTAGCAATGAAACACCTAATATAGGCTAAGTTTCCTTGATTTCCTCTTAATTATTTCAAATTTCGAGGAGGTGACATACGAAGGATTGACTTGGTCATCTCAATATCAGCTTCAATACCACGATGGCGTACAAAAAAGCCAAGAAATTTTCCTGAGGTTACACCAAAATAAAATTTTAAGGGGTTCATCTTCAAATTTTGTTGTCGAAGCTTGCGGAATATGACCTCCAAATCAGCCAAATGATTAGAACATTGTTTGGATTTAACCACCAAATCGTCTACATAGCATTCAACAAAATTTCCTAAGTAGTGTTTGAAGATACGATGCATGGCACGCTGATATGTTGCACCTGAATTCTTTAAGCCAAAGGGCATTACTCGGTAGCAAAACACACCCTGAGGGGCTCTGAAGGCTATAGATTCCTCATCTTCTAGGGCCATTCGTATCTGATTATATCCGGAATATCCATCCATGAAGGAAATTTCTTCATATCCAGCTGTTGCATCAATTAAAAGTTCTGTAATCAGAACTGGGAAATCAGCCTTAGGACAATGCCGATTAAGATCTCTGAAATCGATGAAAACTCTAATTTGTATGTTCTTCTTTTTTACAGGGAAAATATTAGCCAAACACTTTGGATATTGAACTTCTCTGGCGAAGTTATCTTTGATAAGCTTATCAACTTCAACCGCAATTTTTGAAGCATAAGTTCGGTGTGTTCATCTCACGGCTTTCTTAAATCCTCGACGTTCTTCTATTAAACCCAAATGATGGGTAGCTACATCAGGATCAATCCCAGGCATTTCTATATAGTTCCAAGAAAATATATCTCTATTTTTCGTTACAAAAGAAATATACATCTCTTTCTATTCACGAGTCATGGACGCACAGATTAAAGTGGGCGTAGATCTTCTTTTGTACCCAGATTTATTTCTCTATGTTCATCCACAGTTGTAGAGATACCCTCTTCAATGATCAGATGAGATGTCGAAATTTTCACATCTTGAAGAAGAAGATTTCATTTCCAACTCGACTGATGATGAAGGGTCTTATTTGGGTAATAAAGAGGAGATGATGGATTGAGAATCGACATCATTGTTCACATCCAATGTTGATATAACTTCTTCTAGAAAAATTGTTGAAGTATAGGCTTGTTGGATTCCAGCAGATGAAATGAAGATGTCACCATTTGTGCTTTCATCACTGCTTGGTGGGTCACCAATTTCTCCCATGTTGTCTGGCTCGATTGCTGTAATTGACATTATTGATCTTTCCATAATAGTATTTTGATTTGGGTCTATCTTTTCAATTTGGCTGACAGGAAACACATAATCTGTACTCACATTTGTAAATGTATTTACTAGAATCATCTCCAAACCATATGGAGCATTAACTTTGGTAATCTCTTTTGTTGTGGATTTCTCCCTTCCCATCATGTGATAGAATTCCGCCTCAATATATTGAGCCTCACATGTCTTGAACGGGGCCTTATCACCATAAAATGTTCCAACTTGAACATCGAAACAATATTTGAGACATTGATGGTATGATGAAGGGATAACCACATGTTGATGTAGCCAGGGTCTTCGAAAAAATATATTGAAAGCTGAGTCTTGATCAATAACCATGAAATCTGAATTGGATACAAGATCTCCAAACTGAGTTCTGAATGTAACTTTTCCCAGTGGTTCTTGTTCATTTTTATCATATCCTTGTAAAATCATGGTAGAAGGAGATAAATCAGATTCTGTGCGGCCCAATCGACTAAGTGTACTAATGGGCATGAGGTTAACTCTTGAACCATTATAAATGAAAGCTCTTCGGACATCTACGCCATTGACCTTGACAGATAAGTAAAAAGGTCTAATATGCCCATGCACAACATCATCTTCATCTTCATCCGTAAAAGATATTATTGCATGTTATTCTGCCGGATTATTCTCTATGTGATAGAATTCAGCAGCAACAATTTCAGTTTCAAACTCCTGAGGAATTGACAAAGCCTCAATGAGTGCTTCTCGAAGATCTTTTGACAGATTCAGAGCATCCAGAATTGATAACATGGCTGTTACTTGGGCCAATTGTTTCAATACATCATACTTTTGATCTAGAGGTCTGTGTTTCCCAATAGGAATATGTGGTTTAGCAGGTACCTTGGAAGCAGATGTTTTGGAAGTTGATGCATCTTTTATTGGGATAAGAGTTGGCAATATTCCTAGTTTTGAAAGATTAGACCGATTAGATCCATTTACATACTGAGAGGAAGAAGATGGACCCTTCAACTGGTCTTCCAAAATAACTGTGCCAGGACTGAATTTGTTGTTGGTAGAAGAACCTGCTTGTTCTTGCTGAGCTCGTTGAAGGGCTCTGCCACGAGTTTCTGCTGCGTACACAGTTCTAGAAGGGGTAGAATTAGAATAGTGACCTCTGAACGATCTATGTTTTCCCCTGTATCCTGAGACTTTGAAACTTCCTTTGATTCCCCAGTTTGATACATGGAATTCAGGCTCATCGAAATCAAAACTGTGACTGGCATATGGATATGTTAATTGAATCATATTAACAGAACTGTAGATTAACTCTTCATCTGATGAAGACTCCTCTTGATTAGCCTATTTAGACTGTGACATTTGGTGGGGCGGTGCCCATTGCTTTGAAGTAGATGGCATGAAGTCTACCAATGTCAAAGACAACTTAGGCTTTGACACATACTCATCTTCTTCTGATTATTTTTCTTTCTTGGAATCATGCCGTTTATTTGAGGACATTCTCTTTGATGAACAGGGTTTCGGCAACATTCATGGCTTAAGACACAATCAGTTTCTTTAATTGTGTTCACAAAATATCATGAGTTCGGTTGATTGTATTTCTGACCATAGAATCTTCATACTTTTGTGCATTTTTGATTTTGACTTCTTGCTATTCACCTTCCTCCTCTGGAACTATAGTAGTAACACATGCTACCTGAGCTGAAAAACCTTTCAGTTTGACTTGTCCCGAGTTGACCATCTTTTGCAGGAGGTCATTGAATACAAAACACTCCTGGATGGGATGCCCCAACATTTGATGAAAAGGGAAATAATTGGGACGGTCTTCATATCCTTCCTTTTTTGACCTCTTAGGCTTTTCCAATTGAACCTGATTATTCTCTAGAGCTGAAATGAAGTAACCAGGAACGTGTTCATTTTGTAAAGAGTATATTTTTCTCTTCATATCCTCAAATTGTTTTCATCTTTGATCTCTTTGATCATCTTGACCAAATGGCCTTTGTTGTTGGTGCTCAAGAATTGGATCCCTTTGAGAAGATGAAGGTTTTGAAGTAGAAACATGTACATGTGATTATTTAAGCATAACTATAGCAGTTTATGCTTTACCCATTCTCCTTCCTAGAGCTGATGGAATTACACGAGATTTAGCCTTAGCCTGTATAAGGGAATCTTCAATCGGCTGAGCGATTGAAGTAAGGTCTCGAAACCCTCATGTGTATTTCACAGGGATTAACTACGTGCATAATTCGTCAAGTAGTTTTTCCACACAGATTGGCAACAATTTTTCTTGAGGGAGGGCTAAGCTTAGGGAATATGTTAGTCCCTTCCAGCGAGCAATGAAATCTGAGACCCTTTCATTCTCTCTTTGCTTACAGTTTGTAAGATTGAAAACTGTTGTCTTTGGCAATGTTGAGATGAACTGGAGAAGGAATTTTTTGCAAAGATCCTCCCATCCGGTAGTTGACCAGGATTGCAAGCTTGTATACCAGACAAAGGATGGTTCTTGCAATGTCCATATGAAGCATCTAAGTTTTACTGCTTCTTGCTGCTCAGGAGTTCCCATCATAGGATCAAAACGAGACACGTAATGCATCAAATGCTGTTCGAAGTCACCTGATCCATTGAAAATAGGGAATATAGGGTTTCCAAAACTAGATGGAGGAGTGATTGAATCAACCCATTCAGGGTAAAATTTCTTTTCTGGTTGAACCTGCTCACGTTTCCCTTCCATAGTTTCTAACTGAGCTATTAATGACTCAATGGTAGTTATTGACTTTTTAGAAACATCCGGTTGAACGTGGACTTGGGTAGGTGCAATGACTAGAGCCTGGATAGATGTTGTGGTTGGTGCTGCAACTGATGGTAGCACTTCCAACTATTGTTGTACTTGACCCATAAGTTTATACCTTTGAGGGTGTACTGATAGAGGAAGATATTCTTGATCCATCTCAGTAGCTATAATAAATTCCCTTGGCTGACTGACTCCAGCACACATAAGAAGAAGACTACCCTGAAGTAGTTCTGCATTCAACCTCTTTAATTCCTTCATTTCTTCCTCCTGTTGTGCAAAACATTGCTCTAGTGAGAGTGATTGGCCTTCTCCAGAGGAAGGATATGTAACCTGATTCTTTCCCCTCCCTTTGTTGGATCCTTTTCGGAGAGGGGGAAGTGGGTTACTCGGAGGATTACTAAGGTTCTGAGTAATCCTTTGATTTCGTGTACGCGCACCTTATTCATTTGTGTCGGTGCGTACATCTTCTTGAGAAGGAACCTCTTCATCTGAGTCCCCTGAGTGAGCCTCATCTTGTGGATCAACAACAATGGCATTGACGACATTTATTGATGGATAACACATCACATCCCTTCTATCATCATTTCTGTGATATTGTCTTCTTCCATGTCATTGATGAGACATTACCTTTTGTTGATTCGATCCTTCATGAACTTCTTGACGAACCGTAATTTGGAGGGAATCTCTTGATAATTTGGCTCTTCATTCCACTTGAGGCTTATTCCCCAATCGAGAAAAGACCAACTTTCTATTAGGAGGGGATTTATTATTTGAAAAAGTCCCCAGTCCGGTGGACTGGGGCTGTTCATACTGTTCCCACTCAACTCCTTGAATCCTATTTGTTGATTCCGAGGGTTGGTTTAAAAGATTCCCCAGTCTGGAAAGCTGCGGTGGCTCTTGACATGCTATGTTTGAGACTTTCATAAATTCTCTTCAGATCATGGGAACCTCAGTCCGGAAATTAGCTGGATGCATTAACCTGTATCAACTTTTATCTCCTAGTTCAAAAGATCGTTGGATGATTTCCAACACTTATGTCACTTGATGATGTTCTTGCTCCATATGAGAGGCATGTTAAATATTATCGCTTGCTTGACTGTAGAGTAATTCAACAACTTTTTCACTATATTCTTGATTTTGAGAGGAACTATTTGTGGCATGTTCTTGGGAAATCTTTTCAGTACAAATAAAGCCCATCGACTGTGGCCGACCATGGGCAATAACATTGCATTAGACCATTTTCGGTGGGCTTTGCTGACTAGAGAGCACTGTGAAATGTAGTGCTCCATGAAAACCCCATCCTCTGACATGAATAACAGATAGGGCATTGGAAATTAACTAACGCAATCTTCTTATTGCGCCAAGGCATGAACGTTGAAGGGCTCTCTACTTATTTTCAGCCTTCGGATGTCGAGAGACTGATAGAGATGCCAAATCAATCTGACATTGTAACCCTTCCATTATCTTAATATTATTTTCATATTCATCATACGATAATACTTTATTATTCAACTAACAAAGTGTTTTACATATGTTGAGAAGAATATCATTAATTCCATATTTAGTTAACATATTTGGAATGTCATACAGAGAGTCAGCCAGAGGCCAAAACACGACTGGTACTTCACCTTTTTCCAGTTGTTTTCTCATGTTCAGCATTTCCTCTTATCATTCAATGAATATTCTTCTACCTGATTTGACCAATGTTGGTGTTTCTTTGTTGCTTCATCAAATTCAACAATATTGGTAGATAAATCATTGATCAAACTAGAAGATGCATGACTTAGGGGTGATTCAGAGAATGACCTACACCTGGGATATTTTCTGATTGAGAAAGTATTTCACCTGCTAGAGTTGAAGAATCATACATGATTAGTTTTTCATTTTCATGTGCCGCAAGATAAGAGGGCTTTCTCGGCACTACATTGTCCACTAGAGCATTTTCCGGGCAATGTGCATCACTACTATAGAGAAGACTTTCATAGGGAAATTCATCATCATGGGGAGGACTACCATAATGGGTTACAATAAAAGATGAGATCTCTTGCTCCTTGGTCTTCTGACCACACAGAGGGTTCATGTGGCTCTAATCTGAAGATGAAACTTCGAGATCGACCAAATTGTCATGAAGCAAGTCTTCATGAGGAATTTTCTGTTGAAGACCTTTTGAATTAATGTTCCCACTATTGAGAAATGAGGGAGTAGAATCTTGAATTGTGATAGATAACTGTTTGAGGGCTTCATGAACTCCATCATCGAGCAAGACCTTGTTAATGATTGTCTCTTGATCTCCTGACTATGCTGGGTGGGTATTTTTCTTAGATTCCTTCTTCCTCACTTTGAAAAACACTTGTTGACCAAAGTGGATGCTCTGAGCAGGTGTATGTGCCTGATCAGGAAAGATGGCCAGGTTAGGCTGACGATATCTACTCAAATCAGGTGTATGTACCAGACTTGGTTATCCATATGATATGGGGGAGTATTACCCACCACCCTCTTGGACTGGAACAAAAGTGTGTGTCTGTTGCGGAGTGAACTATTGATGTGTCACTCTACTGGTAAGGATAGATTTATGTGTCTTTCCCTGAGATGCTGCTGAAGCTGTTATAATATCCTGGAAAGCATCCAGAATATGTGCAAGGATTTTCTTATGCTCTTTCATCATTTATAGAATATGCTTGGTGACTTCAGCTACCGGAATAGGGATATACATCCATTCTATGATTGGAGTAGGTGTATGTGCCTACTCTTGTCCTCCTTTTCCTGTTAGTGAATCCTGATAGTACTCAAGTGTGGGGGTAGAGAGTTGAGTCTGCCTCCTGTTTGTCACCGGAGTTTTCTGACTGACTTCTCTGTGTGCTACCAAGTGATATTGTTGGTAGGCTTGATTAGTATTAGCAGGTGTATGTGCCTTCTAATTGCACTTCGCCGAACGTGGTTGATGAGCTCCATCATATGTAGTCAGATGAGACTGCTGACTAGCTGATGATGTATAAACAGGTGTATGTTCCTGCCTATAATACTCCACCAGAATTACCTGGAGGGATCGGCGTGATGCTGCTAGACGAGTATGCTGGATAGAGGAATTAAAATGGGCAGTTGTGTGTGCCCTCTCGTTGCTTGCCACCAATTTAGGTTGGTGGACTTCTCTGGAAAGGAAGAGATGAGAACCTACTCACTATTAACTAGATTTTGCCTCTGGTGATTCGTCTTGCCTGCTTGGGTATGTGGAACCTGAGCCGAATGCCTGGAGTCGAAACCCTCATCATGTTGAGGGTGAACTGCCACACAAGTCTGGCGGCGATTGTTGATGGGATCCCTCGGGAAGGACTCCCGCTTCCTTGAATTAAGGTCCCGAAGGACATGTTCATTCACCTTGCCAGAATATGGGAGTGAATGGTGATTGCATTCCGGGGATAACGACCCGAAACGGTTGGAGACCGTGGTTTGAACCGCCTGCTACTTGATCCCTGGTCGTTGTTGTTCAGACGACTAGTGTGAGTTTTTCACTTACAGGGCTTGTCGGGCAGCCTCCAGAGCTGGGATGGTACCATGTTGACGGTACTCCTTAACCAGCAAATTTGATACCCAGCATTGAAGACGCAGAGTAGGTGATGTCATCCTTAGAACAGATGAAAATCCAGTAGGAGTAGTAGCAGTGGCATTTGCAGCAGCAGTATTCATAGGTGTGAACATGATAGCAGCCATTCGGGAAATGTAGAAGATCAGGAAAAGAGCGCCTTTTTGATATAAGAGACGTAATCAAGATAAATTCAGTAACTACATCTTTTGGATGAGCACATATGTCAATGATTGATATTGTTAGCCCTCTCATTGAGTTTTAAATAGGGGCCTTACAAATAGGTAAAACATCATTTTAACTTGGTTAAGGATTCACGTCGGGTTCACCATTTTTTGTTTCCCTCGGAATTAGGGGATGGCCTCCTTGATTGAAGGTTCAAACATTCCAATCGGTTTCTAATGGGTTTGTTCGTAGAACCGGAAACCACCAATGATTCCACATCCATTTGGACCTACATTCCAAAGGTAGGATCTCATTAGTTTGTGGACTAATGAGGCTTAGGAATTTGCATTTGGTCGAGAGGATGGGAGGTCAACCTCACACCTTTTTGAGGGGAATTAATGTCTACTCTGGGACTCTCTTTAAAGATTTAAGTTATGTTCGTGAATCCTTATTACATTACCAAGTATAAAATATGCTTTCCTTCGGATCTGACAATAAATGATTAAAAATGTAGGAAATTTATAGAATCTTTTATATTTATTCAAGGTTCTTCATCAATAAAGAATCATCTGTATTTATTAGAGATTCTTGGTCAATGGTATCCTTAGACACATTTATATAGAAGTCTCTTAGTCATTATGATGTCCATGTTGGTTTTAAAGCCACTCAGTGGGGCACTTGAAGTTTATTGTCATTCAGAAGGACATGGATTATTTCAGAGTTGGGATCGAACCCGTAGATGGGCTACCTACTTATCCTTTGTTTAGAAAAGGAATCAGAACCCATGTAGTTCGAGTAAGGGAGTATGATGTTTATGATTGATGGATAAAAGAAGAATGTCATAATTACTTTACAATCTAAGCTCATGTGAGTCATGCTCAGTGTGAGAAATATGAGGTATTTGTACAAAATCATACAATTGTGCCATGAAAGATGTAATCATAAGAAATAATGTGGGGCATATGTATGTATGACTGCCTAGATAAATGATGATTAGGACTAACTTCAGGGAATAAATCCAGGAACAGGGTCCATAAAGGTATATGTTCTTCATGGATATTTGAGTACTCTAACTTGGGGCTCACTCTTGAAAAGGAGGCCCAAATTAGGAGAGGACTTAAGATTGGGTTTTACTCCTGAGAAGGGATCCCAGATCAAAGGTAAATTAGTACTGGTTAAGTGAAATTAAGACAGGGGCTTACTCCTGAGAAGGAGTCCCAGGTTAAGGGATGTGAAAAATTAAGGGACTTGGGGCTTACACCTAAGGAGGATGCCCATATTTGATAATTATGACTAGGGTTTATTCCAGAAAAGGAGGCCCAGGTTAAGAATTATGACTGGGGATTATTTCTGAAATGGAGGCCCAGGTTAAGTATTATGACTGGGGCTTATTCCCAAAAAGGAGGCCTTGTTAAGAATTATGACATGGGATTATTCCTGAAAAGGAGGACCAGGTTAAGAATTATGACTAGGGTTTATGCTTGAAAAGGAGGCCCAGGTTAAGAATTACGACTGGGTCTTATACCTGAAAAGGAGTCCCATGTTAAGAATTATGACTGGGGATTATTCCTAAAAAGGAGTCCCATGATAAGAATTATGACTAGGGCTTATTCCTGAAAAGGAGGCCCAGGTTAAGAATGATGACTAGGGCTTATTCATGAAAAGGAGTCCCAGGTTATGAATCATGACTGGGGATTATTCATGAAAAGGAGACCCAGGTTATGAATTATGACTGGGGCTTATTCATGAAAAGGAGGCCCATGTTAAGAATTATGACTGGGGATTATTCCTGAAAAGGATGCCCATATTATTGAGTACTCTCATTTTAAAGGTTGAGGTGTAATGAATGAAATTTCAATCGTTAGTGACATAAATATGTGTAAATCACCAGGTTTTGGGAGATATTCCATAGAATTCCTTTTAGATAAGGAAGTCAAATAAATAAATCATACCATAAATGGCTTTGAAGAGTGTCTTGAAGACTAAATCTTGAATAAGAGAGGTGGAATGTCATAAGAGGGGTGAAATTGGCAAGAAGGGGACCCAAAAAGGAAGGGGCGTTCATGTCCTGGTAGGCGCCCATGTACTGCGTGGGCGAGCAAGTCCTGGTCGCCCAGGTATACCTGCGCGACACATGGGTACTTGTACGACTGTTAACCAGTAGGGTAATACTTGAGAGACTCTTGGTTAAAGCCTTTAAAATCATCTTGAGATTCTTCCAGAAGAGTGGCGCGCAAGTTCTATTGAAGGAGTTAGGCAGCGCACATGTGGGGCCATTTCCCTTAAGGGCTGGCCACTCAGGCGCGCAAGTGTTGATGAGTTTCAACACTTAGGCCTTCGTCCCCCTCTTTAGATCTTCTGTTCAAGGTAAGGAATTACCTTAAAAGTGTTTCAAAAGCTTTGAGAAGAGACTAGGGCACCGGGAGCTCAAATCTGAGTTTTTGGAAAAAATTATCTCCCCAAATGGGGGGCCCACAGGGTCTATTTATAGGTTGGAGAAGACCCTGGACGGTTATCATTTAGGGTGCACAAGTCACTTGCGCGACCATTAGGTGTCGCGCAAGTGAACTTGCATGACAGTGATGGAACTTGCGTGACGCATGTGCTTTTGAAGCCTTGTTCATGCCTTTGTGGGTTTTTGATGTTTTCTTCAAAGGCTGAATCAATTTGTGTTAAGTCATTTCCCTTTACATTTTTAAGGACTCTATGAAGAAAAGGAGCATCAAAAAAGACTCCCCAAGGCACACTCCACAAATAATGCATGTCAAGTAATGTATAGTAAAATCACATCGATGTTTGGGTACCCCGCGCCACATTCCCCCTGGTTATTGAAGACATCCTACGCATTGGACCAATCCCACTATTCTCACCACAGTCCCACTGCCATACCCCGCCCACACACACCTGATCCTCAACCACAAATCCCTCCTGCAAACACCAGGGCCACAACCACTGACCCCCCCCCCCCCCCCCCCGCAGACACCTGGGCTACAACTGTCACACGTGACCATGCCTGCCAACACCTAGGCCAGAACAACCACTGCCACTCTCGATGACACATGGGAAAGAAGAACTACTACCATGCCCGAAGACACATGTGCGTCATCCCAAAGATACTTGGGAAGCCACCTACCCACACACACCTAGGCTAACCACCACACTACCCTGCCTGAATATTCTTGAGCTAATAATGGACTTCTGGCCATCACAGCCTGCCCGAAGATACTTCGGCTATCTGGGAAAGGGAGCAGAAAGGAGCTAATAACCAGACACTAATAGAATTGTTGGGAAAACACCCTCCCCCATGAATTGGTGGTGTTCATCACTAAGTGCTCAACATAGGTGGGGCACGAATAAGAAACACAAAAACTACAAGTATGTATATATAAAAACCACTCACCAAAATCTAGGGGTTTCTTCAGCCGGCCTAAAGAACACTCTCAGCAACTGTGTCCATGTCACAACTCCCACCAACCCAAAACACATTTGTACCATCCTTGTTTTCATGATTAGTAATAATGTTTAAATAAGTTTCTGCACCTTCTTGGGAAACTAGTAAGAATAATCACAAGATAAGGAAAGAGTACAGTCATACATCAACTTAAACGTTCACACCCGGTTCTCTTGTGAAGCCCCAACCACAAAAAAACGAATAACTGAGGTCCCTCAAGGTACTTGAACTAGAGGAAACCCCAAGATACTACCCCATGTTCCCAAATCCCAGGAGCCAATGGTTCCTCAAAAATAGAGGATTCCACCCCAATTCATGATATAATCAAGGTAACCACACAGTCTCAAATTAACAACAAGTAAAACCATAACAACATGTGATCCCATCCCCACCCACATCACCTAGTAATTAGCCCGTGAAAGAAATAACCAAACCACTACCAGCATCACAAAGTAGACTCATGCTGATATTTTCAAATTTAAAAGATTTAACACACTCTATAATTCCAATTCTGCTGTACTTTAACCGGGATTATCACAGAAAAGGATTGACCCTGGTGCTTTCAATTTATTTATCTGAATATACGTAATTAACCAATTTCCTTTAAATAATTAAAAATTTTCATTTTCATGATCAACAGAAGAGATAGGGTTTATTAGTGCACATAGAAAGACCACCAATGACCATGCTTTTCAGTAGGGTTAAGCCCATACAAATCAGAAATCATTAATCATGAAAGAGGAGAAAAACAGAGCAGCAACATCGGTCACAGCCCTCCTATTTCATTCATTAGAATCCATTTATTATCTTCAATAATGTTTGGTTCATCCAATTCTACAGAAGCAGTAGCGTACGCACCCCGCAAGATACACAGAAAGGAGATATGAAGGTGAAACCCTACTTGATTGATCAACGATCGAAACTACTCTTCACGCGCGAGGAATATCAGATATGGAAATTGTAGGGGAGGGGCCTCGGAAAATTAAGGATGATCAAACAAAATGATTCAGGGTGGCCGAGAAAAAGAAACCCAGGGAGAACCCTTTAGTTTATATGATCCATGGACGGTTGAGATAATGAAATAAGAACACTAAACTGCGTAAGGAGCGGGGTCCTGGCTTGACAACGTGGCCCCACACATCATTAAAGGGTCCCCGCCTTTAGGGGTGGTTTAAACCGACACACACCAGGGTACCTTATCAAACACTTAATTAAATGCCATTAATAGGCGTTAATGGGCTTCTTAAAGGGGTCAAAACATGGTTTAAAACCCAATTTGCACCAAAGGAGGCGCTAACCCCTGTGGGATTGGCTAGGTCCACCAGTTAGCTGAACTACTGGTAGGCTGACCTACCGGTAGGCTGCGGCTACCTATAGACCGAGCTACCGGTAGGCTCCGGCTACCTCTAGACCGAGCTACCGGTAGGCGGCGGCTACCAGTAGACCGAGCTACCCGTGGGCTGCGGCTACCGGTAGACCGAGCAACCGGTAGGTTGTATCTACAGGTAGACTGAGAAACCGGTAGGTCGAGCTACTCATAGGCGGCGTCTACCAGTAGGCTGAGCTACTGGTGGGCGGTTGCTACCAGTAGACCGAGCTACCGGTAGATCACGATACGGGTAGACCGAGCTACCTTAGGCTGTGGCCACAGGTAGACCGAGCTACCGGTAGGTTGAGCTACTGGTAGACCAAGCTAATGGTAGGCCGAGCTACGAGTATGCTGCGACTACCAGTAGATCAAGCTACCGGTGTGCTGTGGCTACCGGTAGACCGAGCTACCGGTAAGACTGCTATCGGTAGGCTAGGCAACCAGTAGGCCTACCATTATGGGTGAAAATCAATCGAGAGGCCTCGATAACTTTCCCAGACTACCGAGAACTCCCATCATCAGATTTCCACCAAGTAATTGACCTCCAAGAACCCATGCCATTACATCAGATACCTCTGAAACTATTCTCGTCCTCGAGAATCAAAACCCAAGTAAAGAGAGGGACCGAACAACCACCTCGAAAGATACCTCTCATGAGTGAACCTCATTGTTAGATAAAAACTCCTCCCTCTAAAGAACCAAGAAACATACCATGTCAAACTGCCCAGTCATGTGGGTTGTGGAGTCTCTTCCCCCATGTCAAGATACTATCCGCTTTGGGCGGCACTGACTTGCCTGCATGAGTTTAATCTCATCCACCATAATGCGTCTTAATTAGGGGTCGAGCCCTCCCATCCCCATAGCCTGGACTTTTCACTCACATTCATAGGAATGGAGAACCACATATTTCATAGCAAGCAAGGTAAAATGCTCCACCACAACAAGTATGATTAGAACAGTACAATACTCAAAACAACTCTGGGTACTGGGCATGCATCTATTCTTCCCTCTCCCACATACTCTCCTCAAGCCCACCATGTCACAATAACACACAAACCAAGGGAATGGTTCACCCATGAAGAACCTTCTCCTCACGATCCTTAATCATCACTGGTCTTTCCACAATAGTCACGTCATCCTCGATGTCTATCTCTCCCTAGCCGAGGACGTGTGAATCGTCATGCACATAACGATAGAGATGAGACACATGGAAGACGTCATCTATCCTCAGTAGCGGTGGTGGTAACACTATAAGATAATCCACTTCGCCAACCCACCACAACAACTCGGAGGGTCTGATGAACCTGGGAGAAAGCTTACTCCCCTTGCTGAACCTCTGTTGTCCACGTTGAGAGGAGACCTTCAGGAACACGTGGCCTCGAACCTCAAACTCCAAGGGCCTTCTCCTGGTATCAACATACGACTTCTGTCGGTCCTGGGCCACCTTCATCCTTTCCTGTATAAGCTGAACCTTCTCTGTCGTGCTCTGCACCACCTCCGGGCCAAGGATGCCCGCCTCTCCGACTTCGGTCAAACACATAGGTGAGCGGCATGGCCTCCCGTACAAGGCTTAAAACGGGGCCATACCAATGCTGGAGTGATAGATATTATTGTAGGAGAACTCTATCAAAGTTAAGTGTCCCACCCACGACCTTCTTGAGTCCAGAAAACAAGACTGCAGCATATCCTCCAAGGTTTAAATGGTGCACTCTGTCTGTTTATCTGTCTGGGGATGGAAAGCAGTGCTAAGACGTAGCTGGGTGCCAAAAGCATGCTGCAATCCTCTCCAGACTCGTGAGGTAAATAGTGCATCCCTATACAAGACTATGGACCTCGAAACTCCAGGAAACCGCACCACCTCATCCACGTACCTTCATTCCAAAGCATCCACTGCACTTGACTCCTTACTCGCCAAAAAGTGAGCCAATTATGTCAACCGGTCCACTACTACCCAGATGGCATTGCATCCCCCTTGAACCTTGGGTAGTCCCATGATGAAATCCATAAAGATGGCATCCCACTTCTAATTGGGGACATCTAAGGGTAGAAACAAACCACCTGGAACATAGTGTTTAGCCTTTACCTGCTGACACACTAGGCACTTGGCCACAAACTCTGCCACCACCCGTTTTATCCCGGGCCACCAAAGCTTTCTCCTCAGACCCTGGTACATCATGGAAATTCCTGGGTATACTTCTAGGGGTGAGTTGTGGAACTCACTAAGAACCTTGCCACGAGTCACCTATGGAACAACCAGCTTTCCCTGGAAAAGCATCTGGTTCTGACCATCCTCCATCCATCCTTCTGGAGCATTGCTCTGGTCAACTCGGTCACACATCTCTTCGCACTTTGGGTCTCCCCACTGAGACTCCTCCACTTTTTGAAACCGAGATGACTGCACTATCATCTGATACAGGCATCCTCTACTACTATCCATCCTCACATCCAAGTGCAAGGTAGCCAAATTCTCCATTGCCTTCCAGGCGTCTGCTGACTCTAGGACCGCATCCTTCTGTAACCTCTTGCTCAAGGCATCGGCCACTACATTCCCTTTCCCTAATGTGTAGGAAATCTCGAAGTCATAATCCTGGAGGAACTCCATCCACCTTTGCTGCCACAAGTTTAGGTCCCACTGGGAGAAGATATACCTCAAAATTTTGTTATCTGTGAAGACCACAAAGCGTTCTCCAATGAGGTAATGCTGCCATAACTTTAGCGCAAAAACGACCTTTGCAAGATCCTGGTCATGGGTGGCATAATTACGCTCATGAGGGCATAGCTTCCTACACCCATAAGAGATCACCCCTTATCACTGCATCAACAAATATCTGAGGCCTTTCCCTAAAGCATCACAGAACACCTCATATGCCGCCCCTTCTTCTGGTAGTCTCAGTACATGGGCACTAACCAACTTCTCCTTCAGATAGCTGAAGAATGTCTCGCACTGCTCACCCCACAGGAAAGACTGGTCCTTCTTTGTCGAGGCTGTCAAAGGGGATGCAACTAGGGAGAAGTTGGGAACGAACCTCCGATAGTAACCCACTAGCCTGAGGAAGCTGCAAACCTTTGCCACATTCTTCAGTGCTGCCCAAGAAACAACTGCCTCAACCTTTGATGGGTCCACTGCTACCCCCTGATCGGAAACTATGTGCCCAAGGAAGTGCACTTCTCACGTCCAGAACATGCATTTCAACAACTTCCCATAGAGATGGTGCTGTCAGAGGACCTCCAAGACCGTCCTCAGGTGCTCCGCGTGGTCCTCCTCTGATCATGAATAGATCAGGATGTCGTCAATGAACACGACTACGAACCGATCCAGGTACTCCTGGAATACGGTGTTCATAAGCCCCATGAACACAGCTGGGGAGTTCGTAACACCGAAAGGCATGAGTACAAACATGAAGTGAACATATCATCACCTAAAGGACGTCTTCGGGAGGTCACCCTCTTTCACCCTCAACTGGTGATTCCCAGACTGTAGTTCGATCTTCAAGAACCATCCTGCCTCTTTCAGCTAGTTGAAAAGATCATCTATCCTCGGAATAGGGTAGCGATTCTTGATCATCACCTGATTCAGCCTCCTGTAGTCTATGCACAACCTAAGACCACCATCTGCCTTCTTTGTGAACAAGACTGGAGCACCCCATGGTGACGCACTTGGTCGAACATAACCCCTCTTCATCAGATCGTAAATATGAATCCGCAACTCCCGTAGCTCTCAAGGTTCCATCTAGTAAAGAGCCATCGAAATCTGAGGAGTTCCAGGTTTCAGATCTATCCCAAACTCAATATCATGTCGAGGGGGTAGAGTTGTTACTTCCTCAGGAAAGACGTCCATAAACTCACTGACGATCCCTGACACCTCCACCATCTTAGCATCTACTGACTCCACTAATAGCTCGGCTAACAAGGAGAGGAGGGGTTCCTCTCCCCTGCTACCCTTCTGACTGCTCCGCTTTCCAGTGAAAGTAACATGTCGTCCACACATGTCTATGAACACATCCCCTCCTCGGAAGTAGTCAATGATGGCACACACAGAGAACATCAAGTCAATTCCTAGGATGACATCATATGGATGTATCTGTAGCAGTAGTAGATCCCTGATCGACTATTGTGGCCCTATCTTCAGTGTGCATCCTCTACAAACATATAACAAGTTGGTCTAACCTCTGACTGGTGTGCTCAGCACCAGGGGTAGAGGAGGACTCTCAGAATCTAGTCCTAGAGAACGGGCTAGACTAGGTGAAATGAAGGAGTGTGAAGCCCCAGTATCGAACAAGCCATAAGAAAGGGTACTACACAAACTAATCGCACCTCGAACGACCTCCGGTCCCGTTGGGACTACTACCTCCGCGGCGTGCAATCGCCCATGCCCAGTTCCTCTTCCTCTCGGCTGTTTGCCACCTCCCCGACCACGCCCTGGTAGAGGTCCCTGAGGAGCGCCCTGAGGTCGGCCTCCCCCTGCAACGTCAGCCCTTGGAGGAGCGGGAGCTTGCTGCCCCTGCTGCTACTGCTGGAAGGGCCATGCTGGAAGCTGCTGCTGAGGCGGGTGCTGGGCCAGTCCGCCACTGCTGTACAAAACTCGGTCCTGGAACTGATTCTAGAGATGTCCATGGAACCCACATACAAAACACTTCTGTCCTGGGCCCGAAGGGAAAGGGCGAGGACCAGGGGACTAGAACTGGAACTGCTGCGGCCTGCTCCCTTCTGTTCGAAACCTAAAGGGTCCCGATGCAAGAGGTCTGTTGCTGACGGCCTTTTCCTTTGACGGTCCTAGCTAAATCCCCTCTCGTGACACACCGCCCAGCGTGTGCATCCTCACCACCACCTCTACCTTCTTCTGGACCTCCATGTATATCAGCAGGGTGAAGGGGGTAACAGCTTAATGGAGGGAGGGTCGGAGCGCCTCCTCTAAAAGTCTTTCCCAAGACTCCTCATCTGGAAAGAGGTCCGATTAAAAACATAGGAGGTCCTTGAACATGATTCCCAGCTCCCTTACGGACATACTCCTCTACTGGAGGGAGAGTAGATCCTGCCTCTTTTCCGCCTTCACCGTAGAAGAGTGGAATTCCGCCCGTAACTCCTTCTCAAAATCATCCCATGCTACCTCAACCTCTCTCCTCTCCCCCAGGTAGAGCATCCACCACTGACGTGCTCCTCCCGGTATCTGGCTGACGGCCAGAGGAATCCAGTACTCAGTCGGAGCCCAGATCAAGCCGAAGGCTATCACTAGCTCCTCTAGCCAGCCATCCGTCTTCATGTCTGAGGTGCTGCCCTCATACTTCTCAAGGGTCTGTCACTGGAAGGATCGAAGCACCTTCTTCGACCAGTCGTCCTCCTCCTCTCGATCATCCCTCTGCCGATTGGACAAGTCATCCTCTTGGGCCTCGGTCACCTGTACCGCCCGTGGTCGCCTCCTAGGTCCCATAGTTGCAAGGTAAACAAAGAATTCCTAAGCCAAATTAGTGCAGAATATTGTTCTTAAAACTTCTTAAAACTTCTTATTTATTTCAAATTCCCAAAAACATACCATAAACATGAGAAAAAAATTCGTTATGATGCATGTACCTTTCCTAAGGTCTCTACCCTACGATCTGCATGGCCTCACCTGGTCATTCGGTAGGGCCAAATTCCTTGCATCGGATCACAGGGGGCCCTAAAATCTCATGTTCTAGCCTATACTCCCTGGCCTAATTCACACACCAAGGTCACCCAACACCGTTTCCCTACCATACCATGCAATCTTCACTATTCCTAACTCTAGACTCCATCCTATATCTCAACCATCACCTCTGATACCATTATGTCACGACCCGCCTTCACCAAAAGGATGGAAGGGTCAACAGATTGCCGGGTCATTCCTTATTTAAGTTGAAGGAGAGATAATGACCCCCAAAACCCACCTTCAATAGGTCCCGGAGTGGAGACCAGCACCAAGGGTATAAATTCACACAATAAATGGAATGCATTACCCTTTTTCTTTTAATAGGATCGGGAGATAAGATATTTAATCCCACAACACCAAGACTGAAAGAAAAAAGTGAATCCAAGAACCATTCCCAATGCATGTTAGAAAAGTAAAATCCACAATATATTTGGAGACTACAAAGAAAAAAATATCAAAAGAAAGAACAACAACAACTGTGATGATCTGACACAAGGTCTGAGCTAGTACGGTCCAGCACAATCCCCAAACTCCTCCTGGAAACCTGAAAGCAGTTTTATATACATAGGGTGAGCATACAAGTATACTCAGTAGGGAAAACCAAAGACTCTCGTGAACAAGTGGGGAGGCATACTAATTCCATGTGAGAAAAGAGTTAACCAAGCACCTAATAAGGAAACTAACCACCCAAGTCCCATGAAGGACACTCCCGAAATAACGCAAGTAAAGTAATGTATAGAAAAAGAACATCGATGTTTGTGTACCCAATGCCACTTTCCCACTGGTTATTGAATACATCATACGCATCGGACCAATCCTGCCATTTTCACCGTAGTCCCACAGCCATACCTCGCCCGCACACACCTGGGCCTCAACCACACATCATGCCCGCAAACACCTTGGCCACAACCACTAACCCGCCCGCAGACACCTGGGCCACAACCGTCACACGTATCCATGCCTGCAAACACCTAAGACAGAACAACCACTACCATGCCCAAAGACACTTGGGAAAGAAGAACTACTTCCACCCTCGAAGACACATGAGCATCATCCTGAAGATGCTTGGGTAGCCACCTGCCCGCACACACCATGGCCAACCACCACACTACCCTGCCCGAAGATTATTGGGCTAATAATGGACTTCAGTCCATCACACCCTGCCCGAAGATTCTTGGGGCACAAATAAGAAACACAAAAACTACACGTATTTATAGGTAACAAGCACTCACCCAAATCTAGGTTTTTCTTCAGTCAGCCTAATGAACACTCTCAACACCTGTGTCTAAGTCACAACTCACACCAACCCAAAACCCATTTGTCACATCCTTTTTTTCATCTTCAGTAATAATATTTAAATAAGTTTCTGCACCTACTTGAGAAACTAGTAAGAATATGAACAAGCCATGGAAAGAGTACAGTCATACATAAACTTAAACGTTCACACCCTATTGTTTTGTAAAGTCACAACCACAAAAAAAAAGAATAAGTGAGGTCCCTCAAGGTACTAGAACCGAAGAAAACCCCAAGATACTACCCCATGTTCCAAAAACCCAGGAGAAAATGGTTCCTAACCAATAGAGGATTCCACCCTAATTCGTGATATAAGCAAGGTAACCACATGACCTAAGATTCACAACCAGTGAAACCATAACAATAGAGGATCCCATCCCCACCCATATAACCCAGGAATCGGCCCCTGAAAGAAAATAACCAAACCACTACCACCAACAGAAAGAAGGCCCATGCCGGTATTTTCAGATTTAAAATATTTAACACACTCCATGATTCCAATTATGCTTTACTTTAACTGGGATTATCACGGAAAATGATTTATCCTGGTTCTTTCAATTTATTTAGCGGATTATACATAATTAACCAATTTCTTTTAACCAATTAACCAATTTCCTTTGCATGATCAACAAAAGAGATAGGGTTTATTAGTGCACAGATAAAGACAAAAAATGTCCATGATTTTCAGTCGGGGTAAGCCTTAGAAATCATTAATCATGAAAGAGGAGAAAAACATAGTAGCGTCATCGGTCACACCCCTCCCCTTTCATTTTTTAGAATATTTTTATTATATTCATTAAAGTTTGGTTCATCCAATTCTACAGAAGCAGTAGCATACCCATCCCACAAGATACACAGAAAGGAGAGACGAAGGTAAAACCCTACTTCATTGATCAACGATCGAAGCTTCTATTCACGCGTGAGGAACATCGGATGCAGAAATTACTGGGGAGGGTCCTTGGGAACTCAAGGATGAGCAGACGAAATGATGTAGGGTGGCCGAGAAAAAGAAACCCAGGGAGAAACCTTTAGTTTATAAGAGCACGAGACAGTTGAGATACTGAGATAAGAACGCTAAACCACATAAAGAGTGGGGTCGTGGGTTGACCACGTGGCCCCACACATCATTAAAGGGTCCTCGCCTTTAGGGGCGGTTTAAACCAACACACACCAGGGTACGTCATTAAATGATTAATTAAACTCCATTAATGGGCGTTAATGGGCTTCTTAAACGGGTCAAAACAGGGTTTAAAACCCAATTTGCGCCAAATGAGGTGCTAACCTATGGGGGTTAAGCTAGGTCCTCAGGTAAGCCAAGCTACCTATAGGCTACGGCTACCTTTAGACTGAACTACCGGTAGGATGCGACTACCTGTAGACTGAGCTACCGATAAGTCAAGCTACCAGTATGCTGAGGTTACCTGTAGACCGAGCAACCGGTAGGCCGAGGTACCGGTAGGCTGCGACTACCGGTAGACTGAGCTACCGGTGGGCTGGGGCTACCGATAGACCAAGCAACCGGTAGGTTGAGCCACCAGTAGACCGAGCTACAGGTAGGCTATGGCTACCGGTAGACCCAGCTACCGGTAGGTCGAGCTACCGATAGACCGAGCTATCGGTAGGCTGCGGCTACCGGTTGACCGAGCTACCAGTAGGCCTACTACCGGTAGGCTAGGCTACCTGTAGGCCTACCGTTAGGGGTCAAACTCCAATGAGAGGCTTCGATAACTTCCCAGACTACCCAGAACACCCAACATCTGATTTCCACCAAGTAATGGACCTCCAAGAACCCAGACCATTACATCCCAAGGTTTACATGACTCCCCAATCCCAAGACTATCCACCATAAAAAGTTGGTATGATTGGTCACAAGTATAGATGGACATATACAAGAAAAGGGAAAAGAGAGGGAAAAAGATAACAGACGTTGAGGTGAGAAAATAGAAATAGGGGAGAATAGAATGAGGGATGAGATGACATAATAGGTTCCACATTTATAGTTCCAAATATAGTTCTATCCCAAATTTATCCAAGTTTTAGGGTTAATCGGTTTCTTGTAGTGTATAGTGGTTTTCAAATCCTCAGAGACCTAAGAAGAAACATATAAAAACATAAATTCTATGTAATATTTTGTGCTATGAAATTTCCAAAAATAAGATTATTTTAGATGGTTTTAAATTATCACTAATATACCTAAATAAATTTTTATTGAGAATATAAGATGATCCAAGGATATCACTTGGGGTAGATTGGATGAATTCCTTTTTAAACTATTTCTATTTCTTAAATTTGAGATGGTTTGATTCAAGGAAGTAAAAATACCATCATAATATACAGATTTAATACATAAAACCCCCAATAATAATAAACTATTCATATGTATGATCATATTTATGTTCACTCGAAGGTAATGGTTTGTATTAGAACTTGAAGCTTGTGGCCTTAAATTCAATAAGGACTAAGGAGTTTAAAGATCTCCAAAAATTACCAATTAAAAGAAGTGATTAATGATTATTGAAGTGATAAAAAATATCCAATTCATACCCTTTCTACTCACATTGATCAAACCATAAATAGATTATCCCACCATTTATTCTATGATCTCAATGAAAGTGGGACGTAGACTCATGAGTATAGAATTGAATAAGTAAAAACAACAAAATAATGAATACTCTACCTTTGTGTGAAGGTTATATATATTAACACTATAAATAGATTCACACTATAATGAACTGGAATCAAATTATTAATAAAAATAACATTAAATGATTAGAATAATAATTTTTTTTAAGAGTCTAGGGCGATTTGAAGAAGATACTTGAGAACAAAATACAATTACAATGACAAAGCACATGTATAACATTAAAATTAACCAAAGCACCATGAATAAATCAAATAATTCACCACCACTACAATAGATAGGTATTTAAATAGGTATGATTTAATCCCACAATAGTCCATGTCTTCCTAATTTAGTACGGTAGGACTAGGCTGGGGGAATGTTTATGGAATTTGAACTTTTCTACCCTTGAACCGAAATGGAACCCATTTTGCATTCACCAAATAGAGAAACCAAAATGAGCATATAGATGGTAGAATTGGAGTTGGATATTGAATAATAAAATAAATCCATGGATCTCTCATATCATCATACAAAATCTCATTCTAAATATATTTTTTCTTTTTGAGATATGATCGAAATAGTGGGCTATTTTTTTGTGCCACAGAATTTGGCCCATAATTTCATCTTCAACTTGGTCCACCTAAAACTCCACTCAAACATCCAAATTAGATCGATCCACTATTTAATGAAATCTTACCCATAGATTTATATATATAAATTTAATTTTATATATTATTTGGGCTTTAATCTAGGTCGATACAGTGATATTGTTGGGCTGATGCCGAGTTCACTTTTCCTATAATTTCTTTAGTTTAATGTCCAAAATGGTAGCCTTCAAACGTGAATATTCAACTACTCCAAAAGGATGAATTGTTCCATATAGAATCAGAGAAATGAAAATAAAATATTAAAACAATATCAATACCTTTTTTTGTCTTAGGAGGTGACAAAAATGTTCCATGACATATTGCATTTTATGGACTTATGATCATAATGTGAAATAATGCGTAGTTTCTAAAATTCAATAAAATTAGTATTTAGGAATAATGAAGCACATGAAAATGACATATATGAACAGTGAATATTATAAAATTTTAGTGGATAATCAATAAAATATAATAATATATTAGTTAATATTATGTTATGTAAGAATAAATTTCTATTTCATATGTTTTGTATGATTTTTATGTGGTCATGTAAGAGTAAAATAATTATTCAGGTGAATTTGAATGTCAATTTAGATGAATTTGTTATTATATTTTTTTATTTGGAGATTATTATAATTATTAGTGATTATGATATAATGTGAGATTAAATTTTAAAATAAATAGGAATATTTTATCATGAGCATAATCCTTACACCATGAAAATAATGTTTTTTTGAGAATTTCTAAAAGTGGGTTGTGATTATTTGTATTAATATAATATTTATCATATAATTAAAAATAAGAAAGAAATAAATGATAACATTATGATGATTATTAGTGAGATATTCATGAATATCATTATTTGATAATTTTGGATATTCCAATATAATGATTATAATTTCATTTATGATGATGATAATACATCGGGACTTCTTGACATTTCATCACCAATTTTAAATGGAAACATTACTCAAATTTTATACGTACTGCCACATTGTAATTATAAAAATTTATTCTATCCATATTTTTTTTCATGAATAGATTGACTACTTATTTGGTAAAATAAAAATTGGTTGAGGGGACTGTAAAATATTTGTTAGAAAACTATTGGATTAGAAAGGGATATGATGATAGATAATGTGTATATTCCCATAAAGTAAATTTTTTCATTGAGAGGGGGAGGTCTGAAGTAATGATAATATTTCATTTATGATTCCTTTCAATTGAAATTGTCTTTGCCTCCTATTAATAATTTATTTCCTGCCTGAAAAAAAGAAAAAAAACATCTACAAGAAGACAGGTATTTACAAGGTTCACTATTCAATATGAAGAGTTATTTATTTAATATGGTTTGGAGACAATCTAGTACCAAATAATCCATTAGAAAAGAATCCCTAGATTAAAATCAGTAAGATATTACCTTTCACTCATGTAGCACTTTGAATTCAAGCCAATAGTGAGTGTTCACCCTCTTTGCACAAATAAGGTTGTACAATTTTTTTGTAGGAAAAATAAATTAACTACGCTTATTTTCAATTCAATAACTAAATTCAATTGAAATAAAATTATTCAATTCATTACCCATAATAAAGGTGAACCACTTAGAATTTGTTATGTAATAATGAGTATAATCTTTTCTATGTCTGTTCTTATTGTGTATGATTCTCCCTAATACAATTCTCTCAGTTCGATTTTCTGATAAAATATAATTGAAATTAATTGGCACCACTTCAATCCTTCAATATGATGAAACATAGTATGATTCTTCTTCCTCAGTCCAAAAATTCTCAGTATGGTAAAATCTAGTATGAAACCCCATTCTGATTAATTCTACCTGATACCAAAATCAGTCGAATAAAATTGACCATCTGAATATAATGATCCATTAAGTATGATGAATCCTTAATATGATGATTAGCGAATACAACATTATCATCATGCCTTCTTCCCTGTAGATATTTAGTCAATACAAAACAGAATATTATGTCTTTATCTCACTAAAAACATGGAGCTTATAAGGACACGACAATAAATATTAAATAATCTTGAATTAAATGAATAATTCACATTGAGGATTTTTTCTGGTTTATAGTTTTAGATAATTAGGACATAACTATTACTTTACATATAAAAAATTTCAAGGAGACACTTCCACTAAGTTTCCATATTTTCATTAAATAAATAATCTTGAAAAAAAGAGTCATGTCTAGTCTCATGTTTTTGACAGAATTACATTTTCTTGATCCCATCAATGACCCTATTCATCATTAAGTCCTATGAAAAATATCTCAAAACATGGGAAGGGCATAAAAAGCCCAATAATAGTTATAAAAAAATAAAGAAAACATTAGTTCATCAATTTATACATAACATAAGATCTTTAACATACCTCATGAAATCATAAGATTTATATAGTAAACACAAATCATAATGGAAACTTGTGTCATCCATATCATACTTACATTGTCGTTATCACAACTACATATGGAGTTATATTTGGAATACTCATCATAGTGTATTATATAAATTTATTAGGAGAAACATTCTAATTTACCTCTGTCACATTACCCAATGTATTATAGAGCTCTCTCAGGCTCACCCACCCTAGGTTTATCATGAAACCACCCATATATGTAACAATTTCCGAGACCCATAACATATTAATAACACATAAAACAAACATAATGGAAAGATAAAATTTCCACATTTCAATAACAATATATCATTTAAATATATTTTAATAACAAATCCATTATAAAAACTATTTTCAATACCAAAATATGAAAAATATATATTGGTATTCATTTTCCTCTTAAAAAATTTTTGTCTTGGTAAGGAAGCCAAAGATCAGATAATACTCACGGCGGCGGAAAGGTTGTTCTCACCGTGCACGTTATTAGAATTTTTTTTCATTTACTAAAATTACTAATAGTGAAAAGATTAATCTTGAATATAAGTAAAATTAAAAGGAATTTATACACCATATAAAATAGAGTTGTGTGTGAAACAAAATATATCTCAATGAAAGGAGATTGAGATGAAGACCCTTACATTGTCTACGACATGGCTCATTAATTCTTTAATATACTGAATAATAAACTAAAGTTAATCATTACCTTATTAAGATCCTTTTTCAAGTTTAGTATTCATTTTATATCATATATTACCATGTTATAATCATCATGAAATCATTTATGTTAATAATGGTCATTTTGTCAATATTTGGAACTTAAGTCAAAAATGAACTTCTTATATTTACATGTTTTCTATGTGGTAAAAAGTATATTATCTCCAGAATGATATTCATGAGTTATATATCATATATTTCATATATATCCAGTATATATAAGTATTTATAATAGTAAATACCATTTTGAGATACGAAATGAAATGCACCGTTCATGGAGACGGTAAGCCGTACATATGAATGAATGCTACTTTCATTTATATTTCGTATGTTAATGGAATTAGAAAATAATTATACATAGGTATATTATAATTCTAGTATAATATCATATATAATATCATTAATTCCATCCTCTATACATCTATCATATGTCATTAAAGAGTCATATCACTTTGAGGGGGTGGTAGTCCTCACTTCCTCAAACGAAATTATCGTGTTTACCCATTATGGAATGCATAAAGGTATGATATAAATGAAAAATATTAAAGCATAAAGAAAAAATAAACATAGTATATATCATATATAAATATAGTTCTATCTAAATTAACACCATTGGAGGAGGTAAGAGATAATTGAACAATCATTGTTTCGTAAGGCCTTAGTTTTCCATCCATAAAATCTTTATGTTCTTTACCCATTAAATGAAGGTGTGTGTAAGTGTAGTTTGAATACTTCAAATAAAAACTTCCTAGTATTTTTAGGATACTTGTTTTGTTATAAAATAAAGGAATAAAAACACTTTAGGGGTTGGATAAGTAACATAGAAGAAACGAATTTAAGATAAACTATTACCCTTAATTCGGGTAAATCCCTTTGGTTTGAATCAAAATGACTTATTGTAGTCTCTTATGCCTAAGTTAAGGCTTCTAGTTGGAATAGATGGATCTTGAGAACTAATTTAGGTAGGGTTGGGATGAGACAATTGGCTTGAGAGGTGTTAGTAATGGGTTAGAGTTGAGGGCTTTTTATAAGGGTGAGGAGGGGCTCTTTAGGAAAGTGTGAAAATATTATTTTATTATATTATTATATTAAGTTTTTAGAGGTCCAAATATTATTAAAGTAGAAGCTAATATGACTAATGGTCGAATTAAATCATCCAATAATAATTAGATAGTTTTTGGACATTATTATAATCTTTATAATATTATTTATTTAAATATATTATTAACGAGTTAAACATTGCATCATTATTGTGACATAAATATTTTAATATATTTGATGTCTTAAAATTATAAAAAAATAAAATAAAGTATGAAATCTTATTACCATTAAAAATAATATTTATAGTTTAAAATATAACATATATAACCCTATGTAAAAATTAATTTACTAAATGATATTTGTTTTTATCATTTTTGTCTTTACATTAAATTAATATATATACTGAGTCATTATCACTCTTAAGTGGATCTATGGGTTAAGAAAATAGTCCCAAGGATGCCCATGGTTGTACATGACTCATCCAATAAGTTTAGGACAAGTTTTAAAGTAATTTTGTATTATTATGATGTTCTTTTTAACTTGAATTACCCTATTTACCTTTAACTGTGGGAAATAAAAGTCAAAAGTTACTATTAAGAAAAATATTTTCATCATATTGAACCAAATTTTACTTACTAATAACGACCATGTATGTGGGAATTTTGAAACTCAAATTAAATAAGTTGTAAAATTTAATTTAAATCAAAAATTCAGTTTTTAACTACTACTTAGTGGATTCACTATTCATCAACCACTGATGTTTTTCAGAAAAAAATAAAAATTCAGCCTAATCTATATTTGATATTCGAAATTCAAAATCGATTTCTTTTTTACCAAATTCAATACATAGAAGTTGCATTAATTAATTTTAAATGAATTACCATTGTCAAAACAAAGAGCGTTTTTTTAAGAAATAAAAACTACCAAAATATTGACACTGGTTTCTGTCCAATTTCAAAGTAAAATTATTTCCAATGACCACAGTTGGAATAAATTGTAAAAATATAATCTAATTAAACATTAAAATCAATTAAAATTATAATCTAACAATATAAATTAATTATATTAAAAGTATGTTTTGAATTAAAATACAATATTTTCCAATGTTCATCAAAAAATGAATTTTATCAAAAAAATACCAAAAATTTACCCAAAGTGAATTTTGATGTCCTGATTATAAAGTAGAATATTATTAGTTCAAATTGAATATATAAAAGTGACCAAAACTAAATTTAATGAGGGTTTGTCATCAAAAGGTGGTAAATCAAACTTTTAATGTGAATTATGCTTTAACTTACATTCATTCACATTTTAGGGATTAAACTTTTATTTTATAAAAGTGAAAACATTTAACAAAAATGTATTGTCATATTGTAGTTAGTTCTATTCATTCCTATCAATAAAATTTATAGGCATTAACTACCATTAAAAAAATATTATATTATTATTGTGCAACGTATGATTTCAAAAAAACCCATTGTTGAATATCGGGTATGCCATCGAACACAACTACCCCTTTAAAGTAAAATTAATATTTAATTTACAAAATATTAATTAAAATGAAAATTTATTATTTCTTCATTTAACTAGGATGTTACATCCTTCCCCCCTTTTGTAAATTTCATCCTTGTAATTTTATTCACTTATCAAATAAGTGGCGTTATTTATCCCTTATAGCATTTTCTGTTTCCCACGTTGCCTCTTCAACCATATGGTTTTTTCAAAAAAAACTTTTTCATGTTGAATCACCTTATTCTACAACTCATTCTCTCTACAATCATGAATTTGTACTGGTTGTTCAACAGAAGAGATATTCCATTCCAACTAAAGTACCTCTGGACATAAAACAGGGGATGGATATGACATATACTTTCTCAGCATTGAAACATGAAAAAAATTGCATACCTAGGACAAATGTGGAGGTAAATCAACTCTGTACATTATTGATCCATCTTTTTATAGGATTTTATAAGGTCCAATTAACTTCTAACTCAACCTTAACATCTTAACAAAACACATCACATTCTTCCATGAAGAAACATTGAGAAAGACATGATTTTCTACCTCAAATGAAATATCATTCCTCCGACTATCTGCATAACTTTTCTGCATACTTTGAGCTATTCTCATGTTCTTTTGAATCAATTGAACTTTTTCTACCATATATTCTACTAATTCTGGTCCCATAAATTTCCTTTCACCTAAAACATACCAAAAAAACTCTAATTCGACACCACATCCCATATAATGCCTCAAATGGAGCCATCTATATACAAGAATGTAAAATGATATTATCAGAAAATTCAACCAATAAAATATGTTGGTCCTAACTTCTCTGGTAATCTCGTGATCAAGAAAGTAGCATATCCTCTATGGTCTGATTTGTTCATTCTATCTTCCCATCTGATTATAGATGAAAAGTTGGGATAAAATTTAATTTAGTACCCAACGACTTATAAAGGCCTTTCCAAAGGATAGAATTATGTCTGGGATCATGACCAGATACAATGGAGAGGGGAACACCATGAAACCTGACTATCCATTTAACATACAACCGAGAATGTTGATCTAGATACAAAGAATATTGAATAAGAAGGAAATGAGCTGATTTAGTAAATCAATCAACAATAACCTAGATTTAATTATTACATCGAGATGTCATTGTTAATCACACAATGAAGTCCATGGATATATTTTCCCATTTCTACTCTAGCACCGGTAAAGACAGAATCACCCCTTTCGGTAACTGCCGCTCTTATTTATGCTACTGAAAATTCATACACTTCAAACTAGAATCAGAAATATATATTTTCATTCCATCCCACCAGTAATACTCCTGAAGATCTTTGTACATCGTAGTACAACTAGGATATATTGAAAATAGGGAACTATAAGCTTCACATAACAACTCATTCTTCAACTGTGAATCACAATACACACATACTCTCTTCACAAATCTAAAAATACAATAATTATTAATATTACATTCCAGATAATTACCCTATGAACCAACTCTAGCATTTTCTACAACTCACTATCTTCCTTCTATGCTTGTTTTATTCTATCTGATAGAGAAGATTTCACTGATACTTGAAATAAAAAAGAAGAATTTCTTTCACAAACAACTTATATGACAAAGTTCATCAAATCAAAAACCAAAGCATCTCATTCCAAATGTATCATGTTTAATAAATCATTACTTTTTCGACTCGAAGCATGAGCTGATTTATTTTCTTTTCCTAGATGATAAAGGATTGTGAAATCATAATCCTTTATTAATTCAACCATCTCCTCTGTCTCATGATCAATTCATTCTGAATGAATATATACATCAAACATTTTTGGTCATTATATATTTCACAATTTAATCCATACCAATGACACCTTGAAATTTCTAAAGAAAAAACAACAGCCGCTAATTACAAATCATGTGTAGGGTAATTTAACACATGAGGCTTCAATAACATGATGAATAAGCAATTACATGATCATTCTACATAATAACACAACCAACTCCTTTCAACAAAGTAGCACTATAAATAACAAACCTACCATTTCTAGAAGGTAGTGCCAAAATTGGATAATTTACCAATTTTATTTTCAATTATTGAAAACAATCATTACATTATTTTGTCCAAAAAAACTTAACACCTTTTGAGTTAACTTAGTCATTAGAATAGATAACTCTGAAATTTTTTCAACAAACCTCCTGTAATAACCTTCCAAACCAGGAAAACCATGAATCATAGTTATATTTTTTTTGGTAATGGCCATTCTTCAACAAATTTTGTTTTATCATGATCAATAGTTATGATTTTTTTTAAAAAAATTTGATCAGGGAAATAAATTTCTTGAATCCAATACTCACACTTTCTGAATTTTCCAAATAGTTTCTTTTATTTAATGGTTTGAAATATAACCCTTAATTGAATTTCATTCTTCTGTTTACATTTAGAATAAACCAATATATCATCAATGAAGTAAACCACAAATTTATCCCTGAACTCATGGAAAATTATATTCATAAGATCCATGAATACACCAGGTGCATTGGTTAAACCAAAAGGCATAACTAAAAATTCATAATGGCCATATCTCATATTAAACACAATATTTGGAATGCTTTCTTCCTTTACATTCATGTTATGTTACCCTGCCCTCAATTCAATCTTTGAAAAATACTGATATCCATAGAGTTGATTAAACAAATCATCGATATGAGGAAAAGGATACATGTTCTTAATAGTGTTGTTATTCAATGCTCTATAATCAATGAAAAGTCTCATTGAACCATATTTTTTTAACAGACAATATAAGATCACCACATGATGACGTTCTAGGTCGAATGAAACCTTAATCTAATGACTCATGCAATTTCTTCTTTAACATTAAATATTCAATTTGAGCCATTTGATAAGGGGGGTTTTAAATTTTCTTAGCATGAGGAACTATGTAAATAATAAATTCAACTATCGGATTTGGTATAATACTAGGAAAATCCTAAAGAACAACATGAAGGTACTCATTTACCATTGGCACATTATTAATCTAATCATGTCTACTATTTTCAAAAATATGTTCAAGGTATCATTCATTTGTATCTTTTACTAGTTTCTAAACTTCCTCATATGTCATCAAAAGTAAGGGTTCATTCTTTCACACAACCTGAAAATATTTCTAAAAAGAAACCTCTTTTTCTCTATAGTCAACCATAACATGATAAATAGTAATACAATCCACACCCAAAATAACATCAAGCTCTACTAGAGGTAAAACAATAAGGTTTGGATGAAGATTCTTTCTGCACACAAGGATATGAAGGTTCATATAATTTCCTTCTATTTCAACATTTCCTCTAAGTGTTTTTACCATAAGTTTATGATTATTATCTAGATATGGAATTCCAAATTTACTAGAAATTTTTAAAAAAATGAACGAATGTGTATACCCCAAATTAAAAAACACATTGGAATAATCTGAAAAACAAAAAATTTACTTGATACTGCTTCATTTGATGGCTCAACATCTGCTGAAGTAGTTGAAAAGGATTTCACCACCCCTTTCTGCATGTATTATGGCTGTTTTCCCTGAGTTGAGTTCTTTATTAGATACTCATTTCCATAATGACCTATTTCATTGGACCTAAAATATTTTATAGATTGTAAATAATATTTTATCTTACAATTACCCTGATATTTTCTAGTGAAATTACGAGATTTATTTCACATTTTACAACAATAGTAGCACTTATAAGAATTTAGAAGACATTCACCAACATACTTTTTACCACAATTTTCACAAACATTAAACTTAAGTTTCTTACCATCAGACTTTTTTGAAGAGTTCATCCCTTTTTCATACCACCTTGACCTCTTATTTTAATGTTTGTAAAAGAACACTTGATCATCAGAAAACTAAATTTTCACCTTATTCTCACATCGAAAAAGATGTTCATAAGTTTTGAATGCACGAGAAGATAAATCCGTTTGAAACATTAGATTTAATCCTGAGTAAAAATGCTTGATTTTACTATCATGATCTCATATGAAATTGGGAGCATACCTAGCTAGTTAAAGGAATTTTTCTTCATAAGTAGACATTGAGTCATCCTCCTGCCTCAATTCTAGTAATTATTTTTCCATCCTAAGATAAACCACATTATGGAAATATTTCTTACGAAACATACCATTGAGTTCATCCCATTCAAGAGCGTCAATCTCCTGACTATCCTTGATATTTTTCACCATAAACACCACTAATCAACATAACCATCATAACTGTAAATAGAAATACTAACATTCTGATGTTCTAAACAACCCATGACATTGAAAATCCTTTCCAGTGATTTAATTCACCCTTCTGCTATCACAGAGTTAGATGAACCTCTTTATGATGGGGGGTTTCCTCATAAAATACTCTACTAATGAGAAGTTCTTGTATGGTTGATCTGGCTGATCTCATGCATGAATACCACCACCATTTATAGCCTTATTCAACTATTTTATCACTGCAAAAAACTATTCAGTTCCGATTTTGACCATCTTAGGTTGCTGATTTGGAAGATTGCCTTCCTCTGTTTTCCTTTCAAACATAGTTTCCCTATTTCCTCTGTAGAAAACCATTATGAACAATTAAATATCTTAGGTGAAGCAACATGTTATTTTTTAAATACTATATCATTTCATTATTCACATATATTAATTTATGGATATTAATTTAATAATATCTTAACTCCTCATATTATATAAACCGAACTCTGATACCAACTACAAGGACCCAGCCTTAGATATTACATAATCCTGAATTAAATGAATAATTCAAGTTGAGGATCTTTTCAGGTTTATTGTTTTAGAAAATTAGGTCATAACTATTACATTACATCTCAAAAATTACAAGTTCGACACTTCTACTAAGTTTCCATTTTCACATAAAACAAAAACTCTAGAAAAAAGAGTCATGTATAGTCCCATGTTTAAGACAACATGACTTTTTCTTGACCCCATCCTTGATCCTATTCATCTTTAAGTCCTAGGAAAAACATATCAAAAAAGGGGTTGAGCATTAAAACCTCTATAAGGGTTATACAAAAAAGAAAGAAAATATTTCTTCATCAGTACATACCTAACAAAATATCTTTAACATACCTCGTGAAATCATAAGATATACATAGTAAACACAACTCATAAAGGTAACTTGTGGCATCCATATTGTACTTACACTCAAGCTATCACAGCTACGTAAGGAGTTACATTTGGAATACCCATCATAGTATATTGCTTAAATCTCATAGGAGAAACCTTATCATTTTCCTCCATCATGTTACCCAATGAATTGGAGTACTATCTTGGGATCACCCTCCCATTGTTTATCAAGAAACCACCCGTATACAAAACAATTCCCAAGAACCGTAACATATTCATAATACATAAAACAAACATAAAGGAAAGATAACATTTCCAAATTTCAATCAAAATATATAATTTAAATATATTGAAAAAATCCATTATAAAAACCATTTTCAATAACAAATTATGTAAAATAGTATACGATATTTATTTTCCTTTTAAAAACATTACGGATTATTATAGAAGCCAAAGATCAAATAATACTGGTGGCGGCGGAAAGGTCATTGTCACTACGTAGGTTAAAAGATACATTATTTTATTTCAATTATTAAATGTCTTAATAGATACAAGATTACTCTTGAATAAATGTAAAATTTAAAGGGGTTTATACACCGTATAAATGTGAGTTGTGTATGAAACAAAATATTCCTCAATGTAAAGAGATTGAGACGAAGTCCCTCACCTCATGTCTGACATGACTCATTCATTCTTTAATGTCATGAAAAATAAACTAAAGTTAATTTATACATTCTCAAGAACATTTTTCAAGTTTATTATTCACTTTATAAAATTTATTACTATGTTATAAAAATTATGTAATCATTTATGTTAAAAATGGTTGTTTTGTCGATATTGTGTACTTGAGTCAAAAATGAACACCTTATAATTACAAGTTTTACATGTGGTCAAGAATCCATTATCTATACAATGATATTCATGATTTATATATCACATATATCATATATATCCAATATATATATATATATATATATATATTTATAATATTACATAAAATTTTGAGGTATGAAATCAAATGCACTGTTCATGGAGACTATTTTTCGTACGTACTCATGAACACTACTTTCATTTCTATTTCGTATTTTAATGGATTAATACATAATGATACATAGGTATATTATAATTACAATATAATACCATATATAATATCCTTACCTCCATCCTTTATAAGTCCATCAAATGACATTAACAAGTCATATCACTTTGAGGGGGCGGTAGTCCACACTTCCTCAAATGAAATTATCACGTTTAACCATTATGGAAACTATAAATTTATGATATAAATGAAAAATAAAGAAGAATAAATAAAACATAAATATATTATATATCATATATAAATACAGTTCCATCTTAATGGCCACTGTGAGAGGCGGTAGGAGATAATTGAACTATCAATGTTTCATGAGGTGTTAGTTTTCCATCTATAGAAATAGTACATTCATTACACATTAGATGGAGTTGTGGGAAAATTTAGTTATAAGAATTCTCATAACAAAATCATAGTATATTCAGGATACTGTTTTGGTTATAAAATAAAGGAATAATATGATTTTAGGGGTTGAAGAAGTATCATGAAAGAAATAATTTAAGAGAAATTGTTACCTTTAATTCGGGTAACTCCCTTTGGTTTCAACCAAAAGGACTACTTGAAGTTCTTTTTGCCTAAGGTAAGGCTTCTAGGTGGAATATAGGGATCTTGAGAGACTATTTACGTAGGGGTTTTATGATCCAAGGGGCTTTAGAGGTGTGATTAATGCGTTTGAGGTGAAGGATTTTTGTAAGGGGGAGTAGAGTCTCTTTAGGTAAATGTTAAAATATTATTTTAATATATACTGATTTTTGGTTTATAAAGGTCCAAAAATTATTAAAGTAGTATATAAGATGAGTCATGGTCTAAATAAAATCATTCAATAAGAATTGGATAGGTTTTGGACCTTATTTTAATCATTATTATCTTATATATTTAAATGTATTATTATATGGTAAACACTACATCATTATTGTGTCATAAATAATTTAATTTATTTGTTGTCTAAAAATTGTAAAAAAAACTACCATGATGTAGTAAATATTTTTAGCTTTCCATATAATATTTTTATTCAAATTACTAACTCATATAACCATATGTAAAAATTAATTTACTAAAATATATTTGTTTTGTAATTTTTTACTTTACTTCAAATTATTTTATATAACGTGTCTTTATCACTCTTAAGTGGATATGTGGGGTCCCAAAATAGAACCATGGATTCACATGGTCGGCCATGACACATGAAATAATTCTAGGACAATTGTTAAAGTAATTTTGTTTTATTATGATAATATTTTTACCTTGAATTACCGTATTTACCTTTAACCGTGGTAAATAAAAGTCAAAATTTAATATTCACCAAAAATTATTTTCATCTTATTGAAACAAATTTTACTTAGAAATGACAACCTTTTATTTTAGATTTTTGAAATTCAAAACATAGAAGTGGTAAAAGTTCATTTAAATGAAAAAAGTCAGTTTTTAACTACTACATAGTGGTTTCACTATTCATAAAAAATTTATGTTTTTTAGAAAAATACAAAAAATTCAGCCAAAGTGAATTTTGATGACCTGATTGTAAAGAATAATTTTATTAGGTCAAATAGAACTAACTATCAAAACATTGACACTTGTTTTTGTCCAATTTCAATGTGAAGTTAATTCCAATGACCAATATTGGATTAAATGGTAAAAATATAATCAAATTACAATTTTAAAAAATTAAAAATATAATATAACAATATAAATAAATTAGATTAAAATTCAGGGAGTTATGTTAGAATACCCATCATAGAATTTTCCCTAAATCTCTTTGGAGAAAAATTTACATTTACCTTCATCACGTTTCCCAAGACATTGAAGATCTATCTCAGGCTCAACCACCCTAGGTTTATCACATAACATCCCATATAAATAAAAAATTCCCCAAGAACCATAACATATTCATAACACATTATACAATAATAATGTAAATATAACATTTCCACATTTCAATCACAACATATCATTTCAAGATATAGACATAATCAATGCATTATCAAACCATAATCAAAACCATTTAAAACATTTAACAATGAGTATTTTGATACAAAGTTTCCCATACCACATTGAAAGTTTTAAATAAATTATCATTTTAAAACATTAATATCCATATAAATATATCATTAAAACCATTTTTAAAACATGAAAATTAAAGATAAAAATTTATAAGAATAACTATTTAATATATTTAAAACAATATTTTAGTTAAAGAGTTTTAAACAAAATGGGAGACTCTTAAATATAAATAATTTAGAAATAAAATTGAATAAAAACATTATAATATCACGATAATAAAGGGATTTATGATTTAATATTCCAATGGAGAGTATGTAGTCCATATAAGAGTGAATTGGTGCATAACAACAATAAAGTCTCAATGGAATGTAAATTGAGACAAAATCCCATACGAAAATGTATCCCTAGATTAAGGATAAATAAATTACAAAATAATGTTCGAAAAATTTAAATACACTAAATATGATCGGATATTCAGTGTAAATTAATCATAGAACATTCACATATATTTTTGTAAAAACAACACCAACGACTTGGATGTTTAACTCAATGAATGGAAATTTAGTAAAAATAACGCTTATCATGTTTATATCGATGACTTGAGAACATATCAATGGAGTGATTATTTGTATCAAAGGTATATCCACAAAAAGGGTAGTGGAAATTACTACATATGTAAATAAATAGTTATTTTACAAAAAATCTTGTAATAAAATAATCAATGAAGTACATGTAAAGCCCAATGAGAGGAAATTGAAAATTGAAATTCCCTTACCAATCTGGTAAATTACAAAACATAAACCCCATGAATGAAGGATCATACAATGAATATGTAAATACCCATAAATTAAAAATTATTACACCTTGAATACAATCATGGAAAATACATACATCACAAAAATTTAAATAGTGTCTAATATAGAATTAATCGCACGAGAATTAAAATTGTGATTAAAAACCCTTACCACCTTGTAATCAATCGAGTAGTATGAACAAAAGTTAATAATCACCAAATGAATCAGATAATACCATGAATATAAAGATAATAATGATAAAATATATCAAATGGAAGTAAACAATACACCACATGCAATAGATAAGTGTTGAACAATGGAAATATCGAAGAATTAAAAATGAGATAAGAAACCCCTTCCTCATGTCTAACTTGACTCATTTGTTCCTTGTTATTAATGAATAATAAACTTATGCTAATTTATTCTTTATTAATAACATTTTTCAAATTTATTAATCGTTTTATATCCCTTATTTCAATGTTATAAACATTATGTAATCTTTTGAGTTAATAATGGTCGTTTTGTTGATATTTGGTAGTTGAGTAAAAAATGAACAACTTATAATTACAAGTTGTCCATGTGGTCAAGATTACATTATATTCAGAATTATATTCATGATTTTTATATCATATATATCATATATATCATATATATCCATTATATATATGTATTTATAATGTTACATAACATTTAGTGGTAATAAATAAAATGCACCGTTCATGGAGAGGGTAAGTCGTACGTACGCAGGAACACTACATTCATTTCATTTTCACGTTTAAGGGAATGAAAACACAATTACATATAGGTATATTATAATTCATGTGTAACATAATATATAATTTCATTAACTCCATCATTTATACATCCCACATATAGCATGAACGAGTTATATCACTTTGAGGGGGCGGTAGTCCGTACTTCGTCAAATGAAATGATCATGTTTAACCATAATAGGAACTATAAAATTAGGCTATAAATAAAAAATACAAAAGCATAAAGAAAAAATAATCATAATATATATCATATATAAATACAGTTCCTTCATAATGACCACCATGAGAGGTAGTAGGAGAGAATTGAACAATCATCGTTTCGTGAGACGTTAGTTTTTCATCCATAGAAATAGTTTGTTCTTTACCCATTATATAGAGGTGTAAGTTAGTTTAGTTAGAATAATTATCATAACAACATCAAAGTATATTTATTATAATGGTGTTGTTATGAATGAAAAGAATAAAAAGAGTTATGGGTTTGGAGATGTAAAAAAAGAATTGAATTAAAGAGAAACTGTTAACTTTAATTCAGGTAACTTCTTTTGATTTTAAAAAAAAGGAATTCACGATGATCTTTATACCTAAAGTAATTCATCTAGGTGGAAAAGAGGGATCTTGAGAGATTATTTTGGCATGTGTTTGACTAGCCTAGGGTCTTGATAGGTGTGACTAGTTGGATAGAGGTTAGGTATTTTTATAAGGGGGAGGAGTGGGTCTTTAGAAAATTGTTAAAATATTATTTTATTATATAATAATTTTTGGTTTCTAAATGTCCAAAACATATTAAGGTTGATGATAAGATGACTCATGATAGAAATAAAATCATCCAATAAGAATTTGACTGGTTTTCACAATATTTTAATCTTTATAATCATATATATTTAAAACTCTTATTAAGGAGGTAAACATTGCATCGTTATTGGGTCCTAAATAATTTAATTTATTTGATGTCTAAAAATTATAAAACAATTACCATGATTTGGGAAATATTTTTAGTATTATATGTAATATTTATATTCTAAAAGATAACTTATATAAACCTATTTAAATATTAATGTACTAAAAGATATTTGTTTATTTCATTTTTGTCATTACTTTAAGTTCATTAAGATAAAGTGTCATTATCACTCTTAAGTGGCTACATGGGGTCCCAAAATCGACCCAAATATGACCATGGTCTATCATGACTCATATAATAAGGTATGTATTATATTTATGGTAATTTGATTATATTATGATATTATTTTTACCTTGAATTTCACTATATACCTTTAACCATAGTAAATAAAAGTCAAAATTAATTTTTCACCAAAAATTATTTTCATCTAATTAAACCAAATTTTACATAATAATAACAACCATGTATGTCATATTTTCAAAATTCAATTTATAGAAGTAGTAAGATTTCATTTAAATGAAAATCTTAGTTTTTTACTACTACTTAGTGGTTTCACTATTCATCAAAAATTGAAGTTTTTCAGAAAACTATCAAAAATTCAGCCAATGCTCTATTTGATATTCCAAATTTAAAAATGATGTCTATTTTACCAAATTATAAACATATATTTTGGATTAATTAATGTAAAATTAATTCCTGTTGTCATAACAAAAAGCGAATTTTTTAAGAAATATCAACTATCCAATGATTAACACATGTTTTTACCCAATTTCAATGTGAAATTAATTCCAATGACCAATATTGGTTGAAAAAGTAAAAATATAATCTAATTACACTTTAAAACCAATTAAAAATATAATATAACCATATAAATAACTTATATTAAAATTAAGTTTTGAAAAAAAATACAGTATTTTCCACTATTCATCAAAAATTGAATTTTATCAGAAAAATAAAAACAATTATCCAAATTAAATTTTGATATCCCAATTTTAAATAAGAATTTTATTTTGTAAAAAAGAACATATAAAAGTTATCAAAACATGATTTAAATAGGGTTCATCATTAAATGGTGGTAAATCAACCTTTTAAAGTAAATTAGATTCATTCACATTTTAAGCCTCTAACTTTTTTTTGGATAAATGTAAAAATATTTAACAAACATGTATAACAATTTTGTAGTTAGTTCTATTCATTCCTTCCATTAAAACAGCTGGGAAATTTATTATTTCATTATTTATCTGGGTTGTTATAGGGCTTCTCTCTCTTTTGTGGTGAACAGTGCCATGTCATCTGTCAAGTACAATGTAATTTTCCATTTATTGGTGACCCACGAAAGGATTGGGTTGGAATCCCAAAAAAATTCCCGCTCACACAAATTTTCCCACATTTGAATGTCCACAAAAATCTAGAATTCCTTTTTAACATCATCAAAGCTTATCAAAACATCTTGATTCTTCTTCAAACATCATCTTCTTCTCCGGACTTTCATTTCAATCATAATTATGATTTCAATACATGATTTTGATTTTTCCCAATATGATATGTTCATCACAAAGCTCTGTATCGACTAAAATCAAATGTATAAAGAAATAGAAAACATTCTGATTTGATGTATACAATTATCGGAACCAATTTTAATCAAAATCATTCATTTTAATGTATAAATCCCATAGATAAATCCCTTCAAAAATCTATTTCTACTTTTTTTCCATTGACCCACTAGTGATTTAAAATGTCATCTTATCCTCTCTTCTTGAAATAGTTGGAAACCTGTAAAGTAATTGAACCCTTTTAGAAATGGTTAACTACATTATTGATCTGATTTTCTCTTTCTCTTCGCTCGACCCACGTATACAAAACATCATTCACAAACTCGTGCATGTATCATGACTACCTTCATGAAATTAAATTCATTTGAGTACAACTTTATAATTATGAGACCAGAATAGTAAATTATCATTCCATTCCATTCAATCTAGATACATTGTTTTCTTCTCATCCTGATTTCGATCTATTCTAAATACAATTGTCCAGGATATGATCATCTTGGGTATGATCAATCTGGATTGGGTCAATCAGGGTCCAATCATTCTGGACACAATCATTTTGAGTATTATTTCCTTATATACAATTTTCTAGAATACAATATTTTTTTGGGTACGGTCATTATGAAAAAAAAATCATCACCATCTCTTACTCTTCTATCAGCACCACTTCTTCAATCAGCACCACCTCTTCAATAAGAACCACTTTTTAAATTGATTCCACATTTTAAATTGGTACCGCCTCTTCAATCTTTACTGCCTCTTCAATCAGCACCACCTTTTCAATCACCACAACATTTTAAAACAACACCATGTTTTAAAACAACACCACCTTTTAATGTAGCACTATGTTTTAAAATAGTACCCCCTTCTATAACAAAACCATATTTTATCAGCACCACTCTTCATCGATACCATCTTATCAATCAGTACCACCATCTTCTTCAATCAATATCTTTTTATCATCTTTCGACTAGATATGATTGTTTAAAAAAAATCAATATCACTTCTTTCTCTTTGCAACCCTGATATAATAAATCTAAATACAGTCCTTTTTATATTGGAATCATCTCTTTTAATCTACCTTTATTTCATTAATATTTCATCATAAGTTCAATATTTATCTTATGATTTTTATGAAATAAAAATCAGAAAAGAATCATTACATTTAATTCAATCATATCCATAGAGAATATGATTTGAAACATCCACATAATTCCCATCGGTTCCAAAGTAAATATGATGAAAATTAATTCCAGCAAGATTTATTCTCCATGTGCTATATGATGACAATTAATTCTAGCATGATTTATTCTCCATGTGGTATATTCTATCATTCAAGATAATGATAAATTCTCCGTTACAAAGGATAGAGTGAGTCTGATTCAATTCAAATCAATGGACAATAAATATTTTTGAAACAAATTTATTTTTTACTAAAAAAAATGATTCAGAATAGCTTTCATTCAGAATACCTTTCATTCAAAATACCATTCATCTTTCTCAGCAAACCTGATCATCCAAAAAAAATCACTATTTAAAAACAACATTATTTATAAAACCCTTCATTCCAAATATTATTCTTGTTTGCCAAAAAAACTGATCACCCTAGAAACTTCTACCTTTCAAACCCTTTCAATTTGAATTCATACTCATCATATTTCTCAATATCCTTTCACTATTTAGTTTACCAATATATTGACAACAAATACAACCAAAAAAACCTGGCAATAACAATATCCTTCTTTTTATTTGTGTTCAACACCTACATCAACCACTTAAACTACATGGAATTTTCTTACTTTTTATTCTATACAATCCTTTCATTCTACCCCTATTTATTTTATCCCTCCCCATTTCTCTTATCTCTCACCCTTATTGAGAATAAAATTCAAAGGGGCCATCATGTTAAGATTCTATCTTATTGAAAAATGATATCTATTTTCATTGGTTGGGAATTTTATTCAACACGTTTATCACATGTTTTTCTTAATAAATTACTATAAACTAAAAATATCTAAGTGGATGTGGGCTATCCCAGTGTAGAAAACCAAAGTGTGTAATCAAGGTGATTTAGGTTGTCCATAACACAACATTTATATAACACATTTTCCATTATTCATACAACATTATCATTACTAGGGGAAATTAGTGAAATAATTTGTTTAGGATAAATGTAACCTACACCCATCTGAATAATAAAATTAGAAATTACAGGTGTATAAAAAAATAAAATTTGAAAAAAAAAACATTTTGTATCCTCATTACATTATTTTTAAAGAAAATTAAGATACTCATCAATTATATCTTCTTTATTTACACTACTTAAATTCCTTATAAGTTAGAACAACTATTCAATGATATTTGGGATAGGAAAGAAAAATTATTATTCCTTATAAACAACAGTCAGAATGAGTGTCCTCTCAGTTTTTCTCTTTTCTTCATTTTCTTGTATTTTTTCATTGGAAATTTTTTCTTCCTTATCTTAATCCTTATCAGATATTGTAACAAATTCTTTATTATGTGTAGAATATTATGGTGTGGATGTTGAATTTTCTTCATCTATAGAAACAACTTTATTAAAAAAAATTGTAACATTTTTTCAATGATAATCCTTTCTCCTGGAAAGATAGTTGATTAGATTTTGATATCATGACTCAATTACTCATATCCAAAATCTATTAATATCTCTTTGTTAACATTTCTTATTTTATCAATGGTATGTTTCATCCCCTCGTATTTCACTTTCTGTTATGTTTCTTCTAGTTTACAAGATATGTCAATTTGTTCTTGCCAGAAAACTAAGCACTCGTCCTTTTCCAAAATAGCATACTAGTATGTATTAATAACCAAAACATTTAGATTTTGATATTTTTAACCCCATTTGTTGTACCAGAAAAAAATACATCCTTTTTCAAGGTGTTCTATTTGATCACATCTTTCACAAATATTTTCCAATATTTAGAACCTATTTTCAATATTTACTCCATTCCTCTCATGTTTCTTCAAAAAAACCTTCTCAAACTTATTTCTTTGATGATTTTGACGACCCCCTCCACATCTACCTTCCATAACATGTGTGGAAATAAAAATGTTGTTGATTGAAGCAACACATGTTTTTTGTGTGTTCAAATCCCCCAAAACACCAGAAATATCCAAATAAAGAATATTTTCTTCTTAAACATCCATATTGATTAGAATTTTGAATACGTTTCTCAAAAATATTCTTATCATTGTTTTATTATCCAACAACATTTCTATTATCAATCAGATTCCTATTTTTATTTTCTACATTTTTGAACTATAATTATTGGAATCATTTCCTTATGTGGAATGTTTTGATGAATTTTTTGACTTAGGATTCCTTAAGATTTCTAAATTCCCAACCCTATTGGTCTTGGAGACATTCATAACATTCCTAGATTTATTCTATAAATTTTTTTTCCATATTTCCTATCACCCTTTGAAGGTGAATTTATGTTGAACCTTATTAGGTTTCTAATTATGAGAACATTTTTCTACTTTAGTGATAGTGTTTTTGGAACTTGTATCCATCAATTTAGTTTTAGAAAATTGTGGTTGGACTAGTTCAAATTCATCTTCTCTTTATTTAAGATTTACCTCTAGATTCTCATCATGTCTCTTTACTTATTCAAGATATTTCTTAGAATACCCATTATCTACCTGCATCTTCTTCATCTCTTTTGAAAAAATTTCTTGAATTTTTTAGGAATAATTATCTTACTACTCCTTGTTTGTATTTTCAAGCCTTATAATATTAGTCAAGAATTTTTTCAACTCTTCTTTCAATTTCATTTCATGTTGAGTATATTCTTTTTTAGAACTGCTGCTTCAAACTATTTATCATTCATTATTGCAATAAATTTGTTTTCCCCATCATTCCTGTCATATACATAACCTATTTTAAAGGTATTTTTAATTTATTTTCCATTCATGATTTTTTTGGGAGTTTCCCAAACTATTATGGATGAGTGGGTGAGTTTTTATGAATTGGGCCAAAATGTGAGCCCAATTCCATATTTAAAAATAAATTTTCTTTCTTGTATAACTCATTCATTTTTCAAACTTTTTCATCCATTCCAATTCCTAATTGGGAACCCCCGACCTATTAACACCACAATTATAATTTCTAGCCTTTTTAAATCCATAATCATTGTGGATTTGGATTATTATTTAAGGAGTTGGGCAACCCCGAAAGTCCATTTCTAGTAAAAAACATTTTTTTTATTTAATAACATTTTCAAATTTAACAATATTTTGGTGATTCTACCTCTAACCTGAGCCCACTGAACCTAGGTGCGCCCCAAATCTCTTCTCCCCCACTTTAGATTTATTTTTCTTCGTAGAACATGTCGAAACTTATTATGCTTTCTCGATTCGGGCATATTTATAAATGTAATTTTTTTCCTTCATAACTCGTTCAATTGTCACTCTTTTTTCCCCATTAAAATTTCTACATGGTCTCTCTATCTTTGTTAGAAACTCCATTAAATTTTTGGCAGTTTTCATATTTATCTACTGTTGTTAGTGAGGAAATTAGTACAAGATCCCTCAATTAGGATGGTCTTATTCACTCTTCTTTTAATTTTCTTAGGGTTACATTCAATGTAATTAGGGTTTCTTACCTTATCCATAAGGTTACTAATGTCCATAAGTTAGGGTTAGAACCAAGGTTTTTATTTCATGTATTTTGGGTGAAATCTTCTGGTTTTAGGATGGATTTTAGTTCCTTGAGATGAGGCAATGGATCTATTTATGTTTCACACCATGTTTTGAGTGTTTTGACATAAAAGGTAGGTGATTCCATGTATAACTATGTTATGATGATTTAGCTTGCTTGGTTTATTAATTTAGTATGTTTTAAATCTATTTTGTATGGTGTGAAAACTATTTTTTGAGGGATTTGGTTATGTTTTTAATTTTTTAGTAGCATTTTTTGCTTGGAATTGAGTGCTTTTCATGCATTTCTATTGGGGAAATGTTTGTGTGTATTTTATAACATATGAATGTGATTTATTAGTGTGGAAAGGGGCTGAAAATTCTTCTTTGTTAATTCCTTAATGTCATGTTAGCATTGTAACGGAGTTTTGGAATGGTTTTAATGTGTTAAACCATGTTTTACTTCTTGAAAGTGATTTGTTAAAACATGTGTTTTTCATGTGTACCTTTTGTGGTATTGTGTGAGGTATTTGTATAAAACATGGGGGTGGCTAAATAAATGTTTTTAGGCCTGAAAATTATTCTTTGAATTGTTATTGGTACTGTTTTTGTCTTGAATTAGGGGTTTGAAATGGGTTTTGTATTCAAACCATGGTTGGACCTCTTGGTTTGGTTTTATGAAAATTGTTAATGATATAATGAGTTAAAAAAAGTGTTAAATGGTTTCTCATGTACTGTTTTGGGGATAACATGTTCCTAAAAAGAGTTTTTGAAACATAAAGTTGTTATTTTTGTTCTAAAACATTTTGGAAATGTTTTTTAATTTGTTGAGGTGATTTATGAAATTGGGATGTTGGTTCAAAAAGTGTTTTCGGGCTATTTTTCATGAGTGTGATGTGAAAATTGGACTTTGTTTCTGAAAAGGTTATTATGTAACATGTGAGTGGGATTTTATGTGATTTTTAGTGTAACACCCCGAGATTTTTTGAGAAATATTATTTTTAATATCTTTGATGTATTCTGTTGTACGCTACACCAAGATTATCTTGTGTTATACACAACACCGTATTAGCTTGTAGTATACGCAAACACTATTCTTGGCTTGTGTTGCACGCAAGAGAGACCTTCCTCAATAGCGTTGGTTGTACGCAATACCGAGTTTCACTAAACAACAATATATTCTTATAATTTTATGAAGTAGCCATTATGTATAGTATTAAATAAAATTTGAATTATAAAAAATTATTATTCATCTTACACATTTTATAGAACATTGTATGATAAAAAAATAAAATTTTCGGGAAAAATAAGTATTTTTTAAAAAATGCAGTTTTGCCTCCTATTTATGGCACAACCACATAAAATCTAGTTTTTGACATGTTTATAAGTTAAATTTTACAAAATAAAATTCTTCTTTGTAATTATGATATAAAAATTTACTTTGGTTTAATTTTTCATATTATTCCTATAACTTTCATATTTTAATGAATAGTAAAAACACGCTATATTTAAATTAAAAATAACTTTTTTCATCGTAATAATTTATATGGTTTAATTATAATATATAATGGTTTTAAAGTATAAATATAATATATTTTTACCATTTAATATAATATATGTTATTATTATTGAATTTACATTGAATTCATAGGTAAAATCATTTCAATCTTTTGCAATGTTTTAACTTTTGAAACACGTTTTCTTAACAATGGGATTAATATCAAATTATTTACTACAACTTTTTTGTTTTGAATTTTGAAAAATAGTTTCTATATTTGGAATCAGTATGTTCAAATTATGTTAATATGCTAATTTTTTTTAGACATTATGAATAGTAAATAAGGTAAATTTTATTTACTACAGTTAAAGGTAAATCAGGTAATTAAGGGAAAAAATAAGATTATAAAATTACCCTAACACGTGTCAAAATTCTATTGGATGAATAAAAGTCGACCCACATAATATAAGGATCAAAATTGATTCATTTTATGGAATTTTGACCTTGGAAATGATGTAATTATTATTAAAACCAAAGAAAGTGACAACATGTCACTCTCTTATATATTATAAGTGTAATAATTTTAATTTATTCATAAACATCATAAAACCTCAAATATAAATAGTATCCAGAAATATAATCAAATTTTCTACATCATGAGAATTTATTTATAATTTTTAGGGATAAAATAATTTTCAGTAATGGTGACACAATAGTGATGAATAAATTGTTTATTTAGTGAAAAATATAATTTTTATTAAACTATGAGTGGCCACAAAACACACAAAAACCTGACCAAAAAATATTGGTCTTGTACCTGTAAAAGATAATCATCCAATGGTCGAATATTTGACCATTTAGAGCCTTATAAAAGTGATTATGACACTTATATAAATTTATATTAAATGATGTCAATGTTTTCTTCTTCAAAATTAAATTTATATAACAATTTAAATGTTGTGATTTTAAGATGATAAATTCGAGTAAAATTATTATTAAGAATGGTAATATATTTATATTTATCTTCGTATTTTATTTTTAATTTTTATGAAACAATTTGATATATTAAATAATTATAAAAAAATGTTGTAGCGATTATTTTATTAAGAGAAATATCAAATAAATGGTTTTAAAAATATTAAAATAAATATTATATGAATACACTCCAATAATTTTATAGATGAATATGACATGTTAGGAATCTATTACATATTTTGGATCAAAAATATCTTCCCTATGTATTTTATTTAAATTCAAATAATTGAATTGTGTCAAAATTGACTCTATTGATATTTTATAAAAATAACATATTATTAAATTGTTTAAATATCACAAAAATAATTAAAAATTACAAATTGAAAATTTTATTGTCTAAAAGTAATAATTTATCAATGTATGGAAAATTCACAACACATAAGTACGTATTTAAAACAATTTTAAAATTATAATTTTATTTCCATAAAAAAATTTAAATAGATTAAATAAGGATATATCAAATTGATAAGGCTTAAAATAAACTACAAAAATATATAAATAGAATTGGATGATGAGAATACAACCCTATATCATCGCATGTTCAAATTTGATTCATTTTGGGTGTTTTTATGTGGGGTTTAAATTTATTATAAATTAATATTTCTTATGTTTCCAAAAGTGCCCATCTCCTCCCTTATAAAAGGGCACCTCCTCCCTCTCCTCCTAACAGCACATGGAGCCTTCATGATCAGCCAAAACCTGCCCATTTCTCTTCTCCACTTCCTTAGAAATATAATATATGTCAGGTTCTTCTTCAAAGACCAACTTTAGTGCCCTAAGTGGAGGTTTAGAAGAGGCACGTCGAAGAAGAGGTAATATCCTTTACCGATTCATTCAAGTTCATTCCTTCTTCTATATCCTCTTATTTTTTTATTTCATAATAAAGCTGTAACATCAGTATCACTCATATACTGATATGTTATTATAATTATGAACCACCCCTATCTAACCTTCTATCCACCCTATGGAAAAACAAATCACCGCGCGTCCATACGTACGGAATACCGTCTCCACGCCGTGGTGTAATCTGTTTTTCCACCACCACCTTACATGGATGGGTATAAGGGTGTAAATAATAACTATATATGATTATTATAACATGATATGAATTCTGAGATATTATATCATCCACTCTAATTCCATTCAATATTTATGGGAATGATATCATCGCTCGTGTGTACGTATGGATTACCGTCTCCACGACGCGATGGGATTCATTATCCATGTTAACCACTAAAAAAAATTTATAAAGTAAATATAATAAATAATCATGAAATATATGACATATTAATTATACTTTATTTATGTATATGTTATTTACTTACTTCTATTCATGTAAATAGGGAAAGGAAAACAACATTCATGCGTACGTATGACCTACCATCTCCGTGAACGGTGTGTTTCATTTCGTTTATCTATCTGTTATATATATATATACAGAATATATATGATATATATATATATATATATATATATGATATATATACATGATATATAGATCATGTTTTATATTCTAGAAGTAATTAAATCACGATATAGTTAATAATAATATTAATAACAACAAGTCCAAACATGTACGATAAATGAAAATAATATTTCCCAAAACGTTTCTTTAACATGGAATTGAAAAATGAAGGGGTAATATAAATACCTAAGTGAATCATATATGATATCACATGAATTACTATGACTCTGGAATAAATCAATGACATTATTTAAATCATTATACAGGAGGTTCAGATACGTACAAAGCATATCAGACCTAAGGTAAGGGGTAATTGAATGACTATGATTCTGGAATAATTCAATGACATTATTTAGATCATTATGCAGGAGGTTCGGATACGTAAAAATCATATCGGACCAAAGGTAAGGGATAATTTTTCAATCTCATTTTTATTTGAGATTTCTTATACGCAAGTATTTACGGGGCTTATATTTTTCATCCATGCCTAAAAATGTTTTTCATAAAGTTCTTGATTTTTTCCATGTATGTTTATTGTCATGTTTACCCCTATTTGACTTTTACTTTTTGTTATGGAAGGAATATTTATTTTGATTACCATATGAGGAACTTTTTGACTTTTTTGACAAAAGTATGACGAGAATGTTTTTTTAACTTATACAACATGACTATAATTTTATGGATTCATAACGCCTAATTTTCATGAAGCTTCCTCTAAATGATTTCATGATTATTTTCAAAAAATCCTTTTCTTTAAAATTGAATGGAATTTTGTGAAAAGAAAATGATTTTGAAGAAGAAATGATTGTTTCCTCATGAATTCATTTCAAGTGTTTTGTCAAAACTATTTTCCATTTAAGATGACATTATTTAATATGATTATTTTTCAAGTATAATGTCTCTATTATTTACATGGTTTGATTTTTCTTATGAAGAAATTATATCTATATGATTTATATGGATTATGTTATGATGGGATGATGTTTATGAAACCCGTTTTATTCATTGGGTTATGATGAATGATTTATGTTTATTTTGTGGCACAAGTAAGAATGATTTCATTATGATATGGGTGGGACCTATAACTCCCTCCAATTCATTAGGGAAAGATTTATATCTCATGAGATAGACATGGATGGAATGGAAAGTTAATATGGTTTAGTAATACAGTACTAGAACAAGGAGTAAACTCGATTCAGTAAGGGACTTTGTCCACTATGATGGTCTTGGCAGCAATACCATGGCTACTATAGAAATCATATCATGTGCTTAATGTTTTTCCACAATTCCATGTTTTTTTCCCATGTTATTTATTAGGATTAATGTTCCTTTATGATCTATTCCTTATGAAATGTCATCATTTATGTCATTACTCATGATTTTTATGTTTTAGGTTCATTTTATAACGTTCAGATTTTTATGGATTGTTTCCATGTTTACCCTTACTGAGCATTTGAGCTCACCATTTTTATGTTTTCTTTTCCGTAGGATAAAAAGAAATGTTTTAGTTAATAAAACCAAATGGGAAGATCTTTATGGGAGATGTTGAAGATCTTTCACCATGATTAGAAGATTATGTTCCGAGGTTACAAAGACACTAAACTAATATAGTATTTAGGTGAATGTTTTGGTGTTGTATTAAGTATTCTGCAAAAGTAATGTAATTTCCATGTACGTCAAGATTTGGGTTTCTATAGTTGGTATCAGAATGAAGGTTTAGTTAACCTTTGGAAATAAGGGTGCAAAAACATTAGAGAGATGCCTAGGGATATTTCTAAGATATGTAAACGGATGTCCCTAAGGTTAAGTATAAGTATTGGTTATAGTCCTAGGATTACTGTAACGATCATAGAATTAATCCTATGATGACGGATATTGAAGGTACTCTCCAATTATTATGTTATTTTATTAGTATGATTTTTGCCTCTCACACTATTCTTTTTGTGTTTTAGGTGATGGCTGGAACCCATAGGAATTGCGTGGATCAATGTAATGGACAATGCAATGATTGTAATCCTGAACGAACCAATGTTATGGGAGATGGAGTGAAAAATCTTATTTCTATACTTACACAAGCTATGAATCATTCGGGACTTCCAAATGAGTTGAAATGGGAACAATATTCTATTGACTCCTTTATGAGGAAACGTCCACCATTTTTTAGTGGGTCTTCTGATTGACTTGTTGCTGAACAATGGATCAGTACCATTGAAAATATATTTTCCATACTATGAAGTTCAGAACATGAAAAATTCATTCTAGCTATTTATCATTCAGAAGGTGAAGAATACTAGTAGTGGAATCTAGTTATGAATATGAGGCCCAAGATGAAATTGAATCCATGGAACGAGATGAGTTCAAGAACTTGTTTTTCAATAATTACTTCCCTCGTATTCATTGAACAAAGATGGAAAAGGTGTTCCTTGGGCTTAGGAAAAAGCATGATGAATCTGTTGGTATATATGTAATGAATTTTAAAAGGCTTTCAAGGTATTCATATGGATTTATTGTCTGACCTGAAAGTAATGTGGATCGATTCATTAGTGGATTAAAACCAAGTCATCGAAGGGCATTAGCTATAATAGAATTCATTAGCTATGAATAAATTGTGCATTGTGCTATCAAGATAGAACTTGATGTTGGTGTTTTATATCCATATCATGGTTTTGACAAAAAATTGAAAGATAGAGTTTAAGAAAAAATATCAGAACAATGGTGAAAAGAAGGTGAATGTTTCATTATGCTCAAAGTGTGGAAAGAAGCATGGTGGGGATTGTCTTAAAGGGACTAGAAAATGTTTTAAGTGTGGAAAAGAAGGTCATTGAGTAGCTGAGTGCTGAAGTAATGGGAAACATGTTTCTAATGTCGTGAATAGAGGAAATACTATAGATAACGCTCCACCAACACTTCAATACTTCATTTGAAGGGAAATGGGGCAATATGCTAATCAATTCCCTAATCTAAGGGTTAATGGTGATTGACCTGAGCAACCTATTATAGAAAAGGAAAAAGGGATGTCACATGCGATCACTTTTTGTGATGTTGAGAATGATAATGATGTTGTTGAATGATTAAGTGTTTATTTAACGGGATTTCAAAATAGTATCATAGAATCCCATTTATAGTATCATGGAATATTGAAATATCAATATATTGGTTGGTTGAGGTTTTCAAAAATTATATGGTACCAGTAACCATGAAAAGTGATTGAAATATTTTTGGAAATTAGATGATATGCGCATAATGAATGAATAAGGAGAAAATAATATGTTTGATAGTATTCATGATCTCATGACTGATATACGAACAAACTGATATGATGGTTTCAGTATATAGAATTTTTGGTGTTTTGGTATGTGGAAAGAGTTACCTTTTGATAGCATTAATGCTTTCACTAAGGTTCTATGGTAATTTATATTTCAAGAGAATACATGATTAAGGAATTCATATGTTTGGAATGTGACCATCAAGATATATCGTATGCTAAATTATGGTATTCACATGCTCGGTAGATGATATTTCTAGTAATAGTTTACTTTATACTATGAGATTGGATAGAAGTATTTTGGATAAGCCTAAATATTGGAATGGATTAAGTTAGAAATCAAATAGTAGTGTTTAAGGCTAGAAACTTTTGTTGATATTATTTCTGGAATGTTATAATGATGAAGTTTTAGAAAACGGACAACCTGCAGGATGGACGACAACCCGTCCCATCGAACAAGGTTGAGGGAATTGAACCTACAACCGAAGTACGACAGGCCTTTATTGCCTTCCACTGGCCTACATGAAGTCCCTGGTTAGTATAAACTAGTTTTATTTTATTAAGCCATATGATATATGATGTATAAGTCCATTTTTTTGTAACCATATACGATTAATCTCAACATGGTTAGACTTATGTATATAACTTTTTCTATCCTTATGTTTCTGACATATGGAATGACCTATCATTCTATCGCATGATCAGATAACACTTCATAAAAGACAAATTCAACGTCATTTCTTTAAGAGATGAAGTGTAAATTGTTCAAGGAATGAGAAATGGTGATATTGTACCAAAATCATGTAAGTATTTCTTTTAAAAATTCTTCAACATTTGGGAAATGTTCTTAAAAACCCAAGATGTTGTCCTAGTTCCCTCGTATCTGATGAATCAGATGGTACCTTATATCATCACAAATTTATGGCTTTGGGATTGTTGACTTTTTTATAGCCATGCTCTCTACCACTCTTCATCATAATTTGATGGTTATATTTCTCTTTCATATCCATATTTTCACCTATATTCTCCTATGAGGAAACTCCGTGATGAGCTACTTTGGGTATCCATTATGTTTCTAACGTTACTTTTTAAAATTATGTTTTAGTATTACTTTTTACGATGTGGTTTTCTATGAAATAAACTTTCATGTAGAAAACCATTTATAACCCTGATGAATTTCGAGGGTGAAATTCATTTTAAGGGGGGTTAAATGCAACACCCCATGATTTTATGTGAAATATTATTTTTAATTTCAATGATTTATTTTTTTTATGATACACATAGATTATCTTGTTCTATATGCAACACCTTATTAGCTTGTAGTATACTCAAACACTATTCTTGGCTTGTGTTGCACGCAAGAGTGACCTTCCTCGATAGCGTGTGTTGTACGCAATACCGAGTTTCACAAAACAATGATATATTATTGTAATATTATGACCTATCTGTTATGAATAGTATTAACTAATATTTTAATTTTATAACATTATTATTCAACTTACACATTTTCTAGAACCATGTATGAGAACAAAATAACTTTTTCGGGTAAAATAAGTATTTTTTGAAAAATGCAGTTTTGTCGCCTTTTGATGGCGCACCCACATTAAATATAGTTTTGACATTTTTATAAGTTCAATTTGACAAAATAAAATTCTTTTTCTGAATCAGGATAGAAAATTTTAATTTGGATAATTTTTTCATATTATTCTGATAACTTTCATATTTTAAGGAATAGTAAAAACACGCTATATTTTAATTAAAAATAATATTTTTCATTGTAATAATTTATATGGTTAAATTATAATATTGAATAGTTTTAAAGTATAAATAGAATATAATTTTTCCATTTAATATAATTTATTTCATTAGTATTGATTTTACATTGAATTCATAGGTAAAATTATTTCATTCGTTTGCAATGTTTTAACTTTTAAAACACGTTTTCTTATTAGTGAGATTAATTTTAAAATAATTACTACAACTTCTTTGTTTTGAATTTTTAAAATTGGATTCCAAATTTGGTATCAGTTGGTCTAAATTATTTTAATTGGCTACTTTTTATTTTTAGACATTATGAATAGTAACTACGGTAAATTTTATTTACTATAGTTAAAGGTAAATCGGGTAATTAAGGGTAAAAATAAGATTGTAAAATTACCCTAACACCTGAAAAAATTCTATTGGATGAATAAAAGTAGAAATGAATCACCTAAGGGTAGAAATAGATTAATTTCATATACTTTTGACCATGAAAATGATGTAATTATTATTAAAACCAAAGAAAGTTACGACATGTCACTCTCTTATATCTTATAAGTGTAATAATTTTAATTTAGTGATAAACTTTATAAAACCTCAAATATAAATAGAATACAGAAATCTAATAAAATTATATAAATCATTAGAATTTATTTATAATTTTTAGGGATTAAATAATTGACATTAATGGTAACATAATAGTGATGCAGAAATTGTTTATTTAGTGAAAAATCAATAATATATATTTTATTAAACTAATAGTCACCATAAAAGGCCCAAAAGGTTGACCAAAACTTATTTTTCATGTACATGTAAACCATAAGCATCCAATGGCCGAATATTTGACCATTTTGAGCCTTATAAAAGTGATTATGAAACTTATATTATTTTATTTTAAATGATGTAAAAGTTGTCACCTTCATAATTTAATAAATATACCAATTTAAATGTTGTGATTTTAGGATGATAAATTCATTTAAAAGTATTATTATTAAAGGTAATAGATTTATCATCATCATATGATTTTAGTTTTAATTTTTATGCGAAATTTAGATATATTAAATAATTATACAAAAATGTTGTAGTAATTATTTTATAAAGAGAAATATAAAATAAATTGTTTTAAAAATATTAAACTAAATATTATATGAAATATTTAATGTCCTCCAATAATTTTATATATTAATATGACATGTTAGTAATCTATTAAATTTTTTGTATCGAATATATATTCTTTTTGTATTTTATTTAAATTCAAATAATTTAATTGTGTCAAAATTGTCACTATTGATATTTTATAAAAATAACATATTATTAAATTGTTTAAAAATAACAAAAATAATTAGAAATTACAATTTGAAAATTTTATGGTCTAAAAGGTAATATTTTATCTATTTATGGAAAATTCACAATTCATAAGTAAGTATTTATAACAATTTAAAAATTAGAATTTTATTACCACAAATAAATTTAAATAGATTAAATAAGGATAAATCAAATTGATAATGTTTAAAATAAACTACAAAAATGTCTAAATTTTATTGGTTGATGAGATTACAAATCTATCTCATCTCATCTTAGAATTTCATTCATTTTGGATGTTTTTATGTTGGGTTTGAATTTATTATAAATTAAATATTTCTTATGTTTCCAAAGGTGCCCCTCTCCTCCCTTATAAAAGGGCACCTCCTCCTTCCCATTATCACACCACTTGGAGCCTTCATGATTGGTCAAACTCTTCCCATTTCTCATCTCCACTTCTATAGAAACATACTAGTGTGCTTGGTCTTCTTCAAAGACGAACTTTAGTTCCCTAAGAGGATGTTTATAGGAGGCACTTCGAGGAAGAGGTAATACATTCTACCGATTCATTCTAGTTTATTTCTTCTTTTACTTCATCTTCTTTATTTGATTCATTATAAATTAATATCAAAAGTATTAATTATATACTGATATATTATTATAAATATAAAAAACCCTATTTCACCTTCTATCCATCCTATAGAAAACAAAATCACCACGTGTCCGTACGTACAGAATACCGTCTCCACGTAGTGGTGTAATCTATTTTTCCACCACCACCTTACATGGATGGGTATAAGGGTGTAACGAATAACTATATATAATTGACATAACATGATACTAATTATGAGATATTATATCTTCCATTCTAATTCCATTCAATAATTTTGGGAGTGATATCATCACTCATGCGTACGTACGGATTACCATCTCCATGACGCGATGTAATTCATTCTCCAAGTTAACCATTCAAGAATGATTATAAAGTATATATAATAAATAATCATGAAACATATGTCAAATTAATTATACAAGATTTATGTATATTTTATTTACTTACTTCCATTCATGTCAATAAGGAAAGGAAAATTGTGTCCATGCGTATGTACGGCCTACCATCTCAATGAAAGGTGTGTTTCATTTCATTTTTCTATCTATTATATATATATATAATGAATATATATGATATATAAATATGATATATAAATCATGTTTTAAATTATAGAAGTAAGTTAATCATGATATATGTAATAATAATATCAAGAACAACAAGTCCGAACACGTACGATAAATGAAAAGAATATTACCAAAAACGATTCTTTAAAATGGAATTTACAAATGAAGGGGTAATATAAATACCTAAGTGAATCATATATTATATCCTAAGAATGTATATGATTCTAGAATAATTCAATGAAATTATTTAAATCATTATACAGGAGGTTTGGATACGTATAAATCATATCAGAACTACGGTAAGACATAATTTTGCAATCTCATTTTTATCCGAGATTTCTTATACGTAAGTATTTACTGGGGTTATATTTTTCATCCATGCCCATAAAATGTTTTTCATAAAGTGTTAAATATTCTTCCATGCATGTTTAATTTCATGTTTACAATTATTTTACTTTTACTTTGTGTTATGGAAGGAATCAATTGTTTGTTTACCATACGAGGAACTTTTTGACTTTTCCGACAAAAGTACAAGGAGAATGTTTATTTAAATTATACAGCATGAACGAATTTTTATAGTTTCATTACGCCTAATTTTCATGAACCTTACTCTAAAATATTTAATGATTATTTTAAAAAAATCCTATTCTTTTAAAATTAAAGGGAATTTTGTGAAAATAAAATGATTATGAAGAAGAAATGATATTTTCCTCAAGAATTCATTTCATGTGTTTTGTCAAAACTATTTTCCATCTAAGATGAAATTATTTTGTATGATTATGTATAAAGTATAATGTATATTATTTACATGGATTTATTATTCTTATGATGAAATGATATCCATTTGATTTATATGGATTACGTTATGATGGGATGATATTTATGAAACCCATTTTATTCTTTGGGTTATGATGACTGATTTATGTTTATTTTTTGGCACAAGTAATAATGATTTCATTATAAGATGGGTGGGACCTATATCTCCCTCCAATTCATTTGGTAAATATTTATATCTCAGAAGATATACATGGTTGGAATGACAAGTTAATCTGGTTCAGTAATACAGGACTGGAACGTGGAGTTAACTCGATTCAGTAAGGGACTTTTTCCACTGTGATGGTCTTAGCAGTAATGCCTTTGCTACTATGGAAATCATATCATGTGATTAATGGTTTTCTATAATTCAATGTTTTTTCCCATTTTATTTAGCAGGATTAATGTTCCTTTATGATCTATTCCTTATGAAATGTCAGGATTTATGTCATTACTCATGATTTTTATGTTTTAAGTTCATGTTCTTACGTTCAAATGTTTAGGGATTGTTTCCATGTATACCCTTACAAATAATTTTAGCTCACCCTTTTTATTTTTTCTCTTCCCTAGGATATAAAGAAATGTTCTAGGTAATAAAACCAAATGGGAAGATCTTTATTGGAGATGTTGAAGATCATTCACCATGATTAGAAGATTATGTTTAGAGTTTCCAAAGACACTAAACTAATATGGTCTTTGGGTGTCTGTTTTCGTTATGTATTAAGTATTTTTAAAAAGTAAAGTAATGTCCATGTACGTAAAAATTTTGGTCTCTACATTTAGCATCTTGGGAATGATTTTTTTAAAAAATTTATTGTATTTTTCTGAATTATGAAATAGGTGAAAAATGTGTTGTGTGAAATTTTTCGTGTAAGTATGATTTTAAAATTCATTTGAATGAAAAAATAGATTTTTTAACTTGTGTGAAATTAATGTGGGATGTTTGGTGATCTTGTGATGTGAAAATGATATTTTCATGTGAAAATTATATTCATTGAATTGTTGATCTTGTTTAAGAACAAGGGGAAAACCCAGGTATCTTGGTGGGAGGACATGTACTAGTATGCTAGTGAATCTGTGGGGTTTGGCCTTAGTTTGAATTATCATGATTGACTCTTACAAATCTAACTAAAAAATAAAGACGATTTTTAGCGACCACTAGGTTATTGGTATGTTCCCTACTAGTGGATAATGCACAAGAATGGATATTGTGATGGTTACTCTCACAGAGATAAGAGGTACCTGGGACCCACAACTAGCTAGTGCCTAGGTGTTATTTCCTATTGCTTGTGCTCATTAGTTACATTGTGCTTACTGTCAGCATATGGTATAATTGTATGGAAAATTAAATAGTTTTTTCATTATTTTCAAATGTGTTGATTCTCAATGAAAGCCCACATGAAAACTGTATTAATTTATTTTTTAGTTTCATATTTTAGAAATTGTAAGTAGTATTTTCTATTTATGAAAACATGAATGATTTTTGTCATTTAATGTTTATCACATAGAATCTCATAGTGGTGGTATCCTACTGGGCATTGTCTCGCACCATAATTACACCCTTGGGTGTAAGTAGGCATGGTTCTTTTATTGTTTCAGGTTTGGATATAGTTTTTTGTGTTCCATTGGTTTGGGTTTCTAGCAGGTCCTTGGGGGTGAAGTCGTGTGGGATGGCATATGGGAAGTGACCCTTTCCATAAAGGGTTTAGGGGATGTTTCATTTTGTTTTTTTATCTTTGTTATCATTTTATTGAGTTTTATTAAAAATATGTAATTTAGTTATGGATTTTTGTAAAACATTGTTTGGTTTGAAAAATCCAGATTTGTTTTATTGGATTCTTTTACTGTATAAGATTATAAACTCAGGTAAATCATTAACAATTCACATTTTATGATACCCAGGAACTTGTGGAAGCCTATGGGAATCGGGAACACCCTTTGAGCCTTGTCACAGGTCAGTTTAGGTAACATTTTCGATGGCGACCAGATTCGGTTCGTGACAAAATGGTATCAGATGAGGTTTAGGTTAACTCTTTGGGACATGTTATATGGGGAAGTGTCGGGAAATTCTGTAGTTAGGATTTTTGGGACTTGGTATTCTAGTTACGGCTAGGGTTCCGAATCACCAAACCTCATGATAAGATTCATGTTTCTAGGATAACTCGGGATTTATCTATGTCCTTTGGTTTTCTTGGTTGATGATGATTAGGGGAAATGAAAAGAGAGTTGGGTTAATGGTCTCAGTGATCTCGTAAGGCCTGGAAATCCATGAGGAGCTGGAGATACTCCCTAAGAAAATCTATATGATGGTTATGTGATTGGAATATGGCCACCAACCATATGTCATAGTCACCCTCTTAAAGTTCTTTCTTCTCATATTGTTTTGTGCTTTAGTTTTGAAATCATTGCACTTTGGTTTTAAAGTGACTTGTTTTTATGAAGTGTAAAGTTTTTGTGAAATGATTTTAAAATAAAGAGTGAATTTTTTGGTTTAAGACACAGTGGAACTAAATTTTCAGAATTTTTTTGAAATTGAAAATGGTGTGCTTACTTTTTTTGGAAGCAGGAACTATATTGATGTTGGTTTTGAAAAGTGTTTCCAATAAAGTTTTATAAACAAACAAAGGGTGTTCTAATGGGATGAGATGTTTTTAAATTGATGTGAATATATTTAAAGTGAGTTCTTTTCTAAATGTTTGTATCTTTCTGAATGGTTTTGTAAGATTTGAGATGAGATTTTGATCTCATGGTTAGCGGTTTTGAGAACAATGATGTGTTACTTGACCATTTTGGTTTTGAAAAGAGGAAATAATTTTTTTTAACCATTTGGATTTTCTTGAGAAACCACATGCATGGGGATATATGGGATGATGGATGGTTGATGGCATAGCTGGATGAGTTTCGGGATGGATATGGGGAGGGTGTCTGGTGTGGCACAGAAACAGGCATGTGTAAGGCCCATGGGGTACCATTAGTGGATGTGCTAACCGCCGAACCGTTTGTGTTAAATGAAATGTTTTTAATGGAAAACATGATGTCTTGATGATTTTTTTGGGATTTATTATATTATGTGTTTTTTTTGGAAAATGTTGATGTTTTGGGGTGTTTTGAGTCCAAGAACCCCTCCTTTTCGAACTGTGTTTTGGGTTTCTATTTGACCAGTAAGTTGGGTAGAAGGACTGGTTAGTAGTATCCTATGAGATATGTTTTGGGACACCTTTATGGTTGTTCCCATCATGTGTTATGATCTAGTTTGTGGCACTTTTTGACCAATGGACCCACTTGGTTGGGACCTTGGGTTATCTTGTTGGATAAGGTACGCCCCCATTAAGGGTTAATGCATAACTGAAGTGCAACCCGAATTGTTTATACATTGGAAAATCCTCTATTTGATCAATATAAGGAATATTGTTTTTATCGAGATCTGTAGATTGAGTCTAAACACATTCCTTTCTTTTTTTCCTCTTGTAGCGGGAGAGTTCTCATGGAAGCTTGAAAGAGATATTATCTTCTTATTTTTCCTGATTTTCTGAAGGTGGAAGTGGTATGGGTTTGTTAGCAGGGATGATTATCTAGATGGTGACTAAGAGGGCTCTCATTCCTTAGTAGTCTCTTAGAAGAAAGAGTTCATGTTAAAATACCAGTGTGGGAAACCTGGTCATGATATGATATTGTGGATACTTTCTAGAATTGTATGTTGTTTTGGGATGGTGTATAAGGTCACTCTCCATTCATTGTTTATATCAGTCATAATGGTCATGTTCAGTGATGCCTTGTGATGTCATGTGTTCGATTGACTGTAAAGGTGAAATTTGTGCTATCATCTGAGAGTCTATGTTATGTTGGGAGAATGTATCCCTTGGAAAAACATCCAAATTTTCAATTTTACAGGAAGGTGAGTATAGGTGTTCTTTACTTCTATTGTTTCTAACCTGAAGAAACAAGTTGTGACGTGTGTGCATCTTCTAAGCCCTTGTTTCAGTGAATAATCAAGTTAGGGTAAAGTGATATGGGAATTTGTTATGTCTTTGAAATTTTATTTGGGATTGAAGTGTAGTTTTTTGTGGCACCAAAAGAAGAATTCTCATTTATGGGGTTTCCAAAGCCTAACTGCAAGGCCGAAGAAGCTTCAATAATTTGAGCTCCATCCATAGGTCTTGGAGAGTAGCTGGCTCATAGTTAGAGGAAATCCTAGGGTTGTTTAAACCCTTGTACAATGTCTTATCCTCATTATGAATGATAGTAAGAGTTTTAATCTTTTCTTTCATCATCTTTCTTCTGTTGTTCCCTTTTGGTTGAAATTGGTGGTGGGCCTTATGCCCATGTCATTGCCTAATGTCATTCCCTCCCCCTTTGGTTTTCATTGAGTCATCATAGAATGGATAAAAATATGGATAGACTTTCTGAGTACACAGTTTTAGCACGATTAGGAGTGACTGTGTACCATGAAGCCCTGTAGAAAGAATGATATGTATAGTTAGTGCATTGTTTCCCAAATAGTGCACCTTTCCCAAATCATTAATTTTTTTGGGTCTTTCTATGCCGGCCCATGATGGTCAGTTTAGATGGTTTGTTATTATTATCGAGAGACCCACTATGATTATTATGTATGTTAATTCATAAATTTTTAATGGAAGTGTACCCTTTGTACTAGAGAGTCTATTCAGACCCCCCATTTAGTGTCCCGATTATGTCTCGAGAAACATTTATGTTTTCTCTTATGGTGGAGAGCCCATTTGTATATCCCCATATCAGTAACTCAGTTTTCCCATGGTCTTGGCTTGGAGGCAGGAAGTCTCATTCGGAACTATCTAGCTACCAACATCCTCTTTGAGTAAACGTTGGGATTGGAGAGCACCCAATGGTTTAGTTAAAGTAAGGTAAGTGAGACCCTGTTCGAAGTTGTTGTTCTCTTTGGTGAATTACTTGATTCTTCTTTGGATAGTGTTTTAAGAGTTGTATTTCAGGATAAATTATGAATGTGATTGATCATTTTTTGAATGTGGTGTAATTTTTGGTTATGAGAGTAATCCTTCCTTGATTGATCATTGTAGGTGTTTTGGGCTTTGGGGGAAAACCTGGCAAGGGAGTACCACTTGGTTTCTCAGTTGGGTTTGGTTGATTCTTTGACCGTGCTGTGACTTTCCAGGGTGGAATGTTTTCATGTTGGGGAGAATTGTCACATACATAACTTATTTTAAAGGTATTTTTAATTTATTTACCATTCATGCTTTGTTTTGGGTGTTTCCGAAGCTTTTATGGATGAATGGGTGAGTTTTTATGAACTAGGCCAAACTGGGGGCCCAATTCCAAATTTAAAAGTAAATTTTTATTCTTTTGAAACTAATTCATTTTTCAATATTTTTCATGAAATCTAATTCCTATTTAGGCTCCTTTGACTTATTAACACCACAATTTAAATTTGAAGCCTTTATATATCCATAATCATGGTGGATATGGAATTTTATTTAAGGAGTTAGGACACCCCTAAATCCAATTTCCAGTTTTAAAAAAACTGTTTAGTTTGTTTAATACCTTTTTCAATATTAACTATCTTTCAGTGATTCCACCTCTAACCTGATTCAACTAAAACTAGACGCACCCCCAATGTCTTCTCCCCCTATTTGGAGCTTGTTTTCTTCGCTGAACAAGTCGAAACATCTTAAGCTTTCTCAATTCGGGCATATTTATAAAGGTTATTTGATTCTATCGCAACTCCATCAATTATCACACTTTTTTACCCATTAAAATTCTTACATGGTCTTCTTATCCTCATTAGAACCTCCCTTAAATTTTGTTCTATTTGAATATTCAGCAACAGCTGTATGCGAGGTGATTTCTACAAAATCCCTCAGGTAGGTTGGCCTTCTTAATTCTTCTTTTAATTTGATTAGGGTAACATTCAATGTGATTAGGGTTTATTACATTTTACATAAGGTTACTAATGTCCAGAATTTAGGGTTAGAACCTAGGGTTTTATTTCCTATATTTTGGGTGAAATATTCTTCTTTTAGTTTGGATTTCACTCCATTGAGGTGCGGTGGTGGTGCGGTTTATGTTTTGCAACTTGTTTTATGTTTTTTGACATAAAAGGTAGGTGATTCCATGTATAACCATTTTATGATGAGTTAGAATGCTTGGATTATTAAATTAGTATTTTTTAAATCTATTTTTTGTGGTGTGAAAACTAATTTTTTGGATTTGGTTATATTTTTAATTTTGTAGTTTCATTTTTTCATGGAATTGGGTGATTTTCATTAGTTGCTCTTGGGGAAATGTTTGGGTGTATATTAAAACATATGAATGTGATTTAATAGTGAGGAGATGGGCGGAAAATTCTGGTTTGTTAATTACTTAATGTCATGTTGGAATTGTAATGGGGTTTTAGAATGGTTTTAATGCGTGAAACCATGTTGTACTTCTTAAACATGATTTTTTAAAACATGTGTTTTTTATGTCTACCTTTTGTGGTATTGTTTCAGGTATTTGTATAAAACTTGGGGTGGTTTAATAAATGTTTTTAGGGATGAAAATTGTGATTTATTTTGTAGTTGGTTCTGTTTTGGTCTTGAATTATGGTTTTGAAATGGGTTTTGTATGCAAACCAAGGTTGCACCTCTTGGGTTGGTTTTATGAAAATTGTAAATGATTTAATGTGTTACAAAAAGTGTTAAATGGTTTCTTATATACTGTATTGGTCATAGTATGTTCCTAAAATGAGTTTTTGAAACATAAAGTGGTCAGTTATGTTGTAAAACATTTTGGAAATGTTTTTTAATTTGTCGATGCGAATTATGAAATTGGGATGTGGGTGCGAAACGTGTTTTCCTACTATTTTGCATGAGTGTGATATGAAAAAATGGACTTTGTTTATGAACAGTTTATTATATAACATGTGATTGGGCTGTTATGTGATGTTTATTATTTTGAGAAAGATTTTATTAAAATTGTTAATGTATTGGTTGAATTGTGGAAGATGTGAAAAATGTGTTGTGGGCTATTTTTTTGGTGAGTATGATTTCAAAATTCATTTGAATGAAAAAATGGATTTTCTTGACTTCTGTGGAATACATGTGGGCTATTTGGTGAACTTGTGATGTGAAAATGATATTTTCATGTGCAAAGTAAAATTATTGACTTGTTGAACTTGTCTAAGCACAATGGGAAATCCCAGGTATCTAGGTGGGTGGACGTGTACTAGAATGCTAGGGAATCCTTGGGGTTTGGCCTCAGTTTCTAATTATCACGATTGATGCTTACAACTATAACTAAACTATGACGATGATTATTAGGGACCACTAAGTTATGAGTATGTTCCCAACCAGTGGATCGTGCATGATAATGGATATTATGATAGTTACTCTCACCAAGATACGAGGTACCTGGGACCCACAACGAGCAGGTGCCTAGGGGTTATTTTCTATTGCTTGTGCTCATTAGTTACTTTATGCTTACCATAATCATATGGTATGGTTCTATGGAAAATTCAGTAGTGTTTAAATTATTTTTAAAAGTTTTGATTCTCAATGATATTCCACTTGAAAACTGTTTTAATTTTTTTTAGTTTCATCTTTTAGAAATTGTAACTTGCATTTTATTTTTATGAAAACATGCAAGAATTTATTCTTTGAAAGTTTATCACATGTAATCTCTTAGTGGTGGTATCGTAATGGGAATTGTCTCACACCCTACTTAAAACCATGGGTGTATGTAGACTTGGTTATTTTATTACTGCAGGTCAGGATACAGTTTTTTTCCCAGTGGTTCTGGTTTCTAGAAAGTCCTTGGTGGTGAAGTCTTGTGGAGATGGCTTAAGGGTGTCACCCCTTGCCATAATTGTTCTTGGTATTTTTTCTTTGGGATTTGAATATTTGTTACAGTTTTATTGAGTTGTTTTAAAAATATGTAATTCAGTTCTGATTTTTTGTAAAAGATTGTTTGGTTAGTAAAATCCATATTTGTTTTATTGGATTCTTTTGTTGTTTTAAGTTTATAAACTCGGGTAAATCGTTCCCCATTCTCATTTTATGATACCCTGGCACTTATGCCATCCCATGGGGATCAGGAACACCCTTTGGTCCATCTCGTAGTCTGGGTCGAGTGCCAGTTTTGATGGTGACCAAATTTAGTTTGGGACAATTCTCAATAAATTTTTAAATTCAACTTCTCTTTATTCATCTTATCTTGAACAACTATATTCAATGCTAGAAGAACATTCCTCATTAACTATTGGAATAAAAGTTTTTCATAATCATAATTTTAACATCCTTACTATTATATTCTTTAGAAGAAAATATTCTACTTTTGTATTGGGATAACTTTTTATCTCCTCTCCTATAATAGAATTTTTCTTTATCACCTTTTTTATTGTAAAATCTTATTATCCTTATTTCTTCTTCTTCACATTCAACATCATAAACTCTTTGAGAGAAATTGGAAACAAATTGTCCAATGTAACTATATCCAAAATATTTTAAGGCATGATTCCATTTATACCTTCCGGAACTTCTATTCACATTTTTAGAAAACAAGGATAAAATACCACTAGGATTTTTACATACCTCATTTTCAGAGTAAAAATCTCAAACTTCTTTTTCTTTAAGAAAATTAATTTACCTTTTTTCTTGAAAGACATAAAATACATTTCTCAATCAACATTTGTTTTTATCTCTATATAATTATCTGTTCTAATTTCTTATGTAAGGAGAGTACTATGAAAATCATCTAGATATAATGTTTTTGGCTCTCTATCTTCCAATTAAGAAACCCAGACATCAAACTTGTTAGGAAGAATTATCAAGATCTTTTCAGCAATAGTAGAATCTTATAAATTTTTACTATGACATATAATATTTCTCACAAAATTATTTACCCTAGTAATTAATACTTTTATAGATTTAATCACACCCATTAGAAGATCTTCATACTTCAATATCTATATTTGTAACTATTCCTTCTTCACTTTATTATTGACTTTTTAAATGTTGTTCATCTTATCCCAAATTCCATTGAAAGTGGAAATGTAACGGCCCGAAATTTTGAATAAATCTTATTTCCTAATTTCATGTGTTATTTTATTTTATTTATATACTCAACAAAAATGTTTTATTTGATAAACATGATTATAATTAAAATGAGAACAGTGGGTTTTGACTGTTATATGACCATCGGTCAATATGACCACTGTGAAAAAAATGTTTTGATTATTGTCTCTAAATACAAGTAATCTTGGTTAATTATTATAGAAAGAAGATTCGATGGCCTCACCTAGTAGTCTTGGACCGATCGAAGCCCATCTAACAGAACTTGGGAAGGAGGTAGCACCATTGGGCTTTGCTCTGGACCAAACCCAAGACGAACTTCATCATGTGAAGCTAGAACGGAATCGCCTTTGTGAGAAGTTCAAACTAATAGAAATTACTACTCAGGCAATGTTGACCGAGCCGCCCCAACACTATATCACCCTAGCACACCTTACTCTTAGGTCCAATGCTGGTATTATAAGAAGATATGTAACAAGACCGTAACTGCCTTGTGTAATTATTTGTTTTAAATAAAAATTGGGATTTCTTCTTATGATGATGTTTATGAATTTTCAAATGACCGGATAAATATAGTATGTATATTTTTGATGAATTTTAGAAAAAGGATATTTTAAAAATGTTTATGTAAACCTTAAATAATTAAAAATGTGTAATGATTTTCAAAAAATGGTCTTCTACAATTATGTTCAGTACGAAATTTGGAGTCTAATAAGAACAACATGATTTTTGATGAATAGTAATTATGAATAGTGATTTTATGATTAGGATTAGTAATATGACCAAATGGATTAGTAATCTCACTTAAAGATAGATTTAAAATAATTTAGGCACCTTGATTAAGTAATGTGATTCAATAAAATGGTTAAATAACGGTTTCATAAATTATTATTGAAGTATTAGTTTTTTCGGGTGAATAGGGTTTTTTTATTTCAAAATTAAATTAAAAATATTTAGAAAATTATTTTTATAAAATGGATTTCATTTTTGAACTCAGAGCACCGATATTATGTTATGGTAATTTTTGGGGGTTTTTCTGAAAAAATGAATTTTTAGTGAATAGTGTATTTATTTAAAAATAAATTTAAAAATATTTAGAAAATTATTTTTATAAAATGGAGTTCATTTTTTAAATCAGAGCATTGATATTTGGTTAGTGTGAAATTTTGGGATTTTTCTGAGAATGTTGAATTTTCAGTGAATAGTAAAAATGAAGTTATAGGGTTTCGGTATGTTTAATGATATCATAGCTGTGTCATGATGACGTCATGAAATATTTTTAAGGATTTTCCGGCCAAGGGTGATGAATTATTGTATTGGGGGACACATGTGGCCTAACATAATGGGAAATATCAAGGGAGAGCACATGGGTTTGAGAAAATCACATGTGAGGTGTCCCATAGCCATTAATGCCTTGTCCCCTCACTTTCCCTATAAATACCAAGCCCTCCTCTCATCCATTCGACTCCCCACTCTTCCCAAACGAAGTTCAGGTATATTTTCCTCCAAAGGTGTCCTCCCAAGGTGCCCCCAAGCCCTCAAGGTCCCAACCTTTGAGGTTTAAGAGTTACATTTTATGGTAAGGGATCTGACCCCTCTCTTTCTTTTCAAGTGATCTCTTTTATGTCCTTCCTTTTATGCTCCATGTTCTTATGTTGGAGGATGTTCTTTTAAACTACTCTTACTTCCCTTTTTATGTTCATATAATGAGAGATCCCCGATTACTCTCATTATTTCGTTTTATGAAGTTTTAAGTGGCGCCATTAGGCTGCCGAAATTTTTGTAACAGATTCTTTCTCCCTTCTCAATTTTCAAGATCTATTTTCATGTAAAGTATTTCATGTTCCTTTTTATTATGTTGGAGTATGATCTCTAAATTTATCATACTGATCTTTTATGATAATATTATGGGAGACCCCATTTGATCTCTTCAATTCAGTATTTTGATGTTTTAAGTGGCGTCGTTGGGCTTCCGAATTTTTAAGTGGTCCTTCACCATTCTCATCTTGAAGTTCAACTTTCATGTCAATTCTTTCAAGTTCCTTTTTGTTATGTTGGGGTATGATCTCTATATTTATCATTCAGATCATTTATGACCATATGATGAGATACCCCATTTGATCTCTTCAATTCAATATTTTGATGTTTTATGTGGCGTCGTTAGGCTGTCGAATTTTTAAGTGGTTCTTCACCCTTCTCGTTTTGAAGTTCTACTTTCTGTCAATTATTTCAAGTTCCTTTCTATTATGTTGGGGTATTATCTCTATATATATCATACTAGACTCTTATGTTCATATGATGAGAGAACCTATTTGACCTTGTCAATTCAATTTTGTTGATGTTTAAGTGACGCTGTTAGGCTGCTGAATTCTCACAAGAGAAATCTTATTTTTTTCTTCCTTTCATGTTCTTAATTTCATATGGTATATTTTCAAATTTCATTACCATGTTCATAAATCCCTTATATTTTGTCCCTTTACTATTTTATGGGTCATTTATGAATGTTTTACCCATGTCCCCTCTCTTCTCAATGTTTTTTAAAACCCCGAAACATAGCCGTTATGCTGCAGAGTTTTTATCTCAAAGTGCCTCTCTCTATTTTCTCAAAATTATTTTATGTTATAAAGTGAATACTGAAATCTCGTATTTATACAGGGGTATTCACATATATATCAAAATGTTCTATTTTAAATTCTTGTATTTACATACATGAAACCCTCTTTCCCTTTCTGTGGGTTTAAAGTAACATAAAGATCGTGTCTTTAAAGCAGTTTTTAAAATGTTATGATTATGAAATGAAACCCATTTATTTTATGCTATATGGGTTGTTTATGAAATGATTGACGATGATATATGTGGATCACATGATAATAATTACATGTCAAGGGTGCGCCCAGATAGCGCTCCAATGCATTGGGTAAAGGCTTAATCTCTAGAGATGACTTTTTAGACTGATACCTTGGTGAATAACCTTGGTAATTTTTAATGACACCTTGGGGATGGACCTTGGTGAAATGAATTGATTGTCAATATTAAATGTTGTAGCCACATCTTCATGTTATGAAAAATGATATTTGTATTGTGATGTATCTCATGATTATTTTCTCATGTCTTAAAGTTCTTTTCATGTCCTTATTGAAGTATCTCAAGTTCACATGTAAAATGTTTCTCTTGTTTCCCTTATTGGGCATTCTGATCACCCTTTCTTTTGATGTATGTCCCCAGGTTATGAGATGCAGTAATGAACCTAGGATTTACTTAAGTAGAGGCCTTTCATGTGTTTAAGAATAATGTTTTATGTTGTTCTCATGTATTATGTTCCTTGTTTCCAAGACACTAAACCTTAAAGATCCTCAGTTCCGTGTAATGAAATGAAAGTTTATGTTATAATAAAATGGGATGCTATAGGAAAACCCTTTTAATCATAGAAACTCAATTTCAGGAAGTTGTGAGAGTAAGGAATTTTTAGATCTTCTATCATTCTCAATATTTTCCATATCATCCTTTATGAGGGGACAATTCTCAGTATGAGGAGGGAAACCATAACTAATGGCTCTTGAAACTTCATACCTTAGAGACATAAGATATGGTATCATTTATACTTTAAAGATATGATAACTCCTATCATTTAATATCAGAATACCCTTAATGTCCACACAGCTCAAACCATCCATAACATCTTCTTCTTCAATAGTTTTTGAAAAAATTTGAAAATAAAACATGTGCTCTAATAGCACCTATAAGTTCCCAGATAGTGTATTGAATCACTAAGAGGGGGAGGTGTTAATTAGTGATACTTTTTCTTTTATGTTTCTATTCAATTGAAACAATATTCTCCTCTTATTAAAGATTTAATTCCATGTTTAAAACAAAACAAAAACACATCCATAGAAACATAGGTATTTACAAGGTTCCTTATTCAATATGAATTTCTACATCTTAGGTATGGTTTGCAGACAATCCAATATCATAAAATCAATGAAAAAAAATTCCTATATTACAACATCTAGGATATTCCATTTCACTCATTTATAGGTTTAAAGACAATCTGAAAGTGTGTGAGTGCCCTCTTAGAAAAAATATGGTAATAAAATTGTTTTGTAACAACTCATGTTACCTGTATTACAACATGTTGGATACTCCCTTTCACTCATTGATAGGTTTAATGACAATCTGAAAGTGTGTGTGCACCCTCTTATAAAAAAATATAGTAATACAATTGTTTTGTAAAATTCTCCCCAGTACAATTCTCTCAATAAAATTTTTTGATAGAATAAAATATAAATGAATCAACACCACTTAAATCCCTAAATATGATGAAACCCAGTATGATTATTCTTCCACAGTCTATAAATTCTCAGAATGGTAAAACCTAGTATGAAGACCATGTTCCAATTAATTCATCTCGAGATCGAAATCAAATGAATACAATTGACTAGACAATTATATGATTCACTGAGTATGATTAACAATGAATACGATGATTAGTCAAATGTAATGTTACGATATTGTCTTCTTCCCCATCGAAATGAATTCAATTCAAAAAAAAATTGTATAACTTCTATAATAGAAAACATAGAGACTCTCTCTCTACTATGGTTAATAGTACCTCATCATCCATCAAGTACAATGTAATTCTCTTTTTACAGGGGACCCTCGAATAGTTTGGGCTGGAATCCAAAAAAAATTATGATCACACAAATTCACTAACATTTAACTTTCCACTAAATTATCAAATGAATTTTGACTTCATCAGTGCTTCTTGAAACATCCCTAATCTTCTTCAAACATCATACCCTTCATCAAAATTTCATTTTAATCATAAGTATGATTTCATTACATGAGCCCGATTTTTCTCAATTTGATTTCTTCAACACAAATCTCAATATCAATTATTAAAAAAGATCTATGATGAAATGGATACCATTCTAATTTCTGTAATATGATTCTCCAAACATATTTGAATCAAATTATTTCATTTGAATGTACATATCCCCCTTAACAATTCATTCAATAATATATTTTTCCCTTTTATTCCTTGACCCACTTGTGATTCAAAACATAACCATATCCTCTTCTCTTGAACCAATTGTAACCCTACAATGTAATTCAAAAATTTTGTAATACATGACTGCATTATTAATCACATTTTATCTATCCATTCTCTTGACCAACATATAAAAAATATTATTCAAAAATTTGTGCTTATAATAGGAAATTCTTCATGAAATTTAATTCATTTTAGAAATGATTTAATATCTTTGGACTTGAATTGGAATGTATCATAACTTTCTACTCATTATTGCTAAATTAAATTCTTCTCAACCTGCATATGATCTTTTCTAAATATAATTGTCTTATATATAGTCATCCTTGGTATGACCATTTTGGATTTGATGATTCATGGTACGACCATTCTAGATACGATCATTTTGAGTATGATTTCCTTGGATAAAAGTTTCCAGAATATGATCTTTTCTCTGTATGATAATTCTAAAAAACAATTACCCCCATCTCATACTCTTATATTTGCACCAATTATTCAATCAGCACCACCTCTTCAATCAACACAACCTTTTCCATCGACACCACCTTTTGAATCGGTAGCACCTCTTCAATCGGCACCACCTATTCAATTGGAACCAACTTTTCAATTGGCACCACTTTTTAAAATAGCATCATGTTTTAAAACCACACCACTTTTCATAACAACAACATGTTTTAAAATAGCACTATCTTTTAAAAAACACCATATTTTATTAGAACCACTCTTCATTGGAACCACTCTTCATCGACACCATCTAATTAATCTGTACCACCACCTTATTCAACTGATATTTCATTTCTTTTTTCGAATACATTCTATTATTTTTTAAAAAAATATGTATCACTTCATTATCTATTCCACCCAGATATGATAAATCATAATACAATCCATTTTAGATTGGCATCATCTATTTTAATCTCCCTTTATTTTCTTAAGATTCCATCATAAGTTCTCCATTCATCTCATGACTTATAAGAAATTCAAATTTGAAAATTATCATCACATTTAATTCAATCATATCTATAGAGACTCTAATTTGAAACATCCACATCATTCACATTAGTTCATTAGTGAATCTGATGAAACTTAATTTTAGAAATATGCCTTCTATATGTACTAGATTCTCTCATCCTAAATAATGATCAATTCCTCGTTACAATGGATAGAGTGAGTCTGATTCTTTTCAAAATGAAGGTCATTTTGATTATTTTAAAAAAATACATGTTTTATTAAAAAAAAATTCATAATACCTTTCATTATGAATATCATTCTTCTTTACAAGAAAAACGGATCACCCACAAAACTTCTTTCATTAAAAACAAAATAGTTAATAATTCCTTTCTTCTTTCCTAGAAAACCCGATCACGCTCAATAATTCTATATTCGAATACCTTTCTATCAAAATTCCCATTCATCATCTGTGTCAACATCCTTTCTTTATTCAACATACCGATCGATTGACTACAAATACAAGACAAACACAAATTGGACCTAAAATAATTATTTGTTGGAAATATTTTACATGATAACCAAAAAAATATACTTTTGTATAGTAGATACGGAAAAAAATTATAATACCCCATCTTTTTGTAGTTATTTCCATCTTTTAGTTCTTCATTGAACCTATTTTGTATTTTTTTCCATTGTCTTAAGACCATGGTGTTCAAGTATCATTTGGAGATGGAGAGATTTAGTTGGGGAAAATTTCCAAATGTTAAAGGATGTATGTTTTTTTAAATTAAGTTACTCTCAGTATAAATATGTTAAAGGGTTTTATGAGGTTTTTCTAGGTAGTTTGGAAGGTTTCATAAGTGGTCTGGTCTCTTCAGTGGATGTAGTGCAAGATGCTACCTATAGGAGATTTACACACTATGGAGATAAAATTCACGATGTGCAACTATATACAGACACAATCTATGAAACAAATTCATGATGTCAATTTAATACCCAGTGTGAATCTATTTCATGATGTTTTATTTTTTAGTAGGGTATAATTAACCATAGTGGATGTGAATTTAGGCATACATAATAAATCGAGAATTACACACCAACTGTTTCTCAGAATGAGCTATTCAAAAATCACAATGAACAAATTATTTCAGTTTCCATCCACTATAGATCCTCTATATCAATACATATGTAATTTCTAGGTGATCTTTGAGTCTCATCTACCCTTTAAGTCATCCCATTAAAGAAATAGATCCCCGATGAATTGTTTTTCCTAGGTTTTACATTTTCTTTCTATTGTTCTCCATTGTAGTGGAAGAATATATTGACCGATGTTGGTTCAGGTGTTGATGGTAATATTTTTTTGTATAGTGTAATTATTATGATCTTATGCACCATAATTCTTATCATTATTACCATTTTCAAATGTTTTCTTGATCAAAAATTCAATGTAGGTGGTGTAAAACCAGACTCTAAGATCTGTTTAATTTTATAAGTATGTTTAATATTATGATTCTACCAACGCTATGTAAATATGAATAAAATTAGTGATTAATTATTGTTATTCATGGTTTTGATTATTCCTTAGACAACTTTGGATTCAATGGTGTTGTAACCTGGCATCAGGATATCCATCATGTGAGAGGACCCATGAATAACAATGAGTTGGATAATGGATTAAATTAGGTTTATCATGACATAAGTACCCATGTAATTACATTACATAGAATCAAATAGGTAATGGATTATTATATTAAAAAATGTAAATAATTTCATCTAAAATTTATTGTTCAATTAATGGAAAATTAGAAATTTTAGGAACTGACCATTGATGCATATGATATGATATTTTGATATACTTATTGTTATGACATGTTTATAGTTTCATGATGTAATTATAATATAATCAGAATGTCCCGGTTTTATTTTGTAATTCTTATGTGGGGTTATAATAGTTTCATCGTATAATTCATATATATCGGGATTAGGCATGCCTCATATTGTAATTATTATATAAGGGGAGTGACTCAGTCTTATTTTTTAATTCATATATTCCGGGTTATGCATGAGATTATAAAATTCTAATTAACATATATTTGTCTAAATGTTAATTGTTATAAAGTGGGATTTTTTAGTTATTTTATTATTTCCTTAGATGTGAGTTTATGGTTGGAATGGTTTCGCAACATGTGTAGATGTAATTTAGCATGGTTCCCAAGTAGTATTGTTAATGTATTATGTTAATTTGATTAATTTATACACTTATTATCACATTATTTCATAAACTTATCATTAGAAAATTTTGGTTTAGAAATGTTGTTTTTGACCTACTATGTTTTACTCATACCCAATTTGGGCCTCTGTTTGGTACCCACGAAGATAACATGGATATAATTAAGGAAACGAGCAAAGGAACATGTTATTGATTTTTTCTTCCTAGATGGGATTTTGTTTGGAGATGTGATATATATGGTGTTTGGGACAAAGAAATTTTGAATATATTTGTGTCAGGTGGTTCTTTAATTTGTGTTACATTCAATTGGAAAATTAGAAACATTTCATCCTATCATTAAATGATTCAATATTATTTGTTTTTTGGTTTTCAACTTTTACTTTATAGTTGTATCTTTTACTATTTCCTCTATTTTTTTACTCTTATAATTTTTTTATATTTTAATATTTTCACTTTATTGTAACTTTGTACTAGGGGGTACAGTCTCCCCAATATTTTCCCTCCTCTCCCACAGCTAGTTGTAATCCTCATACTTATGGGGAGGCACACATGTGGTCCTATAACCAACCTGATTTGTCCACATAAGAGACTTCAAGATATGGTGACATTACAATGTGGTATCAATGGGTATTTGTTTTCTTTTTTATTTCTTTTCTAGTTGGGAAAGGTTTAAAGGAAACTATTATGTGTTGGGAATTGGTAATGATCTTGTTCATTGAAGTATCTAACCCATGTATAAGAGAAAATATGAGTGACTAGGGATGTGATTACTATTCATTGTGCTTTTTTTATTATGGTATGTTGATATTTCCCCTAGGGTGATTCTCATGTTGGGTGATGTCACTATCTATTGATATTTCTTTTTATGGCCCCATACCAAATAAGATGAGTATGCATGCATCATAATACGAATAAATGGATATATCATGATAGTAATTATTGTTTATAGTGATGTTTTTATTTCATGTGATATATTTTTCATATATGAACTATGAAATATGATACATATTATAAATGATAAATAGTAATGAACGGACATTTCTATCATTCTAAAACCAATATAATATATGTTTAGAGAAACCATGTGCTAGTGGTTTTCTATTGTTGTCACCTGTTGAGGTTTACCTTATAGTTATTAAGTTTTCTAAGGAGTGTGTTTATATTATAGAAAAAATTACACCTCATCATATTCGAATTGATAATTATAAGATTGGTTATCATTATAGTCCTTTTGGATCTGAATCAGAGCTTCCTATAGATTCTATGGATCAAATAGATGTTCTGCTTCATGAAAACATTATAAGGTTCATGAAATCCATAGAAATTAATATTGTTCATACCATTACTTCAATGTATGAGAAGATTAAAATTTATTAGCTATAGAATTCTAATACAGTCATGCTGTAGGGAGAACCATAGGAAGTGTAATTCTGTATTGAATCAGTTTAGATGATCTTAAGGCACCACAACACACTCTCTAATAGGAGGATGAATCTCTTTTTGTATATTCTATTTTATCCTTCCATGAATTGGTGAAAAATTCAAGAGAAATTTTGAAGGAAATATGATTTATATTGGAATTACATCAAGGTGATGTTCCCAAACAACTTCTGTACTACGATGTTGAGACATGAAAAGGATCGCATGTTCATGAATCTGACATAGGAGGGAATCTCAGTGATGGAATACGCCAAACATTCCACTAACCTATATCACTTTACACCATATTTAGAAACAGATGACATCTACATGGAGAGACATTTTCAGAAAGATATTCTCTATGCGGTCAGTTTGTATGTGAACTTATTTCTCTTGACTAGATATTCATATGTGATGAATTGGGAAATCATCATGGAATAGAATCTGAGGGAGGTCATAAGCAGTGTCTATTATTTATAAGTAATGCCAACTAGGATCTCTTAGTTTAGTTATAAGAAGCAACATTATGATATTTATCTCCAAGGAAACCATGAATAGGGAAGTCAGGGTAGTGGGTAGCCATATCGTTACCATGTTCCATTATAGTCATATCATGGTGTAATATTGGGCCACAAACATCCTTAGTATTCATACCCAACATTTGAGATCTATGCTTGTGGTATGATGGGTCACCTATATTGGTATTATAATGTAATTCAATAGCAGAGTAATGGTACAGGATTGAGATGGGTAGTAGAGACTCAAAAGGACTCAACTACCACTCAGTATAAAGGTAGTTTAGATTACATTGGATTTTTAGAATGATTCAGGGGAAGGGATACCCTTAAATTGGAGTCATAATACCAGTTATAGGGAATAAATCAGAGGAGTTTAACCAGATCCCAGGTAATAGGGGAATGTTATTTTCATGTTATGAAAACAACATCAGCTAGATTGGATGTATGACCATCTATCATCAGGGGGGTGATTATTATGTCATCTAACCTATCATGCATTTTTCATGATAATAGATCACCCATTTAATTTTAAAATAATCTATTTATTGAAAAATATGGTTGGATGGGGAAAAGTTGGATGATTTGTTGACCATAGATACACCTTTTGGAGTGTGGTCAAGGATATAAAATGTTGCAAGGAATGTTCTCTATAAATTGTTTGTTATTGTTTCCTTTGGAAACCATTTGTATTTTAAATTTACAATTGTTATTCTATTCATTGAATGAATTGTATATTTCTATACTAGTATCATATCAACTTTTACTATAAGATATCTTAATTTATATCTCTAGAATTTTTTAGTTGTAATCACTAGTGAGACAGGGATTTATCGTTGGTCGTGCATGACCAATTCAGTGAAGATTGGATTTTCTCACAACATATATATACAGGATAGTTTGAATGATAGTGGGATTCATTATGATAAATTCCCTCCAATGGTAGATAATCTTTAGAAATTATTTCTTGATTATTTCTATGGTTTTCCACCCTAGTGAGAGATCAAGTTCACAATCAAGTTAGTTTTGAGAGAAGATCTAGTTTCTATCCTGCCTTATACGATGATACCAGTAGAGCTCTAGGTGTTGAAAATTCATATGGATTGACTAGAAGATAAATTTTTCATATTGGATAGTATATTTAAATGGGTTTCATCAATTTTTTTCGACTATAATGATAATGAGCCTTTGCAGTTATCTATGGATTATATAAGACTAGATTATTTTGCGGTTAAGAAAATATATCTATGTCCATGCAATGATGATGTCATAGAAATTTTTTTATGTTCTAAGATATTCTATAGCATCAATTTCAGATTATGATACTATATGTTGATGGTGAGACAATTAAACATTCATCAGACTGTTTCTAGGAGTCGGTATGGCTTTTATGAGTTCTTAGTTATGTTTCTTGGTTTGATGAACAAACTAGTGGTATTCACGGCCTAGATGAATCATATATTCTATCCTTTACTATAATATTTTTGGTGGAATTCATAAATGAAATCTCAATGTACACTCAGTGTTTTATAATGCCCAAAATATTGAAATCATCTTGAGTGCATTTTGAGAGTATCAATATTATGCCAATATAACCAAATACAATTTAGAGATTGACAATGTGAACTTATTAGGTCATTTAATCTTAGATTCTTGTGTTTTAGTGGTACTATTTAAGTTTTAATCCATGGTATATTGGAAAAGGACCAAGAATGTCTTTATGATTCCTATTTTTATGGGATTAGTAGGTTATTATTAGAGTTTTATGTAGGAATTATCTCATTTGGAAGCACTAATATATGGGTTGAATAGAAGTGGGGTGAATTTTTTATGATCATGCACACGAGAGAGAGATTTTCTGGATCTGGATAGAAATATATCCTCATCACAAATCCTCACATTACCCATATTGGGTAAAACATATATAGTGTATTGTGAATCATCTAATGTTGGACTCAGAGCAGTTCTGATGCAAGAGGATCGAGTGGTTTATTATGTATCATTAACTCTAAGATATGAATTATCTGACAGAAGGTTTATAATTATATGTGGTGTAAATTTACCTTTTAATGTAGATTCACTATCTTTTGTGGGAGGGTTTTGTGGGGTACACAGAATAAAATATCCTCATCTACATCGTTTCTCAGTGGGAAAACAACATTCGTCTGAGCAGGTGAGTAAATTATCTGTAGTCTTTCAACTATAATTGTCTTTATATACCAGGTAATGGAAATGAAATTTCCAACAACTTGATCTAAAAAAATTTAAATAGGATGTTTGGTAGTATTTCAATGACTGTAGGAAGATGGGACTCATTTTATACATTATTCTACAGGTTCGCGCGTCCTATGTATGAGTAAATATGATGTCGATATATGTTATAATCATGGATTTGGACCAAATCAAAATAGCGTAGTTAACTAATCCAGAGGGATTATTTATAATAGGACACATATATGGTGGAAGTCCACCATCTGGAAGGTCACTCAAAGGAAATGATGTTATTAATTTTAATTGCAGAGTATGGGTTCCTATGGGAATCCATAAAGAGATAATGAGAGAGTTTCTTGTTTCTAGATAGTGGTACATCTTAGTTTGATATTGATATTTCATGATCTCCATAGGGATTAATATTGGGTAGTAATAAAGGTGAAGGTAGCTAGCTTCATGGCATGATTTTTTGTATATCATTATTTAGAGTCTATGTATTAGAGGCATGCAAAGTTTTTACAGCCTAAACAAATTCCAGAGAAGAAATATCATAATTTCATCATAGATTTTGTGATAGTAATGGCCATGAAACCTCAATAGAATGATGTGGTATGGTTGATAATGGATTGACTATTGTAATAAATCAAATTCTTTCTTATTATGGAGACCTTCACTATTGATGATCGGGGCAGTCTCTTTTTGTGAGATGTAGTTTAGTTTCATGAAGTTCTAAGGAGTATCATTTCAAATAGAGATCCGTGAATTACATCTCATTTAATTTAGTTTCCTAAAAAATATATATGATAACAAGTTCCTATATGTATGACATATTATCCTCATACTGATGGAATGTATGAGAAGGAAATTCATATTCTGAATGATATATTATGTGCCTGTGTTTTGGATCATTGTTGTTAATGGGAGAAACATATAGAACACGTGTAGTTTTTTAATAATATCATCTTCCACGAATAGATAAAAATGTCACCATTTTAGGCATGTATAGTAGGTAGTTCCATTCGATTCATTGTTGGGGGGAAGAAGTTGAGTATATTCTTGTTTCACCTTGTTACATGAAGGAAATGTCTAATCTTGTTTGTTTGATCAAGAGGTTGTTGATGATCACATAGAGTAAGTAAAAATATTACCTGGAAAATAAAAGATTACATCTGGTGTTCGATTTTGGACATCATGTTTTCCTTAGGGTGTTTCCTAGGTTGTGGAAACACTGTGTTAGAAAATAGGGAAAGCTTGAACCTAGGTTTTTCAGGATGTTTTATATAGTGTAAAAGGATGGTCCAATGGAATATTGATTAAGAATCCCACAATGTTGTTGTACCATGCATGTTGTTTTTCACATGTCACATCTTAGGAGATGTCATCCTAGACCTTATCATGCGGTAGAAATTGATGATGTTTATCTATGTGTAGATTCATCCTTTGAAGAAAATACAATATTTATTATAAACCATATAGAGAAATATCTTCAGGGTAGGACCATACCTCATGTTATAATATAGTGGAAACATGGGAGTGTTTAGGAGGGGACTTAGGATAGGGACTCTAATATGTGAGAACAATATCCAGAAATGATCATAGAGACCTCATAATGATTATTTGAGAATCATGGGGAAATGTTTTTGTAGTGTGGAGGTTTTATGTTCCTATCTATTTCTTGGTACTTCCCTCTTTGATTTTTTCATCAAAACTTTTTTTTTTGTTTTCCTTTGTCCTTAGACGTTGGTGGTTGAGTCTTATTTAGATATGGAAATATTTTTCTAGTGAAAATAACTTAATGTTTTGTGATAAATATTTTTTTGAATTAATGTAGTGTTGGTATAAATATGTTAAATTTATTACAATGGTTTCTTGTGAGTTTTTAAGGATTCATGATTGGTTTGGTCTCTTTAGAAGTAGAAGGTATTGATTAATCAAGTAGGATATTTACATGACATGTGAATGAATTTAATGGAATGTACCTATGTCTTGGGAAGACACAAAAACAATGATCATGATGTGAAATTAATACACATCATGAGCCTATTAAATGAAATATAATTTTTTAATAGTGTTATATTCACTTTTTGAACCCCAAATTTATATGTTCCTCATAAATCAAGAATAAAAAACCATGTAATAATTTTTCATTCCTTTTATTTCTATATTTACATTGTTTTAAATCCATGATAAACATATCATTCCATTATTCATCCACTAAAGATCCTCTCTCTCAATCAATTATAAATTTGAATGCAATTTTTGAGTCTCCTCTTCAATTTTTGACATCCAGTTCATGCAAATGATCATCAATGGGTTTTTTTCTAATATTTTCCATAATCTCCACATGATATCCTTTATAAGGGTGGAATCTCATGATTTCAGTTGGTTCTTCTATCGATCATGATATTTTTAAATATAGGTTACTTTTTGTGATCTTATATTCCATCATTCTTATTTGATTAATTTGATGGAATCATTGGCTTGATCCCTGGTTAAAGGTATGCGGTCTAAAACCAAACCCTATGGCTTATGTAATTTCTTTATTACATGAAATATTTCTATTATGCTGAAAAAACATTCTCATTAATAATATAAATTATTAATGATGGTTAATTGGGAATTTTGGTTTGGATAATTCACTAGACACCTTTAGATTCACGGGTGTTGTAACATGGCTTGCAGATATACATTAGGTGAGAGAACCATTGAATAATAATGAACTGAATAAATGAATAAAGGTGTCTTTAACATGATATGAAGAACTATGTGATTTCAGGATATAGAGAAAAAGTGGGAATGTATTATTGATTATCTATAAAAATAAAAAAAAATTAATAAAAAAATGAATGTTCAATTTAAAGACAAAATTAAATTTGAAGAATTTTACAATAAGGATTATGTATGATATTGTTATATCCGTAATTTAATGAATTATTACCAATTTCATGTTTTAATAATTAGATTGCTTTCTGTCCTACTTTCATGTTTGTAATTTTTATATACTGGTCTTCACCAAGTTTCATAGTGTAATGCTCATATAGTGGGCTTGGACTGGGTTCATGTTGTAATTCTTATATGGAGGGAATTGCCTATTTCCATGTTGTAATGTTTATATAGAGGTATATGTATTGAATAATTAAATTCTATTATAGAGGGCTTAGTTAGGATGATTAAATGAATATACATAGTTAACTTCCCAATTTTTTTGTTATGCCATGGATTTGCAGTTATGGTTGGCATGGTTTTGAAACATGCTCATAGATATTATAGAATTGTGTCAACAAAGGTTGATTATTGAATTATATTATGTTGATCAACTAATAAAATTTTTATCTCAAAATTTCATGTTTTTTTAATAAACTCAATTTTTATACATGCTGGTATCAACTTGATGATTTTTACTCACACCCCATTCAGGCCACCGTTTGGTACCCAAGAACATTACATGGATTAATGTATGGACAACAAAAAGGGGCCTAGTTTCTGATTGTTTCCTACTATATTGGATATGGTTTAGAGATATGAACAATATATGAGTTAGCACTGGAGTATTTTGAGGTTATTTTTTAGAAATTTCTTTTATTTTTATTACATTTAGTTTAACTTTTAGATATATTTCATCCTTCCTCTACATGATTTAGTATTATTGGTTTATTGGTTTCCCCTTTTACTTACTGATTATATGTTGTATTGTTTCCTCTATTTTTATTACGCTGATATTTTTTAGATATGGTTTTATTTAATATATATTTAAACTCTTTACTAGGGGGTATAGTGTATCTATTATACTCTTTCCACCCCCATTTCTATTTGATGGACTCTAGCATGTGGGGAGGTGTGCTTGATGTCTCCTAACCAACTATATTTGGCCACATGAAATATTTTCAGTTTAGGGTACATTAAAAATATAATATTCTTGAAATTACCCCCACTGAACCCTCCATATCAATGATAGAAAGTGTATTTTACCCCAATCCCACAAGCAATCAGCTAGTGATTGGATTCTATCCCCATGTTAGCATAATAATGATTTGGGAGACTTTATAAGGACCCAACCTTATAAATTACATAATGTTGAATTTTAGTAAAAAAATAACTTTCATTAATATTGAGGATATTTTCAAATTTATTGTTTTATATAGTTTTGATATAATAAATACATAACATTCCACATTCATATTGATAAGATACCATAAAAATAGTATCCATTTCTTCCAATATTTTAGACTTTATAAATAAAACATGTTTTATTTGAAAAATATTCACTAAATTTTACATGGCTTCCATATTTTTCATAAACATCATTATAACTTATTAAAAAAATTTAAAAACTAGGATATGCACAAAAATCATAGTAAGATATATAAAAAATAAGGAATGAAAACATTAGTCCATGAATACTTGTAACACAAAAAATAATTTTCAAAAATGGCCTAGTTGTTACCTATATAAACAGAATTTTTGAACCCTGATATTTCCATGAGATTTAAAAAAAACATATAGAAAATAGAACCAACAAGGTATCGTGGGGCATTATTAACATATTCTTGTAACCCTCTCAGCTACCATATAATTTGTATCCCTCCCAGCTGCCTTAAAATTTGTGTAACCATCAAAGTTACACATGGAGTAACCATACGAATGACCTCTAAATTAAACATAACCAATTAATTAAATGGAGATATATGTCAAAACCTTCATCATAAAAAATTTCCAAGAACCAGAACATTATCAGAAAACATGAATAATTTCAAAAAAAACATTTCATTTGAATTTCATAAAACAAAATTTTTAAGAGGTTTTTAAAATAAATTTATCTTAGAAATACAATATAATTAAATTGTGACTTAATTGAGTGGATGGAATATGTATATATACTATAAATACAGAAAATTCATCACACAAACAATATTTATACAACATAAATAAATATGTAGAATGATAACCCAGAGAATGGAAACCGGGGTAAGAATTTACTTACCTCATGTTTTTCCTACTTCAAACATGTTTAAAACCCTTGTATAATGGCTAAAAGAGTGTTATTAATATCTTATAGAAGCATATTAATGTTTATAACATATTATATAATCATTTTATAACATCATTTCACCCTTTAATTATTAGTAATTTTATCCTTCCATTGTTTTGGGTGCATTTTTTACACAATTTTCATGGCCGGATTGATTGTGATATTATTGCTATAGGGAAATGAAATTTTAGAATTATAGTGAAATGGTATGCATATGTTTCCAAAAAATATAATTATACCATAAATATTTTATTATTATATATGGTGATGTATCATTAGATAAAAAATTAATGATAAGTGTTTATATCATTCTTCATGGTTCCTTGATAATCACGAACATGTTTCATTATGAAATTTATCTTCATTCAAAAAAGTTCATTACAGAACCTAAAATTTAATAAAAAACATTAAATTCTGGTTCAACCATTAAAATGTTTTTATTATTAGCTGTGAAGGATATAATGGATATTGAAAATACATAGTCCATGATTTTGGTAAATCGTCACATCATGGACACTGTTTTTATTCTTTGAACAATAGGGAGAAGAGAAGAAGGAATATGATGAATATTTTATATGAACATGATAACATAATAATAAATAAGATTATATAGATTTCATATCTTCTATATTAGATTATGGAAATTGATCATAATAAAACAAGGAATTGGAAATAAAACACATGGAAAATGATGTGGATTCTTACCTCTTGATCTCTTCTATTTGAGATCCCCATATAGGCCTTTGTTTTTGGTCTTTTAGTGGGAAGAATATGTCATCGAAGTGGGTAAGATAATTGGGGAGGTAATTTGGTTGAAACTAGGCAATGATCAAGGATTTAGAGGTGTGATTGGAAGAGGGGAATGATTTTGGTATTTATAGTGGAGGGGAGGTAGGATTTTACATTATTTTAATCATTGTTTTAATATTTTTTCCCAGAACTATGAATAGTAATCATTATTATGATGAAAATAGTAAATAAAGAATTTTAGTTTCAAAAAAGTGGGATTACAACAGTTATAATGTTAGAAATATTTTATTTATTTGATAATTTAAATATAGGGTGCTTTAACATATTTCTCTATTCTTAATAAATTCAAGAATTTTGACAAAAATCCCAAAAAATCACCCGTACCATTTATTAACAAGTAGAAATAAAAATAAACCCCATCTTTTGAAAATAATATTTTACATATTATTAATTTAATTTTTAAATAAAATCATAATTTCTTCAAAAATGACAATTTTAAATCTGTAACTCATTTTTAAACACCTTGAAAAATTAATCAACATATCATTGTCTTATAACCGTAAGACAATAAAATAATAATATAATTTACTATTCATAAGGATCACGTTACTATTTATATTACTATTCATAATGGCATGGTACTGTTCACCAAGAAAATTTGGTACTATTAGACTTTAAATAGCTTACGAATCAAAACTGTATATAACCATCTTTTGAAATTCAAATCATAGAAGCTTAAAAATTATCTTTAAAGGATAGTTATAACTATCTATATAGAAAGAGTCATGCATGAAATTTTATTTTTAAAAACCATTGGGGTGTTAAATTTTACACACCTTTGGGAAATTGTTTCCTCACAATTTTATTTACTTATTAAACAAATATGGGTACCTTTCCCTCATAGCATTTTAAAACTTCCATGTTTCATCTTAAACTATGTATTTTATCAAGAAAAATTTTACTTGGTGGATTACCTATTTCTAAAAAACATGTTCTCTTTGATGAGGGATCTGAATAGGTTTCTCTTCATAAGAAATGTTATCTTCCCACTGACCTACTTCTGGCTTCAAAACACGAGTTGAATATGGAACGTATTCTCTCAACAAAAAAAGATGGAAAACATTGTATACCCAATATAAGTTCAAATTAAATGATACTCAGTAGGTAAATGGTCCAACATTCTCCAAGATTTCATAATGTCTAAGGAATCGTGGACATATATTTCCTTTCCTAACAAAATGCATAACACTTTTCCATGGTGAGATTCTTAGAAAATAATAATCACCTAAATCAAAAAAATACTTTCCTCATATTTTCTATAGAAAATTTCTTTCGACTCTAATCTTTCCTCATGTTTTTTCAGATCATATTTACTTTCTAAACCACTTCCTCTACTAATTATGGTCCCATCAACATCCTTTCCCCGACTTCATCCTAACAAGGAGGAGTTCTATACCACTTCCCATACAATTCTACAGAAGGTGTCATCTATATACTAGAATGAAAATTGTTATTAAAATAAAACTCAACTAAAGAAATATACATATCCCAATATTTCTTGTAGTCCATTGACCAAGCACTAATCATATCCTCCAATGTCTGAATTGTTCATTCTGAATGCCCATTTTATTGTGGACGGAAATCTAAACTAGAATTTAATTTTGTTCTCAAAAACTTTTGAAGGCCCTTCCAAAAGATATAAGGGAATGTGGGATCCATGTCAGATATAATAGAAATAGGAACCCTGTGTAACCTAAAAATCTCTTTTAGGTATATTTGAGAATGTTGATCCAAATAAATTGTATCTCGAATAGAATGAAAATGTCCAGATTTTTTTTTAATGATCAACAATAATCCCAATTCTATTCTTACCTATAGAAATCATTGGTAGTCTCACCATGAAGTCAATGGATATATTCTCCCATTTCCACTTTGTAAGTAGCTGTGGTAGAAGAATCCCCTTCGTTAATTGTTTCTCTACTTTAGCCTGCTGACATGTTAAACATTACATAGTAAAATATGCAATATCTCTTTTCAGTCCATCCCTCTAATAATACACCCAGTGGTCTCTGTATATATTTGTACTACTAGGATTGATTGAAAACTGAGAACTAATAGTTTCACATAAAAATTCCCTCTTTAACTGGGAATCATAGGGCATGCCCAACCTTTTACCAAATCTCAAAACACAATCATTATCAAGGTTATATTCTAGAAACATAACCATTTTAACTAATTCTACCTTTTTATAAATCACATGGTCTTCCTTCTACACTTTCGTAACATTGATTGATAATGATGATGAAATTAAAACCTGAAAAAAATGGATTTATTTCCTTCCCTAAAAACATCAAATAAAAAACATCAAATCATTAAAAAATGGATCATGTTCTAAACGTAACATGGTTAATGATGAAATATGTTTTAAACTCAAGGAATCTACCACTTGGTTTGATTTTCTTGGATGGTAATTGATTATTTAATCATAATCCATTATCAATTCAATCCATTTTTTATACCTCATGTTTAATTCCTCCTCTATGAATATATACTTCAATGTTTTATGGTCAGTATATATTTGACATTGGGATTCGTATAAATGATTCCTGCAAATTTTCAAATCAAAAAACAGAGCTTCCAATTCAAAACCATGTGTGTTATAATTTAACTCATGAGTTTCGACTTGTCTTGAAGAAAATGAAATTACTTGATCATTCTTTATCATAGCACAACTGAGTCCCTTCAATGAAGAATCAGTGCAAATAAAAATCTCACCATTTCGAGAAGGAAAGGCCTAAATTAGAAAATTAATCAATCTGTTATTGAATTCCTAAAAACAAACATTATATTCATCAATACAGATAAATTTAAACCATTTTCTTGTTAACTTAGTTAGTGGGCAATAAAACCATACAATGTTTTTAAAAAACTGTCGAAAAAAACCTGCTAATCTAATAAAACTATGAATCTCTATAACATTTTTAGGTATTGTCCACTAATCAAAAACTTTTCTTTTGGTAGGATCAAGTGTTATTTCATCTATATTTACAATTTTACCAAGAATATAAATCTATTTCAACTAAAAATCAAACTTTTTAATTTCATATACAGTTTCTTTTCCTTTATGGTTTTCAAAACAACCCTTTGATATTTCCATTCTCTTATTTAATCATATAAAATAATAGAATTTCATCTATAAACACAACCATAAACATATCCATGAACTCGTGAAATATTCTATTCCTAAGATCCATTAATACTATAGGAAAATTAATTAACCCAAATAGAATAACAAAAAAAAATTAATTCCAATATCTAGTATGAAATGCTTTTTTAGAGATGTCATCCTCATTCAACTTCAGATGATGGTATCCGGATCTCTCTTAAATATTGGAATAGAACTAAGCTCCCTAGAGATTATCAAAAAAGTAATCAATATTAGGAAAATGATATTTTTTAATAGTGATGTTATTCAAGGATTTATAATCAATGTAAAGCCTTGTGGAACAATCATTATTTTTAATGAGAAAAATAAGAGCACCCCATGTTGAAGTGAAAGTATGAATGAATACTTTATCAAGAAACTCCTATAACTAATTTTTAAATTAAATATTTTCCATTTGATCCATTCGATATGGGGGTTTTGAAATTGTCTTAACATTAAGAACTATGTCAATTATGAATTAGACAATCTGATCAGGTATGACATCAGGTAAATCATCAGGAAAAACATCAAGGTATTAATTTACCACTGGCACATCATTAATATGATATGTTCCCTAATTTTCAAAAATATGATTAAGATAACGTTCATTTCTATCTTTCAACAGTTTATCACCATCCTGATATATTATAAATTGTATGGTTTTGATCTTGTATACAAATTGAAACTCATTCAGAAAAATAAATTTAGCACTAAAGTCATTCTTAGCATGATAAATAGAAATCCAATTCATTCCCACAATAACATCAAACACTACTAAGGGAAAATCAAAAAGTTTTTCTTGTAATGTCTTTCTACAAAACACAATATATTGATTATTATAATTACTCTGTACAATAATATTTACCCATGATGTTTTAACAATATTTTCCAGTCAAATTTTTTGAGGTGATATATCCATTTTACCAAAAAATTTCTCAGAAATAATGGAAAGCATATACATTTTTTTGAACAACACCTTAGAAAAATATGATTATAAAAACAATGTACCTAATATAACTTCATTGGATGGCCTGAAATCTACTTACATTGTGTCAAAGGATCTCACTACACCTTCCATCTTATATTCTGGCTCTTTGATCATTTGGATCCCTCTTTGGGAACAGATTTTTCATAATGACCCATCTATGCACATTTAAAACACTAAACAATTTTATTGTCATTATTTGTCTCGGGATCATGTTCATTACAATATCGGTCTATATGTACTAACTTAGAACATTGAAAACACTTCTTAGTTTTCATAAATCATTCCCCAGGGTGCTTTTTGCCACACTTTTCACAAACTGGAAACTAGAATTTCTCACCATCAGATTTCATTGGTTGATTCTTACATATCACATTCCATCTAGATCACTTCTTCACATTATTGTCAAACTTCACATGATGACCAGAAAACACCATCTCAACGATCTTATAATATCGAACAAGTTTCTCGTTCTTTTTTACATTCACAGGAGTCCAATGCTCTTTGATACCTTTTGTTAAATCCTGAGTAAAAGTTGTAATTTTTAATCAAGTTCCAGAATATGATTTGGAGCATACCTCACTAGTTGGGTGAATTTTTATTCATACCAAGCCACATAATCATCCACATTTCTCTCCAATTGAAGGAAATACTTCTCCATCCTATGTTACATCACCTTAGGAAAATATTTTTCAAGGAAAATAATTTTAAATTCATCCCACTATAAGGAATAAATATCCTCTCTATACCTAATATTATTGAACATTAACCTCTAATAATCAGCTTTACCCACAAAACAAGAAGTGGAAAGAGTTAAATTTTTATTATCTGAACATACCATAATATCATATATAATTTAAAGGGATTTAATTCATTCATCAGCTACTACCGAGTTTGAAGATCCACTAAATGTAGGAGGGTGTTGTCACATAAAATGTTCCACTACCTTCATGTTCTCTTGTGGTACCTCTGTTTTTTCTCTTTCAAGGTTGAAACCACCATTTATTTCATGTGTTAGCTGAGCCATTATTTTCCCAAACTGCTCGGTTCTGATCCCTACCATTCCGAGTTGCTGATTTGGAAGTATATCATTTTTTCAGTTCCTCTCCTCTTTAGCTTCCCTATTTCATCAACGAAAAAATATTCAAAAAAAACATATCATAGTAGAAGAAACCTGGTAAACATTATATACTATAGAATTTCAAATTAACCATAATGTTAGAAATATTTATGGTATTATGTTAACATCATCCTAACCCCTAAAGTTATCTAATCCAACCTCAGATACCAACTATAAGGACCCAACCTTATTACATTACATAATCATGATTTTTAGTCATGAAATCAGTTCCTTTCATATTGAAGATCTTTTAAAGATTAGAGTCTTATATAATTGGTATATAATACATACATAACATTACACATTCATATAGGAAATATACAATAACAATTGTATCAATTTATTCCAAACATTATGACATGTTAAATAAAACATGTTTTCGTTGAAAAATATTCATAAAATTTAACTTGGAGTCCTTATTTGTATTAAATATCCTTATAACCTATGAAAAAAATTTAAAATCATGGGATGAGAACAAAAATCTCAGTACGGGATATAAAAATAATGAAAGAAAACATTAGTCTATGAATACATGTAACTTGTTAAATCATTAAAAAAAAATACATACCTGTTACACATAATATTAATTTTTGAAACATGATATTTGAATGATATTTCCCAAAAAAAATATATAACATAAATATAACCATAAATGTATCTTAGTGAATTACTTACATATTCTTGTAACTATTTTAACTACCTGTTAATTGTTAACCCTCATGGCTTCCTTGCAATTTGTGTAACTATCACAGTTACACTTGGAGTAACCATTTGGATGACCTCCTAATTACACATAACCAATGAATGGGAGGGATATATAGGTCCCACCCATCATCGTAAACAATTTCCAAGAACCAGATCAAAATCATACAACATGAATAATTTCATAAAAACATTTCGTTTGAATTATGAAAAACAGGATTTTTAAAAGAGGTTTTTAAAAGAAAATGACATTATAAATATAATACAATTAAATTGAGGCTTAAATGAGTGTATTGAATATTTATATAAACTGTAAATACACAAAATTCATCACAAAAACAATTTTAATACCACATAAATAATGATGTATAAGGTTAACCCAATGAAAGAAAATCTGGTTACGAATTCTCTTACCTCAGTTTTTATTACATCATGATCATTTAAAAATCCTATATAATGGTTAAAAGAGTGTTATTTATAACCTATGGAAACATATTCATGTTTATAACATCTTATATTATCATCTTATATCATCATTTCACCCATTAATTATTAGTATTTTGTTCCTTCCATTGTTTTGGGAGCATTCTTTACACGATTTTCATGGCTGGTTTTTATTTGATTATATTGTTGAATAGAATTAAAATTCTAGATGTGGAATGAAATGATATTCATATGTTTACAAAAAATATAATTATACCATAAATCATTTTTAATATATATATTTATGGGTCATTAGATAAAAAATTTATGATATTTGTTTAGATCATTTTTTGCAGTTCCTCAATAATCATGAACTTATTTCATTATATATCTTAATGTAATTTATAAAAGTTCATTATTTAACATAAAAATGGTTAAAGATTAATCATTAAATTATATTTCAACCATTAAAAGGGTTCTATGATCATATTTTAAGGTTGTAATGGATATTTTTAATACATTATCCATGATTTTGGTAAATCGTCACATTATAGATGGTGTTTTTATTTTTAGAACAAGAGGGAGAGGAGAGGATGTAAGATGATGAATATTTTACATGAATGTGATAACATAATGAATATATAATATTCAGTATATTTCATTCCTCTTGGATTAGTGGAGTGAAAGAGGTTATAAGAAAAGAATGGAATTAGATGGAAAACATGTGAAAAGGGAAGTGGATTCATACCTCCTGATCTCTTCCCCTCGAGATCCTCTTTAAGGCCTTTGTTTTAGGCCTTTTAGTGAGACTAACTTGTCTTGGACATGGGTAAGAGCCTTGTAGTGAGAATTTGGTAGAACACAAACAATGTTCATGTCATTATAGGTGTGAGAGGAAGAAGGGAATGAGGGTGGTATTTATAATGTCGGAGAGGAGGTACTTTACATTATTTTAATCATTTTTTTAATATATTTTTTCAAGACTATGAATAATATTCATTATTGTGATAAAAATATTAAATAAGGAATTTGAGTTCGAAACAAGTTGGATTACATCATATATAATGTCATAAATAGTTTATTTAAATGATAATTTGAATATACGTTATTTTACCTAATTTCACAATTCATCAAATGTTCAATAATTTTAAAAAAAATGCCAAAAATTAACATTAAACATTTTTTATTTGTAGAAATCAAAAATAAACTCCATTTTTTTAAAATAATTTTCTAAATAATATAACATAAATTTTTAAATAAAATTATTATTTATTCAATAATAACTATTTTTAAATCAATAACTCATTCTCTAACACCTTGAAAATTCCATCAAAATATCAGTATCTTATAACATTAATACAATAAAATTAAAGTATGATTTACTATTCATAAGTGTAATATTTCTATTCATTAGGGTGTGTTACAATTCATCAAAAAACATGTTTTTTCTATCAAACTCTAAATAACATACTAATCACAACCATACATGACTGTCTTTTGAAATTCAAATCATAGAATCTGAAATTTTATGTTTAAAGGCTAGTTATAACTATCTATTTACAACAGTTTCGCCCATTCCAATTTATTTTCCAAAAAACACGGGGTATTAAACTTTCCCCACCTTTGGGAAATTACATCCTCACAATTTTATTTACTTATTAGGAATGTGTGGGTATCATTCGACCATATAATTTTAGACTCCCTTATTGTTTCTTCAACCATGTGGTTTCTCCCAAAAAACATTTACATGGTGGATTATGTTATTGTATAATACTTTTTATCTTTGATCAAGGATCTGAAATGGTTTTCCCTCATAAGAATGGTTATCTTTTAGCTGAATTCCTTCTAGGCTCAAATCATGAGTTGAATATAGCACATAATTTTTCCACTTAAATAGTTGAAAAAAATTATTTACCTGAGATAAACATGGAGGAAAAGCTACTCGGTAAGTGAATGTTCCAACTTTCTCCAGGGTTTCATAAGGTCCAATGAACAATGGACATATCTTTCCATTATTACCAAAACACATATCACTTTTCAAGGGTGAGATTCTAAGATAAACATGATCACCTATATAAAAATAAAATATTTTCCTCCTATCATTGGCATAACTTTTCCTCCCTCTCTGAGTTGTCCACATCTATTGTTGTATCATCTTCACTTTATAAACCTCTTCCTCTACAAATTTTGGTACCATCAACATTCATTCCCCAACTTCATCCCAACAAGTAGGTGTTATACACAACTTCCCATATAATTCAGTGAATGGATACATTTTTATACTAGAATAAATAACGTCATTATAAGAAAACTCAACTAATGAAAGATGTTGATCCCAACATCCCTGGTATTTTGTTGACCAAGATAGAAGCATATCCTATAATGTTTGAAACATTCATTCTGAACACCCATCTTTTTAATGATGGAAAGCTTTTATGAAATTTAACTATTTTCCCAACATATTTTGAATTCCCTTCTAAACAATAGAAGTGGACCAGGGATCCCAGTCAAATACAGTAGAAAGCGAAACACAATGTAACCAGAAAATATATTTAAGTTATAGTTGAGAATGATGATCCAAATGCATTGTATCTTGAATAGAATGATAATGTGTGGATTTTGTTAGTTGATCAACAATAAACCAAATATTATTTATACCTAGAGAAGTGTTTGGTAGTCCCTCCACGAAGACCATGGATATATTATCTCATTTCCACTATGTTTATGTAAGTGGATGAAGCATCCCCTTCAGTAACTACTACTCTTATTTAACCTATTGAAATGTCAAACATTTCATAATACAATATACAATATATTTTTTCATTCCATCGCATCTGTAATCCTCCCAAAGGTCATTGTACATCATTGAAAATCTAGGATGACCTGAATATGGAGAACTATGAAGTTCACATAACAAAAAATTCTTCAATAGGGAATCCCAAGGCATAAAGAACCTTTTTTCAAATCATAAAACACAATCTCTGTTAAGGTTAAATTCTATAAACATACCCATTTTGACCAATTACTCCTTTTTCTATAGCTTACATTATTCCTTCTACAAATGCTTAATACTTTCAGATAATGATGACTACACTGAAACCTGAAACAATCAAGTGTATTTCCATCACCAATAACTTATGTTCCAAAATTCATCAAATCATTAATCAAGGGATCATGTTCCAAATGTAACATGGTTAATGATCCAGGATGTTTTCGACTCAAGGAATCCTCCACTTTTTTTCTTTTCTCAGATGGTAATTGATATTTCAATCATAATCCTTCATCAGTTCAAACCATATTCTCTACCGCATGTTTAATTATTTCTGAGTGAATATATACTTCAGAATTTTATGGTTATTATATATTTGACATTTGGCTCTGTATAAATGATGCCTGAAAATTTTCAAAGTAAAAACCACAGCAACCAATTCCAAATCTTGAGTGTGATAAATTAACTCATGAATATTTAGTTGTCTTGAATCATAAGAAATTACTAGATCATTCTACCATAGAAGTCAACAAAATCCATTGAATAAAGCTTCACTGTAGATGAAAAACACCCCATTTAGGGAAGACAATGCCTAAACTATAGAATTCATCAATCCCTTATTTAGTTCCTGAAAACAAACATCACATTTTTCTGTAAAAATAAATTTATCCCCTTTTGGCATTAACTTAGTTAGCAGGATAGAAAATAGTGAAATGTTTTTAACTAACCGTTGGTAATAATCTACTAATCCAATAAATCGATGAATCTATATAACATTTCTAGGTATTTTCCATTCATCAAATTCTTTTGTTTTGGAAGGATCAACTATTATTCCATCCTCATTTACAATGTGCCCATGAAAATAAATCTTTTGCAACAAAAAATAATACTTTCTTAATTTCCCATACAATTAATTATCCATTAATGTTTGAAAAATAACCCTTATATATTTCTCATGCTCCAATTAATCTTATAAAATAACCATAATGTCATAAAAAACAACCAAAAACATATATGAGAACTCACGAAATTTTCTATTTATAAGACCCATGATTGCTGCAGCTGTATTAGTTTACCCAAAAAAATAACAAAAAAATCATAATTCCCATATCTAGTATGAAAATCTATTTTTGGAATGTCATCCTCCTTCACCATCTGATGATGGTATCTTAATCTCATGTTAATATTGGAAAAGTACAGAGCTCCCTAGAGATGATCATACAAGTCAATAATATAAGGAAAATGATACTTGTTTTTGACCTTGATGTTATTCAAGGATCTATATTCAATGCATAGTATTATGGAAGCATCTTTCTTTTTAATGAAAAAAATAGAATCACCCCATGGTGAAGTGCTAGGAAAAATGAAGCCTTTATCAAGAAACTCGTACATTGGATTTTTCAATTAAATAATATATATTTTAGCCATTAGATATTGTGGTTTAAAAATTGGTTTAGCATCAAGAACTATGTTAATTATGAATTAAACATTCCAATTATGTATGACACCGAGTAACTCATCAGAACAAACATAAAGGTATATATTTACCATTGGAACATCATTAATCTGATCAGTTCCCATGTTTTCAACAATTTGAGTAAGATAACTTTCATTTACATCTTTCATCAATTTTTCAGCTTGCTGATATATTATCAACTATATTGTATTGTTCATGTATAAAAACAGAAACTCTTTTTGAAAAAACAACTTCATTATATCTACAATAGATCTAAGAATGATAAACAGAAAGCCAATCCATTCCCAAAATGACATCAAACAGTACTAAGAGAAAAACAAAAAAAATTCCAGGTAAATTCTTTCCACATACCACAATATAAAGATTCTTATAATTCATCTTTGTTATTATATTTTCCCCAGTGTTTTAACAATAAGTTTTGGTCTCCTTTTTAGGTGATATTTCCAATTTAACAGAAAATTCTTTAGAATTAATGGAATGTGTAAACCCCATATCAAAAAATTTATTAGAAAATATGAGAAAACATACAAGGTACCTGATAGAACTTCATTGGATGGCCTGATATCTTCTGACATAGTAGATAAGTATCTCACTACACCTCTCTGCTTATAGTTTTGCTTCATTTCATCATTTTGGTCTCTCTTTGGTCATGCGTTTTCATAATGACCCATCTATCAACATTTAAAAATGTTAACATTTTTTATCAATATTTGTCGTAGGATCATTTTTATTACAATCTCGGGCCATATTTTCAAACGTACCACTTATAAAATCATCCTAGTTTTGGTAAGACTATCCGTAGGGTGATTTTTGTCACACTTTTCACAAACATGAAATTGGAAATTTTTACAATCAGATTTCATTGGAGGACTCTTACACATCTCTTTCCATTTGGACCCCACCTTCTTTTTATTGTCAAATTTCACGTGGTCATCAAAAAACTTCATCTCTAGCCTCTAAAAACGTCAAACAAGTATCTCATAACTTTTTAATTGAAAGGGGGCCGATGCCCTTTAATACATTGGTTTTAATCATGAGTAAAAGAGTTAAATTTTCTATCAAGATCCAAAATAATTTTTGAGGTATACCTTGCTAGTCGGGTGAAGTTTTCTTCATACACAATCACTGAATCTTCATCATTTTTCACTAATTCATGGAATTTCTTCTCAGTCCTAAGTCACATCACCTTAAGGAAATATTTTTCAAGAAAAATACTTTTAAATTAATCACACTATAAGGAATCAATATCCTCTCTATCCCTGATATTTTTTTACCATTGACCACCAATTATCAGCTTCAACATCAAAACAATAAATGGAAATAATTAGTGTTTGATTATCTGGATATCTAATAACTTCAAATATATTATCAAGGGATTTTATCCATCCTCCAACCTCTACCAGGTTCGAAGATCCACTAAATGTAGGAGGGTGTTGTCTCATAGAATGTTACACAATATTATTGTTATGTTGTGTTACCTCTGGTTATTCTCATGCATGGATTACACAACAATTTATTACCTGCATTAGACAATCTATAATTATCCCAAGATTGTTATTTCCAATCCCTACCATTCTAGGTTGCAGATTCTGAAGGATATCATTTTATCGGTGCCTCTCCTCTTCAGCTTCACAATTCCTTCTCTAGAAAAGCATTCTTAACAAACATATCTTAGTCAAAGAAAAATTGTAATAATTAAATGCAATATCTTTTTAAAATAACCATAATTTATAAAATTCATTTATGGTATTGTATTAACATCATCCTAACCCCTAATGTTATATGAACCATCCTATGATACCAACTATATGAACCAGACCCTGTTACATCAAATAATCTTGAATTTTAGTCAAAAACTCACCTACTTTCATAATGAGGATATTTTGATTTTTAGAGTTTTATATAATTTAGATATTATACATACAGGACATTCCACATTAATATAGAGTAGATACCACAAAAATAGTATCCATTTCATCCAAAATATAATAATTTTTAAATAAAACATGTTTTCTTTGAACAATATCTATAATTAATAACTTGGATTACAAATTTTTATTAAACATCCTTGTAACCTATTAGAATTATTAAATACATGGGATGAGTTGAAAAAGCTCTGTTTGGGATATAAAATGATGGAAATAAAAGATTTTCCAGGAATACATATAACGTAAGAAATAATTTTCAAAGAAGACATAATATTTACCCATATAAACATACTTTGTGAAATATGATAATTACATAATATTTCTAAAAAACATATATAACATAAATAGAGCAATAAATTTGTCTTGGTTTATAAATTATATATTCTTATAACCCTTTTAGGTACCTTATAATTTTTAACCCTCACGACTACCTTACAATTTGTGTAACCATAGAAGTTACACCAAGAGTAACCATATAGATGACCTCTAACTTACAAATTCCTAATGTATTTAAGGGAGATATAGGTCCCACCCTTTATCATAAACAATTCCCATTAACACTAACAAAATCACACAACCTGAATAATTGCATAAAAAACTTTCTCTGGGATTTCATTAAACAAAATATTTAAAAGTGGGTTTTAAAAGAAAATTCCCTTATAAATATAATATAATTTAAGTGAGACATAATTGAGTGGATGTAAAATGTATATAAAATATATATAAAAAAATTTATTCACACAATAAAATCAATACAACATAAATAATGAAGTATAAGGTTAACCCAAAGAAAGGAAATCGGGTTAAGAATTACTTTACCTCTAGTTTTTCTTACTTAAAACTCATATAAACCTCATGTATAATGGTTAAAAGAGTGTCATTAATAACTTAATGAAACATATTAATGTTAATAAAACCTTATATGATCATTTCATAACATAATTTCACCATTTAATTATAATTATTTTGATCCTTCCATTGTTTTTGGAGGATTCTTTACACGGTTTTCATGAAAGATTGGTATTTGATTTTGTTGTTGTAAGGAAATGATATTACACAAGCGGAATAAAATTGAAACAATATGTTTCCAAAATATTGAATTATAACATAAATCATTTTTTATCATATATGGTGATGGATCATTAGATAAAACAATAATGATATTTTTTTAGATCATTTTTGGCAGTTCCTCAATAATCATGAACTTGTTTCATTATATAATATAATTTAATTTATAGAAGTTAATTAAAGAACATAAAATATGTTAAAAATAAACATGAAATTCATTTTAAACTGTTAAAAGGTTTTTAGGATCCCTTTTGAAGGATGTAATGGATATTTCAAACACATCATCCACGGTTTTGGTAAGTTGGCACATCGTGGACAATGTTTTTATTTTTAGAACAAGAGGGAGATGAGGGAAAAGAAGATGATGAATCTATTACATGAGGATGAAAAAATATAGAATATATATTATTATGGAAATTTCATACCTTCATAATAGGTTGAGTGAAAGAGTGTACATGAAAACAAAATAATTGGAAAGAAAACACATGAAAAAGGAAAAGGATTCTTACCTATTGATCTCTTCACTTTAAGATCCTCCTTAAGTACTTTGATTTTGTGTTTTGGTGAGACCCATAGGTCTTGGATGTGGGGAAGAGCCTTGTGGATGGAATTTGGTAGGATAGAGAAAACTCTCAAGGATTTAGAGGTTTGAGAGGAAGAGTGGAATGAGGGTGGTAATTATAGTGAAGGAGAGAATGAATTTTACATTATTTTAATCAGTATTTTAATATTTTTGTCCCACACTGTAAATAGTCTTCATTTTTGTGATAAAAATATTAAATAGATCATATGTGTTCGTAAAAAGTGGGCTTACTTCAATTATGAAGCTATAAATAGTTTATTTAATTGATAATTTGAATATACTGTATTTTACAGTATTTCACTATTCATCAAATATTCATGAATTTCAAAAAAATCCCAAACATTCACCGTAACTATTTTTCAATGTGTATAATTAAAAAACATACTAAATTTTTAAAAAATAATTTTCTATATATTATAATTTTAATTTTTAAATAAAATAATCATTTATTCAAAAATATAATTTTAAATATATAACTCATTTTTTAACCCTTGGAAAATTAATCAACATCTCTCTATCTTATAACCATAAGAAAATAGAATAATAATATGATTTCTATACATAAGTGTCATATTACTATTCATATTACTATTCAAAATCGTTTGTTACTATTTAGAAAAACAATTTGGTTCTATCAGACTCCAAATAACATAATGATCACAACTATAGATGACCATTTTTTGAAATTAAAATCATAGAAGATGCAAAATTTAGTATAAAGGCTAGTTTTAACTATCTACTCAAAAATGTTTCATGCATTCTAATTTATTTTTAGAAAACGTTGTGGAGTAACATACTTTAGCATAAATATCATTCTCATTGTTATACAACTAAATCAAAGAGGATATCATGAATAAAAAATATAGGTATGAAGAAAAATAATATAAATAATCATGTATGAAAATAACCTCAAATAACAAAATGAGTAGTCATACATACCTGACATCCACCATAAAAAATGTATCCTATCATGAAACCTATTATGTTCTCTAATAATATTTTTTCAATCACTCCACAAATCCACATCTGAATAATCAGTAACATATATACCATTATCATAGGATAAAAAATATAGGCACATATATCATTTTAGGTTTAGTATAACAATTCCAACCAGGATTTCATGAATACAAAATAATTGTAGGTATACATTTCATCTCATAATAAATGATTAATTTTGAAACTACCCACATCTCTAGTATAAGTGAAAACAATGAAGGAAGGAACCTTTAGTATACCACATAGTAATGACACCATCAAATATCATTGCTTTATAAAAAATAAAACCAAAACCTTTCACTAATCCCTCAAGATGTGGACCCCAAAATCGAAGTTTATGTAATGAGAAGACCCCTCCAAATCACACAACATTAGTGGGCGAGCACAATAACTATTAAACATATACATTTATAAAAACACCAATTTTCTCTAATCTCATGGGAATACACATCTCAAAAATTCCACAATATAGAAAATTTGAATAAAATAGAACGAAGAAGGGTAACTGTTTCAGTATAAGAAACGTTATACCTTAGATACAATACATGGGAGATCCAGTTTTTTTGAAAAACATGTTAATCAATGAATCACCACATAATCAAAATGATATTAGGTAGATAAAACCATATGTCCCAGTAGAAACAACACATATAGTTATTTTCCCAAGACCAAACCATATGAAATAACCTGTTTCTCAGAAAACTAAACTGATGTTATATAAAACCCTTAGATATATTATATGATAAGTAATTTACCCTAAAACATATGGATATTTCATATTCTATATGACTATATAGTAAAGGAAAAACCTCTTCATCTATCTAGAACCAGATATAGATGCCTAGTATCAATGAAAAAAATTAATTGGAATGCAATTGATCATTCAAGAGAATAAATCAAAAAACTACTTCATGGATGGAAAATAGAAAATTTGAACATAATAATCGCCTTCTTCCTATAGAAATAAAACATCCCTTTCTGTTAAAAATTTTAAAAAACCTATCCATGAATTCCACAATATTCTTAGGCTCCCTCTCCATGCTTATAACTGATTCCCTTTAGAGGTAAATACCATCCCTAAAAAACCAATTTTTCTACGATTCAGAATTACTACCATCACTATAACAACACAAAATCCAAATTAGCAGTATATTTTCATATCTAAGGTCTAGAAAAATATTTAATCAAGTGGAATAAAAAATCTATATATAAAAGAAAATTATCCATATGTATTTGTGAGAGATATTAACCATATTCATATCATAAGTATAGGATAAAAAACCTAACCCCATGTGAGGGATAGCTGACTCATTCTAGGGTTCACTAGAGTGTACCAATAACAATCTTAACAGTTCTATCATGGAGGAATACGATTGAATAACTAATAATTATCTCTATAATGTTGAGGCAGTTAATTATTATTTCTAAAAACAACATCATTCCTATTTAAAGAATGAAAAATCCATCATTAAATGGATTTTCCCCACACATTATCCCTGTATTAAAGCTCGTGGATGTTTATAAGTTATAGAATGATATATTTTATTATCATCAATTAATTTGAAAAATAGTTATAATGAATTAAACTAAAGATAACACTCTATAATAACCACTCTAACATCCCCATCCATAACACATAATGAATGTCAAGATAGAGAGGATGTATACTTCTTAAAACTAATTCCATTAAATAAAGACAGATGTAATGAATGGGGAAAATGTAAAGAATTGATCCCTTATATTTAAACCCTCATACCAAATCCTAAATTCCATGTTTTATGGGATTAAGGAAATATTCCATGAATCCAAATTCATATAATTCTCATTGATCAACTCTTGGAAAAATATGGAGCTACCCATGTCTAAATATAACTACTGAATGTGAGTCTTCTATCCTATTAAGAAACATATCATACATATTCACCGATGATATTAACTTCTTAATGCTTTTGAGATTCACATTCTCAATGCCTAAATTTCCACTATGAATTTAACCACCCTCATGAAAATTATTTTCCATCATTTAAATCACATCTTACACATCACAATTTGAAGAAACTCACCCTGTATCTAAATCATTTAGATATAAAATAAAATAGTGAGTGAATATTATTAATGATATTCTACATGGGATGATATTAATAATGTATTTTTTTTTTCTAAAACCAACTTCATCTTATGAAAAAGAAAAATTACATTCATGAAAAATGTATTATATGGGAAGCTGGAGTACAAGGAATGTCCTTCAACAACCCCACATTAGGCATTTACCTGATCCTAAAAAGGTTTTAACTTCCATAGTACATGGAATTTGGTGTTCATTCAAAATGTTTTTAATGAAAGTAATTCTAACTATGTATCCAAATAACGATGTTTACTATAAAAAAGTTTATAATGTATATATAATGTCCCCCACACAAGGTGTATATATGTATACTTGTCAATACCTAGTGTTGTGAATTCATTGGTCCTACTCGTTGTGTGATTATTTCCAACATGTAACATTTAAAGTTATTCAACCTATTTTTCCTATATATACTACATGATATATCATCTTGAGGCTAAAAATCTATAAAAAATCATTCCAAACAACTAAATATTGTCAGAAAACTCAATTCAACCATAACCTCCTCATATATGAACATATTCAATATATGAAGAAAAATGTAGCCTTGTTGACAATGGAGGAGAGATGAGAACTATATTTTTATTAATATCCTAAATTAATTAATTATTATTCCCATTAAATTTATTCAATCTATGGCTTAGTACCCCTATATAAAATATTCATTTTTTAGGAAAAACGCTTTATTATTAACTCATTAATTATGATAGAATATCTATAAAGAAATTTTATTAAGATATATATATTCTCACTCATAGTAATAGGTAATATTTTTTTAATAATATTTAATATCCTATAAAATTTCACAGGCTCAGAATATTTCAAAAAAAAATCCATTTGGTTAAGAATATTTCTAGATAAAATAGAACCTTAAAAACTTTTCTTTGTTCATTCACTTAGTGATTAGATTGGTCTACCCTTCATAAATTGTCAGGCCATCATAAATATATAATGAGTTATTCATCCATATATTAGAACATTAATCTATACAGTTTTCCCAACTTCAAAGAATATCATTATTATAAAATTATTTACAAAAACTATCTATATAGCCCACAATTAATTATATTTTCTGATGATGATGCATCATTACATTATATCCTTTGACTATAAATTGTTTCATGATAAGAAATGATCATGATCACATCCAAACTGGGATTTAATTCTTCCAACTCATTCACAACACACCTCATCAAATTCACAATAATGTGTTCCACCCATTTTCTTTTCTACCTACTATAAAATTATAATAATCTAGAAACACATGATGTTATGGACCATTAGTATCTTTGGGATAGTGTTCTCCCACTGAGGAATTATAAAGGGAATCATACACTACACATTCTAATGTTTCCACACCCAAACTATCTTTAAGAGAAAATTTAATCACATCCACTTCATTCCACAACAACTCTAATAAAGCACTATATCACATCACAAAGGAAAATCTACATTATTATATAATATAAAAAAATTAAATTCAATGATTATAATTGGTTAAGGGAACTAGGGTTGCTCCAATACTCTTATAAATTTATTCCATATAATTGTAGGGATGTTTAATCTACACCAACGACCTCATCCAAGTCTTCATCGGCTACCGAAGAGTTATTCCATTCACTCTGAGACATACACTAATTATTATAATGGTGGTATTACACATCTTCATTGAACCATTGAATTGTAATCAAGTAAATAATCCCCTAATATTTCCTAGGGACCTCTGCCAACAATATGCAATGGACGGGTGGAACAACATTTGATATCAATATGAAGTTGTTTCCAAGAGTTGTGATAGCTAGACTTGTGATGACCCCCTCAGGATATCAGGCCCAATTTAAATGGATAATTACTATAGAAAACATTCAGAACTATTTAAAAATATCCATTTAATTCTTTATATAATTTATGATCTCATCACACCCACTTCCTTTATTTCATTCCAATAATGGTGTTGACAATGACTAAAAAATTTGGTTGAAATACGCCCCAAAATTATAGTTAAAATTTTGAATTTAATCAGAGGATCATCACCTATCACCCATGATATAATCATTGTTATCCCGTCTATGCTCAAATACTAAGTGGTTGTATTTATAAAATCATCTCTTATCATTCAAAGACAAGAGAGGATAATTTTTTCTTGTGGAATAGGGCACAATCCATATTGATGTAGTTAGGTCTCTCTTCTAAAATCTCAATGATATCATCGAAATTTTAAATAACCACATAATAATAACGAATTTTTTTAATATACCTGATCAATTCTAACTAGTGTCAAACACATAACTCTATCGTGATTGATAATTTCTGAAAAATTTAACCCTATCCCATTAAATTTAGGTATTCATTTTTGTATTCACAATTTATCAATAATAAATCCCTCACAAAACAAGGTATCTATGAAAGGATTTATTTCACAAATTTTGTGGAATATACCATCCAACCATGGATCTCAAGCCTATATTCTAGTAAATAACATTAATTTATAGACCTAGAAACGAGCTTCATAAGTAGCACAAACCATAACCATGGATCAAACATCACTGTGTATCAATGTATTTTCCAATAGAATTCACACCACACTAGGATTATAGGGAAAAACCACAGGTCCTCTTAAAAATAGAAAAAGTAATTCTACTATAAATTTTTATACACCTCATTTATTATAATATAAAATTAAATTAAAGGATCCAACTCAAATATGATTAAGTTGTATACCTAACCCTACACCCAGGTGGAGATGGTTAATATAATTCCTCTACATGTGACATAGATACTCAACCCATATATTTTCTAAGATACATTGTAATGACTCAATTATTTATCAATGAAATTACCTACTTTTAATTTTCATTTATATTTTTAGGAAAAATAGTGACACATATTGATAGAAAATACAATTTATCCATTTATCATAATTTTTCCACATCAATGTTTTGAATTTCAAAAATCTGACATGCAGGGTTGCGATTAGTAAATTATTTGGAATCTGATAAGAAAAAAATATTTTTTGGTGAGTAGTAACCATCTCTTTTGAATAGTAATCTACCCTTATGTATATTAATACAACCCTTATGAATATTAAATAATCCAAAATAATAATAACCTTACCCATGAATAATTAAATAAAATTTAGGAATCTAATAAGTGACAATTTGACCATAGTAAAAGTATTGGTATTTTTGTATGTCAGAAATAAATAATTATAAATAATTATTTAGTAAGAAATATTTTTTCCTAAAATGTGTTCGAAAATTAACAATTCTAGTTTTTCTTGTCTAAAGAAAATTTTAAATGACCTTATGTAATTTTTGAAAACATTATAAAGTCATTTTTAATTTTAAAAACTATAATTTTCATCTAAAATATGATTTTTATTAAAAATTATGTTAATAATATTTATAAAATTATTTTGAAAAAATGGAAATCATTTGGGATTATACTTGTAAAAAAATTGTTAGGGTGAATTTTCTTTATTTTTCTAAAATACATTAATTTTTGGGAGAATATTATAAATACAGTTTTTCTAATAACCAATATATTCTAAATTGCATCATCCACTATATAATGATGACATAATATATCTAGAACATTATAATCTTCCATGTTATATTTAATTTCATAAAATTTTCATTCAAAAACAATGAAATAAATTTCCAATCCTAAAATGACCTTTCCAAAACCTAAAGTCAAAAAGTGTATCCTTAAAAATCATTTTATCTTTTATTTCTACATTCAATTTAATACATTAATAAATAATAATTATAAATATGATTTTAAGCCTAAAATCAATTATATTATATTAATATATAATTTATGTTGTAAAAAAATTACTATTACAAGTATAACATTTGATATATTTTTTATTTAATATTTTAATCTTAGAACACCCCCTCTTTAAGTATAAATAACATGTCTCCCTCCCCTTTGTAAACTACACATCTCATCCTTTACTAAGCCTAATATCTTCCCAAATTCTCCAACTCAAGCCTCTATGAATACTTGGTGATGTTCAGGTTCCCTCAAACTTTAATCACCAAGGGAGATATAGTTTCGTGCAAAAGTATTTACACTGAGGAGTGGGAAAGACTCTTTTAAATATTCTATCTTTTATTCCGTTTTTCTATTAACCTATCCCTTTCAAAAACATATCATACAAAATTGATTATTAAATAATTTAAAATTATATTAATTATGTTAATCTACTATAATTATAATATTAATAAAAAATGTAAATGTCATACTTCCCTTTCCCACACTATCGACAACATCCCATTAAAGGTTGATTAACCATCTATGGAGATGCGGCCAAGATAATTATTATAAAAAAATTCTTGAATGAAAAATTAAAATTACATACAATATAATAATATAAAATTAAATTTTTTAAACTCTTCTAAGACTAATTATACTAATTTTTAAATTACATTTAATAAAAAGTGAAATCGTCGTAAAATGGAAATTGTTTATGTAAAATATGATATTAAATTATTCATTTTCATTAACCAAAATTATGAAATATGATCCAATGAATAAAATTGATAAATATTTTTAAAAAATGACTATATTTCACGTTTATATTGTAGAGACCCGGAGCCTGACGTACATGTACATTACATTACCTTTACGGAATACTTATTACATTACAAAAACACACACACAAGGACCGTAATAGTTTAGTGTCTTTGGAAACTCGGAATATAATTTTCTAATCGTGGTGAAAGATCTTCAACATCTCCCATAAAGATCTTCCTTTTTTTACCGAAAACATTTCTTTATATCCTGGGGAAAAGAAAACATAAAAGGGTGAGCTCAAATGCTCAGTAAGGGTAAACAAAAGAAATATCAATCACATCATATTCATAAGAACATAACATTTTGGAAATATTAACCTGCAAAAGAGAGCATAATTTCATAAGATGGGATAAATCATGGCAGTGAAATGTAATCAGAATAATCATAACTTAAAACATGAAACTTTGTGGCATTCACACATAATCATAGAGAATCATTTCTTGTTAGTCAAGACTCATTTCCAAGACTATCTTAGTGGACAAATTCCCTTTCTGAATCGAGTAACCCTCGTTTCAGTCATGTTTCACTGAACCGATATAACCTACCATTCCAGCCATGTCTATATCATGAGATATAAAATCCTTACCCAATGCATTGGAGGGAGATATAGGTCCCAACCATCTCATAATGATACCATTCTTATGTGTGCCACAAAATCATAAACCATACATCATTGCATAACCCATGTAATAAAAATGGGAATCTTAAACATCAAGACATCATAAAACAACTCATATACGATAAAGTAATTCATAAAATTAATTCCATCACAACAATAATCAAATCAATGTAATAATAGGGATAGAAACAGAACCCTTTATTATCTTAGATGGAAAATAATTTTGATAAAACACTTGAACTCCATTCTTGAGGAAAATATCCTTTCTTCTTCAAAAACCTTTTTTCCTTTCTTAATATGTCATACAACTTTAAACTAAAAGAAGTTGATTGAAAATAAACATGAAAACTTGTAAAGGAAGCTTCTTGGAAATAATGTTTTAAAAATCCATTCATGCCGTATAAGTTAAAAAAACATTCTTCTCGTACTTTTGTCAGAAAAGTAAAAAAAGTACCTCGTACGAAAAACGACAAAAGATTTCTTTCATATCTTTTACTAAAATCTCACCGAAGGGTAAAATTGGATTTAAACAATTTTAGGTGGATGGAAATAACATTACATATTGAGGAAACATAGATGTGGTTGATAAAATACACCCCAGTAAATACCAAAGTATAAACAATCTCGGATAAAAATGAGATTGTGATATTTCCCTTACCTTAGGTCCGATTTGCTTCGTAAGTGTCCGAAGCTCCTGTATAATGATTTAAATAAAATCGACTTATTACAGAATCATATTAATTGTTATGATATCATATATGGTTCACTTATGACTTTATATTACCTGTTCTTTTGTAAATTCATGTTAAAGTAGCGTTTTGGGTAAAATCGTCTCATTTGTCGTTCGTGTTTTTAACTTGTAATTATTCATATGATTACTTAGATCATTATTACTTAATTCCAGAATATAAAACATGATTTATATATATATATATATTCATAATATACATATATAATAAATCAGTAAATGGAATGAAATACACCGTTCATGGAGACGGTAGTCCGTACGTACGCATGAACGCTGTTTTCGTTTCCTTATTGAATTGAATGGAATTAAGTAGATGACATACATATAAATATAAATAATTCCAGTATCATTATTAGGTCATATATTTCATTATTACTTATTATATATACTTTATAATCATTCATGAATGGTTAATCATTGAGAATGAATCTCATCGCGTCGTGGAGATGGTAGTCCGTACGTACGCACGAGCGATGATATCGTTCCCATGGTCGTGGAATTGTGTTGAAGTGTATGTATACTATTTCAGTATCAATATCACTTTATAATAATCATATATAGTTACTAATTACACCATTATACCCATCCTATTAAGGTGGTGGTGGAAAATAGATTACACCACGGCGTGGAGACGGTATTCCGTACGTACGCACGCACGGTGATTTCCTTTTTCCGTAGGATGGATAGAAGGTTAATTAGAGTTGTTTCATATTTATAATAACATATCAGTATGTAAGTAATACTGATGTTATTACTTTGTCATGAAACAACTAAATAAGAAGAAGTTGAAGAAGAAAGAAATTGAAAAGATCGGTAATGGATATTACCTCTTCTTTGAAACGCCTCTTTGAATCCTCCACTTAGGGAACTAAGATTGGTCTTTGAAGAATACCAGGACCTCTAAGATTATTCTAGGGAAGTGGAGAAGGTATTTTGGCAGGGTTTGTCCGAGCTTGAGTGCTCAAATTGGTGTGAGGAGGAGGGGGAGGATGTGTCCTTTTATAAGGGAGGAGTGGGGCACCTTAGGAATATCTCAAAATATTATTTTATATTAAAGTCAAAAGCGGTTTATAATGGTTCCAAAGGGTCTTATTTCGTAGCTAAAGTGGGTATGGGTCGAAATACTATCAACCAATAGGATTTAGACAAGTTTAGGATATTATTTTAACCTTATCAATTAGATTTAACTCTAAGTTAAATAATTTAACTTTTACCGTGTCTTTTTGTTTTCTTACACTATATGGTTAATAAACTTACTATAACATGCCAAAAGAACCACAAATTATTTATTATTAATATATATATTCTTATATAAGTCATTTGGCCGAGCCTTAGATTTTTAGGAATAAAATAACAATTAATAATATAATATTTGTTTTAAAAACCATTTTGTGTCAATTTTGACACTATTTGATATATGATTTTTGTGAAAGTCATAACAGAATTATATGTTCGAACAAAGTTGATTAAATAAACACTCATATATCATAGTAACCTAGAAAATTAGTGGAATTCATAAAAAGTCTCAAAGTACATTTATTTTGGTTTTTATAACATCAATTATGTCAATATTTCATTAATAAGATAATTACTGCATCATTATTGTTTCATAAATAAATTAAATTATTTAATGTCTAAAAATTACAAATAAAATACCATTATGTAGTAAATCTGTTTATCTTTCTAATGAATATTTATAGTCGAGTTTATCTTATGTATAACCCCATATTAAAAATGTTTTAGTAAATAAACTTTGATTTTAACTCTTTTAACCCTTCTTTAAATAAATTAATAATAAATGTCCTAATATAATTCAAGTGGGCCTAAATGGTCATATTTTATTCCTATGTTTGTTTTTGGTCGAATTAAACTTGTCCAATAGAATTAGGACATGTTTTAGGGTAATAATAATATCATCTTTACCCTTAATTACCCTATTTACTTTTAACTGTGGTAAAAAAAAGTAAAAAGTTACTATTCACCAAAAACTATTTTCATCTCATTGAACCACATTTTACTTACTGACATCAACCGTGTCTCTCATATTTTTGAAATTCCATCCACAGAAGCGGTAAAATTATGTTTTATGAAAAATTCAGTTTTTTTAACTACCACTTAGTAGTTTCACTATTCATCAAAAATTGATGTTTTTCAGAACAATGCCAAGATTTCATCCTAAGATATATTTCATATTCCGAATTCAAAAATGAAGTTTATTTTACCAAATTCATAACATAGAAGTTTCATTAATTAATTTTATAATTAAATCCCGCTGTTAAAACAAATAGCGTGTTTTTAAGAAACAATATCTATCAAAAGATTGACACTTGTTTATGTCTGGTTTAAATGTGAAATTACATCCAATGACCAACATTATATTAAATTGTAAAAATATATTCTAAATATACTTGAAAACCACTCAAATTAATAATTTATCACTATTAATTATTTTGAATAAAAAAGTTGTTTTTAATTATAATTTAGTAATTTTCACTATTCATCAGAATATGAAAGTTATCCGAAAAGTACCAAAATTTCACCTTAGGCTAAATTCGATACTCCGAATCCAAAAATGATGTCAATTTTGAGAGCTAAAATTTCTAAAATTTTAAAAGGTGGTTATTACTATTCATAACGGCTAGTTATAATAATATTTTAATAGCATATCGTTGTTTAGTGAAACTCAGTATTGCGTACTACACACGCTATCGAGGAAGGTCGCGATTGCGTGTAATGAAAGGCAAGTAAAGGATGTGGGTTGTGCAAGCTCCTTTTGGCGTAGCGTACAACACAAGACATTAATAAAATTAAAAAGAATATTTTTCATAAAATCTCAGGCTGTTAAATTCTACCCCCCTTAAAATGAATTTCGCCCTCGAAATTCGTCAGGGTTATAAATGGTTTACTATTCGAAAGTTTCTTTAATTGAAACCCACATCGTAAAAAATAATACCAAAACTTGGCTTTAAAAACTAAAGTATTAAATGTAATGATTACCCAAATAAACTAATCACTGGGCTTCCACATAGGTGAAAATAAGGATATGGAAGAGAAATCTAACCATCATGTTCTGATGGAGAGTGGTAGAGAACATGGCTATGGAAAATCCAGTAATCACAAATCCATAGATTTGTGATGATATAAGGTACCATCTGATTCATCAGGTATAAGATCACTAGGACAACATTTTTGGTTTTCAAGATCATTTCCCTAAAGTTGAAAATTTTTATTAGAATAAATAATTACTTTATTTTGGTACAATCTCACTGTTGTTCGTGCCTTGAACAATTTCCACTTCATCTCTTAAATAAATGAAGTTGAATTTGTTATTCGTGAAGTGTTAGCAGATCATGTGATAGAATGACGGGTCATTCCATCTGTCTCAAACAAAAGGTTAGAAAAAATTATATATATTAGTCGATCTATAGTGAGATTAATCATATATGGTTTCTAAAATGGACTTATACTTCATATATCATACTGCTTAATATATTAAAACAAGTTTCTACTAAACAGGGACTTCCTGTAGGCCAGTGGTAGGTGATAAAGGCCAGTCGCACTTCGGTTGTGGGTTCGATTCCCACAGCCTTGTCCGACGCGATGGGCTGTCGCCCGTCCTGCAGGTTGTCCTTTTTCTAAAACTATATTACTATAACATCCCATCAATAATATCGAAAAAAAAACTTCTATCCTTAAACAATACTAACTTATGTCCAACATAATCCATTCCAATCTTTAGGCTTACCCATAATACTGCAGTCCACTCTCATAATATAGTGAAAACAATTACCAGAGATTTAATACCATCGTTGATCCCCATATATCATAAGATATGTCTTGTTGGTCACATTCTAAACATTCAAAGTTCTTAATCATGTATTCTCTTTAATACCTTAGTGAAAACATGAATGTAGTTAAAATTTACCACTTTCCAAATACCAAAATCCTCAAAATTCTATATACTCAAACCATGATATCACTATGTCCTTATATAAATCATGAGCTCATGAATACTTTCAAACATTTCATTTTCTCCTTATCCCTTCATTATGCGCATATCATCTACTTTCCAAAATATCTGAATCACTTTTCATGGTTACCGGTACCTTAAAATTATTGAAAACCACAATAGACCAATACATAAATATTCCAATAAAAGTACCTCAACAACATTATTCTTGAATACTAATACATAAACACTTCAGTCCATCCACTTCAATGATTGTCCAGGAATAAGTCCTTCCTTGATTTAGAAGTAACTTTTTAGGTCAGATCATTGAGTTGGGTAATGCCCATGTTCTCCACAAATAAGACATTGAACTCCATAACAGTATGTCACTCTATGACCCTTTTCTCCACAGAGATAACATCGGTCCCTCCATTTGAGGTATTCCTCAAGGTTCTTCTTCCCTTCTTTAGAAATATCAATCTTCCTTTCTTTATGCTCCTCAACATGCGAACATGCATAATAGTCTATCTTCCTCTTCTTTGATGAATTAGGCATACCACTAAATTTCACCTTGTTAATCATATATCGCGATGACTGATTCAGCATAATCACAATATCTTTCTCTCTAGGCATTACACAATTTTGTTGCTCATAGTCACCAATTTGTCCATTGGATTCAATGTTAACCGAATTCCTTCTGGTTCCGTCCATTAACTAAAACACAAAAAATAATTATGTGAGAGGAAAAAATCATGCTAGAGAAAACAACATAGTAAAGGGGAAGTACCCTCAATATCTAACATCTTAGGTTAAATTCTAAGATCGTTACCGTAGTTATAGGACTGTATACTATACGTATACTTATCCTTAGAGACATCCCTAGAAAAACCTTATAAATATATCTAAGGATCTCACTAAAGTTCTAGCATCCTAGTTTCCAAAGGTTGACTAAACCTTTCCTCTGATACCAACTGTAGAGACCCGGAGCCTGACGTACATGTACATTACATTACTTTTGCGGAATACTTATTAAAGTACAAAAACACCCACACAAGGACCGTAATAGTTTAGTGTCTTTGGAAACTCGGAATATAATTTTCTAATCATGGTGAAAGATCTTCAACATCTCCCATAAAGATCTTCCTTTTTTTTTACCGAAAACCTTTCTTTATATCCTGGGGAAAGGAAAACATAAAAGGGTGAGCTTAAATGCTCAGTAAGGGTAAACAAAAGAAATATCAATCACATCATATTCATAAGAACATAACATTTTGGAAATATTAACCTGCAAAAGAGAGCATAATTTCATAACATGGGATAAATCATGGCAGTAAAATGTAATCAGAATAATCATAACTTAAAACATGAAACTTTGTGGCATTCACACATAATCATAGAGAATCATTTCTTGTTAGTCAAGACTCATTTCCAAGACTATCTTAGTGGACGAAGTCCCTTTCTGAATCGAGTAACCCTCATTTCAGTCCTGTTTCACTGAATCGGTATAACCTACCATTCCAGCCATGTCTATCTCATGAGATATAAAATCTTTACCCAATGCATTGGAGGGAGATATAGGTCCCAACCATCTCATAATGATACCATTCTTATGTGTGCCACAAAATCATAAACCATACATCATTGCATAACCCATGTAATAAAAATGGGAATCTTAAACATCATGACATCATAAAACAATTCATACACGATAAAGGAATTCATAAAATTAATTCCATCACAACAATAATCAAATTAATGTAATAATAGGGATAGAAACAAAACCCTTTATTATCTTAGATGTAAAATAATTTTGATAAAACACTTGAACTCCGTTCTTGAGGAAAATATCCTTTCTTCTTCAAAAACCTTTTTTCCTTTCTTAATATGTCATACAACATTAAACTAAAAGAAGTTGATTAAAAATAAACATTAAAACTATTAAAGGAATCTTCTTGGAAATAATATTTTAAAAATCCATTCTTGTCGTATAAGTTAAAAAAACATTCTTCTCGTACTTTTGTCGGAAAAGTCAAAAAAGTACCTCGTACGAAAAACGACAAAAGATTCCTTTCATATCGTTTACTAAAAACTCACCGAAGGGTAAAATTGGATTTAAAAAATTTTAGGTGGATGTAAATAACATTACATATTGAGGAAACATAGATGTGGATGATAAAATACACCTCAGTAAATACCAAAGTATAAACAATCTCGGATAAAAATGAGATTGTGATATTTCCCTTACCTTAGGTCCGATTTGCTTCGTAAGTGTCCGAACCTCCTGTATAATGATTTAAATAACATCATTGACTTATTACAGAATCATATTAATTGTTATGATATCATATATGGTTCACTTATGACTTTATATTACCTGTTCTTTTTTAAATTCATGTTAAAGTAGCGTTTTGGGTAAAATCGTCTCATTTGTCGTTCGTGTTTTTAACTTGTAATTATTCATATGATTACTTAGATCATGATTACTTAATTCCAGAATATAAAACATGATTTATATATACATATTCATAATATAAATATATAATAAATCAGTAAATGGAAAGAAATACACCGTTCATGGAGACGGTAGTCCGTACGTACGCATGAACGCTGTTTTCGTTTCCTTATTGAATTGAATGGAATTAAGTAGATGACATACATATAAATATAAATAATTCCAGTATCATTATTAGCTCATATATTTCATTATTACTTACTATATATACTTTATAATCATTCATGAATGGTTAATCATTGAGAATGAATCTCATCGCGTCGTGGAGACGGTAGTCCGTACGTACGCACGAGCGATGATATCGTTTCCATGGTCGTGGAATTGTGTTGAAGTGTATGTATACTATTTCAGTATCAATATCACTTTATAATAATCATATATAGTTACTAATTACACCATTATACCCATCCTATTAAAGTGGTGGTGGAAAATAGATTACACCACGGCGTGGAGACGGTATTCCGTACGTACGCACGCGCGGTGATTTCCTTTTTCCGTAGGATGGATAGAAGGTTAATTAGAGTTGTTTCATATTTATAATAACATATCAGTATGTAAGTAATACTGATGTTATTACTTTTTCATGAAACAACTAATGAATAAGAAGTTGAAGAAGAAAGAAATTGAAAAGATCGGTAATGGATATTACCTCTTCTTTGAAACGCCTCTTTGAATCCTCCCCCTAGGGAACTAAGATTGGTCTTTGAAGAATACCAGGACCTCTAGTATTATTCTAGGGAAGTGGAGAAGGTATTTTGGCAGGGTTTGGATGAGCTTGAGTGCTCAAATTGGTGTGAGGAGGAGGGGGAGGATGTGTCTTTTATAAAGGAGGAGAGGGTCACCTTAGGAATATCTCAAAATATTATTTTATATTTAAGTCAAAATCGGTTTATAATGGTTCCAAAGGGTCTTATTTCGAAGATAAAGTGGGTATGGGTCGAAATCCTATCAACCAATAGGATTTAGACAAGTTTAGGATATTATTTTAACCTTATCAATTAGATTTAACTCTAAGTTAAATAATTTATCTTTTACCGTGTCTTTTTGTTTTCTTACACTATATGGTTAATAAACTTACTATAACATGCCAAAAGAACCCCAAATTATTTATTATTAATATATATATCCTTATCTAAATCATTTGGCCTAACCTTATATTTTTAGGAATAAAATAACAATTTATAATATAATATTTGATTTAAAAACTATTTTGTGTCAATTTTGACACTATTTGATATATGATTTTTGTGAAAGTCATAACAGAATTATATGTTCTAACCAAGTTGATTAAATCAACAATAATATATCATAGTAACCTATAAAATTAGTTTATTTCAGAAAAAGTCTCAAATTACATTTATTTTGGTTTTTATAACATCAATTATGTCAATATTTCATTAATAAGATAATTACTGCATCATCATTGTTTCATAAATAAATTAAATTATTTAATGTCTAAAAATTACAAATAAAATACAATTATGTAGGAAATATTTTTATCTTTCTAATGAATATTTATAGTTGAGTTTATCTTATGTATAACCCCATATTAAAAATGTTTTAGTAAATAAACTTTGATTTTATCTCTTTTAACCCTTCTTTAAATAAATTAATAATAAATGTCCTAATATAATCCAAGTGGGCCTAAATGGTCATATTTTATTCCTAAGTTTGTTTTTGGTAGAATTACACTTGTCCAATAGAATTTGGACATGTGTTAGGGTAATAAAAATATCATCTTTACCCTTAATTACCCTATTTATTTTTAACTGTGGTAAAAAAAAAGTAAAAAGTTACTATTCACCAAAAACTATTTTCATCTCATTGAACCACATTTCACTTACTGAAATCAACCGTGTCTCTCATATTTTTGAAATTCCATCCACAGAAGCGGTAAAATTATGTTTTATGAAAAATTCAGTTTTTTTAACTACCACTTAGTAGTTTCACTATTCATCAAAAATTGATGTTTTTCAGAACAATGCCAAAATTTCATCCTAAGCTATATTTCATATTCCGAATTAAAAAATGAAGTCTATTTTAACAAATTCATAACATAGAAGTTTCATTAATTAATTTTATAATTAAATCCCGCTGTTAAAACAAATAGCGTGTTTTTAAAAAACAATCTCTCAAAAGATTGACACTTGTTTATGTCTGGTTTAAATGTGAAATTACATCCAATGACCAACATTATATTAAATTGTAAAAATATATTCTAAATATACTTGAAAACCATTAAAATTAATAATTTATCACTATTAATTATTTTGATTAAAAAAGTTGTTTTTAATTATAATTTAGTAATTTTCACTATTCATCAGAATATGAAAGTTATCCGAAAAGTACCAAAATTTCACCTTAGGCTAAATTCGATACTCCGAATCCAAAAATGATGTCCATTTTGAGAGCTAAAATTTCTAAAATTTTAAAAGGTGGTTATTACTATTCATAACGGCTAGTTATAATAATATTTTAATAGCATATCGTTGTTTAGTGAAACTCGGTATTGCGTACTACACAGGCTATCGAGGAAGGTCGCGATTGCGTGTAATGCAAGGCAAGTCAAGGATGTGGGTTGCGCGAGCTCCTTTTGGTGTAGCGTAAAACACAAGACATTAATAAAATTAAAAAGAATATTTTTCATAAAATCTCGGGCTGTTACATATATCTTTGTTTTAGTAAACATAAATTCATTATTCATGAGGTGTAGAAGAGACGAAATTAAGTGATAATTAAGAAAAGGGATCCTCCCCATTTCACTCTTAATCATGGTTGTCCCCCATACTATGCCTTTTATGTGTAATCCAAATGAAGGGATATGATTTATCACCTCCCCCATACTGAAAAATTTATATATATGTGATGATAAATCCCTTTTATCTATCATTAATACATTTTAGGTACACCCAATATCATGCATATAATTCATAATGAATTCTACCCGAACCACCTTTATTCCTTTGGGTTGCTCTATCATTCATTTTACTAAAATGAAGTTTTCATTTATTTTTTCATAAAACATATACATTCTATTTATATTCACCAAACACGTGATTCAAGATCCAAACCTCGTTCTCTTTCTGGGATATACATGATTTTAAGTGATTCCCTCCTCGATGCTTCCCTATAAGAAAAATCATTTTAAGGAAACATCCAAAATTTTTACCCGACATCAAGTTCTCTATATCCTTTGTTTTAAGCCACCATTTTCCTTTTATAATCAGTATTTTTATCTTGAAAATATTCATTCATCACTTCTTGTTTAATATAAATTTTTTTCCCTTTTCTATTTTAAAATATCAATGGTATTTTCCTTAAAACTACACAAAAATGATTTAAATTATAAAATCTCTCAAATAAATATCATAAATGTTTTCAACTATATTTGAAATCACTTTCCATGATATATTTCTATTTTACCTTTGGAACTTCAATGTTTGTTTTAATTATTTTCTTCATGGTCACTTTCATGATACACCCATTGTTAAGCTTTATGTCATGATTGTGGTACCCAATTCATTCCATGGGTAACCGTTATGTTTATGTATGATTTATTATTCTTGATTATTTATGTGGAAAAAATATTCATGAAATTTAAGATGGGTGTTTTCAGATAGTTCTCCAAAGAATTGGATAAAGTTATTTCTAATGAGATGCTATGTGCAACGGCCTTGGCAGTTTGCCTTGGCTTGTGATGTTATGTGAAATGGGATTGGCGGTTTTCCTTGACCTTTACTACTATGGAAATCAAGATTGGTGGTTATACATGACTCATAATAAATACATGTTTTATGTTTTTGTCACATTTTTATAATTCCATGTTTATATGATCCCATTTTTATATGTTATGATTTCATATGTTCCATGATTTTTGTATATTTATGTCATGACTCCTAACGCATGTGCTTAAGCTTCTTTATTATGTTCATTCTCTTACTTGTCTTCTAGCTCATCTCTTTATTCATGTTATCCCCTGGTTATGATATGCATATGTAAGGGCTCAAAGTAATTTAGGATTTCTTTGTGAAGATTAAATTATGATTTTTAATCCCATTTTTATGTATTATTTACCTATTTTTCCTTGACTCTAGACTTAACAATACATAGTTTGTACCACGAAGTATAAAAATGTTTAATATAATTTAACGGCATATGTAAAAGTCTAGGGTCACTATATTTGGTATTAGAGGATGTTATTGTTATTCTTGGAGATTAGAAATAAATCACCTTAGTGAGAACCATAATTATGCGACTAAGTATAAGAAAACATCACTAAATTTTGGTGATTATTAATTAAGTGGTTTATCATGAAAATATATCCCTATCTAGATATGAATATGTAGAGGTGGCTCTAACCTTGGTGTATCTAGGGGTAAAACTTGAAAACACTGCTTTGAGTAAGACTCAAACTGAAACTGGTGCATGACAACAGGTCTTGATGCACTCTTGGTTACGCCACTCCTAGGGGATATGCATTGGCGAATTCATTAGCATAGTAGAAACCATTATTAAGGGAAAAAAGAAATCATATAATAATATATGTTATGAAATAGATTATGGATAACCTAGATGTAAACATTTAGCATCACAAGTTAGGATATACTTCTCTTGTACAAGTTTATCCTCTTACGTTCAATGATTTCATTTTTTAATCAATAGCTAAGTATTCAAGACTGCTAAATGTACATTAATTTTATTAGTTGATGGAGAAAAATAAAATAATATTTTCCAAATACCAATTTTATAGGAAATTTTAATATTTCCATAATGATATTTCAGATAAGACAGGAAAGGGTGATCAGAACATAATGACAATACTTTCTCAGATGGATCAAGATATGAATGATAACGTAAATCATGTGGAAGTACCTCATCCTCTAAGGAAAGAGGAAGTTTCCATAAAATATTTCATGCAGAAAAGGACTCTCATGTTTATAAGATCTTTTGATCCCCTCCTCAATAAATAGTGGATTATCTCAATTGGAAAGATATTCTCGATCCTCCTATGCTCAGATGAAGAGAAAGTTTCATAAGTGGACTATCATTTTGATGGGGGAGATTACTAGTGGTGGTAACTGATCAAGAATACAATGCCCCGGGAGGAAATTGATTCAATGGATTGAGAGGAATTCAAGAGGATGTTTTTCAATAAATATTTTCCTCGAACCATCCATCTCAAAATGGAAATAGAGTTCCTTAGAATTAAGACGAATGAAGATGAATCCATTGGGGAGTATGAAGAAAACATTACAAGGATTACAAGGTACCCCTCCTGAATTTTCATGAACACTGAAAGTAAGGTGAATTTATTATTTTCTAGACTAAGGCCTAATCTATGAAAATTATTGTTGATTTAAGACTTTAGCAGTTACGAGGAGACTATTTTTTGTTCCCTCAAAGATAAAATGGAGATTGGAGTCTCTCAGAGGTCTCATGGTCTTGATGACAAGAAGGAAAAAATGAAGAAAAACATGTGTGGTTCCAAAAAAAAATCTCATGATAGAAAAATTCTTGAATATCCTACTTCTAAAATTTTTGGGAACAAGCATCTTGGGAACTATTTAAAGGGAACCAAGAATTTCTTCATATGGGGAAAGTTTGGTTATTTGGCCAAGAACCACCAAAGGGATATGAAAAATTCCACTAATGATGATGAAGAAAGGAAGGTTTAGATCAACGATCAACCAATGGTGTAGTGTTACAACTATAAAGAGCATGTTCATTATTCTAGAAACTACCATAACCTAAGGGTCGGTGGAGGAAATCAACAACAACAACCAAGGCAACAGGGGAGGGATTATTCTATCACTACTGCTGAAGTGAAGCCGGACAATAATGTGGTGATAATTATTCTAGTTATTTGTTCAATAATAGAAAATGTACTATTTGATTCTGGTTCTACACATTCATTTATATCTTTCAAGTATAGTAGAAGTATTCAAACACTGCCTCGAAATTTGGAGTACAAGTTATATGTAAGAACAATGAATGGGGAAATTTTTGTTTACATGGTTTAAAACTCCTCCCCAGTTAGGGTTTGTGGAGAAAATCTCCAAAAAAATAGTCTCATACTTCCTTTAGTGGAGTTCGATGCTATCCTAGAAATGGTTTGGCTATATTTATGCAAATCCAACATCAACTATTGAGAAAGTGAGATTACTATTCACATCTCGAATCATCCACTGATTTTTATAAATGTAATGAGGAAGATGAATCTCCTATGGAATCATTGTCTCATGTGTGGATATTAATACCTTATGAGAAATAATTTATAGATCAAATGACTGAGAAGAAATATAAAATCATGATTGAAGACATTCCCATAGTGAGGGAATAAAGTGATGTTTTTTCTGAAGAGTTACATGGACTTCCCCCAGATTGTGAGGTAGAGTTCTCAATAGAACTCATACACGGAGCTACTCATATCTCAATGTGTCCATATAGGATGGAAACTATTGAAATGGGGGAATTTAATAATTATATACAAAATAGTTTGGGAAAAGGGATCACACAACCTAGTGCATCTCTTTGGGGTGCACCAGTTCCCTTTATGAAGAATAAGGGTGGAACAATGTGGTTGTGTATCGATTATCGAAAACAAAACGAGGTCACCCTAAATAACATGTTTCCTCTTCCATGGATTGATGACTTGTTTGATCAGTTGAGTGGATCTCCATACTTCTCAAAGGTGGATCTTAATTCTCGATATCGTCTGCTAAAGGTGAAGAAGGAATATATTCAGATGTCTGCCTTCCATATAAGGTATGGGCACTATGAGTTTCTAGTGATTCCCTTTGAACATACTAATTCTAAAGAAATCATCATGTATTTGATGAATAGAGTCTCTTGACATTACCTATAAAAATATTTGGTAGTGTTTATTGATTATATTGTCATATAATCCAAGATCAAGGAGGAACATGAAAAACATCTAAGACTTTTGATAGAGACTTTGAGAAAGGAGAATTTGTACACCATGTTCAGAAAGTGTGACTTTTGGAAGAAGAATGTCACATTCTTGGGACATGTGATCAATAATGAGGAAATTTATGTGGACCCTTCTAAAACAAAGGTGATTGATGAATGGGAAAGGCCCTCTGGTGTCAAATAAATATATTATTTTCTTGGATTAGGTGGGTACTAATGATATTTTGTGAGAATTTTATCATGACTGTCAATCCCGCTAACTAAATTATCTTGGAAAGGGGTAAAGTATATCTCCACAAAAGAATGTGAAGAAAGCTTCATAGAGCTAAATAGAAGGCTGATCAGTGCACCTGTACTCACACTACCTAAAAGTGGAGAAGGTTTCGTGAAATACTGAGATGCATCAAAAAATGTATGGGGTTGAGTACTCATGAAAAATGATAATGTGATATACTTCACCATTCGATAGTTGAAGATCCATGAGAAAAACTACCCGATGCATGATCTATAATTAGTAACCATAATATTTTCCTTGAAAATATGGCATCACTACCTCTATTGTGAGAAGTTTGACATATACACTAACCAGAAGATTTTAAAGTATACATTCACACAAAAGGATATCAACATACATCAAAGGATATGGTTAGAGATAATGAAGGATTGCAATTTATCTATTCACTATCATCATTGAATGGCGAACAAGGTAACAAATGATCTAAGAAGAAAAGAACCTACTACTCTATCCATGTTACGGATTTAGAGAGACCCTATCTTCTGGGATATGCAATGAATGGATTCAGAAATAATAAGGAAATGAGATACATCCCACCATTAACAAATAATTTTGTAATCTTTTATCAAAAATAATATTAAAGAGTCCTAAAGAGATGATTAGTAGTTACAAAATAGGGTGAATGCAATAATGGAAGGGAAGCTACATGAGTTCCAAATTGATGATGATGGTGTGATTCAGATTGAATCATTGCATTGTGTGGCTTCATCACTCTGGATAAAGAAGGGTCTATTGGATAATTCACAAATATCAACATTCTCTATCCATCCAGGTAGTACAATGATGTACCATGATCTCTGATAACACTTCAGGTGGGATGACATGAAGTAGGAGATTGCAGAATATATATCAAGGTGCTTGGTATGTCAGCAAGTTAAAGCAGAGCGACATAAGTCCAAAGGGATGATGTAGCCATTTCCTATAGCCATTTTGAAATGGGGGAATATCAATATGGAATTTATAAAAGGTATCCCAAAGATATCCTAGGGAAATAATGTAGTATGGGTCGTAGTTGACCAACTCAACAAGACTTCCCATTTTATCACTATTTTGGAAGATATATTTATTGAAAAACTGGCAAAGATATATGTGAAGGGGTGAGACAACATGGTGTTCAACTCTAGATTGCCTCTAACCATGATACAAGATTCACATCTATATTATTGATGAGTTTTAAACATGCTTTCAGTACTGAATTAAATTTTTGAACAACTTTTCACTACCAAAATAGTAGCCAATTTTAAAGGAATATTCAGTTGCATGGGGACTTTATAAGAGCCTTATCTTTAGAATTCAAAGGTGGATGGGATCATCATCTCCCATTGGATGAGTTCTCATACAAAAATATCTTTCACTCGAATATTATGATGGCTCAATATGAAGATTTGTATGCAAACTGATGTAGAACTCGAACCGTTTGGGATGAAGTAGGAGAAAGAATGCTACTTGGACGTGATCTTGAATAAGAGATAATAGAGATTGTTCAAGTCATCTAGAAACATATCAAAGCTACTCAAAGTCATAAAAAGAGCAATGATGACAACCATTGAAGGGACATGGAGTTCGACGTTGTTGATAAATTCTTCCATCAAATATCACCTTGGAAGAGAGTAATGCGGTTTGGAAGGAAAGGGAAGCTAATCCCAAGGAACATTGGGCCCTTTGATATCCTTGACCACATTGGATTTGTGCCCTATCAACTTTTACTTCCACCGAATATGGCTCTTGTTCATGATGTGTTTCACGTTCCACTCCTAAGAATCTATATACAAGTTCCCTTATATGTACTAAACTCGGTGGTGGTACAACTGGATGATGATCTCTCCTATGAAGAGCAGCCAGTAAATATTCTGGACCAGAGAGATAAGGTTCTACGCAACAATACAACCCTCCTTGTTAATGTGCTGTAGAGGACCATAAGTTTGAAGAATCAACATGGGAACCGGGGGGAGGCAATTAAGGAGAAGTACCCACACATTTTTTGTAAAATGAAATTTCATGGGTGAAATTCCATAAAGGGGGAAGAATGTAATGACCCAGAGTTTTATCAATGGAACTTAATTCTTATAATTGATCCTAATAGTATTAGGAAGCACAATGACATATCATTATACAAAATACCATGATACCATTGAATATAATTATTCCACATCTATGTTTTGAATTTCAAAAATCTGACATACACGGTTGCGATCAGTATGTTATTTGGAGTCCGATCGAAAAAACAAAATTGTTGGTGAATAGTAACTTACCCTTATGAATAGTAACTTACCCTAATGAATAGTAACCACCCTTATGAGTAGTAACCTACCCTTATGAATAGTAATAAAACACTTATGAATAGTAAATAATCCAAAATAATAATAACCTTACCCATGGTTGAATATATAGAATTTAATAATCATATAAGTGGTAATTTGATAGTAGATAAAGTATGGGTATTTTTTTAAGTCATAAATAAATTATTATAATTATTTATTTTATAAGAAAATGTATTTTCCAAAAATGTGTTTATAAATTAACAAATCTATGTCTTCTGTTGTGATGATAATTTTATAAGACCATTTGTAATTTATGAATGCATTAGAAAGACACTTAATTTTAAAAACTGTATTTTGAGGTAAATTGCAATTTCAATTAATAATTAAATTAATCATATTTAGAAAATTATTTTTTAAATACGGAATTCATTTTTAAATTCTATAGATCCAAAAATAATAAAGGTGAATTTTTTTAATTTTTCTAAAATACTTTAATTTTTTTGGTGAATAGTATAAATTTAGTTTTTCACATGACTGATATATCATCAATTGAATCATTCATGATGTAATGATGATATCAATGTTCTAGAATAATAGATTCATCCATTTTATATTTAATTTCATAAATTGTTCTTTATAATACAATAAACTCAATTTCCAAACATAAAAAAGAACTTTCCAAAACATAAAGTCAAAAAGTGATTCCTTAAAACAGAGTTTCTCATTCTATTCGCATTCCTTTTAATAAATTATTAAATTAGAGTTATAAAGATTATTTAAAGTCTAAAACGAACAATATTATATCAATATATGATTTATTTTGTCAAAAAACTACTATAAAAAGTCTAACATTTGATAAATTATTTAATATAATATTTTATTCTAGAAACACCCTCTGCTCAAGTATAAATAACCCCTCTCCCTCCCCTTTGGAAACCACTCCTCTCATCCTTTAATAATCCAAATCTCTCACCAAATTCTCCTTTTTTATCCTCATATAATACTTTGGGACGTTTTGGATTCCTCCAACTCCAATCACCAAGGGAGATATAGTTTCGTGCAAGAGGAGCTACACCGAGAAGAGAGCAAGACTCTATTAAATCTTCTCTCCTTTATTCCTTTTTTTTTCGTTTACCAAATCCCTTTAAAAAAACTTATGATAAAAATTAATTATTCATTAAGTTAAAATTAAATTTTTTATCCTATTGTAATTATCATATTAATAAAAAATATAAATGTCATACTTCCCTTTCCCGTACTATCGATAACGTCCCGTTAATGGTCAATTAACCATCAACGAAGAGTTTGCCAAGATAATTATTAGAAACACCATCATATATAAAAAATATTAATTATTTAAAATATATTAATATAAAAATACATGTATCCTATTCTTATGGAACTAATTATACTAAATTTTAAATTACATTTAATAAAATGTGAATTCATCGCAAGATGAGAAATTTTTAAGTAAAACATGATATCAAAATGCTTCATTTTCATTAACAAATTATATGAAATAAAATCTAATAAAAATAATTGATAAATATTTATTATAAAATGGATATAATTAAATTTTAGATAATTGTCTAAAAAAATATAAATTTAACATTCATGAGGCGCAAAAGTGATAAAATTAAACCGAAATTTAAGGTAAGGGATCCTCCCCATTTCACTCTTAATCAAGATTGTCCTCTACGCAATTACTTTTACGTGTAATAAAAATTGGTTTAGAATGTTTTCACACCTCCCCCATAATTCCCTCTTTATTTATAAGTGATGAGAAACCCCTTTTAACTCTCATCAATCATTTTTAGGTACACCCGATACAATGCATATAATCTGTAATAAATTCTACTAGAACCTCCTTTATTCTATCTCGTTGCTCTATAATTCTTTTTACTTGAATGAAGTTTTGTTTTATTTATATGTAAAACTTATAAATTATGAATATATGCTCCAAAATCATGATTCATGATCCAAACCTCATTCTTTTTTAGGGATATACATGCATTTAAGTGATTCCCTCCTCAATACTTCCCTATAATCAAACTCGTTTTAAGAAAACTTTCCAAATATTTACCCAACATCAAGTTCAATATATCTTCTGTTGTAATCCACCATAGTCCTTATAAAATCATTATTTTATCCTTAAATCCTTCTTTATTAACTTCTAGTTTTGTATACAGTTTTGTTCCCTTTTTTATTTTAAAAGCTCTATGGTATTTTCCTTTAAACTGCACAAAATTGTATTAAATGAAAAAATTTCTCAAATTCATTTTTTTATGTGTCATCACCCCTATTTGAAATCAAATACAATGATATATTCCTATTTTACCTTATGAACATCCATGTATGTTCTAATTCCTTTATTTTATAGACACATTCATGATACACCCATTAGTTATGCTTTATGTCATGATTATGTTACCAAATTCATTCCATAGGTAACCCTTATGTTTATGTAAGAATTATTATGATTGAATAATTTTGTGGAAAACATATTCATGTAATTTAATATGGGTGTGCCTAGATAGTGCTCAAATTAATTGGGTAATGTTATGTCTCTTGAGATGATATGTGCAATAGTCTTGGTGGTTAGCCTTGGCATGGGCTACTATGAGAAACGGGATTGATAGTTAGCACATTCCCATACAACTATGGGGAATGAGATTGATGGTTATCCTTGAATCATAATAAAGATATGTTTTATATTTATACCACATTTATATGATCCCATGTTTATATGATCCGATGTTTATATTATCTCATGTTTATATGTTATGATTTCATATGTTCCATGCTATTGTTATCTTTATGTCGTGCCTCCAAATTCATGTGCTTAAGCTTCATTCTTATGTTCATTCCCTTACTAGGATTTTTAGCTCATCTATTTCTTCATGTTATCCCTAGGATATCCAATGCAGATGAAAGGGCTCAAAGTAATTTAGGATCATTTTATGAAGATTAAATAAATAATTATTTTTAATACCATGATTATGAATTTTGTACCTAGTCTACCAAGACACTAGACTTAATGATCATTGTCTTGTACTCTGATGTATAATTATGATTAAAATAATGTAATGTTATATGTAAAAGGATATGGTTTCTATATAAAGGTCTAATTTCATGGTTGATTGATAGGATACCTACCCTAAATAACTTGTGCCACATCATAAGCATAATATTGGTGGATTCATAGTTTTTCTATAATTCACATATACTTATTTGTGTTCTATAACACTATTATAGGATCCCATATCTATTATGAGATCTCATGATAGGGATGATATTAACATCATAGAGAGAGGATCTTAAACCATATATACATGTATGTCAGTATACTAACCTCATCTATTATCTTGTCTATTCATAGGGGATCTTATTCCCTTATTACAAAAGATGGATATCAACCATAGCTATATAATGTGTAAAATGGTCCTATACCACATAGTATTTTAGGGATACCTACTTTTTAATTTATTTTTTTCCATCCCATGAAAATGTTGTTGGGAGGTCCTTCTAAAAATCTCATTGATCATGGAGTAATCACAGGCCCCTAATTAGCCACATATGTTTTATTCTACTCCCCTAGTGAAAGAATATATAATTGGGAAAATAATAACATCATTTAAGAACATGAAAATCACTGGTATTATGTCACACAATTTAAAAAATTAGTGAACAAACAATTATATGATCCATGAAACTACATAATTATACCCTCTGACCAATTCCTTATACCCTCCAGTTATCCATACACATTTTCAATTTCATTGAATGTGATTGTATTAGCCACCATACCATAGTCTGTGTCCCTATTTTGATAAGTAAAACACAGTACCTAAATGCTTTTAAACTACTCCTTCCCTATTCCAAAACTCATATGTAATATAAATCCAAAAATTATCCTATAGAAAACGATTCCCCAATAACACATTGGCATGGATCATCACACCGGGGACCTAGGTAGTGACAGTTTGAGTGTGAAACTCCAATAGTTCTAGGATTGGTGACTACCATAATGTTTTTATCAAAATTAATGGGCGGTGTTATAATAATCATTAAGTGAAATAAAAAACCATCAGTATAACAAATAAAATATAACCTTGTATTAAATATGTATAGAGAAATGTTTTTAAATTATCTTTTAGGAATCTATACATCCAAAACAAGAAGTTGTGTCCTCATTTCCCACTATCCATAGTTCAAACCAGAAACTATCATGAACTCTATTGTTTCTATGGAAACTCACACTCTATAACTCCACATATCTATGTTATAATGATCTCTATATTGGATTTTTTAACATTACAAATATAATAAGTGTGGTCACAAGTCCTATTAATGGTTCAATATAGTAGTGCAAAGGAGTTTGATGCAGAATAATATGGCCTCTTGGTAAACAGGTTAGATAAATGTAATGATGAACCATTTAAATACCCATTTAATATAGAGAAATAAGAAAACTGATGGAATAAATTTGAACTCCACCACTTAAGAATGGATTCATACAATATTCATAGAGTCTGAAAAATTCTACTCAATATTCCCACTCACACCACCAAATATGTGACTCAAAAATCATGTTTTTACCTAACATACATAACATCTGAATCTATCAACCTCATTGGAAGGATACACCTCTATACCAATGTAATCAATTTGGAAATCACATATCTTCTCTCCTACTAGTGGAATACACTTCCTTATACGACCAAACCATTAATGATAAAACCCAATCATATTATGGATAGGTAACCCACACTTTAAATTCAATAAAACACCTTGAGAACCTAACAGTGAGGATTAAAAATATAATGAAATACTCTTGACCATGAATAAATATATTATGTATATGGTTATTCAAATCCCAATCCATGGGGTATGGCTGATGCAACTCATAAAAATATGTTCCCTAAATAATTCCCCCTCACATCCTTTGATATTTTTAACACTCAAGGAATTAAATTTAGTTCCCTAAAAAATATAAAAGGTTATGGCATCCCCCCAGAACATGTTTAAGTTCTATGTTCATGTTGGACAAATAGAAGGACATGTAACATCTTCTAAATACAATTGATAAGAATAATTATCAGCCTATATTATCTCAATAGAAATATAATTTATCATCGCTGTATAGAACATGAAAAAAACAATAAAATTTGAAATGAAAAGGATAATTGAATCTTACTATACTCGATGGGCCTCAAAGAATATAATAAAATATTGATTTTGGGTTTTATATATCACCAAAACATTTAGTTCATACTGGTTACAGAGGACCCTCACCATGATGATTTGGGTAACCCAATTAAGGGATATATCATATTTGAGATCAATCTCCCTCTACAGAAAAACCACTAAAAATCATTCTAATAATGATTCTATATTGGTAATTTAATTTCAAATCTTACTATTAGAATAAAAATTAATCAAGTGGAAAACCATATCTAAACAAATGTATCCCATTCCCCATGAATTTTTCGGAGATAATGACCATATCTGACAAATTTGTAGAGGATCTCACGCCCTAGAATCGTAAGGGTGATTTCAAAATCTTCGTAAGGATGGTGGGAAGTTACTACACACAGTTAGATATATACAAATAGAGATTAATTTAATGAATTTCCATTAACTAATGTAGATCTCATGAATATCAATGAAGAGAATCATGCCCACTCAACCAATAAATTTACCATTGAGATGAATATTATATCCATAAATGGTAGAGGTTTCCAACACCATAAACTATAATTCAGGATTAGGAATGTATATATATTATTGAATCATATATAACATTATCATCAATATAAAAAATTCAAGAAACCATTGATAATTTTCAATGATAACTACTTCAACTCCATTGTACACAACTCAAAAAGAATAATATTGGAGAGATGATATCTAATATAAAAAAGGAAGTCCAATCATGGAAGTCTAATGAAACGAATAGGGAAATGAAGAATATGAACCCTTCCATAAGATCCTCAGGATACAATATATTCTCTAAGGTGTATGGAAATGTGGTAAATATCATAGAGTTCCATGTTCGTCTATCTCCCATTTAATTAAATTAATGTGTTGATAGAGAACCCCACATTTAACCATCAATGGTTTTTTTGAATCTATAATAATTTGAGGAAAAATATCCACCATCAACTAAAATGTTAATGAATTAATGAGGAATGTTATTGTCCAATGATTTGTTCCTAAATATAACATATAATGTTTACCAACCCCATGACTACACTTCTCATTCATATATATCCCACTGTACTCATCTCGATATAAAAGATATCATATAACTTCAATTGAATTTGGAAAAATGATTCCCATGGTGAGTGAATCCCCTTCTTCATATTATACATAAAATGGCTCTATGACAAACCATATAATTAATACACCTTAATTCATGATTTTTTACATAAATATACACATAATACAGTCCCAAAATATCATACGAACTAGTGTATTTTTAAAATTATGTACATATCACATTAACATAAAGCATGGTCAAATAATAATTATATACATATTCTAAAATATACCCTTAAGATCATTTGATATTATAATAATACACAGGATAACCATTTAATGTAATCAAGATAGGGGTGAGCTATAATTCCCATCATGGGATAATCGTATAATATCATGATGAAAAAAATAAATTTTAGTCAAGAAGTATGTTAAGGTATCATCAAATGGGTGTTATTAAGATTGAAAATCCAAAAATTGAAAACAATAGAGGATGGGTTTTATCGGTTCTTCAAAAGCGCTGAATATGCAAGTGATGCTAAAAGCCTACCTTTAACAATTTAAAAAAATTTGTTAAGGGAACGATTAATGGCGCTAAAAAATCCCTATCAAAGGAACCATTTAACATTGAATTTTTATTGTTTTTAAATGTTTTTAACATTTATTTCTAATGATAATAATTTTTTCCATCAATTTTTCAAATAAAAAAAGATCTATTTAAGTCACCCATTAACAACACTTTTGTTAGTGTTATTAAAAAAACTTGAAAAAATATTGTTTTCATGCCCCCTAAACACTACCTTCCTCACAACACTTAAATTCCCCCTTTCTTTGTTCTTTCCTCTCCCTACCCACCATCATTCACCCCATAGTAATATAAGTCTCCCCCAAATAACTATGTGTGCCTGGATTTGATACTAGTACCTCCCTTATTTGAATAAATGTTCTTTACCATTCTATCATGCTTGTTTTGTTATATATTTTATAATATCTTTATTTATTTGTTTATATTACAAAATGTTTGATATATATATATATCATTATATTTATTAAAATATATTCAATATTAATATTCATTTCTATACATTACTGACTGAAAATTGTTTTTTATTATTATGAAAACACTGTTGAGGAAAAAGTGAGAAACCATATGTGAATTCACCAATTCACCACTACAAAACTTCCCCACATCCACACTTGAAGCAAAACAAGCCTTCACAACAAATTACATTCTATCACAATGGATGGACAATCCATTCAAGAATTAAAACAAAATAAACCATCAAATATGGAGCCAAAATATTCAAGAGAAGGTTGAGGTAACATGAACCATGAAACATGAACATCAAGAGAGCTAGATAAACCACATAACCGATATCCACGCACACCCGCCGGTGTGACCGTCGACAGCAGTCCAAACCCACAAATCCGCCGATGGACTCTAGTTGGAGTTCCCCCAACCCTCCAACGAAGTGAGATGACACAAAGGACATCCACAAAGGGTGACGAAGAAACCGTAATGAGGAAGACCTAGCCGTCTGAATTCCATAACCCACTCCGCAGACACTTGGTCGTAACCATGATCCAGTTGACACTCTGCATACCAAAATCAATTCAACCACATCAAAAAGCATTGTGGGCAGGGAATCCATAACCAGACCAACGATTCCACCGAACCAAAATCAGAAAAACCTTTAAAGAAGGGCTTGTAGAGCAGCACCCCCAAATCCAACTCAGATGAACTAGAAAACCAGCAGATCACAAAATCATAGCTAACCGAACCAAATAAGCACATCACCAAACCTTAAAACATGTAAAAACATCACAAAATCTCTGGAAACTGTTACCTCCCCCCTCCGCCTAACTCAAACATGTCGCTGTCCATCACTGGAATCACGCCAAAGGTGGAGCCTGGCTGCTCCGGAATGAATCAGTGCCAGATCTACTTCGCCGCACAGACCGTCCGAGCCGCACGCAGACCTATGCCGGTGTCCACCAAGACATGATTTCACCGAGAGCCGCACCGCTGAACCAATCTGAAATCCCACTGCTTCGCACCAATGTTTTGGTTTTTTGAGACGATCTAGAGGAAACTGGCCAAGCCACATCACATGAGGACCGACCAGGCCGCGCCACACTGAGACGATCCAGATGAAGCTGACCAGGCCGCACTACGCCAAGACGATTCAGAGGAAGCCTGCTCAAGACCTATTCACGCCGGAGAGGGATGGGGAAGCGAGGCCAAAGGGGGAAACCCTAGACGCCACATTTGAGAAGGGAGAATCCTTTTAGAGGCCGTATTGGAATATATATATATATATATATATATATATATATATCTGTGTGTGTGTGTGTGTTTATTAATACACAGAAATATAAACATATAATCATTATATATGCATTTTAATTAATTTTTTATAATGGAAATAAAATAGATAATTTTTTACATAAAATAAAATGAATAATTAAATTTACATCCATTTGGATTATATGTTAAAAAATATATTCCAATTTAAATATTCTTAAATATTTATTTATATAAATCATTTGTAATAAATAAAAATATGAAAATATGAATATATTTAATTTTATATAAAACTAAATTATTATAAATAATGAAGCCTAAAAACCATAATATAAAAATGAATGGAATCCCTGAGAATAAATTTAGTCTCCATCGAAAAAATACAACTTGACACCCTTAACCAAGACATAAATTTCATCAAATTTTAAAAAATTTGGATACCCCACCTAAAAACAAAATCTTTGAGGCCTTCTTGACCATTTTTTGCCATAATTACATGACCAAGGGATTCCTTAGGTCACAATGGTGTAGTTATTGTTGTGATATCTAATTTTACATGTGGTATAGACAAAACAGTGACCCGAATAAAATGTCAAGGGAGTTTTACACTCATGTCATGTTTTGAAATTATCTTAGACCCTTCGTTAATTTATTTAATTTTCTACCATTTAATTGTTATTATATGACTATTACTCAATAAAAATAATCAAATTATTAATTTATATTGTTTTTTATTTATTTCATAACCTATTTTCACCATATAACTTATATACATAATGTAAATAATTATTTACATTTATCTAAATCTTATTTTAAGAATTATATTATATTTATAAAAATATAAAAAAAATTACATATTAATATAATATTTATTAATGAAATATTATATTTTTTTTAAATATACATTTTTTCATGGAATGAAAAATGTGCCAATAAAGGGTAGTATTTATCACCACTAGTAAAAATTATCAGATTATGCAGCCCTACACGTGTTGTCTAACAAGGATTTATAAAGGACCCCATTTGTTAGAGCATTTTATATCCTCCTAAAAAAGAAAACCATGATCAGTTTTTTTATATAATTTTAATTATAGGGGAAACCTATATCAGTGGTATTTAATGAGTGTTGATAAAGGGAAATTTTATATGTTCTAATAAACACCCCCTTTATCCTTGTTTTTTCCCCTGATAAAGGCTCCATTTTTAGTGATTTTTCTTGGAATCATAAAGGGGGGGATTTTTTAGTGGTTTTTACTAACACTGATAAATCATAGTGATGTTAATGACCAAATATATAGTGCAGATAAAAAATATCATTAAATAATGTTGTAAAATGATAAATTGAAGGAATCAAAGGAATGTGGAAACAATATAAAATAAGAAATAATAAAAACAATTTAGGGATAAACACTAAGGCATCACATCGTTGCGCACTAATGATATACTCTAAAGAACCCTACAAGGTATATCATGAGATAAGAACATTAAAAAGTTAGTATTTGGATATATAATTTTGTGGCCACCCATAACATTCATAACATATACAAGCGTATGTTTTCTACATTGTTCATACAAGAGAAGTATTTATTTCATAAATATTAATTTCAAAATAATGGAGTTTTGGTTAAACAAATTGATGCAACCAGTCAATTAAGTATTTTATATATATTTTAATACCATTTATTATAAATGGAAATAGGTATTAACTTTATAAATGTTATTATTGGAACGTCAAATGATAAGTTTGACAATATATTTAGGGTACAAAAACGTTCATAGAAAGGGTTAATGTGATTAAAAGGGGACTGTCATCATAGGGAAATCATAATAAAATTATGTGTGATGTATAAATAATATCAGAAAAAAGACCAATTTCAAAAACAAATACACAAAATAAAGAGGTTTCATGAATAATGTGGATATGAAGAGGATCATTTACCTTGAGAGGGCGCTTCAAAATGCTTTATTAGATATTCTTAACAGTATGGGAACACCTTTGTAGGGATCTAGAGAGTGGTAATCAAGGTGGAATATTTTTAAATGGTTTTCTAGTTAATAGTAATGGGAGGATTGGTTTCTATTTATATAAAATGTTAGTGGAATTATTTTATTAATTTCTAAAATTATGATTTGGTCTCCAAAAGATGAAATAATTAAAACCAAAAACCATTTTAGGGTTTCTTCCATTAGATTCATCCATATAGGATTGGTTTACAATAATTTATAAATCCATGAGCTTAACCCATTAGCATTATACTCATAGTGATTTGTATGGGAGTCTTGTTAATCAAGAATTAATTTTAAAACCATAAAGTATAATATATGTTTTGGAAGGTTATTTAAGGGTTTAATATAGTAATAAAAAAATTAAAAAGCTCTATTTGAAAAGGGAATTTTTTTTAGTATTATATAATCTTTAAATTATATATTACTTTTGTTTTGGGGTTTCATGATTTCATAATATATACCATATATTTCTATAATGTTTAATTTCTAAAAAAAATCAATTATCTTATTAAATAATGAAAAAATAACCCTGGATAACTTTAAAATGTATATATAAGAAATAATATTTTTCTATTTTAATAGTTATCCTAATATAAATATTTATACCTTATGGAATAAAATCTCCATTTAATAAAAATTATTGTTTTTCAATGTGATAACAGTTTTAGACCCTTATTAAAATTATATTTTAATTCCAAAAAATATATGATCATTTATATTTAAAATAATTCTATTTAATAAGAATAATTTTTAAAATAATATTTAATTTTAAGATATATTATTTCATCATAAATTGTTTCAATATTTTAACTATATATTTCACAAAAAATAAAATCATTGTTTCATTGAATCAAAATATAATATTTATCAGACTCAATATTTATTCACTTATAATGTAATAATAAAAAAGGATAAGTATAATAATATTTGAATTAAAAAAACCTAAATAATTATGACCTATAAACATAACACATTATTACAGTAGTTTGTTATTGTTGTTATGTTTTATTACAGAGAAATTTTTTTGGGGTTGTTCAGTGATCATTGAATGGATCATGATCTCAATAAGCTAGAGCACCACCCATAAATGGTATCACATGTTTTTCCATTATATGATATCATCTCAGCCATAGTTAAAGGAAATATAAGATCACGACCTTAAACATAACATATTCTTGAGGTACACCAATAAAGTTTCTTTATTTCACATTGAAGATATTTTCTGGTTAGATATTCTGAGAATGAGACATAACTCATACATAAAAACTCGAATATTAAAAATTAGACGATTCTACTTTCAATCCGTTTTCTTCATAAAAAAATCTTTTTAAAAAGAAACATGGTTTCATTTCATGTGTAACCATTATAACTTTTCCTTGATCCCAAGATTGACTCTATTTTCCATTAAATCCTAGAAAAACATTTCAAAACATATGATGAGCATAAAAGGCTCATTAATTGATACACAACAATGAAAACTATTAGTCTTATGAAAACACGTAATCCCATAAATACTTTATGAGGAATTAATACATTTCACTCTTAAGAAGTATTAAATAATTTCCATTGAATAAAATCTCATTTATTACCTTTTCTGTAATCATGATATTAAGATACAATCTATATAAATAATATAGATCATATAAGGTTCAATTAGGATATAAAAATACTAAAATTTAATAACCATATGGTCTACTTCCATACATATCACTCTTAAAAATGGAATCATCGTGTATCCAAATTCTATATTAAAGCATTGGAGGTTATAACATAACCACCCATCCTTATTTTATCATTGAACCACCCATAATTGGGTTATGATAAACCCACATGTATTTGGTTTATCACATAACCACCCATAAAATGTCAAAGTACCATTTTATAATCGTAATACATAAAATATTTCAATTATCAAAAGTTCCCTCATAAAATTACTATTGCAATCATAAGAAGTAATTTCAAGATATTGAAATATTCAATCCATTTTAAATACCATTTTCAAAAAAATACCCCAAAATGGAATAAGTTATTTCTTTTTCCATTAAAACCATAAAGTCTTATTATGGAATCTAAATATCAATTATGGTTACTGCGGTGGAGAAGCTGTTGTCGCCACATACGTTAAAAAACATTCTTTTTTTCATTATTTTAATTAGGTGAGATTATTTGAATAAAAATATTCCTTCAGAAAATATTTAAATGATATTAAATTTAAATATTTTTTATTATACAACTTATAATATATGGTGGTGTATAAAATATTCCTTAATGAAATGATATTAAGACAGTGTCCCTTAACTTGAGTCCAATTCATCACATATATACTTTATCCTCCTGAATTATAAAATTAGGTTAATTTATACTTGATTTAGAACATTTTAAATTTTAATTATTAATTTTATATCACTTATTACCATGTTATTAAAATTTCATAATTATTTAATCTTATATTGAATTTTTGGTCGATATTCGGTACTTGAGTCACAAATGAACATGGTATGAAATAAATAGTCCATATGGTCCTAAGTCTATCATCTATTGAATAAAATTGATGAAATAATAATCACTTTTATATATCAATTAAACTTTTAAATCCATTTATTAAATATGGATATTAAAAATTAACAATGCTATAATCTTTGAGATGGTAAGCCATACATATTCATTAATAACATTTTCCTTTTTTCATTGATGATTCTAGAAAGAAGTTAAGTATTATATAATATTTATAAAATTATCATAACATCCTTAATATAATATTAATCATTTAAATATACATATATATATATATATTATATATGTAGAGACCCGAAGCTTGATGTACATGAACATTACATTACTTTTGCGGAATACATAATACATAACAAAAACACACACACAAGGACTGTAATAGTTTAGTGTCTTTGGAAACTCAGAATATAATCTTCTAATCATGGTGAAAGATCTTCAACATATCCCATAAAGGTATTCATTTTTTTACCTAAAACCTTTCTTTATATCCTAGGGAATAGAAAACATAAAAGGGTGAGCACAAATGCTCAGTAAGGGTAAACAAAAGAAATATCAATCACATCATATTCATAAGAACATAAAATTTTGGAAATTTTAACCTGCAAAAGAGATCATAATATCATAACATGGGATAAATCATAGTAGTGAAGTGTAATCCCAATAATCATAACATAAAACATGAAACTTTGTGTCATACACACATAATCCTAGAGAATAATTTCTTATTAGTCAAGACTCATTGCCAAGATTATCTTAGTGGACAATGTCTATTTCTGTACCGAGTTCACTTCTCATTTCAGTCCTGTTTCCCTGAACCAGTTTAACCTGCAATTCCAGCCATGTCTATCTCATGAGATATAATATCTTTACCCAATGCATTGGAGGGAGATATAGGTTCTACCCATATCATAATGATACTATTCTTATGTGTGCCACAAAATCATAAACCATACATCATAGCATAACCCATGTAATAAAAATGGGATTCTTAAACATCATGAAATAATAAAACAATTCATATAAGATAAAGGAATTCATAAAAATAATTCCATCAAAACATAATCAAATCAATGTAATAATAGGAATAGAATCAGAACCCTTTATTATCTTAGATGGAAAATAATTTTGATAAAACACTTGAACTCCATTCTTAAGGAAAATATCATTTCTACTTCAAAAACACTTTTCCTTTCTTAACATGTCATACAATTCTAAACTAAAAGAAGTGGATTAAAAATAAACTTGAATACTTTTAAAGGAATCTTCTTGGAAATAATGTTTAAAAAATCCATTCATTCCGTATATGTTAAAAGAACATTCTTCTTGTACTTTTTTCAGAAAAGTCAAAAAAGTACCACATACAAAAAATGACAAAATATTCCTTTCATATCTTTTACTAAAAACTCACCTAAGAGTAAAATTGGATTTAAAAAATTGTATAGGGATGTAAATTATATTAAATATTGATTAAACATGGATGTGGATGATAAAATACACCCTAGTAAATACCAATGTATAAACAAACTCGGATAAAATGAGATTGTGATATTTTTCCTTACCTTAGGTTCGATTTGCTTCGTAAGTGTCCAAACCTTCTATATAATGATTTAAATAATGTTATTGACTTATTCCAGAATCATAATTATTTTTATGATATCATATATGGTCATATTCTTAGCTTCTTATTAGAAATATTTCATTAGTACTTGCTATTCCGGTGTTTATGACTTTTTGTTCTTATGCGTGTTTTGTCGAATAAATTCTTACTTTTCTTTTTAGGCTATAGATAACTCATTTCAAGATTGGTATTAGTGTAATATATATTTCATATTCATTCATTAAATACATTTATATAATCATTATGCAATGATGATCTTGTAGAACGAGTCACATCACATCGTAGAGACGGTATTCCGTACGTATGCACGAGCGATGATATCATTCCCATGTTCGTGGAATTGTATTGGAGTGTATGTATACTATTTCAGAATCAATATCACTTTACAATAATCATATATAGTCATTATTTACACCATTATACCCTTCCAAGTAAGGTGGTGGTGGAAAATAGATTACACCACGGCGTGGAGACGGTATTCCGTACGTACGCACGCGCATTGATTTCGTTTTCCGTAGGATGGATAGATGGTGAAATAGGGTTTTTTCATACTTATAATAACATATCATTATATTATTGATACTGATGTTATTACTTCATAATGAACCAACTATATAAGAATAAGTGGAAGAAGAAATAAAGTTGAAAGAATCGGTAACAGACATTACCTCTTCTTTGAAGCACCTCTTTGAGACCTCCTCCTAGGGCACTAAAATTGGTCTTTGAAGAATACCAGGACCTCTAGGATGTTTCTAGGGAAGTGGAGAAGAGAATTGTTCAGGGGTTGGCCGAGCTTGAAAGCTCAATGTGGTGTGAGGAAAAGAGGGAAGAGGTGCCCTTTTATAAGGGAGGAGAGGGGAACCTTTGGAATAACTAAAAATATTATTTTATTATAAAGTCAAATTCGGTTTTTAATAGCTAAAAATTGGTAAATTTAGAAAATAAGGTTGGTATGGGTCTAAATACTCTCATCCAATAGAATTTAGGCAAGTTTAGGTCATTATATTATCCTTATCTTTTAGTATTAACTCTTAGTTAATTAGATTGACATTTACCATGTCACTTTGTATTTTTATATTATATAGTTAATAAATATACCATATACATCCAAGAGACCCCCAAGTGGTCCATTAATGATAAAAATATCATCATATAAGTATATTGGCCGATCCTTAAATTTATAAGAATATAATAACAATTTTTAATATAATATTTGTTTTAAAAACTATTTTCTATCAATTTAGACACTATTTGGTAATAGATTTTTTTGAAAATCAAAAGAGAATGATTAGCTCGAAAAAAGTTAATTAAATCCATAATAACATGTCATGTTAACATATAAAATTATTTTAACTCATAAAAAGTCTGAAATTACATTTATTTGGGTATTTATAACATCAATTATGTCAATATTTCATTAATAAGATAATTACTACATCATAATTGTTTTATAAATAAATTAAATTATTTTAAGTCTAAAAATTATAAATAAAATACCATTATGAAGGTAATATATTTATCTTTATAATTAATATTTATAGTAGAATTTATCTTATGTATAACCCTATATTAAAATTTTTTTAGTTATTAAACATTGATTTTAACTATTTTAACCCTTACTTAAATAAATTAATAATAAATGTCCTAATCTAATCCAAGTGGCCCTTAACGGCCATATTTTATTCCTAAGGTTTTTTTTGGACGAATTACACTTATCCAATAGAATTAGGACATGTGTTAGGGTAATAATAATATCATTTTTACCCTTAATTACCCTATTTACTTTTAACTGTGGTAAAAAAGTAAAAAGATGCTATTCTTCAAAAATTATTTTCATCTCATTGAACCACATTTTAGTCTTTGATATTAACCATGTCTCTCAAATTTTCGAAATTCCACTCACAGAAGAAGTAAAATTAAGTTTTATGAAAAATTCAGTTTTTTTAACTACCACTTAGTGGTTTTACTAATCATCAAAAAAATGAAAGTTTCCAGAAAAATACCAAAAATTAGGCCTAAGATATATTTGATATTATGAATTCAAAAATGATTCCTCTTTTACGAAATTCAAAACATATCAGTTGCATTAATTAATTTAAAAATTAGTTCACGTCGTCAAAACAAATAGCATGTTCTTAAGAGATAATAACTATCAAAAGATTGACACTTGTTTATGTCTGGTTTAAATGTGAAATTACATCCAATGACCAAAATTGTATTAAATTGTAAAAATATATTCTAAATATACTTTAAAACCACTCAAATTAATAATTTATCACTATTAATTATTTTTATTAAAAAAGTTGTTTTTAATTAAAATTTAGTAATTTCCACTATTCATCAGAATATGAAAGTTATCCGAAAAGTACCAAAATTTCACCCTAAGCTAATTTCAATATTCCGAATCCAAAAATGAATACTATTTTGAAAGATAAAATTTATAAAATTTCAATAATTGGGTATTACTATTCATAACGGATAGTTCATAATAATATTATAATAAAATCTCGTTTAGTGAAACTCGGTATTGCGTACTACACACGCTATCGAGGAAGGTCGCGATTGAGTTTAATGAAGCCGAGTTAGGGTTGCGTGTTGTGCAGGACTCCAACACAAGACATCAATAAAATTAAAAAGAATATTTCTCATAAAATCTCGGGGTGTTACATTCTACCCCCCTTAAAAGGAATTTCCCCCTCGAAATTCGTCGGGGTTATAAATGGTTTACTACTCAAAAGTTTCTTTAATAGAAACCCATATCGTAAAAAGGAATACCAAAACCAATCTTTAAAAACTAAAGTATGAAACATAATGGTTACCCAAATTAACTAATCACTGGGTTTCCACATAGGAGAACACAGGTGAAAATATGGATATGGAAGAGAAACCTAACCATCATGTTTTGATGGATAGTGGTAGAGAACATGGCTATGAAAAATCCAACAATCACAAAGCTATATATTTTTGATGATCTAAGGTATGATCTGATTCATCGGATATAAGGGAACATGGACAACATTTTTGGTTTTCAAGATCATTTCCCTATAGTTGATGAATTAAAAGAAATACTTAAATGATTTTGGTACAATTTCACTGTTGTTCATGAATTAAACAATTTCCACTTCATCCCTTAATGAAATGAAGCTGAATTTGTTATTCATGATGTGTTAGCAGATCATATGATAGAATGATGGGTCATTCCATCTGTTTCAAACAAAAGATTAGAAAAAGTTATAAGTCCATCTTATGGTTAGATTAATTGTTTATGGTTCCAAAAATGAACTTATACTTCATATATCATACCGCTTAATAAAATTAAACTATTTTATACTAACTAGGATCTTCTTGTAGGCCAGTGGTATGCGATAAAGGCCAATTGCACTTCGGTTGTGGGTTTGATTCCCACAGCCTTGTCCGACGCGATGGGCTGTCGCCAATCCTGCAGGTTATCCTTTTTCTAAAACTACATTACTATAACATCCCACCAATAATATGGAAAAAAGTTCTATCCTTAAACAATACTGACTTATGTCCAACATCATCCATTCCAATCTTTAGGCTTATCCATAATACTGCAGTCCACTCTCATAATATAGTGAAAATGATTACCAGAGATTTAATACCATCGTTGATCCCCATATATCATAAGATATGTCTTGTTGGTCACATTCCAAACATTCGAAGGCCTTAATCGTGTATTCTCTTGAAAAAATGAATACCCATTGAACCTTAGTGAAAACATGAATGGAGTTAAAAGTTAACACTTTCCACATACCAAAATCCTCAAAATTCTATATACTCAAACCATGATGTCACTTAGTCCTTATATCAATCATTAGGTCATGAATACAATCAAACATCTCATTATCTTCTTATTCCTTAATTATGTGCATATCATCTACTTTACAAAAATATCTGAATAACCATCCATGGTTACTGGTACCATTCAACATATACTTTCAAATAATTTTAGGAAAAACAATAGTGTAACAATCCTTAGATGATTCTTTATTCCATATTACCATTAACAATTCAACATAACTCTCGATAAACATACAATCATTCCACTACATTCTAAAACAACTGACTGAGCTTCAACACTTCATTCAGCTCATATATCATTTGTAGTCTCCTCATCATCATCCACATAAATACTACACATATGACCATGCTTATTCTCTTCATGAGATTTTCCATTAGAGCATTGGTTTGCATAATGCCCGTACATTCCACATTTAAAACATCTAATCATTGTTGATGTCGTAGAAATACCATTATCCGTGTCCATGGTGTTAACTAAACTTTTTCTTTTGCACTTACTGGATTTTTGTCCTTCTTTTCCACACCCAAAGCATCTTCCAGTTCCTTTGAAACAATCTCCCTGATGCCTCTTCCCACATTATTTACATGAGGGAAATTAAACTTTCTTTCCTCTATGATCATCATGAAACTCCATCTTTCTCTTATTATCTGAGTCAAGAAACTTTCCAAAGTTGAGATTATTGATCTTATTATGAGATTTATGATTAGGCATAAGAATTCCAAATCCCGTTTCATTTGGTTTATCATGAAGTATATCATTCCATTATCTGTCATATCCTCCATTATCGTGAATCTTCATGTTTCCAGCCATTTTCTAAAACCCAAAAAGAATAGCGTGAGAGGCAAAAATCATGCTAGGGAAAACAACATAGTAAAGGGGGAGTTCCCTCAATATCTATCATTTTAGGTTAAATTCTAAGATCAATACCGTAGTTCTATGACTATATCTTATACGTATACTTATCCTTAGGGACATCCCTAGACATACCTTAGAAATATCTCTAGGGATCTCACTAAAGTCCTTGCATCCTAGTTTCCAAAGGTTGACTAAACCTTTCCTCTGATACCAACTGTAGAGACCCGAAGCATAACATACATGGACATTACACTACTTTTGCCGAATACTTAATACATAACAAAAACACACACACAAGGACCGTAATAGTTTAGTGTCTTTGGAAACTCATAATCTAATCTTCTAATCATGGTGAAAGATCTTCAACATCTCCCATAATGATCTTCCTTTTTTTCCAAAAACATTTCTTTACATCCTGTGGAAAAGAAAACATAAAAAGGTGATCTCAAATGCTCAGTAAGGGTAAACAAAAGAAATATCAATCACATCATATTCATAAGAACATAACATTTTGGAAATATTAACCTGCAAAAGAGATCATAATATCATAACATGGGATAAATCATAGTAGTGAAATGTAATCCCAATAATCATAACATAAAACATGAAACTTTTTGGAATTAAAACATAATCATAGAGAATCATTTCTTATTAGTCAAGACTCATTTCTAAGACTATCTTAGTGGACAATGTCCATTTCTGAACTGAGTTCACTCCTCGTTTCAGTCCTGTTTCACTGAATCGGTTTAACCTGCCGTTCCAGCCATGTCTATCTCATGAGATATAAAATCTTTACCCAATGCTTTAGTGGGAGATATAGGTCCCACCAACCTCATAATTATACCATTCTTATGTGTGCCGCAAAATCATAAACCATACATCATAGCATAACCCATGTAATAAAAATGGGATTCTAAAACATCATGAAATCATAAAACAATTCATATAAGATAAAGGAATTCATAAAAATAATTCCATCAAAACCTAATATAATTAATTTAATAATAGGGATATAAACATAACCCTTTATTATCTTAGATGGAAAATAATTTTGATAAAACACTTGAACTCCATTCTTGAGGAAAATATCCTTTCTACTTCAAAAACACTTTTCCTTTCTTAACATGTCATACAATTCTAAACTAAAAGAAGTTTATTAAAAATAAATTTCAAAACTATTAAAGTAAGCTTCTTGGAAATAATGTTTTAAAAATCGATTCATGTCGTATAAGTTAAAAAAAACATTCTTCTCGTACTTTTGTCGAAAAAGTCAAAAAGTACCTCATACAAAAAACGACAAAAGATTCCTTTCATATCATTTACTAAAAACTCACATAAGGGTATAATTGGATTTAAAAAATTGTATATGGATGGAAATAATATTACATATTGAGGAAACATGGATGTGGATGATAAAATACACCCCAGTAAATACCAAAGTATAAACAATCTCGGATAAAATGATATTGTGATATTTTCCCTTACTTTAGGTCTGATTTGCTTCGTAATTGTCTAAACCTCCTGTATAATGATTTAAATAATGTTATTTACTTATTCCAGAATCATAATTATTTGTATGATATCATATATGGTCATATTCTTAGCTTCTTATTAGTAATATTTCCTTACTACTTGTTATTCGGGTGTTTATTACTTTTTGTTCTTATGCGTGTTTTGTCGAATAAATTTTTATTTTTCTTTTTAGGTTATAGATACCTCATTTCAAAAATGGTATTAGTGTAATATATATCTTATTAATTCATTCAATTCATTTATATAATCATTATGCAATGAAGATCATGTATAACGAGTCGCATCACATCATGGAGACGGTATTCTGTACGTACGCACGAGCGATGATATCGTTCCCATGATTGTGGAATTGTATTGGAGTGTATGTATACTATTTAAGACTCAATACACTTTACAATAATCATATATATTCATTATTTACACCATTATACCCATCCAATTAAGGTGGTGGTGGAAAATAGATTACACCACGGCGTGGAGACGGTATTCCGTACGTACGCACGCGCAGTGATTTCATATTCTGTTGATGGATAGATGGTGAAATAGGGTTGATTCATACTTATAATAACATATCAGTATATTTTTGATACTTATGTTATTACTTCATAATGAAACATCTAAATAAGAAGAAGTGGAAGAAGAAATAAAGTTGAAAGAATCGGTAATGGACATTACCTCTTCTTTGAAGTGCCTCTTTGAGACCTCTTCTTAGGGCACTAAAATTGTTCTATGAAGAATACCAGGACCTCTAGGATGTTTCTAAGTAAGTGGAGAAGATAATTTAGAAGGGGTTGGCCGAGCATGAAGGCTCAATGTGGTGTGAGGAAAAGAGGGAGGAGGTGCCCTTTTATAAGAGAGGATAGGGGCACCTTTGGAATAACTAAAAAAATTATTTTATTATAAAGTCAAATTTGGTTTTTAATAGCTATAAATTGATATATCTTGAAGATAAGGTGGGTATGGGTCGAAATAATCTCATCCAATATAATTTAGATATGTTTAGGTCATTATATTAACCTTATCTTTTAGTTTTAACTCTTAGTTAATTAGATTTGCATTTACCATGTCACTTAGTATTTTTATATTATATAGTTAATAAACATACCATATAAATCCAAGAGACCCCCAATTGGTCCATTAATGATACACCTATCATGATATAAGTATATTGGCCGAAACTTTCATTTTTAGGAATATAATAACAATTTTTAATATAATATTTGTTTTAAAACTATTTTCTGTCATTTTTTCACTATTTGGTAATTGATTTTTGTGAAACTCATAACAGAATGATTAGTTAGAATAAAGTTAATTAAATCAATAATAACATGTCATATTAAGATATTAAATTATTTTAATTTATAAAAAGTCTCAAATTACATTTATTTGGGTATTTATAACATCAATTTTGTCAATATTTCATTAATAAGATAATTACTGCATCATAATTGTTTTATAAATAAATTATATTATATTAAGTCTAAAAATTATAAATAAAAAACAATTATGTATGAAATCGTTTTAGATTTCTAATGAATATTTATAGTCAAATTTATCTTATGTATAACCCTATATTAAAAATGATTTAGTTATTAAACTTTGATTTTAACTATTTTAACCCTTCTTTAAATAAATTAATAATAAATGTCCTAATCTAATCCAAGTGTGCCTAAATGGTCATATTTTATTCCTAAGGTTTATTTTGGCTGAATTAATCTTATCCAATAGAATCAGTACATGTTTTAGGGTAATAATAATATCATTTTTACCCTTAATTACCCTATTTACTTTTAACCGTGGTAAAAAAAAGTAAAAAGTTACTTTTCATCAAAAATTATTTTCCTCTCATTGAACCAAATTTTAGTCCTTGATATTAACCATTTCTCTCGGATTTTCGAAATTCCACTCACAGAAGCGGTAAAATTCAGTTTTATGAATAATTCAGTTTTTTTAACTACCACTTTGTGGTTTCACTATTCATCAAAAAAATGAAAGATTTCAGAAAAATACCAAAAATTAGGCCTAAGATATATTTTATATTATGAATTCAAAAATGACGATTATTTTACCAAATTAGAAACATATTAGTTGCATTAATTAATTTAAAAATTAGTTCCCGTCATCAAAACAAATAATGTGTTCTTAAGAGATAATAACTATCAAAAGATTGACACCTGTTTATGTCTAGTTTAAATGTGAAATTAAATCCAATGACCAAAATTGTATTAAATTGTAAAAATATATTCTAAATATACTTTAAAACCACTCAAATTATTAATTTATCACTATTAATTATTTCGATTAAAAAAGTTGTTTTTAATTAAAATTTAGAAATTTCCACTATTCATCAGAATATGAAAGTTATCTAACAAGTAACAAAATTTCACCCTAAGCTAATTTAGATATTATGAATCCAAAAATGAAGTCTATTTTGATAGATAAATTTATAAAATTTCAAAAAGTTGGTATTACTATTCATAACGGAAAGTTCATAATAATATTATAATAATATCTCGTTTTGTGAAACTCGGTATTGCGTACTACACACGCTATCAAGGAAGGTCGTGATTGCGTGTAATGCAGCCAAGTTAGGGTTTTGTGTTTTGCAAAACTCCAACACAAGACATCAATAAAATTAAAAAGAATATTTCCCATAAAATCTCGGGGTGTTACTTTATAAAAGTGATGTGTTGAATGAAAAAAATTTCATCGCATCGTGGAGGTCATAGTTAACACATATGCACAAAAGACGTTATTATTTTTATATGCTTGGAAAGTAAAAATGTAATTGAATTGAAATTATTTTATAAATATAAATATCTCATTAATATCACATGTGAAAATTAATTAAATATTTATAACCATTCATGATATATTAATATGGAAAACTAATTATATCAGTTCGTGGAGGTGATAGTTCACATGTACGCATGAACGATTAAATTATTTACCATTTAATAGAAGTGGAGATAGATTTAGGTTATTATATTAAAATAACAACATCTTATTATATGGATTATAATTGATTTATTATTTCATCAAGTATGAGAAATATTTTAAGGAAGTTGAAGAAGAAGAAAAATATAAACACATGAATAAAAACATCATTGTTCATTGGTTAATCGCCTTTGATACATGCCATAACACCTAAAAACATGGTGTTATGACTAAAATAACGACTGAAGAATGTGAGAAGGTATTATATGAAGGTTTTTTCACATATATTGTCTGCAAAAGAGGTTTTGGAAGTGTGAATAACAGATATGAATGGTTTTTTTATATAAGAGGGTTGGGGAACCCTTAGAAACCCTTAAAATATTAAATTTATTTAAATTTATTTTCTATTCAAAATGGATCCAAATTTATTTTTTTATATATAGGATGATTATGGGTCGAAATAAATTCATCCAAATAAAATTATACAAGTTATGAATATTTTTGTAATCCTTATCTTTTTGTTTTAACCCTTATTTTACACTTTTTAATTTTATTGTGATATCATGTCATTTACACTTTTTGGGTTAATATAACTACTATAACATGCCAAATGAGTAATATAAGAGTAATTTAAGACATATTTTTATTTTTCCCTACTATTTGTCTAAATCATTTATTTTTATAAATTTTATTACATTTTAAAAAATATTATATATTTTAAAATTCCAATATTGTCGATTTTGACAATATTCATTAATTGACTTTTTAAAATATCATAAATACAAGATAAGTTTGAAGAAACTACATTAAATCAAAACCATCTTTTAAAATTAATCAAAAAATTTCGTTGATGGAATCAATTATGTAAACTTATATTTATTTTAAAATTTATAATATCATTTATTTGATTGTATCATTTACTAAGAAATTATTGCTTCATCATTATGTCACCATTTAATTGAATTTTTTTTCATATAAGTTATAAATAAATGATAATTATATATATATTAATTTTATATTTCTAAATAATATTTATATTCTAATATATCACTTATATAACCCCATATTAATATTTTTATAGTTAAAGGATACATGATTATGAAATGTTTTTCTTTACATTAAATAAAATGTTATAATTGTTACAATCACACCCAAGTAGTATCCAAAGGCCAAAATTTAGGCCAAGTATTTCTTAGTCCAAAATAACTCATAAAATAATATTAGTAGAGGTGTTAGTATTGTTTTGGGATATTATAATTTTAAATTTACCCTTATTTACCTCGTTTTCCCTTTTAACAAGGTAAATAAAATACCAAAGTTAATATTAAACAAAAAAATGATCCAACTATTTAAAAATTTTCATACATATTACATTCATGTATTTAATTTTTTTAATATACAACTCATAAGAGAGGAAAAATTAATTTAAAGTTAATATTGCTGATGGATTGAGAAAAAATGTTTTTGAAGTAAAAATACTCAAAGGTTCACATATTTTTTAAATACAATTTCATTGTGAAATTGATTTTAGTTACTTTAATTTAATTAATTAATAAAAAATTAATCTTGTTGCACTTTAAAACTTATTAAAATGATAACCTAGCTATATAAATAATTTATATGAAAACCCACTTTTGAATTAAAATGATGAATTATCAGTATTCAATAAAACAAGAACATTTTTAGAAAAATACAAAACATTAACCCAATGTAAATTTGAATTTCCCCCATCCAAATAAAAGAGTTATTTTTTTAAATAAAACTTATAAAAGATTCAAAAATTAGATTTAATTTATGTTTGCCATTAAAAGGTGATTAAACAGTTTTTATACATTGTTTTCAAACCAAAAACAAGATTTACCATATAAAATACTAAATATAGTGCATATTTTAATTAGTATCTAATTAAAAATTAAAATAATTATTTTATTGTTACTTGAGTTGTTATAGGAAAACCGTAGTGACACTGTCTCCCTTGGAAGTTCTGATAAATTGGCTTCATAAGGTATGCTCATACTGGTCTAGGTCATCAGTTCTTTTTTCTATATCAATTTTATTTATCATAATCCTTAACTTATAATATTTATAACATTTAATATAAAATTAATATATTTTTTCTATTTAAGATTATTAATGTCCATTTAAACCTGATATGATATAAATTACAATGGTTCAAAGTAAGAAATGTATTGTATATGGTTTATATAACTTCAAAACTTAATAATGTAATTTTTTCATTTAAAAATGGAATTTCATTTTTAAAATAATAGGTTGATAAATTTTTCCCCATTAAAAATATTTTCTATAAACTTTAATTTCATTAAATAATATAAAGGGTCTACTTTAATATCATCACCTCTTTTGGAACTCTTGCTTCTTCCTCAAATTTCTTGTTCTACCATGACAACTTGACCAAGTGAGTTGTCTTATTTCAGATAACACCATTTCTATGACCTAAGATAATTATTGGTTGTTTCTAATTTAAAGATCATTTTCTAATGGTAACAACTATAGATTAATTACATTTTTTGGGTCTGGTATGTAATTTATCAAGAGGGATACACATAAAAAATAATGTACTTGATATAGGATTTGTGGTAGGTCTAGATGATAGGAAACTACTCAGATGTGATAAAGCATCTAAAATGGGATAATGTATCATGGAATGTTCATTCCCTTATTCCCAAATCATAGAAATTTCTTCCATGATGATATATAAAAGAACACCTTATCACCATAAACAAATCCCATGTCTCACTGATGATCGATTGTATATATTTTTTTGGTGAATTTTTAAATAATCCTTATAATGAAGTATGGTTTGAAAGTTCCCTATAAACTATTTGGTGAAATAACATCCCTTCAACTTATTCTCTCTAACATCATCCTAACATGTCATAGTCCGAAACTTTTTCTTATACATGTCCTCAAAAGGTGTATTCTAAATTATAGAGTGGAAATATTTTTTATATAAGAACTCCACTAAATTAATTTTATGATCCCAACATCCTTGGAACTATAGTGAATAGTATCTCAACAAATATTAAAGAGTTTTAATGGTTCATTCAATCTTACCATCCAGCTTATGTTGATAATCAATAATTTATCACATCTCTAAAACTATGTCTTTGGAAGGATTCTCTATAACATTACTATCAACCACAAATATTGACTATATATAAGGGATATTGAGACTCCCTAAGGTCTTATCACGTCCCATAAGTAAATCATGGAATGTTGGTCAAGAAAAAATTAATTATTTATTTCCTTGAAATTTTATGACTTTTTTAAGTAATTGAATACCAATAAAATGACCATATTTGGATTAGATGTCATGGGACGTCCTAAAAATAAATCCAAAGTTATGTTTCCATACTTTCATACTATGATGAGAAATGTATTCATTATATTTATATACTTATATCACTCATCCTTGACTTTTTATCATAGCAAGAATAATTATAAAATTTCTACAATCTCCCTCTTCATGTTATCTTACCAGATGTTTTTCTCCACATCTCATTTAATCTTATTAATTTCAAGATAAATAGAAAAATATGTGATTTTTTCTATGTCCAAATTTTTCCTCTTCAGTTCTAGTTTTTTTGGACACATATCTAGTTTGCAAATCATATAAATACATCACGAGAAAACTTAAACTATTAAATATTTTCTACCTTTTTAGAGTACTAAATCATCTTTTCCCCCATCATCCTCACAACAATGGATAGTTGAGATGTTATTTTTGGAATTTATGAGGATGATATTTATATTATTCCTATTTCCATACTCATCATGTTAAATATGGTTGAATCACTATCATTCATTATCATATATATGTTTTCATTTTCCTTTATACTTAGATCATCTTCCACTTTAATCACAATCACAGAATTTTAATGGATTAAATAATAATAACACATGATCATATCTAACAACCATTGATAAAAAATTATGAGTCAATTTTGTGTGGATATATACTTGAGAATTTTATATTCCATATATATATATATATATATATATATCAAACTTCACGCTATAGAGATAATGTATCCAAATTATCTATGATAATAGCAATGCCTCAATGTCTAGTTAATGCATTGGGTAGTAGTTTTCATGGATCATGAATTAATAAGAGGAATATTATATAACTTTTTAATATTCCATGAGAACATAACCAAGTGACATTTTGGTCGATTCATGATATATATGGAATCTGTCTCTGCTGGTGGGTAATGATTATACAAGTGTATTGATTAGCTTCTTCTGTAACTCTTTAAATCTATCCTCAAATTAATCTACTTATAGAAATATAACTTCATTATGAGTTATATTTGTTAGTGGGATTTTAAATCGTCTTAATGTTATTAAAAATTGATTGTTGTGTTAATCTAATATAAGCAATCTATGGATTTATATATCATATTATGGTCTTTTCATCTTTCGATTGCCTATTTTTTTGAAGGATCTATAGATATATGTTTAATGGTGATAAAATACTTCATAAAAGTTGCTTTATTTATCAAGGACACAAATTTACTATATATCACATATACCTTTTCATTTTATATGATATTAAATATAAAATATAAATAATATTATTTCTTATCCTTAGATTTTGAGTAGAAAATAATATTTTTGATAAATACAACAAAAAAATTAAAATCCCTGATAAATTTATTCTATCATTCCATGAAGGTAGTCGAAGAATTTTTGAGTCAAAATGGAATAACTATAAAATCATTATTCTCACACGTTTTATTAAAAATCATGGATATAAAATCATTCACCACCTTTACTTTATATCGGAGAGCTTGTGGGTAATTTCATGAATTATTTTAATACTTAAAGGTTTTAGTTGGATTTTTTGGAGTCTGGGTTGTAATTTAGAGATTTAATTAGTCTTCCATAAGGGAGGAATTATGGAGGTTCATGATAAAATGTAGGGAATGTTCGTCATAGATTTTTCTGGTGGTAAATAATGGGATATTTTTTATGAAACTTCTAAATATGATACAATTGTGCTATGAATATGGGGTTATGAAATATCCCCACTATTTGAATGATACCTATGGTGTGGAGGTAGAAGTATATGAAATAGTGGGCTAGGGAAGGATTTGGTTTGTTATTTAAAATAAAAAATCCTTGTATCTTGGTGTATTAGGGTTTGGCAATATGTCTCCTTATGTAAACAAGATCTATAATGTGTGTAGTGATGTGGATCTTGGACATGGTTTTAACCGAAGGGTTATGTCATGGTCTTAAGACTTTCTTCATATTCCCTCACTCTAATAGCTCATCTTCTATCATGGTGGGTTAATCATATATAGTAATTTATCAGTTTTGATGTTGTCTGAGTGGTTGCATCATGGTATTGTATTTTAAATATTGTCTCTAAATAGAAAGACACCCCTCTAGATGTCCATTTATTCTTCATTTCTATCTCAACAATTCAAATCCATAGAGAGATCATTTAATCCCATCATGTTAAGATTATCACCGTGATTTTAGAATTAATATATGTCATTAACTATTCATATTTAAGGTAGGTGTCTCTATACTAAGGTTCTAATTCTTTAATTACTTTATGATCATGTATAAATTACTTTTTTCCTCTTGGGATAGATCAATTTAATATTTTTGTGGATTCCCTTTGTGAAATACATTTTTTAAAATGTTTTTTATTAGATATTATTTTTTAATGAATATTTTTGGATAAAATATCATAAATGTGGTTTTCAATTTAAAATGTTGTTTCAAATCATAGAAGAATAAATACCCTTCACGTTGAAAATTTGTTAAAAAATTTCTGCATGTTATTCAACTAGATTTTAAGATCCTAGAACATTATGAAACCTTGTTTTATTAGGAAATGAACATGTAATATTAGTGTTTGTAATGAAACTAGTGGTTATGTGATATTGGAAGACCATTATACGACACAATATTAGATGGATTCAATATATTATTTGTTTGGGATTCTTTTAAAACTCAAACATATTCACATATTCTAGAGACATAAATTTTTATCTTTTTATTGTATTATTATTTCTTGTCACATGATGGTATTTAATGGTTGGATTTCTTACTTTTTTATCTTTTGGTGGACCATGGATGTCTTTTATTATCCTTTCCCTATTTATTGCACTAATATGTTATATTTTTGGTTTCTTAGAATTTGGAAATGCTTTATAAACTGGATTTTTTTCAAGTCTCAATCTATCATTTTCATGAAATTAGACTTTGTATAAATTCATTGGTAAAATATTAATTGTAATTTATCTCATAAATTACTTTTAATTTTCTTAAATGGGAATGACATGGTGTTAATGAAAGCTTCTCTTTTTGGTCATGACCTTATTAATAGAATGGTTTAGTTGTGATGAATGTAATCATGTATACATTTTAGTTTTTTATATTTTTATCATTAAATATGAGCATTATTTTCGTGACATTGTATATATCATGGATATTTACTCCATCTCTCACATTCAATTTTTTTTTAGTTATACATTAATATTAAATTCCTTTATTTCACCTCACCATGTGATATGACAGTTTGGGTTACATGTCTAGTTGGCCATGGATGGTTAGTTATTAATTGGTATCACTGTAAATACAAATATATAAGTGTTATGAAAATTCCTCTGTTTAATTTAGTTTATTTGGTAGGTTGGAGATAAGAATGTTATAATTTTGATTGTATGTGAGTGAGAGTGCCCGACCAACTCACCTTCATGTATGAACTGAAGTTTCTTTGTGTTGTTGAGAATTTTTATGAAGATTGAGACTTTTTGTTTAAGGAAATATGTATAACATGGTTTTGGGGTTTATATTAGTGGACCTATTTCTTATTAAAGTGTTTATTTTATTGGCATAATCCATAATTTCATTAATTACATTAAATGAACATATAGGGATTCCAGAATTGGTGTTACGATTTGGTTGTTTACCATATGAGGGGTTTTAATGCATTATGTATAGTAGTCAATGATTATAAGAATACCTCATTCTAGTATTATAGATGAATAAATTATAAATTTTTTATAGGGGATTCATATGGTGGATCGTTCCATGGTGGAATACATAATATTCTACATTAAAACTTTTGGATTGGTAGGTATTATGAAATAATGATAACTGGTGGATCATGAATCTGATCTCACTAACAAGAATCCACCAATCATATAAGGTGAAAAAAGAACCTAAGAATATGAGGGGTGTATTGGAAATATTGATAGGTTCTTCCTTTTTTAAAAAACCCCTAATAAATATTTTGTGGGTTTTTCCCCATATATTTTCATGGGATGTGAATAGTGGTGGTGACACTGAATTGTGAAACATATATTTCACAATAATCTTACATAGGATTATTTCAAGAAGAACACCAATAATTTATTTTATCCTAAACTGTTGTGTGTTGTGTCTTCCTACTAATTTCTTAACTTAGAGGAAAGTGAGTAATAAATTTTGGTGTATTCCATCAATTATGCTGAGTTTTTTTAGATTACACTTGGGCTTCTTACCTATGATTACCTAAAGGATCAGAGGATCAATATGGGTGTGAGGGATGACATTTAGTAAATATTGATTCTATAATGCCTTTTAAACATTGTGGATGTGTATGAAAAAGTTGTTATGGATGAGGTAGAAATAAAAAAGATAATAGGTTTATGTGGTGCTATGGTTTGTAAAGTTGTTATCTAGGGTTAGTCTTTAAGATTTAAAATTAATCCCATGAACTACACCAAAAAAGAGTTTAGTGTCTATTTATTAAACCACTGGTAACATTTTTTCTTAAATAATTTAGTGGAAGTTTCTTAAAAATCACCACTAAACATTTTCATTTTATTAATAACATGACACTTCTCCCCTACCCCCTGATGCTTCACTTGCAACCCCCTGACCCCACGAAGCCCTACCCGACCCCCAGAAGGCACGACGCCGATCCGGAACCTCACCCACCCCCACTGCTGATCCCGACCCTCGTCACACCGGTCCAAACCCTCTCCCCCACCGTCCCTACCCTTACCACCCCTCACTGTCAGTCCCGACCTACCCACTCAATACCTCTCTCTTCCAGTCCATACCTATCACGTCTCTACCACAGAAAGGTTGAGTGGTAAGTGAATAAGAGTTTCTATCTAGCTCTTTACTGCAAAAAATTATGATTTACCATAGGTGTTTAGCAATTATATTTTGATTTGAGTTTTTTCTTGGGTATTTTGATATTGATTGATGTGGTTTAAAACATTTATGTGTAATTAGGTAGTGTTGATTTCATTTTAGTCATGGTAATAGTAGTACTAATTTCATTTTTTTATCTTTTTTATTAAAATAAATCTATTTAGTAATTGAAGTAGATTATCTTTTTTGATGTGGGAATATTAGTGTTGATTTGATTTTTTCTTAATTTTTTATCATTGTATAAAAATAATTTTGTTTAAGAATTAGGGTAGATTATTATCTTTGAAGTGCTTTTTGATTAGGTTTTTTATGTCATCTCATGTTTTAGTTGTTAATGATTCCATTAAGGAAATGCATTCAAAGAATTAACATCATTATTCATATATAATTCCTAGAATTGTCATGATTTCTTTTCATGATGGTAGGGATTAACATAAAAGTTAATGAATTTTTAAAAAGGAAAATTAATGGGGGTGGGTGACTCACATGTTTATTTTTATATTTCATGATACTAATTATATATTGGACATTTTTTAGATGTTTTTTTGTAAAAGATTTTTTGGATGGTATATTCATTGTTGTATTAAAATTATATTATATAATAAAAAACATTGATGTTTAATATGTAATTTATGGAATGAATATGTATGTTGTCGGATCTTGAGTAATAATGTTGGGTTTGAACATGAAATTCTTTATTGACTAGAAATAATTTCCAATTAATGGTTCTTCAATTTGAAATACCACTATACATCCCATTTTTACTTTTTCTATGGTGTATATTTGATAGTTATTTGAATCCATATGATATTTTTTATAGTTATTGGGGTGGATGAGGAATATTAATTAATGTGGTAAAGATATTTTTCATACTATAAGTTTATGGTAGTGGTATAAACATTTATTTTGTCAAAAATAATTATATTTGTGGGCGATGTGGGGGATATTGACAAGTTTTTTGGGGCATTTTATTTACTAATAAGATCATTTATTGTGTGGCTATGTTATATAATCCATGTAACATGTAATTTGGTTGTAATTAATGAGAATTTCAATTCATGGTGTTTAAAAAATGATAATTTTTAGGTTGTTAATGTTTAATTGATTACTATTGAAACAAATATAACTAATGAATTATGGAGAATATTAAATGAATGATACTAGAATGGAAATAAATATTATAATGATGAATACCTTGAAATGAGAAATTATTCAATCAATATGTTTAAATTAGAAATGAAATATTCCATGGAATTATAAATGTGATGGTTATGGAAAATGGTATATTTGTAATTTGATGAATAATAAGATAAAATGGGTGATAAATAATTTTCAAATAAATAGAGTTTGTGGATATATCAGGGGGTTTTGAAATATTTATGATTATTGATGACAATATGTGGAGTTGGGATTTTTTGGGACTATATACCCATTGTATATCATATTATTTAATATGAACTAAAATCCATTTCTAGTAACTAAGATGTTCACACCATTAGGATGTAGTCCGTTGGTGTGTTTCTAATATCGGATTGTAGGTAATACCAAAAAAGTACCAGGAATCATCTAATAATTTCACCAATGTTGGAACTTAGTTTATATATAGTATTTTTTCTAGATTCCTCTAGAGAGTAGAAAGGATGGGTCATTTCTCATTAAACACTCTCAGTTGTAGTTGGATGTTTTCAAGGGAAACGGAAATAATCCATATGTGATAGAGGATTCTCATAAGGCTAATAAGTCTTAGAGTATGACCAATTCTAGGAATTTATATTTGTTAGATCATGTGGTAGAAGATTATAATGTTGACCAGAAATTGTGATATGTATTTTATTTCATATCACATTTTCAAAAGTTTCTCTTGAATGTGGCATTTATGTATGTATTTTAAGTCAACATTATTTTAGTTTTCAAAATGTTATTTTATTTTTTAAACTCTTTTAATATTTTATATTCTAAATTATTTAACCTCAAGGAATTTATGTTACATTATTGACCCCTTAAAAATATAGTTTTTTATAATTTTGGTGATTGAACTCACGAATTTATGAAAATTGATTCTTTATCCATTAATATGTACCACCATTCAAAGATTCATAATCAAGGATGTTTTTCAATATAAAAATTCATTTATTATTACTTTATTACAAAATGGGATATATTCCTTTGATACCATAGACCAAGCTTATTAGAAAGGTTTATGTGATGTTCATTTCTATCATAATAACAATATACAACTTCAATTATATTTCCTAATAATTTCAAGTTATTAAAAATATTTTTTCTTAAAATGAATATAATTTTTGAATGCCTAATTCTTCAGTCCATTAATTTAATGGTTCATACCTATATCTCATTCAAATATTGAATGTGGATTTTATTGTATTAGAAATATACCCTTTTGTGGGGGTAAATATAATAATCGTTAGTTTTTTGAATAAATATTATTTACCTAGAATATTGATTATTTACCGAATGTATTTATATAAGAAAACCTTATTTATTATACTCATATTTTTTCAACTACTATATATAAATCATTTTTCTTATTTAGTAATAGTTATGTGCTTTAATATTTTTTTAATAATGTGTAGGCACATTGTGATATATATGGATAACATATTGATCACATTACCAAGGAACACACCTCAATATGATAAGGGTTTGGATGAGTTTTTATATTTAGAAATTTTCAATCGATCTATTGATGGGAAAATAAGATTTCCATGTCATAAATATTAATTTATAACATGGTTAAAGAAAGTTAATGTTTATGAACAGTTGTTTTTGAAGCAATTATTTGGGCAATATTTTTGTTGGATTTGGTATGGAGAATCAAATGTTATAGAATGGTTGACAACTTATGTCAATCCACAGAATGAGATCCCAAATTCATTGACAATGGATAATGAAATGAACGACATTATAAATGTTTCACTCGATATTATAAGACACCAAAATCATCATCAAAACATATCAGAACAACCAGTTGATGGTTCTATAAATAGCAATGTGACAAGTGATGTTCTTAAGACCATAAGACAACCAGATCACATTGTAACTTATCATTGGATCCTCCTCTTGATTCCAAGGAGTCTAAGGTAAGAGAAAACTTCAATGAATTTATACATGAATTTCATGGATTAGTTGATGATGGAAATTAGGATTTATACAGCAGATGTTTGAAATATTCAAACCGTTCTTTTCTGCAGAATTGGTACCATATCAAATGCCTATGTGGAATTACAAATAAGCTGATGTCCATTATATTGGAATTCTTGTGCAATGAATTTCTTAACTCAAATACCCCTATGTGTTTTTTTGATATGAAAAGAGATGTTAAAATTCTTGGTCGGAATTATAAGAAAATACATGTGTGTTCCAATGATTGTATTGTTTATTTGTGAGATGATTCAAGAAGATAGGAATAAAAAAAATATTTATGTAGATAGAAGTCTATGGGTGATTTTGGAAGTCTGAATGAACATACTACCATGAATAAAAATAAAAAAACAAACTGGAAAAGTTTTTCTGTTACTTTCCTTTAAAGCCTCAATTATGAAAATTATTCATGTCATCCAAAACTGACGGACATATGAAGTGGAATTCTGTATATAATAACAATTATAAGTTAATGTGGAAGATAAGAGATTCCAAAATGTGGAAGACATTTGATTCATTACATCCATATTTCCCATATGATCCTAGGAATGTTTGATTGGGATTGGTTTTTGATGGATTCAACCCATTTGGGACTTTGAGTACAAGTTATAGAATTTGTTTTATTTTTTTTATATTTTAAAATCCACCTATGTGGAGGTGTATGAAACAAACATCTTGCATCATTTCGATGATTATTCCTGGAAAAAAATGCCTAGAAATGATATTGATGTATACATGAAAACTTGAATTGAATAATTATAAGAGTTATGGATAAAATGTTATGATACATATGATGTATCTTCTAGAAATTGATCAAAATTAAAGCTTCTTAATGTGGAACATTACTGCATTCCCTAAAAATAAGAATTCAGCTGGTTAAAACACTTACATAGGTTTGGATTTTCATGTCTGTAAATTTGATTTTGAGCTCGATTGGCTACCTCACAGTAGAAAATGGTTCTTCTTATGTCATCAATGATTTATCGATGCATATCATAGATTTCAACTGAAATAATAACAATCCAATGGATTCATTGATCGTATACTACCTCCAAATATGTTAAATGGTTATGAAATATTGGCACAACTAGGAAATTTTGAAATAGAATTTTGGAAGTTGCATCATTTGAATAGTAGTGGTAAAAAAGTTTGAAGTGAATCATCAAGTGAAATCATAATGTAATAATGAAATAAAAAAGTATATTCTTGAAACATTAATATTGGGAATTTAATTAGTAGTGGAATAATCTTGACTTAATGCATATTGAGAAGAATGTTGGTGACAGTTTGATCTTCAAATTTCTTAATAAGCATGGAAAATTGATAGATCTTCACAATTCATAGAAAGACATACATGAAATGAATATAAAGAATAATAGTTGGCCTGATGATAAAGGAAATCATTCCCCGAAATTTTTTTAAATGAAAAATAGGGATAAAGATACATTCTATTGAATTTTAAAACATGTTAAGGTATCTGATGGGTATTCAAGTGACATCGCAATGTGTGTTGACCTAAATCATTATAGGTTACATGGATTGAAAATCCATGATTCAAATATTTTGTTATATAAGTTACTTCCACTATCATTGTGTATATTATTACCTAAAAATTTTACTACTTTTTCAATCAATTTACACAAATTTTTCAGACAACTTTGTAAGAAAAATCTATATCAGTTTTAGCATGAAAACCTTTAGAAGATATTTTTATTAACACTTTTTTCAATGGATATGATCTTTCTACCATCATTTTTTACTATCATGATGCATTTAACCATGCATATGGTTGAGGAAGCTTAAATAATAGGCCTCATACATTTTGATGGATGTATCCAACTGATAATTGCTTTATTTATATATTTTTCATCTGAATAAAACACTCTTGGAGCATAATTAAATACATAATTATTTGGTTTTATTTTATTTTACAGAAATAATTGGAATTTTAAATCATGCATGAAATAAAAACTCCAACTGAAGGATCTATTTCTGAAGGTTATTTTTAATAGGAGTTTCTTACCTTTTGTTCTAGGTACTTTGATGACATTGAGACAAGATTTAGTTAATTATGACATGTTGATGACACATAGAATCAATCAAAAATACATGGGAAATCAAAAAACATTCCTATTATTTACTGATTAGTTATGAGTAGATCAAATGTTTTTGTATTATAAATGGAATTATCATAGGTACATATATATGTGATGTTGAATAGGGAAATTTAATATCCATTTATTGATGAGTTTAGGATACAAACAAAGAGATGAATGATAGGACAAACACGAAATGAGAAAAATATAACAACATCTATTAATAAAGATCTTTTTAATGGTTTTCATGATGTGTAAGTTCATAAATATTATTGTCAATAAGGATATTAGGTTGATACATATTATTTTTAAATATAATAATGTATTTAAATTTTTTTTAGATCATGAATAATTATCCTCGATCATAGTGGTAAAATGATTTGATGATTCTTGCTCACGTTCCTCTAAAAAAAGATAAAAAACCTGATGCATACAACATAAATGACATTAGATTATTTATAGCTGATCAGGAAGAGGGTTTTAAACCACATAATAGTGGAATATTTATGTTTTTTGATGTGGAATACAATGGATAGTTGACTGATATTATTGAATAAAATTAACACATATAATTTTCAGTAGTTTTATTCAAATGAAATTTGATCAGCATTATTAGGGGTGTTAAAAGAGATTCCTTGCAATTTACTTCTATGAACATCTCTCGTATGATGGATTTTTTAGACTGTGAACTACATGATATGCATATCTTATCATCATAGCTGAAAATGGTATAATATGTGAAATATGTCATGGTTAAAGGGAGGTGTGTAGTTTCCCCCATTAAACAAAAAGACTTGTACGATATGGGTGATGAATTTGAAGATTTTTCCAATGACATTAAATCCCATCAATATTAAGAAGTATACTTATTTTTCCATCATGATATTGAAGTCGTGCAATGGTGTATGAAGTAGATGGAGTAATGATGATGAAATAAACTAACATGATAGAAGAAGAAAATGATTGTATGTGTAGTTATCCATTCATTTATCACCCACCTCTGTTATTTTTGTAGTCATACATTATCATAGTTATGTAAAATTTTTTGTTATCATTTTCCATCTCTTATAATTAATATTTTTTTGATGAATTTTTTGAAATATATCTTTTGAACATATTTTTATTGGATAAAATGAGAAGAATTTTGTGGAGGAAACATTATACTGATTCCAGTTGACTCTTATTCAATGTTCCATAGAAAACTAGGACAGATGATGATCCATATATTTCCCTCCCTATAGTATATGAGACACCATTCGCTAGCCCCCCTACATTTTCTCTCACACCCTCTAGAAACATCTCATCTTCAGCTCAGCTGATGTCTTCTAGTTTAGCAGCATTAGTAGTGAGGGAGCATGGTGGCACTTCTTGTTCTTAATGAGGGTACTAGAGGGTGACATTTATATGTAAAAATTTATATACGAATAAATGTATTTCACTTTTTTATACCACTAACTATTTTTTCATAAAATATGGAAACAATGTTTCTATGGAGAAAAATATTAATTGTGAAGATGTATGGAATATGACCAAACAAAATATAGTTATCCCATTTGATTCACATGGCTTCCCTACATATGACGTTGTGGGATTACTTGTCTATATTCTAAGCTAGTTAGCAGCTGGTCTAGTTACCCTTCACATTATCTATAATTATTGGATGCATATAGCTTAATCTTAGAAAAATTAATCTTTTGATTCACAAATAAAAGGAATTTTAATACATTATGATTTAATTAAATATCATTATTTTATAAAATGATAATATGTTTAAAATAAATCTATGTGTACAGATGTTTTTCAACTTTACCATTGTTGATATCCTAGCACGAAAGTGGTCATTGAAAAATCCAAGAAATAGAATTATTATAAATGGTGATTATGGAATGAAGTCAATGATATTTCATTGATCGCCCAACAAATATATGATAAGGTTCCAAATGGGGTGTGTAGAGAGAAATAGAATGTTTTTATTTCTAGGAATCATAATACGAAGCATATGGTATTTAAATATATATTATAATATTAATCTCGTTTTTTATGTATATATATATATGAAAAGGATATGAAATTGCAAAAATTACTGATAAATTTAATTTAATTTCTTTTATGATCTTTCAAGGAAGAATGTATCGAGTCTGGCTAATAAAATCATCCCTCACACTACAGGGTCAAAATGTTTTTCTAGAAGATGATCCACTATTGTAATATTTTCATTAGTTTAAATATTTATGAGGCAATATTATCTGTTTAACATATTAAATTTTTTATTTATCTGAGACTAATGATGTCATTGTGTTTCGGCCACCCAGCATCTCAAACAGAAGTGTGGTTGGATGTTCATAAAAAATTTGATGGTAGTTTTATTACTGAGTCTTCCAATGATGTTGGGGTATGAATTCATTTTTCATTATAATAACTTATTATCATTTGTCTCAATGTTAATATATATTGCTTCTAATATGAATGATATTTTATTTATATGTAAAAATTTAAAGAGAACTATGGGATATTAATCCCACATAGTCCAACTCGGTCTCCCTAGATGACCCACTTGGTAAAGTACTTGGGAAGGATCATCCAAGTCGAGTGCATAGGATAGGTTAGGGACCAGTACCATCTATGGTCCTTGGAAGGATAATGGGTATTTCAAGTCCATCTACTCCTGGTTATAGTATCTCCCTACCTCAATATGATCAGAGAATGTTTTATTCTATGCAAAACATAATTCAGGAATATGGGGCTGAGATATCTGTTTTGAAGAAAGTGTTGTATGATTTATATCAGAAGATGACTGAATCTATTGTCGAGGATTTTTCAGAGCTGAATGGTGCTGATTAGGTAAATAATACAACTTCAAAATCATTTATTTTTCAATATTTTATTTTTTTAAAGGTAAATATATGTATATATATAATGATTAGTTTTCAATATAAATTCCTTACAGGTTCCAGTAGCATGAAGTTGAGATGGAGAAGGAGAGGGTGACAAGAAGAGTTCATTATTAAAAAATGATTAGTGGAGAGGGTTTGATTAGGTACCATGAGTATATTGTTTTATCTTTTTCTTATATTTTAGATGGTATTGGGACAATATGTTAATTATTTATGTGTTGTACAACCATATTTCTATATGATATGATTCAACTGGCAATAGAGAGTGAATTTTTTTTGGATCATATATGATGTTTAGTTTCTTGTCTCTTTTACATATAGGTTGATCTGACTATTATGCTATAATATTCCCCACTTATTTTTCATTGTGTCTTACTATGTATGTTTATACACACACCTGCATGATCCTTACATGAATTATTTTTTTCTTATACCGAATAATGGTAGATTGGTGGTGTCCTTAGTTGACCTTGTATCTATATAAAATTGATGTTAATAGAGGAACTAACAATGTTTGGTGGACATAATTAGGGATTATGAGTTGGGAACTCATCTTTCTTTATCTTTTATTACTTTATAGATTGGGACCTACTTTCCATCTTATTGGTTATGCGTGTATTATAACCATTTATTTTCAGGGATATGTTTCTATCTCATTTTGATGTATTTCCTAGAAGTTACTAAATTATTTTCTTACACTATATAGGTTTTATTTTATTATACCTATTCACTATTTAATAGAGTTGATTGAGTGTGTGTTCATGTACAATTGGATAAATCCACCCACATTAGATATATTCTTACTTTGTGGTTGTCTTTCTATCCCTTCACCAATTGGGGGTGAACATGGGGCATCACTCTCTACTTACAGGTAACCCTATTAGGTCCCCTATAGGTAATATCATGACACAAAACCCCATGGTTTTCTCTAATACCATAATCCTTATCTAACCCCATCCATTATAGGAATGTTTATACTATTTTCCAAATATCACATCACGAAAGAGTCCCACTGACCAAGGATTGTTATATGTTATCTCTTAACTAAATGAAGTCATATATCACTTATTCATAAAATGATATCTCAATCCTATAACATATAGGATAAACCCATTCTATTAAAGCCACTGTATGATTAGTATCATCGTTTTTTCACCTTTTTGGTTAGAGCTCAATCTTAATGTGTTGGGTGATCTCTATTTTGGGACATTTTTGTGCTCTATTTGTGCATGGACACTATTTTTTATGATATATCTTATTGGTCTTGGATAATCTATGGGGATGGAACAGATTAACTAAAACTATGTTATATTCTTGTTAAAATAGGCACATAGAGGTATCAATGCGGTTTTTTGTGATCTTATCAAGGGGTGGGATCAGTGTTGGATATCCAAGGATTTCATGAAGTATTAACAAATTGAATAAATCCAATATGGTTTAATCCTAGATCCTGGATGTTTAGAACATTTATGTATATTTAGCATGATTTCTCTTTTGGATATGCATTTATCATTTGATTTGAATCATAAATTACCCTTTTATGAAAATTGTATTCAGGATTGATGGTTTCATACTAAAAATAATTTATTTATTATTAAATTTATTAATATTTTTTTAAATTTTGGTGGTTATAGTTTTATCCTATGAATCATCCTTTTAATGTAGGTACATTTATTCATTATATCGAGTTTTAAAACATTTCAATTTAATTTTTTCATAGAAATGTGTTGTTGTAGAGACCCAAATCTTGACGTACATGGACATTACATTACTTTTACGAAATACATAATACATAACAAAAACTGACACAGAAGGATTGTAATAGTTTAGTGTATTTGGAAACTCAGAATAAAATCTTCTAATCATGGTGAAAGATCTTCAACATCTCCCATAAAGATCATCCCCTTTTGATTGCTTACCTTAAACCATTCTTGAAATCTTTGGGAATAGAAAACATATAAAGGGTGAGCTCAAATACTCAGTAAGGGTAAGCGTGGACAAAATAAAACAAACCATATATATTTTAACTTAAAAACATGAACATAATGTTTAAACATCAAAATCCTGAGCAAAGACATAAATCATAGAAGTACATAAGGCATGTATCATAATGGAACATCAATCTTGATAAAATAGCATGGGAATAAATCATGTAATTATGGTAACCATTCAGCACTTGTTATGATTTCCATAGTAGCCAAGGCATTACAGCCAAGACCATCTTAGTGGACAAAGTCCCTTTCTAAATCGAGTTCACTCCTCATTCCTGTCCTGTATCACTGAATGGGATTAACTTACCATTCCATCCATGTCTATATCATAAGATATAAATCCATACCAAATGAATTAGAGGGAGATATAGGTCCCACCCATCTCATAATGAAATCATTCTTACTTGTACCACAACATAAACATAAATCATAAATCAGAACCCAAAGAATAAAAATGGGTTTCATTAAACCTCATCCCATCATAACATAATCAATATAAAAAAATGGATATCATTTCATCATATGAAATGTGATACCATGTAAATCATAGTGACATTATAGTTGAAACATACACATATGAAATAAGGTCATCTTAGATGGAAAATGGTTTTGATAAAACACATGAAATGGATTCTTGAGGAAAATACCCTTTCTTCTACAAAATTATTTTCTTTTCACAAAAATCCATTAAATTTTAAAAGAATAGGATTATAATGAAAATAACAATGAAATCTTGTAGAGAAAGCTTCATGAAAATAAGACATTATGAAACTATAAAAATCCTTTCATGCCATATAAGTTAAAAATAATATTCTCCTCATACTTATGTCGGAAATGTCAAAATGTACCTTATATGGTAACCAAAGGAAAGATTCCATTCATACAATGTGGTAAAAAGTCAAAAAAGGGTAAAAATGACTTTAAAAATTTATGGAAGAATAGTAAACATTTTATGAAAACTTTTTTAGAAAACATGGTCATGGATGATAAACGTAACCCCAGTAAATACTTACGTATAAGTAATTTCGAATAAAAAATGAGATTGAAAATTTATCCCTTACCTTATGTCTGATATACTTCGTATGTTTCAAAACCTCCTCTATAATGATTTAAATAATGTCATTGACTTATTACAAAATCATATTCATAGTTATGATATCATATATGGTTCACTTATGAATTTATATTACCCGTTCTTTTGTAAATTCCATGTTAAAGAACTGTTTTGGATAAAATCGTTTCATTTATCGTACGAATTTCGAATTTTTGTTCATGATATTATTAATTATATCATGATTTACATAATTCCAGAAGTATCAAATTATTTATATATAATATATATTCATCATATAAATATATATGATATATCTATAAAAGGAATGAAATACATCGTTGATGGAGACGGTAGGCCTTATGTACGCATGAAAGCTATTTTAGTTTCCTTATTGAATTGAATGGAATTTAGTAGATGACGTAAATATATATATATACATAAATCCAGTATCATTATTACGTCATATATTTCATTATTATTTGTTATATATACTTTATAATCATTCATGAATGGTTAACATGGAGAATGAATCTAATCGCGTCGTGGAGACGGTAGTCTGTATGTACGCACGAGCGATGATATCATTCTCATGTTTGTGGAATTGTATTGAAGTTTATGTATAATATTTCAGAATCAATATCACTTTACAATAATCATAAATAGTTATTTATTTACCCCATTATACCCATCCAAGTAAGGTGGTGGTCGAGAACAGATTACACCAGGGCATGGATACGGTATTTCGTACGTACGCACGCGTGATGATTTCGTTTTCCGTAGAACGGATAGAAGGTAAAATAGGGTTGTTTCATATTTATAATAACATATCATTATATAAGTAATACTGATGTTATTACTTTATAATGATACAACTAAAGAAGAAAAAGTTGAAGAGGAAAGAAACTTGAGAGAATCAGAAGAATAGATTACCTCTTCTTCGACACACCTCCTTTAAGATTCCACTTAAGGAATTAGAGTATGTCTTTTGAGAAGAAGAAAAACTGAATAATGATGCTAGGGAAGTGGAGAAGAGAAATGGGCAGAGTTTGGCCGAGTTTCAACGCTCAAAAGTGTGTGAAGAGAAGAGGGAAGGGGTTCCCTTTTTATAAGAGAGGAGAGGGGAACCTTTGGAAAAACTCAAAATATTATTTTATAATAAAGTCATATTCAGTTTATAATAGCTAGAAAATGTTTTATTTTGAAGCTAAAGTGGGGATGTGTCAAAATCCTCTCATAAAATAGATTTTAGACAGGTTTGGGTCATTATATTAACCTTATCATTTAGTTTTAACTCTTAGTTAATTAGATTGGCATTTAACATGTCACTTTTCATTTTTTTATTATATAGTTAATAAACATACCATATACATCTAAGAGACCCCCATGTGGTCCATTAATGACACATCTATCATGATATAAATATCTTGGCCGAACCTTAGTTTTTTACGAATATAATAACAATTAATAATATAATATTTGTTTAAAAAACTATTTTATGTCAATTTTAACACTATTTGGTAATTGATTTTTGTGAAAATCATAACAGCATGTTTAGTTCGATAAATGTTAATTAAATCAATACTATCATGTCATATTAACCTTTAAAATTAGTGGAATATATAAAAAGTCTCAAATTACAATTATTTGTGTATTTATAACATCAATTATGTTAATATTTCATTAATAAGATAATTTTTGCATCATCATTGTGTCATTAATAAATTAAATTATTTAATGTCTAAAAATTAAAAATAAAATTTAATTATGTAGGAAATATTTTTAGCTTTCTAATTAAAATTTATAGTCGAATTTATCTTATGTATAACCCTGTATTAAAAATTATTTAGTTATTATACTCTGATTTTAACTATTTTAACCCTTCTTTAAATAAATAAATAATAAATGTCCCCATCTAATCCAAGTGGACCTAAATGGTCATATTTTATACCTAAGGTTGTTTTTAGTGGAATTACACTTATCCAATAGAATTAGGACATGTGTTAGGGTAATAATAATATCATTTTTACCCTTAATTACCCTATTTACTTTTAACCCTAGTAAATAAAAGTAAAAAGTTATTATTCACCCAAAATTATTTTCATCTCATTGAACCACATTTTAGTCCTTGATATTAACCATGTATCTCAGATTTTTAAAATTCCCCACACATAAGCTGTAAAATTATGTTTTATGTGAATTTCCAAAATCTCCTAGGAGGTGGGTAAAAGACGGTGAAAAGTTCAATAAAATTTTTATATATAGAAAATTATTATAAAATAAAACCAATGAATTTCATTGAACTTATATAGGTATTATGTATCAATATTTAACTAAAAAATTTAAATAAAATAAATAATTATTTTAATAAAAAGTCAGTTTTTAAATAGTAACTGAGTGTTTTCACTATTCATCAAAAATTGAAAGTTTTCAGAAAAATACAAAAAATTCACCCTTGGCTAATTTCGATTTTCTAAAACCAAAAATGAAGTCCATTTTGAATAATAAAATTTATAAATTTCCAAAAATTTTGTATTACTATTCATAATGGCTAGTTCATAATAATATTCTAAAAATATACCATTTAGTGAAACTCGGTATTGCATACTACGCTTGCTATCGAGAAAGGTGGTGATTGCGTGTAATATAAGACAAGTCAGTGTTGCATGTAGTGAAAGTCTCCTTTGTTGTTGCGTATATGAGAATCCAACCATATTTCATTTATACATTGAATATATATATATATACACTCAATGTTTCATAGAATAACCACTATCAAAGGAACTTGAAATTGTGTGTAACACAATCCAAGAATAGTGTTGTGTATACGGCAAGCTAATACGGTGTTGCGTATAGTGCAAGATAATCTTGGTGTAGTGTAAAACAGAAGACATTAATGAAATTAAAAAGAATAATCCTCATAAAATCTAGGGTTGTTAAATTCTACCCCCCTTTAAAATGAATTTCACCCTCGAAATTGTTTGGGGTTATAAATGTTTTACTACTTAAAAGTTTCTTTCATAGAAACCCACATCGTAAAAAGAAATACTAAAACTTCATTTTATAAAGTGAAGTTAGAATCATAACGGTCACCAAATGTAACTCAGCATTGAGTTTCCACATAAAACAACATAGGTGAAAATATGGATATGGAAGAGAAATCTAACCATCATGTTCTGATGGAGATTGATAGAGAACATGGCTATGAAAATTCCATCAATCACAAAGCCATAAATTTGTGATGATTTAAGGTACCATCTAATTCATCGGATATGAATACATTAGGAAAACATTTTTGGTTTTCAAGATCATTCCCCTATAGTTGAAGAATAATTAAAAGAAATACTTACATGATTTTGGTACAATCTCAATGTTGTTTGTGCCTTGACCAATTTCCACATCATCTCATAAAGAAATGATGTTGAATTTTTATTCCATGATGTGTTATAATATCATACTATAGAAGGATGTTTCATTCCATCTGACTCAAAAAAATGTTTAGATAAAGTTATCAAATATACATAAGTCCATATATGGAACGGTTAATCATATATGATTCCAAAAATGGACTTATACTTCATCAATCATACCACTTAATATAATAAAACTAGTTTCTAATAACCAGGGACTTCATGTTGGCCAGTGGTAGGTGATAAAGGCCTGTCGCACTTTGTGTGTGGGTTCTATTCCCACAGCCTTGTCCGACGTGACGGGTTTTTGCCTGTTCTTTAGGTGTTACCTATTCAATCAATCAATAATATCAAAAAAATTAGCCTTAAAAAATACTAACAAGCACGTGAAAACCATCATTTATCCCTCATATATCAAAAGAAATATCTTGTTGATCAAATTCCAAACATGTGAATACCTTAATCTTGTATTCTTTTGAAAAATGAATACCCATTAAATCTTAGTGAAAACATGAATGTTTTCAATCAATTCATTTTCTCATTATCCCTTCATTATGCACATATCAACTTCTTTCTTAAAATATCTCAATCACATTCCATGGTTACTGGTACAATAAAATTATTGAAAACTACAATAGACCAATACATAAATATTCCAATATTGCACAATACTATGTACAACATTATTTTGGAATCCCATTACAAAATCACTTAATCATTCCACCACATCATTGTCATATTTAATATCAACAATAGTGATCGCATGTGACTTCCCTTTGTCCTTTGCCTTAAGTGGTTGCTCATGTCGATCATCATTAACCCTTGGATTAGGGCATTGATTAGCATAATTCCCCATTTCATTGCACTTGAAGCATTGAAGTGTTGGTGGTGCGTTCTCTGCAGTATTTTCTTTATTGACATTATTAGAAACCCTGTTTCCATTACTTCGACACTCAGCTACTTGATGACCTTCTTTTACACACTTAAAACATTTTCTAGTCCCTTTAAGAAAATCTCCACCGTGCTTTTTTCCACACATTGAGCATAAAGAAACATTTTTCTTCTTTTCACCATTGTTCTATGATTTCTCATTGAACTACATCTTTTGTTTCTTGTCAAAAACATGAGATGGATATGTTACACCAACTTCCAGTTCTACCTTGATAGCACGATGCACAATTTCTTCATAGATACTGAATTCACTTATAGGTAATTCCCTTCAAATACTTGGTTTTAAGCCACTGATGAATCGATCAACATTACATTTAGGTTGGATGATAATCCCAGATGCATACCTTGAAAGCCTTGTAAAAGTTTCTTCGTATATACCAACAGATTCATCATCCTATTTCATAAGCTCAAGGAACTGATTTTCCATCTTTGTTCGAAGAATATGAGGGAAGTACTTACTAAAAAAAAGTCCTTGAACTCGTCCCATTCCATGCATTCAATTTCATCTTAGGGACTTGTATTCGTAATTAGAGTCCACCACTGATATGCTTCACCATTTAAACGGTAAATTGATAGAATGTCTTTATCATGTTTCGAACAACGAAGTATAGAAAATATCTTTTCAATGGTACTGATCCATTGTTCATCAACAAGTGGATCAGAAGACCCATTGAATGATGGTGGATGTTGCCTCATGAAGGACTCAATAGAGTATTGTTCCCATCTCTACTCATTTGGAAGTCCAGAATGATTTATATCTTGTGTATGTATAACAATAATATTTGGCACTGCATCTCCCATAACACTGGTTTTTTCAGGAGGACAATCATTGCATTTTCCATTACATTGATCAACATGGTTCCTTTGGGTTGCGGCCATCATCTAAAACCCTAAAAGAGTAGTGTGGGAGGAAAAAATCATGCTAGGGAAAACAATATAATAAAAGGGGAGTACCTTCGATATCTAACATATTAGGTTTAATTCAAATATCGTTTCCATAATTCTAGGACTATTACCTATATGTATACTTAACATTAGGGACATCCCTAGACATACCTTAGAAATATCTCTAGGGATCTCACTAACGTTTTCGCTCCTTGTTTCCAAAGGATAACTAAACCTTTCCTATGATACCAACAATAGAGACCCAAATCTTGACATACATGGACATTACATTACTTTTGTGGAATACATAATACATAAAAAAATAGACACACAAGGACCGTAATAGTTTATTGTCTTTAGAAACTCGAAATATAATCTTCTAATCGTGATGAATGATCTTCAACATCTCCCATAATGATCTTCCCCTTTTGTTTTCTTACCTAAAACATTTCTTGAAATATTGGGGAAAGAAAACATAAAAAGGGTGAGCTCAAATGATCAGTAAGGTTAAGCATGGAGAAAATTAAACAAACCATATACATTTGAACGTAAAAATATGAACATAATGTTTAAACAACAAAATTTTGAGCGAAGACATAAAGCATGTAAGTCCGTAAGGATTGTATAATAATGGAACATCAATATTGATAAAATACCATGGGAATAAATCATGTAATTGTTGAAACCATTCATCACTTGTTATGATTTCCATAGTAGCCAAGGCATTGCTGCGAAGACCATCTTAGTGGACAATGCCCCTTTTTGAATTGATTTCACTCCTCGTTCCAATCCTGTATCACTGAACCAGATTAAATTAACATTCCATCCATTTCTATCTCCTGAGATATAAATCTTTACCCAACTAATTGGAGGGAGATATAGGTCCCACCCATCTCCTAATGAAATCATTCTTACTTGTGCCACAACATAAACATAAATCATTAATCAGAACCCAAAGAATAAAAATGGGTTTCATTAAACATCATCACATCATAACATAATCCATATAAAAAAATGGATATCATTTCATCATAAGAAAATTGATACAATTTAAATCATAGAGATATTATATTTGAAACATACACATTTTAAATAAGGTTATCTTAGATGGAAAATGGTTTTGATAAAACACTTGAAATGAATTCTTGAGGAAAATATTCTTTCTTCTTCAAAATCATTTTGATTTCAAAAAATGCGACGCAATTTAAAAAGAAAATGATTTTATTGAAAATAACCATGAAATATTGTAGACTATGCTTCATGAAAATAAGACGTTATGAAACTGTAAAAATACATTCACACCGTATAAGTTAAAAATAATATTATTCTCGTACATTTTTGAGAAAAGTAAAAAAGTACCTTATAGGGAAACCAAAGGAAAGATTCCATTCATACAATGTGGTAAAAAGTCAATAAAGGGTAAAAATGACGTTAAACATTCATGAATGAATAGTAAACATTTTATGAAATCATTTTTAGAAAACATGTTCATGGATGATAAACGTAACCCTAGTAAATACTTAAGTATAAGCAATCTCAGATAAAAAAATGAGATTTTAAATTTATCCCTTACCTTATCTCTGATATGCTTCATATGTTTCAAAACCTCCTGTATAATGATTTATATAATGTCATTGACTAATTAGAGAATGATATTCATTGTTATGATATCATATATGGTTCACTTATGACTTTATATTACCCGTTCTTTTGTAAATTCCATGTTAAAGCACCGTTTTGGGTAAAATCATTTCATTTATCGTACGAGTTTCGACTTGTTGTTCTTGATATTATTACTAATATCTTGATTTACATAATTCTAGAATGTAAAACATGATTTATATATAATATATATTCATCATATAAATATATATGATAGATCTATAAATGGAATGAAATACACTATTCATGGAGACGATAGGCCGTACGTATGAATGAACACTGTTTGTGTTTCCTTATTGAATTGAATGGAATTAAGTAGATGACATACATATATATATACATAAATCCATTATCATTATTATGTCATATATTTCATTATTATTCATTATATATACTTTATAATAATTCATTAATGGTTAACATGGAGAATAAATCTCATCGCGTCGTGGAGACGGTAGTCTATACGTACGCACGGGCGATGATATCATTCCCATGATCGTGGAATTTTATTGAAGTGTATGTATAATATTTCATAATAAATATAAATTTACAATAATAATATATAGGTATTTATTTACACCATTATACCCATCCATGTATGGTGGTGCTCGAAAACAGATTACAGCACGGCGTGGAGACGGTATTTCGTACGTACGCACACACGGTTATTTCATTTTCCATAGGATGGATAGAAGGAGAAATAGGGTTGTTTCATATTTATAATAACATATCAGTATATAAGTAATAATTTTGTTATTACTTTATAATGAGACAACTAATGAATAATAAGTAGAAGAAGAATGAAACTTGAGAGAATCGGAAGAAGAAATTACCTCTTCTTCGACGCACATCCTTATGCTTCCACTTAAAAAAGTAGAGTTGGAATTTTGAGAAGACCAGAAACAACAGAATGTTTCTAGGGAAGTGGAGAAGAGAAATGGGCAGGGTTTGGCCAAGATTAAAGGCTGAAAAGGGTGTGAAGTGAAGAGGGAATGAGTGCCCTTTTTATAAGGGAGGAGAGAGGCACCTTTGGAAAAACTTGAAATATTATTTTATAATAAAGTCATATTCGGTTTATAATAGCTCTTAAATTATTTATTTCAATGAAAAAGTGGGTATGGGTCTAAATACTATCAAAAATAGTTTTTATATAGGTTTGGGTCATTTTATTAATCTTATCTTTTAGTTTTAACTCTTAGTTAATTAGATTGACATTTACCATGTCACTTTGTATTTTTATATTATATAGTCAATAAACATACAATATACATCCTAGAGACCCTCAAGTGGTCCATTAATGACACACCTATCATGATATAAGTATCTTGGCCTAACCATATATTTTTATCAATATAATTACAATTAATAATATAATAATTTTTAAAAAACTATTTTATGTGAATTTTGACACTATTTGGTAATTGTTTTTTGTGAAAATCATAACATCATGATTAGTTGGAAAAAATTAAATTAAATCAATACTAACATGTCATATTAAACTAGAAAATTATTGGAATTCATAAAGAGTCTAAATTTACATTTATTTGGTTATTTAAAACATCAATTATGTTAACATTTCATTAATAAGATAATTACTACATCATCATTGTGTCATAAATAAATTAAATTATTTAATGTCTAAAAATTATAAATAAAATTTCATAATGTTGGAAATATTTTAGATTTCTAATTAATATTTATAGTCGAATTTATCTTATGTATAACCCTATATTAAAAATGATTTAGTTATTATACTTTGATTTTAATTATTTTAACCTTTCTTTAAATAAGTTAATAATAAATGTCCTAATCTAATCCAAGTGGACCTAAATTATCATATTTTATTCCTAAGTTTGTTTTTGGTCGAATTACACTTATCAAATAGAAATAGGACATGTGTTAGGGAAATAATAATATCATTTTTACCCTTAATTACCCTCTTTACTTTTAACCCTGGTAAATAAAAGTAAAAAAGTTACTATTCACCAAAAATTATTTTCAACTCATTCAACCACATTTTAGACCATGTTATTAACCATTTATCTCTGATTTTTTAAATTCCCCTCACAGAAATGGTAATTTTATGTTATATGTGAATTTCCAAATTCTCCTAGGAGGGGGGTAAATGATGGTGACAAGTTCAATAAAATTTTTATATATCGAAAATTATTATAAAATGATTCCAATGAATTTAATTTGAACATATATATTTATTATGTATCTATTTTTACATACATAAATTTAAATAAAATAAATAATTATTTAAATAAAAAGCCGTTTTTTAAATAGTAACCTAGTGTTTTCACTATTCATCAGAAATTGAATATTTTCAGAAAAATACAAGAAAATCACCCTAGGCTAATTTCGATATTCTGAATCCAAAAATGAAGTCCATATTGAAAGATAAAATTTATAAAATTCAAAAAAATGGGTATTACTATTCATAACGGCTAGTTCATATTAATAGTATAATAATATCTCGTTTAGTAAAACTCGGTATTGCGTACTACACACGCTATCGAGGAAGGTCATGATTGCGTGTAATGTAAGCCAAGTTAGGGATGCGTGTAGTACAAGACTCCTTTGTTGTTGCGTATACCAGAATCCAACCATATTTCATTTATACATTGAATATATTTATATATATACATAATCCATGTTGTGTAGAATAACTACTATCAAACGAAGTTGAAATTGTGTGTAACAGAATCCCAGAATAGTGTTGCATATACTGCAAGCTAATACGGTGTTGCGTATAGAGCAAGATAATCTTGGTGTAGCATACAACACAAGACATTAATGAAATTAAAAAGAATAATCCTCATAAAATCTGGGGTTGTTACATTCTACCCCACTTAAAATGAATTTTGAACTCAAAATTTTCCGGGGTTATAAATTGTTTACTACTTGAAAGATTCTTCCATAGAAACCCACATCGTAAAATGGAATACTAAAAATTAATTTTAAAAAGTGAAGTTAGAATCACAACGGTCACCCAATGTTACTCAACATTGAGTTTCCACGTAAGACAATATAGGTGAAAATAAGGATATGGAAGAGAAATCTAACCATCAAGTTCTTATAGAGATTGATAGATAACAGGGCTATGAAAAATCCATCAATCACAAAGCCATAAATTTGTGATGATTTAAGGTACCATATAATTCATCGGATATGACTACCTTAGGACAACATCATTGGTTTTCAAGATCATTCCCTTAAAGTGGAAGAATAATTAAAAGAAATAATTACATGATTTTGGTACAATCTCCCTATTGTTTGTGCCTTGAAAAATTTCCACATCATCTCTTAAAGAAATGAAGTTGAATTTGTCTTCCATGAAGTGTTATCATATCATGCGATAGATGGATGGGTCATTCCATCTGTCTCAAAAAAAGGTTATCCAATGTTATCAAATATACATAAGTCCATATATGGTAAGGTTAATTGTATATGATTCCAAAAATGGACTCATACTTCATATATCATACCGCTTAATATAATAAAACTAGTTTCTAATAACCAGGGACTTCATGGTGGCCAGTGGTAGGTAATAAAGGCATGTCGCACATTGGTTGTGGGTTCGATTCCCATAGCCTTGTCCGACGCGATGGGTTTTCGCCCGCTATGCAGGTTGTCCCTTTTCATTCTATCAATAAAATCAAAAACAAATTCTAGCCTTAAACAATACTAACATAAGTTCAAAATAATCCATTCCAAACTTTAGGCTTATCCAAAATACTTCATTCCAAACTCATAGTATAAAGAGAATGATTACAAAAAAGGATATATAACAAGCACGTGAATACCATCATTTATCCCTTATATATCAAAAGATATATCTTTTTGAATGCATTCAAAACATGTGAATACCTTAATGTTGTATTCTCTTGAAAAATGATTACCCATTGAATCTTAGTGAAAACATGAACTCTATCAAAAGTTAACTCTTTCCACATACCAAAATCCAAAAATTCTATATTCTCAAACCATGATATAACATTTTCCTTATATCAGTCATGAGATCATGAATACTATCAATCATTTCATTTTCTCATTATCCCTTCATTATGCGAATATCATCTTCATTCCAAAAATATCTCAATAACTTTCCATGGTTACCGGTACCATAAAATTATTGAAAACCACAATAGTCCAATACATAAATATTCCAATATTCCATGATACTATATACAACATTATTTTAGAATCCCATTACATAAACACTTAATAATTCCACCACATCGTTGTCATATTCAACATCACCAATAGTGATCGCATGTGACTTCCCTTTGTCCATTTCCTTATGTGGTTTCTCATGTCGATCATCATTAACTCTTGGATTAGGGAATTGATTATCATAATTCCCCATTTCATTGCACTTGAAGCATTGAAGTGTTGGTGGTGCGTTCTCTGCAGTCTTTTCTTTATTCACATCATTAACAATCATGTTTCCATTACTTCAACACTCAGCTGCTTATGACCTTCTTTTCCACACTAAAAACATTTTTTAGTCCCTTTAATACAATCTCCACCATGCTTCTTCCACTCTTTGAGCAAAAAGAAACATTCATCTTATTTTCACCATTGTTCTGAGATATCTCCTTTAACTCCATCTTTCGTTTCATGTCAAAACCATGAGATGAATATGTTACACCAACTCACAGTTCCACCTTGATAGCACAATGCACAATTTCTTCATAGCTACTGATATCTCTTATAGCTAATTCCCTTCTAAGACTTGGTTTTAAGACACTGAAGAATCGATAAAATTTACTTTCAGGTTGGATGATAATTCCAGATTCATACCTTGGAATCCTTGTAAAATGTGCTTCATATATACCAACAGATTCATCAGCCTTTTGATTAAACTCAAGGAACTTCTTTTCCATCTTTTTTTGGAGAATACGAGGGATGTACTTTCTAAAAAACAAGTTCTTTAACTCATCCCATTCCATGGATTCAATTTCATCTTGGGGCCTTGTATTCTTAATTAGAGTCCACCACTGGTTTGCTTCGCCTTCTAAATGGTAAATAGATTGAATGACTTTATAATGTTCTGAACAGCGAAGTATGGAAAATATCTTTTCAATGGTTCGAATCCATTATTCAGCAACAAGTGGATCAGATGACCCATTGAAAGAAGGTAGACGTCACCTCATGAAGGACTTAATAGAATATTGTTCCCTTCTTTGCTCATTTGGAAGTCAAGAATGATTCATAGCTTGTGTAAGTATAACAATAAGATATTTCATTCCATCTCCCATCACATTGGTTTATTCAGAAGGAAAATAATTTCATTTTCCATTACATTGAACTACACGGTTTTTTCGGGATCTAGCCATCATCTAAAACCCAAAAAGAATAGTGTGAGAGGCCAAAATCAAGCTGCGGAAAACAAAATAATAAAGGGGGAGTACCTTCAAAATCTAACATATTAGGTTTAATTCAAAAATCGTTTCCTTAATTCAAGGACTATAACCTATACGTATACTTAACCTTGGGGACATCCCGAGACATACCTTAGAATTATCTCTAGGGATCTAAATAAAGTTTTCACATCCTAGTTTCCGAAGGTTAACTAAACCTTTCCTCTGGTACCAACTGTAGAGAACCAATGCTTGACGTACATGGACATTACATTACTTTTTCAGAATACTTAATACATATCAAAAATAGACACATAAGGATAGTAATAGTTTAGGGTCTTTGGAAACATGAAATATAATCTTCTAATCATGGTGAATGATCTTAAACATCTCCCATAAAGATCTTTCCCTTTTGTTTTCTTACCTAAAACATTTCTTGAAATATTGGGGAAAAGAATACATATAAAAGGTGAGATCAAATGCTCAGTAAGGGTAAGCATGGAGAAAATAAAACAAACCATATACATTTTAACTTAAAAACATGAACATAATGTATAAACAAAAAAATCTTGAGCGAAGACATAAATCTTATAAGTACGTAAGGAATGTATCATAATGGAACATAAATCTTGATAAAATAGCATGGGAATAAATCATGTAATTGTGGAAAACATTTATCACTTGTTATGATTTCCATAGTAGCCAAGGCATTGCTGCCAAGACCATCTTAGTGGACAAAGTCCCTTTCTGAATCGAGTTCACTCCTCGTTCCAGTCTTGTATCACTGAACAGGATTAAATTACCATTCCATCCATGTCTATCTCATGAGATATAAATCATTACCCAATGCATTTGAGGGAGATATAGGTCCCACCCATCTCATAATGAAATCATTCTTACTTGTGCCACAACATAAATATAAATCATTCATCAGAACCCAAAGAATAAAAATGGATTTCATTAAACATCATCCCATCATAACATAATAAATATAAAAAAATGGATATCATTTCATAATAAAAAAATAGATACCATTTAAATCATAGAGACATTATAATTGAAACATAGACATATGAAATAAGGTCATCTTAGATGGATAATGGTTTTGATAAAACACTTGATATGAATTCTTGAAGAAAATATCCTTTCTTCTTTAAAATCATTTTCTTTTCACAAAATTCCATGAAATTTGAAAAATAAATGATTTTATTGAAAATAACCATGAAATCATGTAGAGTATGCTTCATGAAAATAAGGCATTATGATACTGTAAAAATCCATTCACATCGTATAAGTTAAAAATAATATTCTCCTCATACTTTTTTCGGAAAAGTCAAAAAGTACCTTATATGGTAAACAATGGAATGATTCCATTCATACAATGTGGTAAAAACTCAATAAAGGATAAAAATGAATTTAAGCATTCATGAAAGAATATTAAATATTTTAGGAAAACATTTTTAGAAAACATGTCATGGATGATAAATGTAACCCCAATAAATACTTACATATAAGCAATTTCAAATAAAAAAGTGAGATTGAAAATTTATCCCTTACCTTATGTCCGATATGCTTCGTATGTTTCCAAACCTCCTATATAATGATTTAAATAACGTCATTTACTTATTAAAAAATCATATTCATTGTTATGATATCATATATGGTTCACTTATATCTTTATATTACCCGTTATTTTGTAAATTCCCTGTTAAAGAACCGTTTTGGGTAACATCGTTTCATTTAATGTACGAGTTTCGACTTGTTGTTCTTTATATTATTACTTATATCCTGATTTAGATAATTTCAGAATGTAAAACATGATTTATATATTATATATATTCATAATATAAATATATATGATAGATCGATAAATGGAATGAAATGCACCGTTCATGGAGACGGTAGGCCGTACGTACGCATGAAAGTTGTTTTCGTTTCCTTATTGAATTGAATGAAATTAAGTAGATGACATACATATATAAATATATATATATAAATAAATCCAGTATCATTATTATGTCATATATTTCATTATTATTCATTATATATATTTTATAATCATTCATGAATGGTTAACATGGAGAATGAATCTCATCGCGTTGTGGAGACGGTAGTCCGTACGTACGCACGAGCGATGATATCATTCCAATGATTGTGGAATTGTATTGAAGTGTATGTATAATATTTTAGAATCAATATCAATTTACAATAATCATATATAGTTATTTATTTACACCATTATACCCATCCAAGTAAGGTGGTGGTCGAAAACAGATTACACCACTGTGTGGAGACGGTATTTCGTACGTATGCACGCGCGATGATTTCATTCTCCATAGGATGGATAGAAGGTGAAATAGGGTTGTTTCATATTTATAATAACATATCAGTATATATGTAATACTGATGTTATTACTTTATAATTATACAACTAAAGAAGAAGAAGTAGAAGAAGAAATAAACTTGAGAGAATCGGAAGAAGATATTACCTCTTCTTCGACGCACCTCCTTTAAGCTTCCACTTAAGGAAGTAGAGTTTGTATTTTGAGAAGTACAGAAACTCTAGAATGTTTCTAGGGAAGTTGGTAAGAGAAATGGTTAGGGGTTGTCTGAGCTTCAAGGCTCAAAAGGGCGTGAAGAGAAGAGGGAAGGAGTGCCCTTTTTATAAGGGAGGAGAGGGGCACCTTTGAAAAAACTCAAAATATTATTTTATAATAAAGTCATATACGGTTTATAATAGCTCCAAAATGATTTATTTCGAAGATAAAGTTGCTATGGGTCAAAATAATCTCAAAAAATAGATTTTATACAGGTTTGGGTCATTATATTAACCTTATCTTTTAGTTTTAACTCTTTGTTAATAAGATTGACATTTACCATGTCACTTTGTATTTTTATATTATATAGTTAATAAAATTACCATATACATCTAAGACACCCCCAAGTGGTCCATTAATGATACAACTATCATGATATAAGTATCCTGTCCAAACCATAGATTTTTAGGAATATAATAACAATTAATAATATAATATTTGTTTTAAAAACTATTTTATGTCAATTTTGACACTATTTGGTAATTGATTTTTGTGAAAATAATAACATCATTGTTAGTTATAAAAATGTTAATTAAATCAATAATAACATGTCATATTAACCTATAATATTAGTTTAATTCATAAAAATATTCAAATTACATTTATTTGGGTATTTATAACATCAATTATGTTAATATTTCATTAATAAGATAATTACTATATCATCATTGTGTCATAAATAATATAATTATTTAATGTTAAAAAATTATAAATAAAATTTAATTATGTAGTAAATCTTTTTATATTTCTAATTAATATTTATAGTTGAATTAATATTATGTATAACCCTATATTAAAAATGATTTAGTTATTATACTTTGATTTTAACTATTTTAACCCTTCTTTAAATAAATTAATAATAAATGTCCTAATCTAATCCAAGTTGACCTAAATGGTCATATTTTATTCCTAAGTTTGTTTTTGGTCGAATTACACTTATCCAATAGAATTATGACATGTGTTAGGGTAATAATAATATAATTTTTACCCTTAATTACCCTATTTACTTTTAAACCTGGTAAATAAAAGTTAAAAGTTACTATTCACCAAAAATTATTTTCATCTCATTGAACCTCATTTTAGTACTTGATATTTTTTGTTTCTCTTAGATTTTCGAAATTCCCCTCATAGAAGCGGTAAAATTTTGTTTTATGGGAATGTCCAAATTCTCCTAGGAGGTGGGTAAAAGACGGTGAAAAGTTCAATAAAATTTTTATATATCGAAATTTTTTATAAAATGACTCAAATGAATTTCATTGAACTTATTTAGCTATTATGTATCAAATTTGACCTAAAATAAATTTAAATAAAATAAATAATTTTTTAAATAAAAAGTTGGTTTTTAAGTAGTAACCTAGTGTTTTCACTATTCATCAAAAATTGAATGTTTTCAGAAAAATACCAATAATTCACCCCAGGCTAATTTCGATATTCTGAATTCAAAAATGAAGACAATTTTAAAAGATAAAATTTATAAAATTATAAAAAGTTGGTATTAATATTCATAATAGCTAGTTCATAATAATATTATAATAATATCTCATTTAGTGAAACTCAGTATTGCGTGCTACACACGCTATCTAGGAAGGTCGCGATTGCGTGTATTGTAAGCCAAGTCAGGGTTGGGTGTAGTGAAAGACTCCTTTGTTGTTTCATATATCATAATGAAATCATATTTCATTTATACATTGAATATATATATATATACACTCTATGTTGCATAGAATAACTACTATCAAACGAACTTGAAATTGTGTGTAACACAATCCCAAAATAGTGGTGAGTATACTACAAGCTAATACGGTGGTGTGTATAGCGCAAGATAATCTTGGTGTAGCATACAACAAAAGACATTAATGAAATTAAAAATAATAATCCTCATAAAATCTAGGGTTGTTACATTCTACCCCCCTTAAAATGAATTTCTCCCTCGAAAATTATTGTGGTTATAAATGGTTTACTACTTGAAAGTTTCTTTCATAGAAACCCACATCGTAAAAAGGAATACTAAAACTTCATTTTAAAAAGAGATGTTAGAATCATAATGGTCACCCAATGTAACTCACCATTGAGCTTCCACATAAGACAACATAGGTGAAAATATTGATATGGAAAAGAAATCTAACCATTAAGTTCTGATGGAGAGTGGTAGAGAACATGGCTATGAAAAATACATCAATCACAAAGAAATAAATTTGTGATGATTTAAGGTACCATCTAATTAATCGGATATGTATACATTAGGACAAAATTTTTTGTTTTCATGATCGTTCCCCTAAAGTTGAAGAATAATTAAAAGAAAAAATTACTTTATTTTGGTACAATCTCACAGTTGTTTGTGTCTTGAACAATTTCCACATCATCTCTGAAATAAATGTAGTTTAATTTTTCTTCCATGAAGTGTAATCATATCATGTGATAAAAGTATGGGTTATTCCATCTTTCTGAAACAAAAGGTTAGCAATAGTTATCAAATATACATAAGTCAATATATGGTAAGGTTAATCTTATATGATTCAAAAAATGGACTTATACTTCATCTATCTTACAACTTAATATAATACAACTATTTTCTAATAACCAAGGACTTCATGTTGCTCATTGGTAGGCGATAAAGGCCGGTCACACTTTGGTTGTAGGTTCGATTCCTATAGCCTTATTCGACGCGACGGGTTTTCTCCTATTCTTCAAGTTGTCCCTTTTCATTCTATCAATAATATTGGAAAAAATTTCTAGCCTTAAAAAATACAAACATAAGTTCAACATACTCCATTCAAATATTTAGGCTTATCCAAAATACTTCTTTCCAAACTCATAGTATAAAGAGAATGATTATAAAAAAGGTCATATAACAAGCACGTGAATACCATCATTTATCCCTCATATATCAAAAGATATTTCTTGTTGATCTCATTCCAAACATGTGAATACCATAATCTTGTATTCACTTGAAAAATGAATACCCATTGAATCTTAGTGAAAACATTAATGTTGTCAAAAGTTAACTCTTTCCACATAAAAAATCCAAAAAATCTATATACTCAAACCATGATATAACTCTTTCCTTATATTAGTAATGAGCTCAGGAATAATGTAAATCATTTCATTTTCTCCTTATCCCATCATTATGTGCATATCATCTTCTTCCCAAAAATATCTCAATCACATTCCATGGTTACCGGTACAATAAAATTATTGAAAACCTCAATAGACCAATACATAAATATTCTAATATTCCTTGATACTATATACAACATTATTTTGGAATACCATTACATAAACACTTAATCATTCCACCAAATCATTGTCATATTCAACATCTCCAATAGTGATCGCACGTGACGTACCTTTTTTCTTTTCATTAAGTGGTATCTCATGTCGATCATCATTAACCCTTGGATTAGGGAATTGATTAGAATAATGCCCCTTTTAATTTCACTTAAAGCATTGAAGTGTTGGTAGTGCATTCTCCATAGTCTTTTCTTTATTCACATCATTAGCAACCCTATTTCCATTACTTCGACACTCAGCTACTTGACGACCTTCATTTCCACACTTAAAACATTTTCTAGTCCCATTAAGAAAATCTACACCATACTTCTTTCCACACTTTGAGCATAAAGAAACATCCATCTTCTTTTCACCATTGTTATGAGATTTCCCCTTGAAATCCATCTTTCATTTATTGCCAAAACCATGAGATGGATATGTTTCACCAACTTACAGTTCTACCTTGATAGCACAATGCACAATTTCTTTGCAGCTACTGAAGTATCTTATAGCTAATTCCCTTCGAAGACTTGTTTTTAAACCAATGAAGAATCGATCAACTTTACATTCAGGTTGGAGGATAAGGCCAGATGCATACCTTGAAAGCCTTGTAAAATATTATTCATATACCAACAGATGCATCATCCTTTTTCATATCCTCAAGGAACTCCCTTCCATCATTGTTCAAAGAATACAAAGGAAGTAATTACTGAAAAACAAGTTCATGAACTCGTCCCATTCCATGGATTCAATTTCATCTTGGGGCCTTGTATTCTTAATTAGAGTCCACCACTGATCTGCTTCACCTTCTAAACGATAAATATCTAGAATTTATTTATCATGTTCCGAACAGTGAAGTATGGAAAATATCTTTTCAACGGTACTGAACTATTGTTCAGCAATAAGTGGATCACAAGACCCATTTAATGAAGGCGGGCGTTGCCTCATGAAGGACTCAATAGAATATTGTTCCCTTCTCTTCTCATTTGGAAGTCCAGAATGATTCATAGCTTGTGTATGTATAACAATAAAATTTTTCACTACATCTCCCATAACATTGGTCTGTTCAAGAGGACAATCATTTTATTTTCCATTACATTGGTCAACAGGGTTCCTTCGGGTTCTATCCATCATCTAAAATGCAAAAAGAATAGTGTGACAGGAAAAAATCATGCTAGGGAAAGAAACATAATAAAGGAGGAGTACCTTAGATATCTAACATCTTAGGTTTAATTCAAATATTATTTTTGTAATTCTAGGACTATAACCTATACATATACTTAACCTTAGGGACATCCCTAGACATACTTTAGAAATATCTCTAGGGATCTCACTAAAGTTCTCACATCCTAGTTTTCAACGGTTAACTAATCCTTTCCTCGGATACCAACTGTAGAGACCCAAAGCTTGACGTACATGGAAATTACATTACTTTTGCAAAAATACTTAATACATAGCAAAAACAGACACACAATGACCATAATAGTTTAGTGTCTTTGGAAACTCGGAATATAATCATCTAATTGTAGTGAAAGATCTTCAACATCTCCCATAATGATCATCCCCTTTTGTTTTCTTACCTAAAACATTTATTGAAATCATAGGGAAAAGAAAACATATAAAGGGTGAGCTCAAATGCTCAGTAAGGGTAAGCATGGCGAAAAATAACAAACAATATAGATTTGAACTAAAAAACATGAACATAATGTTTAAACGAAAAAATCTTGATCAAAGATATAAATCATGGAAGTACGTATGGAATGTATCATAATTGAACATCAAGCTTGGTAAAATGGCATGGGAATAAATCATGTAACTGTTGAAACCATTCAGCATTTGTTATGACTTTCATAGTATCCAAGGTATTGCTGCCAAGATCATCTTAGTGGAAAAAGTCCGTTTCTGAATCGAGTTCACTACTCATTCCAGTCCTGTATCACTAAACCGAATTAAATTACCGTTCTAGCCATGTCTATCTCGTGAGATATAAATAATTACCCAATTCATTGGAGGGAGATACAGGTCCCACCCATCTCATAATGAAATCATTCTTACTTGTGCCACAACATAAACATAATTCATTAATCAGAACCTAAAGAATAAAAATGAGATTCATTAAACATCATCCCATCATAACATAATCTATATAAAAAAATGGAAATAATTTCATCATAAGAAAGGTGATACCATGTAAATCATAGAGACATTATAGTTCAAACATACACATATGAAATAAGGTCATCTGAGATGGAAAATGGTTTTGATAAAACACTTGAAATGAATTCTTGAATAAAATATCCTTTCTTCTTCAAAATAATTTTCTTTTCACAAAATGCAATGAAATTTTATAAGAAAAGGATTTTATTGAAAATAACCATGAAATCTTGTAGAGTAAGATTCATGAAAATAAGGCGTTATGAAACTGTAAAAATCCGGTCATGCCATATAATTTATAAATAATATTGTCCTCATACATTTGTTGAAAAAGTCAAAAAATACCTTATATGGTAACCAAAGGAATGATTCCATTCATACAATGTGGTAAAAAGTCAATAATGGGTAAAAATGACTTTAAACATTCATGGAAGAATAGTAAACATTTTATGAAAACATTTTTAGAAAACATGGTCATGAATGATAAACGTAACCCCAGTAAATACTTATGTATAAGCAATCTCAGATAAAAAAATGAGATTGAAAATTTATCCCTTACCGTATGTCCGATATGTTTTGTATGTTTCCAAACCATCTGTATAATGATTTAAATAAATTCATTGTCTTATTAAAGAACCATATTCATTGTTATAATATCATATATGGTTCACTTATGACTTTATATTACCCGTTTTTTATAAATTCCATGTTAAATCACCATTTTGGGTAAAATCGTTTCATTTATCGTACGAGTTTCGACTTTTGTTCTTGATATTTTTACTTATATCCTGATTTACATAATTCCAGAATGTAAAACATGATTTATATATAATATATATTCAGCATATAAATATATATTATAGATCGATAAATGGAATGAAATACACCATTCATGGAGACGGTAGGCCGTACGTACACATGAAAATTGTTTTCGTTTCCTTATTGAATTAAATGGAATTAAGTAGAATACATACATACATATATATATATATACATAAATAAAGTATCATTATTATGTCATATATTTCATTATTATTCATTATATATACTCTATAATCATTCTAGAATGGTTAACATGGAGAATGAATCTCATCGCGTCGTGGAGACGATAGTCCGTACGTACTCACGAGCGATTATATCATTCCCATGATCGTGGAATTGTATTGAAGTGTATGAATAATATTTCAGAATCAATATCACTTTACAATAATCATATATTGTTATTTATTTACACCATTATTCCCATCCAAGTAAGGTGGTGGTCGAAAAAAAATTACATCACGGCGTGGAGACGGTATTCCGTACGTATGCACGCGTGGTGATTTTGTTTTCCATAGGATGGATAGAAGGTGAAATTGGGTTGTTTAATATTTATAATTACATATCAGTATATAAGTATTACTGATGTTATTACTTTATAATGATAAAAATAAAGAAGAAGAAGTAGACGAAGAATGAAACTTGAGAAAATCGGAAGGAGATATTACCTCTTCTTTGACGCACCTCCTTTAAGCTTCCTCTTAAGGAGGTAGAGTTGGTCTTTTGAGAAACCAGACACTCCAGAATGTTTCTAGGGAAGTGGAGAAGATAAATGGGCATGCGTTTTCCAAGCTTCAATGCCCAAAAGGGTGTGAAGATAAGTGGGAAGGGGTGCCCTTTTTATAAGGGAGGAGAGGGGAACCTTTGGAAAAACTCAAAATAATATTTTATTATAAAGTCATATTAGGTTTATAAAGGCTCCAAAATAATTTATTTAGAAGATGAAGTAGGGATCAGTCTAAATACTCTCAAAAAATATATTTTAGACAGGTTTTGGTCATTATATTAACCTTATCTTTTAGTATTAACTCTTAGTTAATTAGATTGATATTTACCATCATTGTGTATTTTTATATTATATAGATTATAAACTGACCACTACATCCATAAAACCCCCAAGTGGTCCATTAATGATACAACTATCATGATATAAGCATCTTGGCAGAACCATATATTTTTAGGATTATAATAACAATTAATAATATAATATTTTATTTAAAAACTATTTTATGTTAATTTTGACACCATTTGGTAATTGATTTTTGTGAAAATTTTAACTGCCTGATTAGTTCAAAATAAGTTTATTAAATCAATAATAACATGTCATATTAACCTTGAAATTTTTTGGAATTCATAAAATGTCTCAAATTACAATAATTTTGGTATTAATAACATCAATTATGTTAATATTTTATTAATAATATAAATAATGCATCATCATTGTGTCATAAATAAATTAAATTATATAATGTATAAAAATTATAAATAAACTTTCATTATGTATGAAATGATTTAAGATTTCTAATGAATATTTATAGTTGAATTCATCTTATGTATTACCCTGTATTAAAAATGATTTAGTTATTATACTTCGATTTTAACTATTTTAACCAGTCTTTAAATAAATTAATAATAAATGTCGTAATCTAAACCAAGTGGACCTAAATGGTCATATTTTATTCCTAAGGTTATTTTTGGTCAAATTAAACTTATCAAATAAAATCAGGAAATGTGTTAGGGTTATAATAATATCATTTTTACCCTTAATTACCCTATTTACTTATATCCGTGGTAAATAAAAGCAAAACATTACTATTTACCAAAATTATTTTAATCTCATTGAACCACATTTTAGTCCTTGATATTAACTGGTTCTCTCAGAATTTCGAAATTCCTCTCACAAAAGTGGTAAAATTACGTTTTATGTGAATTTCCAAATACTCCTAGGAGGTGGGTAAAAGACGGTGAAAAGTTAAATAAAATTTTTATATATCGAAAATTATTATAAAATGACTCCAATGAATTTAACTGAACTTATATAGGTATTATGTATCAATTTTGACCTAAAATTAATTTATATAAAATGAATAATTATTTAAATAAAATGTCGGTTTTAAATAGTAACCTAGTGTTTTCACTATTCATAAAAAATTGAATATTTTGAGAAAAATACCAAAAATTGACCCTAGGCTAATTTTGATATTCTGAATCCAAAAATGAAGTCCATTTTGAAATATAAAATTTATAAAATTCAACGAAGTGGGTATTACTATTCATAATGGCTAGTTCATAATAATGTGATAATAATATCTTGTTTAGTGAAACTCGGTATTGCATACTACACACGCTATCCATGAAGGTCACGATTGCGTATAACAGAATCCAACCATATTTCATTTATACATTGAATATATATATATATACACACACACACTCAATGTTGCGTAAAAAAACTACTATCAAACGAACTAGAAATTGTGTGTAACACAATCCAAGAATAGTGTTGTGTATACTGCAACCTAATATAGTGTTATGTATAGAAAAAGATAATCTTGGTGTAGCGTACATCACAAGACATTAATGAAATTAAAAAGAATAATCATCCTAAAATATCAGGTTGTTACAGTTGTGTAATATTTTAAATAATCAATGTACTTTCAATGAGAAATTTATTATGAAATGTTTTGATTTTTTCATTTTATTGAGAAATGTATTATTGATTCCTTCAATGTGTGATTCTTTCAATATATTTATATATTATTGATTCTTTTAATTTGTTTTATCTTTTATCATTGTTTTAATGTATTTTGAAATGGATTATTTATCTCAATGTGTTTTTTCATTTGTCAGTGTGTTGATTCTTTATATTGTTGTGAAAATCAATGTATTTTGATTCTTTAGTTTTGGCATGTGTTGTTTTCCTTGTATTTTAAAGATATATTTTACGATCTTTTCAAATTTTTTGTTCTTATTCTTTTGTTTTTCTGGTTCCAAGTTCTGGGGTTTCAGAATCTTCAGCTTTTTTCTTTGTAATTCATGATTTAGTAGTGGTTAAACCACCACTAGATATAGGTTTTATTTTTAATGGAATGTTAAATTGTCTATATATTATGATAATTCTATGGTTGGTGCTAAAAACCATTAGTAAATATAATAAAAAATTATGTAGCAGTGGCTTTTAACCCCTGTAAGATTATTGATATTTTTTTAAATAGAAACCACTGCAAAAACTAAGAAAACCACCCTGAAGTACGTGTTCTATGAATCTTTGTAGAAACTGCTGCTAAATGGAAGGAATCATCATGTGTTGAATACTGACACCAATTTTATTGGAATCTTTTTTAAATCATTATTGAACCATGTAGTGGTAATTTAAATAGACGCGCTATAAATAATCGATGCTAAATAGTGATTTTGTTGTAGTGAAGGTTAGCTCATTTTCTTCTAGACTAGTAATAAGGGATTTATAGGGAAAATTTAAAGTTGTGGGTTATCAGTGTGGATGTACTATTATATCAAAACTAATTAGGAAGAATCTCCCAAAATAAGTCATCTTTGTGGAAAATATGGAAATCTCATTGATTTTTTGGAAGGATGACCAAATGTTGTAATGTTGGATCCTCTCTTAATAAGGGTTCCCATGTTATTGCTTTAATTACCAAGGTTTTTTTGTGTTATAATCAGGACAAGGTGTATGTTCCTGTTTTTAGGATATATCAGGAGGTAGATGAGATATTACATATTTATTTTAGTACATTATGATCCAGAGGAATATGACGTAGGGGTGGATATTAATAATAGTGAGTTGTTTATTTCATCATCAATGGTAGTATATTTATTTGATATAGGTTCTAATAATTATTTTATATCGTCAATTGAATATGATTTATTTGGTATTTTTTTCAGAGCATCTTTTTTTCTATTATATTTTTTCATGCCTTTGGAAAAGAGGTTCTACCATGGTTTCAAGTGTCCCAAATGTCTACTAACGATAGCCGACTTTATGGTTGTTTGGTATTTCTTAGTACATGATCATGATATCATCAACATGATTATTGTTAACGATTTCATGATCTTTATAATGAAATAAATTGAATATTATCATAATTTATTTCAATATTTTTTTCTTGAGAGGGATTCCCTTGTCTTTCAAGGATATAAGGATTTTAGATCTATGAGATTTGGGCATTTTGATCCAAATAATAGGGTGATTTTGTCATTTTTTTGATGTTTTTCTTGTTTTTTTGAATTTTTTTTTGAGTATTCGACCTCATAGAGTTTTGTGTCAAAATCATGAGGACTTTTCTAATTATTTTTCATTTTTATCACCGCCAAAGAAGATCAAGTTTACCAATGACCATCATCCATGTTCATTGACTATTTCTACACCATGTTGTTAAATAGATCTAAAAATGATAATGGAACTAAATATATATAATTTTGATCATTAGTCTAGGGTATTTATTCTTTATTTCCTATCACATCGGGGTTTTCATGACCTCTTTGGTAGGAAATAAGATGGTAGAATCTTACATTACATTGACTATCAAAAGAGAAACCATGTTACCATTAAGAACAAGTATCCTTCTTAAGGACTGATTATCATTTAGATTAATATACGTGGCCTCTTTTTTTTCAAAGATTGACCCTTGGTTGGGTAACCATCAGTAGATTTTCTAGGAACATGATATACATAAGATGGATTTTATGAGATTTTATAGGAAGTATGAGATTTGGGCTATTGAATTTGGTCTAATTAATGTACATGTGGTCTTTATAGAATTGATGAAACTAATAATTAATCAATTCATTGAAACTTTTTTATGGTGTTAATTGATTATATTTTAGTTTCATATAATTTTGAGGTGGAAGAAATGGATCAATTAAATATCATAATTAGATCCTTATAGGAAAATTACTTATATAGTAACCCTTCCATGTGTGAATTTTGGATCTATGTGGTTATATTTTTGTGAAATTTAATATCAATGGGCGGAATCTATATTGATACTAAATTGAAATAGGTTTTATTATACTAGAAGAATCCAATAAATTGGGTTGATTTATAAATTTTCTCTGGTTTTGACAGTTATTAATGGTGTTTTATTTAGGACATTTTTATATTTTCATCCATGAGGACATCTTTCCCCCATAAGTTAGTAATGTTTTAGATGAATTATAAATGTCTAAGATAATTCAAAAAATTAATTGTAAGGATAATGTAAAATAATTTTTTGATTAATCCATTACTATTATTATGCTATGATTCTTTTTTAAGCTTATAGTATTAGTCTAGGGTGTGTCTTTATGTGGGTTAAACAAGCAGTGGCTTATGGATTTATCTAGTTGTGATTTCATGAGAATAAATAGACAAACCGAGATATGGAGTTGACATTAATTTTTCATTCTATCAAAGTGTGGTGTCACTGTTTCATTAGGGAATGGTTTATGGTGTATCAAATAATAATATAATATAATATATTTTAACTCATCGTGATTGTAACATGAGAAAGATATTCTTTTTAGTGTATAAATAGACTGTAGATTTTTATATTACTTATACTCAAGGGAATGGGAATGTGGTCACCAATAAATTGATTAGGAAATTAGAAACTCAAGAACTGAAGGAGTTATTAGAAGAGAGGTATTTGAGGAGTATTTTGAGGTGAGATTTTGAGTTGGATAGGCTAATGGGTAGGTGCAATTTTCTTTATTGATGGATGGATCATCATTAAATGAGTGATAGTAGCCTGATTCAGTGGAAGACACCAACTATAAAAACTTTAGTAAAATCCTAAATGGTATAAAGAACTAGGATAAATAGTCTTAGTTTCCTAGTTGAACAATCTGTCTCTACACCAGGTTCGATATTCTCAAATCATTATGACTGTAATTTATGGATAGTGGATAAAAATAATTTTGGTCCATTCATCTAGGCGCTACAAATATTTGTCATGATTTCTGACGTCAGTATTAGTTGTTTAGGATGAGATGGTCTATTTTATATTTCATATCATACTACCATAATTTTCCATGAATTGACATAGCGAACAATAGACCTACATGTTTATTTCATCCCTTTCCCATTACAGTTTGGAAGAGTGATCATTTTTTCAAATAATTTCTCATTTCTATACCATGGAATCCATGTTGAATGTTTCCACTTGTTGTGTTCATATTTGGATAACAGAATCATCTAATTTACTCTATATCAAGGATATTATGAAGGTAAAATTTCTTAGGTATGTCTCAGAGGTAGTGAGGCATCATGGGCTTCCCACTATGATTGTATTTGATTGGGACTCAAGTGTCACATCACGGTTTTAGAAAATAATTCATGAGGAAATGTGTTCTCAATTGATTTTGATAATGAAATTCATCTATAGACATATGGGAAAATAGGGGGATCTTTTCAGGTTCTTGAGGATATTATTCAGGCATGTGGGTTTAATTTGAGTCGTTGTTAAGAATATTTTTTTCAAATGGTTTATTTATCCATTAACAATATTTATTAGGATTTGATTAAGATTAAAGACATTGAAGCAATGTTTGGGTGGATATATATATCAATTTTTCTTCATAGTGTTATGATATAAGTCCTTGGTTGGACCGAGCATTTTCTTGAAGAATATGTGAAAAGTGATCTTGATCTGAAAGTGATTGGTCATGACACATAGTCATCAAAAATCCAATGCAGAACATCATCAGAAGAACATATATATTAATGTTGGGGATCTGGTTTTGTTCAAAGTTTCAGCCTTAATGAGACACCATCATATGGGTATATGGTTTAATCTAGCACCATAATTTATTTGACGCTTTTATATGATGGAATAACATAAAATGGATGAATATTAGTTGGAATTGCCATAAATTATTATATTGATTTATGACGTGTTTAATGTTTTCAATTTATGGAGGTATAAAACATATGAGAACAATGAGATTGATTGGGAATATCTAATCTTGATCACGAAACCACCTTTATTGAGAAACCACTTCAAATGATTGATCAATATGAAAATAAACATTATGGTTAATCAATTAACATTGTCAATGTATTATAGAATTGTGAATTAGATGTCCCTGAGACATGGGATATAGTGTTATTGATGATGAGGTAGTTCCCTCTCATATTATGTGTGTTTAATCCCTTTGAATATATTTGTATATAATTCATTTAATATGGGTATATTTTTTTAATGCCCATTGATTTTTGGTATACAATATTTTAATGCTTAAGGTTATTAGTTTTAGTTGTGAGAGTTTGATGATTAATTAATATATTTCTATGGTTTTGTAGAGGTTTAATTACATGGATGTTCATGTCATAACATAGGGAATGCTGGTTGTGGTTTATACCATTGGGCCATGGTGTAGTTCAATGGTGGGTATATTTTTGGTTCCACAAGAAATTTTATTCATATTTTCATAATGGATATGAGGGTATAAAATATCAACTATATTTTTGATATCCTCATTGCATAGTCATAGGATGCTGAATTATAGTTTCCCAGTGTTTGTTTTTTTCTATTAATTGAAATCAGATACCCTTGCATCGTGGTAAATAAAGATATGTTGTATTTTATCCATGATAAAACAGGATTTATGGTGTGGGGATTTTGATGGATATCAGATATGGTTTATACGAAAGGGTTGGAGTAGGGTCGTAATCCTTTTATTGAAATCCCTTTCACTAATATCTCATTTTGGGTAGTGGTGGAATAATCCTATGCAATAATATATGGGGTTACAGTGTAGTCTGACAGATTAAACCGAGAAATTATATTTTATTATTTGGAAATAAATATATGGACTCCCCTCAAATTTCCATATCTTCATCATTTTCCTATCACACATTAGTTACCCCTAAGAGATCTATGTAGTCATTTGATTCCCTACTTATTTGGATTCCTCACCACATAATATGAGATTAATCCATTCCTTTCCATTTTCATTCCATTGGTTGGTGTCTCTATATATAGGTTAAAATTTAGGAACAATATTTTGTTCTTGTTTGTATTCTTCTAGTTTGTATTACAAAATTTATCAATAATATATTAATTTGGATAAAATACATTAAAGGATTATCTTAATTAATAATGATTTTTTAAATCATTATAGGAGATATGATTCATTTTTATATTTTTTAAGAAAACATGTGAATGGTTCCCAAATGCTTTAAAAAATAATTGCACATTGGGAACCTCGGTTGTGTCAAAAAATAGACATGTCACGTTACTCTTTGTAATACCACTATCTATTTTGTTGCATTGGAATTCCATTATGGAACTCAATATTGGATGGGTAAAACATATTAATTGTTTAGGTGTATTTTATGTCTAGTATATATTCATATAGGCTTGATCACAATGTTATTTTCTTTGTCGTATATTGCTGGTTTTTACCACATAATGGTTTTTAACTGTAAGATTGCACACTTTTTATATTATGGTATACCATATATGGTTTTTATTATTATAATATTATTTCAATAATTTATATGGTATATTCATATATTATGAGCATATAAGGATGATTTATATACTATTTTTTAAATTTATGACCTAATTTTTAATTGAATTGGACTTTATGTAGATTATCTAATGAAATATTACTAGGACTTATTCTCACACCCTACATTTTCAATTAGAAAGTTGTGGAGTTTTTTATCGGACTCATGTTAAGGTAAGGTAATTATAGAGAATTTTAGTTTATCATGTTTTCATTTCCTTATTAGTACGATGGTTTAGTGTTGACGTATAGCCACATCAAGAGTTGTTCGTCTTGTCTTGTGTTATCTTTTCGATTTGGCATGTTTGTTTTGACATTTAATGTATCATAGATATGTAATACATTTTATAGTTTTTATCTACATATTATTTATTTAGACATGATACTTGTGCTCCATTGTTTTACTTAACCATTTGACTGGTCATCATGGGTGAGTTATCTAGTTAACTCTGAATGCTTAATTACATCCTTATATAATGACCAATGATCCATATTGTAGAAGTATTGGGTCATATATAATAGATAAAAAATACATCAATATGTGAAATAGTATACCTTGTTTTTATTTTTATTTTTTTAGAATATGAAAATCAATTTAGAGTCTCTTTTATTCATCTTTATTATTGGCTAAACAGATTGTTGAAAACGGTAGTGAAGCACTTAATCATATAAACCCTTTATCTAGATTTCATATAGTTTCTTATTTAAATCATTAAATTAAAAAAAATTCTATATGAGTTCTTAGATATTTTAAAATCATTTATAATATGTTTGATTGATAACTCAACCTCTCGTCAAGGAGGATGACTAGAAAATACATTAAAAAATATATTAGTATACTCCCACATATTGGGTATGTCATCAACAATGATTTTTCCTTAGTCTCCTAAATTTTATCACATTAATATTTCTTATAAGGCTATAATATTCATTATTTGGTTAATGATACCAAATTATATTAATGCTACTTCTTTCACTTATATAGAATGAAATGGCGATCTGGGATATTGAGAATGATATCCTTATCTCACAAATTTATGTGATATTTATAATGTATTCTCAACACATGCATAGAATAACATAAAAGTGTGATAAATGCAGTATGATAAGTTTTTTATGAAACCAATTTCACAAATTTTGACTGGGGATGAGTTATATGTTTTGGATGAAATAATTAAGCCATTTTCCATCTTCATAGATATCATTTCTTCAATGTTTTGAAGATTTTTTTAAATAGTTATATTAAAATATTATTATATGAAGGAATTCATACAATTATAATAAAATATTACGTTCACTATCTATGAATTAATAACTAGATTTCCTATAAAACATTAATTTTTTGATCCACCATAGTAGTTGTGATAACATCACCTCAATCGTTCTCTCCTAGTATTAGAGATTATTGTCATTGGTAGTCCTTGATATCCATTTTCTTAATGCATTTATTCACATATTTTAATCATTTATTATTGTATAAAAATTTGAAAATTATTTTTCTATTTACTAGTGAATTTCTTTCCCTGATCTCATTGGTGGGTTTCTTCCATTAGTAATCACATTGATACTCATCCTTCTCAACCATAAAGAGTTTCTTTCTCCCCTTTAAGTAATTCTATGGATTCTTCTTCCAATAAATCTAGAAATAAGGTTGTTCTAATTTATTTCACCATGATATATCCCCCCCATAATGTAATAAATAAAATGCATCCTCTCCATCCTATTTCTGAACCCATACGATTAATGAGAATCTCTAATTATCATTTTTATTTTAAAGTCACCTTAGAAAATTTTCCCCTAATTTCCAATCTCTCAATTAGAAAAAACTTATTGTAGATAAATATTTATCCTACTAAAAATTATTCATCATTACTTTTGATGGACATGAAGAAGAAAAAGTTTTACCCTGAACTCCATATGATTTTTTCTCATATATCCTGATAGATTCTTGTATCTTTTTCTTGAGTCTATATAAGTATATTACAATTTTATGTATTAGAGTGTCAAGAGCATTTTATTGAAAAACAATTTCAAAAATTATTTCCGCTCATTCACATTAATCTACCCCTTAGGCTTCATATTAATTATCAAAAACCACCATTAACAAAAATCCCCCATATTTAAATTAAACATCTATTATAACTTCATCATTTCTAATGCATGGAAAGATTGATAAGATAATTTAAATGTAGTTGATCAATTGATCCAAAATTATAGGATACAAATATTGATTCAAATCATGTTCCCATTGTTGTATAAATGTATCAATTACAACATGTTCATTATTTGGGGTATATTGGTTATCCACAAAATCAAATTTATGTTTAACACATCAATAAATTGGGAAAGTATAATCATCACTTCATGAATCCTTCTCCCATGGTATTTGGAATCTCATTTGGGTATACATTACATTGATCATCAAATTAGTTGTTGACTCGATTCCACCAATTCACACACATTGACTCAAGTAAATGGAAAATTAAGGATAATGTTTTTAAAACACATAAACACATAAATCGGTAACTATAAAAATTGATTGGATAACTCATAAATGAAACAGATTCATTAACATATGAATTTATTGAATTCAATTTATGTTATCCATGATTTATTTCTTAATAAAAATTATTATGGGAATTTTTTTCCCTCCAAAATTGTTCATAATGAGATTTTAAATTTACCAAACCATATCCCCTAGGAATTCCAAACCTTGTGCATGACATGACCTCTTTGTCTTTCTCCTTGTGATTATTGGGTCATATCCAAATGATCCCTTTTTAAGGAAATTAACCCTTGTGACATTTGTAATAGAAGGAGATCCACATGTAGTATATAGATGTATATTTTAATACATAGAAACTAATTACAATGTGATTTATCATATTTAATGGATATTTAATATGTTTAATGTTATCATTAAGGCATTCACATTGTTTTTTTAATCATTATCCAAAAAAACTTCAAGACCTTCCTTTGGAACAAACTATGAAAACCCATAACATTAATACACATTTATTCATGATTTGGTTTATTAATATACACATATTTAATTCCCAAAAGATAATAAGGGTTTGATCATGCTGAGTGTGTCCCCCTGGGTGGCTCCGATTTTTTTCTTGAAAAGTTAGGATTTGGGATTGGGCTATTACAAGGATTAATGTAGCCTAAACTATGAAATCGTAAAGTAAAGGTACCCCTTACCAATTATTGATGGGCTCTTTGACCAGTTACAAGGCACATTTTGGTACTCAAAGACTAATATTTGGTATAAATAAAACAAATTTATGGTTACCAAGGTTGATATTCCAAATATAGAATTCTCTTGTCTCTATAGACACTATTTTTCCTCGTGATACCCTTTTATGTGAAAATTTCTCCCACCATGTTTATGGATCTGATTAACTATGTCCTCCATCCATGCATAAACTGGTTTTTTTTCGTCTTCATCAGTGACACACTCATCTACTCTACAAAAGAGGAATAGCATGTAGAGTACATGAAGATAGTTCTAGATTTTCTTTAATAGAACTATCTATATCAAAATTTCTATATGTTCCAGTTCTTGAATCAAAAGGTTCAAATTCTGGGGCATGTTATTTTTTAGTATGTTTTATCTATTGACCCTATAACGATCGATGCAGTAATTTCTTGGGATCAACCTAGGTTGTGTCATACGTGTAGAGATTTATCAAATTGGAAAGGTACTACAGAAGGTATTTTTCATAATTCTCCAAAATTTTATCCACTTTGACTACCTTGACATCAATAGGGAATGCATTTACAAAGACTGAGTAGTTTCATAGGGCCTTAAAATAGTTCTTGTTGAGTCTGATGAGTGATCATGTGTTTAGACTATAATCGGAGTGATTGTATTATGTAGTGTATTTTAATGCTTAAGGAGCTAGGCTCAACAATGTGTTAACGCAATGACATGTAGTTATTTCATACAGGTAAAGGTAGTTGAGACCCCATGAGTATAAATACCCAATGAACAACCTAGAGCTTATATAATTATTCTTTTCATTTTGTATGTGGTGGAACTACCATCTATGAGAGTTCTTTATGGTTTACTCAGACCATCATATTTTCAAGTATGTCTTCATGTAAAGAGACTTGAACCTGAGGCAATGATGCAGATTGAAGTTCCTATAGGACTATGACATTAAGATATTTTATACTTTTCTAAGGGAAACATAATTTTATATTACATTGGTAATGATTCCCATGATCTTTAGGTTGAAAAGGATTCTATGAAGTTGGATAACATGTAGCTAACATTGGTAGAGTAAGAGGGTATAACAATTTTTCATTTTATTGTGTTGAATCCTCTGCTTAATGAGCATGTGAGAGATTCCAAAATGGGAGACATCATTTATAAGGGTTTATGTGATCAAATATCACTAGGGGGATCCCTAGATGGATATTCTAAAGGAGTTAATCATGTCATTCTTTTCATGGGATAGATTTCGTCCCAATTCAGGATGAGGGATGAGGAGATGTGAAAGTTCCACACTTCTCCCATAGTTGTACATCCTAGTGTTGGTAAGATGTATAGAGTCCTTCAGTGTCATATTTTATGGTCGAATATGAGATGATGTAGATATCATTTCATCTCTTTGTGCCTCAATATTTTGTATATAAAGGATGATCACCATATCCTAGTAGGTTTTTTGCTACCCCTTGGGATCTTAGGGTGGAAATGGGATGAGATATCCATGGACTTTATGATAAGGCTTGGACACACAAAAAAGCACCATTATGACATATGGGTGATAGATGACCAAATCAGGAAGTCGAAATACATCCTTTATATCAAGGAGTAGAGTTTGGTGGGGAGTTTTGTGGAACTTGTATTTGTGGAGAACATTCAACTTCATGGGATTCCGTCGATGATTTCCTCTGATCATGATGTGTGATTTACATCACAGTTTTGGAGAGGCCTGCATGATGCATTTGGGACCCAGATGAGGATGAGTACAAACTTTCACCCCTATATCAATGGGAAGATTGATCATACTAGCCATTTGTTAGAGGATATACTACGTTATTTCATAATATAATTTGGATAGAGATGGTAGGATAACTTTACCTTGCTAAAGTTTTCTTAAAACAAAAACTATCACTCTACTATCGGTATGTAACATTTGGAGGCCCAATAGGAAATATTCTTCTCGTCAACCTTGTGCGGGATATAGATCATAAGGAAATTTCTTATGGGTCCTTATATGGTACAGGTGATGACTGAGAAGGTCTAGGTCATCTGTGAGTGGATGAGGATGACCTATAGTAAGTAGAAATGTTATGAAGATCATCATCATAGGCCACTGGAGTTCGAGTAGGGAGACCATGGATTCCTAAGTGTATCACCAGGAAGAGTATTATGAAGGTTTAGTACGAGATTCTAGCTATCCACAAGGATAATGAGGCCATTTGAGATCATGCAGATGGTTAGTGAGGTTACTTACCACATAGCCCTACTCTAACAGCTACAGGAGGTGCACACCGTCATCTACATGTCACATAGGAGGAGGTACATCGAGGATTTCATGCACATCATCAATATGAGAGACCTGTAAATCTAGGATGGGGTCACATTTTTAGATAACCGAGTGGATATAGTGGATTAATGGGAGAGGACCCTACATGGGTGGACTATCCACATGGTTTAAATATTGTGGTAGAATATGAATGTGCAAGAGACTTCCTTCAAGTAAGAAAGTCTGATGAGTACTCAGTATAACATGTTTATTTGGTTGTTCTTTTTTTAATAAAAATATTGAAAAATGTAATGATGAAGACACCTGTTTTTTTCCTTGTAATAGGATTAAGTATTTCTACACATATTTGCACATCCATGCACTGGGATGTCATGTGACTATGAGGCCTAGTTTTCCTAGAATTACTTTTATAAAAATATTTAATATATATTATATGATTCACATGAATTTCCATAAAGGAAATCGTATAACACAAAAATAGAATCTTATTTCAAAAAATCTGAGATCATGATTGAGTCTAAAATTCATTATTTACCCTAAGTGTGACCGATAAATTAGTCAACGTGGGGAATTCAGACATCTTGCTCATTAGTGGTAGGTTCAATTGGTCAATTATTTAAATTAATTTAAAAAACTGATTATTTTAAGCTAACTAAAATTTATATATGTATAATTACATATAGAACCATCTAGGGTTATACTCATAGTCTTTGGACTATCGAGAGCTTATCCTTCCTCCTTCCATTGGCGGATCATATTGGATGATGATGAAACACTTGATTAGAGAAGATCAAAATGCAGTGACATCCTTAAATAATTATTGACTATGTTGTTCAATGATTAATGATCACTTATCCATGAATGAATTGTCAATTTTTCGATAATTCCCATTTTGGATAAATTGATTGAGTAGATAAACCCCCTTCATTGATCTGCAACAGTTGTATCCTGATTATGAAATGGTGTACTGATTAAATTATTTTTTAATTGTTTTCTAACATGGATATACCCATTCTTGATCACTGGTTATATTTATTGTCCAATGATAATAATTAATTTTTTATTGTGGATTTACCCCTCAAATTATTTATATTCATCATCGGATGGACCCTGTTATTCTGGCTCTATGTTGTTTTATGGTACTAAGAGGAATCAGAACCCAAAAATCATGATGAAATGATGGAAGATGAATAGAATATTGAAAAAAGTTCACATATGATATTTTTTAGGTTTTGGTTGTCTGTTTCAAATATCATAGATCAAACCATTGATGGTGTAAGGAATAGTGATGTGTTGTACGTAAGGCAAAACCCCATGGTCGATAGGATCAACTTTTTAGCCACTGAAGGTCCAAAAACAATGATAGAATGCCATAATCAATAATTTCAGGTAGAATTGAGGCCTAAATTTAAGTGATTGTGAGTTATATAATGCATTGATCACATTTATAATATTCTTTTAAAATCACTACTACACACTATGTGTTGTGATGAACAGATGACATGTAGACTCTTGGATACAGAGGATAGGGTTTTGGGATTTTATACGGATGGAACATCCTGTATATATTTTTTATTTGATGTACCTCCTTCCCATGTGAATAAGAATTGTGTCAGAGAACATAAACAATAACACACCATGTTTTTTAGTACACAAGAAAAGGAAGAGCCCATGGGCAGCACCCCCTGTGAAGAGGCATGCCATGTACTAAAGTACACAGACCCGAGGTAAATTTTAAATAACGAAAATTGATACATGAAAACTTTTAGGAACACGAGTGGGACCTTGATTGGAGTGGTAAAAAAATGTATATCCCCCACCTTCCATGTAATCCTACATGATTAGAGATTCGTGTACCTACAGGGACACATCCAGGTGAATGATCGGGGCCACACATTAAGTGGGTACCCTCACATGTCCTCCAACCCTTGGATTATTTTGAGGGATCATATGTCATCCATATATCCTTCTATTAGACTCATATTTGCATCCAAATGTACCCTATCATGATTTTTTTACACTTTGAACATGATGGTTGCCTTGTTTGTTGCTATTGTGATATGAAGTGAAATGTTCTGGGTGGGTTGAATCGTTTGGAGATGCCTAATGATGGTAGTGATCATGAAGGGTCACCAAATGATTCATGACTGGAACCCTCCAGCTGAGGTGGGAGTGGTTCCATGATGACATCTAGAGTGGAACCCTCCAGATTGACTAAAAATGGGTCCTTTGTAGACTTCTAGAGTGGAACCCTCATACTATGTAGGGAATGGGTCCTCTACCAACTTCTGAGTGGAACCCTCCAATTAGGTAGGACAGGGGTCATCCATGACCTATATAGAGGAACACTTATATTGGTCTGGGCATGGGTCCACTATAAAAATCATGAGTGTAACCCTTCAGCTAGGTTGAGCATGACTCCTCGATGATACCTAAGTTGAACCCTCTAACTGGGATGGTCTTTGGTCCTCAATGACTTTTATAGAGGAACGCACCCACAGGTCATGTAATGGGTCCTCTATCAACTTCTAGAGTAGATCCCCCATATAGGTAGTGCATGAGTCCTCTAATGACATCTAAGTGGAATCCTCGAAATAATTTGGGCATGAGTCCTCAATGACTAGAGTGGAACCCTCCTATAAGCACATGGCATGGGTCCTCTATAGTATTTTTGAGTAGAACCCTCTAGCTGGGATGGGAATCGTTCCCCTTCAACTAAGTGGAACCCTCTAACTGTACATGGGAATGGGTCCTCTACCTTGATTCTATATCCCCTCGACTATGCAGAATAGTAATGATGTCTGTCCTGACTTGGATAGATAGTTTTATGAAGATGTGTGAGATTTCGGGAATCATTGATGGAGTTTCGTAACCATCAGTGACTCTTCTTCTTGGGATTGGCTATGATATAGATATCCCTTTCTCCATTATATGGGATTATTTAACTGAATATATATACCTATATATATATTTGGATCCATACCTTTGGATTTGGTTACTGTCATTCCATGGGATGTAAATATGTACAGGGTATGCTATGTTCTTTTTCTATTTGGCTTCTCATGTTTGTGTGGTTTCACACTCCCATAATGAGTGGAAAAGACTCAATATGTAGTTCATATAATTACTATGTTGATACCTTCATTCTAGGATGAGGTTACTATCTATATTGATTTGGATTAGTTGTATTTTTTTACTATCAACTATATTTATATTCATGTATTATCTCATACTACATATTGTTCATCTATTATGGAATCCTTCTGGGTATGTATATACTCACCCCTGCATGGGCATTTTCTACATGTTTCTTGTCTTATGTAGATGATGAACAAGTTAGCAGTGAAATCAGAGGAGCTTAAGAGTACCTGGTACATTGGATTGTGTATAGTGGTTGTAGCTTAGAGATTAAGAGTTGGTCACTTTCAATAGTTTATATTTCCAATTTTTTTAGGACGGGTCATATTTAATTTGGGATTTTATTTTTCCCATTCTATTTTCATATTATAGTAACTAACTATTTTATTTTCTATATGTTTTACATACATGGTTGTTTCCCTATAATGATTCATATTTTACTCTTCCCCCTGTACACTTCAACATCAAGATGGGGGTGTGTGTGTGTGTAATTAAGAAAATTTTCCCCATGTCAGATATTCCTTTGTCATTGGTCACCACCCGTAGACTATGGAGGCAAGCTTGGCTTAGTTTTATCTCAAGCCCCAACATTGGTTGGGTCATGACATTCAAGGTCATTAATCTTCATTATAAATTGTAGCAAATATTCTCATTTTAATGTTATATAAAATCATGCATTATCAAAATTGATATTATTTCAAATTTTGACTAATTAATATCCTCAAAAATCTCAATTATTATATGTTCTGGTATAAATACTTCCATATCTAACAAAATATGATCTCCTTTTTCATAATCACACAAATTACTGTACTCAAACATTCCATATAAAAAATTCATAAATTCCTTAATTCTCACAATAGATTTCCCATTCCATAAACACTAAGTTAACCCTAAGGTAATTGGGTTTACTTAAATCTTAGGCATTCAAAAATTAAATCATGGATATATTATCATTGAGAAACTCTTATTCTTCATATATAACCTTTCATTAGTTCCATAAAATAGATCATCACCACCATGAATAAATCCAACCCCCTTTTATCCAGATAAATCAAATCCATTATATTATATTTCCCAAATAACATCTCCAAATAATTTCTATTGGAATCATTATGGTTCTACTTCAATATGAAAGCAATTAAATTAAAAATATATTATCAAAAAACTCAATGAACATCCAACTATACATTATATATCATTGAAATATTCATGAATCTCATGAAACTCCTTCAATAATAAACAATATATATATATAATATAATTAAATATATTTTCACAAAATCCATCAAATTAAACTCATTTGTCTAAAAATCCCCCCCATCGAATCTTTGAAAACAATATCCAATTTTTACAGCTCCATTTTCTCCCCCTTTGTTAATAAAATAAAATAGTCTTTATATCCCCATTTAGGAAATAAACTATAGTTGAAAAAAATACTTCCATTATTTAACCCCCATAAATAATCTTCTAACTTATTCACTATATAAATATTAAAAATACATTCCTCCTTTGAAACAATGATTAATGAGTCAACAACATGCTTGTGAATTTTTAATCCATTTTTCTAAGACTATAGATCTATGTCATTTAGCAGAAAACAATATTCATTTTAAACAACATCAATACTATATATATTTCAATAAAAATTCAATTATCCATTTTTGTAAATATTAATCATAGATCCAGTAAACTAACACAGATTCTCATCCAAATTATCAGTATATATACTCTAATGAACAAGTGTTGGGGACATAATGCTTATTACACCAAATGAATTCATTTAATATCAAGAATGCTCTCTCACTAGAATCCCTATCCTCCAGATTATTTCAAGTAACATGCCTTTTTTTATTCGATAAAGGATAGCCATTATATATGTTCATACATTTAACTCCTCATTATTGTGTGAACCACATTAAATTTATTGTGATGATATCACATGGAGGGAACACCATTTATATATATTTTATTTTCTACGAAAATCTACTGTATGATGAAACAACACCAAAATATAAACATAATGTTAGGTAATAACAAATTCTTATATAATAATGAATTATTTTTACCACCTTTAAAAAATTCCATCAAATTCTCTAATGTTTTCCATTACCAAATATGGAATGAATATAGCTTGTGAATCTTATAAGAATATCCAAATAACATTTGTAACAATGATAGTATACAATGAACCCTAATCCACTCTAAACCATTCATGAAATATAATATTTTTTGTGATTTCAATAAACATAAGAAGATTTCAATATTCCTTTCTATATAAAGCATATTTGATCACAATTAATGAAAAATATATATTTATATGAATATTATTTTAATTATGTTTAGCTGATAATATAAACACATATATAATGATTCATCCATGTATATTTTATTACTTCATTAAACATCATGTAAATATAGATTCACAAAAAAACTACATTTGGTATTAATACTCACTTAATTCTTTCAAAATATCAATTTTTTCTATAATTTGAATTTACATGTAAAAATTACTTCATTAAATTATTTTATGTTCTAATCTTCATGATGACATGATATCTAACATTATTGGGCCTTTTCATCCTTAGAATAGGATTAATCTTCTATAAATTGTGTTCTATTATATATTTACATTGATTTCCCTTAGAATTACATGGGCATGAAATATCTTTCTCAAATTGTGGTAGTGATTGTATTTCATCATGCACCAAAATAATTCGAATGACCATAATATATCATATATGATTCAGTATCACCACAATCTTCAACCCCAACTAGTTCAATAAAATTTATTAAATAATATCATGTTACTATAAAAAATATAAATATAATATAGAATAATGTTGTTTCTTTATAATATTTTTCATTAGCTTCTCCCTGATATCTCCATATAAAATTAATATTTAAATAAATTTTAAAGGAATCTTTGACTATCATAAAACTATTAAGAATTATGGTGCATGCCTAGGACACATAAAACACTCTAAATCTATCTTTATACCTAGTTATTTTTACATAATTAAACATAAAAATATAATATTTATCCTAGTTTTGTTCAAGTTGAAATATTAATTAACATCACTGAAGATAAATATATTTTTTAATGAATATAATATATATTTGTTTGAGGAATCCATCATTTCAAATTTCAAATTTTAAATAAGTAAGATTCATCTTAGCCAAATATTCAAATCCTTCTTTAGGCAAGAATATAAAAGACTCAATCACAGAAACTTTAGGATGGTAGATCCATAGCCTTTAATTTTAGAGAATGAATAAGAATAACATTAATCATTTCTTCTAAAAAATATGATATTTCAAATAGTAATCAGGGATTGGTGGTTATTCCAATATTTCATTTTAGTTATTTTCTTTTCCTAATATTACTTTGGATTTTAATATTTTTACCTGTATTATTTCAACTATATATAGTTTTTTTTAAATTCATACATTGGTATATATATACAATATGTAATTTCAACTTTTATATCATTTTACGAAGTTTCCACTCATGTATTTTTACAATAAATCCTGAAAATATGGTATTATGTTTGAGGTAATTTTCTGTTTCTAATTTTCCAATAATTTAATTATTTTAATTTCTTAGTTCTTCAAATAATTAATTTATTATAAACGTTTTAAAAAGTGAATACTTCAATATTAAAATATGCATGTGTTTTATTACTCAATTATATATTGTATCCATCCAATTTATTGAATATATTTCATGTATTTTGATATATGTATTTTTAATTATTCACTATATATTATATAAATTATTATTAATTTCTTTCTCAACCATTATTTACATTGATCTATACTATAGAGTATTTTGTCTCTTATTTCATATTATTCTTCTATTTCTAAATCAAACTAATCATTCCATGAAGTATAATATTTATTTTCATAAAATTATGTATATTTATTAAATTTTTTATCATAATTATATCTTTTCAGATTATAAATTATTAGATTCAATATTTATATATGTTTTATTTCTAAATTTAAAATGAATCTTATGATATATATATATATATATATATATAAATTACAAACATTTATATCATTGAATTAAGAATTGTGATACAAATATCCTGTAAATGAAAATTTGATGCATGTACTACTTTTAAATTTTATTCCATAATTATTATTTCTTTTTCCAAAGTTATAATATAGAATATGTTTTTGAGTACTTAAATACTATCATGTTAGTGATCTAGTTTTTTTAGGATTATTTATTCTTATAGAGTATTCTTTTTATAACATATGGAAATATGTAATAATATCTTCAATATAAACATTCAAATTAATATTAGTAGTTTCTATTTTTTCAATTGGAAGGAAAAATTTAAATATACTCTAACTTTTTAATTTTTAACTTTAAAAATTGAACATATTTATGTTCATGATATCATATTTATTGGCATACATGTTAATATGTAGAGTGGCTAGTAATTTTTCCCATAGCTAGATTTTTTTTAATTTAACATTCAAATTATTCACAATAGATATTAATGAAATGAGAAATAAGAGAAATGATATTTGAATTTTATATGTATTTTCCTTGGTATAAACACATTAGGAAATATAATTTTAGTTTCATTATTTTTAATGAGGTATATTAGACATTTTTTTCAATAAATATTTAGGAAGAAAATCTATAACACATACCATTAAATTTTTGATATTATTTCTTTCAAAGTTAAATAAGTAATATACTGGTCACTCAAGTGATAAAAATTGAACCACCTCACCAAATAATAAATTCAAATGAATACCAGTTCAACATATAAAAATTATTTATTTTATTGTCATATGTTCTTTCTAGAGCGTCCAACATGGAATGATGATGAAACATCTTTCATCTTGTAATGAAAACATTTTCATGAAAAATTACTTTTAAATTACTTGATAGTATGATCATGATGGTCAAAATCAGAGCAAATAATCCTACTTTGTCTCATCAACAGAATTAAAACTTATAGAACATAATAATTCAACTAAATTATTGTGACATTTTGGGATTTTAATCACAACACGAACATCAATAAATATTTCATTGACACATTTATGGTTTAAAATCTCTTGATATTATCATATTATGTTACATCTAAACAATGTTCCCTTGCATCATCCATCTATACACCAGTGTACATCAAGTAATAAAAATAATGTCAACACGGATTGACTTTGTTGCATCTTTTCTTTATATGAATTGTTATTGGGAAACATTTTCTCAATATAATCACAATCATATATACTATAAGTTTATTCCTCAAGGGTATGGGTAACCAATCACGTTTCTCCCTTAGTGATGGAAACATGAACATTTCACGTGATGCCACTATGGAAAATTTGATATTCACATTTCATGTTGCAAGGATACATTCTCCGGAAAAATTTTATAGATCTTACAAATATGTTTCCTGTGAATTTTATAGGATCATTGTCATGAAAATACCTCTATATAGGGATATTTAAAAAATCTATGAAATTGTTCATCTATGGTATTTGACTCAAGGAAATGGAATCTCTTAAGAATTATTCTATTATTAAATATTTTTTATGTAAAAAACAAGGATTTTTATATTTGAGATTCATATATACAAGGATTTGGAAATGAAAAGAAATCACATTTACAACATAGTGAACAATCTTGATTACCATTCATGGATAATGAAAATGGTAAATATGGATTTTCATAGATTGAATTTTTTGGGATACTAAGGAAGTTAGGAATGCATAAAAAATAAATATCATATTCTAATGATATTTTTGGATCATTAAATATGTTACAGATCATTTTGAAGAACCTTTTATTTTGATGAAAATGGTTATATATGAGATGAAATAAAACTAGGTGAACATGACAGTTCATTATCCATTGTGACATTCTACCTTAGATGAATACTTGAGTCCCCAATGTTAAGAATGGTTTTAGTTGTTTTAATGTGATGATGTAGATGTTAATCATCTATTTTATTATTATATACAGAATCAATAGATCTTGAGTTATACATCATAGACTAGATGTAGACATCTTGATCTTTGGAACAAAATCTTTTAGATATATTCATGAACCAGACATCCTCCTAAAATATATCTTACCATTTTAACACTCTTATAATACTTATAGTTGAAAATAGAGTTTTAGGTGTCTTATAATCAACCTCTTCAACATATACCAAGTTATATCTGTAAAATTTGAAATGTTACAAAACACTATAATTATAAACCCATCGTGAATGAATAAAGTTCAAATTTCAAAAAAGGGTTTTGATCTTTGGTGTTAGGTCTCATTTAAAATTGAAATATCTGTCAATTAAAGTTATATGATTGTGTTACTAGAATATAGAAATTAAAATAATTTTATTATATTATACAATTTTTTGGTAGGTGTGGTTTTCAATTGAAATTACAGTCAATCTCAATAGTTTTTGGTCAGAATTTAGATAATATTAATGTTAATTTTTATCCTGTACTGTTATTTTAATTCATCATATTCTTGGGTTGTTTACTATTTTTGTGATAACAAGTTTTATTATAATAAATTCCACTTGTTATTTTCTTATTTTGATCACTGGTTATTATTTACATTTTTTCATGGTTTTAGTCACTAATTTTTTTTATCATTTTTAATGCACTTTTTTAGGTTTATTGGTTATATCATATTCTTATTTTCATTGGTTTGATAATATTATAGTTGTTGATAAAATTAATTATTATTATTATTTCATATATTATTGTGAATAATTTTATTTATTACTTATGTTTGGTTTCTCAATACGTATCTTATGATGGTAGTTGATAAAAGTGGGAGGAACTCGTGTCATTTTCACCCTCAACAATAGAAGAGTGTTTCATTCCACTCAAAGGGATAAAAGTGATGTTCTTAATTTTTATATCCACTATATCACATGATATTTTTTGTGAGGTGTGGGGGATTCCAGATAGAGTTTCTTTTTTTCAAGTTCACATTTGGTTTCTCATAGAGCTCCAATTCAGGTACACTACAAGCTGCTTCATTACTGTTGCAACTCAATGAGAATTCTATGATTTTTTTTATATTAGTGATAAAATTATAGGTTATTTAGTTTCATTTTCAATTTATCCAAATTAATGTTTCAAATTCATGCATTACATTAGGCTACCAACAAATTTTTGAAATTTATTGATGTATGGGATCTCTTTTAGTTTTATCAGTGTTAGAGTTCATGATTCCACTGTTCACCCATTAATGATATAGTCTCTGGTAAGATCATTTATTCCAATTGACTAATTAATGAATTCTTCATTATTTTTTCCCGTAAAAATTTCATAAAACCAAATAAATATTTATGTCAACTAATTTGTAGAGGTGGAGTGATTGGTACTTTTTTATGATAATGTATCTTGGTTGACTTGATGTTAGAGACGAACCAAATTTTGTAATCATATGGGACTATGGTTATCAAGTACTCTTCTGAAGTCATTATCAGAGTTGGATACATTGCATGTGATATATAGTGGAACACCTCACCACATGAAAACAAACCTAGATCATATGGATGGGAAGTGAATATAGTCTCATCCAAAAATAATTAGAAGCACTCATGAGCATATAACTGAAAAAAATACGTATAGTTATATCTTCCTCCAATGTAAATATTTTCACAATGCTTGAAAGACACTATATTGAATGTAAATAAACTAGCAAACTAGATTGGGATAATAAAATCTATTTTTGGTTTGATTTTTATTTTTTACATCATTCATAGCTATCCATGTATTAATTTTACAAAACCAATTGGAAATTCAAATATTAATTCATTGAAATGAACTAATGTATAACATTTTTTTTATTACTGATGTGAGATGGGTACTGATCTGCTTCCACCCACAATTTTATGTAAGTGTACCTAAATATATGAGTGGTGAACCATGATGGTGAAAGTCATCTCATAGATGATTACTTCGATCCATAAGTACATGATCATGAAATGGGACCCATAAAAAATGTAAAGAATGGGGACTACATAGCGATGCATAATAGTGAAAACCACCTCACATACATTTACATCCACCCACATTTATAACTTAAAGATAAGGTATCTATAATAAATGGGGTATACTTATATTCATGGATATTGTTTCCTTTGAGAACAAGGATAGTTACACTTGATATATGAGAGCAATGTTTTTTAAAATTATATTAAAAGAAAATTTTCAGATAAAGCCTTGCTTTTGAGAGTTTAATATAAAAAATAAAATAATAATAATATAATACATAAATTATATTAATATATTTAAATAAAAAAGTATAAAAGTTTAGCAAAAAATATTATAATACCCATGCATAAAATATAATGAAAATCAAAAGTAGATAATAATTGGTTTTATTTTTGAAAATATAGAAAATAATATTAACACTGAAAAGATAAATTTTTTGTAATAATATTAATAGGAGATTCAAATATTTTTTTAATATATTGGTAAATATTTTAACCGGCATGTATTTTATATATTTGGATTATTATAATTGTTGTATATTTATTTTACTATTCCTAATAGCATTTAGTGAGAGGGTTTTACAAAAAATTTATTGTAATGACAATTTTTGTTGTTATAATAATTTATCAAAATAAAATGAAATTTTACCAATAGATATACCTTGTAGGAAAAGCATAATAATATTATATATTGATTATAATTCTAAATTATAAGTTTTTATATTTTTATTTAAGTGAAATTGATTAGTAAATAATTCATACAAGATATGAATTAAAACTAACAACACATTTCTTATTAATATGTGGACTTTTACAACAGAAAAAAATAATTAAGTATTTGAAACCATGAATTATTACTCCTCTTGTATAAAAATCATCTGTAAAATGTGTAAAAAATATTGAGAAATATATAAAAATATGTGAAATTTTCAAGCCTTGGATATATTATGGATTGTCCTTAATATTGAGGATCACAAATAGATAAAAAAAATATATAACAATGGGATCAACATGAATTACAAATTATAATGAAAAATATATTACTTGAAATGGGAATTATTCTATGCAACGTGAGAGGGGAATGAACGATTGATTTAGTAATTATATATACATATAAATGAAATCAAGTCATTTCAGACATAATAAATGAAAATATGGTCATTTTTCATTTATCAAATAGGTATACCAATGTTTTATACTAATAAGTAGTAAATTTCAAATAATATTACTCACAACAAACTGAAAATATAAAATAAAAATATTAGAAAAATGTATATCTATTTTTAGGTTTAGAGATTAATATTCTTATAAAACAATTATGTTATAAAATAAATATATATATATATGATAATAAAAATGTTGTCGTAAAAATAAATAATTAATAAATAATAAATAATTTTAATTTTATTTGTAAAATTTTATTCAGTATAAAAGGAATATTTTTTTCATTGAACTATATTGCTATGTATTTTACATTTTATCCTAGTAGGTTTAATGGATAACATTTTAAATAATATTATATATAAACAAATATATTAACATATGTAAAATTATAAATTTATATTAAATATCCTGGAGCATACATAATGTTTAAAATATATTATTTTTCATTAATTTTTTCATTAAGAACTACATTTTTCACATTTTTTAGTATAAATTTGACAAATATATATTTTGATATATTTAGGGAATAAAAATATTCTATTGAATTTAGGATTTTTTTATGGTAAAATGATTATTTAAAGTTGAAAATACAGTTTTTGTGAAAAATATAAAAATTATAATTTTATTAATATAAAGTAATATCCTAGAATATTACAAAAGAGTTTATGTAATAAAATATTTATTTTATATATAAAATAGTACATTCTAATTTTTTATCAATAATATCTATCTTATGTCCCACAATTTTTTAGATAAATTAATATTGTTCATTAAGAATAGCTATTTATGTCTCTTTTCTAATAAAGTTTTTTTATCATGATATTAATTTTTGGAATGATTTAGAAGGAAAATTAAATTTATTTATTTTATTACAAAAATTTATTGTCCAAAAAATACCACCCAATTATAATATTATCTTATATATAAATTTATTAAATTAATAAGTCAGTTTTTTAAAAAATGTATTAATTTTTTTTCCATTTAATATAAAATTAAATTTTCAAACTATTAAAATTTTTATTTGGTAAAATGATTCAAAAATTAAAAATCAAAAGGATAAAATAACTTAATTATTCTAATATTAATTTTTATCATTAATATTAATTACTAGTTTTAAATTTTAATTACCAAAGTAAAAGTAAATTAAGGAAAAATTTAAAATGTTAAAATAGAAAGACAAAACAATCTATTGAATTTCTCTAAAATTATTGTATTAGGATAATTTAGTGAAAAACACACATACACTATTTTGTTTACATTTTGGATCCATTGAATCTTGAATAATGACTTCTCATTATTGAAATTGTAAAAGGTTCTTCCAAAACTATCATTCCATTCACGTATAAAAATTATATGGCTTCCAACACATAAGGCGGATCACCCCTTTAAATTTCATTACCATATTATATAAATTATCTATAACTATATCCATCTAATATGAACATATACTATAGGTCAACATTAGATTGAATAATAACGTCATTTCAAAGGAGGTTTCCCTGTTGAAAGTGAAGTTTCAAACAATATTATTATTTTAACATAATTTTTTCTTTTACTATAATCATTCCTAAATCATCTCAATGATTATTAATATAATGAAATTAGTATGATTATATTGGTAAAATGTATTTATATTAATTGTAAAATAAATATAATTTACTTTCCATCAACTAAAGAAACAAAATAACATCGATTGTGAATATGTACGGAATTATACTTCCCTATCGAAATGACTGTTCATTTTTAATAACAACCAATCATGGATAATAACATTGTTAGATTTTATAAAATTATAATGTTTTATATGTAAAATTTATAACCCTGAAATGATAATTCATTTTATATCATATTTATATTCATTTGTTGAGAAATATGATTGTTAATCATGTGTAAGTGTACATTTCTACCTCCACAAACAATGAATTTAATTTTTCATCACCACCCATAATTTATGGTTCCAAGAATGTATATAAGGACGATTTTTTTTGGAAGTTTTTATTATTCATTATGTTCCCCATTATCATTATCAGAATACATCCCATTATTCATTAAATCATTATAACATGGTACCATTTGGGTTGATTTAAATTCTTATGCGAATGATGTTATAATTATTATGAGATAAAGGATTATGTAATGTCATATAATAATAGTACCATATAATACTGGTATTATTTTTATTTTTCAGTGTTTTTATAATGTTGTTGTTAATGTATAAATTTGTTAATATATCACCAATAAATTATTAAACACATCAAAAACTAGTTCTTCAGGAAATAAATTTTTACATGATGTATCCATATATTTCACTTAATGGTAATGGGAATTATATAATAATTAAAGAAAATTATTATCTCATCATGAATGATTTATGAATTTTTAACATGAAACAACATAGTGGAATTCAATCTCGACTTAATAATGTTTATAGGAAAAAATCAACCAAAATATCTAACAATTGATAGTAAAAATAAGTGACAACTAATATATAGAATCATAAATAATAATGAAAATTGAAGTATATGGGAGATTAAATTTTATGAATAAGGTTATAAAATCTAATATTGGGATATTTATGTTATCATTACTTTATTTAATATCTCAAACCACTAATATAGAATAAAAGAAATGCGTTCTTTTTCTCTAATTTTATTTTCAATAAATATTTTTTAATGAACACCATGATGCATTTAAAATGGTGTCTTTACTATATAATTAATTCCAATTACCATATTCATGGGATTTTTGGAACCATATAATTTATTTTTACTAAGAATACATCAATTAAATAGATACCAAACATGAATTCGATTCTAATAAAAAATGTTTCTATATTGGTAAGGGATTCATTTCAAATCAATTTTGAGAATATAGATTGTTGTTTAAGGACAATAAATATATATAACTTTTATTATGTGTAATACTAATCATCATATACATTTATATTTTTTGTTTTTATATTTTCACTTGATATTTTAATTCTCCTTGAATCATAATTTTTTCAAAAAAATTCAACAATGTGACATTAACTATAATTTTTTATTCCAGTAAGGATCCTCTCTTTTTCCATCTCGTATTTAATTTAGTGATTTTTAAAATTTACATATCAATAATGAAAAAATTTATTGGGGAAATTTTCTAAACCCTAATATTCATAAAACTGTTTTCTATAAATTTTTAACATTTTATATAGGGAACATTTTCATGACTATGTTAAAAATAATATCTTTTTATTGATTTCTATATAAACACTTATTTCAACCATATTCATATTTATCTACGATATTTAATTTCTTTGGGTCAATGGTTTTAATAAAAATTATATTTTTCATTATAGTTAATATATTTCAATCTTAAATATTTTCAAAAGGATCATGAATATTTCTTATAAAAAAATTTCTACCAAATATTAATAAAATTAGTTATAATATAAATAAAAACACATTGAGAAAAAATATAAATAATCAGTGATATTATTATAATATAATAATTTTTATTCATTATAGTGATATCCAATTAATTTTACATCACATTTGGTGTCATTATTTATCACTATATCTGACATTCTAAATCAACCTAAGTATATGACCCATAATTTTCACCCAATTCCTTTCCATTATGAATAAAAAATATCTATTTCATTTTTTTTATAAGTGTACACAATTATCTCATAAATAAATTTATATATAGAAGTTATTGAATTAAATACATACCCATTAAATATAATCTATAGATAACATAGTATTTATTATCTTGATTGATTTCGTTTTACCCTAAACAGAAAAAGATTATATTGAATACCAATTTTTATTCTTGGGTTTATCATAATATGATTATTATATCATCCCACCCATGCGTGATTGGATTGAAGAGGCAGTGAGGGTTACTAGGCCTTAAGCAACGTTCCCAAGGTGCTAAAGGCTATCAATAAATGACGAGGGCTTCAAGAACTAGTTTGGGAACAATTTTTCCTTAAGGAAACACCAACCAACCAATCCATTAACAACCACTATATGATGCATGTCAATAAAATATTCCAGCATGAATTCCCAAAAGACAACCATGTTGTTCCACAATACATCTCAAAACAAATATAACTAGACATGTCTACACCACACCAGAGTACAAAGAGGAAACTAAACAAAAAACCCCCATGATCCATGACACCACAACAGCTCCACACCAAGATCCAAGCTCCATTCTCCACCAAGAAATCACAATGATCCACTAAAAGAGGGTGATGCCTTACCGTGTCCCACGTCATGGTACACAACATCTGAAAAGACACCATAGTACCAAAGAAGGGGGTGAGTACTAAAACTCAGTAGGATTTCCCCAAATGATTTCCCTACACACGCCACTAGTATAAAACAGTTAGCCCATTTATATAAAACAGTTTATATAAAATAATCACATGTTCAAGAATTACCATAATACAAACACATCCTCACCAAGACATCGCACCAAAACCAAGCAACCAAGCATACAACCGACCACGTTCACAACATCATGAAATCAAGAAACTCCATTGCATATCAATCCACATTAATTAATCACACATTTATGGAAAATCATTTTCTATGCCAAATAACATTTTAATAAAACAACATCTTTATTGAAAACCATTTTCATCAACATTTTTTCAAAATCAATCTCAGCAACCCTTTTTAAAATCTCCATTTTAAAAATCCACAACAATATCATTTCATAATAAAACCCCCATTTTCCCAAATATCCTCAAAACCTAACCAAAGGGATTTCTAATCAATTTCTCACATCAATAAACAATTAATTTTTATCACAAAAAATTAATTGTAACCATAAACCACTTGTTCTATCCAAGGGGAGTCTATAGAGAAGCCACCTACTATTAGGGTTCTAGCGAAATAGACCCACAAGCAATCACAACTCAAATCCAGTGAACACACCATCGAAACCTCTCTAGATCCCCTTACCTAACATTCATAAGCCATAAAATCATCATTCAAGGAAACCAAAACCATATATCTACACAAACAATGTGTAGATATAGAAAACTAAGAATGCGAGCGATGTAGATATAGAGGAAAACATAAGGAAACCAAGAGGAGAGACTTACCAGTGAGAAACCACCTTCAATCCACAATGAAACCCCCTCGAAATGCTTCCAAACCGAGTGGGAGAACCCTTCCAACCCTTGAGACCCAAAAAAACTTAAGTGAGGATCATGTGGGAGAAATATTAGAGTGATTTAGGTCAATTTTGAGGGATCCTGGACTTAAAAATCCCAACATTAAGTGGTAGTTAGGTTAGCCCACACGGTTTGGAAAATCGTGCGCTAACCGTGAGCCTGCTACTGCCTCGAGAGGAGAGGTCTGCACAGTTGCCTCACATAGTTTGGAAAATTGTGCAGAGGTTCTGCGAAGCCTACTACCTCCCCCTTCATGGTTTATTAGAGCACCCTCATAGTTTCCTCTAACCATGCTCAAACCGTGCACCCCAATAAAATCCCTCATACTCTTTTAAACCCATTCCAAACTCTTCCAACTTCTTCTTAACTCATTACACGCACATTAAACACATAAAAAGGCATAAACAAGGGAAACAAACATCAAACTAATGGTGCTAAATTCTCCCAGCCATTGGACTTTCCATCCTCAGAAAATTAGTGAACCCACCCTTTGTCAAAAGTGCTCAGTCCACTGCTCGACCATCTCTTTCTCCCACTCTAAAGTCTCCTCTTCAATCTGACCATGCTACAAAAAAACCTGAACTAAACAGATTCTTTTACCATGAAATACTTTCTCTTGCTTATCCACAACCCGCACTAGCACATGCACCAACGAATCACCCGGTTCTAGCTTAACACGATCTCAATGATTCACATGGTCATGATCCAGGTGAAACCTTTTCAACTGCGACACATGAAACACATTGTGCACCGCATCGAATGTTGGTGGAAAATTCAAAAGAAAATCCACCTCACCATCCCAGTCAAGATTCTCAAGAGGTCCAATATACCTCGGAGATAACTTTACCTGCTTCCCAAAATGACGATGTCCCAACCTAGGATAGATCCTCAAGAAAACATGATCAGTCACCTCAAATAAAAATGGCCATCGACAATGATCCGTATATGAATTCTGATGACTCTAAGATGTATCCATTCTCTTCCTGATCAACATGATCTTCTACATAGTATCCTGGACAAGGCTTGGTCCAACTATCGAGGAATCACCTGTTTCCACCGAACATAGTAGAGAATGACACAACTTCCCATATAATGATTCAAACGGATCCATATGAATAGATTCCTGATAACTATTATTGTATGATAACACAACCAACAACAAGTGTTCCTCCCACGAGCCACCAAAATAAATAATAGAAGCCCGCAACATATCCTCCAATGTTTGTATCGTTTTCTCAGATTGACCTTCGGTCTGAGGGTGATACGTCGTGCACATAGTCAGTTATGTCCCAAGGGCTTGCTTCAAGGATTTCCAAAAACGAGATTTAAACTGATGATCTCTATCTGATACAATTGAAATTAGAACATCATGCATCTTTACCACCTCCCAGATATAGATTTTTTACAGATCATCCACCATATAATATTCATGAATCGGGATGAAATGGGCTGAATTTCATTAGCTGATCCACTATCACCAAAATGGCATCATGCATTATGACCATTCTTGGGAAACCTATGAAATAATATATTCACTATTTTCTACCACATCCAAACAGGGATTGGTAAAGACCGCAACATTCCCACTTGCCTCTGATGCTCTGCCTTGACATGCTGGCAAGTCAAGAATCTCAAAAGAAACTCAACCACTCTTCTTTTCATACCAGCCCACACGAACTATGATTTCAATGATTAATACATTTTATGAATTCCAGGATGAACAACCAACCTGGAATAAAGATACACCCTAAGAATATCATCCTAATAAGAAACTGATACCACTGTGTGATTTTGAAAACACAAAACTGAATCTCCATTCAGTTTCCAACCCTCAATGGTCTCCTCACCATTGAGTCTAGAACCCATAGTCACACACTCAGAATTAGATATCTATATGTCTTTAACCAATGCAACCAAGTCAGGAATCAACAAGATCAGAAGGAAGACCACTATATTGCCCTGGTCCACACTTTCCAACCGCATGTCAGCTATAACAGACAACAACTACCATTGGTTGAAGCCTGTTTCTGCACATGAGCATATGATTTTATACTTAATGCATCTGCCACAAAATTTACCTTAACCAATGTGTACATCAAGTCAAAATAAACAATCTGAAGATATTCCATCCATCACCTTTTCCTCAAGTTCAAATACCTTTGTTAGAAAATGTGTTTCATGCTGTTATGATCTGTATATATACCCTGAATTTCTCACCGAAGAGAAATTAATTCCACACTTTCAAAGCATGAACCACTTCTTCCGACCCCAAATCATGAGTTGGGTAGTTCTTCACATGAACCCTCAACTACTGTGATCCATAAAAAACCACATGATTCACTTGCATGAGAACACACCCCAACCCTAATTTCGATGCATCACAATACACCATGTTCCCTTTTCCCGGATTTGGAAAAACCAAGATTGGTGCTGATGTAAGGTGATCCTTTAAATCTTCAAAACACTGCTGACACTGTTCATTCCACTGGAATGGGACATTATTTCTTATCGAAGTTGTCATTGGTGAAGACAAACGTGTAAAATCACAAAAAAAATGCTGATAATACCCAGCCATACCAATGAAACTTTGTATCTCAAACACATTCGTTGGTGGTTTTAATAATGTAATAGCCTCTATATTTTCTAGATCCACTGAAAATCCCCTTTGAGAAATCACATGGCCATGAAAATGGACTTCTTGTACCCAAAAGTCACACTTTGACAATTTTTCATACAACCAATGATCCCTCAAGATCCCAGCACTGTCTCCAAGTGTTTCTCATGCTCCACCCAGGACTATGAATGCACCAGAATATCATCTAGAAACACCACCTCAAAAGAATCCATATATCTCCGAAATACCCAATTCATCAAAGCCATAAACACCACTAGTGTATTCATTAGTCCAGAGGGAATAACCATATATTCATAGTGGACATATCTATTTCTAAAAGTTGTTTTAGGAATATCGTCCTTCCTCACCCACAATTGATGATATCCCAACCTCAGGTCAATCATGGAGAACCACTAGGCTCGCCTCAATTGGTTGATCAAATCATCAATTGATGGAAGTTGATATCTGTTCCTTATCGTAACTTGGTTAAGTCTACGATAATCAACACAGGGTCGAAAAGTTCTATCCTCCTTTTCTCAAATAACACAAGAGTTTTCCAAGAAGATGTGCTATTCTGGATAAACCATTTGTTTTCTAAATCCTCCAACTGAACATTCAATTCATGCAATTCAGTTGGTTCCATCCAGTAAGAAGGAAGTGAGACAAGATTGGTCCCCAAAAGGAGATCAATTGTAAACTCCACTTCTCTTATGGAAGGTAAACCAAAGAATTATTTAGGAAATGCATCCTTGAACTGATCCACCACTGCCAGATGTACACTTTTTTCAAACCCTCTACTGATTCCAATGGCAACACCACTAGCTGAAATGATAACGTGCCCACTGTTGGTGCCATCAATCCTGATGCACCCTACCTTTCATGTCTCTCTATTTTAAATATATTTCTAATGCCATCATGTGTCGTAAAATCCACAGTCCACTCATTAGAGTCAATGTGGGCCTCAAAAAACCACCATCCAATCCATTCCCTTGATTACATCATACCCATCCATCTCAAGTAATGAGAAATTCTAGGTTATCTCAACATCACCCACAATGATACCACATGATCTAAATAAAAAGGCATGACACTCTCTTCGACCCAGAGGAGTTTAAAGTTTCAAAATTGAGGGAATCATTTCTACACTTAATCCCAGCTAATCAACCACAAATGCAGCAATAAAAGTGTGTGAAGGACCCATATCAAATAGCACTTTCATAAAGGTAGAATTTAAAAGAATAGTACCATGTACCATGGATAGTCCAGAATAATCATCCACCACAACTTGATCAGGTCCAAAGGCATGTCAGCTTGCCACGCTCTGCTGTTTATTTCCCTGTTGAGGCATTGTAGTAATTCAAGAATCACCATGACCCTCTTTACTCGACTGCCAAGGGGTATACTACTGCCCTCATCCTGTCGAAGTGTACGATGTCTGCGATCCCTAAGGAGTGTCACATGAACCCATCCGTGGAGTATTCTGACAATAACACTGTAGTTTCCCAATCTACTTACAATTATGATTGCCTAAGGTTGTGTCGTACAATCCGGTTGGATGTGGCTCATAGAACCACACTGAAAACATCCTGGTTTGTTCTGGGGCATTAGAAATAGATTCACTAATCATATCGTCAGATTGTGTGCCATTCTCCCACCCTGGGAATAAGTGTCCATCCTCTGCTTTAACCCAACGTTAGAGTAACCACTATTCCCCATGGGCACCACCATGATTTCTCTGCCAGGAGCGCCCAACAGATCCCGCTCAGCCCCCAAGACTCTATTAGACATATTTGAGTAATCATCTGTACACAGCACCATAATCATTGAAAAAATTTCATACCTTAACCCCACTTCAATGATCCGTTCCTTCATCGATGTTCTATGTTCCACCTTTGGTGAAAACTGCACCAAGTTCATAAACATCGTTCCATAGTCTGTCATAGACATATGTACTTGCATTAAACTGAAAATATCAGTTTTGCACCGAATTCTGAATGGATGTGGGTAGAATTGTTTATTAATCAATTATTCAAAGCCTTCCCACATCATTCCCTATTCCATACCTACTGGGACTACCAACTCCCACCACTAAAGGGAAATATCTTCCAACATATATGTGGCCAACTTCACATTCAATTCTACTGAAATTCCCATGAACTCAATGATCTTGTTCATTCTATTCAACCATGCTTCTTCCCTCTCCGGCTCAAAATCACCCCTGAAGAAGGGTGGATTCTACTTTTTAAACTGAACCACATGATCCACATGCCTTGGTTCATCCAATTTATTTCCAATTTCCACATCTTGGAAATCTTGCACTATACTTTTTACTAACTGCTAGTTCAACCGAGGCTCAAGTGCTACCACATTCTCAGCAGCCTCCTCCAGTTGGTCTCTACGATGCCTACCCAGCTCCATTTCTATAAATAGAAAACAAACACCCATGAGTCACACTTTCGTAGGCATCAAGAATTCCAATTTCAAATAGAATTACACAACACTATCACAACAAGGCTTTCCACAAGTTTACGTTTCCCATGTTTCATCATTTTTTTTTGAATGCCAAACCATTTTCAAAATACCACCAATTTCCATGTTTCAAATCCTTCCATTTTGAATCCCAATTCAGATTTTTCAAAAGCCACAAATTCAGATCACACCATAAATCATTATACCCCAATGAAATATGCATCCAAGGGCAAAGTCATTTATACCATGCATGTCATTCTCATCTCATTTTCTACACAAATAAAAATGAGATATCAAAGCATATATGTGTCTCAAAAACATGTACGTACCCAACTCCTTGTTAACTTGATGTTTAGCATAAAAGGGTTATCCACATACTTTTATGATATACATTCCATGTTCTAACATACCTTCCCCTTTCTACCATCCTGACTCAAGGAATATACAATAATGAATGTCAACTATAAATCTGAGAATCAACTCCAAATAGCTGAACAGGCTGATACCATTTGTAACATCCCACCCCTACCTTATAGTCTGGATGAGGTGTTGAGGGTTACATGGCCTTTTGCGATGTTCCCAAGGTGCCAAAGGCTAGTAATAAATTCCAAGGGCCTCAAGAACAAGTTGGGGAACGATTTTCTCTTAAGAAAAAACCAACCAAACAATCCATTAATAGCCACGACATGATTCATGTCAATCTAATATTCTATAATTTATTCCCAAAAGATAACCGTGTTGTTCCACCATATATCCCAAAACCCGTACAACTAGACATGTCTACAACACATCAGAGTACAAAGAAAAAAACTAAACAACAAAACCCCAAGATCCATGACACCACCACAGCTCCACACCAAGCTCCAAGCTCCATGCTCCACCAAGAAATCACAATTCTCCACTAAAGGAGGGCGATGCCTTACCTTTTCCCACGTCATGGTATGAAATATCTACAAAGACACCAAAGTGCCAAAGTAGGGGGTGAGTACTAAATAAATTAGGTTTTCCCCAAATGACTTCCCTACACATTCCATTAGGATAAAACTGTTAGCACATTTATATAAAACAGGTTATATAAATTAATCACAAGTGCAAACATTACCATAATCCAAACACATCCTTACCAAGATATCTCACCTAATCCAAGAAAACAGGTTAACCACCTACCAAGGTCACAACATCATGAAATCAACTAATTCCATTGCCTATCAATCCACTTCATTAAATCACTCATTTATTGAAAATCATTTTCCATGATAAATAACATTACAATAAAACAACATCTTTATTGAAAACCATTTTCATTAACCATTTTCCTAAATAAATATCAGGAAATTATTTTAAAATATCTGTTTTAAAAATACGGAACAATAACATTTCATCAAAAAACCCCATTTTCCCAAAAAATCTCCAAAACATCAGCCAAGGGATTTCCAATCAATTTCGCACATCAAGACACAATTAATTTTCAGCACAAAAAAATCAATTGCGACCAAAAACCACTACTTCTAACCAAGCGGAGTTGAGAGAGATTCCTCCTACATTTAGGGTTCTGGTGAAATCGACCCACAAGAAATCGCACCTCAAATCTGGTGAAGGCACCACCAAAACCTCTTTAGATCCCCTTCCCTAACATTCATAAGCTTCAAAATCATCATCCAAGGAAACCACACCAATTGATATACAGACAACAAGTGTAAATCTACAAAACCAAGAAAGTGAGGAATGTAGATCTAGAGGAAAACATAAGGAAACCAAGAGGGGAGACTTACCTGGGGGAAACCACCATCAATACACCTTGAAACCCATTTTAAATGCTTCCATATCAGGTGGGATAACCCATCCAACACCTGAGAACTGAAAAAACCCTACTGAGGATCGAGAGGGAGGAATATTGGCGTGATTTAGGTTAAGCTCGAGGGAGCCCGAACCTAAAAACCCCATCTTTAAGTAGCCGCATGGTTTGGAAAACTGCGTGCAAACCATGTGCATGCTACTGACTCAAGAGTAAGGGTTCACATAGTTTCCTCACATGATTTTTTGAATAGTGTGTTGGTCATGCGAAGCCTAATTCCTCCACCTACATGGTTTCCTAGAGCACCCGCATGGTTTCCTCTAACCATGCTTAAACTGTGTTCCCAATAAAAAGCCCCCAAACTTCTTCAAACCAATTTAAAACTCTCCCAACCTATTTCCAACTGATCTTATGAACATTAAACACATTAAAAGCCATAAACAAAGGACACATACCTCACACCGGGGCTGCTACAATTATTTATGGAATAATTAATGTTTTCATTATGTAAATCTATCTGAAAGACATTTTATTTCCTTAGGTTATTTCTAATCTTTTAAATGAATCCAATTTTCCATAAAAAAAATTTAATTAATGTGAATTCTTTTCATTTGGAATGCTTTATGAAAACCATTTTATTTCAATGGTTTCTTTAGGATATGATAACAGGTTGATTTATAGTAAAAATCATATGTATAGATGATGATGTTTGGGCTCCTATATCACCCACCATGGAATTTTTTTAAATTTTATACCACTTGAGATATGATTCATGAGTATATTTTGGTTTCTCACAAGTGTGGGCACTAAGGCTGTAGCTCCTGAAACTAAATTTACCTTTAATAATGTTTATGGAAAACAATTGAATGATTTTTAATGGTTTAATGATTATTCTCATGACTAAGTAACCTATTAAGGATAATTTTTAATGAATCATATATCTATACTAATTGGATATATATATTATGTGATGATAGGTCATATTCCATGATTTATAACCAATGCATTATCATGTATCAAATATCCAATTTATCTTTATTATACACATACACTCATGTTATTTTCATTTTGATATTCGATTATTATTGATTATGTTTAAACATACAAAACATCTAAGCTCAATGATTTCTTATGTTCCCATATCAATATGTTATAAAGATGAGAAATAATATCTTAAAAGTAAAGGAGGGATTCATGTGAGGATTAGTTATGGATAAATGATTAAAAGTCTTGTAAAATACATTTCTTATGTACATAATCCTCAAATATACTAAATAATTCACTATTGATTTTTTTGGATTATGTTTTTGATTTAATACTTAATATTTGGAAATGTTGTACATTAAAGTAATGTGAAGAAATTTTTCACTATTTTTTATGTCCAATAATTTTTTAGATATTTTTGAGGATTATATTAGTTATTATATGAATTGGGATGATATAACATTAATGAAAACTCAATGGATAAATCCATGGATTATGTCTATGTATAGGATAATATCATTATAATTTTTTAAAATAATAATATTTTTCAACTTAAAAAAAATATCATTCAAATCTATGTACTAGAATTTTATGTAATATCTAGAATAAATGTACAAAGGGATAATAACCATAAAAATTATCTATTGGGTATTATCCCAAACATCGCTTGGAAAATGATAGAAAGGCCCAGCAATGGACCATTATTTTAACTCTCATAGGATATGAAATATGTAATCATGTTATAATTATAATAATTTATTAAGTATTAATTCTATAATGAAATTATGTTATGATATAAGAGATAGACTAGTATAAAATTTTTATATTAAACTAAGTGTGAATTTGGATGAACAAAAATATAGTATAACAGTATGTCATTTCATTATTAATTGGTTCATGTAATTATCACACAATAAATCTTTTATTATTTTATCCAATCATGGTAACTTATTTTAGTTTTACTAATAGATAAATCTCAAATTATTGAAGTTTACAGTAAATTCCAAGGACATTGTATAAATTATTTCCATGAGAAATATAATAGTTATGAAATGGAATGAGAAATATTATCATTACTATAAAAAATATACAATTAATTATGATTAATAATGTGAAGATGGTAAGAATTTAAAATACTCTAAAGATAATAATATTTATGTATTAGGAAATTATAACAATGATGATAATAATATAATAATCAATATTTTACAAGTCATATATGTGAATAAGTAAAAATTAAATATCATTAATGTTAGAATATGATGATTTACCTAAGGTAAATGGGGTAATAAATAATGAAACATCTATAATAAATTTAAAAGTGTTCAAAAAATAATATAATAAATATATTTTAATGTATTATACCACATATAATTCAATGTCTTATTTGTGAGGATACAAGACCTTGAGTTTTTGTGAACATATTTTTTCAAATAATTTTATTTTATTTTATTTCATGAATTTCATGCAACAGTAAGTCAAACAATTTTTATACACTATACCAACATAGTCTTACCCTACACTCACCACAAACTTGGCTTCTATTACCCGTAGCACAGAATTTCTACGGAACAACATTATATTATTAAAATTATTTAAACTGGATTGTTATAATATATCCATTAAGAAAATTTATATAAAAATTAATAATAGATTTTGGATGTTTTTTATAGATTAATCATATTTTTAATAATATATACAATTTTTAGTAAATTCATTATATTTTTGAAAATATTGTTTTCTTAAAAGAAATGATTTTTATTTTCTTCTGTGAACCATAATATAATTAATATTAGAAAAACATAGAAATTAAATTTATAAATAAAACTTAATTTTTAATTAATACAATAAAAATTATCTTAGGGTGAATTTTTTGAAATTTTTCTGAGAAACTTCATTTATAGATAAATAGTGCCAAATACCAAATTTTAATTTAAAACATCTTTTTCATCTAAATTATTTTAATTATAAAATTATATTATAATTTGGTTATAAAGTAAAAATAGATATATTATACATATAATAATCTATTTTAGTTAATATAAAAAAAATTTATATCATTTAGATATAAAATGTTAGTGAACTTTTGAACATTCTCATTTAAAAAATCTCTTTCATGATATGTCTGAGGGATTACCATTCAACTTAATTTTGTTGTTTTAGTGATTTGTATTTTTAAAAATATATATAAATGTTTATTTTAAGCATAATTTATATAGTCTAAAATTATTAGCTTACCTTTTTAGAAAAAAAATTAATAAATGTGTCCAAAATTAAATACAGTTATTAAAGAAAAAATGGAGCTTAATAAGGAAATACACCATAAACATAAATGCCAAAATGACCTATAAACTAGAATATAAACCCATTATATTGTAATATTTCTAACATAAACCATCTATTATTTAGTTTTTTGGTTACTTATGTTTTATATTAGTTAAAAATGTGGTTACACCTAACTTATTTTCATAAATGCCTAGTGTGTCCCCTCCCACACTTATGAAAGGCCACTACCTCTCCTATTTCATCACTCCTCTAAAACCAGATAGGATCAGAAAATATCTACCCAATTAAATTCCAAATATACCTAAATTCTACTTTGAATCTCTAATTTCTGAATAAAGACAACCATGGAAGCCCTTTGGTGAAAAAAGAATGGAGTTTCCCAAAGAAGAGGTGACATCCTTCCTCAAGATCCTATATTTTTTTCATTATATACCACATCAATTTTTCTTATACAATGATTTTATAATTAAAATAAAATACAAAATATATTGAGTTGTTTTTATTCAATGGTTTCGACCTTCACTAACACACGCTTTCATCTAATGGGTGATGAACATAACATTCTTGGGTGTGACGAACAACCGCCTAACGAAATGATGTTGTTTATTTTTACTTTACTAACACTCACGGTTTGGAATTACGATGAACACTGTATTTTTATAAGTTATATATGATATATAAGATATATTTATTATTCTTCAATTATTATATAACACATAGCATCATGTATTCCATTTTGTGAAAGTACAAAAATTCCATTTGGGGGAGTATGGACTACAACCTCCTCAAAGAGTTGTGATTCTTTCAAACCTTACATGGAATGTATTAAGGATGTATTTAGTGAAATTATATGATATATATGAAATTATAATTTTACTGTAAGTATTATATATATATATATATATTTGTGTGTGTTATTTACATTCTTTATTTCAATATGACAATAAAATGGAAATACCATTCCAATGTACATACGGCCCACTATATCCAAAAAATGGGCTATGTAATGGCATATATGCCCACTGGTCCTTCGTTCTATCTAATGGGTCTCCCTATACCCAGTTAGAATTAGACTTGATTTGCTTTAAAAATAAAAGAGTCTTCATCCCCAACCTTTAAAAAAAGGCCAACTGTATCCATGAAATGTATATTCCATTTCATACTTTTATCTTATATATTATTATAAATATATATAATGAATATATATATAATTTCATCCATTTATTACATTTTATAAATAATTAAATCATCATCTAATTAATAGTGTTAAGAAGAATAAGTCAAAACATATAAGAAAACATAAAGCAGATATTACCTGAAACATAACGTTAACATAAAGTTATTAATGAATAATAATATAAAGTCATAAAAATCATATATGGTAGTATATATAATGATATGGTTTTTTATTATATTTATTATAATCTATTATTTATTATATGATATGTTTTAATATGTACGGATAATGTCAATACTTATGGTATGGGAATTTCTTCTCACTTTTTACTTTCATGAGATACATTCCTTATTAACCACTAATTTCATTTGTGAGGTGTGTATAATAACAATGTAGTAATATATGATTCTTATACTTATATTTATGGTTACTTATATATCCATTTTATAAAATTTCTTTTATGCGGTTTATTTTCAAATGTTACGAAATCTGCTAATTAATATTATCTCAATTAATCTTCGTTGGGACAGATGCCTTGTTATGCAACAATATTTTTCTTTGAGGTGTATATACATCCATAAAAATTTAATATCATGAATCATATTTTTTTTAATTATATCTTATTCTACATGAAATGTTATTTCTTATGTTATATTATTTTTCAAAGATTCTGAAGTGATAACTTTTTATTTCTATAATCACATAATTTAAAAAGATGGTTTATCATTACGCCTGCATTGATGAAATATTTCGTTATGTATCTCATGAACTCTAATTAATTTCATTCCATATAGTTATTTATGTTATATAAAAACTACCTTATAAATTTTCCACTTTTTTTAATGAATATAATTATGAAAAAAATTATTAAACTCCTACCTTATCTCTCATTTCTGTTGGGAAGTTATGTTCATTCAAAACCATGTCTTAAAACAAAATTTACAAAAGTTTTACTATCACCCTTTGATTTTAAAGGTATAATTTTACTAATGTATTAGCATTTTACAAAACGATTTGAAAAATTATCTTCTTAACATTTTCTTATCAAGAAACGTTTCTAATATTTTAGGGTGAAAAAGGAATGATTAGTATGTTTTAACAGACCCACTGTCAAGATAATAATTTCATTGGTTTTTCCTTTGTATGATTAAAAGGATAATATTTTAAAGAAAATATGTTTCCCAATATTTTCTAAATTTTCTAATATTAAAATTTTTCTCAATGGAAAAAAACGTTTCAAAATTTATTTTATATTTAAATAGTGTTTTAAATGATTTTCAATGCTTCCTTTATATATTTTCAAAAGGATGTGTTAAAAAGAAAATGATTTGAATTATTTAAAATATTCATTTATAAGTTTTCAAATTATTTTTAATGATATTAATTCCAAATCCATTTCTTTATTTCTATAGAATTTTTAAATTTCATTTAAATAAAAAAAAATTCCAAATTTTTACCCGCATGTTTTATTAATTTTGAAGGGGTTTTTTCAAAATGTTTTCATGTTTCATTTATATTATTAATGGGAAAAAGGTTTTCTATATTTCCTTACATGATTTCATGTTTATTTTTAATGAAAATGGTTGTCAAATCTTTTTTTTAAAAAAATTTCAAACAAAAATATATATTTTTCCAAAAAAATGTTTTTAAACGACTACTTGAAATTATTTCTCTTATATGATAACATTAATATCTGATACTTCAGAATTTATGTGGAAATTATCCAAAGTATCCATTCATATTTTTTATCTAAATTGTTTATGTATTGATGACATGATTTTTCTGACACATGTTTCTCTTCTATGGGTTATATTCTTTTGAAACCTGATAATTTTCACATATTATGCTTTGATAAAATTGTTATGAAACCGATATCATTTCCATAGGTAATGATATGAGGAAATGTTTACGATACAAATTTCATTTCATTTCATGGGTTATGAAATGAGTTTTATTAAACCTGTCCCTTTTTTTAATTACATGATTTATGTTTTTTTATCTATTGGTACATGTATGTATGATTTTATTATTTGATAGGTGGGTCCTATATCTCCCTATAATTATCTAAGTAATGATTTATATATGATGAGATAGTGATGGGAATCAGTTTGATACCCTTGATAGACTATGAAAATATGGGTAAACCTGATCCACTATAGGATGATTTGGAAACCCAATCCCATACAATAAATGGATTTTGATTGTGGATGGTGCTGTGTCTTTCCCAGTCGGTGCATTCCCCATGATGATAGGAAGGTGGGGAAACTCAATCCACTAGGGGAAGATAGGGAACTAGATCCACTATCGAAATATGGGGAAACTCAATCCTTCTCAAGTATGGATTTTTACTAGGGATGGTGGTGTGTCCCTCCCATTAGGTGTAGTCTCCATGATGTGCCTCGATATGTTCTAGAAACATGTCTTGATTTATAGGTAAGGATGTTACATGTTAATGTGTATTCCATAATTCCATTTATTACATTTTTTTTTTGAATTCATGCCTTATTCATTTGATTTTCATTATGATTCATGCATTATGAACTTCTAACCGTTATTCAATGATTAATTTTTATTATCGTTGATATGTAGGGTTTGATTTTATAATCATGTTATCATTATCTTATTCTCATGTTTAATATTACATATATTCCCTCTTTTATCGTTAATAATCATTCTTGAACACCCATTTTTATTTTCCCTTCCCTAGGTTATGAAGATATATTTTAGGTATGATTTTTCCAATAGGGGTTCTAGAATTGGATAAACTAGTGGGAGATAATGTATTTAACCCATGTATAATGTTTAATTTTACATGTATCTAATATAACTAAACTAATATGGCCTCTGGGAATTTATTTGAATAATGTTTTACATATTTTGAAAAACTGATGTAATGTATATGTATGTTATGACTAGGTTTTTATAGTTGGTATCATAGTGATGGTTTAGTCAAACATTGAAAACTATGATGAGAAAACATTATGGAATTCCTAAGTTATATTTCTACAAATATGCCTAGTGGTGTCTCTAAGGATAATTTTAAGGATGAAGTAATGTTTATGAAAATGTCTTGGAATATTGGTAAAGGATAAAGTAAGAGGTTTCCTAAAATTATGAATCTTTTTGGATTCTACAATTAGATATAGCTCTAGCACATATGTACCTAGGGGTAATAACTTTGGCGAGGTTCATCGAGCCCAAATCATGCATTACTCAGTATATAATAATTATATTTGTTTCACACCTAGTTTGATACTCTTTAGAAATAGGATTTATAAATTCACAAACCCATTACTATCCATTATGAAGGATTTACATGTAATGTATCTATGAATATCCTAGAAAAAACCAATGGTGGAATAGATTAAGTAAGGTTTAATAATTTAGGCATCCTATTAGTTTTTTTTCATGATTATTTGGTTCCTAACTATGATAATTGAATATTACTCAATTATTTTTGTTTTTAGTTAGTGTAAGGAACTAGAAAAAACTAGGTAAACGTTGAATTTGACAGCTAATTTTTTTCTGAGGATCCAGATGGGATGGTCAATTGGAGTAAAGGATGTTGTGATCATGTCTAGTTAGTTTTCATGGAACATGATTAACAAAGTGTACCTCATCCAACTCCCAGACTCTCCAAGGAAGAGATGGAAGGAGTTCGATGAGATTTCAGGTAATTGATACCATATAGGAATGAATATTATATTTCCTTTGTGTTACGAATTTGGAAAGAATAACCATAGTGAATTTCTTCGGGGAATAAAAATATTTTTTGACGGTGAAAAATAAGGACCGAAAGAAACTTCAATGAAAAAATGAAGGGTTTTGTTAATAAAATAAATGAGAATATTGGCCTCCCTATTAAATAATCAAATACTAAATTCTTTAAGTCTATAATGGATGGTCATTATGAAAATCGAGGTCCCTAGTGGGAAGCTCAAGAAGAGAATAAACATGGTGGTATGAGTTCTGGTGATATTATCGATGATGATGAGACTATAGATGAAATTTGAAAATAAATAGGTATTAAGAAATAATATGACATATATTTATTATGGATTATGTATGATGTGTAATAATACAAGATTTTATGTATTTGGATTTAAGATTTATGTAATATTAATGGTGAAATATACAATGATTTTTCAATTTTGTTATTCTCTTAGGATTTATAAGTTTATGTTGAATGTTTATAATGGATTGGAAAAGTGGTTTAATGGGAAAGTGAAATTTTAATGGAGATAAGATAACACATAATATGTTTTTTATATTAACATAATTTTTTATAGATAAATATATTTTTTATATGAATAAGTGAATTGGACAGTACTGATTACCTTTGAAGTAATTAAGGACATGTAGAAAAGTGGTTATGCTATTATTTATGAAGTTTACATCATTTTTAGATGTATGGAATATATTCAATATTCTTCAGAATAAATAAAGATGCATGTTTTCAATAAATTATAGTGGTAATTCAGGTTTTTACCATGATTCAATGGAATACATGATAAAGGTATTCACATTCTTGCTATGTGACAACCAGAATCTACTTTATGATTTATGGGGGATCAATACAATGTTGTTTTTGAGAAATTTTGTGACCATCATTCTAGATTTTTGTACATTCATATTTTTGAAGGTTTATAAGGTTAAGCATTTATGGAATGTTTTATGTTAAACTATGGATATGGTTTAATATATTAATGTATTATATCACCATATGAATATTTTTGTACATTAGATAACTTGTGACAACCCTTTTTGTGATAAAAATAGATGGAATAACCTGTCTTTCTATTCATGGATGTCATGATTTGTTAATTCTTCAAGAATTAAAAGTACACCTTTATTTTTTTTTTAGTAAGAGATGATGTGTAAGTTTATCAAGGCACAAGTCATATGGTTGTCTAGAAATCATGTAAATATATACTTTTATAAAAATTATTTTACATTAGAAAAAAGATCTAGAAACAAAATATTCTCATAGTACATTAATATTTGTTGAAATTTTTCCTTTCTATATCACTACATATTTATGACATTTATGCCAACAACATTACATTAATTATTCACTTGTTTTTTATTGATGGCCTCAGTCACTACCAATAAATAATTACTCTTTTCTCCCAAACCCAAGTTTTCACTTCCCAACTATTATCTCTTATGTGGAAAGCTAATTACATGTTACATTGGGTAACCATTATGTTTAAAATATTAATTTTTCAAATATTTATTCGAATTCGTTTTCATGATGTTGGTTTCTAAGAATTAAACTTACAATTATTAAACCATTCATATCTTACATGAATTTGGAGGGTGAAATTCATTATAAGTAGGGTAAAATGTAACACCCTGAATTTTTTGAAACTCTTTTTCAAATAAATTACTATTTTTTTATTTTTTGAATTTCATGCTACACTAATTCAAAAATTATTTTTATTTTATACTATATTATTTATGTACTACTTGTAAAACTGATTTGTCTTGTATTACCTACAATACTGAATTTATACCAAACATTAATTTATTATTAGAATTATTTAAACTGGAATGTTTTAAAATGTTCATTGAAAATAGTAATATGAATATTAATAACTATTATTTAAATATTATTTATGATGGTTTCATATAGATATATATTATTGATAATAATATGTACAGTTTTTAGAAAAGTCTTTATATGTTTGAAAATATTGTTTTCTTAAAAGAAATGATTTTTATGCCCTTCTGTGAACAATAAAAACAAATTAAATCTAGAAACTTAAGTAAATAAAATAATCTTCATTTTACATTTTAAATTTAAAAATTACCATAGCATGAACTTTTGGTATTTCTCTGAGAAACATCATTTTTTATGAATAGTTAAAATAATGAATTTTAATTGAAAACTACTATTTCATCTAATAAATTTTGATAGATAAAGTATATTATATGTTGGTATAAAAGTATTAATATATCAATAATACATCTATTAATCTAATTTTATTAATTTTTATCATTTTTTTTATTAAATTTAGGTATAAAATCTTAATGATATTTTGAACATTCTCACTTCAAAAATCTAATTTTTCACCACCTCTACATGATTAGAATTAAACTTAATTTTCCGTTTATTTTGTTAATTGAATTAAGAAAAATGGATATAATTTATTTAAGAAATATAATATTTATAGTCTAATAATAAAAACATTGTTTTGTAAAAAATATACTAGTCAAAATTGATTAATATTATTTACAATGATTAAGGTAAAATTAAGCATATTAGGGACAAAATCTTAAAATTAAAGTAAAAAATTACCTATAAACCTATATAACACTCATTTAATGTACATATTTAGTCCATAAAAATTATATTATATAGTTTTGTAGTTTTTTAAGACTTCTTTAGGAAACAATGTTGGTACACATAACATGTTTTTAAAAATGCCAAGACTGTCGCCTCCCTCCCATAAAAAATTCCATCACATATCCCCCTTATTCACACCTCTAAAACCAATTAGTATTGTCTAATATCTAATCCATTAAATTAAAACTATCCCTCACTTACTCTATGAATCCTCTATTTGGGCCTAAATCCCACCAAGGAATCCCTTTTTTCTAACTAAAAGGAGTTACCCAAAGAAGTGGTAATATCCTTCCCCACGCTCATCTGTTTTATTTTCATTATATACCAAATAAAATATTTTTATTAATTGATTTTATAATTACTTAATTGTCCTCAATATACTAATAATTTTTTCCTCTAAGGGTTCTAACTACACTTACACAAACATTTATCTAATGGTTAACAAACTTATTATTCTTGTCTGTACAGAACTACAGCCTCACGAAATGATGTTTTTCATTTTTTCTTTACCACCTCTCATTGTTGGGAACTATAAGGGAAACTATATTTTTATATTTCATATATGATAATTATTATGTATTTATGATTCTGGAATTAATATATAAAACATTCCTTCAAGAATTACATTTTTTTAGTATGATGATTTTGTTTGGGGAAGTGTGGACTACCGCCTCCTCAAAGCAATGTGATTTGTTAACACATTATATTGAATTTATTAAGGATGAGTTTAGTGAAATTATATGATATATATGAAATAATAAAGATACCTGAATAATATATATATATATATATATCATTTATATTCCGTATTTCAATATGATAATGAAACAGAAATAGTGTTCATGCATATGTGTGACCTATGTATCTATAAACTGTGTATTCCTTTCATTCATATATATTATATATATTTTTATAAATATATTTATAATGAATATATTTTACATTTATACCATTGTTTAAAAATTTTAAATTATTAAAGCATAAACTAAGTAAGAGGTTCCAGAATAACATTTCAAAGAATATACAAGAAAAAATAAAGCGGATATTGCCCAAAAACATAACATTAACATAGAGTTTTCAATAAATGGTAATATAAAGTCATAAAAAATAATATATGGTATTATATATAATAATATGGTGCTTTATTATATGTATAATAAACTTTTATTTATTATACATTATATTAGAATGTGTGACAAGAAATTCAATACTTTATGTAAAAACATTTCATCTCACTTTTTTATTTTTGTGAGATACATACACTATTCACCACTTATTTATTTTTTGGGGTGTGTATAAAACCCATATATTTATTGTATAAATATTATACTGATATTATGTTTATATACACATATATTTGATTATATTTATTTCATGGGGTTTATGTTTCAAAATAGACCAAATCGGTAATGTAATTTTATCTCAACATTATTTCTTTGAGACACATGAAATGTTATGCACCTATATTTTTATATAAAATATATATAATCCCTTTGACATGTTATATCCATAATTTCCATATTTTCATGATATTTTAAAATTTATTTAATTTTATTATTTCCATTTTATTATGATTCAATGTTTCCAAACATTACAAACTCTATTGATGCAATCTCATCATTTAACGAGATTGTTTATGATTATATTTCCATTGAGGACATATTATGATCTATTTCTGAAGAACTCCCATGAATTTTTGTACCCATTATTTATTCATGTCACATACAATTAATGGTTCCATTTTATACTCTTTGGTACTTATTCTATTAAATAATTTTTTTTATAAAAATATGACCTTGTATCTCCTTTCAGTCAGAAATATGTATTCTTTATAAACCATGACTTCAAAAAAAGTATTATAAAAATTATATACTATCACCATATTATGTTTAGAAGAAATATTAAATCATATAAAACATTTTTAAAAAATATTTTTAAAATTATTATTCTTGTCCTTTTCCAATGAATACAATTTTCATAACTTTTATGGTGCAAAAGTAACGTTCAGCTTGTACAAACATACATGTCATCAGCACCATTATTTCCATAAGGAGTACATTTTATGTTTACAATTTTTAGTTTTTTAATGAATTTATTTTCCAAATATTATGGATTTTTTTTATTTTTAATTGGTTTTCAAGTAAAATGGTTTTTTTAAAATTTGTGTTTAAAGGGTATTTTAAATGATTTCCAAAGCCTCCATTATATGTTTAAAAAGTTTTTTTTCAAAGAAAATGATTTCAAAGATCTTAATTATTATTTTATATGTTTTCAAAATATTTTCAAATAAATGGTTTTTAAAACTTTTCAATATTTTCATTATAGGATTTCACATTGTTTTAAAATAAAAAAATTAAAAATGTTTTCAAGAAACATTAATAATTTTTCAGTGAAAAGTGTTCTCAAGATGTTTTAAGATTATTTTATTTGTTTTAAAGGAAATATTTTTGTACATTACACTACAAGATTAAATTTTTATTTTCAATGTAAATGGTTTTCAAATGGTTTTATGTTTTAAAAATAAATTTTTAAATAAGAATTGACATGTTCTTTAAGAAATTTTTTTAAAAATGTCTCAGAATTATTTCCCATATATGATAACATCATTGATGTTACTCATGACGTTAAGGGGAAATGATTCAAAGGTTATATTAATATTTTTTCTATAAATGGTATATTATTTTATGGAATGATGTTTGTGACACTCGTTTCTCTTCAATGGGTTATATTGTTTTGGAACCCACTACTTTTCATTGGTTATGGTTTGATAAAATGATTATGAAACATTTTTCATTTCCATAACAAATGATATGATTAAATTTTTATTATACAAATTTCATTTCATGTGTTATGATATGATTTATATGAAACCCTTATATTTTTATGGTTCGTGATATGATGCATGTTTTATTTTACTGTGGCACATGTATGTATAATTTTATTATGTGTCAAATGGGACCTATATATCCCTCCAATGCATTGGGAGGAAATTTATATCTCATAAGATGATTATTAGAATCACGTCCATTGGCTAGATCCACCATAGAAATATAGGGAAACTCTATCCACTATGGGATTATGGGGAAACCCAACCCCTTACAAGTGAAGGACTTTGTTTGGGGATGGTGGTGTGTCTCGCCCAGTTTGTGAAATCACAATGAAGATGGGAATATGGGAAGATGTGAAAACCTGATCCACTATGGGAAGATATGGAAACATAATACTCTATTGGAATATGGGAAAACTCAATCACTTATAAGGAATCTACTATGACTCGGGATGGTGGTGTGTCACACCTAGTAGATGTAGTCCCCATGAAATTTATTGATATGTTACAGAAATGTGTCTTGACCCATAGGGAATGATGTTATAGGTTTATGTGTATGCCATAATTCATTATCTGAATTCTATGTTATGACTTAATGGATTATGCTCTTTATTTTCTTATGATTCATTTATTATGAGCTACTTACCTTTATTCCATTATTTATGTTTATGATCTTGAATATGTGGTGTATAATTTTCTAATAAAATTCCCATACCCTTAGGATTAGGTCTATGATGACATATATCTCTTGTTTACCATTTCAAATCATTTGAGATCACCCCTTGTTATGTTTTCTTTTTTATGTAATGAATATATATTTTATATATGATATATCTAAGAGGGGTTCAAGTCTTGGAGAACCTAGTGGGAGATAATTTAGCTCACTTATGTACCAGTGTTTATGTTTCCATGTTTAAAAAGTCAATAAACTAATATTGTCTTTGGGTGTCTGTTTTTCTACTATTTTAAGGTATTACTCGAAAATTATTTAATTTCTATGTACATTAGGTTATTTTTTTAAAGAGGAACTTGCGAACTACCCATTTTAATTCCATAAAGTAATTAATAATAATGATGACGATCATTACTGACCTCCAAAACCAATAGGAAAATATAATACCTATGAAAGTACTAAATTCATAGAGGATCATGATATTTAAGGTAAGAATCCCCTATAATATAGTGTTTTATATGGATTATTTTAATTTGTGGCTCGAAATTATAGTAAATCAAATATGTTATCTGAGATCATTAACTCACCACCTTTATTGTTTCATTTGACAATAAATCATATTATGAAATGTTTATTTTATTTCATGTTCATTTTTATCATAATTTTTCATTTTCTACTCCTATTATAAATCTTTTAGATAATTGTTTTTTAATTTTACTGATGGATCAGTTCTATATACATAGAGAAAAATTACTTGTGGTAGGGGAAACAAATTTCATGTTAAACAATGATATTTTAATACTAAATATATTTTAATAAATACCCACTGGAATAAACTTTTATAATGTACGTATTGAAAACAAATAATGGTTGATCGTTGCAAAAACATTATGCTAAAAATAAATATTATTGAAAATTCTTTGGAGAAAATATATATGCTTCCAAAGTTTGAAAGGTTGACATATCTTTATAAATTATATCCTATTTTGATTTCACGATTTTGATTCCCTAAGATAATTTTTTTTGGTTATTTATGATTAAAATTATGAAGAAGAAATATATTAAAGGAGAAGAATGTGTTGCCCTTTTTTTGGGAAGCAAATTAATTACATGAACCAATACATTATAAATGTAAACTAGGTTTTTTCTTTTTTACAAAGGTAGTGAAATTTATTTGAAAAAGTTTCATAAAATAAATGGATTAAAAGTAACAACAAGTATGCATTCATAAATATAAAATTATGATAAAATTATAAAAAATAACGTTTCGGAAACTATAGATTATTACCCAAAATGGATAAAATAAATCCATTAAAATATTACAAATAAATATGTGCAATATATATAAATAAAATAAAATTTCCACATGTAGGAAACACAATGAATCATATTCAACATTGAGAATCATAAAAATATAATCAAAACATATAAATAATATTATCACTATATAAGGGAAATCATTATGAAAAATATATAACATTATATACACTCCACTCTTTTTGATGTAAGAGTGTAGTGAATGAATTATATTGTAAATATATATATACATATATATGAAATATGTATACTAAAATATAGTCTTCTAAGATACGATAATTTTATATATGGTTTTCTTTCATATATATAATATTTATACTGAAGTATAATATTGATAAGTATTAAAATTAATATAATATAATTCATAATGAAGAATATATGATATTATATATATGTGTGTGTGCATTACCTTTAAATATTGATGTGTCTATCAAAATATAATATAATAAAATTAATATAAGAATTTAATATTGACGGATTAGTAAACATTAAAAACCCAACCACTAAACATTACATAATCTTTACTTATGTAAAGAGTTTTACTTTTATTCACACTGAATATCTTTTTAGGTTTTGTGATTTATAGTATTAGGTCATAACTCATGAATAACAAAACTAAAACAATTCAAAGTGGATACTTTGGACTATTATCCATTTTTCACATAATCTAAAATATTTTAAATAAAACATGATCACTTTTATGAAAACTATTGATGACAATATACATGAAATATCCAAATACTTACTCAACCTTATGTCATATGAACAATATTAAAAACATGGGATGGGAAAAAATATTAGTAAGGGATATAAAAAGAATGAAACTATTAGTTCATTAATAAAAATTTAATCCCACGAAATATTTATCATAAAGTAATAGTTTTCACCCTTAATATGTAGTAAATAAGTTTCTTTGAAAATAAGATCGTTTCATACATTTTTAAATCACAACATTACCATAAAACCCATAGGAAGTATAGAAAATATATAAAGTTACCTTGAGAAATAATTATACATGTGACTCTAATAAATGGAATAATCATGTGATTTTCTACCACACATGTCACTAGTAAAAATGGAATATCCATATGACTGAATTCCATGCCTAATACAATGGTGGTTATAACATAACCACCCATACATGGTTTATCACTAAACTACCCATCCATGGTTTATCACATAAAAACCCATCAAATTTCAAAGTACTATTATATAATCATAACTCATAATTGCTTTCAATTTTTAACATTTCACTCTTAAAATTTCATTTTCAATCATAATAAAACACTTCATGTTATAGAAATAAACAATATATTATAAAAACATTTTGTAAAAAGATAAGAAAAATATGGGTTTTTTTTATTTTTAAAACATAAAGTTATATAGAGGAATAAATATAAAAAATAATGGTCATGGTAGAAAAAATTTGTTTTCTTATTATATATTAAAAATAACATTCCATTTTTATATTTTGAAGAAAGTCATATGTTCTTTACAGAAAATATAAAAATCTTATTTTTTTAATTTTATTAATAAAAATAAAAATATACATAAAATTTCCTTTATAATACATTAAAATATAAAATAATATCATGAATATTAACATAGAGAAACATATCTGATAACTAAATTATTTAATATCAAGGTGTTCGATACCACTTTGAACATTTAAATCATAATCCCCGGGAAAGAAAAACATTAACCAAATCATTAAATATCTTGAGAATAATTAAATTTTTGATATCATATGTCAATTTCATTGTATATACACATCTTAAAAGAATGTGGGTGTAAAAAAATCAGTATATTCCTCAATGAATGGAGATTGAGATGAAGTCCCTTACCTTGAGTTTGATTCGTCACGAATGTTATTTATCTTCCTTTCTTTAGATGATATATTTTGATTAACACCTAAACACATATAAAGAAGGTGTTATGCCTAAAACATGGAATTTATAATGTTGGGAAGGATTCAATGATGGATTTGGGCGGGTATTGTCTAATCCAAATATATTTCCATGTGTATTGAAATGGGAAGAATGGATTCCCTTTTACAAGAGAGGGGAGGGGAACTCTTGGAATTCATCAAAATATTACATTAATAGAAATTAAATGTCTCTATTAAATGAGTCCCAAGTAATTTATTCTGAATATAGAATAATTATGGGTCAAAATACACTCATATAATGAAAATTAGACATGTTTTGACTATTTTTTAATCCTTGTTATTTTGTTTTATCCCTTATTTACAATTTTTAATTCTTATCATGATATCACTTAATTTTCACTTTGAGGTATAATATAATTACAATAAAATGAAAAAAGATCACTAAATGAATCATTTATAAAAATTTTAGACTTTTAGTAATATTTATTCTAAATTATATATTTTTATGAATTTATATAATTCAATAAAATGTTTTTTATTTTAAAATGTAGTTAATGTTATTTTGGACATTACTCATTACATGAATTTTTAAAATATCACAAAACATTATATCATATTACCAATAATTTTAAATCCTCAATATCATGTCAAATTAATCTTTAAAATTTGTAGATAAAATTTATTATCTAAAATTATATTTATGATAATATTTACATTATCATTTATTTGACATTTTGATTAATTAAAAAAATAATGCATCATCATTTTGTAAGCCTTAAATTTTACAATTTCCACCCAAAAAATAGAAATAAATTTCCATGACAAATATAAACATTTAATCATTAAAAATATAAATTGGAGTCAAATGGATATCTTATATATCCCCATATTAAAAAAAATTCACTTACTAAAAGCAAAAGTATAAAAAATTTGACTTTTCATGGAATAATATACTATAAATGGATTAATATAATCTAAATGGATACAAGAACTAAAAATAGAGTTAATTGGGTTATTTTTCTTAAAAATAACTCATCCAATAAAAATTGGACAAGTTTTAGGGTAATTTTTTAATATTTAAAATATTATTTGAACCCTTAATTACCTGATTTACCCCCAACTGTGGTATTAAAATTTACCAAAGTAACTATTCATATTGTCCAAAAATATAAGGTAACTATACATTAAATTTTTACCTTATGATAAAAAATATGGATTCCATGTTTTAAAATTCAAAACACTGAAATTGCAGAAATTAATTAAAATTTAATCCAATAGATAGAACAAAAAATAAGGTTTTTAAAGTAAAAACATTCAAAATATTGAAATGTTTTTATATCAAAATTTAATGTGAAATTATTCCAATAACCAAAATTGGATTAAATGGTAAATTATGGATATATTTATACTTTATAATCAATTAAAAAATTAATTAAACATGAAAAATTGTTTAGATGAAAAACCAATTTCCAATTAAAATGTATTATTTTTCACTATTCATCAAAATACTAAACTTATCAGAAAAATAACAAAAACTAAACCAAAGTAAATTTCGATATTATAATTTCAAATAAAAAGTTTTTTTCAAATATAATTTATAAATATTTCAAAAACTAGATTTAAGAAAAGGGTGCCGTCAAAAGTTGGAAAAACTGCCTTTTAATAAAAATACTAATTTTAATCACAAAACTAGATTTATTCTTATAATATTCCTATCAAATATATTGGATCAATGCCAAAAATATTTATGAGAATAAAAATATTATATAATTATATAGATTGTCACAGTCTTCCCCCTTTTTGAAAATGGTTTCCTCATAATTTTACTTACTTAGTAAATATGTGGGGATATCATACCCTCATAGCATTTTTAGATTGCCATGTGACCTCATCCTCCATATTAGTTTTCCATAGAAACATTACCTAATGAATCACCTTATTCAGATATAATTTCTCTCTATTTTCAATATCTTTAACTATGTGTTCCCCATAAGAAATATTACCTTCCAACTAGACTACATCAGGGATTAAAACCTGAGATGAATCTTGCACATATTTTCATAACATTGAAATTAGAAATACATTATGTTCCGAGGATAAACTGGGAGGATAATCCACTTGTTAGAAAAATGATCCAAATATCCCTAGGATTTTAGACTGTTCAATAAACTCTAGATTCAACTTCCTATTCTTATCAAAACATATAACACTTTTCCATGGAATACATTGAGAATGATAGGATCACCTTCCTAGAAAGAAATATCCTTCCTCTAGTAATCCACATAGATTTTATGCCTTCTATGATCTTTCCTCATGTTTTGTTGAATAAAATTAACATTCTCTATAATTCCTTCTACTAATATTGGTCCCATCATCCTTATTTCACCTACTTCATCCCAAAATGTTATATTCCTAAACCACTTTCCACATATTACCTCAAATGGCCCCATCTATATACAATAATGAAAAATGTTATAATAAGAAAACTAAACCGAAGAAAGATGTTGATACTAACTACCCTAGTATTATATTGAACAAGAACCTAGAATATCCTCCTAATTTTTAATTTTTCACTATGACTATCCATCAAATTTGGGATGAAATGCAATATTTAAATTTAATTTAGTTCCGAATGACTTTTAGAGGCCTTTATAAAATTTTGAAATTATCCTAGGATCACAATCATATACAATGTATAGACGAACTCCATTTTCCATAACTATCATATTTATATACCAATGTAAAATTTGATTTAGATAAAGAGGGTCTCTATTATGATGAAAATGTCTAGATTTTGTTTATCGATCATCAAAACCCTATATCAAAATGTTACATTGTGATTTATTATGTAATCCAACTATGATGTCCATAGATATATTTTCAAATTTCCACTCTAGAAATGGTAATGGATAAAGCATCCCCTTCAGAAAATGTCACTCATCGTTAACTAAATGAATAGTCAAACACTTCATAGAATATTTAGAAATATCACTTTTCATTCCATCCCAGCTATAATACTCAAAAAGGTCTCTATATAACTTGTTGTTTCCCTGATGAATAAAAAAATAGAGAACTACACGATTCACTTAACAACACTTTATTCAACCATGAATCATAAGTAACAAATAATCTCTTCCAAAATCTGAAAACACAATCATTATTGATGATAAATTCCTCAAACATACCATTTTAAAGAATTTTACCTTTTTATATAACTCCCAGTATTCCTTCTATTCTTCCTTAATTTTATGTGATATATACCATTGCATTAACCCCTAAAACAAAACTGAGAAATTTTATACACCAAAAACATACAAGACAAAATTCATCAAATCATTAAATAAAGGGTCACGTTCAAAAACCTAACATGATTAATGTTGAATTACATTTTAAAATCCCAGCATCATCTACCTTACTTTCTTTCTAAGGATGGTAATATATTGTGAAATCACAATCATTAATTAACTCTATCCATATTCTATTTCTAACATTCAATTATTTCAAAGTAAATATATACTTAACATTTTTATGATAAATATATATTTCTAATGTTACTATATACAAATGATTCCCCGAAATTTTTAATTAAAATTTTTTAGTTAATTCAAAATCATGTTTTGGGTAATTTAACTCATGAGGTTTCAACTATTGTGATGCATAAGAAACTACCTAATCATTTTTCATTAGGACTCAACTATTTCCTTTCAACAAAGAAACATTTTTGATAACAAATTCACCATTTCAAGAAGGTAGGGACAGAACTTGAGCATTCACCAAGATTATTTTTAATTCCTAAAAACAAGAATCACATTCATATATCCAGATAAACATAACTACATTTTGTGTTAACATAGATAGTGGTCTAGATAGCCATTAAATGTTTTCAAAAAACTTATGAAAATATCCTTCTAAATCATGAAAACCATGAATATCGATAATATTTGTTTTTATGAGACATTATTTTGAAAATTTCATCCTAGTAGGATCAATGATTATTCCATCTTTCAAAACAATGTGACCAAGGAATACAATTTTCTGAAACCAAATTTCACACTTGATGAATTTCCCATAAAGATCTTTTTTCTTTTTAGGTTTCAAAGAACCATTACTTGTCTTTAATTCTCCTATTTACTTTTATAATATACCAAAATGTAATCAATAAACAAAACCATAAACTGATACAATAACACATGAAATATTATATTCATAATATCCACGAATAAATAAGATGAATTATATAAAAAAACAACATAAATAAATATTCATAATGTTCATATGTAGTTAAAAATGTTGTCTTCAGAATGTATGCTTCCATTACTTTCAACTGATGTTACCCCAACCTCAGGTCAACCATCATAAAATATTGTGCTCTTAGAATATGATAAAATAATTTATCGATATGAGGAAAATGATATTGTTTCATAACAGTAATGTTATTAAAGGATCTAGTATTAAGGAAATATCCCATTGAATCATCTTTATTATTAAAAATCAACACAGGGCCCCCATTGGTGAAGTTCAAGGTCGGATAAAACCTTTATCTCTAAAATCCTATAACTTCCTTTTCAAATCTAATAATTATACATGATTCATTTAATATGGGTGTTTTTAAATTAGGTTATAATCATTTACTAATTAAATAGTAAACTCATACACTTGACTAGGAATAAAACTATGAAAATCATCATGAAAAATATCAAGATACTCATTTACCACTGAGATATTATTAATCTGAAGATATTATTTAATTTAAAAAAATATAAAGAATATTACATTCATTTGAATATTTTGACTGTTTCTCATCTTCTTGATATGTAATTAATGTTATGGGATCATTATTGTATACAAAATGAAACTCTTTCTGAAAAGAAACTTATTCAGCTCAACAATCAATCATAGCATGGTAAACAGAAATCCAATCCATACCCATAATAACATAAAAATTTTCTAAAGAAAAGACAACAAGGTTTGTAGGTAAATTATTTACATAGAAAAAAATAAAATTATTGCTATAATTAGTTTTTACCATAACATATTCCACTATTTCTTCATAAGTTCTTCCTTCATTTACTGATGTGTAATTTATAATTTATAAGAAAATTTCACATAAATGAAGAAATTTGTAGAGCTTGAATAAAATAACACATTGGAATAATTTGTAAGAATAATAAAATCACATAATACACATTTTTCATGTCCCTAAATCTACTAAAGTATATTCAATGTATTTTTCCACACACTTATATTTCCATTATTATTGAATTCCCCCTAGGTGAATAACCTTGGACACACATTAGAAAAATGACCCAAGTCCTTTAATTAAAGAATCTCACCTATGGATTTTCATTTTTTCTAATCATCTTATATATACTCGTGAGACATTTTTATAAATTTTCATCATTGGTTGAACTTCCTATAATTTACAAGACATTCTCTATGATTATTTTTACCTCACTTTTCAAAATAAGGGAATTTTATTTTCTTACTTCTATATTTATTTGATGAATTAATCCCTAATTTCTTACAATATGACCACATCTTATTCTTGTCATCGTGAGGAACATATATTTCAAAAAACTCAATATCAACCTTTTCAACACAATGAATAAGTTTATCATAACATTTGTACACTCATGAACCCAAATATATTTGTAAAAATTGTTTCACAAAAGATTAAAATCTATTAATTTTTCTGTAAAAGTCCCAAATAAAATATGGTATGTACACGGATAGTCTCATAAAATTGGATTTAAACATATCAACATAATCATTTACTTTCTAGCTCAGCTCAAATATTTTTCTCTCTGTTCTAATATTAATAGTTTTAGAAAAATATTTTTCCAAAAAGGGGATATTAAAATCAACTCATATCAAATTATCAAGATCATATTTTTATTTGGAATTATTAACTAGAGACTACCATTTATAATATTCATCATCAAATTGATAAATGGATAGGGTTTTCATTGGACATTGAAAACAACCCATAAATTCAAATATCATTTTCGGAGCATTGACCTCCCTTTGGATACAACTAGATATGAGGTTCCACTAAAAGATAGAGTATTTTGCCTCATAAAATTCTCCACTAATATCAAATTCCTTTATGGTTAATCTGGATTCACCCAATAATGGAAACTAAAACCATTTATAGCATGTTTCAACATATCCATAACTAGAAAAAACTTCTCAATTATAATCCAACCATATTAGGATGTTGATTCCGGAGGATATTTTCCTCAAAATTCCTTCCCACCACAACTGACCAATTTCTATTGTCGAAACCCATTCTAAACTATTATATTTTTTATGAATATGTTTGGTAATATTCATATTCAATAACATTTAAATTTAACCATAAACTAAATAAATATTTATGGATATTTTTTAACAAGTCCTAATCCCAGATGTTATATATACCTCCCTTTGATACCAATTGTAGGAACCCATCCTTAAAATATTACATAATCTTGAGTTATGTAAATTAATTTACATTAATTCACATTGATAAATTTTTCATGTTTAGAGCATTAGAGAATTAGTCAATAAGTCAAACATAACAAAACCATAATAATAAAAATAGGAAAATTCAAAACACTATTTATTTATTCCATATTCTAAAAAATTTACAATAAAACATGATAAATTTTATGAAAACTCTTCATGAAATTCATCATGGAATATCCAAATACATACTTATCCATTATTCCAATGAATTATATTAAAAATAATGGGATGACAACAAAAAGTTTAGTAGTGGATACAAAAATAAAGAAACTATTATTCAATTGATTAACATTAAAACCCACGAAAAAATTAGCATAAGGTAATTGAATTCACCCTTAATAAGTATTAAATACATTATTTTGAAAATAAGCACATTAGATACTTTTTCTAATCACAATATTACCATAAAACCCATATAAATAATATAAAATACATAATGGTACATTGGGACATAATTATACTTATCACTCTTATAAATGGAATAATCATGCGATCAACTTCCATATAAGTAACTCTTGAAAATGGAATATCTACATGGACAAATTTCATACCCAATTAATTGGAGGATATTACATAAACACCCATTCATGGTTTTTCACAGAACCACCCATCCTCTGTTTATCACGTAACCATATATCAATTGTCTATATACCATTGCATAGTCAAAACACATAAAAGCTTGAAATTTTCAACATGTCACTCTTAAAATGATGCAAATTTTGAAATTACCCTTTCAGATAAGTAGTTTATTTTTTCAAATATAATTTAGGATAGTCTTAGAAACTATATTTAAAACGAGTGTGCCATCAAAAGCAGGAAGCTTCTTTTTTAGAAAAATATAGTTTTCAATCATAAAATAATATTTATTCTTATATTATGAATATAAAATCTATTGGATGAATGTATACAAATTATGTGTGTAAATTTATTTATAATCAAGTAGGTTGTTAAGAAAACAATATAATAATATAGTAATAAATAATTTTTTTTTTCTATTGTGTATTTTTATAAAAGTAATATTTTATTTCGTCAAAGAAATATTTTCCAAATTATTGTATACAATATCATAATATAATAAGTTTAATTTTATTGATAAATATTATATATGAAAAATATATTAAAATATATTAAAATATTAATTGATATGTAATAATATTAGGAATGGTTAATTTTTGAAATGGCATTTTTTAATAAAAGAAGTTGCTCTTTAATTTAATTATTTTAATTTAAAAATAATTTTAATAATACTAAAATATTAATTATATAAATCTAACATCAAATTTTTTTTATTATTATGGAAAATTACCACTATAAATTTTTTGGTGAAAATATCATTTTTATTAAAAAAAAAAGTTTTTTGTGAAAATTTTAAATTTTAAGATTTTATCACTATATAATTACATCTTAAAAGATTATAAAAAAGTTACTAAAATATAAATTATCTTATATAAATTATTCCTTGAAGTTATAAATCTAATTTAATAAATATTTAGATTTAAATAAATAATTTATTTTGAAAAAAAGTGTTCTCATTGTTTTTTCTATTTAATTGTATTGATTGTGAATGTTAGTTTTTAGGAGATTTAGAATCCAACAAAATTTTATATTTTATAATAAATCCTTTTATTTCATAAAATTAAAATATTATAATGTGATCTTTTATATAATCTGTTAAATATAATAATGATAATTATTAAAAATTCTGTTTACCCACATTATTTGTGTTTTTCTTAATTTCTAATTTCATACCCTTGAAAATATTCATTGGTAAAAGTATTTAAAAAATTTTTTTAGAATGATAAAATTGAAAAAATGGTCTAATATCAATTTTTCCATTAATATTAATTACTATGGTTAAAAATTAATTACCATGTTAAATGTGAATTAGGGTACAAGTTAAAAACAGAAAAAAAAATCTTATTTGTCGCCTAAAAACTTATATGAATAGAATATAGACCCACATAAACTTTCACTTCCTATTTTTATATCATTTACACTCTGACTCTTAAAAAGTGACTATATATTATATAAAATTTAATTGGTGCTTCCAAAACCACATTTATCTTCACTTATAAAATGGTAGTAGTTCCATCACATGGAGGATCAGATCTACATAAAAAAATTTATTCACGAAATTCATATTTTTACAATCTAGAAACGTATCCATATAACATAACATTCTGTTCAACATTATTTTACTTAGGATATTAATTTGAAAGGAGTTTTCCAAGAGAAAACTCATACGTCAAACATGAGTATCACTTTTACTTAATTAATTTACTCAAATTATCCCTAAATCATATATAAAATTTTTAATATAATAAATTTAGTATGATTTATATAATTAAATTTAATTATATTAAAAGGATGTTAATTATTAAATACAATCTATCTAGAAATGAAACACAATAATGTCGATCATCTGTCCGTGTGGACAACTACCTTCAAAAAGTAATGTAATTTTTTTAATCGTAAACTATTTATGATTGTAACATATATTTATTTAAAGAAGGGTAATTTTTTATATTTATCATTTATAATTTTGAAATTATAATTTATAGTATTACTTATGTATATACATTTGATGAGCAATAATATTGTTAATCATTCGTATATGTGGACTACATAATCCATGAACTATTGAGTTCATTTTTCCCTACCAAAAAAACAATAATTTTTCATATAATGGATTTATTAGAGATTTATTATGTTATTTACTTGTTAATTATTATACATATTTCAAATTATAGTTATCTAAATAAAACGACTTACTCATTAAATCATTATAACATATTATATTAGGGTTCAGTTTAGCATTTATCTAAAAAATGTTATAATGAATATGTCATAAATGATTATGTCATATTATATGATGACAATATCATGTAATAATGATATATATTTTATGTTATAAAGATTATTTATAGTTTTTTTATTATTTAAAATATTTCTTAAAATATCTCTGTTCAATCATTAAACGATTCGAAAAATAGTTCATCAAGATTTCCATTTTCAAAAGTCGTATTCATGTATTTCACCTAATGAAAATAAAAATAAGTAATCATTGAAATAAATAATTTTTTTTATTTTAAATTATCTAGTAATGAGTATCTTGAAAGAAATTAGTGAGAATCAAACACTTGTTCAAGATGTTATTATTAAATAATCAACAAAAATTTCTCTAAATTGATGGCAAAACTAAGAGATAAATATCTAGTATATTAAAAATTTATTATAATAAAATAAGTATATGAGATTGTAATATTTATGAATAATATTTTTAGGTTTTATATTATGATATTTATATATTTTTTATAATATTTTATATCACGTTTTACTATGATAGAGTAGAAGTAAGAGTTTATTTTTTATATATTTAATTTCATGAAACTTATTTCCTAACATTCACCCCCATACCTTTAATATGATCTGATTACTAGTTAATATTTTTATTTTTCCATATTCTTGGAGATTTTATCGAAACAACATGAACCTTATTTAATTTTAAATTGTTCCAATGGATATACAACTTGAATGCATTTTTGATCAAAATGTTACTCAAACTATAATGGTACATGTAGTATAATTTACATATCATGATTATTTTTGTAAGAAAATCAATATGTATAATTTTTATTCTTAATAAAAACTCTCATTATTTATTTTTATATTAAATAGGTTTCATATATTAACCTTGTATTTCATTCCCATTGAATCATATATTAATCGAATTGTTTCCTGTAAGTGAAACTGAAAAAGTACCTACCATTTAGTCGCCAACCCCCAATTTTTCTTCTCCTCTTTCATTTTATGAATTTAAAACATTGATTATATATAAATATATAATTTATTCTGTTCACTTTATACTGAATTATATTCTTCAATACATTTTAAATTAATATTTAGTGTTTCTGGTATGGATCATTTTCATCAAATTTTACAAAATAGTTTTTATTTAATAATCTATTTCTAAAAACATATTTCTACCATTTTGGTCATTTTTTATGACACATTATTAATATGATATTAAGTTTTATTGGAAAAAATTGTATAAACCTTTATTTATAAAATGTTTATATATAGAAGGTTTTTAGGATGGACATGCATATTTCTTATTTCCATGGGACTTTTGGTAATCCTCCTAAAATGGTTTTCATAAAAATACACATCCTATAATATATATAATCAATGTTCAATGATATTATTGTTATGTAAACAACAACCATATTTCTTTGGATTACTAATGTATTTCATAATCTATTTTAGTAATTATCTACCATGACCATTTTGTTTCTAAATCATCCACAATGTATGATCCTAAAATTTCTTCCAATGTATTTTTTTAATGAAAACACTATTCATTATTCAAATTATTAAATGGTTTTCACCTTGTTATCATTTATTTAATGAATTAGAGAAATTATTGACTTGAGTCTACATACTTTATATATTCAGTGTAAATACCTTACTCTTAATTGTATTGATTGAATGACATTTACAATGATAGTTGATATCATTAGATACCCATTTACATTACTTATGTTTGTCATGTAAGTATTATATATGGATGTATTATGGATTTCCTTATCTGAATCCATATTAAACACATTTAAATTCTTTTTTCACTTTAGGATGTGGTGAATCAAACTCATTTAGCTTCCATGGATCATTTATGCAACAAAAGATAATTATTTTCATTTCTAATGTTTTTTGAAACACAATTTTTTATGTGTTATTTACGATATTAAATGTGATGTATTTATGTTAGAACATATAATTATAGATGATTAAGAGTGCGATAATTTATTTCCCATCATTTTATTGGTTTAATATTTATATCTTATGAGATAAATTTTCATGATATTATTTTTTATGTTTCTATTCATGGGATGTGATGGTGTGGTCATGAATGTAATATTAAAAATAATAATGTTTGTATAATTGATAAAATATGTTTCATAGTGTTATTATTATTCTCAATACCATGATAATATATCAAAATGCATGTCTATTGACTCATGTTTCCACAATCTTTTTTTCATGTATTTTGTTATCCCAAGTTAAATTCCTTGATTTATGATTTATGATATGTTGGGTATGGATTATCTTATGTATCATGATTATACCCAAATGGTAATATTGTTTTCCCATATGATATTTTATTGTTATTTCTTATGATATTATTACTGATCATCAGAACTCACCCCATTATAATGTTTCCAATTCACTTGGCTATTAAGATGAGTATCATGTATAAGAAGTATAAAACAAAATCGAGTGTGGATATGTTATATATAACTGTTTTAGGTGTTTTCAAATAAGTTTCTTTTATATATTCTCTATAGTGAATATAATCCTTCAATTAATTGGATAGTGTGATTATTTTTTATATGAAATCCTCACCATATGGAAAATTCATATAATAAAGGATTCACTAACCTACGTTTCTATAGTACATGATAAATAAAAATATAAAAAACTATAGAATTTTTAAGATTTCGTTCATGATTATGTTTTAAAAATAAGAAGTGAAAACTTTTATGATAATTTTTAAGATTGAATATTTCTTTTTTTAACTAGATTAATTTTTATATAGAAACTACAAAAAAATATTTGAGGATAACATATTGTTATGATGTGATAGTATTCATAAAAAATGTATTAATAAATCAATCATAAATCTTTATATGGATGATATATTCAATATTCAACCAAACACTAATTTAAGAGATAATTTGAAAAATCAAAATGGTTATTTAGATTATGATTTTTCATGTGATTTGGTTGTGGCATTGAAAATTATGATAAATAAATATATGATATAAAATTCTTGTATATTCCTAAAATATCATTTGAGATCAGAATTAGTCAGCATAATCAAAATAAAAAAAATATCATGTATTCGCATTAATACGCCCCAAAAATTTGACCACCAACTATTTTTAAGAAAATTAAAAAAACATAATGGATTCAAATAACTAATTAAGTGATAAATTAAACTGAATTGAATCAATTAAGAGATATTTTATTGAGACCAAAAGAATATAATATCAGTACACATAAATCACTTTTTAGATGAATATGTAATATAAAAGGTTATATTAAAAAAAATTAATCTATATTTATTTAAATAGAATATTTAAAAATTTATTGAATAAATTTTCATAAAAAATGACTCGAGCATTATATAATAAACTCATTCGGAATAATTCATTCAATTGAATGAAAAATTAATTATTAATTATAACTAGTAGAAAAATAATCCTCATTTTACAATGGTGAGGGGGAAATGTTAATTTTTTTATATTATAACTATTATTATTCAATACGAATATGGTTGATGGGTTTTATAATTTAGGAATTATCTATATCGATTTATTCAATAACAAATATTTTGATATTTGAATATATATGATTACATGAAAATAAGGAAATTAAAAAAAATGCTTGTGGAGAAAATAATTGGAAGGGGAGCAACACTAAATAAAGTAATTTGGTTTTACATATTGATCATATTATTATTTTAATGTAATATAGAATCCCAGTATGATAAATTCACTATAAAAAAGATAAAACCATCAAATATTTTTATATCTATTGAGATCCAATTCATTTACATAAAAAATAACAAATGTAATGGTCATGTTTTTATATTTCATGAAAATTATTCTAATATATTATTGAAATGATTTGTCTAGGAATAATGAAGGTGAGTGTCTTAAATAATTCATGTTAGTAAAAAATCAAGTGAATATGATGATGTAATGGTTATGAATTTGATATAATTAAAAATTTTGATTATTAGACTTTTTTATTTAATTGAGTTATGGGAAAATGTTTATTTTTTCACAAATTTTTTTAGATATAAATCTAATAAAAATGATCCAAATATCCAAAAAATGAATAGAATTCTGATATATGTAAAAAAATAAATCCAATTAGGAACTATTATATGAGAAGACAAGTGATGTGATGTTGCATGGATTCACAAATATGGATTTATATGGTCAGGATTAAAATTAAAATTCAGTATTAGGAAAATAATTCTTTATTAGTAGATGATATGTGGAATGGAATTATAACAATAAATAATTCATCACATTGATTTCCACTGAACCTATTTATGTTATGTTTTCTCACAAAACTATAAAATTGATTTTTTAAATATTATGGTAAGGATATGTATGTTTTTATTTAATATCGACTATTCATTATCTATGAAAACCAATGCACTCTAAATCTATTCAAAAATACTAAGAAAAAATTAATATAAAAATACATTGATATTATATATGACTTCCTAATTTAGAGGATAGATAATGGTATATGGAAAGTTTAGTTTGATCTTTGTAGTGAATATTTTTTGGGTACTCTCACAAAAATACTCCAAACTAAGTATTTTATATAATTGAGTATATATATTGTTTCTTATCACAAAACCCAAGAACCCATGTTATTTTATTGAGTTATATCTTCTAAATATATTTTTTTAAAGGGTGATATATAATATTTAAGTGTATAAAAATTATTCTAGTTTAATTCATTTAATATATTTTTTCATTTCAGTGTCTGAGAATGATTATAAATTTCATAAATAATAAATAAAATTCATTTTTAGAATTGGTATGCCATGATGAATTGATTTATATATATATTTTATAACTATATTAATTAATCCTTTTTTATATATTGATATATTCCTTTTAAATAGAGAGTAAATTGTATGATGACATGTTATATTATTGTTTGGAACCACCGCTATAAATGAACCATTGTTTTTACTGTCAATAATGTTGTGAAATGTTGTCTCAAAATTTTATAATAATTTATTGAAGGGGTGAATAAGATATTTTAGAATAATTATTAATGTTTATATTTATGGATATATAATAATTAATTGAATAATAATTTATATTAAGAACTTATATATTGTAACAGGGATGATTGTTTATTTTTTTGTCAATATATATAAATGAGTTTCGTATATTTTTTGGTAGTTGAGATTTATTTGATATTTATATGATTCATAAAAATATTTTTTAATATGTTTTTTGTAGTGTGGATAGGGTTGTACTTTTATTAATGTTCCTAACATTAAACTTTCATAAAAAATGAAAATGTACATTTTAAATTTGGGAACTCATCACCAAATATGTGTAATACACTTCAATATATGAGATATTACGATTTTAAAAAGGATTTATAAGATTAATCAACTATCATAAAGGATTAACATAGAGATTCATACAAATAATTGAATGTATTCCACAGATATGTAAGTGTAACTCAATGTTTATGAAGGTAATATAATAGATATTAGGACTCTATGTAAGAATATGAAGTTGTTTTGAGGATGTTTATAAGAGTTTTTAGAGGCCATGTAATAAAAGTGATTTCCTATAAATTCAATTTAAGTTTAAAATATACTCACCCATGCATAAAATTCATATTTCATTTGACTCAAAAAATTATTAAAAGGATATATATGACTCTTAGATTTTCATGAAAGATAAATATATGTTGTTTAGTTAATGTTATTGTTAATTTAGATTATTTTGTTTGGTTTTTCAAAGATTCAAACATAGTGATAATTTTGGGTGATAATTATATGATATATGATTTCTTCAACCTATGGTGTTGAATAATGAGATTTGATAAGAATATTTACAAAATAATCATATTTTTTTCAAGTGGTCATTTATACATGGAGAAAAAAACATAAGGGCTTTATGAATATATAAATAAATAAGATGATATAATTAAAGGAGAATTAAGTGATAAAATGATTACAAATATCATTGGAATATTCATGAGTAATAATTCTTGGTGATTAAGGATATTAATATATTATTATTTGAATTATTATTTTGAATATTAAAAGGATGTAATAATTCATGGTAATTTATTGATAAAACATTAATAGAGGTCATAAGTATATTTGAAATGTTATTTCAATATCGTAATTATGTAATTTTATCTTTGGTATAATTTTTATTTTTTTGGTGAATATAATGTGGTGTAAAAGATGAAACAAATCATATGATAATGCTATTAAAATTATGAAAATATAATGTGTTAAAAAAGATAAAAATGGAAAACTAAATATTATTGTTAAAAGTGTGATAACTGAACAACCAATCAGACTAAAATACATATCAGGATAAAGAAGATAGTGATATTTTTTCCCATTGGTGGATCATTCTCTCATTTTTGATTATTCCCTATAAGGGTTTATATTTTTTATCTATGTAAACAACAGTACACTTCTTTGACTATGTGGGTGAAAAATTATAGATAGTTATAGGAAATATCCTTTGTCACATAATCTTAATAATTACAAAATATTAAAAAAAGTGTGTTTGATAATGAAAACATACACCAAGGACATTATCATCTATACTGTTGGAAAATATTATTAAAAAATCTACTATATTGATATTTTTCTCATAACTAAAGCGAGACTGAGAGAGTTATGCTGAATAAAAACTAGTTTTAGTGATTTTTTTAAAATCAATATCTACACTGATTAACCCGTAATTTCAGTGTTGATACCATTATGATGTTATAATAATTAGTATTAATCGTGATGTATAATATGTTTGTGTTATCTTTTCTTACTAGGATTTCATGCGATGGGAGTACTAATTTCTACACAACCACCACTTAAAGGATGTTTGTCTATTTTTTGAACCTACACACATTTTGTGAACATGTAATGGTGAAATCCAACAATTATACCATTACTTATTTCTAAATATCATGTATCATTGGAGTACCACATGTGACATAATGATGTGGTTATAACAAGAAATATTCTAGGGTGGTAACCAAAAATTTATGAGATTAATATAATTATTTTGTATTCATGTGATTTATATACAAATGTAGTAGACGAAATGAGGTTGAAATCCTGAATGATTTGTGGTTTTGGGACTATGATAATTGGTTTAGTGGGATTGTTTTATGAATTTCCACAATATAATATTGTTGTGAGGATTACATATACCCGAATTACCCAAAGGCCCTCATTTTTATTGATTTTTGATAACCACCCTTTCATGGGATGAGGGGGAATCCTTACAAGGCCCATAGGATCAGAGATTACATGGCCCGTATGTTTAGGAGATTACATGACGCAAAGGTCTTAGGAATTCAATTAGACTATCTACAAGGAACTTCCCCTCCCAAACATCTGAGTCATTATAGTCTCTCTCCACCTTAACATGGTTGTTAGACTATGATTTTTTTGCAAGCACAGGTTGGTCCTGATTTCATAATAATACCCTCTCATTCTGAAAAATCCATTTGGCTCTACTATTGTGAGTGCACATGATTTGAATCCTCTTCTAGGGCTGCTCCTTTTTTGTAGAGTCGGTCAGGGGAAACTGCATGTGGCCCGAAGGTTTTGAGGTGGCCCAAAGGCCTTAAACGTGGCCTGAAATCCCTACTGACTCGAAGTCCTGGGTGGCCCGACAGCCTAAAGGAATCCAAGCCCAAACTGGTGGCCCAAGGTGAATAGTTCCAACTGCTACAGTACTAAAAAAATACAAACTATAGTATCTTCTACATTACCCACTCAATTTACAGTTCTACTACCGTACCTGCATAGTGTATAATACTACTACAACACCTACTACAATGCTTCTATAGTGCCCAGAAATATGTATCTACCAGATTTTGATCCTAGGTCCCGTAGATGCACTTAAGGTTACCTCACCAACTGGGCTGAGACACATGTCCAAAGGTTTATATATATATATAGTATTATTGTGTATTTAGAATGTGATAATACATGTGATCTATTCAATGTATATATTAATAAATATACATTATGGTTATTATAATAAATAAATGATTACACGGATTAAACTTAAGTTAGGATATCTACATAGGGATATCAAAATGATTTCATTTTGACTAGAACTATTTAAATATAATTAATTTATTATTTTTTCAGAGTAGTTCAAACCATTCAAAAATTATTTATATATTACTCAAATATTCTCCCATTTAATTTTCCATATATGATATATAGTTTTACATATATGTTTGATAGATAGATGTTAGCTTGGTGATAGGGATTAATCGAAACAAATTTGTATCTCAGGAATAAATCATGTACTATGGTGTTAAATGAGTTTGTGGATATTATCTCCTTATTAGTATTTCTTATTTTGTATTTTTAATTACATTAAATTTTTGTTATTTTATAAAATAATAATTCAATATAAATATTTTTGAACTCAGTTTATTGAGGAAATATTTTTATTTATGATTTAGCGGGTTTTTGGCATTATTTAATGATGTTTTCTATAGAACGATTCCTCCCACTTTGGCGACATATGCTATTTGTTCTTGTCTCTAAACCATGATCTTTTGAAGGTAGGTTTAATGTTTTACAACTATTATTATCACAAATCGGTGCACGATTTGGAATATTAATATGCTAAAAATATGAGTTGTTTTTATTATTAATTTTAAAGGATTAATGGATTGGTGAAATATTTTAGCAACATTTTAATTTATATTTTTAATTATTTTAATTTATTTACTTTAAATATGTAAAAAATGAATCCTAAATGTGGGGAATATCAATATTTTATTATGACATGATATAAGAAATTAAATTAATGATTATTTGTTAAAAGAAACATTTAACCACAAATATTATGATGGGAGGTATGAACAAAATTGATTTATAATTCAATATGAATCCAAAATATTTTATAATTGTTTAAACTGTTATAAATTGGTCATGGGAGTAATGTACCATGATTTGAGGATGTTCTCAATAATTTTATATGGAATAACCTTGATTGTTTAGTGGATGTGTCTAATATAAAGTTTGATTACAAATAATCTAAAAATCTATTTTCTTCCTGACTAAATAAATTGTAAAAAATTTATTATAAATTTTATTGTAGAAAGAAAAAAATTATTCTATAATTTTAACCAATTTAATTCTTCATTTTGAGGGTTATTTAATTCAATTTTTCTCTTATACATCAAACATAACAATACGGGGAAACAAATTCCTATTTCTCTACATGAAATATTTTATAGACATGTTCAATGTAAATATAATCCATATATTAATTTCATGAAACTAAAATATTTTCCCAGTACACCTTGTTCCCTATTTACTATACTAGTATAATGAACCAGGAGTTTTTTATCAAGATTTTATATTATAGGTTCATTAAAATTTAATGAAACCATGATGAATAAATTTGAAATTTTTAACATATTTTCAACAAGGTTATTATTTTTGATTCATACACCAATGGAGGATTTAAAAATTTATAATCACTATATATATTATCAAAACAAATTTCTAACCCATATTGAAATTTTAGGGATAATAATATAGATTTATTTTAGGGGGTTTTATTAGGATTTCTAGTAGAATTTTTCTTATAATATATATGAAATTTAATTTTTATAGTGACTCACTATGTATGGTCTCAAATATATTTTTGAATAATTATTTATTTTTATGAAAATTAATTTTATGCGAGAATTATATAATATATTAAAATAATTTCCTTTCATAGTATGTGATACTATTAAATTTAAAATTATACGGGCCTTAATGAAATTAAGGTTATTAAGTTACTTTATAATTATTAATTAAATATTTTATTTAAGTTTTACTATGTTATTGGGATGAATATTTGGGTTACATATGAATTATATCATTATAAAGATGGAATATATAAATATTCACAAATTTACTTGGTTTTAAGATAATGATTATATTGTGGAATGTTGCCTAAGGTATTTTTTATGAATGTGATTAGTAAAATTATATTGAATTTATTGAATTGGTTTTGAATTCATAATATTTGGGAGATTTATATATCAATGGTCTAAAAATTCATGGATGTATGGTTTGTAATGTTATAAAAGATACATGTCGGAACAAATAACATTTTAGTAGGACACATGAAAAAGAAAAGGATCCTTTTTTATTAAATTATTTTCTCTTATTGAACTCTCTTTTTTGTAGTTATGAATAAATGTGAGGCTTATTAGGTTGATTAAATTGTTTTTTGAAGACCCTAATAAATATACATATATTGGGTATAGATGTATCATATGGATATGTAAAATATTATGCTACACTTTTTGTTATTAATTATTTATATTTGTTTGAATTAAGTAATTTTAGAGTATGTCATTTAGTATAGTACATTATTTTTTCTGAGTAAAATAACATTATTGGATCGTGAGATTATATATACGTAAAAATGGATAATTTGATTATGGGTATTAACTTTAATTTATAAATGACGTTATAGTATTTGTAAATAATATTTTATGATATAATTCATATAGAATATGGTAAGATGATAATATTTTTTAGGAATATTGGATGTGTATAGATAAATTGGTACCACATTAAAATATAATCCTTACGATATGTTAGATGTGATATTATGAGTTCAATCTTCAAATATTCTAAAAATTATTTTAATATAATGAGTATTATTTAATGCATTAAATTTATGGAATATTTAAAATATTGTATTAATATTAAATAGAACAATAATAAAATCAATGTGATTTTAATATTATTTAAATACCCAATCATCAAATATCTATTGAATGTAATGAATTTCATATGATTAAATTACCATCAAATTTAATATTCATATAGACCTTAAATATCTTATGTTATATAAATTAAGGTAGTGGGAAATATTATTGAATGTATTTATTTATATTTTTCTAAATTTGTTTCAAAAAAAATTGTTGAGGATTAAATAATTTGGATGTTGTTTATTAAATATTTATTGGTTCATGTTTAATAAAAAATATTAAAAAATAAATTATATTTTTTAGTGTTAAAGACATATTACACTATTATAATCATTGATAATAAAGTTTTCATATCAATGGTTTATTGGACATGAATGAATTATTATTAGATTGTTTTTAAAAATATTAATTTCTACCCGTATTATTTTACTAATTTATCCGATTTTTACTTTTATAAAAATTTATCATCCAGAATATAGTTACAATTCTTACATAAGTTTTTTTCAGATTATCAATGAGTTATTTTCTTATTTGGAAATATTTATATACATTTTGATGGAATTATATTAAAGGAATGTCAATAGAAATAATGATTAATATAATGGAAACTTGACGTTGATTTATATGTAGTAAGTAGGATAATAATGGGTACCATGTGTTTGGAAGAGTTTTAAATAAATTTATAAGATGTTATTAATGGAATGGGTGATCCTGTTATGGAATTTTCATATATTTATTTTTCAAAATGTCATAGATATATTATTTATATGTGTACCCACATTGAAGTATTAAATAGAATAAAAATTATGAAAATATGTGATATAATAATCAGTTAAACAGTTAATTATGGAGAGAGTATTAGCTCTAATAAAATTTAAAAATAGCCAAATTATTTCCACAATCATGTAATATGAATAATTTAATGGAAAAAATAAATTCAACATCAAAATAATGTAGTAGAGAACATATTACAAGATTTTGGTTACATGTGTTCTGGGTAACATAAGAAATATTATAACAGGTTTATAGATTTCATAAATTGAAAGGCCCTTTTCCAATACATTAAAATCATGTGAGAGTGGTGAAATATATTATATAGTTTCCTAATCCAAATTATATTTAGTAAATTATTCCATTTAGGGAGAGAAATTTTCACTCGAAGGAAGTATTTTTTAAATCAATAAAAATTTATATTTATATGGGTGAAAGGTCTATTCTAATTCGTAAATTACGTCACCATGAAATTCCAATGAAAATATAATAATTTTTGTTTCAATATTCATCCATGGTTCCCACATCACATTATCTAGAGTGAGTACTTTATATCAACTATGATAATTCAAATATTGTAAAAATTCATTGTTACATATTAGGGTATTGGAAAACCAAGATATTTGTTCTATGACCAAATAATATAGATTAAAATTTCATAGTATAAATTTTAATTTACTTGAAATAAATTATTTTAGATAAATATAATTGGTGAATCACCTAATAGAAATGTTTAAAATGTTATTTTTCATGTCAACCAAGTGGAAGAATAACTGAATATTAATTTTGAATTGTTATGAGGTATATTTAGAATGAATTTTAACATCTTAGTATATATTAATTTGTCTCTATACATAATTAAGGAATTATTGATTTTTTTAGTTAATGATAATTTTAGCATCCTGGTCATGGATGCCACTAAACAGTTCCCCAAGTCTGGTTAGCCACATGATCTCATGTGCGTCACCCAAAACACCAGATATTGCTGACTAGTAATGAGGGCCTAGGGTGTATCTATGGGGAGACTATTAATTCATAGATCAGTGTGTGCAAAGAGGTAAAAAACAATAAAAAATAGTGGGAGCATAATAATAACCATACTGTAATTGAAAAAATAAATAACACAAATAGAGTAAATAGATATATACATAAGCTGAATAATAATAAATGGTACAAAAGTGATGATGATGATATCATGATTCTATATGAAAATTTAAGTAAAGTAAAAACTGGGGTACAATAAAAAACATAATGCTATCAATATTACACAAAATGATAATATTCAACTACAACATCTCGAGAATAGGCTCAGTCATCTACCCCCATTTTTAACCTATGGAGTAATCAAATCAAGCATCAGAAGTAGCATGCTTCCCTTTATCCATACCTTCAGTCATAAAGTCTTCTCAGGTACCAAACATTTCCCGAGAAGGGTGTGAGATAATAATCTCAGAAGTTCAGAACCCACAGTGTCTAGAACATTCCATTTGCATTCTATAAATAAGAAATAATGTTCTATATATAATAAATGCTAGAGAAGTAAATACACAAAATATGAAACATGGACCAGTAATCAGAATGATGAAACTGTGAGAGTCACAAAGTATATTACATGTGCCATGGTAAGCAAGAAAATTAATGAATGATACCCCCAAGCATGTTCTCATCCTTGGGGCCTCAATCCCATGTCATCACATAAGTATACTAGAAGGTACGAAGAAGCATCACAAGTAAATAATCATGCTCATAAAAACATAAATGATATATATCATATGATTCAACAACCAAATCCAATCATTCGATTAAAACATGAGGTGGAGAGTCATGCCCATACAAGGCGATCTAAAAGAATCCCAAGTATCAGAATTGAAATATCTATAAAATTCAATACCATCATGCATATCCAAAGTGATCTAAAAGAATACCATGTATCACTCTGAGGTATGGTAACCATTCATTCCATCCCAGGTATCTCACAAGAGGAATAAGTATCACGCAAGGCATGACATAGACATCTTTCCAAAATTTCCTCACATGGTTTCTCCCCATGGGAACTAGTATCACTTGAGTGTATAATAAATCACTTGAGAAGACCTTTCCTAGAAATCCAAAGAATCTCCACAGTTGTGTCAGGTTATAACCCATCAATCATGATAATTATATACATGGGTACTTAATATAGAATCCACGTTCCCTCCCAGCTTGTGTCAAACCCCTTATCAAAAAAGTCATACATAACATGAAATTAATTTATGATTTCTAACCAATAATAATCATATCAATTGAACATTATTCCATTAACCACTATTGTAAATTCAATCCAAACATTATTGGAACATTTTATATGGCAAGGTAATGAGCATTTAATAATATTAAGCAAGGTATGAGGAATAAGCTACATGGAATAAGCCATAGACCAGTACATGTCAACACATGTAATTCAATATCCCAAACCAAAGTTTTCAATGAAAATTTAATATGTTTCAATCAATTAATAAGGTCATAAGAAACAATAATTTTTCATAGTCAATGAACAATAATCAAGGAATATGGAATCAGTATTCATCTTACCAATATGTAATTAATGACATTTCAAAATTTCAATATATCAATCATGATCAAGTATCACATCCCATTTAAACCATAATAGGGCTCAAGAAAGAGAACCAAACAAGTTATAATAATTTGGCATAATATATGGTATGCAATTTCACATGGTTTTATGAATAAGAATTAAAAAAAAGAATTATCATAATGAACATAGAATAAAAATGGGAATTTGATCATAACACCACTAATAAAGTCACTTAGTATGAAGTTTAGTATTTCTTTACAATACATATGGTTGTCATTATAAAGAAAAGTGTTCATGTAACTATACATGATAATGATAGAATGTGAGGAGTATTGCATTTAATAAACATCAAATATTCCAATGGTGTACAGTACCACACATGGGTTAAACCATTATAACTAGGAATATACATTTTATAAGGGATCCAATTTATGGATCAAACCCCATATTAATTTATTTTATCCTTTAAATTCATGTTTCCAATGTGACAAATTCAACCAAGGCAATTTCTTATTTCAAAAATATGGGAAAAATATGCCATTTTTGTTTGTTCACCCAAATGGGAGACTAGATCCAAGATGTACAACCTAAACATGGTTTATTGATCAGGTTATAGTCTCATTGGTCATGGAAAAATGATCCATTAATTATAATATGTGATAAAAATCTTTTCTGAAAGTTTGTGATGGGTAGGCACTATGACACCATGCTAAAAGTAATGGAAAAAAAGTGGAAAAGAGGAAACATCCAACCAAAATGTCTAAGTATTGTACATGTTTGGTATTGAGGATTGTTTCGATTTAAAATGAAAAAATCGATAGATTTAGGAAAGGCCCCCAAAATAGGGATAAATATATTTTATGGAGATGTAAAAGTGATGGATGGAGAAACCAAGAAATCATGGGGTGTGTATGAGTGAACTTACTAGGAGGAGTATGTTGCTCTTGATGGAAAAGATAAAAAAGGATATTTAAGGGAAAAATCACAAAATACCAATGAGGGAGGAGATGGGTCTTCATGTTCATGGTAAAGAAAACAATCTTGAGTAGGAGCATGAGGAGAATAAAGTAGTGTTTTAAAATAAACCCCAAAAAGATAAAATTTAAATTTTATTACATAGAAAGTGTCTCATGGTTTGGTCACATGGTTGACCATAAAATGTACCAATCGTGTAGTAGATTATACAAATCTAGGTATAGAGCATGGTTGACTGCACAGTTTCACTAACAGTGTGATGGCTGTGTAGTATCTTAGTACCCCATATCTACAAATGGCCACATGGTCCTATGCTTGGGAAGCGTAGTTTCTCCTTACCATGCGACCCAGTATACCTCCCCTGTTTTCGGTACTTTGGGTTTAAAATGATCACTAAATGCACCCGATTCCTTCATTTAAGTATTAGGTGCAAAACTATGACTCTTTTTAGTCAATTTAAACAAAAAATAAATGTTCTTTACCTTTTCAAAAATATCGGATGTTATAACCACCCTTCCTTAAATCAATTCAACACCAATATTCCCATCCAAGGGTGCTACGACATTCTCTAAGAAATTTTTTAACCAATATAGATGTATATATAACTCCTTCTCTGAGGACTTATCCCAAACAAGTTTGTGCTTCCATAGCACCTGGACTAAAGGAAATTAACTTAGTAAGAGAACTTTCTTAATATGGTCAATTATAAAGATTGTATGCTCCTCAAAGGACGCATCCGCCTCAACCTCAATATCATCAAGATAAAACAACTGAGACCGGTCTAGATGATACTATCAAAGATGATATATGAGTAAGATGTTATGCATGGAACACTACCACTGAGGTAATAACAACTTATTGGATATCTGCCCAACATTCTCCACTATCTTGAACGGCATGATATATCTCGAAAATAATTTTCCACGTCTCCTAATTCATTTATGTCCCAAATTAGATTATACATGTTGAAATAACTGATGTCTCACATCAAATTCTAGAGGTCTACTATAATGATTGGTATTTTAATTCTGCCTCGATAAAATAGTATCCATACTCTTATGAATAAGATGGACTTTCTCTAAAGTCGCCTAAATAAGAAGATGACCCAAAATAGCTTCCTACCCTACATCTTTCTATCATAGGGGTGAATGGAACCGTCTACTATAAATATCCTCATACAGAGTTGTCGAAATTGTTTCCTAAAAGATATTATTATAGGAAAAATCAACTAAAGAAATATTATTCTCCATGGATCCTCCAAAATAAAAGATACAGGACCTAATCATATCATCTTCACTTGAATAACCCGCTCGGACTACCAACTAGTTTGAGGGTGATATGAAGTACTCACGAGTACCTATGAACCCAGTGGCTTCTTCAAAGAAATCCATAATAATGTTGTGAACCAGGAATCTCAGTCTGAAACTATTAAACAGGGTACACCATGAAGTCTCACTATAGCGTGAATGTAAATTCTACTTAACTCATCAATAGAGTAGGTCACTCAAATTAGTAATAAGTGAGCATCTTTGTTTAACATTTTGATGATCACCCATATTTTGTTACCGACTCAAGGAGATATCAGAAAGACTATAATAAAATCCATGGTGAGTTCATACCATTTCCACTCGGGAATGGAAAAGTTTTTTAAATGTCATGTGGGTCGCTTGTTCACTTCCTTCACCTACTGACATATGGAGCACTAAGTGATGAAGCCAAATATCTTCTGTTTCATAATTTTCCACCAATACTAATCATGCATATCCTGATACTTCTTGGTAATCCAAGGGTGAAATTCCTAAACTGAGGCATTAAATTCCCTTATTAGATATTTCCGTATATCTAAAGGCACCCAGGCATGCCCATGGTAGAGCAAGGTTACACTGCTATCAACAATGAATCATGGTGGTGGGTTTTCTCCCATGACACATTCCCTCAAAACATGTTCTTATGAATCAAATGACTATAGCATCCATACTCAGTCTAGAAGAGAGGATGTCACTGAAAAGGCGACTAAAACTAGTTGCATGTGCTGCTCTTGAATCTCCATATGCAACTCAAAAAACGTATCCATTATCTAAAACTCAATTTTGGCCACTTGGAAGTCTTGTGTCTGAGTTTTATGACTCCATTCATCAGCCATAGAATTTCCATTACTAGGGGTATAAGCATGCTCAAAATCAAAAGACTGTAGATATTATACTCATGAGTGCTGCCTCAAATTCAAGTCTTATTGTGTGGAGATATATTTCATGATTTTTTATACATGTAAATAATGAATCTCTCACAGAGAGGATAGTGAATCCAACGGTGCAGACCATGAACCACAGTGTATAGATCAAGGTTGTGAGTAGGATAGTTCCTCTCATGAGGCCTTAATTGGTGATATCCATATACAATGACTTGATCACCCTGCTTCAGAACTGTACACAGACTAATCCCTAAAGCATCATATTAAAATTTATTACTTCTTCCTATATTTGAAATAATCATACGCATAGCTAAATTGATTATTCCTTTTAACTCTTGAAATTCCTTCTCATAAGCTTTAGACCATAGGAAATATACACCATTCTTATTCTGGTATGTGAGAGGCTCTACTAAGGGGAAATTTTATTGGATAAAACACCTGTAATATCCAGAAATCCCTAAGAAACTATGTATGTCAAACAAATTATTAGGTTATTCCCAAGAAACCACAACCCTCACCATTTTGGGTCAACAAACACATCTTCTTCTAATATGATACGACCCTAGAAGTGAACCTCACGAATCCAAATGTGGCATTTACCGAGATTTTTGTAATTCTTGTGTCCTTTTAGTGTACTCTTCAAGATCTCAAAATGGGTGGAAGGGTCATTTCTGGTATGAAAGTACACCAATATTTATTCTATAATGACTATTGTGAAATAATCAAGATTTGGGTAAAAATCCCAAATCATCAAGACCATGAATAATGTCTGCACGTTATTTAGTCTGAATGACATAACCAAGAACTCATACAAGCCATACCTGCTCCAAAATTCTGTATATAGTATAACTGATGTTCTCACATAAAACTAATGATATTATAACCTCAAATATATCTTGTATAAAATTGTTTCCCCTTCAATATAGTTAACGAGTTCATATATAAGATTAAATGGATAATGTTTCTTCACTATAAGATAATTCAACCATCTACAATCCACAAAAAATTGTATAGTTCCCTCATCCTTCTTAACAAAAAAATATGTGAACCCCATGGTGATGTGATGGGTCTTATAAAACCATTATCTTATAGATTATCATGCTACTTCACAAGTTCTTGGATCTCTATAAGTGTCATCCTAATGGGAGGAATGGACACTAGTTCTACAACTGGCACATGATCTATGCTGAACTCAACCTCTCTCTCCAGAGGTAAGCTTGATAAATCATTAGGTATAATGTCACTAAAACAATACACAACATGATATAACTACATGATTTGCATTCCCTAATCACTCATAAAGGGACCTTCTAGCATATATGTCACTCTTACGAACCCATCATGGTATGTTCCATTCTGAACTATATAGATATCCTATTCACCTTTTGAATATTTTTCATTTCCCTTGGGTGATGTAAAATAAACTTCCTGGAAATAACAGTACATTTTTACAAGATAAATAATAATCTAGTCCATACTATGAATGATGTTCAAGTCAATCATCTCGAGGAAGCAGAAATTTCAGAAGAAATAGTAGCCACATTTCTCAAGGGGAACTCCTGAAACTAACATATACACTCTATTCTGACCCCTAGTAGGGTGTTAAGAGACATAATTCCATATAATTAATCTATAGTGAGACCAAGTCTATCAATACACACAAAAGATATGAAAGAGTGTGATTCACATGTATCATAAAGTGTATAAACTAATGTAGAGGATACCAAAATAGTTTCTCTTACTGTAGATGGCCCTGGATTCAGATCCTCGTATGTTTGATGCACTTCATACATATGGAATGAATGAAATCACTGAGATGCAGTCTGACTAGCTTGAGTAGATCAACTCTGTTGTCACTAATGATCTGAAGTATAGATGCCTCATCCACAATTTCTACTACCTTGGGCTGATTAGACAGCAGAAGAACAACTCCCATCCAGATGTGGTGTCATAGATCCTAAATATGATGTAGGTATATGTAAAAATCCCCTTAACATAGTTTATTGGTGAAATATAAATGAAGAAACATTGAAGATGAATCATCCTACTGCAATATTGGTATTTCATTGGGTTTCTCATGTGTTGAGGCTTCTTATGGCCTATCCTTCCACATTGGTGACATACTATGGATCTTTTGGAATGTGTCACCTATATGAAACATCCCCCAAATTCACTATAAAAATGAATATTTTTAATGATTTAATAACTACTTTCCTAATGCGGAATAGAACTAACATGAATCACATGACCATCTTCCATAATAATCCACTCCACAATCAAAGCCTAATTTCCTATCAATGTAATGGTAGTTAACTGAATGTAATTCCCCTACATGAATATATCTTATCCAATATCATACCCAATTCACCTCATAGTAGTCAATTCGTCTCCCATTAGAGATAGGGAAAATTGTTAAATATCGTTGAAGCAATCAGAATACTCATGTACCATCATAGATTTGTTCTAAGGATGAAATAACTCCATATATCATTAATATATTGTACTATTTGAAAATAAGTTATCAAAGAAATTTATATGGATGTCTTCCCATCTCATTTCTCAGTAAAACTCATACTAAGATAAGACACCCCTATAATTCTTGGTGGAGTACGATGCATGTAGGTAAAAATATTAGCCCTCCTCTCTAGAGATGTCTCGAGATGTTTAGAGATGGATATCATGGATTCTATCCATGAATATATAATATAAGGATTACTATCTTCAAAAAAGTGGGAGGATGTTGCTTCTGAAAGTACTCTGTATTCTCTTTTATAGTTAGGGTAGTCCGGGGAGAACACTGAATAGCTTGCATTAACCTCTGAATAAAATCCCTAAACTGATCATCAGTGCATAGTGGAATACAAATAGGATGATCCTTATGAGTCAATACATGAGGTATAATGGGTGGATCAAAGCCCACCACCCCTGGAGTGTAGTCATCAACACTCTCTTGGAGTGTATCACAACGACCTTGTAGTGGTATATCACTAAAATTTCCCAGCACACACCTCATACATAATTCATTGTAGATAGGGAATGTAGGTAAAGAATAACTAAGGAATGGAAGGTACAAATCCTCCCTGAATATGTCACAATAGATAAGGAAAGTGATAAGAAGACATGAGCATGTTTTGACTCTAAGCATAACAAAATTGGCATCCTACAGCAAAACCAAGTCTAAATAAAAAGGAAGTAAATTAAAATGGCTCAGAAGGAATTCTACATCACATGATAAGGTAAGGTTAGAGTCACACATTACCTTATGAGGGGGAAATTTATTTTTAACATGTTGTTTTCATTTTAAAATTTATGTATTTAATTAACCTTTTTTTCTGGATGAGTTGGGGGGATCACTAACCCAATCCATGAGGGAACATACCCTCATTAGTTGAACATGGTGTCCACTTATCCCAAACCTTAATATATCCTTAAAAGATATACTAGTATAATTATGTTTCTATAAAAATGAGGTACTGCAAGATATAATAACTAGGATCAATAGTAATAACATAAAAATAGGCAAATTCACATTGAAAGAAAATGTGACATGGCATCATACATGACATTTCATTACATATGGTTCCTAGTATGACGTATATAATGAAATTCCATCATTTCATCAGGTTCAAGAAAAATAAGTCACCATTCCAAACACACTAAAATTAATAACATCAAGGATCATGTGGGTCACACAGTGGTGATGTTTTAACAACCATCAATGGAATATACAATAACTATAATTCCCAACGCAATAAATTTATGTTTCTCCTATACATGGGTTAGTTATGCAAAATCATAAGGTCAATTCCAAATCATTGTATCCTAGTATCATTTATACTCCCAATCAGTAAGGTAAATAAAAAAAGTCCTTTGATACCACTTTATAGTTTCCTAGACCCATATTCAACTCAACAGTGCCCCTAGGCCACTTGGCCACATGACCTCACGTGCATCTCCCTGAATGTTAGAGGGTTCGAACTAGTAGACAGTTTCTAGGGTGTGCTTGTGGGGAGATTATTACCTCATAGATCAGATTATGGAAAATGGTAAACAATAATAAGAAATAGAAAAATTATAATAATAAGAATACATCGAAAGAAGTAATAAATAACCCAAGAAAATTAAACAAATAACTATGGTACCATAATAAAAATACATGTCCTAATAGTATGGTGATGATTTCATGAGTCTGTATGAAAATAATAGTGTGGGGAAAATAAGGGTACAATCATAAACATTATTCTATCAATAGTACACAAACTGGTAAACATAAACAATATCATCTTGAGCACATGCTTGGCCCTCTACCCCAATCTCCATCCTAATCAGCAGGAAAATCAAGCATCCAAAGAAGCATGTTCCCTTTATCCATAATTGTGGTCATAAAGTCTACTTGGGTGCCTAAAGATGCCCTATCAAGGTGTGAGATAGTAATCTCAGTAGGCTTCCACCCATAGTGTCTAGCCCTTCCCATTTTCTTACTATATTTAACAAATAGCGCCCCATATAATAATTGATTGAACAATAAATAAACAACAAATACAGCTTGGTCTTTGTTCTTAAGTGGACACCATTCCAATATAAACTGTAATATCTTATTCCAAGAGTCTAAAAGATAAACCTATGTAGGTCATGAAATATATAACATATTGCACATTAATCTAGGAAATTAAGGATTCATACCCAAAGCTTTTTCTTTAGCTTGGGGTATCAATCTGATGTCTTCACATGATTATACTAGAAGGTAAGAAAAACTATCATAAGTGAATAAGCATTATCATATAAAAATAAAGGATTCATCTCATATGATTCAAAAAACCAATAGATAATAAAAACCAAACATTCCATTAAAACATGAGATGGAGTATTGTTCCCATCAATGGTGATCTAAAATAATCCCATGTATCACAACAGAAACATCTGATAAATCCAATACCACCGAGCACATCCATTGAAATCATAAAGAATCTAAATTATCACTATAAGGTACTGTAACCAATATGTTCATCCCAGGTATCTCATAAGAGGACTGAGTATCATCCAAGGTGTGGCGTATATATATTTCAAAATGTTTCTCATATGGTTTCTCCCCTGGGAAACCGGTATCACTTAAGAGAATAATAAATCTCTTGGGAAGTCCTTTCCTATAAGGAAAAATTGTCACCCTCAGTGACATAGGTTGTAACCTATCGAGCATGATAAGTAAATCCATGGGATATTAATACAGAACCCATGTTTTGTCTCGGCTTGTGTCAAATGTCACGTCAAACAAAGAATACATAACAAGAAATGCATTTATGATTTCAAACAATCAATAATAATATCAATACCACATACTTCTATTAACCATGCTATGAAATTCAAGCCAAAAAATAAATATCACATTTCATATAGCAAGGAAATGATCATTTAATTACTGTAAGCATGGTATGTGGAATTTGACACATGGAATAAGCCTTAGACAAGTAAATTTCAACACATGTAATTCAATATCACAAGACAAATAATTTAACAATAATTTCATATGGTTCAATCCACTAAAACGGTCAAAATAAATAATCAATTTTCATAAGAAATTAACTATAAGAAGTCATATAGAATCAACATGACACTTAAAAATCGGTCATTAAATAAATTTCAATATCTCAAGTTATCAATATTGATCAAGTATCACATTACATTTGAACAATTATAAGGATCATGAAAGAGGACCAACCAAGGCATAATCATTTGGCATGATATAAGGTATGAAAATTCACATGGTATTATGCATAATCATTTAACCTAAGACATTAGTGTAAATAACTTGGAATAAACATGGGAATTTGAACATATCACCACAAATTAATTCACATTTCATGAAGTGTAATTTTTTCACAAGACATTTCAATGTAATTATAAGGAAAATTGTTCATGTAACTAGGGAAGAGAAGGTTAGTATGTGAGGCATATTTAATTTAATAAACACCAAATATTCCAAAGTTATACGACACTACACATGGGTAAAACCATTATAACTAAGACAAGACTTTATCAAAGGGATAAAATTCATTGTTCAACACCATTCTTAATTAATTTTATCTTATAAAAGCTTGTGGCCAAGGATCCACATTCAACCAAGTTAATTTTTACTTTCATGAAAAGAGGAATAATATGTAATTTTGATGGGCTCACCCAATGGGGTGACCAGATCCAAGTCAAACACCCTAAAAATGGGTTTCTTATCAAGGTATATTCTCAATGGTCATAGAAAAACAATACAATCATTTTGATATGTGATAACAATGCTCACCAGATTGTTCTGATTTGGAAGCACAATGGAGCCACCCCAGAAGCGAAAAAATGATGTGGTAAAAGAGTATACACCCTACCTTTACATCATGGAACAATGCACATTCGGTAGTGAGTATTTATTCTAAATAAAATAGAAATAATTAATAGATTTAAGAAAATCCCCAAAATAGGGATAACTTTATCACATGGATAAAGAATAGCGATGGATAGAGAAACCAAGAAATCAGGGGGTGTGGATGAGAGAGATTAATGATAGGAGTCTGTAGCTTCCTACAGTGAAAATATCACTATAATTTTGATGGAGAAATAAAAACACCCCAAGGAGGGAGGATAGGGGCCTTCATGCAATTGGTAGGGATGAAAATACTGAGTGGGTGGAGGAGGAGGAGAAAGGGGTGTTTAAAAATAAATAAAAAATAAATAGATTTTTATTACATAGTACGAGTTGCATGGTTTTTCCACACCGTTGTCCAAACTGTGCGGTAAACTCTACTACTCTGGGGCATAGCACACAGTTGACCACATGGTTTCACTAACAGAGCACTGGTCATGTAGTGGATCAATTCCCCAGATCTACAAATAGTTGGACGACTATGCACTTGGGCTATATGGTTTTTCATAACCATGAAACCCAGTCCTACACCCCCAATTTCATTACTCTGGGATTCAGAAAATCCACAGATGCACCTACGACTTCCATTTAAGGATTATTAGTCAAACTAAAGTATGTTTTAAAGAATTTATACCAAAAATTAAACAGTCCATACCTTTGAAAAAATAAGGTATGTCACAATAATATTTAGGGAAGTATACTTCTGTATGATTTCATTACTCTTATATAATATCAAATAACATGGGAATTGGGAATGGAATTTTTTGGAATGTGTTAGCTACACAATTAATAAATTTCATGATAGTTTTAGAAGGGTCATTCTCATTCATTAAGGATTATTCCAAATATTTTCATGGTCATTTTAGTTCTATAAGGGTATTTTCATAAATAACATAAGAGTCAATGTTTCATACTATTAGGTTCATTTGAGAATACCATAAGAGTAATGGTTTTATAAAAAATTATTCATTTGATAATAAATGATGGTACATTCCTAAAAAATGTAAGGTTTATTTATAGATAGGGAATATATTATAAGGAGTAAAATATAAAATTAAAATAATACCGATGGGTCAAAAGGGTTATCTTTGTAATGATCATTTACTCTATTAGAATGTTTAATGTTAGTAATTTTTTGGAAAGTCTTACATTGCATTAATTTCTCCACTAAAATATTTAAAAACTATAATTCTGTTAGGATTTCATCATTTGATGTATCTATAGAATAAAATAAAAAATAATAAAGATAATGGATTATATTTTTCTAAAGGTATTGAACAAGAAAATAACCATGTTAATATATGATTCATGCTAAAAAATTGAGTGTATCAGGATGCAATTGTGTTTACCACATCTGAATGATGGACCCTGTATATAACCATGAATTTGTGAGTAGAATTATAATAAAATTTCTTTTGATTATAGGGATGTTCTTGATTAATAATTAAATATCTTGTATGAAGGGATTAATTTTTTTAGAATTTACACTAGAATATCAAGGAATTTAATAGATATAAATTTCCAATTGAGTATTAAAAATTTGTTATCTAATTAAATATGTGAAAATCATGGGGGTGTAGACTAGTGCCATTTTTATTCAAATGATTAATGATAGTATCTTTATTTTATTATGAAATTCAAATTAATGATATCTATTAAATATAAAAGAAGAAAATGATTAAATATATTGAGTTTCACTATTGATTATATGAGTGTTAAAACATTTCAAAGTTGATGATCCTTTTTGAGGGAGAGAATATTGGTATAATCAATAATTTCATTCCATTATATTCATCATATATGTAAATGAAATCACATGATACAATGGTGAACATATTAAGGATTATTGATGATAAGGAAGAAATATAATCATGGTGAATTTTTCCTCTAAAAAATTTCAACCATAATGATAGATTTATAGGGAAGGATGATGTGCATCGAATTCTTGTGATTTATTTATAGAAATTAATAAAAAGATTTTAAACAATAATATCACTAAATTGAAGAAAATTAATCCTATTATATATTTAATATAATGATAACATAATAAAGTCAGAGAACATCCTAAATACCAGTGGTTCTATTTTAAATAACACCATATGTGATTAGGGGGATGATGTTACATGCCCTAGGGAGTAATATATACATTCCCAACCATTTTAGGAATTTATTAATACTCATAAACACTAAAAATTATGTAGTGATAAAACCAATTTTATCAAATTACATGAATAGATAAATGGTTAGGTTTCAAATTTTCATTAGATACTTTTGAAAATTCCTTATTTACATTGACTATTTATTTACTATCACATACCAATTGAGAATGTTTTTAAGTAAGAGTATATAATTCCATTAAAAAGTTGCATAAGTATTTTTTCTAAATTAAAATAATAATAATAATTAGACTACATCATCACTATCTTAAACGAATATATATATTGAAATTTCTTCTTTAATTAGAAATAATGAAATTTCAAATCCACTTCAAATCCGTTAATAATCAATGTAAATGATGACCTATAGTAATAAAGGTGTGATTATATAATTGTTTTAAAGAATGTTCATCAATAGAAGAAATAAATTCTACTCTGTATACTATCAAATTTTATCAATGTTTGTTAAACTATAACTATAGGGTTAATAAAAATTTCATTGGTTTCTGCCATGAAATTTTAATTTAAGTAGAATGTTGAGATATATGAAAAACAATAAAATGATATATTTTCAACCATTATTGATAAAAAAATGAGACAAAAATATAAAAAAGAAAATATAAAATATACATTGTAAAATATATGGGAAGATAGAAAAACATAAGAATCACAAATTAAATGTCTATAGATAGAAATTTGAAGACATCGGAATGGTTAATGATCAATCTATTAGAGATTCATTCATCAATGTGGATGATATCGACATTCATATTAGAGGGTGTGATGATACATTGGAGGATTCATCTATTGAATGGTTATTAAATGATATTATCATTCTGAATTTGATCCAAATATATCAATAATAGGTGAAAAATAATACATTACACATTATGATATGCATAATAATATTCTATTTTATCAGATAAAAAGGATTGTTTTTCACGTGGAAGGCCAATTTGGAATTGGTATTCAAATCTTTAAAAAAATAGCAAAGATGTAGGAAGTTGATTAATCTAGTGAATACTGTGATGATAATGTCTCTAATTGTAGTTATAGGGGGTAATGGCCCTTATCTCTAAAAATATAAAAAAAGGAAACGATAATTAAAATATACGACTTCTATTGAAATGATTTAAATGTGGAAAAATTTGATATATGGATTCTAATTTCACTAGGAAGAAAATAATTGATTATAAAGATGAGAATGATAAATAAGAACCATGAAAAGTGAAATTTTGAATGAATTATAAAGATACCATTAATTCATGTGAGGGCGTGTAGAATTATCATATATGAAAAATGTGGATATTTTTAGTAAAGAAGAGGATGATGAGTACACAAAAATTTTTCAGTAGAATATAATATATATTTGAACAATTATAATATCTTGTCACTAACTGATAGACTAGAACAATGAACTACTACTATGATATAATGAGAAGAATCATACAATGAACATATTCTAAAATATGAGGTAGACATGTTTATTTATTGAATAAAACAAAAATATAATGAAATATATTCAATGAATAAAGTGTTAGTGATATTTATTAAATAAAATGATTAACACCGAAACAAAGAAGGAAAATATGTTTTAGAAATAATTTATATTAAGGTAAATCATACTGAAACATGTATAACATTGAATGTACAAAAGAATGAATAACTAAATATGAAAGAGTAAATTTTTCAAGAGTCAGTAATGATTTTGAAAAAATGGAGCTTACTTTTATAAAGATATTATCATAAACTTAGTTCCCTTGTAATTTACTAAGAAGTGTGATGTGAAATCTTTGGTATCAACTGGAGGAGCTTCCCAACAAAATTGGATATTTTGATTATGTAATGAGGTAGGTAAAAAATCCAGTTGGTGACATTGAATATTGATAACATCTATAAAAAACTCTTCTACATCTATGAAAATTGATATAATTTTGATAAGAAGGGATTCTATAAAACAAAACAAATAGATGAAATGACAATAACAATATAGAATGATAAAAATTAATATAGAGTCTAAATTTTCATTTTAGAACTAGTTTTAATCGTTATTATTGTAGCTGTTGAGTTTTTGGACATGATGAAATATTTTTTCGGTACAACATATCACATCTATGGAATAGTGACGATATGAATGGATGGGGAACTATCCAGTGAGAAGAATGGGTTAGTCTAAGAGGATACGGATTGTTCCCACAAATTGATCATATTAAAATATCCAAAAAACGAATGATTTAATTTGTGATATTTTTCAAATACGCTAAAAATAGAGTCTGTGTTATTAGGAAAAGATAACCATGCATAATGGAAAGACTCAATGGTTTAATAAAAGATATAATACATCATGAGAACACAAAATATAAAACCATCATATTGTTAAAGTCGTGCTTAAGGATTTAAAGTGGTGAAAACCATGAATTTTTTATAATGGACACTAATCACACAAGAATGGTGACACCATGATCCTAAATAACATTGAAAACCTCAATAATGGTGTTGCCACTTTTCCATGTGAATTATCCATTGAGATTAAGAAAATTGATTCACCTGATATTGAACATCAATTGTTGAAATCAAAAGAAGTTATTCTTGTTTATAGGCTTAAATAAATCATTTTGATTGTGATCATGTTCTCTCATTCTTTATTCCACTTTGTCTCAACTATTGGTGGCTATCATAGAAGACATTACATCTCAAAGGGAATTATTTCACAATTCAGTACATGATCAATCTATCGTTAAAATGATTCATATCAAGGGATATTTTCGTCCTCTATTTTGAAAAATTGAGGTTTTTTGAATGTTTAATTTTGCAGTATGGATCAATGTTAACACAGATGGGCCATGAATTGGTAATCTAGGTCCATCATGGTAAAGGGTTGTGTCCAAGGATCATCATAGAGTTGTCTTAGGATGCATATCTGGCCCATGAAGTGTTTATTCTTCACATTAAATTGAAATGTATGGTTTTACCTTTGTATCTAAGAAATCAAAACAATGAATATGGAATAATAGTTGGTTGGAATGTGAATTCACTATCATTATTCAAGACATCAGGGTAGTATATAAACATATTTTATGGAATTTAACCAATAGATGGATATATTTCTTGGATTTTCTATCATTCATTGACTACATTTTCAGGCATTTCTAAATGGAGGATTATTCTCTTACAAATAGTCTTGAAAAAAGGTGATAGTGGAAATGATTCTATGTGGCTTATCAGTTTCCTTGTAATCTCATTCTACTTATTCATAGGTACAAGTGTAAAATTACTCTATGTATAATCTTTTAACCTTATTTCATTTTATTAATAAAATAGTATTTTTCTTTTGGGAATGATCTCATATTTCATTAAAAATGATTATTTTGAGTCATGACTTTATTGATACTGACAAATTAATCATCAATGGAATTAATTTATTTAACTATAAATTAAATTATATAAGGATTATTGTGGAATTTGAATGACGTTATAGATTCTTATTTCATAATAGTGTCCCAATAAATTCTTATTTCCTAAATAATATCAAAGATATTAACTTTGTAAAATAATTCTTTTACATATTTGTTAGAAATTATTTAGAAAAAAATTAAAAAGATAATCGTGTTAGGGATATTATATAAATATTGAGATGATATAGATTTTATTTTTCAACTTACAAGAGGGGAAGCTTATATATAAAATCATAAAATTATAGATATTATATCCACTAGGATATTTTCATTGATCAAATAGTATTTATATGTACTAAAGGGTAATTAACAAACTATAAGTTTCTTATATATTATCAATTTTAATGATGAAAATAACTGATTTTAAATTGTTTTACTTATATAAAATATATAATAATATATGGTTCTATTCATGATTTTCATTAGAGAAGTTTAGAGAGATATGGGAATTTCTATAAATAAATTGATAATAGATTATTAAAGGGTGTTTAATAGGTATGAGTTTTAATCCTATCATGCTCAATATGAAATCATGAATAATAAATTTATATCTAATATCCCCAAATGGAATTTTTTAGATGATAGTATAAATATATATCACTTTGAAATGGAAGATATATTTCTACCATATTTTAACATGTTAAAAAATTTCTTTTCAGAAGCTTTGTGAGAAGATTTATAAATTTTGATATGGTCTGTGATAATACCATATTATATAAATTCTTCATTTTATATTTTTTATAAATAAAAGTATTCTTAAAATACATCAATTATTTTGTAGAGTTGATTTGAAAAAAAAAATTAACATTATAGGTACGTTTTAAAAGAAGGTAGGGAAATCTATAATTATCAAATACATTTCTAAAAACAAGTTATAAAAATTATGTAAAATTACTCATTTTTGGGTGATTTAGATAAATAATGTGTTATTGATATAATGTAAATTAAAATTTTACGTTTTAAATGATTTTAAATGAATTAATGAATTAATAAATTGAGAAAAAATCAGGAAAAAATATATGATTTAAAATAATAAAATGAACCACAAGTTGTTGATGATGATACAAAATTTTCCACTAATGATCAAAAGGATTTGGAAATTAAAAAAATTATTATATATTTATATATAATGAGGAAGATAAAAATATTTTGGGTGATTAAAAATTCATTTTTCCATTGATTAAAAAATTGAATATTGAAAACTAATATACTATTAAATATTAAATAGTTCTGCATTATATGGATGAATCTATCATGAAGAAAGTGTTAGTTAGAGTTATTAACAACTAACTAGACCAATTTGAGATAAATTTTACTTTTGTTATTTTTCCTATACCAAATGATAAAATGTGGATTTGGACTAATATGGTATTCATGAATCAGTCAAATGATATCATAGAATACACAATGAATAAGTCCTAACTTATTTTAATGTGTTATTAGAATGTGGATATGGTTGATTTTGAAGATTATTTTTTTATTTTTACAATATTAAAATCTATCGGTATGTCCTTATAAGTTACATACTATTGGAAGTATTAATTTTATAAATGGATTTCAACATTCCATTCAAAAATGGTTTATAATATGAAAAATTCATCATTGATTATCCATAGGGATTTATACTAAAAAATTTGAATATATAGTGTGTGTATTGATAAAGTAGTTTAATGGATTAAAGTAGATTCTATTATCCTAATTCTTTGTTATTTATATCATCATAGTGGAAATTTATTTCTTAAATATCAATGTGGAAAATTAAAATTATATTAAGGACATAAATGTTGGTACTCTTATTGGTAATTTATATGTTAATGATATTATCATTGAAGGAGAGAATGAAAGTTCTTGTAGTAAATATTATTGAAAAATGAAGAAACATTTTGTTGTATCATTTATAATAGTTATCAGATATTTTCTATTTTTACATGAGTAGAATAAAAAATATTATGTTTTCAATATATATAATTGAAATTGACAATTGAGGAATTATTCCAACGGGGGATTCAAAAATCATTTTCACAACTATACAGTATTCTTAAGACATGGAATTGATATTTAAGAATATATTTTAATAATAACTGAACCCAAGTGGAACATGCTCCTGCTTGGCATCCAAAAGACTCAGGATCAAATCCCGACAGGGTGAAAATTCTGAGTACTGTAGCAACGGCGGAACTGTAATAGTGGCGACACCGTCGTATTGGAGGTACTGTAGCAGGAACTGTAGCTGCGACGGTACTGTAACGGTGATGGTACTGTATTAGTACTGTTCACCGAGGGGTCCTTTGGACAAAAAAATGTGCTTTGAAGCCTTGTATTCAAGCCACTTGTCCTTGGGCCTTCGGGCTATATAATGGGTCTCCCTCTACCCAATCCAAAAGTGGTTTTTGATTTAATAATAAAATGAGGCTTTGGCCCCAACCTTTAAAAAAAATAGTATGTACCTTACTCTATATCAATACATCCAAACATTATATATTCTATGTAATGAACTGGTGTGAATTGTATAAAATTGATCCTAATGCAATACAATTTATGGAATTTAACAGGTTCATGAATATAGAAATAGAAACCTTAATGATGGTTTGATGTATTAGAGGGGAAATAACCTAATGTTGGATCATTTTTTTATACATGATATAATAATGATTGTTATGATAAATGATCAACCTCCTGTAAAATATCAATATTAAGAAAAATATCTGTATGATTGAACTCTATGAAGTAATAATATATTACTTTTTGAACAATATATGTTCAACATGGGGTCATTAAAAATTATTTCACAAGAATATCTAGATAAAAGAACTACAAGAATACATAATGGTTATGATTGAAATACTATTCAAAATATCACATGACAATAATATTGTTATTTGTTTTATTAAAAACACCTTGTGATGCTCAATATCAATTAATATTAATAAAAAATCAATTAAGGAATGAAAAAATTTTAATGGTGATATAAGTCAAGTGTTCACACTATCCCAAGACCAATATATTGATAAGAAATAAATTTCTAATGAATTATTTGATTCCTCGATGATGAACATTAATGTTCATCCCCTCCATCTATCTTTATGAACTTTATGAAGCCCCCATTATTATTTTATTATGTTTTCAATGGGGTAAATGAGGAAAAATCATAATTTTTTTCCAAAGAACATAAGGTTTTCTTAGAACTGAGGGTTGAAAAGTGTGCATGAGTTCTTGGAAAATGGGGGATATCAATCAAATGACTTATCCAAAAATTATATTGTCAGTGAGATATAAAATTATTAAAAAAAATAACGTATTATCAAATGGTATGGTATCAATATTTTTATCATTTTAGATATGATTTATTTTAATTATTAATTTGTGAAATTATATTTATTTTGAGTGAATTGATTACGGTTACCAGTAAATCCCATACAGAGGATGAACTATCAAATAACATTATTTATGAATATTTTTTTTATTTCAAACCATGTAAAATAATTATTGGAGTTTTATTTGAAATGTTTGAAAGTATATTGTTAATTTTTGAAAATTCCCTACAATGAATATATGTGTCTCTAATATTATTTTAGGAATTTTTTAATTTTAGTGTTAAATTTAACTTTTTCAGTACATTTATATAAGAGAAATTTATTTTTAAAAAACAACCTATTTCAGGAGATTTTGTGAAGTAGTTCTTCCATATTGTTTATTTATTTAACATCTCCCTCCCTTTAAAGATACCAAAATTTAGGATGAGAGATAATGACCCCAATGTTTCTCCTCTAGTAGGTCCCAAGATGGCATCAAGAACTAAAGTTATGAAATTCCTACATATGAGATATATTATCCACTATGATGTAAACTTGATCGAAAGATAGGATAAACGGCTACTAAGGATCTCTATAAACAAATATAAAAGTAAACCTAAACAATCAAATTATGACTGAATAATGTTACTATATAAAATAAAAGTCCCTAATATATATAAAAAAATCTATATCCTAAATGAAAAACTCAACATAAGCTCTATACCCCAGATAACTGTATCCATCCCATTCCCCAGATTCCACATAAAACCCAAGAAACTAATTATAGACATATTTTTTGAATAAAATGTATACTCATTAGGAACATACCCAAGGTATCAAGTGAGCATGTAAAATGGAAATGTTAATGTGCCAATGAAAAGATTTCTGAAGCAACATGAAACTATACAGATCATCTAAACAATCCAATCCCCACTATGGATCAATCACTAAATCATGCATTAGAGACAATAATATAAAATGTATATCAAAAAAAATAATGGCACCATGCATATACTTATCCACTTCTTTAAACCTCTCACTCCCCATCATCGAACGTCATGTTCCCTCATCCCTTTTATAAATATCACATAATGTCACATAACAAACATACCATCTATGATGAGGGGTTAGATGAATCCCAACATTCCACATCACCACAAATTATATCATTTAGATCTAGAATCAAGAATCATTACAAAATATATCACCCAAAGACACATGGTCCATCACATCACATCTTAACCAAAGACACCTAGACATCTCACCACATCTCGCATCAAAATAGGGGTAGCATGGTATCATGAATGTGATGGTAATCAACTATGTGACCTTCTCCTAACACGAGTGACCCACACCATATATCAGATCTCATCATAGCATCATCACACCACATATCACTAGAAAACACTTTGGCCATCACTACACATCTCTCTCAAAGACACTTCGGAAAACACTAATTAAGGATGAGGGGGGGAAGAGAGGGTGGCCAACCATATATGTCACCAAAATCATAGATGTTGAGGAAAACACATGAAACATAGATACTTTAAGTATTTGTATTGTTATCTGATTCTGGGGGTTCTCTTATAGATATAACATAAAATATAATCTACAGATAACACACAATACCCAACTAATTCTTCCACATCAACTACACTAGAGCTCACCACATCACCACCATTGTACCACACATAATCTATCACCACTATTTCAAAAACTATATGAAAAATTACCCAACTTCACAGAAAGAAAAATAAAATTTCCTAAATTCATTTACATGTTTCACTACATTCCATATATAACAAGTTTCCACTAATTTTTTTATTAACATCTACATCATTAACATTTTCACAACCCATTCATTGAATCAGTTAATTTAGAAAATTATAGCATATCATATCAACCAACACACACACAAATATCACACAAAACTACCACAAAATGACAACTACCACATCACACACTATAACCTCATTACACCAAACCATCTCACATCCCAACACCACCACGCATCATCACTATCATGCATCACAACCATCATGCTCGATAAACTCACATTATAACCTCTTAGAACCACATCGTAAAACTTCCTACATTGTACCAATTCCATATAACCACCACATCACAATTGAAAAAAATCACACATCCCATCTATTCAACACCATCACCATATAATAACCCAAACCATGCCAAAAAAAAAAAATTAACACCAACAATATAAATGCATTTTATATTCCACAATTAAATCAAGGGATTTAATGAAACTACATCTTTATTTAGCATGAGTATTTTCACACAAATAATATTTCCATGGGAAACAAAATTATTATCCATATATATTTTATTTAACCTTATATTTTTTATGAAATCAGAAAATAAAAAAACAAAGATCTTGACACAATTCACCAATAGTTCAAAATAGGGTTCCAAAATAACATTGTTTTTAGTATTGGAAATATAAGGCATAAAAATATAGAAACAATATCAAAGAATCCGTAGAATGTGATTTATCCCTATAAAAATAAATTTATGTTATATAAATTATTTATATTTATTTACACTGACAATTACTATCCACCAAAATTGAATTAGAATCGCAAAATCCCCCACACTTATCATGTATATAGGAAGAAAATGGATTTACCATTTCTCAAATAATCTTTCCAATCAACTGTGAACCAAAGGGAGAAGAAAAAAGGACATAGATACATTAACATCACATGGAATCCCTAGATCACCATGAACTACACCAAAGGGTTATCAAAATACAACCATAAATATATCTTAATTGAAACAACACCACCACAAAGGATCAATGAATATTAATGGAAAGAGAATAATGTAGAAAGGGGAAAAATTGTGGGATTCCAATAAATTACCACCATAATTGAGGATCAATGCATTGAAATTTTGGATATAAGATCCACCAATATATATTATGGATCTCCAAAAAACTAATAGAGATTAGTTATACCAGAGTTTTGTTATTATCTAAAAAACAATTATGAAAATGGATCCTCCAATTTAACGTCATGAATCATATATTTACAATTTAAATTCCATGGGAACCATGTATAAATATATTAAAATAAGTTCTAGGACATAAATTCATTTTTCATTTTGATAAATTTTACTTCAAACTGGATTAAACATATGCCAAATAATTCTATTTTACAATGTGAAATCCTTTCATTTTTCCCCTCACCCACAAAAAATGTCCTAAATGGAAGGAAAAACAATTTGTAAACAACAAACGTAAGCTGTAATTCCATTATTTATATTGAATATGGGAAGGTGTAATTCTATTCTATTACAACCTCAACTAAACCTCCACAAAACACTCTCTAGCCACAAAATGAAAAATTTAATATGCTAGGAAGTACCGGACTAGTATAGTGTATACCTATCAAATGATCTATATCCCAAATAATTAATCCCAAACCTAATGAAAAGAAAGGGGTTAAAAAATACCCCAGTAGATACATGTTAGGGATCTCATTTGTAACACCCCATGCTTCCATGGTACGCTTTTCTTTGAATAATAGAGCAGCGTGTGTATACGCAACCTCAAGTTATAACACACCGCGACCAATAAAAGTAGCTATTAGGAATAGTAATACCTACTTTTTGAAATTATATAAATTCTATATTTCAGAATGGGAAGCATTTTTGGATTCATAATATCAAAATTAGCCAATGATGAATTTTTGGTAATTTTCCGAGAACTTCCAATTTTCATTGAATAGTGAAAAATACATAAAAACAACAATTTTAATCAAAATAATTTATAGTGATAAATTATAATATTGAGTGGTTTTAATGTATAAATTGAATATAAATTTACAATTTTATTTAATGGTGGAAATAATAATTTATTTCACTTTGAAATTGGTCATGAACAATTGTCAATCTTTTGATTGATATTGTTTCTTAAAAACACGCTCTTTGTTTTGACAATAGGAATTAATTATAAAATTAATTAATGCAACTTATATGTTAAGAATTTTTTAAAATAGACATAATTTTCGAATTCAGAATATCAATTATAGCTTAGGGGGGATTTTTTGTATTGTTCTGAGAAACATCAATTTTTGATTAATTGTGAAACCACTAAGTGGTAGTTAAAAACTAATTTTTCGTTAAAATGAAACTTTACCACTTCTGTGAATTGAATTTACAAAATCCAACATACATGGTTGTCATTAGTAAGTAAAATGTGGTTCAATGAGTTGAAATTAATTTTTTGTGAATAGTAACTTTGAAGTTTTATTAATAGCGATTAAAGGAAATTTGTGTAATTTAAGGTGAATATAATGTTATAATAATACGAAATTACCTTTACACTTCTCCTACCCTTATTGGATGAGTCATGGCCAACCAAGACAATCCACCGGTCAACTTGGGGACCCCATGGAGCCAGTTGGGTAAGAAAAGGACAGTAATAACTTTTTATTTAAAGTAAAAATAAAATTGTCACAAACATGTGTTGTTTTACTAAAATAATTATTACATGGGGTTATATAAGTTAACTTTTAGACTATAAATATTAATTGGAAATCTAAAATCATTTCTTACATCATGTTAGTTTTTTTATAATTAAATAAATAAATTTATTTATGACACCATGATGATGTAGTGATTAACTCTTTAATGAAAAATTTAAATAAAATGAAATGATAAGGTAAAATATAAGACACACACTTGTCTAAAACCTATTGGGTGGGTATATTTCGAACCCTTATCAACATATCCTTGAAATATATCGTTTTGGTACCTTTAAAATCCAAAAATAATTTCATAATAATGTAACATTCCATGACATTCCAAAAGCACCCATCCTCTCCTCTTATAAAAGCCCCCCACCTCTACCACCTTATTTACACCATCAAAGCCATTTGGCATGGCCAAACTCTGAAAAAATACTCTCTCAACTTTTCTCTATTACTTCTAGAAGCCTCACATTGGGCATAATTCTTCCCAAGTAAGCCTTTGGCTCAAATCAAAATGATTTACCTGATTTTAAGGTAATGTCTTCTCTTATGTTCTTTTGTTTTATTTTGCTTCTCCAACCCCTTACACTATTTTTATTCATTTATTTTGTAACAAAACCAATTTATTAAATATACTAGGATGATTTTATGAGAATTATTTGATTTACACTTACACAAACCTTCGTCTAATGGTAAAAGAACATTCTGTTTCTGTGGGTGGCGAATTGCTGCCTCATGAAACGATGATTGTTCAATCTTATTTTAACACCTATTATGGTGGCCATTAAGATGTCAATATATATATATGTGATATATCTTATGTTTATGTTTTCCTTATTCTTCTTTATTTTTCATTTACGACATACCTTTATGATTTCCATCATTGGTAAACGCGATAATTTCATTTTAGAAAGTGCGGACTACCGCCCCCTCGAAGTGATTTGAATCGTTAATGCCATATGTGGGACGTATAAAGGATGGAGTAAATAATATTATATATGATATTATAATGGAATTATAATATACATTTATATCATTATGATTTCATTCCATTAAATTCGAAATAGAAATGAATGTAGCGTTCATGTGTATGTACGACTAATCGTCTCCATGAATGGTGCATTTCATTTCTTACCTCCAAATGTTATGTAATTATATAAATGCATGAATATACTGGATATATATGATATATATTATATCTAGATTATGAATATAATTCTGGAGATGATGGATATTTTAACACATGAACAACATGTAATTATAAGAAGTTTATTGTTGACTGAAGTACCAAAGATCAACAAAATGACTGTTATTAACATAAATGACTACATAATGTTCATAACAAGGTAATAAGTGATATAAAAGGATTAATTAACTTTAAAAGGTTTCTTATGAAATTAGAGATTAACTCTAGTTTATTATCCCGGGGATTAAAGAATGATCGAGTCAATTCAGACACAAGGTAAGGGACTTCGTCTCAATCTCCTTTCATTGAGGCATATTTTGTTTCATAGACAACTATATTTTATAAGGTGTATAAAACCCATCAACTTTTTTCTTTATACAGAAGGAATATTTTTATATGAAGATTTTTACTAAATGACAAAAAGGAATGTTTTTTTTTCATACGTATGCGGCGACAATGACTTCTCTGCCGCCGTGACCATTATTTGAGTTTCGACTTCCTCTTCAAGCCATAACTTTTTTTAAATGAAAAATAAATACCATGTTTTACTTTTATTTTATTTTGGCATTGAAAATGTTTCTATTATATTAATGTGTTGTGTTGATATCTTGTGATTGAAATGTGGAAATGTTATGTTTCCTTTATGCATGATTTTTATGATACGATTATGTTATGGTTTATGATATGTTTAAACCTTTTCATATAAGGAATGCATTGGACATAGTATGTGATGGGTGGATCCCGCTATAGCTCCTCGATGCATCAGTAGGTCTCATGAGACAAACTAGTGTCTCGACACAAGGCCTTGACAAAATATTATTTTTAGTCTTGGCACAAGGCCTTGACTATGTGGTTATGATAGTCTGGAATTATGAATTCCATCATTATGAATGTGGTTATTAATATTTCATGTGATTATTCAGCTAGTAGAATATCCATGTGAGTAAGTAAATGGCATTATTTCATTTTATTTTTTTTCCATATTATGCTAATGTTCTTGTTTAAAAGGCTTTTTTTAGTAATACATTTCCTTAAATGCTTGTGTTTATTTATGAAAGTTTCTGCTATATTGTTATCCTTACTGATCATATGAGCTCACCCCTTTCTATGTTTTATTTTTCCCACAATGTGAAGAAATATTTTATGACTGAACTATAGGGACAGTATGAAGGGGATATGAGTGTGGACTATGGAGACCATGAAATTGTAGTTTTCACTTTATGATGTAATGTAATATTTATGAATCTTTCTAGTGTTTCCAAGGCTACTAAACTAATCATTCTTTTGAGACTTGATCTTTTTTGATCATGCCAATGTTATGTAATAATGCACCGACTATGGGTAGCTGGGGTTGGGGCATTACAGTTGGTATCAGAGGCAATTTAGTACTTACCTTGAAAGATAGATTTATAAAAACTCTGATTAGAGCACTTAGCCCTAAGATAGACTTTGAGGATTAGAATAGAATAACATCCTATAATTTTGGTAAAGTACAAATTTTGTGTATTTTCTGAGCAATACATCCCTGTCTGGATACTAACAGGTAGAGGCGTCTCAGGAAAAGATGTACCTAAGGGTAAAACCCGAAAACACCGCTTTGAGTTTGACTCGAACGGGAACTGGTGCACGACAACGGGCCTTTTTGTACTCTTGGTTACAATACTCCCAGGAGATATGATTAGGATAATTCTCATTTTCTTTACAAACAAATATAAAGGGTTTTTGAGTATATACTTCCTCAAAGATTTTTATTATTATTATGGATTATATCCATAAACAGTTCAATTTATGTTAAGTGTTTTAAAAGTAAGGAATTATGTATTTTGATTCATAAACTGATCTATTTTATGCCATTGTATAGAAATGATTCCTAGTGGAAGGAATGGAAATCGTATCAATGTACGCACTCTATGTCGGGATTTCCCTCCTACTCAACATAATTATAGTGGATCTGGTGATGCAACTGCTGCTGATCAGCTAATCACCATACTGGGACAACTCACTCAGGTTATGAATAATAACCTTACCCATATGGAGCACCCTGATCCACAACGTGGAGGATAAATGTTAGATCGCTTCATGTGGCAGCAACCACCAACATTAAATGGGAGTAAAAATCCCTTAGTAGCTGAGAAATGGATAAATTACTTAGAGAAAATATTCAATTCCTTGGGGAGTAGTGAAAGGGAAAACATTATCATGGAAGTTTACCACCTCACTAGAGATGCTGATAAATGGTGGTCGTTGATTCAAAAGACAAAGGAAGATGATGAAGTATAAAATATGAAATGGAGGGAGTTAAAAGATATTTTCTTAGAAAAATACTTTCCGCGTGACCATCGAGTAGATATGGAAATGAAATTTCTAAGTCCGAGACAAAAGAAGGATGGAAATGTCGCGAAGTATGAGGAAAAATTTACAAGGTTAGTGAGGTATGCTGCAGATTATATACATAACCCAGGAAGTAAGATTGTTCATTTCATTGATGGGTTAAAACTATTTCTCCCTCAAGCATTGGTCTCACAATCCTTCTCGTTATATGAAGACAATGTCCCATGTGCTATTACGATGGAAAAGGAATTATCTATGTCTTATGACTTTATAGAAAAGCAAGAGAAGAAGAGATCTATTGATCACTCTGGAAATATAAATAACGGGAATAAGAGAAAAGTTGATTATCCATCCTATAGTAAATGTGGGAAGAAACACCCCAGTACTTTCTTGAAAGGAATTGGAGTCTGTTACAAGTGTTGTGAAAAAGGCCACCAAGCTCGTGATTGCAAGGGGAAGAAATAAGCTATCGATGTTCAATGCTATAATTGCAAGGAGATGGGAAATTATGAAAATGAGTGTCCTAAGCGTCAGGGGAATTTACCTCAGAAAAGGCCAAGAGATCAAGGATAAGCTTATGCTATTACTACTGTTGAGGTAGAAGTTCCAAAAGACGTGGTGGTAGGTAATTTAATAGTATCCTCATGTTCAGAAAATGCATTATTTGATTCTGGATCATCACATTGTTTCATAACTTCCCAGTTTACTAAGAAAATTAGATATTTCCAATTTGATTTAACAACAGTGTTTTTCGTAAAAACACCTAAGGGAAATTTGATTGCAACAGAGTTTTGTGAATCAGTTCCCATTAGAGCACATAAAAGTTCTTTATTTGCTGATCTCATCTTCATACCCATGATTGAATTTGATATAATCCTCGGTATGGATTGGCTTTCAGACCATGATGCGAAAATTTATTGTATGAAGAAGGAGGTTATGATTTTTTATGATGATGATAAGGAACACATTATATTTAAAGAAGAATAGTCACCACCTAAATCTTATCTAGATCCACCCCCAGTAGCTCAACTAAATTCACATATTGGTGAGGAAGAGAATGAAATAACTATGGGTGAGGAAGTGAATGATCAAATAGAGGATGTACCTATAGTGGGAGAATATGCTGATGTGTTTCTAGAATATTTACCTGGGCATCCTTCAGAATAAGAAGTTGAGTTTTCTATTGACCTAATGCCTGGTTCAAGGCCCATATCGAAGACCCCATATAGAATGGCCACTTTGGAATTAGTTGAACTAAAGAAACAACTAGAGGAATTGAGTAATAAGTGATTCATTTTCCCCAGTGTTTCCCCATGGGGAGCCCCTTTTCATTTTGTTAAAAACAAAGATGGATCTATGAGGTTAAGTATCAACTACAGGGTGATCAATGCTATAACAATAAAGAGAAAGTATCCCCAACCTCGCATTGATGATTTATTTTACTAACTAAATGGATCTCAATATTTCTCAAATATTGGCCTTCAATCTGGATATCATCAATTGTGTGTGAAGAAGGAAGAAATTCCGAAGACAGCATTTTGAACTAGGGACGGGCATTACTAGTTTATATTAATTCCTTTTGGGCGGACTAATGCACCATCTTTTTTATTGAATCTAATGAACAGAGTTTTCAAGGAATATCTTGATGACTTTATAGGGGTATTTATTGATGATATGTTGGTATAATCCAAAATCTATTAAGATCATGAAAATCACTTGCACATTATTTTAAGGACTCTTAGAAGGCACGAATTATATGAGATGTTTAGCATGTGTGGATTCTAGCTTCATGTGATTTATTTTCTTGTCCATATTGTCTTTAAGGATGGAATCATTATTGATATTTCTATGATAATAGAGATCCAAAAATGGCCAGCACCGACAATTATAACTGAGGTACGCAGTTTTATTGGTTTAGCAGGTTATTATCGACATTTAGTCTCAAATTTTTCCCGATTGTCTAACCCATTAATGAAGCTGACACTTAAAGGGGTTAAATTTGTTTGTACAAAAGCGTGTGAATAATGTTTCGAAGAAATAAAGAGAAGATTAGTCAATGATCTTATATTGATTCTACCATCGTGTAATGATGGGTTCATTATTTATAGTGATGCATCGAAGAAAGGAGATGGTTGTGTCCTCATGCAGAATGATAGGGTTATACCCTATGCATCATGATAGTTAAAAATTCATGAGAAAAACTATCCTACTCATGATCTTGAGTTAGCATATCTGATCCATTCTTTGAAGATATAGAGACACTACTTCTATGGTGAAAAATGTTAGATTTATACTGATCACAAGAGTTTGAAGTATATTTTCTCACAAAAAGAAATCAACATGAGGCAAATGAGATGCCTTGAATTACTTAAGGATTATGATTACACGATACACTACCACCCGAGGAAGGAAAATAAGGTGGAATATGCTTTGAGCAGAAAAGATCATGGAGCTTTAAACAATATGATATTTGAAGGGGATACTATTTTCATGGTTCTACTGAAGATGGACATGGGAATAACAATGGAAGGTGAAACATCAATGCGTTTTCAAGTGGTTTCCAAAACGTAATTACTAGAAAGAATTAAGGGTTCTCAGACTGATAAGGAAGGTTTTCAAAAATAGATTAAAACTTTGAATGATGGGAGATTGAGTGACCTTGTGTGTGAAGATGGAATTTTGAAATTTGGGAAGAGGCTTTGTGTTCCCGATATAGCTGGTCTAAAAAAGGAATTATTGGATGATGCTTATAGTTCCAATTTCACTATACACCCTGGTAGCACAAATATGTATTGATATTTGAAGGTTCATTTTTGGTGGGACAATATGAAGAGGGAGATTACTGATTTTGTGTCAAGATGTATGCTTTGAAAACAAGTGAAAGCTAGAAGGCAACTTCCTGGAGGAGTTATTAAACCTCTTCCCATACCTGAGTGGAAATGGGATAATATTACAATAGACTTTGTCATGGGACTACAAAAGACTCCTTTAAGGAATGATGCAATATGGGTCATTGTTGATCGTCTTACCAAGTCATCACATTTTCATGCTATAAGAGTAGATTTACCGCTTGAACGATTAGCAATACTATATATTAACGAAGTTGTAAGACTTCATGGAGTACCCCTATCGATTGTTTTGGATCATGATACCTATTTTACATCAAGATTATCGATAATTCATCAGAAAGCCCTGGACAATGAACTTCATTTGAGCACTGCTTACCACCCTCAAACAGATGGACAATCAGAACAGACTATTCAAACCTTAGAAGTCATGTTGAGATCATGCTCTCATGACTTTCAGGATATGTGGGATCAATATTTACCTCTAGTAGAATTTTCCTATAACAATAGCTTCCATTTTGGTATTCGAGTGGCACCATATGAAGCGTTATACGGAAAGAGGTGTCGCACACCAACCTGTTGGGTTGATGTTGGTGAAATAAAACTTATAGGCCCATAACCTGTTGGGTAAACGATGGAAAAGGTGAAGGTAATCCAAAATCACATCAAAGAAGCTCAAATTAGGCAGGAGAGCTATGCAGATAATTGAAGGAAAGATTTTCAATTTCAGGTAGGAGATCATGTTTTCTTGAAGGTATCTCCATGGAAGAGAGTTATACGATTCGGTAAGAAGGGAAAATTAAGTCCCAGGTACATCGGACAATTCAAAATTCTAGAATGAATTGGGTTGTAGCTTACCATTTGGAATTGCCTCCAAGTCTCTCTAAAGTTCATGATGTGTTCCACGTATCACTATTGAGAAAACACATGCCTGACCCAACGCATGTACTCACCTATGAGGAATTGGAACTGTAATCTGATCTGTCTTATTGGGAGGAGCCTGTCAGGATTCTTGATACGAGAGAACAAGTGCTGAGAAACCGGAAGATTCCTCTGGTAAGAGTTCTATGGAGGAACCAGAAGATAGAAGAGGCAATGTGGGAACCTGAGGAAATTATAATGAAGAACCACCCAAGTCTTTTTATGCAGTAATATTCTATAAATTTTGAGTACAAAATTATTTTAAGGAGGGGAGAATGTAACCCACCAAGCTTCCATGGTACGCTTCTCTTTGAATAATAGAGCAGTGTGTGTTGTAAGAAACCTCGAGTTCTAACACACCGCGACCAATAAATGTTTCCATTATGAATTTTAATACCCACTTTTTAAAATTATATAAATTTTATATTTCATAATGGACTTCATTTTTTGATTCAGAATATCAAAATTAGCCTATGTTGAATTTTTGGTATTCTTCCGAGAACATCCAATTTTTTATGAATAGTCAAAAAAACTTAAAAACAACAATTTTAAGAAAAATAATTTATAGTGATAAATTATACTATTGAGTGGTTTTAATTTATAATTTTAATAAAATTTTACTAGTTTATCCAATGGTGTACATTATAATTAATTTCACTTTGAAATTGGACATAAACAATTGGCAATCACTTAATTGATATTGGTTCTTAAAAACATGCTATTTATTTTGACAACGAGAATTAATTATAAAATTAATTAATGAAACTTATATGTTTTTAATTATTTAAAATAGACATCATTTTTGAATTCATAATATCAATTATAGCTTAGGGTTGAATTTTGGTATTGTTCTGGGAAACATCAATTTTTGATTAATAGTGAAAACACTAAGTGGTAGTTAAATAACTAATTTTTCATTCAAATGATTCCTTACCTATTCTATGAATTTAATTTAGAAAATCCTACATACATAGTTGTCATTAGTAAGTAAAATGTGGTTCAATGGGAGGAAAGTATTTTTTTGGTGAATAGTAACTTTTAAGTTTTATTAATCGCGATTAAGGGTAATTAGTGTAATTTAAGTTGCATATAATGTTATAATAATATGGAATTATATTTACACTTTTACTACCCTTATTGGATGAGTCATGGTCGACCAAGGAAATCTATGGGTCAACTTGGAGACCCCATGGAGCCACTTGTGTAAGAAAATGACATTAATATCTTTTTATTTAAAGTAAAAATAAAATTGTCACAAACATGTGCTGTTTTACTAAAACAATTATTACATGGGGTTATATAAGTTAAATTTTCGACTATAAACATTAATTGGAAAGATAAAAAGATTTCCCACATCATGGAAATTTTTTTATAATTAAATAAATAAATTTATTTATGACACCATGATGTGTTGCGATTACCTCAGGAATGAAAAATTTAAATAAAATTAAAATATAAGGTAAAATCTAAGACATAAATGTGTCTAAAATCTATTGGATGGGTATATTTAGAACCCTTATCACCTTATCCTTGAAATATATCGTTCTGTGACCTTTAAAATCCGAAAAGCATTTCATAATAAAGTAACATTTCATGACTTTCCAAAAGTGCCCCTCCTCTCCTCTTATAAATAGCCCCAACTCTACCACCTTATTCACACCATCAAATCCATTTGGATCTGCCAACATCTACCCAAATACTCTCTCAACTTTCCTCTCTTACTCCAAGAAGCCTCACTTTTGGCAGAAGTCTTCCCAAGGAATCCTTTGGCTCAAATAAATAAGAGTTACCCAATTTTAAGGTAGTGTATTCTATTATGTTCTTTTGTTTTATTTTTCTTCTCCAACCCCTTAAACTCTTTTTATTCATTTATTTTGTAAAAAGAACAGTGTATTAAATATACTAGGATTTTTTTATGAGATGTATTTTATATACACTTGCACATACACTTTCATCTAATGGTTAAAGAACATACTATTTCTGTGCGTGGTGAATTACTGCCCCACAAAAAGATGATTGTTAAATCTTCATTTAACACATCTCTTAGTGGTCATTATTATTTCCCAATATTTATATATGATATATATTATGTTTATGTTTTCCTTATGCTTTATTGTTTATCATTTATGACATACTTTTATGATTTCAATTATTGGTAAACCTGATAATTTCAATTTAGGAAGTGCGGACTACCGCCCCATCAATGTGATTTGAATCGTTAATTCCATATATGGGACGTATGAAATATGGACTAAATAATATTATATATGATATTATACTGGAATTATAATATACCTTTATATAATTGTGATTTCATTCCATTAAATACGAAATAGAAATGAATGTAGCATTCATGCGTACGTACGACTTACTGTCTCCATGAACGGTGCATTTCATTTCTTACCTCTAAATGTTATGTAATATTATAAATGCATGAATATAATGTATACATATGATATATATGATATCTAGATAATGAATATAATTTTGGAGGTAATGGATATTTTAAAACATGAACAACATGTAATTATAAGAAGTTTTTTGGTGACTCAAGTACCAAAGATCGACAAAACGACCATTATTAACTTAAATGACTACATAATGTTAATAATATGGTAATAAGTGATTTAATAGAAATAATTAACTTGAAAAAGGTTCTTCAGAAAGTATATATTAACTCTGGTTTATTATTTAGGAGATTAAAGAAAGATCGAGTCATGTCGGACATGAGGTAAGGGACTTCGTATCAATCTCCATTCATTTAGGCATATTTTGTTTTATACACAACTTTATTTTACACAGTGTATAATCCCCTTTGAATATTACATTTATTCAATAGGAATCATTATATACGAAGCATATTACTAAACAATAGAAAAGATTGTTTTTTTTCGTACGTATGCGGCGACAACAACTTCTCCGCCGCCATGACCATTATTTGAGTTTCAGCTTCCTCTACAAGCCATAACATTTTATAAATGAAAAATAAAAAACATGTTTTACTTTTCCTTTATTTTGGTATTGAAAATGGTTTTATTATATCAATGTGTTGTATTGATATATTGTGATTGAAATGTGGAAATGTTATGTTTTCTTTTATGCATGTTGTATGTGATACGATTATGTTATGGTTTATGATATGTTTAAACCTTTTCACATAAGGAATGAAATGGACTTAGTATGTAATGGGTGGATCTCGCTATAGCTCCTCCATGCATCCGTGGGTCTCATGAGACAAACTAGAGTCTGGGCACAAGGAGTTGAAAAAAATCATATTTTTAGTTTTGGCACAAGGCCTTGACTATGTGGTTATGATAGTCTGGAATTTTTCATTCCATAATTATGAAAGTGGTTATTGATATTGCATGTGATTATTCGGCTAGTAGAATATCCATGTGAATAAGTAAATGGAATTATTTCATTTTATTTTTTCTATATTATGCTAATGTTAAAGTTTAAAAGGCTTTTGTATTAGTTAAACATTTCCTTAAATGATTATGTTTATTTATGAAAGTTTCCGCTATATTGTTATCCTTACTGAGACTCTGAGCTCACCCCTTTTTATGTTTTATTTTTCCCAGGATGTGAAGAAATATAATATGACTGACCTGCAAGGATAGTCTGAAGGGGATATGAGTGTGGACTATGGAGACCATGTTATTGTTTTTTTCACTTTATGATGTAATGTAACATTTATGAATGTATCTAGTGTTTCGAAAGCTACTAATCTAATCGGTCATTTGAGACTTTATCTTTTGTTATCATGCCAATGTTACATAATAATACACCGACTCTAGGTAACTGGGGTCAGGGAATTACATCATTACACCTAATACACTACCACCATCTAAAAACACCAAACTAAAATGTTCATAAAACTTACCGCACAAAAACATTACCAACTATCACTAATAAAAAACCAAATAATCTACTTCTAGACAAAAACCACCACCTTTCCACCCATCCACAACATCCTCTACATATCCCAATCCATCTACTTTCACAATCACTAAAAAAATTCTTTGAGAAACACAATAATGTAATTTCATCATCTATACCAATTTAATATCCACTCTGGGTGTCACTAACTCACCCACATAGTTTTAATCAAGTCAAGGTATAACACATATTTGTTATGATTCAATTATTATCATTTTCATGTGAAATAATATTATTCAAATATCAAAGTATCATTAAAAATATCATCTAATAAAACAACAAGATCTAAACATCAAATAATCCATGGAAAACCAAACAAGGTAAAGAAAAAATAAAAATAGATCCCATTACTAGGCATGCATCGGGGAATCTCAATCCCATATACTAACCTCCACAAAGGCCATTTCATTATAAAAATCCAAATCTTCCTAGTTTAAATTGTGAAATTAATTATAGTGATACTGTTCATGTTGGGATACATAAATGATTTCATGGATCATGTCCAATTGTGGTTGAAATTTAAATGGATATGAAACCTTTCTAACTATCCCTAATAGCTCAATGGAACTAAAAACCCCATGGAAAATGATTACCACTATCATTACTTCAATAACCTCATTGAGGATAGACATTCAAGAACATGTGTTCCCCAACCTCGTAATCTATGGGCCTCCACCTACGATTATAAAAGGCCTTATAGCAGTCCTTTATGGCTCCCAGCCTCTTCAAAAACAACTCGATCTGATTTGTATTGTTCTATATGTTATTTGATCCAAGAATTATTGAATCACCATCCTCCGTGTAATCACCTTGGTATTTATAAAATAATAATATTTGATTTTAATTAATAATTAGGTATAAGATATTAATTTTAAATTAAAGGGGATGCTTTTTCTAATAGCATACTAGACACGAAATAATGGGCTTCTCTGAAATCTTACATTGTACACAATATTGAGTTATGAAGAAAAATAATACTATAATATTATTATTGTAGTTAACGCAAATTCTTTAGAATGATGGGAGTGAATAGTATCAAAAAAATTTTGAAATCTGGTTTACAAATTTTTAAATTATGATTCATTGATTACCAAATTTATTAGAAATGGAAATAAAAACCAATTCAATATAATGGATGTGTTTTTATGAAAACCTATTTAAAATAGACTAATTGTGTTTTTGTGTCACCGTTTATGGATTTGTATTTAACAAAAAAATTGATATTTATTAAATATATTTTTTTAAATTCATATTATATGTTTTCTAGATATTATATAAGAATGAATTCATATTTTTAAAATAAAACAAGTATTTTTCAAAGAAAGATGTTTTTACCACATTTTGATGGAGATATCAATTTAAATATATTTGTGACACCATTATATGTTTTATTTGACAAAATAAAATACATATTTAGAATAATAACATAAAAGATAACTTTTCATGAAATTTTGGTATTTTTCTGCTAACGTTAATTTTTTAATGAATAGTGAAAATACTACATTTTAATTCAAAACTACATTATAATGTAATTTATTTATATACATATATTGTAATTTTAATTAGTTTTAAAGTTTAATTAGACTATATTTTTATTATTTAATCCAATTTAGGTCATTTGAAGTAATTTCACTTTCAAATTTGACATAAACGCATGTTAATCTTTTTGTAGTTTTTACTTCATAAAATCACGATTTTTGGTTTTGACAACGGGGATGAATTGAAAATTAATTTATGAAAATTATATGTTTTGAATTTGGAAAACTAGAATACATATTTTTAATAAGTATGTCCAAATTTTTTAAATAGTTATCTTTTATTTTTAGCCATTATGAATTGTAACTTCAGTAAATATTTTATTTACCATGGTTAAAGTGTAAATTCGGTAAATAAGGGTAAAAAATAATATAATAATATTATTAAATTACCCTAACACATGTCCTAACCCTATTCTATGAGATTTTTCCGACCATGGGAATCATTTTGTCGATTTTATGACCCCTTGGAGCCACATGTGTTTGAAAATTTCATTTACTTAATTTTAATTTTAATTTAACGAAAATATAACCAAAACATAAATCTTTCAGTTAAACAATTTTTATATAAGGTTATATAAGTTATATTTTTTAATATAAATAGTAATTAAAAAGATATAAATATTTCCTACATCATGGTATTTTAATTATAATTTTTATACATCAAATAAAAAAATTTATTTATGACACAATGATGATGTAGTGATTACCTTATTAATGAAAGATTTAAATAAATGATATTATAATTATTAAAATAAAGGTATTTTTAAGCATTTTTCAAAATATAATTTTTGGGATTATTATGAATTAATATCTTTTAATTTATGTAGTTTTTTCTAAATAAATGAGTATTTATGAATTTTTATAAAGTCATGATATGAATAGTATAAAAATTGACATAAATGTGTTTTTAAAAATAATATTATTTTATTAAATGGTATAATAGTCCTAAAAATATATTATTTGTCCAAATGACTTATAGAATGTTTTATATGAAATTAATTAACCACGTTAGGTTCTATTGACATTTTATGGTATGTATATTGACTATATATTATGAATATACAGGAAGAAATGGTAATAATTAAATTCGTTAACTAATGGTTAAAGCTAAATGATAAGGTTAAATTTGAAAGAAAAAGTAGTATAAAACCTTTTGGATGAGATTATTTATAATAATATTCATCTTATATTCTAATTAAATGTGTTTTTTAAGTATATTAAATTGAAAATTTTTTTATGATAAAATAATCTTTCAAGATATTCCTAATGTAAACCTCCCCCCTCTTATAAAAGGCCACCACCTATAACCACTTACTCACAAATATCAAGCCCTTCATATTGTCTAAACTATACTAAAATAAGCTCCCAAAATCCCTATATTCCTCCTATATTCCTTACCTTATGAAGAATACAATTCAAAAAATACTTTTGGCTCAAATCAAAGGGAGTTACCCGTTTTAAGAGGTGGCATCTTCTCTAATTTTCTTTTCCAATATTGTACTTATTCAATCCAAATTATGTTCTTATTCATTGATTAAATAATAACACTATTATACTGACTATACTAATACTTTTTATTTTATAGATTTTAACTACACTTACACAAACCTCCATATATTATATTTAGAACAAATTGATTCTGTGGATGGTGAACTACTTCCTCAGGAAATGATGATTGTTCAACTATCTCCTTCCACCTCTCATGGCGAGTATTATGATGGAACTGTATTTATATGATATATATTATGTTTATATTGTCTTTATTCATCAAAAATATCTATTTACAACATACCTTTATTCTTTTCATGATTTGTAAACATGATAATTTCATTTGAGGAAGCGCAGACTACAACCCCCTCAAAGCTATACGTAGAGACCCAAATATTGATGTACATATACATTTCTTTCCTTTTTCAGAATACTTAATACATAAAAAACAAAAAAACAAGAACAGTAATAGTTTAGTGTCTTTGGAAACTCGAAACATAATCTTCTAATCTTGGTGAAAGTTCTTCAACATCTACCATAATGTTCTTCCCTTTTTTGTTACCTAAAACCTTTCGTTATATCCTGGGGAAAAGAAAACATATAAAGGGTGTGCTCAAATTCTCAGTAAGGGTAAGAATGGAGAAAATAAAAAAAACCATATACATTTGAACTTCAAAACATGAACATAAACTTTAATCATCAAAATCTTGAGTTGTGAAATAAATATTGGCAGTACGTAAGGTATGGATCATAAAGAAACATCAGTCGTGATAATATAGAATGGGAATAAAGAATGTAATTTTGGAATCCATTAAGCACATGTTATTATTTCAATAGTAGCCAAGTCATTGCTGCCAAGACCATCTAAGTGGACAAATCCCTTTCTGAATTGAGTTCACTCCTCGTTTCAGTCCTGTAACACTAAACCAGATTAATTTACCATTCCAACCATGTCTATCTAATAAGATATAAATCTTTACCCAATGCATTGGAGGGAGATATAGGTCCCACCCATCTCATATTGAAATCATTCTTACTTTTTCCACAAAACAATCATACATCATTCATCATAACCCAAAGAATAAAATAGGTTTCATAAACACATCCCAGCATAAAGTAATCCTTATAGAAAAAATGGATATCATTTCATCACATGAAGAATAAAACCATGTAAATAATAGATACATTATACATGAAACATAATCATACTAAATATTGCCATCGTAGATGGAAAATATTTTTTATAAAATACTTGAAATGAATTCTTGAGGAAAATATAATTTCTTTTTCAAAATCATTTTCTTTTCACAAAATTCCATGAAATTTTAAAAAAAATGACTTTTGTTGAAAATAATCATGAAATATTGTAAAGGAAGCTTCATGAAAATTAGGTTTTATGAAACCATAAATATGAGTTCGTGCTGTATAAGTTAAAAAAAGATTCTCCTCGTACTTCTGTCAGAAAAGTCAAAAAGTGTCACGTATGGTAGACAAAAGAATGATTCCTTCCATAACACAAAGTAAAAGTCAAAGTGGGGGTAACAATGACTTTTATAATAAATGGAATAATATTAAACACATTATGAAAAACATTTTTATGGACATGGTTGAAAAATATAACCCCAGTAAATACTTACGAATTAACAATCTCAGATAAGAATGAGATTGGAATAATTATCCCTTACCTTATATCCAATTTATTCTGTATGTGTCTGAGACTCTTGTATAGTGGGTTTTAACATATTATTAACATTTAATAGAACCATAATAATATTTATGATATCATATATGATTCACTTATGACTTTATATTATCCGTTCATTTGTCAATTCCATGTTAAAGAAACGTTTTGGGTAAAATCGTTTCATTTATCGTCCGTGTTTTGACTTGTAATAAATAATATGATTACTTATATAATGATTAATTAATTTAAGAATACAAAGCATTATTTAAATAAATTATATATTCAGAATATAAATATATATAATATATTGATAAATGGAATGAAATACACTGTTCATGGAGACTGTAGACCATACGTACGCATGAACGCTGTTTTTCGTTTCCTTGTTGAATTGAATGGAATTAAGTAAATAAAATTCATATATAAATATACATAAATCCTGTAGCATAATTATGTCATATATTTAATTATTACTTATTATATATAATTTATAATCATTCTTGAATTATAAACATGGAAAATGAATCTCATCGTGTCGTGGAGACGGTAATCTGTACGTACGCACGAGCGATGATATTGTTCCCATATTTATTAAATGGAATTTTCTTTGATGATATAATATCTTAGAATCCGTATGATGTTATAATAATAATATATATTTATTCTTCACACCATTGTACCCATCCAAGTAAGGTGGTGGTGGAAAAACAGATTACACCACGGGGTGGAGATGGTATTTCGTACGTACGCACGAGCGGTGATTTCATTTTCCTTAGGATGGATAACAGGTGAAATGGGGTTGTTTAATAATTATAATAACATATCAGTATATTAGGGATACGAATTTTATTACATTATAATGAAATAACTAAATAAGAAGATGTAGAATAAGAAAGAAACATGAGAAAATCCGAAGAATAGATTACCTCTTCTTCGACGAACCTCCTTTATGCTTCCTATTAAGGATGTAGAGTTGGTCTTTTGAGAAGAAAAAACCCTCCAGAATGTTTCTAGGGAAGTGGAGAAGGGAAATGGGCAGGGTTTGGCCAATATTAAAGGCTCAAAATGGTGTGAAGAGAAGAGGGAAGGGGTTCTCTTTTTATAAGGGAGGAGAGGGGCACCATAGGAAAACATAAAATATTATTTTATAATAAAGTCATATTCAGTTTTTAATTGCTCCAAATTGATTTATTTATAATATAATGTGGGTATGGGTCTAAATAATCTAAACAAATGTATTTTAGAAATGTTTAGGTTTCTATTTTATCTTTATAATTTAGATTTAACTCTAAGTTAAATAATTTAACTTTTACACTGTTTTTTTGTTTTCTTAGACTATATGGTTAATAAACTTACTATAACAACCAAAACGCACCCCAATTTTTTAATTATTAATATATATATCCTTATATATGTCATTTGGACGAAATAGTATATTTTTATGAATAAAATAACAATTAATAATATATTATTTGTATTAAAAACTATTTAATGTCAATATTGATACTATTTGGTAGTTGATTTTTTTGAAAATCATAACAGCATTATTAGTTATAAATAATTTAATTAAATCAATACTAACATGTCTTATTAACCTATAAAATTATTGTAATTCATAAAAAGTCTAAAATAAAATTTATTTGGGTATTTATGTCATCAATTATGTTAATATTTCATTAATAAGGTAATTACATCATCATCATTGTGTCATAAATAAATTAAATTATTTAATGTCTAAAAATTATAAATAAAATTCCATTATGTAGAAACTATTTTTATCTTTCGAATTATTATTTATAGTCGAATTTATATTATGTATAACCCTATATTAAAAATGTTTTAGTTATTAAACTTTGATTTTAACTATATTAATTCTTCATTAAATAAAATAATAAAAAATGTCATAATCTAATCCATGTAGACCTAAAGGGTAATATTTTCTCCCTAAGGTTGTTTTTGGTTGAACTAAACTTATCCAATAGAATTAGGACATGCGTTATGGTAATAATAATATCATTTTTACCCTTAATTACCGTATTTACTTTTAACCATGGTAAATAAAAGTAAAATGTTACTATTAACCACAAATTATTTTTATCTTATTGAACCACATTTTAATCCTTGATATTAATTGTGTCTCTCAGGTTTTTGAAATTCCACTCACTGAAGTGGTAAAATTATTTTATATGTAAATTTTCAAACTCTCCTAGAAGGTGGGTAAAAGGCGGTGAAAAGTTCAATAAAAATTTTATATGTCTAAAATTATTATAAAACGACTCCAGGTAATTAGATTGAACTTATATAGGTATTATGTATCAATTTTGACCTAAAATAAATTTAAATAAAATAAATACTTATTTATATAAAAAGACTATTTTTAAATAGTAACTCAGTGTTTTCACTATTCATAAAAAATTGATAATTTTCAGAAAAATACCAAAAATTCACCCTAGGTTAATTTCGATATTATGGATCCAAAAATGATGTCCATTTTGAAAAATAAAATTTATAAAATTTCAAAAAGTGGTTATTACTATTTATAATGGCTAATTCATAATAATATTATAATAATATATCATTTAGTGAAACTCAGTATTGCGTACTACACACGCTATCGAGGAAGGTCTTGATTGTGTGTAAGGAAACCCAAGTGAGGGATGTGTGTAGTGAAATCTCCATTTGTTGTTGTGTATAACATAATCAAAATATATTTCATTTATACATTAAACAAAATCAATACTTAATGTTGTGTAATGTAATTTCCACAAAACGAACATAAAATTGTGTGTAACAAGATCTAAGAATAGTGGTGCGTATACAGAAAGCTAATACGGTGTTGAATATAGTGCAAGCTAATTTTGGTTTACAATACAACACAGGACAAAAAAGAAATTAATAAGAATAATTCTCATAAAATCTCGGGTTGTTACATTCTACCCCCCTTAAAATGAATTTCGCCCTCTAAATTTGTCCAGGTTATAAATGGTTTACTAATTGAAAGTATCATTCATAGAAATAAACATCATAAAAAGGAATACCAAAACTGAACTTTAAAAACTTAATTATGAAATGTAACGGTTACCCAAATTAACTAATCACTGGGTTTCCACATAGGAGAAGATGGATAATAATATGGATATGGAAGAAAAATCTAACCATAATGTTCTGATGGAGAGTGGTAGAGAACATGGCTATGAAAAATCAAACTATCAAAAAGCCATAAATTTGAGATAATCTATGGTACCATCTGATTCATCGGATATAAGGGCACTGGGAAAACATTTTTTGTTTTCATGATCATTTTCCTATAGTTGAAAATTTTGAAATAGAAGAAATACTTACTTTATTTTTGTATAATCTCATCGTTGCTCGTGCCTTGAACAATTTCCACTTAATATCATAATGAAAAAAAGTTTAATTTTTCATTCGTGAAGTGTTAGTGGATCATGTGATAGAATGATGGGTCATTAAATATGTCTCAAACAAAAGGTTAGCAAACATTAGAAAATATACATAAGTCCATGTATGGTGAGGTTAATCGTATATGATTCCAAAAATGGACTTATACTTCATCTATCGTACTGCTTAATAAAAATAGTTTCTACTAACCAGGGACTTCATGTAGGAAAGCTCTAGGAAATAAAGTCATGTCGCACTTCAGTTGTGGATTCGATTCCCACAGCCTTGTCCGATGTGACGGGTTGTCTCCCGTCCTGCAGGTTGTCCCTTTTTCTAAAACGGCATTATAATAACATTCCTACAATAAAATAGAAAAATGTTCTAGCCTTAAACAGTACTATCTTGTGTATAACTTATTTCATTCCAATATTTAGTCTTATACAAAATACTTCTGTCCAATCTCATAGTATAAAGAAAACAATTACAAGAAATGTCATCTACCGAGCATGTGAATACAATCATTTATCCCCCATATACCATAAGATATATCTTATTGGTCACATTCCAAACATGTGAATACCTTAATCATGTATTCTCTTAAACCATATTGAAAACATGAATGTTTTCAAAAGGTACCTCTTTCCATATACCAAAATCCCAAAAAATCGATATACTCAAACCATGATATCACTTTTTCCTTATATTAGTCATGATCTCATTAATACTATCAAACATTTCATTATCTCCTTAACCCTTCTTTATGTGAATATTAGGTGATTTCCATAAATATTTGAATTACCTTTCTTGGTTACCAGTACCATTCAAAATATACTTTCCGAACTCAAGAAAAGGAGATAGTGTAACAATCCTTATATTTTTCTTTATTCCACAGTACCATACATTATTCTTGATAAACATATAATCATTACGCTACATTTTAAACCACTGAATGAGCTTCATCATTTCTTCCATCTCATATATCATTTGTAGTCTCTTCATCATCATCCAAATAAATACTACCCATATGGACATGCTGATTCTCATTATAATATTTTCCCTTAGGGAATTGGTTTGCATAATTCCCTTACATTCCACATTAAAAACACATAACCATTGTTGTTGATTTAGAAATACCATTATCCTAGTCCATGGTGATAACTAATCCTTTTCCTTTACAATTACTAGCTTTGTGTCCTTTTCCACACCCAAAGCATCTTCCTGTTCTTTTGAAACATTCTCCCTGATGCCACTTCCCATATGATTTACATGAGGGAAATTAAACTTTCTTTCCTCTACGATTATCATAAATCTCCATATTTCTCTTATTAGCTAAGTCCGGAAACATACCAAAGTTGAGATTATTGATCATATTATGAGATTGATGATTAGGCATAATAAGGATATGTGGAATTCCAGATCCAATTTCATTTGGTTTCTCATGAAATATATCATTCCATTGTCCATCATATCCTACATTATCGTGAATCTTCCTATTTCCATCCATTTTTTAAAACCCAAAAAGAATATTTTGAGAGGCCAAAATCATAATCAAGGGGGAGTAACATCAATATCGAACATCTTAGGATTAATTCTAATATCGTTACCGTATTTCTAGGACTATAACCTATACTTATACTTATCCTTAGGGACATACATAGACATACCTTAGAAATATCTCTAGTGATCCCACTAAAGTTCTTGGATCCAAGTTTCCAATGGTTGAATAAACCTTTCTTCTGATACCAACTGTAAGGGCCCAAATATTGATGTACATAGACATTACTTTAATTTTTCGGAATACTTAATACATAACAAAAAAACACACAAGGACCGTAAAAGTTTAGTGTCTTTGGAAACTCGAAAAATAATCTTCTAATCATTGTGAATGATCTTCAACATCTCCCATAATGATCTTCCCTTTTTTGTTACCTAAAACCATTCTTTATATCCTGGTGAAAAGAAAAATATAAAGGGTGATATAAAATGATCAGTAAGGGTAAGAATGGATAAAATACAACAATCCATATACATTTGAACTTCAAAACATGAATATAAATTTTAAACATCAAAATCTTGAGTTGTGAAATAAATCGCGGCAGTACGTAAGGCATAGATCATAATGAAACATCAGTCATGATAAAATAGCATTGGAATAATGCTTTCAATTGTGGCAACTATTAATAACATGTTATTATTTCTATATTAAATAAGGCATTGCTACCAAGACCATCTTCGTGGACAAAGTCCATTTCTGAATCAAGTTCACTCCTTGTTTTAGTCCTGTAACACTGAACCCGATTAACTTACCGTTCCAGCCATGTCTATCTGATGAGATATAAATCATTACACAATTCATTTGAGGGACATATAGGTCCAACCTATCTCATATTTAAATCATTCATACTTGTGACACAAAACAATCATGCATCATTCATCATAAACCAATGAATAAAATGGGTTTCATAAACATCATCCCATCAAAACGTAATCCATATAAAACAAATGGATATAATTTCATCACAAGAAGAATCAAACCATTTAAATAATAGATACATTATACTTGAATCATAATCATACTAAATATTATAATCTTAGAAGGAAAATAGTTTTGATAAAACACTTGAAATGAATTATTGAGGAAAATATAATTTCTTTTTCAATATAATTTTCTTTTCAGAAAATTCCATGAATTTTTAAATGATAAAGTATTTTTTTGAAAATAATCATGAAATATTGTAAAGGAATATTCATGAAAATTAGGCTTTATGAAACCGTAAAAATTAGTCCGTGCCTTATAAGTTAAAAAAACATTCTCCTCGTACTTTTGTTGGAAATGTCAAAAACTGCCATGTATGGTAAACAAAAGAAAGATTCCTCTCATAACAAAAAGTAAAAGTCAGTGATGGGTAAAAATGACTTTAAACATACATGTAATAATATTTAACACTTTATGAAAAACATTTTTATGGACATGGTTGAAAAATATAACCCCAGTAAATACTTACGAATAAACATTCTCGGAAAAGAATGAGATTGGAATAATTATCCCTTAACTTATGTCCAATTTCTTCCGTATGTGTGAGAGACTCATGTATAGTTGGTTTCAAAATATTATTAACTTGTAAAAAAACCATAATAATATTTATGATATCATATATGATTCACTTAAAACTTTATATTATCAGTTTATTTGTCAATTCTATGTTAAAGCATCGTTTTGGGTAAAATCTTTTCATTTATCGTCTGTGTTTTGACTTATAATTATTAATATGATTACATAGATCATGATTACTTAATTAAAGAATACAAAACATCATTTATATATAATATATATTCAGAATATATATATATATATAATAGGTTGATAAATGGAAATAAATACACTGTTCATGGAGACGGTAGGCCGTATATACGCATGAACGCTGTTTTTTTTCCTTATTGAATTTAATGGAATTGTGTAGATGACATACATATATATATACATAAATGCATTATCTTCATTATGTCATATAATTCATTATTACTTATTATATATACTTTATAATCATTCTTGAATTGTTAACATGGAAAATGAATCTCATCGCGTCGGGGAGACGGCAATCCATACGTACGCATGAGCGATGATATTGTTACCATATTTATTGAATGGAATTGTAGTGGATGATATAATAACATAGATTCAGTTTGATGTTATAATAATCGTATATAGTTATTCTTTACACCATTATACCCATCCAAGTAAGGTGTTGGTGGAAAACAGATTACACCACGGGGTGTAGATGGTATTCCGTACGTACGCACGCGCAGTGATTTCGTTTTCCGTAGGATGGATAGAAGGTGAAATGGGGTTGTTTCATATTTATAATAACATATCAGTGTATTAGTGATACTTATGTTACTACTTTATAATGAAACAACTAAATGAGAAGAAGTATAAGAAGAATGAAACTTGAGAGAATCAGAAGAAGGGATTTCCTCTTCTTCGACGAACATCCATTATGCTTCCTCTTATGGAAGTAGAGTTGGTCGTTTGAGAAGACAAAAAACTCCAGAATGTTTCTAGGGAAGTGTAGAAGATAAATGGGCAGGGTTTTTCTGAGCTTCAAGTCACAAAATGGTGTGAAGAGAAGAGGGAATGAGTGCTCTTTATATAAGGGAGGAGAGGGGCTCCTAAGAAAAACATAAAATATTATTTTATAATAAAGTCATATTCTATTTTTAATAGATCCAAATTGAATTATTTATAATCTAATGTGGGTATGGGTTGAAATAATCTCAAAAAATTGATTTTAGACAAGTTTAGTTTACTATTTTATCCTTATCATTTAGATTTAACTCTAAGTTAAATAAATTAACTTTTACCGTGTGTTTTTGTTTTCTTAATCTATATGGTTAATAAACATACTATTACAAGACAAACGAACCCCAAATGGTTCATTATTAATATATATATTCTTATCTGTGTCAATTGGCCAAACATTAGATTTTTAGGAATAAAATAACAATTAATAATATAATATTTGTTTTAAGTACTATTTTTTGTCAATTGTGACACAATTTGGTACATGATTTTTTTGAAATTCATAACAGTGTGATTAGTTCAAAAAAAAGTTACTTAAATCAATACTAAAATGTCTTATTAACCTAGAACATTATTTTAATTCATAAAAGGTATAAAATTACATTTATTTGGGAATTTATAACATCAATTATGTTAATATTTCATTAATAAGGTAATTAATGTATCATCATTGGGTCATAAATAAATTAAATTATTTAAAGTCTAAAAATTATAAATAAAATACCATTATGTAGAAATCTTTTTATCTTTCAAATGAATATTTATTGTCGAATTTATCTTATGTATATCCCTATATTAATATTATTTAGTTATTAAATTTTGATTTTAACTATTTTAATTCTTCTTTAAATAAAACAATAATAAATGTCCTAATCTAATACAAGTGGACCTAAAGGGTAATATTTTATCCCTACGTTTGTTTTAGGTCTAATTAAACTTATCCAATATAATTAGGACATGTTTTAGGGTAATAATAATATCACTTTTACCCGTAATTACCCTATTTACTTTTAACCGTGTTAAATAAAATTAAAAAGTTACTATTCATAAAAAATTATTTTTATCTTATTGAACAACATTTTAATCCTTGATATTAACCATGTCTCTCGGATTTTCGAAATTCCACTCACAGAAGAAGTAAAATTATGTTTTATAAAAAATTTCGAACTCTCCTAGGATGTGGGTAAAAGACGGTGAAAAGTTCAATAAAATTTTTACATGTCTAAAATTATTTTAAAATGACTCTAATGAATTACATTGAACATATATAGGTATCATGTATCAAATTTGACCTAAAATAAATTTATATAAAATAAAAAATTATTTATATAAAAATTTGGTTTTTAAATAGTAACCCAGTGTTTTCACTATTCATCAAAAATTGAATGTTTTCAGAAAAACACCAAAAATTCACCGTTGTCTAATGTCAATATTCCCAATCCAAAAATGAAGTCCATTTTGAGAAATAAAATATATAAAATTTCAAAAACTGGGTATTACTATTCATAACGGCTAGTTTATAATAATATTATAATAATATATCATTTAGTAAAACCCAGCATTGCGTACTACACACGATATTGAAGAAGGTCTTGATTGCGAGTAATGAAAGAAAAGTCAGGGATGCATGTAGTGAATGATCCGTTTGGTGTTGCGTATAACATAATCAAAACTTATTTCATTTATACATTAACAAAATCTATACTTAATGTTGCATAAAATATTTCCCACAAAACGAACTTGAAATTGTGTGTAACAAGAGCCAAGAATTGTGTTGCATATACTGCAAGCTAATACGGTGTTTCATATAATGCAAGCTAATTTTGGTGCAACGTACAACACAAGACATCAATGAGATTAAAAACAATATTTTTCATAAAATATCGGGTTGTTACATTATATAACTCGTTCATTCCATACATGGAACAGATAAACTATGGATTTAATAAACATATATAAAATATAAAAAATATGATATTATACTTGAATTATAATATACCTATATATCAATAATTATTCATTCCATTAAATATGAAATGGAAATGAATGTAGTGTTCATGCGTATGTACGGCTTACTGTCTCCATGAACGGTGAATTTCATTTCATCTCTCAAAATGTTATGAAATATTATATATATATATATATATATTAGATATATATGACATATATATTTGAATAATATTCTAGAGATAATTGAATTTTGACCAAATGGACAAATTGTAATTAGAACAAGAACATTTTTGACTCAAGTACCCGATATTGAAAAAGCGACTAATATTAAAAATATATAATTATGTAATTTTTATAACATGGTAGTAAGTGATATAAAAGAATAACATAATAGAAAAATGTTCTGAAGTAATTATAAATTAACTTAAGTTTATTATTCGGAAAATTAAATAATGAATGAGTTAATTTGGTCACGTGGTAAGGGACTTCATCTCAATCTCCTTTCATTGAGGCATATTTTGACAATATACACCTACTTCCTTTATATGGTGTATAATAAAACCCTTTGAATTTAAATTTAATTCAAAGAGAATATTTTTACTACAAATAATTTTACTAAACAAAAAAAGGATTATTTTTATGATTTGCAGTAACAATGAGCTCTCCACTGCTATAGTTTTTATTTGGCTCCCTCTATAAGTATTAAGGTTTTTAAAAATAAAATCAATCACTTATTCCATTTTTGGGTGTTTTGGTATAGAAAATGGTTTTTGAAATGGATGGATTATTTCAATATCTTGAAATAATTTCTATTGATTTTAAATGAAATGTTATTATTGAAATACTAAAATTTGTAATATTTTATGTCTTAGGATTATATGATAGTACATGGAAATTTGATGGGTGGTTATGTGATAAACAAATGACGGTTGATTACGTGATATACCAAATGATGGTTCGTTTCCCTGATAAACCAAGGATGGGTGTTTACGTTATAACCACCAATGAATTGAGTATGGAAGTCGGTTGTATGTCCATTCCATTTAGTTATATGTGTGGAAGTCAACTGTATGGTTAATCCATTTATGTATGTTTATGTCCCAAGTTACCTTTATATGCTATACGTTGTTTTCTATGGGATTTAGGGTAATATTTTGGTTACAAAAAGTGTAATAAATGAGCTTATATTCAGTTAAGTGTTTTTTCTACTTCTTAAAGGTGAAAAGTATTATATGATGATAAATTTTTAATGGTTTATATGTTTTTGAATGACTAACAATTTTCTATCATTAAGTATCCCTTACTGAATATTTTATGATCATCCCAAGTTTTGAAATCTTTTTTTACAAGACATAATGAAAAATGGTGTTGAGGATGGGATCAAGGAAATATTATACTGTTAAAACATGATACGATGTTGTGTTTAATTTTAAATAGTTGTTGTTTTATAAAAAATGGATTATGAGTAGAACTGTCTACTTGCAATATTAAAGATGTTATGTATACATTATGACCAAATTCAATAAATTTCTATAACTGAAAATATCCTCAATGTGAAATATAAAATTAATTCAAGATTATTTAATGTTAAAGGCTAGGTCATCATAGTTTTTATCATAGGTCATTTTAGATATCTTATTAGATTAGGGTGTTATTTAAGAATAAGTGACATAACACTAATGGTTATCATATTATAAAGAGTCATAGTTATTTTATATAAATTTAATGAGTTTAAGATATCATGAATAGGTATACCTTATTTTATACCCACCTCATAATATCGAATATGATTATTTTGATGATATACTCACTAAAACTTTTGGTTATAGTAAAATAATTGATCTAGTAGGCACCAATGTATCAATGTATGTGAAGAAAAATATCACAGTTTTATGAATGATAAACCAAATGAAATGGGATCTTCAATGAGAAATATTGTGGTTATTCTTAACCAACTATCTATAGTAAGTATTGTCCACATGAACATTGGGGAATTTTCTAAGTCATTATATATGTGAGAAACGAATCCCTATAGGAGATATGGTTATAATCATAATTGTAAGTATATTTAAAAAACCTATGTTTCAAGGATGTGGAATGAAACACCTTAGAAAATTCTTCAAAGAGATTGGAAGATGATATAGTTGTGGTTATGAAGTTCATAAACTAATAACCTTCCAGGGAAAAAGGAAGCGTTCAGTTGAATCCATAAAAGAGGAAGAACATCATTCTGAGGGATCAATTTAATGTTTTAAATGTGGTGGACATGGTCATTATACGAATAGATGTCTTATGAAGATGTTTCAGTAATGGGATCAGTAGGACTGTAAAAATATATGTTTACTAATACCTACTGCCATTCTAGTTGAGGATGAGGAAACTGACAATAACCAATGAATGGTATTTCATATTTCATAGCTGATGTTTTGACATTATTGAATCTTAGGATATGACTCATGGTTTTTTAATGGAAAAATTATTATGGAATAAGTTGGAAAAGAATGGTTAAGGGATCATGAATAATGTTTAATGAGTTAGAAGAATACATGTAGGGTTTTCAAGATTTATGTTAGATTTTAGGATGATTAAATGTTTAAAAGTATTAATTCTCTCTATTGATGGGATTACATTGGAATAATTTTCTCTTTTATGTGTAACCCTAATGTTTGTTATGTGAAAATGAAATTTGGGAAAAATGATCTTTTCTTTTGTTTTTATAATTATAATGAACCATTTGGGTTTATATAATCCTTTAAATTGAGACAATTACAGGTTATTGAATTTTTTTATTAAAATGCGAGGTATGAGATAACATTTGAGGTTAAAATATATTATAATTATTTTTGAGTAATTTATATCATTTTTTGGAATGTTATAAAATTATATTGTTTTTGAAAAATGGAAATATGAAGACTGTGTGACAACCCATCATGTCGTACAATAATGCAGGAATTGAACTCAAATTCAAAGTGGCGCTATGATTTATTGCCTACCACTAACCTACAGGAAGCCCTCGTTAGTATGTCTTATTTTTTTAGTTAAATTATTTTATTTATCAAGAATAAGTTGATTTGGGATCTTATGTTTTATAAAATTGATATCCTTAGTATAAGAAAATCATTTAGTTATTAAGTGATAAATTTTATTTATGAATTTGTTCTCACTTTTTGGAACACAACATGCTAAAGGAAAATAGAATAATATGGGATTTCATTTGTGGAGTAATGGTGGAATTTTATTTTGAAAAAATATGTGTTTTTATTATATACATATATAAATTTATGTTATTTATAGAAATGATTAACCAATCGAAGAGAATATGTGATTAGGTTAATTACTGTAACTATTTTACTTTAAGAGAAGTCGATGTTATTTGGATATTAATGTTAAGATTTTAGTGGAAAACTATGTGATCAAATCCTTCTAAATTTTGGGTTGAAAACATAGTTTGGATTGTATTGAATAATTTTCATTACAATTATTTATTGAATGGTCATTTTTGAACTTTGGCTATTGTTTTTTCAATTTTGGGGATTAAGAGTAGTATTTATTTTTATAAAAGATTATCCTTTTTGGTGATTACCTGATCCTATACTAACCATTTGGGCTTTAGTTAATGTGTGAAGGCAAGGGAAATATATAGTTAATTGATTTTGTATTATGTGATTATCTAGAAGTTTATTATAGAGATTCAGGTGTGACCAAGTCATCTTGAATACTCGTCATTTGTAGAAAAGATAAGTTTCTAGTAGAAACTTATTAAAGGATGAAACTTTACTTGAAAATTAAGTATATTTACTTATGTTATTATTAAATATCATAAATAATTTTTCAAATTTGATGAAAGGGGAATTAAAACAAAAAACATTTTTCTTTTAATTTTCCTACTAGGGATTCAAAGATCGTTTAACCTATCACATGTTTGTGGATACTAGTGGTTACCTTTTTCCTAATCATGTTTTATATCACTCTCAATCATAACTTGATGGTTAGTTTTCTATTACATATCCGTGTTTTCATGGAATCATAGTATGTGTTAACTAGGGTGAACTTTATACTTTTATTTATTTATTTTAAATTGATTGTTTTATTAACTCTTATTCAGATGTGGGACTTTTAATGATGTTTCTGGGCCCAATTTTAAAATTGGAGGATGCAATTTCCAAAAAGGGGAAGGATGTAAGGATCCAAGTATTTATAGAATATTAATGTTTTATTTCTATTAATAATTATGGAAAAAAATATTATTTTTTAGTTAAATGAGATTCTTTTTTATAATTGTGTACTCAAAACGCAACAACGAGCTTCTCCAAAATCTTATATTGCACACAACATTGAGTTATTTTGAAAAATAATACAATAATAATATTATTATTGTAGTTAACTCATAGAAGATGGAATGGAATGAATGAATAGTATCAAATATATTTTGATATATTGTTTGCACATGTTTAAATTATGATTCATTGATAACCAAATTTATTAGAAATGGAAATAAAAACCAATTAAATATAATGGATGTGTTTTTATGAAAACATATTTAAAAGAGAATAATTCTGTTTATATAAAACATTGTGGATTATTATCTAATGAAAAATATTTCATATATATTAAATATGATATTTTAAATTCATCTTATATGTTTTATAGATATGATAAAAGAATAAATTCATTTTTCTTGGATAAAAGTAGTATTTTTCTAAAAATGCAGTTTTATCACCTTATGATGGTGAACAATTTTTAAATCTAATTCTGACAGAATTATATATTTTATTTGACAAAATAAACTTATTATTTATAATAATAACATCATAATTTACATTGGAAGAAATTATGTTATTTTTCTGCTAACGTTCATTTTTTTAATGAATATTGATAAATACTGCATTTTAATTCAAAACTGCCTTTTAATATAATTTTTTTATATATTTATATTGTAATTTTAATTGGTTTTAAAGATTAATTGGATTAAATTTTTATCATTTAATCCATTTTTTTCATTTTATATAATTTCACATTGAAATTGGACATAAGCACATATCAATTTTTCATAGTTTTTACTTCCGAAATACACGTTTTTTGGTTTTGACAATGGGAATTGATTTTATATTAATTTATGAAACTTATATGCTTTGAATTTAGAAAAATGGATTCCATATTTGGAATCATGAGTTAAAAATTGTGTAAATATGTAAATTTTATTTTTAGACATTATGAATAGTAACTTTAGTAAATATTTTATTTACTATGGTTAAAGGGAAAATCCAGTAAATAATGATAAAAAATAATATTATAATAATATTAAATTACTCTAAAACATTTCCTAACCCTATTTTATGATATATTTCTTACCATGGGCATACGTGGGTCGAATATATGATCCCCATAGAGCCACTTTTGTGTGACAATGGCATTTAATTACTTTTAATTTAAGGTTAAGGAAAATATAAACTAAACATGTATCTTTTAGTAAATTTAAGTTTATATAGGATTATATAAGTTATATATTCAAATACAAATATTCATTATAATGATTAAAATATTTCATACCTCATGGTATTTTATTTACAGTTTTTAGACATCAAATAAATAAATATATTTATGAAACAATAAGAATGTATTGATTGCATCATTAATGAATGATTTAAATAAATGATATTTTAAATATTAAAATAAATTTATTTAGTAACTTTTGTTGGACATATACTAATTTTATGGATGTTTATGACATGTTGTATTTTAATTTATGATGTTTTTTTGAAAAAAATCACATTTTTATCGATTTTTAAAAAGGCGTGATATGAATAGTATAAAAAGTGACATAAATGAGTTTTTAAAACAAATAATATTTTATTAAATGATATAATAGTCCTAATAATATAATATTTGTCAAAATGACATATATAGTGTTTTAAATTTAATTAATTAACTAATTTATTTTTCGTTGTCATTTTATGGTAACCATATTAATAATATATTATGAATATACAAGAAGACATGGTAAGAGATAAATTAGTTAACTAAGTGTTAAAGATAAATGATAAGGTTTAATATTAAACCAAAAGCTATCTAAAACCTATTTTTTAGATTATTTAGATAAATAATCATCTTATATTTTAATTAAATTAGTTTTTGACGTTTTGAATGTCGAAATTCAGTTTATAATAAAATAATATTTCAAGACATTCTTAACATACCCCTCCTCTCTCTTATAAAATACAACAATCTCTAACCCATTACTCAAACCTCTAAAGACCCTTGAATCGTCAAAAAATTAGTCCAATAATCTCCCAACATCCCTCTATACCTTCTATAAGTGTTACCTTATGCATAAGGCAATTCATAAAATCTATTTGGCTCAAATCAAAGGTAATTACCCGTTTTAAGAGGTATTGCCTTTTCTAAAGTTTCTTTCCAATATTATTCTTCTTCACTCCCAATTATATTCTTATTCATTGATTAAATATCCAAACTAGTATAATCAATATACTTGTATGTTTTTATTATAATGATTTTAACTACACTTACACACACCTCTGTCTAATAGATTTAGAACACACTGTTTCTATTGATGGTGAAATATCATAACACGAAACGATGATTGTTCAATTATCTCCTACCACCTTTAATGGTGTCCATTATGACTTCACTGTATTTATATGATATATATTATATATTATATTATCATTATGATACTGTAATTACTATTTATAGCATATATTTATGCATTTCATGATATGTAAACATGATAATTTCATTTGAGGAAACGCGCACTACCGCCCCCTCAAAGTGATATGACATGTTTAGGCCACAAATGGAACATATAAAGTATGTAATTAATGAACTTATGAAACATATATTAAATATTATATTATACTAGAATTATAATATACCTATGTATCATTATGTTTTCATTCTATCAAATATGAAATAGAAATGAAAGTAGCGTTCATGCATACGTATGGTTTACCGTGTCCATGAACATGGCTTTTCATTTATTATCTCCAAATGATATGGAATATTATAAATATATATATACAGGATATATATAATATATATACGAATAATATTCTGGATATAATATAATTTTGACCACATGGAAAATTTGTAATTATAACTAGATCATTTTCGACTCATGCACCTAATATCGACAAAACGATCGATATTAACTTAAATAATTATATAATTTTTATAACATGGTAATTAGTGATATAAAATGAATAATAAAATTAATAGAGGTTCTGATGAAATAAAAAATTAATATAATTTTATTATTCAAGAAATTAATGAATGAATGAGTCTAGTCAGACACAAGGTAAGGGACTTCATCTTAATCTCCTTTCATTGAGGCATATTTTAACAATATATGCATCCTTCTTTTATACGATGTATAATTAAACTGTTTAACATTAAATTCCATTCAAATATACAATTTTTAATATGAAGTGATTTCCTAAACAAAAAAAAGGAATGTTTTTATCGTTTGTGGTGACAATGACCTCCTTGATGCCATAATCATTATTTGGCTTCCTCTATAATCCTTAATGTTTTTAAAAGGAAAAGAAATCCCTTATTCCCTTTTTGGGTGTTTTGGTATTGAAAATGGTTTTCGAAATGGATTTATTATTTAAATATCTTCAAATTATTTCTTGTGATTGAAAATGAAATATTATTAGGGAGATTTTTATATTTTAAATATTTAATGTTTTATTATTATATAATGGCACTTGGACATTTGATAGGTGGTCGCGTGATAAATCAATGTTGGGTAGTGACATGATAAACTAAATGACTGGTATTTTCCCTAATAAAACAATGAGTTGTGGTTATGTTATAACCTCCAATGCATTAGGTATGGAAGTCAGCCATATGGCTTTTCCATTTAGTGATATGTGTGAAAGTCGACCATATGGTTGTTATATTTAATTATGTTTATGTCCCAAGTTACCTTTATATGCTATAAGTTGTTTTCTATGGGATTTATAGTAATATATTTGTGTCTAAAATGGTAACAAATGAGCTCATATTTAGCGATGTGTTTTTTATACTTTATAATGGTGAAAAGTATTATATTATTAGAATGGTTTTCATGTTTTTTAAAGACTAAAATTTTAATTTCATTATGAATCCCTTACTGATCTTTTTATGCTCATACCATGTTTTGAAATGCTTTTCATTGGACATAATGAAGAATGAATTCGAGGATAGGATTAATGAAATGTTATGTTGTTAAAACATTAAACGGTGTAATGTTTCATTTTAAATAGTTTTAAAAAAATTGATTGTGAGTATAAGTGTCCACTTGTAATATTAAATTTTTTATGTATATGTTATGTCCTAATTTTCTAAAGTTATAAACCAAAAAATATCCTAAATTTTATTTTATTATCATAATTCAAGATTATGCAATGTTTAATTCTAGGGGCTTATACTTCATCCATCATAATAGATAATTATAAGGATACACATTCAATTCCTAAAATGACCCATGCTAATGGATGAGTGATATATATTGTATTATGAAAAATAAACCAGTGGTAGGTTCCTTTTTCATGATCATTAAATTTCCAAGAGACAATCTTTAGATACATCCTTCAGTATTATTTTGGTCTTGTCCATCTAACCATTAGTCTGAGGTTGGATTGTAGTGCTAAAGTGAAACTAAGAGGAAAAAAAATTTTATCAACATAATACTCATGAGGTAAAATGAGGATCCTTATTGGAGATTACGATCTTCAATACCCCATGAATCATGACCTCATCTTCTACAAAACACCGATATAAACCATCCATGAGAATTGATTCACATATCACTAGAAAATGAGATGTCTTTATTAGTTTGACCACTATCAACCAAACCACACAAGAAATTCCCTAATACCAAAGTAACTTGGAGGAATATATATATAAATTTCATCCAATTTACAATGGATAACATATAATTACAACAAAAAACATCCAGGAACATAGTCCTCTTCTTTCACATAGTAAAATACTAGAAACCTTAGAAAAAACACTTCTAATGGCCATTTCATCCTCATCCCCCAAAATTTTTATCCTCATTCCATGATACATATTTTCCACACTATAATGTAATAGTAAGGATGTTCACTGAATCTCATGAAGAACTCGCTCACACATCACTTTCAAAATCAACTATCCTAGAACAATATTTGGTTCAGATCCTTCTCGTACCATCCCTTAGGAGCGTCACCATGTCCAATAAGGCCATTCGTCACCTCTATTGTAACCCTAGTTTTTCCAAAATAAATAACACGTTTTTTAGATAAATATTCAATACATTTAATCAACACACACCCATAAAACTTAATATTTTAGTTTCATTGGATATTAAAACCACAATATTCTTTTTTTTCATGAATAATATTCTACATCCCCTAAAAATATCTTCTCACATAGCACTACTCTTAGGAATTACCTAAATAAACCTTTTTTCATATAATGAGAAAGTAAAAGTAATAAAGGGTGGGATTAGAAACTCTATAAGGTTATACATGGGATATATCAGTCATCGTTATATTAAAGTATAATATAAGCATAAGGATATCAGTTCATGAATATAAATTATGAAGTTTATAAAAAAGCTTTCAAAGAACATGAACATTGGTCTAGTAATAAAACTTAATAATTTCATAAAACAAGGGCCAAAAGAGTGAAAAATTATCATAAATCAATGATGAACCATAATATCATGTTATAAAATTTTGAAAACATCAAATATATAGAAAACCATTTCATATGTCCAGGTAAACTACCAAGACCATCATCATAGTGGATCTAGATATATCACATGTTTCCCATAGTGGATTAGTACACATCAATGTCCCATTGGGGATCAAGAGTCGCCTATTTCCCATAGTGGATAAAGAAGAACTCGTATCTCATAGTGGATCAATCACATAGAGTTATATCCAATTGTAATATAATGAGATATAAATCATTGCCCAATGCATTATAGGGATATATAGGTCACACCCATCTAATAATGAAAAAAACACCTATGTGTTCCAAAATATCATCAGTAATTCATAATATCATACCAGCATTACTCTGGTAAATAAAATGTCTTTCACAAACAATTAATAATTTCACCATAGCATAACATAAGAAAAATAAATCAGTTTCCTAGAAAATTCTCTAACATAAACCTTAACAGTATAGAGAAAGAAAAATCATGGTATCAATAGATCACATCCCTATTAGAACATAGGTAAGGAAAAAGGATTCTATCTTAGGTGGAAAATAATTTGTAAAGACAAATTGGATCATTTATTGAGGAATATGGAATTAAAATTTTAAGAACACTTTTTGAAACATAAAAAAACTAAAAAAAAATTTCATAAAAAATTATTTTGAAAACATATAATGGAAATAATAAAAATAATTTAAATCATTTCTTGGGGGAAATAACCATGTATTTATAAAAATCATATTAAAACATTATAAATTTTAATAATAATTTTTTTAAAATTATATTAAAAACTAATAAATAAATTTTTAAAATTAATAATGGTTATGGAAGGGAGAAATTCCATTCATGTATTATGTTCTAATGCAACGATTCCTTTCACAGTTTCTATAAAATCCAAATCAACATTATTTTGAAAACGAAATGTATCTTTATTTTAAATATATAAAAATTTAAAAAAGGTTAAAATTTTATTTAATAAATCAATTATATAATGGTAAAAAAAATTGAATTTTTTTTAGAAAATATGGTTTTATAGGATAAGTGGTTTTAAAATCGAAGAGAGAAATAATAGTAATTTTTCATTAAAATTTTATTTTGAAACCTATATTATATTAATAGAGGAAAGTGAAGGGAAACATGTATTATAATGGTTTAAACAAACAAGGTTAAAATTAATTAGTTTAATTAGATATTTATCATAATATTTCATCATCTATATCATAATTATAAGCAATCCTGATAAACTAAGATATTGTATCATATAACCCTTTCAACTTTGGTAACATTTGTACTAAAAATACCGTGATGGAGAGGATCCAAATTGGATATTTAAATACATATAATAATAAATATATTCATCAGAAAATATATTAATGGTATGTATAAAAACCATATTAATGAGACATTTTTTGAATATGGGATGTGTCTCATATAAAATAAAAGTGAGATGGAAATCCATTAACATAAATATAGACTTCTTTCATAAAAGTTTAAAGCATAATTATAATAAATATATTTTTATTATAAATATATAAAAAAACCATTTATATATATATATATATCATTCTATATATGATTTAATTTTGACTTTTTATTATCTTTTTATTAACAATTCCATGTTAAATACGTGTTTCGAGAAATAACTGTTTGTTTGTTTTTTGTATGTTTTCATTGGTTAGTTTTATGTCCTCTTAATTATATAATGAATCAACCATACCCTAAATTTTATCCATGATTGTTACCTGGAAGTGTCTTGATAATCTATCTAGATAATAGTAATGAGTTTTTTCATCTAAACCTTATATCATTATATTGATGAATGGAATGGAAAGTTTTCCTTTTAGGTAAAATTATTTAGCATATTGTACTCTATACACACTCTCTATCTATTTTGTACTGTCTTGCTGATCAATTAATTTCATTTATTTTTAATAATGGTCTGGCCAGTTTTCTATGGGACTATATGAATAGGTCAGAACCACTGAGAATTGGAGATTGGTTAAATGTTGTTATCTTCTAGAAATTTATCTATCAATTTCTTAACAACTTTCATAATGGCGGGATGATGTATTCCTTATGTTTTTACAACTAGTCTAGAATATCATTATAAAAATATTCTATAAGATAAGATCATGGGATTGATTCTGGGTATATCACATAAACAATATCCCACATCCTGGAGATTTATTTTGATAAGTTAAATTAGTGTTTATTCTTGTGAAATGGATGGGTTATTCGAAATTATTACTAAAAAATTTCCTCTTTCAATTAGGTAATCATAATTCAACTCAATTGGAAATGGATTATTTTCTAGAGATAGGGTTGTTTAAATGATAATATTGAATTCATGTTTCCTAATTATAAGGATTAAATCTCAAGTATCATCTCTTCCTCTATTAATAAATAAATTAACAATTCACATTTTACCTCTTCCTCTAACATGAGATTAGGATTTTCAGGTTCTTGGAAATTGTAACATTCAAATAAAAAATGTTCTCCAAATGATTAAATGTAATGAAACATACTTGATCTTTTAATTTTTTTTATAACTTTTTATGGGATATCATATAATGTTATTGATAACGAGAATTATGTTTCATCACATCAAGAATATTGATGTGTACTGTACTATCTCTAAGTTCCATTGTGACTGGTCGTCCATGGACATTGATTATAGTCCTTGATTTTTTTAGTATGTGTCTCCCCTAGATAATGGAATAGTGGACTAGTACTCAATCTTAATCCATGGTAAGCAAACAATTTAGTTGGTATTAGTTCTTAGATATCCATTTTCCCCCATTATTGTTTTTTAAAAGGTGTTTATTGCCTTCCTTTACTAAAATTAATTTTTTCCCATTGTTATTCTGTTCTAGATTTTTTGGATGCATTATTTGATCATAATAATGTTTCTAGGAATCATCATTCTCATTATAGTTAAGTTGTGTGAGCAATTTTACATTTCATGTTGTAATTACATTCGTGATTTTCATTAGGATTTGAAACTTTTTTTATTGGGAGTTTACCTTGATTCTTGGTTAGAATTTCCATCATGATATAAAATATATTGTCCATATTTTTCACTATATTATTTAGATCTTAAATATTTATTTCATTTTGGTTCTTATGAAAATAATTTTAGGGTTGTTAATAAAATTTCTTGTAAGGTAATTTTAGGGTTGTTAGAATAGTTAAGGGTTTTAGTTTTGATGCTACTAGAATGGAGGATAATTTTGGTATTGATTCTGAAAAGTAGGAATGTCCTAGATCTATTAGAATTCATATCCTAGTTGTGTTTGGTGTTAAAATTTCTAATTTGGATGGAATTTCCATTGCTGATGGGAAGCACCATCATTTTTAGCCCCTAAACATCTAAACATTGATCAGTGTAATGATTAGTAGAAGAGAATAAAATACATACCTGAGTCAGGCCTTGTTATTACTTCACATGGTTCATAACAAGTTGTATCATCAAAATTATTATTTCCTTATGTGTTGGTTAATGTAAGGGTGAGGAAGAATCAGAAGCCCTTACCTCCTGGATGCATCTAGTTCGCATATCCCAAGTGCAGAATTTCTGGGAGTTTTTAGAAATAATAACAATAATGCTGTTGGAATCCACTGGTGACTATTCAATCCAGGATCCTTTAGATGACATGTCTAAAATTTTTGATCATTTTCCAGCGTTCCTTTGTAGTTGAAAATAAGAAAATGGTGATCCTTCACATTCTGATGATGGAAGCTAGCATGGATCTTCTTGAATCTCTCCCAGTACTCATAAAGCATATCACTATTTGATTGGAGAATAGAATAAATCTAATTTTCGATAGTCATGATCCTAGATTATGAAAAAATATCCATGAATCATCATTGAATATATTCCCTGTCTTGGTCCTCTCCCGGTTGTAAACTGTAGAACAATTCCCTTGCCACTCCCTTAAGTGAGAAAGGGAATGCCCTTCACTTTACCTTTTCTTCTGGAACTCCACGGGGACAACAACTGGAGCACACATTTTTAAATTACTAAATTTTAATATTTAGGAATTGTCTTATAAGACCATGGAATTTAGGTTAAATATGAATCATTTCAATGAAAAATTCCAAATCATTCTCTATGTTAGGGATAACTTGTTGATTTTGTTGATAGGTTAATTATGGTGCCCAAAGATATCACAGTGTTTGATTGGGATTCCTATACATTATTCTAGGTTTAGTGTTATCACATAATGTGTCACTTGAATCTATTAGGTGTATTTTCTCAAAATATTTTTACAATTTTTTTCTCAATTGGGTTATTTTTTATTAAATTTCAAGATCAAATTAAATTAATTGGTAATTTGAACTACGTGTGGTTCAAATTTTTTTTTAGTGTTTCTCGGCACTACATCCCTGACAACGACACCATGATAGATGAAAAACTATAATGGGGAATAGAAAAAATATTTAAATTTGCTAATTATAGTATATTAGTTAACACAAGGTATTATCCTAAAGTGGAGTTCACAAAAAACAGGGTTTTAACTTTTTATTGATTTTGTAAAGACAAATGGTTTTAATTAATTTTGAAGAAATTGAGAGAAAGAAGAATTTTTATTTGATTGGTTTTAAAAAATCATAAATATGGTGACTAGAGAGGGATTGGCTAGACCTAGATATATGCTATCATGGTTTCTAAATTTTACCCCTCATTACCACAAAACTGGGATTTCGTAGCGCCATCATTTATCCGCACTAAAAAAAGCATTGATAAAGGGGGGCTTTATCAGAGATAAAAAATGTGCTGATTAAGGGTGACTTTTAATAGAACTTTTTTTAGCACTGTTAGAAGTGACCTTTATCAACACTTTTTTTCACTGATAAAGGCCCCCCTTAATCAGTTCTTTTTTAGTGCTATCAAAGTGGACCCCATTATCAGCGTTTTATTTTAGTTGTGCTAATAAAGGGGGTGGGGGTTTATCAGCTAATTTTCTTACCGCTAATAAAGAGTATATTTAAAAAAATATTTTTTCATGAAAATTATATATTGGTATATAAGTATATTAATATTTATATAACTCTAATAAATATTTTCTAAATATGTTTTAGACAAGTATAAATAGACTATTACATTTAATATATAAATATTTAGTGAAAATAGCTTTAAAATATTTTACAGATTATTATTAATTAATAATTTTCTAATTTTCATCAACTAATAATCATTTTAATAACAAATTGAAGACACAAAAAGTCAAAAAAAATTATAAAAGATCTAAAATTAGTTGAAGATGTAACACAAACATCAGCTACCATAAATTTTGATCTTGGTGTTTGTTTGAGTTGTACAACAAATCAAATTGAATCCTGTAATGAGATCTATTCTCTTTAATCCATGGGAACCTTATGTCACATTTCTCAAGGCTAAAAAAGGCCCAGAAGGCCTCCAAAACTGATTTTTTAGTCCACATACCCAAATGTTTTAACAATAAATGGAATTTCAACCTCGTTTTAGGGAGTCCTTTTGACCTTTTTGTCTGGGGAATGAATTTATTCCGAGGGGTTACATTTATATTGATATTATGGCATTCAAATTTTATCATTTTCACACAACGTAATGTTAGTTATAATTTTTTATATAATAATATATAAATAATTTTTATATATTTACATATAAAAAATTAGTTTTATAGATAAATAATTAATCATATTTACTTATAATGTATATTTCTCAATTTATAAGTCTTATATAAATAAAAAAACTAATATCCATTTTATTTAGAATACAAATATATTAATATTTATATACCTATATGATGTGTTTGTGTGTGTGTGTATTTATATGTGTCTGTATTGTGAAACTGATATATATTAACTATATATTTTAAAAATATGTATATACATATTAATATATAATATTTGTAAATATATATAAATATGTATAATTATACTTAAAAATACACATATAATATGTGTGCGTGTGGAATATAAGTATTTATTTATTTATAAACATACCCCAAAAAACATATTTTATAAATTTATTTAAAACTGATCTTATAAATATATATTAATATATGAATAATTTTACTAATATATAAATATAACTATATATATATATTAATACATGGATATATATATATATTAATATACTGATATATATATATATATTAATATATGGATATATATATATAACTATATATATTAATATAAATATATATATGTAAATATATATATATTAATATAAAAATAAATATAACTAAATAGTTATATATAAACAAATTGATATATTTATAAATGAAGAGAAAGGAAATATGGGGCAACGTTAAAGGTTTAGGCGCCCATACAACAGGTCCCGATTTCGAATCCTTTGGGTTGTAGGTCCCGCGTGTGGGTGAGAATAATTCCTAGAACTGTTAAAGGGGGTGGGGCGCTATTAAAGGGGTGTGAGGTGGCTGGGGCGTGCTGGTTTGGGTGGGAGTGGGGTGTTGCTGAAGGGGGATTCAAGCACTATTTAATCACCTCCTCGAATTGCAAAAATATTTGTTTTTAATGTTTTTTACTTTTATCGGTGCTAAAAAAGCCCTTATAAAGGACCCTTTTATCAGCGCTTTTTAACCGATCACAAAAGACCACTTTTATTAGTCCATTTTTTAGTGATAATAAAAGGTTCCTTTATCAGCACTTTTCCAAGTGCTCATAAAAGGGACCCCTATCTTCACCTCGATTAACATCAGTTTTCTAGCACTTTGAATGCCATTTTCTTGCATTGATAATGGCCGTATTTGCAGTAGGGCCTTTTTATTCAATTTTTTGATAGAGTGTGAATCATCTACTACATTTTGTCTCCCCCTTGGAATGTGGTTATGATGATAATATTACTATAAAAATCCTCAGATTGTTCAACCCTCATTTAATTGTGTGTAACATTACAGTGGGTTTTCATGATTAATTTGGGCATTCCCTAACCATGAATTATTATACCCTAATAAACCAATATTACAAAAAACAATTATGAACACTTGTTGATGACCATTGAGAATTCACAACCTAACTATAATCCATTCCACCATATATAGAAAATAATTATGTGGAGGGAGAATTGGATCATCAACCAAAGCCATTAAAACTGACTGAATCAAAACCTAACACAATCACATTAAAATTTTAGAACATAATTCAGAATAAAAAATAGATGTATAATGAAGCAGAATTTCATTAAAATTTATCCTAATAACTCAATAAATAACATAGTTCTAGCCTCTCCCTTTCCCGATCACTTAAATAAACTAACCCTCCATGGATGGGTACATCATGTTGATGTTGTAGAGGGGAGACATCACAATGTAAATAAAATAAAAGAAGAAGAATGAAGGGAAATAAATCTATAGGATACCATCATCTTGAGCTTCTCTTATCAATTGATATATCTTTCAAACCACCCTACCCTCTTGTTTATATTCATGGAAGAGGCTTCGGGCATCATAAAAAATGATTAATATTTTTTGGACATAATGGGGTTTCTACCATTGAAATTAATATTCCATAATTTTTTCATTAATATTTTGTGTATTATACACCACTTCATGGATAAATTAGTGAATGTGGTCTTCTATAGGGATGTTAAAAATTATATTACTTTTTGGAACTCTGAATTTTATATATATATTCCGCATTTAGAAGAAGTTATATCACATTTAGTTTGAGTATTTATTATTTATTAATGTTTCATAAATCGTCATTCAAGGATATTTATCCTATGGTCATCTTAATGAGTGAATAACACCTTTAAATTTAATGGTGAAATTTAAAAAAATCATCTTTACAATGAAACTTTAATCACATCTATTTTTATGTGTTTATCCCGATTTATACTTTATTTATAGAGGTGGGGTCCACTATGTCCATAAAAATGTTTTCAAATTTATTAAATTTTTTAGGCTATTATATGTTTGAATTATCTCTGGGTATAGAAGGTAAATATGAATCCCAAAAATCAAAGAATCCTATAAAATGAATCACACAAATTGGATCAATATTTTAAAAGTTATTCTCAAAATAAAAAAGTGAATGAAATCTTTTAAAATTCCAAAATTATGCAATTTTGACATTTTAGTATAAAACACACCATAAATAAAAGAAATATGAAAATAAGTTAAAATTGATAAATTGGGATGGTTTCTATAAATGTAATATATATAAAAAATAATGAAAACACTATCTCTATCAACAATCATTACCTTTGAGCCTCGAGTATAATCTTGTGGTTGGCTATGAGTTCAAGAGCTCATGAGACTTGGTGTCTTAGAAGTGTATATCTAGGTGTTTTATAGGATACATGAATATAAAATCACATATTTTGATTGACATTCAATTTTGTTAGATCATACTATCCTTGTATAACTTAAGATCATTCAAGATACATATTTTTTATTGTTTAGGTTTACTCCTCTTCCTGTGTTGAGGAGACTGTTTTATTTTAGTTGCTCCATGTTTTTGGGTTTTTTGGGGGGATTACATTTTATTGTCATACTCACTCATCCATGTGCTTTTACCACTAATTTAATGTATTTTATAGATGATAATTCTATCAAAAAATTACAAGGATGATCCAGAGTAGGTGAAGGTTAGTGTTCTAAATAGATTGAGGTTTTTTTGTTGATAGTTTGAGAACCATTTCAGGGATTACGGTGGATATAATTCCACTCATTCTGAGTAGGTTTGACACTTTTATATTTTTATGGCCTATTATTCTTTTAGTTTTTTATATACTCTGATTATGGTAAATATGTATGCATGATTTTTTTGGTTTTATATATTATTCTCTCTCTATTATTGCATAGAGATGTATGTGGGTGTGTGTGTATAGGTACCAAAGGATAAGGACTCCCTTGTTTGTGTTACGACTACATAGTGCTAGATGAATTACCATGGTATATTAGAGATGGGAATGGGGTATTAAGGATATGATCCAAGTGGTTCAGGTCGTGATAGATTGGTATTAGAGTTGGTTCCACTTTGGGACTATATTGTATAGATTTTCTAGCTATGATCTTGGAATGGGATTTATAATGACACTATTATGGTGTTTTGAGTTCAGATTTTAGACAAGGGACTCCATTGTTGGTACGAAGTTGACATATCCATTCACTATGACTCTTATAACCATCTTGTTTACTTGTTAGATATATGAAATGGTCGTATGGAAATTTTGATACATGAATCATGTGGGACTTTGTTGTGGGTTCCATTTCCATCTTAAGTTATATCCATAGATATACTCTTATACTATGGTGTGACATTATTTTATTTAACGATTACACCAAGGTAAAATTCATATTGGTATCCATGAAAGTATTTTGAGGATGATCATCCATGTAAATGGGATTTAGTGTAGGGAATTGGGCATGAGGTAGTGCCTCCAGGTGGTCTTCTAGTTGGGCAACCATCCATTCACCAGTAGGTTATGTCAGTAGTTTCAGATGAGTTGGATTACCGACTAAGTTTTTTGCAAGTGTCTCATACGTAGAGACCTCCCATGTATCATGGTGATCTAGATCCCCATGAATATGATTACCGGACTGAGGTAGTCACACATGTATTCCTCATTTTCAGGATACCTCCCAAACAGATTATCGTCATAGTGGAGATTCTTATGTAGGGGTTGTCCATAGGATGGTTGATTATGGTGACCTATACCCATGATGAGATGAAACTCACATATAAAAAGTTTTATCATCCTTTTATGGAAAAATTTTAACTAGATTCATTGATATTGGAACATATCTAGGAGATTAAACATCTTTGGAAGGGTAACATGCATGTGATAGTGTACACAATAAGGTTCATACACCATTCATGGTACTCCATGGATATTGTTTGAGACATTTTTTTCTTGGAATATACCATTTATTAGGGAATAAACAAGTACATCTGAGTAGGTGTGGTCTAATTTTTTCTTTTCCTCTTTTTCGAGGGTGATATAGTGAGCTCTAATAGTAGACAATTTTGTAGAGGAGGGTCAAGATGATAGAGCTGATAGTTTTTATCATGATGTTGATTAGTCTTTCATAGCTAGTATATGACAGTCAACATGATCTTGATGTAGGATATATACCAATATTTAGTTTTAGGCATGTGGTTATTCGGTGAAGGATTTTCATCGGGGATCTGGTCAGCTGTAGGAGAGGGGGTGTTATACTTGTGATGGATGGGCACATCTTGCACAAGATTTTTTGACCGATCGTACTTTTGATAGGGAGACGGTCAATGGACCCCCTTGAAGAGGCAACATTTAGAGCATAGATGTCATCATAATGGTGAACATGGAAGAGTAGTGGGGATTAGTAGAGGTAGGTGGAATATGTTCTAGATGGTTCCACCACCACCCCTAGGTGGTCTGTACTATGTTAAGAGAGCTAGAGGATGAGGGTGACGACAATTGTAGAATGCTGATACCTATGACCTGAAGGCTCCATGGATGATTTGAGTAATTCTCTGGGTAATTTCTACTTTTTATTATTATTGTTATAAATTTTGGTGATGTACTCTATTGATTACACTTCTTTTTCATTGATTATCTAGGGTGATGCTAGTTATCGATATAAACTTGTCATGGTGTTGTTTAATGTACAATCAGACTTATGAGAAATAAGGTCAACTTACCAACTAAGAATAATTATTTACGTATGGTTTAAACCATGTTGTATATTCAATTCCACCGAAATGGGATAGTGTATGGGTGTGAATGATGGATTTTTTTTTCTTTTATGTTTGAAGTAGGGTTACAAGATTGTTTTTCAGAGAAATAACTACCATTTTCAATGGCGCCTTTATGCATAACCCTTATTTCGATGGCTCCTACTTAGAGGATCAGTGACCACAAATGTCATTCAGTAGTGGGACCGAAGCCTGGGTGGATTTTCTATCACCTAGAAACTTTCTGTTGTAGAAAATTTACGCCTTGTGATTTTCCTCAGTGTTGATTGGTTTCCTACCATCCATTTTAAGATGTTTTCCACTTTTGAGTGTCAAAGAGTAGCTGGATATTGTGAAAAATTGATCCATTATAGAAGAGTTATCCTCATCCAAGAAGTATGATATCATGTGTGGGAAGATACAACAAACTCTTATCGGGTTTCTAGTATGATCCATGAATCAGTGGTGCTAATAGCTTTTGAATTCCCAGTCTAGTGGTGTATTTGCAGTTTTATAGACATTGGGCCATGTAAGACCCGGTTTGTGCACATGGGATTCCCTTTATTTTTCATTGGTACCCTCGTGTTCTCAGGTTTAGATTGGTATGTGATATGCTTTAGGCTGGCATGATGTGTTTCATCAAGGGTCAAAGATAAATATTGGGTATGTCAGTATCTTTGTCAGGATTGTGAGGTGGTGCTCTACTAGACACAATAAATTGAGATGAACCACGTTTTTGGAGTTTGTGCCTATCTAAAATAAGCAAACAAATGAAAACATAGTTTTAGGATGTCTACGTATTTTGAGATATAATTTGGGTGTACTATGGATTTTTTTCATTCCCCTAAGTGTGTGGTTGTATGCATCATGAGAAACCTCTTACGATTTAACTTATGTGGGAGGTCTAGTTGAGTGATCAGTTTTACCCTTGGGTGTAATATTTTTATCTTTAGGTAAAAAAACCGTTAAGTTTGGGAGAATATAGTGTCTTTAGTTTTTTCGTTTATGTCTTTGTAATATTTTTAGGGATTTTTATGAAGTTAACTGTTGATTCGGTGTGGGATTCCATGACTCGAAGAGCATCGGTGTGATGTTATTAAAAATATTCATTATATTTTTTCATGCCTGTCCATTCTCACTATTAAAATAGAATAACTCCTAGGAGGAGGATTTTATCATAAATATGATACATTAATTGATTTAAAAACATGTTATCAACCCTAGGCATGATATGAAATTTTTGGACGTCGGGTTCTCATTTGAGGGTGAGTTGGATGGGTGTCAAATAGAGTGTTATTAATTTAATAAAATTAAATAAATAACCCTCTCCAGTATTTGGGTCACACACACGGAAGGATAAAAGGATCCCCCAATTTAAATTATGGTTGATCTAAGGCTTAATTGAGTCTAGTATGTGTTGTTGATCTTGTATTATGATGTTGATCTTCTTTGGATAGAGGTGCAATGCATTTTGGGAATCATTTTGAACCCGAATCTTCTGTTTTTCACCATGAGTTATGCAGATTTTATTTTAACATCTCAATGCCCCTTTTTAATATTGTTATTATAGTTTAGATCCCTTAAATAAATTCTATGGACCATGTGAGAGATGATCTATGGGTTTAGGTGGAAATCATATTCATTTATATGTAATGTAGGGAATTCTCATTTGGTATTCCGGATCACAAGGAGTGTAGTGCCTAGGAACACACAATGTGTACTTCCAATTCCTGGTAGATCTACTTTTGTGGACTACATGTCACGTACTAGGGACACACACCATGTAGTGAGCCTAGGTCACGTGGTTGAGGGACATGGGTAATTATGTCTTGTCAAAAATCATGGATGTGTGACTATACATGACCAATGTACCAAGCATGGGGTTCTGGACACAAGAAAATTCCAATGTTATATCCAAGAGTCCAGTTAGCTAGAGCATGTCAAGTACATTTGGTACACACTATATGGAAGACAGAGATCAGCAAGTCATGTAGGGAGGGACAAAACCATGGGCCTAGTTGAGGTGAGATATGTCATGTACACCATGTACACATAGTTTAATCTCACAAGGCCATCCTACACATGCTACAGAGGACTTGGATAGTTTTTAGGTGAACTCACATTATGTGTATACCCCTATACACACCATGTACTATTTTTAGTAACTTCCATCAAGTGTATGTCCTTATTTAGGGATCACATTTAGGCATATGAGTAGCATATCCTGAGCATTTTCCAGTATCCAATGTAAAGGTAGCATCCCTAGTGTCTTGTGAGATATAGTGTGGAGTGATTCATGAATTAAAATAAACTAGTGCTTAATAAATACATGATTTGATCAATGTGGATCACTAGAGTTCTTGAGGTTAGTTTCCTTCCATGTCATATTAAGATGGAATACCATGAAAATCTTTATGTCGATAGAGCATTTCTATCCTATTATTATGGTGTGGGTCTGCTATACATGGAAGTATATTGATGTGAGCTGTGAAGAGCATGATGTTTATTTTATCAATGCTTGACCAAATATAAGTATTATTTTGGTTTCTAATAGATTTGATGGTAATTTTAATCCACTATCTAACCAATGAGAGGGTTTCACTTACCTCTCATATTTGTAGATTTGAAACTCTCCCACATCGAGCATAATTCCTCTACCCACAATGTAGTTCTCTTGGGGTTGGTACACCACTATTAGACCATGGTTTAGGTTACATATATAATTTAGGTAGTCTAAGATGATGGTCATATGTCACATAAAGGAACAAGACCTCTATACTCATCGCGCGGATAGAGTTAGTTCTCCCATGAGGCTCTAGGGTGCATATCCCAAATCCATGGAGTTGTAACACCCCTTCACACTTGAGTACAAGTCTCCCATTGGTGATATTCTTATAAAGTTGTTTCTCACATTTTATACTAGGGGGTTGGTTCTCTATTCAGGGTTTATAAGTCCCCATTCATCTTAGGGTATGGATCCCCTATTACAATAATATAGTTATAGAAAAAACTCCCATATACACTGGGTGCATATCCTATATCTACATAGTGGTACTCCGCCTTATTTATTTAAAATCATGGAGTGGGTACTCCATCAGAGTTATAGATCCATAGGATATAAATAATAGTTTTATGGAACATTCCCCAACACTTTTTAGGTGTGACAACAAGTTAAGAGTAACCTCGACTTGGTGAGGTGTGGTCCTCTCCCAAGAGGTATTAAATTGATGTCAAGGGATGGTTAAGAGTTATTAATATTGTGGATGTAGGTAAGCAGCCTGGTGTCACTTAATCCTTTATCTATCACTTTATAGGTGATGCACATGATGCATATTTAGGAGCATTTTTCCTGCAACTATGTGTAGTTATGAGGGGAGGGCCACTCCACTTTGGTTCCCATAAACTTTCACTGGGCACAAGTTAGCGGTGATATGACCTCAATTTCTAGGAACAATATTTTTACCAATAGAGTTGTTCATAGTAGAGAGAATCTCTTGGGTGAGTTCCATATAGGATGGAAGGGCTCATGGAGTGTGTTCTCCTAGATGAGTGTTACCATCGAGCCTTGAGTGGAATCATCTTTCTAGTTGTGAGGTTAGGACCTCATGAGGCTCAGAGTGTGAGATGAGTAAAAATTGGTCGATTCTAGGATACCTTATGGTGATGTCACATATCTTGATTGACATAACATGTGGTTAGAGCTTACTGTCCATGTATAGTTGTGGACTGGTTCAGATAGATCTTCTCTCTCATTTGGGTTTCCTCCTCTAGCATGGTTGAGTAGATTATTGCCTTGTAGTGCCTTCCTTTTATTTTGGTTTATTACAGAATGTATTTGGGAATTATTATACTCACCTATTCACAATCATTTCCCCCACATGTCATGTATTGTGTAGAAGATAGGCCTCTCAATGGAGTCCCATGAGGACCTGGAGTAAGTTGTACTGAGAGATCTTGACAGACCGTGGTTTTTGCTCGTTCTAGATCACGGGGTTTTGTAGTTGTTGAATTTGATAGTTGTTCCCTCCTTCTAAGAAGTTTGTAGTCATTCCTATTTTTTGTATTTTATTTTTCCATTTCATAAATTTCAATAATTTTTATTTACTCTGATTATGGGATATATGTATGCCTGCGGTTTTGTTTTCTGTTATTATTATCTCTTCACAGTTTCCTACAGTTGTATGTGGGTGCGTGCATACTGGTAAAATAAGCTAAGTCCTACCATGTGTGTGTTATTCCTAGTCGATGATGGGTGACAACCCTATCCTATTATATGTGTAATTGGAGAGTCATTACTTTAGTCTCAATGCATCAGGTCAGGAAACCCCATCCTCATAATCCACCTAATGTCATCTACTTTGTAACACACTGGTATTTTTTAAATATTCTTTTCAATTATATATAATCTTTTTTATATTTTAAATAGCATGAAACACTAATTTTAATATGTTTTTTATAGAGCTAATACTTTCAAAATTTTATATATGATTTTAAATAATTTAATCTCATACCATTTTTTCAATTTGAGCTAATATGCATGATTTTAAATTTTTTGGTGTGTGTTGGGCTAAAAAGGGAACGTTTCTTAAATATGTAATTTTGAATGTTTTTTTCATCAAGGTTATTTTGTTCATTAAATTGAAAATATAATTCAAAATTGAATGATTATTTTTTTTGTAATACTTGATTTATTTCCTTCATATTTCTCTTCTATACCAAGGGTTGATTCTAGCATCTAGTGCCCTTAAAAATCAATTAGGTTTATGGCTTTTTCCATGGGTACTCTAGACCCCTCCCTAGTAATGAATGAAAATCATGGACTACACACCTCTAATTTATGTTATTACACCTAGATGTGAAAGATAAATCAATAGTGCATTTAACCATTAACTTCCAAGATGTATGGAATCCATTAAGATAGATTTTGAACGAACTAAATTGAAGGAATCATCCTAAGAAATTTCATCCCAAACGGAAACCACAAATAACAAATTCATAAATCGTACATGAGGTGTCCAATTACATGTAAATTTGTAGGGAGTCTACAAAATACAATGACAAAAAACATTCATGAAGGATCCAATGTGTTAAGAGGCCATATTAGAGGTCATTAATGCATTCTATGTGATATCTAAAGAGTCTAAATGGATAGAATAAATTCTTGGAGTAAACATTCAATTACTCCGACACCAAGTATCCAAATACTCTGAAATATTGAGGGTTGACAAGTGAGGAAATTGTAAATAACCTTCACAAAGGGATCCACACAATATTCAGTCATTAATTTTGGATTCAAAGTCCTTACATTTTGAGGTTAAATTATTCCTCTAATGGAAGAGGATATCCCACATCTGAAGACATTAAATTCCATCCACACACCCTCCAATTGACCAGTGAGAGAAGCATTCGATGATAACCCTAATTAGATTTATTTTTTTAGTTATTTTTATTTTATTGTAATGTATCCCCTCTCCCGCATCATCTCAACTTCCCCATCCTTGGAGGGGTAGTTTCATTGAGTGATCAAAAAATAGGGAGGCTATACCTATGTGTTTTTCTTAAGTTCTTGTGTTTAAATCTAATAAGATATCTTATTTATACTAAATCTCGTTACATATAATAATTCAGTTTTAAATTATGAATTTGGATACATTATGTTTTAATTCTTTTATTTTAATTCATTTGGTCAATAATCATTGTCTCCCTCCAACCAATTCCCTTCTGTAAATGGTAGAATAGATTAGGATTGGGTGGTAAGTGTTTGACGGTCGTTACACACATAGGAAAGAGAATAGAACTATATTAGGTTTCAAATTGGAATATTCTTATCATAATTATTTGGCCAAGGGAAATATAGGACATGGTTGATGAATCTATTTCTAACTAGGCAATGGAAAAAATGGGAGAAACATGAAAACTATGATAGCACAGAACTGGGTCTAGCCAAACCCACTTCGATCACCATCTTTCTCAATTGTTTTAATCCAATAAAATCAAGATAATTCTTTTTATCAATTTTTTAAAATTAATTAAAACCAATTACTATCATTAAACCAACAAAAACTGACACCATCATTTTTTGTGTACTCTTATTTAGTATACTTCATTGAGTTAACTAGTATAATGTATAAAAGTAACATTAATATCATTTTTCCATGCCCAAAAATAGATGTGCTTCAAACTTGGTGTAATTTCTAGGGAGGAAGTGCCTCTAAACTGTTTAAAAACAATTTTTTCTTTTGAATGACCTGTAGTTAAAACAACAATTTAAAAGAGTGTGAGACAAAATTTGAATAAAAAGTAACAAAACTAAGAAAGAAGAAAAATTAATCACAATTCGATGAAATCAGTCTCTTAGATTCAATCAACAGTTAACACTTTGAACCTATAATAATAGCTGAAAATAAAAACCGAACATTTAATGACATCTGCGTGCCTCAATTTTTCAATTAGAATAACCAAATCATTGTCCCTATATGAGAAAATGATTTTGAACTTCACATTAACATGATCCCCGTGCGACTGAAATTTCATGGTCTTACATGTGAAAACCTAAATTGAAACATCCAAGAGTTCACCTTTGTGTGATAAAGCTGTAAACCTCTAGGAGTCATAGAAGATCATGTTAAGTGGATTTGATTCCCCTTATCACTTGCTGGAGTGTCAAATGAGTGGTTGTACAATCTACAACCATGTGAGATCAGTGATTTAGAAGATCTCAAATGATTCTTCTTGTAGATATTCTTCCCAACATCTTGAAGAACTGCATTAAAAAAGTAGACATATGTCATACATTAATCAACCAAAGAGACCCTCTAAAAATATTACGAATTCTTCAATAATATATGTTCAAGATTCCAACTCCATGAAATGGAAGTGGTTCAATTCCATGTGCGATTATACCATGGATTGTTTGAGAATTCTAGAAATATACTAGATGCCTCATCTAGAGAAGCCCTTGTTGACATGGCACATATAAATATCATAGTTCTTTTTGAAATTATTGCAGAAAATTCACCACACTTAGGAACATGATGTATGAGCACAAGATGAATTCATGATGTCAGGAATTTCGATTCTTCCACTCCCTTACTTGAAGAAACACTTAATGAAATAAGCAGTTTGATGTGAAAAATATATGTGAACCTAGAACAACAAGGCCCGACTAATGTATTTGGTAAATTCTATTTGGATTATCATTACACAGATCAATTTTTTGGAAGTGTAGTATACTAAAAGTGGTGTTTTAGCCTAACAAAAAAGGAAATTCAAACCAAACCAGCCACATCAACCCCAAACCAAGCCATGATATGGATTACAACAAAAAGAGGATAGACCTCATTTTAAAAATCAATACCAAAACCCTCCACCATTTAAACAACCATAAAAACAACCCTTCAAGAAATAAAAAACATTCCAACCACCACCCTTATAGAGAATGATTTTTGAGAAACCATCCACAAGTGCATCGACAACTGAATATCAACAAATGAAAACCAATGTTTCAGGATTTCAAGATGAAATAAACAATCTAACTAATAAATTTGAATTTATTATGGATATTCTATCCATGAATAATTGAAAAACCCCAACACAGATATTTACCAATCTAAAGGATAATGTTATTTCCATCACAACATGAAGCGGGAAGGATCTCGTACCACCTGAATAATGTGAGGATGATAATCCTAATAAAATTCATGAAGCTTCAACCCATCCATCAAAAAGAAGGAAACCACAACAATAAAGAAGAAAGAACAATGTTTTGGAAGGAAAGGCCAAAAACACCTTTGTAGAAAAAAAGGAAAAATTGACATCCTAACACCATTCCAATCTGCCTTAGTTGAGTTGTAGAAGGGTGAAGAAGAATGATTTCATTGAGAAATTCAAGTAACCTTCTAAAAAGATTATATTAACATCCTAGTACTAGAGAAAATATAACAAATCTGTAAGTATGAAAAATTTCTGAAGGAGTTGTTCACTAAGAGAAGGAGGATGGGTAGACATGAAAGAACAAAGTTCGGAATAAACATATTAGCACTAATCACACCATCGATACCACTAACATTTTCAGATCAAGGGACATTATTTATTCCTTGCACTATCAGTTCTTTATGTTTTACTGATACGCTATGTAATCTGGGAGCTTCAATAAATATTATGCCTCACACATTGTTTTCATCTTCTAAGATCAGATAACTATAACTAACTCGATTGGTGGTTAAATTAGAAAAAATATCCACCTCTTTCATAGCTGTTGTTATTGAAGATGTACTCATGGGAGTGAGAGAATTAATTTTTTCAGTAGACTTTTATGTCATTACCATGGAGGAAGACTGAGCACCAACCCAATATCCCATCATCTTGGGGAGACCCTTTCTGAAAACAAAAAGGGTGGTCATCAAATTCCATAAATGAACACTAACCGTAGAGTTTGGAGATAGTACGGTACACTTCAACATCGTTCCAACAATCACTCATGTTATGTGATCTCCCATGATTAAGGTATTGAACCAATTCAAGACTGGAGTATGATTCATGAATTCTTATCAGCAGAAGAACATTTTTAATTTTAATATTATGATTCCCAAGAACCTAAAAATTCTGATCTCATGTTAGAGGAAGAGGAAAGTTTTGAATTTTTTATTATTTCTTAAAAGAGAGTGAAATTATACAAGATAATACATCCCTAGAAGTTGGAAACCTAAATGAAATATCTTCCCTTGAATAACCCACATGTCTGGAACTTAAGCCATTTCCAAGTTACATGATGTACACTTACCAAATGGAATGAGAGAAATTTCTAGTAATCATTTCCAATAACTTATCTCATTCACAATAACAAACTATGATTGACCTTATCAATAAGAATGTTAGATCTATCAGATGGAGTTTAGGTTATATGCCAGAAATCAAACCCAATGTTTTTTCTTAGAATATATTTTTACAAAGTGATTCACGACCAATTAGACAACCTCATTGTAGTTGGGGTTTGGATTAGTGCTAAGAACCCCATAATCCTATATAAAAAATCAGGGTTCAAAACCCATGGGGCGCAGCCACTGTAGCAGTACTGTAGTAGCAGTGGTACTGTTGATCGTCGGGTACTATAGTGGCGACATGGGGCTATAGCAGCAGTGGGCACTGTAGCAGTCGGGTAACTATTCATAGAATGGGCCTTAGGCAAAACATTTGGGCCTACAGGCTATGTAATGGGCTATAAGCCCACTGGGCCTTTGGGCTATGTAATGGGACTCCCTCTACCCAGTTAAAAGAGGTCTTTGCTTTGCTTTAATAATAAAATGAGGCTTCGATCCCAACAATTAAAAAAATTAGTCAACCTCATTGAAGACTAAATCCTACCATCATGGAGGTTGTTAAGAAAGATATAGAGAAATTTCATTCTACTGAAATCATTTACCCTATCCTTAATACTCAGTGGTTCATTCCAAATCATATAGTCCCAATAAAATTTATCCTAACCACTATAAGAAATGAAAGGAATGAATTGTTCCCCATGAGAGAAAAAATAGAGAGAGAGACTGTATATATTACATGAAGTTATATGATGTTACCAGAAAATACCACATTCCCATTTTATTCATCGATGACATACTTAAAAGGTTAGCTGGAAAAACTCATTATTATTATTTAGATGGATTCTTAGGGAACTTCAGGAACCAATCGCATTAGAATACCACGAGAAGATGACTTTTACCTATCCTTTTGGCACATTTTCTGACAAAAGTATTCCATTCAGGATATGAAACACCCCAGCTACATTTTAACAGCGTATTTTGAGTATTTTCTCAGACCACATTGATGATTTTTTGATGTATATCACGATGATTTCATAGTTTTTTATAAATTCATTTGATCATTTCATTGGAAAATTGGAAAATGTTTTGGAAACATGAATTGAAAACTACCATGTCTTAAATTTTAAAAAATTTCATTTCATGTTTGAAAAGGGAATAGTGTTGGGGCATATAACTTTACAAAAAGGGATTGAGGCTGATAAATAAAATTTTTATGTAATAAATTCCATTCCATATCTAACTTTTATAAAACATGTTAGATCCTTTTTAGGGCATTCATGATTTTACAGATGATTTATGAAAGATTTTAGTGAGATCTGTATCCCACTTTAAATATTTATTTTAAATAATGCTGACTATAATGTTGATTGTCAATGTAAGAAATAATTTGATGAATTTAATAAATGGTTGATCACCCCACTAGTAATGCATCCACTTTATTTCAATTACCCTTTTGAATTACTTTATAATGCATCCAACTAAGCTGTGGAGCAACACTTTCACAAAAAATTGAAATCAAGACTCAAGTGATCTTATATGCATTAAGGACCATCGATTATACACAAATAAATTTCACATCCATTAAGAAGGAATTCCTTGTAGTCATATTTTCACTAGATAAATTCTAATCTTATCTTTTTGGCACTAAAGTCTTTGTTTTTTCTGATTTTGCAGCACTCAGGTATTTAATGAAAATGGATAATGCAAAACCAAGGTTTTAGATATGGTTCCTACTCTTACAAGATTTCAATTTGGAAATCAATGATAAAAATGGGTTTGAAAATCAGGTGGCTGATCATTTAAGTCAATTACCCCACACTGCTGAAGCATAAATTCCAAACTAGAACCCACTTAATTATGAGATTCCTAGAGAACAACTCTACATCATCAATGGTGAATTTCCATGGTATTCCAATATTTTCAACTATTTTGTTACAACTTAGGTACCCTCCCCCCTAATATCTCATCAAAAGTATAATATTTAATATGAATCAATATTCTATATTTGGGAAGACCCATTTAGATGAAAATTTTGTAATAATCAAATCCTAAAAATATGATTACCAAGAAGTGAAATTGAATCAATGTGTGAATTATGTCATAAATTATATTATAGTAGCCACTATGTACCTCAAAGATTGTCCCAAAAAGATTTATAATATGGACTCTATTGTCCCACCTTATTATAAATATGAATTTTATAAAAGAGGTGAAAAATGACAATCATCAGGTAGGATCTCCAAATGAAAATAAATGCATCAAAACCAATAACATTTATTAAAAAATTTTAAGAATTTGGAATAGACATTATGGGACCACTTCTAACGTTATTTTGAAATTCAAACATTCATTTAGTTGTTGATTATGTTTCAAAATGGGTGGAAGAAAAACAAACAAGAATGGATGATTCCAACGTTGTTTGTTTTTTTCATGGATAACATATTCTATAGGTTTTAGGTTCCATGAGGAATAATCAGTGACTAGGGAGATCATTTCTACAACAGAAAAATATAATCATTACAGAAAATGTATGGTGTACATCATAAAACGTCAACACCATACCACCCCCAAACAAATGGCCATGTATAAGTCTCCAATAGAGAAATAAAAGGAATTCTAGAGAAAAACAATTAAACCCAACATGAAGGACTAGAGGAAAAGGCTAGATGATACTTTATGGACATACAGAATAGCCTATAATATTACCACAGAGATGAACCCTTGTAGATTTATTTATGGAAAGAGTTACCACCTTCCTGTGGAATTGGAACACAAAGCCTACTGGGTAGTCAAAGAGGTAAATTTGGAACTTGATAAAGCTAGGAAAGAGAGAAGATTAAATTTTCAAGAAATAATTGAAATCATGATAGAATATTTTGAGAATTCAATGATATAAAAAGAGAGAACACTGATGGCTCATGACAAGATGATTCAACCAAGAGCCTTCAAACCTAAAGATCAAGTGGTTCTATACAAATCCAAACATAAGATAATGAAAGGTAAACATAATTCCATATGGGAAGGTCCCTTTAATGTTATTCATGTATATACCTTTTGTTTTATTCAGATAAAAATATAAAGGAGGAGAAATCCCATTCACTATAAATGGGAAGTGTCTTATGAATTTTCATGGGACCATACATCAAGAACTAGTGGAGGAGATTGCACTCCTTCACCCAGAATACCAATGAATACCCACCAAGTTGTATCATTCCTTTAAACATTATAAAAATAACTAATTTTAACATAAATTATAATTTAAATACATTGATTACATTTCATCAATTAAGTGTCAGGGAGGGTGTCTTTTAGTCAAGGATTTTTCAATTTCATTAACGATTGACTCATGCCAATGAAATTAAACATAAGTGCTTTCAGGAGGCAACCCACACATTTTTTTAGTCTACTCATTCCCTCAGTTATATCCTAGCATGTCTGAATATGACTACTTTATAATTTGTTTTCATTCTTATATTTTAGGTTCATGGTGGAAGGATGTCAAATTGAGATATGTAAAATAACACATGTTGTAATGGTGTTTCAAAATAGAACTGAAGAAACATGACAAGCACCCCCCAACAGAAGCATCATTTCTAAATGGAGTTTTATTTTATATTTAATATCATTTGAATTACCTATATTTTTCCCTCTAATCATGATTGGTGAATTATATTAAAATTTGATTCCCATAATTGAATCAATATTTTACTCGACTTATCTAGAGTCTTGAGTTTTTTAGGAATCCAGTAATGCCATGTTTTAGAATTAAATGTTAATGAAATTTAATGAGTAAAATAGTGAATTGGATGAGAAAAATGAAGTATGGATATTGAAAAATAGACTCAAGATTTAAATGAATTAATTGATTCATGTAAATTAAATCTCTATATTATCATTCCTAATTTGAGTTTCTAAAATTCATGTCTATTGATTTGTTATTATTAATCATTCCGTGTATGATTTTCCCAAATAACAATTCCCATTCCAGAGAGGATTTTGAGACTAAATATTTCCTATTTTTTCATGAGCATATTTCATGAGTGATCTTGGGACATGACACCTTCCATAACTTGTATTGAAACATGTCGAAGATATGACAATGAAAAAACACATTTAAAATTATTTAAGCACTACTTTGACTAGAAATATATTTTTCTAATACCCACTCATACATTTATCCTTCATTAGACCATTGGATCCATTAATTTCCTTATAGGTTTAATCCATAATACAAGACAATTTTTCGTAACATTCCCACACCTTTAGTATTGTTTCATAGATATTTGATGTTTGAGTATGGGGGAAGGGAATTTCATGTGAGTTCATTGGGATGTGTATCATTTATGAGTGGTGTGATGTGTGTGTCAATATTTTTGGTAGTGGATAATATGATAATTGGAAATGTTTCATAATTTCATTTTGATTTATTTGTTTCATCCATTTATCATTCAAAAAATATAAATAAAATGGAGTTGATCTTGACTTACTAATTTTTCAATCTTTGATGAATCATGTCCCTCTCAAAAATCAAGGGCTTGAATTTTCATTCATTCATTGTATTCAGTTTTATGATCATCCTCCATGAAAAAATAAAAAAAATTAAAATAAAGTTTCTCCTTTCTAGAGATTTGAAAAAACGAGGGGAGAATAGATGATATCATTCATTATAAACATTATTTATCTCATGTACCATCTCATAAAAGGCGGCGGTGTTGATTTTCACATTTTTAATGGAGATTGAGAGATGAATTTTCTATGTTTTCACTTGAATTAATCATGCATTGTACTTAAGAGTCCATCATACTCTCTTTGGCCTGAATAATTTTTAATCATTTTCCAAGCAACCCTAAGACACATATTCATTTGAACATTCATTAAAATTCCTCATGATTTATGTACTTATTTTATTTTTGAAGTAGATAAAGTAGTTCATTTACAATCTTATGGATAAAGAGAATGTTCCAATGATATGAGAATAACTCAACATGAATGGTATTAGGAGAGATGGTAGAAAAGATTCACATGAGGTAAATCATGATATGATATGTTGAATAATAATTAATTGAATATAATTATTGAATGAAAGGAGGTGTCCCATAATTTTTCAATGGAAAAAATTAAAATTCATGAGTTGATTGTTTCTTTAAAAATTATGAAATTAAATTGATATTTTATATGGAATTTGAAATTTTGATTTGAAATTGAAAATTGTTTGATCTTATTTATTTGGAATTTAAATATTGGTAACATTAGTGACCTCATTTGTTCAATATTTATATTTCATTCCTGAGGAAAATATGAGTTTCATTATAGGAGAATTCATAGGGAAAATATTTTTATAGATTCTTATATGATTTGAAATTATTTAATCTCATAATATTTATCAATTTGAGAAGATTATATTTATTTTAATATTTTTTGTGTGTTTTGGGCTAAAAATGTAATGTTTCTTAAATATGATTTTTTGACAAATTTTCACATCAAGGGTTTTTTGTCATTTAATTGAAAATATAATTCCAAATTGACATATTCTTTTTTTGTTATAATCCATTATTTATTTCCATAATCATTATCTCATGGACTAGGTAATTATTCAAGTATCTAGAGGCCTTACCTAATCAATGAATTTGAATACTTTTCTGAGTGGATATCATGGACCCTATCACATTAATAGAAGAACATCTCAGCCTACACACATTCAATTTAGGTTATTCTACATAGATATGAAAGGGGAATTAATTTATCTTTAGACCAGTAACTTATATGATGTTTTAAATCCTATGAGGTGGATTTTTAATGAACTAAATTGAAGTAATATTCGTAGAAATTTCATCATTAAAATTAAAATACTAATAAGAATAATAATAACATGTACATAAGTAGGAAAATTACACTAATATTTGTATTTTTTTTCTTATCAATAAAATGATAAAAAAATTAATGAAGGAGATAACATGTAAAGAGTCAATTTTCATGGTCATTAATGCATTCTATATGAAATGTAGAGAGTCTTCCTGGAGAGAATATATTATTTGATTAAAAAGGTCATAAGTCCCTCACCAAGAGTCCAAATACTCTAAAATTTTGAGGGTGGATGGAAATTGAAATTGTGAATAAATTTCATATAGTGGTCAACGTGTTATTATATCCTTAAATGGTGATTCACTTTGCCTACATGTGGATGAGAAATTACGGATACAAAAAGAGAGGAGCTCCCACCCCTCATTTCATTTCATTCCCTCCACACACCCTCCAATCGACGAGAATGGGCAGCATTGGATGACATTATTTTTTAGATTTATTTTTTTAGTTATTTTTCTTTTATTTAATTTAACCCTTCCCTCACATCCTCTCAACTTCCCCATCCATGAAGTGGCAGTTTCATTGAGTTATCAGAAAAGTGGGAGGCTATACCTATGTTCATTCCTTGAGTTCTTGTGTTTCAATATAATAAGAGCCCTTATTATTTCTAAATATGGATTCAATTCATAATTTAGTTTTAAATTCTAAATTTTGTTTCATTATATTTTAATTATGTTATTTTAATTTATTTGGTCAATAATATTTATCTACCTCCACCCAATTCACTTCTATATATGTTAGAATATATTATGATTGGGTGGTGAGTTTTCTAAGGTCATTATGCACACGGGAAGAAGAATATACCTACTTGATGTTTCAAATAGTAATATTATTATCATAATTATTTGGAAAATTGATATAGAGGACTCGATAGATGAATATCTCTCTAACTAGTCAAAGGTAAAAAGGGCAACAGACATGGAAACCATGATAGTATAAAACATGGTATAGCCAAACCCACTCTGATCACCATCTTTCTCAGATCTTTTAAACTAATAATATCAATATAATTATTTTCCTCACTTTTTTCAAAATTTTATAAATCCAATTTTATTCATAAAATCAATAAAAAGTTACAACCTCGTTTTGTGTGGACTCCACTTCAAGAGACTTCCTTAAGTAAACTACTGTAATATATTTATGAAATTTAAATATTATTTTACCATGCCCCAATAAATGAGCGAATTTGTGTTACACACAATAATATGTTTGGGCTGTGTTAAAATAATTATGATTTTTTAATGCATTACACACAAAATTGTGTTTGGACCAAAGATAACCTATTATTTAAATAATATTACTTAATATGATAGTTATCAACTAGCTATTGGAATGGATTTTATGAATAGGATTAAATAAATTATTAAAATGTGGACTATAATTTTTTATATAATTCCTTTCTATGTAATTATATGGTAATAAAAATAAAACCCTTTCAAAAATAAAAGGAAATAATTTTTCTGAAAAAAGAATTTTTATAACCATAATTGTATTTTATATTAATTAATTATCCAAAAAAATTTGGGTATATATTTTAATAAATTAATATATCATATATTCAATCAATTGTTAAAATATTATCTTATATTTTTTCTAGACATGATACGATAATAAATCTAATTTTACGCTTAAATACTATATTTTACTAAAAATGCACTTTTGTAACCTTTTTTATGGCCCAATTATTTTAAAAATAAATTTTTCATTTTTCAGAAGAGTAATATGATAAAATAGATCTAAATTTTTAAAATAATAACATAAAAATTATTTTCCTGTAAATTTTTTTTGGATTTTATTTTATTTTATTTATTTATAAAGTTAAATTATAGTTTAAGGTGGTTTTAAAGTATAATTATTTCAATCATACATATATTAATCTGAATTTGGTTATTGGAATTATTTTAATGTTGAATTTAAATATAAAATCATAGTAAACTTTAGAAAATTTTCACTTTAAAAACCATCTTTATCATCTCTACTATGAGATTAGTTTTTCATTAAATGTTTCTATTTTTTTAATTGAATTTGGAAAAATGTATTAAATAATTAGAATCATAATATTTTATAAATGTTAATATGTATAAATTATTATTTAATGAAAATGAATAGTGAATTAAGTAACAAATTAATTATTACGGTTAAAGTAAAAACTGGATTTATTGGGGTGTTAAACTATAATGATAAAAGATAAAATAACTTAAAATGTTATATTAATTGTACTATATGAATTTTTTTCTACATTGACCAAAACTATTACAAAGATACATCAATTTAGTTCCACTTTCTTTGTAATATGACATATATAATAATTTAAGTAAAGAATAATGGAAAAAAGATATTTTCCCCACATTTAATTTATAGAATGCCTTGGGATAGGGGAAAAACAAAAATTGTTTAGTGATATATATTAACTTTCAACATAATATAGTCATTTTGATCATAATAATTTATCTTAAATTTATATAGAGGAAATAATTAGTTTAAATACTTAATAAATATCAGTATAGTAATAATTTACTTGATATCTAAACAAAAAAATAATAATAAAATTAATAAAAGTGAAGTAAATTGAATGAATTATTATCATATATTATTTTTTAGAGTAATATATCATGTTATACTGAGGAAATCATAATATATTATAATTCCTTCATTACCATGATAATAGTAAAATTAAAATTATATGAATAATGAAAGAAATTTGATTAATGATATTTTATAAAAAATTTCATATTATTAAATGATTTAAAATCACTAAAAATCCTACGTTCCACCAAGTTATTTTTAAATTTAAATTAATATAAGTTATGGCCCATTAGTGTACCAATTTTTATATTATAATTACTATATTGAAAAGAAGGAAGTGTTAAAGAATAATATGATAAAACATAGTAAATTTCTTGAGAATGTGGTGGGATGAATGAAGTATTTATCTAATATAATTCAAAGATTTTATTATATGAATTATGAAATATATATGGATTTTTTAGTATAATATTTTATTTATGTATCTAAAAGAATATGATGAGTGGTGCAAAATACCTTGAAAAGTGAATTAATATCAAGGGAATATTTTATGGAAAGAAATGCTTAATGGAAGGTAGCTGTTAATATATTCATAAACATGAGAAAATGGTGTTTGTTTTGGAAAAAGATACGTTGGATGGGAATAATTTTAATTACACAGTATTAATTACCTTGTAACTGATTAATGATTTTTTGAAAAAATGGTTTATACTATCATGAATGCTATTTTTAACAATATTTTTATTTAAGAAATATAACCAAAAAATTGTGTTATGTGTATGGAATGAATAAGATTTTATGTTTTCAATGTGTTTTTAAGTTTATTAAATTGTTTCAATAGAATACATGATAACGTTATTCACATGTTTGGTATGTGAAAATCAAGTGAAACATTATTATATATAGGGGATCAATTTGAAGTTGATTTTCAGAAACATAGAGACCTTTTTTATAAAGTATTGTTTTTTATCATTCATAAGTGTAAAAAGGGTCGCCATTTATGAAATTATTTATTTTTAACATTGTTTAAAGTTTTAGAGATTAATTTATTTCATCACTATATGATGATTTATGCATATTGGAACAACTGTACAAATTTTTTTTTTGTAATGAAAGCTAGAGATAGGCAAAATGACTTATCATTCTGTTTTTGGATATTAGGATCCATTATTTCTTTGGGAATCGAAAATTCCCCTTCATTATTGGAGTAAGATTTGATGATTAATTTGATCAAGCCACAACCAAAGCGTGAAACTGTGCATATGAAATGTAATGAAATAAAGAAATTATATCTTCTTGTGAAAAAAATTTCAACAATCAGAAAAGGTTCATTAAATGGAATGTTGTCATGATATAATCATTTTTATGATATAAAAAACCTTTTGGAATATTTTTATTATTTTTATTGTAACTAACCTTCTATGGATCACCTTATTTCATGTGATCAATGATCTTTATCACTATTTATAACTATTTATAATTTTATTCTATTACCAATTCTCCACTTTCAACCTATGTTCCCCTGTATGGAATCCTAGTTATGAGTTACATTGGATAACCATTATGTTTCAACATTCCCTTTTTATGTGATTTGTTATTTTTTAATCTTATGGTGTAGTTTTTTATGAACTAATTTTCAAATGATAAACATTTGATGACCGAGACAAATTTTGAGGTGAAATTCATTTTAACGGTGATATAATGCAACACCCTATGATATTATGAAAGATTGATTTTAAATATATTTCACCTTGCTGGTATTTTAAATAAAATGAATCCCTATGTTCATCTTTAGTTACAAAAACAAAAATTATTGTGTTACACATAATTCCGATATTAGCTTGTGTTACATGCAACACATAGTTTAAACCAAACATCACATACTATTTAAATATTTTAATTTAATGTGATAGTAATAAACTAACTCTTATAATAGTTTATATGTGTATTATTAAATAAATAATGAAAATATGGTTTACACAGTATTATAAAATTATTTTCTTGCTTATTAATTAAAAATAATAATACAACCCTTTCAGAAACAAAATGTATTCTTTTTTAGAAAAGAATATTTATGTGAACAAGAATTTATTATATATATAAATTATCAATAACAGTTTTGTATAATAATATTAATGAAATTTATATATTATATATTCAATAAAAACTTAAATAATCATCTTAAAATTTTTAAATACAAGATATGATTATAAATCAAATTTTACGCTTAAAAATTATATTTTTCTAAAAAAATAGTTTTTTCACCTTTATATGGCACACTTATTTTAGAAATATATTTTTTAAATTATAGAAATAAAATTATATAATATAAAACTTTTTTTTAAGATATTAATATCGAAATTATATCTGGGTGAATTTTTGAGATTTTTCTGAAAATATTCGTTTTTTGATGAATAGTGAAAACACAAAATTTTAACAGAAAACTACATTTTTGTATAATATATTTATAAAAAAAATTATATATTTAATTATTTTGAAAGTATAATTTTTTCATTTATACATCTATTAATCAAATTTAGGTAATTGGAGACATATTCATGGTGAATTTAAATATAAAAACATTGCAATCTTTTGAACATTTTCACATTAAAACCCGAGTTTCTAGTCGCATAAGGGAGATTAATTTTTAATTAATTATTGTTATTTATATAAATTTAATTTGTATAAAAGGATTTCATAATTTTAATTACCAAAATTTTTAATTTTTATTAATTTTAACTAATTTTTTTACTAAAATTATTAGTGAATCTAATAAAACAATTAATTATTACGGTTAAAGAAAAAATGTGTTTACCTATAGGTGGTAAACTATTGTGATAATAGTTAAAATAACAAAAAACATTATATTAATTTTACATTATGAGTTTATATATATCATTCACACTACTTTATCTAAAATACAGAAATCTCTTAACACCTTCCATTAAATATGACCAGAATAATATCTTAAGTGAAGAAAAAAAGTAACAAATGTACCTTTATTAATTTTAATTTCTAAAAATACTTTGGATAGAGACATAAAGAATGTATGTTTGGAAATATATAAATTATCATGAAATAATTTTTTTATCATAATAATTTATCATACATTTTTAGAGATGAAATAAGTACATTAAATACTTAAAAAACACCCACACGATATTTATTTAATTAATAACTAAAAAATATTTAAAGTGTAGTAAATTGAATGAATTATTATCTTAAGTTATTTTTTATATGAATATATCTTGTTAAATAGGTTATAATTCAATGAATTATAATTCCATCATTGTCTTTATATATTAAAATATTGAATTAAATGAATAATGTCAATGTTGACATTAATTTTATTTTATACTAAATGATATTTTATTAAATGACTTAAAATTAACAAACAAAACTATATTTTTTAAGGTTAATTTAAAATAATAGAAAAATTTAATATTTATTCATTACAGGACTAATTTTTATATTATATTTATAATATTGACTATGAAATAGTAAAAACTCAGTAAGTGTGGTCATGGTTAAAGTGGTGTTTTTCACATTACATGCACTTATGTTAAAATGTATCTACAACACACATAATATTTATTTATTAAAACCTAGATATCATATTTATAATCAAATTTTCTAATTTCTCTAATATTTCTCACTCAAATTTAGTCTGAAAGGATAAATTACCTAGCTTAAAAAACTAGTTAACATAGTGTGAAAACTTAAATGGTAAAAATAGAGAACTTAAGAGTGAAGGAAATAAATGTTCGAAAAAATATTTTCAATTGTGTGGTGGAGGATTTGACACACCATATCATTAAATCACACCTCTAATTATAATTATTTTTTCCTCTTCATGTTTTATTGTCCTTCCAAAAAGAATATTGTTGAGTATTTACAAGAATTACACACATCCTCATCTATAATAGGGAACTCAAACTTCCCAATTCGTCACACATATAAATCATTTTCGATCAACCAATTTCTATAAAAATAACATTCCAACTTCCCTCACCTCATCATTTAAGACTTACTATGGGAATAAATCCAACAAATGGAGGCCTTTTGTGAAAACCAAAAGAAGATACATAAAGTAGATATAACATTCATCCATGAACATTTTTGTTTTATTTATTCCTAAAAAACATTCAATTAATTTGTCATAATTATTGTATAATAACTTAATTAAATTAAATATAATTATTTTATTTTATTTTAGGAGTAATAATTTCAATACACACATCTATAAAATGATTTATTAAATCATTGTTCATGTGTGCGACAGACTACAGACTTGTGAACCGATATCATTCAGTTTTCTATTACCACCTCTCATGGGTGTTAATAGTTTTTTAAATTCTATTTATATTTTATATTATTATATTTATGATATTAGTTATGTTATTATTATTCTTTAATTTTTATATCATCCATACCTTCATGATTTCCATTTTGTTGGAATACAATAACATTGTTTGTGTATACGTGAGACTACCACCTCACGAATTTTTGTGATTTGTTCATGAATTACATCGAATGTATCAAGGGATGGTTCAATAAAAATATGATATATACATGAAAAAATAATAATTCTATACTGATTATTTATATCATTTAAATTTCCATCTTTTAAACCGATAAGAAAATCAAAAATTGCATTCATGCATACGTACGTTCTACCATCTCCATGTAAGGTGCATTACATTTTTAATCACTAAAATTTATGGATTATTATAATTAAATATATCGTGAATATATATGATAATTATATCTTGTTATAATTTTTTTATATGATGAAATCATGATCTAATTATGTGGACCATAAATAAAATGTCAAAACATATATGAAAAATGATGTTGTTATTACTTGAAACATAACATTAACATAAAATTGTTAATAAATGGGTTATTTAAAGTCAAAAAAAATAATATATGGTATGATATATATTATTAATGTTATATTATATATGTTTCATAAACTTATAATTATTATATAGCATGTTTTAATGAGTACGATAGAAGTCAAGAATTAAGATAAGGTGATTTCTAGTCTGAATCTTATTTCTGAAAAACAGATTCCATATTTCCCACTCATTTATTTGTTATGGTGTATATAATTCCATAAAACTGATATATCATGACTATACCTCCTTTAGTGATAATTAATTTTTCTATTAATTTTATTATTTTATATGTATTATGATTCCAAAATTAATCAAGCAGTATGGGATTTTCAACTCACTTTTTACTTCCTTGAGACACAATCCATGTTCACCACATATATATATTATGTATTTTTTAAACTGAACATGAATTTATATTAGGATTATTATACTGAAAAATGTTTTCTTTTACCTATTTATTTTATTATATCTTTTCCATGGGTTTTACAGTTCAAAATTTAACAAATCGGTAAGAGTTGTTTGACTCGGTTTTCCTTCATTGAAACATATATTATGTTATGCACATTTATTATTTTATTAGGTGTGGATAAGACACATTAACATGTAATATCATGAATTTATTTATTCTCATCATATATTGAGTTTCATTTAATATTATTTCATCATGGTTTTTACATTTTGAAGAATCCTCTATTATTAGAGTTAATGTTACAATCTCATTATTATGGGATTGTTAATGAATATGCTTCCAATTATGAAATACTATAATATATATCTCAACAAACTGAATAATTTTATGATCCTCAAGAAATTTTAATAGTATAAAATTTCTACCTTCATTTTATTTATGATTTTAAAAAAATATTTTTAATGAAAAATTTCATTTTCGGTCAAAGAATATTTTACTTCCAAAAAAAATGTTTTCTAAAAAAATTTAAAAAAAGGTTTTTGATGATATTTTAAGCTAATTTTAAATGAAATGTATTTTTTAAAAATTTTATTATTTAAAAATTGTTTTAAAATATTTTAAAATTTTAATTTCAAGTATTAAATGATATTTTCAGACAAAAATGATTGAAAATGATTTATGTAGTAAAATCATTTTTCTAAGTAAAAAATGATATTTTCCTGAAGAAATGATTTAAAAGATATTTAAAATAATTTTCTATATAAGATGATATCTATTGGAGTTACATATTACTTTCTATGGATATGATCTAATAATATCATTCATATTCTCTCTCATAATGGTTTTTTTATTTCATGATGTTTATAAAACTCATTTCTAAATAATGGTTTATACCATAATAAAATTCATAGGAAACATGATCCTTTTCATGAGTTCTGCTATGATAAAATATTTATGAAACCTATCACTTTTCCCATAGAATATTATATGATTAAATTTTTATAATACCTAATTTATTCCTCGGTTTATGATAGGATGAATTTTTATGATTTTATAGAGCACATAAATATGGATTCCATAATGTGATTAGTAGGGCCTGTATCTATTTCTAATTAATTGGCTAAATATAAGTTCTTTATGAGCTTATAGGTTGAACTGGTGGCCATCCCAAACCTGTAAAGGAGGGTACATGGGTTTCTATCCAAATCTTGTATAGGAGGGTACATGGGTTGCCCTCCCAAGCCTGAAGTAGTTATAAAGGTGGTCATCCCAAGAATAACTTAATATGAATGTCTACGTGTCTTTCTTTGACTTTTTATTTTATATGCTTATGTATATTCCATAAATATATGTCTTATTCCAATTTTAATCTCCCCTAACTCCAGTTCATTGATTTTTGTGTGATTCAACCATTATAAACTTCAAATATTTATTCCCTAATTAATTTTTTTAATATTTATGATATAGAGTATTGTTTTAAAATATTATTTGCATATTCTCAAACCCTTATGTTCATTTCATGCTTATGTATCTTCCATGTTTACAATTACTAATAAATTTAGCTCAAAATTTTTCAAGTTTAATTTCCCTTGGGTATGAGGAATATTTTTATGATGTGTATGTTTTTGAATAGTACTATTGGTGAAGATATTTATGAGATATGTTAAAGATCATTCATGAGATTAAATAGTCATGTCCTATGTTTCCAAATGAATAGAAATATTATGATCCATAGACGTAGATTTTTGTAATGTAATTCATATTAATCAAAAAAGATGTAATATCCATATATGATATGTTTAGCACATTATATGCTTATTTATAATTGAAACACTTATCCTTTTATTGGATAGATCCGAAATATAAATAGTACAAATATTTTCTTTTCTATTTCTAGGGAAAAAATAATTTATTTTTCTTAAAATCTTGTATATCATCTTAAAATATAAAATTTACTCCATCATCACATTGTTGTTACATGCTTATGAAATTATTATTTGAACCAAGAACAAATAATACTTTTGAAATAATAAATTTTTTATAGAAACCAAATTCACTAATACCTTTAATATACCTTTTAAAGTTGTCTCTAAATGTTACAAGGTCACCAACCTATGAATTAAATGATAGAAATTTATATATATCACATTTCATGTGCTGGTGGATTAGTATAAAAAACATTGGCACCAAAATTTATTTAAATAATTCATTATAGGGATGATTAGAAAACAAATATTTATAAATAATTTTTTTTTGTATGCCCAAATTATTGTTTAAAAATTATTGAACACTCATTATCATACTTCCCTTTTATTTTCCATTTAAAATATGTTACACTTGAATGAAATCATTTTGATCTTTTAATAAAGTTTGTTTTACTTAAACATGTTGTTAAATTGTTATATACAAAACCGCTTTTATTTGTGTTTAGTTTCATTAATGAAATCTTGTTATCATATTTTTCTTTAACTTTTACAAAAATATATAAATCCTATTTAATATTAACAAAATAATATTTCCAATTTATATTATTGTATTGAATTGTTTTGAAAAAATTTATGAACATTAACACATGAAACATAATATTTTTCACCTAATTTCTAATTTTCTTTATTAAGGTTCTCGCATTAAGTTTATAATTTAGTTATATCATCAAAAAGTAAATTTAATATTTTTTCTTGATCTTTTTCGTTTACTACTAGAACTTTGTTAACCATTTTAATCTCATCTTTTAGTGTATGAAATACAATATTATAATTCTCTTTAAATTTATTATTATTGGAATCACAGTTCTTTAGATTATTATATTCTCTTTTATTTTTCAAATATTATTTATTCAAATTCTATATTTTATCTTTTATTTTATAATAATTTTAAACTATCTTGAACCCTTAATTATATAATTTTACATTTTTTATTCATTTTCATAACATTGAAATTTATTATCATGACCCCCTCCCCTTAAAGATACCCCTCCAGAGCTAGGAATGAAGAACGAGACATAATGACCCCCCAATTCCCACCTATAGTTTCCCCCGAGGTGGTGACTAGCACCAAGGGTATGAAGATCTTACAATATGGGAGGCATTACCCTTTATAAGAAAAAAGGTTTAGGATATAATATATATCATCCTCAAAAAAACTCCAAGACATATATAAAAGAAAGACAAAATCCATCCCACATGCATGTTTATAAATGAAACTATTAAAAATGAATTAAAACTCCAAGGTATGTACAAAAATAAAATCTAATCAATGACACAATATCTTTCTCGAAGTCTAACCTATTAATTCGCAACACTGTCCACATAGTCTTCATAGAAACCTGAAAATAGTTTAATATGTGTAGGGTGAGCATACATGTTTACATAGTAGGAAAAAAACCAAAGTCTCTTGTGCACAAGTGGTAGATTAATAATAATTCTCCAATAAGAAAACATCCAGACCAACATCACCAAACAAGGTATAGTACCCATCCCCCCCTCACCAAATCACACTCACAAAATAACACAATTTAAGTAAAGTAATAAAGTAAGAACATCAGTGATATAGTTCCCCACACCACATTCCCACTAATTATCCACTCTCACACCCCAATGGAAAACATCATGACAGTACTACATATTTTGAATGTACAACATAACAACCCACCTACACACACTTGGGCATCCTATATACTCTCGTCACCTTGGTAAACTAAGATCATCACATCCCGCCTACAGACACTTGGTCCACATACTGCACCACATCCCACCCACAAACACCTGGGTTACATACCTCACCACATCCCACCGGAAAACACCTGGGCTACATACCACACATCATCCTGAAGACACTTGGGAATGAAAAAATCATCTGAACCCTAATATAAAATGGAAGCACAACTCGTCTCATCGTGAAGACACCTGGGAAGCACAACTCACCTCATCCCAAAGACACGTGGTAAAAAAAACTTGCCTACACAAACCCATGCCTCACTTGCCTACATATTATTGGGCAATCACCACCTGGAAGAGGGAGCAGAAAAGGGAAGGTGGTCATCCATACATCCTCCCACATGGATGTTTGGGAAATACACAAACCCCATTGACAGTGGGTCAGTTTGGCACATGGTTCTCAACTAGGGTTTGGTGCACATAGAAATTAAAAGGAAAATATAGTATATATATATATATAGTATCAGCAACTCAATCCCAACTTTTGGGATTCAAAAAAACTACTACCTCTACATGCATTTATTAACATTAATGATGGTCACTTCCAAAGTTGATAAATGAAATATTCTTAACAACAATCCACAAACTAAATTGATACCCCCAGCTAACTCAGTTAACAAATTTTCATTATTATTATGTATTTATTTAATCCATCACTATTTGAGAAACTAAAATTTATAGAACACAATAAGCCACATAGATAAAGTCTCACAAGTGAAGAAGAACCATAGTAAACTAACCCACTTCATATCCCCGCTCAGTTTAACACCCATTAATTTCATAACAAAACCAATACCAAGACACGAATTGATGCATTGGGAATTATACTCATGGAGAAACTCTAGGATAATTACCCATACTAACCTCCACCATCACAATTTTTAAAATTCATTTTCCCAGTCCATCTTCTCATTAGAAAAAACCCCCAACTTACAACCACACCTAGAAACACATTTCATCACAACCATAATCAGCATCCCCATTTCATAACTACCCCATACCCATCACACCAAAAAAAAAATAGCACAACCTTAACATAAATCATTTCACAACACTACACATATATTCCATAATCAGTCAATCTCTCAACTAGAGATTCTATTACACCACCCATGACACACCACATCACACATCCGTGTCCACAGCCCAACTATAGGACAAGTCATAACAAACCCATAAATAGTACACCACTTGAAAGATCAAGGAAAATCTTGCACAGAGTTAACAATGAATTCCTCATTCAATTTCATCTTGTTAATTCAAGGGTTATCATACAAAATATTTTGATCCTGGGGAATCTGTTTATTAGCCATGTATATGTGATTAATAGTTTTCATGCTGAAACATTCATCCATGATCAAAAATCAATCACTCTATAGATCATCCCATGAATAAACAAATACCACCAATGGACATAATTTTCAGTGGGTTATTAGAAAATAAAAAACATAGTATCAACAAAAAATAAAAATACAGAAGCATGCATCACATTTTCCTAGCCCCTGTGTATTGATCTTAAAATGATTCAATTATATTTATTTATTTGAAATTATGATATCTTCACAATGGATGATATTGTACACCCACCCCACATGATACACAAATTCATGTGCGTTGATGGGATCTCTACTACGAAGAATAGACTATTAGTACTTCCTTTATTATGCCAAACAGTGGGAGAGAAGGCAGTAGGAAGAACCTACAGGGAAAATGTGATCCAACATTTACATTACAACACAAGGGACCTTAGGGAAGAAAGGGTCAGGGTGTACCAAGATAAAACATAAGCAACCAAGGAAGAGAATATCTTGCCTTTAGATGGGCAAATCCTATATCATTAGAAGAAACAGTTTTTAAAATCCATTAAAGGAAGATCTTGATAAAGAGCACATTGTTTGAAATTCAAAGGAAGTTTTAGGTTTTTAGAAGATAGATATTATTCAAAATAGCTCTAAAACTCTTTAAATATGCTATAAAACTCATTTAACATCAAATAAAAAGTCAAAGGGATGAATCTGGAAAAACTGGGGAAAACTGAATTTGGAAAAACTACTACAAAAGAGTCACCGGTGGATGAGTCACTAGTGGATGAGTCACCAGTGGATGAGTCACTGATCGATGAGTTACTAGGGCGAGTCACCTGTCTGAGCTACCAATGTGATCTACTGATAGATGAGTTACTGATGTGATTCAGCAGTATGAGTCACTATTCTGACTCACTAGTCATAAGTCACTATTCCGAGATACCAGTGGATGACCCATTATGACCACCTATCGTTAGAGACAGACCAGTGTGGGTCAATATTGTGACTCACTATCTCCACTTACCATTGCCACATTCTAAAAGTGACTCACTATTGTAAGTCAATGGTGTGATTCACTGGTCCTGGCTCACCTTTGCGAGTTACTTCGCCACTGAAAAAACTATATTTTTTAGAAAACACCTGAAATGAGACACCGTTACATCCAAAAACACCTCAAACACAATATTTTCACAATTTAATGTATCACAGAGGTCTGGTCAATGACATAAAATACCTCTCAAACTATTTTTTGTTTTCAGAATTGAAGACAAAACCTGGAAGGAAAATAGGGGTCCATAAGCCACCCTATGAATTACCACTCAAGGATCTCACTACACATGAAACACTGCTACTAAGATAAATGTTAAACAATAAAATACCTTATGTTGTTCGAAATCTATAGTTAAACCTCAACATCCAAGAACAAATAATTTGATATTTTTTAACCCAACTGAACAAAGGACACACCACACAAGCACAACAACCAAATTGTCTGAACACATGAATCAGAGAATCCTTCCCTCCATATAACGATACTATCTTCTTGGGGTGGCATTGACCCACCTACACAGTTTAATCGCATCCCAATTAATGTGTCTTAATTAGGAATTGGGTACTCCCCAATCCATTTGTTAGGACATTATCACGAATCATGGAATAAATAAAAAACTCATATCATAGCAAAAAAAGTTCAAACATTACATATAAAAAAATAGAATGAGGAAAACTCAAAACATCTTTGGGTAATAGGTATACATCTATGCTTCTTGATCCCATGTACTCTTCTCCAGGACAGATACCTTCAAAACATGTGAAACAAAGGAATGGTCCATCCATACAACAACTTCTCTCAATGATACTGTATCTCTACTAGCTTCCCCACATACATCATGTCATATTCAATATCCAACTCTCCCCATTAAATTACATGGGATTCATCAAGAAGAAATCAACAATGGGAAATGTGGAAGATGCTATGGATCCTCTCTAACTGTGGTTTAAAATACAATGGGTATGCCACTATTCCAACTTGTCCAAACACCTCGAAGCATCTAATAAACCTTGAAGAAAGTGTAATCCCTTTAACAAATCTCCCCTACTCACATCGAGGGGAAACATTCAAAAACACATGAACCCCAAACTAGAACTCCAGGGTCCTCCTCAAATGATCATCATACATATTATACTAGTCTTTCACCACTCTCATACTCTCATGAAAAAGTTTATACATCTCTTTCAGGATCATCACATCCTCAAGGCCAAGAACATATACCTTCACAACCTCTATCTAGTATAATGGTGAATGACCCGGTCTTCTATACAAGGCTTTCAATGTAGAAATTACAATGGAAGAGTGATAGATATTATTATAAGAAAAATCTATCAATGGAAATTGGTGTACCCAAGATATGTCAAAGTCCATTATGCATTCCTAAAACATATCTTCTAGTGTATGGATAATCAACTCTTTTTTCCATCATTCTAAGGGTGGAAGGTAGTGATAATGTGTAACACAGTTCCAAAATCAGGCTACAATCCCCTCTAGACTAATGAGGTAAATCATGTATCCCTATCCAAGATAATAGATCATGGAAATCCATGCATCTGCACCACCTCATCCACATACCTCATTTCCAAGGCATCCACTGTGCTCGACTCCTTCATCACTAAGAAGTGAGCAGATTTCTTCAACTGATCCACTATTACCCAGAGAGCATCATATCCTCCCTATGATCGGGGTAACCCTATGATGAAATCCATCAAGATGTCATCTCACTTCCACCATGGGACATATAAAGGATGAAACAAACCATTTAGAACCCGGTGCTCATCCTTCACCTGCTGGAACACTAAACACTTCTCCACAAAATCTTTTATTTCTCGTTTCATCCCAGACCTCCAAAAATTCTCTCTTAATCCATATTACATTTTAAAACTCCCAGGTGCATTGTTAATGGTGATATTTTTAAATCATAGAGGATTCCCTCATGCATCTCCATTAGAACAAATAGCCTCCCACAGAACATCATATAATTTTGACCATCCCCTGACCTTCTCTCTAGACCATCACTATGGTCAAAATTGTCATGCATAACCTCTACATATGGGTCTTCCCACTGATATTCCTCCATCTACTACATCAGATAAGACTAACCCATAATCTGATACAAGAATCCCTTACTATCATCATCCCTTACATCTAAGTGAACGGATTCCAACTCCTCCATTTCCTTCCAAGCATCCGTAGATTTCCAAACTACCTCCTTATCTAAATTTTGGATCTAGTTGTCAGCCATTAAATTCCCCTTTATTGATGTGTAAGAGATCTCAAATTCGTAATCCTTGAGAAACTCCAACCACCTCTACTGCCTCATGTATAAGACACATTGGGAAAAGATATACCTAAAACTCTTGTGATCTATGATGACCAAAAAGTGCACCCAATGATGTAATACCACAACACATTCAAAACAAACACAACCGCTGACAACATCATATCATGGGTGGAATATTTACATTCATGGATACATAACTTCCTAGACCAATAAGATATAACTCCCTATTGTTGCATCAATATGAGTCCTAATCTCGGATGATAAGCATCACAAAACACCTCAAACATCACCCCTTACTCTTGTAACTGGAGAACTAACCCACTTCCCCTTCAGATAGTCAAATTCTACGAGGAAATGCTCACTCCACACCAAATACTCGTTCTTTCGGGTCAGATCTTTCAATGTAGCTGCAACTATAGAGAAATACAGAACAAATATCCAGTAATATCCTGCAAGAATAAGAAAACTATGATCCTCTACCAAATTATTGGGTGCCTCCCAATAAAAACGGCTTCAATCATTGATGGTTCTACTACCACACCCCGTTGGGACACCAAATGTCAAATGAAATACACCTCTCATGTTAATAACATTCACATGGATATTTTTTTGTATATCCAGTGGCATCAAAGAACCTACAAGACCTTCGTTAGATGTTCAGTATGATCCTCCTCTAACATCGAGTAGATCAAGATGTCATTGATGAATACGATGATGAACTGATCCATGAAATCATGAAATATAGAGTTCATAAGTCCCGTGAACATGGCTGGTGTGTTTATAAAACCAAAAATCATGACCACAACCTCGATGTTATTATACCTTCATCTGAAAGAAGTGTTTTGGATATCACCATACTTCACCCTCAAATAGTGATATCCAGAAAGTAGATTGATATTATAAATCCAAATTTCTCTTCTCAACTTGTTGAAAAGATCATCTATCCTCAGGAGAGGTTAATGGTTCTTGGTTTTCAACTGATTAATCCTTTAGTAGCCTATGAAAGTTTCATACCACCATCTATCTAATTTGAAAACCACAACAGAGCACCCCACAGTGACACACTGGGTTATATGAATCCCTTCTTAATCAAGTAATCAATATTTATCCTCAACTCTGGTAACTCAGAAGGTGGCATCTGATAATGTTCCATCAAAATTGGAGAAACATCGGGCTGTAATTCTATCCCATACTCAATATCATGTTGAGGGGGTTGAGTCGCAACCTCCATAGAGAAATCATCCACAAACTCCCAAACAACTCTATAAACCTACATCGTCCCAACACCTACTGATTCCATTGACAGATCATCTTACAAGGAAAGAAGAGGATTCATAAACTGACTTCCCACCCGATAGCTCAGCTCACCAACACAAACTACACACTGACCATGCACCTCGGAAAACACAACTCTTATCTAGTATTAGTTGATTGTGGAATTCACTGAATACAACCAGTCAGTGTTGAGAATGACATCATTATGTTGTATCTATTGAAAGAAGTGATCACCATGGGAATTATGTGGTCCCATCATCAGTGTACACTCTTATAGAAAAGGGACCTTCAGTGACTGCCAAAAATGGTCTCTAAAATTCTTTAGAGATATCCCAGAAACTGCTATTGGAGGTCACATCTACATCATCACTAATAACCATTATTGACCACCATTGGAGGCACCTAAAATCCCCACCTGAAACAACAAAAAAAATCAGCATATTGGATGCTGCAAGTTGCACAACCGCTAGGGGTATTGCCTGGCCATGTAGTTGTCTACCATGGCGAATCCATGGTTGTAGGAAAACGTTTGGCGGGGGAATATGGGGTCGGGATTGTAGGATGTCAGCCATGATGGTAGGAAATCGGTTCGGGTCATCAGCGTATGGATAGAGGAGTATCGAGTTATGGTTTACTGGCGGTGATGTATGACGTAGGGATCAAGTGTGTAGGTTACAGACGGTGCATGGATAACTAGAGGTAGATCGGCGGGAGAGTAAAGGATATATAGGGAAGAAGAAAGTTTGAGCAGGAAAAATTCCATGTGAAAATGAAAATGTATTAGAGACCACTTTTGGTGGTTGCTATTACAAACAATAGAAACCACCAAATGCGTCCTCCCTCTTCCACATCATTAAAAATTTAATATTCTAGTATTGAAACCCCCATCACACATAAAACATGTTGGTCTAACCACTGACTACTGTACTCAACACTAGGGGTATGGGAAGCCTCTATATTTCTAGTCCTAGAGCATGGGCTAAAATGGGTGAAATAGATGAGTGTGAAGCTCATAAATAACAAAAAAGCACAATTGTGGGTACTAAACAAGCTAACCATACCTCTAAAAGTCTCTTGTTTTATTGGAATTACTACCTATGTAGCATGAAACTGACCACGTCTAGATCCTCTTTCCCTATGATAATGACTTCCTCAATGACCACACCTAGGTTGAGGTCCCTAAGGAACACCTTGAGGTAGGAATATACCTTCTCCATATCCCTTCAGTGGAATATGAGCTTCTGGTCCCTACTTTTGAAATGGCCTAGCTAGAGGCCTCTACTAAGGCAAGCACATAACCGACCCACCTCCACCATACTGAGCTTGAACAACCACTAATAACTAGTTCCAAAGATTCACATGGAATCCATTGAAGAAAAACATTGCCCAAAAACCCATGATAATGTCACAAGGACCAAAAGGTAAAAAAGGAAACTGTTGAAGTTGACTCCCCACCAGTTGGAACCTTGAAGTCCCTAGTGCCTGAGACCCACTATTGGTAACCCTACCTCTCGAAGAACCCTTCCATCTCCCCACTCGTGGTAGACCTCCTCGAGAGTGCATATGCTTGATTATATTTTCCTTATTATGGACCTCCAAGTATGTCAATAACGTAAATGGGATAACCACATACTGTATAGAAGGATGAAGTGCCTTATTAAGGTGTCTCGCATGAGACTCCTCATCTAGAAGTATGTTCAGAGAAAAAAAATATCCCTGATCTTATTCCCCACCTCTCATACCGAAATACTATAGTGCTGGTGGGAGATTATCTTCTACCTATTCTCAGCATTATTGGTCAATGAAAATAATTCTTCTCAGAACAGCTTATTGAAATTGACCCATAGAACATCATCCTCCTTCCTCTCTCTTAGGTACGACATCCACTACTGACATGCATCTCTCCACATCTGGATCACCAATAATGGAACCCAATACTCTATCTGAACCCAGATCAAACTAAAGGTTATCTAAATATCATTGAGCTAGATCTCCATTTCTATGTCTAAAACAGTACCATCATACTTTCCTAGAGTCTTCGGCTGAAAAGTACGTAACTTTATCTTCAATTATTCACCCTCCTCAACAGGATTAACCCTCCTTCAATCAACCGGGTCGGCCTGGTGGGCCTCAACTGCCTAATACAAATGTGGACAATGTCCGAGTTCCATATCTAAAAGGTAAAAAAGGAATTCATAAGCCTATGTAGTATAAAATATTATTTAAGATTTATTTTAACTCATTTAACTCATTCGGTTATCTATTTCAAATTCCACAAAATAACACAATTCAAAGAAGAAAACAAGTCATTTTGATTCATGTACATCTCCTAGGGTCTCTACCTGCAAACAGTATAGCCTCACATGGTCATTTTATTGGATAATAGTCCGTGAATCAGATCATGGGGGGCATAATATCTAGTACCCTTGAAAATATTCCCTAGCCTATATCATGCACCAAGGCCACCTAAAACTATTTCCCTACCAACCCATGAAATACTCACTATTCCAAACCCCAAACTCCATATTATCTCTCAACCACCACTATGATCTCACTATTTCAAGACCCCCTCCCTCCAAAGATTCCTATTTTTAGTTTGCAATAAAATAACGGAGATAATGACCCCAGATTCCTACCACAAATAGGCCCTAGGGTGGAGACTAGCACCAAGGGTACAAAGATCTCACAATATGGGAGGCATTACCCTTTATATGAAAATTGTATTAGGAGATAAGATGCTTTAACCTTAATACTACTCCATGAAATATATAAAAGAAATAAAAAATCCATCCTAAATGCATATTTAGAAATAAAACTATTACAAATGCAACAAAAATCCAATGCATGTACATAAAGAAAAGATAAGTATTGACAAAACAACAATCCTGAATTCTGAGCTAGTAATGCCCATCACGGTCTAAATAGTTCTTCTAGAAACTGAAAAATAGTTTAATATAAATAGGGTGTGTATAAAAGTATACTCAATAGGAAAATAACCAAATTCTCTTGTGAAAATGTGGGATAATCATAATTTTTCTCTTGTGACAAAACAACAATACCTATTTCACCTAACAAGTCATACTATCCATCCCCACCTCACAAAGGCACAATCACAAAATAATGGTATTAAAGTAAACTAATATAGTAAGTACATCAGTGATAGTGTACCCCTGACTACTTTCCTACTAATTATATGATCTCACACCCTAATCGCTAATGTCCTGGCACTCCCTCCTCTCATTAAAGTACCAAATCACATCACACTCATAAACACATGGGCATCATAGCTAGTCCCATCATCTAGGAAAATGAATCTCACCATGTCCGGCTCGTAGACACCTAGGCCACATACCAAACATTACACTGATGACACCCAGGAAATCATAACTTGTCTCATCCTGAAGACACCTAGGAATCAAAACTTGTCTCATTCTGAAGACATAGGGGAAGCACAACTATATTCATCCAGAATACACCAAGGAAACAATAACTCTCCCACAAACACCTAGGATTCACAAATCACAACCTATCCAATGAATCGTGGGCTATAACCTATGTGAAGAGGGAGCAGAAAAGAGCAGGTGGCTAGATATTTATCCTCCCACCAGGATGTTTGGGAAAGAAAACTTATCCTATGACAATGGGGGTTTTCATCACATGGTTTTCAACTAAGGTGCGGTTTTCATAGAATTACAGCGAAAAATATAGTTATGTATTTATATATAGAATCAAGAACTCAATCCAAAACTATAGGATTCATGACAACTAATACCTCTATAAGCATTTATCAACACTAATGACAGTCACTTCCAAATTTGATAATTGAATGTCGCTTCACAACAAGACAAAAACTGAATTCAAACCCCCAGAAATCTCAATTAACCAATTATCATCATTATTAAGTATTCATTTTATCCATCACTATATAGTAAAATACCAATTATAGAACACAACAAGGCACACAGACAAATTCTCACAGGGGAAGAAGAACTATGTTAAATTAACCTACTCTATACATCTACTTTTTTTAGTTCCCATTCATGTAATAAAAAATCAATGCAGTGACACAGAGTGATGCTTTTGGCATGCTACTCATGGAGAAACTCTAGGAAAATTACCCATACTAAACACCACCATCATAATTACCCGAATTAATTACACCTAACCCATTATCTCAACAAAACAAACCCCCAACTTACAACCACACCCAGAAACACCTATCATCACAACCATACTCGGCAGCCTTGCTGCAAAACAAAACCACACCCATCACACCCACAAACACCACATAGAACAACCCAATCACAGACCTATAACCCAACACTCCCCATCCATTCCATAATCAATCAATCTCTCATCTAGAGATTCCATTAACCACATATGCCACCCCATATCACACATCCTAGCCCACAACCCGACTATAGAACAAGTCATAACCAACCCACACAAACCAAGCCACCACAGAGAATAATAAAAATCATACATAGAATTTACAAGGAATTCCACAGTCAATTTTCTCTTTTGAATTCAGGGGTTGTCATAGAAAATAGTATTCTCCTGGAGAACCCGTTTATTATCCATGTATATGTGGTAAACATTTTTCATGTAGAAAAATTCATCCATGAAAAAACATCACTCATTCCATAGATCATTCAATAAAAAAAAGACCACAAAATAAAATGATTTTTAGTGGGTAATTATCCCATAAAAAAGACAATATCAGCAAAAAATAAAAAAATAGAATCATATGTAATTTTTCCCCATCCCCGTTATATTGATCTGTAATTGATTCAATTATAATTATATATTTGAAATTATTCTTTATTCACAAAGGAAAACATCGTACACCCACCCTTCATGATACCTAAATTAAAGAAAGATGAAGGGATCCCAACTTGTAAGAACAGATTATCAAAAATACATTATTGCGAAAAATAGGGGGTGTGCAGGAAGTAGGAAGAACCTACATGGAAAAATAGATCTAAATTTTAAATCACAACACACGGCTCATCAGGGAAGAAAGGTTTGTGGCACCCCTAGAGAAAATTGGAGTTAACAAGAAGAGAATATCTCGGCTTTTGAATGCCCAGATCCTATATTAATGGATGATTATTTTTTATATTCATTAAAGGCAGTTCTCAACCAAGAAAACATGGTTAGGAAGTCAAAGGAAGTATATGTTTTTAGAAAATATATATTATTAATAACAGATCCATAAACCATTAAATATGGTACTAAACTCATTTCACGTCAAATAAAACATTAAAGGGTTGATGTTGGAAAAACGTGGGAAAACTAAATTTTGAAAAACTATTGGAAAAGAGACACTGGTGGATGAGTCACTAGTGGATGAGTCATCGGTCAGAGAGCTACTGGTAAAAGTCACTGGTGTAGGAAACTGATGCGACTTACCGGTGGACAAGTTATTGGTGCAAGTCACTGGTGTCAGTCACCATTATAACTCACTAGTCCTGACCCACCATTATGTGCTACTGATGGATGACTCACTTTCACCACCTACCGTCATCGACCTACTGGTGAAAGTCAATATTGAAAATCACTATTCCCACATACCTTTTCTAGATTTTATCTCCATCTACCATCAGCAAATCACCATTGCGAGTCACTAGTGAAAGTCACCATTCTGACTCACTGATCCTGACTCACCTTCATGAGTCACCGGTGCAACTCACTTATGGAAAAACTGTATTTTTGGAAAACACCTGAAATGTGTCATTGTTACATCCCAAAACACCTCAAAACCATATTTTCACAATGTAATGTACCATATAAGTCTAATAAATTACATTTATAAAATTATAATCATACCATGAATAAAAAAATCCATTTTATTTCATGAAAAATCACATTGATCAACATTTTTAGGAGTTATTAACTGAGTAAAAATAGAATCATTTTCCTCACATTGAATAAAAATCAGTATGATTTTCATTATCTTTTATTCACTTCCAAAATAACCAATTTAGTTTGAATTTTCTATGCATTCCGAACCTCCAAAAAATATTTTTTCAATTTCTTCTTTCATCATTGAAATTCTTTGGATGTTTAGTTTTAGGTAAATCATTCCTTATGCAACCTTTCTTCCACAATTAATAAAACCTTCATTTAGAAACATCATTATTATTAGTAGTATTTTGATTCTTATATACCTTTATGTACTTGCTCTTGAAAATCCACTTTCCACCTTTGTTTTTCATAAACATGAATGAAATCATACTAAATTGAGTTATCTCTTAATCACATTACTAGAACTAGGATTCAGAGGAATTCAATGTACCAATATCAATATATTTAAATGAAATTAATTTTATTTTAGGTGAATCTTCATCATAAATACTATTAATCTATAACATATATTATTTATGAGAGCCTATATGTTCAACTATATTATACTCCTTAAAATTCTTACTCTCATCAATGGAAACCTTCTTTTCATGATGCATTTTAGGAAAATATCTCAGTATTATTTATATTTTATCTATTTTGTTTATAAATTCTCTATGATTACTCGTATCATTAGTTATAATAGTAAACTAATGGAAAATTTTGTTTACTAAATCTTCATCTCCCATCTTTAATTCCTTTTTTTCTACACAGAATATTATAATATTGGTTCTCATTAGCTTTTCATTCTATTAATGTGTCACTTTATCTATCCTTTTTATATCATGGGATTCATTAAAATATGAAATTTGGCTACATATACTTCTACGTATAGTACAATATAAAATATTTTTAACGTTATAATTAAAAATATATATATTTTACCAATTTATTACCCACAAGTGTCTCATGATCCACTTTGGGTATCTCATGTGGCTTATCCTTTATTGTCTAGTGATACACACATAACTTATTCATGTGAGATTTGATTCTATCATTACAATATCAAAAGTTACTTTCATTGATTAATGGGTTTTTAGGGAATCCAACAATAATTTTTATTGAATCCTTGCATCAAAAATAATAATTTTTTCTTTTATTCCTTAGACTTTTATGTCAAAGATTTTAGGATTGCACCGATTTAAAAATGAGCAGTATAAATATTCAAGGAATATAGATATACTTTATAGAAGCACCAATGTTATGACACATAGTGGTGGAACAATAGTGATATAAATTATGACTAGATGGGTTTAATAGTCATTCCAAATTTTAAGGATAGGAAAAATAGAGTTTATTAAATAAAATATTTGTAATTAGTAAAGTGATCTTGAAATGATGTGTGGGGAAAATAAAATAAAATTACATCGATATTTATAGTGTTTCAGATAAAAATATCCTAGTATACTCCTCATCCTCTTATAGTTTTTAAAAGTTTTGTTACCTGTTAAGAAACTCACTTTTAAAGGTGTGATAACCTAGTTATAGACCATTCATTTTACAATAACCAAGAGCTGAAACCTAGTCTATTATAGGATACCAACCCAATATGTTTATCTGAATTTTGATTGGGGGTCAAAAACAAGACTTCCTTTTTGGTGGTGGAATGACTAGATGACTACATGACATTATTTTTATTAATAAAATTATAAACCTAACTCAATGAAATAAAAACATAAGGAAACAATTACACAGATAAAAACTAATATAGATAAATTAGTAGAAGATTAAAATGATTGAAGATGTTGAATGTCAATCATTAATCATAGTAACTGAACAATGTTGAAGTTAATGTTCTTTAGTGATCATAACTATATTATATATGTCCCAGTAGTTTCTTGAAAAAAAATTGACTAGAAATAATTTTTTAATTTGAATCAAAAAACAACTATTGAATGATCAACAATGGTATTATTTTTATTCATTGAAGATGTATCCGAGATAGTTAAAAAATGATATTAAATGAGTGTGTATATGTCTAATATGTAATGACACTTTTTATATTATAATAACAATATTTTTACCTTTGTTTGTAAAATCTTTTCTGAAAAATTAAGTAGAATTAGGCGTTATATTTCTTCATTAAATGTTAAAATAAAATAATTAAAATTTTAAGTATAAAAAAGGATAAAATTTATATTTAAAAAATAGTTGAATTTTTTTTATCTTCTATAATATAAAGGAAAAAAATATTTTCAAAAAGAAAATTGTATGAATTTCAATATTCATGTATATGTTTACATAAAATATTATTGTAATTACTTTTTACAAATTTTATAAAATATACTAAAAATATCAACATGAAATTTATTTTATTAACATAAATTGAAAAAAGAAATAAAAATTTTTGAATTTTTTTTAACTGATGGTGGATAAAAAAATAAGACGGCGGTAGATTTCTCTTACTACCATTGCTGCATATTGACTATTGAATCACAAAGTAGTGGTTTAATTAATGTACCATTGAATCATATAAGGGCGTAAGAATTTTGATACTGGATGAATGATCTAATTTTGGATGACCAAAATTAAAAAAAAATATAAATTATCTTCCTTTTCACATAGAAAAATAGAATAATATGATCCAATGAAAATATATATACTACCATCCCACCGTTAAATCAAAGGATTCTTGGGAAACAAGAAAAAAAATGCTATGATTGGATGACCAAAGATGGAAGAAGACATACCGTTCGATGTCCAACATTGGAATAATATCTACCATTGGATGAATTCCAAAAGTGGAAGAATAAATGAGAACAACCGGAGTATAAGTTGTTATTATCGACAATAAATGATGAATTAACATTTACCCATGATGTTTGACCTACTGCTGGATAAATGATCTACTATTGGGTTGCAATATTAGAAAACAAAGTTAGAATATCCTACTTCACATGATTAGAATAAGTGAAAATAAAAATGTAAAAAAAATTATGAAGGATACATAAAATCTCTATCGAAGCAATATAAAGGTGATAAAGTTGGATGTCCAATGGTATAACAATAGAGAATATACCGATGGAGTTTTACTAAACACTAAATGAACAACTATAGAAAAATAGATACAGGTAAAATCTAATTTTGGTGGAAAAAATGATCCACCAATGCGAAATTATGCTACTGTCGGAGTCTAATAGTTCACGAGTGAAAAATATATGTTGATGAGAAATGCTTCTTTTATCTTATGTACTGAATAACTATGATGAAAACTAATTGAATTGATGTTCCCAAAGGAGGATTTGAACCATAATTTCATTCCTTGTTGAATAATGTAGTGTGAGATATATATGTATTTTGAAGGATTCAATAATTTTGGGCTGAGATATCTAGCAAGCTGAAGAAGTATAGGCCAGAAAGGAGCCAACAAAATTGGAAATGAATAAGCATGGAAGATCAAAAAATTGTACATGGGAGGTTGAACAGATGATATCAATTTTGTCTGCAGGCCAATCTTAAATATCATATTTTATGAGATGAGTAATATGGATGTTATTTCATTATCCCACATAGTATATACAGTACAATGAATTAGCGGTATAAAAATTAATAAGCACCATCGCCAAATATATTTATCAATGGGGGTTAGTTCCCCCACCCCATCACTCAAGCACACACGTCTTAAGAGTAGGCCCATCAAGAATACCCGACCTAAATTATGTGAAAACTAGTAGGATTATTATGTGGTCCTTATACATGGTCCCACCCACAAAAGGCCCTCTTTATGAATATTCGAGAACCCTTTCCTCCAAGTAGGCTTCCAAAGTAAGCTCCACTATATGGATTACCCATTTGGTCCCCTGAATGTGGTTGGGGACTAACTGAGGTGGATCACATAGGATGGAAAAATTTTTAGATAAGGATAAAAGTATTAACAAAAATTATGAACTATTATAAACATAATAATTCATAAAAAAATTAAAGTTTTTAAAATTGAAAAATAAACTAATTATTTAAAGCAATTTTCAATTTAAAAAAGGTGAAGATAGAATAATTTATCAAAAAAATAATACTGATAAAATATTAGAACCAGTTTCAAATAATAACACTATTCATACCTTCCATTATAAAGAAAAGGTGATAAATATCATTTGAATTAATAAAATTTTAATAGCATGCCTCATTTTGTTTAAACTTGGGGTTTCATGTAACGAATTTCAATCTCAATTTTTTTGGTAATTCAAGGTAACCTCGGTGTTATTTTTAACAACAGATACCAAAAATATTAAATAAATATTAAAAAAATGTTTCTCAAAATATTAGGGTGTTAAATTATAACCCACATAAAGATAATTAATCCATCGAAAATTATCACTTTGGTACCAACAAATGAGGATTGTTTGGCCTTATTGCTTCCAAGGGATCCCATATAGCTTCATCAATCTTTTGGTTTCACCAAAAAACATTCCCCTTGTAAATGTACTTGTTTTATAGAAATTTATATATGTGATCACGAATATTATCCAGTTTTTTATTATAAGAATGATCATGCTCCAAAGGTATGACATATGAGTTCAGTAAATGTGAATAATAAGGTATATAATTCTTTAAGGGAGATACATAGAACACATCATAGAAAAGGGAGAGGTCCAGTAGAATACCCATTCAATAGTTTTTCTTCTCAATATAATCAAGAATATAAAAGGGTCTAGAATTCCAAGGGATTAGGTTTCCTTTATATCATTATAAAAATTCCATTCATTAAATTTTCATTGATAAATTTCAGGTTTATCACTGACAATAAAAAATAAATTAGAATTTTATTATTCCTAAAGCACTAGTGAATCATAATATCTATAAAAGAATTTTATTTAATTCATTCATTATATAGTTATTATCCAATGTATAATTACTAGCATAGGTTATATATTAATGGACAATGTTAAGCTTAATCTATTTCATGAATTATTAAACATAATGATCCTCCATTATTGGACCAAAATTGAAATAAAAATAAATTTAAAAAAGTTCAGAATATTCGAAATATAATCATATCATTAACCCTTCCAAAAAATACTAAGTAGATATTAATTGTCACATAAAAAACATTATAATATCTATATCATGTATTTTTTATAAGAATGGTAATAACCTGAATTTCAATAAAATAATATTGAAAACACACATTCGTCCTTGTTCCTTAAATTAACCAATATTATTTGTATAATAATTAAATACAAAAACATTTTAAACTCCATTAATGATAGCATAAACCATTGTATCAAAAAATATATATCAATTCCAATGTCCTTAAAAATGTCTGATTTAATTTATGCATATCCAACATATAATTCTCCTCATTTCATTATATCAATAGTAGGAACATTATAAAGGTTATATTCCTTTAAAAAAATATCACCTTTCCATTCGGTCGCTTTTCTAGGTCATCTGAACTATTATACATATTTTTCATAATCCATAACAGATAACTTATACAGAAAATCCCATATATATTCCATGATTCATATAACATAATTATTTAGTTATAAAACATAAAAACATCAAAAATCATACCACCTCATCAAACCATTAACATGAATTAATTATATGATTCCTTAACACCTCCTTCATTTCATATGACATGTGTAGTCTCTTCAAAATATATAGTTTAACCATTATTCACACTACTTAGATGATTCTCCTCATGATATTTCTACTTAGGAATTTTATATGAACAATTCCCATAATATTAACATTTGATACTATCAATATTCGATTATATCTTAGGGATACCGCTATTATCAACCATTATGTTAACAAAAATTTTATTTTCCCATAAAATTACTTACTTTGTGTCCTTTTACATATTTAAAACATCTTTAAATTATTTTAAGACAATCTATATAGTTATTCTTCCCACATTCTTAACATATATGAAACTTAATCCTCTTTTATCATATGTTATCCACCCCCAAAACTCTCAATTAATTCCATCCTTTTTTTCATTGGTGAGTCTGGGGGTTGTTTACGGTAAAAAAATTAAGTCATATATCATGATAAATTATTATTTATAATTATTATATCCTTTACCCTAGTTCTCATCCTATTTGATTTTTCATCAACATAGTTTCTCGCAGTCAATGTTGATGGAGTTCCTTTTAGTTCCAACTATTTTCTAAAACTAAAACATATAGTGTGAGTAACAATATTAATAGGTGGAAACCACATGATCATGAAAAATAACATAAAGGATGTATAAATCATTACACATTCTTTTAAATATATGAATATTTAAACATAACCTAGGTTGTTCATGGTCATTATTTAAATCTTTTAGGATGGTTTGTAATGATTTTGTGAATTTTCAAAGCATGTCTCCTACGAGTGTCAAATGAGGTTTGTGGAAAATACCATTTTCATACACTTGTAAATGATCAATTCCAAATCAACATTCTATTTTCAAATTTATTACCGATAGATAACTCTATTCTATAGTCACATCTACTTGTAATATCTATACAGGAGTGAATTATTTGTAAACCCATTGCTCTATCCCACACCAAAATTCTAGAATATTTTTTCAATATTTAGAATTATCCATTGACCTATCATTATATATATCATTGGACATATCCCTAGACATATAATTTGGAATATCCCTAGGGATATCAATAAATATTATCTAATAATAATGTATAATGACTAACTAAACATTTCCTTTGATACCAACTATAGGGATCCATGTGTTTTAAACATAAATATCACAAATTATTAGAATAATACTAAATAAATTTTATAATTAAATGCATTAGGAAAAATATAGTTTGGTTTCATTGGAGACAAGAAACATAATCTGCTTATTTAATGAAAGATCATCCACATCTCCAACAAAAATCGTCTCATATAGTACACCTCTTAGGCATACCCTACATAAAAATTTCTTCATAACCTGGGGAATGAAATATAAAAATGGATGAGTTCTTATTCGAAAAAATATTCAACATGGGATATATCAATATTTATTATATGAAAGTATACGATATTAAAAAGGGTATGTGATATTGAAAATAACTTCTTAATTTCATACCCAACCTTCCATAGATTATAAACATGCTTCAAAGAATAAAAATTTACTATTTTAGTAAACATGTCCTCTAAGAGTGATGAATAATCATAAATCAATTCCCATCCATAAAATCATTTCATAAAAGTTTTTAAGTATCATAAATACATAAAACTGTTTCATTTTTCAATGTTACATTCTAATAATATATAGTGTATTGTGAATTATAACATGTTTTCTGTTGTGGACCAGGACACACTTTTTTCCCATTATGGATCAAGACATACCTATTTTCCATAGTGGATTAGGACTCACATGCTTCCTGTAGTGGATCAATTCCATCGATTGTTTACAATTATTATCTAATGAGGTAATAATATTTATCTAAATCATTTGAGGGATATATATGTATCACTCTTAGCATCATGAAAAGTATATTTATGTGTTCTACAATATCATAAATCATTCATCATATAATTACATTATATCCTAAGTAAAGAAAAAAGGTTTCATAAACACTACATCAATTCACAATATAATAACCCATGAATAGTAAATGTGTTTCATAAAAATTTGATCAATATTAACATTAACCGACGAGATAAATAATAAGGATATTATCATTAAATATTATCTATAATAAATCATATGTAACATAAAAGAGGGTCATCTTACATAGAAAATGATTTTAAAAGATCACATAGAAAATAACCTTTGAATGTTATATAAGAATCATTAAATATCATTTCAAATATTTTATAAGTAATATAACATTTCATCTTTGAAAAATATGTTTTAAAACCTATAAAACATAAAAATAATTTTCTATGAAAATAAATTTGATTACATATAAATGAATCTTCAAAGAAAATAATGGTCCTGATAGAATTAAACTCCATTCATTCCATACATGTTAAAATAATTATTCAATTTTCATTTTATCTAAAATTCAAATGTGACTGTTTTTTAAAATGACATTAAGATTACATTTAAAAAATTTGTAAAATAAAACATGGGTAAAAATTTCTTCAATAAATCTTTTTATAAACATTAAAATTATTTTTAATATCACTTTTAGAAAACATGGTATTGAAAGAAAAAGTGATCTCGAATGAAGAGTGAAACAAAAAAGTAATATTCTAAAAAAAATTCTTTTGAAATATTTACTACGTAATGAGTAGAAGATAAAGGGAAAAAAATTTATATTGAAAAAATTAATGGAGAATAAATTTAATGAGTTTATTGAGAGGTCGATCATAGTATTTCATCATTTGAATCATAAACATAAACAATCCCAACAAAATATGAGACAGTATCAAAAAACCCTTACCACTTTGATAACATTTTTACCATAAATACAATGAACGTGATATCCTAAATGGATATATAATATAAATAATTTATAGTTGAATAATCATAAAATAAATTCATGGTTATCATATAAACCACATAAAATAAACACATAGTGAATATGACCTGTTTCTCAATGAAAATAAAAGTGAAACAGAATCCCTTACCATATGTCTGGAATTCCTTCATACATGTTACAACCACATATATAGTAAATATATGTTTATTATACATATATAACTTAACCATAAATATATATCATACAATATTTTATTTATATATGGCCTTTTATTACCTTTTTATTAACAATTTCTAGTTGTATTCATGTTTCTGGAAATAACTTCTTTATTTTTCACATATGTTTTGGTTTCTTATTTTTAGTTATATTACATTGATTCGGGTTCCATAATATCCACAATTTATCCATTATAAAAATATCATACATATTTATTATAATTTAATTTAGAGTTTTCCATAAAATTTATAGATAGAAAATGAAATACATTTTCTGGAGAGACTGTAGACCATATATATTCATGAATATTTTATCAATTTTCGCAATGAAAAGAAATAAATAAAGGTAAATACTATATTTCCATTATCAATTTTATGTAATTTTTATCACATATTTTACTTAAATCCATCCTTATTACCTTCATGTAAAGCGTGAATGAATTACACTACTTTGTGAGGCAGTACTCTGTGGTACACACAAATGACATTATCATATTCACACAGAATGGAATAAATGAATGAAAATGTTATATAACAATTATATAAGTATAATAATATCATATATATATATATATATCATATATTATATATAAATATATAATTATATTGACTAGTGAGTGGTGGTGATTGAAAAATAATAACATCGTTTCATGAGGCAGTAGTCCACCATACTCCCAAATGATGATTTCATAACCCATTTGATGGAATATGAGAATGATATAGGTAATTCCACTATCAGAATTACATATAAATAAATAGATTATAATTATTATATGATATAATCATTATTTAATAATACATTAATGAGGGTGATTATTAAATAAAATAAAACGCTTAATTAGAGACATTAACTCATCATAGGTCAAATTTTTTTGTTTATAGGAAAAATATTATTAAGTTGAATTTATGATAAGATTAAGTATTATATTATGAGATGAAGAAATTTTGGATGTTATTTGCATAGGACTTGTCTATGAAGATGTGTTTTGTAAGTGTGGATATTAGTGGAGAGGGGGTGTCCTTATATAAGTGAAGTGAGTGACACACTAGATATTTTTGAAAGTACAAAGGTGAACTCATTTTTTCACATTCCAAAAGGCTCTAAAATGGTCCATTACTGATCCTAGTAGAGATAAGTTCGAAATATCGAAGTATAATGTGTCTTTAAACAGAATCATTCTAGTTTAACTGTAATGATCCAAAATTTTATCAATGGAAATTCAATTCTTATAATTATATAATATAGTATAATCATATAAAATCACAATTAGAACAAAAAAATTATATAAATAAATAATTAATTAAATAAGAATTATTTCTAGAAGTTATGGAATCTATAATAATGAAATAGTAACATAAACTTTGGAATAGTTGCAGAAAACTTATGAATATTAAACCGAACAATATAATAGACTCCTAACCAATGAACATATAAATAATATATAAACATTTTATAAATTAAAATATGATATAATGATTCATAGTATGAGTAAATAATTTTTTTAGAAATTATTAATTTAGTATAGATATTTTTACAAAAGGTAATTCATTATATTTAATATTATAATTAATATAATTTTTTTTAAAAAAAATTAATTACATAAAATGTATTCATAAATAAATATTTTGTTATCTTATGATTATAAAATTATTTTATGTGGACTTAATTAATTTTTCAATGTGTTACAAAATTAGTTATATTTTTAAAATTAGTATTTTCCATATAAATGAATATTTTAATTAAAAATTAAATTTCATATATTTATAAAATTATTTTAAAAATTTGAGTTCATTTTTGAATTCAATAAATCAATAAATGTTTAGGGTTTCTTTTTTGTATTTTTTTAAATTACATAAATTTTTAGGGAATAGTACAATACGGTGTTCTGTGGTATAAGATAAACACTTGATTTATTGAGTCATAGATGATTTATTAATGATGATATCCTATATTCTTAAAAAATAAATCATTATTTTTATTATTTTTATTTACAATGATCAAACTATTGATTGTCTTGATGAAAATTAATAAAATAATGAGAAAACATTTCTATCCTCCCCCTATAATTACAACTCATCACCACCTCTTCTCCTCACACCTCTCAAGCTTTGATACACGTCCAAATTATTCCCAATACTATTTCCATTCCCCTCCCCCATGTCCAAGAACACTTTGACTCATAAAAATACCAAAAATGTTTCCCTAAGGAGGATTTCAAGGAGGAGAAATTGAAGAGGTAAATTACTCTTTCATTTTCTTTATATTTCTTTTCAATTTTTTATTTTCTTATTATATCCTCACCTAACCTAATCCAGGTTTCATTATGAATAAATATTAATAAATATAATGTAATCTTATTATTTGAATATAATAATTCAATATAAATTCCCATTTTCTTCTCCTTTTGTTCTAAAAATGAAATCATTTGCACGTGATATCTCAATTTGCCGACATCAAAGATAATGCGCTTTCAATTTCATTTAACTACTTAATGGATGGTCATAAATTATTTTTAATGGTTGAAAAATATTTTAAAATTTATTTTATAACCCAATTTTTTTTCTATAACTAATATTTATACATAATACTAAATGATTATATAAAACGAGTTCACTGTGATAGAAAATCGCTAAAAATAACCTGAACAATTATGATTAACTATTTATCAGATGATTCATTCTCATACCATATAACCAAATGATTTATAAGATCATTTAAACTTATTTATTTTTATTAATAAATTATATATTCAATTATATATTTTTATATCCATTTTGCATGAACTTCCATACTCTTATACGTGTAAACTGATCATGAAAGCTACGAACATGAGCACTCTCGAACTGTTAAATTGAACATTATAACTCATCAAAATGGCTATAAATGAACATAATAAAATTAAAATGAATCAATTACAGGTATAAATTTTTTTCTAATTATTAATTAATGAATATAATTATATTATTCATGACATTAAGATCAAGAGAATAATAGTTTTGGACAAAAGGTAAGGGATTCTACCAGAACATACATTTTTTCCTTTAAGTTTCTCTTTCTCTCTATTTAACAACATATAATGCTTATTTTTTTATATATTCATTATAAATTCTATTTATATGTTCCAAAATCATGTATCTAGATCATGTCATTTCTCATTCATGTGGGAATACTTGTTCCCTTTTTAATTATTCCTGATAAGAAAGCCTGATTTAAGGGATCTTCCCGATTTCTAACCTTCTTCCATGTTCAATCCATAATCTATCTTAATCGACCATTATTTTTATAAAATCACTAATTTTATCACGGAAAACTCTATTGGTTAATTTCGAAATATTTTTTTAAAAAAATATTCATTTCTTGCAATAAATTCTCGTTAATATTTTCCTTAATAAACATTGAAATGATTCATTTCTAAACTTTCATAAAAACTCCTTTTACTTGTTTCCACTTAAATTGGACATAAATTATCATGATCCAGACATATTTTCCCTTATTAATTTCCATGTATGTTTTGAATACAATTTTTCATGGAAACATTTATTATTTTATCATTTTTTATTCCCTCTGACATGATCATGATACCCGGTTCTTTTTATGGGTAACCCTTATACTTATTCTTCATATAGAACACATATTTATGAACGTGTAATTATCGTTGCTCCCATGTAGTTATCCCATTCATTGGGTAATGTTTAGTCTCAAGATATGTATTTTTAGGATATGTATGAACCTAATTCTATTATGGGACTCTGTCCACCATGTTATATAGTATTGGTAGTTTACCTTGACTCCTGTTTATTTCATGATATATGTTGTTTCCACATTCCTATGATTGCATGATTATATGTTCCCATGTTATAAATTTAATTATTTCTTATGTTTATTCAAGTTCCATGAATTTTATTTCATCATGTTATGCCTTCTAATCCATGTTCTATGTATTATTCCTATGCTTACACCTTTAATGGGTTCTTTAACTCATCCCATTGTTCATCTATTCCATGAGTTATATTACATATATGTTAGTGGTAAATGGAACTAAGGATATCATTAAGGAGATTAAATAAAATATTTTTTTAGGTTTCATTATGTTGAATTATGTACCTCACCTTTTAAAGACATTAGACTTTACAATCATTACCTTGTAATTTTTGGTTAATTATGTAATAATATATGAAAAAATGCTAGGGTCACTATAGTTGGTATCATAGGAAGGTCTAGTTATTTTGGGATTAAGACTATAAAACTCTAGAAAATCTCAAAGTGATAAGACTAAGTATGATAAGATATCCCTAAATTTTGATTAGTATATAATTATTGGTTTATCAAGAAAATAAATCTCTTTATGAATATTACAAGTTGAAGTGTTTCTAGAACAAATATAACTAGAAATAAAAACTCCAACAAGGTGTTCCAGGCCAGACATAGGGAAACTGAGTATATGAAAACAAACCTAACTACAAATGTAGTTTGACAGTCTCAAGGGATCTTCTTTGACCAATTCATAAGTCCATTAGAAACAATTATTAAGGGTATAAAAAACCCATAAGAATATAGTTTGGTAAAAAAATTGTGGATAACCTAGATTGAAACTTGGTGAATGCGAGGTTTATCCATTTATGTTTAAAGTTTTATTTTTTTAATATTATTAGTTAAATATTGAAACCCCCTAATTTTACTTTCTTTTTCATAGTTAATAGCTAGAAATATAAGAACCCAGTCCAATAATCATTGTGATAGGAAGACAGATTATTTCCATAATGAAATGACAAATATAATGGTAATGGGTGATCAAATCATTATTAAAATACATTCTCTATCGTTTCATGTTATGAATAAAACATGTATCATATGAAAAACTCTCTTTTTTCTAAGAAATATCATATTACCATTGAATCCTTCTTTTAAAAAAGATGAAACCCATGTTTAGTGGATCTTCTGACCCCATCCTCATGAAAAAATGGATTAACTCCATTGAAAATATACCCCCAATTCTCTAGTTCTTAAATTAAGAGAAAGTTGTTCATGAAGTCTATCATTTTTATGGGGAAGCTTGTCAGTGGTAGACACCAATCAAGAAAACAATGTCCAAGGAAGAAATTGATTCCATGGATTAGGAGGAATTTAAGAAAATATTTTTGGTAAATATTTTCCCTAAACCCTCCATCTCAATATGGAATGGGAAATCCTCATACTAATATAGAAGTAAAAAAAGTTGATGAGGGTGTATGAGACAATGTTCACAAGGCTTGTATGACAATCCTAGGGGTTTTTCATGAACGAAAAAATAATGGTGTATCTCTTCTTTAGTAGACAAAAGATGAGTCTATAAAATGTCTCTGTGATCTGAAACATCAATTGATATGGGGAGATTATTAATTAGTCCATTAAGTTTGAAATAGAGATCATAGAATCTCAATGGTCTCATGGTCCTAGGGATAAAAAGAGAAAAGTTGAGTTTAATATGGGTGATAAATACCATGGCGGAAAAAAGAACCTAAAACCCAAGTGTCAATAGTGTGGGAAGAAAAATCTTAATAACTACTTAAAGTGAACCAAGAGATGATTCAAATATTCAATAGATTGGCATATATCTAACTAATGCTAAAGGGATATGAAGAATTCCACTAATACAAAAGAATAAAGGAAGGTTAAGATCAACACTCAACCTGGACAAGAGTGTTTCAACTGTGAGGAACAAGGTAATTATAAAAACCATTTCCCTATGCCTACGGTTATTAGAGGAAATCAACAAAAACAACCTCAAAGGTAGAAAATAATGGCATATTCTATCACTACTCCTAAGGTGGAGCTTGAAAAAAATGTGTTGAGAAGTATGCTGGTTATTCATTAAGTAATAGCAAACAAACTATTTTATTCTATTTCTATTCATTCTTTCATATCATCCTTGTTTAGTAGAACTATTCAATCACCACATTAAAATATGGAGGTTGATTTATCTATGAGAACATAAAAAGGTTCAATTATTTAATTTAAATTATATAACTCCTCCTCAATTAATTTTTATTGATTGAACCTCCAAAAAAATCTTTCCAAACTCCCCTGGGAATACTTTGATTCTTTTTTGGGAATGTATTGGTTATATTTATATAAATACAATATCAAATGTGGGGAAATAAAGATCACTCTTCACATCTTGAAATATCCCCCAATTCAATAAAAGTGTAATGAGGAAGATGAATCTACTTCAAAATCATCATATCAATTGTGGATAATGTTTCCTTTTGATAAAGAATGTCTATATGAAATGATTGGGACAAAAGAGATTATCATTCATGAAGACATTCCCATTATAACGGATTACACAGATGTATTCACTAAATAATTTCCTAGTATTCCTCTAAATCAAGAGGTTGTGTTCTTAATTTAACTTCATCCTGGATCTCTTCATATATCAAATAAACCTTATAGAATGGCCATTGTTGAGCTGATAGAACCAAAGAAATAGTTACAGGAGAATCCGAACAAAGGTTTTATATGCCCGAGTGCTTCACCATGGGGTTCAATAGTCCTCTTCATCAAGAATAATGATAGATCAATGCATATCTTCATTGATTATTGTGAGATCCATAAAATCTTTATAAATTATAAGGATCCCATTCCAGGGATAGATGACTTATTTGATCATCTATATGGGGCCAGTTATCTCTCTATGCTAGAACTTTGGTCGGGATATCAGTAATTAATTTTTAGGAAGGAATATATTTCCAAGACTGCCTTAAGAACATGGTATGTACACTATGAGATCATATAGATTCCCTCACTAATTCTCTAGTAATTTTCATGGATATAATTCATATTGTCTTTAGATATTACCTCAACAGATTTTTCGTAGTCATTATTGATGATATAATGATATACTCTAAGAGGACGGAGGGACATGAGGATAATTTGAAATTTATGATAAATATTTCATGAAGGGAGAAACTATATGAAATGTATAGAAAATGTGAGTTCTTGATGAAGGAAGAGTCATTCTTGGGTAATTTTATCAACATAATGTGATATCTATAAACCCTTCTTAGATAAATAAAATTGATGAGTGAACCAGGAAAACATATGTAATAGAGATCCATATTTTCCTTAGTCTATAAGGGTACTACTAATTATTTGATGTATATTATCATGATTTTCAAAAACATTTTAATAGTTGACTAGTAAGGGGTAAAGTATTTTTGGACACAATAATGTGAGGAAATATTTATGGATCACAAAAAGAGACTTATAACAACACCAGTTCATACACTACCAATAATTGGGGAACTCATTATGGTGTAAAATTATGCTTCAAAGAAGTTATTAGGCTATGTACTTATGAAAAATGATAATGTGATAGCCTACACCACAAGGATGTTGAAAATTCATGAGAAAAATTTTCCCACACATGATCTGAAGTTGGCAGTTGTGGTCTTTGCATTAAAAATCTAGAGTCATTATCATTATGGGATGAATTGTGAGTTATATACTAATCATAAGAGTCTAAAATATATATTCACACATAGGGGGTTTAATATTCCCCAGAAAATATCATTAGAGCTCATCAAGAATTATAATTACTCTATACAATGTCATCCTAATATGAAAAATAATGTATAAAATTCTCTATGTGTAAAGGATCATGCATCGTTTTCAATGATTAGAATTGTGAAGGATCCAATATTTTTAGACTTACAAAGGATGAAGAGTGAATTTTTAAGGAAGTAACATTGTCAATCCTTTCTCAAATGATTTCTCAACTATCCCTTACAACGAAAATAAAGGATGATCAATGAAATGATGTGTAAATTTAGAAGAATGTGGAATCCATGAGAAACATAAAATACTTATAGTTTAAATACGATGAGAAAGGGGTCGTGAAATTTGGGTCATGATTATGATTAAAATCTAATCTAGAGAAAAATAAAGAGGTTCTAGATATAGATTAGTCAACCTTTTATATTATCCCAAGGAGCACAAAGATGTATCGATACCTTTGAGAGAACTATTTGTGGGATAATATGAAAAAGGATATCACTGAATATGCATAAAATATCCTAGTATGTCAGAAAGTGAAGGCTGATAGAAAAATGTCATAGGGGATGATGCAACTATTACCCATACCAACATGGAAGTGGGAGAACATTACCATGAACATTGTCACTAGACCTCCATGGACATTGAGAGGAAACATTGGAATATGGGTTCTTGGGGATCATCTTACAAATATAGCTCACTTTATCACAATTCAAGATTAATTCTCAAAAGATCAAATATCCCAAATATATGTCAAATACGTTGTAAGGTTTCATGGTGTACCAATAATGATTATATTAGAGTAAGACCATACATTCACTTACAAGTTCTAAAAAAGTCTCTAACATTTTCTAAACACTAAGATGATCTTCATTATGGATTATCATCCTCAAAATGATGGAAAATATTAAAATACTATGCATACACTGTAATACATGTTGAGAGCATATTCTGTGGACTTAAAAGTAGGATGGTACCAAAATCTTCCTATGGATGAGTTCTATTATTAAAAAAGTTACCACTCAATAATCCAAATGGATGTATATAAATCCCTTTATGAGAAAAGATATATAACACTAGCATGTTGAGATGAATTCAATGAATGTATGATTATGGGACAAGAAATGGATGAATGTGTGTTGGAGAAGATGAAAATCATTTACCAACACACCATGTCATCCCATAGTTGAAAAGAGTTCAACGCAGAAAATAAATGACAAGACATTTATTTTTAGGTTATATATAGTGTATTCCTCTACATATCTCCACAGAAGAGGATTATGAGATTTGGGAAGAAAGGAAAGATAAGTATGAGGTATATTGCCCTATTTGATATATTTGATCATGTTGGAGTTTCTGCATATCAACTAGAACTTCCACCTACCATGTCTCAAGTACACGATTAACACCAGATATCCTTCTTGAGGAAGTAAATACCATATCCTTCACATGTAAGGAATTCAAAATTGCTACAATTAGAAAATGATATCTCAAATGAGGATCATCTAGTGAAGATATTGGATTATTGAGATAAATGTATATTCCAAAAACTACTTACATTGTCAAACTAATAGAGCGAAACCATAAGAATGAAGAGGTGACAAATAAACTCAAATAGGTGATAAAGGATGTGTAACCACACCGTTCATTAACATATAATTTAATAAAAATCATGGGAGAAATTTCTTAAGGGGGATGAATGTAACAACCCAAAATTTTATCAATTTTAATTCCATTCTTATAATTATTTCATATAGTATAATCCCATTAATTATCCTCTGTAAAAAATATAAACTTTATAAATGATTAATGAATGAAATAATAAGTATTTCTAAAAATTAAAGAACCTACACTGATGAAATAGTAATTTGACCTTTGGAAGAGTAATGTGGCCCTTATGAATACTAAACTAGACAATAGAATAGTAACCAAACCTGTGAATTTATAAACAAAATTTATCCATCTTATAAATGAATATATGATATAATTATATCATTGTATAAGTAAATAAATGATTTATAAATTATTAATTTAGTGTAAATATTTTCATAAAACATAAGAGTTTATTTTCAATTTAATAATAATTATAATTTGTTGAAAGAAAATTTATTTCCATAAAATGTATTTATAAATTAGAATTTTTTATCTTATAATTATATGAAAATTTTATGAGTCCTTAATTAATTTTTCACAGTGTTACAAAATCAGTTATAATTTTAAAATTGGTATTTTCCATGTAAATAATGATTTTAATTAAAATTTAATCTTTTAATATTTGGAAAATTATTTTCATAAAATAGATTTCATTATTAAAGTCTAGATGTTTAAAATGGTTAGGGCGAATTTTATGGATTTTTCTAAAATACTTGAATATTTAGTGAGTTGTAAAATACGGTAATTTACAGTATAAGCTAAATACTTGATTTATTGAGTCATAGATTACGTATGGCTAGTGTAAGCCTATAATCTCATAATATACTAAATTATTTTATTATTTTTAGTAATATTTATCAAACTATTCATAGTATTGGGGAAAAATAATAAATTAATGAATAAAATAATGAGAAACACTACTACAAAAATGTGAAAGGGAAGGGCCACCTTTTTTCAGCGCTAAGGAAAAAGCACTGATAAATACACCATTTATCAGTGCTGATAAATCAATAGTCCCATTTTATAAAATGGGATTCACAATGTCATATGTTTATCATCCCCTCAATCTATTGTGGGATTGTACCCTTGCGACAACTCCCCCATGATCTTCTCTTTTTTGGACCTCCACCGCCACTTCCCTACTCTGCCGCTGCTGCCCTACTCCACTATCGCAAGACCTACACTGCCACTGCTAACCCTACTCTGCCGATTCTAGCCCTACTCCATCACAACCCATAATCCTTATCCCCCCCTCAAAACCCTTCCACGGATCCTCCTCCCCATGAACCCTACTTATCATCATCCCTAGTGGACCCTACTCGCCACGAACCCTACTTCAAGTGTTTGGGATTCCTTCCAATGAGGTTAGATTCTTGGATTCTCGTCTTTGATCTTTTGTGATTTCTCTACTCTTCATCTGTTTCCTTTTTTTCTTATTCTAATAATCATTTTGGTAGTATAGATTGTTTTAGATTGGGTTGTGTTGTGTCCTTGTGCTACATTTTTTTGTCACATTTTTTCAAAAATGCGTGATGTGATTAAATTTTTACTAAGTGAATTGTTTTTACATATAAGGTTTTTTTAAGATATTTTCATGATTATGATTATTCTAAACACTCTATTTTAAATTTATGTGGTGATAAGGATAAAATATGTTGTTATATTTTTTGATGGATTTAAGAATGGTGGCATGGGTGATGAGGAGGTTGTGTTATTAGAGGGTCTGGTGGTGATGATATCATAGGAATATAATATTTTGGACTGGATTGTGAATTGGTTTTGTACTTTATATGTTTTGGGGTATATATGATTCTTTTATTGTGGAAGAATATCCCTTGGTGTTGGTTAGTTAATTAATTTGTTTGGATTATATTTATTAAATTTGATGCATATACATGTTGAAACATTACCATGGTAATGTGCGTAGGAAGTAGAAAGAGACATGGGATAGAGTGTTTTCAAATTTCAATAGTATGAGGTGTTGATTTTTATTTTCTAGATGTTAGGGCCTACGGTTAAGAATTGGCTAAAAGTAGTTGAGGAGGGTTTTAAATTGGAAAATACTCTAGCTCATTTATGGTTTTTCTTAGTAGTGGGATTACTTGTAAGGGTGTCTTGAGAATGATGGAAGGAAAATCATGTTTTGTAAAATGTGGTTTTGGGAAGAGTTTTGTTCCCTTGATATAGAAGTATGAATGTATATAGAATATCATGGAATTCAATCAAGTTATATACAATGTTCGTTCCCTTGGGATTCACATCTTTGCATTGATGGTCAAGATTTCAGAACACTTGGTTGATGAACAAATGAAATCCTGTAATTTTGAGTCATCTTTGAGGTCAGATATTCTAAGGAAGGTTTTTATTTACTGTTTGAGGTTCTGGTTGTAGATTAGGGACTATGATGAAGTTATAAACATTGGTTTTCTTCGAATTTCTTAGATGGATAAAGATGGTTACTTGAGTTGTGATACTAATGGAATAAGGAATAAGGGAGTAATGAGATATTCTATATGTATGTTGGGGATTATACCCTAGGGTTGAGTATCTCAAGGTGTACCATAACTCTATAGTTGATATATTTCAACAGTGATGCAGTGTGGAATCAGTAGTAAGAGTTCCCCATGATTTATGGTGTTTCTTGGTTTCACTAAGGTGTAGATTTATTTAGTTGGATGGTCAGGTTTTAGTGGATAAAATTTTGGGATGCGGCCAATTTGGTTTGAGAGTCTTGGCATGATTATGTCCTAAGTTATTGACCTCATCCATTTCTTATCGAATACCCTCTTTCAATTGATACTAAAATATTCAGTTGAATTATTTTCAATTGAATTATTTATCTCTGTTTACCTTCAAATTCCTATGAAAATATGAATTTTATTTAGTGTGTTAGTGTGTTTGTCCAAATTTAATGATTTATAAGAAGAAAAGGAAGCATATTTCTATTTCACCTAAATGTTTGGGAATTTTTCTAAACTAAAGTTCACGATTTTGGGAAATAATTTATTTATAAAATTAATTTCATGAATTTTTACAATATTATGGAAGGTATTAATAGTTAGTGAGAAGAGTATTGTTAGAATTTATGTTCACTAACCTCAATTTTCTATTTCTTATGTTAATTTGGGAATCAAAACCTATGATATTCTATAGTAATTATGGATAAAACTATGTTATTTGTCTCCCCTATGAACCCCTTTGTGGTTGGAAATGTATCTACTATATCAGTTTTCTCATAGAAATTTCATACTTGTTTTCTTTTTATTTGAGTTTGCTCACTAGTTTTGGGATGTTTAAAGTGATTGTTATATTATAAATTAGGTGGATGGTTGGGTTGGTTAAAATGATGTTTAATGTTTTCCTGCAATGGTGGTGGGTGCTGGAACTATTGGTAAGGGGGCTGGAAAGTTTGTTGATTTTTATGGGGGGTCTATCCTGGTTCTGTTGATTTCCAAATCGTTATTGGAAAGGGTTATGCTATATTAATATCTATTTTTATAAGGAATTGGTTCTATTATACTATATTTTTAAGTCTTTTTTAGTGTATTTGAAACATAAATAATAATATTTCAGATTTCCAATAGGATACAGATGAATCAATATTGGATGAATGCTAATCATTTGATAATAGAGTATGAGAATGAAGTGAAAGAGTTCATCAAGTTTTCAAATGATCATGCAATGCATCCTTCTCAAATCTTTTGTTTTTGTTTAAGTTATTGTTATTCTAGACTAATTACTCTAGAGGAGTCGGATGAACATTTGATATGGCATGGAACAGATCAGAGTTATAAATGTTGGAATAAACACATAGAAAAAGCGAATATCGCTATTAGTTGGTATATAAATGTGTTCTATAGACAAAAAAATATGATTAAAAATAATTAATATGACACAATGGAGGATGTGATTACAATTTGCAATGATTATGAAGATCATATGTATGAAATGACAAGGATAGTTGATGATGAACTCCATGATTTCCATAAATTGATTGAGAAGTTGAAGAGTTGTGGAAAGACGTCATTGTATGCTGGTTGCACTAAATATATAGCATTATCAGCTATAATAATTTTGAATAAATTGAATGTAGTAAAATAATGGAGTGGTTTCAGTTTTACAAAATTACATACTCTCTTGAATGACATGATCCCTGAAGATAATGATCTCCCAAGCTGTACATATAAAGCTAAATGGATGCTACACTTTATGGGTATGATTTCTAAAAGAATACATGTCTTCCTAAAAGACAATATATTATTTCTCAAGTAGAATAAATCACTTACAGAATGGTAAAAGTGTGGTTCTTCTCGATAAAAGAATGACAAATCTATTCCTATGAAAGTTGTATGGTACTTTCCAATCATTCTATGGTATTGGAATATAAATGGAAGTGAAGAAACAATAAGACAATTGTCATGGGATGTTGATAAAAGAAATAAATATGGGAAAATACATCCCCAGACTTACACTCCTCAATGGTAGAGAATTGATCATGAGTATCATGAATTTGGAAATTATCCGAGAAACCTACATCTTGCTTATCTATAGATGGAGTATATCCTTTTGATTTTCAAAATGCACTCACAGTACAAGGCCTGTTATGTTGGTACCTTATAACTTGCCACCCTAGTTATGCATGAAATCGAAATTCATCATATTATCTTTGATTATATTAAGACCAAAACAACCAGGTGACAATATTGATGTTTATTTGGATTCTTTGATCTAGGATTTGATGTTTTTGTGGGATTCGGGTGTTATGTTTAATGATGCTTATAAAAATGAATACTTCTTGTTGAGAGTGATATTGTATGGGAAAATAAATTATTTCTATTCTTATGGAAATTTTTGAGGCTATAGAATTAAAGGAACTCAAGGGTGATCCATGTGAGAAGAAGATGCGAAATTAATTAGGTTGAAACATTCATCAAAATCTTGGTTTTTAGGACATCGTAGATTTCTACCCCGTCAGCATAAGTACCGATCTTTGGTGACATCCTTAAATGGAAGTTTAGAACAACGCACAACACCATATCCACTAACAAGTGATCAACTATTTGAGAATGTAAAATATGTGAACATTGTTTTTGGTAAACCATTTTGAGAAAACCTTACAAAAATTGGTTTGAAAAAGAGATCAATTTTTTTTGGAGTTATCATACTAGAATTGTTTATACGTCAAAAATTATCATGATGTGATGCATGTGGAAAAAATGTATGTGACAATGTTATCAGAATGATGCCAAATGCCCCTGAAAAAAATGGATACAATTAAGGCATGGTTGGCCATGCTTTACATGGGAATACGAGAAGAGTTATCTCCCGTGAAGGGTGAAAATCAAAATTTTCTCCCTCTATTTGCTTACACTTTTTCTAGGGAGGAGAGATATCAGTTTTTCAACTTCTTCAATGATGTTTAGGTTCCATAGGGGTATTCATAAAATATCAAGAACATTGTGTCAATGAATGATTTGAATTTAAATTGTTTCCAATCACATGACTTCTTGTTTTGATGCAAGATTTTATTCCTATATATTTACGTTGCATTTTTTTCCAAGAATGTTCATTATACCATAAACAAACTTAGTTTCTTTTTCAAAGCTACATGCAGAAATGTTTTAGACTCGAAAAAATTTCCAACTATGGAAAGAGAAATTGTCATCATATTATGTGAATTAGAAATGTTCTTCCCACTGTAATTCTTGGATATGAAGGTTCGTTTGATAGCTCACATGGTGAGAGAGATTCGAATTTGTGTCCATATGCACAATAGATAGATGCACCTCGTTGAATGTTATATATCGATTTTGAATGGGTATGTCAAAAATTGAAGTCGGATAAAGGGTTGTATTTTGAAGAGATATATTGTTGAGGAATCCATTTAATTGTTTATCGAATACCTATCAGATGTGGAATTCATTGGTCTTTCGAAATCGCGCCCCCACTGGATGAATTGAGGGTGAGGGAATTTCAGGAAGAGATGTTGTGACAATCAATATTACAGATTGGGAGTAAGACCACCTTTATGTTTCACATAACAGTTGGGAGGTTTCTCCATATATTGAAACCCACAAATAAATTATTAGGCTATTGAATCCATCAAGGGCTAAAAATAAATATCAAATACACATAATCGCTAGTTTATATGGTTGTTTCGGGACCATATTTTTAAGGAATTAGATGAAAATCTGAATTCAATTTCAGAACCACATCGATGGCTAGCTACAAGACAAAGTGTGTATGTAATATCATACAATGATTATGTAATTAATGGTTATACATTCTACAAAGATAAACATGATGAAGATAGTCCCATGAAAAATAGTGTATTCACACTTGTGGCTAAGAGTTGCATGTTTCTGGTAGTAAGGACATAAATCCAATTTATGTGAATATTTCATACTTTGGAATTATCAATCAAATATGAGAGTTAGATAATACGATATTCCAATTGCCAATTTTTCAATGAAAATGGGTTGATAAGAATAGTGGTGTAAAAATAGATGAATTGGGATTTGTGAAAGTTTATTTTAGTATATAAGGGTACAAATACGAACAGATTATAATGGAATCACAAGAGGTACAAGTATTTTATGTTCTAGATCCCGCAAACTAAAAGCCGTTGATTATTCTGTTATCATCCAAAACTAAGGAAGGGTCTGATGAAAATTCAATTGAGTATGATCCTTTCAGTGGTACGTCGTAATCATTTCATAGTGTTCCTAATGTAGATGAAATTTTGTATGTTAGAGGAGACTACAATGAAAGGATTTGGATAATTGATAGAGGTTTTAAATCCCTTCAGCTTTTGAAAAAATTATAGATAGTTCAATAAATAGGTAATATTCTGATTGTAATATAGATCATGTTATATCATGTTAGTATCTTATCATTACTAAATTTATGTATTCTAAATTAACTATTCAACCCCTTTTGTAGAAAATGTCTTCTTCACATTATAGTGATCCTATCCTTGAGGCTGAATAAGTCTCTCAAACAGCTACTACTACTGCTGCTCACAGTGCAGAGCAACAAAAAGTTTCTAAAACTGTTTCTGCTCCTAGTGTTCATGTCCAAAAACCATCATCCCATGCTATTTATACCATTCTAGATGAACATTTTGATGTTGTTGATATCAATAAAATGGTAGGGGATGAAGGAACGCCGTTGTAGAAAACATAGGTGTGTCTTAGTTTTACGGTGTTATCCAATGTTCTTAAGGTGAAAAGAAAAGGCATAAAATTTGATGTCAGATGGAATGCACGAGACCAACATGTGAATCCCAACAAGTCTATGTTTATTAGTTACATTGGAATATTCACTTGAAAAGATGTATTGATTGACATATATTCTTGGAACTATGTTGTGTCCGGGATGAAGGCTGTGATTTGGGAAGAAATTATAGTAACATTATGATATTATTTCTTTAATTTACTAACAAATAAAATAATCAAACAGTGTCTTAATCATCTAAATCCCTTGCAGAGTACCTTTATAGTAGATGATTCACACAAGAATTATATACTAATGCTTTCTAGAAGGATTCATCATGGTTTTTGAACTATTTTAACAAAATGTCACCTGAAACATTCCAAAGGTAAAATAAACCCAAACCCACCCCTTATATACACTCACTCGATATCCAAAGAAGCATGGGATGCATTTATTGACCATCGAGGGGATGACAAGTATCATGTACGTTGTGGTAGATAATATGTTGTTTGAGGATATGTATATTAATCACTGTGACTATCAATATTTCATTTATTAAATAACAAATTAGTACTAAATATAAGGAACATGAATCAAAACCAACATACCCTTATTGTAAATCAAGGATGGGGTATGCTTCACTAGAAAAGAAAATGGTACGTATTTTAAATTTAAAGTAATATTGTTATGTTCCTAGAAATAACATTATAATTATCTTTCTATATTTATATGTATATTGAAGAGTCTAAATCTCAATACACATCCATCCCACATCATGTGCTATGGATGGAGACATGTGTGAATAAGGAAGGAAAGCTAGTAGATGAAAACACAAAAAAAGTGTGGGAAATATGTGTAAGTATGACACGATTAAATTTTTTGTTTTAAATATCTATTACATAATATAATTAATTATTTTCCAATATCGGACAATCATAGGAATCAACTAATCCTGTAGCAGATGCAGAACTATTATCGATGGCTTTGAAGTGGGAAGAACAATACAGTCGTGTCAGAGGTGTGGGGTTTATGGTGACTCCCTGAGTACATTTTGAGAAAAAAAACAAACAGATGATAAAAATAATGAAATAAAACAAATGAGAAAAAGAATAAAAAATATTGGAGAATGGTTTCAATGGTAGGGAGATTTTCTTGCATATTTTTATGGGTAAGAAGCAAGTAGAATACACAACTCATGAACAACTAGCATGTGAAGTTCCCACCCCACCCCAACCAACTTTGAGGAGAGCCATTCCCCTCAAAGAGTTATCTTAGCCTTGGTAATCAATATTATAATAATCATTCATATGAAATGTGAATCAGACAAACACTAATACTTTTCATGTAATGATCCTTTATAGGTTGATAATGACTGCAATTTATATCAGTTAACACCAACATATCACCATGTACTGAGGGATATGGTGTTCAATATCCCATAGGAATAGATGCATAATAGACCACTTCCAACAAATCATCTGAAAGTGATGATTACTATAGCTCATGATCCAAATGTAGAACTAACTATTCCACTTGATGATAATAATATTCATATAGTTGATAATGATATTGGGAAATTTATTTAATGGCCATCACAACTTGTAAGAGTACATGTGGATGAAGAGTTATTTATTTCCATTTTTCCAAGTTAAACATTTAAAAATTAATAAAAAAATGTCTAAACCAATAAATGTAATTATAGACAGAGAAAAGGAGGGGGTGAAATGAAATGTGGGCTCAAAATCCTCTAAATGATCGACCAACAGATCCAAAAGATCTACTAAAATCACAATTACATTCCCTGTTCTCTATCCACATTTACTAGCATTAATGAATCATTTTGATACGATTCAAAAAAGTGGCAATAGTCATATAATTGGTTTTGAAGAGAATATATATGGAGAGGAAATTACAGATTATGTTGTTGCTAAAAATGTAAGTGACATCCTTGAATACAGTTGTCTTGGAATCACATTATTAAATGTATATATGAGGTTTGTTTTCATGAATTGATTTTATGAGAGCTAATATAATGTTATTATTATGACTAAATGCATTTTATATTATTGGAAGATGTATATTTGAAGAACAGTTGAAGGGATTTCCCCATGAGGAAAATTCAGACTCATTAGTCCTCATACAACATATACAAACCTAACGAAATTAAAGCCATCAATAAGGAATGAAAAAGTTAAAGTCTTTTTGAAAACATTTTAATGAATGATTACAGATGGTAGACTCTTCCAAATACTAACCATACATGGGTAAAACACTATGATTAATGCATGTCAATCATATTTTCACTTATTTCATTAATTATTCGTTTTTGTGTTTTTAGGCAACATTGTCTGCTAATAGCATTGAACTAGGATACTCCGAAGATTTATTTTCTAGATTAATTGCAGGTATATCCAACAAACTGACCAAACATGATGAATTTTGCGTATCTATAAGGTACTAAATCATATGTTTTAGGTCTAAACATCATGTTATATAAATTTAATTATCTTTTACTATGAATTTTGTTATGATAGTGTGGTGTATCAATATCATCTAAAAAGGAATGAGGACAGGGGATAAGCATATGGAGGCGAACAAGTACTACATCTGGACAAGTATCAAGGTATATATAATGAAATTCTAGTATCTAAACACATATAAAAAATGTAACTTATTCTCATAATGATCAAAATTTTTATAGTGTATAAAAAAAACAAATGATAAAGATTGTGGTTATTAGGTTTGTAAATTTATGAGGGAGATTGTTTTCCATCAACAAACAATCATCCCTAAAGAGGTAATTTCAAAATCAACTACTATTTCATTAAAATTATTTATTAATTTTTTGTTTATATATTTTGTAGTACTACTCATACAGTTGGAAAGCCTCATATTGACAATATGATATAGATTTTTGTAGAAAATAGTGGGCCTCGTACCTGATGAAAGATTGTACAGAAATTGAATGAAGATCTGACTTGGGAACGTTTACAATTGGAAGACATTTTTGAGAGGGGTTCAAGGATTTCAAAATATGAAACAATATTGTATGTAAATGTTCATTGTAAAATTGTAACTGTTATTAAATAAAACATCATTTCTACAATGATTCATTTTCCATTTTAATATATGAAATTTTCCAGAAAAATGCAAGAATGATAAACCCCTTTTATTTGGGTATGGATAAGAAAAAACCGTAAAATCACAAAAGTACCTTCATATCACGCATGCCCACTCACATACAAAGAAAATATGAGTAAATTTATTCACCCTAAATTTTTTGTAGTATTATCACTGAGATTCTAAATGGATTCCCATGCATTGAACATTTTCATTGGTAGAAATTGTATGTTTTCTGATTATCTATAATAAGAAAATAACCATTATTGGAACCTCCTTACTCCACAGGGTATCCCCCCCACATACATGTTTTAAATTTATGAGAATGATAAAGGGGTCATTTTTTATGTGTTTGAGTCAACCTCTCCACAATCTAAGGCATAGTTTGGCCGGTACCACTCAAAGTGTCTCTCTTTTGTTTAAAATGGACAACATTTTAAGTGAAAACAACAACAAACGCATGGAAAATAGACCAAACCCATTCTTATTGTGTTGATACCTTAGGAGAATGATCCATGGGTCATTTTGGATGTGTACAGGTCAACCCCACCTCAATCTGAGGCACGATGTGGCCGGTATCACACAAAATATCTCTCTTTTGTTTAAACAGGACATAATTTTACGTGAAAACAACAATTGACATACGAAAAAACAACCAAACACATTAATATTGTCTTTATACTTATGGAAAATGATCCATGTGTTATGTGTGGAATTGAGAGTCCACTCCTCCACAATACAAGGCATGGTGTGGCTGGTATCACTCTAAGTGTCTCTCTTTTGTCTAAAATGGATAGGATTTTACTTGAAAACAATAACTGACATAAGGAAAATTGAACAAACACATTAATATTGTGTTGATACATTAGGATAATGATCCATGGGTCATTTGTTATGTGTAAGAGTCACCCCTATCTCAATCTGAGACATGGTGTGACTGTTATCACTCATAGTGTCTCTCTTTAGTTTAAAATGGATAGAATTTTAATTGAAAATAACCACTGGCATACAGAAAAATGACCAAAAGCATTTGGATTGTGTAGAAACATTATTCCAAAGATCCATGGGCCATGTGTGAAATTTTTGAGTCAACACTATCTCAATAGAAGGAATTGTGTAGCCGATATAACACAAAGTTTCCCACTATTGTTTAAAATGGACAGAATTTTATGTAAAACAAAAACTGAGTTATAGAAAACTAACCAAACACATTTGAATTGTGTTGATATATTAGGTAAATGATATGTGGGTCATTATTATAGTGTATGAGTCAATCCTTCATCAATATGATGTACGGTGTGGCCGATATCACTCAAATTGTCTCTTTTTCGTTTAAAATAGACATAATTTTTAAGTCAAAACAACCACTGACGTACAGAAAACTAACCAAACACATTCATAATGTGTATCTACATTATTATAAAAATCCATGGGACATGCGTGAAGTGTATGATCCAACATTTCATCAATATAAGGCACGGTGTGGCCGGTATCACTCAAAGTGTCTCCCGTTTAGTTTAAAATGGAAAACATTTTAAGTTTAAAGAAATACTGACATACGGAAAAGTGACCAAATGCATTCGTATTATGTTGATACTTTGGTAGAACGTTCCATGGGTCATTTTTGACATGTAAAAGTCAACCCCACCTCAATCTGAGGCACGATACATCTGGTATCAGTCAAAGTGTCTATCTTTTGTTTAAAATGGAAATAATTTTAAGTGAAAACAACCAATGACGTACAGAAAATAGACTAAATGCATTCGGATTGTGTTGATTCTATATTTCAATGATCGATTAGTCATTTTTGTTTTATAAGAGCAACCCTGGCTCAATCTGTTGCATGGTGTGGTCAGTATCACTCAAAGTGTATCTCTTATGTTTAAAATGGATATAATTTTTAAGTGAAAACAACAACTGACATACAAGAAAGTGACCAAACACATTAAAATTGTTCTGATAATTTAGGAGTAAAATACATGGTTCATTTTTTATCTATATGAGTCAACCCTGCCTCAATCAGAGGATGATGTGACCGGTATGTGTCCCTTTTTTGTTTGAAATGGATTTAATTTTATGTAAAAAAACTGACATATGAAAAACATACCAAACTCATTTTTATTATGATGATACTTTATGCCAAACATCCATGGGTCATGTGTAAAGGTTATAAGTCAATCTAATCTCAATTATAGGAATGGTTTGGCTGGTATCACTCAAAGTGTCTCTCTATTGTTTAATATAGACAAAATTTTAAGTGAAAACAACAATTGACATACGGAAAACAGCCAAACACATTCAGATTGTGTTGATACTTTAGGAGAAGTATACATGGGACATTTTTGATGTGTATTACTCAAACTCACCTCAATCTGTGGCATGGTGTGGCCAGTATCACTCAAAGTGTCTCTCTGTTGTTTAAAATGGACAAAATTTTATGTGAAAACAACCAATGACGTACGGAAAATCAAACATACGCATTTGGATTGTATTGATACTTTATTCAAACGATCCATGTTTCTTTTTTGAAGTGTATGAGTCATCCCATCCTCAATATGAGTCATGATGTGGCCGATATCACTCAAAGTGTCTCTCTTTTTTTTTAAAATGTACAGAATTTTAAGTTTAAACAACAACAAACATACAGAAAAATGACCAAATGAATTTTTATTGTGTTGATAAAATAATATAACGATCCATTGGTAATTTTTGAAATTTAGGAGTCAACCCCGCCTCAATCTGAGGCACGGTGTGACCAGTATCACTCAAAGCATCCCTCTTGTTTAAAATAGACAAAATTTTACGTGAAAACAACCAATGACGTACGAAAATATGACTAAAAACATTTTTATTTTGTTGATACTCTAGTCCAATGATCCAAGAGACATTTTTGATGTGTAAGAGTCAAAACTGCTCAATCTGAGGCATATTGTGGCCGATATCACTAAAAGTATCTCTCTTTTGTTTAAAATGGACATAATTTTATGTGAAAACAAAAACTAGCATATGGAAAAATGACCAAATGTATTCTGATTTTGTTGATACATTAGGAGAATGATCCATGGGTAATTTTTGACATGTACGAGTCAACCTTGCCTCAATACAAGGCATGGTGTTTCCAATATCACTCAAAGTGTCCCCCTTTCTGTTTAAAATATGAAGATTTTTTAAGGGAAAACAACCATTGAGGTATGGAAAACCAACCAAACGCATTAGGATTGTGTTGATACATTATTCCCATGATTAATGGGTCATGTGTAATGTGTATGAGCCAACCCCACCTCATTCTGAGGCACGGTGTGGCCATTATCACTCAAAGTGTCTCCTTATTGTTTAAAATGGATATAATTTTATGTGAAAACAAAAACAAACATACAGAAAAATGACCAAACGCATTCTTATTGTGTTAATACATTATTATAACAATCCATGGATTATTTTTTATCTTTACGAGTCATCCCCACCTCTATCTGGGGCCTGATGTGACGGGTATCACTCAAAGTGTCTCTCTTTTATTTAAAATGGACAGAATTTTAAGTGAAAACAACCACTGATGTATGTACAACCGACCAAACACATTCAGATTATGTTGATAATTTATTCCAATGATCCGTTAGTAATTTTTTACATTTATAAGTCATCTCTGCCTCAATCGGAGGCATGATGTAGTAGGTATCACTCAGATTGTCTCTCTTTTGTTTAAAAAAGACATAATTTTTAAGTGAAAACAAGAACAGATGTATGGAAAACTAACCAAACAAATTATTAATGTGTTAATACATAATGAGAATGATCCATGGGTCATTTTTGATGTGTATGAGTCAACCAATATTCAATATGAGGCACGATGTTGCCGGTATCACTCAAAGTGTCTCTCTTTTGTTTAAAATGGACTAGATTTTAAGTGAAAACCACCACTGACGTATGAAAAATCAACCAAAAACATTGGATTGTGTTGATACATTAGTAAAAAGTTCCATGGGTCATTTGGGATTTTTAAGAGTCAACCAGACCTCAATATAAGGAACAATGTGGTCAGTATCACTCAATGTGTTTCTCTTTAGTTTCAAATGGATAGAATTTTAAGTGAAAACAACAACTGACATATAGAAAAATGACCAAATGCATTCTATTTGTGTTCATACATTAGGAAGAAAGTACATGGGTCAATTTTGAAATGTACGATTCAACCCTGCCACAATCTAAGGCATGATGTGGTTGGTATCACTCACAGTGTCCCAATTTTGTTTAAAATGGACATAATTTTTAAGTGAAAACAACCACCGACATACGAAAAACCAACCATACACAATCAGATTATTTTGATAATATAGATCAAGGATCCATGAGTCATTAGGTATGTTTAAGAGTCAACCCTGCCTCAATCCGAGGCATGGTGTGGTCGGTATCACTTGAAGTGTCTCTCTTTTGTTTAATATAGACAGAATTTTAAGTGAAATCAACAACAGACATACGGAATAGTGACCAAACACATTCAGATTGTGTTGATACTTTATAAGAATGATCCATGGGTCATTTTTGACGTGTACGAGTTAACCCTGCATCACATAGATGCATGTTGTAACCGGTATCGCTCAATGCTTTTCTCTTTTGATTAAAATTGACAGAATTTTATTTGAAAACAACCACTGACATACGGAAAACTGACCAAATGCATTCAGACTGTGTTGATAAATTAGGCCAACGATCCTTAGGTCACATGTTACATGTATGATTCAACCCCACCTCAACCACTAACATACAAAAAACTAACCAAATTCATTCTCTTGCAAACCTTAATCAAATTTTTCTTAAGGTTCTGACATTGAACACTATTTATATATTTTATCTGATGTAATGTAAGATATCATTTATAGGAAATAGTATTTAATGATACCATTTTATAATCACAATTAATAATTATTTAATCATATTAGGTATGGATTTTTTCCATTCCATTGAACCAAAATTGTTTACAACAGCAAATTTTATATGTGTGAACAGCTTGTTTGATTTTCTGATTTTTTTGCATGTTTTGTTTTTGTGTGCGGCTGTAGAATTTTAGGTTACAGTAGGAAGGGAATTTATCAGCACTAAAAAAGTGCTAATAAAATACCCCATTAAAATTCTTTTTTAGCGCTGATAAAGGATCTCTTTATTGGAGTGTTTTTAGCACTGATAATTGATCCCATTTATCATCACTTCTTTAGCTCTAATAAAGGATCACATTTTCAGCGCATTTTCAGCACTGATAAAGGAACCCTTTATGAGAACTTTTTAGCACTAATAAAGGTTCTCTTTATCAGTGATTTTTTAGCAATGATAAAAGATACACACCTTTAGAACTGAGCTTTACAGTGATTTTTTATTTCTGTTAAAGAACCTTTTGTGTGCTGGTAAATACCATTTTTGTAGTAGGGATAACACCCCTTTCCTCCCCTATAAATACTATCCCTCGCCTCCTCTTCTCCTCACACCTATCAAGACATTATCCTTTTCCAACATTTTCCCGATAATATTACCAAGACCCCCCACCCCCCAATTTCATGATCTATTGGTCTCATCAAAATACTAAAACCTTCTCCCTAGGTTTGTTTTCCAAGAGGAGAAATTCAAGAGGTAAATTTCTATTTCATTTTTGTTAAAATTAATTCCAATTTATTTTCTTCTCTTATTCTCTTCTCAACTCCCCTTATCCCACATTCATGATAACTACAATATCCAAAATATACTAAAATTTTATTGTGTTATTAGAATAATTATTTATCAATACACCGTCTCCTCTCATTTTGTTCTAAAAATGAAATCATCTCCCGTGATGTCTCAATTTACTAACATTATGGACGATGCACTTTTATTTTCTTCTAACACCATAAAAAATGGTAACAAAACCATATATAATGGTTTTATCTGATTTTAAAATGTAATTAATAACCCATTTTATGTTCTGTAACTAAATGTGTACAAAATACTAAATGATAAAACTAAAAGAGTTCATTTTGATCCAAAACTGCCAAAATTAACCTATGAATTATAATTATCTATGTATCTAATGATTCATCCTCAATCCATATAACCATGTTATTTATATGATAATTTATCATTCTGCATGATCATTACTAACTTATAACCTCAATTCCTGATTTATATTTCTATTTTATGTGAACTTCCATACTCTTATACAGCGAACTCATCATGAAAAATAAGAAAATGATCACTCCAAAAAATTGAAATTTAACACTGTAACTCATAAAAAAAAATAAAAAAATGATCTTACTAAAACTATAATTAGTAAATAAATTTTATAAAAAGTTCTATAATTGTTAATTATTGAATATAATTTAGTAATTCGGGACAATAAGGTCTTGTAAAGAATCATTTTAGAAATATGGTATGGGATTCGTCCCGAACCTCCATTTTTCATCCGGGTTACTCATTCTCTATCATTAACCAAATGAAATGATTATTAATTTGTATATAATAATTATAAATTTTGTTTATATATTAAAAAATAATCTATCCAGATTAGATCATCCCTCTTTTATGGTGGAATAACTGTTCCTTTATCAGTTCGTCCCAATAAGTAAGCCTGATTCAAGGGAACATCCTGATTTATTATCGGCTTCCAAGTGAACTACATAATATATTTTGATCCTAAATTATATTTATAAAATTACTCATTTTATCATGAAAAACTATCTTGGATCATTTTTCGTTTTATGGAAACAAATATTCCTCTTCCACTTTAATATTTTCCTTTAATTGCACTAAAATGTTTCATTTCTAATATTTCTTAAACAATCATTTTATATGTTTCCACTTAAACTAGAAATAAATTATCATGATCCATGAATATTTTCACTTATTAATGTCCATGTATTTTTGAAACCATTCAATCCTGGAAGCAATCATAATATCGTTACTTTTTATGCATTGTGGCATGATTATATTACCCATTTTTTCAGTGGTGACCCATGTGTTTATTCTTCATATGGGACACATTATCATGAACATGTTATGATGGGTGTTCCCAAATAAAACTCTAATTCATTGGGTCATTTTTATTCTCGTGAGAATTTTTGTTGAGATAGGGTTGAACATAATTCCTTTATGGTACTTTTTTCACCATCTTATATAGTCTTGGAAGTAAGCCTTGAGTCATGTTTATGTCATAAAATTTGTTATTGACACATTCTTACAGTGCCATGATTATATGTTCCCAAGTTATATATGTTATTCTTCATTATGATTATTCATGTTCCATTCCTTTTATGTCATCATGTTTTTTTATTTTACCCATGTGCTATGTTTTATTTATATGCTTACTCCCTTACTATACTATTCAACTCATCTCTTTATTCATGTATTCCCTATATTATCCTATGCAGATGTAAGAGCTCAATGAGATTTAGGAGCTCATTATGGATATTCAATAGAAGATGTTTTTATTTTGTGTTTTATGATATTTATTTATGTACCTATTCTTCCAAATATACTATAATTAACAATACATGTATCGTAATTATTGGTTAATTATGTAATAATATGTGGATATGATAGGGTATCTATACAAACTCCTAGAGTAAACCCATTTTTACTCTAACCATGAAAAATAAATTTTTTAACTATTCATTATAGTAAAAAAGTAATGATAAAATTATTAGATAATATTAATTATTCTACATAGAAATATTCAAACCATTTTTAAAAATTTTATTAAAACATTTTGAATAATTTAAAACAATATCAATCTATTGGACATGATGAGAAACAAGGTTTTGGAAAAAACAATATTCAAAAGATTATGATTTTTTTATTTCAAAGATCAATATAAAAATGAATAAAATGAACCAAAATATATTAATAGATATGTAATTTTAAATAATTTTACTTTTAAATCAATTTTTTTTAAAAATTTTGTTTGTAAAACCATTAAATGAAATGAAAATTCTTAATAAAATTCACAATTTTTCAAAATTCATCATAAAAATTTCTCATAAAATTCAAAAAATATCACACTAAGATAATTTTGACATGAATATTTCAATAATTAACATTATTTTTTTCAAATAAATTTTCTAAATGTGGCAATAATTTGTTTTAATATATGTACGAAAAAGGCGACAAAACTTTTTTTTAGAAAATTTCATTTTTTTTATTTATAAAAATTGATTTATTATTATCTCTTGTTTAAAAAATACATAAGATAAATGTTAAATATTATATTGAATATGTAATATATAAATTTCATTAATATCATTCACAAAATTGTTACGTTTAATTTAGTGATGGAAAAAGAAAATTTGGCATACAAATAGATTTTTATAAAAATATTCCCTTTGTTTTTGAATAGTATATATTTAAATTTCTAATTAAATTGTCACTAATGAATTAATTTTCTATATATATTTAATCCATATATTGTTATAATTTAGTTTATTTTATTTATACCCACCATTCCAATGGCTTGGTGATAAGTATCATATAAAATAGTAATATTTTAATACAATGCCATGTTTTTTTTAAGTTAGTGTTTTGTGTAATGCATGATAAATTTAATTTTACATTTAATGAAAGATAAAATCAGTGTTTAATATAATGATAGATATCAAAAATATTAAACTTATTCGAAGGAGAATATGTCATAAAATCTCAAGGTGTTACAACATATTTCTCCGAGTCTCCCCACTAAAAATACTCCACCTACTACATCAAATAATAATCTACATTCATATGATAAAGAAAAATTTGGTCAACACTCTCTTCAATGTAAATATGAATTTCTACAAGCACTTTCATCCCTTTTAAATCTTCTATAGTCTCTCAAACCACAACCCCTTTCAGGTTATGACTACACACATCTATAATAAAAAAAATTTTCCAAGGGTGAATGACATCTCAAAATCCTAATCCTAAAAAATCTATATAAATACCCTAGAGTGTAGATTCAGATACCACTAAGATAAAATATATTTAAGCCTATTATGGGACATGAAAACTATAAAGCATTCACCTGTGATATAATGTCACCACAACATTATAGAAAACATGATTTCCCACACCTCCAGATCATGGGGGGAATCGTTACGCACATGTGAACATAACGTCCTTGTCATATAATAAATCACATCTCTCTACTAAATCAATACACATCCATGTACTTTATGGTACATGTCATAAAAACCCCCAAGAAACACATACTCCTCAAGAAATTGAAGCACTAGAGCACTGAATGAATTCACATTCAGGTACTGGAATGTTATCTAGAACTGATGATTAGAAAATTTACCTTATTCATTCTAGATAAACACTATCAGTGGGGCTTAAAATTAATATAAATTGGGTAAAAATATCAGATAACATCATGGGAGACCAAGGAAACAGCATACAACTTCCACTTTCTTGGGTGTTACCCATGAATCAACATCCTTGACCGTCTATGAATTCACTGTACCACTTTTCTCTAACACTAAATTTCCTAATAAATAAACCTTTCATTTAGAGAACACACACAAGGAAAAATAAACGTATATCTGGTGGAATAAATGAATATACAAGTAAAATATGATACGATCCACATTCCCTTCCTATGAAATTGATTATATCAATATGTCATCAATTAATATGATGATGAACTAATCTAGGAATTCATAGAAAATAATGATCATGTGTCCCATGAACATGGTTGGAACTTTCATAACATTGAATGACATAACCATGATCTATAAGTGTCCATAAATTTATCTGGAGAATTTATTTGGGATATCCTCATCAATCTTACCTAACTAGTGAAATTCAAACCACAAATCAATCATCAAGGACCATCTAGATCCTCTCAACTGATCAAATAGATCTTCAATCCTGAGAAGTGGGTAACACATATTTACTATTACCAGACTCATCCTATGGTATTCTATACTCAAAATCAGACAACCATACATTATCATGGTGATGAAAATAGAGTATCCAAATAATTTACAATGGTTGGGATGAAACCCATCCACATAAGATCACCCACCTACATCCTAAATTATTGTAACTGTATAGGATTTATCTGATAAAGATAAATCAATGTTTGAGATGCACCCTATTTCAAATCAATCACAAGATTTATGCTACATTGATGAGGTATTTTCATAATATCAGCTGAAAAAACATCTAGGAATTCCTCTAAAACTCTAGGAATTTCTCTAACTATGCTTTTACCAAAATGTCCACCAATTGTGAAAAAAATTATGTTTTCCCACCACCCATCAGAAAACCTCCCTCATTAATGAATACCACTCATTGGACATCCACACGAGAAAAAAACTCTTCTATATAAATGATAAATGTGTACATGCATTGAATAAACAATGCACAATACATGGATATCCTAATATGTATGTATTTGTAGAAGGGGAAAATCTATCACTGACTACTGTTAACCCATCACTATTATACATACCAATCAAACCTAAAAGGAAGAAATCGGTCCTCTTACAATTATAGATAACACAAAGGTAACTATATGTCTATCTACATAATGTTAAAAATAGTGATCCATAGTATGAGAAGAAAAGTAGTTAAATGCTTTTGAATCAAACAAAAAATAAATGTGATAAAATAATTGTACCTAAAATAAATTCTAAATTTTTTTCGACTTCACAAATCGAATAAGAATTTTTCCTTCACCAACTACCCTAAATCATGGTTGTTGTCCTCTAGGTGGACTTCTATATAGGTATGTTCCTGAGAATATCATATAACAACTCAACTTACACTCAGTTGTTGAACATGAAATAGTGGTACCGACTTCAAAAACATCATTGGATGAAACTAATAGTGTAGGTGAAAGGGTGTCTGAGCCCCCCTAATAGTAGCCTCTCTGTGTGGTAAGACACTAGGACTAATGGTTCTGAATTTATTGAATGAAATAACACAAAAATAGGAATCCTTCCACTGATGCTCATGGTCCACCATTCATAGAAAATTGAAAGGAGATCTATCATGGTCAGCTTCCCACTATCCAAAACCATGAATAGAAAAACAACATAAACCAACTACCTGAAGCCATACTCCTTAACAAACCTTTTAGTCCACTATCTCAAGGTTCAACCACCAAATAAGGAATCAGAGTGATAATCTCGTCCATTTTTTGATCCTCTTGATATATTTGGTTTGTAAATATACTGATTTCATACCTGATTAATAAGTGAAAATCCTTTTATATATTCATTAATCATGAATCAACGTATATAAAAACATATGGAGAAATTATTATGAGGTATACGAACCTAATACCATACACCATATCACTTTTTCTCCCCATGTTGAAGGAATAAAACTCCTACTATTTTGTCCTCTAATAATTTGATTTTGGAATTTATAATGGAAATATTTCTAAATGTTAGGAAACAACACATATTACTCCTTACATTCACTATGAAACATCATCCATACATGGCGTAAAGCTCCCCACTTCTAAATAACTTCAAACGGAACCCAAAACTAATCCCATACTTGGATCATTCCAAAAGAGATATTGGGATCCTTTAGCCAGTGGTCTATCTCGAGATTTGAGACCCCCTCATATATTCAAAAAATCTGATAATGAAAGGAATGAAACGACCTCTAAAAAACCTCATCATCCTCCTTTAGGTTATATATATGAAAATCAACTATATCCTTCAATATAACTCCAACGTCTTGATCCATTTGAAGAAGAAGACCACTTTCCTTTTATGAAACAAAAGGATAATTCCTAGCCTAAGTAGCATGGAATTTTATCAAACTAATTTAATTAAATCATTATAATTAGCCATATAAAACTAATTCCAACATGAAAAAAAGTAATAATGATTCATGTACCTCTTCTAGGTCTCTACACTACAAACTGATCCACCATACATGATCATTCAATGTTCTTAGATTCTATATACAAGATACTAGAGGGCCCTTAATTTTTTTGTCATAGCGGGTCTCCCTGGTCTATGACATATACAAATAATATATGCAATCATTTTCCAAACAATACATTAAATAATAACTATGTAAAACTCAAAACATCATTCTATTTCTCAACCAAAACCATTGAAACCACTCTCTCATGACCCCATCCCCCAAAATATACCATATTGAAAGAGGATAGATAACGATGCCTACGTCCTACCTATTGTAACCCCATGATAGATTGAAGAACCAAGGGTAAAATATATAAAATATGAGAGTCATTACCCTCTATGAAGAAAAAAATATTAGGAGACCAGATTTAGAACAAACCAGAAACTCTTTCAAATGAAAAAAATTACATATGACTTAATATAATATTCAAACTAAATCTAGAATTTCTATCTCGATCCCCAAAGTCATATTAGAAACATGAAAAAATTTTCTTATATATTGACCTAGTATGATATATATAATAAATAGGGAAACACTAAAGCGCTCAAGTACACATGTAAAAAAGAATATGATAATATAGTAGTGAACATATAACATAACCAAAAAGCACATACATAGGAATTCTAACCAAAGTCACCCTCAATATGGTTTGATCACCAAATCATGCATCCAATATTTCTATATAAAATTGAAGTTATAACAACGATATGTTCCCTAAATCCCTTTCCCACTAATTTTCCATTATAATACCCTATCATAGAATGTATTCTTCTATCATGTCTTATATACATATCACATTGCATCAAATCACTAGATAATAATCACTTATGTGGGTTGGGAGACATTTCTACCTACACAACACATACAAGGTCTGAAATTATGTGCAAGCATCAGGAATCATCAAATTATATCTCTACCAAAGACAACTGAGACATCACAACACATCTCTCCCAATGAAATCTAGAACATCACATCTCATATCATCAGAAAACAAGACAAGTAGGGTTTCTTGATTGTGAAATCTACAACCTCATTCCCAATACCCACTATGCATGAACCCCACAAAATATCACTTCCTAAAACAGACTCATCTCACCACATCTCACCTAAAAACACTCAATCCTTCAATGTATATCTCGCCCAAAGTCTTTCAGTCTGTCACTGCTAAAGGACGTGTGAGGAAGAGGGGGTAGCCAGCCATCAATATAACCACCATCAATCAATATAGGGAAGACACATGGAACCCAAAACCTCTAAGCGTGTGTAAGGTTATGTAACTTGTATGGGGATAATATAAAAAAATTACATAAAATACATGATACAGATGGTACACAATACCCATCTCGTGGGTTCTCATAAATCTCACTATGATACACAACATCATCCCCACCATAGTACACATCAACAATAAAATTATCTTCCATTAATACATGACACATAACACAACTAACATAAATTGCATACAAAATTTCATACAATCATTTACATGTTTCAACACATTCTTGATATAACATCTTTCCACTAAATGTTTATTCCTAACTACTTTATTTAATAAATTGAATAATAAAATAATTATATGTTGTATCTAATCCCAAGATCATTCATTTACTTGATCATAAATTATTCAATTATAATATATTTAACTAGCACAAAAACACCATAAAACAACTCACCCATCTCACATCATCTAGCATCACATCACCCCACCATCCAAATCATCATTCCACAAAAACCACACATCTCAACCATCAAACAATAAACCACCATATAATATTTCAAACATTAAATGACATCAAACCATTTTATCACATTACATAACACCAAATCACATCATAGCCATCCCGAACCACAACCACCACACATCACAACCTCATTCCATAAAAAATTCACCCCAAATCTCACATTTTCCCACATTGAATCCAAGCCAGCCAGCCACCATATCACAACCCCATATATCTTATAAACCATCCAGCCACCACAATTACCACAAAATATCCTAAAATACATATATTTTCAAAAAAAATCACTAATACCTTAAATGAAAACATATTATAACTTCCCCAATTTATTCATGGGTTTAGATTAGTTTACTTCATTATTCAGCATTGGTATTATCACACAAACAATATTTCCCTAGGAAACCAAAAATTTTCCATATATATGTTGTTTTGGATTTTATTCATAGTTTGATCACACAAAATCAAGGAAAGGGTCTCAGAATATATCATTTATTACACAAATAGGCCTCCTAAAATCCAATATTTTAAGTATTGGAAATATCATGAATAAACACATTAAAAACAATATAAAAGAATTCAAAATATAGTATTTACCCCCATACCTATCAATTTGATTTAACCGAATTAATTATATTAACCTACAAATATCTTTAGTATCCACCCAAAGGGAAATAAAAATATAAAATCCCCACACATAGCACATATAAAGGAAGTGAATGAGTATCTCATACTTCAAAAAAGATTCAAAATCCATTATTCATAACAGGGAGAATAACAAATAGAATATAATCACATACTATGTGTGTGTGTCGTGGATCACCTATTAATATGGAAAATGATTAACAAAAAAACCCAAAGACATATCCTAATGAAAAAAAAATCAACATCACCATGAAACATTGATGAAAATGGAAGTAGAATAATAGTTAAGGGAAAAAAATGCATTGTAGATCCCCAAAAAACAACCACAAGTACCCTAAGATCACGGGATTAGAAGATGATTTGAAAAGAATCCAAATATCTCCTAGGGTTTTCCTAGAATTTAAGAGAGGTGAAAAATAAATGAGCATAAGTTCATATAAACAAACATTTAAAAAAAATTGGAGCCTTCCCTTTTATTTTAAGATTCAATAATTCATGACATAAATTCCATGTTCTACATGCATAACATTCTTTAAATAGATTTTTGTCTGTTATTTTTATTTCCTCTAAGAAACATGGTTCCTTGAGATTTATTTAACTTATTGCATAAAATCTTACATAATAACATTAAATCGTTTCATGATATTTTCCTTTCCTAAAATAATTATAAATGTATAATAAGAAAATTAATAAACTTCCAACTTATGTCATAAAACCATCATTTACCGCCTAAATTACTACTTTAGTTTTATGTAGCACCAAACTCCACAAAAACTCCTCAAAAAACTCTCGAAATACAAAACCAGAAAAGAAAATGTATATGACGGAAAAGATATTATAGTTTCATTATTTTATATGGTTTATGTATCTTCAATAAGGTTAATACATTTTATCTAATGTTTATTGATATTTCTATAAGGATTATTCGAGTGTAGTATGGGTCATTTGAAAATATTGAATGTTTTACTACTTCATAATAAATGGGGAATTCGAGAATACCATAATATCCACCTATTCATATCATATGGGTGATATTTAAATAACTAAAGATATATTTTTTATTTAAAGTCTTATTTTATCTTAAAAAATATATCTAATGATATAATAGAAAAAAATGATATTATATGATCATAAGGGTCATTTTTATAATGGACATATACTCTTCTAGTGTCCTACTAAAAATAGTATTTTTCAATATTCGACATTTATAGTGTCGTTTTTTACTCTTATAGTTAATAATAAAATTTAATTCCATAATGATGATGTACATTATAGGATTTGAGTGTATTTTAAAATATAAAGCACATAATGGAAAAGATGTTCCCTAATCTATAAAACATCACGGTACTAAAATAATATTGTGATTAGTCCTATGAAATTGAGAGGCTTCATCGCACAATATATATTTCCATGTTGTTATAATATATTATGCAAGAAATAATGCATTCCATAATTTAATTAGTACAAAATAACCATAAACTCTATGGATGTTTCAAAAGAAGAAATAAATATTCAGTTTGAAGGGATTATTTAATGAGAATTTTAGTCTAAATTTTAGGAAATGATATTGATATGAATTGAAATTTTAATATTTAAAATTTATTATTATGATGATCTGGATAAATTATAGGGGGATATTTACTTGTTTTAATTTTATTACATATAAATAATGTAGAGTTTCACTATTTAAATATAAGAAAATTTTAGACTATATTAAATTTCTATAAAACATTAATCCTAAGGATATTATGGTATTAATTTATTTAGATTATGAGTTTTTATACTCTAATTAGTTTCATAGATATCCTATCAAATAAAGATAATGAATGGAATATTGATAAGTTCTTACTATTTCATTAATCATCTATGTTAATGAGATCAGATATGGGTTTTCTAGTCATCTGAAGGATTTATTATGTGAATGATGAACGGTAATATATTTTTGAGTACTCCCATGCTTAAACAAATATTTTAGAAGGAAGATAGTGGTAGGATGACATGCATGTAATTATGTAGTTATTAGTAGGCCTACATGAATGTAATTATGTTATTAAACCTGAAATTCCATGAGATAATGTCAAATAAGTATATATTTTCATTTAGAAAATATATCCAAATTTATAATAATGATATTGATTACATTTAATAGTATGATAAATTCTAGAATACATGTTGTATATATATGAATAAAATTCATTATAATCAGAATGTGGAAATACCGAGAATAGAAAGTGTAAGCTCATATCTGAAAAATTATATGTGATTTTTTATAGTTTTAATTATTTAAAACATTTAATATAATGATATAATAATTGCCTCAGATAAACCTAAATTAAAAAGGAGTAGACTTCCTCATTACAACTGAACATTATAAATAATCACTTTGTGTTTTGTATCACTCATACCTATTTTGTATCACATGAGTGTGTGTTTAAATTATAGTGGATCCTGAAATTAATAAACATAGAGGATTATTTTTTTAATGAACATTTTCTATAAAATCATTATATTAACCATGACTCTCAATAAAATAACTACTAACCCGATCTATTTTAAGGGATTTGTTCACCTTATGTTTTTTAGATTTCTATTTTGGAGCGATCTGGAAGGAATTAATAGATCCAGTAGAGATACAATAATATATATATATATATTGTTTTTTGATTTTGATTATCGTGTTTTATTTAATTTTTTCACTTTTTCCATTTATATATGCAGTTTTATTCATAATAATATTAAGATTAGGTTATACATAATTATCATAGAAAAATTCATATTTTATGGGTGTTGACATAAAAATTACATAATAATGAGTTCTATTCGTATAATTAACTCAAATTCATTCAATTTTTAATTATGGTTGAGAGATTTAGAAATTAGTTAATCACCACAACAAAAATAAATCTTGCATCATCTGGTTGACACTTCCACTTTGTACCGGTTTTTCATTAATAAAAATAATTTATGGTATAAAACGTTTTTTTCATGAAATATCTTAATAGTTTTTATCTTGACAAAATACTTGTCCAACTCATTCCTAAAACCCTATGACAAATATTGTAAAATGTGTTTCGGGCAAAAAATTCTCAGTAAATAACATATAATAATAGAAAAAAAACAAGTTTGATGATGAATACTATATAAAACATTTCTTAATTACAAATAAATATTGGGTTGAATGTATTCATTTTTATACCCAAGAAACCATCTTATATACCAAAATGTTTTCATTAGACATTTCAAAAAAATATAATAGTGAAAATAAAAATCATAAAGAATCCTTTGTAATCATGAAAAGCTTATAATTTTTTTAAAACAAATACACTTTTCACACTTATAAAGAAGAAAATGCATTACATTAATGATATAATAATTAGAATCAAATGTGAAATACATATATTTCCATATAAATAATTACAATTTTAAATAAATAAATTATGTAAAATGGGACATCATCTTCCATTTAACTCTTATAAATGGAATAACCAATACTGTCGAATTCAATCCAAATTATTTGTAGAACCTAATGCATTAAATGGATACAATGGACCCACCCCTCCATGGTGTATATCATAAAAAATAAAAAATGTTTTATGATTTTTACATGCCTCATTTGTTTATAACTGAATAAAACATCATTTTTTTATAATAAACCCACCCATTATCACCAAAATTCATAAGAATTGTATCATAATGATAACTCATGAAATATTTAATACATATAAAAAAATTTCTCGCACCCATAGGAAATTTTTTCCAAATATTAAAATATCTATATCAATTAAAACCCTTTATTAAAATACCTAGAGCACAGGGAATGAGGGTTTTCATTCAATAATACATGAATGATTAAAAATTTCATGAACCCAGATGGGCTGCCATCCAACCTGACACCCAACCCCATCTGTGAAAAATAATAAGATGCATTCTCAATCCTCCCAGTATGGATACTATCATGGAGTATAAAAGATAATCTATATGGGAACAATTTTTTCCAAAAAGATAATGAAAATCATAAATTAGTAAAATCACACAGAACAATAAAGAGAATTCATAATTACTTGATATAATAAATACATGAGATTAATATAAAAAACCCAAAAAATGTAACTAAACCAAACCATAAAAAACATGATCTCTATGTGAACACTTAGTAAACACTAACCATAAGACCAACCTACTCTAAAGGAAAAGCCAGTCTGTAAAAAAGAACATAATAAATAACTCAACTCTACTTAGACCGAGTTTCACATGTATGGTTTGAGTATACACATATAAACAGGTAATAACCCTATAATTCATACATGTACATTCCTAAAAAATTCAAGAAATACTATCTTGAAATAAATTTAGAAAAAAAATTCCATCATTTTAACAAACCAAACACAACATTCAATGGAAACCATCTTTAAAAATAATATAATATTAATCATTATTTTTATAAAACGTTTTTAAATTTTTAAATTTTTTTAAGATCCAAATTCGAAAAAATCATATGAACGAACTGGTTCATCAAAGATCCATGCAAAAAAATAAAGAAAATAGTGCCAGAATAAAAATACTAGTAAGGAATATAACCAAAGTGAAATAAAATAAATAAATAAAATATAGATACCTAATCATGTAAATTTTTTAAACATATATAAAATTAATCTCTTGACGTACATGGTTCAGACTCACCATCTCGTGTATGGTGGAGCTTCATAGTCAACAACCAACCTGTAGGCTCTAAACTAGCCTCACTAGTTTCAAAACCCACCAAGTCTCTCAACAAATCTAGTGGGTACTCAACCATCTAATCAGAACCAAAATGAAACCATTACTTGACCCTCTATATTTAATCTATAAATACAATGATAGTAATACAATGCATAATGAGGTGGTCATCAAATATTATTTATAATCTAAAAACCCCTAGATTCCATCATGCATTATATGAACAAACCTTAACACAAACTACGTGGAGTCCATCTCCTTGGATGGACCACCAAAGAGGTTCCTATCACACATAGAATCATCCAAAGTTACAACTAAACTGACATGTTACATGATTTTTAAAAATTAATTTCTAGAATTCCATATGGTCCTAACCAGGTCCTAACATTTGAAATTATAGTTAAATTCCCAAAACTATTACCATATCATTTTCTAAAACATGAGTGAAACTATAAAACATGATCAGAAGATGCCAAATGGTATTTTATACCACTCAATTTCCCAACTATAAAACATTGTTTTAAATGAGATGAATTATAGTTAACTAATTTTAAAATCACACTTGAGAAAAAAACGGCCATTTAGAAAACATTAAGGGTTTGAAATTAGCATTATAACGAAAGAGGTATGAGGAAGAGAATAAATAGTGGTGGAGAATTTTTTAAATTGGGTTGAAGAGGGATATATCCTATAATTACCATTATCATTTGTGTGCCTACCCATATGCACACCTCGTGAACATATTGGTATACCAACATCCAATGGAACACTTAGAGAGAACCATGAATGTACCAAGGGTTCTAATTTAATAAGTATAAGTAGAATAAAAAACCACATACAAGATTGAACATTTACATACCAAAACATGAAAGTAACCATGAATTTATTCAAAAATATCAATTCATATGTAACTAAGATCCCAACACATAATATGGGTCAAACCCAATCCAAAAATTAATATTTCATTTCCAAATACCAATTTTTATTTCACTAAACACCATATTAGCACTAATATATTTCTATAACTAATAATTTCAATTTGAAAACCATTTTTATTAAATTTACACCATGAATACACACAAATAGAATCAACAATAATAACACAATCATAATAAAAACCTTTTGAAATTAATTTTAAATACTGAAACAGCACATAGAATGTTTCGAAAGGAAATGGGTGGAAACACCATCCTCAAAGACATGTGGATGCACTGATACTTAGGAAAAATCAATATCCAAGCTTGAATGGCAATCCACACAACCAAACAAACATAAAAATAATCCACAAATCTACCCTAACACTTATAGATTGACTAAGAGATATGCAAGACAAGAACGAAATAATATTCCAGAGAAGGAAAAGTTATTAGAAGTAAAATGACCAAATATACAAAGGAAACATTCCTAAGAAACTTGAGTTGGCTTCAATAGAGGAAGGATAGAAATTGAGTAGGGACTGGGGCTCCACCACGATGCACATAGGTCGAGTGGGGGGGGGATGGGTATAAAAATAAAGAGGTAAAAGGATTAACATTCATGTTTTAAAGAACAAATAAAATTCTAAGGGTTTGAATATATAGTTTTCCAAATCGTTAACCAACATTGTGAACCCTTCTACAATTTGAGGACATCCATATGGATTAACCAAACCATTTGGGAAACCATTCTCCAACCATTCAAAATGGCTCTATCAAATTGAAGATCTACTCTGCATGGTTTCCTCTAACCATGAGTAAGTTATGTGTTTTGTCCCAGGCACCAGCCACAAGAGGCTTTTTTTCACTTATCATTTCATAGTTTGGTCTAAAACATTATCAAACCATTAATAAGTCCAAAAACCTCATGAAACCTAAAAAACTCTTAAATTGTCACTGGGAAATTGACCCAATACTGAAAAAATAGAAAAATCACATAGAAAATAATAGAATAAAGGAAAAACCATTGTCGGGTGTGAAAATTATCCCCACCACACACACTATATTCCACCAAGTAGTCACCCAACCAAATTTGGAAAAAAACTATAGCTCAAAACATAATGAGATGAATGAAACCACAATCCTTAGGGTAACACTGTAACTCCACCAGTCACACCTAACCAACTCTGATGAAAAAAAAACAAGTAGAACCATCCGGAAAAAAGGAATGGGTTCTCTCCACCATAAGAACCCATGTGAAACCATGACACCAGAAAGGGGACATCCAAATTATAAAAAACCCTTGACCCAATTGTCACATAATTAATGTAACTCCAAACCAAGCGGTGAACCAAACCACAATACATAAATTCCACCAAGCACAAGAATCTCCAAAGAGATCATGATTGATTACCAAAATCAATACAAAAAATACTTCTCATATAAAAGAAATATCAAATAATCAAATACATTCATCCCAAAAAAAACAACCACTATAACTATAAGAGAACATGTCCTCCAACTACAATAGAGAAACTTCAATTGTATCAGCTTCTACACTGGAGTGAAAAGATAGTTCAACAACTCCAACAAAACCAAAAATTATAGACTACATGAAGAGACTCAATCTGAAGCCTATGGATGTAGCTTGGTGCCATAAATCACCTTATTCCTGTTGATTAGTATGTAAAAACCTCTAACCAAGACTTTTTATTCAAGAAATATGGCGTGGAGAACATATTTATATACCCCAAATAGCCACACCAATGACCAGTCTTCAAAGAATTATGGCACGATAGCTTCTATTTCTATAATCAAACACACTTTATGCACATGAACTAATTGAAAGATGAATGAGAATACATAATAGAAAATGGATACTTATTAGTAATAGGTTCCTCTGGTATATGACTCTCACTAGAATAGGGACACTCATGAGACCCAAGATAAATTGGATTAGAGATCTCCCCAAATTGTGCTCTGGGAACAACCTCGACAAGAAATTCCTCATCCAAAAGCTTCCCAAACATAAATTCACCGGATGATATGACTTTATCCTTAATATATAGATGATGACCCTAGATATGGAGAGAAGCATTCAACTAATCCTTAGATGATTTCTTAAAATAAAAAGAAACATTCTCCTTGAAGTGGTCAACATAGGCCTTCACTATCCGTTGGCCTTGATGAAAACCCAACAACTCTATGAATTTCTTCGCCTTCACCCCCTCATGAATGAACCATCTTATTAAATTGGACTTAAACACTTCCCAAGACATCCCATATTTCATAGACGATTGTATTTTCACCTCCCACCAATCCAAAAATATGATATCAAATAAACCCAAAACAATATGCACTATCACAACATCAACAGAACCTGAGGACATACAAATACATTCATTATCATTAATCCAGTCCACAAACACTAACAGAACATTATCACCACATAAAACTAGAAACCACTAAGAATAAATTGGCTACAACACTCTATTGGGAGTCTTGGTAGGGACAAATACTGAACAAAACTAGTTGGATGCCTCTATGTCCATTCTTGGTGGAATACTATATACAATAAAAGATAAAAAATCGAACCAACCTCAAACTAAAACTAAAAAAAAAAAGAACATCCCAATCTAAAACACCTCACTCAAAATCCAAACATGACAAACAAAACCAAAATTATCTTTTAAAAACTACCATTCACACACAAAAATCAAAACCACATTAAATTACAAATCCACATTTCAAATTTTCAACTCACATTAAAATATAATTTAACTGTCGAAGTTCCATTAAAAAAACAGTGCCCCAAACTAATTTCTTGTTTGACATACCTTTTTCCCCAAAACCATTTTCTATTTCACATCCACTCACACTAATTGAAACCTAACCAAAACACAACAGACACCTCACACATGGAATGGGGAACTGGTGACTAAACACAACTCGACCACATAGTTTAGCAGACGATACCCCTAGCATGCACCAACAATTGGAATAATCATCATCCTTGCACTCAGGATCCACATGGGTCACAAATCCATATGATACCATTGTAAAAAACCAGTTAACCCCCATTTTCATATTTCAAACCATAAAAAAAATACTGAAAACAGACTTGAATATTGAACAATCCATGTTAAATAAAATCATATGATAACAAATATTTCATGACCCTCTTCATATACATACCCCCTAATTCCCAAAAGTTCCATCTCAAAACAACCTAATTCCCTAGATAAAAAATTGCTGGTTTGATACCATTTTATTACAAACCAGGATGGCCTGCCATTAGACTTAACACCAAACCTAGTACAGAGCAATGACCAAGAGGCATTACAGGTTCTCTTGGGATGGTGACTAATGCCTGGAATCAACGATAATTTAGATGGGAATTATTTTCTCTAATAAATGAATGAAATAAATAAATCATTCACAACAAGAAGTATAACTAGAAGATTAAAAAAATATTGGATACTATAAATATATGTATTCAAGTATAACAATAGCTGAAGAAAATAGAAACAAAAAATCATAACTAAAATCAAAAAACAAAATGATCTCCATGTGAACTTATGGTCACCACCAACCACAAGACCAACCTTCTCCAAAGGCACACCCAAACCAGAGACATGAACCTATAAAAATGTGGCTCTACCAATTCCTAATGGAACAAGTAGGTTATGAGAATAAACTTCTCAATTGGTAAGTACCATAGAATTTATATATATTTTTCTCAAATCAGTCCATAGATAATAGTTTGAACTAAATTTTGGAAAATAATTTTTTTAGAATTTTAAGGATCCAAAAAAAATTTCTACAGAAACCTACATTTAATACAAAACAATATCCATCATCAGTTCTTCAAAATATATTTCCATTATAAAAACAATTTGTGAGAGAAATTAAAAAATATCATAATTATAGATCAGGTGATCAAAGATCCTTTCTGAAAAATAACTGAAAAGGTGAATGTAGGAATATACTACCAGGGAAGCTAAATAAAGTATTAAAAAATAATAAAAAACAAATATATACATAACCATATTCCTTTCCTAAACATCTCTAGAAGAAATTCCTAGATGAACTCGATTCGGACTCATTTGAAGGTATATGGTGTATCTACATAGTTAATATCCAACCTAGATTCTCTAAACTATTGTCACTAGTGGAAAACCTCACCAGGGCTATCAAAAAAATATAGGGGTACCCATTTGTCCAATTGGGGTCAGAGAGAAAGCATCACTCAACCCTCTATATTATGTCTAGGAATCCCATGATAGTATTATAATAGATAATGAGGAGTTCATATCACACATGGAATACATTAAAACCCACAAAATATACCATTAATTCTATTCCAATACCATGAGACAGACTACATGGAGTCCCTCTTCATAGAGGGACAAACATAGAGGTTGCCACCACACATAGAACAATACAAAGTTCAATCATTATGACATGTCACATGAGTTTTAAAACCACTTTCCAGAATCCCCGAAGTTACCAAGAAGTTATTTACATTTAAATTTCATGTTAAACTCCAAAAACCATTTCCAAATCATTTCCCAAATCCAAGGTGAAACCAAAATAAATGACAAGAAGACACTAAATAGAATTTTATACCACTAAGTTGTCAGATTATTCCACAATTTGGAAAATTTGACAATTGTATAAAACTCATTTGAAAACCATAGTTATGAACCAAAGGTCTATTGAGAAAAAAAAATTAGGTTTGGGAAGAACCATTTGAAATAAATAGGGATACGAAAAATATGAAATGGGAGAGGATCATTTTGAAAATTGGGTTCAAGATGGATATTTCCTATAGAAGGACATTATCATTTCTGTTCCTACCCATATGCGCACCTAATAAACATATGGTAGTTCAAACATATAATGGAACACTAGGTGAGAACCATGAACGTACCAAGTGTTCTAATTTTATAATCATATTTAGTATAAAAACCTCCCACAAGATTCCACATTTATGTACCAAACCATAAAATATCACAAATAATTTATTCAAAAATCACAGTTCCCATGACACCAATATCCTAACACATATCCATTGTCATACACAATCCTAAACACCCAATTTCTATTCCAAAGTACAATTTTCGTTTTTTTCAAATACTTTATAAGAACACACATATAGGTATAACTATGAAAATCACATTGGAAAACAGTTTCATCAAATTTCCACCATGAAGAAAACCAAAATAGAATAAAAAATCATAACATAATCATAATAAACACCTTTATAAATTAATTGGAAACACTCAATAGTCACATGGAATGTTCTGGAATGAAAATGGATGGAAACAGTTATCTCAATGATGTCCTTATGAAAAGAAACTTATAGATAAGGAAGAACCAAACCTGAAAGAAAATATACACACCCTACCATCCGTGAAACATAAGATACACATCAACCCTAACCCTTAGTCTTTATAAAAGAGAGATCCAATATAATAAAAAACCAAGATTCAAGATATATAGTTTGGATGTGAAGGAAATTGAACAAAAGTACAAAGGAAACTCACCTAAAAAACTTAAGGAGGATTAAATATATTAAGTAGAGTAAGTGATAAGTTTTTTCGGAGCCCCCATGATTCACCTAGGTCAAGAAAGTTGGTCTAAAACTAAAATGTGTTCAAAAGTATAGGGTAAAATTTTGGAATTATTGTCTTAAGGAATCAATGAAATTTGCATTGTTTGACTGCATAGTTTTCCAAAAAGTGGAATAACCATGAACACTCTGCTGGAAGAGGAGGACACCCACATGGGTCAACCTAATAGTTTGGAAAACCATGTGCTAACCATGCAAAATAGTTCTCTCAATTTGTATATAATCCTCGCATTCTTTCTATATGCTTTCCTCTAACCTTTTACCTGACACACGATTTGACCTGGGTACCGACCACCCAACACATGGTTTTTCATTGGCCTTGAACGGTTTAGTCCCATCCATGATCAATCCATTGATAAGGACAAACACCTCCTAAAAAATACCAAAAGAAAACATTATCATAGAAAACATGACACAAAACCTTATCCAAAAGATCGAGAACTATGAAAAGAATAAAATAATTGAAAAACAATGGTTTAGGTCTGATAATTAAAAAAATCCAAACATCAAAAAATAGTTATATAGGAAGAAAAAATTATTGAAAATATATATGTTAAAATAGAATTTTTTTTTCTAAATATAGTTAACACATTTCATATAACATATGTAAATACATTCATTTTGATAAACTTTGAAAAATAAATCAAAATATACATAAAATGACCTTTATAATTTATTTATGACTATATACATACATTAATAAAATAATTTTAATAGTATTTTAATTGAAGATAAATATTTATAGATTAAATCATTAAAACAATTAAAACATGGTTTGTAAGTTAACATGTCACATGCCTTAAGTCTGACTATGTACGTATGTTTATTAACAAGATGAGTAATAAAAATTTGTTAAATATTTTATTACTAAAGTACCATTATCATTTTTATTATTCATTGTATTTTATTATCATGTTATCATCATTTACTTAATCAATTATGTTCAAAATTGACTTTTTTGAAATATTTGAATCATACAACCAAAATAGATTAGGATGATTAAATATAGTTAAATTGCAAGGTAATATAAAATATCCAAAATAATAATTATGAAATAATTATAATTTAATTTCATCAATTGTAATTTTTAAACCATCCACATATAATAGTTTTGAAAAATTACCAATGTTAAAATCATGGAGAAGGTTGTTTGTACAAATACAAGATTAATATAACACCCTGAGACTTTATAATGTTTTCCTATTAGAATAAATTTAATTTTTCTACCTATATTTCTTTAAATGAAATACCCAGTTAATCATATATAACAAAAAACATAAATTTTATATTTCTCTACATAGAACACTGAGGTTTTCTTTTATTATATGCATAATTAATGTATTTGGGGTATACCTAAGTTGTAAAGTCTCCTTGTAATCCTTCACCAGACCTATGTTCAAATATATGTGTGAATGAATTTGTACTAGCTTGCAGAGACACTAGCATGTTGTAGGAAGTCCATCATGTGGGAATGAAGTAGGCAAATAGTGACATAGGCATGATGAAGGCATGATGTTGTACTGGGTCTCTAGTCTAGTTTGTGGGTCTTTGGTCCATGTAATGGTATTTATTCCCACTAGACCTTCAGTCTATGTATTGAACAAATAAGGCTTAATGGATGGGATATCCCTTAGGGGTCTATGACCTACCCTTTTTGGCCCATGTTTTGGGTGTGTCTATAATTTTAATGCAATTTTACCCCCAAGCACCTACTATATATATATATATATGAATGATTGAATTTCCTCGATGGATTGCATAACATGAAAGACAGAGTTTTAGAAAACAATAAAATGTTAATAAAAACATCATTATTTTATATAATAAGATACACATTAGATATTAAATTGATTATATTAATAGGATTAATTAACTTATGAAAATAAATTCCTGAATTCATTAGTTACAAATTAATTAGAAATGAAAATAAGAACCAATTAAATATAAAGTGAATGTTTTTATAAAATCCTATTTTTATTATCACAGAGTCGCTCTATCATAAAAATTTAAATTAATCAAAATTATGGATTCATATTAATTTAATATATATATATATATATATATTATTTTTTAAATTTCCCATTTGCGACGGGTCAGAAACCCTTCGCAACTAATATATCTACAACGGCCCGTTGCAAATACCTTTTTTATATATAAACGAGAACCAATTTGCGATGGGGGAAAAATACCGTCGCAAATACTCTTTTTGCGACGGGACCTCCGCAAAAACACCTATTTTCGATACCATTTTCGGCAACGGGTGGTTTGGGATGGAACCCCATCGCAAAAGAGCTTTTGTGACGGGATCCCGTCGCAAAGCGACCGTTGCAAATATTCTGTTTTCCTGTAGGCCCATGATCTGATAGTTGCTGACCCATAAATGATCGATGTTCTTTCTCTACATTACACCCTCCCATAGTATTCCCCGCACTTGGTTCACTTGAGTTCCATATAATTTTCCCCTTGATATATCTATCATTCCATGAACACCACTAAGCTCTACTAAGATGTAACCCAAAGAACCATCATGTGTTAACGGTTCTAATTCATCAGACAGTGAAATGATTGGACGCCCGGTCTGTGAGTTATAAGTGTTTAAGTTCCGAGTGCTTGGCTTGATTTGGGTTTGATTCAACATGGCCATACACAAACTATATCCAAAACTCAAGTAGATTATACCCAGTTGACTGTCTCGGTCCAAGGATCCTAGCACCATAGACGGTTCGTCAAATAGACTCTTGGATTTCAAGATATGGCTCCTTTAGTGTTTCTTGGACCAGTTTGGCCTGGGTCTGGTCCGACCCGGTCTGACCGAACAGCATGACCCAGTCTTGGCAGGGCCATGGTAGTCCTAGATCACTGGGTCGTGGTCTTGCCCGGCCTGCAAGGAGGTGGCCATGCCTACAAGGAGGTGTTGCCCGCCAGGCTCGTAGCTCGTTGGGGAGGCGGCCAGACCGGCGGGGTAAGAGCCGGCTGGGCCGCATCCCGCTAGGTAGGCGGCCCGCTGGGCTATGGCCCAGCTGTATGAGGTGAGGCCCGCCCTAGAAAACACCAGGGAATTTGACCCCTAGTCTCCCGAATGGCCCGGTTGTCGTTCGGCTCCTCCCTACTGGCAGCTCCACATGGTGGCGCTTGGGGGTATGTGGGACCCGCTAGAGTAGGTCTGGTCAGCCGGTGTGCCAGGCACTATCTCCAGTGGCGTGTGATGGCACACCACTCTTCCACCCACAGTCAGTGGGTGTGTCGGCCGGCATCTAAAGGATCGTCATGGCTGACGAGCCATAGCCTGCACCTGCCTGCGGCGGGCTGGTTGTGCCACCCTCCTCTTACGTGGTCACCTGTCTTATCGGCAGCCTCCACAATCTAATGACCACCGCGACTTAGTTTCACATGCTCCTATTACGTCATGCGTCATGACTCCACCTCTTTCATATCAGGTTGATGCCACTACGCCGACGGTCTTCCACAAAGGGTGCAATGGTAGAAAAGTTGCATAGGGTTTCGGACGAGTTCATTAGGCATGTGCCCTCCACGTTAGCTCGTAATCACGAGAGATGAAGAATAAACAAACACTTGGAATTTAAAACAATGTAAACCCCTACCTTGTAAATCCATTGGAGAACATATATTCTTGAAGGTGTGTCAATGATCTTCATTCCCACCAAAATCATCTAACGACATTTCTTTCTCGTCGTCCTTCTGTTTGGGGTTTTGGTGTCGCTCGTCACCGCTCACCAGAACCAGCTCTGTCCTCCAAGGGTTTGGCATCTCGTTACTCCTTTATAACTTCATTTATTGGTGAAGCTATGCCGAAACCTCTTCCTAAGCTCTATATAAATAGGAGAGGGGGAGGGTGTCTAACAGTGTTGGGAATTAATGGTGGATCATTAATTAAGAAGCATCCCAATTGTTCAATTATACTGTTATAGTGGAATGAAGGGTCAAACCATTTAATGTCTTGACAAATTGTTGGTCCCACCTCCGATTTTCCGTTGGAGGATAAGATATAAATAAATTAAAATAAAACGATATTTTATTTACCTCTTTTCAAAAGTCACAAAACATAACATTTTATCTAGACCTATTACAGTCAAGGTAAACTCTCCCTTAAGTGAATCCCAGTGCTGCTGATTTAATGGTACCCTCATATTTTTAATCTGACCACCAATTCAAAAGTTATAAAATGACGCTCATGAGTTTATTGAACATACCTTAAAATGTTCCGAAATTAATTCTGGGCACACCAGACCTCAAAATGTCATGCCACTAATTTTCACAAACTCGTAATAATTCCATATAATTTAAAAAACATGTAAAATCTAGGTCTTTATAACAGAACCACCCATACATGGTTTGTTTAGGATTTGAATATCATCATTAAAAAATTCAAACAACCATAACACGATATATAAAATAATTCTATATAAAAACATTTATTGATAAAAATATCTTTTCTCTTTCGAATGCAATTTGTTTTATAATCTAACGAATTATAATGGAAACAAAATTCATTGAAAATAATATCATAAACTTTTAAATTATTCTTAAAAGAAAATATAAGTGATAACGTTAATATTTCTAACAATTCCTTATATGATAAAAATATATTCATTCCATACTTTTTTCAGAAATGTCTAAAAGTACATTATTTAGAAATAAACAAATATAATCAGTTCAAACAATTTTGTAAACAGTAAAACAAGTTAAAAATGATATTAGTCAATAATATAAGTATATTTGATACCTTGATTATAAATTTTTAATATAATATAGATATGGAATGGAAATATTTTTCTAATGGAATCATTAAAAATGATTTCTAAAACAATGTCCCTTTCCTAAAGTCTCACACATCACTTATATTATTTATATTCGGGAATAATAATCATATATTACTTTTATAATTTAATAAGAAAATTTTAAATTATCATTAATAATTTATTTTATTTAACACCATCCTATATAAATTTATTTAATTAATTTAGTTCACTTAAGTCATTTTAATGTTATTTATATTATATGTCCAAACTTACATTGGTAGGTTGACTATTGTCAATGTGGACATTATTCCACCATGTCCAGAATACTATTAATGAAATAATTAAGATTTTATACAAAAATTATAATTTTAAAACAAATTATGGATTATTTTTATGAAAAATTAACTATGTTATAGTAATTGATATAGTAAGTCATAGATACGCATGACTAACATTTCAATTTTCCAACGAGCATTATAGAAAAAAGTTAAGTATAGTTTTATATTTATAAAATAATCATAATTTTTTAAATATAAAATTACATTAATAAATATTATAATATATATTATATATGTTATGTTGTGGTGAAAATTGAATCACATCTCTTCATAGAGGTGGTAGTCCACACATACACACAAACAACATTATCATTTTTTTGTGAATGGAATGGTAAGAATGTAAATAATATATTAAATCATTATAATAATAAATATTTATTGAATATAATATATTAAAATTTATTACATTTTTTAAAACTAGTAATAATAATTTATTTTGAAAATAAATCAAATCATTTTGTGAGGTGACTATCTGTCGTACACACGAATAATGCCTTGAAATCTTATTTGATGGAATTGGATAAGTATATATGTTAAAATGTTAAAATAACAATATTTATGTATATTGAGGATACATATTTTTTCATTTAATCATGGTTGAATAATATTTTAATTTGGTTGAAAAAGATATAAATCAAAATCCTTCTGTTAAACACTATGCCTCTTCTTTGGAAAACTTCCTTTGTTATCCACATTAAGAACTCTAAGGATAGTATTATGTCCAATATAAGACCACTAAAATGTGAGTAGGTATATTGGGAATGTATTTTTACAGAGTTTTTATGAACCAAATTGTTTTTAAATTGTGTGTATAACTGGATAGGTTGTTTCGTTTTATAAGTGAAGGGAGGGGGCATTGAAATCACACAAAATATTAAATTAATATATATTAAATTTTAATTAAAAATTTACCCATAATTATTTTTTTAATACATGTTGAATATGGGTATAAATATATTCATAAATTAATGTTTTTAAATCTTTATTATTCATTTTTACCCTTATTGTATGGTTTTAACCCATTGTTAACCCTTTTTTAAATATACTAGGACAATACGGATTTTTACACATTGAGGGTCAGTATAGTTAATATAAAAGGTTAAAAGGCCTATAATTTGATTATAGTTGATATTATAATTCATATACTAATATTATGGATGAATATAATATTTTTATGAATTTATATCAATTAAAAAAATATTATTTATTATTATATATCATTAATTTCAATTTCAAAAACTATTAATTACATAGAATATAAGAACATATCGACAACACATAATATTCTAAAAAATATTTATTTTGTTTTGAACATGTGGTGGTAATAACTAAAATTTATGGATCCAATTTTTTGTAACAAATTAAATTAATTTTATTAACATCTATTAATTTTTTTCATTAATTATATGATAAATGTGTGAGAATTGTGTAAGAATTTATGGTAATTATATCATCAGTAAAAAATAAAATAATATTACAATATAAATAGAAATATTTTATAATTCAAAATAATATTTATAACATGAAATATATTTATCTAATATTATGTTAATAATATTATATTTATTAAGAACAAGAGTGTGTCATTTTCTATTTTTATTTAAATAAAATATATTAAGGTTATAATCAAATCTAAATGATAAAATAGTTTATATTTTTGATATTTGGTTTGTTATGGAAAATATATAATAATAACATAAAATTTAGTCATGTTTACTATATTTTATGTTACTTATCATATAATTTTTAATCCTTAATATCTAGATTTAACCATTACCAAGGAAAATATTACTACGGTTATTATTCATATTGACAAAACAATAAAAGGGAATTTTTTACCAAATGTTTTCCCACTAATTTTAAACAAGGAATCCATTTTTAAAAAATCAAAACATATATTTAGATTAATTTAATTTAACATTAAACTAGTAAAATGCAACAAAAAATATTTTTTTTGAAAAACACATTTTTAAATATAAAATGTCTTTATGAAATATAAATGCATAAAATATATTAAAAATACAGAATTAGATTATTTTAAATCAAAATGAACTATTAAAATAAAAAAAAATCTAAATAAAAAAATTTATTGGTAAATAAAATACAATTTTCCATTAAAATCAGCAATTCCGACTATTCATTGAATAATTAATATTTTTAGAAAAATATAGAAAATGAATCCTAATATAATTTTAATTTATTGCACTAAAAATGAAGTTAATTTTTTTAATTAAATTTTCTACAAATAAACAAATTAGTTATCTATTTTTCTCACAAAAATAATTAATAATTGTTTTTGAATAAAATTTATTCATAAAAAAAATGACTTTACCAAATATAGAGTACTTAATTAAAAATAATTAATTAATACATTAGAGATTATTGGGATCATTAAATGTTTCATGAATCAGTTAATCTCATTTATACCCTCCAATTTATTATCTATGTTACAACTATCACATTTAAATAAAAAAATTTCATATTTCCTTTAAGCTCTTGGTTGTAGATCCTATACAACATGGAAATTCATTTTAAAATCACATGATATTACACTAAAACTACATATTATATCAATGTATGTTCCCAGTTGTTATAAATAGTAACATTAATGTGTGTTTTTTAAAAAGTTTATACTTGTATTTATAAAGTTTGATTTTTTCGATTGGGCCTTTTGAAAATATGAAATCAAGATAAAAACGATTTTTAGTTGATGTTGATTATGATGATTAGAGAGATAGAATGAAAATTTTGTTATCAATGCTGGAGTAGATAATTTCGTGATGTTAACTAGAAGATATTGGATACCTAAAAAAGAAGTCACATATTTTATTAAATATGAATATTATGAGTATAAAAAAAATTATAGTGTTAGAAATACTTTTCTGTGTTTTATGATAAGAAATTTATATAGTAAAACTTCTTATTATGACACTAAACACAATATTTTGAATAAAATGGATGTAAATCATTTTGGAATAGCTAATATTATTGAAAGAATAAGTTCTATTCTAAGAGATCACTATCAAGTTATTATTTTTTTACCTATATAATCTATACTTGAAATAATGCGAAGAGTTATAAAAATTTATAATATCATACAATCTATTGGAGATAAATAAATGAACGATGGAATTTTGGTTGAAATGATGACTGATATCATGAAAAATTATTGGGAATATATGAGGACCTATTTAGACGAAATTAAACATCAAATAAAATTGAGATTAAATGATCTTATTGGGACACTCATATAGAATTATAGTAGGCTGAAAACAGATGCTGATAAATTGAAAAAGAAAAATGGAGTATATTTTTCTCCAACTTCTACAGTATTTTAGAAAGTAATATTTTATGGGAAATTTCCTAAAACAACTAAAAATAATACTGTGATGGTTGAAAAAAAAGTTTTTCATCAAAATAGATAGAGAATGAATTTGAAAATATTTTTATAATGATGAATATTATTTCTAGAAAAATTATTTTTAGTATTATTAGATGAAATTACATGGAGATATAAGTGAAGAGGATGACACAATAAAGATGATATGCAATGAAGGTATGAATCATGGAATTATTAGACCATATTTTCTAATATTAAAGAAGAAATATAAGATTATTAAAATTTCATGAAATCTATATATAAAAAATGGTATGAAATATATGAATGTTTCTAACACATGGAGTGAAATTTGTTGATATATTTCTTCTGACAGTATTAGGTATGGATAGATAAATATTGGTTATTAGGCTAAAATTTATAAACACACATCATTAATACATGTATATGGTATTTGTTTAATACATGACTCATTTTAATCTAAATTAAACATTATCCTAATTTATATTATGAATTTTATTATTCTTATAGTGGCAAAAAATAAATTACATCTAATAAATAGAGTACAATACCGAATTTTGAAGAAGTATCTAAGAGTGAATCATTATTTGAAAATAATAATAATCCATCTAAAAAATATGACTATTATAATACAGATCATTCAAAGGTTAATTTGATAATGTAAAAACATCTATATATTTTTTATACATTTCTATGAATATAGAAAAGAAATATTATTCTATCTCAAATCGTGATAAAAACGATTTGGATGTAAAACTAAATTCTGAGATTTTTAGACTGAAAAATTTAATATCAAATTTTTCATATGGAAAGAAAAAGATTGATTACATATAAAAATTGTTTAAACTTATTATAAATACTTCTAGGATTCATTTCAAAAACTCAAAAAAAAATTTCAAAATAATTATATTATTTTGAATGGGGCATCATTTTATCAAAAATTTCAAAGTTGTGGACACTTGAAGAACAATTTTTTTAATAAAGTATATTCATTTGGATTTTATAGATCATATATTTATACGTAATTGGTTTTTCTACACTATTATAATGATGTAAAACCACGGATCCCTAAAGATTAATTTTTTTACGATGCCGAACCTGAGAATATGTTGGCACTAAAAAACTATGATTATTATATTTATGAAAATAATAAGATTACCATAAAAAATGATAATATTTGGTACATGAATAGTGGATGTTAAATAATTATGATTGGAAAAAAAATTATTTCAAAATATTATATATTTTATTACTGGAAAAATTCAATTTTGGTGATATTTATCATAGAGAAATATATATTGTTGGTAATATTTATCTTCTTGAAAAAAAATAATTTCAAATGTTTAACTTATTATGTGACTTAAGAATAACCAAATTAGAAAAATTAAATTTTGTGAATAAGGATATCTTGGTAAACCCATGTTTTATAAATTTACTTTTCATTGTTTAGAAGGTAAATTTATTATTTATTTTAATAGTCTTTAAAATTTTTCAACACAAAACATAGAATACCTTAGAATCCATGATCCAATATTACTAGTGAAATGAAATATCAATCATGGTTGTGGAATATAATATTAGTACACATTTCTGTTATAACATTATCTAAAATTTCTATGTAATATATTGTTAGATATTTAACTCATCTTATGATTAATTCATCTATAGTTTTTGATCCTTTTCAATTTTGAAGGAAATGCAATCCATGTTTTAAACAAAATAGTGTTGATTCGAATTATGAGGATTTATAGTTAGTGGAAATATATTTTTTATGTCTAATAAAAACTGTATGTATTAGTGAATAATATTGCAACACCATGATATTTTATGAAATATTTTTTTTCAGCTAAATTTATATTCTTCGATAGCTTACATTACATGAAACATTGAGCCAAAATGACCAATGAAATATTAGTATTTATATATGAGAGTTATATCATAGTCTTTAAATTTGTGGGTATGGATATTATTAACTAATTTATTATATATATATATATAATTTTTTTACTCAATATAAAATTTTCAATAAATTATTTATAAATAGACACTCAATTTTCAGTTTTTCATTTTATTGTTGAAAAATATGTTTTATTCAAAAATTATTTTTTCCTTTTTTTTCATGAAAAAATATGAGAATTTATTTAATTTTATTTTAGTAATATTATTTAATAAAATAAAAAAAATTGAAATATTTTTATTAAAATTATCATGGGATGAATTCTATAGAATTGTTTTATAAGAATCAATTTCAGTGAATAGTAAAAATGTTAATGGTTTTTATTAAAAAAATTATTTTAATTTCAAACATGATAAATGTTCTATTTTTTTTGTTTTATGTTTTCAAAATAAAATTTATTCTCTTATATTTTAAATAATTTAATTTAGTTTAGTGTAATCAATTTTATGTTTGATTATAAATACATTATTATACGTAGAAAGTCATTCTCTTGGAAAAGAAGGTTTGTATGCACGCAATGTATTTTTATCTTAATATAAAAAAATAATATCTATTGGTTAATTATTTTGAAATTTTTTATTTATAATATATATTCACTAAAATATGTTAACATTCATCTAATATGTTTATGGGAATGTGATAAGAATAAATCCAATTTAACACTTAAAATCCCAAATTTCCAAAAATAAGTTCTCATTACATTTTGGGATGTCATATTTATAATAATTTCTACCACTTATATGAATTTAGTTTCAAAAAATTGATTCAATATTTGGAATTAGGTGATTAAATTTTGTTAATTTATAAACATTTATTTTTGTTAAATATGAATAAAAATCATGGTAAAATTTATTACCTAGATAATGGGAAATTGATGTCAATCTAGGATAAAAAAAGTGTTAAGGCCATTATTATTCATCCTATTTTGTATTGGATGAATGGAATTTTACAGATATCACATTACTCTTTAAATATATTAGTAAAATAGATATATTTTCATTAAAATTCTCTATATAATATTTAAATCAATGATACTTAAAAAATTATAATCTTTTAGTTTAAGGTATCTATTATGAGTTCACAAAGGTAAAAAATAGTTATAAACAAACATAATAGTAATTTTGTGTGTAAATAAAATATATTTCTTATTATAATTTATTTATAATTTTTTGTGAATATATAATTATAATAGATCCTTTGGAAATGCTAATACAATATTTATTTAATCAATTTAAAAATAAAATATTTTATTTTAAAAATACTAATATTATTGTAAATTTACATAATTATACTATTTAATGAATTTTTAAGATTAATATGAAATATTTTTGGTTTTTAAAGGAATATATTCAAATTAATACTTTTTCTTTATGTCTTTTGAGTCAAATTAAATGCATAGTGTCAAAATTGAAATTTAAGATTTCTTATCAAAATACTATTTTATTATATAATTTAAAATTTATAAAAAATCAAGAGGTGAATAAGGATAATATATTGTATAAAATTTTATCATTTTACATTTATGAATAAATAGTAACCTTATATGTAAAATTAAAAATTTTAAGAGTGAAATGGACTTTACTCTAGTCAATGTAAGGAAAAATTATCTAAGGGGTTAAACAAAATGATAAGCTTTGAAACACCACATAAACCTATCCAAATTTTAGTGGTTGAATTTATTTCAATATTTTACTATATTTCTTTTTAATCTCTATACTTTTAGAGAAATGTTTTCTTCATAATGTATATATATTTTAATCTTTCAATATATTCTAAAAGTGCTTGAGACTTCAATTATAAAATAGAACCCCGTGCTCTAAAAAATTATCATCCTTTGAGCCTTCTACCTCGATCATCACCTACCAAAATCCCACCTAAAATTGGTTATCAAAACATTAGCTGTTCTCATATTCCCAAAAGGCCAAACCTTAGATCCTTAGAGGATATGTAAAGGATTTATTTTAATGTATAGGTAATCACTTTAACAGAGTAGTTACATTTTACGTCATGAATTGCCTCCTATAAAATTTTCATACCCTTAATAAAATAATAAATTCAATATAATAATTATAATTAAATGTTTTTATTATTTTTAAATGACTATTATTCACCACATTTCACTAAATGGGTTGTGAATGTTTTTTCTGTGTGTATATAATTCTTACCATCCCCATGTAGCGATAAAATTCATTGCTCATCGCCATATTTTATAAATCTTTATTATAGTGGGTTTAATTTTTATATAAGACACTAATTAAATAATTATAACTCTTGAATTATAATATCATGTCTACCTTCATTTCTTTCAATATGTTGGAAAACAATAACGTCACTTTTTTGTATGTTTAGACTACTACCTCCACGAAGTAATGTGATTGGTTTTTGCTTTAAATTTTACATGGATGTTAATAGAGATGAATATAATAAATATATATAATATATATTATATAATAATTAATCTTGAAATGTGTTTTATTATTTACCTTTCTTTCTTTTTATCCACTAAAAATTTGAAGACAATGTTCATGCATATATATGACTTACCCTCTCCATGAATAGTGTAATTCATTTTTCTATATATACATTTATGAAAGACTCTAAAAAATTATATAATGAATATATATTATATTTATATCATTATAAAAATTCATTATATTATGGATCCATAATAAATATTAAAGGTAAAAACTGGCGAACGAAAGCATACATGAAAAATTAAACATATACCACCCTAAATAGTGATTTAAATAAATAATTGTTAAAAACTAGTGATAAAATATTATAAGTAAATAATATGGGTTATGATATATATTATTATGGTTATTTAATATATTCATAAAAAATTTATATTTATTACACATGAGGTACCAACATGTATAAAGGAAGTCATACTTAAGGTAATGGATTTTCATCTCACATTTATTTCTATGGGTCACATGCCATATTCACCACTTAATTATTTTATATAGTGTATATTCTATCCATAAATGTATTTTATGAATCATATCTTGAAAAAAAAATTCATATCCATATATGTTTATTTACTTCATGTTTTATATTATTCAGATTTTTCAAAAGTGGTAAGGGTTTAAAGTTATAATCTCACTATTTGTTGAGATTTTTTATAATGAAGATTCTGATTATAAAGACATATTATATACTAATCAATAAAATCAAGAATGTTATTATCTTGTTGTTATTTATTTAAAATAAAAGTTTTCCTTTATTTTTGCTTGCATTATATACTACAAATAAATAAATAAATTTAAGGGAAATCCACATTATTTTTCTCTTAAATATATAACATTTATCTTTCATATCCATGATTTCTAGAAATGTTTTAAAGAAGTTTTTTCACTATAATCATATTATTTATTAATTATATATCTACAAATGTTTTATTTTTTCTACAAAATGTAATAAAATGATTTTTTTTCATTTTCAAAATGACCTAATTTTTTATATTTTAATAAAATGTGAATGATATGTTTTCTTTTAACTTAAAAGCATTGAAAAAAAAAATCATCCATCATATTGAGACATGGTTTTCATGTTTAATATAAATTTTATCTAGTTTAGTTTCAATGAAAATGTTTTCCATAATATTTGATAATTATTTTTGCTTTAAAATGGTTATTTTAATGGTAAAGGGATATTACCCTCAATAAATTTTTCATTGGTGCCTTAAAATAATTTTTCATCTATGATAACATCATTCGATGTAACTTATGATTTACATGGTTTTTTATCCATAGATAACCTCATTATTCTTTATCTGGATGGTTTATTATTATGATTAAAATATTTTTATGAATCCCGTTCCATTTTCGACAGGTTATGCTATGATGATTTGCAGATATATTTCTTAAAACCAATTCATTTCCATGGGGTATTAGATGATGCATTATTTATGTGATGAAATTATTTTCATGGGTTTTTAGGTGACTAATGTTTTATGATCTTGTGAAAAAATGTATTATTTTCATTATTGTAGGACCCCGGGACACCCTAAGAGGAGAGGGGTGAATCAGGGTGTCAAAATTTTCTTCTTAAAGTTGTGGATCATGTTTCCACATTGGTAGGAACTACTTAAACCTGTATTATGGATATGATCCGCAATGATACATTCACACGCAAAGAGATAACGCGGCAATTTTACCTGGTTCACCACTAAGGGCTATGTTCAAAGAGCATACGCCGACAAGTTGCCGCTCGTACAAAATTCTACTAATCTTCACAATTTGTGGATTACAATGGTTTGGGCACAGTCACTCTGTCCCAGGATCACTGCCTTTACAAAGGTTTAGGGATAGCTCATGGCTTACCTCGAGTCACTCCCGTTGACTCCCCGTGGCTCACTGCCCTTGGTGAAGTCACACTCAGTTTATAGACATGAAGGTCTCTTAAATAGATTTGCATTGAAGTATTTGTCTCCTGTTCAGCATGAGACTTTGATTGCATCAGAGTCCTGAGTTGACGCTCTTTTGTATTCAACCTTCTACTTTAGTGCAATAACTGAATGCACTATATCTTCTTCTTCTCTTCCTTTGATTCTCAATACTAAGACCTGAGTGTATTGATATATTCCCCTCTTTCTGTGAAGATCTTAGTTTAGTCGCATGAACCGTTCTTCATCTCATCGCAAAGAACAATGAGGATGTTAAACATCAGTCATGTGTGTGCGGTACCACTTCTCTTCATAAAACCAAATAGTTCACTGTTCTTCCATCTTTGTAAATGAATACATCATTTTTTCACCAAAGGTATCAGGCAATATCACAGCTTTTGTGTAGCTCCACGAATATGGGCAAGCTCCAACAACACCTGGTGCTCTTCTCCAATCCTGGCGCGCAAGTCCCAATACAGCCCACGAGTCTCACTACAGCGCACAAGTCTCCGGCGCACAGGTCCAAACTGGTGTGAAAGTATCACCAATCCACCTGTGCGACACTGCCTTCCTCAACTTCTAACCTGCACGACTTACTTCCTTTCTCTCCCAAACTTCCTTGGGCGCGCAGCCAACAACCGGCGCATAGCTTCAGATAAGGGCGCGCAAGTCCACCTGCGCGACCACACAATACTTGAACGACATCCACACCTGCACGACGAGAGCTCTGATTTTTCTAAGTGTTGAACTCTGTAAGAAATGAGGAGGGGTGGTCTAGTATTTATAGGCAATTTGACCACCCTGTGTGACGGCGCTCAAGTCAAACATCGACGCGCATGTCTCGGCACACAAGTCTCTTCCCCTACTAGTCACTTGCGCAACCAACTTCCAAACTTGCGCGAACCTCTTTCCTTTGCCAAATTTTGATCTTCTGATCTTGAAAAACCATAGGCGCGCAAGTTCTCAAGCTTCCAAGGAATTGGCGCGCAAGTCTCTTTCACGGCCCGCACGTCACCTGCGCGACCTCACCAAAACTTGCGCGACCCTTATCCCTTTGCCATATTTTGATGTTCTGCTCCTCAAAATCATATGGAGCGCAAGTTTTTAAGCCTTTATGTACATGTTGCGCAAGTCCCTTTGACAAAAACACTTTTCTCCATTTTTTGATTTTCAGGCCCAAAAATTTGGCAATCATTGGGAAATGGTGCCACCTTGTATCTGCTCTTTTTGTACCGCCTCCAGATCATCCATTCCCCTGTCGACGTTCTCCAATCAAACATAGATCGTTGACCACAAATATTAAACATGACATGCCATCATGAAATCACTTTTGTCAACAAGTTTGTATGTCGTCTATTTTCATTTTCAACAAGAACAATCTCCTCAAAAACACTTCTTCTCGGTGATTTGAATCCTTCAACAACTCTTCTGTTGTCATCACAAACTCCACTATTTAGATATATATTCTTTGAAGGAACAAATTTAGAACCATCATCTTCTTATACAATGAGATGTGCATGTCCAACTCATAATTTCAATCTCTGCATGGACATCTCAAAAGTCCAATCCCTTGCACATTGTCTTCTTCTTCAGCCGTCATTATCTACTTCATGAAAAGAATATGAGTCAATTCATCAAGAAGCCTCTTTCATGGTTCTCATGCAATCATGAGTAATTGCATGGTGTTCATCAAAAACCCATGGGTCTCATGCAATAATGAGGAATTACATGGTCTTAATCAAAACCCATGGTTCTAATGCAATAAGGAGGAATTGCATTGTCTTCATCCAAAAACCCCATTCTTCATTAATCATCCTCAGATGGATTACACCTCACATTCTTCATTTTTGTAAACAATGTATCACCTTTGACACATGTTCTTTGAACTTATGATCAGTACAACAATCGTCTGAATTATCATTCCGCCACTTCATCAGAGTACTTCTTGATCTCCTTAATTTTGATCTTCATTGACAATTATTGACAACAAATACAACCTTATAAACATAGTGGTTCCAATAATATCCCCCTTTTTATTTTGTTTTCAATACCTTGTACATCTTCTAAGAAGAATTTTTCAATGTCAAAATGAGAATCTTCTCTTCAATCAACTTTTCATTTCAAACGTTCATTTCACTTTCTCTCCCCCTTATTGACAAGAAATACAAAGGGCATGGTAGGGAGGGTATCATTCCACACATAAGAAATGTTTCATTAATCATTTCACTCTAAGTCTACTTGAGTAATGCTCGATGTAGAAAACAAGAGGATTTGATTAAGTCAGCAAGGCTTTCCATTATTCACATATCATAATTCCAACATGAGATGAGAACTCATATATTTTGTCTTTAACGGATTACCACTTTAATTTCAGGTAGAAGAATATCAAATGTGATAGGGAATAATCAACCTGAAACTCCTGCACTCACATCAGTAATCAGATCAAAAACATTCAAGTGCAATCGGCAGGATAAGTAGCCTTAGGGCACTTCAATTCTTTTTATGTCACTGATCAATTCAGTTACTCCCCCTTTGTAGAATGATTTGAGTAACCAAGGTTTAGATATTGAGAAATGACATACCTTCTCCAATGACATGTTCTTATTTAAATTTTCAAAGTAACTGCATTTGATACCAGCTGGAGTTGATATTGATTGAAATATTGATTTTGGAAGCTTCATCATTTTTCTCCCCCTCAAGGGAAAAACTTCTCATAATCTTCATCAAGAGTGATCCTTCATCATCTTAATCGTTGAATATCTATTAAAGAATCTACTGAGGATGGAAACATCTTTAGCTTGGCTATCAAGAGTTGACAGAATTCACTACTTCTCAGGTCCCCCCCCCTGAGAGCATGATTCACTTTCAATTCCCTGCATTATTATCACAAATACAATACCCAAATGAATAAGGGAATAAGGTGGTTCCTCCTTGCTTCATCAACATGTCCTGTATGGTTGAGGTTCTTTTCTCAACCAGGTTCCTCTGTTCACCCCAATCTTCATCTCTTCACATTTGAACATATGTTCTGACATCTGTTGATGTGGCATGGATTTTTTCACATTCTCGTCTACTTTGTGTGAGGAATTGTTCTGCTTAATAGCCATCATGAGTGATACATTCTTACTCCTCTTAAGGACTGTTTCTTTCTCTGGTATTAAGGTTAGGAAACCTTTTGCAATGTGTCCAGATTTCTTGCATCTCTCACATAGAACTTCTTTGACACGTGTGTTTCTCCTGGTTTGTAATCTATCATGCATTGTGTCTTCATCATGTGAATGTTTTTCTTTTCCTTTATCACCAGACATGGCCTTTTCATCTTCATGTTTCATCATTCATTTCAAATCTTCGGGCCAGATAACCAATATGTTATTTGGAACTGTTGCAGCTGGTTTGGGTCTTCCATATGGGTTCATCTGAGTTTCATCCCACTTAGTGTATCTTTTGGATGAATGACCCTTCAATTTCAGGGATCTAGAATCCTGGGTCTTCTCAGCTTCCCTACTTGAGATCTTCTTGGGGAAATGTGTGTTTGAACTATTCTTCTGATTTCTTCCCAAGGAATACTCTTTCTTCTTAGCTGGCTTGTGTGGTCTTCTATTCCTATCAGCTCTGGATATTTGTTGACATAGGCATGCACCATTCTTGTGACCACTTCCGTTGCAAACATCACATATGTTATCAAGCATTCCAAATCTATATGCTGTAAAAAAATGCTTCTGGACTTGCAGATGTTGCTTCTTCTTCTCTGGATTTCTTCTTTTTGACATAGGCTTTCTTTTTTCTTTTCTATTAAAGGTATTGTACCAAAAATCCAGCACAAAATGCCCAAATCTGTTGCAGCACCAACATTGACCCACAAATCATTTCTTCTTTGTATCTTCTGTATGAGGTTGTTGGGAAATCATCTTAATTTTTTTTCCTCTATTTGAGGAACCAACTTCCTCCTTTTTCTTACCATCCACCCTAGCCATGGTGGTAGGTTTATTCTCCTCACCTTTCCTCATCCATACTTGTTTAGAATTTTTCATCCAACCTGCACTGTTTGTGGGAATGTATCTATAAATATTAGTACAAGATGGTTCAGATGGTACCTTTACTTTCTCAGTTGCTTGTGATAGATCAATGAGTGAGGTCATGATCTTCTTATCACATTTTGGAGGACTTTCGACAATAGAATCCTCCAGTGAGCATTGAGTATCAACAGCAACTGATTCTTGATGTCGATAATCAAGAGTTGTCATAATCTTCTTATCACATGTTGGAGGTATTTCAGCTTTAGATTCCTCTAATGAACATTGAGTACAAGAATCACTCATTTCATTCTTTTGTGAAGTCCTAATATGTGTATTCTCAATCTTGGTCAACTGGGCTTCCAATTTTTTACCCTCAATATTGAGGATGATCTCATGATCTTCAATAATGATCATATTCTCTTCACAAGTCTTCTTAAATATTTCAACCCCATCTTCATGCATCTTAACTTTTTTTTGTAACAAAGATTCAAGTTCCTTGAATTTCATGGAATTTTCATCCATACAAAAACTCTTGACATCATTACTCTTATTCAGCTCAGCCTCAAGTGCATGGATCTTTTATTTTAGAGTCTTATTGACATCCTATTTTTCTTCAAAGACTTTCACTTGTTTAGTGAGCTTCATACTTTCCATAACTTTTCATTCCAACCCCTTTTCCATATTGTCAGCTTCTATTTCTAGTTGAGTGATCTCAACCTGCATAGATTGGAATAGGCTACAAATAATAGCAACCCTTTCTTCAGGAATATCATGCAGATATGTATTGAGTTTTTCCTTAATTCTTGAATTAGGGGTGTCATCCTTTCTTCTGGAAGAATCCTGAGCCACCTACTTAATACTTTCCAAGACTGATGTTTCTTCATTATTGGAATGTTATAGAGAACAAGACATAGTATCTTCATTGGTCATGAGGGACTTCTTTATCTGCTTCTTCTCTTTCTTTTTCCTGTTTGTCATGGTTTTTCTAGATGTAGACTTCTGCTCAGGAATGACTGAATCTTCATCAAGACTGCTCTTCATTGTTGACTTTAAGAAAGAAACTCAAATCCTCTTCTGAATAGAATTACTAGAGAATATCCAACATACGTCATTCATTCCCTCTGATACCACTTGTAGGATCCCGATACACCATTAGAGGGGAGGGGTGAATCATGGTGTCAAATTTTTCTTCTTAAAGATGTAGATCTTCTTCCCATGTTGGTAGGAACTACTTAAACCCGTATGATGGATATGATTAGCAATGAAACATTCAAATGCAAAGATATAACACTGCAATTTTACTTGGTTCACCACTAAGGGCTACATCCAAGGAGGATACGCCGACATGTTGTCAGTCATACCAAATTCCACTAATCTTCACTTGTTGTGGATTACCATGGTTCGGGCACAGTCACTCTATCCCAGGCTCACTGCCTTTACAACGGTTCAGGGATAGCTCACTGCTTCCCTCGGGTCACTCCCATTGACTCCCCCTGGCACACTGCCCTTGGTGAAGTCACACTCAGTTTATAGATGTGAAAGTCTCTTCAATATATTTGCATTGATGTATTTGTCTCCTGTTCAGCATGAGACATTGCTTGCATCAGAGTCCTGAGTAGATGCTCTTTTTTATTCATCCTTCTACTTTAGTGAAATAACTGAATGCACTATATCTTCTTCTTTCCTTCCTTTGATTCTCAATACTAACACCTGAGTGTATTGATATATTCCCCTCTTTCTGTGCAGATCTGAGTTTAGTTGCACGAACCGTTCTTCTTCTCTTCACAAAGCACAATGAGGATGTTAAACATCGGTCATGTGTGTGCGGTACCACTTATCTCTATAAAAACAAATTGTTCATTGTTCTTCCGTCATTGTAAATGAATACATCATTTGTTGCACCAAAGGTATCGGGCAATCTCACTGCTTTAGTGCAGCTCCACGAAGACGGGCAAGATCCCACAACACCTGGCGCTCTTCTCCAATCCTGGCGTGCAAGTCCCAATACGGGGTGAGAGTCTCACTATGGCACGTAAGTCTCCGGCGCGCAGGTCCAAACTGGCGTGCAAGTATCACCAAAAAACCTACGCGACACTGCCTTCCTCAACTTCTATCCCGCATGACTTACTTCCTTTCTCTCCCAAACAGCCTTGGGTGCGCAGCCAACAACCGGCGCACAGCTTCAGATAAGGGTGCGCAAGTCCACCTGTGCGACCACACAATACTTGCATGAATTCCACACCTGCGTGATGGGAGCTCTGATTTTTCTATGTGTTTAACTCCGTAGGAAATGATGAGGGGTGGTCTAGTATTTATAGGAAATTTGACCACCCTACGTGACAGCACGCAAGTCAGCCATCAGTGCGCAAGTCTCGGCGCACAAGTCTCTTCCCCTGCTAGTCACTTGCGCGACCAACTTCCAAACTTTCGCGAACCCCTTTCCTTTGCCAAATTTTGATCTTCGGATCTTGAAAAACCATAGGCGCGCAAGTTCTCAAGCTTCCTAGGCATTGACATGCATGTCTCTTTCACAGCGCGCACATCACCGGCGTGACCTCACCAAAACATGCACAAGCCTTATCCCTTTGCCATATTTTGATGTTCTTATCCTCAAAATCATATGGTGCGCAAGTTTCCAAGCCTTCAAGTACAAGTTGCGCAAGTCCCTTTGACAAAAACACTTTTCTCCATTTTTCGATTTTCAGGCACAAAAATTTGGCAAACATTGGGAAATGGTGCCACCTTGTATCTGCTCTTTTTGTACCACCTCCAGATCATCCATTCCTCTGTCGACATTCTTCAATCAAACATAGATCGTTGACCACAAATCTTGAACACAACATGCCATCATGAAATCACTTTTGTCAAAATGTTTTTATGTCGTCTGTTTTCTTTTTCAACAAGAACAATCTCCTCAAAAACACTTCTTCTCGGTGTTTTGAATCCTTCAGCAACTCTTCTGTTGTCATCACAAACTCCACTATCGTGATATGTATTCTTTGAAGGAACAGATTTAGAACCATCATCTTCTTATACAATGAGATGTGCATGGCCAATTCATAATTTCAATCTCCGCATGGACATCTCAAAAGTCCAATCCCTTGCACATTGTCTTCTTATTCAACCGTCATTATCTACTTCATGCAAAGCATATGAGTCAATTCATCAAGAAGTCTCTTTCATGGTTCTCATGAAATCATGAGTAATTGCTTGGTCTTCATAAAAAACCCATGGATCTCATACAATAATGAGGATTTGCATGGTCTTAATCAAAACCCATGGTTCTCATGCAATAAGGAGGAATTGCATTGTCTTCATCCAAAAACCCCATTCTTCGTTAATCATCCTCAGATGGATTACACCTCACATTCTTCATTTTTGTAAACAATGTATCACCTTTGACATATGTTCTTTGAACTTATGATCACTACAACAATCGTCTGAATTATCATTCCTCCACTTCATCATAGTACTTCTTTATCTCCTTAATTTTGATCTTCATTGACAATTATTGACAACAAATATAACCTTATACACAGAGTGGTTCCAATAATATCCCCCTTTGTATTTTGTTTTCAATACCTTATACATCTTCTGAGATGAATTTGTCAATGTCAAAATGAGAATCTTCTCTTCAATCAACTTTTCTTTTCAAACGTTCATTTCACTTTCTCTCCCCTTATTGACAAGAAATACAAAGTTCATGGTAGGGAGGGTATCAATACATACTTAAGAAATGTTTCATTAATCATTTCACTCTATGTCTATGTGAGAAATGCCCGATGTAGAAAACAAGAGGATTTGATTATGTCAGCAAGGCTGTCCATTATTCATATATCATGATACAAACATGAGATGAGAACTCATATATTTTGTCTTTAAGGGATTACCACATTAATTTCAGGTAGAAGAAAGTCAAATGTGATAGGGAATAATCAACCTAAAACTCCTGCACACACATCAGTAATAAGATCAAAAACATTCAAGTGCAATCGGCAGGATAAGTAGCCTTGGGGCACTTCCATTCTTTTTATGTCACTGATCAATTCAGTTACGCCCCCTTTGTAGAATGATTTGAGTAACCAAGGTTTAGATATTGAGAAATGACATACCTTCTCTAATGACATGTTTTTATATAAATTTTCAAAGTAACTGCATTTGATACCAGCTGAAGTTGATATTGATTGAAATAGTGATTTTGGAAGCTTCATCATTTTCTCCCCCTCAAGGGAAAAACATATCATCATCTTCATCAAGAGTGATCCTTCATCATCTTATTCATTGAATATCTATTGAATAATCTACTGAGGATGGAAACATCTTTAGCTTGGCTATCAAGAGTTGACAGAATTCACTACTTCTCAGGTTCCCCCTGTGAGAGCATGATTCACCTTCAATTCCCTGCATTATTAGCACAAATACAATACCCAAATGAATAAGGTAATAAGGTGGTTCCTCATTGCTTCATCAACATGTCCTGTATGGTTGAGGTTTTTTTCTCAACCAAGTTTATCTATTCACCCCAGTCTTCATCCCTTCACATTTGAACATATGTTCTGACATCTGTTGATGTGGCATGGATTTTTTCACATTCTATTCTACTTTGTGTGAGGAATTGTTCTTCTTAACAGCCATCATGAATGATACATTCTTACTCCTATTAAGGACTGCTTCTTGCTCTGGTATTAAGGTTAGGCAACCTTTTACAATGTGTCCAGATTTCTTTCATCTCTCACACAGAACTTCATTGACATGTGTGTTTCTCCTGGTTTGCAATCTATCATGCATTGTGTCTTCATAATGTGAATGTTTTTCTTTTCCTTTGTCACCAGACTTGGACTTTTCATCTTCATGTTTCATCATTCTTTTCAAATCTTCCGGCCAGATGACCAATATGTTATTTGGAACTGTTGCTGCTGGTTTGGGTCTTCCATATGGGTTCATCTGAGTTTCATCCCACTTAGTGTATCTTTTGGATGAATGACCCTTCAATTTCATGGATCTAAAATCCTGGGTCTTCTCAGCTTCCCTACTTGAGATCTTCTTGGGGAAATGTGTGTTCGAACTATTCTTCTGATTTCTTCCAAAGGAATATTCTTTGTTCTTAGCTGGATTGTGTGGTCATTTATTCCTATCAACTCTGGATATTTGTTGACATAGGCATGCACCATTCTTGTGACCACTTCCGTTGCATACATCACATGTGTTATCAAGCATTCCAAATATATTTGCTGTAAACAAATGATTCTGGACCTGCAGATGTTGCTTCTTATTCTATGGATTTCTTCTTTTTGACATAGGCTTTCTTTTTTCTTTTCCATTAAAGGTATTGTACCAAAAATTCAGCGTACAATGCCCAAATCTATTGTAGCACCAACATTGACCCACAAATCATTTGTTCTTTGTATCTTCTGTATGAGGTTGTTTGGAAATCGTCTTAATTTTTTTTCCTCTATTTGAGTAACCAACTTCCTCCTTTTTCTTACCATCCACCCTAGCCATGGTGGTAGGTATCTTCTCCTCACCTTTCCTCATCCATACCTGTTTAGAATTTTTCATCCAACCTGCACTGATTGTGGGAATGTATCTATAAATATGAGTACAAGATGGTTCAGATGGTACCTTTACTTTCCTAGTTGCATGTGATAGATCAATGAGTGGGGTCATGATCTTCTTATCACATTTTGGAGGACTTTCGACAATAGAATCCTCCAGTGAGAATTGAGTATCAACTGCAACTGATTCTTGATGTCGATAATCAAGAGTTGTCATAATCTTCTTGTCACATGTTGGAGGTATTTCAGCTTTAGATTCCTCCAATGAACATTGAGTACAAGAATCACTCATTTCATTCTTTTTTGAAGTCTTAATATGGGTATTCTCAATCTTGGTCAACTGGGCTTCCAATTTTTGACCCTCAATATTGAGGATGATCTCATGAACTTCAATCATGATCATCTTCTCTTCACAAGTCTTCTTAAATCTTTCAACCCCATCTTCATGGATCTTAACTATGTTTTGTAACAAAGAGTCAAGTTCATTGAATTTCATGGAATTTTCTTCCAAACAAAAACTCTTGACTTCATTACTCTTCTTTAGCTCAACTTCAAGTGCATGGATCTTTTATTTTAGAGTCTTATTGACTTCCTCTTTTTCTTCAAAGACATTCACCTGTTTAGTGAGCTTCATACGTTCCATAACTTTTCATTCCAACCCCTTTTCCATATTGTCAGCTTCTATTTCTAGTCGAGTAATCTCAACCTGCATAGATTGGAATAGGCTACAAATAATAACAAACCTTTCTTCAGGAATATCATGCAGATATGTATTGAGTTTTTCCTGAATTCTTGAATTAGGGGTGTCATCCTTTCTTCTAGAAGAATCCTGAGACACCTGCTTAATACTTTCCAAGCCTGATGTTTCTTCATTATTGGAATTTCATAGAGAACAAGACATAGTATCTTTATTGGTCATGAGGGACTTATTTATCTGCTTCTTCTCTTTCTTTTTCCTATTTTTCATGGTCTTGCTAGATGTAGACTTCGGCTCAGAAATGACTGAATCATCATCAAGACTGCTCTTCATTGTTGACTTTAAGAAAGAAACTCAAATCCTCTTCTGAATAGAATTACTGGAGAATATCCAACATACGTCATTCTATCCCTCTGATACCACTTGTAGGACCCCGAGACACCATTAGAGGGGAGGGGTGAATCATGGTGTCAAATTTTTCTTCTTAAAGATGTGGATCTTGTTCCCATGTTGGTAGGAACTACTTAAACCTGTACGATGGATATGATCAGCAATGAAACATTCACATGCAATGATATAACACTGCAATTTTACTTGGTTCACCACTAAGGGGTACGTCCAAGGAGCATACGCCGACAAGTTGTTAGTCATACCAAATTCAACTAATCTTCACTAGTTGTGGATTACCACGGTTCCGGCACAGTCACTCTATCCAAGGCTCACTGACTTTACAAAGGTTCAGGTATAGCTCACTGCTTCCCTCGGGTCACTCCCATTGACTCCCCCTGGCTCACTGCCCTTGGTGAAGTCACACTCAGTTTATAGATGTGAATGTATCTTCAATAGATTTGCATTGATATATTTGTCTCCTGTTCAGCATGAGACATTGCTTGTATCAGAGTCCTGAGTTGATGATCTTTATTATTCATCCTTCTACTTTAGTGCAATAACTGAATGCACTATATCTTCTTCTTATCTTCCTTTGATTCTCAATACTAACACCTAAGTGTATTGATATATTCCCCTCTTTCTATGAAGATCTGAGTTTAGTTGCACGAACCGTTCTTCTTCTCTTCACAAAGCACAATGAGGATGTTAAACATTAGTCTTGTGTGTGCGGTACCACTTCTCTTCATAAAAACAAATTGTTCATTGTTCTTCCGTCATTGTAAATGACTACATCATTTGTTGCACCGAAGGTATCGGGCAATCACACGGCTTTTGTGCAGCTTCGCGAAGATGGGCAAGCTCCAACAACACATATCGCTCTTCTCCAATCCTGGCGTGCATGTCCCAATACGGGGCGCGAGTCTCACTATGGCGTGTAAGTCTCCGGCTCGCAGGTCCTAACTGGTGTGCAAGTATCACCAAACAAGCTACGCGACACTTCCTTCCTCAACTTCTATCCCGCATGACTTACTTCCTTTCTCTCCCAAACAGCCTTGGGGGTGCAGCCAACAACTGGCGCGCAGCTTCAGATAAGGGTGCGCAAGTACACCTGTGCGACCACACAACACTTGCATGAATTCCACACCTGCGTGATGGGAGTTCTGATTTTTCTATGTGTTTAACTCCGTAGGAAATGAGGAGGGGTGGTCTAGTATTTATAGGAAATTTGACCACCCTGCGTGATGGCGCGAAAGTCATCCATCGGCGTGCAAGTCTCGGTGCACAAGTCTTTTCCCCTGCTAGTCACTTGTGCGACCAACATCCAAAAATTCGCGAACTTCTTTCCTTTTCCAAATTTTGATCTTATGATCTTGAAAAACCATAGGCACGCAAGTTCTCAAGCTTCCTAGGCATTAGCGTGCATGTCTCTTTCACGTCACCCACGTCACCTGTGCGACCTCAACAAAACTTGCGCAAGCCTTATCCCTTTGCCATATTTTGATGTTCTGATCCTCAAAATCATATGGTGCGCATGTTTCCAATCCTTCAAGTACAAGTCGCGCAAGTCCCTTTGACAAAAACACTTTTATACATTTTTTTATTTTCAGGACCAAAAATTTGACAATCATTGGGAAATAGCGCCACCTTGTATCTGCTCTTTTTGTACCGCCTCCAGATCATCCATTCCTCTGTCGACGTTCTTCAATCAAACATAGATCGTTGACCAAAAATCTTGAACACGACATGCCATCATGAAATCACTTTTGTCAACAAGTTTGTATGTCGACTGTTTTCTTTTTCAACAAGAACAATCTCCTCAAAAACACTTCTTCTCGGTGTTTTGAATCCTTCAGCTACTCTTCTGTTGTCATCACAAACTCCACTATCGTGATATGTATTCTTTTAAGGAACAGATTTAGAACCATCATCTTCTTATACAATGAGATGTGCATGGCCAATTCATAATTTCAATCTCTGCATGGACATCTCAAAAGTCCAATCCCTTGCACATTGTCTTCTTCTTCAACTGTCATTATCTACTTCATGCAAAGCATATGAGTCGATTCATCAAGAAGTCTCTTTCATGTTTCTCATGAAATCATGATTAATTGCATGGTCTTCATAAAAAACCCATGGGTCTCATGCAATAATGAGGATTTTCATGGTCTTAATCAAAACCCCTGGTTCTCATGCAATAAGGAGGAATTGCATTGTCTTCATCCAAAAACCCCATTCTTCGTTAATCATCCTCATATGGATTACACCTCACATTATTCATTTTTGTAAACAATGTATCACCTTTGACACATGTTCTTTGAACTTATGATCAGTACAAAAATTGTCTGAATTATCATTCCTCCACTTCATTAGAGTACTTCTTGATCTCCTTCATTTTGATCTTCATTGACACTTATTGACATCAAATACAACCTTATACACAGAGTGGTTCCAAGAATTATGTGATTGGTGGGACCAATGTATCCAACCAATTCATTGGGTGAAGATTGTTAATACATGAGGAAAATATGCTTACGCATGGAAATGGATTTTATGTTCATAAGATCATAATAGCATCTGGTTTTTGGACCATAAATTAATTTTTGGTCTTTATTGCATGTCATTAACTAAATGGGTGATCCTATTTTTATTTATAAATGTTCTCAATTTTATAAACTTATGTGTACGACATAATACCATGTCTTATGTCAATGTTATTCTATCTTAGACCATGTTTTGTGATTCCCTTATGACTCGTGTCTTAATAACTACCATGATTAATTCCATGAATCATAATTAGGATATATGATATGCAAGGTATGTATTTAAAATGTTAATATCATGTTCTCCAAGCATTATTCCCATGTTATGATTATGTGATCATTTATATCACTAGTGGTTATCCTTGATGAGCTTCTGAGCTAACCCTTTGTTATGTTTTCTTTCCACTGGTTATGTCGAAACGTTTTAAGGATGATATGTCTAAGATTGGTACATGTTATGAATAACATAATGGGAGTCTCTTTTGAACCAATTTTTTTATTTGTCCATTTTTTCAATGATACATGACCTTTATGATTATAGTGTTGATTGTTATGATTTTTAATTAATATTATCCTATTAAATGTAATATCTTTATATGAAAAATATGTTTAATTGTTATTGGTGTCAGAGAACGGTTTAGTAAACTTCTTGAAATAATAATCTGAAATATTTATTCAGAACACTTATTATAGTTCTATGTATATTATAACAATATATTATTTTGGTTATGATCATGGATATCCTTGGTTTAACATAAGGTGTCAAAAATTAGAAAATAATATTCATCATTTGGACACCGTATTATTTATTTTTTCATCATTCCTCACTATTATTATTTTTTCTAAATAAATTATTATTTTTTAGTTAATGTGTATAACTAGGTGGATTCGTATTAATTCTAATAGAAAATGTAATTATTGTATTCATGGGAAACCAAATGAAATAGTAGATGGAAGGTGAAAACCTATTATTATACCAAATTAGCTATCATGATATATGAGTGACAATATAAAACTAGATGAGTTTCAAATAAATGAAAATATGACGAAAATTGTATTTTAAGGATGTTTATATGGAGAAAATCACGGATGTATGAATTTTTAATTTCCTTCTTCTCATGAATATAGGAAAAAAACTAGAGGAATATCTAAAATGAAAGGGTAGACGTTTTTTATTTGGATATAAATAGAATATAGCAATGAATTTCATAGGAATTTGTATCCTTATATGTGTGAAACCTAGGAATTATCTGATCTAATTCCCTCTTCTAAATTTAAACTCATAGTCCAATGAATTACCTATGAAGTGAAAGGATTTATATAATTATGTATTTCTATTCAATAATTATGTTTTTTAAGTGTTATATCAAGGATATATTTGATATAAAGATCATGAAGTATCTACATATTATTCTACATTATAATTTGACAGCATATATTGAGTTAGGTTAAAGATATTTTTGAAAGTAATAGGATAGTATTGGTTACCAAGAAATTAATTAGTTGAGTAAAAAGTTATTTAGTCTCTATTTGATTATGTTTATTTCATTTTTGGATTTATGGAATATATAGAATATTTTGTGAACTTAATCTATGAAAAAAGAATTATGTTCTTTTTTGTAATTATATATGTTTTCATGTGACTTAAACTTATAAGTTATGGATACCATCACGAGTTTATAAGTTTATGGTTGATAACAAGTTGAATGGCATCAGCACCCACTTTTCTAATATTTTAAGTGTTGTAATTATGATGTGATTTGAAGATTTCAAATAGAATTCAAAATAATACCCTATTGAGGTATAAATAACCCTTTTGGGGTTTATATGATTTTATGTTAAATAAATTATGATATACAAGATTAGGGGATATAGATAAATTTTATTATTGGAAAGTGATTAATTGAAAAACTGATATTTTTAGTGATATTTATGCTCCTGTTAAAGATTAAAAAGTAGGTTGGTATCTACATTCTATTAATGATATTTTGGTGAATTTCGCTACATTAAAATATTGTTTACTGATTTATCATGGATAATGATTATATTTGGGAGATGTTTCATTAATTTATGGTATATATAACACATATGTTTTACCAGTGATTTAAAATGAATAAATATCTTCAAATAATGAAATTAAAATTATTAAATATGAAATATGGATGTTATGAAAAATCCTTTAAAAGTAAATAATTATTTAATGATGTGGTTATTGAGAAAATTAAGGACCAATAGATTAATGAATTATTTTTACATATAATGGTTTATTTTTTCAATTATCTTATGTTAACCATTTTTTGAATGATTATTAATGAAAGGAAGAATATCATAATATACTATTTGATGTATTTGAATTTTATTTTTGGAATTTAGGAAATAGAAATTCAACTCTAATATTCATCATTTGGAGTAATAGAATAGATTGCAGTGGAAATAGATTAATGGATGAAACTACACTTCCAAACTATGTATATTTCCTTACTTTTTTAGTCTATATAAAAAGGAATGAATCAACTCTTATTATAGGATCATAGGAAAAGAATTCGTATAAAATTCAATTCATATGAATTCATGGTGTTTTATCCCCTCACCAATTGTTTTTTTGGTTATTAACATTCTCTTATTCATGTTATTTAAAATTCTTAAAGTCATTGGGTGTTATTTTTATCTTAAATTTTAATATTTTCACTTCCCAATAGTGTTATACTATTTAGAGACCTAGTTTTTTGTTATTGAAAATGACAATCATATTTCTCATTCACTCTTATCAAGAGGCGAATTGACAAACCCTTTTTACAACATGGGTTTCTAAAAATGAATTCTAAAAAGGGGAAAAAATTGGATTACTAGGAACATGCTCAAATTTTGATTATCTAATTTATTAAATAGGGGAAAATGTAACACCCATATATTTAATTAAATATATTTTTTTCAATTAAATTTAATTTATTAGATACATTGTGTTACATATAACACCAAACATAAACTAATCATGAAATTTAATTATTCAAATATGATAGTTATAAACTTGTAATTAAAATGAATTGATGGAATAGTTTTGATTAATTATGATATATATATATATCATATTAAATGTAAATTCACTAATAAATTCTTATTAAATTATCACAAAATTTTTAGTGAATACATTTTATTCTAAAAAATATTATTTATTAAAATAATATTTTTTTTATTTTTCAGGAAAAATATTGTGAGTAATTTATAGATATATTATAAAGTTTATTTTAAAATATAAAAATCATTTTATAAATATACATATTAAATTTATCAGAGGATAATTTTTTGAAAATTCTCAGAGAAGTATGCTTTTTCAATGAAAAATAATGAATACTTTTTTTATTAAAAAAATATTTTCATTTCAAGAACTAAAAACTTCCATTTGGTTTTAAATTGGATTAAATGAAAAAAAATTATATTATATTTTAAATAATCTAGGTAACATAATTGAATACAATTTTATGTTTGAATTTATTGGAAAATCGTTTTTTATACTTAAAAAAGAATTTTCCAAAAAACAATTATGTGTGCAATGAAATTTTATATTAATAAATTAAATTAATCTCTATTTGAGAATTATATTAATTAAATGATTATATTATATATTCAGAAATATTTTAAACATTATAGAACATTTTTCTTGTCATGGGATATTAATAGGTCCAGTTTTATACTTAAAATATATATTATTTTCTAAGAAATTGTTTTCAATGAATTTTTCTTGATTCATTTAGAATTAATAAATACACTTATACATATAGAATTTTATAAAATGTATTCCATATTTTAATAATGTGGTTCAAATTTTTTATGTTGAGCCCTTATATTTTTCGTCAATATGAATAGTAACCATTATAATGATTATCACAATCAAAAATGGTAAATGAAGTCAGTATAGGTTAAAAGTAAGTGATAAGGCCATAATTTTTCATCAAAATTTTTATTAGATAAAGGTATTTATACCCTAACAACCATAGGCTCTATTTTTTTGATTAATGGATACATCTCCCTGAAAATAAACTATATAATATTTAAGTCAACGAATGTTACAAAATTTCATCTATTAGTTTTAAACATCTCTTATGTATTCACATATGTACAAAAACTAGTTATGAACTAATATTAATAGTAATTTTGTAATTAAAAAAATTATATTAATTATTTTAATTTATTTATAATTTTTAGATATTAAATATATAAATTATAAATTGCGTAATGTAATTAAATTATTTATTTAATTTAAAGAAATATAATAAATATGAATTTATAAAGACTAAATATAATATTATTTCAATGATTTATAGTGTACCGTTAATTTTTGAGATGAATATAACATATTATATTTTTTAAGGGGTTATATTAAAATTAAATTTTTTTCTTTCTCTTTATAAAGTAATAATTAAATGAATAGTGTCAAAATTATCATTAACGATTTCTTTTATAAAAATAATATATTATTAAATTATTTAGAAATTATAAATTTATTCAAAGTGTATAAATAAGATATAATATGGTCAAATATTTCATAATCATAATTTATAAATCACCTGATAAACATATACAAATAATATTTGTTAATAGTATTTTGACCTCATATTATCTTATTTTTGAATCAAAATCCTTTTTATGGAACTTGGGCTAGATACTGACTTTATTATATTTAAATCTTATAAGAAATTCCAAAAGTTCCCCTCAACTAATTTATAAAAGGGGACATCCTAACCTTAATTATTCACACCTATTAAGCCTTATAGCTCAACCGACCCAAAAAAATCCTTTATAAAAATTATTATACATAGTATTTGAGTTTTTTGTCTTCCCAAAAGATCAACTATATGTTCCATAAGAGTGGATCTATACGAATTTTTACACATGACATGTAATCTCAATAACTAATTAATTTGTATATAATTATTCTTTTACTTTGTATAAATCCTTCAAATACTTCACATAATAATTAGTTTAGTATACTAAATTTACTAAATTGGTATTTTTCTTGTGAATCCACCTTTATTGACCATCTTTCCATCAAATGGGATGTAAATGTTTCGATTGTACATATGTACAACATACTATCTCCACATCTTCATAAAAATAATTTCTCATCACAATATCATTAGTTGGGGTATTATGATGGGTTTAATATTTATATATGGTATTAATGTAATAAATATACCTCAATATTGATAATATTATATCTACATTCTTTTCTTCTATACCATTGGAAAAGTATAATGTATCTTGTATATATATGTGGACTACCACCTCTACGAATCAATTGGATTTGTTTTTCATTTCCCTACTCCATTGTCTTGAAGGCCTTCAATTTTTATTGATTTTTGATAATCCACCATTCAAGGGTTGATGTGGAACATTTACAAGGCATGTAGGTGTAAATATTACATGGAACGTAGGCCTTCGAGGAATTCATTACCTATAGGTTGAAAACATTACATACAACCCAAACTAGCTACTTGGAACTTCTCCTCCCATCATCTTCTTCGTGAAATCAGCTCTCCACCTTCGCATGGATGTTCAGATAAGTATTCTTGTGCATGCATTGGCTTGTCCCGATGCCAGGTTCCATACCCTCTCATTCTTGCAATCCGTTTAACATCTTATTTGTTGAAAGATCCTTGATCATCCTCCTTGTAGATCTTGTTCCTTTTTGGTTGTCAAGTTTGCATCTTCACATAAAGGTGGCCCGAAATCCTTGTGGTGTCCCTAAGGCCTTACTGACCTGAAGGCTTGGGTGGCACGTAGGTCTTAAAGGACTCAAGGACCAAATCTGTAGCCCGAAGGCCAAAACGGGGGTATTTTCCTTGCTACTACATTGTCAAATAGTTACTGGTACAATTCCCTCTATAGTACTACAACAGTAGCCCAGAAATTTTGTGTACACCTGGATTTGATCCCTGGTCGTTTGGATGCACTTACAGAGTCATTACCAACCGGGCTAAGGCTCATGTGCATTTTTCATTTCCCTATTATATGAATATAATAAGGATATATCTAATGAATATATATATATTTATATATATATATATGAAAAATATGATATAATAATGATCCGGGAAAGTGTAATTATTATCCACCTTTATTTCGTTCAATCCTTCAGAAATTAAAATAGCATGTATGCATATGTACGACCTATAATCATCATGGATGATGTAATTCATTTTTCTATCTGTACATTCATAAATCACTCTATTTTTTTATAATTAATATTTATGATAATTATATCATTACAAACTTTCTTTATATTATTTAAACATGATAAATTTAAAATTTATGAAACTACAAAACAAAAACATTAATAAAAAATTATGAATCTTTCACCTGGAACAATGATTTAAATAAAGAATTGTTAAGAAATAGGTTATAAAAGGATATAATAAAACCATATATGGTATGATATATATGATATGTATTATGTAATATATTTTTAAGAACTATATATTTATGATATAATAGGATCCAATTTGTATGAAGGAAATCCAAAGTGATGTAAGGGATTCTCATCTCACTTTTATTTCAATGAGACACATGCCATATTCATCACATGTTCCACTTTTGTGTTGTATTTACTACATGTAGATGTATTTTATATTAATTCATTGGAAAAAAATTAGTATCTAATTATAAATAAATGTTTATTTCCTTCATGTGACTTACGATTCAAATGCTACCAAATGTGGTGTGGTTTTTATGATAAAGTCGCATTTCTTATTGTGACTGTTTATGATTATGATTATGACGATAAAAAATTTTGATCTAATACTCAATGAATTAATGAAATTAAATATCCTTTTTTATTTCTTGTAACTAAATTTGTTCCTTCCATTTTTATCTCCCTGTTTATTCAAGAGACAAAGAATATGTTTTTAAAAGATATCGAATTTTTTTCTCTCTTTGTTCGAAAAATATTTTCCTTCGATACCATTATATTTTAAATTTTTTTAACAGTGTCGTTTTTATTATTCTTCTAAAATTTCTTAATATAATTTTGAAAAATGTTTTCATTTTATAGTGTAGTTAAAAATGATTTTTTTTCATTTTCTAAATGAGGTATTTTTTATATTTTTACAAAATTGTCAAAATAATGATTTCATTTATCTTTTATGACATTAATTGAATTTTACATCATCAGGACCGCCCCTGGTTTTGAATATCAATTGAAATTTTATCCAGGATTTTTCAAAAAAAATGTTTTAAATAATATTGGGGAAATTTTTATTTTTTAATAAGGTTATTTCAATGCGAAAGGAATATCTTCCTCATGAAATTTTTGATGTGATACATTAAACTAATTTATCATCTATTATAACATCATTTGATGTTACATAAGATTTACATGGGTTATAATCCAAGGATATTAACCTTCTTATTTATATTTATATTTTATTTTTATAATGAATATATTCTTTTGAAATCCATTTCTTCTCCAATTTGTTAAGAAATGATCAAATGATGAAATTTTTATGAAAACCATTTATTTTCCCTTGGATATGGTATGGTAAAATTTTTATGAAACCCATTTCATTTCATGGGTAATAAAATGATGTTCGTTTTTTGATATTGGGGAATATGTAAGTATTATTTTCATAATGTGATGAGTGGTTTATATATCTCCACCAAATGAATTTGGTAAAGATGGATAACTCATGAGTTAAATATGTTTATGTGGATAACTATATTCCATGTCCATAAGATCATATGTAGACTTAATTTCATGTCCATAGGTATATGTGAGGGTCTGATTCCTTGTTTGAAACAGAAAGTGAACCAATTTCTATTTTTAAATTTTTACAAAATTATAAGATTATGTGTATTATCTAATTATTTTATTTATTCCAATGTTATGATCTATTAGGTCCTGTTCATTAATTTTTTTATTATTTATGTCATGTGAACTTGTATGCATTGTTCTATGAATAATGATTATAATATATGATATGTATTTTATATATTTGAAATGTTAAACTCAAGTTATAATACATGTATGCACATGCTATATGAATGTGAATATTGATATCTACCATTTTAACATTACTGATAATTTTATCTCACCTTTTCATGTGATTCCTTTCACCATGTTATGAATAATGGTTTTAGGATTGATATTTCTATGATAGGTTCATTTTTCCAAGAAAATAATGGGATACTCGTATGGACTTCTTTTTTAGGAGTCCATGTTTTGAAAGATAATAAACTTATATGATTATAGATTGTATTTTTATGATACGTAATTAATATTCTCAAATAATATGTAATATATATGATGAAATTTATAGGCCCCTATAAATAATATTTATATATATTAGTTTTTGACTTCAAAATATATACATGGGTACATTTTCTAGAAAAAATTATGAATCATTTTTATGGTTTTATAGTTTTTTAGACTGTGTTTAAAATGAGAAGGAAAAATTTTGTTACTATACATAGTAATCTTGTTTTATAATTTTTAAATTCTCATTCTGAAACGTTCTATAGAAAAAATGTATAAACCTTAACATCTTAGATACTTATACCCATCAATAAAATTGTGTAGTTGAAATAATAAATTAAATTCTTCAGGAGATTATTAGAAACATGTTGAGTGAATTCTAAATTTCTAAAAATTATTATGATAATGTATTTAGTGCTTAATTCTATATTAAAAATTAATTTTTACCAAGGCCTTTTTTTAATAAAATTATTTATGAGTCGAAACCTTGGGTAAATCCAAAAAATTATTTATTCAGAGTGTTTAGATGTAATGTATTCATTCTAAAAATAAAAGATAATTTTTCTAAATTTTCTCCAAAATCCAATGAATGAATTTTCTAGGATACTCTTTATCATGTATGTTATATAGATTTTATGTTAAAAATATATGTACTATTGATAAAACAATGCACTTAATATTTAAGGAAACTGACTATTTTATTTTGAAAACCTAAAACAATATCATCGGCTGGTTTTTTCAAAAAACTAATTTTCAAAAAAATTGTAAATAAAATCAAATTAAAGAAATATTAAACAAAATATTATTGTTTCATTAACTCTATAATAATAATAAACATCTTTTTTAGGAATTTAATTTTCAAAAACCAATAATTTAGTAAATTTTAAGGAATCAACCCACTAATAATAACATTAGTGATGTGGGTCACCCAGTGAAAACTAGAAGTTCCATATAAAATATTATGATAAACCGAAATGTTATCTATATATAAAAAAATACTATTGATGTGTCTTTATATGATAAATATATGATAAAATTAATGTAGGATGAACTCAGTGAGATTGAGAGGAATAATTTTTGGTGTTTAGTTGAATTCTATAATAATTTTACAACAATTGATATAAAATGTTTAATTTATAATAAACATGATGAAAATTGAATAATTATTAGAAATAAAGAATAGAATTTTAAAGTGTTGAAATAAAAAATATTAAATGGACTATGATGAAAATTTTTCTATTATAACTAGACTCGAACCAATCATATATTTTTGTCATATAAAACATTATTATTTATAATTGTTAATAAAATGGACGTGAAGTGTGATTTTCATAACGGATATGTAATGGAGGGACATCCTTTAGAACAACCACCTTGTTTTAAAAGAAAAAAAAATTGCATACATTTTTTAATTACTAATTCCATCTAGAGACTTAAGAATGATCCAAGAGCTTGGTATGATAGGATTGTGATATTTTTGTTACAATACAATTTTGTTAAGGGATCTTGAAGATCAAACTCATTTTATAAAGAAACATTTTACAAATACTATAATTGTTCAAATTTATATAAATCAAATTATATTTGGATTTAATTATAAATCACATCCATATTTCTATGTTGATATTATTAAAAAGAATTTTGATATTATCATTATGGGTGAACATAATTTTTTCCTTGGTTTTTAGATTTTTCAAACACCAAGATGTTTTTTTATATAAACCAATAAAAGTATATAAATGATTTACATATAAATTGTAGATATGAAATAAAAATATTATATTTTTAAAATTATAAAAACTTTAATGACATTAGATCCTGATGAGTCTTATAAATTTTTTGATAAAAACCTGTTTAGAGGAATTATTAGTTGTTTAATTTACCTTACATCTAGTCACACATGTTTATTGTTTTCAGTATCCTTATGTGCAGGATTCCAATTAAATCCAAGATAATCCCATCTAAAATATACAAAACATATTTTCATTATCTTATGGTAAATAGGGATCTTTTATTATTTTATTCTTAAAGAAATTATTTTAATCTGAAATGTATTTTTGATGCTGACATTAAAGGTTATAAAATGGACAAAAAATCACATGTAGAAATTTTATTTCCATATGAGTGTCATCAGTTTAGTATTATTATTACTAGAAATGATACTTAATAGAACTATAAACGAATGAATCTAAATATGTAATACTTATAATTAGTTTCTCTTAGTTTTTGTGGATGTACCACATATTCACTATAGTGTGATGTATAGTAAAACTCCCATTTTGAGTGTTAAAATAAAATTCCTTAAATTTACGAATGAACATAGACCATCATACATAATGAAAGTATATATATATATAAGATGGAATTTCCATCAGAATTATAAAGAAGGAGATATCATTTTACATTTTATTGAAATGAAAGAACATCATGATGAAATTTTTATATAACCCATAAATTTTAAAAAAATTTATGTATTAAACTAAATCACTGAATTAAAATCATAAAAAATCATTTAACTACATTCTATTTAAAAAATATCCTAACCAATAATTACTTTTTTAAAAGGTGGGAGATCAATTTTTTTCATCTTTTTAAAAAAAATTAGTTTTATCTTATTTTTATTTTTAGGAAAAGGTTCTTGAAACAAATTCAGAAAAATGATCCATCAAATTTTTTGGACACAAAAATTTTATTAAAATATTTTTTCCAAAAAATGTGTTATAAAATATATTTCCTTAAAATTTTTTAGGAAAAAAATGTTTTAATTTTTTTCTAAAAAAATATATTTTTATATAATTTTTCAAAAAAAAATCTTTTTTTTGAATAATTTTCAAAAACACACATTTTATTTTATAATTTTCTAAAAAATAATCTTAAAAATTATCCAGAATAAATTATTTTACAATCCAAAAATATACATATATAATAGTAGAAACATTCATATGAATCTTAATATTTATTATGAGTGGTTAATTTTTAAATTTTAAATTTATCAATACTTATATACATTCTTATAATTTTTATTTTTTAATTGTAAATTTTTTTAAAATACATTTCATAAAAACCCTAATATAAGAATTCATGTTCCATTAGGACTAAACTTTTTCCAATAAAAATTATACCTAATGTATCAAAATCATCAGGATTTCAATATTTTTACATATTTTATGAAATTCCATCACATAGTGATCAATAAGATGGATTCAATATGAGATGTTTGATCAAAAGAAGATGAATACTATCTTTTATTATGTATATTAAAATATTATGGTGGTCACCATATCCTTGAACATTAATTAAATTTTATCTTGGACTACTTATTATTAGATTTCCCTATGTCCCTATTCTTTTTTAATTGTCTATTCCTAATAATCATCTGATCAAAAACGATGGAATGTTAAATATAATTAACATTCATAGTAGTTGTGGAGGAATGATTTATAGAAATATATTGGAATTAAAATATTATTCATTACATTATTGTTCCATTTCTTTTAAATGATGGGAATAACATTTAATTTTAAAGAATTATTTTGATTTAAATATCCCCCAAATATTAATAGAATTATAATCATATTATTCATTAATTAATGAAATTTTTTAATATTAGTAACGTTTACTCTATTTGGAAAATTATATGATATTAATATTCAACAATAGAATTTGTACAAATTCCAGGGAAATGACAGGATAACAATGTTACTAACATGTTTCCATGAAAATTAGCTAGTTTTGAAAAATTTACAGTTAAAACATGTATATACCCGTAAATTTAAAAGAATTTTTTTCTTAAATACTATTGAATTTTACGAGTCTGCAGTTTCTGACGGCGCATGATTCTGAGGCCCGTTGTGCCCAGAATAAATTTTTTTAGTTTTTGTCAGGTACGTTCAGTAAAAGTACAAGCATGATTTTCTATCTTTTGAACCGGTGCTCTGAATTGAGGTCTGAGGACACCGATGAACTCATAGTGCCGGTATTCGCTTAAGGGGACCTTTACTACAGTTTTGTTTGCTCGGGAAGAGAAGTTAATTTTGGGGGTTTAATAAAAAAGATAAATAAAATTGTTGTGATCAATTTTATTTATCTTGGGTGGTTATTTCCTACAAGGAGAAGTTATAGGTGGGGCCCACACCCCACATAACCTCCACTGAGAGGATTTAGTGTGGTGGGGCCCACACGAATGCGAACCCTTTCACCTCCCATAAACTCCCCATTAATTCCCTACTGTTTAATTTGAAAACTCCTCATATTTATTATGGTGGACCCTCTCCACCTCCCACCCATTGAACGTGCCAACCCACCTAATTAATATCTACATAAATTATCTGGCACCTCTTGAATCAGTTTGAATTGCATGGAAATTCTATTAATTGGAGAGCTTCTTTATTTCTTTAGGGTTGGCAAATCATTTTTTGGGGAAAGGCTCTAGAGAATTAAATGAGAGTTGATCCTTCTTCGACAAAGAACACCATTCTTCAATGAAGAACATCCTCAATGATGAATGCAAAGGACTTCTTCCAATGACGCTACTTCCTCAGACACACCTCTACATCAAGGTGTCTATGTCGCTTATGACAATGACTCTTTCACCATCGTTGACGGGAAGGCACCATTCTACCGCAACACTCGTCTTCTATGGCTCGACGACGTGCGGTGTCTTTTTCAAGGTAGGGAGATATTGTATATTGTCATATATGGGAGTTATATCCCCGAACATGGGCATTTATTTGTTGGATGATTATTTGAACAACTAACACGGTGGGTACGATCTAACGAATATGTCTGGATCCGCCACCAATGTAACACCTTGAGATTTTATGAAAAATATTATTTTTAATTTCATTAATATATTGTGTTGTATGCTACACCAAAAGGAGCTTGCACAACACACATCCCTGACTTGGCTTGCATTACACGCAATCGCGACCTTCCACGATAGCGTGTGTTGTACGCAATACCGAGTTTCACTAAACAATGATATGTTATATAAACTAGCCATTATGAATAGTAATACCCACTTTTTAAAATTTTAAAAAATTTTATCATTCAAAATGGACTTCATTTTTTGATTCAGAATATTGAAATTAGCCTAGGGTGATTTTTTTGGTATTTTTCTGAAAACATTCAATTTTTCATGAATAGTGAAAACACTAGGTTACTATTCAAAAACCGACATTTTATTTAAATAATTATTTATTTTATTTAAATTTATTTTAGGTCAAACTTGATACATAATACCTATATAAGTTCAATTTATGTCATTGGAGTCATTTTATAATAATTTTATATATATAAAAATTTTATTGAACTTGTCACCGTCTTTTACCCTAGGAGACTTTGCAAATTCACATAAAACATAATTTTACCGCTTCTGTGAGTGGAATTTCGAAAATCCGAGAGACACGGTTAATATCAAGTACTAAAATGTGGTTCAATGAGATGAAAATAATTTTTGGTGAATAGTAACTTTTTTCTTTTTTACCATTGTTAAAAGTAAATACGATAATTAAGGGTTAAAATGATATTATTATTACCCAAACACATGTCATAATTCTATTGGATAATTGTAATTCGACAAAGAACTACCTTAGGAAAAAATATGTCCATTTAGGCCCACATGGATTAGATTAGAACATTTATTATTAATTTATTTAAAGAAGCGTTAAAATAGTTAAAATCAAGGTTTAATAACTAAATCATTTTTAATATAGGGTTATACATAAGATAAATTTGACTATAAATATTCATTAGAATTCTAAAAAGACTTCCCATATAATGGTGTTTTATTTATAATTTTTAGACATTAAATAATATAATTTATTTATGACACATTTATGATGTAGTAATTATATTATTAATGAAATATTGACATAATTGATGTTATAAATACCCAAATAAATGTAATTTGAGACTTTTTATGAATTACACAATTTTTCTAGGTTAAAATGACATATTATTATCGATTTAAGTAACTTTGTTCGAACTAATCATGCAGTTATGATTTTTACAAAAATCATGTACCAAATATGTCAAAATTGACATAAAATAGTTTTTAAAACAAATATTATATTATTAACTGTTATTTTATTCCTAAAAATATACAGTTCGGCCAAATGACTTAGATAAGGCTATATATATTAATAATAAACAACTTGGGGTTCTTTTGTCTTGTTATAGTAAGTTTATTAACCTTATAATGTAAGAAAACAAGAAGACACGTTAAAAGAAAAATTAATTTTCTTAAAGTTAAATCTAAATGATAAGGTTAAAATAGAAATCTAAACATGTCTAATTTATGTTGGATGAGATTATTCCGATACATACACACCTTATTTTAGAAATAACTCATCTTGGTGCTATTAAAAACTGAATATGACTTTCTAATATAATAATATTTTTAGTTATTACAAAGGTGCCCCTCTCCTCCTTTATAAAAGGGCACCTCCTACCTCTCTTCCTCACACCACTTTGAACCTTCATGCTCAGAAAAACCCTGCAAATTTCACTTCTACACTTCCCTAGAAACATTCTAGAGGTTCTGGTCTTCTTCAAAGACCAATTTTAGTTCCCTAAGAGGTAGTCTCAAAGAGGCGATTCAAAGAATAGGTAATGTCTGTTACTGATTCTTTCAACTTTATTTCTTCTTCCACTTCTTCTTCTTTAGTTGTTTCATTATGAAGTAATAACATAAGTGTCACTCATATACTGATATGTTATTATAATTTTAAAACAACCTTATTTCACCATCTATCCATCATACGGAAAACGAAATCACTGCTCGTGTGTACGTATGGAATATAGTCTCCACGCAGTGGTGTATTCTATTTTCCACCACCACCTTAGTTTGATGGGTATAATGGTGTAAATTAATAACTATATATTATTATTGTAAATTGATATTGATTGTGAAATAGTATACATACACTCCAATACAATTCCACGATCATGGGAATGATGTCATCGCTCGTGCTTACGTACGGACTACCGTCTCCACGACGCGATGAGATTCATTCTCCATGTTAACCATTCATGAATGATTATAAAGTATATATAATAAGTAATCATGAAATATATGACATAATAATGATACTGTAATTATTTATATATATATGTATTTCATCTACTTAATTCTATTCAATTCAATAAGGAAACGAAAACAGCGTTCATGCGTACGTACGGCCTATCATCTCCATGAACGTTGTATTTTATTCCATTTAATCGATCTATCATATATATATGTATATACTGAATATATATTATATATAAATCATATTTTACATTATGGAATTAGGTAAATCAGGATATAAGTAATTATATTAAGAACAGCAAGTCGAAACACGTACGATAAATGAAACAATTTTACCCAAAACACTGCTTTTACATCGAATTTACAAAATAACGGGTAATATAAAGTCATAAGTGAACTATATATGATATAATATCAATGAATACGATTTTTTAATAAGTCAATGACATTATTTAAATCATTATACAGGAGGTTCAGATATGTACGAAGCATATCAGACCTAAGGTAAGGGATAACTTTTTCGATCTTGTTCTTATCTGAGATTGTTTATTCATAAGTATATAATGGAGTTATTGTTATCATCCATGTACATGTTTTATAAAAGTGTTTTTATATATGTTTAATGTCCTATTTACCCTTTTTTAATTTAAATACATGGTATGTATGGAATATTTCTTTTACGAGGTACTTTTTGACTTTTCTTGCAAACTTACGAGAAGAATTTTTTTTAACTTATACGGCCCGAATGGATTTTTACGGTTTCATAACACCTCATTTTCATAAATCATCCTCTACAAGTTTGCATTATTATTTTCAACAAAAACCATTCCTTTTAAAATTGCATGACCTTTTTTGAAAAGAAAATGATTTTGAAGAAGAAAGGATATTTTCCTCAGGAAATAATTTCAAGTGTTTTATCAAAACCATTTTCCATTTAAGATGACATTATTTCATATGTGTATGTTTCAAGTATAATGTCTCTATTATTTACATGGTTTCAATTTTCATAATATGAAATGATATCCATTTATTTTATATGGATTATGTGATTATGGGATTATGTTTATGAAACCCATTTTATTCATTGGGTTATTAGGAATGAAGTATGATTATTTTGTGGCAAAAGTAAAAATGATTTAATTATGAGATGGGTGGGACCTATATCTACCTCTAAAGCATTGGGTAATGATTTATATCTCATGAGATAGACATGGCTAGAACTGTAAGTTATTTCGGTTCAATGTTACAAGACTGAAACGAAGAGTGAACTCGATTCAGAAAGGGACATTGTCCACTAAGATTGTCTTGGCAGCAATGACATGGCTACCATGGAAATCATATCATTTGCTTAATGTTTTTCAACAATTAAAAGTTTTATTCCCAAGCTATTTTATCATGATTGATGTTCTATTGTGATCTATGCCTTACATACTTCCATTTTTTATGTCATTGCTCAAGATTTCGATGTTTAAACATTATGTTCATGTTTTTATGTTCAAATGTATATGTTTTGTTTTATTTTATCCATTCTTACCCTTACTGAGAATTTGAGCTCACCCTTAATATGTTTTCTTTTCCCGCAGAATTAAAGGAAAGAATTTAGGTAAAGAAACAGAAAGGGGAAGATATTTATGGGAGATATTGAAGATCTTTCACCATGATTAGAAGATTATGTTCCATGTTTCCAAAGGCACTAAACTATTACGGTCCTTTGGTGTCTATTTTTGTTATGTATTAATTATTCCTCAAAAGTAATGTAATGTCCATGTATGTCATGATTTGTGTCTCTACAGCTGGTATCAGAGGAAAGGTTTAGTTAACCTTTGGAAACTAGGATGTGAAAACATTAGTGAGATCTGAAGAGATATTTCTAAGGTATGTTTAGGGATGTCCCTAAGGATAATTATACATATAAGATATAGTCATTGAACTATGGTAACGATCTTATAATTTAACCTAAGATGTTAGATATTGATGTTACTCCCCCTTTATTATGATTTTTTCCTCTCACACTATTCTTTTTGGGTTTTTGAAAATGGATGGAAATAAGATGATTCACGATAATAGAGGATATGATGGACAATGGAATGATATTCTTCATGAGCAACCAAATGAAATGGGATTTGGAAGTCCAAACATCATTATTATGCCGAATCAACAATCTCATAATATGATCAAAAAACTCAAATTTGGTAAGTTTCCTGACTTGGATAATAAGAGAAAGAAGAAGTTTCATGATGATCATAGAGGAAAGAATGTTCAATTTCCCCTATGTAAATCATATGGGAAGAGTATAAGGCCCCATCCTTAATCCTTAATTAATATTGAATTAAATGAATAATTCACATTTAGGATCTTTTCAGGATTAGAGTTTTAGAGAATTAGATCATAAATCATGAATTACATTCCAATTTTAAACAAAGTGGTTACATAAAAGATAGCACTCGTTTTTCCCCATCAACGGAAACATATTAAAAATAAAACATGGATTCTTTCTTGACACTTCCTTGTCACTATCCTCATACCATGTACCCATCCCTTGACCTGTGAAAAACATTTCAAAAACATGGGATGAGCATAAAAAGCTCAGTAAGGGATATAAATATATGGAAAGGAAACATGAGTGCATGTATACATAAGAATGAAATCATACATTACCCATAAAACATAATCACTTTAACATACATCATAAAATCATGAATAAATCATAGAAATCATAAGACATAAAGGTAAATTGAGGCATTCATAACATTCTTACTTAGGGAGTAACCCTCTTGGTTACGTTTGGAATACCCATCACAATAAATTCCCTAAATCTCTTCAGAGAAACCTTAACGTTTAACCCTTTCGCGTTACCCAATGCATTGGAGAGCTATATCGGGCTCACCCACCCCTTAGTTTATCACGGAACCACCCATCTTCATAACAATGCCCAAGAAACATAACATAATCGTATCACATAACTTAAGCATAAAGGAAATAAAGCATTCCCACAATGCAATAAAAATATAACATTTTAATATATTGAAATAATTAATCCATTCTAAAAACCATTTTCAAAACCATTTAAAACATTTAATAAAGAGATATTTAAATAAAAGGTGTCCCATACCACTTTAGATATTTTAAAATTTTAAACCATTAATATCCATATAAATAAATCGATAAAACCATTTTGATAACATGGATATTAATGAGAAATATTTATAAGAATAAATCATTAAAACATTTAAAATGATATTTCAGTTAAAGGGTTTTTAACAAAATGAGAGACACATGAATACAATAATTGAGGAATAAAATTTAATAAAATCTTTATAATATCATCAGAATAAAGGGATTCATGATATTATATTCCGAATGATAGTATATACACCATATAAGAGTTAATTGGTGCATAACAACAATGAAGTCTTAATGGAAATGTAAATTGAGATAAAATCCACTATAAATATGGTATCATTAAATTAAGGGTAAATCAATCTCATAATTATGTGTGACAAATATAAATACACCCAATATAAGTGGATATTAAGTGAAAAATAATCAATGGTCATTCACACATATTCCAAGGATGACATATTCAATAACTACATGTTGAACCCAAAGAAATCGAAATTAGGTTAAGAAGTTCCCTTGACAGCCTAACATCGTCACATCAAAATGAGTTGATGAGAGATAAAAAGGGTATCTCATCACTTGGAAATTAATTTTACATCAATAAGGATATATAAGAACATATCCCAACATAACAGTATGTAAATTAAAAGACCCAACAAAATAAGTCTTTTAAAAAGAGGAGGGTAAAAGGTTCCCTTACCGACTTGTGTATCTTTCAAAACATACACCCCATGAAAGAAGGACAATACATCATTGATGTAAATACTCATAAACGAAAGTATATTACACAAAGATTAGAATAATGGGAATTATATATACCACTCAATAGAAATGGTGGAAAATGTAGCATAAATCTCATGGGAATAAAAGTGAGATGAAAAATACCTTATGAAAACTCGGCGGCCTAACGATGCCACTTAAAACTTCCAAAAATGGATTGATGAAATAAAATAGGGTCTCTCATAATATGAACATAAAATTTACAGAATGACGAATATAAAATAACATCACCAAACATAAGAAATATGAGCTTAAATTAAATGACATAAAAGAGAGTACTTAAAAAGGAAGAGAGAGCTAAGATCTCTTACGAAAATTCTGCAGCCTAACGGCGCCACTCCAAACTTCCAAAATGGATTGATGAGATATAATAGGTTCTCTAATCATATGAACATAAAAATTAAAGCAATAGTAATATAAAAGAACATCCCAATCACAAGAAAGATGAGCTTAAAAGTAATGACATAAAAGAGTGTACTTAAAAAGAAAGAGAGGAGTAGGATCCCTTACCTCGGGTCTAACTTGACTCGATCATTCTTTAACGTCCTGAATAATAAACTTGATTAAATTTTACTTTCTTAAGAACCTTTTTAAAGTTCATTATTCCTTTTATATCACTTATTGCCATGTTATAAACATTATGTAATCATTTAAGTTAATAATGTTTGTTTTGTCGATATTTGGTTCTTAAGTCGAATGTGGACTTCTTACAATTACATGTTGTTCGTGTGGTCAAAGGTTCATTATATCCAGAATGATATTCATGATTTGGATATCATATATATCATATATATCTAGAATATACATGTATTTATAATATTACATAATCATTTAGAGGTATGAAATGAAATGCACTGTTCGTGGAGAAGGTAAGCCGTACGTATGCATGAACGCTACTTTCATTTCTATGTCATATTAGTGGAATTAAAGCTAAATGAAAGGTATGTATATTTTAATTACAGAATCATATTCATCATTTATATGTAACATACATTATATATAATAACTTTAAATCCATCCTTTATACATCCCACATATGGAATTAACGAATCAAATCACTTTGAGGGGGCGGTAGTCCGGACTTCCTAAAATGAAATTATCGTGTTTACCCACAATGGAAACCATAAAGGTATGCCACAAAAGAAAAATACAGAATCTTCAGTATAACATAAACAGATTATATATCATATATAAATATAGTGACATCTTAATGGCCACCTTTGATGGTGTTATATGAGTGTTGAACAATCATCTTTTCGGGAGGCAGAAATTTGCCACCCACAGAAACAGTATGTTCTTTAACCATTAGATGTAGGTGTTTGTAAGTTTAGCTCTAATTCTTCTTATAAAAACATCCTAGTATATTAAAGATACTGGATTTGTTATAAAAGAAATGAATAAAAAGAGTTAGGGGGTTGGAGAATCAAAATAAAATAAAAGAACACAAATGAAGATATTACCTTAAAATCGGGTAACTCTCTTTGATTTGAGCTCAAAGGATTCCTTGGTAAGACTTCTGCCCAAAGTGAGGCTTCTAGGAGTAAGAAAGAAATTTGGAGAGGCAAAATGAGCAGGGTTTGGCCGATCCAAAGGCTTGAGAGGTGTGGGTATGGTGGTAGAGGTGGGGCCTTCTATAGGAGGAGAGGATGGGCACTCTTGGAAAGTTACAAAATGTTACTATATTTTCAAATAAATTTCGGATTTTAAAGGTCCCACATTGATGTATATCAAGGTTACGGTGGTAAGGGTTCGAAATATACTCATCCAATAGGTTTTGGACATGTGTATGGTATAGTTTTAACATTACGTTTTCATTTTATTTAAATCCTTTATTAATGAGGTAATCGCTCCATCATCATGATGTCATCAAGAATTTAAATTATTTAATGTCTAAAAATTAAAAAAAAATATCATGATGTAGTAAATACTTTTAGCTTTATAATGAATTTTTATAGGCAAAAACATGACTTGTATAACCCCATCAAAAAATTGTTTTATTAAAACAACACATGATTGTGACATTTTAATTTTAACTTTAAATAAAAAGTTATTAATGTCATTTTCCAAGTAAAGTGGCTCCATTGGGTCCCTAAGTTGACCCATGGATTGTCTTGGTCGGCCATGACTCATCCAATAAGGGTAGGACATGTGTCTAGGTCATTTCATATTATTAAAACATTATTTTTACCTTAAACTACACTAATTACCTCTAATCGCAATTAAAAACATAAAAGTTACTATTCACCAAAAAATTATTTTAATTCCATTGACCACATTTTAATTCTTAATGACAACCATGTATTTCGGATTTTTGAAATTCAAAACACAGAGGTGGTAAATTTTCATTTAAATGGAAAATCAGTTTTTATAAGTACCACTTAGTGGTTTCACTATTCATCAAAAATTTAAGTTTTTCAGAAAAATACCAAAACTTCACCCTAAGATATATTTGATAATCTGAATTAAAAAATGAAGTCTATTTTACAAAATTAAAAACATATAAGTTTCATTAATTAATTTAATAATTAATTCCCACTGACATAGCAAATATCGTGTTTTTATGAAACAATAAGTATCAAAAGATTGACACTAGTTTAAGTCCGATTTCAAAGTGAAATTAATTCCAATGTCCACAATTGGATTAAATGGTAAAAATATATTTTTATTTAACTTTAAAACCAATTCAAAAGATAATATAATCATATAAATAAATTATATTAAAAAGATTTTTTGAATTAAAATACAACATTTTTCACTATTCATTAAAAAAATGAACATTATCGGAAAAATACCAAAAATTTACACAAAGTAAATTTTGATGTCCCAATTCCAAAGAAAAATTTTATTTTGTCAAATATAACACATAAAATTGTCCAAAAGTGGATTTAAAAGAGGATCCCCATCAAAAGGCGGTTAATCGAACTTTTAAAGAATATTAGAATGTTTACGCTTAAAATTGGATTCATTCGCATTTTTAATCCTCTAACATTTATTGAAAAAAGTAAAAATATTTGACAAACATATATAATCATTTTTTAGTTAGTTCCTCTCTTTCCCGCCATTACAATGGCTAGGCGTTAAATACCATTTAAAATAATATTATTTTATAATTAGAGTGCAACATATGATTTCAATGGAACTCATTGTCGCGTATTGGGTACGCCATCGAGCATATCGTTCCCTTTAAATTAATGTTAATATTTTTTTTCAAAAATAGGGATAAATATAAAAATTTCATATTCTTTATTTACCTGGGGTGTTACATCCTTCCAGCCTTTTGAGAATTGCATCCTCGCAATTTCAAAATTGGGTTTGAAAACTCCATTGAAAGTCCCACGTCGGAAAAGGAGTAAATTAAACTATCACATTAGAAGAAATAAAGGTAAGTACAAAGGTCACCCGAGTTAACCCATACTAGGATTCCATGTATGAAAATATGGACATGGAGGAAAAAACATAGGGTCATGTTCTGATGGAGAGTGATAGTAAACATGTCTAGGAGAAAGTTAACCATAAAAAAATCATAAACTTGGGATGGGTTAAACGGTATTCGATCCCCCAGTAGGAAAAGTTAATAGACAACATATTTGTTTTAAGTTAATTTTTATTGAGGAATTTAATCATAAGGAAACATAATTACTTATCATGTTGACATTCAACTTTTATTAGATTTCTTACACAAACTCATATTTTCTCCAAATGATGAGTATTTAGGAAGACTTGTTCACTATTATCAACTTCTAGAGAATCACCTAATCCAAAAAAGAGAACTATATACTTCCCAGTCTTTAGATGTTAACCAAAACCAAAACCAAAATGTTTAGTAGAAGATCAGATAATCCAGAAAAGGATAAACCTTTATAAAAAGAAAATCTATTCTTAATCTCCAAAATTTGTTTAACAAAACCCCAAGTTCAACGAGGACCATTCGATAAACAATTTTTCCATAAAATTATTCAAAGTAAACAAAACTAAGATTGAAACCCAAATATTTAAAGGAGTTAGTCACATAGTCTTCCAAGGTACAAATTAACTTTTACCTCCAAATAACATCAGTTTCTCTTAAATTATCATATTGAAAAGTAATTAACCTAATCACATATCCTTGATGATAGGTTAATCATTTCCATAGATAACCCAAAATAAACATACTCTTGATTCCTAAAATCATCTAACTAAAATGAATTAGTCAAAATAACCAAGGACTTCACCTAGTCTAGTGGTAGGCGATAAATACCAGTCGCACTTTGGTTGTGGGTTTGATTCTCGCATCTTTGTCCAACGCGACGGGTTGTCACACGGTCTGCGTGTTGTCCTTTTTCCAAAACTATATAATTCGTAAAACATTACCCCAAAACGAGATAAAATATTCAAAAATAATCATAACATATTTTAACATCACGTTTTTCTCATGCCTTTCATTTTCCATCATAACATATAATAACCCATAATTAACTCAAAAGTAAGGATCATATAAACTCTAATGGTTACCTTTATTATTATTAGCTGAACTTCCACATCGATTGATCATCTCGTAAATGATGCATTACAGATCATACCAAGGTTCAAGTGGTTGATCATGACTCCTTGATAGTTGGTTTAGAACAACCATGAGTGTCCTCATTGAATCCCCCATTTTATCTAGTATCTTAATCAGGGAATCACCACAGTTTTCTTCAAACCTGTTGTGTCTTTGGTGCTTGCTAGATCCATCCATTCACTAAAAACAAAAATGTCATTGTGAGTATATCAACAAAACCATTATGTACTAATGAGGAAGGTAAAAACTAAGATATACTTAGTCATTCACATTATCTAAAACTAGGACTCTTTCTGAAATCCTAACCATTATGGTAATGTCACTTATTCTTAGAGAATACCCTAACATCTAAAGTTATATAAAGCGACCTTTGATACCAACTATATAGCCCCAGCCATAAACCTTACTTAATATTGAATTAAATAAAATATTCACATTGAGGATCTTTTCAGGTTTAGATTTTTAGAGAATTAGATCATAAATCATGAATTTCATTCCACTTTTAAACAAAGTGGTTACATAAAAGATAACACTTTTTTCCCCATCAACAGAAACATATTAAAAATAAAACATGGATTCTTTCTTGACACTTCCTTGTCACTATCCTCATATCATGTACCCATCCCTTGACCTGTGAAAAACATTTCAAAAACATGGGATGAGCATAAAAAGTTCAGTAAGGGATATAAAAATATGGAAAGGAAACATGAGTACATGTATACATAAGAATGAAATCATACGTTACCCATAAAACATAAGAACTTTAACATACCTCATAAAATCGTGAATAAATCATAGAAATCATAAGATATAAAGGTAACTTGAGGCATTCATAACATTCTTATGTAGGGAGTAACCCTCTTGGTTACGTTCAGAATACCCATCATAGTGTATTCCCTAAATCTCTTCGGAGAAACCTTAACCTTTAACCCCTTCGCATTACCCAACGCATTGGAGAGCTATATCGGGCTCACCCGCCACTTAGTTTATCCCAGAACCACCCGTATTCATAATAATTCCCAAGAACCATAACATAATCGTATCACATAACTTAAGCATAAAGGAAATATAACATTCCCACATTTCAATAACAATATAACATTTTAAGATATTGAAATAATGAATCCATTCTAAAAGCCATTTTCAAAACCATTTAAAACATTTCATAAAGAGATTTTTAAATCAAAGGTGTCCCATAACACTTTAAATCTTTTTAAATTTTAAACCATTAATATCCATATAAATAAATCCTTAAAACCATTTTGAAAACATGGAAATCAATGAGAAATATTTATAAGAATAAATCATTAAAACATTTAAAATGATATTTTAGTTAAAGGGTTTTTAACAAATTGAGCGACACAGGAATACAATAATTGAGGAATAACATTTAATAAAAACATTATAATATCATGAGAATAAAGGGATTCATGATATAATATTCCAAATGATAGTATATACACCATATAAGAGTGAATTGGTGCATAACAACAATGAAGTCTCAATGGAAATGTAAATTGAGATAAAATCCATTATAAAGATGGTATCCTTAAATTAAGGATAAATCAATCTCATAATTATGAGTGAAAAATATAAATACACCCAATATAAGTGGATATTAAGTGTAAAATAATCAAAGGTCATTCACACATACTCCAAGGATGAAATATTCAATAACTACATGTTGAACCCAAATAAATCGAAAATCGGTTAAGAAGTTCCCTTGACAGCCTAACGGTGTCACATCAAAATGAGTTGATGAGAGATAAAAAGCGTATCTCATCACGTGGAAATTAAATTTACATCAATAAGGATATAGAAGAACATATCCCAACATAACAATATGTATATTAAAAGACCCAACAAATTAAGTCTTTTAAAAATAGGGGGGTAAAAGGTTCCCTTACCGACTTGTGTATCTTTCAAAACATACACCCCATGAAAGAAGGAAAATAAAACATTGATGTAAATACTCATAAAAGAAAGTATGTTAAACAAAGATTAGAATAATGGGAAGTATATATACCACTCAAAAGAAATGGTGGAAAATGTAGCATAAATCTCACGGGAATAAAAGTGATATGAAAAACCCCTTATGAAAACTAGGCAGCCTAACAACGCCACTTAAAACATCCAAAAATGGATTGATGAGATCAAATAGGGTCTATCATAAAATTAACATAAAAATTAAAGAATTAATAATATAAAATAAAATCCCCAAACATAAGAAATATAAAATTAAAATAAATGACATAAAAGAGAGTACTTAAAAAAGAAGAGAGATGTAGGATCTCTTACGAAAATTTGGCAGCCTAACGGTGCCACTCAAGACTTCCAAAATGGATTGATGAGAGAGAATAGGGTATCTCATTATATGAACATAAAAATTACAGTAATATTAATATAAAATAAAATCCCAATCACAAGAAATATGAGCTTAAAAGGAATGACATAAAAGAGTGTACATAAAAAGAAAGAGAGGAGTAGGATCCCTTACCTCGGGTCTGACTTGACTCGATCGTTCTTTAACATCCTGAATAATAAACTTGAGTTAATTTATACTTGTTTAGAACCTTTTTCAAGTTCATTATACTTTTTATATCACTTATTTCCATGTTATAAATATTATGTAATCATGTAAGTTAATAATGTTTTTTTTGACGATATTTGGTTCTTAAGTCGAAAGTTGACTTCGTACAATTATATGTTGTTCGTGTAGTCAGAGGATCATTATATCCAGTATGATATTCATGATTTGGATATCATATATATCATATATATCTAGAATATACATGTATTTATAATATTACAAAATCATTTAGGGTTAAGAAATGAAATGCACCGTTCATGGAGACGGTAAGCTGTACGTACGCATGAACGCTACATTCATTTCTATGTCATATTAATGGAATTAAAACTAATTCAGAGGTATGCATATTTTAATTCCATATTTATATTCATCATTTATATGTAACATAAATCATATATAATAACTTTAAATCCATCCTTTATACATCCCACATATGGAATTAACGAATCAAATCACTTTGAGGGGGTGGTAGTCCGCACATCCTAAAATGAAATTATCGTGTTTACCCACAATGGAAACCATAAAGGTATGCCACAAAAGAAAAATACAGAAGCTTAAGTAAAACATAGACATATTATATATCATATATAAATATAGTTACATATTATTGGCCACCTTTTAAGGTGTTATATGAGTGTTGAACAATCATCGTTTCATGAGGCAGAAATTCACCATCCATTGAAACAGTATGTTTCTTTAACCATTAGATGTAGGTGTGTGTAAGTGTAGCTTGAATGCTTATTATAAAAACATACTATTTTATTGAAGATAATTTATTTGTTAAAAAATAAATGAATAAAAAGTGTTTAGGGGGTTGGAGGAGAAAAATAAAACAAAAGAACACAAGTGAAGACATTACGTTAAAATCGGGTAACTCACTTTGATTTGAGCTCAAAGGCTTCCTTGGGAAGACTTCTACCCAATTTCAGGCTTCTAGGAGTAAGAAAGAAATGTGGAGAGGCAAAATGAGTATGTTTTGGTCGAGACAAAGGCTTGAGAGGTGTGGGTAAGGTGGTAGAGGTGGGGGCCTTTTATAAGAGGAGAGGAGGGGTACTCTTGGAAAGTTACAAAATGTTACTTTATTTTCAAATGAATTTCGGATATTAAAGGTCCCCAATTGATTTATTTCTAGGATAAGGTGTTAAGGGTTCGAAATATACTCATCCAATAGGTTTTTGACAAGTGTAAGTTATAGTTTTAACATTATCATTTCATTTTATTTAAATCTTAGATTAATGAGGTAATCGCTGCATCATCATGATAACATAAATAATTTAAATAATTTAATGTCTAAAAATTATAAAAAAACTATCATGATGTAGGAATTATTTTTATCTTTCTAATTAATATTTATAGTCAAAAAAATGACTTGTATAACCGCATCTAAAAATTGTTTTATTAAAACAACACATGTTTGTGACATTTTAATTTTAAATTTAAATAAAAAGGTATTAATGTCATTTTCCAAGACAAGTGGCTCCATGGGGTCCCCAAGTTGACCCATTGATTTTATTGGTAGGCCATGACTCATAAAATATGGGTAGGACATGTTTCTAGGTTATTTCATATTATTAAAACATTATTTTTACCTTAAACTACACTAATTACCTCTAATCGCGATTAAAATCATAAAAGTTACTATTCACCAGAAAATTATTTTAATTACATTGAACCACATTTTACTTCTTAATTAAAACCATGTATGATGGATTTTTGAAATTCAAAACACAGAGGTGGTAAAATTTCATTTAATCGGAAAATCAGTTTTTATAAGTACCACTTAGTGGTTTCACTATTCATCAAAAATTGATGTTTTTCAGAAAAATACATAAACTTCTCCCTAAGCTATATTTGATATTAAGAATTAAAAAATGAATTCTATTTTACAAAATTAAAAACATATAAGTTTCATTAATTAATTTAATAATTAATTCCCGCTGACAGAGCAATTAGCGTGTTTTTATGAAACAATAAGTATCAAAAGATTGACAGTAGTTTAAATTAATTCCAATTTCCACAATTATATTAAATGGTCAAAATATATTCTAATTTAACTTTAAACCCAATTCAAAATATAATATAATAATATAAATAAATTATATTAAAAAGATGTTTTGAATTAAAATAGAACATTTTTCACTATTCATTAAAAAATGAACTTTATCGGAAAAATACCAAACATTTACACAAAGAAAAATTTGATGTCCTGATTATAAAGATGAATTTTATTTTGTCAAATATAACACATAAAATTGTCAAAAAAATTTATTTAAAAGAGGATCGCCATCAAAAGGTGGTTAATCGACCTTTTAATGAATATTAGAATGTTTACACCAAAAATTGGATTCATTCACATTTTAATCCTCTAACATTTATTGTAAAAAGTAAAAATATTTGACAAACATACATAATCATTTTTTTGTTAGTTCCGTTCTTTCCCGCCATTACAATGTCTAGGCGTTAACTACCATTTAAAATAATATTATTTTATTATTAGAGTGCAACGTAAGATTTCAAAGGAACTTGTTGTGGCGTATTGGGTACGCCATCGAGAATAGTGTTACCTTTAAAGTAATATTAATATTATTTCCACAAATAGGGATAAATATAAAAATTTAATATTCTTTATTTGCCTGGGGTGTTACAAAGAGGCATCAAGGAGAGTGTTTCAAAGGAACTGGAAGATGCTTTAGGTGTGGAAAAGAAGGACACAAATCCAGTAAGTGCAAAGGGAAAGGTTAAGTTAACACCATGGATTAGGATAATGGTATTTCTATGACATTAAAATGGTTAAATGTTTTAAATGTGGAATGTACGGGCATTATGCAAACCAATTCCCTAAGGGAAAGTCTCATGAAGAGAATCAGTATGGTCGTATGGGTGGTATTTATGTTGATGATGATGAATAAACTACAAATGATATGTGAGATGAAAGAATTGTTGAAGCTCGGTCAATGGTTTAAAAAGGTAGTGGAATGATTACATATTAATCAAGTGTAATGTTGTATAAGTAATATCATGGTACTATGTAATAAATAGACATCTAAGGATAGTTACATTGTTGTCTTTCCTTATGTTTTGAATGTGTACGATGAATGGTACCAGTAACCATGAATGGGTATTCAGATATTTTCAGAAAGTAGATGATATGTGCATAATGAAGGGATAAGAAGAAAATTAAATGTTTGAAAGTATTAATGAGCTCATGAATAATATAAGTTGAAGTTTATATCATGGTTTGAGTATATAGAATTTTTGGATTTTGTTATGTGGAATGAGTTAACTTTTGACAACATTCATGTTTTCACTAGGGTTTAATGGGTATTCATTTTTCAAGAGAATACATGATTAAGGTATTCACATGATTGTAATGTGACTAGCAAGATATATAGGGGATAAATGATGGTATTCACATGCTTGGTTGATGACATTTCAAGTAATAGTTTTCTTTATACTATGAGATTGGACATATGTATTTTGGATAAGCCTAAAGATTGGAATGAATTATGTGGGACATAAGTTAGTATTGTTTAATCCTAGAATTTTGTTTATAATGTAGTTTTAGAAAAAGGATAACCTGCAGGACGGATGACAACCTGTCGCATAGGACAAGGCTGTGGAAATCGAACTCACAACTGAAGTGTGACATGCCTTTATTTCCTACCACAGGCCTATAGGGAGTCCCTGGTATATAGAAACTAGTTTTATTTTATTATGCAGTATGATAGATGAAGTATAAATCCATATATGATTAATCTCACCATAGATGGAATTATGTATATAACTTTTACTAACATATGTTTGAGACGGATGGAATGACTTATCATTCTATTGCTTGATCTGCTAAAACATTGTGAAAGACAAATTCAACTTCATTTCTTAAAGAGATAAAGTGGAAATTGTTCAAGGCACGAACATCAGTGAGATTTTACCTAAATAAATAAAGTATTTATTCTAATTCAAAAACTTCAACTTTAGCGAAATAATCTTGAAAACCAAAAATGTTGTCCTAGTGCTCTTATATCCGATGAATCAGATGGTACCTATATCATCAAAAATTTATGGCTTTGTGATTGTTGGCTTTTTCATAGCCATGTTCTCTACCACTCTCCATCAGAACATGACGGTTAGATTTCTCTTCCATATCCACATTTTCACCTATGTTCTCCTATGTGGAAACCCAGTGATTAGTTAATTTGGGTAACCGTTACGTTTCATAGTTTAGTTTTTAAAGACATGTTTTGGTATTCCTATTTATGACGTGGGATTATATTAAAGAAGCTTTCGAGTAGTAACACATTTATAACCCTGGCGAATTTTGAGGACGAAATTCATTTTAAATGGGTTAGACTGTAACACCCCGAGATTTTATGAAAAATATTCTTTTTAATTTCATTAATGTCTTGTGTTGTATGCTACACAAAAATAAGCTTACACAACACGCATCCCTGAAGTGGCTTGCATTACATGCAATCGCAACCTTCCACGATAGCGTGTGTTGTACGCAATACCGAGTTTCGCTAAACAACGATATGTTATATAAACCAGCGGTTATGAATAGTAATACCCAATTTTTAAAATTTTATAAATTCTATCTATCAAAATAGACTTAATTTCTGGATTCAGAATATCAAAATTATCCTAGGATGAATTTTTGGTATTTTTCTGAAAACTTTCAATTTTTGATGAATAGTGAAAACACTGGGTTACTATTCAAAAACCGACTTTTTATTTAAATAATTATTTATTTTATTTAAATTTATTTTAGTTCAAAATTGATACATAATAGCTATATATGTTCAACATTAGTCATTGGAGTCATTTTATAATAATTTTAGAAATATAAAAATTTTATTGAACTTTTCACCATCTTTTACCCACCTCCTAGGAGAATTTGCAAATTCACAGAAAACGTAATTTTACCACTTCTGTGAGTGGAATTTCAAAAATTAGAGAGACATGGTTAATATCAAGGACTAAAATTTGGTTCAATGTGATGAAAATAATTTTTGTGAATAGTATTTTTTTACTTTTTTTACCACGGTTAAAAGTAAATAGGGTAATTAAGGGTAAAAATGATATTATTATTACCCTAACACATGTACTAATTCTATTCGATAATTGTAATTCGACCAAAAACAACCTTAGTAAGATAATATGACCATTTAGGGCCACTTGGATTAGATTAGGACATTTATTATTAATTTATTTAAAGAAGGGTTAAAATAGTTAAAAGCAAAGTTTAATAATTAAATCATTTTTGAAATAGGGTAATACATAAGATATATTCGACTAAAAATATTCATTAGAAAGATAAAAATATTTCCTACATAATTTTGTTTTATTTATAATTTTTAGACCTTAAATAATTTAATTTATTTTTGACATAATGATGATGTAGTAGTTACCTTATTAATGAAATATTCACATAATTGATGTTATAAATACACAAATAAATGTAATATGAGACTTTATATTAATTCAACTAATTTTATAGGTTAATATGACATGTTATTATTGATTTAAGTAACTTTTTTAGAACTATTCATTCTATTATAATTTTCACAAAAATCATGTACTGAATAGTGTCAAAATTGACATAAAATAAGTTTTAAAACAAATATTGTATTAGTAATTGTTATTTTGTTCTAAAAATAAAAGGTTATGCATGATGACTTAGATAAGGTTATATATATTAATAATAAACAACTTGGTGTTCTATTCTCTTGTTATAGTATGTTTATTAACCTTATAGTGTAAGAAAACAAGAAGACACAGTAAAAGAAAAATTATTTAACTTAAAGTTAAATCTAAATGATAAGGGTAAAATAGAAACCTAAACTTGTCTAAATTATATTGGATGAGAGGATTTTAGTACCATACCGACCTTAGTTTAGAAATAAATCAATTTGGAACTATTAAAAACTGAATATGACTTTATAATAAAATAATATTTTTAGTTATTCCAAAGGTGCCCCTCTCCTCCCTTATAAAAGGGAACCCCCTCCCTCTATTCCTCACACCACATTGAGCCTTCACGCTCGGCCAAGCCCTGAAAATTTCTCTTCTCCACTTCTCTAGAAACATCCTAGAAGTCATGAAATTCTTCAATGACCTATTTTAGTGCCCTAAGTGGAGGTCTCAAAGAGGCGCTTCAAAGAAGAGGAAATGACTATTACCAATTCTTTCAACTTTATTTCTTCTTCCACTTCTTATTCTTTAGTTCTTTCATTATGAAGTAATAACATCAGTATCAATAATATACTGATATGTTATTATAATTATGAAAAAACCCTATTTCACCATCTATCCATCCTACGGAAAACATTATCACCGCGCGTGCGTACGTACGGAATACCGTCTCCACGCCGTGGTGTAATCTATTTTCGACCACCACCTTACTTGGATGGGTATAATGGTGTAAATAAAAAACTATATTTGATTATTTTAAAGTGATATTTATTATTAAATAGTATACATTCACTTCAATACAATTCCACGATCATGGGAATGATATCATTGCCCGTGCGTACGTACGGACTACCGTCTCCACGATGCGATGAGATTCATTCTCCATGTTAACCATTAATGAATGATTATAAAGTATATATAATAAGTAATAATAAAATATATGACATAATACTGATATTTTATTTATGTATATAAATATATATATGTATGTCATATACTTAATTCCATTCAATTCAATAAGGAAACGAAAACAGCGTTCATGCGTACGTACGACCTACCGTCTCCATGAACGGTGTATTTCATTCCATTTAATCGATCTATCATATATTTATGTATATACTGAATATTTATTATATATAAATCATGTTTTACATTCTGGAATTATGTAAATCAGGATATAAGTAATAATATTTAGAACAACAAGTCGAAACACGTACGATAAATGAAACGATTTTACCTAAAACGATGCTTTTTAAATCGGATTTACAAATGAACGGGTAATATAAAGTCATAAGTGAACTATATATGATATCAGAACAATTAATATGATTCTGTAATAATTCAATGACATTATTTAAATCATTATACAGGAGGTTTAGATACGTACAGAGCATATCAGACCTAAGGTAAGGGATAACTTTTCCAATCTCGTTCTTATTCGAGATTGTTTATTCGTAAGTATTTACTGGGCTTATTGTTATCATCCATGTACATGTTTTCTCAAAGTTTTTTTATGTATGTTTAATGCCCTATTTTACCATTTTTGACTTTTACTACATGGTATGTATGGAATCCTTTTTTACGAGGTACTTTTTGACTTTTCCGGCAAAGGTACGAGAAGAATGTTTTTTTTAAATTATACCGCACGAACGGATTTTGACGGTTTCATAATGCCTCATTTTCATAAATATTCCTCTACAAGTTTGCATGATTATTTTCAACAAAAACCTTTCCTTTTAAATGTGCATGACATTTTTATAAAATAAACTGATTTTGATGAAGAAAGGATATTTTCCGCAAGAATTCATTTCATGTGTTTTATCAAAACCATTTTCCATTTAAGATGAAATTATTTAATATGTGTATGTTTAAAGTATAATGTCTCTATGATTTACATGGTTTCACTTTTCTTATTATGAAATTATATCCATTTATTTTATACGGAATATGTGATGATGGGATTATGTTTATGAAACCCATTTTATTTGTTGGGTTATTATGAATGAAGTATGTTTATTTTGTGGAACAAGTAAGAATGATTTCATTATGAGATGGGTGAGACCTATATCTCCCTCCAATGTATTCGGTAATGATTTATATCTCATGAGATAGACATGTATGGAATGGTAAGTTAATCTCGTTCAGTGTTACTCGACAGAAACGTGGAGTGAATTCGATTCAGAAAGGGGCTTTATCCACTAAGTTGGTCTTGGAAGAAATGCCTTGGCTACCAAGGAAATCATATCATGTGCTTAATGTTTTTCCACAATTAAATGATTTATTCCCAAGCTATTTTATCCTGATTGATGTTCTATTATGATCTATTACTTACGTACAGCTATGTTTTATGTCATTTCTCAAGATTTCGATGATTAAACTTTATGTTCATGTTTTTATGGTAAAATTTATATGTTTTGTTTTATTTTATCCATGCTTACCCTTACTGAGTATTTGTGCTCACCCTTTATATGTTTTATTTTCCCCCATGATTAAAAGAAAGAATTTAGGTAAAGAAAAAAAAGGAAGATCTTTGTGGGAGATGTTGAAGATATTTCACCAAGATTAGAAGATTATGTTCCAAGATTCCAAAGGAACTAAACTATTACGGTCCTTTGGTGGCTGTTTTTGTTATGTATTATGTATTTCGTAAAATTAATGTAATGTTCATGTATGTCAAGCTTCGAGTATCCATAACCAACTTGTTTGTGATGCACGGAATGTTTGGGGATTAATGAACGAAAGGAAAACATTTATTTTAGGTCGTCACAGTGAAGCGTGGGATCCAAGAATGCCGTTGGCGCAGACGGGAGATAAAACAGACCACCGGTGTGACTCTGGTGGCCCGTAGATGGTTGCACCGGTGACCGGAGGCGGCGGCCGGCACCGGCCGCCCACCTGGATGTGACAGCGCCCCAGTCCACTGCCAGCGGGAGACCGCCATGACACCACCTATGACAGCGATGGAACGGATCCCACGCTGCACAGGATCCGGGAGGGCCAGGTGGCGCCGCCGTTACACGAAACCAGGGGGCCGCCCCGCAGAGTCGGGTCGCGGCCTGCCGCGGGCCGGGATGTGTCACGCCCGCCGCGTGCCGGGCTGGGCCACGCCCTCCACGGGTCAGATTGCGCCAGCTAGGCCGGGCCACGCCCTACCAGGCTGGACCCAAACCCTGGACGGGTCGTCCCGGTTCGGGCCGACCCAGGGTGGGTTGGGCCGAGTCGAACTGGGCCCAGACCCCACATTCCAGACCATTTTCGGTTCATTGCCCATAACATGAGCTACGAACCTCTAATCAATGCACCGTCATTTTAATAAGATTCCTCGGATTGAGATGGTCGTTTTGATATATTACACACAAGGTTTTGGCAAAGTTTGTGTATAGCCGGGTTGGTTCGAATTTGAAACCAACCGGGCCCTCAAAGCGGAAATGCTTATAACATAAGGACCTTACATCCAATTAATGTGCCATAAAATATGTTGGTTTACATTTAACAAGAAAATTATTTTGGAATACTTCTCATAGGATTCAGATGATATTGGAGTATGGCCGGGTTGGATTATACCTGAAATCCATCTGGGCCCCTAGGACGGAAATGCAAATATCTCTCAGACCGGGAATCGGATTGACATGTCATTTAACGCTTTGGGTTCGTTTTGATGATTCGAATCATTGGGATACATCAAATATTGACTTCATGATAGTTTATGTATCGATACTTTGGCCCGAGTAGTGGACCCTCCTGGAATCAAGCGTATTGTGTGCGACAACCCTAGAGCTGGATGCGACTATAACGACTACTTTACTGAAATCCTCAGTGGGTTCGACAGTGATGACTAACATACTGGAATCCATTGTGGGATTGACAGTGATGTATACTATTCTCGAATATTGTGTGGGTCCATCATTTTGACCTCTGTACTTGTATCTGGTGTGGGTCCGGCAGAGTAGCTAGTCTTGTATCCTATGTGGGTCTGAAAGCTTAGATGTTCTTGTATCCTATGTGGGTCTGACAGCCTAGATGAATTAGTAACTACAACTGATCATCTTCATCACTATATAAATAGCTGTTCTTGAATCCTGTCTAGGTCTGAAAACTTAGCTGGTCTTGTATCCTTTGTAGGTCCAACAGCTTCGATGAATCAATGACTACATCTGATCATCCCTATCGTTATATGAAAGATGTATACCCGTGTGATCTGAATCTTGATTTTCAATCATTATCATCGATGTGATTGACTTCTTTCCTGTGTGGACTGGGTTGTGTTTGGGCTCGTGTGTTGGAGCCATACTGATGCTGATAACATAGGTATATGTATGGGAATTTACCTAAGTAGGGTTGGTTGATATTTCGTGTTTGCATATCTCTTTTGTGGTTATCATTTGTGGATTCTGGGAGACCATTGAGGGTATCAGGGTCCCTACTAAGTATCCTTTGCTCACACCTATATGGTCTTGCCAACACTACGTTGGGTTGGTTGCAGACGACGGACAATACTGATCGAGGTGGAGACATGTTGACCTGGACGGTACCCGGAGGTGGACCACTTGGTGAGACGTACACAGAGTGGTCAGATGGACTTGAGGTGCTGAGGAGGCCATATGTACCGACCAATCAAGTAGGATTCCCGGAGGACGGCTTAGTGGTTGCTATTTTACTATACGGTAGTTGTGCTAGCTTTCAGTTATACTGTACTTTCAGTTAGGTTTGTATACTGGCCCATTTACCTTTCATCACTTACTTTTGTACTCATTTTACTTGGTGCTTACTTTAGTTGTGTACTATGTTGTGTTTTTTACTTTTTTAAAGAAAATTCCTTCCCTTTTTTATCAGGATTTATGCCTTTATTGCTACTCACCAGCCCCTGACCTATGGAAGGTGGGATTGGGGTAGTCATAGCATGCGCCCCGAGGACGGGTCATGAAAATTTGGTATCAGAGGAGTCAGTTCTTTCGTAGAACTCAGGACCCTAATCATTACTTTTTGTGAAGAAATAGTGTTAATAGTATTGAGTGTGGTTTTCAGTCTAGGTAGTCCTGTTTTGGTGAGGGGGCCGACGTATCCATACACCAGGACCATGACCCCTGATTTCCGACACAATGCATGAAAACACTGATTGCATGTGTGTTTCAAAATTTTCCTTTGTGATTAATTTGTGTCAGCTCACATGGTATACTGCTTGACCATGGCACACCTATTTCTTTTCAAGATGGCCCCACAAAGGCAGCCAGCTAGGGTCCCAAGACACGTGCGACATGGTATCCAATTGTACGATAAGGGCTCAGTGCAGGGCCCCATCACAGTGGAGGCACCAGCGGTACCGCTACCAGCTGGGCCACCGATACCAAAAGCCCCAGTAATAGATAGTGCACGCCTCCGGAGTACAATGCACGAGTTCCAGTGACAGTGGCCCCTAATTATTCGAGGCGAGACCGATTTTTATACAGTCGGGTTCTGGCTGGAGGTTGTAGCATGAGTTTTCAACGTAGTTGGGACACCTGGTGACTTGATGGTGCACCCAGCTGTTAGTCACTTTCAGGGAGCAGCTGAGAGGTGGTGGAGCCTGATGCTTCAGTTTTATGATGAGGTGACTCTCACCTAAGAAGACATCAATGGTCTTTCAATGGTAGACTTTTTACTAGAGTCTCTATGCTCTGTGCATGCTCAGGAGCTGCTACTGTTTCCATTGGGATTTTGCGACAGTAGCCGAGACATCAGCAGCAAAAAGTAGGCTGATGACATGGAGGCACAGGTGGGTTAGATCAACAGTTAGACGACCTTAAGATGTGGCATCAGGGGTGAGGGGTACCCGAGGACAAGGGAGCTCAGAATGGAGTAGGTTCTGTCTTTCCTGTAGGGAACAAAGTCACCGATCACGTGATGGTCCGAATCCCAGCACAGTTGATCATTAGGCGTTGGAGGAGCCACCAAGACTGTGGCAGCGGTAGGAGCCTGGGCAATAGCCGATCGGTGGACAAGGCAGTGTAGAAGGTCCTTCAGCGGATGGTGATCAAATTCACTGAGTACTACTACTACTACTACCACCACCCTTAGATGGTTCGCCTCGAGCTCTGGGAGTATGTGGATATGAGCGGAACAAGATCCTGGCATAGAGGCCTTTGTTCATGAGGCTTCTAGTGTTGTTGTTTTGGTTGTTTGTTGATGTTTTGTGTCATTAGAATATGAGATGCAGTAATAAAACAAACTTTTCCATGTGATGTTTGCTTCCCTACCATTTCGTATAGTTGATACTGATAGGTTCCGGCTAAAACTGTGGACTTGACCCTCACATTCGAGATTCCTACTGGGGGAGACCCAGTGACCACACACTGCTGCCGACAGTGTCACTCGACCCTTGGAGGTGAGAGTAATGGTCAGATCTCTTGGTAGTGGCATCGGGGACATACAACATCATCCATGGCATGAAATAGTATTGTTCATTTCAGGATTGACTATATTAGTAGAAGAACGTGGTTCATCCATGGGATGAGAACAGATTTCTCTTTTCAAAAAAGGAGAAATCCTTGCAACTCTTGTAGGCCGTAAGAGAAAAAGGGTGTAGTTGAGTTTTTTACAAATGGATAGTCACACATATAGTTTGTTGAGAGAATTTTCCATGGTTTACTCTAATATCAAAGTCTCGGATGTGTCCGGATGCCGGAACGAGCAATTATCACTTATGGTTCATGGCAGTTGACACTGTATGAGCAGAACTACACTACCCATGACCTGGAGTTAGCAGTAGTGGTCTTCTCCTTAAAGATGTGGGGGCACTATCTGATGGGCGAGTGATTTACAGTCTACTCTGACCACTAGAGTCTTGTGTACATCTTCTCACAAAAGGACCTGAACCTAAGACAGTGGCGATGGCTCGAGTTCCTCCAAGACTATGACTTTGAGATAATCTATACTCATGGGAAGGTGAACGTTGTTGCTGATGCTCTCACCAGGATATCAGGCATTCAGCTAATGGGAGAGGCGACAGAGCAGCTTGTCGCGTTGCAAATATCCTTTGTGGATATAGATGGAGAAACCTTCCTTCAGTCTCTCACAGTCACTCCTCCACTTCTTCAGCGAGTCAGAGAGGTTCAGCGTGGGGACATTGACTGTGAGGCGTGATGTGCTCAGATATCCACAGGGTAGGTGCCTGATGGATTTTATGAAGGAGGGGATCATGTAATCCTTTTCAGGGGACGTACCATGGTACCAGTTGAACTACAGGAGGAAGTGCTGAGGGAATTCCACACTTCCCCTCTAGAGGAACATCTAGGAATGGGGAAGATATACCAGGACCTCAGACGACAACACTGGTGGCCAGCTATGAACAAGGTTGTTGCATAGTTCGTTTCACGATGCCTCACTTGTCAGCAAGTGAAGGCGTATAACCAGGTACCGGTAGGCTTGGTAAAACTCTTAGAGGTCCCAGAGTGGAAGTGGTACAGGATCTCTATGGATTTCATGATGGGGATTCTATGTACATCCAAAGGACACGACTCTATCTGGGTGATCGTCGACCGACTAACCATGTCGGACCACTTCCTACCAATCAGAGAGCAGGGCTCAGTAGAGAGCTTGGGAAGCCTCTACGAACAGAAGATCATAAGGATTAATGGTGAGCCATCAACGATCATCTCTGATCGAGATGCACACTTTACTTCCCAGATTTGGAAGGGGTTGTAGGAGGCTTTTGGCACGTAGCATTGATCGAGCACTGCCTTCCATTCTCAGAAGGACGATCAATATGAGAGGACCATTCAGACTCTCGAGGAAATGATCCCGGCATGTTTCCTCGACTTTGGTCGCAGCTGGGAGGATCACCTACCCTTGGTGGAGTTTACATACAACAACAGCTACAACTCCACCATCGGGATGTCATCATACGAGGCACTGTACGACCGACCTTGTAGATCACCTCTGTACTGGACTGACCTTGGGGAGTTAGCACATATAGGACCAGAGATGGTTCAGGCTACAATGGGGATGGAGCAGATCATCCAGGAGGGGATGAAGAATATATAGAGCAGACAGAAGTCCTATGCTGATAGGAGATAGAGACCATTGGAGTTCGAGGATGGAGACCATGTTTTCCTAAGGGTCTCACCTTAATGATGTCTACAAATATTTGGACGGGGCAGAACGTTATCTCCACATTTCATCAGACATTTCCAGGTCCTCAACAGAGTATGTTAGGTGGATTACCACTTGGTCCTTCCACCTCAGTTGCACCGGGTGCATGACTTCTTCCACGTATCTCAACTGAGGAGATACATGCACGACCCGACCCACATCATCGACCACTAGAATCTTGACACCAATGACGGGGTGACATTCATGGAGGTTCAGTTGGAGATCAAGGATCGACATTAGCAGTTCCTACGTGGACGGTCGATTCCTTTGGTGCGCATTCGCTGACATCACGAGAACTTACAAGAGAACACATAGGAGCCGGAGGCTCAGATACATGCTCAGTACGCCAAATTGTTCCCCTAGTGTGTATTGTATCATTACAAGGACATAAATCCATGAGTTGGGGGTAATGTAAAGACCAAGAATTTTTAATGAATTTTTTTAATTACTTTGGAATATTACGAGTCCGCAGTTTCTGACGGTGCATGATTCCGAGGCCCAATGTTCCCGGAATCAATTTTTGATGTTTTTTTGGGTACGTTCAGTAATCATACGAGGGGTTATTATATATTTTGAACTGGTGAACAAAATTGAAATATGAGGACACCAATTAACTCGCAACACCGATATTCTCTTAAGGGGACCTTTTCCGCAATTGCGTTTTCTCGGGAGGAGAAGTTAATTTTTGGGGATTAATAAAAAAGTTAAATAAAAATATTGTGACCAATTTTATTTTCCTTCAGTGGTTATTTCCTACAAGGATAAGTTAGAGGTGGGGCTCACACCCAACATATCCTCCCATGAGAGGATTTAGTGTGGTGGGGCCCACACGAACCTGAACCCTTTCATCTCACCTAAACTCCCCATTAATTCCCTACTGTTTAATTTGACGATTCCTCATATTTATTTTGGTGGAGCCTCTTCACCTTCCACCCATTGAATGTGCCAGCGCAGCTAATTAATATCCTCATTAATTATGTGGCACCTCTTGAATAAATTTTAATTGCATGGAAATTCTATTAATTGTAGAGCCTCTTTATTTCTTTTGGGTTGGAAAATCACTTTTTAGGGAAATGCTCTGGAGAATTAAAAGAGATTTGATCCTTCTTCAATGAAGAACACCGTTATTAAATGAAGAACATCCCCGATGAAGAAAGAGAATGACTTCTTCCAATAATTCTTCTTTCTCGGACACACCTCGACGTCAAGGAGTCTACATCGCCTATGACAACAACTCTTCCGCCATTGTTGACAGGACGACACCGTTCTACAGCGGTGCTCGTCTTCTGTGGCTTGATGACGTGCGATGTCTTTTTTGAGGTAGGGGGATATTATATATTTTTATATATGTGAGTTATATCCTCGAACAAGGGAGTTTATTTGTTGGAAGATTATTTGAACCACTAACGCGGTGGGTATGGGCTAGCGAAAAAGTCCAGATCCACCACCAAATTGTTCATGATGCATGGAATGTTTGACGATGGTTGAATGGAAGGAAAATGTTGATTTGATGCCATCACAGTGAAGAGAGGGACTCGAGAAGGCTGTAGGCACAGACGGGAGCTAAAACAGACTACTGAAATGACTCTTGTGGCCAGCGGAAGGTCGCACCGGCCCGACAGCGCCCCAGCGTGCCGCCGGTGGAAGACCGACGTGGCACCGGCCGCTGCGGCGATGGAACGGATCCCACACCTCGCGGGATCCATGATGTATGGGTGGAGCCATCCTATCACCACCGTTACGTGGAACCATCCCCCCCACCCTCGCTCAGTCGTCTTACCGGGCCGCAGGCCAGGCCGCGTCTAGCTGGGTCGTGCCGCGTCAGCCACCGGTTGGGCCATGCCAGCTGGGCCAGGCCACACCCTATCACATTGGACCTAGACTCAGGATGGGTCGAACCATTTCGGGCTGTCCCAGGGTGGGTTGGGCCGGGTCGGATTGGGCCCAGACCCCCCGTTTTCAGACCATTTTCGACTAATTTTCCATAACATGAGCTACAGACCTCCGATTGATGCATTTTCAGTTGTGTAGGATTCCTCGGATTGATAAGGTCGTTTCAGTATATTGCACACAAGGTTTTGTAAAAGTTTGGGTATGGCCAGGTTGGCTCGAATTCGAAACCAATCTGGCCCTCAGAGGGAAAATGCTTATAAATTAAGGACAGAACGTCCGAATAATTTGTCGTCAACTACATTCTTTTACTTTTGACAAAACGTTTCTTCTGGAATACTCCACATGGGATTCAAATGAGATTGGAGTATGGCTGGGTTGGATTGTACCTAAAATACAACTGAGCCGCTAGGACAGAAAAACCAATATCTCTTAGATCGGGCGTCTGATTGAAGCGATGTATGTCACCTTGGGTTCCTTTTGACGAGACGGAACATCGGGATACATCAAATACGGACTTCATGATAATTGATGTATCGATCCCTTGGATCGAGGAACAGACCCTCCTAGAATCAAGCGTGATGTGTGCGAAAGCCCTAGAGTTGGCTGCGACTACAATGACTACTATACAGTAATCCTCCATGGGTTCGACAGTGATGACTAATGTACTGGAATCCTTAGTGGGTTTGGCTAAGATGTATAATTTTCTTGTATCATGTGTGGGTCTGGAAGTTTGACCTCTGTACTTGTATCCTGTGTGGGCCCGGTAGAGTAGCTCGTCTTGTATCCTGTGTGGGTTCGAGAGCTTAGCTAGTCTTGTATCCTATGTGGCTCTAATTGCTTAGATGAATAAGTAACTGCAACTGATCATCTTCATCACTATACAAATAGCTGGTCTTATATCCGGTGCTGGTCTGACAGCTTATCTGGTCTTGTATCATGTGTGGGTTCGACAACTTAGATAAATCAGTGACTACATCTGATCATCTCTATCTCTATATAGAAGATGTATACCTGTGTGAGATGAATCTTGATTTTCAATAATTATCATCGATGTGATTGAATTCATTCCTGTGTGGACTAGGTTGTGTTTGGGCTCGAGTGTTGGAGTCGTACTGAGGTTGATAACATAAGTATATATATGGGAATACACCTATGTAGGGTTGGTTGATACTTTTTGTTTGTATCTCTCTTATGTGGTTATCCTTTGGGGATTATGGGAGACCTTAGGGGGTCTCGGGTTCCCTACTGAGTATCGTATAATCACCCCTGCACAGGCTTTCCCACACTATGTTATTTTGGTTGTAGACGACGGACGACACTGATCGAGGTGGGGTCTTTTTGATCTAGACGGTACCCAGAGGTGGACCACTTGGCGAGACGTACATGGGGCGGTTGGACGGAATTGAGGTGCTGAGGTGGCCATCTGTACCCACCCTTCAGGTGGGATTCCCAGAGAAAAACACAGTAGTTGCTGTTTTACTAAAATGTAGTTGTTCTATCTTTCAGTTGCACTATACTTTTAGTTGGGTTTTTATTCTAGCCCATTTACCTTTTAGCACTTAATTATGTACTCAGTTTACTTATTACTTACTTTAGTTGTGTACTTTGTTGTGTTTTTTACTTTTATAAAGGCAGTGCCTTTCCTTTTTATTAGGATTTACACTTTTGGTGATAGTCGCCAGCCCCTGGCCTATGGAAGGCAGGCTTGGGGTAGTCACGACATGGGCCCCGAGGACGGGTCATGAAAAAACATCCACATTAGCCTCATATGATAATAGTCACAATATCTCACATTTATCTAATAGTTCTATTAAAATTGATCTTTGGGAGAGAGAAAATATCATCCATAGAAAATGAGACAAAGATTCTTTGAAAAAACAATTAATTTATGTCATATAATTCCATTGTAACATGAGTAAATTTAATTTATTGAATTATCTATTTTGTTTTAATGAGGCTTAAAAATTGGATCTTGAATATTAAATATTTTAATTTATTTTATTTTCTTAAATAAAAATTGCATAATTTCATGGATGTTCCTAACATAAATAATAAAGGATCTCTAGTAATGGGGGAAACATCTTATATTTTCGAGGATATAATAAATTAGAACAAATTTTTATATTCATTAACCAAATAAATTTTTTGATAAATAAGAAAATATGTATCCATTATTGAAATTGAAATTTTTATGGAAAATTATTAGATAATAAGAATGATGGTGATTATTTCCCTTTTAGTCCTATTAAAAATAAAAAAAAACTATGTTTGTTGAAGCTTTTACAATTTCTAAAAATCATAACTGGGATAACGTAGATGATAGTTTATATTTTCTACTATATTAGGTTGTATCCTTGGCACTCAAAAAGGGGACATATAAAAATATTCTTGAAGAATAAAATAAGAAATAGAATTAAGAGAAATCAAGAATATGGAATATTGTTTTATATCAATTAAAAGGGTGTTGAAATATTTCATTCAAAAGATGAAGCAGTAAATCAAATATTCCTTTGCCCATTTCTGCTCAATTAACATATTTTCTTGTTCCCTGATTATCTTTTGTGCAACTAAAAGGATAAAAAACCATTTTTATAATGAATCCTTTATAGTTTGGAAATATAACTGAAAAAAAGTTTCTAATATAAAAATTATATCAAAAAATGTTCAATATAAAGAATAAAATGATCATAAAAATTAGTAAAGATAAGTTTAATAAATGAAGATGAGTTTTCTAATGAAATAAAGAATGATTTAAACATTTTGGAAATTTATGGTGAGATAAAAACCTTCGTATATATTCAATATGAAAAATAAGATTCTATTATAATTTTGGAAAATATAAATATTCAGAAGAAAATGATCAACATTTATAAATAAGAGAATTAGATAAAGATTATTTAGAAAAGAATAAAAAAAATATTTAATTTTTAAAAAAAATTAGATAGGCATTTTTCAGAAAATAATGTAACTAAGAATTCGGATGATATTTTTCAAATTTAATAAAATCAATATTTTTAAAATTTAGATGACCCTTAATTATATTGAATAGTTTATCCATATATTCCAATTGCTAATTCTCATTCGTTCAATAGTCCTCTAAGTACAAGAATTCAAAAATACAATTGATAATTAGTTACATCGATTAATTAATCAAAAGGTTTGATCAATTTATAATTTTTTTTCTAAATATACAAGGTAGATGTAAATATATCAAATAGTTAACTGATGTTTAGTAAAAATAAAATCTAGTGAAAGAAATTGTTGAATTTTTTTGTTTAAAATGAATCATATTTCAATGATTTAAATGGAAAGAAATTTTTTTAATCATTACATTTTATGCATGTTATTATGTGGATAAAACATTCATAATTGATATAATGATTTTAGATGAGATAATCGATCAGATAAAAATTAAAAAAATTGTTTAAAAGTTTATTAAATGTATCAATTCATAAATTTTCGGAACCACAATTATAGTTGATCATCTCAAATCATTTGTTGTGATTCATGTTTATTGAATCTCAAAACAAGGAATGAATATTGATGTTTTAGATGAATATGTTTCTATTTTGAAGAGAGCATTGAATATCATAGAAGAAATTAGGAGTAAAAGTAAGAAATTTTAGGCTATATAAGAACCATTTTCCTGAATAATAGTAATGTTCACTATGTTATAGAACTACCAAAATATATCAAGAAGATGAATGTTATTTTCAAAATATTTTACATAAAGAATGATTTAATTTTCACTAAACTCTTGTCTGTTCTTAATGAAAATAAAATCTTTATTTGATGGATGTTATTAATTTTTTACATATGTTCTTCCTTAAATTATTTTTATGGATATCTTCAATAAATATTTATAAAATTTTTTCAACATAAAAATATCTTCATTGAGTAATTTTATATAATTTTTTGGTATGCTTTTTCTTTTTTTTAAAAATATTTTATAAAATAACAAAGTGGAGAATTTATTAAAGGTTTTTATGTATAAGTAAAGAATAATTAGACTTTATTTTAAAGAATGTAAGGGGAAAACACAATGTTTATGAAATAGATAACTTTTGAAAAAAATATATTATATTATAAATTTATATCATTCCATTAAAATGGATAAATATTAGAAATTAATATGATAGGGGTGAAAATTATATTTAAATTTTTTATCATTATTATTAGATCACTGAAATTTTTGTTATGTTCCTTCATGGAAGGAATAGATTTTGATTCAAATGTCTTATTCAAAAAACGTTTTATATTAATTTTGAAAATACAAATCAATGATTTTTTCATTTTTATACTTTAATATCTTTTATTTTTTCCAATATCATAAATATTTTTTAGAAAAGTAAATTTATCCTACATAGAATATTTTTCTATCATAAGGAACATTATTAATGGTATATAGATGATGGAAATCAGATTTGTTTTTCCCAAATGGATGTTCATATACATTTTACATCATATTGATGATTTTAATGTTCACTATATGATGGTTTATGATGTAATGAAATTGAATTATAACAAAGCCTCACCAGAAGATGTTTTATAATTTCTACCAATAAAACATCATTAGAAAGCAGTTAAAAAAATTCTGAAAGAAAATTTTAATAGCCTATAAAACAAAATAACATTAACAATTCCAATTAAAAAACATTTATATTATATTATAAGTAATGTAAAATCATTATAATAGTTTTTTACGAAGATGACCATCAGATGAAGAAGATGTGCTAAACCATTTCAAGTAAAGAGGTGTTTTTTCTGATGTTATTGAAACCAACTTTGAAGAATGTAGAATATGATCTTCGGAGGAATTATTATAAATAGAATATGCATTCAAGGAGAAGGAATGTCACTACTCAAGAAATATAACGCTGGTTTGAATAGATTATAAATTTTTTTTACGATATTGACCTTTTATGGAGTTATATCAAGTTTTTATTCAGGTAGGTTTCATGATTATTTAAGTACCTTTGTTTGTATTTGTGACTTAGGGTGTGTTTGGGTGTAGTTTTTAAGAAATTTTGAGGAAAAGGGTTTATACATGGTTGGCGAATGATTAGGGTAAACTGACCACCCAGCCTAGTTAACAATGTGAACCCAAGAAGAGAGGTTCACACAACTTGTGCATGGTTTGAGAAAATATGTACCCAAAACTAGGTAACCATGTAACCCTAGACAATGAGGTCCCAAGAAAGGCGTACGATTTGTCAAACCATGTTTTCAGTTTCTAATTACCTGAAAATTTATTTTAATATTCTTAAAACCCCAAAAATATAACGACCGAAACATTACATACATTGTTAATACAAAAGAATTGAAGCATACTTATTACTACATATAACAAAACCATTAATGGACCATATAGGTATAGTGTCTTTAGAAATTGGGAAACATAAAAAACCGGTTCATAAATCATCTACATTGTCTTCCATTTATTTCATCATATCTAGATTCCCTTTTTTTCACATCCTACTTAATACCCTTCTTACAGACCTGGGAAAAATAAAATCTAAAAAAGGGTGAGCTCAAATGCTCAGTAAGGGGTAAACAAAGGAAATATAAATCATATCATGTCCACAAGAACATAAAATTTTGAAACTATTAACATGCAAAAGAGATCATAATATCATGAAATGGGATGAATAATATTAGTGAAAAGTAATCCCAAATTATCATAACATAAAACATGAAACTTTGTGTCATACACACATTATAAATGAAAATAATTTCATATTAGTCAAGTCTCATTGCCAAGACCATCATAGCAGACAAAGACCATTACTGAACCGAGTTCCCTCCTCGTTCCAGTCATGTATCACTGAACTGGATTAACTTTTCATTCCAGCCATGTCTATCCCATGAGATATAAGTCTATAGCCAATGTATTGGATGGAGATATAGGTCTCACCCATCTCAAAATTAAACCATTCTTATGTGTGCCATAATTTCATAAATTATACATCATAGCATAACACATATAATAAAAATGGGATTATTAAACATCATGCCATCATAACATAATCCATAAAAGGAAATCATAAAAATAATTCCATCATAACACGATAAAATCAATGTAAAAATAGGGATATCAACAGAACCCTATATTATATTAGATGGAAAATAATTCTTATAAAACACTTGAATATTATTCTTGAGGAAAGTATCCCTTCTTCTTGAAAAACATTTTCCTTTCATAACATGTCATACTATTTTAAAATAAATAAAGTTAATTAAAAATAAAATTTTAAACATGTAAATAAAGCTTCAAGGAAATAATTTTCTCTAAATCATAAAAATACATTCAAGCCGTATAAGTTAAAAAACATTCTTCTCGTACTTTGGCCGGAAAAGTCAAAAAGTACCTCGTACTAAAAACGACAAAAGATTCCATTCATATCATTTAATAAAAAAATCACCTATTGGTAAAATTGGATTTAAACAATTTTAGGAGGATAGAAATAATATTATTTATTGAGGAAACATGGATGTGGATGATAAATATTCCCCAGTAAATTCTGATATATATACAATCTCGGATAAAAATGAGATTGCGAGATTTTCCCATATCTTAGGTCCAATATGATTTTTACGTGTCTGAACCTCCTGTATAATGATTTAAATAATGTCATTGACTTATTCTAGAATCATAATCATTGTTATTATAAAATATATGTACATATTCTTAGCTTCTTATTAGTAATATTTCATTGGTACTTGTTATTCGGGTGTTCATTGCTTTATGTTCTTATGCATGTCTTATGGAATAAATTTGTATTCCTCCTTTTAGGTTATATATACCTTGTTTATAGAATGGTATCAGTGTAATATATATCATATTTATTCATTAAATTCATTTATATAATCACTATTCAATGAAGATCATGTAGAACGAGTCGCATCACATCGTGGAGACGGTAGGCCATACGTACGCACGAGTGATGATATAGTTCCCATAACTATTGAATGGTATTGGAGTGTAATATGGAATGAATAAAAATTAGTATGATGTCATAATAATAATATATAGTCATTATTTACACCATTATATTCATCCAAGTATGGTGGTGGTGGAAAACTGATTACACCACGACGTGGAGACGGTATTTCGTACGTACGCAGATGAGGGGATTTAATTTTTCGTTGGATGGATAGAAAGTGAAATAGTGTTATTTCATATTTATAATAACAAATTAGTATATGAGTGACACTAATGTTATTACATCAAAATTAAACAACTAATGATGAATAAGTAGAAGGAGAAGTAAATTTGAAAGAATCGGTAACAGATATTACCTCTACTTTGACATGCCCCTTTGAAACCTCCTCTTTGGGCACTAAACATTGTCTTTGTAGAAGACCAGGACAACTATAATGTTGCTAAAAAAGTTGATAAGGTAAAAGTTTTGGGTTTGGCCGATCTTGAAGGCTAAAAATTGTTTGAGGAGGAGAGGGAGGAGGTGCCATTTTATAAGGGAGGAGAGGGGCACCTTTGGAATTATAAGAAATATTAATTTATAATAAATTAAAACCCCACATAAAAACCTCAAAAATGACTCAAATAAGAATCTTAGATGATATAGGGTGGTAATATAATCAACAAATAAAATTTAGACAAGTTGGGAATTTATTTTAAACATTATCAACATGATTTATCCTTATATAATCTATTTAATTTTATTTGTGCTAATAAAATTATAAATTATAAATCATTATAAATAATTACTTATATGTTGTGAATTGTCCATAATTGAATATTTTATTACATTTTCTACCATATAAATTTTATTTTATAATTTTTAAATATATTTTTTATTTATAATCAATTTTAAAATATGTAATATTTATAAAATAACAATAGTGTCAATTTTGACACTATTCATTTATTTGAATTTAAATAAAATATATACAAAAGATATGTTGAACTAAAAGATTTAATATATTTATAGAATGTAATTTGTGTCTATAAATACAGTGGAGCGCATTAAATAGTTCATATAACATTAATTTTAATACTTTTAAAATCATTTATTTGATATTTCAATCAATAAATTAATTTCAACATCACTATTGTGTCATTATTAATGATAATTATTTAATCCCTAAAAATTATAAATAAATTCATATGAAATATATAATTTTATTATCTTTCTAGGGAATATTTATATCCAAAGTTTGATGATGTTGAACACTATATTAAAATTATTACACTTATAAGTTTTAAGAGTGTGACATGTTGTCACATTCTTTGGTTTTAATAATAATTATATTATTTCATGGTCAAATGTCTATGAAATGAATATAGTCCGACCCTTAGGTGATATGGGTCTACTTGTATTAATCCAATAGTATTTTGGCAAGTGTTAGGGTAATTTTATAATCTTATTTTTACTCTTAATTACCAGATTCACCTTTAACAGTAGTAAATTAAAATTACCGTAGTTACTATTCATAATATCAAAAAAATAAAAAGTAACCTATTAACATAATTTGGACCCACTGAATTAAAATATGGAATCCAATTTTCAATATTCAAAACACAGAAGTTTTAGTAATTAATTTAAAATTAATCCCGTTGTTAGGAAAACATGTTTTAAAAGTAAAAACATTGCCAAAGATTGAATTGTTTTCACCTATGAATTAAATTTTAAATTCATGGTAATGGCATAAATTTTATGAAATGGTAAAAATATTTTCTATTTATACGTTAAAACCATTCAATTTTTTAATTTAACCATATATATTATTGCGATGAAAAATGTTGTTTCTAATTAAAATATAGCGTGTTTTTACTATTCATTAAAATATGAATGTTATAAGAATAATATGAAAAATTTATCCAAAGTGAATTATTATAACCTATTTCCAAATAAAAATTTTATTTTGTCAAATTGAACTTATAAAAATGTCAAAAACTAGATTTAAAGTGGGTGTGTCATCAAAAGGCGGCAAAACTGCATTTTTTTTAAAATACTTATTTTACCAGAAAAATTTATTTTGTTCTGATACCATGTTGTAGAAAATGTGTATGATGAATTATAATGTTATAAAATTTAAAATTTAATCATTAATATTCATAACGGATAGTTTATATAATATTTTAATAACATATTTTTTTTAGTGAAACTCGATATTGCATACAACACAAGCTATTGAGGAAGTTTGCTTTTGCGTATAATGCAAGCCAAGCCAGTGTTGTGTGTAGTGAAAGATTCCTTTGATGTTGCGTATAACATAACAAATAAAAAAAATATACCTCTCAGAAAATATCAGGGTGTTACATTCAACCCCCCTTAAAATTAATTTCGCCCTCGAAATTCGTCACATCGTAACAAAGAGATGAGGATACCTCTCCCTCATCATATCCTCAAGCTCCCATGTAGCTTCTTCTAATTGGTGGTTCCTCCATAAAACATTAAACAAGCGAGTGGTCTTATTTCGTAGACCTTTTTCACTACGATCCAGAATCTCTATCGGCTGTTCTTCATATGAAAGATCTTACTCCGGTGGTAGAACTTCTGAGCTTAGAACATGTGAAGGATCAGGTATGTACTTTCTCAGGAGAGATACATGGAACACATCTGGAACTTTAGAGAGATTCGGAGGAAGCGCCAATCGGTAAGCTACCTTCCCAAACACGATCAAATATATTGGAAGGACCGATATACCTGGGGCTCAGCTTTCTCTTCTTTCCAAATCTCATTACTCTCTTCCAAGGGGCTATTCGTAAGAACACTTTATCACCCACTTCAAACTCTAGGTCTTTTCTTCGGTTTGCGGCATAACTTTTTTGTCGACTATGAGCTGATCTTATGTGTTGTTGAATAGATCTGACCTTTTCTACCATCTCATCAACAATATCAGGTCCTAATCAATTTCTTTCCCCAACTTCATCCCAAAAAGTTGGAGTTCGGCATTTCTTTCCATACAGAGCTTCATAAGGAGCCATCTGAATACTGGAGTGAAAGCTATTATTATAAGAAAATTACACCAAAGGTAGGTGTTGATCCCAACCACCTTTGAAATCCATAGAGCAAGCTCTTAGCATGTCTTCTAGAGTTTGAATTGTTCTCTCAGACTAACCGTCAGTCTGAGGATGATAAGCAGTGCTAAAACTCAACTCTGTATCTAGAGTATGCTGAAGACTTCTCCAGAACATTGAGGTAAACCTTGGATCCCGATCAGATATAATTGAGAGTGGTACTCCATGAAATCTTACCACTTCCTTTACATATATCCTAGCAAGATGATCCAGAGTGAAATATTCTCTAATAATAATGACGTGTGAAGACTTCGTAAGAAGATCAAATATGACCCAGATAGCATTACTGCCTTTGGATGTTTTAGGAAGTCCAGTGAAAAAGTCCATAGTGATGTTTTCCCATTTCCATTTGGGTATGGGTAATGGTTGTAATAACCCTTTAGACTTCTATCTCTCAGCTTTAACTTGCTGACAAACCAAGCATCGAGAGACATATTCAGCAACATCCCTTTTCATGCCATCCCACTAGAAGTACTCTTTCAGGTCCCTATACATCTTCATGCTTCCAGGATGAATAGAGAATGAAGAACTATGAGCCTCATCTAGTAGCTCCTTCGTTAATTCTGGGATGGGTGGAATAGAAACTAGATTCCTGAACCTTATTATCCCATCACAATCAAGGTTGAATTCAGGAACATTTTTCACCTTCTTCTGTAACTCTACATCTTCTTTCTGTGACTCTTTAATCCCCACATGAATAGATGGTTGGACATTAATTTGAGCAAGATAATATTTTTCCCCTTCCATTATAATTCCAAGATCAATCTTTTGTAAATCCATAAATATTTGTTCTTTTGTGATCCTCATTATGGATAAGATAGCATAGTCTTGTCGACTTAATGCATTCTCTACCTTGTTTGCATTCCCAGGGTGATAATGAATTGAGGAATCATAGTCCTTAATCAACTCCAACCATCTTCCTTGATGCATATTCAGCTCCTTTTGTGTGAAAATATACTTTAAACTTGTATGATCAGTATAAATAACACATCTTTCACCATAAAGATAATGCATCCAAATATTTTAGGCAAATATTAATGCAGGTAACTCCAAATCAGGAGTTGGGAAATGTTACTAATGGATTTTCTACTTTCGTGAGGAATAATTTATCACCATATCGTTTTCCATGAGAAAACACCACAATCCCTTCATGGATGCATCAATGTAGATCACAAACCTCTCTGTAGTACAAGGCAGTGTGAGCACAGGTGCATGAAATAACCTTGTTTTCAACTCCTTGAAATTTTCTTCACACTCCTCCTTCCAAAGGAACTTAACTCCTTTTTAGGTCAACCTAGTGAGTGGATTGGATAACCTTGAAAAATCATTCACAAAATGTCAATAATATCAAGCCAAGCCAAGAAAACTTCGGATCTCAGTTACTATTGTTGGTCTCGACCATCATTCAATAACCTCTGTTTTTGCTGGATCCACAAATATATCCTCTTTTGAGATTATGTGACCCTAAAATGAAACTTTTTGAAGCCAAAATTTACACTTGGTTAATTTGGAATAAATCTTCTAGTTTCTTAGGGTCTTTAAAACAATTACCAAGTGATCTTAATTTTATCCTTTCTCTTTGAATAGACAATAATATCGTCTATAAAGACTACCTCAAATTTATCAAGATAGTCTCTAAAGACTATTCATTAGATCCATGAATATAGTAGGGGCATTAGTAAGACCAAATGGCATCACTGTTAATTCATATTGTCCATACCTTGTACGGAAATCCATCTTTGGTATATCCTCTTTTTTGACCGTTAAATGATGATACCCTGAACAAAGATCAATCTTGGAAAAGTATTGAGCTCCGCTTAGTTGGTCAAAGAAGTCATCAATGCGTGGGAGAGGATATTTGTTCTTGATAGTGATCCAGTTAAGTTCTCGATAATCAATGTAGAGTCTCATTGATCAATATTTCTTCTTAACAAATTTAAAAGGTGATCCCCAAGGTGACGCACTAGGGCGTATGAATCCTTTATCAAGATTCTCATGGAGTTGATTCTTCAATTCCTGCAACTCAATTGGGGCCATTCTATATGTCTCTTTGAAATGGGCATAGCACCTGGTATGAGTTCTATTGAAAACTCAACTTCACAATTTGGTGGAAGACCAGGAAATTCATCTGGAAAGATATCATCAAACTCTCGTACAATGTAAATATTCTTAATCATGAGTTTCTCTCAAACCATTTGAGACAAATAACCTTCATTTATTGGAATCAAGACGCATAATATTAAATAAATTTCGACTAGAAGGTTATATTCATCCTTGCATCGATAGATGATAGTATATTTATCGAGAATACTAAATGTGATTACCCTTATTTGGAAATTGATATGAGCTCTATATAATGAAAGCCAATCCAAGCCATGAATCACATCAAATTCCACTATAGGAAGGGTCACAAGATTTGCAGGAAGCACTTTCCCACAATCTTCAATCGGAGATGAATTGTAAACTTTTGATGCGACTGTTGTTCCATTAGAAGTTGTCACACCTAACTCAACATCTAATTTTTGAGGTATTATGTAACGCCCCGGCCCTAGTTACCCATAGTAAGTGCATTATTACATAACATTGACATGATCACAAGAAAGATCGAATATCGAAAGACCAATTAGTTTAATAGCCTTGAAAAAACTAGATATATTCATAAAGTTTTACATTACATCATAAAAATGAAAACTACAACAACATAGTCTCCATAATCTATACTCTTATCCCCTCATACTATCCCGGCAGGTCATTCATAATTTACTTCTTCACATCCTAGGAAAAATAAACATAGGAATGGGGTGAGCTCAAATGCCCAGTAAGGATAACAATATTGCAAAAACTTTCATAAAAAAGAATAAACATTTAAGGCAATGTATAACTAAAACAAAAGCCTTTTAAACTTGATCTTCAACATAGAATGACAAAAATAAAATAAAATAATGCCATTTACATATTCACATGTATATTCTACTAATAGAATAATCACATGCAATATCAATAACCACTTTCATAATAATGGAATGCATAATGCCAGACTATCATAACCACATAGTCAAGGCCTCGTGCCAAGACTACAAATAAGATTTTTCCAAGGACTTGTTCCAAGACACTAGTTTGTCTCATTATACCTACCGATGCATCGAGGTTCTATAGCTGACTCCACCCGTCACTTATTAAGTCCAATGCATTCCTCATATGAACAGGTTTAAACATAACATAAACATCCGTATTAAAACTAGCATACGAAATGTCAATACTTTCTCCATAAACCATGAATGGTATAAAAATAACACATCCATAGTAAAAAAAATCACAAAACCTTCAATAAAATATGGAAGTTTTGTATCATAATAAATTAACTTCAAATAATCTTAAAATCCATCAAAGGATGTTGACATAGATAAAATCAAAACTATTTGAGAGAAATATCCATTTTTTTGAAATCATTTAGATTTCACATAATTATAAAAAAAACATTTACATTCAAAATATTCTTATAAGATTTTAAGGGAAGCTTCGATGATTTTATAATGGCGGAAAATAGCCGCACTCGATGTATAAGTTAAAATAAACATTCTTACCATAATTCTGTCAAAAATTTTAAAAAGCACCTTGTTTGGAAAACGACGGAAAGATTCCTTTATAAACATCTTATAAAAAGTCAACAAGGGTATAAAATACTTTAACACATATTCTTTAAAATAGTAATTTTTTTTGAAATACATTTTTATGAATCATGGATGTGGATGATAACGAGATCCTAGTAGATAATTATGTATAACCAACCTCGAATAATGAAGAGATTGCAAAATAAACCATTACCTTGTACTTTTCTTTGGTTGGGGTAGGTAAACCTCCTATATAATGGTGAAATAATTGTTATTAAATTATACAAGAATCATATACATTAATATGATATCATATATGATCTTTTAACATTGCTTTGTAAATAATATCCTAGAATTATCGTCCTTTCGGGTGTTAACATACTCATTTTCTTTTATATGTTTTGTTATGTAAGTCATGTTTATCATGGATAGTTTGTATATTAATCATATCCAGAATGATATAAAGTCCTTTGATACTATTATTAATCATCAAATGAGAATTATACTTGAATGGATATGATGGAGAATTAATCTCATTGCGTTCGTGGAGACGGTAGTCCGTACGTACACACGAGCGACAATATCATTTTTTTGATATTAAAATAATATATAATTGGATGGTATATCATATATACAGAATCATTATCATGTTATATTTATTATTTACATGAATTACACATCATTATTATACCAATCCAAATAATAATTTATTGAATAACAATAACACCACGACGTGGAGACGGTAAGTCGTACGTACGCACGTATGGTGACACGTTATTCAAATTATGGATAGAATACTGAATATGGTTGTACCGTATTTATAATAACATCAAAGTATATATAAGATACTGGAGTTATAATTTTATAATGGTAATAACAAATAAAGATGAAGTGGAAGAAGAGAGGAACTTGAAAAAGGTCGGTGAAATCATTACATCTTCTTCAGGTTCTTCCTTTTGATTTGATCAATAGTGCTCCTTAGGATGGCTTTATGACTAAAGTAAGGCCTCTAAAATGAAGGGAGGGAAGTTGAAAGAGTATTTTAGCAGAATTTGGCCAATCCAAATGGTTTTGAAGGTGTGAATTAATGAGAAGGGGGAGTGCCCTTTTATAAGAGGGGTGAGGGGCACCTTTGGAAAAGCTAGAAATATTATTTTATAATAAATTCATATTCGGTTTCTAATGGCTCCAAAGTTGATTATTTAAAGGTTAATGTGGCTATGGGTCGCAAACCACTCAACCAATATAATTTATACAGGTTTGGGTCTTTATATTAACCTTATCTTTTAGTTTTAACTCTTACTTAATTAGTTTGACACTTACCATGTCACTTTGTATTTTTATATTATGTAGTTAATAAACATAATATATACCTCCAAGAGACCCCCAAGTGGTCCATTAATGATAAACCTATAATGATATAAGTCTCTTGGCCGAACCATAGATTTTTATGAATTTAATATCAATTAATAATATAATATTTGTTTTAAAAACTCTTTTATGTCAATTTTGACACTATTTGGAAACTTGATTTTTGTGAAAATCATAACAGAATGATTAATTCGGAAAAAGTTAAATAAATCATTCCTAACATGTCATATTAACCTATAAAATTAGTGTAATTCATAAAAAGTCTAATATTATATTTATTTTGTTATTTATAATATCAATTATTTTAATTTTTCACTATTATGGTAATTACTACATCATCATTGTGTCATAAATAAATTAAATTATATAATGTCTAAAAATTACAAATAAAATATCATTATGTAGGAAATTTTTTTAACTTTTTAATGAATATTTATAGTCGAATTTATCTTATGTGTAACCATATATTAAATATGTTTTAGTAAATAAACTTTGATTTAACTCTTTTAACTCTTCTTTGAATTAAATAGTAGTAAATGTCCTAATCTAATCCAAGTGTACCTAAATGATAATATTTAATTCCTAAGGTTGTTTTTGGTCGACATACACTTGTCCAATATAATTATGACATGTTTTAGGGTAATACTAATATCATTTTTACCCTTAATTACATTATTTACTTTTAATCGTTGTAAATAAAAGTTAAAAGTTACTATTCACCAAAAATTATTTTCATCTCATTGAACCACATTTTAGTCCTTCATATTAACTGTGTCTCTCATATTTTCGAAATTCCACTCATAGAAGTGGTAAAATTATGTTTAATGAAAAATTCAGTTTTTTAACTACAACTTAGTGGTTTTACTATTTATCAAAAAATGAAAGTTTCCAGAAAAATACCAAAAATTAGGCTTAAGATATATTTGATATTATGAATCCAAAAATGATGTCTATTTTACCAATTTCAAAACATATCAGTTTCATTAATTAATTTAAAAATTAATTCCCGTTGTCAAAACAAATAGCGTATTTTTAAGAGATAATAACTATCAAAAAATTGACACTTGTTTATGTCCAGTTTAATTGTGAAATTATGTACAATGACCAATATTGTATTAAATGGTAAATATATATACTTTAAAACCACTCAAATTAATAATTTATCAATATAAATAATTTCGATCAAAAAAGTTGTTTTTAATTAAAATTTAATAATTTTCACTATTCTTCAAAATATAAATATTATCTGAAAAGTTCCAAAATTTCACCTTACGCTAAATTTGATACTCTGAATACAAAAATGAAGTCCATTTTGAGAGATAAAATTTATAAAATTTCAAAAAGTATGTATTACTATTCATAACGGCTATTTTGATTGGTTGTGGTGTGTGTTAGAACTCGAAGTTGCGTACAACACACGCTACTGTATTATTCAAAGGAAAGCATACCGTGGAAGCTTGGGATGATTAATTGTAAAAAATTTTATGTCCCCATTCTAAAAAGAAAATTTATTTAGTCAAATTGAATATATAAAAGTTTAAAATATTGGATTTAAAAATGGTTCATTATTAAAAGTTTGTAAAAGTGCAATACTGAAAATGAATTTGTTCTTACATTATGACTAAGAAACTCATAATATGGATTCATAAATTATAAGGGTTATATACGGATTCAAATTTAGTTAATAATATTCATAACCTCTTTTGAACGGCCTGTTTGGTATGTCATAGTGCGCTTGATCTCAGTGTTGGGTGTAGTGCAAGTAATTGAATTATTTTGAAGAAATAACACACTATGAAATCTTGGGGTGTTACATTCTGCCCTCCTTCAAAAAATTGCATCCTCACAATTTGAAATTGTTCTTCGATAATAAAATGTTGAATATAGAAAATATCTTTGTGAGAAAACCCACATCAGAAATTGGGTTAATAAAATTTGGTCTTAATAAGAGGAAAAGAGAAATGAAAGGGTCACTAGAAAATTATGATCACTATTCAGAGAACATTGGTGGAAATTAGATACATATAATTGGAGGAAAAATGTAAATATTTATATGTAGTGATTGAGGTTATAAGTCACAAACAAGTGTAAAATTGAGGGCCTTAAATTCATCAATCTATGATAATTTATAATACCATCAGTTCAGCAAAACATATGGTATTAGGATAACACATTTTTTTTCTTTTATGATCCCTTCACTAAAGTATAAGAATTAATTTCCTCATTGAATAAGAGAAGAAGAAAAATATATACTTGACAAATAGAGTCTTATCCTTTAACTAAGTTCTACCACAAACTCATCTTTCACTCTAAAAGATAATAGAACATAAAAATAATATTCTATTCGTATAGAGTTAAAAATATGAATTTATAATTCATCTAGAAGAAACATTAAAAAAATGACATCATTAAATGTAGGACATCACATGGTTAAGTGGTAGGTGATACACCCTTGTCGCCCATCATTTGTGGGTTCAGGTCTTGCGGCCTTACCGGACGCGATGGGTTGCCACCCGACCTCTGGGTTTCCCTTTTTATGGAAATCCAAAATAATCCAAACTAGAACTATCCAAAATACTTCAGTCCAAAATTTACAAGGAAGGTAAACACAATGAAGATCATTTTTTCCGCGTAATAACATGTGAACACCTTCATCATGTATTATTTTAATACACTGAAACATCCTGAATTACCATAAAACCTTATTGATTACATTCATGATCCCTTATTCTTTAAAGAATAATAGATATACTCCTTCAATCCAAAAATGTTGTAAATCCAAACAATGATGGAATATACAAATCATTAATCAGTTTCAAGGTAGTCAAGAATATCTAATATAATTTATCCAAATCAATCATGTATTATTCTAAAATCACTACCTTGGTATCAGAACTATATTATGGTTTATCATTCTCTCAACCATATATTTTCAAAAAAATTAACCTTCAATTTAGTCACTTTTCTTTGTTCCACACAATCTGAAGTCCTTAATGAAATTGTACTGCAATACAATCCTTATATACTCCATAATTATTATAACATGTACATTGTTGATACAACACTGGAATGACATAATCAACATAAGAACTCTAATCATTCATCTTCATCTGTGGCAGTATCATAACTTGATTATTATCCAATAGCATCATTTCCGATATAGTCTAATGACTGGGACATAGGTTCACTTAGTGTCTAAACTCCTTCCAAATGAAGCATTGTACATTTGAAACCATTTTCTTACACTTGCAGTCACGTAATTTGTGCCCTTTTTCTCCACATTTATAACAAACTCCCATTCCTTTCAGGAAAGTTCCAGGGTGTTTCTTCCCACAGTTATCATATATAGGAAAATTATTCTTTTCCCTCTTACCTTTATTGATCTTTCTCTCTTCCATACTTTTCTTCTCTTGCTTCCCTTCAAAGCCGTAGGACTCAGTAAACTCTTTAATTATCTTATCAACACATGATATTATTTCTTCAAATAATGATAATACATGGGAGACTATTTCTCTTATAAATTCTGGCTTAAGACCATGAAAGATATGATCCTTCTTTCTCTTTGGATCATGTATATTGCTGGAGTTCTCATTCCTTCTACTGGGCGCCATTTCTAAACAATGGCATACACTAGATTAGTTTATGAATAACAATACATAATCCCAAACTTGTAAAACACATAACATAAATTAAATAGTTTATGGATATAATTTTTAATCATAAAAAAGTCTCATTTGATATAGTATATACTCATAAACCCTTCATAATGGTTTGTAAAGAAAATGTGAATTATCCTAAGCATATCCCCCAGGAGTGTCATAACCAAGAGTGAAGCAAGGCCCGTTGTCGTGCACCAATTCTCGTTCGAGTCTAGATCAAAGCGCTATTTTCGGGTTTTACCCCTAGGTATTCTATGCCAGAGCTGCCTTGACCTGCTCTTATCCATACAGGGATGTATTTCTCAAAAAACTCAAAAAATCTCTACAATACCAAAATTCTAGGAAGTTCTTCTATACGAATCCTCAAAGTCCATCTTACGTCTATGTTCTCTAATTAGAGTTTATCTAAATCTAGCTTCTAAGGTTTGTACTATACTTTCTATGAGACCAACTGTAACTCCCCGACCCCAGTTGCCCAGAGTTGGGGAATTATTACAAAACATTTTCATGATCACAAGAAAGATCCAATCTCGAAAGACCGATTAGTTTAGTAGCCTTGGAAACACTAGATATATTCATAATGTTTTACATTACATCATAAAAATGGAAACTACAACAAAATAGTCTCCATAGTCTATACTCTTATCCCCTCATTCTATCCCTAGAGGTCATTCATAATTTACTTTTCACATCCTGGGAAAAATAAAACATAGAAAAGGGGTGAGCTCAAATGCCGAGTATGGCTAAAAATATAGAGAAAACATTCATAAATAAGAATAAACATTTAAGGCAATGTATAACTAAAACAAAATCTTTTTAAACTTGAACTTCAACATAGTAAGGTGAAAATAAAATCAAATAATGCCATTTACTTATTCACATGTATATTCTACTAATAGAATAATCACATGCAATATCAATAACCTTTTTCATAATGATGGAATGCATAATGCCAGACTATCAAAACCACATAGCAAAGTCCCCATGCCATGACTACAAATAAGATTTTTCAAAGGCCTTGTGCCAAGACACTAGTTTGTCTCATGAGACCTACCGATGCATCGAGGAGCTATAGTGGGCTCCACCCGTCACTTATTAAGTCCAATGCTTTCCTCATATGAACAGGTTTAAACATAACTTAAACATTCGTATTAAAAATGGCATAGGAAATTTCAATACATTCATTATAAACCATGAATGGTAGAAAAATAACTCATCCACAGTCAAACAAATCACAAAACCTTCTATACAATATGGAAGTTTTGTATCATAAAAATTCAACTTCAAATAAGCCTAAAATCCATCAAAGGATGTTGACATAGATGAAATCAAAACTATTTGAGAGAAATATCCCTTTTTTGAAATCATTAAAATTTCACATAATTATAAAATAAAACATTTACATTGAAAATATTCATATAAGCTTGTAAGGGAAGCTTCGATTATTTTATAATGGCAGAATATAGCCACACCCAACGTATAAGTTAAAAAAACATTCTTACCTTAATTTTGTCGAAGAGGTTAAAAAGAACATTGTTTGGAAAATGATGGAAATATACCTTTATAAACCTCTTATAAAAAGGCAACAAGGGTATAAATAACTTTAACCCATATTCTTGTAAATCATAAAAAAAATTCAAATACATTTTTAAGAAACATGGATGTGGATGATAAAGAGATCCTAGTAGATTATTACGTATAAACAACCTCGGATAATGAAGAGAATGCGAAATAAACCCTTACCTTGTACTTTTCCTTTGTTGGGGTAGGTTAAACTCCTATATAATGGTGAAATAATTGTTATTAAATTATAGAAGAATCATATACATTAATATGATATCATATATGATCTTTTAACATTGCTTTGTTAATAATATCGTAGAATTATCGTCGTTTCAGCTGTTAACATACTCATTTTCTTTTATATGTTTTGTTAGGTAAGATGTGTTTGTCATGGATAGTTTGTATCTTAATCATATCCTGAATGATATCAAGTCCTTATACCTTATTATTAATCATCAAATGAGAATTAGATTTGAATGGATACGATGGAGAATGAATCTCATCGCGTTCGTGGAGACGGTAGTCCGTACGTATGCACGAGCGACAATATCATTAATTTGATATTAAAATAATATACAATTGGATGGTATATCATATATAAAGAATCGTTATCATGTTATATTAATTATTTACATGAATTACACATCATTATTATACCCATCCAAATAATAATTTATTGAATAACAATTACACCACGACATGGAGACGGTAAGCCGTACGTATGCACATATGGTGACATGTTATTCAAAGGATGGATAGAAAACTGAATATGGTTGTACCATATTTACAATAACATCACAGTATATATAAGATACTGGATTTATTATTTTATAATGGTAATAACAGAGAAAGAATAAGTGGAAGAAGAAAGGAACTTGAAAAAGGGTGGTGAAATCATTACCTCTTCCTCGGGTTCTTCCTTTTGATTTGATCAAAAGAGCCTCATAGGTTGGATTTATGACTAAAGGAAGGCCTCTAGGATGAAGTGAGGGAAGTTGGGATAGTATTTGGGCAGAATTTTGCTGAGACAAATGGCTTTTATGGTGTGAATTAATGAGAAGGGGGAGTGCCCTTTTATAAGAGGGGTGAGGGGCACCTTTGGAAAAGCTAGAAATATTATTTTATAATAAATTCATATTCGGTTTCTAATGGCTCCAAAGTTGATTATTTAGAGGTTAAGGTGGGTATGGTTCAAAAACCAGTCAACCAATAGAATTTAGACAGGTTTGGGTCATTATATTAACCTTATCTTTTAGTTTTAACTCTTACTTAATTAGTTTGACACTTATCATGTCCCTTTGTATTTTTATATTATAGAGTTAATATACTTACTATATACCTCAAAGAGACTCCCAAGTGGTCCATTAATGATACATATATCATGATATAAGTCTTTTGGCCGAACCATAGATTTTTATGAATTTAATATCAATTAATAATATAATATTTGTTTTAAAAACACTTTTTTGTCAATTTTGACACTATTTTGAAACTGGATTTTTGTGAAAATCATAACAGAATTTTTACTTCGAAAAAAGTTAATTAAATAATTCCTAATATGTCGTATTAACCTATAAAATTAGTGTAATTAATAAATGTCTAAAATTATATTTATTTTGGTATTTATAATATCAATTATTCTAATTTTTCACTATTATGGTAATTACTGCATCATCATTATGTCATAAATAAATTAAATTATTTAATGTCTAAAAATTAAAAATAAAATATAATTATGTAGGAAATATTTTTATCTTTATAATGAATATTTATAATCGAATTTATCTTATGTGTACCCCTATATTAAAAATGTTTTTGTAAACAAACTTTGATTTTAACTCTTTTAACTTTTTTTGAATTAAATAATAATAAAAGTCCTAATCTAATCCAGTTGGACCGAAATGATAATATTTTATTAATACGGTTGTTTTTGGTCGAGATACTCTTGTCCAATAGAATTAGGACATGTGTTACGGTAATATTTATATCATTTTTACCCTTAATTACCCTATTTACTTTTAACTCGGAGAAATAAAAGTAAAAAAGTTACTATTCACCAAAAATTATTTTCATCTCGTTGAACCACATTTTACTCCTTTATATTAACTGTGTCTCTCGGATTTTCTAAATTCCACTCACAGAAGTAGTAAAATTATGTTTCATGAAAAATTCAGTTTTTTAACTACCACTTAGTGGTTTCACTATTCATTAAAAAATGAAAGTTTCCAGAAAAATACCAAAAATTAGGACTAAGATATATTTGATAATAGGAATCCAAAAATGATGTCTATTTTACCCAATTTGACACATATCATTTGCATTAATTAATATAAAAATTAATTCCGGTCGTCAAAACAAATAGCGTGTTTTTAAGAGATAATAACTATCAAAAGATTGACACTTTTTTATGTCCGGTTTAATTGTGAAATTATGTACAATGAAAAACATTGTATTAAATGGTAAATATATATACTTTAAAACAACTCAAATTCATAATTTATCAATATAAATTATTTCGATTAAAAAATTTGTTTTTAATTAAAATTTAGTAATTTTCACTATTCATCAAAATATAAATGTTATCCGAAATGTTCCAAAATATTACCTTAGGCTAAATTCAATACTCGGAATACAAAAATGGAGTCCATTTTGAGAGATAAAATTTATTAAATTTCAAAAAGTAGGTATTACGGTTCATAACAGCTAGTTTGATTGGTTGTGGTGTGTGTTAGAACTCGAAGTTGCGTAAAACACATGGTATTGTATTATTCAAAGGAAAGCGTATCATGGAAGCTTGGGATGTTTCATTGTAAATTTTTTGATGTCCCCATTCTAAAAAGTAAATTTATTTAGTCAAATCGAATATATAAAAGTTTAAAATATTGGATTTAAAAATATTTCACTATTAAAAGTTGGTAAAAGTGCAATAATGAAAATTAATTTGTTCTTACATTATGTCTAAGAAACTCATAATATGGATTCTAAAATTTTAAGGATTATATAAGGTTTAAAATTTAGTTAATAATATTCATAACCTCTTTTGAATGGCCTGTTTGGTAAGTCATGGTGCGCTTGAACTCGGTGTTGCGTGTAGTGCAAGTTATTGAATTATTTTGAAGAAATAACACACTATGAAATCTTGGGGTGTTACATAGTATGGAGATACCCTTAGATAATTATTTAGAAAAAATAAAGGGTGGATCCAGAATCAAATAAAAAAATTTCTGCTTTGCAGAGGATGGTATGTGTACCATTCACCACATCCTTATCATACACCACATCACTGATAGTAATTGCATGCAACTTTCCTTTGTCATTGGCCTTAAGAGTTTGTTGACATCGATCATCATCAACAACCCTTGGATTAGGGAATTGATTGGCATAATGCCCATTTCGTTGCACTTGAAACATTGAAGTGTAGGAGATGAATTCTTAGTATCCCTTTCTGTGTTCGCATCATTAGACATCTTCTTCCCATTATTTAGACATTCAACCTCCCGATGACCTTCTTTTCCACACTTAATACAAATGCATGTCCCTTTAAGACAATTCCCTCCGTGTTTCTTTCCACAATTTGAGCATAAAGGAAAACACATCTTCTTTTTATTGTGGTCTTTATATTTCCCTTTGAATTCCATTTCCCTCTTCTTATCAAACCCATATGATTGATGGGTTACTCCAATCTTCATCTCAACCTTCAGAGCACATTGAACAATTTCCTCATAGCTATTGAAGTCCCTTATGGCTAACGCCCTTCGAAGACTTGGTTTTAAGCCAATAAAGAATCGATCGATTTTACTCTCAAGTTGGATAATAATTATGGAAGCGTACCATGAAAGTCTTGTAAAACTTGCTTCATAGGTACCAACAGATTCATCATTGTTTTGCTTCATTTCAAGAAACTTCTTCTCCATCTTTGTTCGAAGAATATGGGGGAAGTACTTGTTGAAAAATATGTTCTTGAACTCGTCCCATTCCATGGACTCAATTTCAACCCTTTTCCTCGTATTCTTCATAAGATTCCACCATTGATCAGCTTCAGCTTCCAAACTTTCTAATGCTAAGATTACATTGTCATGCTCATAACATTATAGAACTGAAAATATCTTTTCAGTGGTTTTGATCCATTGTTCAGCCACTAATGGATCAGAAGACTCACTGAATGAAGGTAGACACTACCTCATGAATGATTCAACATAATGTTGCTGGAAGCTTTGCTCTTTTGGAAGACCTGTAGAATTCATTGATTGAGAAAGTTGTGTGAGAAGGGCTACAAGATTTTTCATTCCAGCTTCCATAACGTTTGGTTTCTTAGGGGGACAATCATTACATTTCCCATCACATTCAGCATTAACACCGTTCCTTCGCGTTCCAACCATTGATTAAAACAAAGAAGCATAGTGTGAGAAGCACTAATCATAATAGGAAAACCACATAATCAAGAATAAAATTTTACACTTAAGGTCTTATCATAGGTTATTCATGGCCATTTCTAAAACACTAATATTGTGTTCATTGCTTAGACATATCCTTAGGGTTCTTACAAAGGCTTTAACATCCTAGTTTCTAAAGGTTGACTATACCATTCCCTGATAACAACTATAACGACCCAAACATTATATACATTGTTATTACATTAGAATTGACTCATACTTATTAAAACATATAACAAAACCAAGAAAAGACCATATAGGTATATTGTCTTTAGAAACTGGGAAACATAAACAACTAGTTCATAAATCATTTATATTTTCTCACGTTTATTTCATCATATCTAGAGTCCCTTTTGGAATATCACACTTAATACCCTTCTTCGAGACTAGGGGAAAAGAAAACATATAGAAGGGTGATCTCAAATGCTTAGTAAGGGGTAAACAAAGTAAATATCAATCATATAATATCCATAAGAACATAACATTTTGAAAATCTTAACCTGCAAAAGAGATCATAATATCATGACATGAGATGAATCATAGTAGTGAAAAGTAATCCCAAATAATCATAACTTAAAACATGACACTTTGTGGCATACAAACATAATCATCGAAAATCATTTCATATTAGTCAAGACTCATTTCCAAGACCATCAATGTGGACAATGTCCATTACTGAACCGAGTTCACTCCTCATTCCAGTCCTGTATCACTAAACCAGATTAACTTGTCGTTCCACCCATGTCTATTTCATGAGATATAAATCTTTACCCAATGAATTGGAGGGAGATATAGGTCCCACCCATATCATAATTAAACCATTCTTATGTGTTCCTCCAAATCATAATTCATACATCCTAGCATAACCCATGTTATAAAAATGGGATTCTTAAACATCATGCCATAATAACACAATCCATAAAAGATCATCATAAAAATAATTCCATCATAACATAATCTAATCAATTTAAAAATAGGGATATAAACATAACCCTATATTATATTATATGGAAAATAAGATTGATAAAACACTTGACCTTCATTCTTGAGGAAAATATCATTTTTCTTCAAAAAAAAAATTCCTTTCATAACATGTCATACAATTTTAAAGCAAAATAAGTTAATTAAAAATAACATGATAACATATAAAGGAAGCTTCATGGAAATAATGTTCTATTAAATCATAAAAATATATTCATGCTGTATAAGTTAATAAATAATCTTCTCGTACTTTTGCGGGAGAAGTCATAAAGTTCCTCTTACTAAAAACGAGAAAAGATTCTTTTCAAATATTTTACTCAAAAACTCACCAATGGGTAAAAATGGATTTAAAAAATTTTATAAGGATTGAAATAATATTATTTATTGAGGAAACCTGTATGTGGATAATAAATATTCTCCACTAAATTCTGAATTATAATCAATCTCGGATAAAAATGAGATTGCGATATTTTCCCTTACCTTAGGTCCAATATGCTTTTTACATGCCTGAACCTCCTGTATAATGATTTAAATAATGTCATTGACTTATGAAAGAATCATAATTATTGTTATTATATCATATATGGTCATATTCTAAGCTTCTTATTAGTAATATTTCATTGTTACTTGTTATTCGGGTGTTCGTTGCTTTTTGTTCTTATGCATATCTTGTCGAATAAATTCTTATTCCTCTTTTAAGGATATAGATAAATTATTTAAAGAATTGTATTATTGTAATATATATCATATTTATTCATTCAATTCATTTATATAATCATTATTCAGTGAAGATCATGTAGAATGAGTCACATCTCATTATGGAGACGGTAGGTCGTACGTACGCACAAGCGATGATATCATTCCCATAACTATTTAATGGTATAGGAGTGTAAGATGGAATGACTCAGAATTATTATCATGTTATAATAATCATATATATTTATTCTTTACACCATTAAAACCATCCATGTAAGGTTGTGGTGGAAAATAGATTACACAACGGCGTGGAGACAATTTTCCGTACGTACGCACGCGTGGTGATTTCATTTTCGGTAGGATGGATAGAAGGTGAAATAGGGTTGTTTCTTATTTATAATAACATATCTTTATATTATTGATACTGATTTTATTACTTCATAATGAAACAACTAAATAAGAAGAAGTATAAGAAGAAATAAATTAGAAAGAATCGATAACAGATATTACCTCTTATTCGACACGCCTCTTTGAAACCTCCTCTTAGGGCACTAATTTTGGTCTTTGAAGAAGACCAGGACCACTGGTATGTTTCTAAGTAAGTTTAGTAGGGAAAATGTCAGGATATTTCTGAGCATGAAGGTTCAAAATTGTTTGAGGAGGAGAGGGAGGAGGTTCCCTTTTATAAGGGAGGAGAGGGGAACCTTTGGAATTATAAGAAATATTAATTTATAATAAATTCCTAACCCACATAAAAACTTCTAAAATGAGTCAAATAAAAATATTAGATTATATATGGTTGTAATATCATCAAAAAATAAAATTTAGACAAGTTGGGAATTTACTTTAATCATTATCATCATGATTTATCCTTAGATAATCTATTTAATTTTATTTGTGGTAATAATTTTCTAAATTTTAAATAAGTATAAATAATTAATTATATGTATTGAATTGTCCATAATTTTATATTTTATTAAAATTTAGACCATATAAATTTTATTTTATATTTTTTAAATATTTTTGTGATTTTTAAACAATTTTATAATATGTAATTTTTATAAAATAACAATATTTTCAATTTTGACACTAATAATTTATTTAAATTTAAATAAACTGTATACAGAAGATATGTTCAAACTAAAAGATTTAATAGATTCATAGCATGTCATTATTATCTAGAAAATTAGTGGCCACATTAAATATTTGATAAAATGTTTAATTTAATACTTTTAATATCATTTATTTGAAATTTCAATCAATAAAATAATTTCAACATCACTATTATTTCATAATTAATGATAATTATTTAAACCCTAAAAATTATAAATAAATTAATATGATGTATATAATTTCATTATATTTCTAGGGAATATTTATATCTGACTTTTTATGATGTTTATCATTGAACTAAAATTATTTAACTTATAATATTTAAGAGAGTGACATGTTGTCACTTTCTTTGGTTTTAATAATAATTATATTATTTAATGGTCAAAAGTCCATGAAATGAATCTAGTCCGACTCTTTGGTGATATGGTTCATCTTTTATTCATCCAATAGGATTTTGGAAAGTGTTAGGGTAATTTTATAATCTTATTTTTACTCTTATTTACCAGATTTACCTTTAACTATAGTAAATAAAAATTACCGTACACTAGTGCAGAAAACATTTTTTACGTCGGTTATTTTTTATTATTTACGTCGGTTTTTAGGCGACGTTAATATGGACGACGTTATAAATAATGTTTTTTACGTCGGTTATTTAAAACCCGACGTAATATCCCTAACATCACGGTGGTTATCACGTCGGTTCATATAATAACCGACGTGATAAATATGCGCGGGGGGGCTTTATAACGTCGGTTATTCCCTAAACTGACGTGATAAAACGCCTGGGATATCGTTTATCACGTCGGTTATGTCATAACCGACGTGATAAACCCTTCCCCTGGCCTTTTATCACGTCGGTTTCTTAAATAACCGACGTGATAAAAAGGCCTGGGAAACGTTTTAGCACGTCGGTTATCCAATAACCGACGTGGTAAATCGATTCCCAGGCCTTTTAGCACGTCGGTTATATTAAGAACCGACGTGATAAAAGCCCCGGGAACGGTTTATCACGTCGGTTCTAGAAAAAACCGACGTGATAAACCCCTACCGATTTATTTACCACGTCGGTTATAAAATAACCGACGTGAAAGAAAATTTATTTATTTTTAAATAATTGCACTGCTCTCACCAAAAAGCAACCAGAAACCAAACAAAAATAACCATGCCAGCCCTCCCCCAAGCCCCAACTGAACCCCACCCTCATCTATACCCACCTAACAACCTGGCCAGCCCTCCCCCACCACATTGGAGCCCCACCACAACCCTTGGACACCCCCCACCCCTTGGACAGCCCCCCACCCTCATTTACACCCCCACGACCCCTAGTACAGCCTCAAACACCCATTGGACACCCCTCCCATATCCCTTGGACACCCTCCACCCCTTGGACACCCCCCACCCCTTGGACAGCCCCCCCCCCCCACCCTCATTTACACCCCCACGACCCCTAGTACAGCCTCAAACACCCATTGGACACCCCTCCCATATCCCTTGGACACCCTCCACCCCTTGGACACCCCCACCCCTTGGACAGCCCCCCACCCTCATTTACACCCCCAAGACCCCTAGTACAGCCTCAAACACCCATTGGACACCCCCCCCCCCACACCTTGACAGCCCTCCCAGACCCCTTGGACACCCCCCGACCCCTGGACACCCCCCGAGCCCTTGGACATCCCCAAACACCCCTTGGACACCCCTCCCATATCCCTTGGACACCCCCCCACACCTTGACAGCCCTCCTAGACCCCTTGGACACCCCCCGACCCCTGGACACCCCCCCAAGCCCTTGGACAGCCCCAAACACCCCTTGGACACCCCTCCCATATCCCTTGGACACCCCCACCCCTTGGACACCCCCACCCCTTCGACAGCCCCCCCACCCTCATTTACACCCAACCGGCCCCTTGGACAGAACTCCCACCTCATTTACACCCCCCCGACCCCAAGGACAGCCCCAAACACACCTTGGACACCCCTCCCATATCCCTTGGACACCCCCCAAACACCCACCCACCCCCTTGGAACCTCTCCCCCCCATACCAAAATCCAGACCAGAAAAACCATCAACAGTAGACCAAAACAAGAAGTAGAGAAAAATTAAACATTCACTTATATAACATTCAAAACTTACACTGTCAACTTCAAAAAAAACTAAATCCAACCTAAACGACTACAAAATACACAATTACATTGACAATATTCAAAATTACATTTTACATTACAAACAACTAAAAGTCAATCAAACCTGTAAAATAATTTGACCACTCCACTTGTAAGTGTTTGATATCTTCAGCAGTATAGGGTTGAGGGTCATCAAAAAGCTACAAAGGAAAAGGATAGTAGTCAACGTGTATAATGAATAAATCAAATTGAAATATTATGAGAAAGAGGAAATCTTACCAGGTCAAAACTCAGAACTGTCCCAGTTGTTATTATTTCATACATAAATCTTAACATGTAATATCCGCATTCGATGATGCCTTGTTGCTCATGACATTTCTGTTTGAATGAGTGTAAATTCAATATATTATTTTTATGTAATAAATCAAAATGTACAAATTATAAATGGATATTTACCTTCGCATGTACATATTTGATCTTGAAATTCCTTTTCTTTGCGCTTTTTCGAAAGTGGACCCATGCCCTGTTAGAAAATAATACGAATGGGGTAAATTTAAAATTCATTATAATATATAAAACTATTGTGAAATTGAAACTTACGTTTCCAATATATTCTTAAAACGTTCTCGCACATCAGCATGGAGAGAGCATATCCAATAAAGTGTTTTCTCCCTAGGGCAAAAAACCCCTAACATCCAATGATCCCTGATAAAAGGAAATTTAACGTTAGTGGTTTTTTATGTTAAAAAATAATTAACTCTTTGAGAGGGATGTGTTTCATACCTCTCACAAAAAGGCATCATCCAACACTGTGTGATTACATTCCTTTCAAATCTATCAGCAATATAAAGCATTCTTTTTCCTCATCCAATGCACATGCTTCAGGGGAAATCAATTGTGGGTCCACGAATCCATATACATCTGTCAGCTCATTCCTCTCACAAATTTTATACAGATACCTAATACAAAGCAGACATAAGTATACATGTTTAATAAATATAACGCAAGGAAAAGGTGTTAAGACTTACATGATAAAAATTTCCACCACGTTGATGCCCAACTTATCTCCAGTGACAAACTCCATGACATCAGTTTTCATAATCCCCACACATAGTTCACGTCCACAGACATGAGCTTCCATTGTAAAGTCATAATGACCTGCCAACAAATTTGAATATCTTGACAATTTGTCAAGACTGCTAGTATCTGCATCTGATGTCATAGCTATCTGTCTTTGTTGTTGTCTATACAGTATTTCTTTACCTTTGAAGTATTCCTGTAAAAATAAATTGAAAAATATATTAGTTTTCAAATGATAAAACATTAATAAAAATATAAAATAAAAGATATAACATCCATACCTCTATGGTAATGAGTCGAAGAAGTCTGGATGGCCAAAGTAAAAAATGGCCGATACTATGTCCAACTGTCGTCACCTCATCTGTAGGTAATGGTATCCGAGCTGATCTATCTATAATATCATGTACAGTGACCCTCTGATTCTCTACCTCTAACTGTTGATGATGAACTGTATCTCCTATACAATATACCATCCCATATGCAACTATATGATGTTGAGGATCATCAACATACAACTCACAATAAGTAGGTAGCTGCGGCGGAGGAGGAGGATCAAAAATGGGGTCCGCAGGCTGAGGTGGGGGAGTGGGAGCTACTGGGAGAGGTGGAGTGGGAGCTGCACCCTGAAATTGTCTTTGCAAGTCTGCAAACATTAACTACATCGATGCTCTAATCTTGTCCTCCATTGTCGCATTAATATTATGGACTTCAGCCTCCAAGGATTCTATTTTTTTTATAAACTCCCTCAACGTTAGAAGTTGAGGAGCGTGGCAACACTTTTCTTACCGATACACCTGCCGGATATCCTCTTACACGGCCAGGATGTTCGGGCTTTCCCAATGCCACAGATAAAATATCTTCCCTCCCAGATGGTGTAAATGTCCCCTGTGAACTCTGCTCCTCAAGAGAGTCCTGTAATAATTAATTGAACATTTCTATAATGATTGAAATATATGACGAAAATAGTAAACTCAAATAAATAAAATAGATATCTTACAATCCTCTCAACTACGAGTCTCGATTCTTCCAAAAGATATTTTCCTTTTTTGCCCTTCCGAGCTCTTTTCCATTTCTCATGTCTAGATGGAGGGGATGGAGGGGCCACCTCTCCAGAGCTTGAAGACTCATCTCTTAGTTGTTGAAATTTTTCTGCCATCATTTGTTCTTCCAATAATGCATACCCTCCCCGAGATAAACTATGAGGGTATACATTTTTAGATTGGATCTCTTGATGAGCTTTCCTTGTTTGCTGTAAATTAAGAATAAGTAATCATTAACAAAACAATAATAAGATCATTTATATAAGAAAGCTTATAAATGTTTACATTGCCCTTACCAAAAATGATTCTTTTCTTCTACTTTCAAACAATTGTCTCCATGTGTCTTCATCTATAAAAGGATATATATGACATGGATTCTCACGACTCCTATGACCATAAATGAAATCAAATGAGAGGGTTGATTTGAAATCCCTCCATCTCCTAGCAGCCAACGATAAGCATTTCTTCCTGACTCCTCCAGTGTCAGGAATATCAAATGTCATCTGATACAAAAGAGGTTAAAAATATTATATATACTAGAAACATTTAAAGAACAGTCAAACAATAGAAAAAGATCTTACCAAAATGGTCTCCCACAGCTGAGAAATTATCGCCTTATCCACACTTCTCCAATCATCATAGAGAATGTTTACTTTGCTCTTAGCCTGAGTTGCTACAAAACCCTTAAAATCTTTAGCATTTGGACCTCTAGGAAGATCATCATCATCAAACTCCACGACTATCCTCTCCTCCTTCGTACGGGCAAGTGATAATTTTGGTAAACGTGTGCACCCACGCTTACCAACCTTTGAACTCTTTTTCGTAATAGGAGCATGTGAATGTTCATCCCCAGATGTATGACCAATATGCTCATCTCCAGAATCATTTGGCTGATCAACTGATTGATCTTTAATTTTCCTTTAAATCAAAAAAACAAACATTAGTTCACAAATAGAAAAGTGTACTAAATTACATAATAGTAAACATTGGTAATATGGTAAGCATGTTAAACAATGATAAACATGGTAAACACAGGCAAAAGGTTTCCAAGGAGTTGGCCCAAGAAAGCTGAAAAGTGGACTCACTGAGTCCACCGGTCCGCCGGTGTGAGCTCACCGGCCAGCCGGAGGACCCAGGCTGTAGACTTGCCCACTGCCTGGTGCCACCGGCCGGCCGCTGGCTCACCACCGGCCGACCGGTGGACCAGACAGCCTTCCTGTCTGGACCACCGGCCGGCCGCTGGATCACCACCGGCCGGCAGGTGGACCAGACAGAGAGCCTTCCTCTCTGTCTGGACCACCGGTCGGCCGCTGGGTCAGCACCGGCCGGCCACTGGTGATCCAGACAGAGAGGAAGGCTCTTTGTCTGGTCCACCGGCCGGCCGGTGGTGACCCAGCGGCCGGCCGGTGGTCCAGACAGAGAGCCTTCCTCTGTCTGAACCACCGGCCGGCCGCTGGCTCAACACCGGCCGGCCGCTGGTGATCCAGACAGAGAGGAAGGCTCTCTGTCTGGTCCACCGGCCGGCCGGTGGTGATCCAGCGGCCGGCCGGTGGTTCAGACAGAGAGGAAGGCTCTGTCTGGTCCACCGGCCGGCCGCTGGATCACCACCGGCCGGCCGGTGGACCAGACAGAGCTTTGTTCTGGACCACCGGCCAACCGGTGATCCACCACCGGCCAGCCGGTGCGCCCAGAACTTCTCCTCTTTACGGTTTTTATTGTTTTGTTTGATACATGTTTTAATAAGTAAAAAATTTACAGTATCTAACATTATATGAAAAAACTAAATGTAAACAAGAAATAAACTTGTGTTACCTGTAATTTTAGGAATGTACAGTTGGATTGTTTTCCCAAATTCCTTCGTCGTGATCGTTCCTTATGGCACAAACCATGTCTTCAACATACTCATCATTATGTTCTGTTAATCTTTCCATGGAAGTAGGGATCTCACATAAATCAGCATCTTCATAAAATTCATCCTCACCAACATATTGTTTTTTCCCTTGTAAAACAACAGCCCACTGCATATCTGATTGATCTACTACATAGAAAATTTGTTTGGCATGTGTTGCCATTATAAAAGAATCAGCTGTGTCTTCCAATCTATTCAGATTAACAAGTGTCATTCCAAATTCATCGTGTCTGACACTGTTGTTACCGATAAACCATTTACAGTTAAAAATGGGAACTTTAATTTTAAAGTAATCAGCCTCCCATATGTCTTCAATCACTCCATAATATGCACTTGATGCCGAAATTGGGTTTCTGTCCTTAGCACTCGAAAAATGCATTGCTTCTGCAAACACCAATACACCAATATTCTGAACTGCACTTCTGTTGTCCTGAGTTTTCGTATGAAATGTATAGCCATTAATGTCATAAGCGGACCATGTTATCACATTTAAAGATGGACCACCCACTATCCATTTTAATGTCTCTGATACATCTGATCTACCAAGCAAGGTCTTTTTAAACCATGGCAAAAAAGTTTTATTGTGCTCATTCAAAATCCACATTTCTTTCTTCTTTGGATGACATTGTTTCAACTCATTAATATGCAATGTGATATACGGTTGAACATCAGCTATGTTATTCAAGATGTATAATTCTAACTTCTTCATATGTTCAGCTGACAGTGATTTGACTTTCAAGCCACGAATCCCCTTTCCCTCATTATTGACCCGTTCATGGCGAGATGGAGGCAAACCTATGTGTTGCGCTGTAGCCAAGTAGCTCGTACAAAACTCTGCTACCTCCTCAGAAATATACTTTTCAATAATGGAGGCTTCAGGTCGATATGGATTTTTAATATATCCATTTAATATTTTCATATACCTTTCAAAAGGATACATTCAACGAAGATATACAGGTCCACAAAGCCTTATTTCTCGAACCAGATGAATCATTAAATGCACCATCATATCAAAAAAAGTTGGAGGAAAATACTTTTCCAAATGACAAAGTATAAAAATTGCATCCTTTTCCATAATGTTCAAAGCATTCACATCAATCGCCTTGTTGCAAATTGAATTGAAAAAATAACACAACTTCATTATAGACTTTCTGACACGGATGGGCAATATTCCACGCAGTGAAACTGGTAGAATTTGTTGCATCATGACGTGACAATCATGTGATTTCATACCTATCAACTTCAAGTCTTTCAATGAGACAAAATTTTTTACATTTGAAGAATAACCTTGAGGCACTTTGATATCATGAAGACACTGACAGAAGCTACTTTTCTCCCTCTTCGATAATGTATGACAAGCCGGGGGAAGAAATGTTCGTCTTCCTTTAGGAGTGGGAGCTAACTCCAAACGTATTCCCATTGACAGTAGGTCTAACCTTGCATTCAACCCATCTTTTGTCTTTCCTTTAATATCTAGCAATGTTCCGATCAAAGAATCACAGATATTCTTCTCCACGTGCATGACATCAATATTATGTTTGACTTCATGATACCTCCAATATGGTAGCTCAAAAAATATTGACCTTTTCTTCCAAATATGTCTATCATTACCAGATTTCTGTGTCTTTCCCAATGTCACATCAAGGTTTTTCACCCTCTCAAAATACAATTCTGGGGATAAAGGTTGAGGAGCAGTATCAAATTCTTGTGAGCCATTGAATGCCTTTTTTAGTCTTCTATAAGGGTGATCCATAGGCAAAAACTTTCGATCACCCATGTACACTGTTTTCCTCCCATGATGCAATTGACAATATGACGTCTGTTGTTCGCAAATTGGACATGCTTTATGCCCTTTAACACTGTATCCAGACAAATTTCCATATGCTGGGAAGTCATTTATAGTGAATAGAAGCACTGCATGCAGTTGAAAATATTCCATTTTATAAGAATCATACACCCTAATACCATCAGCCCATAACAGTTTCAAATCATCAATCAGCGGTGACAAGTATACATCAATATCATTGCCGAGTTGCTTTGGACCAGAGATCATGATACTCAACATGACATATTTGCGCTTCATACAAACTTCAGGAGAGAGGTTGTAAATTACCAATAAAACATGCCATGAACTATGTGTGCTACTGAGGGTTCGGTATGGATTCATTCCATCTGTGCACAAGCCTAGTCTCAGATTTCTAATTTCATTTCCAAATGTAGGGTACTGGGCATCAATTTTCTTCCATTGTGGACAATCAGCTGGATGACGTATTTTTCCATCACATACCCGCTCATCAGCATGCCATCTTAACCTTTTTGCATCATGTGAATTAGCAAATAAACGTTTGAAACGAGGAATTATAGAAAGATACCAAAATACCTTTGAAGGGAGCTTTGTAATCTCTACATCAGCTTGTGATTTTTCTTTCACCTTATACCGTGATGTCCCACATTTAGGACACTCTTTCAGAAATTCATATTCCTTCCTATATATAATGCAGTCATTCGGACAGGCATGTATTTTCCTGTATCCCAATCCCATCGGGCATAATATTTTTTTGGCCTTATAATGTGAATCTGGAAGATCGTTATCTTTTGGAAGAATGTATTTCATCAATTGTAGCAGCTCTGTAAAACTTCTTTCACTCCATCCATGTTTCGCCTTCAGGTTAATCAATCTTAACACCGCTGACAAAACCGTAAAATCTGTACAACCAGGATATAATGGTTTTTCGGCATCACCATATAGACGTGAAACTGTCGGTTCTATCTCAATTTGTTCTGCTACAATATCGCGAATCATTTCTTCAATTCCATCGGAGTTACCATCTTGCGATTCATTATCATCAGTGACATTCTGTCCAGTTTTGCCATGCCAAATCCAAGGGTTGTAACTCGGATTGAAACCATGACAAATCAGATGATCTTTTATCTCTCTACTTTTCAACTTCTTCATATTCAGACATTTCAGGCATGGAAAGAAAAAAATGTCACTACTTGGAACATTTCGTTTAGCAAATTCCAAAAAGGCATCAACACCTTCCTCATATTCATTGCTCATTCGATGTGCCGTAATCCAACTTCGACTCATTATTACCTATAACAAATAGCAAAAATATATATATTTTTTAGATAAGACAAATATATGTTTATATGAAAAAAATCATAATTTGAATGTAAACAATTTTGAAATATAAAACAAATCGATGTGAAAACCCCCCTGGACACCCCCCGACCCCTCTGGACAGCCCCCCACCCCTCCTGGACACAACCCCCACCCCGACCTGCTTGGACACCCCCCTAGACACCCCCCAACACTCTGGACAGCCCCCCACCCCTCCTAAACACCACCCCCACCACCTACCCCCTTGGACACCCCCCTGGACACCCCCAACGCCCACCCACACCCTTGGACAGCCCCCACCCCTCCTGGACACCACCCCCCACCCCCTACCTCCTTGGACACCCCCCTGGACATCCCCCAACCCTCTGGGCAGCCCCCCACCCACCCGGACAACCCCCAAATACCCTCTGGAGAGGCCGCCACCCACTTGGACAGCCCCCCACACCCATCCACCCCCTTGGACAGCCCCCCACACCCATCCACCCCCTTGGACACCCCCCTGGACACCCCACCGACCCCTCTGGACAGGCCGCCACCCCCTTGGACAGCCCCCCACACCCACCCATCCCCTTGGACACCACCCTGGACACCCCCCGACCCCTCTGGACAGCCCCCAACCCCTCTAGAAAGCACCCGCACCCCTCCTGGACACAACCCCCCACCCCCGACCTGCTTGGACACCCCCCTGGACACCCCCCAACCCTCTGGACAGCCCCCGACCCCTCTGGACAGCCCCCCACCCCTCCTGGACACCACCCCCCACCCCCTACCCCCTTGGACACCCCCTGGACATCCCCCAACCCTCTGGGCAGCCCCCCCACCCACCCGGACAACCCCAAATACCCTCTGGAGAGGCCGCCACCCACTTGGACAGCCCCCCACACCCATCCACCCCCTTGGACACCCCCCTAGACACCCCACCGACCCCTCTGGACAGGCCGCCACTCCCTTGGACAACCCCCCACACCCACCCATCCCCTTGGACACCACCCTGGACACCACCCGACCCCTCTGGACAGCCCCCGACCCCTCTAGAAAGCACCCCCACCCCTCCTGGACACAACCCCCCACCCCCGACCTGCTTGGACACCCCCCTGGACACCCCCCAACCCTCTGGACAGCCCCCGATCCCTCTGGACAGCCCCCCACCCCTCCTGGACACCACCCCCACACCCTACCCCCTTGGACACCCCCTGGAAATCCCCCAACCCTCTGGGCAGCCCCCCCACCCACCCGGACAACCCCAAATACCCTCTGGAGAGACCGCCACCCACTTGGACAGCCCCCACACCCATCCACCCCCTTGGACAGCCCCCCACACCCATACACCCCCTTGGACACCCCCTGGACACCCCACCGACCCCTCTGGACAGGCCGCCACCCCCTTGGACAGCCCCCCACACCCACCCATCCCCTTGGACACCACCCTGGACACCCCCTGACCCCTCTGGAGAGCCCCCAACCCCTCTAGAAAGCACCCCCACCCTTCCTGGACACAACCCCCCACCCCCGAACTGCTTGGACACCCCCCTGGACACCCCCCAACCCTCTGGACAGCCCCCCACCCCTCCTAAACACCACCCCCCACCCCCTACCCCCTTGGACACCCCCCTGGACACCCCCCAACACCCACCCACACCCTTGGAGAGCCCCCCACACCCACCCACCCCTTGTAAACCCCCCTGGACTCCCCCCGACCCCAAATCCATGCACCTATTCCATGGTTGTGTGTGAATAAAGTAGTAACAACTGTAAAAGGGCAACCCATCCAAATGGACACGCCCCAACCCTCTCGGGGATTTATAGAAAACGATGAAAAATTAGTGAAATCATAAAATTACTCAATATTGCAAGTCGAACAAATAGATCTAGGGATGATAAATAAGATTATGCTGCCAAAACGAGTTAAAAGGGTTCGCAATCGAAGAATCTTAGCTAGTTTCAACAAAAAAATCACAACACATATATATATACTATCCGCGAAAAAAAACGAACGAGTGGGAGGATTACCTGAGTGCTGCGAGTTTAGATGATTGATCCGAGGAGATTAAATATGAGAAACGATGATCGCAAAACGAATCTAAACCAACGAAATGGACGAGCCGATTCGGGTTTACGCGTGAGAGAGACGAGTCGCGACTGTCGAAGGTAAACTCGCGAATGACAATCCACGGGTCTGGGTAAATTTTTAAATGAGTTATCACGTCGGTTATTCAATAACCGACGTGATAATTGTTTAAAAAACATTTATAACGTCGGTTATTTCAATAACCGACGTAAAAACCTTCCTCCGATTCATTTTTTACGTCGGTTATTTTATAACCGATGTTATAAAGGGCTCAAAATCCGCGTATTTTTACGTCGGTTATTCCATAACCGACGTCAAAAACATCTGCGGATTCTTTTTTTACATCGGTTATTTTATAAACGACGTAAAAAAGCCTTCAAAAACCGCGTTTGTTACGTCGGTTATTGAATAACCGACGTAAAACGGCCTTCGAAAACCGCGTTTTTTACGTCGGTTATAAAAATAACCGACGTAAAAAACGAAGGCGCGCGATTAATAACGTCGGTTATTTTTATAACCGACGTTAAAGGTGTACCGAACACAGGTTTTTACGTCAGTTAAGAAATAACCGACGTAAAAAACCTCGTTTTACATATTATGACGTTGGTTTTATATAACCGACGTAAAAAATGGTGACGTAAAAAACGTTTTCTACACTAGTGGTACTTACTATTCATAATATCAAATAAATAAAAATAACCAATTAACATAATTTGGACCCACTGAATTCAAATATGGAATCCAATTTTTAAAATTCAAAACATAGAAGTTGCAGTAATTAATTTAAAATTAATCTTGTTGTTAAGAAAACATGTTTTAAAAGTTAAAACATTGCCAAAGATTTAAATGTTTTTTCCTATGAATTCAATGTAAAATTAATGGTAAGGACATAAATTATATTAAATAGTAAAAATATATTCTATTTATACATTAAAACCATTCAATATTATAATTTAACCATATAAAGTATTTCGATGAAAAAAGTTGTTTTTAATTAAAATATATCGGGTTTTTACTATTCATTAAAATATAAAAGTTATCAGAATAATATTAAAAATTTATCCCAAGTAAATTTTTATATCCTGATTCCAAATAAGAATTATATTTTGTCAAATTGAACTTATAAACATTTCAAAAACATGATTTAATGTCGGTGCACCATCAAAAGGCAGCAAAACTGCATTTTTTAAAAAATACCTATTTTACCTGAAAAATTTATTTTGTTCTCATAGCATTTTCTAGAAAATTTGTAAGATGAATAATATTTTTATAAAATTTAAAATATAGTTAATACTATTTATAACGGCAAGTTTATATAATATTTTAATAACATATTTTTGTTTAGTGAAAATTGATATTACGTACAACACACGCTATCGAGCAAGGTTACTTTTGCGTATAATGCAAGCCAAGCTAGTGTTGTGTATAGTGAAAGATTCCTTTGATGTTGCATCTAACAATAGACATAAAAAAAATTTACTTCTCATAAACCTCCATTTCGACCATGGATTAGGACTAAACATTTTTTGGGTAATTCTAGTGATTTATAGAGGGGTTCCAAGGCTTTCTGACCTCTATTCTTCATGATTCAAATCCTGAATTGATGATCTTCTCTTCTCTTGGTAAGTTGATCTCATCTAGATGCATATCATGTTCATTATTATTTATTCCATGACCTTTTTATGGAAGATATCCTCTATTTCATTATATATAAAACTATTTGGTGAGAACTAGATCTATGATTTTATATCTAGATCTTGATTTAATATATCTTGATATTTTGGTTTTGGTTTAGGTATTTAGATCTGGAACCAATATCTACATCGTTGCACTACTCTTATTTTGGGGATTTCTTTTGAGTGATCTTATATCAATGAATCGAGGTATGTGGTCTAAATTATAATTCCCACATTCCTATATTTGATCTGTATATGAAATATTGTATAATTTCTATCATCCTTTAGAAATTTATTTTCTTAAATTGTGTTAATTAGGTTGACCAATTTATTTATCAAAGCATTGTTGAATTATATTATTACTTGAGGAATTAATCATGAGACTAAGGGACTTCCATTGTAGATAATTAATTTGGGAAATTGATTTCTAGATTTTGGGATTATAATATAGATAATTAATTAAAGGATTAATTATGAGACATCGAATCGGTAATGTTGTGATGATTAGTTATTAATTAATTATGTTCTTAGAGATTATGATCTAGATAATAAATTGTGGGGTTAATTATAAAGAGTTAAGATTTATAATGAGATAATTAATTCTGAGAAATTAATTATAGGATATGAATTGTGATATTTGTTAATTAAATATTGAATTAATTAATGGGATTAAGGCATTTAGTTAATTGTTCTGTTATCTAATGGGTTTGATGTATTTATCTAATTGTTATATTAGAAATGGAATTTATGTGAATAAATAATTATGAATTAATTACGTGTGAATAAATGGGAACATGATAACTCTAATTTGAGAAGTTTATATGGTCACATGGTCTTTATACTTATGAGTAATGATAATGAGAACATGACCATTTTGTTGAGGAGTAACCATGGTAACATGGTCATCTTACTTATGAGTAAATAGAATTGGAACATGGTGATTCTTTTGAATAGTAAGCATGGTAACATAGTCATATTACATACATTTTTTATATTGGTGATTTTGGTAATGTGTCTTATAAATGTGAAATTAAAGAAAGGAAATAATGGAAATCTGAGTTATAGCCTCACACGAGAACATTTCGAAGTCTGGCATGAGTTGAATCAGGTATTGAGATATCATAACAACATTGAATACTTCACGATCCAAAAAAATAGGTATTAAGATATGATATTACCTTGGGAATGCTTCAGGATCCGATATGTGATGAAGTTAGTATTGAGGTATGGGTATCCCCAGGAACCCTAGAGTTAATATGACTAAATAAAGATTAAAGGCTAATTTAACAACTATTTATTTATGCATTGTCTCCTTTTCCTTATAGAACTGTGTACACAACCATTTGAATAGACATGTTCTAGAAACCATTAGTTGTGGCCTACTGAGTTGTACTCACACCCTACTCGGGCTGCTTTATCAGTATCTAAATATATTATATTGTTGTGGGATAGGATAAGGGGAAAGGGCTTGGGGTGGACTGCTAATTTGGGATGGATCTAGGATGAGGGGACTAGACATGTTTTAGAACCCACATAGGGAGTTGTAGTTCATTAATTTTAATTTTCATTATAGAGACCTGACACTTATATTGGAATACCCATTTTTCATTTTTAGTAGAGTATAGAATTTCTTATTTGGTTATCTTTTGAAATGTGTATCTTTATGTTTATATATTCTTCCATGTTTGTTTGTTTATTTCCATGTGTGTTTTAATCTAATAAATGTTGGTATAGTCTCCCCATTAATGACTTAGTACACCCTCACTTCTAGTCAGCAACCTCTGGTATATGGGGAGGTGCACCTGATGTCATGTGACCAGCCGTCTCAGGGCACTATTGCATGGAACCTGGGTTGAGATGTTACAAAGTGGTATCAGAGGTCCAATTTTATGTCTTCTTCTTTTGTCTTAATATTTTTCAGAATGGTAGGCAATAGAATAAGAAGATTCAAGGCTTGGTAATGAGCTCGAGCATGGGAGTTGAAAACCCATCTATGGGGGAAAACTGAAGTACTCAATGTGGGATTGCTGTTATTGTTTTTTGTTGTTATAGTTGAATATTATTTCACCTTGGGTTGCACACATGTGATGTGATGTGATTATTTTTTATTATAATTTTTTAGTATTGATTCAAGGCCCATAATGGATTGAGAGTTGAGTCTGCATGGATTATTCTATGCACTCAGGGTTATTGTGACATGCATCATTTTAGGCATGCACATGAAAATGGGTTATGGGCAAGTTATTAAACATGAAATTTTTTCCTTGTTTGGGAGATTAAAATAATAAATGGTTCCTAACATTAATTGAAAAAAGGTTGTAAAAAATGAGTCAAAATGATAATAATTGGGCGTCTAAATGAGAAACATGATTATGATGGTGTTTTTCTCTTATTAACCAATCCTAGGTGTAGGATGGATAAGGGTATTAATAGCAACATGGTTTTGACCAGGTGTAGAGGTTGGGGAAAATACTTGTTGTGATTATTCCTCTTACTTAAATGTTATAAGGATGTGTTATGAGGCCTAAGATATGTGTTAGGAATTGTAGAGAGTATGACACCGTGACGATTGTTGAGGGGATGATTGAGGGGAATGCCTAGAAGTGAATCATTAGTTAGGGAACTTGAGGCAGTCTGGGTGCCAGTTGAAGATTAAGAAGACTGGTTCAATGATAAATTTTTTTGATTCATGTAATTCATGGAAAGATACCCAGGGAGGGTTGTCAAGAGCATGTGTGAGTTTATAAGGGAGTTTTAGTTGCACCACCCTCTAACTTTTACTAGAGAGGGTGGACCTAAGGGGTTTAAATTCATGTTTGAGTCCATAGAGATAATACTTGACCATTTGAAGATTCCTGATGAGAGAAGGGTCAAGTTGGTTGAATATATACTACGGGGATTAGTGAAGTGTTTGTGGGACATTCAGATGAGATCTTGATAGACTGAAGGTATTATTTGGAAGGACTTCATGGATAAGTTCTTGGATTATTTTTATCCAAAGTTGTTGAAATTAGAGAAATTTGTTGAGTTCATGCATCTGAAATAGGGGATCATGTTGATCATGGAATATGTTGGATGCTAAATAGATCTGTAATTCTTTGAACCAATGTTAGCAGAAGATGAGGAAGCTATAAAGAAACATTTTTAGGATAGACTGAAGTGTGAGAGTAAGACCTAGGTGAATATCTTATAGTTGAAGAACATTATGGAAGTGATTGATCAAGCTTTCATAATTAAAGGGAACCTGAGGTAGGATTCTTGTGTTAGACAGGTAGTTATCAATGGACAATAAGAATGTGCAACTTTTGAGAGCATAAAGTGCCATTATGAAAACTTTATCTATGGTAGTGGGAAGAGGAGTACACATACAGGAGTTTCGGTTGGATAGGACCTTGCTAAGGTGATCTATCATTAGTGAGGTAGTATGGGATAATATGTTCAACACTATTCCTGATAACCATTAGAGTGTTAATATTATGGAATGATGGGACATAGATAGAAGTTATGACGGTATCAGCGACCAAATTATACTAGAGATTAAACTGGGTAGAGTTAGAGTATGGGAAGATAATCTTATACACCATATCAGGCTATTAGTAGGAAATATACTTAATAAGGTGGTAGAAGTAGTGAGTGTGGTACTTCTGAGATGGAGATCCCACATAAGTAGAGTGGTTCTACTTAGGGGAGTCTGCAAACATCACTGGGAAGAGTATAAGCATAGTTACAATCATTATCGCCTAAACATGTGGATAGTGAGGTTGTTCTATCGATAGTGAGATGTACTATTCTAGTAGCTTCTACTTTATCTAGTGCCTTGTTTGATACTGGTGCCTCTCATTCCTATATATTTGCAAAATTTGTTGATGGTTTGATCCTAACAGTGGAGTCTATGAGTAGGGTAATGACTATAGATACAACATTCGAGTGCGGTATAGATATATCTGTCTATGAAAGGTATTTTCACTAGATATTAGGGAATATATTTTCCAATGGGATCTCTATGCTCTTGATATGATGTAATTTAACCTAAATATAAGGATGAACTATCTTGTCACCTACCGATCCCAGATCAATTATTACCATAGGAGTGTGACCTTTGTGTATCCTTACGGTTACCAGCATATTCATCATGGAGATTGGGATATCTAGACAGGCTAAGAAGGGACAATTACTCATCAATTGGGGGAGCTCACAGCCCATGTTGCTAGTTTATTTTTGGATGATAGTGGTGTTATGAAATATGTACTTCCACCATAGTGGAACTATTTCAATATGCATTTCTTGAATAATTATTAGGGCTACCACCTGAGAGAGATGTAGAATTCACTATTGAGCTCATGTCATGGGCTGAGCCAGTATCTATTCCACTATAAAAAAGGGCACTGACAGAGCTTCAAGAGCTTAAGACTCAGTTGGAGGAGTTGGATGATAAGTTATGTATCCATAAAATTGCATGCCCTTGGAGGTTACCTTTTTTGTTAACAAATAAGGTTGATGGGGGTTTACATTTGTGTGTAAGTTACAAAAATTTGAACAAAATTACTATGAAGAAACGATATCCTCTTCCACATATCGATGACTAAATTGAGCAAATGAAGGGATATTGTGTGTTCTAAAACATTGATTTGAGATCAAGGTAACATCAGTTGAGATTTTTGACTTCTGATATACTGAAGACTACTTTTTGGAGATGGTATGGACTTTTCTAGTTTATAATAATGTTTTTTGGGTTGAAAAATATAATAGTGGTGTTTATATCCTTGATTAATATGATCATTAATATTTATCTGAATTAGTTTGTTGTGGGGTTTATAGACGAAATCTTGGTTTACTTCAAGACTCATGATAACCGTGCCCAGCATCTTGACATCTTCTTGAGTACATTAACAGATCATCAGCTATACACCATGCTATCTAAGTGTCAGTTCTAGATTGAACATGTACACTTTTTAGGGCACATCATTATAGAGGAAGGTGTTTTCATGGACCAAGATAAGGTTCAAGATGTAGTTTATTTGGATCATCCCAAGAATTTTTTTACTATTCGTAGCTTTATGGGGTTAGCTAGATATTATTGGAAATTCATCCAATAATTTTCCCATTTAGAAGAACCTCTTTAGGGCTTGACAAAGAAGGGGATATATTTTTATTGGTCAAAGGCATGTGAAGAGGACTTCTAGGAGTTTAATAAGCTCTTAATATCTGCACAAATTTTGATCCTACCTGATTTAGGTGAGGTTTATATGGTTTATTATGACACTTCTAGGAACGTACATGGCACTGTGCTGATGCAGTGTGATAGAGTAGTGGTTTATGGGTCTTGGCTGTAGAGACCAGATGAATGAAACTACCCTACGCATGAACATGAGTTATATGTATTGGTTTATGCTCTTAAGTGTCAGTGACACTCTCTTTTGGGAGAAACTTTTACATTTTATACATATCTTATGATCATGATGTATTTATTTTCTAAGCATGATTTGAATCTTCAAAAGTGGTGATGGGTTGAGTATATGACGTCTTTTGATTTTTAACTAGAATATACGCCCAGGAAAGGAAATAGTGTGCCTGATTCCTTAAGAAGGAAAATATAGACTTAAATAGTTCAGGAGTTGAGTGAATACTGGAAGATAATTACTTTACTGCTAAAATATATGGGGTGGTTCAAGAGAGTTAGGAGAAGATAACACTAGTTTCCATTAGACTAGATTCTACACTGTTGAGATGGATTGGGGATAGACAGTATAAGGATTCAGAGTTCTTGGTCTTGAGAGAATGCTTTCATGGTGGGGAGACTCCTTGAGAGTAATTTATAGATTATGACAAGGTCATCTATGTGAACAATCGAGTTGTGGTACCTATGAGCATAAGTGAGTAGATCATGTTGTAATTTCATGAATCAAAATGGGTGGTCTGTTTGGGTGTAACAAATATTTACAATGGCCTATGATGATAGTTTTGGTTTTCATGCATGAAAAAGAAGATAGTAGTGTTTTTGAAATTATGCTTAACATGTCAGTAGGTGAGGGTATAGGATCCACATCCTACAGTTTTCTATAGTCATTGCCCATCCCAAAATGGAAATGGGATGACACGACCATGGATATTGTGGTGGGTCTCCCAAATATTCTTATGAATAATGATTCTATTCAGGTCATTATGGATAAGATGACAAAGGTAGTGCATTTCTTTCCTATATGGGAAAATTTTAATGTAGAACAACTATGTGAACTCTATGTTCAGGAAATTGTTCTTCTTCATGGAGTGACATGGGCTATAGTTTCAGATCATGATTCATGCTTCACTACACGCTTCAAAAAGGGATTATAGATATCACATGGCAAACAGCTATTATTTTGTATGAATTTCCATTGACAGATATATGGGTAGTCAGACATTACTATATGGGGGCTTGAGGATATTCTATAGGCATGTGTGCTTAACTTCGGTGGATCTTGGGAAAATCACACTGATTTAGTGCATATTTATTATAATAATATTTACTAGGAAACTTTACAGATGGAACCATACGAGCCTCTGTTTGGTATTCCATGTAGATTATAGATATACTAGATGGAAGTAGTTGAGTTGGAGTTGTTGGGACCAAGTCTCCTATTGGAGAAATCAAAGTAGGTACAATTGATTCACAAAAAATAGCTATGGATTAGAGTAGATAGAATTTTTATACTGACAGATGAAGATGACCCCTTGAATTTATAGAGGGTGAACTTGTGTTCCATTGTGTGTCTCCTAGGTTGGTTCACCACATGATGTGGAGGTAGGTAATGTTGGTTCCCAGGTTTGTTATACCCTTTGATATAGTGGAGAGAATCGGGCATATGGCATACTGATATGCCTTTCTCCAAAGATATAGGGATATTCTTGATGCTTTCCATGTATCAAAACTTTAGCGTATCACCCTGATCCTTCTCATTTGATAGATGTGGACGAGGTTGACCTTGATATAGATGTGTTCTTTGAGGAGCAACTAATATGTGTTTTAGATCATAGTGAGAAAGTGTTGGGGGGAAAGATCATGTTGATATTTCATGTGTTATGGAATCATGAATATGTATAAGAGGAAACATGGGAATTAGAATCATATATAAGTGTAAAATGGAAAAATATTTTTGGCCTCGAATCATAGAATGGCTTAGAAGTGTAGATCGAAGATGAAATACTATAATGTGGGGAGATCGTAAGATCTCAACCCTTTGTAGAGTTATCTCAAACTTCAAATCAGGTACTTTACATTCTTATTTAAGTACCTTTATTTGGATTTATGACTTGGGGTGTGTTTGGGAATATTTTTTAATAAATTTTGAAAGAAGGGGTATGTACACAGTTTGCTCATGGTTAGGGAAAACTATGTACCTAGCCTAGCTATCCGTGTGAACATAGACAGAGAGATTCCTATGACTTCTGCGTATTTTGACAAACTATGCACCCGAACCCAGGTTACCATGTCACCCTGGATAGAGAGATTTGTGGAGTTGGTGCATGATTTTCCTAATGGTGTAACTCTGCCCAGAAAACTATGTGCATAGTTTTTATTTACCTAAAAATTTATTTTAAAATACCCCAAACCCTGAAGACACCTCCATTTCAACCTTGTCTTAGGACTAAATGTTTTTCCATAATTCTTGAGCTTTCGAGAGGGGTTCTGAGGCCGTATGACCTCCGTTCTTCATGATTCAATGCCTGAATTGAAGATCCTCTCTTCTCCTAGTATGTCGATCTCATCTCGATTCATATCCCTTTCATTATTCTCTCTTAATTTAATTCTTGATGTAATATATCCTCTATTTTATTTATATCTAAACCTATTTGGTGATATCTTGATCTATGATTTTAGATCTAGATCTATTTTGATCCAAAACACATATCTACATTGTTGTGCTACCTAGATTTTGGGGATTTCCATTGAGCAAATTTTCATCAACAAATCGAGGTAGATAGTCTAAAATCTAATTCCCATTGTTGTGGATTTGATATGAATATGAAAATTTTTAGAATTTCTATCATCCATTACAAATTGATTATCTAAAATCAAGATAATTAGGTTGACTAATTGATTTATCAAAGCATTGTTTAATTAAATGATTATTTGAGGAATTAATCATGAGACTAAGGTACTTCCCTATTAGGTAATTTATTTGGGAAATTGATTTTGATATTTAGGGATTATAATCTAGATATTTAATATAGGGATTAATTAGGATAAATCGAGTTGTTTATGTTGAGATAATTAAGTGTGAATTAATTTTTTGTTTTGAGATTATGATATAGATAATTAATTGAGCGATTAATTATGAAGACTGAGATTTAGAATGAGAGAAATAATTATGAAAAATTAATTGTGTATATAAATTGTGATATTAGTTAATTAATTGTTGAATTAATTAATGGGACAGAGGCATTTATTTAATAGTTGTGTTCATTAATTGGTTTGATGTGTTTAAGTAATTGATGGATTCATTATGAAATTGTTGTGGATAATTCATTATGAATTAATTATGTGTGAATGAATGGGAACATGTTCATTATAAATTGAAAAGTATATATGGTAATTTGGTAATTATACTAATGAGTAATGAGAATGAGAACATGGTCATTCTATTGAGCAGTAAGCACAGTAATATGGTCATCTTACTTATGAGTAATGATAATGGGAACATGGTCATTCTATTAAAAAGTATAAATGGTAACAATATCATCTTACATATGTTTGTGATTTTGGTAACATTTGTAATGTGTCTTATAAATGTGAAATTAATGAATGGAAATAATGGCACTCTGAGTTATGCCCACACACAATAATATTTCAAACATTTACATGAGTCGAATCAGGTACTGATATATCATAGCACCATTGAAAACATCAATTTTTGACAAGAATTAGTTATTAAGATATGATATTACCTTGGGAACACTTCAGGATCTGATATGTGATGAACTAATTATTGAGGTATGGGTATCCCCAGGAACCCTGGAGTTAATATGACTAAATAAAGAATAAATGATAATGTGATAACTATTTATTTATGCATTGTCTTTTACACATTATATAACTGCATACACATCCTTTTGACAAGAATTGTTTTATACACCATTGGTGGTGGCCTATTGAGTTGTAATCACACCCTACTCAGACTATGTGATCGATATCTGAATATATTATATTGGTGTGGGATAGGATAAGGGGAAAGGCCTTGGGATGGATTTCCGATTTGGAATAGAGCTCGGATGAGGGGACCAGACATGTTTTAGAACCCGCTGGGGGAGTTTTAGTATCTTTATAGTTATTTTCATTATATAATCATGATACTTATATAAGAATAACATTCTTTCCATTTTAGTTGAGTATTGTATTTATTATTTGGTTATCTAGTGACATGAGTATATTTCTATTTATATAAGATTCTCTGTTTCTTTTTTAATTTCCTCTACGGTTTTAATATAATAAATGTTGGTATAGTCTTCCCATGAATGACTTACTGGACCCTCACAGCTATACAGTAACCTTTGGCTTATGGGAAGGTGCACCTAATGTCATGTGATCAGCCATCTCCGGGCACTATTGCATGGAACCTAGTTTGGGGTGTTACAAAGTGGTATCATAGGTCCAATTTTATATCTACTTCTTTTGTTTAATATTTTGGGAATGGTAGATCAGAGACTAGGAAGAGTTGGGGCTTAGTAATGAGCATGTGCATGGGAGTTGAAAACCCATGAATGAGGGAAACTCAAGTAATCGGGGTTGGATTTTTGTTATTGTTGTCTGTTGTTACATATGAATATTATTTTAATTGGGTGAGGAACTTGTGATGTGATATGATTATTATTTTTTAAAATTTTCTAGTATTTATTCCTGGAAAATAATGGAACGAGAGTTGAGTCTGCATGCATAATTCTTGGCAATCAGGGTTATTGTAACATGCATCTTTCTAGGAACACACAGAAAAATGGTTTATGGGTATGTTATTAAACATGAACTATTTTCCTTGTTTGTGAGATTAAAAAATAGTGCCTAACATTAACTGAAAAAGGTTTAAAAAATGATTCCAATTGATAATAATTGGGTGTATGAATGAGAAACATGATTAAGATGGTGTTTTTTCCATATTAACCAAAACCTAGGTGTATGATGGTTAAGTATATTAGTAACACCATGGTTTTGACCATGTGGAGAGGTGTGGGAAATACTTGTTTTTATTATTCATCTTACGTAAATGTTATAAGGTTCTGTTATGAGGCCTAAGATGGGTGTTTGGAATGGTAGAGAGTATGACTCCATGACGCTTGTTGAGGGGATGATCGAGGGGAATGACTAGGAATGATTCCTCAGTTAGAGAACTTGAGGCATCAAGGGTGTCAGTTGAATATTAAGGGGAGCTGATCTGGAAGAAATTTCATTGTTTCATGCAATTCAATGAAAGAGACCTAGGGAGGGTTATGAAGAGAATGTGTGAGTTAATAAGGGAGTTTTAGTTTCATCACCCTTAGAATTTTACTAGATAGGATGGAATTGAGGGATTTACATTCTGGGATGAGTCTATATAGATAATACTTCACCATTTGGAGACTCTGGAAGAGATAAAGGTCATGTTGGTTGCTTATATTCTATGGGGATTAATGAAGCATTGGTAAGACATTCAGGTGAGAATTAGATAAACTATAGGTATGTTATGGAAGGAATTCTTTGAGATGTTCTTGGATCCTTTTTATCCAAAGATATTGAGATAAGAGAAAGTTGTTGAGTTCATGAATCTGACATAGGGGATAATGTCGGTGATGGACTATGTTGGACACTTCATAGATCTGTAATGATTTTCTCCAACGTTAGTTGGAGATGAGGAAGCTATGAAGAAACATTTTTAGGATAGACTTAAGTGTGAGATTAATTCTCATGTGAATACATTCTTGCTGAAAATTTTTATGGGAGCAATAGATCATGATCTCACAATCGAAGGGAACCTGAGCGGGGATTCCAGTGTTGGATAGGTTGTAGTCACTGGACAATCAAAAGGTTCAACATCTGATAGCAAGAATCACCATTATGAAAACTTTATCCAAGGTAGTGGGAATAAGAGTACATAGACAGGAGGGACGGTTGGAAAGGACCTTACTAAGGTGATCTATCATCAATATGGTAGGTTGGGATAGTATCTTCCACACTATTCTCAATCACCATTAGAGTGGCGATATTATAACAATATGGGACATCTATAGATGTTCAACATTTAGTAGCAACCAATAGGCACTGGAGGAGAAACTAGGGACAGTTTGAGTCTTAGAAGAGGATCTTCTACACCATATCGGGCTAGCAGTTGGAAATCTACTAGCTATGATGGTAGACGTAGTGTATGTGGTACTCTTAGGAAGGAGATCCTGCATCAGAAAATTAGTGCGGCTTAGGGGAGTCAGAAAGCATCATAGGGAAGAGGGGAAGCATAATTACATGCATTGCAGCCTAAACTTGTGGATAGAGAGGTTGTACCATCGATATTGAGAGGTAATATTCTAGTAGTTTCTACTTTATCTAGTGCCTCACTTGATAATGGTGCCTCTCATTCCTTTATATCTTCAAAATTTGTTGAAGGTTTGATCTTGATGATGGAGTCTATGATAAGGGTAACGACTATGGATACACCATTGGGAGTGTAGTCCAGAGATATCGGTATATGCAAGGGATTTTCAATAAATATCAGGCAATATCGTTTTATATGGGATGTCTATACACTTGATATAATGACCATTAACCAAACTATAAGGACGAACTGACTAGTCACCTACCTATCCCACATCGATTATTACCATAGAAGAGTGACCTTTTTGTAACCTATGGGTGACCAGTATATTCATCATGGAGATTGGTATATCTAGATAGGCTAAGAAGGGCCAATTACTGATCAATTGAGAGAACTCACAGTCAAAACTTCTAGTTTATTGTTGGATGATAAAGGTGTTAAGAAATATGTAATTCCACTAATAGTGGAACTTTTTCATGATGTATTTCATGAATACTTATTAGGGATACCACTTGGGAGAGATTTAGAATTCACTCTTGACCTCATGCTGAGGGATGATCGAGTATCTATTCCACCGAAAAAAATGGCACCGACTGAGCTTCAAGAGCATAATACTTAGTTGGAGGAGTTCAAGGATAAGTTATTTATCTATAAAAGTAGGTCAACATTGGGATCACATATTTTGTTCATAAAGAATGATGGTGGGGGTTTATATTTGTGTTTCGGTTACCAAAAGTTGACCAAAATTACTTTCAAGAACAAATATCTTCTTCTACATATCAATGATCTATTTGAGAAATTGAAGTGATCTTGTGTGTTCTCAAATATTGATCTTAGATCAAAGTATCATCATTTGAGAGTTCTGAATTCTGATATACCGAATACTACCTTGAGGAGAAGGTATGGAATTCTCTATTTTTTCATAATGCTATTTGGGTTGAAAAATACACTAGTAGTGTTTATAGCCTTGATGAATAGGATCTTGCAACCGTATATGGATTAATTTGTGGGGGTATTTATAGATGAAATCTTGGTTTAATCAAAGACTTATGACTTCATGCACAACATCTTGACATCTTCCTGAGTATATTGGGAGTGCATGAGCTATACACCATGCTATTTAAGATTCAGTTTTGGATTGAACATGTACACTTCTTGGGGCACATAATTTCTGTGGAAGGTGTTTTAGTGGACAAAGATAAGGTTCTACTATCGACATATGTTAAATGGTTTATACTTTTCCAAAGCGGTTTGGTGCTTTATTGGGTTAGTTGTTGTTGTTCTTACCTCAAAATATCCCAATATTAACAAAAAAATTAGTTGAATAATTATATCTAATGTAACAAAACCACTTGAGGATTTCCACTATTTACTTGAGACTTTTTGGAGGTTGTTTCCCCCAACCAAGGTCACCAATTAGGTGTTCCTTTGATATTTTCCTTATTATAACAGCCATGGGGTGTGTATTTTTTGTTTCCTTGTTATAGTAATCCCATTTATAAATGAATTGAACTGAATTGACTAATTAGGATATTATTTTCCACCTTCTCATATATATTCTTCAATTATAGGGTTTACGTGGAACATTTAAATGAGTGGGTAAACTCATTGAATGTAATTGGATATGAATTTTTTTATGAGTGGGTATTCTCAGGGGACATGAATTCTTGAGAATGATGAATTAAATGAGATGTGAATTAGAATGGTATTGCATTCCATGGTTGGAAAACAGTGGATATTGACTCCATATTTATTCCATAGACGTTTAACCCATGGGATGTTATTTATGGGAGTGGATATTTTTGTTCCTGTATTATTCTTGAATCTTGATTCCATAGAATGCCAAGGGAATTGATACCCCTTCAATTATTCTTGCTATAATCACATTGAATATGCTCTATTGAAATGATCCTTGGACTCCACCAGTGTCGTTACTGAGTAACCATCAAGATGATCCTAGGAGTCGATGGGGATTTCTTCGTCTTCTATACCTTGGATTCATCACTTCATGGTCATACACTACAGATTATAAGACATGGTTGTGACTGATATTAAATATTTAGTTATATGGAAATTACATGATTTTCTAAATCATAGGTTATACAACATGGTCAATGTTGTTATAATGTGATTGGATATAGGATGATCCCATGATTGATATTTCGTTTTTGTTTGTAGCTTCCTCATGATAGAAGATTGACACTTGATTGGCATAGATCCTCATATAGATATACATTATCATTTTCTTATTTATACAGGCCATAGACACTCTACTTTTAATTACTGGTTTCCTATGATATATATTTCAATCTAATTATCTTGTTATATTTCACATCCATGGAATGTTATAGACCTTTGGGTAATAAACCACAAGGATTGTTTCTCACACCCTGAATGGTTCATCATTATGTACATAGAATGAATATTTTTATACAGGTAGGGATCAGGACTAGCACCCATTGTTTGATGATTGATTTTATGACATGCTTAGGAGAAGGGGAGCATGAGGCCTAGCTAAGGCTCATGATGCTATAATGAGATATTTTTTATTAATTTGTTGTGTTTTTGACACAAGTACATTATTGAATCTATATATACCTAATTTGGATACATTATAGACACATGAAATGATCATCATTATTTATGGGATTACTTTTCGTATTTTTTTATGTATCTATCATTTGTATGTTGATCAATTGTATGTTTGATTTAAAAATTCTTCTATTTGATCTGTATGATTTCAATTAATGGGTTAAACTTTGATCAATGGTCATAGTATCCCAATAGACACACCCTAGATTATTTCTAATGTCATATTCCTTTCGAATATTAGAAGAATCACTTGATTCCATGTGGACAACCTGGCTCAGATCACCAGTCAGTAGTATCTGGGGCCAAGATGTTTCAAAGTGGTATCAAAGGGTTTCTTTTATTATTTAATATTTTGATATAATAGAATGAGTTATGAATGTATTAGTGTTTTGTAATGTGTAATGTATGGGAATGGCTAACCCATGTACAAGAAAAATCCCAATCTCCTCAAGTGGAAGTTTATAATTTTAGATGTAGGATTTTATAGTTGATTTGATTCCACCATTGTGTGATAAACTTGAATTTACATGTGATTATTGAAACGATTGATGGTTATATTTTTTTTAAACTCATTTAAATGAGCTATTCCATCTCATGCATCATTTGTGGAACTTTACAAGAATACCATTGCATGAAGTATGCTAGTTAATATAGGATTCATTTTTCAATTACATGATTTTGTGATAGATTTCATGAAATATATACATAATGTTTTGATAGATATTTTGTACAGGGGATATAGAAACATGTTTGGTAATCTGAGTGCCTTCTATAACATAATTATTTTGTTCTTGAATAGACTAAAACTCCCTAATAATCCAATTTTGGCATGTTGATTCCTAGACCATGAGTCACATGGACTGGAAAGTGTTACATTGTGGATTAAGTGGATTTTATATTTAGGATCACGATGTGTATGAAACCTTATGGATTATAATTTTGAGAACCATTTAGTTCTACCTTATAAAATAGAATGTGACTGTTACTTGATCTCAAATTGAAAATTTAAAGGATACATAGAGAACATGACTGAGACCCAACTTTTGAGTGGGAAAGAGGTAGGGTCTCTAGTGAATTTTGTGACTATTTCATTTTACCAGTTCAAGATTAATTCGTATTCTATGTGTATGGACTATGCATATGAAGGTTTTGTCCTATCTTACACTTTTGAGATGTGAAACTTAGATGATGTTTTTATGAGGCATGTATTTGACACTTGAGAGGTATTCCACAATGATAAACTCTATTGATATTCCATGAGGGTGGTGATGGCCACACATCCGGGGTGGTGGTCTATGGGTTACCGGAGGATCATACTATAGTCAAAGCTTTAGAAATATCTATTGTACCATAAAATGGTGATAATGTGAAATTCCATGGTAGGGTTTTACCTCATCATGATTATTTTTCCGGGAGCACCATAGCCTACCTCCTCTATGGCTGAGCTGACACAAGTATTTTCTCTACCAGCATGCTCCCACATTCATAGAGGATGGAGGTCCATGTGTTTTTTATATATGGTTTTAGTATACTATTTCGATCCTTGAACATTTGGGGACACCTTTTAAGAGGAGAGTTAATATTTAAACTCGCATTCTTCTGGGAGAAAAAAGCCACTTTTGGGATGTTCTGAACTAGGTTGAAGAATTCCAAGATATGGTTTTGCTGGATTTCCAAACTAGATTCTATGAATACATTTTCCTTGAGTCTCTATAAGAATATTAGGCTAGTGAGATCATACATCTGACATTGGGTGATATAATGGTTACAGGGTATTCTGCACAATTTATAAATATTTAGTGTTTGGTGGTGACATATATTGCTAATGAGGGAATAAGGGAAAAATGATTTGAGGTAGGTATATAACAACCCTACACATTATTACACATTAATTATTGACTTTTTATATAAAATTACATAGAATACAACCTGAAAGATTGATATGTCTAGTGTATTTGGGAGTTAAATAGACAAATTTCCTTAACACGGGATACAACAACATTCTTTAAAACATCATGGACATTCTTTTAATTTTCCATGGATTTTAAAACTACATCAGATTACTTGGGGACATATATAAGAAAGGGGTGAGCTATAAATCCAAACAAGGAAATAAACATGGCATAACATGAAGGGAATAATACATGGTAGACTATAAAAATATAAATTGGGTATAAATGGAGTAGGAATCATAAATATGAACAATGAGATAACATATAATGTGATAATAATAAAGGAAATATGGGAAATGTGTAAAAAACATAAAACACTACATCATAAACATTGGACAGGGATAACTTCCAATATATCATGATAGAATAAGTCCAATAAAAGAATCAGGTTCATTTCCCATCCCAACATGATGTATCACAAGACTAAATATTACCCAATTCATTGGAGCACAATATAAATTTGTGTGCACTTATCACTTTCATTTCATTGTCATGCTTTCGTGTGCCACATAGATCATACAATATGCATTCATTCATCGTTATATTTTTACCATGATCTAGTAATGTGTATAAAATACATGTAATTACCAATTCAATGAAGTATAATTCTATAATGTTTAACACACTTTGTAGGATATGGTTATAGTATTCACTACAGAATTGTTTTGGCCTAGAAAATCATAGTGAAATTTCACCACCATAACGACGTCACTAAAAAATTAATAAAATGAACAGATGACTGAAAATGGGTATTAAATATTTTTACATGAAGTGGTATGTAATAGGTAAATTAAAAGAAATATCCCAACATTAGAAAATTAAAATGGATGTCATAATATAATAAATTATCTTTAATAAAAAAGAGAATAGGAGGATCCCCAACCTTAAGAGTGTGACTCCAAATGCATGGTAGAAGATTCTTGAGAACTTAGGGGCACCATGGGAGGAATCTAGAGAGGGGAGGGTAGAATAAGTACATGATCCAATTTTTTTAGTGGTGGGAAATGGGATATTTGGTTGTTTTATATAGAAAATTAGTAGGGATTTATTCATTATTTCTCAAACAATGGTTTGGGACTCTATATAATAAAATAAACTAAACTGAAAACCTTTATCATTGTTTTTCCCAAGTATTCTACAAAATGAAAGTGGTCTAAATTATTCTACAGTTATAGGGTCCAAAATTAATTAAATAATACCCATAAATATGTTAAAGTGAGTTATACTCTTAATGAAATGATTTTAAAACTAAAAAATATATCAATGGTTTTTGAATATTCAAAAAATAATTTTTAAAATTAATAAAGTAAACACAATATCACATTATTTTAATGGGAAAAAATATATTTGGACGTGGTTACCATTTATAGTATTTATTAGGTCAATTTTGGGTCATTTTGATTCATAATACAGACCATATATTTATTTAGTATTTGGTTTTACCAAAAAATTTGATTAAATGGGAAAATTATGAAAAATTACCATTATGATAATTTAGACGTTATGATTCCAAAAAAAAATACTTATTTTATCAAAATAATTTAATAAATATGTTTAATTATCTTTTAAATTAATGATAGACATTTATTTAGAAATATAATATTTTTTATGATAACAATTTTTGAACCCCATTTAAAATTACATTTGACATAATAAAAATTATATAATCAATTAAATATATAAATAAATTTTTATTAATGATGTCTAAATAAAAAAATATTTATTTCAAAAAATATTTCAATACATCAAAAAATAATATCTTAATTGAAATTGCATATTACAAAAAAATACATTTTATGATTTATAATATATTTATTTATCAAACTGATTACTTAATAATTTATAACATAAAATTATAAATAATAAATATAAAACTAATTTTAATAAAGATGAAATATAAATATTAATACTATTAGAGTTACTTTTTTCTATTATTTTTTATAAATTTTTACCCTTAATAATTTTTTTCCCTTTTGTCATGGACATTAATTTATAACTATAGTTTATATTCATCTTGTTCAAAAATTAAGTTGATCTTATTAACAAATATTAGTTAAGATAATTAAAAATATGGAATCCAATTCATCCATATTAATTCATAGAGATGAATTTTTTTAATTTAATATAAAACCCACAAGTATGATTGAAAACCATATTTCTGAAAAATGTATTTTTCAAAAACAAATATGATTTTAATTTAACACTCTCAGTAGTAATAATAATATACTAATTTTAAGTAATAATGATATATATATAACCAAACAATTTAACTGAAATAATCCAGAATTAGGGATTATTTTTAAACAATTAAAATAGATAATCATTATGCATTTTAAAACAGTTTTCAGAAAATAACATTTTTAAGCATAAAAATAAACTAATACTAAAATTTGATATAAAGATGATTTAAATATAATAATTTAATTAAATAAAGGTAAGTAATACATATGTTACCTTGATATTAAATCTATAAAATTATCTAAATTTTAAATTCATTCATTTATCATAATAAATAACAATTTTATATAAAATTAATATTTCCCACTATTCGTAGAAAATCTATATTTTCTAAAAAATCAAAAAAATTCACCATAATTTAATTTTTATATGATGATATAAGAATACAGGTTTAATTTTATAAAATAAATTATATAAATTGTATAGAAAAGAATTTTAATATTTACAAAAATAAATATAACACATTTTAAAGAAAATATATTTTAAATAATTAAAAGAAAATAAAGAAAATTTATTTAGAATTTACTAATAATTTATCAATATAAGTTGGATATATATATATATATCATAATGTTGTAAATTATACTCATATCTAGGAATTTAATGAATTATCAAAATGGTCATATTTAAATAATCATTATTTTTTGGGTTCAGTGTTGTGTATCACATACGCTATCTTACATAGTTTTCTCTTCAAAAAAACATGTGGCATTATATTATTCCCCCTTTAATAAATTGTTTCCTTACAATTTAAAATTGAACTGATTTCATCCTAGTTCCATACATTTTATAGAATAATTGGAAAATTAGGGGTGAGTATTTTTAATCTATTAAACACATAAACGGCAATCCAATGACATTAAAGGGACAACAAATAAGTGAAATGTGTTTCCTTAATGTATAAATTTCATGGCCTTAATCTATGTTATCCATGATCAATTTACTAACATATACTCCTATTGTAATTTTTTTACATTAATAATGGTTCATAATGAGATTATTAATTTATGAATGTATATACCCCAGTAGATTCAAACCATGTGTGTAGAAAAGATCATTGCCGTGCACTAGTTTCCAGTCAAGTCTAACTCAATGCAGTGTTTTTTAGTTTTACCCATATGTACATTTTTCTTCCAAGCCACATCTTCTAGTTTTATCTAGACATGCAAGTATTGGATTGATAAATCACAGAATCTATACTTACCAAAATTTAGAGATATTTTTTATAAATAGACTTATCCATAAGGCTTTCAGTAGTGTTTTCTTATCCCAAGACCAAAAATAAATAAATTTTCTTTTGATACAAAATATTAAAACTCTTCTCTTTATTACACATTAATTTTTGTTTTTTTACATAAATATACAAAAAATACTACCCAAGATATAAATATGTCTCGTTTATTTTAGAATTCGATAGATAGAATAAAATCTTAAATAAGGGATAGAACAGAATTTTTGAAAACATCCCCAACAAGATTCAAAAATTCCATTTCTTTTAAAACTGTAGGGGATAACATGGGACATAAATTAGAAAGGGGTGAGAAATAAATACCTATAAGGTAATAAATTTGAAATAAGATTAATGGAAATGTACATGTTAGAAAATAGTTATATTAATAGAATAAAAGGAGTAGGAATCGTAAATATTTACTACAAGATATTATATAACATGAAAAAAATAAATGCAAGAAGGGAAATGTGGATACCTGTTAACACATTATATAATAAAAAATTGTCGGATAATTGCAAATAAATATTGATGAAAACAGTAATTTAAAAAAATAAGGTTCCTCACCCCAACATGATGTCTCATGAGACTAAACATTACCCAATTCATTGGAGCACTATATATTTAGGGGAACACCCATCACTTTTACTTCATTCTCATACTTATGTGTGTCACATTGATCATTCAACATGGATTCATTTATCATATTATTTTTTTAATTAATCTATATACATAAAATAAATATATTCAATTGAAAATAAAAATAAATATAAGTTTATAAATGTGAACACAATTCATAGAAAGTGGTTTTGGAATTCTATACAAAATTGTTTTTGAATGGAAAATTGTAGTTAATTTTTTGCAATATAACGACTTAACGTACAAATTCATAAAATGAGTTGATGAGATAGAATGTGGTATTTCATCATTTGGAAATTAAATGAGTTGTAATGTGTACATGTAATGACATTTCACAACATTATTAATTATATATGGTAGGAATAAGATAATAAATAATATTTAATAAATAGGAGAATGGGATAACCCCTTACAATGAGAGCGTGACTCGAAATTCTTGGGATATGCTTTTTGAGAACTTAGTGCAACCTTAATATGAATATAGAGAGGGGAGGGGATGGTAAGGACATGTTAAATGTATTTTGAGTGGATTGAAATAGGATATAAGTGGATTTAAATAGGAAAAAAGTTGGTAATTATATATTATTTCTCAAACATAGTTTTTCAACTCTATATAAAAAAAACCAAAACCACAATACATATCATAGTTTTTTCCAATTTATTTTTTCGAATATAAAATTTTTCATTATTTTATATGTTAAAGGTCCGAACATAATAAAATAATACCCATACTGATGTGAAAGTGAGTCATACTCTTACATAAATTATTTGGAAGCATTAAAACATTTTAATTGTTTTATAGAATTCACAAAGGCATTATAAAATTAATCAAATAACAATGAAATAACATTATTTTAAAATTAAGACATATATCTGGTCATGTTGACCCCTTATATTATTTATAACATCACATTTATGTCATTATTATTTTATAATACACCCTGTCTATTTATATGGTATTAAATTTGTAGCCAAAAATTTTACTATCTTAGAAAATTAAAAAAAAACTCACCATTAGAAAATTTTAACGTTTTGATTCCAAAAATAATATTTATCTTATAAAAATAAATTTCTATATATGTGAATTATCACTTTTAAAATAGTAATTGACATTTATTAATAAATGATGGGTTTTTTACAATAAATGTTTTTTAACCCTTGTCAAAATTACATTTGATATCATAAATATTATATTATCAATTTTATTTATCAATCATAATATAATAATATTAATTTATTAAAAATATATTTTATTTTGAAAAAATTAATCAATTCATCAAAAAAGAAATATCTCAATTGGAATTTCATATTACCTAAGAAATACAATTTATGTTTTATCGTATAATTTGTTATCAAACTTATTGCATAATAATTTATAATTTTAAAAATTAAGGATTAAATATAATAATAATTTAAATTAAAAGGAATCATGCATATTCATACTATTAGGGTTACTTTGTTTCTATTCATTTTTATATAATTTATACCCTTAATTATCTTTTTTATCTTTTTTTGTGGTAAATAATATACATTAGAGTTATTATGCATATGGTTCCAAAATAATGTTTCCCTTATTAAATAATATTAATTATAAGGTTTTCAAATATATAATATATTTTTATAAAAATAAATTCATATAGGTGAATTAATTTAATATAATATAAAACCTATAAGCATGATGGAAAAAGATATTTCAAAAAAATGTATTTCTAACGAAAAGAATGATTTACCTTAACTCATTATATTAGAAAATTAATTATTTTAATTTTAATGAATAATGTTATATATATAACCTATACATTTAATTTAAAAATTTAACATTATGGTTTTCTTTTAAATAATAAAAATTTATAAACATTATGTATTTTAAATTAATTTTCAGAAAAATGCATATTTAAGCCTAAAAATAAAAATATACTAAAATATAAAATAAACAATATTTAGATGTAAATAATTGAATTAAAAATATCTAAATAATTTAAATTTTACCTTTATAAAAAATTTAAATAATTATTCTAATTTCAAATTAATTCATTTATCAAAATAGATGAAAATTTTACATAAGATTAATATTTTTCACTATTCAATGAAATAATCTATAATTTCTGAGAAATCCAAAAATTTCACCCTAATTTTATTTTGATATGTAAATATAAAATATAGAGTTTTTTTATCACATAAATTGTATAATTTTTCATTAAAATAATTATAATCAATTTAAAAAAATAAAAATCTATTTTTGAATAAAATGTATTTTGATGAACTGAAAGACATTACGGGAAATTTATATATTAATTACTAATCATTATTTGAAACATATATAATATATATATATCATAATGGATTTAATACTTATAATATCTTGAATTTAATGAATGGTTAAACTAATCATATTTAAATAATCGTTATTTTGGATTGGTGGTGTGTATCACATTCACTGTCGAACATAGTTTTCTCATTTGGGATAATGGGGCATTGTGAGGTATTTTAAATGTTGTTTGGTTTCATTTTAATGTGTTTAGGTTTATCAGATAAAAATTATAGATCCAAACATGATGAAAGATAAGGATGCAGGGTAGAGTAGTGCAACCTCTCGACCTAGTTGTTCAGTGTATTCAGGTAGGAAGCACTATTTTGAAGCTTCACATGAGATTATTACCAGTCAGGTTCTGAGTACTGATATCCATGTTATCTATCATCAAAGTGGAATATGGTTCCACATGAGTGGTCAATGTGATATTGACCCAAACGGGTGTCGATATTTGTGAAGGACGAGACTGAAGAAACAGTTCTACAAGACATTCCCTCCAGTAGTGATTGGTAGGGGTATGCTTCGAGACAAATTTTAGGAGCGGTTTTCAAATCTCTATAAAAACCGGGGAGCTATAGTAGTACATGTATATCAGGACTAGGTGTCTATGATCATGCTAGAGGTATCTGTACCCCAATTTCACAAAGACTGTAGAGAGGTCCTATATTGGGAAATGTGGTTTTGTCATAAGGCCATGGTTTTTACATCCCAGGTAAATAAAGATTATGAAATTTTCATATTTATTTATATTTTTCATTTAAATATTAATTTAAATTTAAATTTCATGCTATGTTCGACGATTTACCTAAGACACAACATTGGGTTTCTCCGAAAATCTCATGTTCCACAGCAGGCTAAGTCATATTGAAAAATAATAATTTAACATTATTGTAAAAGATAGTTAACGCCTAACCATTATATTAGAGAGAATGAATATAACTAACTACATTATAATTATACATGTTTTTTAAATTTTTTTGATTTATCCTATAGAAGTTAAAGGCTTAAATTGTGAATGAATCAAATTTTAAGCTAAAATACTCTAGTATGATTTAAAAGGTCAATTTACCACCTTCATATTGAGATCCATTTTTAAATATATTTTTTTCATATTTATAAGTTGTATTTGACAAAATATAATTCTTATCTAGAATTGGTAATTCTAAATTTACTTTGGGTAAAATTTTGGTATTTTTTCTGATAAATTTCATTTTTTAATGAATAGTGAAACATACTGCATTTTAATTCAAAACTGCATTTTAATATAATTTGATTATATGGTATCATTAACCTTTTAATTTTTTTTAAAGTGTAATTTTATTAAATTTTTACTAGTTAATCAAATTCGTGTAATTTTAAGTTCTTTGACTTTGAAATGAGACATAAACAAGTGTCAATATTTGGATAGTTATTATTACTCAAAAACACGCTTTTTGGTTTTGACAGTGGGAATAAATTTTAAATTAATTTCTGAATATTATATGTTTTGAATTTGGAAAATAAATTCCATATTTGGAATCATTATGTCACAATTTTTGAAATAGTTAAATTTTATTTTTATACAATATAAATATTATATTCATGAAATATTTTATTGACGATGGTTATAGGGTAAATCTGGTAAATAAGGATAAAAAATAATATCATAATAAAATTAAATTATCCAAGAACATGTTCTAAACCTATTTTTTGATACATTTCCATACATGGGAATCCTTGGGTCGGTTTTGGGACCCATTAATCCACTTGTAAGTGGAAAGGACATTTTATAAAAAAATAATTTAAAGATATGGAAAATATAACTTAGAAATATATATTTCTCTAAAACAATTTTTATATGGGTATATATAAGATAAAACATAAATTATAAATAATAATTAGATATATTAAAAAATTTACTACATAATGGTTTTTATTCATTATTTTTAGACAATAAATAATGAAATTTAATTTTAACACAATGGTGATGCAGTAATTCCTTCATTGATGAAGGAATCAAATCAATGATATTATAAATTTTAAAATAAATTTATTTTGAAACTTTTTGTGCCATAAAAAATTTTTAGGGATAATTATGACTTGTTATATTCGAATTAATGACGTTTTTTTGAAATAATACAGTTGTTATATATTTTTTAAAATTCAAGATATGATTAGTTTATAAATTGACATAAATGAGTTTTTAAAACAATTAATATTTTATTACATGATAAAAAAACTCTAAATATCTAATATTCATTCAACTAAAAGATATGATGTTAAAAATTTCATTAATGATCCTTTTTGGGTCTCTTGGAATTTTATTGTTAATTTATTAACTATATAGTATGAATATACAAGACGAAATGGTAAAAGATAAATATGATAACAAAGGGTTAAATTAAAAAGTTAATGATTAGAAAATATCCAAAACCTATCCAATTCTTAATTGATGATTTTATTTAGATTTATATGAACATTATCTTATAATTAAATATGTCTTTTATATTTTTACAATGAGGATAATTTTATAATAAAATAATAATTTCAATGTTTCTTAAAGATCCCCTCCTCTCTTTTATAAAAGGCCACCTCATCTAACACATTACACACACCTCTCAAGGCCCTTGGCTCATCCGAAATCTACACCAAGAATCTCCAAAAATGTATCTCTTCCTTATATTATCAATCCCTTAGGCATAAGGCAATTCAAGATAGCCATTTGAATCAAATCAAAAAAAGTTACCCGATTTAAAGGCATTATCATCTCTCTCTTTTTTTCTTTTTTTTACTTCTCCAACCCCTAAACTATTTTTATTATATTATTTTATTAAAATAGAAGTATCTTAAATATACTATGATGTTATTATGATGACTATTTGAGCTACATATCCAGACTCTTCCATTTAGTGGATACGAACATACTGTTTCTATGGACGACGAACTATTACCTCACAAAATGATGATTGCTCTATTATCAACTACCACCTCTTATGGTGGAAATTATGATGGAACTATATTTATATGTGGAATATATTATATTTAAATTGTCTCTATGGTTATTTATTTTTCTTTTATAACTTACATTTATAGTTTCCATAATGGGTAAATATGATAATTACATTTGAGGAAGTACAGACTACCGTCCCCTCAAAGTGATATTACTCATTCATTCCATACGTGGAAGGTATAAAGGATGTAGTTATTTTAATTTTATATGATATTATAATGAAATTATATTATATCTAGGTATCATTATGTTCTCATTCCATTAACAATGAAATAAAAATGAATGTAGTGTTCATGGGTACTTACGGCTTACCGTATCCATGAATGGTGCATTTAATTTTTTATCTAGAAATGTTATGATCTATAATTAATATAGGATATATATGATATATATGATATCTAAATCATGAATATAATTATGGATATAATTGAATTTTGACCACATGGAAAACATGTAATTATAAGAAGTTCATTTTTGACTCAAGAATCAAATATCAACAAAATGACCGTTATTAACATTAATGATTATATAATGTTTAAACATGGTAATAAGTGATATAAAAGGAATAATAAAAATAGAAAAAGATTATGAAGAATGTATTATTTAACTTTATTTTATTATTCAGGATATTAATAAACTAATGGGTCAAGTCTAAAATGAAGTAAGGAACATCATACATATCTCCTTTCATTGAGGCATACTTTGAATTATAAATGAATTTCTCTTTATATGCTGTATAAACCCCATTGAATTTTAATTTCATTCAAAGGGAATATTTTTTTACTATTTGTTTTACTAAATGAAAAATGTAATGTTTCTTTTTAATGTAAATGGTGAAAATGACCATTCTGCTACTGTGAGCATTATTTGATATTTGGCATCCTTAACAAGCTATAATATTTTTAAATGGACAATAAATACCATATACTCTTTTAATGTAATTTTGTTTTGAAAAAGGTTGTTTGAATGGATTGATTATGTCAATATATTGAAATTCTATATTGTGATTTCAATATAGAAATTTTAACGTTATTTTATTCATTTTCATGTGTTATGATTATGTTTTGGTTCTTTGGAATTGTTTGCATATATAGGTGGCTCCATGAAAAAACAAGGGTTGGTGAGCCCGAGATAGCTCTCCATTGAATTGGGTAACATAACAGATGTAAAAGTTAATGTTTATCCTAAGATATTTAGAGAATATACTAAGATGGGTATTCCAAATGTAACTCCCTTCGTAGCTGTACGAGATACAATGTATGTATGTTATTTATGCCACAAGTTTCCTTTATGATTTATTTTTTCTATGTGTTATTCATAAATCTTATGATTTCATAAGGTTTGATAAAGAGCTTATGTTTTGTATATATTGTTGTTTTAATGATTTATTTATTTATTTTTTCACCCTAAATAATATTTTTATTTTCATCCCATTTTTTTGAAATGTTTTTCACAGGGTTTAAGGCATGGTAAGAGAAAAGAAGAATTTGTGAAGATTTATATCAAGAAAAAAATTATTATTTTCATTTAAGAGTTTCTATTTTATGAAAAAATGGATAATGAGTAGAAGTTCATACTTTGTAGTATTTGAGATGTAATGTAATATTTATGGAAAAATAATGTAAAACTCTAAACCTGAAAATATCCTCAATGAGAATTATTTACAAAATTCAATATTATGTAATATTTAAGGTTAAGGACATATAGTTGGTATAATGGTTGGTTAAGACAAATTGAGGAGTTTGGATATTGTTAAATTAATATCCATAAATTAATTTATAGATAAATAGAAATGATATAGAATTTAAAGATTACTGAGTTGCTTCACCTAAGATATTCATGTGTCAGAATGGTTTTCTATAGAGGAAACATGGAAACTAGAATTGGACGACATCAAGAGGAGGGAAATCTTCCAAATCTGAAATGTGAGATGGTTGAAATTAGAACTGAATTTTTTTTGTGATGGAACTGTTGACTCAGGATATAAATGGTTGTTGTATCCATGCACGAGATCAGCTAGATCATCCCTCAAGAAACATGTCAGTAGTGGATAATTTCATGAGTTAACATCCCCCATCATTCAGATAATCATCTGACCCTACGCTATCTAAAGGTAGGATTAATGAACTATTATGGATTTTTGATGTCATGGGTTATTCATAACATCAAAAGGTTTGTCTCAGTATTAACCATTTTGAAGGTATAGTCGATTAGTAGTGGTTGATGTCTAGAAATATTAGGGATAGCGAGGAGATTGATGCTCTTGATTGGGATGAATTCAATACTATATTTCTTGAAAAATATTTTCCTTTGGTGGTTCATGTTAAGATGGAATAAAAATTCATGGATTTGAGGAAGGAGGATGAATCATGGGATGCTTATGAAACAAAATTCACTCTACTAGAAAGGTATGCTCTAAATTTTATATGATTTATTAATAGTAAAATAAATAACTTTTACTTAGGATTAAATCTAATGTATCAAAGGGATTTTGAAACTCATGAGTTCTAATGTAATAAAAAACTTGTTTGACGTGTGGTGAAGGTGGAAATAGTTTTTTCAGATGATCAGGGGTTATTTTAAAAACAACAAAATAAGAGGTCCTAATAGCAGATGGAAGGAAAGAACTCTTTAAAAATTTCTGATGGTTTGAATCTTAAGATTACAGTTTGTAAAAATTGTAGTAAAAAGCATGCTGGGGAATGTATATTGAATTGTGGTAAGTGTTAACGATGTGGTAAAATAAGACACAAGTATCAGAATTTCACTAAAAATTATCATTGAAATGAAACGAAAAAATATGATTTACAGTTAGTAAAATATTTTGAGTGCAATGAAATGTGTCATTATGAAAATGAGTGTCTAACAGTGAACTCAACTGAGGGAAAACAGCCAGACTACAAGTTGAATGGAGAGTTGAAATCAATTGCAACTACTTAAGTAGATTTTAGGTCATCAAATGAAGTATTATTTGGTATACTTTGTGTTTATTCATATTATACCAAGGTGTTTTTTGATTCAGGGTATACACATTATTTCATTTCTAAGAGGTTTTCTAGTAAATTGGGAATTCCATCACATGATTTGAATACTGAAATTATGGTAAAAACACCAAGAGGAAATGTTGATACAAACAAACATTATAAGACCCTTCATGTCCTTGTGTGCAGAATGAATCATCCTAAAAACCTTATTGCTTTGCCTCTATGAGAATTTGATGTTATTTTGGGTATGGATTGGATTTCTGTTTATCATTCTAAGATTTATTGAAGAGCTAAGGAGGTTTATTTTTAGAATGAATTTTAGTTTATGTACAAATATGAACCGTAACTTTTTTTTAACATATTAGGAAGCTGAGAAACAAGTAAAATGTGGAAATGAATGTTACCATGCATATATTTTTGAAAAGAAAAGTACTATTCATATTAATAATGTGGCAGTGGTAAATGTGTATATTGATGTTTTTTTAGATGAGTTGCATGGTATAATAACTGATCTAGAAGCTGAATTTACTATTGACATAGTTTCTAATTCTAAACAAATTTCAAAACCCCCTTATCCAATATAACAAATTGAACTTTTAGATTTAAAGATGAAATTCTTGGAGTTACAAGATAAATGTTTCATTCCACCTAGAACATCACCATTGGGTGCTCTAGTATTGTCTGTTAAAAAGAAATATTATTATATGAATCATTTCATTGATTATAGAGACTTGAATAGAATCACTATTAATAATTCATATCCTTTTCCTCATGTAAATGATTTGTTTGATCAGCTATAGAGAGCTCAATGTTTTTCAAAGGTTTACTTGAGTTCGGGGTACCATCAGTTGAAAGTAAAGGAAGAAGACATTATGAAGACCGCATTTCATACTAGATGTGGATATTATAAATATTTAGTTATGACTTTTTCATAAACCAATTCACCTACTGTATTCATGGATCTTATAAATGGAATATTCAGTGAGTTCTTTGATAAGATTGTGGTTGTGTTTATTAATGATATTTTGGTTTTTTATAGAAGTAAATAAGAGCAAGAAATTACATTAAGGGTTGTATTTTAAACCTTAATAGAAAAGAAAATATATGGGAAAATCAGTAATATAGATTTTTGGTTACAAAAAATTTCATTCCATGGTATCATTGTTTCAAAAAATGGCATAAAAATTGATCCAGCTAAAACAAAATTTATTGAAGAATTTCGAGGAACCAAAAATATAAATGAGATACATATTTATCATGGTTTAGCATGTTATTACCAGAGATTTGTTGAAATTTTTTCATAGTTATCTAATACACTGGCTATGTTTACTCAAAATGTAGTTTTGTTCATTTGGACAACAAAATGTGATGATTTTTTTTCAATAATTGAAAATAATATTGGTGTAAGCTATAGTTTTGGAACAGCCTTCCAGAAATGGTGAGTCTGTTATCTATTGTAATGAATTGTTGATAGGACATGGTTGTGTCCTAATGCAGAATGATCCGGTAATTGGTTATTCCTCATGTCATTTGAAACCTCATGAGTTGAATTACCCTACACATGATTTAGGATTAGTTTCGATTGTTTTTTCATTAAAAATTTTGATGCATCATTTTTATAGTGTAAAGTGTGAATTATATACTTCACACAAAAGTTGGAAGTATATATTCACTCAGAATGAATTAATATTGAGATATAGGAGATTGATATAATTAATCAAGGATTATGATTACATGATTTATTACGATCCAGGAAAGGCAAATAATGTGGCTGATGCTTTTAGATGAATGAGTTATGCTACATTAACCATGTTACATTTGAAACAAGATCCTTTGATTAGTGATTTTATGAACTTTGGAATATATGTTTTTGGTGCAGGAAATTCCACTATTTTGTTTTAGGATTCCGTGAAATCTTCCCAATAAGATAGAATAAAGCAAGCACAGAAAGAAGATAGCGAGTTGTAGAAATAGGTAGAGTTGTTTTAAAAGGGTTAGTTACATGAATTTAACATTGATAAAGATTGTGTTTTGATGTATGGTAAGATACAATTTCTGACGTTTTATTCATAGTTGATGAAATAGTTTTTATTTGAAGCTCATAGTTCTTCGTATTCAATTCATCCTGGTAGTACTAAGATGTACAGATATCTTAAAGATTAATTATGGTTGCATGAAATGAAAAAAAATATTGTAGAATTTAGTTTGAAGTATTCAACTTAAAAATATGATAAAGTATAATAATAATTACTGAAAGGGATGCTTCAACCATCACGAGTGCCAATGTGGAAACGAGAAAATATATCTATTGATTTCTTTGTGTGATTGTGGAAGACATCTCAAGGTAACAATGCAATCTAGGTTATTGTTGATCAATTAACAAAATCTTATCATTTTCATCCAATTCGAGATACTCTGTCCCTAGATCAACTTTCTCAATTGTATGTTAAAGACATAGTTGGTTTACATGGTGTTCCCCATTCCATTGTATCTGATCATGATATGAGGCTTGCTTATATTTTTTGGAATGGCCTTCAAATGATAATGGGCAATGAATTAAATTTTAGTACAACATTTCATCCACATTTAGATGGACAGTCAGAACAAACAAGTGAGACATTAGATGATATGCTACGAGAATTCTCAATGGATTACCAAGGATGTTGGGAAATGCATCTTTCTGTGATTGAATTTTATTGTAATAACTATTTTCATTCTAGTACACAGATGAGTTGATTTGGGGAATAATGTGGGTAGTGGTGTCGAACACCATCTTTTGGGGATGTAGAAGGAGAAAGGAAACAAATGGGACCAGAATTGGTAGAAGAGACAGTAGAAATTTTTTAGTTAATTCAAAAGCACATGAGAATATCATAGAGAAGGAAGAAAAGTTATGCGGATAACTAACGGAAGGATCTTTATTTTGAAGTAGGAGATCATGCCTTTATCAATGTTTCTCCATTGAAAAGTGTGATACAGTTTGGTAAGAATGGAAATCTGAGTCTGAGGTTTATTGGACCATATGAAATCATGTAGAAAGATGGATCAGTTGAATACAAAGTAGATTTACCTCCATATTTATCCCATGTACATAAAGTTTTGCATGTTTCAATATTGAGATAGTATATGCCAGATCCATCTAATTTTTTGAGTCAAGAGATATTTCAGTTAGAAGGGAATATTTTTTATGAGGAACAACCAGTCCAGATTCATGATCGAAGGGAGAAAGTGTGGCAGAATAAGGTAATTCATCAGGTAATGGTTTTATAAAATAACCATATATTTGAAGAGGTAACGTGGGAATCTGATAATTCTGTGAGGGATAAATACCCCTCTTATTTTTATGTTAATTAAAATTGTGAGGATTCAATTTCAAAAGGGGGAAGGATGTAACATCCAAGGTAAATAAAGAATATGAAATTTTTATATTTATTAATATTTGTGAATTAAATATTAATTTTACTGTAACGGGGATTATATTCTCGATGGAGTACCTGAGACGCGATAATGGTTTCCTCCAAAAATCTCATGTTGCACATATGGCTGAGTAATACTAAAAAATAATAATATAATATTATTTCAAATGGTAGTTAACGCCTAACCATTGTATTGGAGGGAATGAATAGTTTTAACTAAAATATGATTATAAATGATTCTTAAATGTTTTCAAATTTATCAAATAAAATTTATAGGCTTAAAATGTGAATGAATCCAATTTTAAGCATAAATACTCCAATATTATTTTAAAGGTCAATTTACTTCCTTTTGATGACAAACCCTTTTTAAATCCATTTTTCATCACAATTATATGTTATATTTTAGAAAATAATATTGTTATATAGAATTGATACATCAAAATTTACTTTGGGTAAAATTTTGGTATTATTTTGATAAGGTTCATTTTTAATGTATAGTGAAAAATACTGCATTTTTATTAAAAATTAACTTCTAATATTTTTTATTTTTATTGTTACATTATCCTTTTAACTATTTTAAAATATTAATTGGATTATGTTTTTATGATTTAATCCAATATTAGTCATTGGATGAATTTTAACTTTTAAATTGACCATTAACAAGTGTCAATCGTTTGATAGTTAATATTTCTTAAAAACACATTTTTTGGTTTTGACAATGAGAATTAATTTTAAATTAATTTATACAAATTATGTGTTTTGAATTCAGGAAAATCAATTCCATATTTGGGATCATGAGGTCTATAATTCTGTAAATTTATATCTTTTATTTTTAGACATTATTAAAAGTAATTTTAGTCAATATTTTATTTACCATGATTAAAGGGTAAATCTGGTTAGTAAGGGTAAAAAATAATATTATAATAATATTAAATTACCCTTACACGTGTCATAATCCGATTTTTTGATACATTTTTTACAATTTAAATCCTTGGGTCTAATATGGGACCCCATGGAGCCACTTGTAAGTGAAAATGACATTTCAAAATTAATAATTTATATATAAAGAAAATATAACCTAAACATAGATCTTTTATTAAACCCATTTCTATATGTGGTTATATAATTTATATATTCAACTATAAATATTATTTGTAAAGATAAAAATACTTCCTACATCATGTTATTTTAATTATAATTTTTTGACATTATATACATAGATTTCATTATGACATAATTGTAATTCAGAAATTTTTTCACTAATAAAGGATTACAATAAATGATATTATAAATAAAACAATAAATTTATTTTAAAATTTTTCTACATTCCAAAAATTTTAGGGATAATAATGACCTGTTATATTTTAATTAATGAATGTATTTATAAATAATTAAATTTTTATAGATCATTTAAAATCCTTGGTATGAATATTTTATAAATTGTCATAAATGAGTTTTTAGAACAATTATTTCTTTATTAAATGATAAAATAATTCTTAAAGTCAAATATTTGGCCAATATGCATTTATAATTTTATAAATTTCATTTATTATCAATTTAGGGTCTCTTAGAATTTTATAGTAAATATATTAACCATATTGGATGAATATGTAAGAGGAAATGGTAAAATTTAAATAAGTTAAAAAAGGGTTAAATAAAAATGTTAAGGATTAAAAATTTTCCAAAACCTCCCCAATTCATAATGGATGATTTTATTTTGATTTATATGCACCATATATTTTAATTAAATAAGTTTCGGACCTTTTTAAATAGAAAATAATGTTATTATAAAATATTACATTCAATCTTTTCTAAAGTGCCCCTATTCCCTCTTAGAAAAGGCCACCAACTTTATCCCATTACACACACCTCTCAAGCCCCTTGGATCTTTCAAACTCTACTCAAAGAGACTCCGAACTTCCCTATATTACTCCAAGAATTCCTCCATTTTTTAGAATTAAATTATATAGATCCCTTGGGCTCAAATCAAAAGGTGTCACCTGATTTAAAGGTAACATATTCTCTCAAGTTATTTTCTTTAATTTTCATTCTCCAATCGCATAAAATATCTTAATTACATTATTTTATAAAAAAACCAGTATCTATAATATACTAGGATTTTTTATGTGGATTTTTATAACTACACATCCACACACCTCACTCTAATGGATACAAACATACTATTTCTATAGATGGCGAACTAATGTCTCACTAAAAGATTATTGTACAATTATCATCTATTTCCTCTCATGGTAGCCGTAATGATGGTACTCTATTTATATGTGATATATATTATAATTTTATTATTTCTATTTTTTCTGTATTTCTATTTTATATAATGCCTTTATGGTTTCCTTAATGTGTAAATACAATAATTTCATTTGAGGAATTGCAGACTGTCGTCCCCTTAAATTGATATGATAACTTCATGCCATACATGGAATATATAAATGATGGATTTAATTAAATTATATATGATATTATACTAAAATTATAATATACCTATGTATTATTATGTATTAATTCCATTAAATTTTAAATATAAATGAAATCATCATTCATGCGTTCATATGGCTTACTGTCTCCATAAATGGTGCATTATATTTCTTATCTCCAAATTTTATGTACTGTTATAAATATTGGATATAAATTATATATATGATATCTAAATCATGAATATAATTATAGAGATAATTAAATTTTTACCAAACAAGCAACTTGTAATTATAATATGTTCATTTTTGACTCAAGTACCAAATATTGGAAAAACAACTGTTATTAACTTAAATGATTATATAATGTTCAAAACATGGTAATCAGTGATATAAATGGAATGATAAACTTAAAATGGTTCAAATTAAAGAAAAAATGAAATTTATTTTATTATTTTGGAAATTAACGAATGAACGAGTCAAGTGATACACGAGGTAATGGACTTCATCTCAATCTCCTTTTATTGTGGAATTCATGGATTTATACATTAATTTTTCTTTATATGGAATATAACCCCCCTTGACTTTTAATTTCATTCAAAGGGAATATTTTCTCTACGAATCATTTTACTAAATGAGAATCTGAATGTTTCTTTTTAACATACACTATGACAATGACCTTTCCACAATCGCAAGCATTTTTTTATTGTTGGATTCCTTAACGAGCCGTAATTATTTTAAAGGAAAATAAATACCTTATAATATTTATACATTTTATGTTAATTAAAACTGTTTAGAGAATGGATTGATTATTAAATATATTGAAATTTTATATTTTGATTGCAATATGGAAATTTTATCTTTCATTTATTCTTCTTCATGTGTTATTATTATGTTAAGAATCTTGGGAATAATTTATGTATATAGGTGGTTCCATGATAAAAAAATGGAAGGTGAGCCTGAGATAGATCTCCAATGCAATGGTTAATGTGATGGAGGTTAAAATTAATGTTTCTCCTAAGATATTGATGAAATATACTGGGATGGGTATTACAAATGTTACTCTCTATGTTGTTGTGATAGATAAAACCTAGGTATGTTATGGATGCCCCATGTTACCTTTTTGATTTATGATTTCTATGTGTTATTCATAAATGTTATGATATCATGAGGTGTGTTAAAGATCTTATGTTTTTTTGTGTTGATGGGATAATGATTTAATTACATATTTTATCACCTTTACTGAGCTTTTTATGCTCATCCCATGATTTTGAAATGTTTTTCACAAAGTATAAGTCTTGTAATGAGAATGGAATAATTCAAGAATATTTTTATCGAGAAAAAATAATTATTTTCATTTTAGATTATTTATTTTTTGAAAAAATGGATTCTATATAGATCTCCCTAATTTTCAATATTTTTAGATGTAATGTAATAGTTATGGAATAATTAACAAAAACTATGAAATTGAAAAAACCTTATGTGAATTATTAACATAATTATAAATTATGTAATTTTTAAGGTTGTGTCCTTAAAATGGTTCAGTATATATATAATAAGTGTATCCTACCCCCAAGGATTAGTGCAACATATCATTAATTTTTAGAGGTACAATATTCATAGAATCTACTCTTGTATCTTATCTATTTTATATTGATACATCACATAGTTTTTTATCTATAAATTTTTTGGAAATACATGGGCTCCTGATTAATTTTTCTGAGGGTGTTCTAATTCATGACTCTCTATTAGGGATCATGAAGGAGGATTTATATCAGTGCAGGGACAACCCTCTTGATATTGGTGGGTGTCACTTCATCTAGAATATTGTTTCCCTCAAGATGATTGGGTTTTACATCAAACATGGGATGGACTTTCTAGATTGTTATTAAGACTCCATAGATTTCTATCATCATAGGGTGATTTTGACATCACTAAAGGGAATATTTTATACTGAAAAGGGTGATGCAGATTTCTAGGAGAGTCGAGCTAGACCATACCATCATGGGTTGGGTGGGATGACATCCTAAACTACTAGCATGTATCTGGATGATTAGGGAGTGCATCGGGTCGACTTTCCTCCAGTGTTTTATCACTTCAAGGATATTTTCTAGATGGAATTTTCTAGTTTACCTCCTAATATAGTGGTTGATTCCTCTATTTTTCCTATTATAAGAGCTGAACTAGTATCCATTTCTCCTTATTGGACAACTACTAAAGAGTATATTGAGCTCAAGAGGAGGATATTTGATTTTGAGGAAAATGTATTTATTCAAACAAGTATATATCTGTGGGTTCTCTAGTCATTTTAAAAAAAGGTGGATAGTAACCTTTGGATGTGCATGGGTTATCATAAATTGAACCAAATGAAATTTAATAACTTGTATCTTCTAGAAGAGATAGATGATCTTTTCCATGAGCTTTAAGGATAATGGGTATTCATGAAAATTAATTTGATATCTAGATGTCACCAGGTGTGTGTTTGACCCATAAATATACCTCTTACATTTTTTCATTGTAGGTACAGTTTAAACTAGTATATGGTTAGGTCTTTTGGTCTCACGAATGCACCAATAACGTTCATGGAACTAATGAAACGAATTTTCCATCCATGTCTAGATTTATTTTTTGTGGTTTTAGTGGCTGATATCTTGTTGTATTTTCACAATAGACATGGACATTACAAACATATTTATATCATTTCGGATACACTATTATATAATATGTTATATGATATGTTCCAAAAGAGAAACTTCTATATGGATCAAGTTTACATTTTGTGTCATTTTATCTTAGATACAAGAGTATCTGTTGACATAGAGAAGGTGAGGTCAATTGTTTTCTAGGATCATCACAAGAACTTATTTTATGTACAAATATTCTTGGGTCTGGATGCATATTACAAGAATTTCATACAGAACATCTCACACCTAGAAGGGTCATTGAAGTGGATAACTAAGAAGGGTGTGAATCTTGTATGTAAAGATACCATAATGATAAACTTTCAAGATATGAACCAGATATTGATTTCAGCACTGTCTCCATATGAATGAAATTGAATAGAACAATATCTATAGTCAGCTATAGCTGTTCATGCTTTTCACTTTTGGACACATTATTTACTAAGAGTGCGTTTTGTGGTATACATGAACAACAGAAGCCCCATTTATATATTTTCATAGAATGATCAGAACTTGAGATATCAAAGTTGGTTTGAATACATGTATTCTATTGATTTAGAACATTCCTGTATATAAGGAAAAGGTAATAAAGTGGATTATGTACTGAGAAGGAGGACTCAGATACAGGTAGTTCAAGAAGCCACTAGGGAGTATTAGCTTATGTATTTGTTCTCTGAGATACACTTCGAGGTGTAGGGATGTCAGGGATTGACATTTCTTTCATCCTTAGTTTTGACCTCTTACCTACTGTATAGAGTTAGGACGAAGCAGCTATCAGATTCAAAGGGCCTAATTGTGTGGGAATGTGTGGCAGATGAGGAACCACCTCCTGATTAGACCATAAGTGAGGATAAGATCATGTGTAACCATTGAAACATATAGGATATAGTGTACATACGTAAGGATGTGATATAGGAGTCTCATTCCTTGATTTGGGCAGTAAATCCTAGCATCACAAAGATGTATCGTGACATATGTTGTTAGTACTGGTGGTTGGGTATAAAGCAAGAGGTGGCTGGTTTTTTATGGGTTTTCCACCTATCATCATGTAAATGCATAAAATTAGTTATCGGTCATATATTTATTGTAGATACCTATTCTTGAGAGGATATAGGATAATTTCATGGTGGATTATGTGATAGGGTTAGCAATGAATCCTAGGGGTAGTGATGTTGTGTGTATTGTTGTTGACTGGATCTAGAAGATTTTTCATTTCACACCAATCATGTAGGCCTTAATTTTTTATGATATTTTGAGGCTGTATATCAATGAAATATTATAACATAAAGGGTTCCCTTGTACTATTATTTTAGTTATGTAATCATAGTTTATGTCTTGTTTCTGGAAGTGTTTTTATAAGGAATTTGGTACATAGATTCTTATGAGAAAAGCATACTAGCCTCAGATTAATGCCATGCCATAACGTATGATATAACTGCTTGAGGACATGTTGTGTGCTTGTGCCCTGGATTTTGGGTGCTCTTAGGAGAGATATATACCCCTTGTTGAAATCTCCTACCATAACAGTTTTCATGTGACTATAAATATTGAACCATATGTTGATTTTTATGGTTGGCATTATCTATCACCCTATACTGGTTAGAGGAAAGTGAGGAAACATTATGGGGACTGGGTCTTGTGCCATAGAATTTTTAGATGGTTCAGATAATCAACTAGAGGATGGACAGTACACAGTCTTGATAGAAATATTAGGCTAATATTTATAGAAAACTCTAGATATCATGGTTATGGATTAAATCTTTTTACATATATGACCATGGTTGAGATACAAATGGATCAAGATACAAGGTTAGAATTCACAGTGATATTTTTAGACATTCATTATTTTTGAGAGATTTGGGATAGTAGCCTAAAACATTTAGTTACCTCAAAGGTATATGACCATGAATTATTTCTTCCATGTATCTCACTTGTTTCATTATCAATTAGACCCATCTCACACTCTATAGCTATATGAGGTGGAGTTACTTGTTGATGCATCCTTTGAGGATCATCTTATTCATATTAATGATAGGAGAATTACATTTACCCATGGATGTTCAGTTGATATTGTTTGGGTCCTATGGTAGCATGAACATTTAAAAACTATAGCTTAATAGAGGGAGGAAAACAGACATGATTAGTGGCTAGAGTTATTCTCAGAAAAATCTTGGTCACCCATGAGATAATATAGATAATATTTGTTGTTATATCATGAATATTATTATTATAATTATAATAAAATAATATTTGTTGTTATTAATTCACTTATATTATGATTCAAATCTTTAAAAGATGTATTAGAGCCATTTAAATGTTTACATGTTATTATCCCCAAGAATTTTTTAAGTATTATCTTTTTAATCTCACTTCCTTTTGTGATAGATAATATTATATTGAAAAAATTAATTTCTTATTGTGGACCTAATTTCTTATATATGGTGTACATTCTGTTTTTTATTATATAATATCATGATAGATTCAATCTTCTTAACATTTTGTGTTGCAATTTGGATTATTACAGTTATGGTGATTTGAGTAAAAAGTAACCAAGTTGAAAAAAAAATTCATAACATGATTCCTTTTCATTAGGTTATATTACATCCATATTGTCATTAATATTATATGATAATGTGTATAATCAATTTTCACTATATATTTTTATATTTCAACTTTCAACGTGGATTTTCTTTTTAGACCCATAATCATTTTATTGATTGATTCTCGCATCAATGTTACAATATTTTTGAAGGACTCAATTCACAATAACATTTTTTTTGGGATTTTTCACCCTTGATTTTCCATAATAAGAAATTATATGTTAATTAAAATTTTATTTTTTTCACCCACTAGGTATTAATGAACTTTCATAAGTATTAGTACAAAATTTTACACTCTTTAATATGAAAAATGTTTTATAAAATGTTGTCAATAAAACCATACTACATTTCTCCCATTAGTCGGAGAACATGTTTTCTTCTAGAAATCATTTTTTCTAAAAAGTTTTTCAAATTGTAAATTACCATCTACAAAATTATTTATTAATGAAACTTTTACCCATTTTTATTTTAAAAAAAAAATTAAAGGAACATTCATAACAAATCTTGAACATTTGTTTTTTAAAAACATTTTAATGTGAAAAAGGAATGTTGTTTTTACCTCATATGGAATTTATATATTTACACTGCATAATTTATTTGGATGCCTAATTTTCATGTTTAAAAGGAAAATTCATAAAGAAAATTTTTGTAACGGTCATTTTCAATGAAAACTATTTTAAAAAACTTTTTCAAAATGAAAATAATATTTTCCTCATGATTTGTTTTTTTAAATAATATTTATTATTTCAATTTATAAACAACAAAAAACCCTTTATTTTTACTCCCCTTCGGATATGTTGTATTAAAACCATCATTTTCCCTCATCTTGATGGTTTTTATTTATTTTTTCATATATATTATTCATATTCACATCCTTGATTCATTTTTGGTTGTCCCCTTTCCATATTCAAATGATCCTTGATCATAAAATTTCCCCTAATGATCCATATCATTTATCATGGCCATGTTTATTTCTTAAATTGTGCATCATTTTTACATATGGTGTTTACTATAAAAAATATTTGATTTATTGGGGTAATATTGATAAAATGGTATCCTTTACTCAATATATATTTTTGATAAGACAGATTTTTTATTTAAATTCATTGTACATACAATATATTGGTTGGGGACTAGTTAAAGAAAAACCTATGGGTATGGGAATTGTTAATGAAATCTATATGGGATGGGGAACATTTAATTAAGGCACCATGATGTATCATTAGTCTCATAGGACCAAATCAGTTAACTAGCCTAATATAAGGGATTTTTACAAAGCACATTTTAAACCAACTTTATGGTAAAGGTATCATGTTCCTTGTAAACATGATGTTCAGTAATTAATCATTTTATTAATTTTGATTTAGTTATTGTTATCAATGATATTTTTCATCTATATATATTTTTATGTATTTAATTCTTTTTCATTGATTAAATGTCATGGGTTTCAGTTTACTACCTTTATGTATTGATTATTCATCATCTAGTTATTTAAATGGATTTCGTTTTGAGTTAATTTCCGTGACATATTATTTACTCCCATACTTTTTATCTACTGACTATATGGAATGTGTTTTCAATTAATTATCATTGTTTATTTAATATTCACTTTTATTCATTATGGTTTTCATTATAATTTACCCTTACTGAGCATTTGATCTCGCCATTATTTTATTTCCTTTCCACATGAATTCTAATATGTGTAATAAAAAGATATGAAAAGGTACACTAGACGGAATTAAGATATTATCTGTGAAAAAAATATCTTGTAATGAATATATTAATTTTTAATCCAAGACTCATGTCTATATCTATATTACAAAGACTATTTATCTATTCCGTCCTTTGGGATATGATTCACTTATATCATATGAAAATTCAATGGTAGAAGAAACTGACTCCAAGAATTCAAGCATCATGTCGCTATAGTTGGTATCAGAGCAGGTTTAGTAGAAACCTGAGAAACTAGATTTATGAAAACATAGATAATAAAACATATACATAAGATAGAATTTGAGTATTTTTATAGAATAATTTCCTAATGTTTTCGTTGGGGAGAGATTATGTTCGTATTCCTAGAAATATATCCCCATCTAGATACTCTAAATTGACTTTTATCAAGTACAGATGTACCTAGGGGTAACAAATCTGACAGGGTGCATTAGGACTAACTCGGTGTAACCTGGTACATGACAATGGGGCTTACTTCAAACCCCATTTGACACTCTTGGGGGATATTTTTGGATAATTTACATTTTAATTACAAAGCATTATGAATGATTTTAACAAGTGATGTAAATGAATGACCCATATTAAACCTCTGGTGTTTTAGATTTAAATAAAGGATTCATTATTTAGTAATCCTATAAAAAAATTTATGGATAAACCCTTGACCAAGAATGTACCTTTATATAAATAAAATGGATGAAGTATTTATGTATTGAGTTTTTTCACAAATCCTTAGTTATAAGGATATTAGTGATTAACTGTATTTCAAGGATATCTATCATATTTATTTTTTAAATTATCATAATATAGATTTAGAAAAGGAAAACTTGTATGCAGGGTGACAACCAATCAATTCTGTCAAGGTTGTAAGTCTTGAACCTCTGACAGAAGGATGATAAGTGATTGATTCCAACCGCCAACTTGTGTAACTTCCAGGTTAATTTGTCGTTGTTTTATGTTGAACAATTCTAAAAATATGTTAATAATAAAATAGTGATATAAATTTTTATGTTTATGGATTCATATCTTAATAATATTAATATTATAAAATAGTTATAGACAAATATTTATACATTTTACACATTTATGGGTCCGAAGATCTATTAAGAGTATATTTTTGTTCTTTAGGCATCATGTTAATTTTTTGGATACCAATTTATTGAATAAAGGTGTGAAAAAATATATAAATAAACAACTTAATTATGTATTTTTTTATAATAATATATCAATTAAGATTATTTCCATATATTATTAAGTATTAAAATAATTACTCATTATTAGGAAAATGAAAATATGAAAAATTTACTAATACCTTACATTTTGTTAAACCAATGGTCTTATAATTCATCTCATATTGATAGCTTTGAGGCCCTCAAATCTCCATTGATAGCTCAATTGTTTTCGATTGATGAAGTAAATAAAATATCTATAAATATTTTATCATTTCCTCCGTTTATGTATCTCTACTTTCCACTAATGTTCTCGTACCCAGTTACCACATTTTGTGTTAGTCCATGTGACCTTTGTACTTCTTATTCTCTATTTTATAGAGGATGTTTATGTACCCTATTCATGAAGTGGGATTTCAACATAAGAAATATAAAACCATTTATTACCAAGAGTTAGATTAATTTGTGAGTAAGTAATTTAATTGAACGGGGGAGAAAGTAACACCCCAAAATTCTAAATGAGAACATTTTATTCGATATTAAGTATGACACGTAGCACCAAGCGCGTATGGGTATATAATATCATAAGACATTAAATTATCATTAAAATTTTCAATAGATTATATGTATATTTAATATCTTACAATGATTTATATACTATGATTGCATGAGTCTCACACAACAATGAGTCTGTTTTATGACATGCATTAAACGAAAGACCGAGTTTTACTAAACAATAAAATATTATTAAAAAACTATTGTTTAATATAGTAATATATAATAAATCAATCTGTTAAATTAGTAGTTATAAATTAGAATAACTAAATTATGAAAATATATGTGTTACAAAAATATAAAATTATTTTGTTGGTTATAAATTAATTATAAATCAATATATGACACAATTGAATATATAATGAATATTTTTATAGAAAACTATTTTTTATACTCACAATGCTATTTTATCAAAATAAATTAAATTAATAAAAACTAGTGAGTGATTTTAATTTAATATATATATATATATATATTTATATATGTATTATTTATAGTGAATTATTCATGATATCTATCTTACAGATTTGATATGCCTGTGATAAGAGCAAACATAATATTTCACCTAAAAACCTATATTTTATAAAGGAATTTTACTTCATTTTTATGGTGAACCAATTTTAATTTTTTTTTGAATATATATGTATATTTATTATGTAATAGTATTATTTATTTTGAAATCATAAATTAAAATTTACTTTATTTTGAATTTTGGTGATTTTTCATTGATGTTTCGTTTTTAATGAATAGTAAAAATACACATTTATAATTCAATACTCGAGTTTTCATATAATTTATTTATAAGGATAGATTATATTTTTAAGGGGTTTTAAATTTTAATTAAATTATGTTTTTAAAAATTAACAAAAATTTAGGTTATTGGAGTCAATTTACATTTGTAATTGTATATAAAAACATAGCATTCTTTTGGATGTTTTAACATTAAAGACATGCATTGTAGCCCTGCCTGTTGGATTAATTTTATATTAATTTCTAAAAATTAGGTTATTAGAATTTTTAAAAATGGATAAAAATTTATAATTGTCATTATTTTTAATTTTTATTATGTTAAAAATATTTATATAATAAATATATTAGTGAATGAAAAACAAAATTCACTACAACAATTTAGGTGAAATTATGTTTAATAAGGGACTAAACCATAAACTTAAGGGCCATAATGACCTATAAACATGTAAAAAATCTATTGGATGGATATATATATATACCATATGATACCATTTATATTATTTGATCCATTATATGATCAAATTTCAATGGGATTATCATGGGTGTAATTCCATTTTCTAAAATTTACAAGAGTGTCATTCCTCCCCCATAATTAAAAGGCCCTCAAGCTTCCCAGTTACTCACACCTCTCAATCAACTTTTAGTCGACCAATATCATCGAAAATAGAAACTAAAAATCTTTAAAATAACCCTATAAGCCTTTACTTGGTCATAAATCTATAAAATTAATCTCATTAGTGCAATCCAAAGGAGTTACCCGAATAAAAGGTAACATCCTCCGAGAAGCTGTTAAGTTTTATTTTCATTATCCACCCCCAACATTTTTATTATTACATAATTATATAATAAAAAATGTATCCAAAATATACTTATATGATTTTATGTTATGTTTTGTACTTATACTTACACACACTACCATCTAATGGGTAACAAACATACCATTATGTGTACGGAGAACTACCGCATTACGAAATGAAGTTCTTTCTTTTTTCCTTCACAACCTATCATGGTTTGGAATTAAGATGGAAAAGTTTATTAAATAGTATAGATATTATATTTATAATAAAATTATACTTATTTAATTATTTTCTAACACATACCTTTATGAGAATTAATTTTTTGAAAATACCATAACATCATTTGTTGAATTGTGGACTACCGCCCACTCAAACTGATATGATTCATTCATAGTATACATGGAATGTATAAAGGATGGTTTAAATAAAACTATGATAAATATGTGAAATTAATATTATACTATAATTACAATACACATATTTATCAATTCATTTTTATATTTCAATATGGTAAATAAGTGAACGTATCCTTCATGCGTTCGTACGACTTACCATCTCCATGAGGAGGGAATTTGAATTCATATCTCCAAATATTATGGACTATTATCAAAAAATATATACTGAATATATATTATAATTAAATAATGTATTATTTTATATAGATTATGATACAATGATTTATGTAATGATAAATATAAGTATGAAGTTTAAAGATACTAAAAAACAAGGCTATTTACACATGAAGTAGTCAAAATAATGAAATATGGGTAGAAAATGGGTAATAAGATATTATAATAACATAATATATGATATAATAATTATTAATATGGTTATGGTATAAGTTATTAACCTGTTAAAACTGCTTATAGAAGATTTTGAAGTTTTTTCACTTGAAATAAAACACGATGTAAGAGATTTCATCTAAATTTGCATTCCATTAAGTCTTATTGGTTGATATGCACCTAATGTCATTTATATTGTGTATATAACTCCATTTAACATTTTATATCATGAATATCACTATTAAAGTGGTATTATAAGTTTAATTCGATGTTATTAGTTCAAGGATATTTGGATTCACATTTTTCAAAGTGGCATGGGAAACATTAAAATGCATCAAGATTATTTTCCTAGACAATATTTTAATGATTATATTTGCAATCACATTAAATTTTGTAATTTTTTAACATTCTCTTGAAAAAATAATTTTTTGCACAAAATTTAATATATATTTGTAAATACTTCAATTTTTTCATATAATAACATTTTACATTATTTATTCTGGTTATTTTGAGTTTTGATTTGAATTATTTCATTTATGGGGTTTTGAGTTAAAAGTTTCCATGTAGAAAACAATTTCATCACCCGATTTATTTTCATTGGGTTATCTTACATATTAGTTATCATTAATTTTATAATATTACCTATGCAATCAATTTTCATTATATATTTTTTTATTTCAAATTTTTATGTGGATTTTTTTAACCCCCATAATTTATATATTGATTGATTCTCACATAAACGTTATGGTGTTTTCAAGGGTTCTCTTCAAAATCTCATTTTTTTCAAGAGTTTTTATATCAGAAGAAATTATTGGATCATTTTTGAGTAAAAAAATCATTTCATTCTTCTTTAGATATTCATGAACTTTCTTAAGTATTAGTACTATTTTTTTACTCTTTGGTACTCATAATGTTTTAGAAAATGTTTTCATGAAAACCAGGCTTCCTTACTCTGTTTAGTCAGAGAACCTATTTTATTATCAAAACCCATTTTATAAAAATGTTTTTTAAAATGATATTACCGATCCAAAATTATTTATTAAATATATTTTTTCCATTTTGTCTTTTACAACTTTTTTCAAATGAATCTTTTTATCACATTCTGAACAACCCATTTTTCTAACCTTTTACATGTAAAAGAAATATTATTTTTACCACATAAATCAAGTATGGAATTACCCCTTGAATTTATTTTAATCATCATTTTTATGTTTAGAGGATAATATTTATTTAAAATATTTTTTCATGTTAATTCAAAGAAAAGTATTTTGATAACATTTTTCAAAATGAAGAGTATATTTTCCACAAGAATATTGTTTTAAAAACAATATAATTATAGTATTTTTAATAATCAATGAAAAAATACATTTATTGATACTAAACATGGTATATTTTTTATTTATAATATCCTTATCATTTATTTGGATGTTTTTTGGTTTTTTATCCCAAGATAGTATACATACACTTGATTTATTTTTCATATTCTGCTAGAAATATTCAAATTATCATTAAACCTTGAATTTTACATAATTATCAAAATCATTTATCAGGGATATGTTTATTTAATAAACCATATATCATTTTTACCATAAAATTTTAATTCAAGATTGATTTGATTGATATGAGAAATATTGATAAATTTGGATCCTTTACTCAATAATTTTTTTTTGATTTGGAACATTTTTTATTAAAATGATTTTGAAATGAAATGTATTGGTTGTGTACTTGTTAACACAAGTCATATAGGTTGTATACAAGTTAATTAATGATCTGTAGTTTTTATATCGATTAATGAAATCCTTATAATGCATCTTTAGTCTCATAGGATGAAATTAGTTGGATATCCTAAGCTAATGGGGTTTTACTCAGAACTTTTAAAATTACCTTTATAGTAATGGTATCATGTGCCTTGGAAACATGTAGTTCAATAATTAATCATTTTATTCATTTTTATTTAGTTTTTATTATCCATGATATTTTGTGTTGAAATATCTATGGACGCATTTCAATCACATTTCATAGATTAAATGGCATGTGTTTCAGTTTCTTACAATGCTTATTCAATTTTCCTTATCCAGTTATTTGAAGGGAATACATTTTCAATTACATAACTTTGATTATTATTTTATCACTTACTTTTCATTTATTAACTATACAAAATTTGTTTTTTTTGTTATTTAACATTCCATATTTATTATTATCATTGATTAATTATTGATTTTGAGGTATAATAACATTTCTGAGCATTTGAGCTCACCCTTATTTTGTTTCGTTTCAACAATATTACCTAAAGATTAATAACAAATATATGAAATGATGCACTATATGGAATAAATTAATTATCCTAAAAAAATGTAATAATTGAATTTATTTGTAATCCAAGACTCGTATATATATCTAGATATCAATGAATGTTAAATTGTTTAGTCCATTGGCATGTGATTTACCTATATTTTATTCCAATGAAATTAATTTTAGACACCATCTCAAGGATTTCTGGTGTAAGGTTTCTACAATCCATTTGGGTAACCATGTCATGTTATTGAATAAGTTGGTTTACATTTTCTGATATTAGTCATGTTTAATTCCTCTTTTATTATTGATTATGTACTACTTTACCCTAGAAAATATATTCTTTTATCAGATGCATTATAAATATATATATATATATATATATATATATATTGAAGTTATATTTATTTATTCAATCTAAATTAATATGTATAATATAATTGTGTTTGTTTTTTTAGTTTCATTTGGATAAATTCTCCCATCATGTGTGAATTTTAAACTCAGTGCTATTACACAACCACTGACTTATTAATGGTGGACTTATGATAACACACTAGCCATACCACTACCCGAGAGGGGTACCGATGGGTCATCTCATTCCATATTGGTATTAATGTTTAGTTTATCTTAGTAATAGAGTTTATATTTAGATTTTGATAACATAATCTACCATTCATTATTCTAGACCATATTTTGATCAATTTAATAGTCATAGAACTTTTGATTTTACCCAGCTAAAATAAATAGTGATGATTGTGCAACCACTCATCAAACATCCATTTAATTTTTTTGTGATACTATCAATGATTCAAAATCATTCCTTGTTAATTTTTTTTTGAGATGAATGATTCCAAAATATCTTGTATATTTCCGTCAATATTAATAGTCCTAGAATATTAAACTTTTTAGGAACCAAAATATGATAACAAAAAATGACAATAGTAAAAAACCAATTGACAAAATTAGTCAATAATGAAGTAAAAAATAAAAAATATTGAAAAATATTATTTCCAGAAAAATATTAATCAAGAAAATATTTTTATAAAACCTTTTCAATAATGAGTTAATTAATAATGATAATTATTATAATAACATGTGATTAAAGAGAGAGAAAAAATCACCTCCACCAGGTCAACTGTATCCCCTAAATGATCATATGTGGTAATAAAGTCACTAATTGTGTGTGTCTTAATGATGTTGGTTAAACATCTATTAAAATGTGTCTGCCACAAGAATAATAATGACCTCAGAATCTTATAATTTTAGATAACATCTCACTATATTTATTATCACACTTAATGCGAAAGATTTGACTATTCATTAACCCATTTAATCATTTGATCTAAAATACCCCATAGAATGTGCATCCCTAAGGGTGTTTTTAATTTCCCATTTATGTTTATTAAATAAATTTACAAAAAAGTGTAATTGATCTCATCTTCCCTCTAAACACTATTTAATTTTTCAAAAAAGGTAACACATGGTATGTATTTGAATTAAATTCATTAGAGATACTTACAGACCTATGACATGGTAAAGTTATAATACAAATTATATAAGGGTAGACACTTATGAGATTAAGAAATTATTATAGGGTTGGTAAAATGTCTTATTATATTTACATGAAAATATTATGGTATAAAAAATGTTATACATAACAACATGGAAGTCATGCATTTTTACATAAAAATTAGATAGAATAATGGATTACTAATTTTCTACTAAAATGATGTATGGAAATGGGAATGTATAATAAAATGGATTAGAAAAGTATTACAAAAATTTTAAAATCATACTAAATAACTTAGCAATGTCCTATGGAAATGTTGAAGTCTTATTAAATGAATATATATCCAATATTTTGGATATTTTATTACGAAATGTAAAAAATTATAATAAAAATGTTTTTGGAGTCATAATGAATTTTAAATTTCATGTATTTCAAGAAATTATCTATCCTCTAAATAAAAAGTGTTCCAATTTATCATAGTTATTTAAAAAATGAACATTGAAAGAATTACATAAAAAATAAAAAACCCTTTTCAAATTACTTTAAAGTCTTATGGAAATGAAAAATTATAACAAAATGAATAAATTTTTAAGATTTAGATAATGTATAATGGAATTAAAAAAACATATAAAATTGTCTTGGAAGTCAAAGAGAATGGGATTTATCCAATTTTCCATGAAATTTTCTAATTTCAAAATACAAAAGTTTATCTATTTAGAATATTTTAAAGGAAAACATATAACATTGGATAATTTTTTTAAAACACAAAACCCTTTATAAATGACACTAAAATATTATTTTAATCATAGATATAAAAATATTACCCAATTTATTTGATCTTAATGTGTATGAAAATTAAAAGAAAGTTAATTTCACATGTTTTTCATTAATAAAATGAAATAATTATTTTTTCAACCTGATTAGAAAAAGAATAAATATTTATTCATTAAAAGTATATTTTTACATAAAAATAAAGTTATATCACATAACATATGTTGCATAAATAAATCAAAAAAATCCACATTATATTTTTAGTGAGGATTGGACTGGGAATTTAAGGAAAATTGATAAACAGACTAGATTTAATCATTTGGTATAAGATACTAAGTATTGGTGAACCTACTTATGTACCTGTTCAGTAAGACCGAAATATCCTTCTTGTTAAAATAGTACACTAAGGCACCAATTGTTGTGAACAAAAAATTGTATGTGCATCATATTGGAATTTTTTATTGATTTTCACGTCCCTCTTGTTTCATATACACATCCTTTATTAATAAATATGTTTTATCATTTTAAATTATTGGATTAAAACATTTATATCACTAATTAGGATTCTGAATCAAGTTTATGATGTGCTTGTGTCAGAAATTGATCCTCTCATTTACAAATAGTTAAAAAATGAATCTTTATTATGGTACATTTAATGTTGTGTCTCCACCATCCTTACATAGAATAGTACCTCTAGCCAATATGCACTGAGATAACCCACAAATTATAGTGCATGTGGGGGTTCTTCACATTCTATATAGGAGATTATTTATATAGAAAAAATGATGTTGCACATAGGATTATCAAAATTCATGGTCCTACAACATTCATTTGAGGTGTGATCCTCTGAAGGCTCTAGTTTGGTTATGCTTCCCCAGTGTTCCTCTTCCATTCCAAAACCCCTCCATACTTTCAATGCTCGGTAATATGGTGGGTAGGTTCCTATTTTTTGACGACTGATCTAAATCCCCCTACCATCCAATTTCTTCTCGGATCTGTGTGGAGGTTGATATTTCCAAACCACGTGGATTGATATTAAGAATGAGTACTAAATCAAATAGAGGGTTAGTTTTGATTATAAGAACGATTTCTATTGTTTTTGTGGTCATATGGGTCATCTCCAAAAATCCTGCAGGCGCAGAAAAGGAGTTGATTCCACAGGTATGGTCAGTGAAGGTAAGGAAAAGGATACTACTAATACGAAATCTTATGTCGTTGCTTTATCCTCAACAGGGAGTTGCAATCTAGAAGAGGATGAAGAAAATTTTGGCAACACCATCTAGTCCCCAGTGCGATAGAATGGACCCTAGTGGTATAGTAGATGAATTGATAGATCTGTATCTCTAAGGCTGGGAGGAAGTTTACTCCCTTAGCTGACTCATGGTGTGGATGGGTTTGAGGAAATTGGGGAATGGACTAAGGTAAATTAAAGGAAGGCCAAGTATAAGATTACATCCACTATTGTTGAATCATCCTTAGATGAGACCCCTCTATATCCCTTGGAGTCGGTAGAAGAGGATAAACTCAACAGGATCTCACATGATAGGATGTCAAAAGGGAAGTTAAATTTAATTTGTGTTGGGGACTATTCTGTTCATAACGGGAGGAAGGCCATGACCCGGAGATATTACTCATACACCCCCAAACTGATGACTACCCAATCTGCCGGAAAGGGTATATAGTTTAGGGAGCCTGGCCAACCATATATCTGTGACAAGGTGGAGGAGTCTAATGGTGACAAAAGTGAGGATCCAATCTGTTCATGGGACTTAGTGGCATTCGAGGATGTATTGGTGGAAACAATGGAGGAGGAGGCTGACCTGGAGCTTCTTCTACATTATAAAGAATATATAATATATAATCATTTTACATTACACATTCAAAAAGTGGAAGCTGATATAAATTATGCTAGATCACTGCAATTTGTCCTTAATGAAGAGGAAGTACGGTGGATCGGAAAGCATGATTGGATCTTCACTCGCAGAATCAATCAAAAGAAAACTAACCTAGATGAATACATTCAGACATGGGATTTGATGACTGAGCACTTCGAAGAACTCATCAAAACAATCCAGATTCAAATGTATCTTTAATATCATGGATCATATATAGGGTGTTTAATTACAAACCATTAAAGATTTATTGGAAAAGTTCGGTAAATTATTATGAGATTTGATATGTGCTTCGATTCTAATATGGTTTTATCACATTCCCTAAAAGTGTAATCTTTTATAAAAATTTAAATTCGATGGTAATATAATGATATTAATTGACCATATAAGGTACTCCCTCAATACTATTCTTGGTGGATTATTCTCAACATAAAATTTTGTGAATGGACATCATTGACACATATGAGAATGAATCATTTACATCTACATCCACTCAAATGTTGTGATATTAGATTTCCTTTTAGTGATGTAATTATTGTTGGAAGTGGAAAAACAAGAATAATTTGATAGTGGTGGACATCTGGGGAATTTTTTACTAGCATTGATTTTATAAAATCAAGCCTCATAATCATTAAATTATAGGTGTTCACGTGAATAAACAGTGACCTGAGGATTAGTAGTATATGATTTTCATAAACGATCCATTCAAAAGTAGAATATTTGTTTGTATGATTAAGAGGTACGAGTTTATTAGGCATATGGCTTCTAAATATATTTTTTTGTAGAGGGTAGTCAGAATGTTGAGGGACCTCCACCTCAAAGGCAATGATGTGATCTAGTTTTTCTAAGAGGAATTTAGGGTATTCCTCATAATGGTGGATTGGGAAGATGATACGATAGTGTTATAAGAGGAAGTGGTGTATATGGATGATGTTATGGTCTGACACCACCACAACCACCCCCAAGAGGTCCTAGATAAGATCCATGATTTTGTGGCTATAGACGTGACTACATATGGTTTATCGAGGGTTATTACCTGGTGGAGGGAATAATGTTATGATTTATGATATTTGTTTACTATATACTAGTACATATACTCAAATGTAATAGCATGATCTATTCCATTATTACCTCATCATTGGTTCAAGAGTTAGATATTTGCTTAGGGACCCTATCACAAACAATATAGATAAATACTTATATATGAGGTGATCATAGACACTCTAAAATATTCTCCTAATATGATCTAACTCTTAGTTGAGAGACATTTTCTTGAGATCTTATAGTAACTATGATGAATTTGTATAAAATTATCATTGGTAGGCAATATTTATCTATATTACAAGATCACATTACTTGTTATTAGTAGATATTGATGTCTTTAAGAGCTAGTACATTGATAGTATCCTTCAAAATTAAGTTAAATATTAAATCAAGATTTGTAGGGCCTATGAATAGGATGTTTTATATGATATCCAACATATTAGTGAGTTTGGATCTATATATGTTAGACACCTTAAAAAACCATTTTCTAAATGTAGTTGTAGATTACATTAATTTTTTCTCTATGGATGTACTAGGGGTTTCCCATCCATTATAGGGTTATTTTTACATCAAATTTCAATATAAGAACACTCTGATAACCGGTTCAGCGTATTGGATAAATCTTTCAGAGCATAGAGAGATGATAGTGTAATTGAGGTACCTTGTGTAGAATTGTTTGTTACGACCCAAGATCTAGTTCTGTTTATTAAGGTTGATAAAATCTTAAGGATTCGTTTTAAATATCACTACATGAATCAGGTCATTATAAATAACATGTACCCCCTCTTAATGATCAATTAAAATTTTACCAATTTGTAAAAGAGAAGTGGTTCCCAAAGATCGATAATAAGTACAAAAATCAACAGATTTATGTTTAAAAGTTTGATTTTCTAAATATATAATTTCATTACTAATATGGATGTTATGATTTTTTTAGTGATTCCCATTTATATGATGAAAACACCATCTTTGTTCATAGACCTTATGAAAAATATCATTCACCCATTCTCGGACTGGTTCATTTTTGTATTCATCAATGATATCATTGTCTATTAAGTGTCATTAGATTATATATTTAGAATTTATGCATATTTTACTAGAATTACTTTTTGAGAATCTATTGTATGGACATATCTCAAATTTTCAATTCAATATTTGAGTGTACCACATCCTAAGGTGTGTCATTTTAAATGGTGGAGTATATATAGACTTGTTGAAGATCAAGGCCCTCCTATCATGGGAACCGCAAAAAAGTGTGTTAATGGTGTCAAAATTTCTTAGGTTGGAAGGGTTATAACAAAGATGAATAGAGGGATTCCACATGATTTTGGGGCCCATTACATATCTTACCAAAAATTGGAAACTATTTTCATCTTATGAGTGATAGAAAATATATTTTAAGGCTCTAAAATAGTAGTAGAAATAATCATGTGTCTCAAGATTATTAGCGGAGGGAATTGAGTATGTGGAATTGTTTTATTCCACAAGACATGAGTTTTTTTATGTGTTGTTACAAATTTAAGAAGTGATTAATAATATATCAATGAATTTTCATACTCATGAGTACAACTTCACAACCAATGACATATAGTTAATAGTGGTAGTGTTTACTATGAATATATTGGGGAACTGTATTTTTGTAGATTAATATAAAGCCTATAAATTTCTTATGAGAATGCGGTAAATCATTTCATAGATATATTTTATCAGGATTCGTGGTTATTGGTTTGAGTTCCTATAGGACAATATATATAATATATGTACTCCATGATACAAAAACATTACAGTTGATTCCCTTATCATGATGTTCAATTTTTTATAATTTGGAAAGGAATCTGAGTTGTTAAGCTTTCTACATCTATCTTTTTTGGATGGGGGAGAAGTGGTTAATCTCCAATTGATGTTGGTGGCCCCTTAACTTCTTCAATGCATGAGATAGGATTAGGTAGAATATATCTTTTATATTAATTATAATTAACATGTATTCTTAGTAAAAGAAACCAATGGATATTCTAAATATGGGGATCATGACATCCTCTATTGAGGGAAAACACACTGCCTATCTTGTAGAATGATATGATATTGAGTGTGTTTCATGCTTAACCTCTTTTAGTGAATCCTAGAGATAAAAAGATGTACAAAGACCTTTTCTATTTGTTTTTTGGAAAGTATAAAGGAGAGTGTGGTCAATTTAATATCATGGTGCCTCACCTGTTAGCAGTTGAAGGTGGATCACCATTTCCCAATAGTTTGGTTCCAATATCTTAAGGTTCCTCAATGTGAATGGGATTTAATAGTGATGAATTTTGTTAATTGGATTCCTCATTTAATGAGATGTCATGATTAGATCTGGGTGATGTTGACCAAATTACCATGTTAATCAACATATTTTACATTTGGGAGTAGAGTTTGGTATATATATTATGATTATTATATATTGAGGTGATTATATTGCATAATGGGATACCCCTGATGATTTTCAGACATATATTATATTTTAATACCCATGTTCCATGAGAGCTTACCCAAATGAATTTGAGAGTTATTCGTTAAAGAGTATAGTGTTCTAGCCACATACTGATGGGTACACCGAGAAAACCATTCATGTTCTCGAGGATATACTGAGTGAATTCATGATAGATTTCCACCAGAGAAATGATGATCAATTACCTTGGGTTAGTTTTTCATAGAAAATTCCAAACACTCAATTTTTGAATGATAACTTTTGGGGCCCCAAATGGGAGTCCATAAATGTCACCCGTGTATTGGATGGAGGTATGAGAGTCATCACTAAGGGAGTAGGAGTTAGTGATGGTAATGATGGAGATTGTGTATATGATCTATAAGTGTGTGGGGGCTATTCAGATCCATCAAAGGTTCTACGTGAACTGACAATGATTTCATTTAAATTTCAAGGACGATGATTAAGTGACCACGAAGGACTCTCCATGATTTAATTTTTTGAGATTATAACATGGTATCAAGTAATAAATTATTCACATTAGTCCAGTATAGATATTCTATTGGTTGAGAGATGGATCACATAGCTGAGATTTTTCCCCATTGTTAAACCAGGTATAAAACATCATTCACATGTCACATATAAAAAGGTACATGAAATATCCATCACATTTCATTGAGAATGGTGAGCTAACAATGATGTTTGATGATGATTTATTGTAGTATTTGGTGTCAATTGGGGACTAGTAGGAGTACAATATCAATGGATGTTCTATTTTATTGGTTTTCATCCTTTTGAATAATGAGAAACATTAGGAGGGGACCTTTTATCATGGGAACCAAATATATAATTAAAACCCTCACATTTTTATTAGTATGTGCTTTTAGGTGTTAAAATTATTGATTATGGGGAGGATGTAGTAACCCTATTTTTTTCCATTTTTTCCATTTATAATAATTTGAATAATATTTTTTAAATAATTTATTGAGTAATCATAGCGTTATAGCTGTTACAGCTCCTTGATAATAATATATTAAAAATAATATATTAATTTTTTCCAAGATATGTACCTTGGAATAATGAATATTTTTCAAATAAAAACATGTATGGGAAATCAGAGACATCAGTTTCATCTTGAATGTGTATTTTACCGATAGGGTAGTGTAAGTATCATCTATGTCAATGACCTCAAGTCCATTCCATCATTAGTGGATTAATTAAATAATATAACTAGTTAATTAATTAATATTTTTATCATATAATTCAACCTAGATACTGTATACATAATTATTTCAAACCTCTCATTCATGGCTTACCCACTATAGACCATAAATTATTGGAGGGAGATAGGGGAAGTGATGAAGGGTGATATAGAGAATCTATGACCCTGAGAAATTATATTCCTCTTTAGAATCACCAATGAAACATTATCCAATTTGATATTCTAAAATGGCATATCCAATCCTGAGGTAGGATGTTTTCATTTCTTGGTTTCTATGATATTTTTAGTTTTTATAATGGATAATCTATTACTACTATGATTTCTCAATTCTTCATCCATATAGACATATTTTTAATACATAATATTGTTATTTATCATTTTACTTCCCTAATTATATGGTTTTCATTCCTAATGATCAGTGGTTTTAATTCGAAACAAAAACCACCAATTCTATTATATGATTTTTATATTGATTTTCCTTTAATATTTCCTACATTAATATCCCCAGCCATAATTATGGTCAATGATTTGAAAAATACTGATTCAAATCATAATGTTATAAAAAATCAAGACATCCTGTAACACCCCGAGATTTTATGAAAAATATTCTTTTTAATTTCATTAATGTCTTGTGTTGTACGCTACACCAAAAGAAGCTTTCACAACATTCATCCTTGACTTTCCTTCCATTACAGACAATCGTGACCTTCCTCGATAGCGTGTGTAGTACACAATAACGAGTTTGATTAAACAACAATATGCTATTAAAATATTATTAAAACTAGCCGTTATGAATAGTAATAACCACTTTTTGAAATTTTTTATATTTTATTTTTTAAAATGGAATTCATTTCTGGATTCGTAATATCGAAATTAGCTTAGGGTGAAATTTTGGTACTTTTCGGATAACTTTCATTTTCTGATGAATAGTGAAAATTACTAAATTTTAATTAAAAACAACTTATTTTAATCGAAATAATTAATAGTGATAAATTATTAATTTTAGTGGTTTTAAAGTATATCTAGAATATATTTTTACAATTCAATACAATGTTGATCATTGGATGTAATTTCACATTTACACCAGACATAAACAAATGTTAATCTTTTGATAGTTATTATCTCTTAAAAACACGCTATTTGTTGTGACAACAGAAATTAATTATAAAATTAATTAATGAAACTTATATGTTGGGAATTTTGTAAAATATGAATCATTTTTGAACTTGGAATATCAATTATAGCTTAGGGTGAAATTTTGGCATTTTTCTGAAAAACTTCAATTTTTGATGAATAGTGAAACTACTAAGTGGTAGTTTAAAAAAATTAATTTTTTCATAAATCTTAATTTTACCGCTTCTGTGATTGGAATTTCAAAAATCCGAGAGACACGGTTGATGTCAGTAAGTAAAATGTGGTTCAATGAGATGAAAATAATTTTTGGTGAATAGTAACTTTTTACTTTTATTTACCACGGTTAAAAGTAAATAGGGTAAAAATGATATTAAAATTACCCTAACAAATGTTCTAATTATATTGGACATGTTTATCTCGACCAAAAACAACCTTAAGTGTAAAATATTATCATTTAGGCCCACATGGATTAGATTAGGACATTTATTATTATTTAATTCAAAGAAGAGTTAAAAGAGTTAAAATCAATGTTTATTTACTAAAACATTTATAATATTGGGTTATACATAAGATAAATTCGATTGTAAATATTCATTAGAAAGATAAAAAGATTTCATAAATAATGGTATTTTATTTCTAATTTTTATACATCAAATAATTTAATTTATTTATGACACAACGATGGCGCATTAATTATCTTATTAATGAAATATTGACATAATTGACATTATAAATACCAAAATAAATCTAATTTTAGACTTTTTATGAATTCCACTAATTTTATAGGATACTATGATATATTATTGTTGATTTAATCAACTTTTATCGAACATATAATTCTGTTATGACTTTCACAGAAATTATATATCAAATAGTGTCAAAATTGACACAAAATAGTTTTTAAATCAAATATTATATTATTAATTGTTATTTTATTCCTAAAAATATATGGTTCGGCCAAATGACTTAGATAAGGATATATAGATTAATAATAAACAATTTTGGGTTCGTTTGTCATGTTATAGTAAGTGTATTAACCATATAGTGTAAGAAAACAAAAAGACACGGTAAAAGTTAAATTATTTAACTTAGAGTTAAATCTAATTGATAAGGTTAAAATAATAACCTAAACTTGTCTAAATATTATTGGCTGATAGGATTTCGACCCATCCCCACTTTAGATTCGAAATAATACCCTTTTAAACCATTATAAACCGATTTTGACTTTAATATAAAATAATATTTTGAGATATTCCTAAGGTGCCCCTCCCCTCCCTTATAAAAGGGCACCTCCTCCCTCTCTTCCTCACACAACTTTGAGCCTTCAAGCTCGGCCAACCCCTGCCAAAATTCCTTCTCCACCTCCCTAGTATCATCCTAGAGGTCCTGGTCTTCTTCAAAGACCATCCTTAGTTCTTTTAGTGGAGGCTATGTAAAGGTGCGTCAAAAAGAGGTAATATCCATTACCGATCTTTTTCAATTTCTTTCTTCTTCAACTTATTCTTCTTTAGTTGTTTCCGGATAAAGTAATAACATAAGTATTTCTTATATACTGATATTTTGTTATAAATATGAAACAACTCTAATTAACCTTCTATCCATCCTACGGAAAAACGAAATCACCGCGCGTGCGTACGTACGGAATACCATCTCCACGCCGTGGTGTAATCTATTTTTCGCCACCACATTAATTGGATGGGTATAATGGTGTAATGAGTAACTATATATGATTATTATAAAGTTATATTGATATTTAAATAGTATACATACACTTCAACACAATTCCACGACCATGGGAAGGAAATCATCGCTCGTGCGTACGTACGGACTACCGTCTCCACGATGCGATGAGATTCATTCTCCATGTTAACCATTTAAGAATGATTATAAAGTATATATAAGAAATAATAATGAAATATATGAAATTATAAATCTACTGAATTTATGTATATATATATGTATGTCATCTACTTACTTCCATTCAAGACAATAAGGAAAGGAAAACAGCGTTCATGCGTACGTACGGACTACCGTCTCCATGAACGATGTTTTTCATTTCATTTATCTATCTATTATAAATATATATATGCTGAATATATATGATATATAGATCATATTTTATATTCTGGAAGTAATTAAATCATGATATAAGTAATAATAATGTCAAGAAAAACAAGTCAAAACACTTACGATAAATGAAACGATTTTAACTAAAACGCTTCTCTAACATGGAATTTACAAAAGAACGGGTAATATAAAGTCATAAGTGAACCATATATGATATCATAACAATGAATATGATTCTGTAATAAGTCAATGACATTATTTAAATCATTATACAAAAGTTTCGGACACATACGAAGCAAATCGGACATAAGGTAAGAGAAATATCACAATCTCATTTTTATCCGAGATTGTTTATACTTTGGTATTTACTGGGGTGTATTTTATCATCCACATCCATGTTCCCTCAATATGTAATATTTTTTCCATCCACCTACAATTGTTTAAAACCTATTTTACCCTTCGGTGAGTTTTTAGTAAAAGATATGAAAGGAATCTTTTGTCGTTTTTCGTACGATGTTTTTTTTGACTTTTCCGACAAATGTACAAGAAGAATGTTTTTTTAACTTATACGGCATTAAAGGATTTTTAAAACATTATTTCCAAAAATATTCCTTTACATGTTTTCATGTTTATTTTTAATCAACATCTTTTAGTTTAAAATTTTATGACATGTTAAGAAAGGAAAAGTGTTTTTGAAGTATAAAGGATATTTTCCTCAAGAATGAAGTTCAAGTGTTTTATCAAAATCATTTTCCATCTAATTTAATAAAGGGTTCTGTTTTTATCCCTATTCTTACATTGATTTGATTATGTTGTGATGGAATTATTTATGAATTCCTTTATCATATATGAATTGTTTTATGAGGTCATGATGTTTATGATTCCCATTTTTATTTCATGGGTTATGCAATGATGTATGATTTATGAATTTGTGGCACACATAAGAATGGTATCATTATGAGATGGGTGGGACCTATATCTCCCTCCAATGAATTGGGTAAATATTTTATATCTCATGAGATAGACATGGCTGGAATGGTAGGTTATACGGGTTCAGTAAAACAGGACTGAAACGAGGGTGACTCGGTTCAGAAATGGACATTGTCCACTAAGATAGTCTTGGCAATGAGTCTTGACTAACAAGAAATGATTCTCTATATTTATGTGTGTATTCCAAAAAGTTTCATGTCTTATGTTATGTTTATTGGGATTTCATTTCACTACTATGATTTATCACATGTTATGAAATTATGCTCTCTTTTGCAGGCTATGATTTCCAAAATGTTATGTTCCTATGAATATGCAGTGATTGATATTTCTTTTGTTTACCCTTACTGAGCATTTGTGCTCCCCCTTTTATGTTTTATTTTCACCAGGATATAAAGAAAGGTTTTAGGTAAAAAAAGGAAGATCTTTATGGGAGATGTTGAAGATCTTTCACCACGATTAGAAGATTATATTCCGAGTTTCCAAAGACACTAAACAATTACGATCCTTGTGTGTGTTTTTTTGTTATGTACTAAGTATTCTGAAAATGTAATGTAATTGCCATGTACTTCATGCTTCGGGTCTATACAGTTGTAATTAGAGGAAAAGGAGGTAGGAATGTATCCAATCCTTGGGAACTCTCACATGTGAGCGTTGGACGAAGCATGGCTCTCCGCCCAAGGGCTTCATGAGGAAATGGCTGCCACTGGGGATGGTGGTGTGTCCCTCCCAGGGGGTGTAGTCGCCCATGGAGTGCCCTGATAGGTATCAACTATAGTCCAAGGGAAGTAATTCCAGACCGCTACAGTTGGTATCAGAGGAAAGGTTTAGTCAACCTTTGGAAACTAGGATGCGAGAACTTTAGTGAGATCCCTAGAGATATTTCTAAGGTATGTCTAGGGATGTCCCTAAGGTTAAGTATACGTATCGGTTATATTACTAGAATTACGCTAACGATCATAGAATTAAACCTCTGATGTTAGATATTGAAGGTACTCCCCCTTTATTATGTTGTTTTCCCTAGCATGATTTTTGCCTCTCACACTATTCTTTTTGGGTTTTAGACGATGGATGGAACCCGAAGGATCCGTGTTGATCAATGCAATTGACAATGCAATGATTGCCCTCCTGAACAAATAAATGTTATGGGAGATGGAGTGCAAAATCTTATTGCTATACTTACACAAGCTATGAATCATTCTGGACTTCCAAATGAGCAGAGAAGGGAACAATATTCTATTGAGTCCTTCATGAGGCAACGTCCAACTTCTTTCAGTGGGTCTTCTGATCCACTTGTTGCTGAACAATGGATCAGTACCACTGAAATGATATTTTTATTTCTTCAATGTTCTAAGCATGATAAATTCATCTTAGCAGTATATCGTTTTGAAGGTGAAGCTGATCAATGGTGGAATCTTATCAAGAATATGAGTCAAAGAGATGAAATTGAGTCCATGGAATGGGAAGAGTTCAAGAACTTGTTTTTCAGTAACTACATCCCTCGTATTCTTCGAACAAATATGGAAAAGGAGTTTCTTGAGCTGAAGCAGAAGGATGATGAATCTGTTGGTATATACGAAGCAAATTTTACAAGACTTGCGAGGTATGCATCTGGCATTATCATCCAACTTGAAAGTAAAGTTGATCGATTTTTCAGTGGCTTAAAACCAATTCTTCGAAGGGCATTAGCTATAAGAGACTTTAGTAGAAATGAAGAAATTGTGCGTTGTGCTATCAAGGTAGGAATGGAAATTGGTGTTACATATCCATCTCATGGTTTTGACAAGAAACGAAAGATGGAGTTGAAGGAGAAATCTCAGAATAATGGTGAAAAGAAGATGAATGTTTCCTTATGCACAAAGTGTGAAAAGAAGCATGGTGGAGATTGTCTTAAAGGGACTAGAAAATGTTTTAGGTGTGGAAAAGAAGGTCATCGAGCAGCTGAGTGTCGAATTAATGGAAAAAGTGATTCTAATGATGTGAATAAAGCAAACACTGCAGAGAATGCACCACCAACACTTCAATGCTTCAAGTGCAAGGAAATGGGGCATTATTCTAATAAATTCCCTAATCCAAGGGTTAGTGATTATCGACATGAGAAACCACTTAAGGCAAAGGACAAAGGGAAGTCACATGCGATCACTATTGGAAATGTTGAATATGACAATGATGTGGTGGAATGATTAAGTGTTTATGTAATGGGATTCCAAAATAATGTTGTATCATGGAGTATTGGAATATTTATGTATTGGTCTAATGTGGTATTCAAAGTGATTGAGATATTATGCACATAATGAAGGGAAAACGAGAAAATGAAATGTTTAACAGTATTCATGAGCTCATGATTGATATAAGGACTAAGTGATATCATGGTTTGAGTATATAGAATTTTGAGGATTTTGATATGTGGAAAGTGTTAACTTTTAACTGCATTCAAGTTTTCACTAAGGTTCAATGGGTATTCAAGAGAATACATGATTATGGACTTTGAATGTTTGGAATGTGACCAACAAAACATATCTTATGATATATGGGGTTCAAAGATGGTATTAAATATCTGGTAATCATTTTCACTATGTTATGAGAGTGGACTGCAGTATTATGGATAAGCCTAAAGATTGGAATGGATTATGTTGGACATAAGTTAGTATTGTTTAAGGATAGAAGTTTTTTCGAAATTATTGATGGGATGTTATAGTAATATATTTTTAGAAAAAGGATAACCTGCAGGATGGGCGACAGCCCATCGCGTCGGACAAGGCTGTGGGAATCGAACCCACAACCGAAGTGCGACTGACCATTATCACCTACCACTGGCCTACAAGAAGTCCCTGTTTAGTAGAATCTAGTTTTAAGCAGTATTATATATGAAGTATAAGTCCATTTTAGGAACCATATATGATTAATCTCACTATAGAATGACGTATGTATATTTAATAACTTTTGCTAACCTTTTGTTTGAGACAGATGGAATGGCCCGTCATTCTATCACATGATCTGCTAACACTTCACGAATAACAAATTCAACTTCATTTATTTAAGAGATGAAGTGGAAATTGTTCAAGGCACGAACAACAGTGAGATTGTACCAAAATAAAGTAAGTATTTATTCTAATTCAAATTCTTCAACTTTAGGGAAACGATCTTGAAAACCAAAAATGTTGTCCTAGTGCTCTTATATCTGATTAATCCGATGGTACCTTAGATCGTCACAAATTTATGGCTTTGTGATTGCTAGCTTTTCCATAGCCATGTTCTCTACCACTCTCCATCAGAACATGATATTTAGATTTCTCTTCCATATCCATATTCTCACCTATGTGGAAACCTAGTGATTAGTTTATTTGGGTAACCGTTACGTTTCAAACTTTTGTTTTTAAAGATTGGTTTTGGTATTACTTTTTATGATGTGGGTTTCGATTAATGAAACTTTCGAATAGTAAACCATTTATAACCCCGACGAATTTCGAGGGCGAAATTCATTTTAAGGGGGGTAGAATGTAACACCCCAAGATTTTATGAAAAATATTATTTTTAATTTCATTAATGTCTTCTGTTGTACGCTACACCAAAAGAAGATTTCACAACACGCATCCTTGACTTGCCTTCCATTACACACAATGGCGACCTTCCTCGATAGCGTGTGTAGTACGCAATAACGAGCTTCATTAAACAACAATATGCTATTAAAATATTATTAAAACTAGCCATTATGAATAGTAATAACCACTTTTTGAAATTTTGTATATATTTTTTTAAAATGGAATTCGTTTCTGGATTCTTAATATCGAAATTAACTTAGGGTGAAATTTTGGTACTTTTCGGATAACTTTCATTTTCTAATGAATAGTGAAAATTACTAAATTTTAATTAAAAACAACTTTTTTAATCGAAATAATTAATAGTGGTAAATTATTAATTTGAGTGGTTTTAAAGTATATCTAGAATATATTTTTACAATTCAATACAATGTTGGTCATTGGATGTAATTTCACATTTACACCAAACATAAACAAATGTTAATCTTTTGATAGTTATTATCTCTTAAAAACACGCTATTTCTTGTGACAGTGGAAATTAATTATAAAATTAATTAATGCAACTTATATGTTGGGAATTTTGTAAAATAAGAATCATTTCTGAACTTGGAATATCAATTATAGCTTAGGGTGAAATTTTTGCATTTTTCTGAAAAACTTCAATTTTTGATGAATAGTGAAACTACTAAGTGGTAGTTAAAAAAATTAATTTTTTCATAAATCTTAATTTTACCGCTTCTGTGATTGGAATTTCAAAAATCCGAGAGACACGGTTGATGTCAGTAAGTAAAATGTGGTTCAATGATATGAAAATAATTTTTGGTGAATAATAACTTTTTACTTTTATTTACCACAGTTAAAAGTAAATAGGGTAAAAATGATATTAATATTACCCTAAAACATTTCTTAATTATATTGGACAAGTTTATCTCGACCAAAAACAACCTTAAGTGTAAAATATTATCATTTAGGCCCACTTGGATTAGATTAGGACATTTATTATTATCTAATTCAAAGAAGAGTTAAAATAGTTAAAATCATTGTTTATTTACTAAAACATTTTTAATATAGGGTTATACATAAGATAAATTCGATTGTAAATATTAATTATAAAGATAAAAAGATTTCCTACATAATGGTATTTTATTTGTAATTTTTAGATATCAAATAATTTAATTTTTTTATGACACAAAGATGATGCAGTAATTATCTTATTAATGAAATATTGTCATAATTGATATTATAAATACCAAAATAAACGTAATTTAAGACTTTTTATGAATTCCAATAATTTTCTAGGTTACTATGATATATTAGTGTTTATTTAATCAACTTTTTTAGAACATATAATTCTGTTATGACTTTCACAAAAATCATATATCAAATAGTGTGAAAATTGACACAAAATAGTTTTTAAATCAAATATTATATTATTAATTGTTATTTTATTCCTAAAAATCTAAGGTTCGGCCAAATGACATATATAAGGATATTTATATTAATAATAAACAATTTTGGGTTCGTTTGGCATGTTATAGTAAGTGTATTAACCATATAGTGTAAGAAAAAAAAGACACGGTAAAAGTTAAATTATTTAACTTAGAGTTAAATCTAATTGATAAGGTTAAAATAATAACCTAAACTTTCCCAAATCCTATTGGTTGATATTATTTCGACCCATAACCACTTTAGATTCTAAATAAGACAATTTGGAACCATTATAAACCGATTTTGACTTTAATATAAAATAATATTTTGAGATATTCCTAAGGTGCCCCTCTCCTCCCTTATAAAAGGGCATGTCCTCCCTCTCTTCCTCACACAACTTTGAGCCTTCAAGCTCGGAAAACCCCTGCCAAAATCTCTTCTCCACTTCCCTAGTATCATCCTAAAGGTCCTGGTCTTCTTAAAAGACCATCCTTAGTTCATTAAGTGGAGGCTAAGAAAAGGCGCATCAAAAAGAGGTAATATCCATTACCGATCTTTTTCAATTTATTTCTTCTTCAAATTATTCTTATTTAGTTGTTTCATGATAAATTAATAACATCAGTATTTATTATATACTGATATGTTATTATAAATATGAAACAACTCTAATTAACCTTCTATCCATCCTACAGAAAATGGAAATCACCGCGCGTGCGTACGTACGGAATACCGTCTCCACGCTGTGGTGTAATCTATTTTCCGCCACCACATTAATTGGATGGGTATAATGGTGTAATGAGTAACTATATATGATTATAATAAAGTTATATTGATACTGAAATAGTATACATACACTTAAACACAATTCCACGACCATGGGAACGATATAATCGCTCGTGCGTACGTACGGACTGTCGTCTCCACGACACGATGAGATTCATTCTCCATGTTAACCATTTAAGAATGATTATAAAGAATATATAAGAAATAATAATGAAATATATGACATTATAAAGCTACTTTATTTATGTATATATATATGTATGTCATCTACTTACTTCCATTCAAGACAATAAGGAAAGGAAAACAGCGTTCATGCGTACTTACGGACTACCATCTTCATGAACGGTGTTTTGCATTTCATTTATCTATCTATTATATATATATATATGCTGAATATATATGATACATAAATCATATTTTATATTTTTGAAGTAATTAAATCATGATATAAGTAATAATAATGTCAAGAACAACAAGTCAGAACACATACGATAAATGAAACGATTTTACCCAAAACGCTTCTTTAACATGGAATTTACAAAAGAACGGGTAATATAAAGTCATAAGTGAACCATATATGATATAATAACAATGAATATGATTCTGTAATAAGTCAATGACATTTTTTAAATCATTATACAGTAGGATCAGACACATACGAAGCAAATCGGACCTAAGGTAAGGGAAATATCACAATCTCATTTTTATCCGTGATTTTTTATACTTTGGTATTTACTGGGGTTTATTTTATCATACACATCCATGTTCCCTCAATAAGTAATATTATTTCCATCCACCTACAATTGTTTAAAACCTATTTTACCCTTCGGTGAGTTTTTAGTAAAAGATATGAAAGGAATCTTCGGTCGTTTTTCGTATGATGTTTTGTTTTTGACATTTCCGACAAAAGTAAGAGAAGAATGTTTTTTTAACTTATACGGCATGAAAGGATTTTTAAAACTTTATTTACAAAAATATTCCTTTAAATTTTTTAAAGTTTATTTTTAATCAACATTTTTTAGTTTAAAATTGTATGACATGTTAAGAAAGGAAAAGTGTTTTTGAAGTAGAAATGATATTTTCCTCGAGAATGAAGTTCAAGTGTTTTATCAAAATTATTTTCCATCTAATATAATAAAGGGTTCTGTTTTTTCCCTATTCTTACATTGATTTGATTATGTTGTGATGGAATTATTTATGAATTCCTTTATCATATATGAATTGTTTTATGATGTCATGATGTTTAAGATTCCCATTTTTATTTCCTGGGTTATGCAATGATGTATGATTTATGAATTTGTGGCACACATAAGAATGGTATCATTATGAGATGAGTGGGATCTATATCTCCCTCCAATTCATTGGGTAAAGATTTTATATCTCAGGAGATAGACATGGCTGGAATGGTAGGTTATACCGGTTCAGTAAAACAGGACTGAAACGAGGGTGACTCGGTTCAGAAATGGACTTTTTCCACTAAGATAGTCTTGGCAATGAGTCTTGACTAACAAGAAATGATTCTCTATGTTTATGTGTGTATTCCAAAAAGTTTCATGTCTTATGTTATGTTTATTGGGATTTCATTTCACTACTATGATTTACCACATGTTATGAAATTATTCTCTCTTTTGCAGGTTTTGATTTCCAAAATGTTATGTTCCTATGAATATGATGTGATTGATATTTCTTTTGTTTACCCTTACTGAGCATTTGAGCTCACCCTTTTATGTTTTCTTTTCCCCAGGATATAAAGAAAGGTTTTAGGTTAAAAAACGGAAGATATTTATAGGATATGTTGAAGATCTTTCACCACGATTAGAAGATTATATTCAGAGTTTCCAAAGACACTAAACTATTACGATCATTGTGTGTGTTTTTTTGTAATGTACTAAGTATTCCGCAAAAGTAATGTAATGTCCATGTACTTCAATCTTCGGGTCTCTACAGTTGGTATCAGAGGCAAAGGAGGTGGGAATGTATCTGATCCTTGGGAATTCTCACATGTGAGCGTTGGACGAAGCATGGCTCTCCGCCCAAGGGCATCATGAGGAAATGGCTGCCACTGGGGATGGTGGTGTGTCCCGCCCAGGGGGTGTAGCCGCCCATGGAGTGCCCTGATAGGTATCAACTATAGTCCACTGGATGTAATTCTAGGCCGCTACAGTTGGTATCAGAGAAAAGGTTTATTCAACCTTTGGAAACTAGGATGCGAGAACTTTAGTGACATCCCTAGAGATATTTATAAGGTATGTCTAGGGATGTCCCTAAGGATAAGTATACGTATAGGTTATAGTACTAGAATTATGCTAACGGTCATAGAATTAAACCTAAGATGTTAGATATTGAAGTTACTCCCCCTTTATTATGTTGTTTTCCCTAGCATGATTTTTGCCTCTCACACTATTCTTTTTGGGTTTTAGACGATGGTTGGAACCCGAAGGAACCGTGTTGATCAATGCAACGGACAATGCAATGATTTCCCTCCTGAACAAACAAATGTTATGGGAGATGGAGTGAAAAATCTTATTTCTATACTTACACAAGCTATGAATCATTCTGGACTTCCAAATGAGCAGAGAAGGGAACAATATTCTATTGAGTCCTTCAGGAGGCAACGTCCACCTTCTTTCAGTGGGTCTTCTGATCCACTTGTTGCTGAACAATGGATCAGTACCACTGAAAAGATATTTTCAGTTCTTCAATGTTCTGAGCATGATAAATTCATCTTAGCAGTATATCGTTTGGAAGATGAAGCTGATCAATGGTGGAATCTTATCAAGAATACGAGGCAAAGAGATGAAATTGAGTCCATGGAATGGGACGAGTTCAAGAACTTGTTTTTCAGTAAGTACTTCCCTCGTATTCTTCGAACAAAGATGGAAAAGGATTTTCTTGAGCTGAAGCAGAAGGATGATGAATCTGTTGGTATATACGAAGCAAATTTTACAAGACTTGCAAGGTATGAATCTGGCATTATCATCCAACCTGAAAGTAAAGTTGATCAATTTTTCAGTGGCTTAAAACCAAGTCTTCAAAGGGCATTATCTATAAGAGACTTTAGTAGCTATGAAGATATTGTGCGTTGTGCTATCAAGGTAGAAATGGAAATTGGTGTACATATCCATATCATGGTTTTGACAAGAAACGAAAGATGGAGTTCAAGGAGAAATCTCAGAATAATGGTGAAAAGAAGATGAATGTTTCCTTATGCACAAAGTGTGAAAAGAAGCATGGTGGAGATTGTCTTAAAGGGACTAGAAAATGTTTTAAGTGTTGAAAAGAAGGTCATCGAGAAGCTGAGTGTCGAAGTAATGGAAAAAGGGATTCTAATGATATGAATAAAGAAAACAATGCAGAGAACGCACCACCAACACTTCAATGCTTCAAGTGCAAGGAAATGGGGCATTATGCTAATAAATGCCCTAATCCAAGGGTTAGTGATGATAGACATGAGCAACAGCTTAAGGCAATAGACAAAGGGAAGTCACATGCGATCACTATTGGAAATGTTGAATATGAAAACGATGTGGTGGAATGATTAAGTGTTTATGTAATGGAATTCCAAAATAATGTTGTATCATGGAGTATTGGAATATTTAGGTATTGGTCTAATATGGTATTCAAAGTGATTGAGATATTATGCGCATAATGAAGGGAAAACGGGAAAATGAAATGTTTAACAGTATTCATGAGCTCATGATTGATATAAGGACTAAGTGATATCATGGTTTGAGTATATAGAATTTTGAGGATTTTGATATGTGGAAAGTGTTAACTTTTAACTGTATTCATGTTTTCACTAAGGTTCAATGGGTATTCAAGAGAATACATGATTAAGGACTTTGAATGTTTGGAATGTGACCAACAAAACATATCTTATGATATATGGGGTTCAACGATGGTATTAAATCTCTGGTAATCGTTTTCACTATGTTATGAGAGTGGACTGTAGTATTATGGATAAGCCTAAAGATTGTAATGGATTATGTTGGACATAAGTTAGTATTGTTTAAGGATAGAAGTTTTTTCGATATAATTTATGGGATGTTATAGTAATATAGTTTTCGAAAAAGGACAACCTGCAGGACGGACGACAGCCCATCACGTCGGACAAGGCTGTGGGAATCGAACCCACAACCGAAGTGCGACTGGCCTTTATCACCTACCACTGGCCTACAGGAAGTCCCTGTTTAGTAGAATATAGTTTTAAGAAGTATGATATATGAAGTATAAGTCCATTTTAGGAACCATATATGATTAATCTCACTATAGAATGACTTATGTATATTTAATAACTTTTGCTAACCTTTTGTTTGAGACAGATGGAATGACCCGTCCTTCTATCACATGATCTGCTAACACGTCACGAATAACAAATTCAACTTAATTTATTTATGAGATGAAGTGGAAATTGTTCAAGGCACGAACAACAGTGAGATTGTACCAAAATAAAGTAAGTATTTATTCTAATTCAAATTATTCAACTTTAGGGAAACGATCTTGAAAACCAAAAATGTTGTCATAGTGCTCTTATATCTGATTAATCAGATGGTACCTTAGATCATCACAAATTTATGGCTTTGTGATTGCTATCTTTTCTATAGCCATGTTCTCTACCACTCTCCATCAAAACATGATGGTTAGATTTCTCTTCCATATCCATATTCTCACCTATGTGGAAACCCAGTGATTAGTTTATCTGGGTAACCGTTACATTTCATACTTTTGTTTTTAAAGATTGGTTTTGATATTCCTTTTTACGATATGGGTTTCGATTAAATAAACTTTCTAATAGTAAACCATTTATAACCCCGATGAATTTCGAGGGCGAAATTCATTTTAAGGGGGGTAGAATGTAACACCCCAAGATTTTATGAAAAATATTCTTTTTAATTTCATTGATGTCTTGTGTTGTACGCTACACCAAAATAATATTTCACAACACGCATCCTTGACTTTCCTTCCATTACATGCAATCGCGACCTTCCTCGATAGCGTGTGTAGTACGCAATAACGAGTTTCATTAAACAACAATATGCTAATAAAATATTATTAAAAACTAGCCGTTATGAATAGTAATAACCACTTTTTAAAAATTTGTATATTTTATCTTTCAAAATGGAATTCATTTCTGGATTTGTAATATCGAAATTAGCTTAGGGTGAAATTTTGGTACTTTTCGGATAACTTTCATTTTCTGATGAATAGTGAAAATTACTAAATTTTAATTAAAAACAACTTTTTTAATCGAAATAATTAATAGTGATAAATTATTAATTTGAGTGGTTTTAAAGTATATCTAGAATATATTTTTACAATTCAATACAATGTTGGTCATTGGATGTAATTTCACATTTACACCAGACATAAACAAATGTTAATCTTTTGATAGTTATTATCTCTAAAAAACACGCTATTTGTTGTGACAACGGAAATTAATTATAAAATTAATTAATGCAACTTATATGTTGGGAATTTTGTAAAATAAGAATCATTTTTGAACTTGGAATATTAGTTATAGCTTAGGGTGAAATTTTTGCATTTTTCTGAAAAACATCAATTTTTGATGAATAGTGAAACTACTATGTGGTAGTTAAAAAAAATTAATTTTTTCATAAATCTTAATTTTACCGCTTCTGTGATTTGAATTTCAAAAATCCGAGAGACACGGTTGATGTCAGTAAGTAAAATGTGGTTCAATGAGATGAAAATAAATTTTGGTGAATAGTAACTTTATACTTTTATTTACCACGGTTAAAAGTAAATAGTGTAAAAATGATATTAATATTACCCTAAAACATGTACTAATTCTATTGGACAAGCTTATCTCGACCAAAAACAACCTTAAGTGTAAAATATTATCATTTAGGCCCACTTGGATTAGATTAGGACATTTATTATTATTTAATTCAAAGAAGAGTTAAAAGAGTTAAAATCAATGTTTATTTACTAAAACATTTTTAATATAGGGTTATAAATAAGATAAATTCAATTGTAAATATTCGTTAGATATATAATAAGATTTCCTACATAATGGTATTTTATTTGTAATTTTTAGACATTTAATAATTTAATTTATTTATGACACAAAGATGATGGAGTAATTATCTTATTAATGAAATATTGACATAATTGATATTATAAATAACAAAATAAATGTAATTTAAGACTTTTTATGAATTATACTAATTTTCTAGGTTACTATGATATATTATTGTTGATTTAATCAACTTGGTTCGAACATATAATTCTGTTATGACTTTCACAAAAATCATATATCAAATAGTGTCAAAATTGACACAAAATAGTTTTTAAATCAAATATTATATTATTAATTGTTATTTTATTCCTAAAAATCTATGTTTCGGCCAAATGACATAGATAAGGATATATATATTAATAATAAACAATTTGGGGTTCGTTTGGCATGTTATAGTAAGTGTATTAACCATATAGTGTAAGAAAACAAAAAGTCACGGTAAAAGTTAAATTATTTAACTTAGAGTTAAATCTAATTGATAAGGTTAAAATAATAACCTAAACTTGTCTAAATCCTATTGGTTGATAGGATTTCGACCCATCCCAACTTTAGCTTCGAAATAAGACCCTTTGGAACCATTATAAAACGATTTTGACTTTAATATAAAATAATATTTTGATATATTCCTAAGGTGCCCCTCTCCTCCCTTATAAAAGGGCTCCTCGTCCCTCTCTTCCTCACACAACTTTGAGCCTTCAAGCTCGGCCAACCCCAGCCAAAATCCCTTCTCCACTTCCCTAGTATCATCCTAGAGGTCCTGGTCTTCTTCAAAGACCATCCTTAGTTCTTTAAGTGGAGGCTAAGAAAAGGCGCGTCAAAAAGAGGTAATATCCATTACCGATCTTTTTCAATTTCTTTCTTCTTCAACTTCTTCTTATTTAGTTATTTCATGATAAAGTAATAACACCAGTATTTCTTACACACTGATATGTTATTATAAATATGAAAAAACTCTAATTAACCTTCTATCCATCCTACGGAAAAAGGAAATCACCGCGCGTGCGTACGTACGGAATACCGTCTCCACGCCGTGGTGTAATCTATTTTCCGCCACCACATTAATTGGATGGGTATAATGGTGTAATGAGTAACTATATATGATTATTATAAAGTTATATTGATACTGAAATAGTATACATACACTTCAACACAATTCCACGACCATTGAAACGATATCATCGCTCGTGCGTACGTACGGACTACCGTCTCCACGATGCGATGAGATTCATTCTCCATGTTAACCATTTAAGAATGATTATAAAGTATATATAAGAAATAATAATGAAATATATGACATTATAAAGCTTCTGTATTTATGTATATATATATTTATGTCATCTACTTACTTCCATTCAAGACAATAAGGAAAGAAAAACAGCGTTCATGCGTACGTACGGACTACCGTCTCCATGAACGGTGTTTTACATTTCATTTATCTATCTATTATATATATATATATGATGAATATATATGATATATAAATCATATTTTATATTCTAGAAGTATGTAAATCATGATATAAGTAATAATAATTTCAAGAACAACAAGTCAAAACACCTACGATAAATGAAACGATTTTACCCAAACGCTTCTTTAACATGGAATTTACAAAAGAACAGGTAATATAAAGTCATAAGTGAACCATATATGATATCATAACAATGAATATGATTCTGTAATAAGTCAATGAAATTATTTAAATCATTATACATGAGGTTCGGACACATATGAAGCAAATCGGACCTAAGGTAAGGGAAATATCACAATCTCATTTTTATCCGAGATTGTTTATATTTTGGTATTTACTGGGGTGTATTTTATCATCCACATCCATGTTCCCTCAATATGTAATATTATTTCCATCCACCTAAAATTTTTTAAAACCTATTTTACCTTTCGGTGAGTTTTTATTAAAAGATATGAAAGTAATCTTTTGTCGTTTTTCGTACGATGTTTTTTTTGACTTTTCCGACAATTGTACGAGAAGAATGCTTTTTTTAACTTATACGGCATGAAAGGATTATTAAAACATTATTTCCAAAAATATTCCTTTACATGTTTTCATGTTTATTTTTAATCAACATATTTTAGTTTAAAATTGTATGACATGTTAAGAAAGGAAAAGTGTTTTTGAAGTAGAAAGGATATTTTCCTCAAGAATGAAGTTCAAGTGTTTTATCAAAATTATTTTCCATCTAATATAATAAAGGGTTATGTTTTTATCCCTATTCTTACATTGATTTGATTATGTTGTGATGGAATTATTTATGAATTCCTTTATCGTATATGAATTGTTTTATGATGTCATGATGTTTAAGATTTACATTTTTATTTCATGGGTTATGCAATGATGTATGATTTATGAATTTGTGGCACACATAAGAATGGTATCATTATGTGATTGGTGGGACCTATATCTCCCTCCAATGCATTGGGTAAAGATTTTATATCTCATGAGATAGACATGTCTGGAATGGTAGGTTATACCGGTTCAGTAAAACAGGACTGAAACGAGGGTGACTCGGTTCAGAAATGGACTTTGTCCACTAAGATAGTCTTGGAAATGAGTCTTGACTAACAAGAAATGATTCTCTATGTTTATGTGTGTATGCCACAAAGTTTCATGTCTTCTGTTATGTTTATTGGGATTTCATTTCACTACTATGATTTATCACATGTTATGAAATTATGCTCTCTTTTGCAGGTTAAGATTTCCAAAATGTTATGTTCCTATGAATATGATGTGATTGATATTTCTTTTGTTTACCCTTTCTGAGAATTTGAGCTCACCATTTTATGTTTTCTTTTCCCCAGGATATAAAGAAGGGTTTTAGGTAAAAAAAGGAAGATATTTATGGGAGATGTTGAAGATCTTTCACCACGATTAGAAGATTATATTCCGAGTTTCCAAAGACACTAAACTATTACGATCCTTGTGTGTGTTTTTTTTTGTTATGTACTAAGTATTCCAAAAAAGTAATGTAATGTCCATGTACATCAAGCTTCGGGTCTCTACATATCCCGTGATTGATCAGGGTTCGATAGTGGATATTGATATGTGAGGAACCCACTATGACATATAATGGAGTTTGAAGATTGAATAGTTCGTGTATAAGTGTTCAGCGTTGATAGGGGAATCATGAATGCATACTCTATAATTGCCATTTTTCTTTGATGTTATGGAAAAAATTACTATTTTTTACACACAATCATCAGATTATGACTTTAATGGATTTTGGTAAAAATCTATATCATGAAAGACGACGACATCACTATTTTGTGTGAATTCCTGAATTTATGATTAAAGACATGAATACAAAGAATGTAGTTTTAAATAATGCACATCCTGAACCTTCATAGATATAGTGTGTTGGGTTTCTAAATTGATAAGGATCATAGAACATTTGACCTCTCTACAGACATTTTATTCCCCTATGTCAGTAAACATGGAATATATGGGAGTACATTCCCATGTGATTTTTGGATAAACATGTTTTGAGAATCCAGACCAGACATACCGCACCTATAGACTTACACAACTCAACAACCTCATAAGTGCATCAAAGTGATATTACCATGTATAAAAAAGATGTACCTTCTAGTGAATTACATTTATACTGATCTTTTCTTAACATTGTGTATAATGGTATGCACTATGTAACCATGTCGATCAAACTTTTCATGTTCATTGTCTTGTATGTAGTGTATGTAGATATATAAAATCCATGTGGTGATAAATTGCATGAAAAAAATTCTTTCTATAGAAAATATGTCATCTTCCCCTAATGTACATGTCATTAATTTTTCCAAACATGGTGTTTTTTTACAAATCACTTTATTTGGAACTCAGATTTGGGTATGTGGGTTGTCCACCATGATTGGTTTTATATCTAGGTATCAATCATATGATTATTTTTCAAAATAATAGGTGATACATGATCCAATACATTTAATTTATTATACATATCAAAATAGGTTCACTGATATGATTTTCGAATGGAAGTTTGAGAATTCAAGGGGTTGATACTCACCTTTAAGTGTGTTTGTTATAGGGCATGGTTCCTCCACATATATGATAGGGTTTAATAAATACCCATATTCTAAGGGAGAAATTAATCTATTTATGTAGTAGGTACTCTCACATAAAATAACATAGATAGAGGAAATGTCCTCCATAGGGATGATACTCCATCGAAGGGTACTTATCCTTTAAGGAAGTATGAGTCTCCCAGAATAGTTCTAATGAGGTGACATGGTTTTCATGGTTTTGTTATATCAGATTAATGGAGAATTTTTTGTTCTTTTATATATGGGATTTCATAGATACATATTCTCTCAATTATTCCATGTTATCTTCTTTAAATCAAATATTGGTTCTTTTATTTATGGTATTATTTTTTCATTAAATTATGTTGGTTTTGTGCTTAATGATTTTTATTATCATTATTTTTTGTTCTTTGTGGTTTCCTAATGGAAATTATTATACTCACCCATGAATGGATATATTTTTCTACACATGCTTATATAGATGATAGATATTTTGGAAACAAACTTGTTGAATATAGTGGTGATGAGGATTAGCAATACGAGGAGATGGTAGTATAAAATGATGTTGGTATCTGAAGCATGTACCTTATGGGGATCCTTTTAATCATAGACGTTATGTTGGATAACATTTTTTTTGACCACGTATCATTCCCCAATTTTTTATGGATTATGTTCAAGTTTACCTTTTTTGTATGTTATCATTTATTCTTCCATTATATATATTTTAATAATTTTTATTTATCAATTCTTTATTTTTATGTCTTATGTATAGGTGTGTATTTTTTAAAAGTTCATTAGGAAACGGTATTACCTCATGTATGAATTTTTTACATGGTTTTAGTCACTATCCCCTATACTAATAGAGAAAAAATAAAACCTCTTCAGTAAATAGTGACTCTTTCTAATCAACATATAATAATAACCACCACTAAAACACTATATCGTGATGAATCTACCCACCAAGATCACATGATACATTGATTTCATGTAGGCTAGTTTTTATGTAATCTATACATTCTTTATTCATCCCATCAATTTACTATATGATACCCTTTATATTTCCTCAAAAACCTCTATCTCTAAAATTTGATAAGATACAGGTTTTAATAATTATCATCACTATAATTACCATCCACTCAGAATCTTACAAAATATGGTGGATAATGCATGAAAACCTAATATCTCTATGCTTAATCATCCCGTGGTCGATACACCCCAACAACATCAGCTCGTTAAAATGTAATTACTATTTGTAAATAATCTTACCCATCTTCCACATGTAAAAAAATCAATATTGTTGTGGGAACATCTCTAACATTGGAAGCATATAATTTAGATGACTCTAAGGTACAAATAAGAAGACACACTAAATCATAACAGGAATTTACATAATACATATTCCTCTAATATATACCTTGTGAGTGATACACTATGGTTTAACAGTTAAAAAATCATCAATAAGAGTATAGTGTAGGAAGACATTTGAAACCCACATCCTCTTTAAGATAACTGTTGTGGTTAAATGAATATATATTTTATGGGTATTATCCGCCTACATTTATCATAGTAATCCTTACCATATGTATACTCCAAATTATAACCGAATTATTTGAATCCAATTTATCAGATCTCAACCTACTAGAACATGAAATCCTTGAACACCCTCTACTATATCAATAGAAGGATAATAGAGTTGAGGTATCTATATATATAATAAAAATAAATTCCCTAATAAATAATATATCTAGATAATAATGAAATCCCATTCATAATGATTCAAACAAAATATATAACTACATGAAATGATAACGTACATAAATTTCATACATGACCCATAAAACCAAAAAATAATATCGAAATCCCAATAAGAAATTTATAATAAGTATTATAATGAGTGGTAGAGGTTTCATATTTAACATAGAATGTAACTGAGAAACTACTAAGATATCATTTTAAAAATACACCTCCCATAATAACAAACTGATGTGATTATAAACAATAGAGATTATGTATGTGTGTTAATGCATGGGTTGGAAATAAAACATAGTATGGTCAATCATTTCAATGAGTCAACCAATGTGAAAAAACAAATAACTAGTTATAAATATTAATAAAACAATACAAACCAATAATGGTTAGTATTCATTACCAAAATTAATTTCCAATTTTAGCTAACTATGTCTCTTCATAATTAAATTATCCAAATAATATTTTATACAGACTCACACTCACATATAAGCACCTAATATTAATTAAATAAATGGTCTCCATGTGATATATCTAGATAGAGGCCACCAAAAATAAAAAAAATGTGAATAATGTCCCACTTTATCCAAGGTTTTTGGGGATGGGTAATAGGTTTTAGTACTCCATCCATCCAGATACCCCTAAAAAAATGTTGAAACTCACCTACCACAATGGTATATTGTATTCATATAATGTGATATAACCAAGGAAGTGTTATTCTGGAACCATCTAATATATAAGGATAAGATCTCAAAAATAATTTAATATAAAATAATGATATATGTCACATATACCCTAAAAAGTGGAATATAAAAAAGAGTATGTATTCAGTTTTGTCATTATAAAAATATCAATCCTATAAATTTATTTATCTTATGAATATGGAATAAAATATTCTTGGGAAATATCATATTACCAAACATATTCATTCCATTATACATATATAAATACACATTATAACTAAAATTTCATGTGATATTCAAATCATAAACATGAAATTCTTTTAACATTTACTTTAAAATTCTATAATTCAATCATAAGAATGACATTAAAAATTTAAAATAAGTTAAAAATGACAACATAATAAGTTTTCTTATGTTTTTTGAGAATCCAAATCCATCACTACAACGAGTTCACATAGTCATTAAGAGGATTTCATCGAAATAATATAAATTATTTCACCAAAATACGTAAAAAAATATTCTATTGGAGTAAAAAGGGTTAAACAAAATATCAATCCACTTTAATATTTTCAATTAATAGTGTAACTAGTTTTGAGAGGTTTAATGAGCATAACAAAACTATTATAATAAAAAAGGACCTCACACATACCCCTATATATTGCATAATCATTCTTCCAAATCAAGAGCTGTAATGTGAATCCCCAACATCCCCACACATAACCTCTCCTAAAGAATTTATAAACATTTATGATGCTCTCTCTTCAATTGTCAAAATCTCTTATGTGATCTGTCATTGTACCCACTACATAGTAATGAGGAGATATCCCCCTTTGAACATTTTATCGCATGGATCATATGAATCCATGCCATATATGGTTTATCACTTAAATACATGCCTATATTGAAGGACTAGTTTTATATATTAATCCATTTTTCATATGATGAAAGATCAAATGGGTTATATCAAAACACCTCCCCATCTACCCCACCCCCATTTTCTATTTTCATCCAAGGCCAACGCCCTAACTTTTTCACTCTTAGATTTCCGTAAAATTTAAATATTAAATTAATATCAATAAAATAATTGGAAACCATATTTTTTTTACATAATGAACCAATTGTTTATGTCTCCTAATTTTGGAGAGGAGTTATAATTATATAAAACTTACCAGAAATATAACATTTAATTTGGAACCTGAATCTTTACATTCATGGTTTTTTTCAATTTATCACTTTAATAACTTCTATTTTATATAAATTAAACCTTCTGATTCAATACATATATAATTTTTCACACATTAACTAACATCTATATAGAAATTTATCTTTCCAATATAGATTAAACTATATGTTACATCTTTGAAATTTTTATTCCCACGAGTTCAACTCATTGATATATCCATATTCATATAAGATTGAGTTCATGAATCCCATAATAGATAATTTTTTCTAAATTAGATCATGAATGACCATTAAGGAACATAAAATATGGTAAATAGAGTTAAAATCATAAAACAATACCTTCCTTAAGGGTTTCCTTTTGAATTTTTAATGATCTCTTCTTTATCAGTGTCCTCCTGTCTAAGAGAAATTAAAAAAAAGATTGGTTTGTGTCAAAAATATATATAATATTAATATATATTGAATTTATTAGTTTCAAAATATATAAGAAAATTTAATTCAGTTTAATTTATATATTTTTTTATAAAACAAAAAAATATACTATAACATATCGACATTAAATATCCACCATAATAAATTCTCACTATTCAATTAAATAAATTACGATATTAATTAATATAATGGAATTGACTGACAAGACCAATAATAATAAAATCAAATATTATAAAAAATTATAGATATTATATTAATAATATTTTAATTATAACCCTATGAAATTATTTATTAATTATTTTTTAATGATCATTAAAGTTAAAAAGCATATTTCAGTTATAAATAATTTTACAAAATTATATAATTCACTAAAACTGATAAGATTTATTAAAAACTATGTGGTAAATCATTATGTATAGAAAGTAATGATTAAAATGATATTACTATATTTATTTTTTACTATAATAAAATAAGTACATTTTTAGGGATTTCATATCAATGACTCATAAGGTTCTATGATTTCTAGTGAACTGGTTTTCAATGATCGATTTAGCAATAATAAGTTTTGTTAGTTTTTCATCTACGATATATTATAAAAATTTGAATATTATGGGAAAATATATTCAAAATAATATATCAATATAATATGAATCCAATAACACTTCCATTTAATTTACTGAACTAGGTATATAACCGAAAAAGTTATTCTGGTGACCATTTTTTTAAAAAATATATATTGTAAAAACCATACAAATTGATTTTCACTATGTTAAACAAGTAAATTGAGAGAAAAATAGCTATGAATGTTTGATTCCAATATTAGATTGTGAAATCCATGATATATGTGTTATGATAATGATGATGATGACGATCATGATCCTCATCATTAAGATTATATGAAATTTTACATGTAAGGAGTTTGAAACCCAAACTCACAACCATAGGAATAAAATTATTATTAATGAGAGATAAAAATTATAAAATATAGATACATATATTGGTGTAAATATCACACATTTAATATTAAAATTAAAATTTTATATATACAAATGGAATATTTAATGTTAAATTAACATTCCTAATATTCAGTAATTGTTTTTAAAGTAAAATAACAACTTGGTTTCCTTACCTATATATATGAGATACTGTGGGATTTATACCTATAATAAAATTTAAAAAATATTTCTAATAATGTTTCTATGGTATATTACATGAGTCCATTTAAAACATATTTAACAAAAATAGTGAGTCACTCCCAATCAAAATTTTATTTTGTCCATATATTTTGGTAAAAGAATGAATTTTTTAATTCACATAATTTAACATCACATGAATTAAATTTCAAAAGGAATTGATAAAAACAACCTTTGATAAACCCTCTATTTATATAAAATACACTTCTAAATATATTCACAACCAATATTCCAATCATTCACCCAAATTTTTTTTCCTTTACCCTCAAAGGATGTGGAAAAATACATATTACATATTTAAATCTTAGTATCCTTTTATGATGGTTTTTAATAGTGGGTGTCAGAATGATAATAAAATATTTTGTGATATTATACATTTATCATATTTTAATAAGTTATTATAAACAAAACAACATTTTATTTTAATAAAATCCTCTAATTAAATGGTATTTTATAAATATAATATATAATAATTATTAGCATTCCCTATAAACAAAAAAATTGATTTAATGATCATAAAAAGTAGGTTCCATTTTGTTAATTGATGTAAAAGTTGTAAATATAGTATATATAGAATTGAATTGAACCCCATATATTGAAATTATAGATAAGAATATTTTTAATGTTTTAAAAAAGGATCAGTATAACTAAAATTATAAAAAAAGGCATTGCTGTAAAACTCTAAGTTTTATGTATAAAAATGTACTTTTATCACCCATAAAATCCAACATTTAAAACATAATAATTTATTGGAATACTATTAACCTAACTATTTTTTAAATAATCATTTTTTGAAGAAATTAATTTAATTTTTAACATTCAGAATCATTCTAGTGGATAAAAAAATGTATATATAAAAATAATATATTTAGTTTGGAATTAAGAGACCAAGTCGAACAATCTCTCATAATATTATCTTATACTAAAAAAATGAAATTTATAAAATATATTTATTTATTAATTATGAATATAAAAAATAATTATGGTATGTTTTTATATATCTTGGTCAATGGTCACCATTGTATGATTTTATGGATCTTTGTAAGTATCAAGAAACATCTTTCAAATAATGTTATTATGAAAAAAAAATTAAATTATATTTATTTGAAGGAAGACACATAAAGAGAAATAATATTTATTATAAGTAATATCAATATAATTCCACTAAATTTATAATATATTAAATGAGTGACCATACTAACACCTAGTAATAAATATTATTCCCAAAAATTTATTAGAGTTAGGGGATTATAATAAGGATCAAATTATAATTTCCAATAAGTGATGAATTGAATTATGATTATCATTAAATTACAATACCATCCATACCATGTAGTTTGATGCATTTTTCAATCCATAATCACTTATTTTATTTCCATACATAAAATCCATTGTAAAAATAAAAATATATTTATATAAAAAATAATTCGTTAAATTCAATCAATGTGATTTTTAAATTGTAAATTAATAAAAAAGTATTTTATTAAAAACATTTTACAAATAATATGTTTCCACATATTAAAAAAATTCTTACCTTTCCATTTTTTATGTTTTATAACAATTTTAGAGGAAATAGAGTCCATGATATATAATTTAATTCCCGCATAATAGAGGATTATACGAAGGAAATTAAATACAATTAATTTTTTGTATGTTTATATTTTCCATTATCCTTATTTTTAGATGCAATAATTGGGTATCAAAGTGACATTAATTATTTTATTAACAAATAAACATACTAAAAATATTTTTATAGTGGATGAATATATTTTTAATAGAACCACGTTTATTATAGTACTCTTAAAATAAAATAAATAGATTGATTAAGTCTACCTTATTTCAAAATAATTACACATGAATTTACATTATTTAATTGGTGTATTTTTATTAATAATAGGTTCATATTAAAAAATACATGTGTTTTATTTTAATATACTTTTAATTTTAAATCATTGCAATTTCGTGGGAAATATAGTTAGTTTTCAATGAATATTTATTTATTTTCAATCATTTTATTTCCTTTTAATATTGTTGATTTTGTAATTGAAAATATAAAATTTAGTGTGAAATCAATTATAAAATGGATGGTTTTTTCTTATTAAATTTATTTTGGGTTAAGTTCTTATTTTTATCAGAAATAATATTTGTTTTTGGAAGGGTTGATTGATAATTTTCGACTTGATTTCTCTTGGAATTTGGATTAAATTGTTTTTTCATGTATTTTGATACTTATTTCTAAAATTTTATTTCATTTTTAATGTATTATTGGGTGATTATTATTGTTCTTTTAAATTGAACACAATTTTATATGTTTTTCTATTATAATAGAATTTTATTAATTAAAAATAAATATTAATTAGATAATTTTTTTGATATATACTTTTTAATCAATAATTATTGTGATCTATATGATCAATTTTATAATCATGTATTTTGAGGTCTATTTTCAATAGAATTATATTTAATTAGGCTTTTAAATAATGCTTCATACCCAACCCAAGTTATAATATTGTAATTTTAAGAGATATACCTGTATTTGATTTTTTGTTCTATGCTATGCTAGAATTATCATTACTGAGAAACATTTACATGATAGGAGGATGGAAATATCAGGTTAAATATATCATTGTGAAGTTATTTTGATGGTGAGGGAGGCCCGATTTTCTTTTTTGGGATTTCATTATTAGGATTTTTTATAAAAGACATTGTTTTCTCTATTTATTCACTAGAGATGGATTCAAAGAGGGAGGTAATGAAGCTCATTTCAAAAGATCCAATTATGGAATATGGATGGAATTTAATGCCTCAACTCATGTGTGAATATAGATAGGAACCATCAGGTGTCTACTGATTATGGATAATGTAGAGTGGTGGTGCATATTGATTGAAAATTGTTAAAGATTCATGTTAGGGACACACTAATTAATGAAGGTCCATCTTTGGAAATATAGGAAGTAATGTAATGAAAAAATAAAATTTGAATATTTTAATTTATGAGGAACTGTACTAGTTGATTAATAGAGGATAAAGGTGATCTATATTTTGGTATTCAGAAATTTCAAAAATTTGAGATTGAACAATCTAGTCATTTCTAAAGTAGGAGAAATCAAACTAAGTACAGTAGTATTTGGAAGTATACTAGAGGGGTATGAGCTTCTAATTAAATGGAGATCACATAATCAGCTTTTTATTCATACTTCCTTTGTTTTTATTCATTGAAAATGAGTTGTGATAATTTATTTTTATTGATTAAAACATGCTTTTAGAGTAATTTTCAAATATGGAATGTTGGTTTTTTGGTTCTATTGACCTATATTATTCATCATTCACACACTCCACTATAATGAAATGATATTTCCAATTAAATTTTGACATGAATTAGTTTACTATTTTTGTTCTATCATGAAATGTGGCATTAATAGTGAACTCTTATAGTTAATCATTTTTAGTTGTTTCAATATGAGGTAATATTTGATTGACTTATAGTATTGAGATACCAGTGTTTCAATAAGATTAATTCATTAATTTTAAGTTTACTTTTTATTGACAACTATCAATATATTTATTCAATAAAATAATTTATAAAAATTCACCATGTAATGTGATGTTAAGATTTCTATGATAAAAATATCACTATTTTCAATGATTTTCTTATTTTAGTAACATCACTCAATAAAGGGGTGTCTAGTACAGTTTCAATGCGGTACCACATGAGATATTTTACTACCAAATAAGTATTGGTTTAAATCATTGTAGTTCATTTTTGTATAAAAAAATTCATTAAAAATAGTATGCATAAAATTTGTTTTCCGGTGTCATTAAAACACAAAACATCATCTATTTTATAACTCCTTCACATCATTTTTTGATACATTTAATAGAAAACACAGTCCCTTTTAATTATGAACCTCATGAAGCCTATTTATATTACCATTTTTCTATTATATGTATTTTTAAAATAGTTTAATCCCTTAGATAACTCATATTCCATACCTTAGGTTTGACCCTACACTAGTATTCTAGTTTGGAATTAAAAATAAAATTTTATAGCTGTTGTGAAATTCCACCATTCCAATCACTCCAAGGAATGGGATCATTACCAATCCCTTCTATATTCATAGTATTCTTTCTACAAAGACCAAATACCAAGGAATAAGAAAAAAATTTGTTACAACATTATAGCTTCCTCCATCCTAAGAAACTATGGAAAATGATGGATCACCGAGAACATAGAACCTCAAGAATTCATCCCAATACACCAAAGGATATCGACTAGTGGTTCTGTAACATCATCACATGGGTTCCACACGAATATCTTCCATGATGGTTCGCCACATGACCACAAGCACGCCTTCCGCTATGTTAGGGGCTACCAACTAGCAGAGAGGGTCTGGTAAGTCAGTTGTGGGGAGACTTGTAACACCCCAGGTAATTATAGAACAATACCTTTCAAATATATTAAATATTTATGTATTAGATCATGGTTTTAACTTAACTATGACACTATATTAAATTTTTTACTTAATACACAAAAATTGGTTTCTCAGAAAACATACATCGCACACAACATTGAGTTATACTGAAAATACAATACAATAATAATATTATTATTTTAGTTGATAGATAACAAATAATAGTCCTATTTAAAGGAATGAACAAAATGAACAATAATATTATTACAATTTTTTTTAAATTTTTTTTCTTTTATTCGATAAATTTTAGAGACATAAAATGATAATAAATCCAATTTGAGGCATAAAATAATCTCATATTTTAACAAAGTTGTTTTTACCACTTTTTGATGGAGAAGCCTTTTTAAATATTTTTTTTCCACATTTATTTTTTTTATTTGAAGAAAATAAAAATCATTTCTAGAATATTGACATCAAAATTTACTTGGGTTGAATTATTGGTATTTTTCAGCTAAAATTTATTTTTAAATTAATAATGAAAAATATTACACTTTAATTCCAAAATGCCTTCTCACCTAATTTATTTATATAGTTATATTACATTTTTAATTAGTTTTAATTTTTAATTGGATTATGTTTTTATCATTTAATCCAATTTAGGTAATATAATGTATCTTTACATTTATATTAGACATAAAAACATGCCAATCTTTTGATAGTTTTTATTTTTTTAAACCATTCTTTTGGGTTTTGACAGTGGGGATTAGTTTTAAATTTAATACTAAAAATCCTATGTTTTGATTTTTAAAAAAAATAGTCAATATTTGGAATCAAATTTACCAAATTTTATAAATATATACCTTTTATTTATGGATATTATGAATATTAACATCAGTAATTATTTTGATTTACCACAGTTAAAGGGAGAATTTTGTAAATAAGCGTGAAAATAATATTATAATAATAAAAAACTACCCTAACACATGTCCTAATCAAATTGTATGAGTCATGGGAGAACCTAAAAATCCTTTTTTTCCAAACAATTGGCATTTGAGAACCACTTTTGTGTGATAATGACACTTTAAAATAATTAATTTGATGTAAAGAGAAGTATAAGATAAACATGTATCTTTTTACTAAAACAATATTAAGATGCGGTTATATAATTGATATATTTAACTATAAATAGTCATTATAAATTGATAAAAATTTCATACATGATGGTTTTTTTTCAATATGAAGACACTAGAAAAATAAATATATTTACGACACAATGATGATGAGATTATTACCTTATTAATGAATGATTCAAATAAAGGATATTACAATTACTAAAATGAATCTAATTTAAAATTTATGATATATTAAAAGAATTTTTGGGATGATTATTATATTTTATATTTGAATTAATTTTCTATTTTTTTAATTAATAATGTATTTATGACTTTACGAAAAATAAATTATTAATTAGTGTTAAAATTGGCATAAATGAGTATTTAAAACATATACTATTTTATTAAATGATATAATTGACATAAAATTCTGAGTTTAATCCAAATGACTTATATTATGATTGAAATTTTATTAATGATACAATTGTTCTTATCTTGGAATTGTATATTATCTATATTAACTATATAATGTAAAAATACAAGAAGACATGGTAAGAGTTAAATTATTTTACTAAGGGTTAAAGACAAAAGGAAAAGTTTAAATTTTCACCTAAACCTTCATAAAAAATATTTATTGAGATTATTTAAAAACATAATCAAATTATTATGTAAATATATCACATTTGAGATATTAGAATTTCAAAATCAATTTATAAAAATATAATATTTCAAGACTTTCCTAAATTGTGCCTATTCCCTATTAAAAAAGTCCACCACATATACCCACTTATTAACATTACTAAAGTGCCATGGATAACACAAATTATGATAAAATAAGCTAAAAAAATCCCTACCTTCCTCCTTTAATCCTTACTTTGGGCATACAAAAACTCATGGAATCCTTTTGGCTCATATCAAAAGAAGTTACCTGATTTTGAGGCAACGTCTTTTCTCAAGATCTTTAAATTTATTTTCCTAATCCAATACTCTAAACCCCTAGATTACATTATTTTATATAAAAAATATAAAAAATATACTATAATTTATTATTTTATTATTTCGAACCACAGTTACACACACCTCCATCTGATGGATATATAACATACAGTTTCTTTGTATAGTGAACTACTACATCACAAAGTGACGATTATTTTATTTTCTCATTCCTCCTATCATATTTTCCATTATGATGAAACTATATATATATATAATATATATGATATATTTATTTTGTATTTATTATTAGGTAATTTTAATTTACAATATACCATTATTATTTCCGTAATGTGTAAATACAACAATTTCATTTAAAGAAATGTGGACTACCACCCCCTCAATGTGATATGACTCATCCGTGCCATACATGGCACATATAAAGGATCGAATTAATGAAATTATATAAAATATATAACATAAATATTCTATTGGAACTATAATATACCATTTTATCATTTATTTTTCATTCCTTTAATATGAGAAAGAAACAAAAGTAGCATTCATCCATACGTATAACCTACCGTCTCCATGAATAGTGAATTTCATTTCATATGTACAAATTTTATGGAATATTATAAGTACATATATATTAGATATATTTGGTATTTATATCACTAAATTCATTCTATAAATAATGTAATTATGATTATATGGATAATTTTCAGCAAAATCATTTCGTTTTTTACTCTAGTATCGAACATCGACAAAAAGTCTGATATGAACTCAAACAATAAACTAATTTTTATAACATTGTAATTAGTGATATAAAATTATTTATAAAATTGAAAAAAGTTTTTATGAAATTATAAATTGACCTAATTTTGTTATTTAGTAAATTAATGAATAAACAAGACAAGCCAGACTCATGGAGTGGGAAATCATAATTCAATATTAATTCATTGAGTAAAATATCCATGTCATTGGTTTTATTTTTTCAAGAAAGCGTGTGAACAAACTCAGATTGTTTTACATATAATATTCAGAAATATTCAGGGTATTTATAATTCTCATACATAATTATTTCATTTATTTAACCTTAATATAATTATATGATCTTTTTAAGGGACTTTGTCTCAATCTACTTTCACTGAGGAATATTTTAATTTTTACACGATCGTATTTATATAGTTTATAATAAACCCCTTTGAATTTTAATTTCATTAAAAAGGAATATTTTTCTAAGAATAATATTACTAAATGAAGGAAAGAATGTTTTTAATGTATAGAGTAAGAACAAACTCTCTTTTGTCATAAAAATTATTTGATATTTGACTTCCTCTATAACATTTCACGTTTTTTAAGGTAACCAAATCCCTTATTACCTTTTTGGGTGTTTTGGTATTGAAAATGAATTATTAAATTCATTTATTATTTCAATATCTTGAAGTTATTTCTTTTGATTTAAAATGAAATTTATGAATGAAATATTTATAATTACAATCATTTATATTTTATGATTATATAATGGCACTTGGACATTTGACACGTGGTTATGTGATAAACCAACAAGGGGTAGTTATCTAATAAACCAAATATAGGTGGTTCTGTGATAAAGAATGTCTGAGTGGTTATGTTAAGTAATATACAAAACTTTTTTAAAGTAATTTTTAATTTAATTTCAATTATATATTAATTGTGAGGGTATTCCCATGAATTTTTGGAGGAAAGGACGAATTTTCATTATTTGGGCCAAACCGCAAGCCCATTTCCAGATTTAAAAACCAATTTTTTATCTCGTATAACTCTTTCTTTTTTCATAGTTTTTAACCCATTACACTTCTAATGTGGCCTTCACTAACCTATAAACACCACCATATCAATTTTTACCCTCTAGGAATCCATAATAATGGTGGATTTGGGTTTTTATTTAAGGTATTTGGCTATCCCATAAGACCATTAATTTTTTTTAAAATAAATATTTAATATATTCTTGGTTTTTTACTATATTTTGGTATTCCACCTCCCACTCTATGCCAACATACCTATGGGCACCCCCATTTATTTTTCCTTCATTGGAGCTCATTTCCATAACAAATTTAGGTGAACTTCTCTAGATTTCTCAAAACGTCATGATTTTAAGAGGTAATTTGTTTCCTTCACAACACATTCATTTTTCACTCTTTTACCCCATTCAAATTTTTACATAACCTCCTAATCCTTATTCGATCATCAGTTTCATTTTTTTATTGTTTGTAAATTCATCTACTTATGTATTTGTGGCATTTTATTTACGATATCTGGAGTAAATGGTTTTCCTCTCTTGTTCCTCCCTTTTGTATAGGGTTATTTCAACATTTCTTATGGTTATAAAATTCCCAATAGCTAGGATTCATTCATAGGGCTTTATTTTGTGTCAGTTGGTGAAATATTGTGGATTAGTGCTTGATTTCACTTCTTTGTGGTGCAGTGGTGGTGCGATTGATGATTCTAAAAATAGTTTGGAGTTTTTGGCATAAATTGTCACGAACCGCCCCCCGGGGCCCACATCGTGACTACCCCAAGCCCACCTCCTATTGTCTAGGGGCTGGCGACTAGCACCAAAGCCGTAATTCCCATGAACTGGGAAGGAATTTCCATTATAAAACATAAACACACACAACCATAGAACAAGAGGAATCAAACACTAAGTAAAACTGTATAACAAGCATGTTGAAAGTACAAAGGGGCTAGAAATAAAATCCCAACAGAAAGGTACAGCTACATCTGATATAAGGTACAACTGAAAAGACAAACAACTAAATGGTGAAGCAGCTCCTGGTTCATCCTCAGGTTCCTACCTGAAGGGTTGGTACAGATGTCCTCCTCATCACTTTGCGTCTATCGGTTCTCTCCATGTGCCGTCACACCGAGTGTCCACCTCCAGGTACCATCCATTCCTCATACACTCTTCCTCAGTCAGTATTGACTGTCATCTGCATCCAATACAAAGAGGTGCGGGCATAGCCCATGTAGGGGTGAATATAACGATACTCATTAGGAACCCTGAGGCCCTCAAGGTATCAAAAAATCCAACAAGGATAAACCACAAAGAATTATCTCAATAGATAACCTCTACATAGGTATATTCCCATACATATAGCTAAGTTATCAAGTAACCCATCTCAATCATGAGGATAACACAAAGGTCATTGACTCTACTCATACCAGTATTTTTATTATCAAAACCATTGCAGCAGGATAACTCCTCCTTGGTAAAGAGCAGTATTAATGTCACAAATCTAAGGTACTAATCACTAACTTTAGACTACTGAGGTACTCCTCTGTTGAGTACCGTGGGTCTGTCGCCCCAACACAACAGCTATTCCCCGCCATTGGTCTGCAGCTGCAACAAAACGCACCCCCTCATAGCCTACAGAGGTACTCCTTCTGTCGAGTACAACGGGTCTACTGACCCAACACAGTAGAGCTCCTCTGCCATGGGTCTGAAACCCCAATACAGTAGTGCTCCCCACTGGGCTAGTCAAGTCACTCCGATACGAATCAGACAAGCAGTCATTAGGTGTAAGTCAGCTACAAGGTCTTCGTACTCCGAACACTCATCTACGGAAGGATCCACTCCATGAGCTACTGGTCGATAATCTATGTTTCACATAAGTCTCACGTAGAAGTATCTAAAAAATCTGTCATGACATAGTGATCTCAATGCAATAGACGGCGTGTCAATCAGACGCTTGGGCTATGAGTCATTGCCTTATTCGTTCCAAGGGCTCGGTTGGTTTTTATGCTAAAACCAACCCGACCATACTAAAAATGCATCCAAACCTCAACTTGAGTATTCCAAAAGAACCAGCTAAACATAAGGAAGCCAACTTAGTTAAGAGCATGTCAATCGAACTTCTGGTCCTTAAGTTATAAGCATTTCTGCTCCGAGGGCCTGGTTGGTTTTGGGTTCGAACCAACCCGGCCATACACAAACATTGCCAAAAACTTGAGTGTAATTTACTAAAACGACCGTCTTGATCCAAGGATTCCTATGCAACTAACGGTGCGTCGATCAGAGGTTTGTAGCTGATGTTATGGCCTTCTAAAAAAATTGTACTAAAAAGGGGGATCTGGGCCCCATCAGACCCGGCCCAACCCACCCTGGGTCGGCCTGAACCGGGGTTACCTGTTTCAGGTCCGGTTCCGGCCCGGTAGGGCACGACCCAGCACGGATGGAGCGGCCTAGCCCGCATGGCCCACCCCAGCTCGACCGGGAGGGGGGGGAAGTGCTGGCTTCAGCCAGCTGATGTAGCTTAATGCCACACCCCCAAATCTGGAATGGTTGATCCATTCCGGTTTTGACCGCCACCATGGCTTAGCTGTGACAGTATGTTCCGATAGTGTTCCACCACCGCCAGTCAACGGCACCACCGTGCCAGCGTGGCGCACCACCGCCACCTTCCGTGGACAACCAGATGCGCTCTTATGGTTCGATTCGCCAACTGTCAATGCCTGCGGCTCTCCCGGGACCTGCTCTTCACTACGACAGCTTCAAATCTCCATTGAGGTCCCGTTACATCGACACCAATCAATCCACGCACAAACATAAAAACAATGATGGGTTGTTGGGCCATGTTTTCTCGTCCCATGTCCTCAGTGTTAGGTGTTATCAATTGGCCAATGTTAATCATGGTTTCACTTAGAACATATAACAATTTTATAGATTTAAAATTGAAACAATATACCCTAAAATTCCCCAAAAAATAACTATTCCCAACCCACAAAAGAAAACATCCACGGATCAACATGATAATGAGTTGATCCTCGTTCATTCTTTTAGAAGGGAAGAACACGGGAGTTTAAACAAACTCATATTAAACCCCTACCTCGATTATGACATTGCATGTTGTCGAGCTGTGAAAAGAGGATAATCTTCGAGGTAGAATGATGTCACTAGGATATGGGGTCAACTCGTTGACGTCGAGGAAGAAATGCCGAAGATGGCGCGTCATCGGTGTTTCTAACGAGAGGCTCCTTCTTCTTTGGTATGGCCAATGATCGAAAGAAAGTAGTGATGTTCCTCGAAAGTTATTCCTTGGATGGTTGGTGTTCTTCATTGAGAGAAGAACACCTTTCACTATTTCCCCAAAGCTCTCTCACCCAAACCTCTCAAAACAACGAAAGCCCCACCGATAAAATAATAGAAAAGCCATTATTTGTATTCACACATGCCATTCAAAATTCAAACTACTTAATTAATTTAAGAGTTTGAACTCATTAATTAAAATGTGTTAGCACACATTTAAGAGGGGGAGTGGGAGGTGAATAGTTCTCATTAATAAGGGGTAATTTTCATAGTTAATGGATCTTTAAAAGATTCATGGGGGTTAAAGGGGGTTTGAAGAGAGTTATAGGAGTTGAAAGGTTGGGGCTCGTGTGGGACCCACCTACCAAATATCCACTCATGTGAAGTTGGGTGGTTGTGGGCCCACCAACTACTTCCCATGGGAGGAAATAAATTCCATAGATATATAAATTTGTTCCAAAAATTTTATTTAACTATTTCCAATTTCCCCAAAAATTAACTCTCAACCCGTATAAATTGCAACTGTAGTAATGGTCCCTTTAAGCGAATACCGGAACTGTGAGTTCATCAATGTCCTCTGATTTCAATTTTGAGAACCGGTTAAAATGATAGGAAAACCCACATGTACATTTACTGAACGTACCTGAACAAAACATCAGGAATTGATTCCTGGCACACTGGGCCTTGGAATTAGGCGCCGTTAATAACTATGTACTCGTAAAATTTCAATGAAATTATGAAAAAAAAATCATGAAATTTTCGGGTCTTTACATTACTCCCACCTCATGGTTTTACGTCCCTGTAGAGATAAAACGCATTCTATGGAAACAAAAGGGGTACCGAGCACGCATCTGAGCCTTCTACTCCCATGTGCTCTCTTAGAGATTCATGTGCTTCCAGTGAAAGTGTACCCGAGGAATAGACTGTACTCATTGGACCCGCTCCTGTTGATTCTCAATCTTTACTGGAACCTCCGTGAAAGTCACCTCATCATCGATATCTAGCTCTTTCTGGTCGATATTGTAGAATGAGTTGTGCACGTATCTTCTCAGCTGAGATACATGGAAGATGTCATGCACCTAATGTAACTGAGCTGGAAGGGACAGGCGGTAAGACACCTCTCATACTCTACTGAGGACCTGGAAATGATTGATGAAACACAGGGATAACTTACCGCCCCGACCAAATCTCTATTGACCGCATCGAGGTGAGACCTATAGGAAGACGTGGTCGCCATCCTCGATCTCCAATGATCTTAGTTTCCTATTATCATTGGACTTCTGTCTACTCTCTGTTGTTTTCATCTGGCCCTGGATGATCTGCAACTTCTTTGGTAGCCCCAAATTGGGCGCACTGGTCATCCCCTGCCTTAGGCCCTTAAAAGCTCTGCTACTATCTCTCCGACCTCACGACGAGTTTCCACTTCTTCGTTAATGCTAAAAATCTGTGCAGCAACTCTAGATAAATCTAGCACAAATCAAAGTCTAGTCGACTTATGAGTGATCGACTACACCCACATATTCATGATTCCATCTTGTGCTTCCTGGGTTTTCCTTTTCGCCGACCAAGGAAACCACATACTAACATTTTAGGTAAAACACAACCTTTTTTCCTAATATAGTCAATCTGTTTCTGAAATGTGGTTGCCCAGTCCATACCCAAACTAACATCGTAAGGCCTCGATGCTGCCACCAAGAGGTTCCAAACAAAAATATCGCCTCAAGGGTCAGATCAAACCTTCGGCGTAAGTGTGATTATCAAGTCTCCTCCCAAAGGTATCTCCAGAAGTGAGGGTCAATTCAACAGCTTAATTGGAAACTATGGGTCCCGGACTACATTTGTTGAAGCAAGGAATGATTCGTATCCATGTCTATTGTTACGGAAGTTATTAGTAGCCACAGACCATACCTTGAATCATTTATAGATCCATTGGGTCATACTCTTTGACCGTATATAGCTACACTCTTCCCCTTCCCTCATGCTCCCTGAGACTGGCAGGGTCTACTAAGGCGGGTGGTTGTAACAAGTTGAAATGTACATCACCACATGCAGCCCTCCTAGCTCTACTTCCACGTTTGCTGCTCTGCAGATTCATCTGTCCTTAACACTTCCTCTTAAAAAATTTTACAATCCCATGTCTCTGAGACTAGTTTTGATTCCCTTATTTCCCATTGCTAACATTCTCTAGAGGTATCCATTCATCAAAAGAACATTCGACCACAAAGGTTCTCTCTAACACCTTATCATAAGTAGGAATGCATCGAGAAAAAGTGTTGGCTCAAATTTCTATTAAACATACCTTGCTCTGAGGGATGAGCTTTAAATAACTTATCGTATCGTAGTCATCAAGTACCAGGAATGATTGGTATGCCTCTATAAATACTTGGCTACCGACATGTCGTCCTGCCAAAGATGTATAAGCTCTAGTAAACTCTCAGCCACCTCCTCAAAACAGTCCTCAGTCGCCTGTGAGTCGGGCTCACCTCGGAACCTGAGGGGTATCTGATGCTGAAACACGTGTAAGGCACTAAGCCTACATGTGTCATCTACTGGTACCACCGGTTGAGACAGCTGACCAATAGGTAGTGATATAGCTGGCACACTAACCGAAGGTACTATCTCAGGTGTCGGTCCACGTACTGAAACCTCATCAATAGGTGGACCAACCACATTGTCACTCACTGGGAAACACTAGTATCTAAGATCTATATCTTCCCTACTAGTGTCTGAACTAGGTGTATAACTCTAGTAATCGCCTCCATCCAGTCCACTGCTGCCTGGGAGTATGCCTCACCTCGTAACCTCGGAGGCCTCTTCTAATGTAACTTGTGAAATGCGCTCCGTTAGTGTGCTCCGTCCATTAGTACATCTGGTGGAATATGCTGCCCAACGGGTGGTGGTGTTGCTGTTACACCACCCGAAGGTTCCAAAATAGAAAGAGGGCCCTGCACTGGAGCCTCATCGTTCGGTGGGCTGTCACCGCGTACTCTCTCAGAACTCCAACTGACTGTCTTTGTGGAGGCATCCTGAATAGATGCGAAATGGTCAAACGATTTAAACATGGTGAGCTGACCAAGTTTGAGATGACTTAAAGAGAACATTTAATAACACACATAAAATTATTTATTTCATGCACTGAGTCGAAAATTAGTAGTCAGGGTCTTGGTGTATGGATACGTCAGCCGCCGAACCAACACTAGACTCCATGAATCGAAAACCACACTCGGTACGCCTAACACTATTACATAACGGAAAAGAAAATATCAGAGTTATATGTTCTACAGTAGAACAGACTCCTCTGATACCAATTTTTTATGACTCGTCCCTCGGGGACCGCATCGTGACTACCCTAAGCCCGCCTTTCATATGCCAGGGGATGGCGACTAGCACCAAAGGCGTAATTCCCTAGAACTGGGAAGGAATTGCCTTTATAAAACATAATCACACCCAACCAGAGAACATGTGGAAGAAAACACTAAGTAAATCATTATAACAAGCATGCTGAAAGTACAAAGGGGAAGGAAATAGAAGCCCAATAGAAAGGTACAGCTACAACGGATTGAAAGTACAACTGAAAATACAAACAGATGAATGGTGAAGTAGCTCATGGATCGTCCTCCACTTTCCGACCTGAAGGGTAGGTACATATGTCATCCTCAACACTCCACATCTATCGTTCCACTCCGTTTTCCCTCACACCGAGTCTCCACCTCCGGGTACCGTCCAATCCTCGTACACTCTGCCTTGGTCATCACTGTCTGTCGTCTTCATCGAACACAATGAGGTGCAGGAATAGCCCGTGTAGGGGTGAGTATAACGATACTCAGTAGGGACCTCGTGACCCTCAAGGTCTCACAAAATAAAACAAGGACAAACCACAAAGAAAGATCTCAACAGATAACCTCTACATATGTATATGACCATACATATACCTAAGTTATCAAGTAACCCATCTCGATCATGAGGAAAACACAAATGTCATTGACTCATCTCAAACCAGTATTTTTATTATCGAAACCAAGGCTACGGTGGAACTTATCCTCTGTCAAACGCAGTAGTTCAGTCACGACTCAGAGGTGCTACTCACTGTCCATAGACTTCTGAGGTACTCCTCCTCTATCGAGTACCACATGTATGTCGCCCCAACATAGTAGTGATTCTCTGCCATGGGTCTGCTGCTACAACCATGCCCCCCCCCCTCATAGCCTACAGAGGTACTTCTTCTGTCAAGTGCCGCAGGTCTTACACCCCAAAATAGTAGTACTCCTCCGCCATGGGTCTGACACCCCAACATAGTAGTGCTCCCCACTAGGCTATTCAAGTCACTCCAATATGAATCGGACAAGCAGTCATCAGGTCCCAGCCAGCTACAAGGTCTTCATACTCCAAACGCTCGTCTCCAGAATGATCCGCTCCATGAGCTAATGGTCGATACTCCAAGTCTCACGTAATTATCACGTATAAGTATCTCAAAGATCTATCACAACATAGGGATCTCAACTCAACAGACGGCACGTCAATCAGACTCTCGATCTGTGAGTTATTGGCTTTTCCGTTCCAGGGGCCCGGTTGTTTTTTAAGATAAAACCAACTATACTGTACTCCAACTTTATCCAAAACACATGTGGAGTATGCCAAATGAACCATATCAACATAAGGAAACAAACATAGTTGACGGCACATCAATTGGACGTCCGATCCATATGTTATAAGTGTTTCCGCTCTGAGGGCCCTGTTAGTTTCAGGTTCGAACCATCCAACCATACCCAAACTTCACCGAAACCTTGAGTGTAATACACCAAAACGACCACCTCGATCCAATTTTTCCTACGCAATTGAAGGTGCATCGATCAGAGGTCCATAGCTTAAATTGTGGTCGTTTAAATAAAAACATTCTCAAAAAAGGGGGTCTGGGCCCCGTCCGACCCGACCCAATCCACCCTGGGTCGACCTGTACCAGGGCGACCTATTCCGGGTCCAGGTCCGGCTCGGTAGGGCACGTCCCGGCCCGGACGGCATGGCCCGACCCGCGTGGCCCGCCCCGGCCCGGCCGTGGGGGAAACCGCTGGCTTCGACCAGCTTGCGCGGCTGAATTCCGCGCCCCCAAATCCTAAAAGGCTGAGCCATTTTGGATTCGCCCGCCGCCACGGCTCAGCCGTGGCGGTCTGTTCCGGTGGTGTGACGCCAACACCTTCCTTGGACCACCGGATGTGCTCCGGTGGTCCAATTTTCCCACCGTCTACGCCTGCGGCTCTCCCGGGACCTTGTCTTCACTACGATGGCTTCAAATCGCCATTGTGGTCCCTTTTCGTCATCACCGATCAATCCACACACAAAATAAATAACAACAGAGGGTTGTCAGGACGTGTTTTCTCGGCTCGCACCCTCCGCATTAGGCGTTATCAATTGGTCAAAGTTAATCATGGTTTCACGTAGAACGAATAACAATTTTATTGAAATAAAATTGAAATAATCAACCCTACAATTCCACTTCAAATAACTATTCCCAACACGCAAAATAAAACATCTGCAGATCAACTTGAAAATGATTTGATCCACATTATTTGTTTTATAAGGGAAGAACATAGGAATATAAGAATACTATTATTAAACCCCTACCTCAATCATGACGTTGCACATCGTCGAGCTACAGAAAGACAACAAGAATCGAGGTAGAATGACGTCGTGGGGAGATGGCATCAACGAGTTGACGCCGAGAATGAAAGGCCGAAAATGGCGCGTCATCGGTGTTCCTCGCGAGAGGATCCTTCTCCTTTGGATTGGTCGAAGATCTACGGTGAGGAGTGACGTTCCTTGGTGGTTCTTCATTGGATGGATGGTGTTCATCATTGAGATAAGAACACCCTGCACTATTTCTCCAAAGCTCTCTCACCCAAACCTCTCAAAACAATGAAATCCCCACCTAAAATAATAGAAAATCCATTATTTTTATTCACACATTCCATTCAAAATTCAAAAAACATAATTAATTTAAGAGGATGAAGTCATTAATTAAAATGAGTTGGAATACATTCAAAATGGGGAGAGGGAGGTGAAGAGATCTCATTAATATGGGGAAGTTGTCACATTTTATGGAAGCTCAATGATTCAAGGGGGTTAGAGGGGGGTTTGAATAGAGTAATAGGAGGTGAAAGGTTTGTGCTCGTATAGGCCCCACCTCTCAAAATCCACCCATGGGAAGTTGGGTGGATGTGGGACCCACCAAAAAATTCCCATGGGAGGAAATAATTTCCATAGATATATAAATTTTTCCAACAATTTTATTTAACTATTTCCAATTTCCCCAAAAATTAACTCTCAACCCACATAAAATGCAACTGCGTTAATGGTCCCTTTAAGGGAATATCGGCACAGCAAGGTCATTGGTGTCGTCAAATTTCAATTCCGAGCACCGGTTCAAAAGATAGAAAAACCCGCACATACGTTTACTGAACGTATCCAAACAAAACATTGGGAATTGATTCTGAGCACACCAGGCCTCGGAATCAGGCACTGTCAAAAACTATGGACTCATAAAATACCAAAGAAATTAAGAAAAAAATTTCCTTAAAATTTCCAAGTCTTTACACAAATGGTAGGTGATTCCATGTGCAAGAATTATTGGATAATCTAGGTCTAATTGAATTATATAATTATCCCAATTCTCTTCAATTTTTTTGGATTGAAAATTATATTTGGTATAATTTGTAATGTGGGTTGTTTTTATATGTCTTTTTTGTGAAAAAATGAATATTTATTATGTTTATTCCATGTTGTGTTCATTGGGGTTGTTTTATGATTTATGGAATAGTTTTACTAAATGATGTTATGGCTGAAAATTCGGATTTTATGTGATATTGGTACAATTTTGGTCTTCAAATATGGTATTTAGTAGGATTTTATGTGGAAGAAATAGTTACACTCTTTGGAATATTTTGTGATGGTTTTAAATGGTTTCATTTTTTATGTAAGAGGTGAAACAATGTTTCCAAACTGTTTTGGTAAGAGTGTATTTTTTAAATGGTTTATTTTAATATAAAAGTGTTGTTATATGATTTTTACTTTCTTGGAAAGGTTTCTTTATGAAAAATTTAAAGGATTTTTTGAATTATGTAATAAATGTGAAATTTGTTGTGGGATCTTTTGGTGTGAGTATAATTTACAAAATGAATTTGAATGAAAAAATAAATCATGTGACATGTGTGTGGTTTATTTTGTGTGGGTGAAATGGATGTGGTATTTTCATGTATAAATTATATTTCATGATTTTTAAAACTTGTTTGAGCACATGAAGGAACGCCGGGGTATCTAGGTGGTTGTTGGTGTACTAGAATTCTAGTGATCTCATAGGGTTTGGCCCCTATTTCACATAGAAAGTTTGATGATGACAAAACTAAATAAACCATGATTATGATGAAGATGATGTTAGGTAACAACTACATTATGGGTTTGATCCTTACTAGCAGATCATGTACATGTGGACAGATATTTGTATTGTTATTTTCACCGAGTGTGTGGTACCTAGGACCCATAGTGAGCCAGTGCCTATGGTTGATACCCATTTCTAGTTCTCAATATATATTTTATGATTACCATCAACATAAGTTATGTTTGGATGGATAAATTTCAGTATATTTCTCATTATATTTAAAAGTGTTGATTTCATTTAATGTATCGCACTTGAACGCTATTTTTACTCACATTTGCTTCTTTGAGAAATTGTAACTAGTAATTCATATTTACAAAACATGCAAAAAAATTTGTCTTCTAATTGTTTTAAAAAGGAATGATTTTGTGTGGGAATCCTAATTTTCCTTTATTAACAACCTAATTCAGCCCTTGGGTGTAAGTATACATGGTTATTTTGTTGTAGGTTTGGGTAAAGGTTATAGTGCCAGTCGTTCAGGTTTCTAGTAGTCCTTCTTAGTGTAGTGTTATTGATATGACTTGAGGGCAGTGACCCCTGACATGAGGAGGTTCATGGGATATAAATTGTGGTTTGATGTCATTTTAATGGTCTTTAAACATTGTCTTAAATTGTGTGATTCAATTCTAAAATTTAGTATAAGATTTTTTGATAGAAAATTCCAGATTTCTTATGGGATTAACTTGTTGTTTTCTGCTTATAAACTCATGAAAGTCATTCCAAAATATCATTTTATGATACTTGGGAACTTGTGACAACTCATGGGGATCTGGAACGCCCATTGGGCCTTGCCACTGGTTGGGATGGGTGCTGTTTTGATGGAGACCATATTCAGTTCATGAGAAAATGGTATCAGAGGGGTTAAGTTCACTCTTTGAGTCAGGTTATTTGGGGAAGAGTCAGGAGCGTTTAGATTTATGATTCTCAGGGATTGACATTCCTATTACAAGTAAAGTTACAGTTTAGAACACCTCGTGATGTGATTTGTGTCACCAGGGGAAGTCAGGTTTTATTTGAGTCCTTTTTTTCATGGGTCATCGATGATTTTGGAAAAGAAAGGATAGTTGGGTCAACGGCCTCAGTGATCTTTTAGGGCTTGTAAATCCATTTGGAGTCAGGTATATTGTCATAGAATACTCTTTCGTGATGGGGAAGTTATTGGCATATGGCCACCAACCATATGTCCATGTCACCCACCAAAACTAGTTTTCTCTCACATTGTCTTGTGTCCTTTTGTATTGGAATCTTGGAAGCTTGGTTTTAAAATTAAAAATAAGACTTGATTTATGAAATGTGAACTTTTATGAAATTATTTCTCATTAATTTTAAAGATAATTTATTTCTAAATTGAAGTAAATGATTTTTTAGAACTATTTTTAAATGGTAAATGGTTTTTTACGGCTCTTTTAAAAGTATTAATTATGTTTTAGAGGGTTTCAAAATTAAATTACAAATAGACATTATTGAATTACTGACAAGTGTATTGAGTTGAATGAAGTGTTTTAGGGATTTATGTGTTAGGTTATAATATAAATTTTGATTTTGTAACTTGTAATAATTTTAATGGTTTTATGAATCATTGGATTTCATTAAATAGAGAGAGATAGGGTATTAAAGGGATGTGTGTTGATGAATGTGAGTTTTTTTCATAAATTTGGGAGTGATTTGAAACTCCCAAAAATGTTTTTATGTTAATATATATCTTGAAATTGAGTTTTTATTTGAATAATTGGGGCTTTCTAAAATGTTTTGTAAGATGAAAATTCTGTTTTTACTATGTGGTTAGCGGTACTGAGAAAATGGAAAGTGTCTGTTTAATGTTTTGATTTTTAAATGTTTAAGGAATTGTTGTTTTATCCTTTGTTATTTTCATGAAATACAACACATAGGGGGTTATATGAGATGATGGATAGTTAATTTAACTAATGGTTGTGTGTAGGGATGGATATGATGAGGGTTCCTGGTGTGGAATTGAAACATGCATGTGTGTGGACCAAAGGATACCACTGATGGTTACCATAACCACCGACTGATTTTTTTTCAATGAATTGATTACATTTAAAGGAAAACATTATGTCTTGATGACCAATTTGGGTGGTGTGTCCTATTTATTTTGGGAAATGTTGTTATTGTAGGATTTTTTGAGTTCAAGAACCACTCTTTTTGGAATGATTTTTGGGGTTTCTGTGTGGTTAGTATGTTGGTTTGAATGGTTGGTTAGTGGTCTCTTATGATAAATGTTTGAGAGGCCATTGTGGTGGTTCCCCTCAAGTTTTTGGTTCTGAATATTGATTTTTTTTAACATTGGACCATCTTATTGGGGTCCTTGGGTTCTTTCATTGGATTGCGCATGGCCCCATAATGATTTAATTCATGATGGACGTGCAGCACAGACTGCTTCTCTATTATAATTTACTTCATTTTATCACAAAAAGGTCTATTTTTCTCAATCCCTGGATGTTGAGTCAACCCCATTTCCCTTATTGGTTTTGTGGATCTGCTTGTAGTGGGAGAGATCTCATGGAAGGTTAAAAGAAACCTTAGTTTCATAAGTTACCTGATTTGTTGTAGGTGAATATATACTGTGTTTGATAGTGTTGATGGTGTCTAATAGGGCCTTTGGGTCCTATGTAGTCTCTTCAAAGTAGTGGTTCTTGTTAAACCAACAACGTAGGAAATCTGGTCATGAGAGGCTATTATGGCCACATGCTAGAATTATGTGTCCTTTGGGGACTTGGAATAAAGTCAATTTCCATGTATTGTCTCCATGAGTCACATGGGTAACGTTTGGTGACGCATTGTGATGTCATGTGCTCTTTTGACTTTAAAAGTGAAGGTTGTGAAATTTTCTTAGAGTCATTGTTTTGTCAGAAGTGTTCTTCCCTTTAGAAAATCATAGCATCATATCTTAAGAGGTAGGTGTTTTCATATGTACTTTAATCATTCCATTTTTCATCTGAATAAACAAGGGGAGATGTGTGTGCATATTCTATGATCTTGCTTCGGAAAAATATCCGGTTTTGGTAAAGTGAATTTGGAGTGTGTTGTGTCTCGTTGAACCCATTTGGGAACATAGTGTAGTTGCTTGTGTCACCAAAGAAGAAGTTCTATTCAGGGTTTTCCCAAGGCCTGATTGTGTGGTTAAAGATTCTTTGATCATCTGAGATCAATCCATAGGAAATATAGTGAAGCTGGTGCATAGTCTAGTAAATCCCAGGGTCTTCAAAATTTTTTGGTCTAATTCCAGTCCTCGGTATGAATGATTGGAATATTTTAAAACATTGCTATTGTATTATTTCACATGTACTTCTCATTTGGTGGAATGAATTGGGAGAAATATCATTCCCATGTTATCTCATATGTTCATTAGTTTCACCCTTGGGTTTCCTTTTAGTTTTTATTGAAAATTATGAAAATTTGGCTACGCAGATGATAGCGTGTTGTATGCACACATTTAGAAGGAACTGTGCGCCAGCCTAGGATACAATGTGATAAGGGCTGATAGCTATTTCATGTTGTTTTTATGTCCATGTTCATTGGACCATGAAACCACTAAAATTTTTCCCCTTTAGATAGAATGCTCTGCATGGTCAGCCCACAGTCTCCCAAACTCTGCAGACTAACCATGCGGCCATGCCCACTTTTTAAATTTTGAGGTCTTTTCATTCTGATCCATGCTAGACTGTTATTATGGTTGGTTCTTAAAGTGGGGAGATCCAAAATGTTTCTCCTGAATTTTCATTAATAAAAGAATAATTAAATTATTCCCCTTATTCAAAGGTGTCCATTCGGGCCACCCCATATTAGTGTCCCTATTCGGTCCCTGGAAAAATTGAGTTTCCCCTTATGGTGGAGAGTCTGTTTGTGTCACCCCATATCGGTAACATGGTTTTATCCCTAGTGTTTGTTGGAAAATAGGTATTCTCATTTGGATTTATTTAACCAAAAAATTATTCCTTGAGTAAATGTTGGGATTGGATTGCACCCAATGGTTTTGTTGAAGAAAAGTTGTGGTGACCTCATTTGTTATCGTTGTTCATTCTATTGAAGGTGGTCGAGTCTTGTTCGGATAGTGATTGAGGTGTTTGGTTTTTGGCTGTATTTTGAATATTCTTTTATGTTTTAGGAAGTGGTGTATGTTTTTTGGGTGCAGGTTCACCTTCCTTAATTTCTCAACTTGAGATATCTTATCATTTTTGGGGCTGGTGAAACACCGAAAAGGAGTCCATTTTGGGATAACTATTGGGTTTGGTTTTAGACTTTGGCCTTATTGTGGATTCTTTTGGGCGGAATGATTTATGGTGGGGAAAATTTTCACATAAATGATTTTATTAAAGTTATTTTTCTTTTAATCTCTATTATTTCTTTATTTCTGGGGTTTCCCATGTTTTTTTCGAGGAAAGGATTGGTTTTAATGATTTGAGATAAACAACGACCCCATTTCCATATTTAAAAAACAATTTTTCTTCCATTATAACTCTTTTATTTTTCAAAATTTTACACACATTCCACTTCTAAAATTTCCTATATTAACTTATCAACACCACCATATCAATATAGACCCTCTTTGAATCTATAATCAAGGTGGATTGGGGTTTTTATTTAAGGATTTGGGCCTACCCATAATCCCATTTCGAGTTTTTTTGTAATTTATTATTTAATATGTTATTCATATTTTAATATTTTGTGGTAATTCCACATTCCACTTTAATCCAAAAGCTAGAGGCCTTTCCCCCCATATTTTTTCTTCATCTTTGGATCTCATTTCAATCATGTATTAGGGAGAAAATTCTCAAGATTTCTCAAATCAACCAGATATAAAGATGTAATTTGTTTCCTTCACAACTCTTTCAATTTTCACTCCATTCCCACCGTTATATTTTCTACATGAACTCCTAATCCTTATTTTAACCAAAATTTGAGAAAAAAATCTGTTTATAAATTCAGACACAGGTGTATTTGGGGTGTTTTGTTGAAGATATCTCAAGTAATTGGGTTTTATCTCACATTCCCCCGATTTTCATAGGGTGTCTTCCAAATTTATTGAGGTTCTAAAATGTAAATAATATAGCGTTCATAACAAGGGTTTTAGTTTGTATCATTTTTTGTGAAATATTATGTATTAGGGATAGATTTCTCTTCCTTGTGGAGAGGTAGTGGTTTGATTGAAGTTCCACACAATGGTTTGGAGTTTTTTTGGCACAAATGATATGTGATTCAATGTCTAATCATTCTTGGATAAGTTAATTATTTGAGATTTACATTTTTATCTTAATTATATTCCATTGTGTTTGGTGTGAAAAATTATATATGGTATCATTTGGTAAGGAGTTGGTTTTTAAGTGTCCATTTTTTCAAAAAATGAATATTTATTGTGTGTATTCCATGTTGAGATTAATGGGGGTTTTTATGATTCATGGAATAGTTATATTAAATGATTTTTTGGATTGCAATTCGAGTTTTTTTGTGATATTGGTATGATTTTTGTCTTCAAAGAGGTTTGAATAATGTTATCTAAAAAATATGGTTTCACTCCTTGGAATTTTTTGGGAAGGTTTTAAATGGTTTCTTGATTTATGTAAGAGGTGCAACAATGTTGCCAAAATGTTTTTGTAGGAGTCTATTTTTTAAAATGGAATATTCTAATGGGAATGTTATATTATGTGATGTGTACTGTATTATAAAGGTTTTAGTAAAAAAATAAAAGATTTTTAAAGTGTGAAAGAAAGGTGAATCATGGTTTGGGTTCTTTTGGTGTGTGTATGATTTCCAAAATTATTTTGAATGAAAAAGGGGATCATGATACATGTGTGTATTATGGTTTGTGTGTGTTACATGGAAGTAGTATTTTAATGGTAAAATTGTATTTCATGGATTTTGGAACATGTTTGAACCCTAGAGGGAACACCTAGGTATCAAGGTGGGTGGATGTGTACTAATATTCTAGTTATCCCATGGGGATTGGCCCCTATTTCACGAAGAAAGTTTGATGATGAAAACACTAAATGAACATTGATAATGATGATGATGATGTTGGGGAACCACTAGGTTATGGTTATGATCCCTACTAGTGGCTTTTGTGAATGAGAATATTTATTTTTATGGTTGCTTTCATCAAGTACAAGGTACCTAGGTCCCACAGCGAGCTAGTTTTAATGGTTGATTCCCATTGCTAGTGGCCATTAGATATTTTATTCTTAACATCAACATATTATATGTTTGGATGGATAAATTCAGTTTCTTTTTCATTCTAAAAAACGTTAATATTTTTTTAAATTAGCCCACATGAATGCTATTTTTATTTAATGTTTCATATTTTACAAAATGTAGATAGAATTTCTTGTTTACATAACATTCAATATTTTTTTCTTATAATGATAATCACATGGAATAATTTTTTGTTGGAATCATAAAATGAATTGGATCACACCCAACTAACACCCTTGGGTGTAAGTATAATTAGTTAATTTGTCATGGGTTTGGGTAATGTTTTTAGTGCAAGTGGTTTGGGTTTTCTAGGGGTCCTTCTTTGGCTAGTGTCCTCGAGATGGCTTGAAAGTGGTGCTCCTTGAGATTAAGAGGTCCTATGACTTCATTTTTTTGGACTTTTTCATTTTTAATAGTCTTTAAATATTTTATTAAATGTGGTAATTTAATTATTAAATTTAGTAAAAGCGGTTTTTTCTAGAAAAATTCATATATGTATAATATGATTCACTTGTTGTTTTATGTTTATAAACTCAGGAAAATCATTCCCAAATATCATTTTATTATACCCGGGCATTAGTTCTAGATTTTGAAGATCTAGAATGCCCTTCGGACCACTCCATGGGTTGGTTCTGTGCCAATTTGATGGCGATCATATTTGGTTACTGACTAAATGGTATCAGAGGAGTTAGGTTCACTCATTAGGTCATGTTATTTGGAGAAGAGACAGGATAGTACAGAGTTATGATTTTTTGGGCTTGAAATTATGATTACTAGTAAGGTACCTATCCAGAACACCTTATGATGTCATTCATGTCACCCGGGGAATTCATATTTTATTTGAGTCCTTTTGATTTCATGGGTCATCAATGATTGTGAAATGAAAAGATAGTTGGCTCAATGGTCTCAGTGTGCTCGCAGGGCCTGGAAAGCCATGTGGAGTTGGATATATTTTCCTAGAACACTCTCTTTGAGGGGGAAGTTATTGGATTATGGCCACAACCATATGTGAAAGTCACCCAAAAAAACTAGTTTCCTCTTACATTGTATTGTGTCCTTTAAATTTGGAATCTTGGATGCATGGTTTTAAAATTATAAATAAGACATTATTTAAGAAATGTGAACATTTATTAAATTATTTTCATATAAATTTAATGTAAAGACCCGTAAAATTCAAGGGATATTTTTTCTTAATTTTCATTGGGATTTTACAAGAACGTAGTTTCAGACGACACTTGATTCCGAGGCCCAGTGTGCCCAAAATTTCTATCCGATGTTTAGCTCGGGTACGTTCAGTGAACAAACGAGCGGGAATTCCTATCATTTGAACCGGTGCTCGGAATCGAATTCCGAGGGCACCGATGGAACCGCAGCACCGGTAATTGCTTAGGAACGCTTAATCCGGAGTTGTGTTTATACAAGGGAAGTTGTTAAATTGTGGAAGTTAAAAATAAAAATTTAACAACAATTTTTATTTTTACTCTAAGTGTATAATCCTTGGAATGGAAGTTGGGTAACTACCCAACCTCCCTTGGGAGGTTATGAGGGTGGTGGGGCCCACACGAACCCCACCCCTTCATATCCTCTAACCCTCTCAACTCCCATTTAATTTGGATAACTTAATTTTATTAACTTATGGAATTAATGAGGTGAGTTAATGTGGAATTCAAACACTTGAATTTCAAAAACCTTTATGTTTTAATAAAATAAGTTAAGAACTTATTTTATTGGGTTGGTGTGTTTAGTTGTTTGGGAGCCTTGGAAAAAAAGCTAATGAAGTCTTGAGTCCATCTTTCTCTTTGACGAAGAATGCGACGAACGAACGATCTCCGATGTGGAGCGTCGAGCCCTCGGAGACCATCATCCGCGACACCGACCTGCGATGCAACGTCTTCTTCCACGACGTTTTTCTTCCACGACGTATATTTTGCGACGGTTTTCCACGACGAAATATCCGTCAACGTCTTCGAATCCTCGCTTCGCGACGCCAACGTTCGTCATCTCTTTTATCAAGGTAGGGGATTATATAATTATTTTTGTTCATGATTTCTAGTTTGTCGTTCTTCGTGGATATACGACCAAATGATACCGATTGACGAGAGGGGGCCGGACCGCACAAACACAGCCAACCCTCCTCCTTTATCCTTTTTTGATACTTTGTGTTTGGGATGGAATGGCGTAGTGCCGTCACACCACGCTGGAAACACACGACAAGTAATGCGCGGCTCCGTCGCGCCACGCCGTGAAGATGAACAAGGACACGACGCCGTCGCGCCGCGTTGAAGAAAACCGAAGAGACCATGGCCAGAGCGGGTCCGCGGCGGAGGGTCGCGGTATCGTCACACCGCGCCGGACGAACCAAGCCGCGGCCGGTTCCGGGCCGCGGCAGAGCAGGGTGACCGGCGGCCGGTTCCGGGCTGCCGGTGTCGACGATGGAGGAAGGACCGGGCGTTGCCGGTCCTTGTTGGCAGAACTGGCCGGCTGATGCGGGACGGCCAGACAAAGAGAAACCGGGGGAATTAATTCCCCCGGCCGGCCTACAAAACGGCCCCCATAAATGGGGGGGCCGCGGTTACACCAGGGGGGAAGCCCCCCCCCCCCCCCCCTTTGCCTACGGCTCGGCTGTTGGCCGAGCACCAATGCGCTGGGCGCGCTGTGCCCAGGCCGGGTCGCGCCTTAGCGGGCCGGACCCGGACCCGGTTCGGGTCGACCCCGGGGGTCTCGGGCTGGGTCGGACCGGGCCCAAACCCCTTAATATCGAGCCTTTTCCAGTCGGATGCCCATAACTTGTGATAACAGTATCCGATAGATGCACCGTCATTTTCGATGTGATCCTTGGATCCGGACGGTCGTTTCGGTATATCGCACTCAAGGTTTTGGAATACTTTGAGTTCGGGTGGGTTGGTTCGTACACGAATCCAACCGGGCCCTCGGAGCGGAAACACTCATATCATAAGTTCCGGACGTCCGAATGATGTGCCATCGACTTTGTTGGTTTACTCATAGTGAGATGGATCTTTTGGCTTACTCCACCCGAGGTTTGGATGCAGGTGGAGTACGGTTGGGTTGGATTTTCTTTAAAAACCAACCGGGCCCCTGGGACAAAAAAGCCAATAACTCTTAGACCGGGCGTCAGATTGACACGCCGTCTGCGACGTTGAGTTCCTGTTAACGATACGGATCATTTGGATACATCAACTCTGGACTATGTGTTAGTTGATGTATCAGTCTCTCGGCTCGTGGAGCGGACCCTCCCCAACGAGCTTGCTGTGTGCGGGAAACCTAGTGCTGGCTGCTACTGCTACTGTGACTGCGAAGACGACTATGCAGAGATCCTCAGTGGATTCGACGACGACGACTACAACACTCAGCGATCCTGTGTGGATCAGTGCTACCTATCCTGTGTGGGTCCGATCCTGTGTGGGTCAGCGATCAGCAGTTCTGTGTGAGCCAGCGCCTACAGATCCAATGTGGGTCTGATTCTATGTGGCTCATTGTGGGGGGTAGTACCTATAGATCCTTTGTGTGTCCGATGACTTAAATGGATCAGTGATCATCTCTATCATCTATCGAAGAAGTATACCTCTGTGAGTTGAATCCTATTTTACCTTCCTGTGTGGACTGTGTTGTGCTATCCTATGTGGATTTACATTTTTCTTTCCTGTATGGATTGGGTTGTTTTTGGGCTCAGATGTGGGAGCCGAATGAGAATTAATGACTTTGGTATATGTATGGGCATATACCTAAGCATTGTCGGATGTTACTTCATGATTTACCTTTCCTTTGTGGATTATCCTTAGTGGATATGGGGAGACCTTCGGGGGTATCGGGGACCCTACTGAGTATCTTATACTCACCCCTGCACGGGCTATGCCCGCACTACGTTGTGTTGGATGCAGACGACGGAGAGCGCAGATCGTGGTGGAGGCGTGCGGAGCGGGACGGTACCTGGAGGTGGATCACTGGGCGGGACGTACTCGGAGTGGTAGGCTGGACCCGAGGAGCAATGGAGGCTTTATGTACCCACCCTTCATGTGTGATTCCCAATGGAAAACTCATCGTTGCGGCATTACCTTTCAGTTGATGTTTTCCCTTTCGAGTTGTACTTTACTTTCAGTTTGGGATTGTATACTGGCCCACTTACTTTTCCGCACTTACTCTTGTACCAGATTTACTTAGTGTTTACTTCTACTACTTGTATACTCTGTGTGTTTTTTACTTTACAAAGGCAATGACTTCCCTTTTTACCTGGATTTAAGCCTTGGTGCTAGTCGCCACCCCCTGGCCTATGGAAGGCGGGCTTGGGGTAGTCACGGCACGGGCCCCGAGGACGGGTCGTGAAAATTGGTATCAGAGGAGTTCGGTTCTACCACAGAACTTGGGACTCCGATCATTTTTTATGTGAAACAAAAGTTTTTAGCGTATTGTGTGTGGTTATCAGTCCAGGGAGTCCAGTATTGGTGCGGTGGCCGATGTATCCGTACACTAGGACCCTGACTTCTAATTTCCGACTTAATGCACAAAAACATTGATTGCATGTGTGTTTCAAGTTTTTTTTGTGATTACTTTGTATCAGCTCACCAGGTATACTGTTCTGACCGTGGCACACCTGTTTCCTTTTCAGGATGGGCCCACGACGGTAGCCAGCAAGGGTTCCTAGAGTTGTGCATTACGACAGCCCACCGAGCGACGAGGCCTCTATGCAGGGCCCTTTGTCAGCAGTGGCACCAGCAGTAGCTCTACCCACCGAGCCACCGATGTTTCCAGAACCAGTCGCTGACGATGCACATCGCCTCAGTGCACTGCATGAGTTCCAGCGCCCGCGACCACCCAGGTTCCGCGGGGAGACGGACCCCCAGGTAGCTGAGGACTGGCTGGAGGCAGTGGTGAGAGTTTTCAGGTTAGTGAGGACACTAGCAGAACTCATGGTGATCCTCGCAGTGAGCCAACTGCACGCAGAAGTAGGCAGATGGTGGAGCTTGATGCTCCAGGTTTACGATGAGGCATCTCTTCTCTGGACGGATTTTGAGAGCCTCTTCCACTCTGAGTTCGTCCCAACCACCCTCCATGCGGTGCGCATTCAGGAGCTTCTTCAGCTGCGGCAAGGCAGCATGACGGTCACCCAGTACTCGGCGAGATTTACCGATCTATCACGCTACTCTACAGACATGGTACGAGGACCCATTCATCCGGGACCGGACCTTTGAGAAGTGATTAAGACACGAGATCAGGGCATCACTGATCTCCCTCAGCATTCTGACTGAGACAGGTGTACTGGAGCGAGCCCTTCTGATCGAGAGCTTTCTTGCTGAGTCTACACCAGCACCGAGACCCACTGCCGGGCGGCATGTAGCAGAGTCTTCTACAGTAGGCAGTCGACAGATGACTCATGGGTCCAGGCAGAGCAGACCCTCAGGCAGACGACCTTCAGGACACTGGCTCAGTAGTGCGGGGCACAAAGCGTGGAGCCAGTCTTTCAAGAGGCAGGCAGTGCTACTCATTCGGCGGTTAGGGCCACATGGCTCGTGATTGCCCGACCCGCCGTGCCGAGGAGCAGCAGACGGTTGAGGGACCACCGAGGCAGATGCATAGGGTCAACCGTGGCGGTCCGCAGGGAGTAGGTGGACGAGTATGGGGAGCTGACTGAGGAGCAGGTGGTGGGCGACGCTTTGAGGCTTTACCACAACCACCACCAGGAGGTCCACCCCGACCACAGGGAGCTGGCGGACAGAGACAGGCACAGCTCCAGGCAGCGGAGGCCTACGACCACGGCACGCCCGAGATGATTCGAGGTACTATCTGTGTCTATTCCACCGTTGTTGAAGTTCTTATAGACACAGGAGTGAGTCACTCTTTCATAGTCGCTTCCCTTGATCGGAGCTCGGAGATTCCAACAGAGCCGTTGGCTCGATCCTTACAGATAGAGACTCATACGGGAGCAGACTCGATGATTATGCACTGGTGTCGATAGTGTGAGCTTACTCTAGGAGGCGAGAGCTTCGGCTATGTTCTTCTTGTAGCAGTGTCGAGGCCTTACGACGTCATCTTGGGCATGGATTGGTTGTCTACGGTCCATGCACAGATTGACTGTATTAGGCGCAAGGTGCGATGTGTACGCACCGACGGGAGCAGGTTCACCTTTACTGGCGAGAAGGGAGCCTTTGCAGCACAGGATGGACTCTCGCAGAGGAGAGGACAGCCCATCACTAATCAGTTGGATAGCCTCATCCTAGGAGCAGTTGACATGCAGAGTCCTGTTTTTCCTGTAGTGGTGGATCAGTATGCGGACGTCTTCCCCGACGACGTTCCATGGATACCTCCTCGCAGAGAGGTAGACTTTAATATTTATCTTTACCTAGAGATAGCCCTAATATCGACTCCATCATATCGGATGACCCCCGCCATGCTTCGAGAGCTGCGGGTACAGTTGGAGGACTTGCAGGGCAAGGAGTTCATCAGACCCAGTGTTTCACCCTGGGCTTCCACGATTTTGTTCGCCAAGAAGGCGGACGGGAGCTTGCGACTTTGTGTTGACTATCGTCGCCTGAACCAGGTGACAATGAGGAACAAGTATCCACTACTAAGGATTTATTACATCTTCGATCATCTCAAGGGAGCACGGTGGTTCTCGAAGATAGTCCTCAGGTCAGGCTATCATCAGCTCAGAGTTCGACATGAGGACGTGCATAAGACAGACTTCAGATGTCGGTATGGCCACTATGAGTTCTTGGTTATTCCATTCGGAGTAACCAATGCTCCAGCAGTGTTCATGGCCCTCATGAACTGGATCTTTCAGCCATACCTTGATCGATTTTTCGTAGTCTTCATCGATGACATTTTGATTTACTTGACGACTGAGGAGGAGCACTCCTACCACTTACGGGTTGGACTAGACACACTCCGAGAGCACCAGCTTTATGGTAAGCTCTCGAAGTGTCAGTTATGGATACACGAGGTCCACTTCTTGGGACACATTATCTCTGAGGCGGGAGTTTCAGTGGATCCTGTGAAGATCGAGGTAGTACTAGCTTGGGAGCCACCCAAGAGCATGATGGAGGTGCGAAGTTTCTTGGGACTAGCTGGATACTATCGGAGATTTGTGCCAGACTAATCCAGATATTCGGCACCACTCTCAGCTTTGGAGAAGAAGGGAAAACCCATTGTATGGTTAGACAGATGTCAGTAGAGCTTCCGGGAGCTGAGACAGAGATTGATCAGTGCACCTATCTTAAGGTTTCTTGAGGAAGGAGTTGGGTACGTAGTCTACTGCGATGCATCATGGACCAGATTTGGATGTGTCCTGATGAAAGAGTGGGTCGTGATCGCCTATTGATCATGTCAGTTGAGGCGGCATGAGCAGAACTACGCTACCCTTGACTTGGAGTTAGAAGTAGTGGTCTTCAGTCTGAATACATGGCGACACTACCTGATGGGCGAGTGCTTTACAGTCTTTTCTGACCATCAGAGTCTCAGATACATCTTCTCTCAGAAGGACATAAATTTGAGACAGCGATGATGGCTCTAGTTCCTCCAGGACTATGAATTTGAGATAGTCTATACTCCTAGGAAGGGGAACGTGGTATCCGATGCCCTCAGCCGGAGGACAGACATTCAGCTACTTGAGGAGGCGACAGAGTAGCTAGCCTCTTTGAAGATATCCTTCGTGGATATAGATGGAGCACCCTTCCTTCAGTCTCTCACAGTCACTCCTCCACTACTATAGCGGGTCTGAGAGGCACAGCGTGGGGACGCTGACTGTGAGACGCGGAGTGCACATATATCCTCAGGACAGGAACCTGATGGCTTCTCCTTTGGAGTAGAGCACGACATCCTTTTCAGAGGACATAACTTAGTACCAGCCGCTTTACGAGAGGAGATGCTGAGAGAGTTTCACACTTCTCCTTTGGCGGTACATCCTGGAGTGGCGAAGATGTACCATGATCTCAGACGACAACACTGATGGCCGGGAATGAAGAAGGTTGTGGCAGAGTTCGTTTATCGATGCCTCACCTGCCAGTAGGTGAAGGCTGAGCATCAGGTACCAACAGGCTTTGTACAGTCCTTGGAGGTCCCAGAGTTGAAGTGGGATGGGATATCTATGGACTTCCTGACTAGAGTTCCACGCACTTCCAGAGGTCAAGACTCCATCTGGGTGATTGTCGACTGACTCACCAAGTCGTCTCACTTCTTACCCATCAGAGAGCAGGGCTCAGTGGAGAGCTTGGGACAACATTAGGTTCAGGAGATTGTGCGGCTTCATGGTGTGCCATCATCTATCGTCTCCGATTGAGATGCATACTTTACTTCCAGGCTTTGGAAGGGGTTGCAGGAGGCGTTCGGTACATAGCTATGTCTGAGCATAGCCTTTCACCCTCAGACGGATGGTCAGAAGGAGAGGACCATTCCGACTCTCGTGGACATGCTCCGCGCATGTGTCCTCAACTTTGGTCGCAGCTTGGAGGACCACCTACCCTTGGCGGAGTTCGCGTACAACAACAGCTACCACTCCACCATCGGGATGGCACCATACGAGGTGTTGTACGACTGACCTTGTAGATCTCCTTTGTGCTGGACAGACCCTAGGGAGTCAGAACATGTGGGACCGGAGATGGTCCAGGCCAAGACAGAGAAGGCCCAGGTCATCCAGGAGCGGATGAGGACAGCTCAAAGCCGGCAGAAGTCTTATGCTGACAGGAGGCGGAGGCCACTAGAGTTCGAGGATGGCGACCACGTCTTCTTGCATGTCTCACCTCGATGTGGTTTACAAAGATTTGGCCAAGGAGGAAAGTTGTCTCCATGCTTCATCGGACCATTCCAAGTCCTCAGTAGGATTGGTGAGGTGGCTTATCGCCTGGCTCTACCACCTCAGTTGCACCAGGTATACGACGTCTTCCACGTATCTCAGCTGAGGAGATACGTGCACAACCCGACACATATCTTTGACCATGGGGAGCTTGACGATGATGACGGGATGACTTTTGTGGAGGTCCTAGTGGATATCGAGGATTGATAGGAGCAGGTCCTACGTGGACGGTCTATTCCTCTAGTGCGCATCAGATGGCAGCATGGGAACCTCCAGGAGAGAACTTGGGAGCGGGAGACTCAGATGCGTGCTCAGTACCCACATTTGTTTCCCTAGTTTTCGATGTATCTTTACGGGGACATAAATACCTGAGGAGGGATTAATGTAAAGACCTGTAAAATTCAAGGGAAATTTTTTCTTAATATTCATTGGGATTTTACAAGAACGCAGTATCAGACGACACTTGATTTCGAGGCCCGGTCTGCCTGTAATTTCTAACCAAAGTTTAGCTCGAGTACGTTCAGTGAACAAACGAGCGGGAATTTATATCTTTTGAATGGGAGCTCGGAATCGAATTTCGAGGGCACCGATGGAACCACAGCACCGGTAATTGCTTAGGAACGCTTAATCTAGAGTTGCGTTTACACGACAGAAGTTGTTAAATTGTGGAAGTTAAAAATAAAAATTTAAAAACAATTTTTATTTTTACTCTAAGTGTATAATCCTTGGAATGGATGTTGGGTAACTACCCAACCTCCCTTGGGAGGTTATGAGAGTGGTATGGCCCACACGAACCCCACCCCTTCATATCCTCTAACCCCCTCAACTCCCATTTAATTTTGATAACTTATGTTTATTAACTTATGGAATTAGTGAGGTGAGTTAATGTGGAATTCAAACACTTGAATTTCCAAAACCTTGATGTGTTAATAAAATAAGTTAAGAACATATTTTATTGGGTTGGTGTATTTAGTTGTTTAAGAGCCTTGGAAAAAAAGCTAAGGAAGTCTTGAGTTCTTCTTTCTCTTTGACGAAGAACGCGAAGAACGAACGATCTCCAACGTGGAGCGCGGAGCCCTCAGAGACCGTCTTCCGCGACACCGACCCGCGATGCGACGTCTTCTTCCATGATGTTTTTCTTCCGCAACGTCTCTTTCACGACGGGTTTCCACGATGAAATATCCGTCAACGTCTTCGAAGCCTCACTTCGCGACGCCAATGTTTGTCATCTCTTTTATCAAGGTAGGGGAATATTTAATTATTTTCGTTCGTGATTTCTAGTTTTTCGTTCTTCGTGGATATACGACCAAATGATAGCGATTAACGAGAGGGGGTCGGACCACACAATCACGGCCGACCCTCTTCCTTTATCCTTGTTTGATTCTTTTTGTTTGGGACGGAATGGTGTAGTGTCGTCGCACCACGCGGGAAACGCACGATAACTAATACGCGGCGCCGTCGTGCCGCGCCATGATGATGAACAAGGATGCGACGCTGTCGCGCCACGTCGAAGAAAACCAAAGACACCGCGGACATAGCGGGGCCGCGGCGGAGGGGCGCGGTGCCGTCGCACAGCGACAGACAAACTAAGCCGCAGCCGGTTCCGGGCCGCGGCGGAGCAGGGTGATCGGCGGCCGGTTCCGGGCAGCCAGTGTCGGCGATGGAGGAAGGACTGGTCGTCGCCGCTCCTTGTCGGTAGAACCGGCCGGCCGGTGCGCGCAGGCCGGACATAGAGAAACCGGGGGAATTAATTCCCCCAGCCGGCCTACAAAACGGCCCCCAAAAATGGGTGGGTCGCGGTTACACCAGGGGGCAGGCACCCCCCCCCCCTTTTCCAACGGCTCGGTCGTTGGCCGAGCGCCCGCGCGCTGGGCACACTGTGCCCAGGCCGGGCCGGCAGCCTGGCTGGTCCGCCAGGCCAGGCTGCGCCAACCGGGCAGGGCCACGCTTTAGCGTGCCGGATCCGGAACCGGTTCTGGTCGACCCCGGGGGTATCGGGCCGGGTCGGACCGGGCCCGAACCCCTTAATACCGAACTTTTTTCGGTCGGATGCCCATAACTTGTCCTACGAGTCTCCTATCAATGAACCGTCAGTTACAATGCGATCCTTGGATTGAGACAGTCTTTTAGTTATATCACACTCAAGGTTTCGAAATACTTTGTGTTCAGCCGGGTTGGATCATACACGAAACCAACCGGGCCCTCGGAGCGGAAACACTCATATCTTAATCTCTGAACGTCCGAATGATGTGCCGTCGACTTTGTTGGTTTCATCTTAGTGAGACAGATCTTTTGGCTTACTCTACCTGAGGACTGGACGCTGGTGGAGTACATTTGGGTTGGATTTGCTTGAAAAACCAACCGGGCCCCTAGGACGAAAAATTCAATAACTCTCAGACCGGGCTTCAGATTGACGCGCCGTCTGCGACATTGAGTTCCTATTGACGATACAGAACTTTTGGATACATCAAATCTGGACTATGTATCAGTTGATGTATCCACCTCTCAGCTCATGGAGCGGACCCTCCCGAACGAGCTTGCTGTGTGCGAGAACCCTAGTGCTGGTTGCAACTGCTACTATGAGTGTGACGACGACTGTGCAGAGATCCTCAGTGGATTCGACGACGACGACTACAACACTCAGTGATCCTGTGTGGATCAGTGCTACCGATCCAGTGTGGGTCTGATCCTGTGTGGGTCAGCGCTCACCGGTTCTGTGTAAGGCAGCGCCTACATAACCTGTGTGGGTCCGATCCTGTGTGGCTCATTGCGGGGGTTAGTACCTATCGATGCTTTGTGGGTCCGACGACATAGATGGATCAGTGATCATCTCTATCGTCTTTCGAAGAAGTATACCTGTGTGAGCTGAATCCTGTTTTACCTTCTTGTGTGGACTGTGTTGTGCTATCCTGTGTGGATTTATGTTTTGCCTTTTTGTGTGGATTGGGTTGTTCTTGGGCTCGGATGTTGGAGCCGAATGAGAATTAATGACTTAGGTATATTTGTGGGCATATACCTAAGCAGTGTCGGATGTTACTTCGTGATTTACCTTTACTTTTTGGTTTATCCTTTGTGGATACGGGGAGACCTTTGAGGGTATCGGGGTCCCTACTGAGTATCTTATACTCACCCCTTCACGGGCTATGCCCGCACTACGTTGTGTTGGATGCGGACGACAGAGAGCGCTGATCATGGTGGAGGCTTGCAGAGCAGGACGGTACCTGGAGGTGGACCACTGGGCGGGATATACTCAGTGCGGTAGGATGGACATGAGGAGCAGTGGAGGCTTTCTGTACCCACCCTTCAGGTGGGATTCTCAGTGGACAACTCATCATTGTGGTTTTACCTTTCAGTTGTACTTTACTTTTAGTTTGGGTTTGTATACTGCCCCACTTACTTATCTGCACTTACTCGTGTACCAGCATTTACATAGTGTTTACTTCTACTTCTTCTATACTCTATGTGTTTTTTTACATTACAAAGGTAATTACTTCCCTTTTTACCAGGATTTAAGCCTTGGTGCTAGTCGCCAGCCCCTGGCCTATGGAAGGTGGGCATGGGGTAGTCACGGCACGGGCCCCGAGGACGGGTCATGACATTGAATGTCGATTGTATTCTAAAATGGTGGAAATGATTTTTAATAATTATTTTGAAATTGTAAATATTGTGTTTACACCTCTTTTAAATGTATAAATTATGTTAGTGTGGGTTTTCAAAATCTATTCCAAATAGAATTTGCTGATTTATTTAAAAGTGTTTTGAGTTTAATGAAGTGTTTTGTGAATTTATGCATGGTGTTTTAAGATAAATATTGATTTCCTAACTAGTATTATTGTGAAATTTTTTATAAATCATTAAATTATTGTTTAAATACGAAGCGATGGGGGTTATCATGGATGGGTGTTGATGAAAGGGAGTTTGTTCCATAAAACTGGGTGTGGTTTGAAACAAGATGAATTTTTTTGAAATTAATTTATTTCATGAAATCTAGCATTCATATGAATTATTGGTGATTTATAGAATGTTTCTTAAGATGTAAATTAGTTTTTTATTCTATAGTTAGTAGTCTTGAGAAATAATTTAAGTGTGGATTTAATTTTTTGGTTTTGAAAAGTAGGAGGAATTGTGGTTTTTATATTTGGTATTTCCATGAGCGACCACATGCATGGGGATATTTCTAATGATGGGTAGTCAATGGAATGAATGGATGAGTTTTGGGATGCATATGAGAAGGGTTCCCGACATAGCACATAAATATGCATGTGTTAGCACCATGGGATACCATTGGTGGGTACTATAACCTCCAACCTGTTTATTTTCAAGGAGGTGACATATTTTAAAGGAAATATTAATATAGTGATGACCAGTTTCAGTGGTGTGTCTTATGCGTTTTTGGGAAATTTTTCATTGCGGGATGTTTTGATTTAATTAAAAACTCTTCTTTGAATGATATATTGTGTTTCTGTTTGGTCGGTATGTTAGGTTGAAGGGCTGGATAGTGGCATCTTTTGAGAAAGGTTTGGCAGGCCCTTGTGGTGGCTACCCTCATGTGTTCTGTTATACCAAGTGAATTTTTTCAACCAATGGACCATCTTGGTTGGGTTGTTGGGTTCTCTCGTTGGATAGGGTATGCCCCCATAAAGATTTAATGAACGAATGATGTGAATCCTAGATTGATTCTCCATTGGAATGTCCTCTTGTTGATCAATGAAAAGAGTCTTTTTCTAGTACTTTGGATATTTAGTCTACACCATATCCATTCATGGTTTTACGGATCCTCATGTAGTCGGAGAGTGATCACAGAATGTGGAAAGGGACCTTAGTTTCTTATGTTACCAAATTAATCGATGGTGTATGTAGTATGGGGTTGTTACTGTGGATAGTGTCTAAGAGGGCCTCTAGGTCCTTTGTAGTCTTTTTAATGTAGGGGTTCATGTTAAACCACCAGCGTAGGAAATATGGTCATGAGAGGCTGTTATGGCCACATGATTGAATTTTGTGTTGTTTGGGGAATTTTGATAAGCTTCCTTTCCATGTATTGATTCTATAATTCAGAAGGTTCATGTTCAGTGACACCTTGTGATGTCATGTGCTCATTTGAATGCAAAAGTGATGGTTGGTTAGTCATCTGAGAGTCTCTGTTTTTTCAGAAGTGTGCCAACCTTCTGAAAATCATAAAATCCTCTATTTAGATGAAAGTGTTTGCATATGTCCTTTAATCATTCCATTCATCATCTGTATAAACAAGGGGTGATGTGTTTTCATCTTCTAATCTCTTGTTTAGGTAAAATTTCGTGTTTTGGTAAAGTAATTTTGGAGTTTGTTGTGTCTCATTGAACCCATCTGGTATCACAATGTAGTTTTTTTGTGGCATCGAAAAATGATGTCCTATTCGAGGGTTTCTAAAGGCCCGACTGCAGGGCCTAAGATGATTCTATCATATGAGATCCGTCCATAGGCCCAAGAGTGAAGCTGGTGCATTGTCATGGAAATCATAGGGTTGTTAAAAATTATTGGTCTAATTCCCATCCTCTTTCTGAAAGATGAGAACATTTTAAACCTCTGGTACTGGCTTCATTCTCCAGTTTTTCACATTTAGTTGAAAGAGGTGGGGGGAATATTGTTCCCACTTTATCTCTTAAGTTCATGCTTTTCACACTATTGTTTTCTTGTGTTTTTTGGGAAAATTATGGAATTAGGGCTAGATAGATGGTAGCGCACGGTTTGCGCAAATTTTGTAGTAACCATGTGCCAACCTAGGAAACAGTGTGATAAGAGATAGAAGCCACCACATGGTCTCTTCATAGCCATTTTACTTCACCCATGTAACCATGTAAAGATTCCACTTTGGACCAAATGATCCATATGGGTTGACCATTGATTTCCAAACATTGTATATTGACCGTGTGATAGTGCCTAATCTTTAAATTTAGAGGCCTTTTCATTTTGACCTATGGTAGTCCGTAAAGAGGGTTATTTCTTATAGTGGGTAGATCCACTTTTGATCTCATTTAAATTCATTTGAAAAATTATATTTAATGTATAACCCATAGGCGAGGGAGACCATTCGGGCCTCCTCCCATTACTTTCCTAATTCTGTCTTGGAAAAAATTGATTTTCCCCTAATGGTGGGGAGTCTATTTGTGTCTTTCCATACCAGTTAATTGGTTTTGTACCTATTGATTGTATAAAAACTGGTAGTATAGAACAATTTAATTTAACCATCAACATCCTCCTTGAGTAAACATTGGTACTGGAGTGTCCCAGACAATTTTTTATAAGTATGACTACGGTGACCTTGTTCGTTTTTCATTGTTTGTTCAAGGTATATTTCTTGAGTCTTGTTCAGGTAATGATTGAGCTGTTTTGTTTTTGGATATAGTTTGCATAGTCTTTGTTGTTTCAGGATGTTGTGTCAGTTTTGGTTGGTGAGAGTATCCCTCCATTGATTGATCAACTAGAGATATCTTATAATTTTGGGGGCAGGAAGAACTTCGCAAAGGATTCCAATTTAACTTAATAGTTGGGTTTGGTTTTTGATTTTGGCTTTTTGTTGCTTTTTTAGGGTGGAAATATTTCTGTTGGAGTGAATTGTCACATCCCTTAAATTTTTAATGTCATTTTTCATTTAATTTCAATTATTTCTTTATTGCGGGTGTTTCTTATTAATTTTTAGAGGAAATGATTGGTTTTCATGATTTTTGCAAAATCGTGATCCAATTTCAATATTTAAAAACCAATTTTTTCTTTTATAACAGTTTCATTTTTCAAAATTTTTCACCCATTCTACTTCCAACATGGCCTACCTTAACATATAAACACCACTATATCAATTTTTACCCTCTAGGAATCTATAATCTCAGTGGATTTGTGTTTTTTAAGGAATTGGGTCATCCTGTAATCCTATTTCCAGTTATTTTTTTAATTTTTTTTAAATTTATTATTCTTATTTTAATATATTTTTGTTTATTCTACCTCCCACTCTAGGAAAAAATAACTAAGAACACCATCATATTCATTTCTCTATCATTGGAGGTCATTTCCATCATGGATTAGTATAAAACATCTCAATCAGTCTCAAATCATCTAGATTTGAAGAGTTAGTTTGTTTCCTTCATAACACATTGATTTTCTTCAATTTTTCCCACATTAATGTTCCTAAATTACCTAATTATCCTTATTCTAACCTCACTATAATTATTTGTTGTTTTTAAATTCATCTACTACTATATTTGGGGAATTTTATTCAAGATATCTCAAGTGAGTGAGTTTCCTCTCATGTTCCTCCCATTTTCTTAGGGTTTCTTCCACATATCCTAACGATATAAAATTTATAGTTTCTAGGGTTTATACTTTGGGTATTATTTTTTGTAATTTATAGAAATATTTATTATTAGGACTAGATTTCATATCCTTGTGGTGCGATAGTGGTGCGATTGATGTTTCGCAGAATGGTTTCCTATTTTTGAAAAAAAATTGGGTGACTCCATGTGTAAGAATTGTTGTATAAGATAGTTTATTATTTTTATTTTTAGCATTATTCCCTTCCATTTTGTTTTTTTTTGAATGTTATATTTTGAAACATTTGATATGCGGTTGGTTTCTAAGTGGTATTTTAGGAACAAATGAATATTTTTTGTGTGTATTCCATGTTGTGTTCAATGAGGATGTTTTATGATTAATGGAGTAGTTTAATTAATTGATTTTAGGGATTAAAATTCTAGTTTTATGTGATAATGGTATGATTTTGGACTTCAAATAGGGTTTTAGAAGGATTTATTCTGTAAAACATGGTTTCACTCATTGGAATTTTTTGGGATAGTTTTAAATGATTTAATGATTTATGTAGGTGGTGAAACTATGTTTCCAAAATATTTTGTTGGGATTTTATTTTTGGAATGGTATATTTTAATTTTAATGGGGTTTTATATGATGTATACTATATTGAAAATGTTTTTGTAAAATTGTTTAATGAAATATTTTTATTATGATAGAGAGGTGGAACGTGTGGTGGGGTGTTTTATTGTGAGTATGAATTCCAAAATGAATTAGAATGAAAAAATGTATCATGTGACATGTGTGTGATATGTTTGTGTGCGTGACATGGAAATGGTATTTTCAGGTAGAAATTCTATTTCATGGATTTCAGAACTTGTTTTATCACATGAGGGAACACCGATGTATCTAGGTGGGGGGATGTGTACCAGTATACTAGTGATCCCGTGGGGTTTCGCCCCAGTTTCACATAGAAAGTTTGTAGATGAAAAAACTAAGTAAACAATGATGATGATGATGATGATGATTTTTAGGAACCACAAGGTTCTTATTATGATCTCAAATAGTGGCTTCTATGCATGAAGACAGATATTTTTATGGTAACATTCACTGAGTACAAAGTACCTAGAATCCACATCGATCTAATGCCCATGGTTTTTTCTTATTTCAAGTTCTCATTAGATATTTTATTCTAACTATCAACATACAATATGTTTTCCTGGATGAATTAAGTATCATTTTAATTCTATTTAAAAGTCTTGATTTCTTTTAACATAGCACGCTTGAAAAATATATTTATTTAATGTTTCTTCTTTTATAAATTTTAAAAAACATTTCTTGTTTACAAAACATTCAAGATTTTTTCCTTATAATGATTATCACATGAAATTTTTTTGTAGGAGAATTATACTGGTCCCTATATCACACCCTAAAAACACCCTTGGGTGTAAGTAGACATGGTTATTTGGTCACATGTTTGGGTGATGATTTTAGTGCTAGTGGTTCGAGTTTCTTGCTGTCCTTCTTAGCATAGTCTCGTGGAGATGGCTTGAGAATGGTTCCCCTAGCACTGAGTAGGTTCTTGGGCTGTCATTTTTGGTTTTGTTCTTTTTTTATAGTCCTTAAACATTGTCTTAAATAGTGTAATTCAATTCTAAAATATAATAAAAGATGATTTCGGTTAGAAAAATCCAAATTTTTCTATGGGATTCACATGTTTTTTTATGTTTATAAACATGGTTAAATCATTCCCAAATTAAATTTTATGATACCTAGGAACTTTTGTCAGCCCGTCGAGATGAGGAACGCCCTTTAGGCCTTTCCATGGGCCAAATTGGGTGCCATTTTGATGGAAAACTGATTCAGTTCATGACATGTTATTACCTCAAATAAATTGGGTATAGAAGTCGGCCATATGGATATTCCATTTTTAAGAATAATATGTGTGGATGTCGATTGTATAGTTATTCCATTTAAGAATGATTATGTCCCCAGACACCTTTTATATGTTATGTGTGATTTATATGGGTTTTATGGTAATATTTTTGTTACAAAAATGGTAATTAGTGATCTTATATTCAGTGAAGAGTATTTACTATTTTTTAATGGTGAAAAGTATTAACTCATGATAATGCATTCATGGTTTACATTTTTTCCCAAGGAAAATAATTAATCATCTTTGTGTATCCCTTACTGAGTTTTTTATGATCATAACAATTTTTATATGTTTTCAATATGATTTTAAAAGATAATAAAGTCAAGGATGGGATCATAGAAATGTAAGGATGTTTAAACATGAAGTGAAATCATGTTTCTTTTTAAATGTTTTTTATGGAAAAAATGGTTAGCGAGTAGAAGTATCTGCATTGTAATAATCAAGTTGCTTTTAATAAGTGATTTTTTTAATTATCTAAATCTCTAAATTTGAAAAGATCCTCAATGTAAATGAAAGTCAAATTATTGACTTAACCCACGATTAAATAATGTTAGGGTGTGGAATTATAGTGGGTATGAGTGGCCAGTTTAGATAACGTTAGTGGTCAGGATGTTATATTGGGGTATGATAATGATCCATTATGACCATGTGTGTTATTATAATATGGAAAATTTTTGGGGATTGGATAAAAACCTAAATCCATTGAGATATAAAGAGGATGATGGATTTGAGTTATTAAAAAAAAAAATATTTACCATATAGAGTATTATTACTTTATTAATTTTCTTTATGTTTATGAGATGTTATTTAATACAGGTTAAGGTTCATTTATCAAGAGGGATGGAAAGAGTTGCACACCCCTCTTATCCCTCCTTGATGATTTGACCATCTATATTATTGAAAAATCTTGTTCAGATGGTTTTGACAACTTCCAGAGTATTCAAATCCCATGCATGAAATTTTTTGAGTTATCCAACACCTACTCATTTATAAAATAATTTTATGGGTTATTAAATCATTTTCATATGATTTCAAGATCTCAACTAGTCCAACTCTCTTGATATGTTACATTACAAAATTTGAGTGAATATTTAATTTTTGAAAGTAGGAGAACATACCCAAAGATAAAGGGAACATCAAGAAGATCATGATATCTGGATTCAATGTACTATTTATGTTCTTATCCATAAACAATGAATCATTAATGGATTGATATTTATAAATTACGAGGATTTTTTATCTATAGGAATGATGTATTAAAAAATAATTTGGAAATGAATATTTAATAGTTTATGATGAATTTGGAATGATTAAGTTGTCTATTTATAAATAATTCAATAGTTATTGTAGACTTTAGTATGTTGAAATATTTATGACTATTAATCAGATTTTGATGGTGGGGTTACAGTGAAATAATTCTAGTACGTGTAACCCTTATTCATGGAATATTAATATTTTATTTGAGGTAGATTTATTTTTTATTGTGCGGAATTAATTTTAAATGTTACCATTAGGGTTTATAAGATCCTTGATTATAAGGTTATTATTTGATATTACTTTTTATGATGAAAAATGAAATGAATAATATTAACTATGATATTAATATATGTTATTGTTATTTTTGTTGATTTATCTAATTATAAAAATTCTATAATAATTATATAGGTTTAAAAAAATTCACAACACAAAGACCACATGAAAACCCATTACATCAGACAAGGATGCAGGAATCAAACCAAATAACCGATGTGTGAGAGGGATTTATCTACTACCACTGACCTACATGAAGTCCTTGGTTATGAATTCAATATTCTTTTTAAATGAGTTGATGTAATTAGAGTAGGTTGATTTTGGGAAATTTTGTTTTTTCAAATGGATTACCATGGGATTGGAAAACAATTTTAGGATTAAGTGATTAATGTTATTTTGGAAGATGTTCACTATTTTGGGAACATTACATTATTAGGGTTAACATAATACTATGGGTTTTTATTTGAGGAGTAATTGTATAATTATATCCGAGAATAATATAAGATTTAATTATTGAGGTATAACAATTTGTGTTATTTATGGAAATTATTATCCTTTCATAGAGAATCTGTGATTTAGGAAATTACTTTTTCCTACGTGCCTTAATTATTGGTTTATGTAATTTGGAGATAAATGTTAAAATTTATGTTGGAATTCTATGGGATCAAATCTGTTTTAAATTTGGTTTATAAACATATATTGGATTATTTTGAGGAATGTTAAGGAATTGTTTTTACTGATTGGTCTTTGTGGAACTTTGAATATTGGTATTGAGTTTGTGAAATTAATGTTTTTTATTCATAGAGTGGTTTTTAATTTTTGGGGAATTATATAATATTTTAACTACAATTTTTGGTTTAACATAAATGTTTAATGGTGGGAGATATAGATATTTAACCTTTTATAGACCGTGTTATTCTCTAGACATTGATTATAGTGATTTAATTGTGAAAAATTCATTTAAAACACACATCGATTAAGAGAAATCATGAGTTTATGTTCTAAAGTGACTAAAGGGTTAAACATGTAAGGTATGTAGGAATAATTATGTTCTTAGTCATTCATGTAAATGAATTCTATACCATTAGGTAAAATGTGTTAAAAAAACATTACCATACTGATTTCTTTTTAGATGAATCAAATGTTCCCTTATATCATCATAGATTTATGGCCTTTGTGTCATCATCTTTTTCCTGATCATGTTCTATATCACTCTTCATTATAACATGATAGTTAGTTTTTCTTCCATATCCATGTTTTCTTATACGGAACACTAGAATTTGTTATCACCTTTGTCCTTTTTACTGTAGTTTCTTTCTTTTAAAGTGGCTATTATATTTACGCATTTTATAATGTGGGGTTTGAATTATTTTCTTTTGAAAAGTTAATTTCTAGTTACCAATTCAAAATTTAAAATTCTGAGGACATAATTTTTAAAATGGGGAAGGATGTAACACCCCATGTAATTATATAATAATACCTTTTTATGTATATTAAATATTAATGAATTTGATAGTGGTTTTACCCTAATAGAGAATCTATCTTCAATAGCATACTCAAAACACAACAATGTGTTTCTCTGAAATATTATGTTACACATAACACTGAGTTATACCGAAAAAGATAATAAAATATTATTATTATTATTTTAATTGGTATTTAAGGCCAAGTCATTGTATTGGTGGGAATTAAAAGAGCTTGAAAAAATATGATTATTCATGTCTTTTATTTATTTACATTTTCCCATAAATTTTTTGATGCTTAAATTGAGAATAATCCCAATTTAAAGTATAAAATACTATAATATTTTTTAAAAGTAGTTTCAACACCTTTTGATGGATAACCCTTTGTAAATCTATTTTTTCCACTTTTATATGTTATATTTGAAAAAATAAACAACTTATTTTGATGTGGGACATCTAAATTGACATTGGTTTAATTTTATTTATTTTTCTAATAATGTTCATTTTTTAATAAATAGTGTGAAATATTGCATTTTAATTCAAACATTATTTTCATCTCATTTATTTATATAATTATATTATATATTAAATTTGTTTTAATATGTAATTGGATTATTTTTTTCTCATTTAATATAATTTTTTTTATTGAATGTAATTTCACATATAAATATGACATAAACACATTTCAATACATTGATAGTATTTACTTCTTAAAACATCGCTTAAAGGGATTTGACAATGAGAATAAATTTTAATTTAATTACTGAAATTATTTTATATTGGATTTGAAAGAAATATTACAATATTTGGAATCATAATTTTCAAATTGTGTAATTAGGTAACTATTATTATTGGACATTGTGGATAATAACTTCAGTATTTTATTTATTTACCACAACAAAAGGGTAAATTAGATTAATAAGGGTAAAATAAATATTATAATAATATAAAACTACCCTAACACATATCCTAATCTTATTTTATGAGTCATGGGAGACCAAAAATTCTTGATTCTAAACATTTATCATTTTGAACCACATGGTTTTGATAATGACATGTTATAATAATTAATTTAAAGGAAAGATAATTATGACATTAACTTGTATCTTTTTACTAAAAATTTATTAAAGATGCATCATATAATTGAGATCATTAACTATAAACATTAATAAGAATGCTAAAAATATTTAATAAATCATGTTATTTTATTAATAATTCTTCGGCATTAAATGAATAAATTTTTAAATGACAAAATGATGATGTTGTGATTAACTTATTAATGAAAGATTAAAAAATTGATATTATAAATACTAAAATAAATGTAATTTCAAAATTTTGAAGCCATAAACTAATATTATAGATGATTATGAGATATTATATTTGAGTTAATGTAGTTTTTTATGAATAAATTTGTAAAGTTTTTAGAAAAAATTAATTACTAAAAAGTGTCAAGATTGACATAAATGACTTTTTAAAATGAATTTTTTTTATTAAATAATATGATAGTCATAAAAATTTACGAATAATAAAACTGACAAAGATAGTGTTAAAAAATTATTCCCTACAATTTAAAATTGAAATTAGTTATTCCTAGTTCCATCCATTCAATAGAATAAATGGAAAATTTTGGGTAAGTATTTTTAATCTATTAAAAATATAAATATGAATCCAATGACATTAAAGGGATAAATAATAAGTGACATGTGTTTCCTTAACGTATAAATTTCTAGGCCTTAATCTATGTTACACATGATCTATTTCCTAACATGTATTCCTATTGTAATTTTTTTACCTTAATAATGGTTCATAATGAGATTATTAATTTACAAAATCATATCCCCAAGTATTTTCAAACCATGTGTGAAATAAATCTCATTATCATCCACTCGTTTCTGGTCGAGTCTAACACAATGTAGTGTTTTTCTATTTCACCCATATTTACATTTTTTTTTCAAATCCACATCTACTAGTTTTATCCAGACATGGATGTATTTTATTGATATATTACATAATATATACTTAACAAAATTTTGTAATGTTTTTTATAAATAGATTTATCCATAAGACCTTCACTACTATTTTCTAATACCAAGACAAAAAATAACTAATTCTTTCCTTTGATACGAACTATAAAAATTCTTCTCTTTATTACAGATAAATTCATGTTTTATTACATAAAAATAAAAAAAATACAACACATGAGATCAATATGTCTAGTTTATTTGGTAATTGGGCATCTAGCATAACATATTAATATGGGATAGAAAAGAAATCTTCAAAAATTCCTCAATAAGCTTCTAAAATTCCATTTCTTTTAAAACAGCAGTGGATAAACTGGGGACATACATTAGAAAGGGGTGAGAAATAAATTCTTGTAAGGGAATAAACATGAAATAACATTAAGTTAAAATTAAATGTTTGAAAATAGGCATATCAATATAAAAAAAGGATTATGAATCCTAAATATGAACTATAAGATATGATATAACATCAAAATAATAAAGGAAACATGGGAAATGTGGATACAACTTGACACAATATATCATAAATAAATTTCAGGATAACTGCCATGAAATATAAAAGAAAAATGTAACATAAAGGAATCAGGTTCCTATCCCCAACATGATGTCTCATGAGACTAAACATTACCAAATGCACTGGAGCACTATATGTTTTGGGGCACACCCATCACTTTTATTTCATTCTCATTCTTATGTGTGTTACATAGATCATCCAACATGGATTCATTTATTATCACATTATTTTCCTTGATATGTATTCATAAAATAAATATATGTAATTCCAAATAAAAATACATATAACTGTATAAATATGAACACATTTTATAGGAAATGGGTATGGTATTCACTACAAAAAATTTTTTCCATGGAAAATTATTGTGAATTTTTGGTAGCATAATGACTTAACCAAAATTCATAAAATCATTTGATGAGATAGAAAGGTGTATTTCATCATTTGGAAATTAAATGGGAATTAATGTGTACATGTGACGACATTTACCAAAATTATTAATTATAAATGGTAGGAATAATATTATTAAAAAACTTTAATAAATTGGAGAATGGGATAACCCTTTACCATGACAATGTGAATCAAAATTCTTGGGAGGAGATTTTTGAGAACTTGAGGTAACCACAATAGGATAATAGAGAGGCAGGAGGGTACGGTAAGGACATGTTAAATGTTTTTTTGAGTGGATAGAAATGATATATTGGTTGGTTTATATAGTAAATGAGTGGGGAATTTTATATTATTTCCAAAAACATAGGTTTTTAACTCTATATAATAAAATAACCCAAACCAAAAAACATTTCATAGTTTTTATCAATGTATTTTTTAAATAAGTTTTTTTTCATTATTTTATCAGTTAATGGTCTAAACATAATAAAATAATACCCTTACTGATATGAAATTGAGTCATACACTTACAGAAATGATTTTGAAACATTAAATCATTTTAATGGTTTCATGGGATTCACAAAAGCATTATAAAATTAATCAAATAAAAATAAAATCACATTATTTTTAAATTATATCATTTATCTAGTCATGTATACAATTTATATTATTTATTCAATCACTTTTTGGACTTTATTATTTCATAATACACACCGTATATTTATAAGGTATTTAATTTTTACCCAAAAACTTAACTATCTCATAAAAATATAAAAAACTCACCGTTATATAATTTTAACATTTTGATTCGAAAAATAATCATTACTTTATAAAAATATATTTCTATATATGTGAATTATCTCTTTTAAAATAATAATTTACATTTATTGAGAAATGATTGGTTTTATACAATATTTTTTATGAACCCTTATAAAAATTATATTTCACATCATAAATATTATATTATAAATTATATTTATCAATAATTATATAATAATAATAATTTTCTTAAAATATATTTTATTTCGAACAATTCCATCAATTCATCGAAAAGGAATATCTAAATGGGAATTTCTTATTACTTAATAAATACAATATAAGTTTTATCATATAATTTGTTATCAAACATATTATATAATAATTTATAATTTTAAAAAATAATTATTAAATATAATAATATTTTCAATGAAAAGGAAATATGAATATTAATAATATTAGGGTTACTTTGTTTCTATTCATTTTTATATAATTTTTACCCTTAATTATTATATTTAGCTTTTTCTGTGATAATTAATATGCATTACAGTTATTATGCATATGCTTCAAAAATAAATTTTCCCTTATTAACTAATGTAATTATGATGTTTCCAAATATTTAATATTTATTTATAAAAATAAATTCATATATATGAATTAATTTAATTTATTGTAAAACCCACAAGCATGATGGAAGATGATATTTCTGAAAAATGTATTTTTCAAGAAAATGAATTTTTACCTAAATCATTTAAATTAGAATATTAATAATCTTAATTTTAATTAATAATGATATATATATATATGTAAATATATATATTTAACCTATAAATTTAATTTAAATAATTACCATTATTGTTTAATTTTATATTATTAAAATTGAGAAACATTATGTATTTTAAAACAATTTTAAGAAAAATGAATTTTAAGCCTAAAAATAAACATATATTAAAATATTTTATATAGAATATTTAAATGTAAATAATTGAAATAAAAATATCTAAATAATTCAAATTATACCTTTATATAAAATTGAAATAATTATTCTAATTTTAAAAAAATTATTTATCAAAATAAATTAAAATGTTACCTAAAAATAATATTTTTAACTATTCACTAAAAACTAATCTATATTTTCTTGAGAAATCCAAAAATTTCACCCTTATTTAATTTTGACATGAAAATATGAAATATGGAGTTTTTTTATCCCTTATATATTATAAATTTTCATTAAATTAATTATAATTATTATAAAAAATTAATTTTTTTTGAAAAAAAATTGTATTTCGAAGAACTGAAAGACATAAAAAAATTGATATATTATTAACTAATAATTTTTTCATACATATAGTATATATATATATATATCATAATTTAGATAATACTAATAATATATATGAGTTTAATGAATGGTTAAAATAGTCATATTTAAATAGTCATTGTTTGGGATTGGTGTTGTGTATCACATTCACTATAGAACATTGTTTTCTCTTTTGAAAACATGAAGCATTTCGAGGTATATGAAATGTTTTTTGGTTTAATTTTAATGTGTTAAAGTTTATTATTATAACTAATATGGTAAATCAGATGAATATTATAGAGTCGAACATGATGAAATATTGGGATGCAGGGTAGAGTAGTTCAACCTCTAGACATTGTTGTTCAATGTCTTTAGGTAGGAAGCACTGTTTTGAGGTTTCCCATGAGATGATTACCATTCAGGTTGGCAGTACTAATATCCATGTTATCTATCATCAATGTGAATATGGTTACACATGATTAATCAATGTGATCTCTAACCAAATGTGTTTCGATTTTGTGAAGGACGAGACAGAAGAAATAGTTCTACAAGAAATTCCCTCCAGTAGGGAGTGGTATGTGTAAGCTCTGGGACTAGGTTCAGGAGCCATTTTAAAATATCTATACCAACTAGGGATCTATAGTAGTATAGGTATATTAGGACTACGTGTCTATGATCATGATAGAGGTATCCATAACACAATTTCACAAAGACTGTAGAGTTGTCATACACTAGGAAATGCGGTTATGTCCCCGGGCCATGGTTGAAACATCCCAGGTAAATAAAGATAATGAAATTTTCATATTTATTAATATTTTTCAACTAAATGTTAATTTTACTTTAAAGGCCATGCTATGTTCGATGGGGTACCAGACACACAACATTAGATTTCTTCAAAAGTCTCATGTTGCACAGAAGGCTGAGTTAGATTAAAAAATAATAATTTAATATTATTTTAAATGGTAGTTAACACCTAGTCATTGTATTATAGGGAATAAATATAACGAACAACATTAATTTTATACATTTTTTTAATTTTTTTAGCATTTATCTTTTAAAAGTTACGGGCTTATATTGTGAATGAATCCAATTTTATGCTTTAATACTCTATTATTTTTTTAAAGGTCGATTTACCGCCTATTGATGGAGAACCCTTTTAATTTTTTTTTTCACATTTATAAGTTATATTTGACATAATAATATTCTTTTTTATAATTGGGACATCCAAATTTACTTTGGGTATAATTTTGGTATTTTTTGATAAAGTTGATTTTTTAATGAGTAGTGAAAAATACTATATTTTAATATAATTTGTTTATAGGGTTACATTAAACATTTAATTTGGTTTAAAGTGAAATTGGATTATATTTTTACCATTTAATCCAATTATTTTAATTATAAGTACATTCAATTTGAAATTGGTCATAAACAAGTGTAATTATTTTGATAGTTATTATTTCTCAAAAACATGCATTTTGGTTTTGACAATGGAAATTAATTTGAAATTAATTACTGAAAATTCTATGTTTTGATTTTGTGGAAATTTATTCCTTATTTTGAATCATTATGTGACAATATATTAAATAGGTTACTATTATTTTTATACATTATGAATAGTATATTTTAAAATATTTTATTTACCATAGTTAGAGGGGAAATATGGTAAATAAGGTTAAAAATAATAATATAATAATATTAAATTATCATAGCACGTGTTCTAAACCTATTTTTTGATACATTTCCAACCATGTAAATCATTGGGTCTATTTTGGGACCCATTAATTGACATGTAAGTGAAAATTTTATTTTATAAAAAAAATTTAAAGATAAAAAAATATAACCTGAAAATATGTCTTTTACTGAAACAATTTTTATATGGGGTTATATAAGTGAAAAATTCAACTATAAATATTAATTGGAAAGTTAAAGATATTTCGTACATCATTGAAATTTATTTACAAATTTTATACAATAAATAATGAAATTTAATTATGACCCAATGATGATGCAGTAATTGCTTCATTGATAAAGGATTCAAATAAATGATATTATATATATTAAAATTAATTTATTTTGAAACTTTTTATTATATAAAATAATTTTAGAGATAATTATGATATGTTTTCATTGAATTAATGATGTTTTTTCACAATAATAAAGTTGTTATATATTTCATAAGAGTCGTGAATTGAATAGTTTGTAAATTGTTATAAATGAGTTTTTAAAACAATTAAAATTGTATTAAATGATAAAAAAATCCTAAAAATATGATATTCAGTTAAATTACATATATGATGTTATAAATGTCATTAATGATCAATTTCGGGTCTTCTTTACTTTTAATGAAAATATATTAACAATATAGTATGAATATATAAGAGGAAACGGTAAAAGTTAAATATGTTAAAAATGTGTTAAATTAAAATGCTAAGGAATAAAAAATATCAAAAACCTATCCAATTATAATTGGATGGTTTTATTTTGATTTAAATTAACCTTCTATTCAAATTAAATATGTTTTGGAAATTTTGAAACTGAATATAAATGTATAATAAAATAATACTTTCAAGCTTATTTAAAGAGGCACTCCTCTCTTTTTTAAAGGACACCTCATCTAACCCATTACACACACCTCTCAAGGCCTTTGGATCATCCAAACTCTACTCCAATAATCTCCCAAAATAATTATCTTCATCCTATTATCCATCCCTTTGGCATAAGGAAATTTAACAGATCCATTTTGTTCAAATAAAAAAAAGTTACCTGATTTAAATGAAACATCATCTCTCAAGTTATTCTCTTTTATTTTACTTTTCCAACCCTATAAACTATATTTATTATATTATTTTATAACAACACTAGTATCTTAAATATACTAGGATGTTTTTTATGATTATTCTATCTACACATTGACACTCCTCAATTTAGTGGATTCAAACATACTATTTCTGTAGACGACGTATTATTGCCTCACAAAATGGTGATTGTTCAATTATCTCCTACCACCTCTTTTGGTGGAAATTATGATGGAAATATATTTATATGTTATATATATTATATTTGAATTTTCTCTATGCTTCTGTATTTTTATTTTATATCTTAACATTGAGGTTTTTATAATGGGTAAATATGATAATTTCATTTGAGGAAGTGCGAAGTACCATCCATTCAAAGTGATTGGACTCGTTCATGCCATACATTGACGGTATATAAGATTTAGTTAATTAATTTATATATGATATTATAATGAAATTATATTATACTTATATATCATTTTTTTCTAATTCCATTAACAATGGAATATAAATGAAAGTAGCATTCATTCGTGCATACAACTTACCGTATCCATGAACAGTGCATTTCATTTCTTTTCTCCAAATGTTATGTACTATTATAAATATAGGATATAAATGATACATATGATATCAAAATAATAAATATCATTCTGTAGATAATGGAATTTTGACTACATGGACAACATGTAATTATAAGAAGTTCATTTTTGACTCAAGATTCAAATATCAAAAAAATGAACACTATTAACATAAATGATTATATATTATTTCTGACATGGTAATAAGTGATATAAAAGTAATAATAAAAATAAAAAATATTCAGATGAAAGTAGAAATTAACTTTAGTTTATTATTCATCATATTAATGAATCAGCAGGTAATTTTTGACACAAGGTAAGGGACTTCGTCCCTATCTCCTTTTATTGAGGCATACATTGATTTATACAAGAATTTTCCTTTATATGGCCTATAAACCCCTTTTACTTTTAATTTCATTAAAAGGTAATATATTCTCTATGATTTGTTTTACTAAATGAAAAAAAGAATGTTTCATCTTAATGTACATGGTGATAATGACTTTTCTGCTACCATGAGTATTATTTGATATCTGGATTCCTTAATTATATGTAATGTTTTTAAAAGGAAAATAAATACCATATACTATTTTTAGGAATTTTGGTATTGAAAATGGGTTTTCGAATGGATTGATTATTTTAATATATTGAAATGATATATAGTAATTGCAATATAGAAATGTTATCTTTTTTTATTCTTGTTCATGTGTTATGATTATGTTATGGTTCTTGGGAATTGTTTGCGTATACAGGTGGCTCCATGATAAACCTAGGATTAGTAAGACCGAGATATCTCTCTAATGAATTCAGTAATGTAATTGATGTAAAATTTAATGCTTCTACTAAGTATTTATGTAATATAAAATTATGGGTATTCCAAATGTAACTCCATATGTAGTTTTAAAAGAAATAACATAGGTATGTAATAGATTCCACAAGTTTCCTTTATGATCTATGATTTCTATGTGTTATTCATAAATCTTATGATATCATGAGGTTTGTTAAAGAGCTTATGTTTTGTATCGATTGATGGGATAATGATTTATTTCTTCATATTATCACCATAGATAAGATTTTTATTCTCATCCCATGTTTTTTAAATGTTCTTCACTGGGTATAAGGCATGGTAAAAGAAAAAAAGTATTCACGAAGATTTATATGAAGAAAATAATTATTTTTTTTCTTTTAAGAGTATTTGTTTTATGGAGAAAATAGATAATGAGTAGAAGTGTATACATTGTGATATTTGCGATGTAATTTAATATTTATGGAAAAATTATGAAAAACTCCAAACCTAAAAAAGACCCTCAATGTGAATTATTAACTTAATTCAAGATTATGTAATGATTATGGTTGGGGCCTTATAGTTGGTATAATGGTTGGTTTAGACAACTTTAAGAATTATAATATTGTTATGATAGTATACATTAAATAATTTATGTGTAAATTGAAATGATATATAATATACAAATTACCATGATGCTTCTCCTAAGATATTTATGTGTTTAGAATGGTTTTTTGCAGAGGAAACATGGAAACTAGGATGGGATGACCACTGTACGAAGACAACCTTCCAAATCAGAAATTTGAGATGGTCGGAATCAGAACTAAACATTTTGTTTCTATTATGGGGTTTTTGACTGAGGCTATAAATGGTTGTGGTATCCGTGCATGAGATCTGACAGATCATCCATAGAGAAACATGTCTGTAGTGGAGTATTTCTTAACGCAAAATCCCCCATCATTCAGATGATCATCTGACCCTGTGCTAGCTAAAGAGAGGATTAACCCACTGGAAAAGATATTCAATGTCATGATTTGTTCAGAACATCAAAAGGTTAGTATCATTGTTAACCATTTTGTACTTGTAGCCAATTAGTGGTGGTCGATGGTTAAAATATCAAGTAAACTGAGGAGATTGATGATCTTTATTGGGATGAATTCAAATGTATGTTTCATGAGAAATATTTTCCTAAGGTGGTTCATGTTAATATGGAACAAAAATTTCTGGATTTGAGGAAGGAGGATGACTTAGTTAATGCTTATGAAACAAAATTCACTCTACAAGCAAGGATTGATAAAATTTCATATGATATCTTGATAGTATAATACATAATTTTTTACTTAGGATTAATGTTCAAGTATCAAAAGTATTTAGCTACTTGGGAGTTAAAAATTTATGAAAAACATGTTCGATGTGTGTAGAAGGTGGAAATGGTGTTTTCTAATGATAAGGGGTTCTATGAAAATTATATAATAAGAGGTAGAGGGGTCAGAAAAAAGGAATGAACTCTTCATAATTTTCTGATGCTAAGAAACATTAGATTATAGTTTGTAAAAGTTGTTGTAAAAAGCACGCTGAGGATTGTATTTTGAATTATGGTAAGTGTTAATGATGTGGTAAAATGGGACATCAGTCTCATAATTTCACTAAAAAGATAATGTAAATGGTTAGAAAATATATTATATACAGTTAGTAAAATATTTTGAGAGCAATGAAATGGGTCATTATGAAAATGATTGTCTAACAATGACCACAACTGATGGAAGGTAGCCAGACCACAAGCAGAAAGGGGTGGTGAAATCCTTTGCAACTACATTAGAAGTTATTGGGTCATCAAATGAAGTTGTATCAGGTAAATTTTTTGTATATTCATGTTATACCAATGTGTTGTTTGATTCAGGATCTACACATTATTTCATTTCAAAGTGGTTTTCTATTAAATTTGGAATTCCATCACAAGATATTAATCCTGAACATATGGTAAAAACACCGGGAGGAAATGTTGAGAAAAAAAGAAATTATAATAACCCTCATGTCATTATGTGAAGAAAGAATCAACCCAAATACCATATTTCTTTCCCCCTAGGTGAATTTGATGATTATTTTGGTATGGATTGGATTTTTGTTTATCATTCTAAGATTAACTGAAGAGCTAAAGAGGTTTCGTTTGATAATGAATTTTAGTTCATGTAAAAACATGAACCCTTACTTTTGATAACATATTAAGAAGCTGAGAAACTTGTAAAAGGTTGAAATTAATGTTACCATGCATATATTTTTTAAAATAAAGGAACTGTAGAGATTAATGATGTGCAAGTGGTAAATGTGTATATTGTTGTTTTTTCTTAATGAGTTTCATGGTATAATAACTGATTGGGAAGTTGAATATACTTTTGAATTATTTTTTGATTCTAATCAAACTTCAAAACACCCTTATCCAATAGAAAAAATTGAACTTTTAGAGTTAATGAAAAAATTACAAGAGTTACTAGATAAATGTTTCATTCCACCTAGTACATCACCATGGGGTGCTCTAATCTTGTGTGTTAAAAAGAAATAGTGTTCAATGGGACTTCTCATTGATTATAGAGCCTTGAATAGAATCGTTGTTAGGAATACGTATCTTTTTCCTCATGTCGATGATTTGTTTGATCAGCTCTAGGGAGCTCAGTATTTTTTGAAGGTTAACTTGATGTCAGGGTACCATCAGTTGAATGTAATTGAATAAGACATTCTGAAGACGTTATTTCATACTAGATAGGGCCATTATGAATTTTTTGTTATGCCTTTTCCTTTACAAACACACATGTTATATTCTTCGATCTTATGAATGGAATTTTCTGTGTGATATTTGATAAGTTTGTGGTTGTGTTTATTAATTATATTTTGTATTTTCTAGAAGTTAATTGGATCATGAAATTCAATTATGTGTTGACTTTCAAACCATAAAAGAAAAGAAAATATATTGGAAAATCCGCATGATTTTGTTTTGGTTAAAAAAATATCATTCCTTGGTAACATTGTTTCAAAAAATGCAATAACTATTGATCCATTTAATATAAAAGTTATTGAAGAATTACCAAGACCCAAAAATATAATAGAGATACATAGTTTTCATGGTTTATAAAGTTATTATCGGAGGTTTGTTGAAATTTTTTCATAGTTATCTAACACACTAACTAAGTAAACTCAAAATGATTTTAAATTAATCTAGACAAAAAAATGAGATGATTGTTTTCAAGAATTGATATTAATATTGGTGAGGGATATAGTTTTGGAACTGCCTTCCAGAAATGGTGAGATTATAATCTATACTGATGCTTCATTGAAAGTAATTGGTTGTGTCCTAATGCAGAATGATCGGGTAATTCGTAATGCCTCATGTCAGTTGAAACCTCGTGAATTTAATTACACTACACATGATTTGGAATTATTTTATGTTAATTTTTCATAAAAAAATTGGAGGTATCATTTGTATGGTTTATAGTGTGAATTATATATTGCTCTCAAAAGTTTGAAGTATATATTAAGTCAGAAATAATTAACCATGAGATAGAAGAGATGGATAGAATTAATCAAGGATTTTGATTGAACGATTCTTTACCATCCTGGAAAGGCAAATAATGTTCCCGATTCATTGAGTTGAAATTATTAGGCAAAATTAACCATGTTATTTTTGAAACAATATCCTTAGGTTAATGATTTTATAAAATTTGGAGTATATGTTTTTCATATAGGAAATTCCTCTGTTGTTTTTTAGAATTCAGTGAAATCATCCCAAGAAGACAAAATAAAGAAATCACATAAAGAAGACAGTGAGTTATAGAAATAGGTAGAGTTCGATCAAAATAGTGAGTTACTTGAATTTAAAATTGATAAATATTGTGTTTTAAGGAATGGGGAGAGACTATTTCTAACATTTGATTCATAGTTGATGAATGATTTGTTATTTGAAGCTCATAGTACTCTATATTTAGTTTATCATGGTATTACTAAGATGTACAGAGATCTTTAAGATTATTACTGGTGGGATGAAATGAAAAGAGATATTGTTGACTTTACTGTGAAGTGTTCAACAAGTCAAAATGATAAAGCAGAGAGATAATTACTGAAATGGATGCTTCAACCATAACGAGTGCCAATGTGGAAATGAGAAAATATATCCTTGTACTTATTTATGGTATTAATAAAGACATCTTGAGGTAACAATGCAATCTGAGTTATTGTTGATCGATTGACTAAATCTTCTCATTTTCCCCCTATTCAATATACTTTGTCTCTAGATAAAATCACTCGGTTTTATGTTAAAGAGACAGTCTTGTTACATGGAGTTCCCCTTTCCATTGTTTTTTTATCATGATATGAGGTTCACTTATATTTTTTGGAATGGCCTTCAGAAGTTATTGGGCACTTAATTAAATTTTAGCACAACTTTTCATCCACAATCAAATGGGTAGTCAGAACATACAATTCAGACATTGTACGATATTAAACGTACATTCTCAATGAATTACTCTGGATGTTGGGACATGCATCTTTATTTGGTTGAAATTTATTATAATAATTGTTCTCATTCCAGAACACAGATGGCTTCATTTGAAGCATTATATGGGAATTGGTGTTGAACTCTAGCTTTTTGGGATGAAGTAAGGGAAAATAAACTGATGGGACCATAATTGGCAGAAGAGTTGGATGAAAAATTTTAGTTAATTCATAAGCACATGAGAATATCACAGAGAATGCAAAACAATTATGTGGATAACTAATGGAAGGATCCTTCGTTTGAGGTAGGAGATCATGTCATTTTCAAAGTTTCTCCATGGAAATGTGTGACGTGTTTTTGTAAGAAGGGAAAGCTAAGTTTGAGGTTCAATAGACCATTTGAAATCTTTGAGAAAGATGGATCAGTTGCGTACAGAGTAGTATTACAGCCATGTTTATCCAATGTACATAATGTTTTTCATGTTTTAATGTTGATAAAGTATATTCAAGATCCATCTCATGTTTTGAGTCAATATATAGTTCAGTTGGAAGGGAATAATTTTTATGAGGAACAACCAGTCCAAATTCTTGGCCGAAGAGAGAGAGTGTTGCGGAATAAGGTAATTCATCAGGTAATAGTTTTATAAAAAACCATATGTTTATAGAGGGAACATGGGAATCTGATAATGCTGTGAGGGAAAAATACACCACTTATTTTATATGTGAATTGAAATTGAAATCATGCAATTTCCAAAAGGGGGGAAGGATATAACATCTTAGGTAAATAAAGAATTTGATATTTTCATATTTTTTAATATTTTTGTATTAAATATTAATTGTACTTTAATGTGGATTTTATTCTCGATGGAGTACCTAAAAATCTATAATGGGTTTCTCTAAAAGTCTCATTTTTCACATAAGGCTGAGTAACACTGAAAAATAATAATATAATATTATTTTAAATGGTAGTTAATTCATAACCATAGTATTGAAGGGAACAAATAGTTCTAACTAAAATATGATTATAACTGATTTTTAAATGTTTTTAAATTTATCCAATAACATTTATTGGCTTAATATGTGAATGAGTCAAATTTTAAGCATAAATACTCTAATATTCCTTTAAAAGTCAATTTACAGCCTTTTGATGACGAACCCTTTTTAAATCTAGTTTTCTCCATATTTATATGTTCTATTTAAGAAAATAAAATTCTTCTTCACAATAGGGAAATCAAAATTTACTTTGGGTAAAAGTTTGGTATTATTCTGACATGGTTTATTTTTTAATGTATAGTGAAAAATACTACATTTTAATTCAAAACTAAATGTTAATATTATTTATTTATATTCTTAAATTACCCTTTTAATTGTTTTCAAATTGTAATTGGATTATATTATTACTATTTAATCCAATATTGGTCATTGGACGAAATTTCACATTGAAATTGGACAAAAAAAAGTGTCAATCGTTTAATAATAATTATTTCATATATACACGTTTTTTTTGACAATGAGAAATAATTTTAAATTAATTTCTACAACTTATGTATTTTGAATTTGGGAAAATGGATTCCATATTTGGAATCATGAGGTTTAAATAGTTTAAATTTGTATCTTTTATTTTATGAAATTACGAATATTAATTTTAGAAAATATTTTATTTACTATGATTAAAGGATAAAAATGCTGAGTAAGGGTAAAAAATAATATTATAATAATATTAAATTACCATAAAATGTATTATAATACTATTTTTTGATACATTTACTACATTTCAAATCCTTGGATCGAATATGTGACAACATAGAGGCACTTGTATGTGAAAATGAAATTTCAAAAAAATAATTTAAAGACAAGGAAAATATAACCTAAACATATATCTTTTACTAAAATAAAATTTAAATGGGGTTATATAAGTTATATATTAAACTATAAATACTATTTTTAAATATAAAAATATTTACTACATCATGTTATTTTATTTATATTTTATTTAAATTATATACATATATTTTATTAGGATATAATGGTGATGCTGTAATTTCTTCATTAAAAAAGGATTACAATAAATGATATTATATGTATTGAAATAAATTTATTATTAACCTTTTTCTACCATCCACGAATTTGAGGGATAAAAACGACATGTTATATTTTAATTAATTAATGTTTTTACAAATAACAATTTTTTACAGATCATTTAAAATTCATGGAATGAATATTTCTTAAATTGACAAAAATGAGTTTTTAAAACAACTTTTTTTTATTAAATGATAAAATAATCCTAAAAATCTAATATTTGACCAATAGACATATATAATTATAAAAACATCATTGATGATACATTTAGGGTCTCTTGTAATTTTATAGTAAATATATTGACCATATAGTATGAATATATAAGAGGACAAGTTAAAAGTTAAATAATTTAACAAAGGGCTAAATAAAAATATTAGGGATTAAAAAATATCCTTAACCTACCAAATTATTAATGGATGATTTTATTTTGATTTATATACACCATATATTTTAATTAATTTTTTTGGATATTTTTAAAAATAAAATAATTTTATTATAAAATATTACATTGAAACTTTCCAAAAGAGCCCCTCTTCTCTCTTATTAATGGCCACCAACTCTAGCCCATTACACACACCTCTCAAGCCCTATGGTTCTTCCAAAATTTACTCTAAGAAGCTCCCAGAATCCATATATTCCTCCTAGAATACTTCTTTTTTGCAGAAGTCAATTAAAGAGAGCCCTTTTGCTCAAATCAAAAGATGTTACCCGATTTAAAGGTAACGTCTTCTCTCAAGTTATTTTATTTAATTTTACTTCTCCAACCCCTAAACTATATTAATTACATTATTTTATAATAACACCAATATCTATTAAAGAGTATGATGTTTTTAGGGTGATTATTATTACTACACATCCACACACCTCTATCTAATGGATACGAACATACAGTTTCTATAGATGATTAACTAGTGTCTCGCTAAACGATGATTGTACAATTATCATCTACTTCTTCTCATGGTAGCCATTATGATGGTACTATATGTGTATGTGATATATATTATATTTATATTTATTACATTTTTTGTATTTTTATTTTATATAATACCTTTATGGCTTCCATAATGTGTAAATACGATAATTTTATTTGAGCATGTGCAGACTACTGTCCACTCAAAGTGATATGACTCCTTAATGCCATATATGGAATTTATAAATGATGGATTTAATGAAATTATATATGATATTTAATAATATTATAATATACCTATGTATCATTATGTATTCATTCCATTAAATATTAAATATATATGACAGTATCATTCAAGCGTACGTACGGCTTAACATCTCCATGAACATTACATTATATTTCATATCTCTAAATGTTATGTACAACTATAAATACTAGATATATATGATATATATGATATCTAAATCATGAATAAAATTATAGAGATAATGTAATTTTTACCACATGGCCAACTTGTAATTATAAGAAGATCATTTTTGACTCAAGTACCAAATACTGACAAAACAACCGTTGTTAACATAAATAATGATGTAATGATTATAACGTTGTTCTCAGTGATATATAAGTAATGATAAATGTAAAAAAAGGTTCTAATCAAAGTCAAATTTAACTTTAATTTATTATTTAAGAGATTAAATAATGAATGAGTCATGTCCAACATGAGGTATGGGACTTCATCTCTATCTCATTTCAATGTGGAATAAATTGATTTATACATGAATTTTCCTTTATAAAGCATAAAAAACATTTGAATTTTTATTTCATTCAAAGTGAATATTTTCTCTTTGAATCATTTTACTAAACAATTTAAATAATGTTTATTTCTAACATACACGGTGACAAGGACCTTTCCACAATCATGAGCATTATTTTATCTTTGGCTTCCTTAACAAGCCGTAATTTTTTAAAAGGTAAATAAATACCTTATACTCCTTTTTCATATTATGGTATTGAAAATGGTTTATAGAAATGAATGATTATGTCAATATATTGAAATGTTATATTTTGATTGTAATATGGAAATTTTATCTTTCATTTATGCTTGTTCATGTGTTATTATTATGTTATGGTTCTTGGAAATTGTTTGTTTATATAGGTGGTTCCATGATAATCCTATGGTGGGTGAGCCCAAGATAGATCTCCAATGCAAAGGGCAACGTGATGGAGGTAAAAATTAATATTTATTCTAAGATATTTACAAAATATACCATGATGGGTATTTCAAATGTTACTCCCTACGTAGCTGTGAGAGCTACAACATATGTATGTTATGGATGCCACATGTTACCTTTTTACGTTTTGATTTTTATGTGTTATTCATATATCTTATGATTTCATGTGGTGTGTTAAAAATCTTATGTTTTGTATGTATTTATGAGATAATGATTTATTTCATTATTTTATCACCTTTACTGAGCTATTTATTCTCATCCCATGCTTTTGAAATGTTTTTCACAATGTATAAAGCAATGAATGAGAATGGAAGAATTTAAGAAGATTATTATCAAGAAAAAATTATTATTTTCTTTTACAAGTTTTAATTTTTTTTAAAATGGATTCTATGTATAAGTACATAATTTGTAATATTAGAGATGTAATGTAATAGTTAGGGATTGCTTATCTAAAACTCGATCATCAATGTGAATTATTAACTTAATTCAAGATTATGAAATGTTTACGAATGTGGCCTTAAAATGGTCCAGGACTGATATAAACATTGTAGCCTACCCCCAAGGAGGAGTTCATCATATCAATAATTTTGAGAGGTATAATAGTCATAGAATCTACTCATGTATCATCTATATTTTATATTGATGAATCACATAGTTTTATATCTATAAATGTTTTGGAAATACATGGGCGCCTGATTAATTTTTTTGAGGGTGTTATGATTATTGACTCTCCATTATGGATCATGAAGGAGGATTTACATCAGTGCAGGAACTACACCTTGATATTAGAGCATGTCACTTCATCTAGAATATTTTTCCCTTGAGATGATTGTGTTTTTAGTCACACTTGGGATGGAAATTCTAGACTGTTATTGTGACTCCATTGATTTCTATAATTAGAGGGTGATTTTCAAATCACTAAAGGGAATATTTTATACTCACAAGGGTGAAGTTGATTTCCAAGAGAGTAGAGCTAGACAATAACATCATGTGTTGGGTGAGATAACATCCTAAACTACTAACTAGTATCTGGATGATTAGGGAGTGCATCAGGTGGACTTTTCTCTAGTGTTTGATCACTTCAAGGATATTTTCTCAAAGTACATTTCTAGTTTACCTCCTAAGATAGTGGTTTAGTTCCCTATTTTTCCTATTATAGGAGTTGAACTAGTATCCATTTTTCCTTATTGAACTACTACAAAAGAGTAGAATGAGATCAAGAGGTGGCTATATAATTTTGAGAAAAATGTATTTATTCAACCAAGTACATCTCGGTGGGTTTCTTTAGTCGTTTTAAAAAAAGGTTGACAATACCATTTTCATGTGCATGGGTTATCATAAATTGAACCAATTTATAGTTAAGAACTTGTATCTTCTATAATAGACAGATGATATTTTCCACCATCTTCATGGAGCTTGGGTATTCATGAAAATTAATTTGATATCCTGATACCACCAGGTGCGTGTTTGATCCATAAATATACATCTTACATCTTTTCATAGAAGGTGTGATTTATACAAGTATATGTTTAGGTCTTTTTGTCTCAATAATGAACCTACAACATTCATGGCATTGATGAACCGAGTTTTCCATCTATGTCTACATTTATTGTGGCTGGTTTTTGTGGAGGATGTCTTGGTGTATTATTACAATTGACATGATCATTACTAACATATATAGATTTTTTTTGGATACACTATGATATAATATGTTATATGATATGTTCAAAAAGAGACACTTATGAATGGATAAAATTTACTATTTGTGTCATATTATCATAGATATAAGAGTATCTGTTGACTTAGAGAAGGTGTAATCAATAGTTTTCAAGGATCATCACTAGAAATTCTTTGAAATACAAAGATTCTTGGGTCTGGATGGATATTACAAGAATTTCATACAAAACTCCTCACTCCTAGAATTATCATTGATGTGGCTGACTAAGAAGGGTGTGAATTTTGTATGTAAAGATAACTAAAAGAATGCATTTCATGATATGAAGGGGCGATGGATTTCATCACTGTCTCCCTATGAGAGAAATCAACTAGAAAAATATCTATAGTCAACTATAGTTGTTCAGGATTTTCAATTTTGGACACATTATTTACTGAGAGTGTGTTTTTTGGTATACATGAACAACAAAAGAACCATTTATATATTTACATAGAGTGATCAGAACATGAGACAACAATGTTGGTTTGAATACATGTATTCTATTGTTTTAGATCCTTCTTATATATAAGGAAAACGAAATGTAGTTGATTATGTTCTTAGATAGAGGACACAAATACATGTAGTTCAAGAAAACACTAGGGAGTAGTAGCTTGCGGATTTATTATCTGAGATACACTTTGAGGTGCATAAATAGCAGGGATTGACATTTATTTCTGTCTAAGTTTGGACCTCTGCCCTACTGGATAGAGTGGCGATGAGGCAGCTATCAGATTCAAGGGGCCTAGTTGTATGGGAAAGTGTGGCAGATGAGGACCCACCTCTCGATTATACCATAAGTGAGGATAAGATCATGTGTAACTGTGGACACTTATAGGTTCTAGTGGACATAAGTGAGGATGTGATTTAGGTGTTCCATTCCTTGATTTTGAAAATAAATCCTAGCATCACAAATATGTATCTCGATATACGTTGTCAGTACTGGTGGTTGGGTATAAAGTGAGATGTGGCTGGTTTTTTTATGAGCTTATCCACCTACCAGCATGTAAATGCATAAAATCGGTGATCAATCATTAATTTATTATAGTTACATATTCCTGAGTGGAAATGGGAGAATTTCATGGTGGATTCTGTGATAGGGTTACAATGGTATAATATAGGTAGTGATGTTGTGTGTGTTGTTGTTGACAAGATCAAGAAGATTTCTCATTTCCTGCCAATCATGTATACCTTCATTGTTGATTAGATTAGGAGGTCATGTATCAATGAGATTGTATAACAATATTGGGTCCCTTGAACTATTATTTTAGTTATGTAATAATTTTTTATGACTTGTTTCTTGGATGTGTTTGTAGAGGGAATTTGGTACATAGGTGCTTATGAGAAAATCATACCATCCTCAGATTAATGGCATGTTAGAACGTATGATATAGCTACTTGAGGACACGTTGTGTGCATGTGCCCTGTATTTTGGGGTCTCTTGGGAGAGGTATATACCATTTGTTGAGTTCCTCTATAATAACAGTTATCATGTGACTATAAATATTGATCCTTATGATAATTTTAATGGTAGGCCTTATCTATCACCCTATAATGGTTAGTAAAAAGTGAGGCTACATTACCGGGTCCAGAAATTTTGCCTTAGAATTTTGAGATGGTCCGGATAATCAGCTAGGGGATAGATACTACATAGTCTTGATAGAAATATTTGGCTGATATCTATATAAAACTCTAGAGATCAAGGTTAGGGAATACAGATTTTTACATATATCAACAATGTTGGGACACAAATGGAAAATGATATAGGGTTAGAATTCACAGTGATATTTTAAGACATTCGATATTTTTAAGTGATTTGGGCTGGTAAGCTACAACTTGTAGTTACATCAAAGGTATCCGACCATGAATGATTTCTCCTATGTATCTCAGTTGTGTCATTATCACTTAGACCCATCTCACACTCTATAGCTATATGAGGTGGAGTTAGTTTTTGATGCATCCTTTGAGGATCAACATATTCATATTGTTGATAGGAGAATGATGGTTAACCAAGGCCTATCAGTTCATACATTTTCTTTCCTATAGTAGCTTGACCATTTACAAACTACATATTGATAGAGGAAGGCCAACATATATGATCAGTGGCTAGTGTTATTCTTAGAAACGTATTGACCGCCCATGAGAGGGAAATTTAAGGATGAATTTATTTAATGGGGAAGATTATAAGATCTCTGGTTTTCATATTAGGTATGGATTTTTTTCAGTTTAAATGCTTAATTATAGACAAATCTGAATACCCTTTGAGATCATAGGGTTATTAGGGGTTTTTGGGGCTTTTTTACAGCATGGAACCCATCATTATAGAAAATCAGGCAGCCCACATGGTTAGTACAAAACATTTAGGGCATGCCACAATGTTTGAAGAATCATGCGAGGCTTGGTAATAGTGAAATAGAATCTTATATGGTTTTTCAAACCACGCTTATGGAGGCGCATTCATATGCGAAGGCCACTGATGTTTTTGATAGTAGGATAAGGTAGGGTTTACACACATTTAGTGAAATCCTATATAACATCCCCAAACCTATGATTCCAAATTCAGTACTAAAACATGTTGTATATTTTATAAAAATAAATTAATAATAAAAAATAAATAGTTATTAATACAATTTTGATCATTTAACCTGCTAGGTTCTAGATAATTTGACAAAAACATAAAATTTATCAGAGTTATACAAAAAAACTAAAACATTTAATGTGTCCTAACATCATATGTGAAGTCTCCCAACTTGATGACTCTATTTTTCATGTTAAAATAATATCAAAATAACATGTGAGCATTAAATATCCATGTGAGGTGGTTTCTAAACGTCCTATAAGAACATTTTAAAAAATTATATTTGAAAGTAACTTTTGAAATATATCTTTAAAAACGAAATAATACTTTTAAAATTATTTAAAAACAATCCTCTACACTTTTAGAAAATGTTAAGCAGTCATTTGAAAATCAAACCATGGGGTTTATAGAAACATTGATGGTAGTTTGCGCCTACAAACTTTGTTAGGTGTGGATTTTTTCTTCAATTACTATGATGTTTACAATGGAAAAAAATAATTTTATAATAAAAATTAACATTTCCTTATATATATATATGTATCCATTTTTCACCACATTTAAATCTCATTAAAACATGACAACATATTTGTGTACATTAATCTATATATATATATATTTATATGCATTTATGAGACAAAATATACTACATTGGGATCAACCAAATCTCATTAAAAGTTGACTTTTCAGGTTATGTTAATGATGTAATATTTGATGTCCATTTATTCCTTCTATAAAACTCATAAAAACAACATTAAAATTAGATCCTACAAGAGAATTATTTTTTTAATACATATAATTATACAAATACACCAATAAAGAAACTTGTTCATGTATTATAAATTAATTATATGTCATGAGTTATTGGTGATGGACATATATCTTGGTAAACATGACATTCATTAATAGAAAAATTAATGTATCTCATAAAATGAGAAATTTTACCATTAAAATATATACTTTAAACATGAAAAAATAAAAAAGATTCAATTTGAGAAAAAAATTAGGCATTTAATGAAATAAAATTACCATTAAATATAATTTTAAACAAAAAAATTAGGATTCGACACTATTTTACCTTTTAGAACATAATTTTGAAATTATAATTGTTTATATAACTTTACATAATATTATAGAAAAATTTATATATCCCAAAATGGTTTTGAAAGTATATTTTTTTATAAAATAAATCCTTAATACTAAATGGTGTTTAAGGGGATCAAATAATTTTGAAATGAACATATAAATAAATGTTTGACAACTTCACAAAATAATTTCCCAAAACAAGGGTTTTATTGAAAAAAAATAACATGCTTACATATATACTTGAAACAAAAATTATATAAGATTTAACAATAAACTGAACTATTAAAGAACTATAAGTTCAAATGACAACCAAATTTGATAGATTTAAAACAATATCATACCACATATTTTTTGAAGAAGGAAACTTGGTAATATTTATTTTCTAACTTAGGACCCTCTACCTCTTGTCTTCCTTTCCCCGAACATAAAACCGATTGTAAATCATATATACATGTCGATAGAAGAATTTTTATTTCCATCTTCATCACTATTTGGATATAGTGATGATATATATATATATATACAGATATTCCAAATATTAACAGTAAAATGCTTATGAATCAAGCCTTTATTTTTATATTTCAAAGAATCTTTTGATTCTAAGAATGAAAAAAGACAGAACAGGTTAGACCGGGTACAAATTTATTGATTGCACTATTTTATATGTTATTTAAATCTATTAGATGGTTAAAATGAAAAATATAATTAATGACTCAACAATAAGTCAATATGATTTTGACCTAGATCTATACTCAAATTGAAAAATACATCGAACGGTCTAAAAAATTAATTTGTTAAATGATAACCATTCAAATGATAATGATCAATGTAGAAAAATAAATAATATAGAAACATAGGATGAATGATCTGGATCAAAGGAAAATATTGGAAGATAAGTAAATGAGAATATTATAACACCTACAAATTAAAATACCCTCACACCTCAGATATGAGGATGATGAATAGTTCACCTTCCTCAATGATATCTTAACCCTAACCATGATTAAGCACTGTTGACAACTATTATCCTCTCAAAGTCCTCAAAGTAGTCGATTCAATTTAACTAAGCCTATAATCCTTCATCGACGTCAATACCACCCCCCGATCTCGATCATCATGAATCCATTATTCGTTACCAATCCTATCCACATATACCTTCTTGGCTGTCATAAATAGATCCAATCAACTCTCTCTTCTGCTACTCGATCAACCCCCACCTCCCTCTTATTATCTTAGGTCTTTTCTTTTTTTTATTGCTTCAAATTTTTATTATATGTCACTTTCTCTTGTTTTTTTATAGTTTAATAATTTTCATAAGGATTTTTAATTTTACAAATTATATTTTATTAATAATTTAATATATGTATTTATAAATTCTCATAATTCAAAAAAACCTATAAATAGTTAAAAAACTTCTCTATGATTTATCTATTAATTATTTACTGAAATTAAATATGATATTTTTATTAAATAATAGTTGTGGTAATTTATTTTTTAAAATCACATATTATATAATTATTCAAAAATTCCATTAAAATATTTTATTGATCAGTTTCATCATTTTTAATACCCATATGATGTATAATTTTTTTAATAATTCAATTTTCATAACTATATTAACTAATATTTAAAATAAATTATAAAATAATTTTTTTTATAAAATAAATTATCAAATAATATCATACTATAGTATTAAATTTAAATTTAATATTCTAATTTAAAAACAACCCATTATTGTTCATGTATTAGCTATTTAGAATAATAATATTAATAATACTAATATTTTCTAAAACACCAAATAATATTTTTATAATTTAAATTTTGATTAAATTATATTACCATCAATTCCATAAAATCAATTTACCCAAGTTTAAAATTTATAATTATAACTACTTTTTAATTATATTAAAGTTCCAATAATTTTTTTACTAGAAAAAGTCATATAAACAAAAAAATGAAAATAAATTCATTTAATAAGATAATGGCATGTAATAATTATTTGAGAAAAATAACTAACGAAAATCAATTATTTATTAATAATTTTTTATTTAAGAGTTTCATTGTAGTTTCATCATTTATTTGTTATCATTCTTAACTGATAATTTAATATTCATTTAAAATTTGATTCATAAATATTTTTTGTTGAAGATATTGAATTAAGATAAAACAATTAATTATAAATTAAACAAGGCATGTCACATTCTTCTCGCTTTAACAAAGTAGTACCCTCACAATTATGTCATTGAACATGAAAAAATTAGGAATTATCATATTCAAAAGTATGAAAAACTAGAATTTATTCAGTTATATGCTCCCCCACATTGGACGAAAAGGCCTAATCTGTAAATATTTCATTACCATTCCTCTTATAACAACTGTAACAACAGGAAACCCACACTTTAGAATTTTTCACTAAAACCTGTTGTGATTTTTTGTTATTAAAATCCATCTTAAAAATACATATTACATGATAAAATTGAGGACCTTTTTAATCATACATTCTGGATAATTAGAAAATTTTTTTTATCAAATTCGTACAAAAATAAAATGATATAACTAAAATGGATAATGTGCGCTAACTTCATAAGAGAAGACATCCCTGTTAGAAATTCTAATAGATCAATGATAATAATTTTAAAATAAGGGATGGGAATTTAATTTCATTGTAGGGGTTACTAGATGGACAGTGAAATATTTTTTAACATTCAATTTAAAAATACTTTCTGAAAAATACCATTAAAATAAAATAGTACATTAAAAATTAATTAAATACAATCTACTAAATTTTCAAAAAACAATATTCATGATTTTGAAAATAAAATCATGGGACCTCTTGAAGCATTATGGTTTTCTAGACCTACCCACATTAATGAGGGATGAGTTCACTCCCTAATTTTTTATCATCTTTAAAAAACTCATGTACCTGATTTTATAAAAACATTTTAAGCTTGTATTATATATATATAAAAATATATTCATTTTCCTCTGGAGTTTTCCATATAAAAACATGGCAACATATTTTTCATATATTCATATGTTTGTATATATTTATATAATTTCATAAGATGACATATTCTAAATTTAGACAAACTAAATCTCATTGTAGTTTGTCTTTTCATGGTATGTTAATTAAAGAATAGTTGACATCCATGTATTCCATTCATAAATCTAATAAAAACCACATTAAAAGTAATTCTTTATATGGAATGATTTATTCAATACCCATATTTATACATATATAACAATAGTAAAAACAGTGTATGTATTATAAATTCATGATATGTCTTGAGTCATAGATGATGGGCATATCTATTGGTATGGATGAAATTCATTATTAGAAAAAGATTTTTGTATCATAAAATAATAACATTTATTATTAAAATATATACATTAAACACAGAAAAATTAATAAGAATTAATTATATAAAACACTTGTAAAATTTTTTAAAATCAAATACACATTAAAATTAATGTTAACTAATAATTAAAATGTTTTGTTATTATTATATATATTAAAAATAAATTCTGAACATAAAAATGTTTATACAAAATTATATAATATCATAGAAGAATTATTTATTCACAAATGGTTTTATAGCTATATATTTTTATAAAAATAGTATACTATAGAGAAATGGGTATTGGAAGGGATTTTATAATTTTTAATGAATATAAAAAAATTGATTAAAAATTTATAAAACTGATTTCCCCTATGAATGGTTTTATAGAATAAAAATAACACCCTTACATATATGCATGAAACATGAAAAAATTACTTTAAAAAATAAAATGATTACTTAAAAATCCATAAATTCATATTAAAATAAAAATTGATATATCATAAATATACATTACCCCTTATTTCAAAAAAAATGAAAAGTTGTAATATTTTATTTTCTACCTTCTCACCCTCTTTCTATTTTTTTCATTGACCATAAAATAATACTAATTTAATATCATATATACTTGTTTATGTAAGACTTTTTATAACCATTTTTATCATTTTTCACATACAATGATGAATGGTATAAATACATATGTTTACTAGACATAAATGAAGAGTAAAATTCTTTTCAAGAATGAATGTATTTTTTTAAATGAAAGATCATTTTTATTCTAGGAATTAATTGAAAAAGAACATGTTAGTCCAGGTACTAAATCATTGATTGGAATATTTTATAAGTTCCTTAAATTGATTTAGTGGTTAAAAGAAAAAATAATATCAAAGAGTCAAAAATATGATAGGATTCTTTTGATAAAGAACCAAACGCAAATCGTAAAACCCATTGACCAATCCAAAAAAATAATCTAGTAAATGATAACAAGATAGACAAAAATGATTGAAGTAGAAAAAATAAATAAATCGATGAACATACGATCATAGTTGGGGAACGAATAAAAACATAAGTGAATGAAAAAAATGAGAACATATAGATCGATAATAATTTAAATGCACAACTACCTCAGATCCAATGAAGAGGAATAGTTCAACTTCCACATAAACATCTGATTCGCTAACAGTGATCGAACCCCATCAAAAAATCTCAACCTCTCAATGTCCTTACATGTGGTTGATTCTCTTCTTCTAGTACTTGAATCCGTCATCAACATCATGTTCTCCATCCATGTTTGATCATCTCGAATCCTTCAGTCGTGACCAAACCTCACCACTTCGACTTACTCTACTCCCGTAAAGAGATCTGCTTGACACCCCTCTTCCCCAAATCGATCAACACCCGCTATTATCACAATTTTCATATATATATATATATATATATATATCACTTCATATTTTTTTTACATTTCATTTTATCTATTTTGTAATGATATTAATAATTTTCGTAAGTGTTCTATATTTAACATATTAAATTTAATTCAGAATCTAATATATATATATATATATTTATATTTATAAATACTCATAATTCATAAAAAAGCTATAAATAGTAAAAAAAAATATTTGATAATGTATATAATAAATTATTTATCCAATTTTATTAATTTTTTGTTAAATTATTATTCTTATAAGTTATTTATTTTAGCCACATATTATTTTATGATTTGAAAATTATATAAAACTATTTTTTATTAGTCTCAGCATATTTTAATACACATATGAATTATAATTTTATATTAATTCAATTAGAAAAATTATACTTATTAATATAATAAAATATTATTAACCAATTTTTTTATAAAAGAATGTAATAATACAAATAACATAATTTAGTATTAAATATAAAAATTAACATTATAATTTAATGATACACCTTTATTATTCATGTTTCATATGGTTAAAATAAAAAAAAAATTAATATTTTAATATTTTCTTAAACACGTAATTATATTTTTATAATTTCAATTATGAATAAATTATTTAAACTTTAATTTCATAAAATTAATTTATCCAAAGAGAAATATTTATAATTATAAATAAATTTTTTAAAATAAAATTTTTATAATTTATTTATTAAAGAACAGTTTATTTAAAAAAAATTAATTTATATAAATAAATTTGTTATATTAAAACATATCAAGTAATAAATATTTTACAAAATCAACTAAATAAAATCAATTATTTATTAAAAATGTTCTATTTATGAGAATCATTTGAATTTCTTCATATATTTATTTATATACTTTATTTATAATTTAAAATGCCATTACAATATTGTTTTACAACTTTTATTATTTCTAATATTGATTTAAGATCAAATAAATAATTTGTTATTTAAAATTGAGATGTTATATTCTCCTCACCTTAAAATAATTACAGCCTCACAATTCATTCATCAGACATGAGAAATTTTTGAATTTCTATCTTTAGAATTATGAAAAACTATATTTGACAAACATTTATAGTTTACTGTCTAGAATGAAAATGCTTAATATAAAATTTTTTCTAGACCATTCCTCTAGTGACAAGTTTAATAGCCCCAAACATGTTCTTCAATATTCAGTACAAAAATATATTGAGAATTTTATTTACTAATATAAAACTGTATAATAAATAATGTTTTATATCATTGATGAGATTTTCGGTCTTGGTTCTAGATAATTAGGCAAAAACATACAATTTATAAGAGTTATAAAAAAATAAAAAATTACTAAAATTCTTCATCTGCAATAACTCCTTACGTGTATCCAACCATCTTCTGACTTTTAATTGACTGATGAAAATATTTGTAAAATAAGGGATGTCATTAAATTTCATATTAAAGGTTTTTCTAAATGACAAGGGATTTATTGTTTAAAAATTAAATTTCCAAATACCTTTTAAAAAATCCTTTAAAATTAGTTTAAAATTTTAAAAATGCTTTATGAATAATCCAGTGAATTTTTTATACACATTATGAAAACTTTTGAAAAGTACAACAAGGGGCCTATTAAACTACTGAAGGTTTTCTAGGACTACACACTTTCCTGAGGGATGAGTTCACTCTCCAATTCTCAATCATGTTTACAAATCTCAGCCACCTAATTTTATAAAAAAAATGTTAAGCTTTTTTTACACATATATATATATATATACACATTTCATATGATGTTTTTGTCATAAATACATGGAAACATATTTTTATACATTAATGTGTTTATATATATTTATATACTTTCATAAAATGATACCTGATAGATTTGGAATAACTAAATCTCATGATAATTTGACATTGCATGGAATGTTAATGAAAGAGTAGTTTACATCCATGTATTCCATTCATAAAACTCATAAAAGTCACATTGAATGTAGTTCATAAAAAGGAATGATTTATTAAAATACATACTTATACATATACACCAATATTAAAACTATTGTATGTATTATAAATTCATGATATGTCATGATTTAATGATGATGGCCATATCTAGTGGTACACATGACATTAATTAACATAAAAATCATTTATCTCATAAAATGATTAATTTTATCATCAAAATCTATTTATTAAAATCAAAAAATATGTAAAATTTATTTTAAAAAATATAGAAAATTTTATAAAATAAAATACTCATTAAATATAAGGTTGAACAATAAGAATACAAATTTTTTCATTGTATTACATCTTAGATAATTATTTGGATATTATTATTGTTTATATAAAATTATAAAATATCATATAAGAAATTATTTATTCAAAAATAGTTTTATATGTATAATGTTTTATAAAAACATAATAATTAACACATAATGTTGTTGGACTAAATAATATGTTTTAGGAATGAACAAACTAATAAATTTTTGAAAACATTTAAAAACAATTTACCTTAAGATGATTTTTATAGAATAAAAAATACCCTTACATGTATACTTGAAAGATAAATAATATACTTTTAAAATGTAGACCCATCCCTTCCAGAATAATAAATTCATATTAAAACAAAAATTTATATATATAAAAATATAACTTACCTCTTATTTTTTGAGGAAAAAAAACTTGTAATCTTATATATTCTTCCTTTAGAATCTCTATCCCTATTCTCTTCCTTGACCCGAACATAAACGTATTGTAAATAATATATACATATTGATAAACATGTTTTTGTAGACATTTTTATCACAGTTTTTATATAGTGATTAAGATATATATATATATATATATATATGTATGTATATTCATTTGAGGTTTATGAAGAGTAAAAATCTTTCCAATCAAGAATTTGTTTTTACATTTCAAATATTCTTTTGATTCTATGAATGGAATGAAAAAATATAAAGTTAGACTATTTAAATATTCATGGATCGAAATATTTTATATGTTCTTTAAATTGATTCGATGGTTACAACCAAAAATAAAATCAAACAGTCTAAAAAAATACAAGATTAATTAAATCTATATAAAAACTAAAATTGGAAAATATAGTGAATGGTACAATAAAAGTATCTATTAAATGATAAATAGCTAAATGAAAATGATCAAAATAGAAAAAATGAAGAAACTGGCCAACATAGGTTGAAAGATATAGATTGAAGAAAAATTAAGGTTAACAATGAAATAAGAAGATGTAGACACCTATGAATTAAAATAAACAACAACCATTACACAGAAGATGAATAATAGTTCTCCTTGCTCACTAATATCGGAAACCCTAACCGCGATCAAAAGACATCGACAAATCTTGGCCTCCTGAAGTCCTCACACATGGTTTATTCTCTTTGATCGAGCCTCGAATACTTCATTGTTGTCAAGACCTCTACCCGAGATTGATCATCCTGTATCCTTCAAAGGAAAATGAACCCTATCATTTCGAACCACTCTTCTCTTATAAAGAGATCTTTTTAACTCCCCTCTTCCCCAAACTGATCTATTTCCCCCTGTGATCTCACTTTTCTTTTCTTCTTTTTCTTTATTTAACATTATCATTTCATTTTTCTCATGGATTTTTTTCTCATTTTTATGATTAAAATAATTTTCATAGGTGTATCATATTTAACATATTATATTTAATTTATAATTTCATATATAAACTAATATAAACTCTCAATTGAAAGATATTCAAATATCTATAAAATTTTACTAATTTTTTTTAAATAAATATATTATTTATTTTAAGTTCCATTTTTCTGTTAAATTGTAGTTCTAATAAATTAATATATTAAATCCAAATCTAAATTCATGATTCAAAAGTACATAAAAATATTTTTTTCAATTGGTTTCAACATTTTTTTAATACACAAATGTAATATAATTTTTACAATAATAAAATTATCAAAATTATATTTATTAATATATCAAAATAATTTATAAATGTGGTTTTTCTTTAAAATAAATAAATAATACTAATATCCTAATTTAGTTTAAATTTATAAATAAAAATTATAATTTCAAAATATCCCTTCATAATTTATATTTAAGATGTTTAAAATAATAATAATGACAATATTATTATTTTTAGTTTCTTAAACACAAAAATATATTTTTATAATTTCCATTATGAATAAATTATTTTACCTTTAATTTTATAATAATAATTTATCCAAATTGGGATATTTTTAATTATAAGTAATTATTTTATGGAAATTAAAATTACTATGTTTTATTTATTAAAACATAATTTCTGTGAAAATAACAATCTAATTTAGGAAATTCAATTCATTATATTAAAATATAGAAAGTAATAATTATATGATAAAATTAACTAAGGAAAATAAATTATTTAATAATAGTTTTTTATTTAAGAGCATCATTTTAATTTTATTATTTTTTATTTACATTCTTAATTGATAAATTAATATTTATATAAAATTTTGTTTCATAAATTTTATTATTATTAATATTTTATTAAGATAAAATAAAAAATTATTTATTTAAACTCATGATGTTAAACTGTTCTTGATAACCATGTGAGGTGCCCCTCATTATAGAAGTAGGGAATACGGTTGGCACACTGTTTGACCAACCATGTGGCTAAACCATGTAGCCGAGGAATTTTTTCTGAAATTACACAATTTCCCTTAATTAATCATTTACCCGATTTTTATTGCTCTATTCCTCACCATGTGGATGTAAATTACATAATAGTTCCACCATGAATCTTTATAATATGCTTTGATTCCTCTCCTCCAACCTATCATGGAATCACACATTGTCAGTCTTGTTGGATCAACACCAGTGAGTACTCAATTCCTTTTGTGCCATTCTCCATCCCTCTTTGTATCTATGGAGTTATTTGACTGAAATCTAATCTTCCTTATTTTTATTTTCTTCATCCATATTTTTTTTCTTATGATCAGAGTAGAATGAGAATTTGATATAGAATAATAACTATACATAGACCTGTGATAAGTGTTCTATACATTTACCAAGTGGTTTGGTGATTTATTAAGCTAGTTATTATTTTTCCTCCCATAGGACATTCTAGGATGGACCAAAAAATCTATTGAATAACTAAATTGAATGTAATAAAACCTATTAGGGATTCCCTCAAATTCCATGAGTCTTTTTGGAAGTTTTTTCCTCCCTAAAAAGGTCACCAATTGGGTGTGCCTTTAAGATTTCCCTTTTTATACAACCCATAGGATGTGTATTTGAGCATGAATAGTTAGAGGAAACCCATTTATGAATGAATTGATCTAAATTTATTAATTATTAGATGATTTGAATATTTTTTAGGTTTATGATTTGATTATATGGTTTATATGGAATGATTATATGAGTAGGTAAAATCCTTGAATTTAATTGAATGTGAATTGTTATATGAGTGGGCATACTCTTGGGACTTGAATGTTTCCGAATGATGAATGAAATGAGATATGAATTAAACCGGTAACAGATTCCTTGGTTTGTAAACATGGGATCATGATTCCAATTATATTCCATTTACATTTCTGTGGTGGGTCATGATCTTTGGTAGTGGATACCTCGTAATTGTATACTCCATTGATCTCAATTCAGTAGGATATCAAGGGAATTTATAACCCAAGGATCAAGCATGGTATACATGCATTGGAAAATTGTTGTTGACATGTTCCTTATACTCCACCATTTCGATTACTCAATTTTCATTGATATGATCATTGGACTCAAAGAGGATGCCTTAATCCTTTATAGCTTGGATCCAACACTTTGTGGTCTAACACATCTAATCACATGGAATGGATGTGGTTGATATGAAACTTATAGTTATATGTTAAGGCCTTGATTTTGTGATACATATGCTATACATCATGGGAATTGTCGGTATGACATGATTGGATGTATGGAGAGGCCATGATAGTTATTTTTGTTTTGTTTATAGATTCCTTGTGATAGGATAATGATACTTATTTTGTAGGGAGCCTCATATGGATATTCCATATCACATGTCTTTTAGAATACATACCATGACCACTTTCCTTTTTATTACTACAAACCTATGATATATATTTTTATCTACTTAGCTTGATATATTTTTCTGCTTGGACTAGTTATAGACATTTGGGTGATGACTTACTGGTATTGTATCTCACACCTTTTTTGGGTTGCTGTTGGGTACTTGGATAAACAATTTCGATGCCGGTCAAGATCTGGGTAAGCATCCAAAGTTAAATGCTTGAAATTATGCCATGTTTTGGAGAAGGGGATTATGGGTCCAAGTTTTGACTCATGATGTTATCAGTAGGTAGTTCATTGGGGTATTTTTTTGTTTTGACATTAATACTATAAGGATTCCACATATACTCTTTTTTTTCATTGCAGACACATGATATGAAAATCATTGTATATGAGATTAAAAATGATTTTTTATCTATATTTATCATATGGATCGTTATCTATTGTAATTTTTATTTATTAATTATGGTATTCTATTTGTATAATTTCAACTATTGGGTTACACTCTAATAAGAGGGCATAGTTTCCGTACAAACACACTCTAGTCCATCACATCTAGTTTGTAGCCTCATGCATTTGGGGATTTATGCTGAATGCCATGTGAAAAAATGTTCTTGGGGAATCATTCAATGGAATCCGTGTTTGAGATGTTACATTATACACCTACATGCATCAACTCCTCCTAAGTGATCATCTGATGAAATCATGAATATTTGTCTGATTTCATTCTAACTTATTGGTCTTATTCTGATAGACATGATCCTCTATACTTCCTTTATTATAGAACATCTCAACTTATCAATATTGAACATTTTTTTCTAGATAATTCACCTTCCTTTTGAAGATGGTTGATTAAATTATTTCAAATTCTCAAGGCTTAGGTAACATGAAACCTATCCATCTCAAATTATTTCCTTCAACTTCTAAATTCTAAAAAATGTTTTATTAGATATTAATATCAGACTTCTCTCACACTGTATATATACCCCATAGATCATATTTAATCTTTGGGAAAGATTACAAAAACTTAAATAGTTCTTCATCATTATCTAATCACTTCATTTTGGTGATCATTGTTCGGTATTCCCACTTATGTTCATCAAATAATATACTCTCTTTATAATAACCTATTAATCAATATTTCTGTATTAAAAAAACTCTCATGATTTTCAAAATCATGATAAATCTTTTATTGTATCATGAAATAATTCATGATTCTTGTAACTTTTAGATAATCATAACATCATCTAGTTTTGTTAAGAAACATTCTTATGATCCTCCAAAAGGAATGGTCATATAACATCTTTAAGAAACATTCTAACAAAACTTTATATTCAAACACATGTTGTTATATTAAAAAAATAGCAAAAACTAAGTTGCTCTTAAAAGTTTATGAAAACAATTTTTTAAAGATATTGATCCATTATAGTTCTTTCATGATGCATAATTATATGTAAGAAATATAAATATAATAATATTAAATATTAATTCAAGAAATTACTGGGTCACCTCAACCATGGATCAAGGGTAATCCGATTAAAAAATGTCCATGTATAGTTCTACATAATGATGATGAGGATGTTTTTGATAAACATGGATTAGAAATGATTAATCCTTGATGAAAATTTCTCCTATACCACTGGTGGGTTTAGATTCATCAACATATTCAAATTTTATGTAGAAGTAAATCCAAATGGAGGATGATTTATATCCAAATAATAAATTTTTTGAATATTATATTAAAACATAATATAAATTAAATAAATGATATGTTAAAATATCAAAAACTTGTATTTTCATCTTCAATGTAGTGTTCATGATGATGATCCTAAGGCATGTTGATTTATGTATCCAACATTCAGGGAGCATTGGATAATTGATCCATTTATAATTCATAAGAATTCATGAATTCTCAAAGGGATGATATATGGACCCAGCCTTAAACCTTACTTAATATTGAATTAAATGAATAGTTAACATTGAAGATATTTTCAGGTTTAGAGTTTTAGATAATTAGGACATAACTATTACATCTCAGTTGATAATAAATTAGATACATCTACACAGTTTCCATTTTTTTACAAAACATAAACTCCTGAAAAAAAGATTCATTTCTAGTTCCATATTTAAGACAACATGAATTTTCCATAATCCCATCCTAGACCCTATTCCACATTATGTCATGCGAAAAACATTTCAAAAACTTGGGATGAGCATAAAAATCTCAGTAAGGGATACATAAAGAATGGAAACTGTTAGTTTTTCAAAACAACAAGTAAACCATGAATACATTTACATAAGTAATACTTTTCACCTTTATGAAGTATTAAATACTCTTCATTGAATAAAATATCATTACTTACCCTTTTGTAACCAAAATATTACCATAAAACCCATATAAATAACACATAACATATGAACGTGACTTGGGACATAAGCATACATAAATCAAATAACCATATGGTCAACTTCAACACATATCACTAATTGGAATAGCCATACAACAAACTTCCATACCCAATGTATCAGAGGTTATAACATAACCACCCATCCTGGTATTCACGGCACCACTATTCATTTGGTTTATCACATTACCACCCATCAAATGTCCAAGTACCAATATAAAATCATAACACATAAAACAATTATAAAGGAAAGAAAACATTTCCATAGTTTAATCACAATATATCACTTAAATATATTGACATAAAAAATACATTATCAAAACTATTTTCAATACAAAAATACATAAAAGAGTATATGGTATTTATTTAATTTTAAAAACAATATGGATTATTGAGGAAGCCAAAGATCAAATAGTACTCGCGGTGGTAGAAAATGTTGTTGTCACCGCGTACATTAAATGAAACATTCCTTTTTTTTAATTTTCGTAAAACTCTTCAAAGAAAAATATTCCCTTCTAAAAGTCAAGTGTGTTTTTATATCTTATAAAAGAACGTCTTGTATGAGAAAAAATATGCCTCAATGAAAGGAGATTGAGAGTAAATCCCGCACCTCGTGTCCGACATGACTCGATCATTATTTAATCTCTTGAATAATAAACTACATTTAATTTCTACTAACTTATGAACCCTTTTCAAGATTATTATTCCTTATATATCACTTATTGCCATGTTATAAACATTTTGTAATCATTTAAGTTAATAATGTTCGTTTTGTCGATATTTGGGACTTATGTCAAAAATGGACTTCTTACAATTAAATGTTGTTCATGTGGACAAAGTTTCATTATATCAAGAATGATATTATTGATTTGGATATCATATATATCATATATATATATCCATAATATACATGTAATTATAACAGTACATAACATTTAGAGGTAAGAAATAAAATCCACCGTTCATGGAGACGGTAAGCCGTATGTACGCATTAACGCTACTTTCATTTCTATTTTGTATTTAATGGAATGAAATCACAATGATATAAAGGTATATTTATAACTCCAGAATAATATCGTATATTATATTAATAACTCCATCATTTATACATCCCACATATGGAATTAATGATTCAAATCACTTTGAGGGGGCAGTAGTCCGTAGTTCCAAAAATGAAATTATCGCGTTTATCCATTATGGAAACCATAATGGTATTCCATAAATGAAAAATACAGAAGAATAAGGAAAAAATAAAAATAATATATATTATATATAAATACAGTGACATATTAATGGCCACCATTAAATTTTTTAAGATAATGTTGAACAATTATCGATTCGTGAGGCTGTAATTCGCCATCCATAGAAACAACATGTTCTTTAACCATTAGATGGAGTTTTGTGTATGTGTAGCTATAATAATTCTCATAAAAAAATCCTAGAATATTTAAGATACTGATGTTGTTACAAAATAAATGAATAAAAAGAGATTAGGTGTTTGGAGAAGAAAAATAAAACAAAAGACCATAAGAGAAGACATTACCTTTAAATTAGGTAACTCCCCTTAGTTTGAACCAAAAGGGTTTCATGAAGAGTTTTATGCCTAATGTAAGCATCTAGGATGAAGATATGGATGTGTAGAGATAATAGGAGAAGAGTTTGACGAGCCAATGGCTTGAGATGGGTGGGTAATGGAGTAGATGTGGGGGCCTTTTATAAGAGGGAGGAGGGCCACTCTTGGAAGGCAATGAAATGTTTGTTTATTATGAAATGATTAAAGGTTTTTAAAGGTCCAAAAATGATATATTTAGAGGATAAGGTGATAATGGGTCTGAATCCTCCCATACACTAGGTTTTAGACCTATTTGAGTCTTAGATGTTACCTTATATTTAAATTTTATTCAAATCATTTATTTATGAGGTAATCGCTGCATCATCATGGGGTCATAAATAAATTTATTTTTTTAATGACTAAAAATTAAAAAAAATTACCATGATGTATGAAATATTTTTATATTTCAAATGATTATTTAGAAGAAAAAAATATAACATATATAGACTTATATAAAAATTGTTTTAGTAAAACAATACATGTTTGTGATATTATTATTTTTTACTTTAAATAAAATGTATTAATGTCATTATCTTACCCATGTGGCTCCATGGGGTCCCATAAATTGACCCATGGATTGTCATGGTAGTCCATGACTCATCCAATAAGTATAAGACAAGTTTAATGGTGATTTTATATTATTATAACATTATTTTTACCTTAAATTACACTAATTACCTTTAATCATGATTAATAAAACATAAAAGATACTATTCACCAAGAAATTATTTTCATCCCATTGAACCAAATTTTACTTAATAATGAAATAAATGTATGTAGGATTATATAAATTCAATTCACAGAAGTGGTAATGTTTCATTTAAATGAAAAATCAGTTTTTTACTACCACTTAGTGGATTAACTATTCATCAGAAATTGATGTTTTTCAGAAAAATAACAAAAATTCACCCTAAGATATTTTTGATATTCCGAATTCAAAAATTATTTCTATTTTAAAAAATTAAAAACATATAAGTTTCATTAATTTATTTAATAATTAATTCCCATTGTCAAAACAAATAGCGTGTTTTTAAGAAACAATATATATCAAAAGATCGACAGTAGTTTAAGTCCTATTACAAAGTGAAATTAATTCTAATGAACAGCACTGTATTAAATGGTAAAAATATATTCTAATTTAATTTTAAAAACAGTTGAATAGATAATATAGAAATATAAATAAATTATATTAAAATGAGGTTTTGAATTAAAATACAACATTTTCACTAATTCATAAAAAAGGAACTTTATAGGAAAAATACCAAAAACATACACAAAGTAAATTTTGATGTCCCAATTATAAATACAGATTTTATTTGGTCCAATAGAATGTATAATAGTGACCAAAACTTTTTTTAATGAGGGTTATCGTTCAAAAGGTGATAAATCGACCTTTAAGTTAATTTTAGAGTATCTATGCCTAAAATTGAATTATTTTCTTATTTTAATCCATTATCTTTTATCGTATAAATGTAAAAACAAATAACAAACATATAAAATAATATTTTAGTTATTTTTATTTATTCTCTCCAATACAAATGCTACGTGTTAACAACCATTTAAAATAATATTATTATATTACTAGTGTGCAATGTTTGATTTCAAAGAAACTCGTTGTTGTGTATAGGGTACACTATCAAACATAGAAACCCCTATAAAGTAAAATTAATATTCAATTCACCTATATTAATAAATATGAAAATGTCTTATTCTTTATTTACCTTGGATGTTACATCCTTCCCCCCTTTGGGAAATTCATCCTTGTAATTTTATTCACTTATCAAAATAAGAGGGGGTATTTATCCCTCATAGCTATTTCAAATTCCCACGTTCCCTCTTCAACCATATGGTTTTTTCATAAAAACTTCACCTTATAAATTACCTTATTTCTCAACACTTTCTATTTTCGGTCAATAATCTAGACTGGTTGTTCTTCAGAAGAGTGATTCTCTTATAAATAAACTACCTCGGGGATCAAAACATGAGATGGATCTGGAAAATACATTCTCAACATCGAAACATGAAAAACATTGTGTACCTAGGATAAAAGTGGAGGTAAATCCACTCTGTATGCAACTGATCCAACATTATCCATGATTTCATAAGGTCCAATGAACCTTGGACTCGACTTTCCATTCTTTCCAAAATGCATCACACTTTTCCATGGAAAATATTGAGAAAAACATGATCACCTACCTCGAAAGATAGATCCTTCCTCTGGTTATCAGCATAACGTTTCTGCCTGCTCTGAGCTATTCTCATGTGCTTCTGAATCAACTAGTCTTTTTCTGTCATCTCTTATACCAATTATGGTCCCATCAGCTTAACTTCCCCTACTTCATCCCAAAAAGATGTAGTTCGACACTGATTTCCATATAATTCCTCAAGCGGAGCCATCTGTATACTGGAATGGAAACTGGTATTATAAAAAAATTCAACCAAAGAAATATGTTGGTCCCAACATCCCTAGTAATCCATCATGCAAGCATGTAACATATCCTCCATGGTCTGAATTGTTCGTTCTGACTACCCATCTGATTGCGGATGAGAAGCTATACTAAAATTTAATTCAGTACCCAACGACATTTGGAGGCCTTTCCAAAAGTTAAAAGTAATCCTGGGATCACCATCAGATAGAATAGAGAGGGGAACTCCATGTAACTTGACTATCTCTTTATCATACCACCTAGAAAGTTTATCTAGAGTGAATGTATCTCTAATAGGATGTAAATGATCAGATTTAGTCAATTGATCAACAATAATCTAGATTGCATTATTTCCTCAATATGTCGTTGGTAATCCCAAAACAAAGTCCATGGATATATATTCCCATTTCCACTATGGAGCTGGTAAAGACTGAAGCATCCCTTTCGGTAACTTCCACTCTAATTTGACATGCTAACAAGTGAAAAACTGAACAGTAAAATCAACAATATCTCTTTCCATTCCATCCCACTAGTAATTCTCCTGTAGATCTTCGTACATATTAGTACTGCCAGGATGAACTAAAATGGGGAACTATGAACCGCACATAACAACTCATTCTTCAACTGTGAATCACAAGAAACACATAATATCTTCCCAAAACTCAAAACACAATCATTATCAATGTTATATTCAAGAAACATACCTTTCTAAACCAGCTCTACATTTTTCTGCAACTCACTATCTTTCTTCTACGCTTGCTTAATTCTGTCTGATAGAGGTGACCTCCCTGACACATGAAACAAGAGAGAAGAACTTTCTGCACCAACAACTTTTATGCCAAAGTTCATCAAATAAGAAATAAAATGATCTCATTCAACACGTAGCATGGTTAATGAAGCATTACTTTTTCGACTCAAATCATCAGCCACTTTTTTTTCTTTTCCCGAGTGGTAATGAATTAGACAATCATAATCCTTGATTAATTCCATCCATATCCTCTATCTCATGTTTAATTCATTCTAGGTGAATATATACTTTATACTTTTGTGATCAGTATATATTTTACATATTACTCCATACTAATGATGCCTCCAAATATTTAGAGCAAAAACAACAGCAACTAATTCCAAATCATGTTTAGTGTAAATTATCTCATGAGTTTTCAACTGACGTGAAGCATAGTTAATTACCTGATCAATATGCATAAGGACACAACCATATCGCTTCAACAAAGCATCACTGTAGATAAAAAACTCACAATTTCTGGAAGGATGTGACAAAACATGAGCATTCACGAATCTTTTTTTCAATTCCTGAAAACAATCAGCACATTCTTTTGTCCAGATGAACTTAACACCTTTTCGAGTTAACATAGACAATGGACTAGATAACTATGAATAAATTTCAACAAACCTCTAGTATTAACATTACAAAACAAGAAAACTACGTAACTCGGTAATATTTTTTGGTCTTGGCCATTCTTCAACAACTTTTGTTTTAGAAGCTTCGATAGTTATTCCATTTTTTGAAACAATGTGACCAAAAAAAGAAATATTTTGTAACCATAAATCACACTTACTGAATTGTCGATGTAGTTTCATTTCTATTAAGGTCTACAGGATTACCCTTAAATTACTTTTATTCTCCTCTTTACTTTTAGAAAATACCAAAATATCAGCAATGAACACAACCATAAACATATCCAAGAACTCATGGAAAATTCTATTTATTAGATCCATGAATACTGCAGGTGCATTGGCTAAACCAAAATGCATAACTAAAAATTCATAATGTCCATATCTAATATGAAAGGATGTCTTCATAATGTCAGCTTATTTTACTTTCAACTGATGGTACCCCGACCTCAAGACAATCTTCAAAATTTACTGACCTCCACGAAGCTGAACAAACAAATCATTGATATGTGGAAAATGATACTTTTTTTAACAGTGTTGTTATTCAATTCTCTATAATCAATGTAATGTCTCATTGAACCATCATTCTTTTTAACCAACAAGACAGGAGCACCCCATGGTGATGTGCTTGGTCAAATGAAACCTTTATCTAATAGAACCTACAATTTCATCTTCAACTCTAAAATTTCAACTTGAGCCATTCGATATGGGGGTTTTGAAAGTGGATTAGAATCAGGAACTAAGTAAATAATAAATTCAACTTCTCGATCATGTCTAATACCAGGAAAGTCATCATGAAAAACATCAAGATACTCATTTACCACTGGCACATCATTAATCTGAATAGTTGCTTTGTTTTCAAAAATATGTGCAAGGTAACATTCATTTAGATTTTTACTAATTTATCAACTTCCTGATATGTTATCGAACACAAGGGATCATTCTTGGACACAAACTGAAAATCTTTCTGAAAAGAAACCACTTTAGCTCTACAGTCAATCTTAGCATTATAAACAAAAATCCAATCCATGCCAAAAATAAAATCAAACTCCACTAGAGGCAAACAATAAGGTTTTCAGGTAGATTCTTTATGAAAACAAGGATAAGAAGGTACTTATAATTTCTTTTTGTCTCAATGTTTCCTCAAAGTGTTTTTACCATAAGTTAGGAATTCATATTTTGATATGGAAGTCCCAATTTAATAGAAAACTTATCAGAAATGAAATAATGTGTAGACCCTGAATCAAACAACACATCGGAATAATATGAACAAAGAAACAGTATACCCGATACTACTTCATTTTATGGCCCAACATCTGCTGAAGTGGTTGAAAAAGATTTCACCACCCCTTTCTTCTTGTATTTCAGCTAATTTTCCTTAGTTGAGTTCTTCCTTAGACACTCATTTCCTTAATGACTCATTTCATTACACTTAAAACATCTTACCGCTGGATTTTCATTGCCTCCTTGATCATATTTTTTATAGTTACGAGCAATATAACCAGACATACCAAACCAAAAGCACTTTCTAGACTTGGATAAACATTCTCCAGGATTCATTTTATCTCACTTCACACAGGATAGATATTTGGTTTTCATACCTCATGGCTTCTTTGATGACTTCTTTCCCTTTTCCTACCAACTGGACCTCTTATTATGTTGTTTGTCAAAGAACACCTGATCATCGGCAAACTCCAATTTCCACCTTCTCCGCACATCGAACAAGTTTTTCATAACTCTTGAACTCATGAAAAGTTAAATCCCTTCGATACTTTAGCATTAACCATGACTAAAAATGGTTGATTTTACTATCAAGATCTCGTATGATATTTGGAGAATACCTTGCCAATTGAGTGAACATTTCTTCATAAGAATCCACTGAGTCATCCTCCTACCTCAATTCTATGAATTGTTTTTCCATACTAAGATGAACCACCTTAGGAAAATATTTCTCAAGAAACATACCTTTGAATTCATTCCAGTGAAGATCATCAATATCATCACTTTCGCTGATATTTTTCACCATCGACCAACATTGATCAACTTCACCTTCAAAATAGTAAACAAAAATACTAACCTTTTGATGTTCTAAACAACCCCTGACATAAAAAATCTTCTCCAGTGCATTAATCCACCCTTCTGCTAGAACAGGGTCAAATGATCCACTGAATGATGGGGGTGTTGCCTCATGAAATTTTCCACAACTGACATGTTATTCTATGGTTGATCTGGCTAATCTCGAGCATGGATACCACCCCCATTTATAGCCTGAGTCAACTATACCATCACTGCAACAAACTATTCAATTCTGATTCCAACCATCTCAGGTCGCTGATTTGGAAGGTTGCCTTTCTCCTGATTTCATCCTAACATTGCTGTCGTGTTTCCTTTACGGAATACCATTCTGTACATAGAAATATATTAGGGGAAGCAACATGGTAATCTTTAAATGCTATATCATTTCAATCATACCATAACCTAATATATGGTCATGAATTTAACAATTTTCTAACTCCTAACGTTATCTAAACCGACCTTTGATACCAACTATAAGGACCTAGCCTTAAACCATACTTAATATTGAATTAAATGAATAATTGACATTGAGGATATTTCCATGTTTATAGTTTTAGAGAATTGGGACATACTAATTACATATCAAAAGATTACAAATTCGGAACTTCTACATAGTTTCCATTTTTTTAAAACATGAACTATTGGAAAAAAGTCATGTCTAGTTCCATGTTTAAGATCACATGACTTTTCCATGATCCAATCCTTGACCCTATTCCACATTATTCCATGTGAAAAACATTTCAAAAACATGGGATGAGCATAAAAATATCAGTAACGGATACACAAAGAATGAAAACTGTTAGTTTTTCAAAAGAACAAGTAAACCATGAATACATTAATATAAGTAATACTTTTCATCTTTATGAATTAGTAAATAATCTTCACTGAATAAAAGATCATTACAAACCCTTTTTAACCAAAAGATTACCATAAACCTCATATAAAGAACACATAACATATAAAAGTAACTTGGGACATAAACATACATATATGGAATAACCATATGGTCGACTTCCACACATATCACTAATTGGAACAGCCATACAGCCGACTTCCAAACCCAATGCATTGGATATTATAACGTAACCACCCATCATGGTATTCACGGCACCACCCGAAATTTGGTTTATCACGTAACCACCTGTCAAATTTCCAAGTAACATTATAAAATCATAACACATAAAACAATTATAAAGGAAAGAAAACATTTCAACATTATAATCACAATATATCAATTAAATATATTTACATAACAAATCCATTATCAAAACCATTTTAAATACCAAAATACATAAAAGAGTATATGGTATTTATTTACTTTTTAAAACATTACATCTTTTTGAGGATGCTAGACATCAAATAATAATCGTGGTGGCAAAAAAGGTCGTGTCACCACATACTTTAAAAGAAACATTCCTTTTAGTTGTTTAGTAAAACTCTTCATAGAAAAATATTCCCTTTGAAAAGTCAAGGGTGTTTATAAAGCGTATAAAATAAAGTCTTCTATTAGAACAAAATATTCCTCAATAAAGGTGATTGAGGTGAAGTCCCTTACCTCGTGTACAAATTGACTCGATCGTTCTTCAATGTCTTGAATAATAAAATAAAGTTAATTTATACATGATTAAGAACATTTTTCAAGTTTATTATTCATTTTATATCACTTATTTCCTTGTTATTAGCTTTATGTAATCATTTATGTTAATAATGTTCATTTTTTCGATATTTGGTACTTAACTAAAAAATGGACTTCTTACGATTACATGTTTTTCATGTGGTAAAAGGTTAATTATATTCAGAATGATATTCATGATTTGGATATCAGATATATCATATATATCATGAATATACATGTATTTATAATAGTACATAACATTTAGAGGTAAGAAATGAAATGCACCATTCATGGAGACGGTAAGCCATACGTATGCATGAACGCTACTTTCATTTATATTTCATATTTAATGGAATGAAATCACAATGATATAAAAGAAACTTTATAATTCCAGTATAATATCTTATATAATATTTTTAACTACATACATTATACATCCCACATATGGCATTAACGATTCAAATCACTTTGAGGGGGCGGTAGTCCGTACTTCCAAAAATGAAATTATCGCATTTATCCATTATGGAAACCATAATGGTATGCCATAAATAAAAAATACAGAAGCATAAAGAAAACATAAATATTATATATATCATATATAAATACAATGACATCTTAATGGGCACCATTAATGGTGTTATGAAATGATTGAATAATCATCGTTTCCTGAGGCAGTAATTCACCATCCATAGAAACAGTATGTTATTTAACCATTAGATGGAGGTGTGTGTAAGTGCATCTCAAATCCTTCTCATAAAATCAGACTAGTATTTTTAGGATATTGGTTTTGTTAGAAAATAACGGAATAAAATGAATTTAGGGGGTTGTAGAAGCAAAATAAAATAGAAGAACTTAAGAGAAGACATTACATTTAAATCGGGTAACTCCACTTTGTTTGAACCAAAGGGGTTGCATGAATAGATTTATGCGTACGGTAAGGCATCTAGGATTAAGAGAAGGATTTGGAGAGACACTAGGATTTGGGGTTTAATGAGACAAGGTCTTGAGAGGTTTGGGTAAGGGAGTAGAGATGGGGGCCTTTTATAAGAGAGAGGAGGGTCACTATTGGAAGGTCATGAATTATTACATTATTATGAAATGATTTTCGGATTGTAAAGGTCCCAAAATGATATATTTCGAGTATAAGGTGATAAGGGTTCAGAATCCACCAATTCAATAGGTTTTTGGCATTTTTTATTATTATATTATACCTTATTTTTCATTTTGTTTAAATTATTTATTAATGAGGTAATCGCTGCATCATTATGGTGTCATAAATAAAATTTTTATTTAATGTCTAAAAATTATAAAAAAACTACCATGATGTAGAAAATATTTTTATATTTTTAATTAATATTCATAGTAAAAATTATAACTTATATAACCCTATGTAAAAATTGTTTTAGTAAAACAATACATGTTTGTGATATTTTTATTTTTACATTAAATAAAAGGTATTAATATCATTATCTTACCCATGTGGCCCCATGTGATCCCATAAATTGACCCATGTATTTTCTTGGTCGGCCATGACTCATAGGATAATTATAGGATAAGTTTCAAGGTGATTTCATATTATTATAGCATTTTTTTACATTAAATTACACGAATTACCATTAATCGCGATTAGTAAAACATAAAAGTAACTATTCACCAAAAATTTATTTTCATCCCATTGAACCAAATTTTACTTACTAATGAAAACCATGTATGTCAGATTTTTTATATTCAATTCACAGAAGTGGTAAAGTTTCATTTAAATGAATAATCAGTTTTTTTAAACTAACACTTAGTGGATTCACTATTAATCAAAAATTGATGTTTTTCAGAAAAATACAAAAAATTAACCCTATGATATATTTTATATTCCAAATTCAAAAATGATGTCTATTTTATGAAACTAAAAACATATAGTTTTAATTAATTTATTTAATATTTAATTTCCATTGTCAAAACAAATAGCGTGTTTTTAAGGAACAATATATATCAAAAGATTGACACCACTTTAAGTCCAATTTCAAAGTGAAATTATTTCCAATGACCACAATTGGATAAAATGGTGAAAATATATTATAATTTCACTTTAAAACCAATTCAATATATAATCTGATAATATAAATAAATTATATTAAAATGAGGTTTCTGAATTAAAATACAACATTTTTCACATATTCATTAAAAAATTACCTTTGTCGGAAAAATACCAAAAGCAAACACCAAGTAAATTTAGTTGTCCTGATTCTAAAGAAGGATTTTATTTGGTCGAATAGAATTTATAATAGTTACCAAAACTATTTTTAAAGAGGGTTCTCCATCAAAAGGCGATAAATAAACCTTTTAGTGAATATTAGAGTATCTATGCCTAAAATTGAATTCCTTTTTTATTTTAAGCCTTTATATTTTATTGGATAAATGTAAAAACATTTAAAAACATATATAATCATATTTTAGTTATTTATATTAATTTCCTGTAATACTACGACTACGTATTAACTACCATATAAAATAATATTAATATATTACTAGTGTGCAATGTAAGATTTCAAATAAACTCGTTGTTTCTTATCGTGTACGCTATCGAACATAGAAACCCCTTTGAAGTAAAATTAATATTTAATTCATAAAGATTAATAAATATAAAAATGTGTTATTCTTCATTTACCTGGGATATTACAGGTTCTATCAACATCAATGAATGATAAATGGGATTTGAGGACGACAATATATTGGATTGTATTTAAAATAATTCATCACTTCTTGATTTAATGAATAAATGCTAATAGGATAAGTATCATGTTCTTATATAGGATGTTTGAGACATCATTATTAAATAGTTTGGACATGTAACACATCACAATAATTATAGTTTATTTTTGGGAAATAAACACTGATCCCAATCAATGATATTTCAATCATTAACAATGTATTCATAAATGAGTTTCAACTAATTAAATTTTAGTGGATAAATAATTGGAAACCACATGCATTGTATGAATCAATAATGAGTTGTCATATTTAGAATATAGTATCTCATGCACCACCACAATGTGGTTATTAACATTTTAGTGATATTATAAAAAATATATAGAATTTCATAAGATATAATAAGAATTATTAATTTTTATAATCATAAATAAACTTAAAAAAGACCACCAATTCCTCAAAACCAAAACCATGCATAACAAAAAATAAAAAATACCTCACACAGTGAAGATATAAAAGCTTCTATTATTTAGACACACATGTAATGAATATAAATTAGAGACAATATAAGTGATCCTTCATCTAGGGGTACCCATTAGTGGATGAGTCAACTAATACATGGGAATTAACCTTATTTTTACAGTTGTATGATAATACCTAAAATGAAAGCAATGAATGATAAGAAGGTTTTGGAATGAAATAATAGTGAAAAAATGCACTCACTATTATCTTAGTATTAAACACTTGATATATTTTTAGAGGAAATTTCATAATCATTCATGGTATTTACATGAACATTTCTTAATTTTTAATTAAATATATTGTTAAAAAACACTTTTAACCCCTCAGTTAAATATTCATGCATTTAAAATTAAAATTTTTCATTAGATTATCCCATATGTATTATCATATGAATCATATATAATCAATAATCTAAAATTTTAATGAATACTCAAAAATTAAATTTTTAATTATATATTTTCTATAAAAAATATGATTATTTTTTCAAAACCCTTATGATATAAACATGTTATAAAATATGAAATGGTTAAGGTTGTGGTACTATATCTCTATATCACACTATAAAATATCCCATACTGAGGAATATGAAATACCTTGTATTCATATATGAAATAAATTATGACATAACATATATCAAAGTCTATTATATAATCGAAATTAATTAGAAGTATAAGTGTCATTAGGTAATATATCCACACATCACCCACTTAAATGAAATTGTTTTATAATTTATGAAATTTCACCATATATTGTATTATATATAATAAATTTTGTAACATTTTAGAAAAAACATTTTAATATTTTAAAAAATAGAAATATACCTATAATGTCACCTTGCATCACATTATGCCTAACAATTTATGAATATCCCTCACAAAAATATTTTATAATAATTCAAAAAAAACATTTAGGGCGGCACTATATATTTCAAAAAATATAATACCCATTAATTATATGAAATTTTTTTCACCAAAAGTCCATTGTATAATTGATAATAATTAAGAATTATCCAATACATTACTAAATGTAATGAGTATCCTCATGAAAAGTGTTAGTTCTGCAAAATCTACAATGCGAACATGATTAATCTAAATCACACAAATGTATTTAGTTTCCTATATGAACAGGTTGTATCATATTCATATATGTATAATAACATAATCCATTTTTATAAGACATAAATTGACCATGGTACATAGATTATTTTAATCCTATATAGACACACATTTAACATACACTTCCTATGTATAGACTAACTAGAAGGATAAACACATCACATGTCCTCCACCTTGATATATTAGCACATCACATTCCAGAAATATAATAGATATTAACATCACAAGTTGATTATCTATGTACATTGGTACACTAATTTAGAATTTCATAAGGAAACAGATTCTAAATTCACAATATGAGAGGAAAAATCCAATCTCAATTAAACCTCATTTGATTATATAATTATCAACATACCCAACCACACATTAATTAGCATAGCTACATGGATGGTATAATTATGTTATTAAATATTGGAGGATCCCATTCTATGTATCATGAAAATCATAAGTACAATGATTTAGTATGAAATATACACACTTAGAATAGTAAATACATAATGAATGATATGCACAAGAGCGTTAGACCGGTTGATGAGGACCTAGAAAGTTCATTTAAGAGTCCCATGTTCAAATATGGATAAAGAAATAATTTCCAAGTAGAGTAGAAATGTAACATCCTAGGTAAAAAAAGAATAAAGAATTTTCATATTTATTAATATTTACGAATTAAATATTAATTTTAATTAAAAGGGGTTTCTACGTTCGATAGCGTACTCGGTACGCAACGATGAGTTTCTTTGAAAACTTACGTTGCACACAAGTAATAAAATAATATTATTTTAAATGTTAGTTAACGAGTAGCCGTTGTACTGGAGGGAATGGATAGAAATAACTAAAATATGATTATATATGTTTTTAATTGTTTTTACATTTTCCCAATAAAAGATAAAGGCTCAAAATACAGAAAGAGTTCAATTTTAGGCATTTATACCCTAATTTTCACGAAAGGTCCACTTATCACCTTTTGACGGAGAACTGTCATTAAATATAGTTTTCATCAATCTTATAAATTCTATTGTACCAAATATAACTCTTCTTTTGAATCGGGACATCAAAATTTACTTTCTGTAAATTTTTGGTACCTTTCTGATAAAGTTCTTTTTTTTAATGAATAGTGTAAAATTTTGTATTTTAATTCAAAACCTCTTTTTAATCTAATTTATTTATATGATTAGATTATCTTTTGAATTGGTTTTAAAGTGAAATTAGAAAATATTTTTACCATTAAATCCAATAGTGGTCGTTGGAATTAATTTCACTTTGAAATCGGACTTAAACTAGTGTCAATCTTTTGATACTTATTGTTTCATAAAAACACGCTATTTGCTCTGACAGCGGGAATTAATTATTAAATTAATTAATGTGACTTATATGTTTTTAATTTTGTAAAATAGACTTCATTTTTGAATTCGTAATATCAAATATATCTTAGGGTAAATTTTTGGTAATTTTTTGAAAAACTTCAATTTTTGATGAATAGTGAAACCACTAAGTGGTACTTATAAAAACTGATTTTTCAGTTTAAATGAAATTTTTCCATCATTGTTTTTTGATTTTGAAAAATCCAACATACATGGTTGTCATTAATAAGTAAAATGTGGTTCAATGAGATTAAAATAATTTTTTTGGTGAATAGTAACTTATTAAGTTTTTAATCGTGATGAGTGGTAATTAGTGTTGTTAAAGGTAAAAATAATGCTTTAATAAACTAAGATGAGCTTTAAACATGTCCCACCCTCATTGGTTGTGTCATGGACGACCAAGAAAAGCCATTGGACAACTTGGGGACCCCATGGAGACACTTTGGTTGGGAAATGACATAAATAACTTTTTATTTAATGTAAAAGTAAAAATGACACAAACATAATATGTTTTACGAAAACAATTTTTACATGGGGTTATAAAGATCAGATTTTTGATTATAAATTATCACTGGAAAGATAAATAGATTTCCTACATCATAGTATTTTTTTTACAATTTTTAGACTTTAAATAAATTAATTTATTTATGACATCATGATGATGCAACGATGACCTCATTATTTAACGATTTAAATAAAATGGAAAGATAATGTAAAATATATAAACTACACATGTCCAAAACTTATTGGATGGGTGGATTTCGAAACCTTATCACCTTATACACGAATTATATCAATTTGGGACCTTTTAAAACCGAAACACATTTTTCAAATAAAGTAATATTTCTTTACTTTCCAAAAGTGCCCCTCCTCTCCTCTTATAAAAGGCCCCCACCTCTACCACCTTACACACACTCCTCAAGCCTTTTTCTCGGACAAAACCTGACCATTTACTCTCTACACATCCCTCTCCTCATCGTAGAGTATTCCCTTTGGGAATAATCCTTTCAAATGAATCCTTTAGGCTCAAATCAAAAGGAGTTACACTTTTAAAGGTAATTCATTCTCTCTTGTTCATTTGTTTTATTTTGCTTCTCCAACCCTCTAAACTCTTTTTATTTACTTCTTTTGTAACCACAACAGTATCCTCAATATACTAGGATGTTGTTATAAGATTTATTCGAACTACACTCTCACACAACTACATCAAATGGTTAAAGAACATACGGTTTCCGTGGATGGAGAAATTCTGCCTCCCGAAACGATGATTGTTCAATACTCATTTAACACCTTCAAAGGTGGCCATTATGATGTCACTAATTTTATATATGATATATAATATGTTTATTTTTTCTTTAAGATTCTGTATTTTTCATTTTGGGAATACCTTTATGGTTTCCATTATGGGTAAACACGATATCTTCATTTAAGGAAGTGTGGACTACCGCCCCCTCAAAGTGATGTGATTCGTTAATGCCATATGTGGGACGTGTAAAGGATGTATTTAAAGTTATTATATATGATGTTATAATGGAATTATCATATACCTTTATATCATTATTATTTCATTCCAATAAAGTATGAGATAGAAATGAAAGTAGCGTTCATGCGTACGTACGGCTTACCGTCTCTATGAACGGTGCATTTCATTTCTTATCCCCAAATGTAATGTACTATTAAAAGTACATGTACATAATGGATATATATAATTAATTATATATCTAAATGATGAATATAATTCTGGAATTAAAATATACATACCTCTCATTTAGTTTTAATTCCATTAATATGACAAAGAAATGAAAGTAGCGTTCATGCGTACGTACGGCTTACCGTCTCCATGAACGGTGCATTTCATTTCTTATCTCTAAATGATTATGCAATATTATAAATACATGTATATTATGGATATATGTGATACATATTATATCCAAATCGGGAATTTCATTCTGGATATAAAAACCTTTGACCACACGAACAACATGTAATTGTAAGAAGTCCACTTTCGACTTAAGAACCAAATATTGACAAAACAAACATTATTAACTTAAATGGTTACATAATGTTTATAACATGGAAATAAGTGATATAAAAGGAATAATTAACTTTAAAAAGGTTCTCAATCAAGTATAAATTAACTCAAGTTTATTATTCAGGACGTTAAAGAACGATCGAGTCAAGTCGGACCCGATGTAAGGGACTTCGTCTCAATCTCCTTTCATTGAGGCATATTTCGTTTTATACACAACTTTATTTTATACGGTGTATAAAACCCTTTGACTTTTACTTTTATACAAAAGGAATCTTTTTCTATGAAGCGTTTTACAAAACGACAAAAAGGAATGTTTCTTTTAACGTACGCGGCGACAACGACCTTTTCCGCCGCCGCGAGTATTATTTGGTCTTTGGCTTTCTCAACAAGCCGTAATGTTTTTAGAATAAAATAAATACCATATACTCTTTTATGTATTTTGGTATTGAAAATTGTTTTGAAAAATGATTCTATTATGTCAATATATTTATGATATATTGTGATTAAAATGTGGAAATGTTATCATTCCTTTATATTGGTTTTATGTTTTATGATTTTATATTGGTACTTGGACATTTTAACAGGTGGTTACATTATAAACCATATGACGGGTGGTACCGTGAATACCAGGACGGGTGGTTACGTTATAACCTCCAATGCATTGGGTATGGAATTCGGCCGTATGGCTATTCCATTAAGTATGAATGGAAATTTGCCGTATGGCTATTCCATTTAAGTGATATGTGTGGAAGTCGACCGTATGGTTATTCCACTTAAGTATGTTTATGTCCCAAGTTACCTTTATATATGTTATGTATTCTTTATATGGGTTTTATGGTAATCCTTTGGTTACAAAAAGGTAAGTAATGATACTTTATTCAGTGAAGAGTTTTTACTACTTCATGAAGGTGAAGGTATTACTTTGATAGAGTATACATGGTTTACTTGATGTTTGAAAAACTAACAGTTTTTATTCTTTGTGTATCCCTTACTGAGTTTTTTATGCTCACCCCAAGTTTTTTTGAAATGTTTTTCACAGGAGTTAATGTGGAATAAGGTCAAGGATGGAATCAAGGGAATGTCATGCTATATAAAACATGGAACAAGACATGTTTCTTTTAAGAGTTTTTTTTATTATGGAAACTTAGTAGAAGTGACTACTTTGTAATCTTTTGAGATGTAATAGTTATGTTGTAATTCTCTAAAACTCTAAACCTGAAAATATCCTCAACGTGAATTATTCATTTAATTCAATATTAAGTAAGGTTTAAGGCAGGGGCCTTATAGTTGGTATCAGAGGTCGGTTTAGACAACTTTAGGAGTTAGAAAATCGTTAAATTATAAGTTAATTTATGGTATGACTGAAATGATATAGCATTTAAAGATTACCATGTTGCTTCACACAAAGTATTTCTGTGTTCAGAATGGTTTTCCGCAGAGGAAACAAAGCAACTATGTTGGGACGACATCAGGAGGAAGATAACCTTCCAAATCAGCAACCTGAGATGGTCGGAATCGGAACTGAACAGTTTGTTGCAGTGATGGCACAGTTGACTCAGGCTATAAATGGTGGTGGTATCCATGCACGAGATCAGCCAGATCAACCGTAGAGGAACATGTCAGTGGTGGAACATTTAATGAGGCAACATCCCCTATCATTCAGAGGATCATCTGACCCTGTGCAAGCTGAAGGGTGGATTAAAGCACTGGAGAAGATTTTTGATGTCATGAGGTGTTCAGAACATCAAAATGTTAGTCTTTCTGTTTACCGTTTTGAAGGTGAAGCTGATCAGTGGTGGTCGTTGGTGAAAAATATCAGGGATAGTGATGAGATTGAGGATCTTCACTGGGACGAATTCAAACGTATGTTTCTTGAGAAGTATTTTCCTAAGTCTGTTCGACTTAGGATGGAAAAGCAATTCTTGGAATTGAGGCAAGAGGAAGACTCAGTGGCTACCTATGAAGAAAAGTTCACTCGATTGGCAAGGTATGCTCCAAACTTCATAAGAGATCTTGATAGTAAAATAAACCGTTTTTACTCAGGGTTAAATCCAAAGTATCGAAGGGATTTAGCTTCTCGTGAGTTCAAAAGTTATGAAAAACTTGTTCGATGTGCGGAGAAGGTGGAAATGGAGTTTGCCGATGATCAGGTGTTCTATGACAAACAACAGAATAAGAGGTCTAGTTGGCAGGAAAAGGGGAAGAATTCATCAAAGAAGCAAGGAGGTAAGAAAACCAAATATCCATCCTGTGAGAAGTGTGGTAAAATGCATCCTGGAGAATGTTTATCCATGTCTGGTAAGTGCTTTCGGTGTGGTAAGTCCGGTCATATTACTCGTAACTGTAAGGAAGATGATCAAGCAGGAAATGAAAAGCCAACGGTAAGATGTTTTAAGTGTAATGAAATGGGTCATTATGCAAACAAGTGTCCAACGAAGAACTCTACTGGGGGAATACAGCCAGACTACAAGCAGAAAGGGGTGGTAAAATCCTTTGCAACAACTTCAGCAGATGTTGTGCCATCAAATGAAGTGGTATCAGCTCCAGGGAGCTCAGTATTTTTCGAAGATTGACTTGAGGTCGGGGTACCATCAGTTTAAAGTAAAAGAAGAAGACATTCCGAAGACTGCATTCCGTACTAGATATGACCATTATGAATTTTTAGTTATTCCTTTTGGGTTAACCAATGCACCTGCTGTATTCATGGACCTTATGAATAAAATTTTCCATGAGTTATTGGATAAGTTTGTGTTTGTGTTTTACGGTTTGGGAAGAGGTTTTGTGTGCCTTGTGATTCACAGTTGAAGAATGAGTTGTTATGTGAGGCTCATAGTTCCCCGTTTTCAGTTCATCCTGGCAGTACTAAGATGTACAGAGATCTGCGGGAGTATTACTGGTGGGATGGAATGAAAAGAGACATTGCTGATTTTACTGTGAAGTGTTTGACATGTCAGCAGGTTAAAGCAGAACGACATTTACCGAAAGGGATGCTTCAGCCTTTACCAGTGCCATAGTGGAAATGGGAAAACATATCCATGGACTTTTTTGTGGGATTATAGAGGACATCTCGAGGTAATAATGCAATCTGGGTTATTGTTGATCACTTGACCAAATTGTGCTTATTTCCTTTCTATACGAGATACATTCTCTCTTGATCAACTTTCCCATTTGTATCTTAAAGAGATAGACAGGTTACATGTGGTTCCTCTCTCCCTTATATCGGATCGTGATCCCAGGTTTACTTCTAACTTTTAGAAAGGGCTTCAGAAGTCGTTGGGTACTGAATTAAATTTTTGTACAGCTTTTCATCCTCAATCAGATGGGCAGTCAGAACGAATAATCCAGACATTAGAGGATATGCTACGAGCTTGTTCAATGGATTATCAGGGAAGTTGGGACCAACATCTTTTTTTGGTTGAATTTTCATATAATAACAGTTTTCATTCCAGTATATAGATGGCACCATTTGAGGCATTATATGGGAAGCGGTGTCGAACTCCAGCATTTTGGAATGAAGTGGGTGAAAGGAAGTTGATGGGACCAAAATTGGTAGAAGAGATGGCAGAAAAAGTTCAGCTGATTCAGAAACACATGAGAACAGCTCAGAGCAGGCAGAAGAATTATGCGGATAACCGGAGGAAGGATCTATCTTTCGAGGTAGGTGATCATGTTTTTCTCAAGGTTTCTCCTTGGAAATGTGTGATTAGATTTGGTAAGAAAAGAAAGCTGAGTCCACGGTTTATTGGACCATATGAAATTTTAGAGAGAGTTGGATCGGTTGCATACCGGGTGGCTTTACCTCCAAGTTTATCTCAGGTACACAATGTTTTTCATGTTTCAATGTTGAGGAAGTATATGCCAGATCCATCTCATGTTTTGAGTCCAGAGGTAGTTCAGCTGGAAGAGAACCTATCTTATGAAGAACAACTAGTCCAGATTCTTGACCACAGGGAGCAGGTGTTACGGAATAAGGTGATTCATCAGGTAAAGGTTTTGTGGAAAAACCATGTGATTGAAGAGGCAACGTGGGAATCTGAAAATTCTATGAGGGATAAATACCCCCCACTTATTTTGATAAGTGAATAAAATTGCGAGGACGCAATTCCCAAAAGGGGGGAAGGATGTATCATCCCAGGTAAATAAAAAATAAATAATTATCATATTTATTAATATTTACGAATTAAATATTAATTTTAATCAAAAGGGGTTTCTACATTCGATAGCGTACTCGGTACGCAACGATGAGTTTCTTTGAAAACTTACATTGCACACAAGTAATAAAATAATATTATTTTAAATGTTAGTTAACGAGTAGCCATTGTACTGGCGGGAATGGATAGAAATAACTAAAATATGATTATATATGTTTTTAAATGTTTTTACATTTACCCAATAAAAGATAAAGGCTTAAAATACGAAAAGAGTTCAATTTTAGGCATTTATACCCTAATTTTCACGAAAGGTCCACTTATCACCTTTTGATGGAGAACCGTCATTAAATATAGTTTTGATTGATCTTATAAATTCTATTGGACCAAATATAACTCTTCTTTAGAATCGGGACATCAAAATTTACTTTGTGTAAATTTTTGGTACCTTTCTGATAAAGTTCTTTTTTTAATGAATAGTGTAAAATGTTGTATTTTAATTCAAAACCACTTTTTAATATAATTTATTTATATGATTAGATTATCTTTTGAATTGGTTGTAAAGTGAAATTAGAAAATATTTTTACCATTAAATCCAGTAGTGGTCGTTGGAATTAATTTCACTTTGAAATCGGACTTAAACTAGTGTCAATCTTTTGATACTTATTGTTTCATAAAAACACGCTATTTGCTCTGACAGTGGGAATTAATTATTAAATTAATTAATGTGACTTATATGTTTTGAATTTTGTAAAATAGAATTCATTTTTGAATTCGTAATATCAAATATAGCTTAGGGTGAATTTTTGGTAATTTTCTGAAAAACTTCAATATTTGATGAATAGTGAAACCACTAAGTGGTACTTATAAAAACTGATTTTTCCGTTTAAATGAAATTTTGCCATCATTGTGTTTTGAATTTCAAAAATCCGACATACATGGTTGTCATTAAGAATTAAAATGTGGTTCAATAAGATTAAAATAATTTTTTGGTGAATAGTAACTTATTAAGTTTTTATTCGTGATTAGTGGTAATTAGTGTAGTTTAAGGTAAAAATAATGCTTTAATAAAATAATATGATCTCGACACATGTCCTACCCTCATTGGTTGTGTCATGGCCGACCAAGACAAGCCATGGGTAAACTTGGGGACCCCATGGAGACACTTTGGTTGGGAAATGACATAAATAACTTTTTATTTAATGTAAAAGTAAAAATGACAAAAACATAATATGTTTTACGAAAACAGTTCTTAAATGGGGTTATAAAGATCAGATTTTTGATTATGAATAGTCATTGGAAATATAAAAAGATTTCCTACATCATAGTATTTTTCGTATAACTTTTAGACTTCATATAAATTAATTTATTTATGACATCATGATGATGCAGCGATGACCTCATTATTTAACGATTTAAATAAAATGGAAAGATAATGTAAAATCTATAAACTAAACATGTCCAAAACATATTGTATGGGTGGATTTAGAACCCTTATCACCTTATACACGAATTATATCAATATGGTACCTTTTAAAACCGAAACACATTTTTCAAATAAAGTAAAATTTCTTTACTTTCCAAAAGTGCCCCTCCTCTCCTTTTATAAAAGGCCCCCACCTCTACCACCTTACACACAATCCTCAAGCCTTTGGCTCAGCCAAAACCTGCCCATTTACTCTCTCCACATCCCTCTCCTCATCCTAGAGGATTCCCTTTGGAAATAATCCTTTCAATGTAAGCCTTTAGGCTCAAATCAAAAGCAGTTACACTTTTAAAGGTAATTCATTCTCTCTTGTTCATTTGTTTTATTTTTCTTCTCCAACCCTCTAAACTCTTTTTATTTACTTCTTTTGTAACAACACCAGTATCTTCAATATACTAGGATGTTGTTATAAGATTTATTCGAGCTACACTCTCACACAACTACATCAAATGGTTAAAGAACTTACGGTTTCCGTGGATGGCGAAATTCTGCCTCCCGAAACGATGATTGTTCAATACTCATTTAACACCTTCAAAGGTGGACATTATGATGTCACTATTTGTATATATGATATATAATATGTTTATTTTTTCTTTAAGCTTCTGTATTTTTCATTTTGAGCATACTTTTATGGTTTCCATTATGGGTAAACACGATATCTTCATTTAAGGAAGTGCGGACTACCGCCCCCTCAAAGTGATGTGATTCGTTAATGCCATATGTGGGATGTGTAAAGGATGGATTTAAAGTTATTATATATGATGTTATACTGGAATTATAATATACTTCTATATCATTATTATTTCTTTCCATTAAATTATGAGATAGAAATGAAAGTTGCGTTCATGCGTACGTACGGCTTACCGTCTCCATGAACGGTGCATTTCATTTCTTATCCCCAAATGTAATGTACTATTAAAAGTACATGTATATAATGGATATATATAATTAATGATATATCTAAATGATGAATATAATTCTGGAATTAAAATATGCATACCTCTCATTTAGTTTTAATTCCATTAATATGACAAAGAAATGAAAGTAGCGTTCATGCGTACGTATGGCTTACCGTCTCCATGAACGGGGCATTTAATTTCTTACCTCTAAATGATTATGTAATATTATAAATACATGTATATGCTGGATATATATGATACATATTATATCCAAATCGGGAATTTTATTCTGGATATAAAGAACCTTTGACCACACGAACAACATGTAATTGTAAGAAGTCCACTTTCGACTTAAGAACCAAATATTGAAAAAACAAACATTATTAACTTAAATGGTTACATAATGTTTATAACATAGAAATAAGTGATATAAAAGGAATAATGAACTTTAAAAATGTTCTTAATCAAGTATAAATTAACTCAAGTTTATTATTCAGGACGTTAAAGAACAATCGAGTCAAGTCGGACCCGAGGTAAGGGACTTCGTCTCAATCTCCTTTTATTGAGGCATATTTCATTTTATACACAACTATCTTTTATACGGTGATTAAACCCCTTTGAATTTTACTTTTATACAAAAGGAATATTTTTCTACGAAGTGTTTTACAAAACGACAAAAAGGAATGTTTCTTTTAATGTACGCGGCAACAACGACCTTTTCCGTTGTCGCGAGTATTATTTGGTCTTTGGCTTTCTCAACAAGCCGTAATATTTTTAGAATAAAATAAATACCATATACTCTTTATGTATTTTGGTATTGAAAATGGTTTTGAAAAAGGATTCTATTATGTCATTATATTTATGATATATTGTGATTAAAATGTGGAAATGTTATCATTCCTTTATATTGGTTTTATGTTTTATGATTTTATATTGGTACTTGGACATTTTAACGGGTGGTTACGTTATAAACCATATGACGGGTGGTGCCGTGAATACCAGGATGGGTGGTTACGTTATAACATCCAATGCATTGGGTATGGAAGTCGTCCGTATGGCTAATACATTAAGTATGTATGGAAATTGGCCATATGGCTATTCCATTTAAGTGATATGTGTGGAATTCGACCATATGGTTATTCCACTTAAGTATGTTTATGTCCCAAGTTACCTTTATATATGTTATGTGTTCTTTATATGGGTTTTATGGTAATCCTTTGGTTACAAAAAGGTAATTAATGATACTTTATTCAGTGAAGAGTTTTTACTACTTCATGAAGGTGAAGGTATTACTTTGATAGAGTATACATGGTTTACTTGATGTTTGAAAAACTAAAAGTTTTCATTCTTTGTGTATCCCTTACTGAGTTTTTTATTCTCACCCCAAGTTTTTTTGAAATGATTTTCACAGGACTTAATGTGGAATAAGGTCAAGGATGGAATCAAGGGAATTTCATGCTATATAAAACATGGAACTAGATATGTTTCTTTTAAGAGTTTTTTTATTATGGAAACTTAGTAGAAGTGACTACTTTGTAATCTTTTGAGATGTAATAGTTATGTTCTAATTCTCTAAAACTCTAAACCTGAAAAGATCCTCAACATGAATTATTCATTTAATTCAATATTAAGTAATGTTTAAGGTCGGTGCCTGATAAGAAATATTGTATCCTCCCAGGTAAATAATGAATATGAAATTTCCATATTTATTAAAATTTGTGAAATAAATTTTACATTAAATGTGATTTTATGTTCGATGGCGTACTTGATACGCAACAACGAGTTTCTTTGAAATCTTACGTGGCACATAATGTTGAGTTATACTATAGAATAATAATATATTAATATTATGGGAAATGGAATTGAACGCCTTGTTATTTTACCAGCGAGAATGAATTGAACTAACTACAATATAATTTTACATGTTTATTAAATTTTTATATAATTATCCTAAAAAACCAGATGCTTAAAATGTGGATGAATCGAATTTTAAGAATAAACACTCTAATATTATTTAAATGGTTGATATACCACATTTTGATGGAGAAGCATTTTTAAATAATGGTATTCTCACTTTCATATATTCTATTTGACAAAATAATTTTCTTTTTTAGAATCGGGACATCAAAATTAACTTAGGGTAATTTTTTGGTATTTTTCTGATAAAATATATTTCTAATGAATAGTGATAAATATTGTATTTTAATTTAAAAATACCTCTTATTATAATTTATTTATATGGATAGATTATCTATTTAATTGGTTTTAAAGTTTAATTAGATTATATTTATACCTTTTAATGCAATTATGGTTATTGTTTGTAATTTCACTTTGAAATTGGAAATAAACAACTACCATTCTCTTGATGGTTATTATTTCTCAAAAACATGATTTTTTGTTTTGAAAACATGATGTAATTTTAAATTAATTAATTAAAAATAAATATTTTGAATTTGGTAAAATATAAATAATTTTTGAATTTGGAATATCAAATATATCTTAGGCAGAAGTTTTGGTATTTTTCTGAAAACCTTTACCTTTTTATGAATAGTGAAAACACTGAGTAGTAGTTAAAAAACTAACTTCTTCATTTAATTGATATTTTACCACTTCATTGAATTAAAATACAAATATATAACATAAATTATTATTATTAGTATGTTAAATTTTTTTCAATAAGTTGAACATAATTTTTGGTTAATTGAATCTTTTGACTTTTATTTATTGTGGTTAAAGGTAAATAGGGTAATTCACAGTATATATATAACATTATAATAATATAAAATCACCCTAACGTGTGTCTAAATCCTATTGGTTGATACCTTCTAGACCATGGACATATTTGTGTCAACTATGTGACCCCATGAATCCATGTAAGAGTGATAATGAAACATTATATTATTTAACTATAAAATATTTTCAAAAATGGCATAAACATATATCTTTTTGTAAATTAATTAGAACCTAGGGTTATATAAGTTATATCTTCCTTTATAAATAATAATTTCAAAAATATAAAGATTCCCTACATCATGATAATTTTTTATATTTTTTATACATAAAATAAATAAAATTATTCATGACACAATAATGATGTTGTGTTTACTTCATTAAAGAATGAATTAAATAAATAAAATTATAAAGATTAAAAAAATATCCAAAATGTTGGTCGGAGTGGATACTCAAGAGGGAGGTGAATTGAGTTCCAATAAAAATTTCTGTTAAAAATATTTCTCTTAAAATCCACCAATTTAAAAACAATGTTAAACTATAGTGAATCAATACAGAGTGTAAATGTTCAATAAATTTCCCAAAGATTGAAATGGTCTGAGTCGACTAAATCTGAAGATTAAATTAACTATTGAAACTAACTTACTAGTTTACAATAAGTATAAACACATGCTAATTTAACTATCAAAGTAGCTTTAAAATAGTTTTTTATTTCAATGCAATAGCAGCGGATTATGAAATCTATATAGTAAACTTAAAGACTTAAACTAAAAACATAGCAAAGGTAACCAAGATGTTCATTCTCAAGTCGAGGCTTAGTCCTCTCAACAATTTATGTAAACTGTTCCGCACCCTGGATCGGGGGTAAACAAAAGTACACTACTGTCTAGGTCCAAAGACCTCTACCACAGTTCTACATGGGAAACACAAACAACAACACACAGGCTGTCTAGGTCTTACTCGACCTCTACCACTATCCACAGTGGGAAACAAAGGGTTATGAAGTTTGAGTGAGGATTTTAGAATCCTCCAATTTAGCGTAAGAGACAGAGTGTGTGTGTAAAATAGATAGGTTACACACACTGCTCGAAATGTAAAGATAGAATCACTAAAGAAAGTAAGAAAGAGTTTAGAAAAACTTTAGTGATTGGCAGTGCAGCTCTGGACTCATTTGGTTTATCAGAAAAACATCTGAATTCTTCTCTGCTTTCTGCTCAGAAAATAGAGTGTCGTTTTCTTCTTTGATTCTTTGTCCAGCTTGTCAGCTTGAGTGTATTAAGTGTTTTTGGTAGTTCTTAACTCAAGGTGCAGCTTGTGTTCTCTTTGAAAATGAGTAGCTTCGTGTATGTCTAGTGTTCTTTTAGTCTGGATGTAGCCATTCCCAAATGCACCACGTTTGAGTGATGTTCAACCCTTTTATTTTTCACCTATGTTCCTTCTTAGTTCCTTTATTCTTGTCGTATGCACACCCAATGTTCCCTACTTCCCATATTTTAATCTAGGTCTTTATCTTCCCTTTTGTAGCTTTTAGCTCCAGCAAAAAGGAATGATTAATTTTTGCACGGGTACTCGGTACGGTTCCCTGACATGGAAATAGAATCCATTAAATAACATTGAATGCATTAAAATCATCAAATGTAACTGTTAGCTTAATAAATAAATAGTATTGAGAGTATACAGATTGACTAGTTGGTCAATTAGTAGCTCGTGTAGGTAAATGTGTACGGCGGTCTTTTGTGTAGAAAACCCTTCAATCGATAGCTCTTTGAACTTGCATCGGTAGCTTGTTGGTATCAGTAGCTCTAGGTATCAGTAACTCCTTCTATCAGTATACTTACTCTACCGGTAGCTCGGTAGACTGGTTCTATCAGTAGCTCTATAATTGTATCAGTAGACTGTGTCAGTTAGTTCATATTAGTCACCAGAATGTGTATCAGTAGGCCGGTCGGTATCTCGTATCGGTAGCTCTTAGTGTTCTATATCAGTAGACTAAATCTGGCGGTATACTTGATTACCAGTAGCTCGGTAGCTCTAGTACGTTCTATCAGTAGACTTGGTGTCTGTCGGTAGCTGGTGTACATATCAGTGACCTTTGGGTATCGGTAGTCTAAGTCTATTAGTAGACAGAGTACTGATAGCTCAATATCTGTAGCTATACCCAGATCAGTGACTTAACACTTGTCTGTTTTATGCAAAGAATATCGAAATGGGTTAGAAGAACTTCAGAACTCATATAAACATAGATAGGCATGGATTAACATATCTCAGGGATTATTTTAAAATTATTATCATCTTGATCAAAAATTGAATGAATTAATATATAGAAAAACATTATATTGAGATTATCAATGTATATTAAAGCATAATTGGGATTATCAAAACAGGTGAGGTCAAAAATCTCCCCCTTTTTGATAATCACAACTTATGATATTATCCTTTTAAAATAGTGAGCAGTTGTATCAGAGGATATATCATTAAATGCAATTATCTCAGAGAAACAGTATGTTATAGAACATAATGGATTAGAGGAGGATGAAAATGTGACAGTATCAGGGATAAAACTAAATTTAATGATATCAAAAGTATAATTTAGTGGAATCAGAGATTTAGAGAAAATGGTATCAGAGAATGAAATGTAACAGTGTCAGAGAGGAAAACCAAGAGATATCTTCCATAGAAAAAAATTTCTCCCCCTTTGATACTTTCCCCCCATCATTTATTCTTCCTTTAATACTTTTCCCCCTTTGTAAAAGCTTGGTAAAATATTTCTCACCCTTTTTGATAATCAAAAAGTGGGAAACCAAAGAGAAGAGGAATAAAAATAAAAATGAGAAAAGAGATAAAAACTAGTTTCATTTCATGTTCCAGATAAGGAACAATGAAATAAAAAAATACAATGGATTCCTATCAAACAGTCTAGCCACTTGTTCAATCCACATCCTAAATGTGAGATTTTCCCTTGGGAGAAGAAGAGGATTCAGGGGAAGTGGTTACAGGTGATGGATTACGAATTCCAGAAATGATCTTTGGAGGTTGAACCACAGAAACTATTCTTGGTCTGTACTGAGGAGATCTTTGAGTGATCATAGGAGTGAGGCTTCGAATTACTTGAGTTGGAGTCATCTAAATTGGAGAAGTAGTAAAGGCAGAGGCTGGTAATGTAGGAGGGACAATCACTGGCCTAGCATCAACATGCAGAAAAGGTAGCAATAGATTTCTGAAATCCATAATTATTCCTCCTCCTCTCTCCATAGCAGATATGAAGTCATCCTTTTTCTCCATAAACTTGTCCAACGCTGGAGTCAATTCCCTTAGATTTCTAACTTTCTCTCGGAAGGCTTTATTTACAAGAGGCATCTTCATATTTTCAATCAGAAGCTCGAAGTGACTAGTCATTAGATTCTTAGTGAAAATATTAGAGAAATAGGAGTCCACCTTATCTTTAACTTATTTCTGATAGGAAAATTCTTCTCTCATATAGTTTTGGACTATCTTCATTATTTCTCTTGATAAATCTCTGGTAGAAAGGACAACTCTGCTCAGCTTGGATGAGTCCACAGAGCCACTGGTTGAAGCTGAACCAAGTTCCTCCTTCATCATAGATCGAATTCGATTCAACTCTACTAAGGGTTTAGAATCAACAAAACCAATAGAGAAGGTTACTATTTCTATGAATTTCTTGGTCAATCCACTGGTATGAATTTGAACTTGAGAATCCTGGGTTTTAACATGATATTTCATGGAAGTTTTAAAACTTTTGAACACTGAAACCATCTGGATTACCACACTTTTAAAATAGTCTATGTCCTTGCCTACCTGGGATTTTGAGCTCATGTAAGAGTCTAAAGAAACAACAGATTCCTTTAGAGCATCGTGATCTGCTTCAAGTCTAGAAACATGAGCCTGGCAGTCTTATCTTCTTCAACTATTTCTTCCATAAAGGTTTACAAATTACAACCTAGAGAGAGTCCAAATGATCATTCCACCATCCTCATCTCTTCAGCAAAACAAAGCATCATCTCAGCAACTGAGGCATTAAAATATTCTTTCAGATCATCCTTCAAGGATTCCAGATCAGCCATTGTGATCATATCAGCAGGTGCAACTGCAGTGTGTACACTTTCCGATGCTAAACTGACCACAGAGTCAGTCATGATCGATTGAACTGAAGAGACCAGAGAGACTTCCATTTCTTTACCTATTCTACAATACTATCATTATGATTTTTCTTTAATGTTTCTAGGTCATGAATTCAAACCACATCATCAAGAAAAAACTTAGATTCTATATTATAAACAATATTTGGTCTATTGTGAGATGCCTCATTATCTAAATCTGGATAGTCTAAACCACAGACTACAATACTTGGGTCTTCTGCACAATCATCAATTCCAACAGCCACTATAACACTTCCAACATTGGTTTGATGCCCCCCCTCAATGGGTGCATCCTCATGTAAAAAAAGCATTCTCAGCATTATCAACAGGTCTTCCTTTCTCAGGAGAATCTTACATAATCAATTTTTTCTCTGCATTTACTGGAGAGACTTCCAAACTAGGAAAGGGTATGTCAGCTTCATTTTCATCCATAGCAGGCAATATGGATTGTCCAATCACTGGAATCAGGCTCAAATCAGCTGACAGAGATGCTTCACTTTCACGAACATCTTCCTCATTATCTACACCAACCACTTCAACATCCCCTAAAGCAGCTTCTTCCTTATCTAATTTATGTTGATCTTGATTTTTAGGAATTGGGCTTGAGGGTAAGTCAGGGTCTACTCCTTCACCAGCAGAGGACTCTTCATATTCTAAATCATCACTATATTCTTGATCCTCTTCATCATGTCCCAATCCTGGATCCCTCACATCCTTAGGTATTGAAGGATGATTCATAGGATTAAATATTTCATACAGCTTCTAGCCATCATTGACCAATTCTCCTCTCCAATGGTTCCAATTTTACCTCATGTATTTGCAAACTGTGTATGTGATACAAAAGTTATTCTTCACAACCATTGTCTCATCTTGAGACAGCTACCCCTTTTACTTTAATCATCAAAAAGATCAATTTAGCAAAGAATAGGGCATTTTTATTTGATTACGGCCTTGTCATGTCTTCCATTTGGATCATCAGCAATCTGCACAGATTAACTTTTACACAATTTCTTAACAGATGCAAGAGATAGATATCCAAATATCTCAAATTGGAAATGTATCCTCTCCTCGGTATCAAGACATGCTGAACAAATTTGAACAGAAATCTGTTCTCTCCATCTATTTCTACAGCAACTACTTGTCTTTGACTTCTATCACCAGTCAACTCTTCCAAATTAGTCTCATAGTTAAAAATATCACTGGTATGTGGCATGTCTTTCGAGAATTATCCATATTCACCTTCATGCAGAACTTTTTAGCACTCATCCCATTCAAAAGATGAAAATGACATCTCCATTCCATTCACAGAATATGTTACTCAATTTTCATTCTCAGATTTTTCAAAGCTCACAAACTTGTAAAATTGTTTCACTAATTTTGGAAGGTAGGGACCATTGTTGTTTGAAAAAAAACCTACCCATTTGATATCTTCAAGTACTTCGACCACTAAGGACTCTCTAGGTAGCAGCCATTCTAAACATAGCTCCTTTTAAATAACAATAACTCGATTTTGCAGATGAGGAATTACTGGTCATCTTCCTGATCTTGTCCTGCTAGAAGTGCCACTTGCTTCTGGTACATACTTTTGCTTCTTTTCTTTCATCTCATCAGAAACATATCTAACAGAAGGGAGTTTAGTTTTCTCCATCTCGGATTTGAGGGTTATAGGGTTCTCTAAGGATTCATGAGCTAAGGTTTGAGGGTAACGGTTTGAGGCTTGGTGGATTTAGAAGTAGCTCGGACTTTAGTTTTATCATTTAGGAATCATAAAATAAATAAATAAAATGAAATAATGAAAAAATGAATCAGATTCTGGATGTAGACAGAAGTTTAAAATAGTTCACTCATCGGTAGGGTCTATCAGTGAGAATTCCTATCAGTTAGGTTACATCGGTGAGGATTCACATCAGTGAGAGTTTCGCATCGGTGAGAATTTTACATCGGTGAGAATTTCACATGAGTGAGAATTTCACATCGGTGAGATTAGCTACCGATCAAGGTTAAACATACCTAAATCATGTCTAGTGTAACTTAACCTCTCCGAACTCAAATGTTTTGTGAAAATATTTGCTAATTGATGTTCAGTACATATAAACTGAAGAGTAATATCACCATTTTGATAATGATATCTCATGAAATGGTTCCTTACTTCATTGTGTTTGGTCCTAGAGTGATACACATGGTTCTTAGAGATGTTTATTTCACTAGTGTTGTCACAGTTGATAGAAACATGCTTAAAGTCATATTCATAGACCAAAAGAGTGTGTTTCATCCACATAATTTGTGCACAGCAACTACCAGTAGCTATGTACTCTGCTTCGGTAGTGGACAATGCTATAGAATTCTCCTTTTTACTACACCAAGATATTAAGGATTTTCCCCATAACTGACATGTTCCTAAAGTGAGTTTTCTATCCAACTTGCAACCAGCAAAATCAGCATCGGAATAACTCATTTACTCAAATGAATTTCCTTTTGGGTAAAACAATCCTAAGTTTACAGTATGTTTAAGATACTTAAAAATTCTTTTGAGAACATGTAAATGAGATTCTTTTGGATTAGCTTGAAATCGTGCACACATACAGACACTAAACATAATATCTGGTTGACTAGAAGTAAGGTAAAGTAAGCTTCCAATCATACCTCTGTAATTGGTTTGATCCACTGGTTTCCTAGTATCATCTACATCCAATTTACAAGTAGTACTCTTATGAGTATCACATTCCTTAATACTATCCAAACCAAAACTTTTTAAAAAATCCATTGTATATTTTCTTTGATTCAATATAATACCATTTTCATTTTGAAAAACATGAAATCCAAGAAAATATTTTAGTTATCCCATTTAACTAATTTCAAACTCATTTTTCACACTCTTTGAAAAAGAAATACATAATGAATGTTTAGATGATACAAAAATAATATCATCAACATTGATTTTTACTATCAAAATTTCTTTAGAAATTCTTTTAAAAAAACAGATGGATCAGAAATCCCTTTAGTAAAACTTTTTGAAATAATAAAATTACTAAGTCTATCATACCAAGATCTTGAAGCTTGTTTTCAACCATATAGAGCTTTAGAATGTTTAAAAACGTGATCTGGAAAATGAGTATTAGTAAATCAAGGTGGTTGTTCAATAAAAACATCTTCAACAATAAAACCATTTAGAAAACAACTTTTAACAACCATTTGATATAACTTGAAATTCAGATGAGCAGCATAGGCAAGTAAGATCCTAATAGATTCTAATCTTGATACAAGTGCAAAGGTTTCCTCATAGTATATACCTTCCTCTCAACTATATCCTTATGTAACTAGCATAGCATTTTTTCTAACTATGTTTCCATATTCATCAAGTTTGTTTCTAAAAACCCAATTAGTGCCTATTGTTAAAGTGTCCTTAGGTATATCAACTAATTCTCAGACATTGTTTCATTCAAATTTATTTAACACTTCTTTCATATCCAGTAACAAAAATTCATTATTGATAGAATCATTGACATTTTAGGTTCTAGCTGTGAATGAAAAGCATGATGTTCAACCTGGTTTCTTATAGAAGCTCTAGTCTGTGTCCCTCTATCAAGATTTACAACACCAACATCTAATGGATGATTCTTTAGAATCCTAGTTGATCTAGTAAAAGTAGGACAAGAAATTTTAGGTTCATCTATAGGTTCGAATTCTATAGCAGTAGATTTGGGAATATGTCCATAAATGGACGTTTTTATAGAAGGCTCATAGAGTTATAATTAAGGTCCAAAACACTCAAATCTTCTTCAAGACTTTCAAGAGATTTTTTTATGCTCATGTGGATCAGTTTCATCAAACTTGATGTCAAAAAATTCTTCTACACATTTGGTTCATTTATTAAAGTCTCTATAGGCTTTGCTAGTTAAAGAATAACCATGAATGATTCCTTCATCACTATTAAGAGAAAATATATCCAGATTATCCGTTGTTTTATGAATAAAAACATTGCAGACAAAGACTCTAAGGTAACTAACTTTAGGTTTTCTGTTATTCCACAACTCATATAGGGTCCTCTTAAGAACTGGTCTAATTAAGACTCTATTAATAATATAACAGGCTGTATTCATAGCTTCAACCCAAAAGAAAATAGGCAGATCATTCATATTAAGCATGGTTCTAGCTATTTCTTGAAGGGTTCTATTCCTTCTTTCTACCACACCATTATGTTGAGGTGTCCTAGGAGAGTAAAATTTGTGACTATAGCCATTGTGTGATCAATAAGATTCAAACTCTTGATTTTCAAACTCACAGCCATGATCACTTCTCAGGGTTTAAATCATAAGTCTACATAGGTTTTCTATAGATTTAGAGTATTTAACAAAGTAAGAACAAGCTTCAATTTTGTGAGCTAACAAGTATACCCAATTATATCTAGAAAATTCATCTACTAGGAAATAGACATAGTGCTTCCAATTTAAACTAGAAACTCTTGAAGGTCCAAAAAAGTCCATGTGAACCAACTCGAGAGGTTGAGAAGTTGAAACTTCTTTCTTTGATTTAAAAGAATCATTATGTTGTTTTCTATTTTGGTAAGGATTACAAACTTAGTCATTTGGGAATTAATGTTTAGGTAGGTCTCTAACCATTCTTTTCTTAGTCAGCTTTCTATGTGAATAGATGTTGCAGTGTCCTAGTCTTTTGTTCCAAAGCCAAGATTCACTATGAAAAGCATTTAAAGAAGTAACATTTTGTTTAGCTAACACATTTAAATCAACATCATAAACATTTTCATTTCTTAAAGCAGAAAATACTAAAACATTCTTATAATTAAAAACATTACAGGAATAATTTTCAAACTTAACATTAAAGCCATCATCGCATAATTGAGAAATACATAACAGGTTATACTTAGGTCCATCAAAAAATAAAACATTAGAAATCAAAACTGATTTAGAGTTACCAATCTGTCCTAGGCCGATGATTTTGTCCTATAGAATTATCACCAATGGGGACATGGCCTCCATCAACCCTTATTAAACTTTTTAAACATAAATCATCTTTAGAAAAATGCCATGAACAACCACTGCCCAAGTACCATACCTTCTTCTGAGAACTCTTCAAACAAGTCTCCTAAAAAACAGATATACACCAAAAATGATTTTGGTACCCAGATCTTCTTGGGTCCAGAAAGGTTATAAATGAAAGATTTAGGTACCCATATTTGTCTTATGGGTCTCATATAATTTATAGAATCAATAGATTTCGAAAGGTAAACTTTAATTGATATATAACCATGTGAATAACTGGTTGAATCATACGAATTTCCAGAACTGGAATAAGCATAATTTAGTCCAGACTTAGGAATAAATCGGGTTTTAGTGAACTGTCATTTTCTAGGTTGGTATCCCAAACCAGTATTGTATTTATGTGCAACATGATTTCCTAACATTTCTGTAAGTGTATCTTTTCCATTTGTGAACTTTTATATGTCTTTCTTATGTTTCTCATTACAAATTATCAATTCAGTATTTTCCTTTAATAGTTGAGAATTCTTTTCTTTTTCAATATCAATGGAAGACTTAGTAGTGACAGTGAGAGCATGCTGTTTCTTTAGTGACTTATATTTGTCTTTAAGTTCATTACATGTTTCTTCTAGCATATTACAGTATTCAAACATTTAATCCGTAGACATATTTCCATCATTGTCTGAATCATTGTTATTTCTATAATAATAATCATTTAGAATAGAGGAAGCAGGTACCTCAGATGTGTTGGTCATGAAGCACATGTTGGCATGATTCTTCTCAGAATCAGGAACTGCAGATTCACTTGTTTTGTCCTTCGAAGCAATCCAAGTAGCTTTCATAGCTTTCTTGTACTTCTTGTCCTTATAATCATATTTTTTTGAATTTTAGTTTTGTACAGTCAGACTTGATGTGTCCTTTCCTTTTGCACCTATAGCAGACTATATCATCCTCCTTGTCAGGATTTTTCCAATCAGTTCTCCACTGTCCCTTTTTGTCATACTTTCCTTTGTAGTTTTATTTTATGAAGAATTTGTTCTTCCTATAGAACTTATTGAATCTCCTGCTGATTTGAGCCATTTCAGCATCACTGTTTGAATCAGAATCTTCACTAGTTGAACTTTCAGTTTGTATTTACATTGTCTCATTGTCTTTGCTCTTAGGAGCAGTATACTTGAAAGCTATGGATTTTCTCTTATGTTTAACATCTTCCCCTTTATTTACCTTGAGTTCTTCTTTATACTTCGTTAATTTACTAATAAGATCTTTTACAGGCAGTTCTCTAATGTCACATGACTCTATCATTGAAACAGAAGTCCCTCTCCATCGGTCTGGTAGACATCTCAAGATTCTCATGATTTTTTCCTTTGATAGAACAAATTTTCAAGTGAACATATTGTATTGACTATCTCATTGTACCTGAGATACATATCAGAAATATGTTCATCAATTTTCATTTTAAAATTATCTTATTTAATAATATAAGTATTCAGTATCATTTCTTTAACATTGGTTGTCCCTTCATGAGAAACAGCCAAAGTATCCCGTATTTCATAAGCAGTTTTGCAAGAAGATATTCTATTAAACTGTTCATCTCCTAATGCACAGTACATGGAATTCATAGATTTAGAATTAATATTGTAAGCAGTCTTTGTAGGTTCATTCCAACTTGTTCTTTTAGTATCTGGAATTTTATATTAAGACTCTATAGTAGTCCAGATATCAAAACCCAAACTTCCTAAATTAATTTTCATCTTATGTTTCCACTGGGCATAGTTAGTGCCATTTAAGAAAGGAGGCATGTTGGTAGTAGTACCCTCTAGATTATTTTCTATAACTAGATTTTAGAAAAGAAATTTTAAAGAGATAAAATTTAGAACTAATGGAAATTTATGATCATTAAAGATGGAACTAAAATCACCATTTAAAAACAGATTGTTTTGAAATCATTGAAAAGAAAAACCTCCTTTGATACCAAATGTTGGTCGGAGTGGATACTCAAGAGGGGGGTGAATTGAGTTCCAATAAAAATTTCTGTTAAAAATATTTCTCTTAAAATCAATTAATTTAAAAACAAAGTTAGACTGTAGTTAATCTATATAGTGTTTAAATGTTCTATCAGTTTCTAAAAGATTTATTAGGTCTCAATTGAGTTTATATGAAGATTAAATTAACTTTTGAAACTAACTTACTGGTTTACAAAAAGTATAAACACTTTCTATTTTAATTATCAAAGTATCTTTAAAATAATTTTGTATTTCAATGAAATAGAAGCAGAATATGAAATCTATATAGTATAATTAAAGACATAAATTAAAAACACAGCAGAGGTAACCAAGAGGTTCAGTCTCAAGCCGAGACTTAGTCCTCTCAACAATTTATATAAATTGATCCACACCCTGGATCAGGGGTAAACAATAGTACAATACTGTCCAGGTCCAAATACTTCTACCAATGTTCTACATGTGAAACACAAACAACAACACATAGGTTATCCAGGTCTTACTCGACCTCTAACACTATCCAGAGTGGGAAAAAATGGGTTATGAAGTTTGACTGAGGATTTAAGAATCCTCCAGTTTAGCTTAGGAGACAGTGTGTGTGTAAAATAAACATGGTACACAAACTGCTTGAAATGTGAAGATAGAATCACTAATGAAAGTGAGAAAGAGTTTAGAAAATCTTTAGTGATTGGTAGTGCAGCTTTGGACTCGTTTAGTTGATCAAAAAATCTTTTGAGTCCTTCTCTGATTTCTTCTCAGAAAACAGAGTGTCATTTTCTTCTTCGATTCTTGGTCCATCTTGTCAGCTTGAGTGTATGAAGTGTTTTTAGCACTTCTTCACTCAAAGTTAATATTTTTTTCTCCTTAAAAATGAGTAGCTTCATTTATGTCCAGTGTTCTTGAAGTATGGATGTAGCCTCAACCAAATGCACCACGTTTGAATGATGTTCAACCCTTTTCATTTTCACATGTGTGCCTTCTTAGTTCCTTGATGCTTGTTGTATGCACACCTAGTGTTCTCTACTTCCCATATTTTCACCTTGGTCTTTATATTCCCTTTTGTAGCTTTTAGCTCCAGCAAAAAGAAATGATTACTTTTGGAATGGGTACTCAGTTCAGTTCCCTGACATGGCAACAAAATCCATTAAATAACATTGAATGCATTAAAAACATCAAATGTAATCGTTAGTTTAATAAATAAATAGTATTGAAAGTATAGAGTGTGACTATTTGGTCAATTAGTATCTCCTATTGGTAAATGTGTATGGTGTTATTTTGTGTAGTAGAACTTGCCATCGATAGCTCTTTGAACTTGCATCGATAGCTTGTTGGTATCAGTATCTCTAGGTATCAGTAACTCATTCTATCGGTAGACTTACTCAATCGGTAGCTCGGTAGACTGGTTCTATCAATAAATTTGTACTTGTATTGGTAGATTGTGTCAGTCAGTTCATATCAGTCACCAGTCTGTGTATTAGTAGGCTAGTCGGTAGCTCGTATCAGTAGCTCTTATTGTTCTGTATCGGTAGACTAAATCTGCCGGTAGACTTGCTTACCAGTAGCTCGGTACCTCTAGTCTGTTCTATCGGTAGACATGGTGTCTGTCGGTATATCTTGTACATATGGGTGAACTTTGTGTATCGGTGACCCTCTCTATCGGTAGACTAAGTCTATCGGTAGTCTAAGTACCGGTAGCTTAATATCAGTAGATATACCCAGATCAGTGACTTAACACATGTCTGTTTTATACAAAGAATATCTGAATGGGTTAGAAGAACTTCATAACTCATATAAACATAGATAGACATGTATTAACATATCTCATGGATTATTTTAATATTATTATCATCTTGATCACAGATTTAAAAAGTTCATATATAAAAAAACATTAGATTGAGATTATCAAAGTATATGAAAGCATAATTGGGATTATCAAAACAAGTGAGGTCAACACAAAACATATACAATTGTTATTGGATTATTTTATTTTGAACATGAGGCATCTATTATTCGGCATTAATAATTTTTGGACCTTTTGAAACCAAAAATCATTTTATATTAAAATAATATTTTTAAACATTGCTAAAGAGCCCCTCCTCCCCCTTATAAAAATCCCTCACCTCTAACCCATTACTCACACCTCTAAAACACATTGGATAGTCCAAAATCATCCCAAATAAGCTCTAAATATACCTCTATTCCACTTATTTTCCTTCCCATAGGCATAAGGATCTTTAAGAAATATTTTTAGTTTAAACCAAAAGGGATTTACCACATTTAAAGGTAACGTCTTCTCTAAGGTTTTTTTGTTTTATTTTCTATCTGCAACCCATAAAAACTTTTTATTTATTTCTTTTTCTTAAAATAGTATCCTTAATATACTAGGTTGTTATTATGAGTATGAATTGAAATAAATTTATACACAACTACATCTAATGGGTAAAGAACATACTCTTTCTATGGACGTCGAACTAGTGTCTCGTGAAATGAGGATTCTTCAATATTCTCCAACCAACTATTATGGTGGAAGTTATGATGGAACATTATTTATATATGATATATATTATATTTATATTCTCTCAATACATTTTTATTTTTCATTTATATCATACATTTATTGTTTACATAATAGGTAAAACACAGTAATTTCACTTCAGAAAGGGCGGATTACCGCTCCCTCCATGTGATATGACTCGTTCATGACATACATAAAATGAATAAAGGACATGTTATTGAAATAATATATAATATTACAATGGAATTATAATATACATATGTATCATTAATTTTTCATTCTATTAAACTATATATAGAAATGAATGTAGTGTTCATGTGAACGTATGGATTACCATCTCCATGAATGGTGCATTTCATTTTTTATCGCAAAAAGTTATGTTCTATAAATAATACATATATATACTAGATATATATGACATATATGATATCAAAATAATAAATATCATTCTAGAGATATTAGAATTTTGGGCACATGAACAACTTGTAATTATAAGAAGTTCATTTTTGACTCCAGTATCAAATAATGACAAATCGACCATTATTAACATAAATGAATGAATAATATTTTTATCATGGTAATAAGTGATTTAAAATTATTATAAACATGAATTTTTTTTTAATAAAGTTAAAAATTTCTTTATTTTATTAATCATGTGAATAAAGAAAGATTGGGTCCAGTCGGACATTAGGTAAGGGACTTCGTCTGAATTTCCTTTCATTGAGGTATATTTTGTTTTCTATACAACATTATTTTATGCGGTGTATAATCACCCTTGAAATTTTATTTCATTGAAAAAAATATTTTCTCTACAATTAATTTTACTAAATTACCAAAGGAATGTATCTTTTTAACCTATGCATTAACAACGACCTTTCTCCCGTCGAGAGTTTTATATTATCATTGGCTTCCACTTTTTATGTATTCTAGTATTCGAAATTCTTTTGATAATGGATTTTTTGTGTCAATATATTTAAATTTTATATTGTGAATGAAATGTGGAAGTTATATCTTTTTTTGTTTCTTTTATGTGTTATGAATATGTCATGGTTCTCGGGCATTGTTTACGTATATGGATGGTTACATGATAATCCTAGGGTTGGTGATCCTGATATTGCTCTCCAATCAATTGCATAATGTGATGGAGGTAAATGCTAATGCCAGCTTATGAGATTTAGTGAATATACTTTGATTGGTATTCTAAATGTGACTCCCTATGTCATTGTGATAGCTACAATGTAAGAATGATATGGATTCCCTAGTTACCTTTATGATTTGTGATTACTATGAATTTTGCATTAATATTATGATTTCGAGATGTATGTTAAAGAGATTATGTTATTTATGTATTGATGAACTAATGTTTTCATTCTTTGTTTTATAACCCTTACCGAGTTTCTATGCACACCGTAGGTTATGAAAAATTATCACAGGACATAAATATGAAAAGGGCCCAGGTTGGGGTCATGGAAAAGTCATGATGTCTAAAATATTGAACTAGACATCAATCTTTTTTAATGTTTTTATTTTATGAAAAAAATGGAAACTGAGTAGAAGTGTATACTATGTAATTTTTGAGATATAATGTAATAGTTATGACCTAATTCTCTAAAACTCTATATCTTAAAAGATACTAAATGTGAATTATTCATTTAATTTATGATTATTTAATGGTTTATGGTTGGGTCCTTCTAGTTGGAATTAGAGTTCAGTTTAGACAAGTTTAGGAGTTAGAATATTGTTAAATTAATATCTATTAATTAATTTATGTTAATTATATAGAATTTAAATATTATTATGTTGTGTCTCCTAATATATTTCTGTGTTTAGAATGGTTTTCCTCAAGGAAAAATAGACAGCTATGCAGGGAAGGAATACATAGGGAAATGACCTTCCAAAATCTACATCATGAGATGGTCGGAATCGGAACTGAACAATTTTTTGTAGTAATGGCATAGTTGACTATGGTGATAGTTGGTGTTCGTGTTTATAGATGATATTTTGGATTATTCCAAAAGTAAAGAGGACCATGAAATTCATTAATGGGATGTCTTGAAAACAATAATATAAAAGAAACTATATGGGAAATTCAATAAGTGTGAGTTTTGGATTACAAAAAATTCATTTCTTTGGCCTCATTTTTTCAAAAAATCGCAATACTATTTGTCTTAATAAAACAAAACTTATTGGAGAATTACCAAGACCCACAAATATAACTGATATTCTTAGTTTTCTTGGTTTATTTGGTTATTACTGGAGTTATATTAAAATTTTTTCCCTGTTATCTAGACTACTAAATAATTTAACTAGAAATTTTTTACTGTTCATTTGGATAAAAGAATGTGATATTCTTTTCAAGAATTGAAAAGAATATTGGTGAATGCTCCAGTTTTGGCACTGTCATCCAGAGATGGTGAGTTTGTTCTCTTCAGTAACACTTTTTTGAAAGGACTTGCTTTTATCCTAATGCATAATGATTAGTTAATTTCTTATTCTTCATGTTAGTTCAATCTTCATGAGTTAAATTACAATACAAATGATTTGGAATTAGATACTATTGTTTTTCCTTATAAATATGGAGGCATCATTATTATGGAGTAAATTGTTGAATATATACTGATCACAAAATCTTAAGTTATATATTCACACAGATATAATTGAACATGATAAAGAGGAAATGGATTGAATTAATCAAGGATTATGATTGAACTATTAATTAACATCTGGGAAAAGCAAATAATGTGGCTAATTCTTTGAGTTGAAATGTAATGTTTTATAAACATTGTTGCATTTGGAAAAATATCCTTAGATTAAAGTCATTATTAATTTTTCATAGAAGTTGTTGGTGCCAGAAATTTATCTGTTTTGTTTTAGCTGTTAGTGAAACTATCTCTATCACATAGAATTAATCAAGCGCAAAAGGATGATAGTGAGTTGCAAACAAAGGAATTGTTTGTTTAGAAGGACATGTTTCCAGATTTTAACATTGATAATGATTGTGTTTTGAGGTTTCAGGAGATATTATTTGTGACTTGTGATTCATAGTTTAAGAAAGAGTTATTATGTGAAGATCATAGTTCTCCATTTAAAGTTCATCCAGTCAGTACAAAGTTGTACAGAGATCCTCAAGAGTATAACTGGTGGGATGGAATGAAAAGAGATAATGCTGATTTTACTATGAAGTGTTTGACAGGTCAACTGGTTAAATAATTGTGAAAATTACCGAAAGGGATTCTTCAGTCATTACTGGTGCCAGATTGGAAATGGAAAAATATATCCATGTACGTTTTTGTGGGATTACCAAAGACATCTGTAGGAAATAATCCAATCTTGGTTATTACTGATCGATTGACTAAATATTCTCAATTCATTCTTATTCGAGATACTTTGTCACTATATCAACATTCGCAGTTGTATGTTCAATATATTTTCTATTTTCATGGAGTTCCCATCTCAATTGTATCTGATTATGATCCTTGGTTTACTTCTAACATTTTCAAAGGCTTTCAGAAATTCTTGAGTACTGAATTATATTTTTGTACAACTTTTCATCCTCAATTAGATTGGCTGTCAGAACAATCAATTCAGACCTCGGAGGATATGCTACGTGATTTTAAAATGTATTGACATGGAAGTTGGGACTAAAATCATTTTTTGTACGAATTTTCTTATAATGACAGTTTTCATTCCATTATACAGATGGCTCTATTTGAGGTATTATTGTGAAAGTAGTGCTGAACTGCAAATTTCTTGGTTGAAGTAGCTGAAAGGATGTTGATGGGACAATAAGCTCATGAGAATAGCTCCAAGAAGGATGAAACGTTTTATGGATATCCGGATGAAGGATCTTTCATATGTGGTAGGAGATCATATATTTCTCAATGCTTCCCCATGGAAAAGTGTGATGTATATTGTTTAGAAGGGAAAGCTGAGTACGAGTTTTATTTGACCATATTAAATCCCAATGAAAGGTGGAAAAGTTTCCTAAAGAGTGGATTGACCTCCATGTTTATCCCATGTACATGATGTTTTTCATGTTTCCATGTTGATAAAGTAAATGCCGGATACATCTCATGTTTTGAGCCAAGAGGTAGTTCAGTTGGAAGAGAATCAATCTTATGAGGAACAAGCAGTCCAGATTCATTACTGAAGAGAGAAAGTGTTTCAAAATAATGTAAATAATCAGTTAATGATTTGGTGGAAAGACTATATGGTTTAAAAGGCCACATGGTAATAAAAAAATGCTGTGAGTGTAAAATAGCCCTATTTACATGATATGTGAATAAAAATTGTGTGGACGCAATTTCCAAAAGGGGGAAGGATTTAACATCCCAGTTAAATAAAGAATATAAAATTTCTATATTTATTAGTATATGTGAATTAAATATTAATTTTACTTCAAATGGGATGCAATATTCATTGGTGTGCCCAATACCAAAAAATGTATTTCTTGGAAATCTTATGTTGCACAAAACGTTGAGTTATACTGAAAAATAATAATATGATATTATTATTTTAAATGGTAGTTAATTCCTAAACTTTTTAATGGAAGGAATGTACATTTATAATTATTATATAATTATTCATGTTTGTTAAAGGTTATTACATTTATCCAATAAATGATAGAAGCATAAATTTGAATGAATCAAATTTAAAGCATAAACAGTCTAATATTCTTTAAAAGGTTAATTTATAACCTTTTGATGGATATACCTTTTTTAAATATGGATATTGTGAATTTTATAGTTATTATTTGATAAATTAAAATTCTTCATTAGAATTGGGACATCAACATTTACATAAGGTATATTTTTGGTATTTCTCTGATAAAATTCATTTTTAATGAATAGTGAAAAATATTGTATTTTAATTCAAAACATCCTTTCAATCTAATTTATTTGTATGGTTATATTATCATTTTAATTGGTTTAAAAGTGTTATTAGATTGTATTTTTACCATTTAATTCAATAATTTTCATTGGAAGTAAATTTCACATTGAAATTGGACATAATCTATTTTCAACATTATGATAGTTATTATTTTATTGAAACATGCTTCTTGATTTGACAATGGGAAATAATTTTAAATTAATTAATGCAGCTTTTTTGTTTTGAATTTGGTAAAATAGACATCATTTTGGAATTCAAAATATCAAATATAGATTATGAAGTATTTTTGGTATTTTAATGAAAACCTTCAATTTTTATGAATATGAAAACACTAAGTAGCAGTTAAAAAACCGACTACATCATTGAAATGAATATTTACCACTTATATGAATTAATTTTAAAAATAAATCATACATTTTGGTTATAAGTAATTAGAATAATATTAAATAATATGAAAATAAATTTTTTTGAAAGGTAACTTTTGACTTTTATTTATCATATTTAAAGGTAAATAAGTTAATTCAAGGTAGAAATAAAAATATAATAATATAAAATTACGCTAACATGTGTCCTAATCATATTGGATGATATATTTACGACCATGGGAATATTTATGTTTATTTTGGGACCCCATGGATTCACATAAGAGTGATAATGACACGTTATATTAATTAATTTAATGTAATGACAAAAATTAAATAATCATATATCTTTTAATAAATCTATTCTTACATAGAAATAAATAAGTTATATATTTAATAATAAATATTAATTTGGAAGATAAAATGATTTCCTATATCATGGTAATTTTTTAAAAATTTTATCCATCAAATAAATTTAATTATTTATGACCAAATACTGATGCAATTTTACCTCATTAATGAACTAGTTAAATAAATAAGATTATAAAGATTAAAAAAAATATCCATAACCCATAAAATTTTTAATGGATTATTTTATTTCTAAAATATTCACTTTATTTTATAATTAAATTTTTTATATACCTTTAGAAATTTAAAATCATTATAAAATAGAATAATATTTTTAAACATTCCTAAAGATCCCCCCTTATAAAAAGCACTCACCTCTAACCCATTACTCACACCTCTCAGTCCACTTGGCTGATGAAATTTTTTCCTAAATAAGATTTAATGATCCCTATATTCCACTTAAAATACTACATTAGGCATAATCCCCTTCATGAAATCTTTTTGGTTCAAAGAAATGGGCGTTACTCGATTTCATGGTAACGTCTTCTCTTAAGTTCATTTGTATTATTTTCCTTCTCCACCCCCTAAAAACTTTTTATTCCTTTATTTTATAAAAAAAATAGTATCATAAATATACTAGGTGTTTTTATGAGATTTAATCAAACTAAACATACACACACCTCCTTCTAATGGGTAAAGAACATACTGTTTCTGTGGATGATGAACTACAACCTCAAGAAATGACGATTGTTGAATCTTCTCCTACCACCTCTTATGGTGGCCATTGTGATGGAAAAATATTTATAATTGATATATATTATATTTTTATTTTCTATATACTTCTGTATTTTCCATCTATATCATACCTTTATGGTTTCCATAATTGGTAAATGCAATAATTTCATTTGAGGAAGTGCGGACCACCGCCCCCTAAAATTGATATTACTTGTTCATTATATACGTGGAAAATATAAAGGATGGAATTACTGAAATTATATATGGTATTATAATGGAATTATAATATACCTATGTATCATTATTTTTTCATTCCATTAAATATGAAATTGATATGAATGTTGCATTCATGCGAACATACAACTTACCGTCTCCATGCACGTTGAATTTCATTTCTTATATCCAAATGTTATGTACTCTTATAAATAAATATATATATTGGATATATATGATATATATGATATCTGAATCATGAATATAATTCTCTATATATTTGAATTTTGACCAACTCAACTACTTTTAATTATTAGAGGTACATTTTAACTCATGTAAAAAATATCTACAAAACATCCATTATTAACCTAAATGTTTGCATAGTATTTATAACATGGTAATAATTGATATAAAAACAATAATAAACATGAAAAAGGCTCTTAATAAAATAGAAATTAACTTTATTTTATTATTTAGTAGATTAATGAATGAACGGGTCAAGTCGGAGATGAGGTAAAAGACTTCATCTCAATCACATTTCATTGAGACATATTTTGTTATATACAAGACTTTATTTTATACGGTGTATAATAACATTGACATTTCATTTCATTCGAAGGGATTATTTTCTCTAAGATTCATTTTAATAATTGAAAAAAATGAATGTTTCTTTTTAACGTACGCAGTGACATTGACCTTTCTACTACCGTGAGTATTATTTGATCTTTGGCTTCACTAACAAGCCTTATTGTTTTTATAAAAGGAAATTAAATACCATATTCCATTTTTACATGTTTTGGTATTAAATATGGTTTTGATAATGGATTTTATATGTTAATATTTTTAAATTATATATTCTGATTGAAATGTGGAAATGTTATCATTCCTTTATGTTTGTTTTATATGTTATGAATATGTTATGGTTTTTGGGCATTGTTCACGTATACTGGTGGTTCTATGATAAACCTAGGGAGGGTGAGCCCGAGATAGCCCTCCAATGCATTGGGTAACATGATTGAGGTAATCATTAATGAATCTTCTAATATACTTATGGAATATACTATGATGGGTATTCCAAATGTGACTCCCAATATAGCTCTGATGGCTATAATGAAATTATGATATGGATGCCATAAGTTACCTTTAGGATTTTTGATTACTACGTGTTTTTCATAAATCTTATGATGTTAGGAGGTATGTTAAAGAGCTTATGTTATATATGTTTTAGTTAACTAATGTTTTGTTTCTTTATTTTATATCCCTTACTAAGATTTTTCTGCTCATCCCAAATTTTGAATTGCTTTTCACAGGACTTTAAGATGAATAGTGTAAAAGATGTGATCAAGGAAAAGTATTGTTGTCTAAAATATAGAAATAGACATGACACTTTTTATAAGAGATTTTTTTATGAAAAAAAGGAAACTGAGTTAAAGTGTCTACTTTGGAATATATGAGATGTAATATAATAGTTAAGGCCTAATTCCTTAAAACTATAATACTAAGAAGATCATCAATGTGAATTATTAATTTAATTCAAGATTATGTAAGGTTTTATGGATGGGTCCTTATAAATACTGTAGTAGGCAATATAGTAGGCACTATAATATGTACTATAGTAGCAGTAACAATTCATCTGTTTGGACTTTCGGGCCACCAGTATGGACCTAGGGTCCTTCAATGGCTTTGGTCCATCAAATGCCATCGGGCTAGTATGGATTTTGGGCCACCTGAAGGATTTAGAGCCACATGAAATTGTGATTAATGTACTAGGAGGACTCTATAAGAAGAGGACTCTAGATGAGTATTCATGGAAGGCACATTCACAATAATATAAGCTAACATAATTAAAAAAAGAGAGTATTTGACATTGACATCAGTACCAGCCTATGCATGCGAGGGAAGAATAAATGAATATCAATGTGAAGTTGAAGAGTTGACATCTTGATATAGAATTTGGGGGGGACCAGTTCTAATTAGTTACAATCTAGATTAATTCTTCCAGACCCACGGGCCATGTCATGTACAAGAGATGCAGGTCATATAATTTGTAACACCAGAGGCCATGTGAGGGTCCCCCTCATCCCTTGAATGGGGGCTTATAAATAATCAATATACAATGAAGTAATTATGGATATTCATTCCTAATTAATGACTCTCAATGTTGTACACATGGTGGGTATAAATAATCATAATTTTTTTCTATAGAAAATATTAAATATCTATAAATGAAATCCTATGTATTTTAACATTATCACTTCACTATAATATATAATAATATAGGGAAAAATTGGTTAGGGAAAACTCAAGGTCATACATTTAATGTTTAATTATCAAATCACTTAATTTATTATTTGTATGAAGTAGTAATGAATGATAAACCAAAAAATACCTTTCATATGACATGATACCTTTAATATTATCCAAATAATTTTATAATATTAACAATAAAATTCATAAGAACCCTACAAATCATGTCCTGTAATATAGGCCACTAGTGAAGCCTTGTGTTTTCTTTGCATTAAGGGTCTTTTTAAACTCATTTCATCATTATATAACATATTCCATATATCAAAATTTCAATTTCATAAAACCACTCACAAAAATAATCTTATGAGGAACATCAATAAATAAATATTGATTGAATAATTTTGAAACTATGGGTCATATTCATAATTTTTTTACTCGTTAAAAAATTAGTCAAAATTCTTCACTTCACAAGATCAAATATTAGGACATTAATAACATTTAATTCTAATTTTATCTCTTTTTATATTCCTCATCAGCATCATCCTTCTTGGAACATTTTTATTTAAAAATGAGTTTTTGAACATATTAGAAAATGAATGTAAATCTATACATTAATAACATTTTTTACCAATTTGTACAAAACTATTTAGGGTATAAATTTAATTTTACCTTCAATTTGGATATTTTGGAGATTTTTTATACTTTAAAATTCTCTATGTTCAAATATACTCCCCCAAGACTCATTTAAACTATGATTTCTCCAGAATTTCAGGTTAAGATTCAATATCTCATATATGTTATAAAATAAATCTAATTTCTTATATTCAAAATATTAAATAAAAAATTACTAACATCCTGATATAATGTTATACTCTCTCTTTTTAGAGAAATATTATAAAAGTAAAAATGTATCCATTAAAATATTCCACTCTATGGTGGTGATTACTCTTCCCCTCATATTTTTAAAAATATATTGGATAATATATTTTTGTACAATCTGGAAGAAAATCAGGTTAGTGAATAAGAATCATAATTAACCATGTCTATCAAAATATAATGTCATTTTATAAAAAATAATTATGAGTAAAAAAATAAATTATCTAATAATACATGTGAAATAAGATAAAAGAAATAGAGTCATAATTCAAAATTCATATAATTCTATAAGTAATATACTACATTCAACTCTATAATATATAAACTCTTTTACCACGATTTCATTTCACACCTCATTTTTTTCAATACACTCTATAATTTGGATGATTTTTATATTTATAATTTAATATATATTTTTTAACATACACCCTATATAACAAATGAATTTATATCTATAACATTGATACATAATATTTAATGTAAAAAAATTTCTCAATCCGCTTCATATAATATAGAAAATTACATCTAATAATAACATGTTCATTTCTTTTTGAAACCACCATTAGGTTTAAATGAACTGGGTTGGTAATTAGACCATCCAATACCCTTCATCAGGTTTAAATATTACCCATGTATACTATTAACAAAACACTTTATTTTGGACATATCCTGTGCAATTTAGGCTTGTTAAACACTTTTAGGAATTTTTTAAAATTTCATTGACCTCTATTTTTGAAACATTTCTCAAAAATATATATAATAAATTATATTGTCCAATAAAGACATAAACATAACCCCATCCTATCCATGTCATTTAAATACCCAATCATATTACATATTTGAATTGAAAATAAAGTATATATGACCATGTGACACCAAAAATGTTTTTTTTGAATCCTTTTAAAATGAATTTTTCATCATTATTCTCATAAGAATATTGATTCATTTTTTATTAACATCAATAGCCATCTTCTAAGGAAGGTGTTGTTCTAGAACATAGTATTTTACTTCCCATATAAGAATGGTTCATATGTTTTTTTTGTGATTTGGAAGTTCCATCTATTAAGAATTTACTTTTATAAGATTGATTTCAAATATAATTTTTTTTATGATGGTATAATTTTATCTACAACCAAATATATTTTTTAGATTATTATCAGTATGAAAATAATTTAAAATTATATTTTATTTAATTTCATTCCACTAAGATGTTAAACTACTATAATTTCTATAATACTAATGTGGGTACTAGGATCTATATTTAAAAAATATTTGAGTCCAAATTAGTGTTAACTTCATCAATAATATATTTATGTAGGATATGCTACAAATCATATCATATATGATCCCTAAATAATTGAATAGAGAACTATCTTCCCAAATCCATCATATTTATTATCCCAAATCAATTATTTTTGTATCCCGACTCCTAGGATTTCTTGGTAAATTGTAACCCAAATTTCATAGTTGGATTTGGTGACCTAACTCTTAGAGTTTCCTATTTATATATGTAAAACACAAGAAATCCAATGTGGCCTATAATTAAAATGAACAAACCTGGATGTATGACTGAGGCCTTTAAATGAATTCACTTTGGATGTAATCAAACACTTAGTTTGTTAAATAGGATCAAATATGTCACCAGATAATATCATCTATTTCCTTTACATATATGTATGATTCTACTGATTTATTTCTAAATTTATTATTCATGTAATCAAAACTATATGTTTAATTAATTTTAATGTGTAACTCATTAGAGAACACATATATATTTTTTGAACAAAATCAAATGGTATAATTACCCATATCCAATTAAATCCCATTTATTAGGTACACAAAACATGTTTATATAAATATATATGTAGATCCAAGGTCTATTGAGTACCACTAAGACGGGGGGATGTGAATATGAGGTTTCCTTTTACAAATATATTCTAAAATTAATCCCTCTAAATGATTAATGTCAGGATCTAATCCCTTTTAGTCTCTTAGACACACCCAAATGATATAAGAAATTAAAAACAATGGTAAACTCTATTTTTATTTGGTTCAACATTAACAGGACAACTATTCCTTTATTTTATTGGTTTAATCACACAATCCAAGATTATCTATATAATCAAAAGTGAATATAATAAATATATTCATAGTCTCATCATCATGGAGTAACCCTACATTCATTTTAGAGCACCACAATATAGAATAGATTTTTACTACTTGTAAACAAAATTTCAAAAAATTAATAAATATCTCTCCTTGAATTATGTTATTAATTCTAGGTTTATGTAGATATTAATACTCAGTCTCAATGAATCATTGTTACTATATATCCTCACTTATTCAAAAACATTAGTTTCTAGAAATCACATGTAGATCAACAGATCTATATCATTAATTTTTAATATTCAATGATTAAGTTATTCCTCAATCTATTGAATGATCTAGAAAATTAAATAATATTTTTCCATGAATTTATTCTTGTATTTACTATCATTTATTGTAATGCCCAGATCCCAGTTACCCAGAGTCGGTGCATTGTTACATAATATTGGAATGCTCAATAAAGATCAAGTCTCAAAAGACCAATTAGTTTAGTAGCCTTGGAAACACTAGATATATTCATAAGTCTTACATTACATAATAAAGTGAGAAAATACAACAACATAGTCTCCATATTCCACACTCATATCCCTTCCGACTATCTCTACAGGTCATTCATAATATACATTTCACATGAAGGGAAAATAAAACATAGAAAGGCTTAAGCTCATATTCTTAGTAAGGATAACAATATAGTGAAAAAATTCATAAATAATCCCAAACATTTAACACAATGTATAACTAAAAAAGCCTTTTAATCTTGAACTTTAGCATAATATGGAAAAAATAAAATGAAATAATGCCATATACTTATTCTAATGGATATTATACTAGTTGAATAATCACACGCAATATCAATAACCACTTTCATAATGATGGGATGAATAAATCCTAACAATCATAACCAAATAGTCCAGGCCTTGTGCCCAGACTACAAAAAAGATTTTGTCAAGGCCTTGTGCCAAAAAGTTGTTTGTCTCATTAGACCTACCGATGCATCGAGAAGCTATAGTGGGCTCCAACCATCACATACTAAGTCCAATGCACTCCTCATATGAACATGTTTAGACATAACATATACATTCATATTAAAACTAGCATGTGAAATGTCAGTACTTTATCCATAAACAATGAATGGTATGAAAATAAATCATCCACAGTCAATAATCTAACAAAATCATCAATAATATATGGAAGTTTTGTATCATAATAAATCAACATCAAATAAGTATAAAATCCATCGAAGGATGTTGTCATAGATGAAATAAAAACTATTTGAGAGAAATATCTCTTTTTTTAGATAATTTTAATGTCACATAATTATTAAATAAAACAGTTTCATTTAAAATATTCTCATAATATTGTAAGTGAAGCATTGATGATTTTATAATGGCGGAAAATAGCTGCACCTTCCTTATAAGTTAAAAAATAAATTCTTGCCATAATTTTGTTGAAAAGGTTAAAAATGATCTTGTTTGAAAAATGACGGAAAGATTCCTTTATAAACATTTTATAAAAAGTCAAACAGGGGTATAAATGACTTTAAACCATAGTTTATAAAATATAAAGAATGTTTTGAAATACATTTTCATGAAAAATGTATGTGGATGATAAAGAGGTCCCAGTATATAATATAAACAACCTCAGATAATGAAGAGATTTTGAAAATAACCATTACAATATACTTATCCTTGGTCGAGGTTAGGTTATCCTTATTTTTAATGGTGAAATAACTGTTAATAAATTATAAAAGAATCATATACATTAATATGATTTTATATATGATCTTTGAACCTTTCATTTTTAAAAATATTTTAGTATTGTCATTGTTTCAGGTGTTAAAAGTTTCATTTTCCATCATATTCTTGGTTATGTGGGTCATATTTGTTATGGATGAGATGTATCTTATTCATATCCAGAATGATATCAATTCTTTATAATTTTTTTTATTCCTATAATGAATATTATTCTTGAATGGATACGATGGGGAATGAATCTCATCACGTTCGTGGAGACGGTAATCCGTACGTACGCACGAGCGAAAATAACATTTATTGATATTAAAATAATATGTATTTGGATGGTATATCATATATAAAGAATCATAATCATGTTATATTTATTATTAAATCAATTACATATCATTATTATACCCATCCAAATAATAATTTATTGAATAACAATTACTCCACGATGTGGAGACGGTAAGCCATACATACACACGTATGGTGACATGTCCTTCAAAGGATGGATAAAATGATGAATTTGGTTATACCATATTTATAATAACATCAAAGTATATATAAGATTCTGGATTTATTATTTTATGTTGGAAACAACAAAGGAAAATAAAGTGGAAGAAGAAATGAACTTGAAAGTGGTGATGAAATATTTACCTCTTATTCAGGTTCTTCTTTTTGATTGGATCAAAAGGGCTCCATAGGATGGCTTTCTGACTAATGAATGGCCTCTAGGATGAATTGATGGAAGTTTATAGGATATTTGGGTAGTTTTTGGATGATCCAAAAGGTTTTTATGGTGTTAATTAGAGTGATGTGGGAGTGCCCTTTTATAAGAGGGGTGAGGGGAACCTTAGGAAAAGCTAAAAATATTATTTTATAATAAAATAATTTTCAGTTTATAAAGGATTAAAAATGGATTATTTAAATTCTAAGATTGGTATGGGTCAAAAATCACTCATCCAATAGGTTTTAGAATGGTTTGGGTCACTATATTATCTTTATCTCTTATCTTTAACTCTTAGTTAAATAGCTTGACATTTACCATGTCTCATTGTATTTTTATATTATTTGGTTACTAAACATACTAAATACTCCCAATAGAACCAAAAAAAATTCATTAATGATACAAATATCATTATATAAGTCTTTTAGCAGAACCTTATATTTTTAGGAATATAATATCAATTAATAATATAATATTTTTTAAAAAAACACTTTTATGTCCATTTTGACACTATTTGGTATTTTGTTTTTGTTAAATTTATAACATTATTACATCAAAAAAATCATATAACCAACCATAATATGTCATTTTAACATATAAAATAAGTGTAATTCATAAAAAGTCTCATATTACATTTATTCGCATATTTATATTATCAATTATTTTATTATTTAATTAATTTGGTAATTACTACATCATAATTATGTCATAAATAAATTAAATTATTTAATGTATAAAAAATATAAATAATATACCATTATGAACGAAATATTTTTAGCTTTCTAATGAATATTTATAGTCGAATTTATCTTATGAATCGAAATAAATAATTCCAAACTTCTAAAACCGTTAAGATAAATTGAACAGTTTTTGGATATAATCCATAATCATAAAAAATGTTTTCTTTGTGGAAGTATATACTCATAAAACCTTCATAATGGTTTGTAATGAAAATGATAATTATCCTATTCATATCTCTCAGGAGTGTCATAAACAAGAGTGCAGCAAGGCCCATTGCCATGAACCAGTTCGCATTCGAGTCTAGCTCGAACCGGTGTTTTCAGGTTTTACCCTAGGTACAACTGTGCCAGAGCTGCATCTACCTGCTCATATCATGACAGAGATGTATTACTTGGAAAACTCAAAAAATCTCTACAATACCAAAATTTTAGGAAGTTATTCTATACTAATACTCAAATTCTATCTTAGGGCTACGTGGTCTAATCAGAGTTTATCTAAATCTATCTCCCATGGTTCGTACTAAACTTTCTCTGATACCAACTGTAATGCCCCAACCACAGTTACCCAGAGTTGGTGCATTATTACAGAACATTGACATGATCATAAATTATCAAGTCTCAATATACCAGTTAGTTTACTATCCTTGGAAACACTAGATATATTCATAAGTCTTAAATTACATGATAATTTGAGAAACTACTACCACATAGTCTTCATTGTCCACACTCATATACCCTCAGACTATCCCTATAGTTCAGTAACAAAATACTTCTTCACATCCAAGGAAAAAAGAAAACATAGAAAGGGATGAGCTCAGATGCTCAGTAAGGATAACAATTTAGCATAAACTATCATAAATAAGCAAAAAAATTTATGGAAATGTAAAAAAAACAAAGACATTTAAACATGAAAATCGGAATAATACAAAAAAAATAAAATGAAATAATTCCATTTAACAATTCACATGGATATTCTACTAGTCAAATAATCACATGCAATATCAATAACCACTTTCATAATGATGGAATGCATAATGTTACATTATCATAACCACATTGTCAAGGCCTTGTGCCAGGACTACAAAAATGATTTTGTCAAAGCTTTGTGAGAAGACACTAGTTTGTCTCATGAGACCTACCAATTCATTGAGGTTCTATAGCGGGCTCCACTCGTCACTTACTAATTCCAATTCATTTCTCATATGAACAAGTTTAAACATAACATAAACATTTGTATTAAAACTAGTATAGAAAATGTCAATAAATTATCTATAAACCATGAATTGTATAAAAATAACTCCTCCATAGTCAATCATATCACAAAATCTTCAATACTATATGGAAGTTTTCTATGATAACAAATCAACATCAAATAAGCATAAAACCCTTGAATGAATGTTGATATAGATGAAATCAATAATATTTGAGAGATATATCTATTTTTTTAGAAAATTTAAAAGTAACATTATTATAAAATAAAACATTTACTTTGTATATATTCTTATAAGCTTTTAGGGGAAGCTTCAGCGATTTTATAACAGCATAAAATAGCCGTACCCGCTGTATAAGTCAAAAAAGACATTCTTACCTTAATATTGTCAAAAGGTTAAAAAGGAAATTGTATGGAAAACGATGGAAATATTCCTTTATAAACATTCTATAAAATGTAAAACAAGGGTATAAATTAATTTAACCCATAGTCTATGTAATTTTAAGAATTTTTTGAAATACATTTTTAAGAGACATTGATGGGGATGATAAAGAAGTCCCAGTATATAATATAAACAACACCAGATAATGAAGAGATTCTGAAAATAACCCTTAAATTTTACTTTTCCATGGTCTAGGGTAGGTTAAATTCTTGTATAATGGTAAAATAATTGTTATTAAATTATAAAAGAATAATATACATTAATATGATATCATATATGATCTTTTTGCATTGCTTTGTTAGTAATATTTTAGTATTGTCGTTGTTTTGGGGGTTAAAGGATTCGTTTTCCTTTATATTCTTTGTTATGTGAGTCATATATTTTATTGATGAGATGTATCTTGTTCATATCGATAATGATATAAAGTATTTAATCATTAATTGTAATTATCTAATGAAAATTAGTCTTGAATGGATACGATGGGGAATGAATCTCATTGCGTTCGTGGAGACGGTAATCTGTTCGTACACACAAGTGAAAATATCACTCTTTTGATATTAAAATAATATATATTTTGATGTTATATCATATGTAAATATTCATTATCATGTTATATTTATTATTTACATCAATTACACATCATTATTATACCCATCAAAATAATAATGTATTGAATAACAATTACACCACGACGTCGATACGATATGTCGTATGTACGCACGTATGGTGACATGTCATTCAAAGGATGGATAGAATAATGATTTGGTTGTACCATATCTATAATAACATCACATTATATAATATATTCTATAGTTATTATTTTATAATGGAAACAACAAAGAAAAAGAAAGTGGATGAAGAACGTAACTTGAAAGAGGTGATGAAATATTTACCTCTTCTTCGGGTTCTTCATTTTGATTTGATCAAAATGGCACTTAGGATGGATTTATGTCTAAATTAAGTCCTCTAGGATGAATTTAGGGATGTTAGGCAGATATTTGGGTAGGGGTTGGCTGATCCAAAAGTCTTCTATGGTGTGAATTAGAAAGAAGGTGGGGTGCCCTTTTATAAGAGGGGGGAGAGGCACCTTAGGAAAAGCTAGATATATGATTTTATAATAAAATAATCTTCTGTTTATAATGGCTCAAAAATAGATTATTTATAGGATAAGGTGGGTATGGGTCGAAAACCACTCAACCAATAGGTTCTAGATAGGTTTGGGTCACTATATTAACTTCATTTTTTATATTTAACTCTTAGTTAAACAGTTTGACATTTACCATATCTCTTTGTATTTTCACATTATATGGTTTATAAAAATACTATATACGTCCAAGAGAACCCCAAATTATTCAATAATGATACACCGATCATTATAAAAGTCTTTTGGCTGATCCTTATATTTTTAAGAATATAAAATCAATTAATAATATAATATTTCTTTTAAAAACACTTTTATGTCAATTTTGACACTATTTGGTATTTTGTTTTTGATAAATTCATAAAAATATTATAACTTAAAACAAAAATCATCTAAACATCCCTATTATGTCATATAAACCTATAAAATTAGTAGAATTAATAAAAAGTCTCATATTACATTTATTTGGATATTTATAATATCAATTATTTTAATATTTCATTAATTAAGTAATTACTTCATCGTCATTGTGTAATAAATAAATTAAATTATTTTTTTTCGAAAATATATAAATAAAATACCATTATGTAGGAAATCATATTGTCTTTTTAATGAATATGTATAGTCGAATTTATCTCTTGTATAACCCTATATTAAAAAAATTTAGTTATTAAACTTTGATTTTAACTCTTTTAACTCTTCTTTGAATTAAATAATAATAATTGTCCTAGTCAAATACACGTTGATAATATAAGTTCATATTTTATTACTAAGTTTTTTTGGTTGAACTATAATTATCCAATAGAATTAGGACATGTTTTATGGTAATAATAATATCATGTTAACCTTTAATTACACTATTTACTTTTAACTGTGGTAAACAATAGAAAAAAAGTTATTATTCACCAAATATTATTTTCATCTTATTGAACTAAATTTTACATATTTATATCAACCTTGTCTCTAGGATTTTTGAAATTTCACTCACAGTAGCGGTAAATTTATTTTTTTGTGAAATTGAAAATTTTCCTTGGAGGTGGGTAAAAGACGGTGAACAGGTCAATAAATTTGTTTATATCTAAAATTATTATAAACTAACTCCAATGAATTATATTAAATGTATCTATGTCTTATATAACTATTTTTTCCTAAAATAAATTTAAATAAAATTAATAATTATTTATATAAATATTTGGTTTTGAACTATAAGTTAGTGTTTTCACTATTCATCAAAAATTGAAATTTTTCATAAAAATACCAAAAATTCATCCTAAGCTAATTTCGATATTCCTAATCCAAAAAAGAAGTCGATATCGAATGATAAAATTTATAAAATTTAAAAAATTGGGTATTAGTATTCATAACAGGTAGTTTGATTGGTCGTGGTGTCTTAGAACTCGAAGTTCTGTACAACATATGCTACTGTATTATTCAAAGTGAAGCGTACCATGGAAGCTTGTGTGGTTACATTTATATATCAGTGTATCAGCTAGTTAAATCAAAATACTATTCAGTTATTTCTATTAATATTCATTATTTCAAATTAATAGATAACTCCATGATAAAGTTTTCCATATTTTGTCTGTGTAAATTTTTTATGACTCTTTGGTGAGTGATTTAATTGTATATAAATTGTTAAATATCAATCATTAATTTTATTTTATCATTAAATGTACATTGATATATGTTTTGTTCTGTATAAAAAATCTCATTGAAACTAATAAAATTTATTTCATGTTGTATTAAAACATCAAAATACATTTCCTCACAAAATCATATGTATTTAAATAATTAGAAATCATTATTATTATAGCAATGACACTATGTAGTTACATGAGGAATTGTTTCTCTGAGAATTGAATACTTCTTCATCCTTCAATAGATTCGTGGAATGATTATTATTAATATAGTGTTAATATTTATTTCATTTATCTCATCATGGATCAAATTTTATCCCAATTAATCAGATATTTAAATCCAAAGAAAAAAACCGTTCCAAGTGTTCTCCCATTTTATCATTTATTTGAAATTCATTATTCTTGACAAAATGATATTTTTCAAAAACATTTCCCAAAATATGGCCAAGTGTACCCCAATTCTTATTAATTATATAAATACTCTAATGATCTCCAATGAATATATTAATAACTTATAGAGCTCTAAGAAGTCATTCATGTAACCTAATAACACTAACGAGTCTTCTATTATCCAATGAAATTATTGGGATCTTGCATATTCATACAATTTTATTCACAATGTCATAAAAACATATTTTTCACTTTATGTAAATTTCAAAACGTGTCTGACAAACTTTCCAAATTTTTTTAGAATAAATAAAATCATATGAACTTATAATAAGAAAAATTCAGTCCCAATAATGAATTTCAAAACATTTCTTATTTACCCACATAACCAATTAAAATATTTGAAATGAATTTATCAAACATTCTAAACTATCTCATATTATAATTAAAATATATTATTTCACATGATCTACTAGTGTTCATGATTAGGTATACAAAGATGTATTATTTAACAATCAATTAACTTCTCCAAGACACATTATCTCTTCAAGCTCCCCCTTTATCTTGCTACTCAAGCCTTAATCTAAATTACTGTTGATTGTGACTTCTCAATCAAAAACAATTTCCTTTAGTTTCATTTATTTCCAGTCTTAAAATAATCACATTTAAGATATTATATTATAAAACCTATATTTCCATTTGTTCTAACATCATGAAAGAATTTTTTTTATCCATCTGGCATAGAAACCAGCCAAAAATTATACATTCACATCACAAAATGTTTTTGTGAAAAATACTATTTCTCCATAAAAAATACATCTAGGAACATAAATTTCCCCATTTGGATTTTTAATACCTATTTTCATTAAAAATTATAGGTTTTATTCACCCCTAATTAACAATAAATGTAATCTAATATAGTATTTTGGATTCATATCTCATCACAAATCATCCACCACGGTTTAGACTAAAATTGATCCAATTTATGTTTAGGATTACAGCCTGATCAAGATTATTGAGAGAAGAGTAACACCTAATAATACATAGAAGAAATACATCAGTTATCATGTCTATTTGAACATAGGTTAAAACATTATAAACATCATTATTAAATAATCTGAGATACACATTATGCCAATTAATTTATTTTTTTTACATCTCTTTAATTTTTTAGTATTAGTGGTTGTACATTTATATTTTTCATGGAGAGGCTATCTTATACATATCCTCAATAATGAAATCACAAATATTCAAGTTAAGTAAATTAAACACCACATTTTATTTTTATTATCTGCCATTCATCATTTCTTTTTTGTGTATATATCAAAAAAGGAATATAATTTTTTTACATTTATATTGCATTCAGTCTCCAAGACGCACATTCCATATTCTATATTTCCATGGAATAACTTCATCCTTTGTAGAAACATCCTCATGTAACCCCCCCACCCCTAGTAAGATTCACCCATTTCCTTTTTTATCATTGTTGTAAAAATACTCAGCGATGGGATACATATATTATTTTCTAGTGATTATTTCCTCATCCTCCTCACCTTTTAATTCATCACCATCAATTCCCTATATATTAGTACAAATATAAGAAATAATTGAATATGGAGGAACTTATTAGATCATTAGTAATAAAAAAATGGTGTTAGTATCCTCTAAAATATATTAATTTATTATTTTTAATCTCATCCTAGTTTTAATTTTTTAATCATTCTTCTATATCCAGATCCTTTATAGGTCTCACAGATATCACTTTACCTCTAACTATTTTATTGTGTGAAGTTTTAGTAAAAAAATTATTCATAAAAAAATTCAATAGTTGGTTCATATATTATATTTTTGATCAATTCTTACTAAGATATATGGATAGTTATATAGTATTTAATCCCATGTCAATATTGCATTCACCTTCAAAATCTATTTTCTTTAGTCATTGTGTGATAAAAAATTGATAAACTCTCGTGATATATTGTTTTTTTAATAAATATGATTTTCCCTTAATTATTATAATTTATGAATATTTCATCAAATATTCATCCATTTCGAATTGGGTTTGAAGAATAACCTAGAACACCATTTTTACCTTGATCATAATTCTATGTTACCTTCCCTTTTATACTATAGAGAATCTACCTAGGTGGTATTGTTATTGAGTCCCCATCTCTATGAACATACTGATCAAATCATCTATAAATTTATTATGAACAATAAAATCTATTTTGTACATACATATTAGAAAAATTTGTAGTCATAGTTCACTTATTTTGATAATATATTATCATATTCCCATTATAGGCACCCCTTATTTCATTCCTATTTTTTGTTAATGACATATTAAAATATTAAGATTTTATGTTATGTCTAAAGACCCCAAAATACAAAAATTAACCTCTACACTATGATCTCCCATATTAATGATGAATTTACCCAAAAAATTGATGATGTCTGAAAATGAAATGTGTCTTTTCCCCTAGGGAAGTGATATTATTAAGATATTATTCTCATCCATTGATATTTAGTATAGGTTCCATGTTTTATTATATGTCAATACTGGTATAGAATTATTCTAAGAAAATTAGTATTAGAGATATCATGTTTACATTGAGGTTAAATAGGTGAAAAAATAACATGTCACCTTGGATTCTTATTTTCTATTTCTTATGATGACATAGAACTATCCACAAATGACTTCTTTTATTCTTCTTTTACAATTTACTAATAAATATGAGGAACAATACACTTTGATTTAATCTTGTTTAGTTATTGTTTTATCACATCATTTTTCCTTATGATATCCACCAATCTTTTCCATGTCAATGAATTTTAGCATATATTAATTGATCTCAGCAATGTATACTTCCACTATATTCACATGTCCCAATTTCCCTTCAACCATATTTTCGTAATCATTTATCATAATAAAATTCTAAAATTTGATATTTTTTTAACCTCATAATGAAATCCTAATTTATTATTTATCATGTATTCCATATTTGATTGTTATCTTTTATCACCATCACACCTTTAAGTATCAAATTTTTTCAATATGATCCTTAAATTTAATGAATCTGTCAACTGATTCATCCTTTTATTGGTTGTTTGAAGAGGATTTTATATGTTATTTTTTCAAATCAAATTTATTAATTTTCTAACAGATATCCACTTCTTATTTCAAATTGCATTATTTGTTTTTTTAAATATTAGGACATTTATTTTTAAGGGTTTTCCTCAAATTAATATGATTCATATTTTTGGCATATTATTTAAAAAAATTAAATGTACAATCCAATTATATTTTACTATATATATGGATTTTATTCAAAATTTTCTCTTTCCCATCAAAATATTCTTTAATAAAAGATGAAAAATTATATTTAAAACTTCCAGAACTTTTTTATTATCAAAATCAGTTGATTAGGTTTGGATAATTCAAATTTTGGTTTAAATCCTTCGTTTTGACCTAATATGATTTCTTTGTGAGGATATGGAGGATATGAGGATTCATGGGGATTGATCGGAGTATGACACCCCTAAATACCCATAAGAACACATAAAAACAATAGAAAACCCCAAAACACCTTAGTAATTCTATAATTTTTTCATTATTTAGGGGTATCTACAAAAATAGTCATCAATATTTTATTCATTATCCATTTTAATATCATAGAGTCTTTTAATTTTTTTAATTTGGATACCATGAATTTAGATTTCCTTCATAACATATTTCCTATTTATTCCATATTTCATTGGTATATTTTAGTCCAATTACTTTTTTTGCACATTTTTTGAATGAGGCATTATATTAGAACATTTTGATTTTTTATCAACTTATATATTTCACTCGTTAGAAAGATACATAGGATAATAATTATAAATTATTTTAAATTCCATTTTAATTTTATCTCTTACAACCAATACATGAGATTGAATATAAGGCAACATCCTATTCTTCCAACTATGATATTTGTTTCCAAAAAAATGGAAGGCTGCTACTATTTATAGAATTTATATATTTGAATATCAATAATATCTAAAATTAGAAATATATAGTCTAGACTATCTTTGATGTCATGTATAATTCATTGGTTGGTTGAGTTCCAATGGGTGTGGTATGGTGGGGTGAATTAGTGGATCCCTTTTGTCATTTTTATCTCAAATTAACCACTATGACTAATTATAGTGGTGTCCCACTCTTCCTTTAGTTTCATAGCCTAATCCAAACATGGTAAAAAATAAATAACAAAGGGAAATAATTTCATAAAATGTTCGGATATAATGTGAGAGCCTACTCATATATATTATTTTTTATACCTCTAAATAAAAAATTTATCAATATAAATTTATGTGGTTACACCATGATTCTTCCTGATCCAATCAGAATGGATTTGTTCTATGTCCCTTCCAAATTCCCAATATAAAAAATAATATCCCTACTTTTACAATAATTTTTAGAAAAAATTAAGAAATATCATCCATTCCTTTTGGTTTCTTGTATAATGTTCATAATAATCTTTTTTAATGAGACATATGGATCAACCAAAATAAAAATTATCACTTCTTCAAGAACAAATATGTTTGATAATCACTCACATATCAATAACTATTACCCAGTCCTTTTAGATATTTAACTATTTAGTTCTTCTCTTAAAAATCAACTATATTTGAATCCTTTGAAATATATATCCATTTGTTCATGACTCCATAAATCATGGTGTGGCACTGGTGATCATGGAGTGGAAGACAAATATATTCTTTCATAACATTTGGGTTTGATACTTATTTCCATGGTGTAGATGTTTTTTTCATTGTTATCATCTTGAATTAAAATTTATGTAAATAGTTTTTAAATTTAAAACATTGATTGTTAGTATGATGTATCTTATAAATTATTCCATCCTTTAGAATTATCTATGATAAATAAATTTAATTTTTTACATAAGTTATAACCACGTCTAATGACTACTTTGTAAAGGATTATGAAGTTTAAATAATGTATTATAAATTATATTGAATGTCTTAAAAACAAACAAAGTATTATTAATTAATTATAGTGTCTGATAATCTTCAATTTGTCTCATGAACATCATTGAATGTATTTCAAGCTTATAGTCCAATGAAGTTATTAAAAAATTAATCAAACTTACAAAAAAAGGAATAAAACGATCAAAAATTTAATTATAAACATACTAAAAGTTTTGTAAACTTAACGAAGATGTTACAAACTCAGATTTACCAAATTTTGTTCTACCATATAATCTCCATACTTATCTCATATAATAATATAACATCATTAAATATTCATATTGATTTATCAATTATAATAAACTAACTTATATAATCATCTAAATATTCACATTTACATAATATAACATTGTTTATGTATAGGTATCCATGGTTGATTATTTGGAAATTATATATAGTATTCTTTTAAATATCATCTCCTCAATTTCCCCTTTATACAACTATATTAATGTAAAATCATACTATTGAAGATTGTTTCATATCAAGCCTACACAAATGATTTAGTTTCTTGGAAGAGAATCTCTATATTCAATGAATTTATGATATTTTGTCTTATATCCAGTCAAAACAATTGTTCTAACTAAAAAGAATCATTTTCTTATTTAAAATAGACACTAGAATCACATTATATAATGACTTCAAAAAAATCATATTATAGGAAAATACAACTTTACCTTCACAAATCCACATGGGAAATTTATATTTAAATCATATGAAATAAAGGATCCCCACAAGGGGTAGTATAGTAAGAAATTATATAAACCGCCACATTTCATGAAACAAGGTAGTCTACATGGAAATTTTTTAGTCCAATGGAAAGTCACACCACACATGGTTCAATACTCAATAGAGTCCTCAGTTCCACCATAATTATAACAACTAATATGTATACACAATAATTAAACTCTAAATTTAAGCCCATAACTCCATCCAACATTCTTTTTTAATTTTATTTGGTAAAACAACATGAAATGAGAGGGTAGTACATCATACAGTTTCAATATCGAGACCTATAGAAATTTTAAAATCCTAGAACCCTTTCATTTATTACTTAACATGAAATGACACCATCATGAAATCAGCACATTGAAATAGTTGTTTTTTCACCCAAGTGTTCTTGTTGATATTTCCATGCAATATTATCAGAGAGAATATCATTCTTCATTTGCTCGGAAAATTTATGGGGAAAGGAAAGTGTCTGAGATCGAATCTTTTAAGTTCCACCATGTCCCATTTAACTGCCTCCACCAATGACTCCATGGATATTTGGTCCAGTGTCATAAGATCAACAATAGGAGAAGGATCATTACCTTCAATCTCACAATTCAAATACTTTCATGATATTATCAAAATTTAGTTTAAAAAATGTATATTTTGATAATAAATTTAAGTATACGAATAAATTTTTGATTAGTGCTATATTAATAAATAAATCAAAAAATTATACATTAGGTAAATTTTTATAATAAATTCATAAATTAAACAATAATTAAAAAATTATAATCGACTAATCAATTAAGAAATTATATAAATAATAGAAAATAAAATTTATATTTGTTTCTAATATTAATTTTTTTTTATTTTATAGGAATTTTATTTAAATATATGATATTAAATTGAAATATAATCTTTTTATAATTCATTTGAACAGTTCATATATTATGAAAAATTATTACATAGTCAAAATATCAAATATTTTAGATAATTTTAACATTTATCAAATCAATTATCAAATCCTCTTTTTGATATTGGTCAAATAAATATTCAAGTAAGGCATCTAATTTTTATTTTTAAAATTAATATTAATTGATAATTCATATTTTAATGTATATTTATATTTATCATTATTTTATAATTTATAAAAAATTATAGATTAAGTTAAAATTAAAATATAAAATTTTTATATAATAATTATAAGTTAAACAATATTGACTAAAGATATTTAATATTAATAGTTGATTTTTAAAATATTTATCAATTAAATTTGTTATAAATTTTTATCTATTAATTACAAAAATTTTATAAACAATTAATTTATGAAAAATTTCTAAATTAATTAAATATAAAAAATGTATATTTTTATAATTTAACGTCTTGTAATAAATTATCAAAAATAGTTCATAATTTAAATATAAAAAATTAAAATATTCATTTATATTATATTTAGTTGTTTATTCTTTATTTTAAGTTGATATATATTTGAAAACAAATATTTCAATATATAAAAGACACTATGTGGCCTATGAGATGACCTTCAGTTCTATCATTAAAACATTATGATTCACTAATAATCGTATGTGATGATATAGTGTAACACATATATAATACTTTACGATATATGCACCACAACCCGAGATATATATTTTGGCCACTAAAAATTCATATATACAATATACCTATATCGCCTAAATGATATGATGCCCTATTTTTAGAATTAAAAAGAGAATATCTTATTTTTATCATAAGTAGAAATTAGCTCATATCATACATTATGACATATTCAAGATAAGGGATTATTCCCATGTCATATGTGGCGATATTATATATTGTACATTATAATCATATCAAAAATGAAGTATTCTATATTATATTATAAGATATAATTTAAAATCAATATCAAAATTAAAAATACCTAATAAGATATTGTTTCTTAAAGGGAAATATGTATTGTATCTTATAATGCCAACTATGATACCTACTTTTTCATTTTTGATATGATTTTATGAATCAATTGAGTTATAAAATGGATCTAATATCACTTAATGTGGTAGATAATATCACTTATATAAAAACATCCAAAGGGACATCCACAAAAACATATCAGAGTACTCCATTGTCCCAATCATTATGCCTATAAATCTATTTTAATCCATAATGGATCTCCTAGTATATAACCTCACTTCATAATAAGATTATGTGAGAGATATCCTAGTAATTAGTTAACATTTTAATATTTTATTTTAGACCAACAAAAGGATTCATATGATTGAATAACACATATTAAATAACAATGAGATAATGAAAAAAACTATGATCATCAATGATCTGAATGTAAATACATCCATAATATAAAATTTAGTATATCTACTACACCAAAGATGGAGAAGCCTCAATTATTTAATTAAATTATTAATAAACATGGTTTGGGAGAAACCTAATTGTTAATTTCACAATTGGTTTTGATTCAAATAATTCTTTGGTATGATCATCCTTTAAGAAAGGTAATACGATTACAATAGATGTATAAAATGAATAAAAGAGAGATTCATCATAGAATAATTAATAATAGATGCACTCAAAATTATCGTGGATTCAACCTTTTTATATATTCCATCTGGATTCTCTTTGATCCTTCATACAATTCACTCAAAAGTTAAATTGTTTTTAGTAATTATATAGTTACAAACCAATTGTGACTTCATGGGAAATATGTATGAATTTAATATTTAAATGTATCATTTGATTCTCCATTGAAATTAATCCTAAAAAATACATACTATCAACAATAACTAGTATAGAGGAAAACTTAAAATTTAATTTTTAAACTTCAACGGACACATTATCACTAATAATATACAAATGATATATTAGAAAACTTTTGATAATACATTTCAGACAATATGATGTTGCTATGTAAATTATGTGATATCTCTATGTCACATTATAGGATACCCTATATCAAATCATATGATATTCCTTGGAATCAAATATTTAATATCTCAAAAAATACCATATATCATATATTAAGTTATAATATAAAATATTTCATATGTATTAGATGATTTATGTAATTTCTTCTTTAGAATTTACATCAGTTTATATGATATTATTTTGGAAATATGGGTAACTCATAAAACATGTGTTACATAATAATGATGTACATCACAGAATAAGATAAAATTAGGCTAAATGGAATAATTAAATATAATTGGTATTTAATTCATGGATACACATTTCGGTTTCCATTTTATGGATATAAATCCATGTATTTGTCATCATGGAGAAAATATATTTTTATAATGGATATGTAGTGTGGTTTTAAGTAATAAAATATTGATTTATAAATAATTATGATAATAGATTAATCATTTCATATTTTTTAAAGATGAGGAGGACTAATCATTTCCAATGGATTACCATAGTCATCAAATATCACTAGATATGGAATAATAAATTTAGATCAAGGAAAAAATTATTGAAAGTATATATTAAAAAAATATTACTTGAAATATAATGTATGAATCAGGAATATTAATTCACTAGGGTTGTCATATTTCCCATAATATATAAAGAGATAAATTAAAGGATATCAAATAAAAAAGGCATCAAATCAGAATACTTTGTAATACATAATAATTGATTGTAGATGGCTCAAATAAATAAAAAATTTTAGGTGAGGATAAATATAAAATGAAATTATATCTTATAAAACATCATAACATCAATCTATATAGTGTAAGATAATTTTGTGACTCAATAAATGTTATAAAATTAACCAAGAAGAACTATATTATCTAACAATAATATAATGAAACTATAATGAAAGGTAAATGTGTAAAAAATAATATTTACCATATTGGAAGAGAATAAGACTTTAGTTATCTTACCATTGAAAATGATATCGAGTTGTATCACAAAAAGCATTTCTACATGAGAAAAAAACATTGAATGCATAGTGAATATAATAGTGAATAATAAATTTTTTTATGATTATTATAGATAGAGGTTATAGAATTTAGAATAATGCTAGATAGTTTTGAAGGGTCAGTGGGCTTTTTAATTATGTTATTGATGTCAATTTACCTTGGGTGATCATGTATTTTCATCAAGTAGTGATATTTTCTTCTATGGATATGTTGAAGAATATCATTTTTAGTATTTTCAAGATTTAGATTTTATTTATTATTAGATTCCCTTTCATTAATTAAATTTTTGGTTATGTAAAAATCTACTTTTTTAATAACATTAATATGGTTTTGGATGTTTATCGTTTGATTCTATGATTCTTCTCTATGTTAATTGGATGTTTCAATTTGTGTTTACTAAGAGATGCATCCTAGTGGAAGACTTCTAAATCAAGGAGAGGAAGTTGTTAGGATAGTTCAATAGGGTAATCTACTAGAAAGAAACATCATTAGTGGAAACAATTATCTATATAATATATGTTATGGGTCATGAGGGTGTTAGAAACTAGTGGTGAACTATGTATTTATATTTTAGATTTACTAAGAAGAATCCACCTATCATAAATTTTGGATAGATACCCTAGGAATATTAAGAGTTTATTGAATGGATAGAGAGGTTATTTCATTTCTTTAATACTCAATAGAAATCAACTGTTCTATTTATTTTTAATTGGGTGTTTATTGGGACTCATGAGGAAGGAATAATTTTCTAAAAAAATGACCTAATGTTTGAGGATGTATGTTTTTTGATTAATAGAGTCTAGGTATAAATGTGTAAATGTCATATAGTAGTTACAGTCAAGTATATATAACACCTATGTTTGTTTCCAATTGTTGTAAAAAAGTATATTTTTTACTATCTACAGGAAATTTATATGATGTGTAATGGGATTACATGACATGTAATGATTTTCAGGGTCATGTCATGAGATGAGTACATATCTTGATGGAATATAATTTGTGTAAGGATTATACACCATGTAATGTTAAAAGTTCATATTTTAATTAAAAAGTGAATTTTTTTCAACCTATATGAGTCCCGGGGATTATAAAATGTCTAAATTAATTACAAACCTTGTAAATTTCTAGGATAGTGATTTTAGGGTCCTTCATTTCTGATATGTTTATTCATTATTCATCTTTAGAATGTTTTTATAGAATATGTTTCAACAATTCTTCTTTCACCATTGTCTTCACTACAAAATTCACATTATGATTCATTTAATCCTTAAGAGATTCTCTCAAATCATCAATTATTTTACTATCATAACCATCCCATATATAAATCTTTATTTATTTCATGTTGAGAATATTCATCATCCATCTTTTTATTTTTAATTTCAATCCTTTTCATCTTCCTCAGATGTTCTTTCAACTCTTATATCAAATATAATTCAGTTTGAGTTTCCTCTTATTTGGAATTACTACTTATTTATTATTCCTCTTTCACTATTATAATAAATTTACTCTCAATACCATATTGAATATAATTCTCAGATTCAACATCACTACCTTATTCTTCATTATCTATAGATATGAAACTTATTATTTTAGATTTGATGAACTTTTTATCTTTCCCTGTGGAATAAAATTTTCCATTATCTTCCTATTTCATATAGGACCATATTTAACTTCATTATTCTTTATCATTGTCATATTATTTCATTATTTAAGGATAATTAGCCATAATGTTCCCAACAGATCTACATTAAAAACATATTACGGGATGTTTCCCTATTTATTTCAATATACCTCTTTTTACATTTTTAGAAAACAAGGATAATATATCAACATTTTTTTTCATAACTCCTTTCTAAAAACATCTTGACCATCTTCATCGTTAATAAGAATATTCTTCATCTTTTCAATCATATCATCCATGAAAAAAAATTCTCTATAATTTTTTTTATTTCCATATATTTCTCCCTTCTAATTTCATAATTAATTAGAGTGATATTAAAATCATATAGTGATTTATTTTCTGGATCTCTGTCTTCTAATGAATTAAATTTTGCATCTAACTTGTCGAGAAAAATTTGAAAGATCATTTCCCCAAATATATAATCTTATAACCTTTCCTGATGACATAAGATAGTGGTGACAATGACATTCACCTTGGTAAATAACTACCCTACATATTCAATTTCACCCTTTTTTAAATCTTCATACTTCAATATCCAGGTTTAAAATGTTTCCATCTTAACATTTTGGTCCCTTTGTATATCTTTTTCAATTTTTACAGTATACCATTGGTTTTGGTAACACCTTTCACCCATAGTAATTAACATTCATAATGTAAAGATTGTAAAGCATTTTTAGCATTCATTAATTCTTTAGATTCTTATTATCATCATATATAAGAGGATCTATATAATCCCTTGGTGGAAACCCTTATGTTGCTACTTCAACAACATCATATTCCATAGATATGAGATAAGGTATCATTCAAGCATTACAGATGTGATATTTATTTCCATAAAAAACAAGAATTCCATTTATGGTCACACAATTACAATTCTCCATCATCTTCAGTTCAAAACATTATAGAATAATTAGAAAAAGGGAAAATGACTATGATACCAGTTGAAAGTGCCGAGATAGGATAATAATATCACTAAAAGTGGAGTGGGTGTATCCATGATATCTTTTCTTTTTATGTTTCCATAAAAATTAAACAATATTAACCTTCACATAATTATTTAACTTTGTTATGAAAAAAATACAAACACACATCCATAAGATCATAATAATTTAATCGTTTCACTATTCTATATGAATAGTCATATTCATGGTATGGTTTGAATATAAATCAATAATACGCAATCCACTAGAAAAAAATCATTTTGTGTGGAATAAAATGAGTACGGTATTATATTTCTCTTCTGTAAAACTTTGTAAACACTCCAATAGTGGGTGTACTCATACTAAAATAAATTTTGTAAGAAAATGTTTTTGTAGAAATAAATGTTACCTTTTAATACTTATCAACATCCAAAAATGTATTCTTTTAAACCAAATTCTTCACTTCATTACACATAAGATTTTAATGACTCAGAGGACATTGATATGAAACACAATCCAATATCTATGTCCAATTGTCCCAATCTGATTTTCCCAATACAGTTGCTCAATACATAAAATATATCTCTATCAGAATATGGTTGAGATAGTTCTGAATACCTTCTTCTCCAGTCTCGAAAATAGAAATGATAGTCATGGTCCAATTATCCAGCCCAATGTGATGATCTGTTGAATATGACGACAATCAAAATATGATAGTTTGATGAATAAGATAATACACTAAATAAGACGATCAACTAAATATGTTTAAATCTTGTCTCTTGTCCATTAACTCTTGTCTTACGATACTTCTTCAACAATGCTGCATATGGTATCTTATTCTTCTATTGCTAAAATCCATCAGCACTCCAGCTTCTCTTCTCTTCACCATGAGCAATACTTTAATTAGAATATTATGTTATACTTATCTCCTTATATATTTTTCGTAAAATGGGTTTTGTGAGACTCTTCAATCATTTTATGATCAAACACATTTCAAAAAATTTAATGTTTCCAAAAATTTTGGGAACATCTTAACTTAGTCTACTCTTTTAAACTCTTCTCAAATTTTCTCAATACTTCTTGAATCATGGAACAACTATATCTATTTTTAAATAAAATTGAAAAATGTAAAACTCTAATTCTCCACACCTATTTTCATTACATTTCCATTTCTTTAAACCTATTTCGATTTTTGTCGCTTTGATTAGAAAGATGAATTCGTATCAACTATGATATAATGGTTCTTGACACATTTGATAAATTAACTTGAAAAAAAATCAGAGTTGTTCATTATCTTCTAAATATGATACCCATCAGCTTCATTATTTGATGATTTATATCTTTTGGATTTTGTTATGACTGAAAACTAGTATCTTTAGTTTCTAAAATTTTACACAAATCATCCTAACATTCAAATTACAAGGTTCCTCTTTTACAAAACATCCCAATATCTCTTTTATTATTTTACCAATATCAAGCCTTATTTTAGTTTTAATTACAATATGTATCATTGGGATGTAATTCACACCTGATGAATGGTTGACAACATCATTAATTGGACCCTATAATTATGTTTTGAATCAAATTCAAAAGTTTAATTCCTTTTCCATAAGTCTTAATGTTAATAATTTTTCCATTGATGAATCTGATGGTACATAAAATATTATGGGATGGTGTCAGCAGATCTGAATTAAACAGATTTGTTCATTACAGTCATCCTTCTCAACCATTAAATTATACTACCTTTGGAATACTCATTTGGATGATCTTGAAACTGAAAAAATTTAACATCACCAAATATATTTTTTCACAAACATCACCTTTTATCATGACATCCATCACATATTAGAATATGATTAATAACAATTTTATCATCATTTAACTAATGATTTAATTTATTGAAGTTTCAAATCCTTTAATCATAATATTTATTTCCTTCTTAATATGAATACGATTGACATGATTACGATCATAATTGATATTATTTATTGAACATTTTCTCTTCTAATTTGATTATCAATTCAATTGTAAACAACTCTTATCCCCCTTCATATCATCAATATTTCATCCCATTTTTTTCAATATAGTTATGATTTATGAAAACTCTATGATCATTAAGGAAACGTGACATTTGTTTTATCAAATACATGAAAACTATGATTCTACCCCATAAATAGTAATCCTTTATTTCTGGATTCAGTATGAATCCGATGAGCTTTCTATTGTAGCCATATTCTCCTAAATATGATAGACCATTTCAAGAATTGTGAGTCGGATTCTCCAAATACGATGGTCAGTCCTAATTTCACCAAACAAATATGTATGGTTATTTATTTTCTTCATAAACTTCATTTTCTTCTAAAATATTGTTGAAAAAAACACAACACTTGAATAAAATCATACTTTTCATATTAGTCCTAAACAATGTCCCCAATTGAGTTATAATAATTAAATAATAAAATCCTAGAAAATATACATAAGGGATTAATTTAGTGTAGTTATTTTTCATTGGGTAACATGTTCTTTATGTTAAGAAGTAATCATGGTAAATGCATATTTTAATTGATTATTTGGCATATAACAAGATCTCTATTAAGAAAAATTGACCTCTAACATTATTTATGAACTATTTGATCAATTATGAGGAACATTATATTTTTTTCAAGATTGGTCAATGATCAAGATATTATCAGCTAAGAATCAAGAAGGGGGATATACCAATGACAACCTTCAGTATAAGGTATGATCATTACGAATGTATGGTAATTAAATTTATATTCACTAATGAACCTATCATACTAGTATATTTAATGTATAGAGTCTTTATTGATTACCATTATCCTTTTGTGTAATCTTTGTCGTTAATATACTGGTATATTAAAAATGAAAGGAAGATCCGGGAAAATATTTGGAATTATATCAAATACCGTATCTATAGATAATTTTTATGTTAAAATTTCCAGGTGTGAAATTTTTATATATCATGTTCCATTATTGGGACATATAATCTCAAGGGTGTTTACATCTGTGGATCCTTAAAAGCTATATTTTATTGCGAATTTTTTTATATTAAAAACAATAACTGGGATCTTTAGTTTCCTTAGGTTGGCTAGATATGACAAAATCGTTGTGGATGATTTCACACAACTATATAATCCTCTCACCATGAGGACATGGAAGAAGGTTCAATTATTATGAAAATATGAATTTGAAGATAATTTCAAAATTATAAAAGTAGGTTGTTCATCTCACTCTTTCTTAAACTACACTATAGTGGAAAAAGTGGGGTCATATATAGTAATGTATCAATGATGGGAGTAGGATGTATCCCCATGTAGAATGATATGGTGATAGCTTATCCCTCACTCCAATTGACGGTTCGGGAGAAAACATACCAAATTCATTATTTGGAATTACCTACAACAATATTTTTGTTATAGATAAGGATTCATTATCCTTATAGAGATATATGTGATATATATACAAATTATTAAATCATAATGTATATATTTACCTAAAAGGAGTTCGAATTAACCATATAAATGGTTGTTTATTGATTATTTCATTCAAAAATACCATGTGAGTTTTTTCATAATGATAATTTAAAGTGAATATATTTATGGATTTATTAGGGATGGATTGTGAAATTATGAGGATAAGGGGAATATATTTTAATTTTCAGATGAATTTTCCACCATCCATCCATGAGAGGAATAATAAGTCATAAAGGAAGATGTGGGATTGAAGAATAAGGTAAGGAAGGTACTTTAATTAAACCATGATCGTTTTGGAATGATTAGGTTTAGGAAGAGAGTATGTTTTCCATCAATACCATACATGGATATGTACTTGATGGATAAATCATATAGTTCATTATTATCTATTCATAAAGGAATAAATAAGATGAATAAATATCTCCAAGAGTATTTTCTTTTAGAACATGAAAAGAGATATTACATACTATGTATCTTCGTGGTTGGTATTTCATCATATTAAGGTTATGATCTATATAACTAAGAGTATGTCACAATAATTTCATGTACCAAAATAGATATGGGAAAACATTACCAATTATTTATTTCATCATACTTCCCAAAACATCAAAATGATAAAATTATATTTGGGTTGTAGTTGGTCTCCATATAAATTTATAACACTTTATTTCTAGTTGATAAGAATTATACATTGAACATCCTTCTAGTAATACATTAATTATGTAATAAGGTTTCCATGAGTCCTCCATTCTATTAAATCTATTTCGGATATGAGGTTTACCTAAATATTATAGAGAAATATACAACAACATTAGGATTTAGAGTTTATTTAAATACTACTTATCATACAGTGTATGTTTTCTGTCTAATAGAACCATTAAAACCATAGATGATATGATGATGAATTAATATATGAATTTAAAAATATGTTGGGGTTTTCAAGAGTAATTACTAAATAAATAACACGATAGGGGGTGGGGAGAATATAGTTCTTAAAAGTTTCATGATTATAAGACCACTATATTCAATGTATGCCAGTTCAATTCTTCTTGAAGAGTATATGAAGTGAAAATATGACAACATGGGGAAAAAATTGAACAAAAATAGATATAATGGTTTGGGTAAAAAAAACTCCCTTAGTCCACTCCATGAACGCTCTACTCTAAAATCTTTATTATTTTCAATAAAACAACACTTTTACTGGGGGTACCAGCTGATTACATGTAGCAGTCCCGTAGTACAATGTTGGAAGGTAATTAAAAGAGGCTCTCTGATTACATGACATATCCACAGTCTTTAATACACTATTACACTGAGTGTAAACATGAAGAAATAAACAAAACCATTGAAAGGAATTTTGGTGCGCATATGTGTAATAAGTAACTAATAGTAGATGAAGAGTCATCCTTAGAATTTGATAGATGTCAATGTGTAGCTTAATATGATATTTAGTTAATCTAATTGAAATTTATGAGTGCATCATAGAATATTTGTGTTGTTCTATTTACTGGGATTCAACATTTTTATTTTGAGATATTCAAATATGTAATAGACAATTTTTATTCTTCTTTTCCACTATAAACATATGTTTAGAAGATTAATGATCCTTTTATAATATTTTTTAAACAGGAACTTTGAAAAACTCTAATTTTTGAGAAACATAGACAATGATATTGATTTGACAGGATATTGAAAACATGTAGCTGAACTTCCAAATATTAGAATTTCTTTTGTAGCATTAATCCTTTTCATTCTTCAGATTTCCCTATTTAGGAAAGACTTATACAAACAGATCATTCCTTAAATAGATAAACTCTTTCGACATGATTTTATGGTAATAAGTGGCATATTGAAAAATTAGTATGGTAATCATGATCTTCTACAGTATGATATTTCTCATAAGATATCGAATGAATGTAATTTTCATCATAATATAAACTCTTGTATGATAATGTGAGTTTTCTTCCTAAAATAAGATATCCTCATTTGAGTGTCAGATAATTATCCATCATAATATAAAATTTTACAGTGATATAATTCATAACAACTTCACTACATAGAATAATGTCCTTTTATATTATCACTTCTTTTCTAGTCATCTTTGTTAGAATGAGTAAGATAAAGTCTTGTGTTGTTCTTTCTACTTATAAGTAACTAAAAATGATTCTCAATTATCAAAAGAAAGATTTCTTGCATATCATACCATAACATCTGGAACACACAACATATGATAGATATAATTTGAAAAACATAGTCAAACCCATTAGAGTAAAAGTAGGGATATTTTAAATCATCAAAACACTTAAAGAGGAGATATATCTGAACAATATACTCATTGAATCAATATCCCCCTATTTTTATCACAAAACCCTTATAATGGAAAATAAATTCTTATACATGGTTATAATTTTTTTGTAATGAAAAATGATTCCATTTATTTTCTTCTTAAAAAATATATTCTATTTATTCTCCCCCTTTTGAGAATATTAAAATAAATTGATATACATTTTTTTTATTTTCTATTACATATCCACCTTTTTGGAATATCAATAATATGTACTATAAGAAAAGGAGTTTATATTTCACACAAATATAATTTAATCAATTAATGATATTGTTGATAAATATAATTTTGGAAGGAAATAATGTTCATAATGACACATTGAAATATTGTAACGTAAGAATATAGAATATCTAAATATAACAAAAATTACAAAAGAATAATATTAAATCTCAACTATGAACATTGGGCGATGTTGTCAGCACAATAGTTGAGAATTATCTGCCTTCATCTTTAATAACTCAGGATCAAACCGTAGTTATTCCCTTTGATGATCCTCAGACATATGAAATGTCTCATTAAAGAATTGTTAGGTATGCGGGTATTGGTTAGAAATATGAGGTCTAGACAGCCTTCTTCGATGAATTTGAAAAAGAGTGATATCAGAAACATAAATCATTTTTACCATTTCATGCCTAAAATGGTATATGATATTTTCAAACCATTCCACAATCATTGAGAAATGTTTACATCAATGTTTTTTAGGTATCCTTTCTAAGAAAAAATGGATTTGAAGTTCCTAATAACATCAAACTTAATATATATAATTACCGGGATAGAAAGAATTTATTTTTCTATAGAATTATCAAATTTTTATGATGATTTAGTAAACACATGAAATTCTACTTCATCATCATTTGATATATTTTTCTTCTAATTATTTACTATAGCTTCAGGACGGTCTTCAGTTCTCTTTTCAATTTCTCTATAGTTGCTTGGCCCACCCAGCTAGATTTTGTAGAAGGGTAATGATGAAGATTACATCCTTCATTACATGATGTGAAATTTTTTAAGTTTATATTATACTATTGTTGAGTATAGAAAATAATTATTTTACTGAACTATCAAAAGATACAATAGATTCATTATTTGTAACTGGTAGTCTCTAGACTTCATCTTTGAAGGTTCTTTGGAGATTTTGAAAAATATATCTTGAATCAACTTAACATTGAAGATATTCAATATATATAGTTCGTAAATCTATAACGTGAGATAACTCCATCAACCATAACTAATCATGTAGACTATACCTAGTTCCAAAAAGGGGTCATTCAGAACACTTTTCTTAGATAAACTATACCAATAGTCTAACATTACGAATATCATCTTCTGAAGCCTTTTAGCCACACAGTGATTTTATTTCACAATTTTCATTAGATAATTGGGCTTTCAAAATATTAACTATGAATTCTCATTCTGAAAATATTGGTTTATATCATTCAGATATACTTGTATTGACTTTAGGTTCTTCTTTATTTCTAGCTCCCTAAGAAACATATGAAAAGTTTCCTTATGGAATTCAATATTTTCTCCTTAAACCGTTTATTTCTCAACAATATTTTGTATTTCATCCATAGGTTGGGAATCTTTAAAATATCTTTAACTTATTAACTTATTCTAATATACATCACATTAACAACTATTATCTAAAAATTTTCCATGTTGAAATGATATATAAATTGAGAAATCTTTATATGTGAATTTTATATTAGATGTTTTATAATATGAATTTCACTATTTTTTTACAAATAAATATTGTCATTTTCACTTCCTGAAAATGTTTTTTGAAATAATATTTCATTCAAAAGATTTTATTACACATCATTATTTCAAATATATAATCTTTTTATGATAATAATTATTCAGTTATATCTTATTTTTATTGAAAAATATGATAGTATACATTTTTATAAAGAAAATTAATCCTATACATGTTCATTATATATCAATAATATCATAAAAAAACATATATAATATTTTTATAAACTGACTCTTTCCCTATGTCATATACAAATATATAATTAATCATTCCTCAAATATGAAAATATATGTATTTCACTACAATAAGATGTTCGTTAATTGGGTATATGTAATAAAAGTAATTTTAATATATAAGATAAATAATATCTATCTTCATCACCATCTAATATAATAATTCAAATAAATCAATAAAAATTACAATCTATATCCTTTCATTCTCATTACATTGCAAATTTAGTTATAATAGTAATTTGTTTAAAAATACATTAAAAATATTATATATAAACCATATTTAATGTTACTAGAGTATATTTTACATGAGATATAAAAGTGAAATCACTGTTTATTATCACTTTCTACCTAGGAATATATCTATTCTCATAATTCATAAAAAAATTAATACTCAATCCTCATAATGAACTAATTTAATTGATATTATACGATGTGTTTTGAAGGTGGTGTTGGTAGTGTAATTAAATTTATATGTAGTTTGGGTGTGATTAGAATATTTTTTTCATTTTATTATATCCTCAATCTATATAAACCACTACGTGGTAGATCTTTTCTGATTGTGGTTATATTTATGATGTTGTTAGTGTGAATATTTATCTTGAGAATAAATGGTTAACTTCAGTCATTTTTTATGGAGTGATTAAATTATAGATTAACCTATGATATGAGGGGTTATATTTTTTTGGCTATGGTTTGATGATATGTTTTAATAGAATCCATTTCCTCTATGAGGAGGATAAAAATGACCATTTTTTATCACGGTGTAAAATCTAATGTTTAGTAAACATTGTGTAGTGGGTGTTATATGGTTCTAAGGGATTATGGAAGGACCATGTTAAGGTCCATTTCAATTTTTTTATATTCATTAGATATCAAGTTTAAATAGATAAATGGAAATAGATATTTATCCTTTAATATGTTTTTTAAATTTTTTGCTTTTTTAAAATCATTATTGGTCAAGATAAACTATAACATTTTTTATTCATAACAAATATATAAGAACCTAAACATTATTTGAGAATTATTTCATTATATTTTTTTAGAAATATTTGTATTAAAATTACATAAAATTTTTTAAAAGGATATGATAGGGATCAAGGACTTTTGGGGTCTGGGTCATAGAGTTAAAGAAGAAGATGAAGACTACACTTTATAAAGATATATGTGGTCCACCAGATAGATAATGAGCAAGACCCCTCATCTATGGGGTTAGACTATAGCCTTGTTTTCCAAATATATTATCCAACCATCTGGTGTACCCGTTTATTGATCTTAAACTGGTGATGTTTACTAATTTCATTTAGTCCTACCCCTTTGTGTTCCAACACATTGTATTTATCCCCTTTTTATCCTATTGCAGCACCTATGAATTCGCATTCATCTCCATGAGGTTTTGGTAGATATACTTCATTCAAAAGTCATTTATTCTTCCATTTGAGGAATTTTAATGACAGTAATAATTATTAAATTCCATATTCCTATTTTTTTTTATAATATCACTATCAAGTATGTACTTCTCTTGTGTATTTAATATTTCTTTTTTTTTGGATTTTGTATACTTTACTATTTTCTAACAATATATCTCGAATAAACGATTAAGGTTTCTTTAGTACATTATTATGTTGTTAAGGTCGATATCCCTTAAATTTATCATGAAGTATCACTTCAATATCATGTCTTTGAATTGTACAGTTATGTCGACATACAACACATTGAATCATATTTTTATTAATTGTTTTAATCATGATATTTCCATGAATAAATCACTCATAACTTGTGAAAGAATAATATAGATGAAAACTAATAGCATGGAATACCCAAGTTAAAGTTAATCCTGAAATTGATAATTTTACATGAAAAAAGAGAATAGTTTTCCATGAAATGTATGGTGATTCCTTAAGATATTTTTGAAAATAGTAAATATGTTAGAAATAATCAATTGATGGTAATGAATGTTATGATATAATATGTTATATTTAAATTAAATTGGATATTTTAAAAAGAATTATAAATCCTTATGTGTGTTTCACTTGGTACAATGTGAAATGGTAAATTATTGAATTGAATATTCTCAAAGAGAAATAGTGTAAACATTCCTGGAGCATTCATGAATGTTCCCTTGGAGTGGTTTTTATCTAATAAAATTTAAATGCACCTAGTGTGGTCTTATAAAATCTATCAGATTTATACTTATCTGAATAAAAAATAATTCACATGGAATGATCCTATAAACACTCCTAGATTTTTCCTTCTTGGATAAATGAAAAATTCTCTCAGAGAGACTATATAAACACTCATGGAGATATCTTGGTATGATTAGATGGTATAAAAATTTGATACTATCTCGAGATGGATTAATTATGATAGATATGATATCATTATGGGATAAAATACATCTAGAAATAGTAAAATAATATATGATTGAGGTCTGATGTTACCATGAATCATGAGCATCAGTGTTTTTATTTTTTTCAATCATTATCAAATTTAATTTTTAATTCTAGCAGCTATGAATGTACTTTTATTCAAACATGTTATATTTTTTGATTTTTTTAGTAGTGTCCTACTATGTTGTAATCACACCATAAGTGGTCTTACTTAAGAAACTAATAAAATATTTTGATACTGTATGGGTCATTGGCAAGGGTCCAATGATTGATTGTTTATTTTAGATGTTAGGGATTTAGTGTAGATAATGGAACGAGGATGGACTAAAAATATGTTAGGGGATCTTGTCTTGATTTTTGTGATTAAATAGGTTGGTTATATGTGATTAGATTTATGTCAACTCTTATTTTTTATTTTATGATAGGGTATATTCTCCCCACCTTGTTGTCCTATCCCCTAACTGCTATAAAGTATCTTCTAGTATATGAGGAGGCACAATTTAGGTACATTAGAGACTAAGTTTAATTAATATTTAGGGGGTACCAAGGTAGGTACACTAAAAAGAGATATCAATGGATTTAGTTATTTATTATTATTGAATGGGAATGGTAGGTGGGAGATAGAACATCCCAAATATTCAGTTCTGAATTAGTTCTTTGGAGTAGTGAATCCATATATGAGGGATGTACTAGTCACTGGGGTTGGATTTTTGTTTTGGTTTTTAGATCAGACTATTGATTTAAATTCTTTTACAGTAATCCACATTTGGGTTGATTGTAGTTTATGGCATTTTACCTTTTATATAGCTTTGTAAGAGGTAGTTAATTCAAGAATCACTCAAGGCTACTAAGATTCATGTTTCATTTTTATGTTGCCTTTGGTTGATATGTAGCTATCTCTGGATAAGGAATTATTTATTAAATGTAACAACATCAAATTTATGGAATTTTATGATTTAAATATATGGATGAATCTTTTGTGAGTAAATCGTTGATAGAATTCATGGTAATTATGCTAATATAAATGAATTTTAAATTATGTATTTTACTAAATAATGTATCTGTAAGAAATTTATATGTAATTGTACCTTATAACATGATAGTGGAATTAAATTTATCCAAACATTGGAATATTATATCCTAATGAATAATGGTATGATTAAAAATTTTATACCAATAGAATTGATTATAGATGATCATGAGTATGTAATAAAGCTCGAAAGAGCACCTAGTTATGATATATTAGGGGTTGATCATACAGTGTAGTGGGATGATATACATTATTCATAAATTAATAATTTTTGATTTCTTTGTATTTTGTTGAGATGTACATTTTTATAATTGTAGATTCATTTCCTGTAGAGACCCTCGGGCCATTCCATGAGGGAGAGGCCGAGCATTTCTCACCTTTCTGTGGGCTAAAACCTCATATAGTACCAGGTGTAGTTTTGAATGATCGACTTTATGAATTCCTAAAATAAGTCATATATTTGATGGAGAAGAGATATAATGAGACACTTCAAGACATGTAAAACCTTACTCATGAGTTTTTTGTATCACCCAATTTTTTTCATTTGTGAGAGAATCCCAAAGTTATATAAACAATGGATGTAGTCTATCCTGACCATAATTGTTCACATTGATACATTGTAGGATAGTAGAGTGAATTTGGTTATTTATAGGTCAAAATGAAGAACATTGCATTGTTGGGACTCTCGTTTTCAAAATGATTAATAAGTTAGGTTTACTATGAAGGATTCCCAGGCCCACTCCTTCATATATTCCATTCCGAAGATATAATGACCCAAGATTATAGATCCATTAAAAGATATACTACTATTTCACATGACACGCCAAACATTAATTACCCAAAATATATTAATAATAAATTATTAATAAATTTATAATAAACTCTAAGACTTCAAAAAGTTAATAGTTTTTACATTGATAATGTAAATTATTAATATGTATTAATATTATAATAGTTATATACAATAAGATAAGTTTGCTAATTATAATTCATTTTCTTATATAAAAGTAATTTTAAAAATTTTAAAATTTAAATTTGATAAAGTAAAATTTATTATATAAAATATAACTATTGAAAACAGTTTAAGGATAATTTTTTATATTTTACGAAAATAATCAATTTTGAGGTGAATAAACAAAATACCCATTAATTTCCTCACATTTATGGAATTGTTTTATTCTACGAATAAATTAAATGTTTTTGAAATATTTTTCCTATAAAATAAAAAAAAATATAAATAATAATATATTATTTTTAATACTATATATAATTTATTCACACATTCTCACCATTTTCAAAATAGATTTTTTGTTTTAATTAAAATTGTTTTCAAATGTTTTTGTTAAATTATTTATAAAATGATGATATAAGGATTTTAATTTTTTATCAATAAATAAATAATATTTCAATGATAAAAAATATTTATAATTCATTTTAATACTTGTAATTTATGACTCTATCCAAATCATAAATCATTTTTCTCAAAGAAAAACATTAAAAGCAGGATATTACATGATACATGCGCTAACATTATGATTAACATCTCAAGACATAGATTGTAAATTATATTAAATCACTCATATATTTGGGATAATAATGTAAATATTATTTAATTTTTACAATTTTTTTCGGTATAAGATTTAGATGACTAGGTTAAATGGTAATCATCATGATAATAGTGAAATAATTATGTGGAAATTACTGTTTCATTAAAATAACGTGATTTCTATAAAAATTTTTTTATTGAACTCCTTTAAATAATGAATATAATATGATTTACAAGCACATAAATATATATTTTAACATTTGTAATGTTTTAATAAATATTAAATAAGATTTAGAATTAATACTGGCCAAAATTCCATTTTTGAAATAAAACAATTTTTTACACAATCTCTATTTTAATATAAATGTTAATTTTATAATATTTTTCTTACAAGGATAAAAATGTTTCTAAATTTAATTCCATAACACTAAAATTACTTTTTATAAGTTATGTTATATTTTCGAAAAAACATAGGATCACAAGGTTAAAAACAAGTTACCCGGTTTAGAAGTATGAAAATGTAAAATGTAAATAGTTAATGGAAAATTGGTATAAAATTTTATAATTTATTTTCAAACACATTTATATTCCTTTATCAACCAAAATAAAAATCAAACATATTTATATTAAATTTTTTGATCCACTGAATTGGGAATATTGTAATGGAATTATTGAAAAATGAGGAGTATTTCCGAATGTTCCCCTTTTCTCCTCTTATGAAAGGAAACAACTAAAAACAATAAAAATTAACTTTTCCATATAAGTAACCAAATAAATATTTTATTTTATTTAAAGTATAACCATAATATAAAAACATAATCCTTAGGTCACTCATAGTTATCCTAAATCCTTCAATTCCATGATAACTTCCAATGGAAAAATCAAGTCTCCAACTAAGTGTTATATCGTCAAAACCATTTACTATAAATAATACATGATAAAATATATTAAAATATATTCATATTATTGAATATGTAACAATAAAATATTTATATTTTGTTATACTAATAAAAAATTATATTTATTAATTTTTTATCCCCATATAAAAATAAAAAAATTGATTGTATGTTTTATGGACTACCCCCTCCATGAAGTGACACTATTTCTTTTTCATTACACCCTATCATGGATGGTGTTAATAGTGGTATTGATGAAAATATATATATATATAATACAATAATAATTATTATATGAAAATGTAATAACCAACTTCACCACCTTTAACGCATTAAGAAACAAGAATGATAATCATTAATACATGTTGATTACCACCTCTATGATGAATTATTTTTCATTTTTCATCAATACTTTCATAAATCAGCTGAACTGTAACATCCTAATCTCTATGCCACTATTAAATTCCATAATATACTGGGTCGCATAGCCTTAATCACATATCCTTGAACTCTATTGGCCACCAACTGACATTGCGGGCTTTGGGTGTGTCCATGGAGAGACAATTTCCTCATGTAATAGTGTAGCACAATAGTAATAAACTAAAAAGTCTCTTGAGGAAGATGTAAATCAACTTGATATAAGATACCATCAATGATATTAATATATAAATAATTCCTAATGTAATATCAAATATAGTGATGTTTCATATCCTATCTCTAAAAATCATGAAAATAGGTATACATACATCCAATAAAATACATGTATCCAAATATCAAATTAAATCACAACAAAGCAATCAAATATAGAATCACTAGCCTCACCATGCTCTCATTCTCTCCTACTCATTAAAAATCACAAATCAAGCATCCTACTATGTGCGCTTTCCTTAGTTTCTACATGTTTCTATATTTTTTGTCTAGATACCCAACGACACCCACTATAGGGTGTGCAATTACACTCACTATGCCACCACCAACAGTTCTTATAAAAAATTCATGTTGTAAAATACAATCTAAAAAATTATGCAAATTATAAAATATATGATAGTGAAAATAATTAAAGTGTACAATTCATGTTATATTTTCTATCCTACCAAGGCTCCTTGGAAACAAAATTCACACTCCTAGAAAAAGGTAGATTTAAAGAGAAATAAAAATATTGAAATAACCACCACGACCACAATATACATTTGAGTTCTCCAAGTCAACCATGGTGTCTCCATATAACCAAGAGTATCATATAAACCATGGCCACACCATATAATGTGAATCGTATATCAAGACCAAGAAATATAGTGTAATGTGTCAGATCCCACGAAGATTTCACCAAGGTAGAGAAGACCATGGAATCCACATCAAGTCCTAGGAGCATCTCAATGGTAATTTTCATAGACATGGGTGTAGTCCTATTATCATTTCAATAGATCATGTCTTACGTGTGTCCAAAAAAGTCTGATACAAGGGGTAGTAAAGCCCATGGAATCCCACAGAATTAGGACCCAATGAACAATTTCATCCAAGGAATACACTACCACTATCAGTATATATTGGAGGATCTTCCATGGCATCTAATGGAATTATAATCTATGGTATACGAACTTTGGAATCTACAACCATTAAATTAATCACATTCATTCACCAATTCACATCAATCATAATCCATGAGTTCTTCCAAATAATATTCCCAATTTTATTTAGACCATTTAATCAATTCACATCATATATCACATGGATATGAAGGTGCAACCATCTCATAATCAGTCAATTATTTCCAAGTCATTTATAACTGGGATTCCTCTAACTAGAAGTTTCAAAAACACCTCATGTGTGGTATAACAATATGAAAAGTCAAGGGAACACCCCATGTTTGGCCTAAGTTAGTGAAACAATATCCATCAATATATAAGGTACTCATTGGAGTCCTAATAAGTCTCCAGTTAATTTAAATAAAATATTTAATTAATTTATGGTGTGCCACCAGAACATTCAGAGAGCGACAAAACCACAACAAGGATTGTAAAACGCCAAACCATGAGGGAATAGAATAGAACAGATATAGTAGTTCTATTGTAGAGTGCTCATTAAGTATCAGCTTCAGATTCCGCCTATGTTAGAAGAAAAACTGAAGAATAGGTAAGGAACATAGAAAATATGACATCTTAGCTTGCACACAAATAACTTCATTGATACCATGATGAATGAAGAACATTATAATATGAAATAATAACTTACTATCATAGATCCAATCAGAATAATGACTCTAGAATCTGAGTTTGAAAGGAGAAAACAACATCAAAGACTATTAAGTTTTTTTAAAAGGATCTCTCCCAGTGTGTCAGATTTCTATCTGGGGAAGAAATAGAATAGTTTATGGTCTTGATATTTTTCAAGGAAAAAATTGTATTTTTACCCTATAATATTGGGACACATAGTTTGTATACAAATTTAACTGAACCTTTCACAAAATGTCAACCTTTCACTGTTTGAAGATGTATTCTCACACAATTATTGTACATTGTTTTCAAAACTTTGTCTCATCCCACTTTCCACGTTCATTAGTAAGATATAAAAGTTTTTTCTTGAGGTTTCATGGTTTATCTAAAATAGTGTAACCTCTTTCACCCCACTACCAAGACACACTTGGTTAGTTGTAACAGCTTGACATATCCAACATTGTTTCTCTTATCCTTGCGGCCTATCTATTTTCCTAAAAAGGTTGGGCTCTGGGATCCAAACATGACTCAAAATCCCTCAAAACTCCCACAATCTCAATGGGAATTCACAATAGGCTGAAAAAAAGCATAAAAATAAAAAAATTACCTGCTCATAAAAAAACCATGATCCTATAATCTTCCCACCTTAAATAAATTCGTCAATAAATTTCCATCTATGGGTGTTAATGAATTTACTAAGAATTAATCCTGCCAATGAGCACATATTTCATCATACCACTCCCATGTCTTATCTTTTAAATGGGCATGATTCCATAGAAATGGTACGAGAGGAACTGTCTTTCTTAAAAGAATCATCATGATCCTATTAATGAAACAAATAAAATGGTCCTCAAAGGTTTCATCTATCTATAACTCCACCACATCTAGATGTAGAGTGTGAGATGGGTCTGAGAGATGATGACACAACTAAGATACATTGAAGGAGTTGTGCATGAAATGGTAGCTATTTGGTAAATATAACTGATAGTCTACCCACATGACTCTCTCTATAATCTCGAACAGCCATACATATCACAGTGAATGCTTACCATATCTCATAATCTATCTATTCCACATCATTGGTGAAATATTTAAATTGAATTTATCACCAATCATGAACTCTAATGGTCATTAATAGGGATCAACATAAGATTTATATTTAGACTGTGAAATATCTATCCAACTAGTACTACTTAGAATACTCCATTACGATACGTTGTCTCATTAAAGTTCCTCAACTACCTTTAAACAATACAAAGGAGATTGACATTTCCTACCATAAAAGTCCTAATAATATTCATTCTATATAGTCACCAGATAATTTCTATTGTCGGAGAACATAAAAAGGTTTATATGGCTCTAACAAGATCCCCCAAAATCTAGAACACATGAATAAATCATGTCCCCAATCACCAATATCATACTCTCAGGATGGCCATTATTCTGTGGGTGGTATGATATGCTCAGAATAACCTATGTACCCAAATCCCTCTACAATCTCTGCTAGAAATGAGTTGTAAACCGAGAATCCCTATCTAAAATGATATAACGAGGGATCATGAATTGATATACTTTCATATGAATATACAACCACCCATGATCACTAACTAATAAGGTCTCCTTGATATTCATTAAATGTGTAACCCCCATTAGCATGTCCATAAAAACCCGCATGAAATTACTACCACTTGGAGACCTAAGTAACCCTATCACAAAATCAATCAGGAAATCATCCATTTTCATCTTAGGAATGAGTAATAGCTTTAAAAAAATATGTTGGTCCATGACATTCTACCTTCACCTACTGAGAGGTGTAACACCTCGTAACAAAATCAGTTGTCTCAAGTTTCATACATGGCCACCAATATTAGCGATGTAAAAGATGATACATCTTAGAAACCATTGTATACACTTCCAAAAAATGAGGCATGAAACTACCACATCAAATGATTTTTGATGTCCACTTGAACCCAAATTAGATGATGGATACACAAAATTTCATCCTCATCTACAGTCAAACTAGGAGGTGTGTCCTCACCTACCACACACTCCCATCGAACTGGGCCCTCAACATCCAATATTTTCCTCATCCTTACATTATATAGATAGATATAGGTCACATAAAAGGATGAAAGTCAATAATACCCATGATCATCATATACCACCAAGTTCATCTTAGCGAACAATGTCATAATCCTATTATCCTCCTAAACTGCTTGTATATGATCCATCCTTCTCAGTGCATCAACCGTTGTATTTAATTTTCCATGCTTATAGATAAGCTCAAATTCAAAATACTATAAGTACTCAAACAAACTTCTCTTCCTTAGATTCAAGTCAAGATATGTAAATACATACATGAGGATTTTTTAGTCCTTGTACACCATAATATTTTCTCTCATTAAATAGTGTCTCCAATAGCACAAAGCATGGACAACTACAACCAACTTAGGATCACATATCAAGTACTTCCTTTCACGATCCCTCAACTAATGTGACACATGATTCATGAATCTCTCAACAATATCATAAATACAACTTTCTCGATACCAAATACGTCACAATACACTGTGTATCTCTTTGCTAGCACTGAAAGAATCAGGACTGAAGCTGAAGTCAATCTTACATTCATCTACTAATGGGTTTCCTCATATGTATCCAACTTGAGAAATTTCACAACCTTTTTATCAAATCCTATAAGTGGTGTCTCTAAGACTAATAATTCTTATATGAAATTATTTTAATATCAATATAGACCAAAGAATATTTGTATGTCAAAAATATTCTTGGGCTGCTCCAAATAAACTACAACTATCAACTTCTTTAGGAATACTGATAATCTTGCCAATAAGATAATATGACCATGTAAATGTATCACAACCACCCAATAGTGTAACATTGGAATATTATAGTATAACTAATTCTTCTCTAGTTTATTCAAAATGATCTCAAGATGTATGGCATGGTTATGTCGATTGTGAGGATGAAACAAGATATTGTCTATAAAGACTACAACAAATGCATCATTATAAGGATGAAAAACATGGTTCATCAATTCTATGAAATCTATTGGAGTGTTTATGAGACTCAATGGAATAAAAAACTCATATATAACCTACGAAGCATGAAAAATTTTACAAGTTATGTTTTTAGGTGAAACGCTGACCTGATGATATCCCAATCTCAATTAAATTTTTGAGAACACCCAATATCCTCAAAGATAATAAAAATGTTCATATATTTATGAAAAGAGATGTAGGTTCATAAATATCATTTGGTTTAATTTTCATCAATCCACATATGTTATAAGGATACCATCAACCTGTTTTTAAAATAATGGATAACCCCATAGAGATGTACTAATTTGTATAAACCCCTTTACCTCTAGGTCCACCAGCTACCTTTTGAGCTCCTATAACTACATCATAGACATAAAAATGTAGGAATAGATTTAGGTGAATCTCTTAGAACAATTTATATAGAAAACTCAACATCTCTATCTTGAGCTAAATGAAAAAATATCATTTAGGAAAACTTCACTGAAATGATCTAGCACTATATGGAAATTTTCTTGATAGGATCCCTAATCCCCCTATAAAAACAATAAATCATAGTTTTCATTCATCCCAGGCCATAATGATTTTTTCTAGTTTTACACTCTTGTACCTTCTATTCACCCTTATGAATATAATCTCCACTATTAGGGGATGTTATGATCACCCTCTTGTGATAGAAATTAACTTAGTCTCAATATGAAGCCATCCACTCTATTCCAAGAATGGTGTTCAAACAAATCGTCTCAATGTTAAAAAAATTCCATATTATGTGACACCCACTAATATCTAAGGGCAGCCATGATTTGTAATGCAACATCTTTTATCCAAAAATTGTTATACAAGGTTATAATTTCATCATAAAATTTTATAATGGGACCAAGGCTATTCACCATAGGTAAAAAATATTAAACTATGTGATTTAAATGTATAAAAAGAGAAGATAAAATAGTAGATGATACAGAGATTGTACCTCTCACAATAGATGGTATGGTTCCCTTCTTCTTAGGTTTATGCTGTATATAATAAATCTAGACTGAACTATGGATTCTTGACAAAACCCCACTGCTTAGAGTAGTACAACTCTACTATCTAGGAACAAATGTTGTCTAACTACCTAGGACACAACCACCATCTCATCCTTAGTGTTTGGTACTACTCTATATCCCAACCTGATGCGAAGATATGAAACCCACTTCATAACTGGGGGTTATAGCTAACCCCCTTCTAATAACTATTATTTTTAAAGTATTGTAAAAACTTTAAATGAATCACATCATGCTGCATGTTCAGTACACAAATGTTTCTCATTCACATTTATTTCTCACATGTCCCCATATTCCTCACCAATGATAACAAAATTTCACCACAAGGAATAAGATCGTTGTAGGTAATAATCTCATGGTAATCCTAAAAAAACTTCTTCCTACCAATATAAGATAAACCACTAGGTCTAGGGTCCATAGTTCTATGCTCTACGCCCATGTCATCCTTTTGATTCCAGACTATAATCATTTTTTGGTTCCCAATCTTCGTAATAGAGTCCAATATGAACACGTATACATGAAATAAAATATCATTTATGAGACCATAATTCATTTCACCCTCATTGCCTCATCAATAAGATATATCAGTGCAAAACATTTAATCTCTATAAAGAGTGATGAATATTCCATAAATTTCATCGCACCTAGATCCAAGCACTTGAAGTCATTGTCCTACTCTTCTCTTAGAGTTTCACGGAAAAATAAAACATAGAACCAAGTTTATAAATCACCCCAAATATTATCTCAATTTCTATCATCCTTGGTCAAAAAATCCCACCAACAATTTTATGCTCCCTGAAGGATGAAATTCATGAGCTTCACTATCGTCTTAGTAGTTTTGTTAAGATGATAGAATATTGATAGAATAGTATAAATACAGATCTCAGAAGCCTTTGGACTAACATCCCCCAAAATCATGGGAGGATGCTACTACTAGAACACATGCGTCATCTCTACCATAAATGAGGGAAACTATGATGATCCCTGTAAAGTCATCATACAGTGTAAAAACCCCACACAGAACTATGCCTTGGAACCTGCACTGAAAAAATAGTTGGTTCCATAGCTGTAACTGTAGGAGGATACACCAGTAACCCATGGAAGTCCTTATACAGGGCATGGTCTACTCTACTCTCTAGGAATATGGCAGGAGTTCTCCATGATTCCATCTCTTTATAATAAAAAACAGGTTCCTTAAAAAATCTAATACTTTAATTCTATAGATAAATCCACAAGAAAGTTCAATTTTTTTATAAAAACATAACACCCTTACTTCTTCTCTTAAATCCATTAATGGGTAAAAATAAACAACCATACCATTACTAGATACACTTCCTAATTCCCAATCAAAATTGTGGTGAAGGTTGAGTTCTGTATATCAAAAAATATATTCTATTTCTATTAACATTTATATCCAAATTATATTTTACACGGTTAATGAAAATTAATCACCACATCTAATACATAGGGACCAAAAACTTCATGAACCAAAATATGAAATCCACTTAATTCTCTCCATAACACATTCTAGTCCCTATGACCAATGTTCCATGGCTCAACATGCCACAATTGGCTATATAGGGTGTTTTTTGCAGCCTCATTAGTTAAAAAATTATTAGGTTATCGTAGGCACACTACGTTCCAACCATGCCTCAAAATTTCTTATAAAAATTATATATCACAATAGCAGGTATATCACAGGAGGAACACATGTCAAAGTCATGCAGTCAAACAATTCATGCTATATGGTACAATATAATGCATGTAACATGATCACTAAAAAGTACCTTAAAAGGAATCATGACATGAATAACCTCAACTCCCAGGGAATTGATAAAATTAACCGTAAATCATACCAATTATAACATAGAAATTAAAGTGTGTCACATAATGATGAAATCTAAATCAACTATAATTGAGAAAATAAAAAACAACAATTTTCATTCCAAGAAATTTGTATTTTCATATAAGTAGGACAGATACTCTTAGGCACAGCTCAATACCAAATTCCAATTATTCCTAATCACATTTCTACTTTTTCAAAATATTAATACCTAAAAATAAATATCCTATAATACCCCATTGTAACATCTCGACCCAGATGTGACTAAATAGTTATCCTAGCCAGTGGGTCCAAAGGACTCTAGCACATATCCACATATGTCATATTTTGTTGACTAATAGTGAGGTCCTATGGTGTTTCCATGGGGAGACAATTCCATCATATTAAATTGTGCCACAATTGTAGGAAACATATCAATCAATAGTGGAAGAAGTAAATCAACCACACTTAAGAAAACATCCAAGATAAGAATATAAAAACAATTAAAAAATTTATATCATTTAAAATTATGTTTCATGTCATGTCCCTAGAAAACTATAAAATAAGTATATAGACATCCAATACCATACATGTATCAAAATACAAAATATTCCACAAATGAATTGTCCAAACCGGTATCATGATCCTCAACTAGATCATGTTCCCCCCTACTCCAAAGTATAGCACAAATAAAGAAAAATATTTTGGGTGTTTTCCCTATTATACACCTTTATTCATATAGTCTCTTAAGGTACCCAACAATGGCCTAAAAAGGATGTCAGATTACACTCAATAAGCTACAACTAGTGGTGTTATAAATAATACATGTTGTGAAATTCAAGATAAATTAGTGTGAAGTATATAATATATATGAAAATACATAATGTAACGTGAGCTAGTCATGTAGTAATGTTTATACTTCTAAGTCTCCCAAAAGATAGTAGTCCTGATCTTATAGAAAGTCATCTATAAATAGAAATATGTAAAATAGAAATAACCATTGTGGACACGTCGTACAATGGATTGTGTCTAGCTAGCCATATCCTCTATGTACATTCAAGGGTATCATATAAATCACAACCACACTATATAGTGTAAATCATAGATCACATCCAAGATATATATTGTAAAGTGTCAAACCCCACTAGGTCGTATCCATGGAAAAGAATACCAAAGCATCCTTTTTGAGTCCTACGAGAATCTCAATGGTATCTCAGTCTAACTTGGTAGGAGTACTAAGAGCATGTCAAAAGGGCATTTCCTACGTGATTATCTAAAATCGGTATCCATGTGGTAGAAAGGCCCATGTAATTCCATGGAATCATAACCCAAGGAGAAATCGTATCTATGGAGTCTACTACTGATATACTGGTCTATGGGAGAATATTCCATGTAATATAATGTATTCAAGATTCAAGGATTACCAACCAAGGAATATACTACTATTAAATTCATCACATTCATTCATTAATCGAAAAAAAAACCAAAACGTTAGTTCTTCCATCACATAAAACCATTTTAATTTAAACCATTAAATCAATGCACACCATATTTCACATAGAAATGGAGTAACAACCATATCCTATTTAGTACATTCATTCCAAATAATTTATATCTTGGCTTCATATCACTATGATATTTCAAACACAACCCATGGGTTATATAACAGAAGGAAAAAAATAAAATGCACACACCCTGGGTGGCCTGCATTATTGGAAAACGCTCCAATAATCTCTAAAGTACTAATTGGAATCCTAAAAAGGTTAATGGTCATTAATTTCAAATATTAAATTAGTTTATAGGGTGCCTCTATAAATTATGGCATGCAAAACAATGATATCTAGGATTATAAAACAACAACCATGTGGGAATGTTATATACCACCTACGGTAGGTCCATATTAAGTGTTCATGTAGTATCATCTTCTAAATCAGTCCAGATAAGAAGAAAAATTATGATTGGATGAAGAAACTAAAAAATAGGTAATATTATCTAGCACCTACATAACTCTTTCGATACAAAGACAAATGAAGAATTGAATAAAATGATCAATGTCCATAGTTGAGTAGATCCAAAGAAATATTTTCATGATGATATTAAATGTGAGATCATGCCTGAGATTAGTATTTTTAAGCTAAAATGGATTTCTAATGTGGTGAATCAGAATATCATTTCTGAGTGGAACATTGAGGATGCATCCAGCGGAATATAGGTGGTTTGTAATGGATGCCCAGGAGGAACATCTTCTATGAGTATGAATCATGGATTCAAGAATGTTTTCTAGGGATGTGGGAAATAGGGTGGCTAGGGAGATGGAAAAATTATTTAGAATTATAACTGTATATACTATCACCAGTGTGGTATGCCAGGACATATTTGTACCTAGTGTCTCCAAACATAGGTGGAGTAGTTATTTTGTGGATGGAAGGTTCACACACAATGTTATTAAAGGAACCCTCTACTATGGATATTGACAGAGGAACTAGGCTGAGTCAAAGTACTAGGGGGTCTTCTAACCCTTATCAGTATCGTAGTTGTAGTTATACTAGTCATGGTGGTCGAGGTAGTGGATACAGTTCTTTTGGGAAAGTGTCGCCATATCATCAGAGTGGTGTTGATTAAGGGACTCAAAATGAATAATAGTAAATAGGTACATGTGATTTTCATGATGTTTAGCCAACACTTATCAATGGAGAGGTTGGACCATCGATGGTTAGAGGTATAATTATTGTTGATTCTATGATTTCTGCTGGATTTTTAGATACAGGTGGTTCCCATTTATTTATTTCATCAAAATTTCTTGAAAATTTGAGATTGGAATTAGTGTTTTTTATTAGATTTATGATGATCATTACACATTTGGGGGTACAGTCAAGAGACATCAGTTTTTAAAATGTGTTTTCTCTCTAGTATGGGGAGTATTGTTTTCTGTTGAATCTTTACATACTTGATTAGTTAGGATTCAACTTCATTTTGGGTAAGGAATGGTTAGTATCATACTAATACTACTTTGATTGGAACCACATGATTGTGAATTTTATATCTCTTTAGGGTGATATTTATGTTCACCATGGGGAGTGGGACTTCCATGTAGGCCATGTAAGTCCAATTCCTTAGAAACTTGTGGATCATAACTCTCATATATAGATTATTTTTCTAGATTATTTGGGTGAAATAGATTTGTCTATTTACCCAAAGCGTATGGGATTTTGGATTTTTTTCATGAGGAATTATCAAGGATTCCACCTGAGAGTGGTGTATAATATATTATTTAGATCATGTCCAAGGTTTGGCGGGATTCAATTCCAGCATATAGAATACTAATAACAGATCCTAAAAATTATAAGACTTAATTTGAAGAGTTGATGAATACATATTTAATCATCGATGTATCACCCCTTTGGGTTATCTTGTAATTATTTATTAGAAGGTAGTTAAAATGATGCAATAGTGTGTTGATTAAAAAAATGTGAACTGAATGGAAGGGAAGAACCAGAATTGTCATCTACATATCGACTATATCTTTTACCAGTTGAGGGTATCTAGTGGGTTATCCATGATTTACATGAGATTTGGGTATTATCAATTGATATTTTGACCTTCTAATATACCATGGACAACATTTAGAACTAGGTGCATCCAATATGAGTATTTTGTGATTTTTCTTAGGCAGATAAACCCTTCAATAGTATTTATGGTCTTGATTAATTAAATGTTCCACCCATACCTAGATTAGTTTATGGTAGTTTTGTGGATGAAATCTTGTTTTACACAAAAAGTCAGGAAAATTTTTCCCAGCATCTTCACATTATCATGAGTAAAATGAGAGGGAATATTTTATTTGATAAGATATATATGTTTCAATTAATAATTGATATGGTACATATCTTTGTTCACATCATCTCTGAGGAAGGTTTGTTATTGGACCTAGAGTAATTTCAGGTAGTGATTAATTGGGAGCATTCCAAGAATGTATTTGATGTCCATAGAATTTTAATTATGGATGGATATTTTTAGAGGTTCATCTACGAATTTTCCTTCTTAGTAGAATTAAATTAGTGCTTGACCAAGGAGGGACTCAAGTTTGAACGGTTTGAAGATTGTGAAAACTCTTTCCAGGATTTAATGAAGTGTTTGACTATATCACCAATATTTTTCTTATCCAAGCTAAGGTAGGAGTATACCATGTTTTTTATGTGTCCATGATTGGGATTGGAGAATTTTTGATGTAGGTGGATCATGTAATGGTGTATGAGTCGTGGAACTTGAGCCCACCTGAACTGAATTACCCAACAAATGAACTCATGTATGCTGCACTGGTTTATTATTTGATGTGTTGGTGACATCATCTATTGGGGAAAAGTATACCATGTATACTGATAACAATATCTCAAATAATATGATTTCATAGTGAGATTAAAATATTCATATGTAGATATTGGTTGAGTATATGAAGTCATTTGTTTCTAAATACGAATATAACCCCGTGAAAGGAAAAACTGTTGTTGATGGTTTGAGTTGGAAAAAATATACTCATGATGTTCATGTGTATAGTTATAATTTTATGATTATGACATTACTAAATGAGATGAATATTTTTGTTCTTGGACTCCAGGATTATATGACCCCCGTATCAGTTTTAGTAGAGTCCACACTTATGAGATGGATTAGGAAGAGGCAATATGAGGATCTGAGACGTTTAACCTTAAGGAAAATATTTGATGGAAGGGATTCACCTACTTATTGGACCGTAGATGATAAGATAATATTTAATTGGGGCCTTTTGTTATTAATATGTTTATTCCATAGGATATGAAGAATTTATTTCGTTCATTGAAGTGGGTGTTGGACTTGGGCTTGAAAGAATATATGATTACCTATGTCAAATGTATTGGAGGCTGTGAATGAAAATAGAGGTTGTAGGGTTCACAACACTATTCTAAAAAAACTATAAATTATGAGTAGTTGTTGACTGACTCACAAAATGAGCACAATTTTTCCATATGGGAGACATTATCATTGGATTAGTTGGGAGACTATTATATTTGGGAGATATTCCATCTGCAAAGGGTTCGATGGAGTATATTTTCAGATTGTGAATAATGTTTCACATTACTCTTCAAGAATGTATTAACGAATGTTCTTGGAACATAGGTATTTCTGAGTAGACACTCCACCCACATACATATGGGTTTTCAAAACATATTATTCAGGTGCTTGAGGATATTATAGAGGCATGTCTTATTGACTTTGGATGATCATTGCAAAATCACATAGAACTCATTAAGTACTCCTATAGAAACAATTATTAGGAAACTATTTACATTGAACTATATGAGGATCATTACAGCAGGCCATGTGGATGACTTATATGTTGGAAGGAGACTGATGATTTAATGCTATAGGGACCGAGTTTCATGCGGGATACATTAGTGCTGGTTCAGTTTTTTCAAAAACCACTGGATATGGCTTAGAACTGATAGAAGTCATATGCTAATAGGAAATAAAAACCACTTGAGTTTATAGTGTGTGATCATATTTTCCATAGGGTGTCACAAAGATGGGTTCACTGTAGGATTAAAAGGTTGGGAATAGTTATGCCGACGTTTTTTCGACCTTTTGAGGTTTTGGATAGAATCGTACAGGTGGAATATTGATTGTATCTTCCACAGAGGTACAATGCTATGCACGATGTTTTTTATGTGTAACAACATTGGTGGTATCACATAGATCCTTATCTTGAGATCAATGTGGATGATACTGAGCTTGAAATTGATGCATCTTTTATGGAGAATTTGATACAAATTTTTGATCACCTTGAGAAAGATTTTCCGGTAAAGTCCCTTCTAATAGATCTGGTATTGTGTTGAAATAGGAAAGATCAAGAGGAAACATGGGAGAGAGAATAATATATGATGGCTCTCTAGACTAACCATTTTTCCTCTAAATCATAAAGATGCATGGGAGTACAACTCGAGGATGAGATGTTATAAGGTGAAAAAATTTTAAGATCTCATTATTTTACAGGTACATTCTGGTGTGATTCTTCTCTTTATTATAATGTGGGAGATGTTTTTTTGGGTTTGGGAGGCATTGAAGTTGGTTAAGATCTTTAAATAATAATTTTAGGCTGAAGACCATCTGTAAAATATTTATATGTCTTGTAAGTTGGATACATGTCCTCTGAATTCTTAATCGGGATAATATCACCCAAGGCGATGGGTTTTTCATTTTAAACTATTAAAAAGAATTACACAACATGTAATGTAATTACATGCCAGGTGATTCATTAAGAATCAGATTAAAAGTGGTTTGCGATTCATTTTGGTTTATTTCCATTGTTTTTCCTTCCTCCTCTCATCCCTAGGGTGACTCTTATTATATTTAGAGTTATTTCTTCTTCATAATTAAATGGATATTGGTTTTAGATACCCGCAAATCCCTTTATCATACATTTAATTCTATTCATTGTTCCAATAATAAATCAATTTAATTTCCTAATATAGTGGGAAATGGGGGTTGATCATTATATAAGTTTTTGTTCTAGATCATCTTATATGTTTTGTGTTTAGCCAAAATCTATTAATTGAGGTCTCTGATTTGGAAAAAATTTGTAATTGACTTTGACATAGGTGGTCTAAATGTCAATTTCCCATTGTCGTGAATTTAATTTCATGTATTTAATTCTGAAATTTCAATTACCATGATAAGGAAATTTCATTCAGAACGTATATTAAATTTCCGTGTAAAAATTAATTGGGTTAATCTTGGGGAAATTTAAATTTGTTGAATTATAATTATGAAATTGGTCAATTAATGTATTATAGAGTTGATAGAATAATGTGATTATGAAATTGGTGGAAATTGAGATTATGAAAGTTATAGATAAAAGTGTTTTTGATATTGATTGGGCTCTTTATCTAGGAAACTACTAGCCCCCATTGGGTGTGCCAATATAATGAATGGTTTGAATAATGAAATTTGTATGATCGAATAATTGTGAATTGATTTTCAGGGTTGTTAATGAGTTTTTGAAACATCTAGCTACCCATGGGGTGTTCTGATTTGATTGATATGATTTTTAGGATAGGGAATGCTCCTCAAAAACCCATGGGGTTCTAGATATCCAATATATTCCCACAATTTATATGTGTACATATATGTGATCACAAAGTTGTGGGACTGATACTGCTGCTCTAAATACACATGGGGGACAGACTACTTTTTTAGGCCCCCATTGTTTTAATATTAAATGGAAATGAACTTATAAATGAAAAACCATGAGATTTTATTATTTTATATCCATTGGGGTTGGTTTAGACTTTGGAATGGACTGGAACATGTGTTTTTTTATTTGGGAGTCATCATGAACTTGGGGTGTTTATGAAGTTATTAAATGAAAAATTGACTATGTAAACAATTTACTTTATCACATGTACTTTATTATTTAATTAAGTATATAAAATTTTATTGAATTGATATAGTTTCAAACACCATTGGTGTTGTATTACTTAGATATAATGACACCCTACTTTGGATTCCAAGTTAGTACCCAAATAGACTTACTTTTAGTTTGAAAAGATAAGGGAAAGAGTCTTATGATAGATGGATGAGTTGGGATGGGGCATGGATAATGGAACCGCACAAGATGTCTGGACCTACTAGGGAGTTTACAGTGTGTCTCTATTTTGGGTTTTACATATTGACAATTGACACATATATGGAATTAAATATCCACCTTTTATTTAATGTCAGGTATCCATGTTTTTTGCGATTATCATGCGATGTTTTAATTTATTGGATTGGGTATCGTTCTAGTTATTGTTTATCATCATATAGATATTTTAATTATTTTTAATACTATTAAAATTCATTGATAAATATGTTATAGTCTCCCCATATTACATATCAGACCCTTGCTTCTAGTCGAAAGACTCTAGAGTATGTTTAGGTAGGTCTGGGGTCACTTAGAAAACTAGATCAAGAAACTGACATGTGGGACCCATGTTTTGGAATTACACCATGCACCAACCATGTTCCCTTCACTATGTAAAGATGTAACCTCACACGGTTAGGGTGTACTATGTTCCAAATTATGCTCAAACTATGTATCATCCCAATGTCCAAGGACTTTAGAAAGCCACACTGGTGTGTTCTTTAGGTGGCATAATTTCTCTGAAACAATGTGACCTCCTTAACCCCACTATCAAGCCTTGCACGGTTAGGGGTAACCATGTGAAAATTCACGTAGGTTTTTTCCTAACTATCTGACCTGTCTATTTTTCCCTTCCAGTGGTCAGGACATAGGCATTAAAAAATCCCCAAACACCCTAAAAACACTCATGATCTCATTTAGTATTTACATTAGTCCATATACAAGCATTTAAACCAAGAAAAGAAACGAAACTCATTGTAAAACCTAGTATCATACAAAAACATATTTAAATTTTAATAAAAAAAATAAAAACAATATCATTATTATTTTATTATATAAATATTATGTAAAATTTATCACCCCTTAACCATACTCTCTAATCCTGATAAAGTGTGTTCATGTTTAGGTCGATTTAACCACCTACATGAACAATGATTTAAAATATTATAAGGGACGACCACGTGGACATGAAATATATTATTATTATAATATTTTAACAAAATAATAATTACTATAGAATTATTTAATTATTATATTATGTATTTAGCATTCTATTAATGTAACATTTTTCCACTAAAATTACCAAAATAAGATGTAATCAATTAAGTCTTCACATAAAAAAACAAAACACACATTGAGTGAATTGAGAACATTTAAAATAAATATATTTTATACTAATATAACCATATATGATATATTTTTAATTAACATGGTATAAAATTATTGGTAATTATATAAAAGTTTTAAAACATGTGCAAAACTGTAAATGTTATTAGCACTGTATAGCCAAAAAAACACTATATATAATTAATATTATAATTATAAATAATTATAAATAAGGATGATAAAATTTTAATATTTATGTATAATCATATTAAATAATTTATTAATTTATCAATTTTTTATTGGATCATATAGATTCATTAACTATGGAATGAAACATTGTATGTGTTTATTGCCTCAAGTACACTTTAATTAGGCATGATTTAATATTTTGCATCTATTTATATTTATTTGTTATACCTACTACCCAAAATGAACTAATTCCACATAAATAACAATTTTTCATGAGTTATAAATTTTTATTTCACAATCTCTCCAACTTGTTCATACTATTTATTTACTTCACTTCTTTTAAGGGATTCTTTTTCTTACATTTGAATCCTTTGAGACATGTTATTTCAAAACAAAATGATACATTTTAAATGATGTAAACACATCCCCATTAACTTTTTTATAATGATATTATTATATTTAATTATTTTTATTATTTTAATGGTCTACATATCATTGGTTTTTTATTCAAAAGAATCAAGGTCTGTAAGTGGTTTTTATTACTTAAATATCTTCATCAGGTCAAAATATAGATTTTTTGGATATAATCAATCATGATTTATATATTATAACCTTTGATTATAAAATATGTTATTTAAAACTAATTTCCTTGAAAGTAAGTTTAATTTATCAATATAAAATTAATTTATTATATTTTATCACAAAATAGAAATGTATTGTTTATTAAGATAACTCTAATTCTTACCGATGGGTATATTTTTCCATTTCTAATTTTTAATTATTGAAAATGATATACACTTTTTTTAAATATAATATGAACTATTTTATATCATTTTCATAATTATTTGTCTCCTTTCAAAAGTAAAACTCAGAAATCCTTAAATGATGTGGGTTTTTAATAAGGGAATTTCATAGATCTAAAATGGGTTTTCTATCCTTCTAAAATAAAAGTTTTACCATCTAATATATATTTTAATTTCATAAAACATTTACTTAATTTACTTTTTAAAATAATTTTGATTAAATTTAATGTTTTCCATTTATGATCAATTTACCATTTTGAAAACATAATTTCTTATTCATGATTCTATAATTAAATGTAATTTTTAAAATTTAAATATTTCAATTTGTTTTCACTTCATCATTTTGAAAAAATTATAGTTATTATTTTAAAAGTAAAAAATTTCACATATATTTTTCTTGTACATTTTAAAAACATTATAAATTTTAATGATATGTTGTTTAGAATTATTTATAATACCTTTTGATAAAAAATCTCTTTCCTTTGATCCATGAATTATCAAATCTATTAGGGACTAGATAAGTCATACTAATTTCTATGGGTAATAAATTTTATTATGTGAACTTTATTTTATCAATAATTAATCATTTAAAATATGTTATATGTTTTAAATCATGTTAGATGATTTTTTGAACCAATTTTATATCAATAGTTTTTTTACATTTCATTTTTATATAATGGAAAGGTACTTTTGAAAATATACTCATAACAAATACATTTATAATCACCCAAACCAAAATTTTTCAAAACATCTTCTCATTATTATTAGTTTTCATTATCTTCTAATGATATATCTATACTAGGGTTATGTTTAAATTTTCATCCTATATTACTCTTTTATGTGATTATTTTTTGAGATCGTGTTTTTGGTATTAATCAATTTAATTAATGGTGTTATTTTAATTTTTTATGTATTAAATTAAAATTTCCAAGTGTTTTCTATGAATTTACGAATAATTATATTTGGATGTTTATGAATACAATTTATTTGTATGGGTCCATTATTGAAAGTTAATGATTTTAATTTTTATGTATTATGAATCCCATATTATTTCTATTGGTTCTTTATGAAAATTATTGATTTCCATTTGTATGTTATATGAACACAATTTTATTTCTATGGACTCTTTATATGATTATTTATAACTATCATGAAATACATTTTATTTAAAATTTGTATTTTAGGATGTGATGATTCTTTTAATATTATACAAAAATTCTTGGATTCTGAGATGTTGATGACCTCTATGTCCACCCAATTTATTGGGTCAGGGATCATATATCATATAATAGAAACGTTACATAAAAATTTTATCAGGTCACTATATTAAAAAATGGTGATTGTGGTGGAATTAAACACAACTCACAGATTTGATTGTGAATATGATAGCATGTTTATAGGTTGGAAAAGTGTATGTGTTATGATATTAATCTCTATTCACAATTTTTCATGCGAACATGTTAACAAGTCACTAGGTTCATAAAGGGTGAGTGTGACTGTATTACGATCTACCCAAAATTTTAATTGTGAACAGTTTAGTGTGTAGTCAGGTTCACAGTGATATGAAAACTTATTCTTATGAATTTTCCAGATTTTCATTTTTTATCATGATAATTTATTTTTTCATGATTATTTCTTTATTTAAATTAGAATTCACATTTATATAGAGATCACATGTTTTATGAATATTGGTATTTGTTTTTTATCTAAGACATTTAATTTATGGATCCTAAATGATATTATTAACATGTTTAGTAACAACATATATAATTTTTATTGGAAATAAATTTTAAAATTTATTAACATTAATCAATTACATTTAGTGAAGTTATATTCTTTTTAATAATATATTGAAATATTAAGTTGAAAAGAAAATGAAATTATTTCAAATCAAATTGGAGTTTCATGCATTATATTGTTTTATATATAAAATGATCCAAAATTATTGAATTTTAATTTTGAAAATGAAAATTATTTTTTATTTCATCATGTGAAAATTATAATAAGATTATTTTTTTAGAACTTTTTGAAAAGATAGTTTTTGGGAATGAATCGTGAAAATGCATACTTTTAATAAAACTCTCATTTCTTTTCATGTATTTACAAAAATAGAATTCTATTATGGATTGGTTTTAAATTATAATTAGTTTTGTTTTGTTAAAAATAATATAATAAAGGTACTTTAAATTGAAATTATATAGTAATTTAGTAGGAAATAGTTTCATACTTAAGAATGGAGTGTGAGGAATGTCTAATACACTATCCATGTTATCTCAAAAACTTGTTAAGTTAATATGGGGAATGGAGTGTGAGGAATGTTTCCATGTTCTGAATAAGAGATCAGTTACTTCACATGTGTTAATTCTACCATCTATTGGAGAAGAAGTTTTTATTTTTAACTATGCATATTTGAAACCGATTGGGTGAGTCATCATGAAAATGAATAAGGTTATTTATTATGAATCATGATAGATATAAATTAATAAAAATAATTATCCCATGCATGATATATTGATGTATGTGGTTGTTTTTTCATTGAATATATGGAGGAATTATCATTATAGAAGGAAATGTGATTTATATGTAGACCACAATAGTGTGAACTATATATTCACACACAGAAATTCTACACGAGACATATGGGATGATTGGAACTTCTTAAAGACTATAACTGTTCAATTCATTTTCCCCCCAGAAAAGAAAAACAATGTCACTAGTGCATTATGTCAGAAGAACCCTGTTGTTCTGTCAATGATGAGGAGTCATGGAGATCATTTGATCAATGACCTAATAAAACAGTACATGAAAATATTAATGGAATGTAAATCATCAAACCTATCCCAAATGATATATCAACCATCATAACTATATAAGAACCTAAAAAATCAAAGAGATGATCCTTTATTATAGAAGAAGTTTTAGGCTAAAATGAATAGGATGATTCATGAGTTCCACATTTATCAGGAAGGTTTATTGATGTTTCATAGAAGACTATGCGTTCAAAAAACTCTAGAAGTAAATAAGGAGCTAATGGTTGGATCTCGTAGCATTACATTCCTTATAAATACTACAAGCACTAAAATGTATATGGAAATTCATGTTCATTATTAGTGGGATAAAATGAAAAGAGAGACAACAGACTATACTATAATGTTCCTAGTGAGTCAACAAGTGATGAAAGATAGAAAACGTCCTAAAGGGTTATTAAAACATCTACCCATACCAGCATTGATGTGGGGTAATATCACATTGGAATTTTTCATGAGTCTCCCTATAATTTAAAATGGGAACATTGAGATGTGGGTTATATTTGACCATCTCACAAAGACTTTCCATATTATCCCTATTTGGGAAGATTTATCTCTTTACTAACTCTCCAATATATGTGTGAAAAAAGTCAAAGGGCTTGATGGAGTTCCAGATTGAATCATATCTGATCATGATCCAACATTCAAATCAAAATATTGGAGTTTTCTTCAACATGTACTAGTTACTGAATTGAATTTCAGAACATCCTATCACCCTTAAACAGATGGATTACCTAAAAAGACTATTTAGATACTCTAGGACATGTTGATATCATGGTAAATGGAATTTAAAGGGGGATGAGATCAACATATCCCATTAGTGGAGTTTTCATACAAAATCATCTTCCAATCGAGTATTTAAATGGATCCAAATGAAGATATATATGCGAATCGATGTATAACTCAAACTTTATTTCGATTACGCTTGTGAGAGAGAGATTTTTGAGCCTGATAATGTGCAAGAGATGATAGAAAAGGTTTATTCCATCCAAAAAATTAAGGCTGCTCAAACACTGAAAAGGGATATTCTAACAATCATCCAATGGAATTGGAGTTTGATTTTGGTGATAAATACTTCCTTTTAATTTCACATTGGAAGAGAGTCATGTGATTGGCGAAGAAAGAGAAGCTTATCCCAATTTACATTGGCCGCTATGAAATCATTGGTAACATAATAGCAGTATCCTATCAGCTTTAACTTCCACCAAATCTATCTCATTTTCATGATGATTTCCACGTTTCTCTCTTAAGGAAGTGTATACCTCAAACATCACATGTATTTAAACTGATGGGGGTACCACTGGAACGTGATCCATAATAAACAGAGCAGCTGATGGAGATCTTATACCATAAGGACAAGGTTCTACACAAAAAGACTACCCACCTTGTCAATGTTTTATAGAGGAACCACATGTATGAAGAAGAAACATTTGAACCGGGTGAAATAATGATGAATAAGTACCCTCCCCTTTTTTAATTGAGAGAAAAATTTGATATTTTTTGGATTAATATTTCTTAAGGGATAATAATATAACAAATAGAACTTGTTTAATGATAAATGTTTCTTCAAAATGTGTGTTATATTATTTTTTTACACAACAAATCTATATCCCCATAATAATTAAGTGTGTATAATTGAAATTAGAATTTTGTGTTTGGACCATTATATGATCGTTGGTCAATTATAACCATTGGTAAATAAGAATATTGTAATCATGAATATTAAAATAATTTTAATGTAATAATTGGTATTATAAATTGAAATGATAATGGTTGACTAATTAAGAAAGAATAGTTGATGGCCTCATATAGTAGAATCATGTGATATGAAGCCCATTTATCAGAACATTTAAGGGAGGTAGCATTTTTGGGCTTCTCTCCTGACCAAGACCAAGTCGAGAATCAACATGTTAATCTCAAAAAAAATTCCTATAGAAAATGTTCAGGTTAGGGGATATTACAACTCAGGTGATGTTATCAGAGCCACCCCAAGAATCTATCACTATTTCACACCTTACCCTTAGGTTTTACGTGATTTTTATAAGGCTTTATGATTCAAGGGATTAGTTACATTATGTTAAAACCCTTTTTAGTAGTATAATTTTGGTTTTATCTAATCTTTTTTTAAGAAAATATATTTAATAAAATTATGACGGATTTTGATAAACAAATTCCAAGATAAATTGTAAATTTCACGAACGATATAATTATTATAATAAACATTGTTATTATTAAAATTTTTTATGGGAATTAAATAGTTTTATAAAAACACTACTTTTTAATTAAAAATGATAAATTTATTTTAGTTTTTCAAGTATCAAAAATTTCACAATGCATTTTCTATCTGTTCTTATTTTTAGTAAATAAGTATTTTTATAGTTAAAATCTAAATAAATTATATTTCTAAAATTTTATGATAAAATACATTTCATTATGGAATTCATCAATTCAATATTAGGTTTAGGTGAATTTATGATAATTTTATAAAATATGTTATTTTATAGTGAATACTAATCATATAATTTTTGTTTTCAATATGTTTCTGGAAATCATAATGTTGTTATATGTAATATATAATTCTTGTTGACTCATGTGAATTAAATTATGGTAATACGTGTCCCAAGTGGCATTACCATGGGAAAATACAATGGGGAAGCCCATGGTTTTACAAATACCACAACTGAGGTTTCCATAGAAATTAATAAAAACTCCCACAATTTTTCTATAAATACCCACACATTCCATAGTTTTCATCTATTCCAAAATCATACTCAATGAAGCTATGGTAGTATTTAATCCCAAGGAGTCCTCCCAAGGTGTCTTAAATCCTCCAATGACCTGATATTTTAGTTTTAGGAGTCACTCATCGAGGAAAGGGAAATCTCAACTACAATTTTCCTTTTTAGTTGAATTTTTATATTGTATGTCATTAAAATTTCTATATAATATTCTATTGTATCTTTTATTCTATACCATTACTATATAATGAGTCATTTATGAATTGGATACCCTTTTTTCCTCTCTTTTTAATGTTTTCTAAACCCATATGTAATTCTTGTTATACTGCCGTATTTTCATCTCAAAATTTATCCCTCTTATCAAAAATTATTTTATTTTTTTTGTTAATACCTAAACCTTTATCTTATCAAGATGTATTCAAATACATTTCAAAATTATCTATTTTATTTTTCAGATTAAAAAACATGAAAACATTCCTTTTTCATTCGATTAAATGAAAAACGCATCATGTTTTATGTTATTTTTAAAACACTATGATTTAGATTTGAAACCAATCTCTTTTATTCTCCACGAGTTACTTATGAAATGTTTTATTTTGAACTATGTTTCTCAAATTACATATAAAATAATAATGGTTAACCCTGATAGTGCTCCAATGCATTGGGAAAGTAATTAAATATCTAGATATGATAAGTTTTATGGTAACTTGGTGAATAAAATTTATAATTTTTTTACTCCTCAGTGATAAACCAAGGTGATATTCTTCTGAATGGCTCAATTAAATGTTATAGAAACATTTAAATATTATAATTCATGTTATTATTATTATTATATGCCTCTTTCTCGTGACTTTAGGTATTTCCCAATGTTCTTATTGATATTCCTCAATATCACTTGTAAACTATTTTCCTTGTTTTCCTTTATTGGGTTGTCTACTCACTCTTTCCATTGATTTACGCCCCCAGGTTATGAGATGCAATAAATGTACAAAATAGTAACCTTGAAGAATCATTTCAAGTGGAATAGAAGAATATTTTATCTTTTCATGTATTATGTATCTTATTTAGAAGAAACTAAACTTTTAAAGATCAGTTATTTTCAAAATCTATAGGAAATTTATGTAATAAAAAGGTGAGATTCCATATACATGAGGCCTGTTTATCTCTTTTTTATGATGCTAACATTATGGTAGACCTTCTTGTATGACTTTTCAAGTTATAATGGGTTGGTTCATCACCAAATGGTATCACAGTGAATACCCACCCTGAAGTGTTGGGACACTAGTAGGGTTTGGTTTTAGGTCTTTGGTGGATTGGGGTTTGGACCATTAGAATTTAGATAGTAGGTGTGGGAGGGTTTCTACCAAGATCACTGATAAGATTTGAATCAAGTTACAATTGGTTATATATGATTCATCCTGGATCCAAACATAGTTTTTTAGGATATTTTATTTAACTGTATTTGGGGTTTATTTAATTCAATATGTTCCTTTGTAAAGTGTTTAATTTTATTCATATAACACATGATTGATTTTAATTTGTTTACGAATTAATATAGATTTTATAAGTGGTCATGTGATTTTAATGTTTCTTATAAACAGCTTTCTCATTCTCATATATTTAACTGGAACTACCTCCAAGAATATATCTTCTGAATCTAAGAGAGGACGTTGCAAGACATGTTTTGAAGCTGAATCCTCTGGTGAACCCCTCCTGGTCGAAGATGAATTTTAATTATCCATAATTTAGGATGGAAATCTATCGAAAAGTTGGAGTGAATGGTTGACCATGACTCGTTATTTAAAAGTTGAATCCTCCCACAATTTGTAGTGACTAAGGGACGTATGAATATAAGGAATGGATTGATAAGATTGAATAGATCATCTATTTATGAAAACTCTTAACTACACAATGGGGGTTTTATCAATTTATACTCATTATGTATGGAGATGGAGATTGAGTGATTCTAATTTGTATGCTATGTTATATGATATCTTTCTAGGTTTTCTTCATAAAAATCATAAATCATGAGTTTTATCCTGAAATTTCATTTGTTTGAAATTATTAGGAATTCGAATCCTTAGGTAAAGGATAGTGCACATTTTTGTAGTAATTCACCCATCTTTCTGATTTAGTGCACCTAGAACCAAATATTATTTAAATTGATTAACTAGAGGCTCCTAGGTTCAAGATGGTATTGAGGGATGATATACATTAGATATTTATTATATTGTTCCCTCCATCCATTGTGGAAAGTTCAAATAAGTGGATATGTATAATATAGATATAGTACTGAAAACATGCCTAGGTGGAGCTTCAATTGTTACATTTTCCAGCCGGAGTCTGTATTCTACCCAAAAAATGAAAAAAGAGTTATTAGTTTCCTTCGATAAAAGATTAAAGAGATCTTCAGATTGGTAATAGGTTTTTTCTATTAGTGTAGTGTGCCTCTACATACCATTCCTAATAGTTTTTAGACTCCTAAAAATTTTCATCATTGTTGAAAACATGTACATATCTAGTGTTTTTGAAGGAGGATTTCCTGTGAAATTATGTCAGGATCCACTGTCACTACAGAATAATTGTTCTATTTTAATTATTATAATGGTTTTTGGACATACCCAATGACATGGGGAATGTTCATATGGAAAATAAATCTTTTGAAGGAGCTATGATCATACATCATTATATAGTACAGTATTTGACGGACCCTAGAACGCCCTAAGAGTGGAGGGTGAATCAGGGTGTTAAATTTTTCTTTTAAATGGATGGATCTTGTTCCCATGTTTGTAGGAACCAGAAAAACACGTCTAATGAAAATGTGGAGAAAATTATCCATCGCATACAAAGCAATGACCCAACAATTTTACTTGGTTCACCACTATGTGCTACGTCCATGGAAAATACGCTGACTGTGCGTCGGTAGTACCAAAACCACTAATCTTCACATGTTGTGGTTTACAAGTGTTTAACACAGTCGCATGGTGCCAGACGCACTTCCTTTACAAGGTTTTAGGTACAACACATTGTGTCCCTCAGATCACTTCCGCTAACCCCCCTTTCTATCTGTATTGGATGAATCTTCACTTAGTTTAATGAATTGAAGTTCTATTCAATGGTTTATCCCCAAATCATGAATCCTCAACTATAAATGGATGGTCAGATGAAGGCTTATAATTACCCACAGATGTAATTTAATTTCCCGTTCACTAATATGTTATGGAAAATTATTTTTGCAAACTGATTTGATCTATTTTTAGGATTCAATCGGTGTTCCATGTACTTCTGTTATTTTTTACGTATCGTTGTTATTTTCGTGTATAATCCATCACCTCTTTGTACCATCCGGGTCCTCTACAAACTTCTCTTCTTAGTGTACTACACTTTTCTATGTACTGATCCACTCCTCCACGTACCTTCCCGTCTTGTGTACTACATTACTCTGCCACGTACTGCGAGAGATACCTGGGAAAGCCACACACTCTTATGTGTACTATTTTCCTTACTTGGTTGAATCTCCCCGTGTAGTGTCTCCTCCCCCACATACCACTTCAGTCTTCAAAGAATTTATTCCCGAATTTTTAATTTTTAATCTCATGCCTCATTAAGAGTATTTCTATTCATTAAATAGGTACATAATATCTCAAAATTTTGTAATCTGATTTACCCAAATTTTAAATGTGGGATTACTACTACTTGAAACTAAACACCATCTAAATACGATTAGGTTCCAACATCTAACGCTCCTTCTTCATGAACTGCAACAATCCTTCCAACAATAGGCATTCCATGTACTGCATGACTTCATGGCATACCATAACAGCAAATAGTTTTTCGTATCTTCATTCATCATTTTGCGTAATGAATGCCTTCACCTCATACCATTGCTGCATAGTATTTTAATTTCATCACACATATCTGGGCAACACTCCGTGCACCATTCCTTGAACATATGTCACTTTGTGGAATACTTCAGTGAACTATTCCTGAAACATGGTATGTTGTCTAGGATCCAAGTTATGCACTTCCATTATTTGGCTAATTTTCTTTATCATTTTGTATATGATTCAATTTTAACTGAAACACATTTTTTTTCCAACACCAAACTCTCAATCTCGAGGACAAAAAATTTGGAAAACACTGGGAAACTTCTCCACATTCAATATTTGTTTCAGCCTCATATGTATGACTTAAATATATACAAACTCCTTAGTCATCCATGTGCTGATTGAAAACAAACACAAACTAAAATCTAATATTAGAAATTATTGGACTTGGTTACAACAATATCCCCCTTTGGGATTGTTGGAAATCTCTAGATAAATTCAGTGATGCACCAACAACAATAAAAACTTGAACCTACAAGAAATAACTCAGTCATTACTCTAAGTCAACAAGATAAGTGCTCGGTTTAGAAAACAATAGAGAGGACATGAATTTAGTATTCATTGAACCATCTCTCTCTTGATCCTCCATTTAATGTATCCATTCTACCCCATTGGTCATAAACCCAGAAAAATTATTATTTAAACATTGTATAGATCAAAACAAACTCCACCTGGATCGTATCTCTCCCATAATCCGACAACACATCCAGAAACATATTAACATAGTTAAAACAGTTGATGTTATGGGAATTTTATTACCTCTTTATGCACTATGAGGTGGATGAACAATGAAGTTCTTATAATGCTTCTCAAACACAACTGTTGGAAGGGGCTAGTTCATAATGTCAACCACTTACTCATCAGATCCCACATGGTCCATTTTTATCATGTCTTTTTTCATCAATTTCCTCAATAAAGTGATAACTGATCTCAATATGTATCGTATGAAAATGATAAATAGGATTCTTCATAAGATCCATTTCTCTCTTGTTATTATAGTAAATCACCATTGGTTGTTTCAACTCATCACCTATGTTAGTCAGTTTCTTCTTCATCTAAAGTAATCGACTGAAAGCCTTAGTAGCAGATATATATTCAGCAGCGTCAGTACTATGAGAAGTAATTTCACGTTTCTTTCTTTACCAGAACACACATTTCTTCCCAATATAAGTTTCTCCACCACCGGTAGACATTTTATCCACAAAATATCAAACCCAGTCAACATCATAAAAAAGCGAAAATATTATTACTTATTCTTAGAGCCATGTATATCCCATAATTATGTGCACATTGAATTTATCCCATGATTCTTTTCATTGCAGCCATATGTTCTTCTTTCAAATTACTCTAAATGTGGGCCACAAGGAAATTTTCAATGAAAGTATCTGTCAGTGTCATCGACAGGTAAAATAGATATCCAATGATTCTTCTATATGTGGTGGGATCCACAAAGGTCTTATCCACATGCATCTCGAGATTTGATCTGACCATAATCGGAGTCAACATTAGTTAGGAATCAGGAATATTGAATTTATTCAACAGCCCTCTTGCATACTTTTCCAGAGAAATTAATGTGTACTCCACATTCTGAATTACTTACAACCATAATAAGTATGTGAGTTCACCAATAAAGGGCATTTCAAATTATAATTTCATGTGATTGGAAGAATAATCCACTGATCCATGCCATCTTCCACTAAAAATAATATCGTCCACATATAACAATACCATGAATTAATGATTTTTTGAAATTTTCACATAAAGACAATGATCCATTCCTTTTCTTTCAATCACAAGATTTCTTATATAAGAGTAACAACAACAAGAACCACATCCATGGTGCTTTTTTCAGGCCATAGAATGATTTCCTTAATTCTCCAACCTTCAGTTCGTCATTTCCATGAATGAATCCTACATGTTGTTTATAGTAGACTTCTTCATCTAATAGATCATATTTTAAGGATATCTTGACTTCCATTAGATGGAAATTAAAACCTATTTGGATTTCCATGGAATGAAAATAGCCTGATTAACTCCAATATCTCTATTGGAGAAAATGCCTCCTCAACACCGATGCCTTAGATATTTTAATATCCTTTATAGACCAAGCGTTCCTTATTTCTGATCACATTTCCATTCTCATCAATTTTTTTCTTGAATATTCACATTGTACCAATCACATTGTGACCTTAAAGACTTTTGAAAAGATCCCATGTCTGATTTTTATCAATCTGATCTAACTCTTCATTCATTTTGTTTACCCATGACACATCATTTATAGCCTCTCTAATTGAGGATGGTTCCACAACTGAAATAAATTTAGAATGTGCATTATTCTTCATTCTCCTTGTCAGAATAATTTATTTTCTATACCCGATAATGTAGAACTGATCAATCTCTTGCTTAGATTTCCCCTTTATGGATCAACCAAATTCTCTCCGGTTATAGCTTCCTCTTCTGATTATTCTTCAGAGTCAACATCATGATGTGACTCCTGAGAGGTTTTCACACTATCCTATACCTATTTATTAACATTTGTTCTATGTTCACATCCTTCATCATCTTGTATCACATCATCATAATAATTCCTTAAAGAATTTGTGATTTTTTAAATGATCTTAACAGCACTTATTTCTACAATTATTCCCAAGATCTTATTAAAACACTTGTAGGATTTTCTATTCATTGAGTATGTAAGAAATATTATTTCTTCTGTATCATCTCCCTACATCCTTTGATTCCCTCCTTTTTTTCATAAAAAAAATTTTCTTCCAAAAACATGAAAATATTTAAAGGAGGGCATCCTTCAACGCCACAATTCATTAGGCATATTTTTTTCACCCATATATAGCACTGCTTAATTTTTAATATACATTGATTCCTTTATAGCCTCTTTCTAGTAATGTCTAGGAGTACGAATCTCGATCAACATAGTTCTGGCCATGTTTTTTACCTGCTGATTCCTACACTCCAAAAATCCATTTTGTTGTGGAGTTCTCACAATAGAAACATCATGTAATATCCCCTGATTCTATAGGTAATTTTCAAATTCAATGGATGTTAATTCCACTCAATTGTCAGACCATCAGACATTGATCTTCCAACTAGTATCATTCTCAGCGATTTGAGGATAGGTTTTCATACAATCAAGCACATGTCACTTAATATATATAATGATCATAGAGGGCATTATACTATAATCATCTATGAAAAGAACAATGTACCTTTATCCATGTGTTCTAGTAAAATTTATAGGGCCACATAAATCTGCAAGGATGAGGTCAAGGAGATTTCATGCTCTTTTCTTCTTTAGATGATTAAAACTATAAACTAGTCTCCATCACATGGATGCATCACATATCATTTCTCGTTCATGCTTTTGAATAGGGATATCCATGAATGCAATTATTCAAGATATATTTTCCATTTTCTGTTGATTCATGTGCCCCAATCATCGATGCAATAAGTGTTTTTCCCTACAATTGTTAACTAGGACATGATTTCTTTACTGTAAAATTGATATAAGTATCCATATATTCTACCGCCTTTTATGAGAGAATTACCAGATTTTCATCTTATAGTACAACCATTCTAATTTAATTTCACAATAAGACATTTTTCATAGAGTTTTCTAACACCATGACGATTGTGATGAAGACTGTACACAGAAAGGTCTTCAGTTTTCATCAGCTCTCTATTAGCTTTGTTAGAACATACACTGCCTTTTATATCCAACGAACCATCATTATTGAACCTCAGTGTGACATTGACCTTTTCCATGTCATTCATTAATAGTTCTGTATTACCCATCATATTGGAAAAACATCCTCTATCAATAATCTCATTGCTTTTGTTCTTTGTATCTTTGCACTCTAATTTTTTAAATTTAGACTTTTCCATTTTCCTCTTTTCTTTCCATGAGATATTGGATTGGGTGTAGGACGTTGATGGCCTTTCAATTAACTATTATAGTTGCATGGGTTCTTAATATTAAAATTCTTCTTCCGTTGGTGAAACCCCTTTTTAAATAGAAACACCATCTGGTTGATGTCTATTGAATCATCTCTGAGCATTGAAATAATATCTCCTGTTATACCTCTACCTGCAATACATAGTTTTATGGCCAAATATAAAACAGTTAAACAATATAAATAGAAATTATTTTTTATATAAGTAGTATATGAATATGTTCTCTTTTATTGAACTCCTAACTCTTCCCCATTCATATAGCTCCTTTCCTCTCCATCGTATGATATTGTATGGCCCAGATAGCCAAAAAAATGACACATTAAGAAATGAAAATGTCTTATCATTTCTATTCCTCCTGATCCCATATTCCTTAAGAAAATATTTTTACTACCTATCATATTTATTGACTCTAGCATAATATTCATCTCTCCATTATGTTTGATTTAAGGGTATCATTTTTATCACATCTAGTGGGTTTTAATATGATCATGTTTCATCTTGCCTTTATTTTGGTTCACTATATTTATAGAATTTGACATTTTGAAATCACAAACAATTCCACTTTTTCCCATGAATTCGTGCTTTTGATCAATCAAGACCTTTTCAACTCCATCAGAACCACTTTTTTCACACTCTAGTAGCTCACCTTCAAAGAACCTTATAAATTGCATTTTCTTCTTTTCTTCATTTGAAAATGATTCTTTTTTGAGTTTACATCTCAGAGTAACAACATATTCTTCAAGTCCTTTAATGGTCATAGAATTATACACTAGTATCTAGGTAAGGTCATTGATGAAATTTTATTGTTCTTAAATTCAATGTTTTAGTTCCATAACATCATCAGTTATTTCAGGGATTGTTGATTGAACATCCACTAGTTCCTCCAATCGTTCAATTTCAATTTTCTGGTGATCAATATATTTTGATTATTCCTCCAACATTTCATTCAACTAATTACATATCATACATTAAATCTCATGATTACCAAAATAATCCTTAAGTTTCTACATGGGATCAACATTAGTGGTAAACTAATGATCTTCAGCTTTATCTGTCAATGCTTCTGACTTTTCAATGGTAGCCATCCTCAAGGCATGGATGACAATAATAAATTCTTGTTCATATTGTTCATATAATTAATTATTATCATCTTCCTCCTCACATAAAAAACTTTTAAGTTGTACTTTATTTGAAATTTTTATGGTTCCATTTTTGAATAATCATTTCATTGGATTCTCCATGTTTTCAACTTATATTTATTCGTCATCAAATTTTTATGAGCACAAAGAGGCAATGTGCCCAACTCTTCCTCAATGAAAACAAGACATAGGTAGCTTGCCTTCAAATTTCTATGTTTCCTTCATGAGCTAAATGGTAATGAGAGAAAGTGTTTTGTTTTCCCCATCCTTTGAATCACTATTATCTCTTGAAAATTTTAGTTTTTCTATCTATTTTAATTCCATTTTCATGCTCACTCTATCAGTAGCATCTTCTGGTGTGATTATCATTTCATAAGATAATATATTTCTCCAAATATCATCCACTTAGAATATGGATAGATATCTTTCCTTAGGTGATGAACACATTTCATTGTAAAAGGGTTGATTTCTTAAAAAGATTTTTTTTACTATGTCAATGTCTCTGATTTCTTCACCAAGACCTCATATTGCTCCAACAACTTTAGTAATTTGACAGAAAAATGAGTCTTCATTCTCATTAGGGTGTATCTTAATATCATCAAACCTATTGTGTATAATATGTTGTTTTCCTCCTTCACATTAATATATCTTTCATAAATATTTTTTTAGTTTATCCCATATTGTCATTAATGATGTGTAACTCGTTACCTTTATATAAATCTAACCAGAAGTGGCTGCACTGAGTGATTTTTGAGTTTTTGCATCATCATTAAGCAATTTCATATCTGAATATATAATAAACAGTCCTGCAGGATTAGTGAATTTTATTCCATATGTAGTAGAATATAAGACATTCTTTCCAAGAGATTATAGGTGAGATATCATTTTGTTTTTCCATATTTAAAAATTACTTCCATCTAAGAGTGGAACTCCCCTAATGATGACTATATTCACCATGAATGTAGAAGATAATTTCAACACTAGCAACCTTTACCCTCTAATACCTATTGAAGGAACCGAAACACCATTAGAGGGAAGTGGTTAATTAGGGCATCAACGTTTTATTTAAAACTGATAGATCGTGTTCCCATGTTGGTAGGAACATGTTAAACCTGTCTAAAGATGATGCATGAAAATAAACAATCACATGCAAATCAATGACCCAAAAATTTTACTTGGTTCACCACTAAGTTCTATGTTCAAGGAGCATACACCGATAGTGAGTCAGTCATACAAAAACCATTAATCATCACATATTCTAGATTATATGTTTTTAGAATAGTCATTATATTTTAGGTGCACTATATTTACAATGTTTTAGCGATAGCACACTACATCCATTAGATCACTTCTGTTAACTCCCCCTTTCTCCCTAAATTAGAAGAATCTTCACCCAATTTAATGAATTGAAGATCAATAAAAAATTTTAGCATAAAATCAAGGATCCTAAACTATAAATGGATTCCTTATTGAATTCATTTCATTACCCACAAATGTAATTTATTTTCCTGTACACTAATATGTTATGGAAATCAATTTCACAAACTAATTTGGTCAATTTTCATCGTTCCTTGAGTGTCATGCATACTTATGTTGTTTCCATGTACCACTGATGATTTTGCGTACCGTCCAGCTCCTCTGTGTACCGTCCAACCCCTCCGAAAACCGCCCTTCTCGACATACTACTCTGCTCCATGTACTGGTCCACTCCTCCGTGTACCATCCTACTCTGCGTACAACCTTGCTCCACCACATACTACAAGGGATACCTTTTCAGAACACACACTCTTCTACGTATTGTTTTTCTCATGTGGATGATTCTCTCCACTTACTAACTCCTCCACCGCTTAACACTTCAGAAATCACCAAATTTCTTCCCGAAATTTTAATCTTTATTCTCATTCCTCAACAAATAATATTACCATTACTTATGTTGGCCCAAAAATCAACAGATTTTGTTATCTTATTTACCAAAATTTTTAAGGGGGGATTATTACTTCTATAAACAGAACTCTATCTGCGTATTGTTAGGCTCCACCACATACCACTCCTATTTTGCTAACTGCATCAAACCTGCAAACCATTGGCACTCCACATATAGTATGCCTTCACCATGTACCATCACTACGAACCGTTTTTTGGTTTCTTATTTTAGCATTCCGCGTACCGTATGCCTTCACCACGTACCATTCGGGTGAACTATTTTTAGATCCTCCCACTACTCTATGCATTGCTCCCCGAACTACTCCACACACTACTTAGTGTACCGCTCCCACTTCCTAGAATGAGGCCACAAACCATTCCCAGAAAATGGCACACGGTACATTTTCTTTGTTATATTGTTCTATTATTTTTCTAATTTTATTTGTCATTCCACATACCATTCACTCCTAACTAAAAACCCTTTTTTCCAACACCAAACTCCCGATCATGAGGCCCAAAAATTTGGAAACAACAAGGAAACTACTCCACCTTGAAGACTAATTTCAACCTAAATGTATGACCTCATTCCTTATAAACTCCCTAGTCATCCACGTTCTTATTAACAACAAAAAGAAACCAAACATCATTATTAGCAACATATGACATATGTTCCAACATTATTCACTATAGGAATGAGAGACTAGGCAAGAATGTAGAAGAGGTATGGTGCATATTTCATCCCATATGGTATTTTATTTATTTTAAATAGGTGCTACTCATTGTTTAATATTGTCTAATTTTTATTACATGTTGTGATTGTGTTGTGAGGAAATACTGTATTTGTTGGATAATTACATTCCAATATGATATATGTAACTTTTAATAAGTATTAAATTTCATGGTTCTTGAACATTATATCTTCGACCAGATCATTATAATGGATTGGATGATCATTATTAAGGGTTAAATATAATATTACCATCATTGAGTTTAGTTTATATCCCTTGATCGAGTCTCTTATATATTTTAGGGTGATTAGGATTCTAGATCTTGGAGAATGGGGACCGTGTTACCGTATGATTGAGTGACCACATTCTTGTAATTAGAGTTTTTTCTTGATGTTGATTATCAATATATGGGAAATATACTTCCCATAATGGTGAGTGCAAACCCCTAAGTCATTTTGATGAATTTTTCATGCTTTCAAAAATAGAGAGAGGATGAATTTATTATTTACCAGTTGCTCATTATGATCTAAATTTCTATTCCACATGATAACATAGAACATGGTGAGTAAAAGGGGATTATATTTTTATGGAATACCTTGAGGCCAAGTCATTTATTCATCCGAGTGTGTCACCTTGGGCTTAACCTATCCCCATTTTTAAAAAGAATGACCCAAGCATAAAACTATGAATGGTTTATCAAAAGTTAAATTATGTGATTATTAAGAATAAGTATCCCATTATATGAATTGATGATATCATTGATCAACATTGAGGGGATCGTTGATTTTCAAATATTAAACTCGAGTCAAGATTCCACCAGTTGAGTCTCCAATAAGAGGATTTACATATGAAGTAGTTTTGGAGATGATAAATGAATTTAGAGTTTATGGTTTTATTATTAAATCTCACTAATTTTATAGTGGTATTTTTTTATTGATGAAATAGATTTTTCATCTTTCATTTAAAATTTTCTATTTGGGTGTGTGGATGAATTTTATTGTACTCTATTACTTAAGAGGAGAACTATGATCTTTTTAATATCATTCTCAAAACCATGAGAGAATATCTTTTGTGTGGTAATCTATCTGAGTGTGAGATTTATATCCATGAAGTTAAATTTAATGGGAATATTATATATTAATGTGGATGAATAGTGGATCCTCAAATGATTTAGGTAGTAATGTCTTGGGGAAATCCCAGAAATGTGTTTGAGAATCTGAGATTCTTGGGCATGGATGGTTATTATAGGTTGTTTGTTCAAGAAACTTTCAATATCACATCTATCATGACGATATTAACATGAAAAGGTATAGAGTTTGAGTGGGGTGAAATATTTTATAGATATTTTGACGAATTGGAGATCAGGTTGGATTCATATTTAGTTTTGATTCTTTTAAAAAATATCATGTTATGACATATTTTTTAATGATTTTTGTATGTGTTTATAGTGTGTATTAATATAGGGATAGAAAGTGGTGGCCTATGGATATCTCTAGTTTAACCTCATAAAATGAAATACCCTACCGAATAACGTGAGTTTGAATAATTCATTCATAAAATAAATACACAGGGTAAATATTTATTTTGGGAGAGGATAATGCTATATTAAAATTATAATAATTTGAAGTACATTTTAACTGAGAGGGTTCTGAACCTGAGAAAAAGATGATGGGTTGAGTATTTATTGACAATTTATTTTGAAATTTATCATACTAATATGTATGGAATTATGGGAGTTGATGCATTGAGACATAAATTGTCGACTCAATCCTTGAAGGAATGAGTGGAGGAGTGTTCTCTGATGAGTTTGTTCATTGAAATGATTATAGGAGTAGAATAGGCATGTGAATATGTTTTTTATGCTTTGGTAAAGGTGGATAATTTTTTTGAAAAACAATTTTTGATTAAATAGTTGATAAACACTGAATTACAACAATTCAGTGAAATCCTAAATGCTGGGGAGACCACAGGTGAGTGTTATGGGTTTCTCATTGGAACCTATTGTCTCTAATGAAGGCTAATAATTCTTATTTATTTGAGGTAGTAATTGATAGTTTATAGAAAATGATATATCTAATCTATAATATATATTTAATAACAAGATGTATTATTATTATTATTAAAATCCATATTTTTTGTTGGGGATGATGATGAAAAATGCAAAATTCATGTCACCGTGCATTATTTTTCAAAGGATTTAGGTACAACACCAGATACATACACGTTTTTTTTTAAAATTACCTTTTTTGATATGAATTTGGGGTCATATTTCTATGTAAATCATCATTCCATTACGATAAACTCATAATGGTAAGTACCTACTGTGGGTGTTCATTGGTCATCATATAAAATCAGCTAATTTACTTCCTATTAATGTGACAATGAAGGTATAGTAACTCAGACACTTGTATGTATGAGAGGTTGTGTGGATTTATGTGGTACTATCAATGAATATATCTAATATAAATATATAGTTTACATCTAGTATTTGTAAGGGTTTTAAGAGTTTATGGGTTCCCAATTGAAATTGATCATTGAATATCATTCCCAGACTGATGGGAAGATTGATAGAGGTATTTAAGTTCTTGGGAATATACACTAGGAATGAGTACATGTTCAAGGCGGTTTTTTATAGAATTCTCATCCTATGGTGGAATTTTCTTGCAATAATAATTATAAGTAATTTACTAATATTATTACTTTTTTATTTTTGTATAGGTATCCATGCAGATCCCCCATGTGTTGGGAAATGTCGGGAGAGATGTCCTTATTTGGGACAATCCTTGTTTATGAATTGATGTAAAGGTGTTGTTGATATATAATGGATTTGTCAGGAAACTGAACTATAAATCCTTTGTGCACTATCATCATCGGTTGGTATAGTTTGATTTTGGGGATCAGTAATTTATTTATGTTTCACCACACATAAGAAAATATTTATTGGGTATTTAGTTTAAGTTGGAACCATGGTTTATTAATTCCTTTGTGATCATGGAGTGACTTTAAAAAGAGACATATCATATTGAATTATGGTCTCACTTGATGTCAATTAAAAACGCGATTCATTTTTCCCAATATAGAAAATAGAAATTTGACCCTTCCCATGAGAAAGGGTGGGAGTATATTGATCTCGGTTCTAGCACGACTATGGTTGAGAACCCGTTAAAGATTATAGATCTCCAAAAATAGTGTTGTTCGGTAAAATGATTCACTTGGTCTATTTACCATCGCATTATTGATGGGATTGAAATGAGACATGGGAGAGGGAATTGTTGATGAGGAATCACTAGACTTTTTTTAATGAATCCACAATATTTAGAACATTCTAGGTATATACATAATTTATGTAGGGGTAATTGTGACATCCTGGCATTAGCTCATAGTTATTTCAAATCTCTAGTTTTGACCATCGATCATATTGGTATATTTTTGGTAATTTATAGAGTTATTTTCAATTGAATATTGATTTTTTAAGGTTGATACAATGTGGATGGGAGAAACTAAGTCATGGAGAGCTTGGATACAACATGGTTGATTTGGTTTAGGACATTGAGTCATTGAGGAGGTATGTTGGTTTCACTTCCACTTGTGTGTGTAGCTTCACCATGGATAGTGGGAATTACTGTAGCTTATTGTGGTAGTTTTTTCATGTGGAGTAGATAGATCTATTATGGAATTGCGGATTGAATGGTGTTTTTTTGTTGGATATGCCTATCATGAAACCCTTATGGAATAGTTTTGTGATAAGACATAGCACCTTCCATGAAAAGTGTGGGGGTACATCATGGAAGAAAGGTTTAGGTGTGACCCCACACCATGTAAGAGGTTATGAGAGATCCCTAAACAATGTTTTCTAGATAGAAGTTGATAATGGTTCACTATGGTATGGTGAGGATCACTGTAGTATGGTTTGGAGAGTCTATGGAAGGGTCCAACAGATTGAATCTTGGTAATCTAACTTCTAGACTGCCTATAAATATTCCAATACCCATGAATCCATGGAATCTTCTATATTTTCTCTCTCCAAATTTAGGATCTCAGGAGATATCTTTGATGGGTATTAAATCCTTTCTTGAAAGGATACATCCTTGAGCTTTAGAAGATCATTCTGATGTGTTTTTACATTTTTCATTTGGTAGGTGTCTCTATACAAAGGTATTAATTCTTAAATAACATGGTGTCCTAATTTAATTCGTTATATTTTGTTAAGAAAAAGTGTTATTGGATATCAAGAATTATTTTAATCATTAAATTTTTGTTTTTGAAGGTATTTTATATTTAAAAAATTAGAAATATTTTTTTCTGGATGAGATGAATTTAAGGATGTTTTTTTTTCAAATGGGTTCCCATGATTGGAAGTAGAGATAAATCACTAAGAAAAATGATTTATAAATTTTTATAAAGGATATAAAATGTTATTTTGGAAGTAATAGAACATCGGGGACCCTAACAGAAACATGGAATATACAGGTCACTATAGTATGTGTAATGACACTATTGGTGATCTGATTTTGACATACTGTTATGGGATTTAATATCTAATGGATCCACATATTTCATGGTTTAGGATTGTTTTCATGTCTTGTATGTATTCCCATGTAATATATCCTTGAAGTGTGAATAGTTATTTATTCTTAGTTGTACACATGATGGTATATTTCATGGAAATATTGATCACTTTTTTATATTATGGGGAATCCATAGATGGTATTTCTTATGCTCATTCGACCATACTTATAATTTTCATATTCCTTGATGTGTGAATATGAAATTCTTCTTATGGAAAAAAATTTTATGATTTACACAATGTTTTAACTTGAAAAAATGATTTATAAATTAGATTTATTTTCAAAAACTAAATGCATTATTTATATTAACCTTTGTAACTATTATTCAGTGAAATAAAATTTGGCATTTTCCTCACACTCTACATTTTAATTTCAAAATTTTTACATGTTTTTTCTAACTCTGGATTATAGAATGAATTATTGTGTTAATCCTTTTTCACATGGTAGTTGATGCCATTAACATTGGTTAGTATTGTGGTGCCATATGATCACATAGAGCGTTGACATTTGGGTTATCTTTTCTAAATTTTAGTTTCATACATTTCATATTGAATTTAAATGTCTCATGGATAAGAAATCATTATTTTTCAATGTACTATGTTTTTTTTACTTGATTTGGTTATACATCATACTTTTTTATGCTTTTATGGTGATACTCAACTTATGGAGGACCTTCTTCGGTAAAAATTATAGTTATCCCGGTTTAGATCATTACAGTTTACATTATTTTAATGGATTCCATGATGAATATTTTTATATATTTTATAAATAAAATTTTTTAAATACTAAAAATAATGTTTTATTATAAAGTATAGGGTATACATGGTTTTCTCACTACTATAACCTTTATTTTTTGTTTGTATTTTTCAATAAACAAATTCCATCAAATAAAACCCTCAATTACATTATTTTGGGTAAATTAAATAAAAAATTAAATGGAATGGATATTTTTTAATCTATTAATGTATTTCTTATGGGTGAAGCGAATATTTTTATGAGTTTAACACTAAAAATAAAACATTTCATGTGTTATGATTATGTTACGGTTGTAGGGAATTATTTATTATGATACGTGATCATAATATAGAACATTATGATGTGTAATCAAGATATATATAAGTATAATGTGTGATCTAGATATAGCTACACAATTCATTTGGCAAAGCGGTAGAGTTAACTAGTTATAAGTTTCTTCTAAGGGAATATTGACCTTTACCATGTACGTTATTCTATTTATAATATTGGTTTAATCGGTGATATAGATTTGATTTCACAATTTACCTATATTAATTTTATATTAATTATATGGACTTCCCATATAAATATATTCATTTCATTTGGAAATCTAATGATATTTTTCAAGGATTCATTGTTCCATTTTATGTTAAAATGATATGTTTTTAAGAAAAAATTTCATCAATTATTATGTTTTCTAGGAATCCCTCAAGATTTTAGTTATGACTTTCTGTTTTCATATAATGTATTTTGAAAAAAAAATCATTATTAATGATTATTTCACATTTAATTAAATGATTATTTTAGACATAAGTATTATAATAAAGAAAAACCCTCTTTTACAATCTCATGATTTTTGAAATATAATAACATGTTTTTTTTCATAATTACCCCTTACTAAGATTCATCTCCGCGTCCCAATTTTTCAAATATTTGTAAAGGAATTTATTGATGATTTGGAGAAATAATAAACACTGAATATGGAAAAAGAAAAAAGTAGGTATAGTAGAAATATTTATTACATAAAGACTCGTGTATTGTTATGTAATAGTTTTTCCTAATTAAAAAAAACTTTATCCTTAGAGGTCCTTGATTTTGTAGTGATCCAAAATTTCCCTTTAAAATTTTTTCTTTTGTATTAATGAAAATTTGGTACATTTGATTTCATCAAACCACAAAAGAAATTTATTGTATTTTAAGATCCAAATTTCACGAGTGTGTATCTGAGAGTGTTATACTTGGTGTCAGAGGAATCATATAGATAACATTAGAGGATAAAATGTTATTTGATAGGAAGATAATATTACAATATAAATAGAGTGTTTATTATATTATAGTGATTTATGGATATTATTTTTGAGGAGAAATATGGTTATTTTCAGGATCATATAAATATTAAATTGAATTAGGTATAAAGGACATGAAAGATTGAAGTATATTAAATTTTCTATTGTATTGTTATTAACATTATATATTATTTTCCTTTAAATATGTAATAATTCCATTTGGTTTTAAATGATTTTATTTTCAATAGATTAATTAGAATTTATCAAAATTGAAGAAACAAATATGGTCCAACTTTTTTATCCCATCAACATGATTTGATTGTCATTTTTTATAAAAAAAAATTGTTAAAAGTATTTATTAATATTATTTATTATTAAAATAACCTATAAGAAACTATTTAATGTATCCAACACCTTTTCATATATCTAATAATTTTAAATGTCATGATATATATTTTATTTCAGTTCATGATCTAAACTCATGCATCTATCATAGAAATGAAAATACAATAAAATACATGACCATTTATTTTCTGGAAGTTGGGTATCATGCCTACTTATGATGGAAATATCAATAAAATCCTAACAAATGGATTTATGGTTTAAATTATTTTATTATGTTTAAATATTGAAATGATATTGGATTGATATTGAGGAATCGTAAGGACATAATTTATTTCATTTATTTATAGGAGTAAAGTATTATGTAATAATATGATAAAGTATGGTTAAAGGTTAAGGAAGGAAATTGAATAAAGTATGCATTTATGTATCATGTTTTCTGAATTTTGATATAGTGCAATTATTATGATATATTCCAAATATTATAAGCACCATGAAAAGCATAATGTTTATTCTATAGTTGTATTTTCCAAATTTGGTAACATTATTTATATGTAATAGATATTATTGAATATTTTAGTATATATGACATAATTTTTAAAGACATTCATTTAAGGACATATGATTGTAAGATAATTAATCCTTTGGGTTAATATTTCTTAATGTTATAGTAATAATAGTTATTTAATAATATTAAATTATTTATAATATAATGTATTGTATAGAAAAATATGGAGGTTAAAAATGATTTTATGATTAGTGTTATTTTTGAGGATTTTCATCATTTTTTTGGATAATTACAGGATCATGGTGAATTATGGATATAATTATCACATATGGGTTTCCATTTGTAACAGAATTAAATTAATATAGTTTATGAAAAAGGAAAACCAACATGCCATATGAAAAACCATTATATCTAGTTAGGACATAGTGCTTGAACCCATATATTAAGGTTAATAATGTTGAAATTCCTAACAATGGACTATATGATGTCCAATTTGGTATGATATTTTTTTACATTAACTCTTTTATGGGTAAATATAATGGTGGATTTAGAAGGCCGGTATAATTTTTGTGTTAGCCCAGATATTTTTTAGAAATTATTTTCATATCTGTAGAGAATATATGATTAAGGCATATTTTTGTATTATGTGAAGAATATTATGGGTTTTAAATGAGTTTTAGGGTATTAGACTAGGTAAAAAATTATATAAATATTATTATAGTAATCTATTTAGGGAATGAAATGTATTAATCATTGGGTATTATTTTCATCAGGATAAATCTTTCATATGAATGTTTATTCATTTTGGGCATATTGCTTTATGATTGACTCTTATTTTTTGTAGATATATATATTTTTTATCATGGATGAATAAGTGATCAAATAAGTATAATATTTTATTTTTTATCTTTGTTAATCATATTTTGATGACTTTTAATGATAGATGTTTTTGATATTATTTATGATGAATTTTGGGAGTTATTATTGAATTATTAATGCTTAATATATTATTTCTTCATATGAATGTTTATTTCTATTGTAAATTATCTTATATTATTCTAACCAATTTTTTTATTGTAACTTATAATGATATATGGAATAAATTTTAACCTTTATAGGTTTTCTAATATGTTGGAATTTTATTTTAGTGCTTCCAGAAATAAAAAATTATTTGGAATATTATTTTAATGGAACATAATATGTGAAAGATGTGGAAATTGATCAAACCAAAACCAAAGGATTAAATTTTGATTATGAAATAGAAATAAATCATAAAAGTATATTTTCTGATGTTTAATATTTAGTAGTTAAAATAATCACCCAACTCTTTAAAAAAGATGTTGAAATAATAAATGTATCCTTTTATGGTCATTTTAGATGAATTAATGGTCTCGCCTCTTCTTAAAATATACATATGATCACCTAAAAAATAATTATTCCTTAAAAATCTTGTTTATTCTTCCCTGTAATGTTTTTCTTTTGTGAAAACATTGTTTTTTATTATTCAAGATGTAAATAATATTTCATATTCCTTATTTTTAAAAGGAGTTTCTATTAACCATATTTATGATTTGGGTTTCAAAAAGTTCTTTTCAAATGTTAACCCCTCAATTACAAAGTTCAAGATAAAATTTGCAAGGAAATAGTTTCCCAAAGGGGGGAGACAGTATGATCCCAGGAAAAATTAATAGTAAATAAATTTAATAACTTATTAACATTTATCAATTATATTTTATAATGGTATATTCTTCATAATAAGTGAAAATAGACTATATTTCTAACATAATTGGATATTCATGAAATATATAGTTTTATTTTAAAAATTGACATAAAAATTAAGTAATTATTATTATTACAAAATGGAACATCATTTTTTAATTCATAATTGAAAAATAATGTTCAAATTAATTTTTGTTAATTTTAAAAAAACAATGATTTTTCAAATGAATAGTAGAAAATTCTAATTTTTATTAATATAAGTATTTTATTTCAAGAAATTTACTAAGTAACATTCCATTTTGTGTTATTTATGAATTTTATTTTATTTTTTTTAAATTAAAAAATAAAATTAATGTAATTATATTCAAAATAATACCGGACTTTTGAATTAAGATAATTTTATTCTTAAAAATGAAATTTTATGAGAAACTATATTGGTCTCATTTGAAAAAATTGATTTAAAATTATATTTCATTAATTAATGAATTTAATTAGAAATTTTTGATTTAATATTTTAAATTAGATTAATTAATATAATTTTTGTGGTCCACTTAGTATTTTTTCATAATAAATAGTCAGACAAGGAGAGACATGTAACCATGATTAAGGATATGACATATTTACTGGGGATAATTTAAACAGATAATGGTTAAAATGACAGAAAAAAATTTATATATCATATTTAATTAAAATATTTCAACCACATATCATATAATATTCAAATGGTCTATATTAGATCCATATTTCTTGAGTAATACTACAATATATTTTAATATTTTTAAAAATTCTAATTGGGTCTACTCAAACACTTATAAAAGGGAACCCCTATCCTCACCTCTCCACTAATAAAGAGACATTAATTCCAAATAAAAATACCAAAATACCATTATAAAATACATATCCATGTCCTAAGGCCCATTTATATTTATAAAATCAACATAGAAAGTATTTAAGAATAAATAAAAAATTTGTTTAGAGAAGCGTTATATTTATTAACTGAGATTTTTTATTTTATTTCATCTTCTATATCCTAGAAATCCTCTTAAACCAAAATAAAATAATAACATAATATTCATATATATACTCATTTGTTATTAATTTAATGGAATAATCTATATCCATATCCTCTTCTATTAAATGTGGAATTAAACCACTGTTCACGGGTATAGTGAACTCCTGTCTCACAAATCGATGTAACTTGTTTTCCATCACCGCCTCTCAATCATAGATATAATGATTTAAATAAAATTTGATAATATACTCAAGAAATAATTTTAATTAAAAAATACAATAAATTTTTTAATTTATTTCGTTCCCATCCATTAAAAAATTATAATGTCATTCATCTATACATATAGATTACAACCTCAACGAAGCGATGTAATTAATTTATCATTTCTACATCATATGGCTGGAATATATATAATTATTAAAATATAAAAAATTATATTTTTTGACATAATAAAATTATATAAATATATAATAACACTTATATTATTTCCATCATGTTCATTCAAAAATGTAAATGTTACTCATGTTGGTGTACAACCTACCATCTCCATGATTGCAGCACAATTAATTTTTCATAACTTCCTTACATGGATAGTTTTATGAGTATAATTAATGTATAAAAATGAAAATTGTTATATTATTTTTATTATTCTAGATAAAATGTGTAACAACCCAGCACGGATAACCCATGAAATGGTGGTTGGGCCGGTCGCCACATGACCTTAAGCATGTCTCCCCGTATGCCAGAGGCTGCAGACTAGCAGCATAGGTCTATGTATAGTCTGTTGGGAGACTATACCCTCTTATTAGAGTAAAAAAATTAGTCAATATCATAAAACAGTTGAAACAATGTGAATATTGATAAAGAAGCAGAAGACATAATTTTATAACTCTTTTATAAAAAAAATGGCCAACACCAATGTTAAACAGTTGATGTATGTTATGATGTTACAACCAATATAGAGATAATCAATACATCATGATTGACATATCTCTAAAAAAATAAATAAATTATGAAAAAATCCATGAGGGAAATCTCCTTGAGCATCCCTAGGTTTTACTCGGTACTCTTATCATATATCCCATGTATATGCTTACAACACAATCATGCAACCAGATAGAATCTACTCAGGTAACCCAGTGCAATTGTGTCCCAAGTAGGGTGTGAGATATAAATCTCAGTAGGCTGGGACCACTAGTGTCAACCCCAGAATCTAGAAAATAAATAAATAATAAAAATAATGTGAAGTCATGCATAAATAATGTAATCAATACTATGTAATTATATTCCCAAGTTCATGCTTCATCCCTCAACTGGGGTCTGAACCTGCATTATACATTAGTCATGCCTATACAACAATCATCCAAAATTGATTTTCAAATATAAAATATTAAATCCTTGTTAAAATATATAATCATCATTAAATTATATAAGCCCCAATAATTGATATTCTTTATTTAACCACATAAATATCTAGGTTCCCATGGACAACTGTTTTTAAAAGCCGTCCTGGGACATGCTACGATCTGAATCATTTTTCATATTCAATCACAAATCCATACATAAAACATACTTTTATTGAAAATTTAATTCAGTTCATGTATAGTGAATTGGACCCATATTCCAATGTCAATTAAGGTGTGTAAAACATCATTTCTTGAAAACTCGTGAGTTTTTAGAACATCAGTCCATGTCTCACAACCCTTAGGTATTTGGAGAATCATTCCTCATCACATAACAGAATAGTTTCATGATAGATGAGTTTAGAACTCCATGTACTCCACCATGTGGGTATTTGGAGAATCAGTCCATATCTCACTACCTATTTAACAATCATACCTATATATTTATCATTGGTGAAGAATTCATGGTCTAATACCCCAAAACCATCCATTATTTAATTAATAAATTAATTAATCACATCTGTTAATCAATTCAACAAATTTTTAAATCCCTAATAATCTGCTCAAATATTTCTACAATTAATTAATCATTCAATATATCAATATTTAATAATTAATTAAAAATTAATTATTCTTAACCATAAGAAAGTCAACCAAATAATTTTCTCAACTTTTAATTATCCCAATTCTTGAACCCAAAAAAGGATAATTAAATTTCCAATAAATTTTCCTTATTCCCTTAATAATCTAATAAATTAATTGAATATAAAAAAACTATTAATTAACAAAACAATTAACTAATTACACATTAACATAAATAATTCCTATAATTATTTAATCAATAAAACAAATCACATCCAATAATTAATTTTCCAAAAAATTAAATATCTCAATCTAAATCTCAACTATCCATATTTAATTTCATTAATTAATTAATTAAATTAATTACTACAAAAAACATAATTAATTCACCCTTAATGATGTAAATTTTTCCAAAAGGATTAATCACATTAAGTATTTTAAAAAAATAGTTTATTACATCATTTCAAATTAATTAAATAATTATTACATAAAATGATTTGTCAAGGTAAAAATACCTTAATTTATTGAACAATTAATTAATAGTATTCAATAGATTCATCATCCCATGATTAATTGAATAATGAAAAATTCATTCCATGGTATCAACCTGTCATATATCAGTACTAATAGTGAGATATATGGAAAACTAAAACCACAAGAAAACATGATATTAAACTAAAACTAATTTTTTTATGTAAGTGCACTTTGATTGATGGGTTTTATTAAAAAACATGATAATACTTATGACAAAAATAACTGATGACATTTTGAATTTTAAATCATTAAACATGATAAACTAACATTGAGATGTATTAGATATAAATACTTCAAGGGATGGATTTAATTTCAAATAAAAGTGATGCTAGAAAGTTATTAAATAATTTATAAAATTTAGGGCTAGGAATGTGACCCTACCAAGGTGTGAATCAAATTCAATACTCAACAACTTAACATACAGCGAGAACCAATTTACAACTGATATTTTGTCGCACACACACACCTTCATATGTTTGTGTGTGTGAACATTGTATCCAAAACAACACCGATGAACCGAATCAGCCCGAGCTACCTCACCTTCGGCGGGGGTTTCCAGAATGTGGAACAACGGGTCTTGAGAACCCCATTTCACTACCTCAAAACCAATGAAACAAGTAAACCCAATTAAACCCAAACCTTAGGGTTTCTGCCAAATATACAAGGAGATAGAGGAGTTAAATGGTCGTTGAGAATCCTAAAAAATAAACATACTGACTCACCTTGATGAAGAGGACATGACTTGGGTTGACACTGGAAGGATCCAAGCACATGAAGAGGTTCTAGAATGGGGGTTGTAGTGTGACTCATTGGGGATGGGGGCCTGGTGCGTGTTGCTACTCCTACAGTGCACATCCTCATTCAATCTCTCTCAATCAATTAGTTAACACACTAAAAAATAATATATATTATATAATAATAATAACATTTTTTAATATTATTCAATATTATGTTTCTGTATTAATTAATAATAAAATAAATGATTCATAGTTAATTATGAAATACCCCATTAATCATACAGTTTAATTGTTGTAACATTTATATAATTAAATTAAAACAATAATAAAAATAATCAATTATTTATTAATATTATTTTTATTAAATATTTCATTTATTTATGTTAAATAAAAACTCATTTTAAAAACCAAGTAACCATAAAACTTAGCCACACGGTTTGACTAATCATGCATAGCCCGATTACACCGAACTCCTCATTTACATCACTTTTAATATTCCCCTTCGTTGATAACAAATAAGTACTCATTATCACATTATTTTAAAAAATTCATTGAAAAATTTTATTTAAATAATTTACCCACATTGTGTGATTAAATGAAATTCTATCAACACAAATTAATTTAATTAAATACTCCAACTCATTTTAATTTAATTAACTCTCTCTATAAAAATTAATTAAATAAATCCTCCTCTTCATAGTGATTAATTAAATTTTTATTGACCTTGATTTTAATTAAATGAAACCCCAAACAACTCATTTAATCAAATTAATTTCAACTATAAAATAAATAAATTAGATTACCATAATAATAACCATCATTATTATTATCATATAACAAAACTCTTCTCTTTTAAAAGCCAAAAAATCCCCACTAAACATCATTAAATTAAATTTCTTTTAACAAAATTTACTTAAATGAATCCATTGTTTCTTAACATTTAATTAAATACCCTTTTACCATAGATTTTATAAAAAACAACAAAATTTGTTATTATTATTCTTCATAATAATAATAATAATCATAACTAATCATGATTATTATACCCATAAAACCATAATAATAATAAACACATTATAATTATTCAACCATCGAAAAAATCCAACACCTCTATTAAATTTAAATGATTCTTTATTAATTCTGAAACTCCATATTTAATTAAACTCATCTTTATTAAATCTTAAATTTTTCATTTAATTTCACATGACTGTTGTTATTTAATTAAGTGGTTCTTTTAGATACCTAATATACACATTAATTACACAAAAATGATACACTCATTTAATCATGAAATTAAAATATTTCGACAGATATGTTACACCCCATTTATTACACAACTAAACTATTTTAACATCTAAATAATTTAAGACACCATAATAATAATAATAATAATAATAATGAAATTCCTATTATTAACCTATTATTATTTAAATCAAAAATCACTAATTTAATATTATTTAATTAATACAAATAAAATCATAAATATGGAAAGCTGCACTGGTTGGAACACAACCCTGCCCACCCCATGAAGATCCATTAAAGTGAACTTTTCTTGATCTAATGCTCCCATTAATTTTCGGGACACTTGTGAAAATTATTTTTTATTCATGAAAGTCCATGAAAAACACCTTTAAGTGTTCCAACACTCAAAATAATGTTCTGGAACTTGGTTTTAAAACCAACCTATCGATATACGGGAAAAAATACGAAAAACTTTTGTAATTTATACCTAGTTCAAAAACATGAGACATTGAAATCTACCCACCTTAAAAATATATCGCCCTTGAGAATTCATTGACAAAAAAACATATTATAACCCACCATGTTAGAGAAGTTTTTTTTGAAAAAAGATGTTACATTTCCAAAAACCAAATGCACAAATAACAAAAACATAATTCAAACAGATTGATTCTTTAAAAACTGAGCCAAAGCTCACAAAAAACAGCTCACATCCGAGTCCATTATAGGGAACTCGTTGAAGAAAATGGTCAATTCTCAATCGACCAATAGAAACCAGTGGAACATGGTTACATGGAAAGACATTATGATCCCAAAACTGTAACTCACCATTAAATTCGAGACACGCCATTTAAAAAGATTCAATCAACAAATGCATGTGCATAAATATCTATACTGGGATTTCGATGACATTTATGAATCTAGAAAATTCTATATTATTTAAAAATGTTGTGAAGTAGAAAGAATTATGTCATATCCCAATGTAACTAGACATCCCGTGTACAACATAGATAACAAAAACTCATCAATCCCAACATCATTAAAAATTGTAGCACGACATAAGACTGACATTATCTTAGTGTCTTCATAATGTGGTCAGGATAAGAGAACTAATATTTATATTTAGAAGAGCACACAATGAGAATATCAAGGTCACTAATAAGATCATTCAATCTACTTCTATATGACTTTGTTCAAAAATATTAGCATTACCTGCCAACACATTTACCAAAATTGATGCGACACAAACTACCTTATGATTCTAGATGATGTGGAAATAAAAGTTTATCTACTTACATGTTTTATATTTATGAAATACCATATACACATGTGTTATGTTCCTCAAACCATGATTAACATGTCAAACATTATCACATAAAGGCAATCATTTAAATCAACTACATGTCAAAACAACCGAATCCCACAAGCTTGTCTCTTATGAAACATTAATGTCGACACCCTCTCTATGTCCTGAAAAAATGATATCACTAATCTCAAAAGTTGTTTTATTTAATTTTATCTATTTAAGTAATTCATACGATCATTTGAACATTTGAAAATATTTCAACAAACAAAAGAGTCCGTTTCTTAAAAAAATCAGTTGGTTTTTCAATCAATTCCCCACAGGGAAAAGATAATTTCTATAACAAACATTATCTTTGAACATTTAATATTTATTTTTATACAAATGTAAACAATAAATTTAGCCACTAAATTCCTTTTAACAAAAAGAGACCTCCAAATGTATCATTTATTCAATCTGGGACCATCAAATAGCAACCCCATAATAGTTTATTACATTAAAAACCGGATAGTTTTACATTAAAAACCATTTTAAAACATAATATGGGTATATGGTTCAGTCGCATGGATGTCCATATACCATATGATAATTCACCCATACACCTTATCGTTAACATTTTTAGCCCATTTAAAATATCCAATTTTCATTTAACATTTTAACATTAGCATCCCTTTATAATTGTCTGAATATACATATCACCATTTTTTACAGTTATTAGGCACCCATGCACAATATAACTGAATACCTGTTCCATTGTAATTACAACCAAACAAATTTATCCTAATAATAAAACACTTATCAACAAGTTAACATGTCACTACAAGTAGCTAACTCATACCAATATGATGAAATCACTAAAACATGCTATAACACAAATTCATTGCACAAAATCAGTTCATATTATTACTCAAGCATGATAATTATATCATTGAAAAAATATATCTAAAAAGGTATGCTATATAAGTACATGATATGGAATATATTCAAGGCACGAAATCCATATTAGCAAGAATTCTACTAATGAAACTACATGACATGGAATATGTGCATGGCATGTTAATCTCTAAGTTCCTAATATGATGCATGTAATAAAACTTACTTTCTGTGTCATGAAAAGGTATATTTTTCAAAATTTTCCTAGTCAATAAGAATCAGATAATACTCAAGTCACTCAGGGTGAAATATTATCATCTATAATATCAAAAAACATGAACATAAATTCCCATCCTAGACACTTAGTCATTTCCCATACATGGGGTGATCAGTCCTAAGAATGACTATTAACCCAAAAATCAACATTTTCTTAGTCTTCTATATACCAACCGTAAACAGAAAGAAAAATGGAAAAAGGATGTAAACATAATCCTTTGATACCACTTTGAAACGTCCTAACCTGGATCTCCCCTAAAATGGTTGTCAAGCCTGTCACCGTGTGACCTCAAGTGCATCTCCCTTTATGCCAGAGGCGGCCGACTATGAGTGAGGGTCTAAGGATATTCAGTAGGGAGACTATACCCACTCATTATAGTAAAAAAAATAGTTTATAGTATCATAAAATGGAAGAAACATTGTGAATATTGATAAAGCATCAGAATACCTATTTTTAGAAATCTTGTATTCAAAAAACTGTCAAAGGCCAATGTTATACAATGAATGCCTGTTATGATGCTACAACGATGAAATAAATAAACAATTCATCATGCTTTTTTTATAAATAAATAAATAGATAAATTATTACTCATTCCCTGAGGGTGATCTCCTTGAGAATCTAGAGCATCTGCCCTATCCTCTTCTCCTATATCCCATATACATGCAAACAACAAAATCCTGCGGCCAAATAGAATATACTCAGGTACCCCATTGCAAGGGCGACCTGATTAGAGAGTGAGATATAAATCATAGTTGGAAGGGACCACCATTTTATACCCCAAATCCATACAATAAATAAATAAATTAAATAGTGAGAAGGCATGTATAAATAATTTATGAATTGCCTTGCAACTATATACCAAAGTACCAAGTTTAGCCCTCTGCTAGAATATGAACCTGCATTATAAAATATTCATGCATACAAATTAGTCATCAGATCTTCATTTTTAATTATCAAATATAAATTCCTCATTAAATTATACAATCCTCATTAAAATATATAAACCTAGTTAATTGATATTCATTATTTAACCGCATAAATCTATGGGTTCCACTAAACACCTGTATCTCAATACATTCCTTGGCCATTCCAGGATCCGAACTGTTTTCCATATTCAAAAACAAATCATAACATCATAGTGGATTTCATTAACGATTTAATCCGGTTCAAATACGACCAACTGGACCAATATTCAATGTCAATTAATTAGTGTATAATGCCATGTCTAGTACCCTCATGTGTATTTGGAGCATCAGTCCTTGCCTCACAACCCATCTGTATTTGGAGCATTAATCCATATCCCATAAAAGTGTATTTTCAAGAAATATTAGTGTAGAATTCAATCCCATTCCCCCATGAGTATTTGGAGTATCAGTCCCTATCTCACAACCCATTTATCAATCGTACATTTATATTTATCATTGGCGTAGAATTCCATGTCTAACACCCCAAAACCATCAATTATTGAATTAAAAACTTAATTAATAAAATATACTAATTAATTCAACAACTAATTAACAATATAAATCTCTTGTCAATTAATTATAAAATTAATTAACCATTCATCATCTGAATAGTTAATAAATAATAATTAATTAATTTTTATTAACCACAAGAGACTCAACAAGATAATTAACTCAACAATTAATTATCCAATTCCGTTAGTGAAAAATAGTAATTAATTTACAAATCAATTATCCTTATTCCCTTACTACAAAATCTATTAGTTAAATATACCAAAACTATTATTTAACACAACAATTAACTAAGTATACATAACCATTAATTTATCATTTAATTTATTAATCTATAAAATAAAACACAACCCATAATTAATTTTCCAAAAAATTAATTATCTCAATCTAAATCGCAACTCTCCATAACTAATTTACATAAATAATTATTTAATTCTGTTACAACAATACCACATAATTAATTCACTATTAATTACGTCAATTTAACCAAAATGACATATCATGTTAATTAATTTAAAAATAATAATTTACCACATCATTTAAATTCTATTAATTCAGGATTAATTTAGAATTTTGAACAATGTAAACATAACGTAATTAATTAAAATTTTAATTCATACTATTCCAGAGCCTCATCAACGCATTATTAATTAAAAAATAGAATATTGATTAAATTGAATCAACAATTTATATATCAGTACTATAGAAAGATATAGGGGAAGATAAAACCACACGAAACATAATATTAGAGTACCACAACTTTTTGGGTTGAAGGAAGTGCAATTTTATTGAGGTGTTTAATTAAAACAACATGATTTTACTTATCACACAAATCACTTATGACATTTAGCATTTTAAATCATTAAACATGCAAAATTCACATTAAGAGTCATTCAAAATAAATACTTCACTACATGGATTTAATTTGTAATAAAAGTGAACTAAGAAATTTTTAAATGAATTTATATAATTTTGGAAATTATAAAGGGGCCCTACCTCGTGTGTAACAAATTCTATACTCAATAGATTGACAAATGGCTGAAACCAATCCGCAACTATTATGCAGTCTCCTACACACGCACCTTTATGTTTATATATATGTGTGTGTATGTTCATGTTGTCTCTAAAACAACATTGATGAACCAAATCAGCCCGAACCGCCACACCATCAGTGGATGTTTCCACAACGCGGACCAAGAGATCCTGAAAACCACGTTGCACAAGGACTCTCCTTGATGAGATGGACAAGACTCTTGAAGAGACTATATGAATCCAAGAGCGCGAAGAGGAGCTAACATGGGTGGTAGCACCCCTCAGAGGGGGTGGGGGACTGGTACGTATCGCTACTCCTACAGTGTGCCTCCTCCTTCATTCCCGTTCAATCGACTTGTTAACATCCTAATAAACTAATGGATATTATAAAATAATAAGAACATTTATTATTGTCATCCAATATAAGGTTTATTCATTAATTAACCATTAAATAAATTTTCATAATTAATTCTGAAATCCCCCATTAATCATCCTATTAATTTATTGTAACATTTATTTAATTAAATTAAAACAATAATAATAATACCACACTTATAATTATTATTATTAAATCATTCTTTTATATAATTTTAATATAAACTAATTTTAAGTATCAGTTAACTGTGAAGCTGACCTGCAAGGTTTGAATTACTGCTCATAGATCGATTCCTTCAAACTCTTCATTTACATGACTTTTACTATTAACCTACGTTTAGAACCAGTAACTCCGCATTAACAAATTATTTAATTAAATACATTCAAAAAAATTAATTGAATAAATTCTTACATTGTGTTATTTAATTATTTCTCTCAACACGAATAAATTTAACAAAACCCCTTCTTCACAGTGATTATTTAAATTTCAATTTACGTTGAATAAAACTAAATGAAACACCAAATTACCCATTTAATTAAATTAATTTCAATATCAAATTAAAAACATGAAACTACCATAATAATAAACATCATTATTATAATCATCTAATAAAAAACTTCTTTAGTAAAACCCAAAAAAATGCCCCACTACCCATCATTTAGATAAATTCTATTTAACTAAATTTAATTTAATGAGACCATTGTTTTGCAAAAACTAATTAAATCCCCTTTTTCCTTGGATTAAATTAAAAAAAACCGTAATACATTAATATTATTCATATGAATAATAATAAAAACCATGATAAGTAATTATTATTATAATCATAAAACCATATTAATAAAAATAATAATATTATTGTTATTTTCCAAACATAGATAAAACCCTACACCTCTATTTAATAAAAATGATTCTATATTAATTATGAAACTCTTTATTTAATTAAAAACATCTTCATTAATTCTGAAACACTTCATTTAACTCACATATCCATTACTCATCATTTAATTAAACATTTATTTATGATACAAAAAAGACACACTAATTTCTAAAAAATGTTACACCCCATTAATCAAGAAATTAAAATATTTTAACCTAAATGTTGCACCCCATTAATCGTGCTCCTAAAAAATTTTAACATACAAAAAATTTATGAGACAATAATAATCATAAAAACATTATTATTATTAAAATATTCATCTATTTTAACACAAATATACCATTTATATTTTTTAATTAACATAAATAAATTATTAAACATGGTAAGCTGCATGGGTTGAACTGCATTCGTGCATAGCTCATCCATATCCTTTAAAGTAGAGTTTTAGGGATCTGGTGCTCCCACGACTTATTAGGACACCCGTGAAAATTATCAGTTATTCACCAAAGTCCAAAAACAACACCATTAAGTGTTACAAGACTCATAAAAATGTTTTAGAGCATAGTTTAAAAACAGACATGTCAATACATGGAAAAAATTCGAAAAAGTTCGTAATTTAAACCTTGTTAAAAAAACAGGTCATTACAATCTACCCACATTAAATTATTCTCATACCCAAGAATTCATCGGGAAATAAAACATCTTCTAAACCACCAAGGTAGTGATGTTTCATTTGGAGAAAAATGTTATGTTTCCAAACATCAAATACAATACTAACCAAACCATAAGTCTAATCGAATAGTTCTTTAAAACCTGATAAAAGGCTCATTGAAATGAAGCTTAAATAAGAGGCCATTATATGGACATCATTGAAGAAGAACGTTGAATCTTGATTGACCAACATAAATTGGTTATGAATGATTACCTAGAAAGGCATTACAATCCCATAACCAACAATCAACCTTAAACTACAAACAAGCCTTTTAAAATGTTTCCATCAAAAAATTCATGAACATTAAAGACATTAATTCACCAATGATGACATTCCTGATTAAATCCATCACTAGGTTATTTAAAATGATTTTCCCCTAGAAATAATGAATGTATAGCCCAATGTAAACACACATCCCATCTATAACACAGATAACCACCACTCATCAAGCCCAACATCATTTAAAACATTAGCATGTCATAAGAATGATAATATCTTAGTGTCTCCATGGTGAGGTCAAGATAGGCGATAGGCTTGTCGTATTCGGAAGAGCACACTAAGAGAAAACTGTGGTCACAAAAAATATCAATCATATTAATACAGGATAACTCTTTTGAAAATGATCAGTGTCACATGCCGACACATTTATTGAAATTGAGGTTACACTGCCTGCCTTAGGATTTTACATGACGTCAAAATATATGTTTATTCACTTACTAGTACATTGTTTATGAAACCCCTAAAGCACACATGTGATTTTCCTCAATCCACGATCACCAGTTTAAATATTCTCACTTGAAATACAAAATTTAAACCAACCAAAATGTTAAAACACACTTGTCCAAGAGGTTAACCTCTTACAAGACAAACATTTCGACCCTCTATCTCGTTCTGGAAAACCAGATATCACTATTTTCAAAATATCTTTTTTTAGTTTATCCATTTAAGCAATTCATTTCATTAATTTATCATTTGATAAGATTTCAACAAACCCAAAAATTCTTTTCCATAACAAGTCACTTGGTTTTTCAACCAATGCCGCAGTGGAAAAACAGACATCCTATAACAAAAATTATCTTTAAACATTTCACATTTAGTGTTATACTAATATAAACATTCAATTTTTCATTTAAATTCCTTTTACTGATAATGTGACCACCAAAGGCCCCTTTTATTCAATTCGAGTTCTTTAAATAGGATCCCCAAAACAGTTCATTACAATCAAAACTCAGCAGTTTTACATTCATAACTATTTTCAAACATACTATGGTTATATGGTTCAGTCCCATGGATTACCATCCACCAGTTGATAAGGCACCCATACACATTACCGTGAACATTGGGATCCCATTTACGATATCCAATTTTTATTTATCATTTCAACATCAGCATCCCTTTTTAATTGTTTGAAGTAATGGATTACCCTTTTTGCAGGTATATGGCACCCATAAACCTTACAACTCAATACTGGTTTCATCGTAATTGCAACCAAATAAAATTATCCAACAAAACCAATCATTTATTTGAAAGCTAACATGTCACAACAAGTAGCTAACTCTGATCAACATGATGAAATCACTAAAATATTCTATAACATAGAAGCATAGAATATAAGCATTGAATATTATTAGTCAAGCATGATAATTATATCACCAAAATATGCTATCTAAAAAGGTATGCTAAAAAATAACTATATTTTTCATATATTCAAGGAAAAAAATTTATATTAGCAATCATTCTACTAATGTAACTACATGACATGGAATATATGCCTGGCATGTTAATATCTAAGTTCCTAATATGATGCATCAAAAGAAAATTACTTGAAATATGAGGCCTAGGTAATTTTCTCAAATTTTTCAAAATCAATAAGCAGTAGAAAATACACCACCCACTCAAGGATAAATCATCTCAACTGTAATATCAAAAATCATGAACATAAATTCCCAACCCTAGCTACTTTTTCATTTATCATACAAGGGGTGATCAGTCCCAATCATGGATATTACCCACACTTTGGAACTTTTATAATCTCTTGTCTACCAACCCAATACAGAGATACAAAAGAAAATAAATAAAACCTAATATTTTGATACTACTTTGTAACATCCCAACCTAGCTCATCCCTGAAACGGTTATCAGACCGATCACCACAAGAACTGAATCACGCATCCCCATACACTAGAGGCATTCGATTAGAAGCGAGGGTATAAGGATATTCATTTGGGAGACTATAACCTCTTAACAAAGTAAAAAAATATTTGAAAATATTAAAAAATGTAAGAGAAAGTATGAAAATGATAAAGCTCTGGAAGACATGATTTTATAAATATTGTATAAAAATTTCCAACGCCAATGTTATACAATGCATGAATGTTATAATTGTATAACTATGAAAGAGATAAACAATAAATCAATTAGTACATATAAATAATGAAATAAATAAATTATGACTCAATCCTAGGAGGTGGTCTCAGGGAGCATCTCAAGCTTTCTCTTGGTCCTCTACTCTTATTTCCCAAGAATATGCAAAAAACACAATCCTGCAACCAAATAAAATCTACCTGGGTACCCCAGAGAAATGGTGGCTCGAGTAGGGTGTGTGATAAAAATCTAAATAAGCCAAGACTGCATGTGTCTACCCCATATCCATATAATCAATAAATGATTTTAACAGTTTGAAGGCATGCATAAATAAAGTAATCAGTACCATGTAACTATATACCCAAGTATATGATTCATCCTTTTGTGGTGTCTAAACCTACATTATACATTTTTCATGCTAACACAACAGTCATCACACTTTCAATTTCAATTATTATATATTTAATCGTCGTTAAATTATATAAGCCTTGTTAAATTATATAAGCCTCATTAATTTATCTTCTTTATTTAACCACATAAATCCATGGTTTTATCTAGACACTCGGATCCCAATAACTGCATTGGACATGTAGATATCTAAACCACTTTCCATATTCAAATACAAATCATTACATCACACCAGAATTCATTAACAATATAATTCAGTTCATGTATGAGCAATTGGACCAACAGTCCAATGTCAATTAATGGGTGTAGACTGTCACGTCTAGCACCCTCGTGAGTATTTGGAGCATCAGCCCTTGGCTCAAAAACCATGGGTATTTGGAGCATCGGTCCTTGTCCCATAAAATAATATTTTCAAGCATGATGGGTGTAGAATGCAATGTCTTGAACCACATGATTATTTGGGTCATCAATACTTATCTCATGACCCATTTATCGATCATACATATATATTTATCGTTGGAGTAGAACGCCATGTCTAACACCCCAAAAACAACAAATAATTATTTCATAAAATTATTAATCAAATATGTTAATTACTTCAACAAATAATTGTGAACATAAAACTCCCAACATATAATTCTACAATTAATTATCTATTCAACATAAAAATAGTTAATAACTAATTAACAATTAATTATTATTAATAACAAGAATCTAAACTAGATAATTGAATCAACATTAAATTATCCAAATTCCATAACCCAAAACATTATAATTAAATTTCCAATAAATTATCCTTATTCCCTAACTATTCAAATTGATTAATTAAATATACAATAAATATTAGATACAACAAAAATTAATTAAGAACACATTACCAATAATTAATCCATCGATTAATTAATCTACCAAACAAATCACGTCATACAATTAGTTTTCCAAAAAAATTATTTATCTCAATATAAATCTCAAAAAACCATAATTAATTTCCATAATTAATTATTTAAATAAATTACTTAAAAACCACATAATTAATTCACCATTAATTACATAAATTTACCCAAAATTACCTATCACCTTAATTATTTAAAAAACAATTTATAACATAATTTCTATTTAATTAATTCAATATTAATTAACATGTTTTAACAAGGTCAACATAAATTAATTAGTTCAACAATTATTTAACACTATTCAAGAGCATCAACATCACATGATGAATTCAACCATCAAATATTCGTTTCATGGCATCAAAACAACACATATCAGTACTAATAGAAATATATATAGAAAACTCAAACCATAAGAAAAAATGATATTACACAACAACTAATTTTTGGTTTGAAGTAAACGCTCATCAATTTCGGTGTTTTATTATAAAAACATAATATTGCTTATCACACAAATCTCTAATTACATTTAGAATTTTAAATATTTAATGTACCTAAATTCACATTAATATGAATTGAATATAAATACTTCACTACATGGATTTAATTTCTAATTAATGTGACGTAAGCGATTTATTAATGCATTTAGAGAATTTAGGACATGGAAAGGGATCCTACCTCCGGGCGTATGTAATTCAAAACTATGCTGCTTGACATACGGAAGGAACCAATCCACAGTTGGTTTATAGTTTCTCCTTTACACACCTTCATATATATATATATATTTATATATTCAAATTTACTTTTAAAAACATCGGCATAATGAATCATCCTGAATCACCTCGCCTATGGTGGTGGTTGCCTGAATGTGGACCAACAAGTCCCAAGAACCTTGTTGCACAACCATATAATTGTCGAAATAAGGAATCCCAATTAAACCCAAACCATAGGGTTTTAACCGAGAAAACAAGGAAATAGAGGAGTCAATTGGCCTATAAGAATCATGAAAAATAATCATAAGGACTAACCTTGATGAGGCAGACAATACACATGAAGACACTAAAAGGATCTGAGCATGTGAAGAGGAGCCGTCAAGGGCGGTGTAGCGTGCCTCATAGGTGTGGGGTCCTAGTGCATGTTGCTACTCCTAAAGTGTGCCTCATCCTTCAATCAATCTCAAAAAACTAGTTAACACACTAATAAACTAATAGATATAATATAATCATAATAACATTAACTATTCTCACGTAATGTAACGTTTCTGCATTAATTAATTGTGAAATAAACATTTCATAATTAATTCTTAAATCCCACATTAATAATCCATTTAAATTATTATATCATTTATTTAATTAAATAAAAATAATAATAATAATCACATCCTTATTATTATTGTCATTAAATCATTTTTTATTTAAATTAAATTAAAAATAAATTTTAATATTCGGGTAACCACCTAGCTGACCAGCATAGTTTGACAGAAAGTGCACAACCCAATTACACCCAACTCATCATTTACATTTCTTTTAATAATAATCTTCATTGATGAGAAATAAATCCTCATTAACACATTATTTATTTAAATTCATGCAAAATAAATTAGTTAAATAAATTTTCCAATTTAGTTTATTTATTAAAATTTTTTCAATACAATTTAATTAAATTAATAACTTAAACTAATCATTTTTAGATTATTTGTCTCAACACAAATTAATAAAATAAAAACACTTTCTCAATGAGATAAAATATATTCCTATTTACATTGAGTTTAAAGAAATCCTACCCCCAAAAATCATATAATTACATTAATTTAAATATCATATAAAATAAATGAAACTTTTATAAAAAACTTGATTGATAAAACACTACACATAATTGTTATCATCTAATAAAACACTTAACTGATAAAACCAAAATCAATCCCCACTACATATCATTTAATTATATTCCCTTTAAATAAATTTAATTAAATGGAACCACTATTTTGCAACAATTAATTAAATCACCCTTTACGCTGGATTTAATTTAAAAAAAAAACCAAAATCCATTATTATTATTATTTATAATAATAATAATAAACATAAATAATAATAATTATTATACTCATAAAACGACAATAAAAGGAATCACATTATTATTATTCACCCTTAGATAACACCCAACACCTCTATTAAATAATAATTCTTCTTTATTAATTCTGAAACTACTTTTTTAATTAAAATCATCTTTATTAAATATAAAACATCTCATTTAATTTTACATAACTATTACTCCTCATTTAATTAAAATTTTCTTTCAAATACCAAAATTCCATATTAATTTCACCCAAATGTTGCACCCCATTAGTCATGAAATTGAAATATTTTAACATAAATGTCACACCACATTAATCATGAATATAAAATATTTTAAAATTTAAATAATATATGACACTATAATTACAAAAATGATATTATTATTATTTATATATTCTTATATTAAAACAAAAATCAATCATTTAATAATATTTAATTAAAATAAATAAAACATTAAATTGGGTAAGCTACATAGTTTGGACCATAACCATGCGTAGCCCATATAGAACCATCAAAGTGGACTTTTCTGGCATCGGTGCTTTATGGACTTTACAGGACACCCATGAACTATATCAGGTATTCACCAATTTCCAAATACAAAATAGTTAAGTGTTCCAATACTAAAAATTATGTTCTACACTATAGATTGAAAATCGATTTGTCGATACGTGGGAAAAAATTGAAAACATTTGTAATTTAAACCCGGTTAAAATACATGTTACATTACAATGTAATAATTAATTATTTGAAAATAGTAAACTGACATGTATCTTTTCCAATGTTAGAGAAAAATATTTTAAAAACACCGATCATGGACATAATCAATTAAGTAGATAAGTTATTAATTTAAATAAATGAAATAAATATTTTAGTGATTAGATATTAAACCTAGAAAAACATCATATTAAATGAAATAATTGATAAAACTCTATTATGGTGGGTATGGAGAGTGTATGTGACAAGTTAGACATAATGTAAAGGATTTCTAGAAACAATTATTTTTCTTTGAGAATTATTCTATATTCACCAAATGTTTTATTTTTTGTGGGGTATAAACTACATTATGGATATATTTTATCATTATCACTAAAAATTAAATTTTTTAAAAATTAATTCAGGTTCTTTCATTCATTTTTATTAAATTTATAATGTCATAAGTGCCACTTTACCATAAAACCATCATTATAAATATATTAAATACTTTTTATATAAATATTTTCCTTCCATTTAAATATTATTAAAATAATTATATGGAATAATTTATCTGTAAATTGATAAATTTTAAAGGATAATTTCAGTATCTTTTTAATTTCCTTAAATAGTTTTCATAAATAAATTTTTTACATATTTTATATGAAATGAATTTTTAATAATGTATTAAGGAATATTATATTTTATAGTATATATAATCAATTGGTTTTTATACATATATAACCATAATTTTACGTTTGGATTCCACTAAACTATTCCGTGTTTTCTTTTTATAAAAACCCACTTTCTCATTTTTTATGGGTATTTTTAAAAAGGTTTATCAATGGAAGGGATATTTTTTAATCCATAAACAATTTTCTTATGGTCAAAAATAATTTTTTTATGTTTGTAATGATGAAAATGATATATTTTATGTGTTATGATTATATTATGGTTATTGAGATTTTTTATGATGATGTGTGATAATGATATAGCTCATAATGATGGGATATCCCAATATATCTCACTAATGAATTTGAAGAAAGGACACATTTAACCAGTTATATGTTTCTTGTAAGATATTATTTTGATTTACATAGTAGTTTGTTTATTTTTAAAGAGTGATTATAAGAGTGTTATAAATATGGCTCAACAATAAACACACATGAAATTTATGTTATTATATGTGATTTTCCATGGAAATGTATTTATTTCATAGTGTAATCTAATTATATTTAAATTTAAATGAATGATTATTCATTTTAATGGTAAATGACATGATTTTAATAAATGACCATTCCTAGGTTCTCATGGATTCTATGAAATCCTCGTGATTATTATTTTGACTTCATGTTTTCTGAAAATATGTTTTATAAAAAACCCTGTGCCATACAAATAATTTTATGTGTATGTAAATGATTATTTCCAACCATAGTTTATTATTATAATGGGAAGAATCCATATATAATATCATGGTTGGGAAATATAATGACATTTTTATTTTCATATATATCATTTACTGATATTTTTGTTCTCATCACTTATTTTTATTTTTTTATAAAAATATTTAATAATGAGTTGGAAGAATGATTTATATATATTATGGAAAAATAAAAAAGGGTACATTGTAAAAAATGATCACTTAAATACATGAGTATTGTTATATAAGAGTTTCTATTAATTCTCTAAAAATATAAACATTAAAGGTCCTCAGTTATGTATGTGATCCAATATTAACATTTGATATTGTATGTTTTGGATAGATGAAATTAGGTCACAATTACTACTATCATCCTAAAAATGTAAATATTATGTTTTATCCACTAGATTCTAAGAGTACAGGTTCAAGGATACTATATATTTTTTTTCTCCAAAATTTTTATGAACATTATCCATATTCTTTGGAGTTTCTATTATGTTATTTATATCATTATTATATTCTCCTTCATATTGATGATCAAATCATATATGATATGTCTTTACCATTACTGATCATTTGATCTCACCCCATTATTATGATTCTAATCCATAGGTTATTAATATGTATTTTTTTACACCCCAGACCAAACCACCATGCCCAAATTGAAGTGCCACATAACCTCACACCTACTTCCACATATGTAGGAGGCTTCCGATGAGCAGTGGGGGTCTAATTCCATTTTTTGGGATACTATACCTCTATTTTCATGTCTTAATATAAATATTTAATATAATATTGTATAATATAAGGATAAAATTATTTTATAGAAAATAAATAAATAATTGGTATTCTTGTCATAAAAGTGTTGAATGAGATCCCAATGTGGAAAGCCTAACTATATATTAAAAGTACTTAAATTAATGAATAAATAAAATAGTCGGATCCTCTAGAATCAGTCATGGTATTCTTCCAGATACATGCACTTATGATCAACCATTCGCCACATGCCCCTTACCCATCAAAAAATCCTTATTCATGAAGTCTCCATGTGAATTGGGATTCCTGAACAGATTGTGAGTAATAAACCCATTCAGACACCACTAATGAATAAATAAATAATGTTCTTAAGTAAATAAGTGTATTCTATAATCAATCATTAAAAGAATATGAGACACAATAATCCAATATCAAACAACAATATGTTATAAAGCCACTGAGAGAACTGACCAAACATGTTTCAACTCCATACCATAATTAATGTCATGTTATCGAGAGTAAACAAGAGCTATCCATGAGGATAGTAATCATGCCTCTCAATATCATGTGTTAGTTCTACCTTGAATAAAATGTTATTGAAGATATAAAAATTATTATCATTAACTAGTCATCTAGATATTGTGGGACTCAACATCCACTAGGAATTGAGTAACATGGTCCATGAAATATTTTATATATCATTCTCCTTGAAATCATTTGTATAAACTACATGGCATCAACGAAGAATCAAGTGAGTAATGATCCCATTATCCACTAGTCATTGAGTTATAATAATACGTAAATTACTCTAGTAATTAGTTATAATTGTCATTGGAATCCCTTTGTAATCATGATTATTAGTATATCATGTATATACTACTAGACATCCACTGGGAGTCAATTGAGTCATGTTCTTGGCATTCATTAGGAATCGAGTTGTTGTGATACATGGCATAAACTAAGAATATAGTAAAATATAAATTAGAATATAATAATAACTAAGATTATCAATATCATGACTACATACAACTATGAATCTACTTGACATTAATTAAATTATGATATCGACATCCATTAGGCATAGATTAATCATAAAACTCGGCATCCACTAGGCATTGAGTAACAAACTCCTTGTCATATTTTAGTAATCATGGTTTTAATAATCATGTGTATTTATTAATGCAAATATACTACGTATATTATGATTCTTGTTCTCAACATATACTTGGAATCAATTGAACTTTGTTCTTGATATACAATACACATAAAGTGACATGATCCTTGTAATATTATAGGCATTGAGTGTACGTCACCGCATCCATGAGTCACCTCTATATCCATACCATTTTCTTGTTCCATTATCACTATGATCATAAGTTATACACCCCCACTCTTTGATATATAAATGTAATGATGGTCCCCCTATTTTGGTCACCAATAACAATTCATCTAATGGATCACATAACAGGGTAGATCAAACAATAAAGCATAACATATCATCGTGAATAAATGTAGCACCAAACATTACATGTGATCAACCTCAAACGCCAAAAAAAACTCGACATGAATATACTTGAGTAAAAATTTACTTAAAAGGTTACCACGTGCTGCACACACATGCAATGATAATCAAATATGACAATCCAGTATGCACTATCAAGAATTATATTATTGAAAAAACTATACATAAGATCCCTAAAAACCTATATAGATTCCTACATCTAGGATTTCAATGTAATATTCAGGGATAAGTTACCATGGTTGGTTCAAAATCTATAGTGGAAACATCTAAAACCAAGAATACCACCTCTTTGGACTTATTACCATACTTTCCAAGACATAAAAAATTAAGGATCGAAAAATATTTCTATAACCAATTCAAACTATTATATTTTAAGAAGTAACAAATTGCACATGTGATATATAATGGATTCTATATCACAAATAATCCATAATAATGAAGATAATTTTATATATATCTATAGAAAACCAAACATTTTAATAATATTTATTTCCCAAATTTTTGTGTTATTTTATTTTATATGCTAAAAAATTATATTCTTTAATTAATGAAGTGAGTATAATTAAAATGGGACCGTTGGGTTTCTACTGTAATATGACCAATGGTCAATATGACCATCGGAAACGATACTCATAATGTAATGATTACTGTTTATATATACAAATAATCATGGTTAATTAATATGGAAAGAAGAGTAGATGGCCTCATCCAATAGACTCGGGCCATACTAGGCCCATCTATTGATGCTTGGGAATGAGGTAGTATCACTGGGCTTTACTCTTGACCATGCCAAATGCGAATGCCAACATGGTAATCTTGAATGGAATTTCTTATGGGGGAAGTTCAAGATAAAAGAAATCACCACTTTGGAACTGTTTTCTGAGATCCCAATGATTCTATCACCAAGGAACAACTTACACATAGGTCCTGTGCAGGTGTAATAATTGGATATATAACAAGGCTATAGTTACATTGTGTAATTCTGTTGTATAATTAAAATTTTTACTTCTTATTATGTTAAAATATGTGAATTTTATATATCAAGATAAATATAGGATGAATTTATATAAATAACATATTATATATGAATATTGGAAGAAATGTACTTTAAAATAAATTTTATACTTTAAGTAATTAATAATGAGAAAATATTTTCAATAAATGGTCTTCTACAGTTGTGATTAGTAAGAAATTTATATTATAATAAGATATACATAATTTTTGCTGAATTGTAATTATGAGTAGTAATATTACCCTAATAAATAGTAATTTGACAAATGGAAAAGTAAACTTACTTATGAAAGTATAAATATAATTAAAAATCTTGATTAGTAAGTTGACATCATTGCAAAAGTTAATAGTTTTTTAGAAATTATTAGTTTTATACGTAAAAAGGGTTTTTACATAAAAATAAAATATATCACAGTTAGAAAAATAATTTCCTATAATTGAGTTAAATTTTTAATTCAAAGCATAGATATTAGTTTAGGGTGCATTTATGGGATTTTTGTAAAATGTATTGTTTTTCAGTGAATAGTAAAAATACAGTTTTGAGTTTCGGTGTTTAATGACATCATTTGTGATGTAATAATGATTAAATAATTTTGGATTACTTTTGAATAGTAAAATATGTTATGTGGTGTCCCATGTGGACAATACCATGGGAAAATACCATGGGAAATCCCATGGTTTTTTAAATACCACTAATGATGTGTCCCTTGGAATTTAATAAACTTTTCCCTCAATTTTTGTATAAATACCATCCCATTCCTTCATTATTTTCGCTCTAAATTTCCCCTCTATAAATCTCTTATCTTTTTACCTCCCTAGGAGTCCTCCTAGAGTTCCCTCAAGACACCAAGGTCCCAACCTTTGAGTTTCGGAAGCTGCACATCGAGAAAAGAGAACCATTGACCCTTCTCTTTTAGTCAAGACTTATTTTATGTTATATCATACTTTTTCAATATAATTATTTTGTGTAATGTTATTTTATATACTTATTTTTTTCCATATTATTTCCAAATTTTGGGAGACCCTTTCCACTCTAATAAACTGATTTTCATAATTTTATGTTATGTCGTTAGGCTTTACAATTATTTAAGGGAATTATCAACACCTTTATTTTCATTCATGTTATCTTTTATTTGGAATAACATTGATTTTTCCATACCACATTCTTATTTACATATTATTATGTCCCCATAATTTATTATGGGACATTTATTTAAGGAAGACCCTTGTATCGTATCTTTTAAATGTTTTCCAAAACAAGTTGTATAGTTGTTATGCTGCAGAATTTTCGTTTCAAAATATCTCTCTTTTTCTCTAGAAAATCATTAATATTATTTTTTTAAATACAAAAATCTATTTCATTTCTCTGGGTATTCATAAATACAAAAATAATGATATATTTTATTTTGTAATTGACATATATAACTTCCTCATTAACATTCCATTGATTGTAACTGACATAATGATCTTGTTTTTAATCACTCTTTAAAACATTACGGTTTTGATGTGAAATCCGTTTATTATATTATTATTGGGTTATTTATCAATTTTTTTATTATAATCTATGTGGATAGAATGAACATAATTTAATATTAAGGTTGTGACTTGATTGCGCTTCAATGCATTGGGTAAAAAAATTAATCTATAGAGATGATAAGTTTTACGAATCCTTGGTAAATAACCAGGGTAAGTTTTATTAAACATTGGGGATGTAACATGGTCATATGCTTATGAATGACTAAATTTAATTTTATAGACACATTTTTATTTTATTTTTCATGTTATTATTTTTATTATATTTCTATTTATATCCTTGTTCTTATTGATATCGCTCACATTCACATGTAAGCTATATGAACGTTTTTCCTTACTAGGCCATCTGCTCACCCTTTCCTTTGATTTATTTATCCAGGTTATCATATGATGTAATTTTATTTTGGATAAACATTTTAAGAATATATTCTTGGGTATTAAAATAATGTTTTAGGTTTTCATTTATTAGGAACCTTTTTTTCAATATACTAGACACTAAATATCCTATATTTTTAATGTAATGAAAAGTTATGTAATAAGAAGGAATGATGCCATTGTTTGTAACATAGGATAGTTTAGTTATTTGTGGAAATTAGGCTATTGTAATATTAGGAAGGACCCTATAAAAATGATTAAATATAAGAAAACTTCTGGGAATATTGTTGAAATATTAATTATGTGGTTTTAGAACAACTATATCGAAGTCTGGATTTGAACAAGTGGATGTGGCTCTTGTACATATGTACCTAGGAGTAAAAACATTGAAAAATAGTTTCAGGATTAACCTAGGGTATCACGATACATGACAACAAGCCATTTTTTACTCTTGTATTGGCATTCTCAGGGTCTATTTTTGGTTAATCACATTATTTTTAGGAATCATGATGAATGATTTATTGTGAAATGTAATTATTGTTAAAAATTATATAGGTAAGTATAAAGTATTAAGACATAAAATCCCCTTTATAGTTAATGTATATTTAAATGAAATAATTTTCTTAATGAGGTAATATTATTTAAGAAAATGGAGGGAAATAGGTGGAACTTTTCAAATGGTGACCACACTTGACCATGCACCAACGGCCCTCTGATGGAATCCTGAATGGAAACTTCATGAGAATGACGAACCAACTAACTCATGTTATCGAAAATAACATGAATCCACCTATGAGACTTATCTCACCACAAAGGAAACAACATTTTTTTGATTCCTTTATGTGTCAATGACCACCATCATTTAGTAGATCTAGAGATCCATAGATTTTTGAATAGTGGATCAGCTCTATCGAGAAGATATTTTCTGTACTCCACAGATCAAAACAATAGATAGTCACCCTGAATATTTAATTCATAGAGGGTGAAACTACTCAGTGGTAGGAGATGATTAAAAACATGAGCCCAATAGTATAGGATGACACTATAGAGTGGAAAGATTTTATAGGGATCTTCTTCAATAAGTATTTCTCTCATTCTATGGGAATAAAAAAGGAGAAGGAGTTTCTCAAACTAAAAAATGACAATGAATATATTGGAATCTATTAGATAAACTTCACAAGACATTATTTTCACACCTTATGATTTTACATGGATCCAAATGGTAATGTTGATAGGTTCTTCGGTGGACTAAGACCAAATTTGTGGAAGAATCTTGCCAACAGAAACTATGATAGCTATGAGGAGATTGTGTATAGATTGATGAATGTTGAACATGAGTTTGGTGAGATGATGTGGTCTCATAAATCAAATGAAATGAATAGATAAAAGGATCCAAGCATAGGGAATATATTTTAATCTATAAGATGAGTAAAAATATTAAAACATCCCATGTGTAATAAATCTGGGAAGAAACATTTGGGGAACTGCCTACTCAGGAGTGGTATGTGCTACAATGGTAGAAGAGATGGCCATATCACATAGAATTGTAATAGGGAGTTAATGACTCAACATATAAACACTAACAAAATGGGAATATGTTTGAAGACAGCATGATGTTAAATATTTCATGCGTGGACAAATTGGTCACTTTTTTATTTAGTGTCTAAATCCTAGGATAGTAGAGGGGAATCACCATCAGCCTCATCAAAGGCCAAGGGAGAATGTTTGTGATTCTTCTATCATGAATGCTGATGTTTAATCTCTTAATTACATGGTGGAAGGTACTATTGATATTCTCTCGATGTTAGGAAATACTTCTTTTGATTATACTTCTGCACATTTCTTTATTTCCATTAGGTTTTCAAGGAATTTAGAATCATCCACTAAATTTCTAATAGTAGAGTTATCAGTCAATACTCTTGGAGGGATTATCCAAGAATCATTAGTGTTTAGAAACTCTAGTATTTACATTATTAATCACTACCTTATCATAAATATAGTAGTCATTCACATGATAGAATTCAGCATTATACAAGGGATGGAATGGCTCTCAATGTATAATTCTAACATCTAATTTAGATGCAAGGAAATATCAGTAGTCCTGAATTGAAATCATACAGTTATCTTCCATGGAGTGAAATATCAAGATGATATTTGTCTAGAAGAACCTTGTATATCAATCATTAAGGAGTTTATTGGTCAAGAAAATGAATTTAATGAAATTATAAGGATAGAAAATGTCCCCATCATCCAGGAATACATTGACATATTTCCAGAGGAGTTACCCAAAGATCCACCAGAAAGAGAGGTAGAGTTATCCATTTAACTTGTACTAGGATCTCATCTAATATTGAAGACCCAATTTATGATGAAAAATGTGTATATGAATGAATTAATTAATAAACACTATTATCTTTAGGAGAAGGTATTTATCTAGACGAGTGTCTCTCTTTGGGGAGAACCTATTCTCTTTTTGAAATAGAAAGATGGATCGATGTGTCTATGGGTTGATTATAGAGAATTAAATGGGATCACAGTAAAGAAAAAATACCCTCTTCCATGAATTTAAGACTTATTTGAACAACATTGTGGGGATTAATTCTTTTCTATAATTGATCATCTATCTGGTTATCAACAAATGAGGGTCAATAAAATAGTTACTCCAAAAAACACCTTCTGATCAAGATATTTGCATTAATAGTTTATTTTTATGCCCTTCATATTGACAGATGCACTTGCTATTTTAATGGATTTGATGAATAGAGTCTTTAAATACTATCTTGATTATATTATTGCTGTTTTTATTTAGAATATTATGATATATTATAAGATTCTCGAGGATCATGAGGATCATATAAGGGTTATTTTTCAAACTCAATGGAAGTTTATGATTATTGGAAAGTTTAGTAGATGAGATTTTTGGTTTCAACAAGTTTCATTATTTGATCACACTGTAACTAATGATGGAATCATAGTTTACCCTACAAATAAAAATGTAGTGGAGGAGTGGCCTCATCCAAAAATAATAATTGAGATTCAATGTATCCATGGATTAGTGAGACATTATAGTAGGTTTGTGAAAAAACATTCATGAATTTCTAATCCATTAACCATGTTAACTCCAAAAGGGGTCAAGTTCATCTTGAAAAAGGAGAATTTAGAATGTTTCCAAGATATGAAGAAGATATTGGTTACAACACCTATTTTAACTCTACCCTCAATTGGAGAAGGATTTTTTTATTTTTAGTGATGCATCTTTGAAAGGTTTTGCTGCACCCTCATACAAATTGAAAAGTCATTTCTTATGCACCTTTACAGTTAATGACTCATCAGAAGTATTATCAAACAAATGAACTGGATCTAGTTTCTATCATGTTTTCACTAATGATATGGAGAGAGTATCTTTATGGAGAGAAATGTAATATATACACATACCATCAATGTTTATGTAAATCTTCTCACAATAAGATATGAACATGAGATAAATTAAATGGTTATATTTTCATAAATACTATGATTGTTCAATTCATTATCCTCCAGGAAGAGGGAAAAATCTATGATGAATTATACTAGAATGAACTAATTGTTTTTTCCCAGATGATGATTCAAAGATATCCGTTGATTGAAGACTAAGTGAAAATGGGCATGAGAAATTAAGGTATGGAAAAACATCATCCCTATCCCAAGTGATTCCTCAATCATCATTACTTGAGAAGATCAAGGAGGCTCTGAAAGTATATAATTTTTATAGTAGAAGTTTGAGGCTATTGAGGATGGCAAGTTTCTTGAGAACAGTATTGATCAAGAAGTTGTACTAAAATTTCGTACAAGACTATGTGTTCCAACTATTTAGGAAATAAAGCTACTGATGGATGATTCTCACAACTATAATTTATCTATAAATCTAGGAAGCATCAAATTGAATAGTAAAATTTGTGATCAATTTTTTGGGATAATATGAAAATGGATATTGTAGAATATACGAAATGGTTCGACGTATGTCCGTATGTGAATGTAGAGTGAAAATATCATAAAGGGTTATTATAAGCACTACCCACACAGTCATGGAAGTGGGACAATATCACTATGGAATTTTTCACTGGTCTCCTAAGAACTTCCAAATGAAACAATGAGATATGGGTTATTGTGGACATCTCACCATGGCATCTCATTTTGTCTCTATTCAAGAACATTTATTCCTTGATCATGATTCTAGGAAATAATTAAAGGATTTGGTAAGGATGCATGGAGTTCCACATTCTATCATATTTGATCGGGATCCATGGCTCACCTCATAATTTTGGAGAAGCATTCAACATGCTCTGAGTATCGAATTGAATTTCAGTACGCCATATCTCCCCCAAACTATTAGACAATATGAAAGGTGGATTAAAATACTCGAGGACATGTTGAGAATATTTTCAATGGAATGTAAGGGTGGATGGGATTAACATCTCATATTTGTTGAGATCTCTTACAATAATAGCTTCTATTCAAGAATTCAGATGGAACCCTATGAATCTTTATATGAGAAGTGATGTAGAACTCCTACTTGTTGAGATGAAGCTGGTGAGAGAAATATTCTTGGGCCTGAAATTCTTGATCATATAAAAGTAGTGGCCTATCAGCTTGCACTTGCCCCAAATATAGCATTAGTTCATGATGTATCTTATATATCCCGCTTTAGTAAGTATATACCTAACCATTAACATGTACTAAATCCAATGGTCCAATAATAGGAACATGAACTATCATTTAAGGAGAAGTTGGTGGAGATCATAGATCATAGGGACATAGTTCTATGGAGAAAGACTAACCACCTTGTTATGGTTTCATGGAGGAACCAAAAATATTATGAATCCAGGTGGGAACCATAAGAGTATATAAGGTAATAATACCCACAACATTTATCTTCTGAGGGTGTAAATTTCGATGATGAAATTTATTAAGGGGAGAATAATATAATGTCCTAAAATTTTGAATAATATTTGTTTTCTGAATTTTTGGGGTATATTATTTTCTAACCAAAAAAATTATATCCTTTAATTAATGAATTGAGTATAATTAAAATGAGACCATTAGGTTTCAACTGTTATATGATTTTTCGTCAATATGACCGTTGGAAACTATACCCTTAAGGTTTTGATTCTAGTTTATAAATACAAATGATTATAGTTAATTAATATAGAAGGGAGAGTTGAAGGCATCATCCAGTAGATTCAGGCCGTATGAAGCCCATATGTTGGATCTTTGGAAGGAGTTAGAATCACTAAGATTTACTCTAGACCAAGCCCAAGGCGGCCTCCAACACATTAAGAATGAACCCAGTCTCTTATAGGAGATGATCAAGCTGATTGAAATCGCCACTTAGGAAATATAGTCTGATCCACCCAAAGATTATGTCACCATTTCACACATTAATCTGAGGTCCTATATAGGTGTTATAAGGGGATATGTAATGTTCCCTTATTTACTTTATGTAATCCTTTTTTATAAATAAAATTGTTATTTTTTATTGTGGTAAAATTTTTGAATTTCAAATATCAATATAAATATTGGATGAATTTATAGAAGTTCCATTGTATTGATGAATATTGGATAAAAGGTATTTTAAAATATTTTTTTATACTTTAAATAATTAATAATTTGAAATGATTTTCAAAAATCATCCTCTAATGTTGTGATCAGTAAGAAATTTATATTCTAATAAGATCAAAATAATTATTGTGAATAGTAAATTATGAATAGTAATATTACCCTTATGAATAGTAATGTGACTAATAGAATAGTATCCTTAATTTTGAAACTATAAATATAATTTAGGCATCTTGATAGCTAATGTGATATATTAGGAAAATAAATAAATCTTTTAGAAATTATTAGTTAAGTAATAGTTTTTTGGGTAAATAGTGTTTTTACATAGATATTAAATATTTAATGATTGGAAAATTATTTTCATAAAATAGAGTTCATTTTTGAATTTAGTTAATTTATATTAAGTTAGGATGCAATTATGGAATTTTAATATTTTTTTTTGATTTTCGTTGAATAGTAAAAGTACAATTGTTAGTTTCAGTGTGTTTAGTAACATCATTAGGGATTTAATAATTCTGGTTGATGTGATTACAATAAAATATGTTATTAGGTGTCTCATTCATCCAATACCATGGGCCAATACTATGGGATAGCCTATGGTTTTTCAAATACCACTAATGAGGTGTCTCTTGAAAATTAATAAAATTTTTCCTCAAATTTGCTATAAATACCAACCCATTTCATCATTCCTTTCATTTGAAATTTTTCATAACTAAATAAATTTTCATTTTACGTCCCATGTAGTCCTCCCAAGTTTCCCTCAATCCCCTAATGTCCCAAGATTTTGGTTTTTGATGTTACGTTTCAAAGTATTGGAACCTTTCACCATCCTCTTTTAGTGAAGGTTTCCATTATGTTACGACTTATGGTATCCAATTAATTTTTATGGGGTGTGATATTAGATTTCACTATTTAGATAAATTTTTTCCCAAATAAATAAAGAACATTTACCCTCTCTTCAAAATATTTTATGTTATTTATCTGACGTCGTTAGGCCGTTGAATAATCGTAAAGGGAATTCAAAACTTATTTTTTCCGTTCAAGTTCTCTTTTATGTCATATACCTTTCAGGTTTCCATAAAACATTATTAATTCCATAATTTTCTATACCCATATTTTATTATGAATCATTTAGGTATAATATACCCTAGTCCAATCTATTTTTAATGGTTTCTAAAATAATGTTTTATAGTCGTTATGCTGCAGAATTTTCGTCTCAAAATATCTTTTTTTTCATAAGAAATACTCTTATTTTATTTATGTGAGTAACCAAACCTATTTAATTTCTAGGAGTATGAATTGATACAAAAAAATAATATATTATATGCTGGAATTGACACACATAAAACCATCATTTCTTTTCCATGGGCTATTAATGACATGATGTCCCTTTTTATGAACTCTTTAAAAGGTCACAATTCTGATATGAATCCCATTTGTTTTATTCTCTTTGAGTTATTTATGAAATGTTTTATTTTGATATATGTTTATCACATATATATAAATACATATTAATAGTTCTACATGATATATCTCCAATTAATTGGGTAATGAAATTAATCTCTAGAGATGAAAAGTTTTACCATCCCTTGGTGAATAACCATGGTAATTTTTATGATGCATTGGGGAAGGAACATGGTGATATGGTTGTGAATTCATAAATTAAATTTTTTACAAAATTTTTATGTTATGATTGATGTTATTATTATTATTATATTCCTATTTTCCCCATGTTATTATTGATATCACTCATGTTCACATGTAAACTATTTCACTTGTTTTCATTACTAGGCCTTCTGCTCACCATTTCTTTTGATGTATGTCTCCATGTTTTAAGATGATGTAATTGTACAGAAGACTAAAATTTCAGGAATCAATATAAGGGGACTAAAATAAGGTTTTATATTTTCAATTATTAAGTAACTTTTTTCCAAGATACTTGACTTTAAGGATTCTATGTTTGTAATGTAATAAAAATCCATGTAATAAGAAGGCGGGATGCCATATTATCAATCATAATAATTTATATTATTTCTTAGATATGAATTAAAATTGTACAGGTGTTGATAAGCCTATTCTCATAAATAATATGAGATAAAAAAATTAATTCTTTTTATTATCAACCATCATTCTAGGTTATTAACATTTTAAGACTCCATTTTCTTTTTCCTAAAATCTTGAAAAGGATGACATCAAAAAATGATTATGGTGATTTTATTAAAAAACCAACATGTGTTTTTAGGTCTTTAATACACTACCCAAAGATTAAAGGATATATGGTGTGGTTTTTTCTATGGCTGTAACCCATTTGAGGAACTCATTTTAATCGATCTAGACTTCACCAATTTTGAACATAGGAATTATTGACTACCCAGATTCATGTGGATAACAAAAAATAATTACCAAAATAGTCCAAATATTTTAGAAATAACAACAATGTACAAATTCCAAATTTTAAAAACCAGAAATTATATTAACAATTTAATTTTTATTTTAGTTTAATATTTAATACAGAGTATTTGTATCATCTTAAATGTATTTTAATATTATAAAGTATATGGAATTGATTCCCACGTTTTTTCCTATTTTAAATTCATGAAAATATGTTACCAGATTGTGATGGGAATGAAGAATATGAAAATACAAAAAACGCAGTAAAAATCATTACCCATAAGTATAGAGTATTCATAGTATAAGGGTAACTTGATTTTTACATTATGTGTCTGGTTGACACAACAAGGTCTTCAAAAATCTAATAATACTATTTCTAAGTGTCCCTTATATATATTGGTACCCTTATAGAAGCTATGAGAATCTCTTACATGAGGTTTAAAATCCTTAGTGAACAAAATATCAATAATTATAAATTGTTTGTTACCCTTACATGTGTTCAATATACCTTTACATAGTTCTTTGGTACCCTAAAACAATTGTGTATTACCATTACACAGTACATCAAAGGTGGGGTTAAGATTATATTGATAAATATAGCGATGAACACACACATATGTAACACATAGAATAGGGCCTTTATCCATATGAATGTTTTAAATACCAATTCCACCCTTACAAAACCAATTGAAAATGGGTTTTACAATCAAACAATGTTGGGAAACCAACATTACCCATGAAAAGATTTTAAAACATGAGTAAGGGTAATATTTTTTTGAAAATTTATATTTTCATAAATGATGATATATTAATTATGACAAAAAAGTTTTTTAAGAATAATTAAAAAATATTTATATTACAATTCACCACCTTTAGTGAATTATCTTCCTCGAGATGTATCTCTGGTAGTATTTCTCAAACAACTCATTCCACTAATCTTGAATTTCATACTCCACCTCCAACATATCATCGTGGATGTATCCACACTACCATAGGATCAGACAAGTCTTCCCCTAATTTCTCAACAGACGTTCTAACCCTTGTCAATGATCTTCACCAAACACTCCTCATAATATAGGTCATCCTCCAACTTAACATTCATAGAGTCTATAAGATGGGTAAGATATTATATTTACCTCCATAGATAAAAAACATGGATCACATCTTGAATTCATCAATAACATGGAGGAAGGTAAAAATGGTATGTCACTATTTTGATCCTCCCAGTGATGAAAAATTATCTAGAAACCATTGGGAATGTTTCCCTAAATAACATAGAAGAAAATTTCCCGACTGAGGAGAAACAGATAAAATAAATGGATTCTAATAGTAAACATTGATGTTCATATCCCTCAGTTTCTATATGATCACTACATGATCCAGGTAATCACAATCATCTTCCAGATAAAATACACATTCCCTTAGTTCTCTTACACCACAATAGTCCTTAAAAATACTATCTCACCGCAAATATCCAATATTGAAGTTAGAGGAATGGTTATCCATAGAGAGAATCCAAGGATTTTATCAATATATAACCTTAGAAACTATTATTTTATATGAACTCATCCAATCATAGGTGATCAATCCATTCTATAACATAATATATAGCTCAATCATATATCATATACTCTATTTTTCAAATTTTGTTATCCATTAGTTCATTTTTTGAGGATGGCCTATTGTTCTCAGTCTCAGTTTATTCCCTAGGTCCATCTTCCAACCCTACCAAAAGTCACAATGTAAAATCCACCACTATATTAAATATAATTATCAATTCATCTGTATAATTTTTTTGATCACACAGATGTATATCTCTCCCAGTTCATCTACAGAGTGGGTCTCTCGGATTAGTAAGAAGTGAGCAACCTTTTTCATTTGATCGATAATCATCCAAACAATGTCATGACATGTCCAGGTAAAATATAACACGATCACAATATCTATTGTGATAGAATTCCACTTAAACATGGCCATGTGAAAATGAAATAGAAAACATGAAGGAACTTTGGGCTTGGATTTTTACTCTTTGGTTATTTAAGGCATTGAGATATAAATCCCCCAATTTCTATTTTCTTCCATGTCCAAAAAAATATTTCCAAAAGTAATTGAATATATTTGTTCCACCATGATATGTTATCTATCTAGTAGTATGGAAGTCCCATTTCATATAATCTCTTATGGAAGTATAGAATAAAACTCTCTTATAGACAAGGATTATATAATTATATCCCAATTACCTCTCAAGTATCTAGTCACCACTGTCTAGTTTTTCCTTTATCACAATACACACTAATATATTTTCCTATCTAGAATATAACAACTATTTTAGACAATATGTGACCAATATGGGAGAAGAATACATTGATTCATGATTCCTAGAAGCATTCATCCCCCAATAAGGCTACAAAATCATCAAGTGTCTCTATTACTTAGATAGACACTCACAAAGATCTTACCAATATTTTTCTTAAATATAAGAGAATACATAAAGATGATTCCTTTTCCAAGTGAAAAAACCAATCTATTAGTAAAATCTATTTAGATAAAATACCCTTTACCTCTACCACATGTTTAGGACCCATTGTGTGAAAATGAAGCAGTGTATATTGTTGTTAGTGTAGAAAAACATCTGTCATCAAAGGGATAATCTCTCCTACTCTTTAGAGAATGAACAAAAAGTAAAATATATAGTTCATGAGAGTTATAGTTACACTCTGGGTGTTGAAACTAACTTGTACCATAAGAATCTTAATTCCCCAAATATATCAGTACTTCTCCTATGATATATCAGAGTACATGATGTATTTGATCCATAAATCAAGGAGTATTAGTACTGGAGTTATTTTTAACCATCTCCATACCTTTAAAAATTAATCTTCATACTTATTTTTTAATTAAAAATTGACTCACATATTTTCAATGCAGTCATAGGTGCTAATAAATGTGTGAAGTAATAGGTAAAATGGTATTAATATCATGATAACCCCAAAAATCTCCTAATCTATAACATGTAATGAGGATGTTTTCATAAAATCATTACCTTAACTGCCTCTAGTTTTGTAGATATAATTATCATAGACACCATATTCTCTTAAACTAATCTTATTGAATTAGAAGTTATAATTTGAATGATTGTCATAATGATGATGTGCTCAAAGGATACTCATGACTATCCGAATAGATCTAGCATGTTTCTCAACTATTAGTGAGTAGTTGAAGATGTCATTAAGAAACAATAGGATGAATGAGTATTTCTAATGGCGAAGGATCAATTTCATCAGATATATGAAAACTACTGGTACATTTTTATCCCAAATGCCATCATTGAGTACTCATACATCCCATAACTACATTAAAACTCCTTCAAGAAGTCAGACACTCTAACATGTAGCTGTTATTATTATTATCAATTATCAATATTTAAGAGACACAATGAACCATGTAACAAATTTAAAAGGTCATTATTCCTTGGAAAAAACTATTTTTTCTTCAACAGCACTAATTTAAACTTAGGATAATCAACACAGATTAAAATAATACCATCCTATTTAAGAAATGCATAGCTATACCTCACTATGATGTACTCATACTGATAAATCCCTTCTTCTCCAAGTCATCAAGGTACACATTGATCTCCTTTAGCTTAGCTGGAATCATACAATAAGGGGGTACTGAAATGGGGTTTTCACCATGCATGTTGTCTGTCTTAAATACAAATAATATATTCGGTGGAATTCTTGAGAAGTATTAGGAAATTAATGATGATATAGATTGCTGAAAATTTTTAAATTTGGGGGTTTGGCACTAATTATGTCAATTTATCCAGGTATTTCATCTACACCATGAGTATCCCAAGCTGAATCATGTCTATTCTAACTCTTTCTGCTCTAAACTTTTACTCTCTTGTCATCACATACCAATCTTCCTACGACAAAGTGAATGATACTTTTCTCTAATAGTAATAAATGTGAGGTAAAAATATAGTCATCTGGTATATACTAATAATCACATTAAATCTCATCATCTATAGTATAATGAAGTAAAATAGATGTCTATATATGGTCAAAACTATAAGAATATTTTTTATTACTGGTGAGAGTCTACTTTTGATCCCAACTATGTATCAAGGGAACGTAACTCAAAAGATAACTTTATTAGTTATTCATGTCCAACAACAACATGTGTTGAAATAGAGGAATGGAAAACTTTGGAAGTATGAAAACCACTAGGTTAACCTACCTATCAATTAGAGTATCTTTTTGGGGAAAAATTCAAACAATTATTCAAGGCATTCCTCCACATCAAGTGTCTTTATAGTTTCCTGGAAGTATGGAGAATGCTTGTGATGAAAATCATGGAATATTCAACCATAATTAGGAACACCTACACTAAGGATATTCATTAAGTGAAGGAATTATATTAGAAATGGATCGGTTTCATATACCACATAGTATGTGAGGGGGCACGATTAGATACATATTCCTATATCTTTATTTGTAGATCAAGGAAATTCTATATTATGGTGTAATTACATCCCTGCATTTCAAGTAGTAAAATAAGACTATGTTGATGAGACACCTTACATAATGTGATTGAACACTTCAAAAAAATAAATTCATCTTGATAAATCCTAATCACTCAATGGGATCACGTAATTTTCTCCTTGGAGTCTTCCCATAACCCTTTTTATACCCCTCTTAAAAATTTCCATGTTTTAATCCCTTTACGTTAGTTATAGTCATATTTATAAAATATGACATACTGACATGATTGGATTAATTAGTTAATTATTAAAGTTATACATCACAATTTTTTGAAAAAATAGATATATAAAAAATATATAATCTATATGAAATATATAGAACACATCAAGGAACAAATTTTAGGAATACATATGTTTCATGAAAACCAATATATATGGAATATAATCCTATGTACCAAATCCTGATGCATAAACACACCTATATTATCATATAAACTATAACAATAATCCTGTAAATGGTAATTCATAGGTCTGTTACACATGATACGGAAAGAAACATGGAAAATCCCCTAGAAAATATCTCCTTTCTAATATGTCCCAGGTTTTTTCAAAAAGAAAAGAAGGATTTTTTATCAGATACCATTTTAGGACACCATGAAATGAACCACAAGTTTGAACTAATTTTCCACATGACTTTTTATGTGCCTCCACATATTCAAGAGTTTTTATAGTCTAAATTTGGTTCTATGTACATCATGTGGGAGATTATACCATCAATATCATGTCTTATAAATAATAAATATTATATAATAATATATACTATGATGGTTAGAGTAACATAGAGAATGTAAATAAAAAATATGTACAAATGATACATAAGTAGTAAAAATTATCTCAAATTGGCATGCCAAACAAGAATATAAACATGTATTAGGTAACAAATATATAAAATAGTTGGGTAGACTTGAGTCTGTCGTAGTCTAATAACAACACAATGAAACTATTCTCGTACATCATCTGTGGTCCACTTACACATACTCATATACATATAGCTAGAGTATGCCAATCATGAGATACCTCTGAAAGGGTTGACTAATAATTCTGTTTGGAAACCATCAACATATTATTCACTAATGTGAACATGTAAACAAGTGTACTCCATTAAAAACAATAAATTCACATATAACACAACAATCAAAAACTGAGAACATGTGCACTAACCAAGCCCCATGATCCCTGACTAGACTTTCTTTGACTCCATATCGGAATGAATATCAATATATTACGAATAATCAAGATCATTCAAGTAATATAATATTATTCTTACTCAATATGGTGTGTACATACTATAGTAAATCCAGTATTCACAATGTTAGTCATGTTATGGATATCCACTAGTTATCGAGTGATTGTGCTACATGGAACCCACTAGGCATCGAGTAACATTCTCCTTGGTATCCGCTAGTATTCATGATGCTCAACATAGTGTGTATGTATTACTCAATATACACTAGGAATCAAGTGATTCATGTTCTCAGCCTCCACTAGTCATTATGTGTTCTTGTTACACGACATCCACTAGGAATCGGGTAACATTATACATATCTTTCACTAGTAATCAGTACACTCAGATCATGTGTATATATTTATCTTCCTCCAAAATCATCAAGTGAGCCTTGTTCTCAACATATACAAAGCAACGGATGATCATGATAATTGATACCCACTTGAAATTGATTAATATTCTCCATGGAACACAATATTAATCATGATGCTCAATATCATGTTTACATACTTCTAAATATCCACTAGGAATTCGTTGATTCATGTTCTCAACATCCACTAGACATTTAGTAATCATGCTACTCAATAACCATTAGGCATTGAGTAACATGCTCCTTGATATCCTCATGTAATCCAATTGATTTCAATCATGTGTTTTTATAACTCATCATCCACTATGACTCAAGTAAATCATGTTCTTAGTATCCCATAAGCATCATGTGAATATGTGACTCGACATCCCTGAGCCATTAGGTAACAAGATCCTTGGAATCCTTTAGTAATTGATTATATAACATGGAATCCAAGAGGAATCTAAATATCCCTATTCTATTTATTTGTCAATGACATTCATATTTTTAGGTCTTATACAATCCCTATATAAGGGACAATCCTTTCATGATGGTCAAATTTCTTTGTTAACAAAGAACAACAACTATGAAGGAACACATAATAGGGTTTATCATATATGTAATCCTAGTATATCATCATGACTAATATCAACAATATACAATACATTTGACTAAAATAAAAAAAAGAAAAAAGGATATGAACATACTAAGGGAAAAAGGTATCATGAAAGGTTCTCATGGGCTAATCAAACTCCAACATGTAATCATTATCAAGAATAGCCATCATGTATTCACAGAAAAAAAATCATGGAAAAATGTTTAAACAATATCCACAAAATGTAACGAACTTTCATCCTCTTTGTTTTCAATGACATATTCAAGGATAAAAACCTTATATTATTTGAAATATTTTGTAGAAACCTCTATAGCCAATAATTCCATCTCCAAGACCTTATTACCATAGTTTTTGACACCTTAACGTTCAAGGATAATCATGAATTTCTAGAACAAATTCAAATTATTTTATTTTAAAAATAAATAAAAGACAACATGTGATATAAAAAGGATTCTTTATCAAGGATAATCTAGAATAATTTTGATATTATCAAATTAATCATCTTCATCGTTGTGGATAGTTTTTCAAAGAATTATTATAATTCCTCATGTAATGATAAACTCTCTCTCTATAATAGTACGAGATAATAAATAAATGTTTTTATTATTATCTTCCATCATATTGAGATATTATAATTGTATTATTCTTTTATCATTTTCAAGCCTGATTTAGAAGCATATATTTAAAAAATAATTATGAGAATGATATAGAAAATTTACTTGGGGTTTTTTCTCATCAAATCCAAGCACCAAAAATAGTATAGGGAGGGGGAGGATTCTTCCATGCAATGAACCCAAATGAAGAAATAATTTTGTTTGATTGTGGATTCACTAATTCTAAATAGATAAATTATAGACTTTGAGAAATAAAGAGGATAAGCAAAAATAAATACCATAAATGTTCTTCTATTTTAGGAATAACAATCGTGTATATATTGGTAAAATTAAAAACCAGAAATTAAATTTACTATTTAATTTTTATTTTAAGTGATTCGTAAATATAGAGTGTTTATTCTCATCATATAATGGAATTTTAATTATAAATCAGTAATTATAATTAATTCCCATGATTTTCTTCTTTTGTAATCTTGAAGACATGTTACAGGGTTGATCTAAGGATGAATAAGTAGAAATTATAAAAAATGGTGAAAATAACTACCCTTATATATATATATTTAAATTTGTACAGGTTACATGGATTCAGCATTACATGGTTGGGTAACCATATGGAAACTTTGAAAATCTCACCATACCCTTATGTAAGGACTCTTACATGAGTGGATACCGTTACACAAGCTATGAAATACTTTAATGGGAGGTTTAAAATCCACAGGTAACCTTTATGTGAGCCCTAGATATAAGTTCTTACCCTCATATAGGTAAATTATACCTTTATGTAGTGCCTCAATTCCTTTAAATAGCATATTAATCCCCTTTTTGAGTGTATGAAATAGGGTATTACCAATACATATCAAAATATGCTATATGTATTACACTTAAATAGTCCATATAAAAGGGCCTCTACCCTAATGTGAGGTCTTAAAACAACATTTATCATTACGAAACCTATGGAAAATGTATTTTTTCCTTACACAAGGTTTAAAACCCACTATATAAATCTTTCTTCCTAACAAATATGAGTCAGGGTTGTGTTTCATAGAAAAATTAGATTTTCACCTAAGAATTGGTATAAATTATAACAAAAATCATGTTTTGAGATTACCTAAAAAATCAAAATACTATAACACTAAAATTATATATGTCTAGAAAGGGTCTAGAGGGTTATAATTATGTATAATGTTTTGATAGTATTTTGGAAAAAGTTATTAATGTAGATAATATCCAAAACACTAAACTATTACTCTCATAGTTTGTTCCACTACTTGTGGATTTAATGATTAAACATTGTTATCATTATATTATTTATGTATGTTAAAAATTTTCTCTCAAATTAGTATGAGAGAATTTATTTATATTAAATAATATTTATTTATTTTTTGTGGTTATTTTAGTTACATTTGGTACTAGGTTAGCGAACCATAGTAAAAATACTAGTGGTTGGTATATGTAAGGGATTATGTTAAAAAATTTGGTAATGTTTTGAGTAAGATGTATTATAAGATATACAATTATGTTTAGATACTAGAATGTGGATGATGTTATAGAATATATATGTCTATGGGTAATCATCTTGGAAAGGGTTGGTTGAGCATTTATTAGACCGTCACCCGAATTCACAATGAGTGGGCTTAATACTATGAACCTAGATAGAATCTCCTAGAGGATATTTTTTAGTTAATTATTTTCACATTAAATTCCATTATAAATTAGTTATTATGGTAATGAATTATGATATGTTTGAAAGAGACCAACATAAATAAACATAGGTAAACCTTGATTAATTTACATTGAACTAAAATATATTGTGGTAGTATAAAAGAGTAACACACTTATGTAAATAAAATCATAATTTCATAATAATATAAATATTTGTCACTGAAAATTATATTTTTGGATTTAGTAATGAATGTTTAAATCATAAACTAAGTCAATATTCGATGTGATGGAAAATATTGTAATTATATACAATGTGGAATATAATATGGGATTTAAAAATTTATGTTCGTACTCCCCCAACTATCCAGAGTAATGAAAAAATACATGATTTGTTAAAAATGTATAAAATAACCAAAGAAGATAAGGATGAATATTCATACAATTTCATGTGATTAAGATGATGAAGGATAATAGGTTAAGCTAACTGCCTATAAAAAGAGTGGGAATAAGAACCCAAAGAAACTTCGTAGATGAACAAGAATGTCTTTTTTGTGTGGATGGATTGCTCATCAATGTCACTCCGTATCCAAACAATTTTAATTATCGTTATTATTTTTAGCCTTATTTTTTTGTTTTTCTAGTCAAAAGGTCAAAATTTAAATTTTGGGAAACTCTTTAGTTGTTTCCCGGTTATCCCGCTTAGTTACTCGTAACCGTGTGGTGAACATGTTGCTTCCCAAGTGAGACAGTGGTCTGGGTCAATGATTATGTCCCATCTGTTAAACCATGTTGAAAGCATGATGTTTGGATTTTTGAGTTGAAACATCCAATTGTAAAGGTTGAATCAGGGATTTCCAATAGTGTTGTTAACCTATGTGTAATAGTGTGGTTTATTGTTCTTCTCTAGTGGGTATATAACAGTTGGTGCATGGATTGGTAAACCATGCTCAAATAATATGTATTTCCTTGTTTTTAAATGTTACGGTTTTTCTTTTATTATTATTATTATTATTCCTTATTTTTTTATATCCTCAATTTTTATAATTTTTCTCCATCTTATGCATCATAAGACCACCCTACCATTATCCTTTATAGTTTCAAAAGATCCCTTCCCCTCAACTCCCTCTTTCCATGGTTTTTCCTCTAGATTTCCTGAAATTCTTGGTAAAAAATCCATGGTAAGCCCAATTATTCCCTCCTCCTCCCCTATTTCAGAATTTTTTTCTCCCCTTCACCCATGTAATTTTGACCAATAAATATGGTTTAGGTTGACCCATTTTTTCTTGGTTTTCTTCCCTTAACAGGGTGTGTAACAATTCTCTTAGGTTGGCTTCGGGTGATTTTCAGCATCCGCCTTTGATGGTGAAGCATTTTGGTCTATTTGACATCGTTTTAGGTAGGTTTTATTCTAACTTGTAGTTTGTCCCATCTTAATTAGATTTTTTCCTTTTTTCCTTAATATTATTGTAGTGCATCTTGAACCTTGTTGGGGTGTAATCTAGTTGTCGTTGTCAATGGATTATATGCATATGCATAGGTTGGCATAGATATAAGTAAGTTCTTCATTTATATATAAAATTGTTCTAGGTGTTATTACATGTGTATACGAAAATGAAAATTTGTGTAAGTGTAAAAGGTTATATGCACGTACAATTATATATGTAAGGATCACGTTGTACATATTTTTCCATGAAAATATCTACATAGGATCTAGATTTCCATTCATATAAGCGATTTTGTGATTGTTTGCAAGAAAAAAGGGATTATTTGAGTTGTCATTGTCTAAATCAGTGTGCCTTTAGTTCAATGAAGGTTTATTATGACTGAGTCTTTAATTTGAATTCCTTGATTACATGGGAATTTCTAAAATATGTCTTTATATTTTTGTGATATTTGTATATGTTATGTGGAATTGATTACGTAACTTGGAAATTAGTTTCTTATTTAGTCTACCTAATTTATCAAAACGTTTTTACAAGTATACCTTTAAATGTAAAGTATCCAAAAATGTTAAGAAAAATTCTAAATGATTCCTAACATGTGAAGTGTGTTTATTATAACTCAATGTCATTGGATAAATGTATTATTTAATTGTTGAACTATTTGTAACTTTGAGATGTGGTTAGAATTTAAAATAAACTGAAGGCCCATTTAGAACCATTTGTACATAATATTTCTTTTCGCTCTAGTTTTGAGAATGTCTTTGAAAAAAATATTTGGAATATTGAGCATTAAATGGATGATTGGTTTTTATTCCTTTTATTTAAGTTTGTATCAATGTGATAGAACATTTAGGCCAAGTTGGATCTTTTGTTTGACATGTTGTGAGATGGGAACCTCTATGGTGGACTCTCCTATGAGATGTTCATCGTATAGGTGGTGTTGGTGTTTGGTCTATGAAATCACAGTGGTTGTGGGTTTTTGTTTGATCCTAGTGTGTGAGGACCTCCCCATTAATCATGTATAGTTTTCATGGGATTCATGGGAATTATCAAGAGGTTTGAGTGATGGTTGCTTATCGACCATATTTACTGGGGTTGGTACCCCTGGATTTGCTGATAGGTCATGTAGAATTTTCCACTAGTGAGGTTAGTTTAGAACATCCATTTTGTTGTAGAATATGGAGCTACACCAAACACTATAAAGTGATTTGAAATATATTACATCTAGTTATTGTTTTATATATATATATTTTAAAACTCCATTACTACTTATTTGTATTTTCCTATTTCATTTTGTGGAACTTTTGCTATATGATCACATGATAATCTTTCTTTTTATTTCTTAAAAAAATACCATATCCAACACATATTATTTTTTAAAGGACCCTTTTTGGAATGTTCATCATTATTCGGAAAAATTTAGGAAATTAAATGGAAAAAAAATTATTATTGAAGTGGAAGAATGTATCTTTACTTTAAAAATAATAAAAACACTTATTTTTATATATCATATTTTCAAAATAGTAAGAATTTATTTCATTTCAAAGGTGATTCTTATGGTGATTTTTATCCTTAGCATCCTTATATAGAATATCAATTCTCTATCCTAAATTTTCTTTTTATTTTCAGGTCCCCATAGTTTTAGATCACTCTGAGAGTAAGCATGGTTATGTGATTTGTTGTGACCCACGGGGTCACTTATAAGAATATTTAAAAGTTTATTTTTATTTATTTTTCCACGACTATTTTGTTTTATATTATTCTTATTTATTTTTCTATAATTTATTGGAAAATTTGTTCTTAATTGAGTATACTTTATTTCTATCATTAGTTTCTATCCCAGGAGGATCTAGGACACCTCTCCGGACTAGTTGTAGGATGGATCGGGTGATCGATTCAGGGGTGAAGTGGGTTCATTGGTGAAAATATTGTATTAGAGGAGGACCTTTTTATTTAGGATGTTAGTTCTATCAGATATATAATAACTAGGTCTCAATATATAGGTTATGGGATGATACATAATCCCTACCTATGAAAAGTTTTGAGTCACCAGGGATTGTTGGGATTGAAATATTTATTTTTGATTTTTTAGTTTATTATATAGAGGAGTGTTGAGTTCAATGAGAATGTTTATGTTGTGGCGATGACAGCGGTAGTGATTAGGTGTTATAAGGTGAGATTAAATGATGTAGTGAACCATGAGGATCCCATGTGCATAGTTTAATATGATTTCAGTGGTTAGTGTATTCTCAATGAATGGTATTCTAAACCAAGTAGATAGGGTATAAATGAGTACTATTAACTTATTTTAGTTAATTTGGTATGGTTGATTATATTTTTTTTATTGTTGTGATTTTAAATTGTATTTGGGGTGATTTCCTTGAGATATAAATTTAGTATTTACATGATTTTGTCGGATTTCAGAAATAAAAAAAACCTAGGTTGTTTTGGAAGTGTATGGAGATTCTATTTTGAATTTTGAATATTTTATAAAATGTCAAATGAAAATAAAATTGAAAATTCTTGTTTTTTTATAGAAAAATGTTATGTGTGAACCTTGGTATTATTTATTCATATTTATATATGTGTCTTCATGTATGTACATTGCATGTTGGAATGTTTTTGTGGATGATATAAGTAGTAGTGTGAATGAACACATATGTGATGGTTCATTAGATACCATGGGTGAGTATTTAAATTCAGAGATTTGAATTGGTTTTTCCAAAGAAGATTCTTGAAAATAATAATGGTTTCCACTGAAATGGGGATTATTTCAAATTGGATTTGTGGTTTTAAAGGTAAAAGTAAATAGTTGTTGAGAATTTTTTAAGTGGATGTGTGGAAATGATTTTGGAAATGGAAAATTGATTTTGATTTCAAATGGGGATATTAAATTTTAAAATGGGAGAATTTGGAAATGGTGGCTTTTAAAAGATTCTTTTTTATTATTTTGAGATGTTGTGGTTTTATTTTGGTATATATTTTGATTGGATTTGATTTTATTTCTTGATGTGTTGATTAATGAGTATGTTGTTTGGTTTAAAATGTTTTATGGTATTTTTATGGTTCAATGTTGATTTGGTTTTATGATTTAAATTGTTTTGACTATATCACCTTGAAATACACATAATGTTTTTTTGGGGAGTCTCATCTAGTTATTTTCCTTCCCAAAATTCTTTTGGGGTGGTATAGTCGAGATTTTCTCAATTGGTCTTCTAGACTGTAGTCATTGGCGTCTATTGAAGTTTGTTGAGTAGATTTGGGAAATTGAGTATCTTTGAGTTTGGGTGAAATTTCAAATGCATGGAATGTGTGATTACTATTTGGTATGATTGAAGGATTGGGACTGGATCAGGGGAACATGTTCATTCCATTATCATAACCATATGGATTCCAAGAGTGATCATCAAGTACACCTTAATTTATTAGGTTTTTCATAATGAAATGGGGGAGAAGAAAGTACCAGATCTCATGGATTTCCAATGAGGTCAACTTATTATGAAGGGGTATATTGACAGTTTTGATGAACGAGTTTCCATTTCTATAAATATAGTGTCGAGTGATTAGTTATAAGCATTTATTTTTTTTGGGTGTCCATCCAGGGTTCAAGGCCTGGTATCTGCTTTTCATTCATCGGACCAACCACTAAATTGTTTCTGGTATGGTTGGTTTTTGAACACTTAGCCATCATGTAACAAAACTCTAAAGGCATGTTTTCTGTGTGGTAGTTTGGGTCACCTAAAAATGTTCGACAAGTTGTGTCGTCAAATGAGAAATTCATAACTGGGGGATTTCAATTCTTGGTGGTGAGTTAGTGGTTGATTCAAGTCATTAGGGATCCATTCATAGGCCCGAATGTGAATCTTACCTAAAATCAGGAATCATAGGGGTGTGGAGGACATTAGTGTAACGTTTGTCTTTGATAATGCAGTAAAAAACATTTCAAGTTTATTTATTGTAGATTTCTTCATTTCTGAAAGACTTATCTAAGATGCAATAGTTTTCTGGTTGCGCCTGGTGTTTAAGACCCTTTGTGGTTATCCCTCTTATGGATTTATCATGGTTTGGTATGTGAAAATTTTGGAGATGCTATTGTCTTGAGGAAATGATGAATATGTGATCGGTGTTTACTTTGGGTCCTTTCGTTGGTACCCACATTCTATGGCGTTCGGTCTAAGTTGGTTGGTTAATTAATGGAGGTTTAGTTTGAGTTATTAGGATATATCAAGGAGTCCCTATGTGGTTTTCATTATTTTAGTCAGTTCTTTAATGGTGGTAAAACCTCTATATTTCCTCAATGTATCTTATTTTTGTTTACTCTATAGTTGGTTCAGTGTTACTTTTGGAGTTGAAAGGTCACACCATGTATCATAAATTCATTTGGAATTGATAGGTTTGAGATCTAGTTTGGTTAATAATTATTATAGTTGACTTTTTGGGGGTATAAAATGTTAATGGTTGGGAAAATTATCACATGTCATCCCTAAAATAACAATTATTTAATTTTTTTAGTTTCTCTTTTGAGTTCTGTTATTTGATGGGTCAAAATTTAATTTTTTTGAAGCTCTTCATCTATTTCATGGTTCACCTACATTATTATTAGCAACTATGTGGTGCCCATTCAGGTGACCAGGTAATAAAATGGAGGGTCTATTTACTTATGAATAGTCTTTTAAATAGAGTTTCAAGCATGTAGTTTGACTTTGTGAGGTGACATTGCTATTTGGAATTGTTGGAGCATGGGTTTTCCAACCATGTGGATTAACTATGGGTAATCGTGAGGTGCCTCATGCATGTCCCATAGGCATATCACAGTTGGTGAATGGTTTGGTAAACCATGACCAAACCAAACATTTTTTTCAATTTTTTAAATTTTTTGTTTTTATTTTATTTTTCTTTTAATTTTCCTTTATTTTTTCTATCTTTTATTTTTAATTATTTTTCTACAACTTTTGCATTGCCTAGTCCTCCTAACATCCTCATCCATAACTGTATGCAATTCCCCCTACATGGATCCCACATTCCATATATTTTTATCTATATTTATTAAGTATTCTTTATCTAATCTTCGAGGCAAGACCTACACTTTCCTCCTCATAAATTATTTTTCCATTTTCTTATCCTTGTCGCCCATATCATTTCATCCAAACACTAAGGTGTGTATTGTTATATTTTCTCTATTTTATTCCATTAATTGAGTTTTTAGTGGGTGTATCATATTGAATTGGGATGCGTTTCAGAATCCACCAGAAATCAAACACATTACAGATCATTTAGGTCCACCCGACATCATTTTGGGGTAGGTTTTCTATTTCCAATTCTTTTGAAAAAATATTAATTAGGGTTTCTGTGATGATTGGGTCCTTAAAATTTCTATAGAACATATTAAAACATTTTGGGGCTGATTTGAGAAATCATTTTCAAAATATTATTTGTGTATTCATAAGTAGGTATATATATATATATATATATATCAAATTCACCCTTTATATATATTCACCCATGGTAGGATGAATATTTATGATGTTCCAAGGTGTTGTTACATTTGTATAAAATTATGAAAATGTGTGTAAGTGTAAATGGGTGTGTGCATGTAAAAAAATATATGTAAAGATACCCTTGTACATATTTGGCCATGAAAATATGTATATAGTGTCTAGGGATCCTTATATATAAGAAAAGGTCTGTATTCATACAGGAGGAAAGGGATGATTTTAGTTGTCATCGTCTAAAGCTGTATACCTTCAGTATGAGGTAGGTTCTTTATACTCAATCATTTAATTTTAATTCCTTGTTTCATTGATCATTTTTAAAATATTTATTTATATTTATGTTGTATGTGTATATTTTAGAATGAATTGATTGTGTCATTTGTAAATGTGTTCCATATTTATTAAACATAATTTTTCTATGTCCATTTACATTTTTTCCTTAAAATATGTTATATCATAAATGTTTAAAATATATTTTTAAATGTTTCCAAACATGGTAAGTGAGTTTATTTGTACTCAATATATTTAGATAAATGTGTTATTTAATGATTTCCTTATTTGGAACATTGATATTTCATTTGATTTTAAAATAATCTAAAGTAATGTTTTGAACCTTTTATACATTCTTTGTGTTTTTGACCTGGTTTTGGGAATGAATTTGAAAAATTGATTTGTAATTGTGAGAATTAATGACAAGTTATTACTTTGGGGTTTTTTGAAACAGGGTTTAATGTTAGATGGAATGTCGGCCTAGTTAGAACTTGTGTATGACGTGTTATCAGATGGGAACCTCTATGGTGGACTCTCGGAAGAGAGGGTCCTCATATAGGTGGTGTCGGTTTTTGGTAAAGTAAATAATGGTGGATGTGAGTTTCATTTTCAGACACATGTATGAGGACATCCCCATTCACCATGTACTATTTTCATGGTATTCATAGGTGTTATCAAGAGGGTTTATTGACAGTTTCTTATCGACCCCAATTAAATGGTTCTGTACCCACTGTATTTGCTGAGAGGCTAGGTCGGATGTGCCACAAGTGAGTCTATTTTAGATAATATAGTTGGTTATAGACTTTGGAGCATCACCATTTGTTGTCAGTTGAGTCTGAAACAAGTACATCTAGTAATTTCTTTTATTGATATTTTTGAAATTCTCATTTCTATTATTTTTATGTTCCTATTTCATTTTATGGACCTTTTGGTACTTGATCCAATGATACCATTTATTTGTATTTCATATTAAAAAACTGGATCCAACATTGATTATCATTAAATGAACCTTTTTTTTAATATTCTTCTTCATGATTTAGTAACTGTTTTGGAAATGAAATAGAAAATTATTTTTCATAAAGAAATGGAATCTTTTTTATTGTTTTCGAAAATAATTTAAACCGATATTTTTATATATCCTATTTGTAAACTATCAATAATGGATTTAATTTTAACTGTGAGGCATATTGATTTTTTTATCCTTGGAATCCTTACTGAGATTCTCAGTGCTCACACCTACTTTATCTTTTTAGTTTAATGTACTCCCATATTTTTATCTCACTTGGATCAAGAATGGTTTTCTGTCTAGTGGGGACCCATGAGGTCAGTTGGAGTAATATTTATCCTTTTGGTTTTAGTTATTTTTCTACTTGCAGTTTTTATGTTATTCCTGTTTATTTCTCTATCTTTCATGGTATAAATCATTCCCAATTGAGTATATTTAATATCTGAAACTATTTTCCAACCCAAGAGGATTGGGAATGCCTCTTGAGCCTTGTTTTGGGCTATCTTGGGTTACCAAATCAGAGTCAACCTGGGTTGGTTCATGATAATCAAATTTATGGTTTCTCAGTTGAGAAAAATATGATGATCTATAAAAAAATTGCATAATATAAAATGCCTCAAATTTTTGGATTTTGGGAATTATGAAAAATTATTCCCTAAATCAATAGAAAACAATTATAACCAACATAATCTACCTCACAGACCAAAATAATGAGTAAAATAAAATTTTACCACTATTACTGAAATTAATTTATGAAAAGTAAGGGTAAAGGGTACAGTCACTATCAAATATGGATTTGTGGGTAACCAATTGGAACATAATTCTAGACACCATACTAAGCCTTTTATATTTTTAAGAGAAACAAACCGTAATGATTTGATATTATATTTTGTTATTATTTAATCCCAATTAAAGGTTTGTTGAATATGTTTCCTGAATGACTATTTATCCATAATTGTTAAAATTTGAATGTTATATTTGAAATTTATTGGTTACCACCACATACAATCCTTATTAATAAAATGGGGGAAATAAAATTTAATATCTCAAACAAACTTATGTTCACCTATCAATACAAGGAATACTATAAAAACAATTGAAAAAATAATTCCATTATAGGGGTTTCAATACATAATTACAAGGGATGTTTAACATAAATGGTTATAAATAAACCCAATATTTGGATATTCCTCTTAAGAGGGAATATAAGGGTTCTATATTCAATATCTAATTTATAAGGATAATACCATATTGAAAATCAACTACTGATTCATATAAATCTTATGGATACCCCTAACTATCTTTATTATTAATTAAAATTTAAAATTGCAAGGATGTTATTAATTTAAGGGGGATTAAATGTAACGATCTGAGATTTTATATCCATTAAAAGATATAATATGTTATTTAACTTGTGCACACACTATAACCAATGTAAAAAGACCAAAATATATTAATAAAAATATATTTAAAAATATATAATAAACTCAAAGATGGTAAATCATTAACATTTATTACCTATATAGGGTAAATAATTAATGCCACATAATATTATAATTCTTATATCATGTAAAAAACTGCTTTCATTATATTATACATAATATTTAAAAAATATTAAAATTTTATTAATTAAATTTGATAAAGGAAAATTCATTTTTTAATTCCTCTAAAAAATATCTTATAATGTTTTTTGGGATTTTTCTTTAAAATCCATTTTATGGAGATTACTAAAAATATCGATTAATTTCGTCACTTTTATGAAATTATATTATTATTTGAAAAAATATATTGAAACCATATTCCTATATAACTATATGACATAATTTTTAATAAATAATTAAAAAAAACAATTTTAAATTTATAATCCCATTGTCATCATTTTGAATATTTATGTATAGTTTTAATGATTTTTTTTCTATTGTTTTGGATAACTAATTATAACATGATGAAATGATTTATTTATTTCATTAATTGGTAAAAGAATAATATTTTAGTGATAATTATTATTTTAAATTAATTTATATTAATTTAATTGATAATTCTATCATAAAAATCTTCATAGAAATAAACATTTTAAAAATTTGGGTTTTTACGCGATACATTCAATGACGTTAAGATTAATTTCCATAATAAAAGAAATTTAATTTAATGTAATTATAATTTAATTTTTGATAATAATACTAATATTATTTAATATGTAAAAATTCATTTTGGGTTATAAAATTTACATTTTTTTGATTAAAAATAATTACCATGATAATGCTGAAATAATTCTGTTAATATTAATGTTTGGATTATTTCAAGGAATTTATATCGAATAAATTAATTTTATTTAATTATAATAATTAATATAATATTATTTATAAAAATATTAATAAATATATTTATAATCATTTAATTACTAATCAATACTAATTATGGTTAAGAATCAATAACGGTCAAAATGTCAATTTTTATAATAAAATATTTTTTTACACATTGTATATCAATAATTTAAATTTAACATTAAAATATATATTTTTTAAATTGGGATAAATATATGTAAAATTTAGTTCCTTCACAACCATATTTTTTATATGGTTTATGTTATATGTTTAATAAGTCCAAAAATTGCTTGGTTAAAAATAAGTAACCCAGTTTAATATAAAAAATAAAATGTGAAGACATAGTGGGAAACCACTATATAATGTTTAAAACAAATATATAACACATTTATGATCTATAATCTATTTAACTACTCCCCACATTCAACAATTTCAATACATTGGATCCATTGACCTTGGAATAGTGTCATGGCATTACTGAAAAATGATGAATGTCTCCAAAAGCCCCCCTTATCTCCCCTTATAAAAAGATACAACTACCTCCATTCAAAGATAATACTCTATAAACAAATTCACCATGAAAATATGACCATTTAATATATATATTACCTTATCCAAGAAACATAATCTATTATTCATTCATTTTTATTCTAATCCCATTAATTTCAAGGGAATTTCATAGGGAAATATCAAGTCTTTGACATTTGTGTTATCACCTCATAAGATATTCTTCATAATCTTACTCATGGAAATATATTATCAGTATAATATTTTGATGACATAATTATAATTAGTATAATAAATTTTTTACATATTATTTGAACAACCATTATATATTTATTGTTTATCCACTAATAAAAACAAATAAACATCGATAGTGCGTTGCACAGACTACCATCTCCACGAAGCGAAGTCATTTATTTATCATTACCACTACTTATGGATGGTATTAATTGTGGTAATTATGGAAAAATATGATATATTACATATAATAATTATCATGAAATATAAATTTAATATCCACCATTACCCCCACTCAGGTATTGAAAATGGGAATGCTAATTATTCGTATGTGTCGAACACCACCACAACGTGGATTTTTTTTTAATTTTTCATCATGATATTCATTAATTAACAATAAATATTTAAATATTTTAAAATATCATAAAAAATAAAAATAATATCATTACACACTTTTTATAATGATATTGTGTCAAAAGAACCACTTCTTGAACCATAATCTCCAATCGTGTTAGAAAATGTTCATTTTTTGGTCAATTTAACCACATATGTGAAATATTATTTGAAATATTATTATGGATGAATATAGGGTGAGAAAAATATTATTATTATAATACATTAATAAAATAGTGAGAATAATATGGTTCTGGGGATATTAAATTATATATTTATTAATGTAATATTTTCATTCAATAAAATTATCAAAATATGTCGTTATCAATTTGGTTATTAAAAAACATAACCATAAACATATTGAATGAAATAATAACATTTTAAATTAATAAAATTTATATATAATATATCATTCAAAAAATATACATAGATAACATGGTATCAAATTATGTTTAATGATATCAAAATTATTAAAATTGCTCAAAACTGTTACTGTTATTAACACCAGATAGTGTAAATATTCTATAATTAAATAACTAACTCAGGAAAATTTGTAAAGAATAATGAATATAAATGGTTAATTTTTATGATTAAGGTTATGAAATTGTTTAATAATTTATCTACGTTTGTTTATATGAATTGAGAGTGTTATCAACTCATCACAGAAATAAGGTAAGGCATTGTTGCCTCATGTTAACTTTTATTGAGGAATGATTGCATGTTTTACAAATATTGATATTTTATGTGTTATAGTTACTACTAATATAAATTAATTCTTTATTATTATCCCTTTTTCAGGAGATATAATTTTTTATTTCACAATACCACCTATATGTTCTCACAATCAATTCACTTCTCAAGCTGTAAGTGGATCACTTTCACAAATTATAATCCCTTGAAAATGTTTATGATAAACCCCATGATTCATTTTTAATGGATTAAATAAACTTTTATTTTAAATTTCATGATATTTAATGATTTATTTAATTTTATTCCTACAGTGGGTTTTAGATTCAAATTTTACAAAGGTAGTATTGGGTATTCATTACTCAAACCACTTCATCGGGCCATTATCACTATTATGTATCAATAATCACTCAAGATAGATCAATTGTTACCTATTATGTTGTTATGTTATATTTGAAAATAATTCCATTGGTAAATTAGTTCTATTTATGAATATATAATACATAGATTAAATTATTTCTAAAATATAAGTGTGCCAATGCTAAGAATAACTCATATTACATGAGATGGATCTTTTCTCCCATAAAACCATTTTCCTTCATTCAAATTTACTTAATTATTTTTTGAATTATATTATGAAATTTTTTATATTATTATGATAATTATTTTTCTATTTTCATATGTAACATATAAAACTATTACATTTATTTTATTTTTTAATAATGTTCTGAAAAGATTTTTTTATATTTCTGAAATAAAATTTCTATCAAACACTCTACATTTTTATTTGATAAAAAGTTTTTTATAAATTAAAATTATTCAAAATATTTTCAATTTACCTTGTTGAAATAATTATTTCGTTTTCATGTTATAGTTATTTAATATTATTTTTAAATAAAAAAAATTTCAATGTAGTTTCACATACAATTTTTAAAACCATTATAAGTATTCCTTTATGCATAAGTAATTTCAAATAATTTGTAATACTAATTTTAAAAACATTATTTTATTAAATATATATTAATTGTTACTCTTAAAATTATAATTTTGAATTGTCTTCTCTTTTTCTTGATCCATATATTATGGAATCCATGTAGGACTTGGTTACACAAACTTCTTTTATTATATAGTGCAATTTATTATTAGAACATTATTTTTCCATGATATTCCATTTTAAATGATGTTCAATTTTTTTTACTGAACATATATTTTCAACCAATTCCATTACCATGAATGTTTCCCATTTTATATTTTCTTGAAAACAAATGATACTATATAAAGTCAACTAATAAGGATGACTTTTACAATAAAAAGTATAAAAAAATTATAAAGTTCAATTATTTAAAATTTTTTCTCATTAAATTTATATGATCTATCATCAGGGGAGTTATATTTCAAGATTCAATCTGTACATATATTTTTTGTGATTAGTTTTTATGATCTTGTTTCTAGTATTAATTTATTTAATTCATTATGTAATTTTTTTGTCTTATGAATCCCATTTTCTTTAAATGGGATATTTATGAAAAGTTAATGATTTAAATTATTATTTTATATGAATCCCATTTTATTTCCATGGGTTATTTATGAAAATTTAATCATTGCCATTTTTATGTTTTATGAATCACAATTTATTTTCATGGGTCCTTTATTTGATGACTTGACATTTCATGAAACACATTTTAATTATATTGTTTATATTATGATGTGATGATTATTTTCTTGTGCAACAGAAATTTATGGATTATGATATGGTTTGGAATTATATATACCTCCAATGTAGTGGGTAATGTATTATACCTCATGAGATAGAAATTTTATGTGAATTGGTTGGTGAGTCTCTAGGTTCACAAAGGATGAGTGTGATTTCCTTACACTCTACTCACAAAATGACATGTGACCAAGTTAGAAAGTTATTGGGTTCACTAAGGGTGAGTATGATGGCATTAATATCAACTCCAAATTTCACAACTAAATAGGTTAGATAGTTTCTAGGTTCACTAAGGGTTACTGTGAATGAGTTAAGATCCACTCACAATTTCACATGTGAGCAAGTTGGTTAGTAGCTTCGTTAACAAGGATACAAAATACTATGATTATGATTGTTCCACATTTTAATATTATTTATCATGTTATTCCAATTTTTCACGATTACTTAATATTTTTAAATAAATCATCAATTTTATATCATTCTCACATGTTTTAAGAAAATTATTTTTTTAATCTAGGTCAATAAATTAATTGTTCCATTATGATCTTATTATAAAATTATGTTGATCGATAAATTTTTATGATTATAATCCCAGGTATTTTAGGTTTTTATTTTTCAATTTATATATTTAACATATTCTTTTTCATGTTTATGATCTAATCCATTATGATATTCTTGTTCACTTATTGATAGTTTTAGCACAACCCTTTTATATGTTTCTAACATTCATGAAATGAAGATTGTTGTACCCCATATTATGTATAGAAACTGTATATATAAGAATAGTTATGGATAGAAGTTATAAATTGTGGTAAAATATTTTTTTTATATAGATAATATCTAAGAGAATTTACTTTTATGTTATTGGGTTGTGTGACTATTATTTATATAATTATTAGATAATGATATCAATTTATTATTTATTTATATTTATCTTGGATCTCTTAAAGATCTTTTCATATCAGATAGATTATGAGATTATTTTTGTCTTACAAAGAATTGAATTTTGGTTATGTATTACATTGTACATTTCACAGGGATGAAATTTTTTTCTTTGACAATAACATCCAATGAGGCCACCTGAGTGAGGGTTTTTAGGATGGATTGTATTATATGATTTAGTTAATGGTTAATATATTACTATTTGAATATTGTTTTGACGGTGTGATCTTGACTCTTATGAATAATCAAAACATTGATGAGGATCATGGGGTTGGGAAGATTACTTCTGTTGGAGCTGGTGGTGGTGGTTCTTATGGTAGATGGATGAGTTTTCCAGACACGACACAAAAGAGTAGTGATTGTGTAGGATGAGTAGTTATTTTTGTCTTCCTATAAAGGTGTATTATTAGTTATGTTTCATCTATATAGTGGGGGTTGTAATATTAGGCCACAATTTACCCACACTCTGAGGGAGTTCCATTTTTGTATGATGATGGGGAATCTGAACCATTTTTACTAATGTTCCCTATTTGAAATTATTGGAAATGTAATTGGATAATTATGAGGTTCTAGGGATAGATCTGTTGTACCTAATTAGATAGGTCATTGGAGTACCACCAACCATTTAGGTCATGGAGGAAGATGTAAAGGTTATGGTAAGAGTTAGTAGAGGCCGCACGGGTGATGAAATGTTGGGGAGTTAGAATTGTATGTATAGTCATGGTTCATGATAGTTACTTTATGTAACGACAATAATTATTTATTGAGATGTAGTCCCATTAATAGATTTAGTTCTGATTCTACTAGATCTGGACCTTGTGTATTCTTTCTTTTATAATTTAACCTCTCAATCATTTATATCTATTCAATTATATTTATGTTTTTGTTTTTACATGTAATATCATTATGGGATTCTATTAATTTATACTCAAATAAGAATGTTATCTGTGGGGATTTATAGGTGTGTAAATTGTTAATTAGTTATTGGATATTTCGATTTCCCATAGTATTTGATTTTTTCTGATATGGGTGGTTTTTATGTGATTTATTATATAGATTGAATAATTTGATTTTGATCTAACATAGATTTATATAATTTTTTTTAATAATTTAGATCTTATGAGGGAGATAATAATGATTTTGTTGTAAAATGGGATGTTCATGACGCTTATAAAATACAGGATCATCAATATCTAGGTGGGGTAATATCCTATATGCATTTTATCATCATAGATGTTAGATAGATACACCTAGAAATATTTACATTCATCCTTGATCAATTCTAGTGTGTATTTTCGGTATCAATTTCATGATGTATTCTTAGAAAAAATTTTAGTACTACCTTCTATGTGTGGGATTAGGATTAATAATGAGCTTACTCGGGGTATGAAACAAATTTTTTTTCATGCTTTCCAGATGGTTCTTATTGAGAATTGATAGTTTAAGGATTTTTTGGATGACCTATAAGAATAGGTGTTAATATATCTGAGTACATCCCCTTATGATACCCCTATTATTTTTTCCTAGAAGGAATATGATTCATTGTGGGTTTTGGATGATTATAAAAAACTGAATGAGGATATAGGTATGAAATAATGTATTTTTCCTTATATCGAAGATTTTTTTATGAGATTAAGGGAGCCTATGTTTTCAGAATGATTTAATTTTTTAGGATACCCTCATCTTATGTTAAAAACATATGATATTGGTGTATAATGTTATGAAGTATGTATGTTCTCATGAGTTCCCAATGATGTATTTATTGTTAAGTAATTACCCAACATTGTTTAGGGACTTTATGAATTTGGTTTTTCAACCCTCTTTATAAACATTTTTTACTATTTTTTTATTATATTTTGGTGAACTCCAAGTTGAGGGAAGTTTATTCCAACCCATTTGTATTTTTTTCAATAACATTATGATGGTAGAAACTATATGAAAAAATTTCAATTTTTCAATTTTTCATCGACCTGGTTTACAAATTAGGTAACATGAAATCTGATATAGGATTATCACTGGATCCATACACATTGGGGTCTTAGTATCATAGGAGATACCGATGATTTTATTTTAATTTGATAGAATTTTTTGGTTGGTTAGTAATTATAATAAGTTCAGTATAGACTTATCCCACTTGGAATTTTCTTTCATGTGTCCGACCAAATATGGGATGATGATTGGATAGAGTAACACTTATGTATTTTTTTTTGATATGAATTAGGTAATTAATTCTATGTTGATATTGAACATGACCGAGATACGTAATGAATATACCATATATTATTATTTTTCAAGTGTTTTCTTGGGAGCGATTATGATATATGTTGGATGAGTAGGTTCTTTTCCATCTGGGCAGTTGAGGCCCCATGATGAAAACTATCAAAGTCAATTTTTGATTGTATATGGTATTAAATTCCATGAGATACTGGAAAAAACTATCTTATATGGGATCATTTAGTATTTTATATTAGTCCTAAGATCCTAAAATTACTTTTCTCTTACTATTATTTGATCTTTTTGTATAGGAGGTTGGTTTTATACCTAGAGTTATTCGTTTTTGTGTTTCAGTACACACTTGAAAAATTTAACATCCCTTTGGATGCATTAAATATAATTATACAGACCCATTGGGTTCAATAATTCATTACTAATAGGAAGATAATGGATCATTTGTTTATTTGGATTTGGATTTTTAGGATAATAGAGGTCATGAAACTCTTTCATTATTTTCAATTTCATCTCCACTTCTCAATATAATATAATATATTCAATATTAAGACACAAATTATTTAGTGTCAAGGAACCATATATCTGGTGTGGAGCCACTACTAAACTTGACTCTTGATGTGGATGAGATTCTATATATTTTGGTTAATGTGGTAGTTCCCACAAGTATATGGGAGGAACTGATGAGAGTCTTTAATTACTTAAAATTGGGGATATATTTTGGCCTGACCAAGATGCACAATGAAATGCACAAATAGTTTTTGCAGCCTGGGATGAAGAAGGGCATTACAAGGTTCCCTACACAATGATTCAACTATTAGTAAGTTAATAGAATGAATCAAGGAAAAGATATTATTTTATAAAATTTACCCCTTATAGAGTGAATATTGGATGATGTGATGATTGATTTGGTGATGAACTTGTTATGGATTCAATAAAGGTCGTGATGGATTTGGGTTTTTATTGAACGAATGATGAATTTTGGTCATTTTCTACTAATAAAAATCCTTATTCTATTGATGATATTGGTATGTTATATGTTTATAATGTTTTAATATTGCATGAGGTGACACAAAGAATCATCTCGAATATAGATACCCATTTTTTACATGAGGTTGTAGATATGGCTATAGAAGGAACTGGGTACATAGGCACACTTGAGTAATGCATATCACCTACAAAAAGATATGAATTATGAGTGTTTGATTCTTGTGATAGAATATATGGTTCCTATATGTGTCCTTAATTTTAAGGTTTCATGGTATATGCATCTTGTGCTACTGGGGTTTTCCAACAATAAAATCTTTCAAATATTAATTCAAATTGATTTTTTAAGATTTTTATGGGATACTATTTTAATAACATCTATATTGGATGGAGTCCAGAGAGTCCTCTATGATTGGAATGAGTCTCATGTATCATACCTCAGGGAATATTTTGTTTGTTTAAAAGTTACTAGAAATCAAAAAATATATAATTATAGATCACATGAGGACAATATAATTCATCAATTATTATTTGAGTTGGGTGGCTAGGTCTTCTTTTTAGGCTCATTGAGGCTCGGTAAACACCAGATCTAGAAACAGTAAAAGTTAGCACTACGATTTTTGAGACCATTTGAGGTAATGAACAAGACCATTACAATGAAATAATGAATGGTTCATGTACTAAGATATGATTCTATACATGATGTGATTAATGTCTCTCATTCTCCATAGAACCATTCAACCTTGTATTATTTGATTTATATTTATGTGGATGAACTAGTGGTTTATGTATATTTTGAGGAACTCCAAGCTAGAATCATAGATCGCTATGTATAGTGTTTTCATGGGAATATGGTTCCCTCGGTATGGTCTCTGTTGTAGCACATACACATTCAATGGAATTTTTGGGAGAAAGAGTATTATAGGTGAGATTATTGGCTCGGATTATTTAATGATTTGTTTTTGTTATTATTAAGATTAAAACATGAGGATGAGATATTATATGGTGTATATATTGTAATATCCTAGGATTATGTTGAGGTATGTCTCCATATAAAATGGTGATTACCTTTTTTATAACACTTTTGTACATACATATATGGGAATATGATCACTTTCATTAATTTTTTGGGGTTGGGGAGATAATTCTAGAAGTGGGTTGACCCTATATCATATTATGCTACACGATCTCCAACAACTATATGGTGATATTCATGGGATATTTATTGGGTGTAACAAATATCTTAGGTGCGTACATGGAGCCATATGATAACCAATGGACTTGAAATATATAGTCAATGGGCCACTACATGCTGGTAGAGGCCCAAAAATAACTGGTGACCTTCTTTATTGTTTATAAATGTGGATATACCTATAATTTCCTATGGTTACACCCCTTTAATATCTAAATTGTAATTTTTCTCCCATGTTCCTATAGTTTCATTCCCTATAAACATTCCTCCTTAAAATGGTGGTTTTGATTAGTCTCATTCACTCTTGGTTAATTTTTTCTCATATTTTACGTGTTAGTGATCTAAAGGCTAGTCAACAATTGAATCTTCCCCTATTATTTATTTATCTCATTTTCAATTCATCGCTCCATTTTTTGTCTAATATTTTTTAGAGATGGTGTCCAAGAAAAAACTATTTTTACATTTATTTCAGGAATTTATAGAACGATGTATGAAGCCAAAAGGTTGATAACACTATACTAAAACCGTCTTGATGAGATATTGAGACACAAGGATTATATAACATAGTGAGTTTACATATGTGGATTTTTTTGTTGTGACATTATGTTATTTCTCTTGGGTGCCTTGACCTATTGCTAGAATTTACACTTAAGAAAGCCCACCTAATTCCAATGATAAAGAACCCTGTAGGGGCACACACTATTTCTTCTAGTGATCTTGGTTAAATTCATTTTTAATTTAATTAATAGAATAAATATTATTCTCATGGCGGGGGAATAATTTAATTTATGTTAAAATGATTACATAAATTAAATAAAAATTTATTCACTGAATTTTTGGTAAATAATTATTTATTTATTGAATATTTAATCAATATTAATTTACTAGTTTAAAAATAAAATATTTACTTAAGAGAATATATTATTTTTTAGTGTATTCAGTGTTAAATAAATGGATGTAGAGATCGTGAAGACCAACTATGGTCCGATAGTAAGATATTTATTTTCAATATTTTAAATAGTTATTTTATTAGTTGTCAAAAATTAAAATATTAATAAAAAAGCTCCTATTATTTTGTGATGCATAATTTTATTTAAAATTTCATTTTTCATAAGTTGGAGAACCATAAAGAATGATGCGTTATTACTATTAAAATAATTGGTTTTATAGGTTTTGATTGTAGTTAATTATTGTTATGTAATTAAATACTGTAAGTGATTCCCCATGTTGATAAATAAACAAATGCATCTATTGTGCCACATACCAAACCGCTTGCATGGTAAATTGATAATTATTGAGATCAAAAAATTTTCCATTGATTCTTATACCCTCTCCTCTCAAGAACAAGATATGTTCTTCAAGGATGGTGAATACACCATCATGAACGACCGACACAAGAAACTTGCTTCACCATGCTAGCAGACAGAGAACTAGTGGTTTCGATCAGAGGCCATCAGAGCACGTCTGGATCACCGATAGAGGGATTCTATTTTGGATCCTCACAAGAATTATGATATAATCTGAAAGAGTCATTCACGATGATCGACATCATCAAAGAATAAAATACTGAAGATCCTGGTATTCTTTTCTTTATGAAATTAATTAACGTAATTATGCACATGATGTACAAGATCTTGTCTAAAGGTTTTGGCCATCTTTTTTCATTATCTAAAACATTGATTCTTTTCCTTTGAGACTAGAGTTCATCATCATATTTATCCGGAATAATCATTGATCATGTTAAAAATTAATTTAAGGCATCAGCCCAACCATGCTTCTGATGCCCCTCGAACCTAAATGTGGTATCAAAGGGTTTACATCATAGTTTATAATTATATAAATATTTATTTGATGATTTATAAATTTAATAATTTAGTTGATTCAATTCAATTTAATCGTTCTACATATTAGAATCTTGATATCTTTTCTTTATATTTTGTTACTCGTTCATCTTATAAAAACTATATTTTTAATTTAATATTGATTAAAATAAAACAAAGGATCTCATTCAGAGGTGCCAAAGTTTCCTGGCCATACAACACCAGTAAACACAACGTGTATTCATAAGTACACATCGTATAGTCAAGGTTCAATGCACCGGGTCTCGTCCACCAAACCATGATCTATCCTTGGAGTTTTTATAATTCTTAATGACTCCATGGGTTTACCAACAATAGGTGGCATTTGATTTTCAGATTACTTGTCGTGTGGACCAATGGACACATCATGTAGTCCCTTCGGGTAAGGGTTCGACATCGACTCCATATACGTCTTTCCCCACAAGAGACCATGTAAAGAGGAACTACACAGTGTGTGGACCACTGGACATGTCGTGTACTCTGATTATTTCTGAAGTACACTACCATGTAGTTGGATCCACTCAGCATGTACTCATCCAAATTAAATAGATATAATAAAATTTAATATTATTTTATCCAAAACCCTGAGACATGTACCATGGCCGGGGTGTAACATTGAGGCACAACATGTGATAGATGTTATATATATATGGGTATAATTTAACATCTGTGTAATGTTCATCTCTACTCATTGGGTTATTATAAACAATAAATCACTCAGTTCCCTCCAAGGTACAAGTTACATACAAAAATAATTTTAAAGGAATTTATTTGTTTAAAATTTTTATGGATGATAATCTTAATGAAATTCATAAAAGGTTTTATGATAAAATTATTTATTAATTAGAGAATATAATTAATTGACTCAACCAAGATTTATCTTAAACAATAATGATTAAATAATTGAATGTTAGTATTATTTATGTTTAAATATCATTTCTTGTATAGATGATCATGAGTTATACCAAGAAATTTGTATGTGTATGGTTTCTTTTAATTTATTAATTTAAATTAAATTTTTTGGCATGCATTTCTTCTCTTCAATAATATGTAGGGAATGTGTGCCCAATGATTCCTTTATGTAAAACCCATTATTACCCCTCACCAACGTGTGACTTAAAAAACGAAAATGTAATGGATGGAACTCCCAATATTATAGAGTCAGCTCAAGTTGAATCTAAGTCAAAAACAATCCTAGGAGATACAGAGGTGGACAGGTTGAAAGCTGTAAACATGAAGCCAAAAGGTTCAATGGGTTTCCCTTTTAGGTTAGGGTTAGTTTATCAACCTCTAGATAAACTAAACAATAGAAAATGTCATGATAATTCCATTTATATTTTTTTATTTCTATTAGATTATTGGTTTATTATTATGTACAATTTTCAAGATCAAATAATAATGAATTAAAAAACCATGAAAAATTGAACTAAAATATACTAGGCATATGCATAAATATTATCATTATATGGTTAATCACTTTAGTAAGTTCCACATAATATTAAGAATAATGTTATAATGATAATAATAAATTTATGCATATGATATAAAAACCATCAAATAAAATATTTAGTAAGACAAGACTTGTGTAACTTGATTAAGGGATAAACTCAATAAAATTATGTGTTTGACCAACCCTTGTTGGGATACATACTTTTATACAAGAAACCCTTATGAAATGTTTCAGGTAAAATTAACCATATTACATCAATAAGATTATCACTTTATAGACCTGGTGTAATATTGGAGGTTATAGTTGAGGAAATTCAAAGGCCAGATTTTAGGATTTGGGACACCACTCAACAGATCAATGAGCTAGAAGACTATAGTTGGAAAAAACAACCTACCTAAATACCTTCAAATAGATTGACCACCCCTTTGGGGTTATGCGAAAGGGAATATGGATCCCTGACAATAGAATGTCATAAAAACTAAACATTACAAGTTCAATTGTGAGGGACAATTGGAATTGATATAATAGTGGGATACATAATAAAACTAAGTTATTATATCTTATTAAATGCAATCAATAAATTACAAATGATTTTCTATTTTAATTGTAGAATAAAAATTATATTCTCATTAGGCACACTATCTCTACTATCAATTTTTGATAAAGGAAAAATACTCACTGGTTGTAACTTCCAAGAATATTTTAGATGCCTTCAAATTATCCTACGCAAAAAATGGAAGTATTATGTGTTATATTCAACATTACATGATCTTCCTTCCAGAGAGGTGAGTGACGAAGATTTCCTAGTCTATGAGAAACATATGAATGAAACATTTGATGTTAAATATTTGATGTTATCATAAATGTATAGAGAACTCATTATGTCTCACAAAAACATGGACTCTTATAGCATTGTCGAGCACCTCCTTGATTTTTACTTGCAGAGACAAAGACATGCATGTTTTCTGATATTCATGTCACTTTTTAAGAGTATGCTTGTAAATGGTTCCCCAACCAAGACTCATGTAGTCAATCTCTTTGGCTACATTGTGCACTTCTGGTTCTTGGGTTCAAAATCCATGATGAACAGGACACCAATATCATTCTCACATCACTCCCTCAGAGTGTCTCTACCTTTATAGTTAATTTTAACATGAACAAAATTTATAAGTCTCTATCTGATCTTCTTATCCTCATTCCCAATGTGGAAAAATATATAAAGCATACCATGACTTTTATCCTTATGGAGAATAAGAATAAATGGAATTCAAAGATCATTAAGGCCAAATATTTTTCACTCCCTTCCATGAAAATTATGATCATAGAGGAGGCATTAGAACATGAGTTGTTTTTTTTCTTATGGAATTATGTGCCATTGGAAGAAAAAATAAACCCAATCTAAGAAGCATGTTGAATCTTCAGGTGTTTTTGTTACCAAATGTAATATATCTGTTTATAAAAATTGGTTATTAGATATAACATGTGGTGCTCACATATCTAAAAAAATATAGGAACCACATGGATTTAAAAAGATTGACCGTCAAGAAGTAGATCTATGATTAGCCAACAGAACTAGACATGTTGTTGTACCTGTTGGGGACTACCACCTCATGTTTCCAACTGGGATGATCTTGGTGTTAAAGGGTTTTTATTATGTGCCATATGTTACTAATAACATTATTTTTGTATCTATATTAGATACCGATAGATTTTTTTCAAGTTTTGAAATGAATGTTTCTTCATTGACCATGATAGAATTTGTTTTGGTCGGGCACATTTATAAAATGGTGATTGCTTATTGGACTACACAAACCATGTAATGGAAATTGATAACAAATATACATCACATGACTATTACCACACCCAACATTGGCCTTACCCACTAGGTCATGTAAATGGGAAATTCTTAAAAAAGTTAAATCAAGTTGGATATTTATATTCTTTATAACTAAACCCAATAGCTGTATGTCATGAATTTTTACAAAGAAAAATGACTAAATATCCTTTTAGTGGGAATGTTTAAAGGTCTAAAGAGCTTCTTGAATTGATTTATAGTGATGTAAGTGGACCATTTTTAGTTAAAGAAAGGGGTGGGTACACATACTTAATAAAATTTACTTATGATTTTAGTATATATGGATATATCTACTTAATGAGGTCTAAGTAGGATTCTATTGATAAGTTCAAAGAATACAAGAATGATGTTGAGAACCAGCATGTTAAGAAGATTAAAAAACTCTGCTCAGACCGAGGGGGAGAATATCTTATTCAAGACATCATTGATAATTTATTGGAGTTTGATATCATATCCCAACTCACTCCTCCTCACATGCCATTGTGGAATGGTTTGAGTGAGGGGAGTAACCGCACCTTGATGGACATGGTGAGATCAATGATGAGTAATGTGAGTCTTCCATTATGCTTTTTGGGATATGCATTAAAAAAAGTGGCTCACATACTAAACAAAGTACCAACTAAATTGATAAATGGTATTATATAGGATTTCAATAGTGGAAAGAAATACATTGCATGAAATTTAAATTTTTGGGGAATTGATGCATTTGTTAAGGCCTATTTAGATAATAAACTTTTAACTTGAGGAACAAAGTGTTCATTTATCGGATACCCCCATGGAAACAATTGGATATTAAATATAAAACATTATAAAAAAGGTTATAGTTGAAATACATGCCATGATCCTTGATAGGGAACACATATCTAAAAGAGATAGTGGGAGAGAGATCGAATTCGATGTAGTCGATGCTCCAGGTACACAAGAGTTGGTATAAGAATAGTTTACACAAATCCTCATGGAAAAAAGAACTGTTCCAAAGATAGAATAACTATGTAAGAGTAAAAGAGAGGTAAGAGAACCTGAACGGTACATTATTCTAGTTATCGAGGAATTTTACTCATTATTAGTTTATAATAATGATCTTGTAATCTATAAGGAAGTAGTATGTGGAACAGATGTTTCCATGTTGATATAAGACATGAATTCTAAAATGGATTCCATGTACTAAAACCATTTATGGATTTTATTATATCCTCTGGTTGATGGAAATATTGTTGGTTGTAAATTGGTATTCAAGATGAAACTGGACATGGAAGGCCAGTCAATACCTATGAGGCACGACAGGTTGCAAAAGGGTTCAAGTAGCATCCATGCATCGACAATGAAGAAATACTTTCACCAGTTGCAATGATGAGATCAATAATAATTCTATTTTCCATTCTCTCATACCATGTCCATGATATTTGGAATATGCATGTCAAAACAGCCTTCCATTACGGTAACCTTCCAAAAGATGTCTACATGACACAACCTGAATGGTTTATGATTTTAAAGGATTCCAATAAGGTTTAAAAGTTAGAGAAATAAATTTATGGATTAAATAAATCATCCAGGTCATGGAACATTTATTTTGATTAAGCTATAATGGAATTTAGTTTTGTCGAGAACGAATGTGAGCCTTGTGTCTACAAACAGTTTAGTGGGAATACATTATTTTTTCTTATAGTATTTGTTGATGACATATTACTTATTGGAAATGAGATACCAGTCTTAGTGTATGTTAAGGAATGGTGGAATCAATGATTCTCCATGAAGGACTTGGGTGAGGCAGCATATATTCGTGGGATCAAGATCCATCATGATAGATCCGAGAAATTGTTGGGTCTATGTCAAAGTACATACATTGATAAGATACTGAATAGATTCAGTATAGAAAACCCCAAGAGGGGATTCATTCCAAGGTTAGGTGGCATTCATCGTTCCAATAAAATGTGTCCTAAGACACATGAGGAACAAAATATTGTGAAAATGACTCCATATACATAATAAATTAGGTAAGTCATGTACACCATGCTATGTACAATGATGTGGGTCACGTACACATTGAGTGTGGTAGGAAGATATCAAGATGAACCAAGTGACTGCCATTAGATGGAAGTCATGAATATGCTAATGTATCTGAGGCGTACTAAGCATATGTTTCTAGTTTATGGAGAAGATGAGGAACTAGTGATCAGAGGATTTTCATATTCCATTTTTCAAAATAATCAAGATGACCTGAAGTCACAAACAACATACATCATTACTTTGAATGGAGGTGCAGTATTCTGGTAGAGATCAAAAAAAGTTTGGTAGCATATTCTATAGTAGATTCTTAGTATATCACAGTATCTAATGAAAATAAATAAGAATCTTGTATGTGAAGCTTAATCTATTATCCAGATGTGATACATATCACTAAAGATCCCATCACTATGTACATTGATAATATTGCAGTGGTGGTTCTCACAAAAGATCAAAGGTCGCATCAGTGGATGAGGCACATAATTCAGAATTATCAACTCTTTGATGATTTTTCTCAGAGTTTTGAAGTTGTAGTAAGACTTATTTCCACATAATACAATGTGGTGGACCCCTTGACACAATCCTTGACTCAGTAGAAACATGATCATCATATGTGGTCAAGAAGGCAGAAATTTGAATGCAGTTGGCTCTAGTCCCATTAGATGTTTTTTACAGTTGGAATCCCAGAACCAACTATTTTTTCATTCATTACATTTATAATTAATGTATTTAAATATTAATCATCATATTACATATTGTTCAATATTATGTATGGATATGATGTAATAATGTACTTGATTATTATTTTTTAATTGAAAAGGTTATGGTAGTTCTCTACTACGATGAGAATCTTGAAATGCTATAAAAATATTCATAAATATAGTTCTGTGGTTTGATGACATACTATGATGGGACACATAGCATATAGATCGTTAGGTGTGAGTACTCGTAAGTAAATGATACTTCCTTTCATGAATTTTACACATGGTAATCACCAGTATATAATATTATGACAACAGACCTACCAATAGAAATTCTGCATGTTATTTCTATCTATGATCATGTGTTATTATCTTTAGACATTATGTTTATCATTAATAGTTTTCACAACTCGTTCCCTTTGATTTATTTACAAAAACATTCAGACAGAATGTTGTTAGGAAGTAGGGTACGTTGGGTGTGTCCCGAGTGTAATTTTATTAATGGTTATGTTGAGGAAGTATTTTTCTGTTCTATTTGTAGAAGTTGATATCTTTTCCCTCACATTGAAATAGAACTGTTGTGCGAAATTCCATCGCCATGGAGTAAAGACGAGTCAATTTTTTTAGTAAAAGAATGATGTATCAAGCACAAAGGTTGATGACACTATCATGAAACCTATTTGATGAGAAACTGAGATATATGAATTATATTACACATTGAGAAATCATATGTAGAATTTTTTATTATGACTTTATGTTCATTATCTTCAGTTTCTTGGCCCATTTCAAGACAATCCTCTTGGATTATATGCAAGCCTGTGAAATGTAAAAGAGAAATAATCCAAGTGGGTCACACAATAAGTGTTTTTCGTGGTCTCGGTTAAATTATATTTGAATTTAATTAATGGAATAAATATTATTCTCTTGACAGTGGAATAATTTTATTCATGTTAAAATGATTGAAAAATTAAATAAATAATTATTCTCTGTATTGTGGGTATAATATATTTATTTATTTTATGGAACATTTAATAAGGATTTATTTTCCAGTTTATAAATAAAATATTTATTTAATAGAATAAATTATTTATTTATTTGTTCCATTGTTCAATAATTGAAAGTAGTGGTTGAACAGACCATGTCTGTTCTGGTAGTAAAATAAATATTTTCATGATGGTAAATAATTATTTATCAATTCATCACAAATTAAAAAAATAATTATAACAATACTATTATTTTTTCATAGAATTTTGATTATATTATCGTTTTTACAAGTTATTGTAATATTATTAAAATCATGGGTTTTCTCTACAGTTATGAATGTATATAGTTTTTTTTATACAATAAAATATTGTAATTGTATCCCCATGTAGATAAATAGACACATGCATCTTTTGTGCCACATACTGAATGACACACATCATGAATTGACAATTGTTGAGGAAAACAATTTATCTATAAAATCCACTTCCTACCCCTCCCATGAATGTGATACATTCATCGAGGCTGATATAAAATCGATCAAGAATGACCAACACAAGACACTCTCTTCCTCGTACTAGAATACAGAGAACGAGGACTGTCTATTAGAGGCCATCAGAGCACATGTGGACCACCATTAGATGGAATCTAATTTTTATCCACACAAGTGTAATAAGACAATCCAAAAGAGTAACTTCGAATGATCAACATCATCAATGAAGAAAATACCATAGATCCATGTATTCTGTTCTTCATGAAAATAAATAAATCATTTATAATCATGATGTGCACGATCCACTTTAATGGTTTCTGACCTCTTGCTTCTTTATCAAAATATTTGATTCCTTTCCATTGAGAATGTCATTCATCAATATATTGATCCCAGAATTATTATTGATCATGGTAAAAATTAATGTTGAGTGCCAGCACAACTGCACTTCTGTAGCTCTCAGAACCTACAATATTCACTATATTATGGTATTCAATCACCACTCTCATTTTTTACAATTCATGTTCAAATAAATGATTTATATTTAGAGAGTCAAATCCTAAGAGTCCATTTTAGATGGTCCATAGATTTCTCCTAATTTCTAGATTTATTTTCATGTATTATCATTATGAGTTCATGAAAAAAACAATGTATTGAACCATAAAATAATTTAATATTTCATCATGATATTTTCTTGATTAAATAAAAAAATCCTTTTGATTAAATAATATTTAAGATGACTGATATAATGGGGAAAACCATGATAAATTTAAACATGAACATGACAATGTGGAATAGTAAACTTGAAATTTTTTCAATGAAATTAAATGTGTGACCATCATATATTTTTAATAATATTAAATTGGTAGTTAAAAATCAATTGTTGTTAATGAATTTTATGATATGATATGTTATTCATGAACTAATGTATCCCTTTTTTAATACATGGTAAATTGTGATTTGGGTTTTACCTAGAAAAATTTGAATTGGGTTATGAAGAAATTAAAAATTCTTATGGAGTGGTAATGTAAATTATCATTCAGTGGACATGTAAACCCTATATGATTGGTCCTCAGCCGATAAAACAGAAATTCTCATGGATTTGTCTTTTAAATTTTTTTACAGTGTTTCTTATCTGATTAAATGTAAATGCTCATGGAATGGTCTTATAGATTATCTTAGAGAAGTTACTTTTTGATAAATTAATGTCACTTTTGGAGTATTTTATGAAAAAAAATCAAGAAGATTTTTTGTTACAATGAGATGGAAATAATATTCAATAAATTCTTGAGAGTGAGTAATTATGGATAGAATGATATCTCTATATTATCAAAGACATCCGACATTGGATGAAGTAGTAATGATCCAACGCATGTGTCACCATAGAGCCCAATAATTATTGTTTTTGTTGTTTACATTCATTATTAAAATTAATTTTTGATTACAGAATCTCTAAATGAAACATTATTTAGACTATATATATTCTCGAACATCTTTGGTAGTGGACTATTGAGTTGTACTCACACACAAACCAGGACACCCTAGGAACTATAGTAAACAATTTTCTCACCAGACAAGATATTATGAAGGTCCCACATCTTGGTGGTTGATCTTGGATAACTAGGATAAAGTATGGATGATGGAACTAGTTTGGACTCAGAACCAATTTTGGGATTTTTCTTTTTTTTCATGGTTTTGTTTATACCTTTCGTATCTTTCTTATATGAACATCCCATAAGGGATCCCTAGAAATATATGTTATAATACATTTTAATATAGATTATGATGTTATTATTTTTTACTAGAACCTTCCTTTTATTATTTATGTAGATTATCTATGTTTGTTACTTTTGATTGGATTTATTTATTACGTATATCATGACTCTGATGAGAAGATATAGTCTCCCAAAATTTTCCGCATGGACCATCTGCACTTTCGAAAAACTATTCTCAAATGGGGAGGCATTATTGATGTACAATATTGACATATTTGGTTACCATTCAAATTGAATGAGCGTAGGGATGTTACAATTTCATTTTTTTGTTTACTGGGTTTTTATAATAAATTAACTGATCTATATTAAATCTTTATAGTTTATCTAAATATATTAAATTCTAGGACATAATGAGTCTTCTTCTCGGTGACATCATATGAACTTGTTTGCAACAAATTTCCTTATCTTCATTCATTAAATATTATGTGATATAAGTTTCCTCTCTCATTCCATTATTCTATTATTTATTTTTCTTCTATTTTTAATAGCATTGAATGAATTGGGTGAATTTTTCTGATGGATAATTGGTGATAAATTAAAATGATATTGAATATTAATACATTTTTGAGGATCCCTATGAATTCAAATACATTCGATCATTTCTATTCTTTATATTCTTAGTGTTTTTTTCATTTTTTATTTTGGGTTGATGATTTTGATCCACCATTATTTATTTACTATGTTATTATTTATTTAGAATATAGTGGTTTCACCTTGTGTAAAGAGATTTTGTTATTATTAATAAAGATTATAAATTATTTTACAATAATTCGGTAGTGAAATAAATATGTTTTAAATTAATTACTTAATAATCATTATAATGATATTTTATTTTTATGTTATGAATGAAAATTTTATTTTATGTTTATTTTTAATGTGTTTAATCATTATATCAATTGATTAAATTAATTTAATGATCTTAGATAAATGAATAAGTTGACATCAATAATTTTTTTTCTATTGGATTAACAAATACAAAATTGTTAATTGATAAAAAACATTCAATGAAGTAGAATATGTTATTTTTTCATTATAGAAGTATTGTGTATCAAAATTTATTTATGGTATTAGATAAGTTGTATTGTAATTCATTTTTTTTAAGTAAAAGGGGATTCATTATAGGTTTATTATATAGTAATCAATGAGGTGTTGATGTGGTTGTATTTTTGTTTTATTTATGTAAATATTGTGATTTTCGTAACAAGTATGTGGTAGTAGTCTTAGATGTGAAATCATACTGAAATAAATGAATAAATATGATATATTAGAATGGGAATTTGTAAAAATGAAAAAATTATTTTCTGTATATGATTAATTAAATTTTTCTAAATATAATTTAGTAAACTTTTTGATATATAAATGTGAATGTGGAAGTTCTTATATGAAAGAGATATTATTGAAAATTAATAATAGATATTGGAATTTTATGTTTGGTATGGAACTATGAAATATGAAGAATGTGTAGTTTTTGTGAGTCTATAGTGATGGTTTCTAATAGATCTAGAGGTGGATGTAGTTTTTTATTCTATGGAAATGATATAATATTGAAGGGATGAGTTATTATTGGTGTTTTTTATAAAATATAAACCATATTTTGGGATTGTGTGATATTATATACCTTTTTTATTTTATTTATACACAACAAGCCTTGTAAGAAATCTTGAACAATAACAATATAAGGTCATGGGTTATTTGGTGCACCCTAAACATCCTAAAAATTGGTTATACAAATGGATGAATACTCCACCTCTCACACATTATTTCTCAATGTAGTGTGGATATGTGGCATTTTTATCTGTTATGGTTTTGTGAATCATAGAATTTTACATATAAGAGTGTATATGTGGTACTATTTATATAGTTTTGGTATGTTAAATGTGTCTATGGTATAATGTATATTATTTTAGTGTATTTATTTTGTATGTAGTATAATATTGTGATATGTGGAAATGAAAGGAATGGGTGTGTTAGGAAATATTCTATATAGTTATGAGGGTGACTGGTTCTATTGTAACACACCAAGATAATGTGGGTTTTCTTTCATAAAAATTAGAAATTTTCATATATTTATTACTACATGAAAAATCATGTTTTTCTTTCATTGCACATAACATTGTGTATTACTTGCATTACATGAAAAATTGTGTTTAAACGAAATGTGACATATTATTTATATATTATTATTTTGTATCATAGTTATCACATAGTCATTGGAATGGGGGTGTGTATAAGAATAAATAAATTATGAAAATATATTGTTTACACATGAATAAAACATTAATTCATTAGTGACCAATAAATTAGAAATAAAAATAAATACTATTTAGTAAAAAAGTAAATCTTATTCTAATGAACTATTATTATACACATAAATATGCTTTAATAATGAATTTTATAATTATCGTTTATTTAAAAATATTTATTTAAATTTATATATTACATATTAAATCAAATGCTTAACAGTAATCTTATTTTTTTCTATATTAGATATAAGAATAAATCCCATTTTTGTTTTAAAAAATGTAATTTTATAAAAAAATAGTTTTATCGCTTCTTTACATACTTATTTTAAAACTATTTTTTTGTCACATTTATGAAAAGTATATAAAAAAACTGAAATTTTTATATTATAACATAAAAATTATAATATAATCATTTTTTTGTAATTTTATGATTAATAATTAATAATAATGAATTTTAATTAAAAATTCATTTTCATTTAAATTATTTATAAAGTAAAATTATATTTTCAATTAGTATTAGAATAAAATTGGTAAAATTATATATAAATTAATTATATTTACGTAATTTTAATTAAATTATTAATAAATTTGGATATAAAAACATTGTAATTTTTCGAATGTTATATATTTGAAAACATGATTTCTTTCAACGTCTACAAAATTAATTTTAAATCTATTCTGAAACATTATGTGAATTAAATTTGAAAAAATGGATTCCATATTTAGAATCAGAATAATATATATTATTAAATAAGTTTAATATAATTTTTTTACCATAATTAATAGTGAAAAAATAAAAAATTTATTACTATGGTTAAGGTAATAATGGGTATACCATGGGGTAAACTAAAAAGATAATAGTTAAAATGTCCAGAAAACATGTTTGAAAACTGATTTCTAGACATATTTCTACCCTGTAATGTATTATTCTCCATAATACTCAATTTTTTATATTTTTTTACATTATAATACCATGGTTACACCTTTTTTATCTCAAATAACTACAAGTGTTCCACTCAACACACTTATAAAAACCCTCCCACTCTTTTCTCTACTTCACGCATTAAAACACTTTTGGTTCAGAAAAAAATTGGCAATATCCCATTAAGAATTTAATTTTATCATCATATAGTCATTATTTTTTTCATAAATCCAACCTAAGTAGTATTTTGGTGGAAACCACAGAAGGTTACCCGAAGAAGAGGAAAAGTTATTCAATGAGTGTTTTTATTTCGTTTATTCCTCCATGTAATTAAATTATTATTTAACCAAAATTATATAATAAAATAATTACCTTACATGTACTAAGATTTTTTTTATTTTAAAATAATTACCTATAACCACATCTACATCCATCAAATGGTTTGTGATGTCATTATTTGTGGGTACGGTGGACCACTTCCTCGTGACCTGTTGTCATTCAATTTTCCATTACCAAATTTCATGGTGGGATATGATGGAGGATATTTAAATAATATATATATTATTTTTAATATATAATTATAAATCTAGATTTATTATAAAATATATACATATTTTTACTTTTCATTTTGTAAGGGATACAAAAAATTCATTATTATGTACGATGGGATACTAAATCACAAAAATATGTGATTTGTTTCCCCTAACACTTTACATGAAGGATAATATAGATAAAGTAAAAATATGTAAATTATATAGATGATATAATTTTCTTATTCATGAAATATATATCACTCTAAAAATATAATATGTCATTTTTTTTCTTACCTTTTCACTCAATAGTGGATGATAACATCATCCTTGTACGTGTGTATTACTGCCTGCATGAAGCAATATGACTCCCTTTTGATCCCCACACCACAAAAATTATATTTATAAGTATATTTAAAGAAATTATATAGTATTTATGATATTATTATATATTTTTTAGGATAATATATTACTTACTCCCTTTCCATAATGATCATTAAAAAATGTAAATGTTACTCATGTGTACGTACAACCTACCGTCTCTATGAACGTAACGTAAAACATTTTTCCAAAACATATCAATCATTAGGTTTTAAAAGTATAATTGATATATAAATATGATAGTTATTTCATTATAATTATTTTAGATATATTTTAACTATGATCAAAGTAATTGTAGTGAAAATAAAAAATCAAAAGTTATATAAAAAACAAAGTCCTTATTACCAAAAACATGACGTAAACATGGAATTGATAGTAAAAATGTAATACAAGGACATAAGAAAATAATGTATTGTTTGATATATATATTTATAATTCTATAGAATATATAAAAAATACATATTTTTTTATACATGAGGTTTGAATGTGTATGAATGAATTCAAGATTTAATGAAAGGGATTTTCGCCTTACTTTTACTTTATGTGATACAAATTCCAAATTTGCCACATGTTCCTTTTATGTGGTGTATATATTGATCATGAATGTATTTTATTATTAATAACATTAAAAATATTTCTATTTAAATATCCATGTTAGGTCTTCCCTTTTATGGGGTTTATTGTTCAAATATTATGGAATCTCCATGGTATTATTTCTTAGTTTTCCATGATTGAGATATATGATTATCATACACACCTATACTCTTATAAAATGTGTATATATATCCATTTAAAATTTAATATCATAAATTTACTTATCTTTGTGATATTATACATTTAATTTAATGATATTTCATCATAGGGCTTATTTTTCAACGTTACGAAACAGGTAAATATTTCAAGTAACAATCAAATAGTTTATAACGATTGTCTATGAATATGTTTATAATGGTACAATTCTATATTCCAACTCTAAAGAATATAAATAATTTTCTTCTCCTTTGGTTATATAATTAGAATACATGTTTTCCTTAAATTTCCATGTTTTAGTTAACTCAAGATCTTCAAATGAATGTTTTTATAAAAAACATCTTTTCTTTTGAAAACATTTTTCCTTACCAAAAAACGCTTTCTAAAAATGTTTTAAAAAGTTATTTTATCCTCCATAAAATTATTTATTGAAGAAAATTATCTACATGTTTTACTTTTCAAAAAATTATTTTAATGTAATATTCATGTTTTTTCCCAAACAATTTTAAATTTTATTTCACTAAAAATTTTAACAGAATATATGATTTCTAACATGAATTCTAAGAATAGTATGTCAGACTTTGATTGCCACTCAATAATTTTAGGCTTCCATTACAGGTTTTCAACTCAATTTTCAAGGAAAACATTTTCCTTAATTTGTTTTTTAATTTTCAATAAATGATATCAAAGTGAAAAGGATTTTAGAAATGTTTTATGTTTTAAAACGTGCTTTTCAAATTTGAATGTAAATCATTCTTAAGAAGTGTTTTAAATTATTTCAAATATTCATTTATAATTTTTCATGATTATTTTTTATGAAAAATCATTTAAAAAATATTGTATTTTAAAAAGTTATTTTAAAATAATAATTTTGTTCATTAAGAAACATTCTATGTGATTTATCATTTCAAATATGTTTCCAAATAAAATGATATCATTTGATGAAAACATATTCTTTTCTAGGGATATAATCCAAAGATACAGTTCTTATTATTTATTTGAAATTTTTATGATTAAATTATGATTATGAAAACAAATTATTTTCCTTATGTTATATCATGGAAAAATTCTTATGAAACCTATTTATTTATCCATGGGTTTTGCTTTGATAGGATGATTAAATGATTTTGAATCCTGTCTCATTTCTATAGGTTTTTATATAATATAATGGTTATGAACACCATTTCATTTCATGGATTCTTATATGATGCATGTTTTATGAATTGATTTATCTTCAAGGTATATATTTTTTATGTGGTCTGGAATGAAAAATATTATTGCAATACTAACGTAAAATACTCAAGATATCAATCATGCTATAATTCCAAATGAACAAAGGTGGGAAATAGATTCTGTTGAGTCCTTTATAAGGAAATTTCCACCTTTTTAGATTGTATTCTGATCCACTGGTTCCAGAACAATGGATAAGCACCATTGAAAAGTATTTTCAATTCATTGGTGTTTAGAAAATGGAAAATTTACATTTTATTTCTACTATTTTATGGATGAAGAGTATCAATAGAATAATATTATCAATAATATGAGGTAAAATGATTAAATTGACTCCATGTATTGGGATGTGTTCATGATCTTATTTTCAAATAAGTACATGCATCTAATTTTCCATATGGAGATGGAGAAAAAGTTCCATGGGCTAAGTCATAAGGATGGTAAATTCCTTCATAACTATAATTAATATTTTAAATGTCATGTGAGGCATTCTTATGGCATTATCATCCTTCCCGAATATATGTTTTATTGATTCTTTAGTGTCCTAAGACCTTGTGTCCAAAGGGCTTTATCCATAAGAGAAATTAGTAGATATGATGATATTTATTGATTTTCTATGATGGTAGAAATGTAGTTTTGATATATATATCATTAACATTGTTTTGATAATGAGAGTAAATGAAAGTTAAAGGAATGCCTAAAAACTAGGGGGAGAATAATATATGATTAATTTTATTCTAAATGTTTTGGAAGAAATATGAATGAAAATATCTTAATATAACAAGTAATTGTTTTATGTGTGGAATGTATGGTCATCAATAAATTTATTATTGAAGTGATATGAATAATTTATCCTACGATGTGAATAGATAGAAAGCTACACATAATAAACAACCCACTGTCTAGTGTTTCAAATGTAAGGATTTTGGAAATTATGTGAATTAGTGACTTAATATAAGGACTAATGTGGATGATAAGACATAAAAACCTATAAAGTAAAAGGAAAAGGTAAAGATTATTTAATTTTAATGGATGATGTGAGTCATGATAATTATATTTCACTTATCCTCCACTTCTATTTTATGAATTTTATGTTTGATTTAATATGAATGAGCCCTATGAAAATATTATTGTTTGTCCACTAGTGAAATTTCATGTGACTATATCCCACTATATGAATTCTAAAATAATATAATCACACTTGATATTCTATTGGTGAGAAGATGAACACCATATTGAATGAAAATGGTTTTATATAAGATGAATGATTATATAAGTAAAGAATGTGGAATTACATTTTTCAAGTGTATATTACCATATGTAATAATAACTTATCAGTTATGGATACCATCATTAGTTTATGAGTTTATGTTTTATCATATGTTCAATCCATTAACACCCATTTTAATGTTTAATGTGATTGTAATTTTTCATTACATGGATATTTTATGTCACATTAATTGAAATGGAAAACATTGGTTTTTTATATTCTAAAAATATTATTTGAAGATGAATTCCTATACAATTTATTGAAATATTATTAAATGTACCAGTAATATTTAGGGATTATCATATCTATTATGTAGAGATAATTATGGGTTATAGTCAATCAATTTACAATGTTATCATAATTCATTTATATTAGATAAGATTTATCATTGGATTCAAATTCCATAATATTAATTAAGGATGTTGTAAAGTTTCATGATATACCAAATTCAATTATATTTTTGTAAAATGTGGAATTTACCTCATGGTTTTAGTGAATCCCTTAGAAAGATCATGATACAGATATTAGTTTCATCATTGGGTATCACCCTCAAATAGATAGATAGTTTGAAAAAAATTCAAACCATGGAGGATATTATATGATTTTATTCAACAAATTTCAGATATGGTTGGGATCAAATCCTTCCTCATGTTATGTTTTCTTGAAAATATTATCTTTCAATTGAGAATTCAGATGGCTCCTTATGATAACCTTTATAGATGTAAGTATATAAATCAAATGTACTATAATGAAGTTTTAGAAAGAATACAATTGGGACCTATGAATGTAGATGATATAATAGATAATGTTAGATCTATTCAGAAACATTTAAAGACTCTATAAATTCTATAGAATAGTTTTTCTAACAATCAACGATGTGATGTATAATTATAAGTGTTATGAAAAACACCTGGAGAAATAAAGTGAAAAATTTATTCATAGATTAGTAAAAGAGAAAATTAAAATATGAATAATATCTTGAACACAAAGATTAACATGGTTTGGGAAATGTTTCTTATGTCCATGGATAGGAAAAAATCAATATGAAATCTGAGATGAAAATTACTAGGAGAACTACCCAAGAATTCTACATAGTTATGTTGACCTTCGATGATTCAACTGACTATGAAAACTCACTTAATCTGAGATGCCCCTCTTCTTCAATTTCTAGCTGTGTTCTAAAAATTTACAACTTCAATTTCAAGCTGATGATCCATGAAATACTAGTTGTTTTCCTTGGTGAACCATTGTGTCCTTCATTACTCTGCCTGTCATCCTTGATTTGTTAGTAGAGACCAATTGAGGTGTATATGGTTCTCAACTTAAATATTACAATGATATTCATCAATATTTCTATGATATCATGGGTTCTACAATTCTTCTGCAATGTCAGTAACCTATCATGTTTCAATCATCTGATTAAATCATATTTCAACTGAATGTGCTTCATCATATAATGAAATACTAGGTTCTTTTCAGGTTTTATAGAATTATAACTATCATACTGAAAAATTAACCCATCTCTTTCTTTCTAACTCATCCAATAAGTTCTTCATTCAAATCATCACCTTCTCACTTTTTGTTACAACTAGACCTGTGAGGTTTGATACCCAATCAATAGTACAGGCCGTAATCATTCATCCAAAAAATCATCCAAAAAAGATAGGACTACCCTTATGCAACATTATGTTATTGATAAGGTCCTCCTATGAATTTCTATATGGAATAAATAAAGGAAAATTAATCCCTTGGAATATAGGTCTTATTAAAATACATCATCATATTAGGATAGTAGATTATCATTTGTACCTTCCACCAATCAACACTCAAGTCCACTATGTGTTATATGTATATCTTTTGATTAATTACATTCTTGATCCACCACATGTACAGAACTCATAGTTTATACTATTGAGGAATGCTATTTATTATGAGGAACAACTGATTGTGATAATAGATTGAATAGAGAATGTTTTTTGAAACAAGACCACCCATCTAGTAAATTTTTTATAAAGAATCCACCAAATTGAGGAAGCTACATTGGAACCAAATTATTTTTCGAGTTATAATTACCCTTAGTCTTTGGTACCTATGTGATATATTTCTAGGGATAAATTAATTTTACAATTGGTAGAATGACACACCGCAATATTGTTAGAATTTTTTCAAAATAAATATAATCTATAATTAATTTTTTTTTATTACATGAGTTATCATGTTAGTATTATGTTACTTGTAAAAATAATGTTTTAATGACTTACATGAAACATTGATTAGAAATTAAACAAGACATATTATTTAAATATTATAATTTACTATGAAAGCTATAATATTGATGTTGGAATGATGGGTATGAATAGGATTAAAAAAATTATGAAAATACATTATTTATACATGTATATAAATATAATTCTTTGGTGAAAAATTACTTGTAAATACATATATGTCCCATTAGAAAATAAAAGAAATCATCTTCTAAAAAACAATTTTTAATGGAAAAAACTTGTTTTATGTCAATAAATGAAATTAATATATTTTATTAAATGATTTAAATGACATTTATATATTATATATTCAATAAACTTTTTAACATGCATCTTATATACTTTCTAGGAAATATTTATGGATAAATAAAATTTTATTCTTAAAAACTTTATTTTTCTAAAAAAAACCTTTTTATCAGCTTTTGTATAACATATTAAAACTAATTATGGAAAATTTTATAAAATTAATATGAACAGATAAACATAATGGTTTAATTCAGAGTTAATAAATTTTTATAAGCGGAATGTATGATAATTTTCTAAAATGATATATTTTTTTATGATTAGAAAAAAATACTAGATTTTAATTATAACCAACCTTTAGGTTAAAATTGTTTATAAAACTAAAAAATATATTAAATAGTTTTTTCTATAAAATTAGTTAAACTATATACTTATATATTAATTAGATCTAGGTAATTTGAATAAATTTCATATTGAATTTTTGTATGAAAACATTTTAAATGATCGAACATTTTCTCTTTTGAAACTTGCTTTCTCGTCACATTAACGATATTAATATTAAATCAAAATATTAAAATTTTGTGAATTAAAAACTTGTCACTAATTCCATATTTTTAATAATAATAATCTATATTATCTACAATGTGGAACATTATTTTTTGTCAAAAATGAATAGTGAAAATAGTAATAATTAATTACTGCAGTTAATGAAAATATATTTATTAAGGGTTAAAATATAAAGATAAGGGTTTATATGTCCTAAAAACTTATCTAAAATATTTTTTATGACCATATTTATACCCTATAATGTATACGATCCAATATTACTTCATTTATGATACATTTATCTAGATCAAAATTTGGTTACATGTTTTTCAATTCAAAAAATTACAAGTGTGACACTCACCTCACATATAAAAGGACACCCTCTATCCACTATTATTAAAATATTAAAACAATTTTGGTTCAAGAAAATCCTTAAAAATACTTTACAAAATTCCCAATTATCATCTTACAATACATATTTTAGAAAAAATATACCCAAGGATGGATGTTTGTGCAATCATAAGGGGGATACCCGAAGAAGAGGTAACATTATTCAAAGAGTGTTTTTATTTTATTAATTCATCCACATCAATAATTTATGAATAAACAATTATAACATAATAAAAATAGTATATTACACATATTGAGATTTTTTATGTTATGATAATGGCTTAAAAACATATCCACATCCACCAAATGGGTTACTTAATCATTATTCTAGTGTACAAAGCACTACCCCCTCACGAACTGTTGTCATTTGTTTTTCCATTACCACTTCTAATAATGTATTATAATGGTGGATAAAATTTATATAGATATATATTATATTTATAACATAATTGTGCCTCTAGATTAAAAATATCATATATAACTTTCTTAAATTCTATTTCTTAGGTGATATAATTACATCATTCCAATGTACAGGGGACCACCGAATTGCGAAGTGATGTGATTCATTTTCACTAACACTTTATATAGAATATAATAAGTATCTAGTAATATATATATATATTTATATGAGATAAATAAATAGTTATGATATCAATCACTAATTTATGATTCTAAACTGATAATATATCATTTCATTTCTTACCATTTCACTAGTTGAATGATCATAACATCCTTCAGGTGCATGTTGACAATCACCTTCATGAAGCAATGTGAATTTATTTTCATCATCATTCCACATGGATGAAATTCTTATGTATATTTAAATAAATAATATTTTATTTATTAAGTTATTTTAATTATTTCAATATATGATATTAAAAACCATTTTTCCATAACTATCGTTGCAAAATGGAAACCTTACTCATGCATACAGATGGTCGACCGTCTCCATGACCATAGCATTATTCATTTCCCAAAACCATATTTCATGTTTGGTATTAATATTATAATTTATTTATTGATATGAAAATAAATTAATTATTATTATTAAAGAGATAATAAAACCTTTATTAAATTAATAGGATGAAAAATAAGAAACTGAAACAAATAAAAAACAAAGTTGTTATTCCCCGAAACATGAATTTAGTAAGGAAATAATAATAAATGTGTAATAAAAGGAAATAAATAAATCATATATGGGTTGATATATATAAATATGGTCATATAATAGATTTATAATATACTTATATTTATTTAATATGTAGGTTTGAATGTGTATGAAGGAAGTCAGGACTTAAGATGGGATTTCAATCTCACTTTTACTTTTTGTGAGACAAATCCCATATTCCCCCAGAAGTTTCTTTTATGTTGTGTATATAATACCCATGAATTTATATTAATATTATTAAAAATAAAATTATTGGTATTTTTATATCCATTTAATGATCTCTCTTTTACAGGGTTTACTTTTCAAGTGTAACCAAATCAGTACAAGATTCTTGCCTCAATTTACCTTTATTGAGAAATATGATTAGGTTATGAAAAAATATTTATAGACACTATTTATATATATCCACATAACAAATAATATTTTCAAATAATTTATCCTCAGGATATTTTTGTTTCATTTATGTTTATTCCTTCATAGTGATTATGTTTCAATGTTACCGAATTTGTAAGGATATTATGTTATGATGTCATCACTCATTGAGATTGTTTATGATTATGTTTCTAATGATAAAAGTTTTAGATAAAACACTAAGGAAACTAATGAAGTTCTTTATACAGTTATGTTTTCATGAGAATACATTTTTTCCCTTAAATAGTATCTCGTTTTGTACTTAGGAGTTCAAAAGATAATTTGTTCATAAAAATCATATTTTTTGTTGAAAACTCATTTTCTCCCAAAACCATGTTTTATAAAAAAACTAAAAAGATCTTTTAACATTCTCAAAAAATTTATTACAAAATTTTTTAAACCTGATTGAATTTTATTATTAATTTTTAAATGAATCTTCATATCATTTTCCAAACAATGGCCATTCGGATTTCATATAAAATGTGAAAATAATCATAGTTTTATAAAATGCATGGCATGAATATTATTTCAAACTACCATTACCAATCTATGATATCAATATTAATATAAAATTCTTTAAATTTATTTTCAATTAAAATGTTATCCTCTATATTTGGGAATTTTAAAAATGTTATATAAATTATTTCAAATTGAAAATAATTTTGAAATGCTTTTCTTTATTAATTAGTTTTTTTTCAAAGAGTAGAGATTATTTTCCTCATTTAATGTTTTAATTGGTATTTAATGATTAATTTATATGTTTTAAAGTTTATATTAAAATATATGGATTTAAAAAATTATATAATTTTTCAAAAATACATTTTCTATTAAAATGTATCTTTCTCAATAATAATTACATGTGATTTATCATTCAAAATAATTTTCTATATAAAATGAAGTAATTTGATGCAACTTATATTAAACTAGGTATATTTACCAAAGATACCATAATATTCATTATCTCAATGGTTTAGGAAGAAAATATGTTTATGAAACCCATTTAAATACCATTGGTTATATGATGAAAAAATTATTTTTAATACCTTTTCATTTTCCACGAGTTATAAATTGAAGAGAGGCTGAAATGATTGTGAAACTGCTATTCTTTACATAGGTTATGATATTATTAAATTTTCATGAAACCCATTTCATTTCATGGGTATTGATATAATGAATTATTTATGATATTTTGGGAATCCCATGTATGATTATAATTATGTAAATGTGGTTACATTATAACCAAGGAAAATAGTTGCATTATAACCAATGATAGTGGTTAAATTATAAGAAAATATGGATGTGACATATATATCCTACCAAATCATTGGGTAATGATTTATATCATAGGATGTACATTGGATTGGAATTAAGAGAGGAATTGGTTCAATAAAGTACTTTTTTGGTATGATGGTCTTAGGAGTGAACCGTGACAACCATGATGGTGTGTGGTGTGAAGTCATTCTAGTATGATGAATGGGATAGCACTGGGGATGGTGTTGCATCCCAAAAATGAGGTGTATCTACACATTGAGTACCCATATATGTTTTGAAAATGATCCATTAATAATAAGAAAATTATTTTCTATGCTTATGTGTATTCCATAATTCTATATCTTATGCCAATATTATGCTCTCATGACTCCTGGTCTTTGATTACCTTTGGATTCATGTATTATGAAATTATCATATATATTTAATTATTTTATATTTTAATATTTTATATGAGGGATATGGAAATCATATGTTATTCTTAATTCTACATACCTTTAGGCTCACATTTTGTTTATATATTTTCCGTGATTACGCTTACTAATAATTTGAGCTCACCCTTTCATATATTTATTTTCCATAGATTATAAAGAAAATATTTTGAAAGGGTATTCTTATAAAGTGTACTAAATAGGATGATCTTTATGGGAAACATTGATTATCTTCCACTAGATAAGAAGAGTGTGTACCTAGAATCCGAATACGAAAACTATTATGATCCTCATGAATGTGTTTGTGAAATGAATTGCATATTCATCTAAAATGATGTTATATCTTGGTATGTAATTACTAGGTTTCTATATCAATTTTTAAGTGGATATGGGGTAACATATTTGACACACTTTCATGATTATTATAAAAATTGACTTGATATGCATTTAGTGAGACATCCTTTGTGTGATGAATTAAATAACGACATTTATAGAAAATCATTCAATTTCACTACATATTCACAAAATCATTAGTAAGATTATTCAATATTGGCATGGAAACATCATGGTAGGAACCAGTTGATAACAATATAATCCTATCCAGTAGTTCTTTATAATATTTTTATTAATCTGAATGATGGATGTTGATTACTAATATGGAAATTATTAGCTCATAATTTGGATTTCATCTAGTGTTGGAGATTCTTTCATGGTATGTTCAATTATTTATAATATTTCTCTTATATATAATTTATATTTTTCTTTATGATAATATATGTATTTTTTTGGGATTTTTATTTACTCTATTTTACATGGCGTTATTATTTAATAGTGTTTCATAAATTAATAGTAATTTTCAAGGTAATGACTCTCATAAATATGTGTTTGTACCATTGTAATAAGTAACCAACCCATAAAATACTTGAAGTAGGGTTAAAGGTTCATTAATGTATTCAATATATTCATAAGAGGGGTTATAGTAGATGAAATGATTGATAGAGTTGTGGTATTTTTTTTGTTTGAGATTTTAGTTACACTCAGGTGTAAAGAACATTTTTATATTACATTGGTTTTGTAAGGATATGTGCTTGATATTCTATTGGACATAATTAAGATAAATCTATTTATTTTATGGTAAAGACCATGGTGTGGTACATAAATATTATTTTTTATTACTATGTTTTAATTATAAAAATATATTAGTAACTGATAAAAAATTAATTAATATAACATTAAATTGAAATCCATATCATGAGAATAAAAAATTTCTTTGGTGTTTATATAGATGGTTATTGGAAAAAGTCTCGGTATAGTTTATGTTGGAGTGGTGCGTGGAATATTCTTATGTGTCATAGATAGGTTGATCCCCTAGATGATTATTTATAGATTAATAGATATCATAATTTATAATTTTAGAAACTGTTTAGGAATAAATTGTTTTTCTCTAACAAAGAGAAATGTAGGTGGATAAGGGATCCTGATATTTCCCATGACTTGATTTGTTTAAGGAAGGATAATTTGATTCATTTTGTTGTTATCTTTTTAAGAGGTCAATATTTTTAGTGGTGGAATATTTATCATGGTGGTTATGATTAGTGTGAGATGATATAGGATAATATTTATAATTAGTTTAGGGATGTGTTCTTATCCTCATCACTGTAGGTTGTAAAATGAAATATGTTTTTCCAAAATCAGTAGGGGTTATTTATTAAGAGATATTTTTTAGTATTATTTATCGAAATTATATTCTATTCCCATGATATTTTTCTATATAATCTGGTGTGGGAGTGAAATATTTATGAGAAATTACATATTGTGTCCTTGTGTCAGGTTAGTTCTTTCATGTTTCCATCATATATTGAGGTGTTAACGAAAGATAAAGGTATTTAATAATACATTGGCATAGACATGATCATTTTTATGGAATTTATTATAAATTCATGAGGGTTGTATCTATATATAAGAGCTCAAAATTTTCAAATTAAACGGGTTTTCATTTTGAGAGGATGTAAGCATCATATATATATATATATGTCTAACATAGAGATGTAGAGGGGGTGAACTGGTATTTGTATTACTTTAACACAATTTCACCTTTATCCTATTACCAAATATTCACATGATTTGTAATTATCAAATTTCTACCCATTGGTCAATATTAATGAATATCTAGAATAGAATAGAAATAGAACAAAATAATTGAATTTCTATAAAGGTTCGCATCCCTAAAGACGACTAAATCACCATAATATAGTGGGTTTTATCCTATGAATTCAATTAATTCTTATTACTATAAAATAATTGAAAAGAAATGTAATGAAAAACAAATATTTAATTCAAGAACAAACTAGGTAAAAAAAGTTTGGTCGTTTATAAAACCATACATAATGTTGGTATCTTCCATGTCTACAAAAAGATGATTAGCGAGGATTCTTTGTGTCCCTCCTGTGCATTGTATGTGTTCTCCTTCCATATTATTAGAACACCAATAGCTTAAATTGGTTGAATTTATACTTCTAAAAATATATATTTTTTAAGGTTAGAAACTCAGTACATTGTAATATGCATGATCAATTTTTTATGCCATCCACAAGCTCTTCTAATTTAATATTCTCCTTCCTTGTGGGAAGAAACGTTGGGATCTCAATTTTCATAGAAATATAAATTTATATTTTAATAATTAATATAATGATTCACAATTCACAATTTTCTTTTTACCTATACATTCACAGAACTCGTGTGAATATTTTTTATAATATATTATACCTAAAAAACCTAAAATCAAGCTTTTGTATTCTCCCCATTATTTGGAAGTCAAATAAAACACTGTAAAATATCAGTTATTATTCTATAAATGTATCTCAAGACTCAAAATATTAATAAAATTATATTTGATTTTGTAACACCCTGACCCCACAAACTCGGATCAAATGTATTGTTTTAATAAATTGGCATGATTAGAAGGAATCATGTCCAAAAAGGCCGATCAATTTAACTGTCTTGGAATATTGATTACATATGGTAATATAACATTACAATGTCAAACATAAAATTAAGCATAAATAATTTTCTGAGAATTCCATTATTCTCCACGATAATCCCTACATATTCATCATAATACACTTCTTGGAATCCTAGGAAAATAAAACATAATAAATGTGTGAGCTCAAATGCTCAGTAAGGGTAAATAATTAAATAAAAGCTCTAAAAATTTAAGGCAAGATTTATAATAAAAAAATATTTTTAAACATAAAAATGAACATAATATGGAAAAAATAAATAAATCACTACCATATAAACATGCACATTTATATTCTACTAATCGAATAATCAAATCTAATAATTAAATTCATAATGAGGGAATGAATAATTATGGACATAATAACTACTATGTTGAGGCCATATGTAGACACCAATCACAAATATTATCTAATGGCCTTATTCTAAGACACTAGTTTTTCTAATGAGACCTACCAATGCACCAATGGGCTATAGCGGGCCCCACCCATCACTTAATAAGTCCAATGCATTCATCATATAAAATAAGGTGAAATATAACATAGTCAATCTTATTAAAACTAGCATACTAAATATCAAAATTTTAACCTTAAATCATTAACGGTGTAAAAATAGAACATACATAGTCAAATATATCACAACTCATTCAATAAAATATTGATGATTTTATTATCATAAATCAACCTCAATAAAGAATAATATCCATTAAATGATGTTGACAATGTTGAAAATGACTAGTAAAACCCATTGAGGAAAATATCCCCTTTTCATGAAATGATTTAAAATTCACAAATTTTATAAAGGAATTAATTTAATTGATATTTTTGAATCAATTCTTCTAATAAAAATTTCTAAATTTTAATATATTTATCATTTTAAAATAATCATGTCTATAAAAATAAACCCTTAAAAACATTATAAAAACATGGACATTAATTAAATAGATTTAAATAATAAATCATTAAAACATTTATAATGATGATATAGTTAAATATAACCTTTAATAAAACCATAAAAAACTGCTTTTAATAACATTTTTATGATTGATAAATATTTAATAAAAAATATTTACACATAAATAATCTAGGATAATAATGAGATAGAAAAATTTACCCTTACCTTAGGTGTGATACTCCTCGTACGAGTCCGAAACTCATTTAAAATGTATATAAACACATTATAAACTTATATTAGAATCTTAATAATATTTATGATTTAATATATGAATCCCGTAGGACGTAATAACACACATTTATTAATGATTCCATGTTAAGGCAGCATTTCAGGTAATATCACTTTGTTTATGAGTTTTGACTTGTTATTATTCATCACATTACATAGATTATGATTTAATTATGTCCAAAATGTATAATATGATTTATATATCATATATATTCATAATATAAATTTATATAATAGATATTTATTTAAAATGGAATAGATTATTCATGGAGATGGTAGGACATACATACACATGAACGATACTTCCGTTTTTTTATCGTATTGAATGGAAGTAAGTGAATGAAATATATGTACAGACAGAACCACAAAATCATATATATATATATATATCATTACAGTTGGATTATTATGTCATATATTTAATAATTATGAGTAACATATATTTTTTATAATTATTCATGTATGGTTAAAGTGGATAATGAATCTCATCACGTCATGAAGACGGTGAGCTGTACGTACTCACAAGCAACAAAATCACTCTATTGATGGTTAAAAAGCGTTTAATTTTAATTTATATTTTATATAAAGAATAATTTCTAGGTTATATTATTTATCTAAATTAAATATACTCATTATAAAACTCATCTAAATAATGTTGTGTTGAATAAAAACTACACCACAACGTGGAGACGGTAAGTCGTACGTACACATGCATGGTGAATTTTTCATTCATAGGATGGATATAATAATGAATTTTTTTGTACCATATTTATAATAACATATATGATTATATAAGGTACATGGTTTATTATTTTAGTTTGGTAAAAACTTTGAAAGAGGAATTAGAAGAAGAAAAGAACTTTGAACGAGCTGAAAAAACAATTATCACTTCGTTGGGTGTTTTCTTTTAATATGAAAAAATGTCTCATTATATTGTCTTTATACTGAAGGTGATGATTCTAGGTTGAATTGGGGGTAGTTTAAAGGATATTATATTAGTATTTGACCACGACAAATGTCTTGTGAGGTGTGAATTTAAGAGAAGGGGAACTACTATTTTATAAGAGAAGTGAGGGGATCTTTAAGAAATGCTTCCAATATTAATTTATTATAAAATGATTTTCGATTTATAATATATAAAAATTAATTTATTATGAGGATAATGGGTGATGTGTCACAATTCTTTAAACTAAAAAGATTTATATTTCTTTAGGTCACTATATTAACCTTACCTTTTAGATTTAACCCTTAGTTAATGAATTTACCTTTTAGCATGTCTTCTTGTTTTTTATATTACATGGTTAATATAATTACAATAAAATGAAAAGAGAACCTCAAGTGGTTACATAATAATTTTTTTACCAATATCTAAGTAATTTTTAGAATAATAATTTTTTAGTAGTATTATATATCATTATATAATAGTATTTTTTTTGAAAACTCATTTATATCAATTTTGACACTATTTAGTAATTTGTTATTTTTAATGTCATAACAACTTAATTCCATCAAACCAATGGCATTAACTCATACCTCATATGACAATTTCATCAATATAATTCTTTCATGGCATAAAAACATTAAAATAATATTTATTTTAATCTTTATAATATCATTTAGTTTAATCCTTCATTAGAATGGAAAATACAACATCATTATTGTGTCAAAAATAAATTTAATTATTTAACGTGAATAAATTACAAAAATAAATATAGTGTTGTAGGAAATATTTTTATATTTCTAATTAATATTTATAGACAAATATATTAGTCATATATCCCAATATTAGAATTTATTTAGTAAAATATATATTTTTATGTTATAATAATATTTACATAAACTTAATTTTTATAACATGTCATTATGACACTGATGTGATCCCCAAATGCTAGTGGTTCGGAATAAGGATGTTCATGGTGGAATATATCTCATCCAATAGGTTTAGGACATGTTTTAGGGTAGTTTTATATTATTATTATATTATTTTTTACCCTTATTTACCAAATTTTCCCTTTAACCATGGTAATTATAAATAATTACTGAAGTTACTATTCATAATTTCAAAAATAAAAGGTACCTACATACTCAATTTGGAAGTTATAATTACAAATATGGAATCAATTTTTCCAAATTAAAATCAATGAAGTTGCACTAATTAATATAAAATGAATTTCCATTGTCAAATCCAAAATGTGGGTTTTTATGAAGTAAAAACTATCAAAAGATTGATATGTGTTCATATCAAATTAAAATGTGAAATTAATTCCAATTACCTAAATTATATTAAATAATAAAAATATAATATAATTACACTTTAATCTCACTCAAATGTATAATTTATCACCGAAAATTTATTTGATTTTATAATTTATTTAAAAATAAATTCAAGTGTTTTTCACTATTCATAAAAATATGTACGTTATCATAAGAATACCAAAATTCTTTGAAAAATAAATTTATTTTTCCCAATTCTATATAATAATTTAATTTAATTTAATTTAATATGTAAAATTTTAAAATATTGGATTTAAAAAGTCATCTCTATTGAAAAGAAAAAAACTGAATTTTTTGAAAAATATCTTTTCATCTGAAAATTTGAAAATTTACATATATTATGTATAATAAACATAATAGATGAATGTTAAAATCATATAAATTTAAATATGTGGTTAATACTATACATAACCTCTTTTTAAATGTCTAGATTGATAGGTTGTGCTGCATTTGAATTTGGTGTTGCATACATCACACACTATTGACTTGTTTAAAAAAGAAATGTATCATGGAATCTTGGGGTGTTACATTATTCCCTCCTTCAATAAATTGCATCCTCAGAATTTCATCGATTGATTGAAAACTAGGTGTTTTCCAATTTAAAATATTTTGGCACAAATCCCACATCAAAAAAATTGATTAATGAGGCCACTATTTTAAAATAATGAAAACTAGGTATGGAGGCTATCGAAAATAAAACATATTTGGGTTATATATAGGAAAAACTGGATATAGAAGAGAAAACTAACCATCATGTTCTGATATAGAGTAATAGAAAATATTATTAAAAGAAAGTTAACAACAATAATGCTATAAATCTGCAATGATCTAAAGGACCATTTGATTCATATCAAAATAAAGTAATAGGAAAATATTTTGGATTTATGATCCTTTACATAGTGTTGTCGAATTAAGTTAATTAATAAATTAAGTACACAAGGAAGAATACATAATTTACATGTATATTTTTATCTAGTTCCTACCACAAAATTTAATTTCCCTTTAGAGGATAAAACACAAACAATATTCTACTTATCTCAATCGTATGAGGTTCCGAATATAAAATTATAACATTTAAATAATGAAAATGATTTTAAAATAACTAGGGACATCTTGTAGGCTAGTGGTAAGAGATAATTCCTTTGTAAACTTTGGTTATGGCTTCGATTCCATATCCTTTGTCCAATGCGGCAGGTTATCACTAGACCAGAAATTTGTCCTTTTTCTAAAACTATTGTATTATTACATTCCATAAAAGTTATAAACATTACAATCCATTGCCGAACTTAATACACCACGTCCTTTAGAGTTATCCAAAATGATTCTGTCGAAACACTCTATAATAGGTATCTAAATATCCAAAATCAAATGTATCATCAGATTCCCAAAACAATACAAAGATGATCTTTATACAAAAAATTTATTACCATCATCCTATTTAAAACATAATGAAAAGAAAATGAATTTCAGTACAATACATATATATATCACATTCTTCATAAAACTAGAATATATTTCTTGAATCAAAAATCACAATTCATTAATTATTCCACTTTGACTATAGAAACAGCATTAGCATGAACTGGATGCATTTTTTTCTGAGATTATATCCTAGAATCCTTGGAAAATCATTTTCATAATGTCCCATATCATTACAATTATATCATTTCATGACTTCTTTCTTTCCCTCATAATCAAAATCCTGGTGACCACTTTCTCCACATTTATAAAAAAAATCATTCCTTTTATGAAAGTACTATGATGTTTCTTCACACAATTATCATATTAGGGAAAATCCTTCTTTCAAATTTTCACTTTATTTATCTCTTTCTCCACGTTTCTCTTCTTATCTTTCATTACATGAATTTCATAAGAAAGAGAGAATTATTTTTCTTTCTTGATACCACATGATAATATATCTTCACATGAGACCAATTATTGTTGGAGGAATAGTTTAAACCCATCAATGAATCATTCAATATTTCTTCTTGGGTTGTGCATATAGTTTTTTGCATGCCTTGCTATCCATGTGATATTGCCCTTTTAATTTTCAGTATTATCATCCTACTTATTCTTGAGGCTCAGAAATTGTCTTGCCATATCAGCTCATTATTCATGAAGAAAGTATTTCTCTAGATAATGTTCTTTATACTCCCTCCATTCCATATTTCCCACTTCCTCATCATCCTTTTTGTTTTCAATTAATTACCACCATTGATCCACAACTCTTGAGAGACGATAAATTTTCATGACAACCATTTCTCTTTCATTAATTCCCAAAGCAATAAACATTTTCTCTAAATAACATATCCACTACTCATCTATAAAAGAATTTGTAGTCTCATTTAATGTTAGGGGATGTTGTATCATTAATCGGTCTAAATTTGATCCTCAGCATTGTACATCCGGATGATCCATATGGGTAATGTTAACATTCTTAACCCGAGTCAGCTATCCGAATATAGTTATAAGTTGTTATTTTCCAATTATGTCACTATATGCACTATCATTATATTTCATAGGTGGGAAATCCCTACATGTATTACGTATATTGATATCATTTCCATTTCAACCACTATGCCACATTTATAAGCAATGTCATACCCTAAATAAGGTTATGAATCATGATGTTTAATTCCATACTAGAAAAATACATAACATAAATTAAAACCTTTATGCCGGTCTAATCCATACTCATAAATATGGTATATTTGAGGACATATATACTAATAAATCGTTCATAACATTTTGTAAAAAAATATGAATTATAATAAGAATATCCACTGGTAATGTCAAACCATGTGTACAGTAATGCCCATTGTCAGATACTAGGGTACTCCGAGTCAAAGAAGGAACACCTTCTTAATGTTTTCACCCCTAGGTACATCTATACTAGAACTACGTCCACACTTCATATTTAGACGATGATGTGCATTCAAAGAATACCCACATAATATCTATTTGAAAATTCAAATATTCTCTTAAATACTTATCCTAAAATTGTATCTTAGGGTTATGATCCCTAATCATAGATTTCTAAAAAAAATTCCAAGGTTGTTACAGAAATTTTTCTGATACAAAATGTAATTCCCCAACCCCATAATCCTAGAGTTGGTTCATTATTTTAATAAAATTTCATGATTTCAAGGAATCATGTTCCGAAGGACTGATTAGTTTAGCATTTTTGGAAAATATGTTACATACAAAAACGTAACATTAGAATTTCTATCATAAAATATAGCATATATAATCCTTTTATAATTCCATTATTCCCATAGATTAACCCTTTATATCAATCATAATACACATATTGGAATCCTGGAAAAAATAAAACATAAGAAATGGTTGAGCTCAAATGCTCAATAAAGGGTAAATAATTTAGAGGAAGCTATAAACATTTAATGAAAGATGTATAATAAAAACAACAACCATTTAAACATAATCATGACCATAATATGGAAACAAATAAATCAAACATTACCAGATAGTCATTAACATTGATAATCTACTAGTCTAATATTCACATGTAATAAATAATTTCATAATGAGGGAATGCATAACGCTAGACATATTATTTAATATGTATAGGCCTTGTTCCAATACCATTAAAAAATATTTTGTCAAGGCCTTATGGAAAGACACAAGTTTATCTCGTGAGACCTACCGATGTATCAAGGGGAATTAGAGATCCCTGCCCGTCACATACTAGGTCCAATGTATTTCTCATATGATAATGGTGAAACAAAACATAATCATTCGTATTAAAATAATTTTACCATAAACCATGAATGGTATTCAAATAAGACATCCATAGTCAAACATATCACAACCCATTCAATATAATATATAATATTTTGTTATGATAAATAATTCTTAATCAATAATAATATCCAGTAAAGTATTTTGACATAGTTGAAAATGATCAGTAAAAACCTTTGATAGAAATATCCCTTTTTCATGAAATCATTTAAAATACAAAAAATTTATAACGGAATAAATTTATATTATATTTTTAAATAAAAGTGTACCATAACAATTTGAAGCTTTTGAAAGTAATTAACATTTTAAAACAATCATGTCCATATAAATATATTATTAAAATAATTCTCAAATTATTGACATTAACTAAATAGAATTAGGAAAATAAATATTAAAAACATTTAAATTGATGATCTATTTAAATATAACCTTCAATAATACCATAAAATATTCATTTTGAAAATTTTTTTATGAAACATTATTATAGATGATAAAGATGTCCCAATAAATATTTACACATAAACAGTCTCATATAATAATGATATTGAGAATTTAACCGTTACCTTAAGTCTGATACTCTTCATACGAGTTAGAAACTATTGTATAATGTTTTTAAACATATTTTAATCTTATATGAGAAACATAATAATATTTATGATATCATATATTATTATTTTATGAGTTTATTTTACTTGTTTATTAATGATTCTAAGTTATTGCAACATTTTGGGTGATATCGCTTTGTTTACAAGTTTTAACTTATTATTCTTGATAATATTATGTATATTATTATTTACTTTCTTTCAGAATGTATAATATGATTTATATATTATATATATTCATAATATAAATATAAATAATATATATATATATATAAAAATGGATCACACCATTCATGGAGACAGTAGGTCGTACGTACGCATGAACATTGTTTCCGTTTTCTTATCGTATTTTGTGGAAGAAAGTGAATGAAAAATATATACATAAAATATATATATATATATATTTATATTCAATTAGACTTATTATGTGATATTTTCATAATTATGAATAACATGTATTTTTATAATTATTCTTGGATGGTTAAAGTGGAGAATGAATCGCATCGCTTCATGGAGACTATAAGCTATACATACGCATAAGAAACTATATCACTATATTGATGGTGAAAAGATGGTTTAATTGGATATTATATTATATGTATCAAATAATTAACCTATTATATTAATTATTTACACTAATTACACTAATTATTTTACCAATCCAAATAATGTAGTGTTGAATAACTAACTACACCATGACGTGGAAATGGTAAACTGTTCTTATGCACGCATGGTGACTTCTTCATTCATAGGACTGATAGAATAATTATTATGGTTGTACCATATTTATAATTACATCTAAACCTTCATAATTTATTGGCGTTATTACATTATTATGGTAACAATAATGAAATAGAATGTCGGAGAGGAAAATAAATTCTAAAGAGGTGATAAAATAATTTCCTGTTCTTTGGGTGTTTCCTTTGGATTTGAACAAAAGGGATCCTTAGGTTGTCTTTATGTTCAAGGGAAGGCCTCTATTATTAATTTAACATTTTTGGGAGGATATTTTAGTAGGGTTTGGCTGATCCAAATGGCATTGGAGTAGTGAATTTAATCGATGGGGAAGTACCCTTTTATAAGAGATGTGAGGGGAACTTTTGGAATAGCTTGATAAATTAATTTATTATAAAATGATTTTCGTATTCTAAAAGATCCAAATTTATTTATTTGTAGGATAAGGTGGGGTGGTTCTAAATACTCTAAACCAAAATGTTTTAGACATATTTAGGTCACCATATTAACTTTATCTTTTAGATTTGACCCTTAGTTAAATACGTTAACTTTTTCCATGCCATTTTTATTTTTGTATTACACGATTTATATAGTTACTATAATATTACATGAGAACCTAATCTTGTTCATTAATTACATTTTCACAATTATTTAAGTTATTTTTCCATATATTAGATGTTTAGGACTATTATATAATTTAATAAAATTGTAATTTTTTTAAAACACATTTTTGTATATTTTGAAACTCTTTGTTAATTTATTTTTTGTTTATGTCATAACAAATTGATTCCATAGAACCATATTAATTAACACATACCAAATATGAAAATATCAAAAATAAATTTCATGGATTGAATCAAAACATTAAAAATATATTTATTTTAATATTTATAATATCATTTTTTGATTCCTCCATTAGTAAGTAAAATACTACATCATTGTTGTGTCATAAATAAATTCAATTATATAGTGTATAAAAATTAAAAATAAAATACCATGACGTAGGAAATATTTTTATCTTTTTAGTAAATATTTATAGTCAAAGTGATCAGTCATATCACACTATATAAAAACTGATTTAGTAAATGATATATGCTTTTGTAATAATTATATTTAATTTAAAATAATTATTATACCATGTCATTATCACACCCAAGTGGTCCCCAAATGCCAAACATTCAGTCTAAGGATTTTCATGGTCGAATATATCTCATAAAATAGGATTTGGAAAATTTTTAGGGTAGTTTTTTTATTATCACAACCCATCTTATGCATTTATTTTATTTTTTTATTTCCTTGGCCTTATATAATTTTTTTGATGGGGTTCGGGTTGAGTCCTAGATGAAATTTTTGAGCATAGGTTAAAATGATTACATTCTTGAGGTGGATTTGTTTTTTGTGTGAGTGGAGTGCATTTTGGAGACCCCATGCGGCTCCGCCCTGGTAACTGTGCGTCCTGGTCATCTTAAAAAAATTGAAAGAAAATGTTTCTTATATATTTAAAATGCACATCAATAGTTTTGTCATTTAAAATTTTTATTGTGTTTAATAATTTTATTATTATTAAAAAAATTTGTATATTTATTAGTTTTATTTTTATCATTATACATTAGTGGTATTATTATTATTTTATTTCCTAACAATTATTTTTCTATCTATTGTTTAGGGTGTTTTTTGAAGGTGAAAAAATTAAAACAGTAAAGCTACCCCACCAGGTGATACCCACTACCCCTACCCCATTCCCTTTTCTATGATTGAATTTACCCACAATGCAAGGCCTCCCGGTCGTCTCCCCTTCGTGTGCCTCACTGCCTCCCTCCCTTACAGCCCATGTCCCCCAACTTCCCATTGTCGCCCCTCCTTCACGGTTGAACACATGACTCCCCTTTTCCAGCATAGTGCACCTTGGACGACTACTTTTCCACTTTCTACACTATTTCCATCCACAAGACCCATCCTGGATCCCTTTCTATAGTTTAACCATTCGACCACAACCCCCTCGTTCTCCTTTTAGCATTCCCCATCACCCCAACCCAGTGCACTTTCATTTACAAACAGCTCCCAACCGAAGCAAACCCTCTCCTATTCCCCTCATCCTCCCCCCATAGCCCACTATGCGTGCGGTGAGAGCTTCCCCCGAGTGCACTTCCCATTACAGGAAGCTATAAGCTGGCACACACCCTTGAGCAACACTCCCCCATTTTTTCCAGCGAGCTGCAGCCCCGGTCCGCGTGCTTCCAGTCTCACTGACTTCCTCCAACCTTCGCACGCAACACCGGAGATCCACCTTCGACCTCTCTTCCCCATCGACCACCTACCAGTGTGCCAACTACATCTGACGTATCACCCCCTCCACTTCGTTATAATCCTCTTATTTAATTTTTTCTATTAGTTAGTTAATGGGTATTAATTGTTAGTAGTTATTCAGGTAGGTTTATGAATTTTGAAACCCTTGTGGAGTGGTCTCGTCTTTTCCATGTTCTTGTGCCATGTTTTCAGGGAAGGTCTCCCTTTCACTCGCCATTATAATTTAAAATATTTATATTTCATATTTTTTAACATTATTTATAGTCATATTATGTGTCGTATGATCCTTAGATGAGTTGTTTAGTGTTCAATGGTGATTTATTCATTATCTTGTAATAATAGTGTTATTTCATCATAAATGGGCTCACATAGCATTTAGAAAAACATTCATTGGAATTTTCACATGGTTTATGTCAAATAAAATGAGGTTTACCAATTTAAATCAATTTAAGGCATGATATTTTTGTTTTTCACATTGTTGAGTGTTAATTATAAATTGTTTTTAGAAAATTTTTCATGCACTGCTCATAAATGGCCCATTTAGTGTTTTTTTGAATTTTTTATCTTTTGGTTGTAACGAAAAAAAATTTATAGTGTTTTTAGAATGATATTAAATACTGTGTATTTTTCGTTTTAGATTCTGGGTGTTATTCTGTGTTTTGAATTAAATAGAAATTTATATGGTAAATTCTCATGCCGTGTGTCTTTTTCATTTATATAAAAAATCTCTGGTTGGATTTTACGGGTAAAGTGTGATTTAAACTAATGGTTTACATGAATTTATAAATATGGAAGAAACATTAAAAATGAGTTTTGGGGTTCCTTATATGGTTTCTAGGATGTTTTGGGATTTATAAGGGACTGAGTTTTTGTTTTCGATGTGTTTTGGTGATATTTCACACCATTTTGAAAAGTGATTGTGTTTTTTGGTAAACATGGATTTTGTGAAAAATGTTTAAATTGAATTTAAATTAAAATTATTAGTTTTGTATTTTAAATAGGCTTGATGGGAAATGGTTTGAATAATGGTTATAATGTTTTTTGAGTTGGAATCGTGTGACTGGAAGCAGCTTTGAAAAAGTGTTTTTATTTTGTGATTTGATTTTGTTTGTAAATGTTTATGTGCCCATTTGGACATTTCATTAAATATTGGAAATGTTTTTATTATGAAAACCCCAAATTTTATGTTCCTCATGATTATGTTGTATGCAATGAGAGGGAGGTCCATGTTAGGGGATTCTCAGAATCCATTGTTAGGGTTCTTCGGTGGAAGTATGTTATAATTGTTTAATTTTAAGGCATGATAATGGTTCTAGGGGAGACTCGGGGTGAGAAATTTTGTCCATTATTATTATATATAATGTGGCTGGATGCTCAGTGGGAATCAGTTGTCTCACCCACTTTCTAAATACATAATACATGGGAAATTGCCATATTGTGAGATTATTCTGAGAATGATTGTCACACTGGAAGTTATGGTATTGACCAATGGCCCATAATAGGTAGATATATTTGGGTTACTTGGAATGAGATTTTCACATGTCCTACTGGAAAAAGGATGGTTGAGAATTTGAGTGTTTTGATTTCATCCTGTTGGACAAGTCAATGAGGATTAAGCCTCATGTATTGGTGTCTTCAATATTATTCATGATCTTCAGGGTTCACCTATGTCTACTCATTCTTAGTGTTTACAGTGATTAATGTGTTACTTGTAATTAAATTTTATTTTCATTCCCCTTGTTGTGTAACTATTGTATCATCTTCATGTGTAGTGTTTTACTAGAAAGGGATGTGTGGTATTAATGTGTCTTATGAAAACTATTTTCAAAGAACGGTGTTTTATTCTTTCTGTGAAAATTGAAAATGTAAACCTCGCATGCCCCTATGAAAATTACAATGTATAATAATAATAAATACTTGTGTTTTTTGAGAAATCAATTAGTTCAATGACTTGTTCTTTGTTTTTGACAAACATTTAGAAAAATATATTTTTATACATTATAGATCAATCATTAAAATGGAAGATTCCTTTGTTTTAAATAATGTTAATTGGTAATAGATATTAGGTTAACCTACTCAGTTTTAATACTCATTCCTATAGATCTTTACTTTTTTATTCCTTGTGTATGTTTTATCTTGTGTGTGTTCACCTTCGGCTATATTTGATCATCGAGTCGGAGAGTGACCCAGAGGGTCACATAGAGTTAGCTCAGACGCTGAGTTTGATTAGTTTCTCCTTCATTTGTTAATGTTTATTCATTTTTTTGGCTTAATTATTTTGAGCTTCTATTTATTTTTTTACCACTGCTTTTATTTATTTATATTGGGAAAACCATTCTCATCATCACCCTGTCGATTCCTAAGAACAAGTCTCAAGCCCGAGAGGATTGGGAACACCTCTCAGGCCTTCCAACATGCCGGCAGAGGTGACTAGTTCTGGGTCTACCCAGGTTGGTTCATGAAAAAATGGTAACAAAGAATGTTTGATCTTTGTAGAACTCACTTTTCAGAGCACCTATGGAAATTTAGGATATCAAATTATATGGAGTAGGATTTTTAGTACTCGAGGGGTAGGTGTGGGAAGAGCGTCACACACTCTTTCTCTTTATGATCCTCAGGTTTCCATGGGATGTATGGTTTAATTTGATTTTTTGGGGGTTTTATTGAATATTTTGGGATTGGGATACAACAAAGGGAGTCTAGAAAATATCCCTTGTGATCCCTCACGGTCTGGAAAGCCATGTGGATCTTGGGGCATGGCCCTGAAAGGCTCTTTGTATCGGTGATGTGTTTGGAATAAGGCTTCCAACCATATGTTCACGTAACCCACCGAAACTAGTTCTTTTTTTGTTTATTTTGGGGACTCATCTAATTTGAAGAAGTTGTTTTAGTCCCAAAAGTTGGTTTTGGAAATAGGTTGTCTGGAATAACCTGTGTAATTTCAGGATTGTTTTAAAATAAAGTGTGAAGAATGATTTGTTTTCATAAAATAATGTTTTTTTGATTTGGCCATGGTGTTACTAGATGTGATATCATGCATAGTGGTATGTTGGAATATGAATGGATGCCTGGTAAGGTGGATGGATGCCCAGGGTGGCATAGATACATACATGTGGGTGAGCCTCTAAAGAATTCTGATGGTAAGGGTTTAACCCACCAAGTTCATTTTAAATTAATGATGTTTTCAAAAAGAAAAGTTTTGATGTTATGATATCTTGTTTTCTTATGTTTGAAGCTTTTCACCTATGCGTTGTTAGATCTTGTGGATTTTATTTATTGAGTTGTCCTGGATTGGGTTCATGACTTTTCTTTTCCAGTGGTTTCACTATTGAAGCTTCGATGGGTGATCGTAGTGTGATTGATCAACATAAGAATTTTATGATTGAGTTTCGGAAGCTAGAGCTACATATATTTTTTGGTCTAGAAGACTGTTGTGTAGGGGATGAGTAGATACCAAAGATTGAAATAGAAATCAAACTTTTTTGGTTGTCCGAGTCATTATAGTTTATGTTTTCAACCTTCATGCTTGATGGTTCGCCATGGATGTGGTTGAAGTCAATGTATCCGAAAAAGCCCCATCAAGAACATAAATGGAATTTTTTCAAGGAATTGATCATTTTTCAGTTTTTATTTGAGTTAAAATGGTGAGAAAGATTATGGAGATGTGTTATCATTAGTAGGGTGACAAATCCGTTTAGGAATATTTCTAGTGATTTGTGGAACTAGTCCCTAATGATTCCGGGTTTTCCACAGATTATTCCTGAATGTGCAACATTTCGAGGTGGGTCTCTATCCTGATCTACAATCAATGGTGTTAGCATCCAACCTATCCTTGTTTTTTGATGTGGTGAGACAAGATTTTACTATTGAAACTGTGATAGCAGGAGTGCTCGATGTAGTCCCCCTTCCTTCAATCCCTTGGAGTACTGGTGAAGATTATGGAAAAGAGATGAGCAAGTGATTGAATTTTGATGGAGAAGGTCATGGAATTAAAATGCCTCAAGATATTTCGTGAACCTCTTCATAGTGAGAGATCCTCATGTGTTATCAGTGAGGCACGCTGGGTCACAAGTGGTCATCTTGACCAAATTATTCTAAACCCTGGAATGTTTGTGGACATTTAGGTAACCTTCAACATTTCTGTCAGGGATTTTCTTGAATGCATTGTGGAGGAAGTTCAAATAAGTGACATGTTTTTTGGTTTTTATTTAATGTTTCCTGTGTAAGTTTTCTTTTTTATTATAAGGGATCTCTTATCAGGGAAGTTGTACAGATAATGTACTATGATTTGAAATGTATGGGACTTTCATGGGTCTTTTGATGAACTGAAGTTTTCAATGAAAGTGTGGAATTAATTTCTATATCATGTGATTTATTTCATCAACTCAAAAGGTGTATGGTTCTTATTAGGAATATCAGAACCTAGATGCGATTTAGGAGATGCTTCTTCCATTAGAGCTCCTGCCAAAGGGACTCAGAGTGAAATCGACCCAAAATTAAGAACCATGGGGGATTTCAAGGAGTCTAGTTAAGGTTTCACCTCTATCATTGCTGTGGAGAAATTTTAGCATTTTGGTTGTGGTTTCCCTATCATTATAAATGTATATTTTTTGGAAATAGCGTGATGGACTTATCCCTCATGAAATTTCAGTAATTGAGCATTTATGGATGTCAGTTACTGATTAGTGGCCTTTCATGGACCAACCATGTGAATCTGTTGTGGATTTGGTTTTTTTTCATCCTAATTTCATGATTCAAGAGTAGTTTTCCATCATATTTTCACTTATCCAATCCTTGGGCCCTTTCTTCCCTCACAAGGGATTAGGTTTTTTAGGTTTGTTTGGAGTTTTCAGTTTAGCTCTTATCCCATTCGGATGAGAGTGAGTAGTTTAAATGTTCATGATGTACTTACTTTATCATGAGAAAGTCTTGGTTCAAGTCTATGTTTGATTTTTCTTTGGTTGTGTATTGGTTGGTTTTTTATGGTGGGGAGACCCACCAACTCTTTTGGATTCCTCTTAAATATTTATCAGATTCTAGTTGAGTTCATATGGTAGGTAGTATATTCAAAACACCCCTCTACTCTCTATTTATTCTGGGAAATGAGGCTTTGTCCCGCTTGTAGATAATGAAATGTACTTGGGTTAAGAGTTTGGATTGTGTTTATGTGGAATATTTTGGTGTTGACCAATCAGATGGATGGGGTTGTGGCATTCTAGGGATGAAAAGTTTTATGGTGTGGAGAATTATCACACTCCAACCTATGCTTTAATTTGATTTTGTAATTTCCCTATCCATAAACAATTTTTTTATGTTGGGGTTCAGGTTGAGTCCAAAACGGAATATTTGAGCATATGTTAAAATGTTCTCTTTTTTGAGGTGGTGTTTTTGGGTGCATAGGCGGAGCGCATTTTAGAAACCCCGCATGGATACACCCGGGTAACTGCGCTGCCCATTCAACATTAGAAATTTAAATAATTTGTTTTTTTATATTTTAAATTCACATCAATTATTTTTTCATATAAATTTTTTATTTTTTTAAAAAACATTTAAAATTAAAATTATTGAGCAATTTTATTAAGTTGATTTTTTCATTATACATTTGTATTATTTTGTATCATTATTATTATTATTATTATTATTTCATATCAAATTTTTTATTAGTCGTTTATGATTTATTTTTAAGAGATAAAAAATTTTAAACCCTAATGTTTCCCACAGGCAATACCCGCTACACCCTTCCCCTTTCCTATGCTCAAACGAACCAACACCGCATGACCTCCTGACATCCCCCGTATCGTGTACCCTGCCACCGACCAGCCATCTCGCCCATCACGACCTCTTTCACTTGAAACACGTCTTTCCCAACCTACTGACATTGGACCCTCCTTCACGCTTGAAGAACTGACTCCCCTATTCCATCACAGCGCACCCCGACTGAGTGTTTTTCCTCTTCTTACCCTATTTCATGCCACGAGACCCCTCCAGGCTCCATTTCTCCAATCGTACTATCTGACCTTGAACACCTCAGCCTCCTTGTAGTGTGCCACATCACTGCAACCCAGTTCACTTTCCTTTCAGTCCAACTCCCTGTTGGCACAAACCATCCCCTCTTCCACTCGACCTACCCTACCTATCCATGTGTATCGCGCCTGCATCCCCCTGGTGTGTTTTCCATTCAGGGTAGCTCTTAGTTGGCATGCACCCCTCAGTAGCACCGCCGCCTTTTTCTGGCTATCTGCAACCCAGTTCAGCCCACTTCTAGCCACATATCCTCATCCAAACGGTTCATGAAACACCGGAAAGACACTTATGTCCTACCCCTACTTCAGTGCGTACAACCCCATTGACCTTTTTCCTGTCCTCTGCCTCATTCTAGTGTGTTCCCCCTCCATATAAGTATAATTCTATTCATTCTTTTTTTTTATTTTATTTAGTTCAAAAGATGAAATTATTATTATTTATTTTGGTAGGTTTATGATTTTTCCACCCCTTGTGGAGCAGTATCCGTTTTTCGTTATCATCACGCCATGTTTTCAAGGTAGGTCTCCCTTGAAATCTCCTTTCAAATTTAATAAATTTTGATTTCATGCTCTTTTTCACCTTAGTTATACTCTAATTATGTGTTGTATGATCCTTGGATGATTTTCATAGTGGTCAATGGTGATTTATTCATTTTCTTGTAATATTAGTGTTATTTCATCATAAATGTTCACACCTAGCATCTGGATAACAAATGTTGTGTTTACATCCACACATTGTTTATGAATAATAAAACGATGTTTGGTAATTTAAATAAATTTAAGGAATGAAATTTGTTCTTTAATCATTGTTGAGTGTAAATTAGAATCTCTTTTAAAAAATGTTTCCTGTTCTGTTGATAAATTTCCCATTTAGAATTTTTTTGAAATTTTTTTCTTTTTGGGAGTAATGAAAAATGTTTGGGGTTTTTTTTATTGGTTAGAAATGGAGTGTGTTGTGGATTTTATGGATTATCGGTGTTAATTTTTTTTATATTAAATTAAAATTTATTTTGTAAATTCTCATGTCCTATGTTTTTTTTCATTTATATATAAAATGAAATATAGGCTTTTACGGGTTACGTTTGATTTAAAAAATTGATTCATTTAATTTATAAATGTGGTGGAAATAGGGGAAATAAGGTTTTGGGTTCCTTATATGGTTTCTGTAATGGTTTGGTATTTAAAACGAATTAATTTTGGATTTCATGGTGTTTTGGTGAGCATTAACCCATTTGTGAAAATTTCTTGTCTATCTTGGTAAACGCGGGTTTCGTGAAAAATGGTTTAAATGATAGTATAATGAAAGGACTATTTGTGGATTTTAAATATGTTTGATGGGAAATTTTTTTAAGAATGGTTATAAATGTTTTTGAGTGTTAATGATGTGCATGGAACCACCATTGAAAATGTGTTTGCATTTTGAGAAAATATTTTGTTTTATAATGGTCTAAGGGCCCGTTTGTCCATTTCGTGTAATTCGTGAAAAGTGTATATTATGACCCCCTGGACATTCCTCATGCCATAGTTGAATGAAATTTTTGGGATGTCCTTCTTTGGAGATTCTTAAAATCCATTGTCAGGGTACTTTAGTTAGAACTTATTATAATTGTTTTATTTTAAGGAATGAGAATGGTCCTATGGGGAGACTTAGGGTGAGACCTATTTTACATTATTATAATATATACAATGATTGGATGATCATTTGTCATCTATTGGATCACCCCCTTTCTAAGTACTTTATACATGGGAACCTGGAATATTGAGAGAATATTCTAATATTGATCCTCGCACTGGTAGGTTATGGTACTGACCAGTGGCCCATAGTTGGTGGATATGTTTGGGTTCATTTCTATTGCATTAGCCCTTGGCCTGCCTCAAAATATATGGCTGAGAAGTTGATCATTTTAATTTCATCATGTGTGACATGTCCAAAAGGATGAGGACTTTTGAATTGGTGTCTTATGAATTATTCTTAATCTCCTAGGTTCACCTATGTCTACTCATTCTTAGTTTTTTTCATTTTAAATGTGTTAATTGTATGTATATTTTCTTTTCTTTTCCCTTATTTTTTAACTAATATAGCGCCTTCAAGTGTAGTTTTTTACTGGAAAGTGATTTTTGGTTTTAATGTGGTTTATAAAAACTCTTTTTAAAGAAACGTGTTCTATACTTTTAGTAAAAATTGAAAATATAAAAATCACTTTCCCAATTGAAAATGATAATTACTCACTATAAAAAATGACTTGGGTTTTTTTGAAGTTAATGAGGGAAATGACTCGTACATTGTTTCTTAATAACCTTTAGAAAACCTTACATTAATACTATGTAGTTAAATGTTGAAAAAGGATGTTTCTTTTATTTTGAAGGATGGTCATTGGGAATAGATATTGGGCTAACCAATAAAGTTTTAATACTCATTCCTATTGTAATTTTCTGTTTTTAGACATCGTGTTGGTTTCATATTGGTTGTGTTCTCTATAGGTGACATTTTATTGTAGAGTCAGAGAGTGACCTGCTGGGTCACATGAAGGTAGATCAGACATCAAGTATAGTTATTTTTGTATTCTACAGGTTCTTTTTAGTAGTTTGATTGATTTAGTTATTTTGAGATACTCTTTATTATCTTCCTCTTCTTTTATTTATTTATATTGGGCGATATTTTTCTCATCGTCACTCTGTCAAAAGCCCAGGTGATTGTTGTCGGCCTGAGAGGATCGAGAATGCCTCTAGATCCATGCGGCAGATTGGCTTGGGTGACCGGTTCAAGGTCGACCCGGTATGGTCTGTGACATATATTGTTATTATATTATAATTTTTACCTTTATTTACCTTATTTACACTTTAGCCATGGTAAATACAAATAATTAATTAAAGTACTATTCATAATGTTAAAAATAAAAGGAACCTATTTACAAAATTTAGAACATCTAATTCCAAATATGAATTCCATTTTTCTAATTTCAAAACACAGAAGTTTTAGTGATTAGTTTAAAATTTATTATTGTTGTCAAAACCAAAAATATGGTTTCTATGAAGTGAAATCTATCAAAATATTTCCATATGTTTATGTCAAAATTAAATGTGAAATTATATCCAAGGACCTAAATAATATTAAATGATAAAAAAATAATCTAATTGTTCTTTAAAACCACTCAAATTTATAATTTAATGTTAAAAATTATTTCGATTAAAAAACATACTTTCAATTAAAATTTAGTATTTTTTAGTATTCATCATAATATTAATGTTATCAAAAAAGTAACAAATATTTTTCCAAATAAAATTTTTATGTCCATATTCTAAATAATAATTTAATTTCGTTAAATTGAATATATAATGGTGTAAAATATTGTTTTTAAAATGGGATTTCCATTTAAAGGTGGAATACAAAATTTTATGAAAAATACTTCTTTGTAGAAATTTTATTAAAGGTTTTATTATATTATGTCTATGAAACAAAAAAATTGAATGTTAAAATTATTCAAAATTTAAAATGATTTGAATATTATTCATAAATTCTTTATTAAATGGATAGTTTGATAGGTTATGGTGCATTTGAACTCGGTGTTGCTTACATCGCACGCTATAAAATTATTTAAAATGAAAGCATATTATGGAATCTTTGGGTGGTAGAGAATTTATCATAGCATATTACTTCTTATTTATCACTTCCATAATTACTGTATATTTTCATTTTTCTAACAACATGTGATAATTTAGTGTAATGGATACATCATCGATCTATCATTTATGTTACATAAATATAATAATAAATTCATGATATAATATGCTTACAAATGTATGCATCAATCAAAATATTTATCCATGGATCCATTATTCACTGTACAAGGATGTCCATGAATAATAGTGCCTGAGTCACATTTAATCGATAGCCTCATGATATTTTCGATTTGATCACAAATATTCTATTCACCATGTTTTATATATTTTAATACTTCAGCATTGGCATATACATTAATATTTTCTTTTACATTTAATTCTATTGGAATTAATGTGCTCATCAATGACATATACTCATCCCTAACTTTTACCTAAACAATAGGATCCTCCTAGGCATATACTAATATTTCTTATAATTTTATCCCACCATACCAAGCACAATAAAGTTAGTATTACATTATTTCCCTTTTTTAGTGACCAATAAATTCCATAAAGTGAGTTTTCAAATTCCACTAATCATTTGGTAAACAAATATCATTATTCGTCATTAAACAATGGATGAAGTTAAATTACAACAATGCTTTTCTAATTTTAAAAACTCAAATCTATATTTTATCTTCTGCAGTGTCTATTTTTATGGTTTTTGGTACTACAATAGATTACTTTTGAATGGAAGTATAAATTTATTACTATTCTAATTTCCATATAACCTTGATCATTGTGTACTTATTTTTATATTCAATCATTTTAATAGTAGCTCAAATCAAGGTAAAAACAAGGGTTTGTGATATTTTTTATAGTGAGAATCCGATTAGATGAAATAAATTAAATTTACCTTTAATTTATGGGAATATAAAAATTACATATATTTAAAACTTAGATAACATTTATGTAATAATTTGACTTACCATTACATAGCTATTTTGATCTATGTGACAACTTTAGGCATGATGATTTTTACCCTTACTTATGTGTTGAATCATCTACATTACCATTACATAGATGTGTACATTTTGGAAATTTCCTTTACATATCCCAAAAAAAAATTAGGTGACCATTACAAAACATATGAACTAACTTTACACAATGATCATCTTACATTATCATAGGTATCAATAAACCTCATCATTTTCCTAAAAACTAATATATTACCTTTATATAGGTCTTGAAATTTATCATTACAATTACTTGGACAAAATATTTATGGGATTACGTTTATGTATTAAAGATAGTTACCTTTATATAGGTACTTGTATAGTTAAAATTAACTCCAACAACCTCAAATAGTGTTATAACCTCCTTAAATAATCTTCTATATTCCTAAATTAATTTAGTAATTCTTTAAAGTTTCACCAACAAAAATTTCAAAATAATTTTATATCATGTAGATGTGGTTGGATTCCCCATGCCTTTATCATTCATTTTTCTTCCTTAACATTGAAATTTTAATCTATTTAGTAATTTGAAGCTTCCAAATACCTAGTTGAATATTTGGATATGCCTAATCTATATTTTTTTCTTAACCTAATCAAGATGTATAATTCATAATAACTAATATATTTTTCAAATAATTATATCATCAAGTAATATAATTATTGGACTAAAATAATTTATTCTATTTCATTTCCTCAAAATAATTGATGGAAACAAATTAAATAATGTACAAAAATCAAATCAACACTGTCACATATCATATTTTCTTGATCAAGAAGTAAATTTATTTCGCCATCAACCTTGGGTTATTCAACATTATTCTAATATTTTATTATTCATTAAATATTTACACACAGTGATGAAAAATACAATAAAACACAATGAAAACTAAAAGATAACCCCCTTTTCAGTTAATTCAACACTATATAGAAAATTGTATATTAATATGTCCAAACAATGTTCATGTATGATTTTTCATCTCTCCTCATTTCTCATCTTTATCTTCTTCTTCATATGAACTTATTGATAAAAAATAAAATTAACCCCATATGTAATGTTGGAATCATTGTATTATTAGAAATGGTAAATAAATATTTCCAATTTAATTCTAATTTGAACCATGATTGACATCGAAATCAATATGTTATAACATAGAATACTATCATTTACATTTATTAACAAAAATTGATACCAACTATCACATTTTTTAATTATCTTTCACATGGTATATTCAAATGTATCTAATATGATACCATGTTTAAATGTTAATAATTTTCAATATTATAAAAAATTTAATCATTAATTTCTACTATTGAATCCTCTCATAGAATACAAAAACCTGTGAAAAAATTTGTTTTTCATTTTAGATAGCCTTGGAATACTTCTAGTTTCATCAAAAAACTATAATTTATGAAAATAAGTTTCTAAATCTTAATATCATAATCAATTCAAGACAAATATAAATTAAATTATATAAAGTCACACCTTTTTAACAAGTAATTAAAAAATCCTTCTATAAAACACATAACTGAAAGATATGCCAACGTTCTAGAAGATTATAAAAATTAACTCCCCTTTAAGAGATGAATCAATATCCACTTCATAATGGTTAATCATTTCATCATATTCTCAATATAATTCTAATTTATAAATTATACCATAATGGTATCTATTTTTAGATTTATAATTCTTATAATATCTTATTTCAGATCAATAAACATGAATCACAATTTACTACCTTCATTATTAACAAAAAATACAATAACAATGATATGGAAAAAAATTGGAATCGCATTTCCATTCTACGTGAGTAGTTTTGGTGAGAGTTTATTCTCAACGAGTTCAACCTATTAATGTTATTCCAACGTCTCTATAGTAACTTTATTCCTAAAACAACATTTTAAAAATATGTTGTTTATTTTAGCATCATGTGAATTTTGTTTCTCTCTTTGTGTGGAGTCCCCTTTTTAATTAAACCTATAAAAACACATCTATCAACAGATTTAGCTTCTATATTATTTGTAATTTTTTCATGGGTTGGAATAAATATTAAAATATAATATTAGTTGTTTTTACATATATTTATCCTCCAACATACCACCTTGTGAGAACTATAGTTTTAATATCTTGAAACCCTTTCATGAAATTCAGACTCTTTAGGTTGAATCCATTCTTTCAATTTGGCTCTTAATTTCCCTTATATTTATTCTATATTTCGAGATTTTTCTTTGTTATCGGCACAAATAAATAAAATTTATTTATGAGATATCATGAATATTTTAGATCATCCACATGGATTATTATGTTTTATCCTCTACAATTTTTTCCTATTATTCATTTGTTGGACTATTCTACTCCATTGTTTGTTTTGTCTGCCTCTAAATTCTATAATATACACTCCATGATTACATTGATCCAGGTTGTGGATTATTTTTCATCAAAATAAATAGATTATTTATTTTTATTTTTTACCGTCACATGGATTCTTGGCCTTGTATTGAATATATTTCTTCTTTTTATTTTTCTGTATGGTTATCTCACATACATTTTCTACTAACTTCCTATAAGAACCTTAGTTAAGACATTTATAATGGTTTTTAAAAGTATGTCTTTCTATTATTATTCTTAATTCGAGGTCATACATGATTGTTAATTTTTATATCATTATATGAGTTATTATTCACCAACATTATGAACACAATTATTACATACATCATAGAGATCCCAAATAATTTTAAAAATTTTCTAAGAAAATAGGTTTTCCTTATTATTCGTGTGGTATTTTCATTAACACTGCATTGCTCCATATTTATAAGAGGTCATCTTTTGTAATTTAGGTTAAAATATTGTGCCAACCATTCAAATCCATAATCCCAAACATTTACCAACACTAATAAATATCCCATTGTCCTTGATCTTTATCATAAAGAGAAAATATTCCTAGAATAAGAAAAATATTATTTTTTTGCTATCTTATTCATTAAATTTGTTTTTATAAGGGGAAAACTTGTGATACACATGCTCCTAAACAACTTGGAAGTTTTTTTGGGATCTAATATAGGTTTCATCATCGATTTTTTATATTGGTTTTTCTTTTACACCTATCCTACCCAAAAAAACAAATTTAAAATAATTTATATTTTATTATATATAATATACCATGTATTTTAAGTCTAATAAATAATTATCTTTAATTAATTTCATGGTATATTTTACAGTAGGTAGTTATATTTTTTTATAAAATCCCCTAATGATTTGCATGTGATGTATCTTTCATTTCTCCTGTTTTTTTAAATAAATGGCTATATTTATTTCTAGATTCATAAATTCTACTTCAAGATCCAATATTTTCATATTTAGAATGTATTTATAATTCTCCATTATCATCATTTTTTTTCATCATTTTACCTTTTCATTAATTTTACATTATTTCCATGAATTTGATTCATTCTATTCATCATGTTTTCATTATCATTATTATTTTTTTACATTAACTTGTAATTTTATGTTTTTAATATTAACCAAATACTTTTCTTTTTCTTACAATTCATGATCCTTTTAGTAAAATTAATTTATATACCTTTTATTTTCACCATTTTTAGTAATACATTTTTTGTAAAGTGAAATCCTCTTTCATCAAGGGTAACATTTATTTATTAATTATCTCAAACATCTTTGAAGATATTAAAAAAATTTACACTCTTCCTTGCAAAGCCATCTGCAATTTATCAAACAATTTATCATGTTATTAATAATTAGGATAATTTCCATTACATTACACGATGAGATCCACAAACGTCATCATGTTTTTTATCATTGATCTTTCTATTTTTCTATGAATTTTTGGATGTTGGGTGATCATCTTCTGCAATATTTTGAAATATCCATAAATAGAATTTACTATGTTTTTATAAAAATTATATAGGATAAATTTAAAGTGAAAATTTATTCATTTGGGGATTCATAAAAAATACGATCCTTTAAATTTATCATGATTTATATTAAAAATACATTTTACAATAAATATTAATTTCATCATTTTAATCATTATGATGATTTCATCCCTCTAATATAGAGTGTTTTTCAACACCTTGATTACTGATATAACTACTAGATATTCTTAACCCACAAAATATTTATATTTAAAATAATCATATCATGGAAATGGAATTATTATCCTCTTTTCAAAATAGGGATAATTTAATTATTCTTCTCTACTTCCACCTTTTCTATCATATAAATCATAGTAGAAATTCCAATTTGATTAATAATTGATATAACTCATCCATGTTTTCATTCCATATTTTCATTGTAAGGTGAAAATAATTCAAACATTTATACACTAGATATTCCAAATTAGGTGTTATTATACCTCTATTCATAGTTTTTAGTATCACAATGGGATTTGTATATCATTTAGAGTATATGGGTAAATTAGTGTTCCATTATTTTAATCCAATTATAAATCTTATCTATTTATCACATCATTAATTATTCAGTGGGTGGATTTATATTGGGTTTTTTCTATTATTTCTTAAATATTAATGGGTATGTATAATAGAAAATATATACAATATAACACTAGAATTGTTGAATATTTTTACCTCTCTAAGCATGACTATGGCCATGGTGTATCATTGTTTTTATACAACGAACTGATAACTTCCTTATTAATTTAAAATAAACTACATGACATTGTATGTACATGAACAAGTGAAAACTAGAATAGACCTAGTATAAATAATTAATATATTTCTACTCTGTAACTCCTTCAAAAATGATGGAATCAACATGATCCGCCAAATACTATTAAGCTTGGAAATTTCACATCCCTTGTAGATTGTGTAGGATATCTTCTTCCACTTTTATAGAAATTAAATTGGATACTTCGATCATATTTATAATTCTATAAAGTATTTTTATGTTATATGTTGAATAATTATTACTTTATCATGTGTATGATAAATTGTTGTATTCCACTCAAAACCACTTCAAATATCTTCTTCTTCTTCAACATGTAGTATATTCTCTCATAGAAACATTGTTACCAATCTTTTATTAATTACACAAGGTATATACTCTTAAAATTAGTATCGGGATGCATAAATATTCTTTTTTTATTTTACCTATTTGTTCATACAACTCATGTGAATATTTTCCATAATATCTGATCTTTAAAACACCTAAAATTATGGCATATCGATTAAACTAAAATTTTCATATTCAAATGTAACTCATTTAAATCAAAATTATTCCCATATAAATTATCATGAAGGAAAAACATATTAACACTAATGAATACTAAATTTATCATTTAACCTTATATATTAGTCAATTCATTCAAATTACTAAATATATTCATTTATTTACCACATAATATAATAATACAATATAACGAATGACGGTTGAATCCTAAATTTATAGTATATAAATCATCTAAAAGACACATGAGATAATATCATGGTAATTATATTCATGAATCAATAGTTTGAGTCATGGATCCTTTATTTATAGTGGAGGAATCTTTATGAATTATAATTATTAAAACATATCTATTCGAATGCCTCATTATATTTCTTCTCTGATCAAATGGTATATAATTTTAATGTTTTGGATATTTTACAGATTTAGAAAAGGAATAAATTTAATAATTTTTCATTAATTTATAATTCAAATGGTCTTTAATGCTTTATTCTCCCCTTTAAAGACATATTCTCATTGAATATGTACTCTCTTATACAAAGTTATATTCTCATCAATGAAATATGATAAACCTTACCTTTAGTTTCTACCACATGCCCCTATACTGCATAGACAAATAATTCTTTCTCTTCTGTCTCACCATGACCAATATTATGATCTATTGACTCATGCCATTCTATTTTCTGGTGACCAAAAACATGCCTATAAAATGGTACCATCACTCACTATTTTTTTCATAAAATTAGAATTATTATTCCTCATCATGTAGGAACTACCAATAAAATAAAATTATTATAATATGAATTTTCAGACTCAACTCAAGGAAATATCTTCACTAATCACTACCTTCAATGTTTCACAGAATAAAAATTCTCAAATTTTTAAAACATGTATAAATTTATGGATATGTTCATTTATCAATCACTTTGATTTTGGTGTATTTATCATATTTTTTCATCGTAATAGTAGTTGGGATAATAACACCAACCAAGGATTCATGATATTTTATGTTGTGAGAGACATATTTTAAATAATCACCCAAATTTACCATTATATAAAGGGAATATTACATTTATATAGATCTAAAACATAGGTAAAAATTAAATAAAAATTTGAGTAACCATTATGTAATGAGTCGGATATATTATTTATATTTACAAATGATTATATTTCCCCCTATGTAGGTATTTGAACTCTTATAACATCAATGTGTTTTTAATTAACTTTTGGGATATACCTTTTTATATTCTATAGGAACATCAGTTGACCTTTACAAAACACTGTAGTACCATTACACAATAATAAATTAACCTTAACAAGGGTATCATTATATATTTACAAAAACAAAGAAAAATTTAGATTACAATTACATAGGTCCTTTATTTTAGAATTACCCTTACATAGACATCATATTACTAGTTTTTCCTTTACATATGTATTGAAGCTACCTTTACACAGGTATTATTCATATTCACATCCAATGAAGCTACCCGAAATAGATTTTGAACCTATTCAACTAAACATGATAATTATTAAATGAATTCATCTCTTAATCCATGTGATATTAAAACTAATATTATATGTTTTTATGCTCTCTTAACAATGGATAGATTAATTATACCTACAACTAGAAATTTTTTTATGTAGTGTTAATCAATCAATATATTTAATAGATGGATGAATCATTTACATACATGAATTTTAATATATGATTGAACTAGTTTTTTCTTAACCATCTCAAGAAGTAACATTCATAATAATCCAAATACTTTCTGATTAATAATTTATTCAGGAAATATAAAACATTTCGTAAACATTTCCCTTTACCATTTCCACAAAAAATGTGATAGAAAAAACAATAATCACTTCTCTGGTTTAATGAATTACTAAAACATATCATATTTTTTTTTACATGGGAGCTCTATTATGTTCTCCATTAAACATGGTTACTTCAAATTTCCTCTAATATATTATCCTTTTATAAATTTTGAATCTCATTGATAAAAAATAATAAATATCATATATTGGAATAAAATGTTTACTTACTCTCATTATTCTCTCCTATATTTTTCATTATAGTATGTAGTTATTATGACTCAATTTAGAGTTAGAGTGTGGTTTATTATTCGTTTCAGTGTGATGGTCCTCTAAAGTAACATTGTATTCCTTTCTTTTTGTTCATCATGGTGCTAGAAAGAAATTTTTTTATATAACATTTAATACTGATTCATCATAGTATTTATCAATGCTCGGAGATTACTCTAGATATTTCAACAAATAAGGGAGTTAGACCAAGTAAATAAAACCCTAAAATATTAATAATCCTTTTATACCTAGGTAAATGTATCGATGCGGTGGTGTACATTATCAGTGGTGGACATGAAAGGGAACATGACAACGTTTTTTTCATTTGATGGAGTTATCTATAATAGTAGAGTTATATATTGTTTGATATACAATTTTTCTATATTTCTATCTATTGTGTGATTTGATTGATACAATAGATTAGCACTCCTTTATTAAATCTCTCATATTCTATGACTTAATACTTAAGGGGGTAGACATTAAGTTTTTTTTGTGATAATTACACAAATTAGAGTTAATTTGATTTAAATAGACATGTTTATGATTTGGGAGCTGATAAGAGGGGAAAATCAGTTGGTGGGAATGTTTTTCTTATTGAAAATGCAAATATATAACGTCTTCATTGAAATGGATTCATGATACTTAGTAATAGTTATAAATTTATATTTGAGTAAGGAGGTTCACTATAACAAGGATGGATAATATGGGACACTTTGGGGGGGATATTATCATACATATGATAGATATTTGGATTTTATTTATTTTTAGTAGAAAAGATTCTTGTTGTGTTCAACAGATGTAAAAGAAAATGAGTTTCCAAGACATATAGGGTAGTTTATGGATTCTTTTAATTAATAATATTACCATTAACCCATTGATATTATATCATATTTGGTATATATTTACAACATTACAACACATTATTTAAATGTATCATTTTTCAATAATACCATCAATGCTACAGGAATGTTGTATTTATGGAGATGACCTAATATAAAATGATTTTATATATCCTAGTTCATTACCTTGGAATGCCCCATTATTTTTTAAAGAAGGTGTATTGTATTTTAGTTTTCATTATGAATTATCATTAAAAATACATGGCACGGCTAATGAATTACTACCCCTTGTGAAGGACGAATGACATTATTAACTAATTTATTGGTGGTAGAAGTTTCTCAATGATTTATTTTCTTTTTGGATATCATCAGATGAAGGTGAAGGAAAAATATTTTCTAAATTCATTTTTTAGATCTCACTATTGAAATTTCTGTTTTATGGTGATGCATTTTGAGTTCTTGAACACCACGTCTATCTTAAAAATATTTAGTAACATAAGGTTTTTTGTGTTCCAAGTTTCTTTTATGGTTGTTTTCATCGATTTTATCCTTGGTTATACAAGATCAGTAAATCATAATGAGGGGGATTAGGAAATTTTAGAGTCCATTTAATTTAAACAGCTATATGTAATATTAAATAAGTATTTGATGCATGATGTGAATTTACATGGGAATTTCATGTATCCTAATATTGTAGTTATTGATCTTTTAATGATTGGGATAGTGTTTTTGGGGTATCCCTTATAATATTATTTAGGGGTATAGTTTCTTTTGTCTTCAATGATATTAGAAGATATTAATTTATAAATTTTCTTGAATTGGGTACCTTAAATATATTTGAAAAGTCATTACATCTCCATTATAAAGACTAATATATGTCATGTAGCATTTCAATGCATAAAAAAGTGGGTGATTAGTTCCCCAATGCTCTAATTTTTTGAAGATGATGTTCTATTTTAGGACATTTATGGTTCATCATATCATTGTTTGGGATATAATATGATACATGGGAAAATAGTGATGTTTTATATGTATCAAAATTTATTTCCTCATAAACATATTTATTCTATCCATGATTTTGAGCATGCAAAAAAAATTTCTCTAATGTTTTAGAAAACTATATCATATCATGGTACTTTTGGTCTTTATAAATCATAAAAAATTCTATTATATCTTCACTCCTGGGGATTTTAAATTCCTTCAATAATGATAGGTAGGGTTTTTATAGGATAAGAATTTGAGACTACTTAGAATCCATGTAAATTCAAAGTACTAGAAAATGCATATAGTGGATCAATTCAAGGTGGTGTTCCTTATATGGTTTAATATCATTTGGAAATGACAGAGAAACTGAGATCATTACATCTAGATATTAAGGATGTCATCTATGAAATTTTATTAGATCCTATGATAATAAATTCTTATATATTTTAATAGGTGGATGATTCTTATCTAGGAGATCCTAAGGGAGAGTGATAGAGTGATCACGTTTTTTATAGATATTATACTAATTTATAGTCAAAGGATAATTACCATTAGGTGTTTTTTCATAGTTAATTTAGTATCCTATTGGTGATAAAATATTAATTTCTACACAAGTTTGATAAAATTACCATGGTAGAAGATCATGGAGTTTAAATGATCTGTTTTACATTAGAGGATCAGTTTTATAAGCAAGGGAGAAAAAAATTGGTTTATGAGTATATATCTTCATGTCTTATTTATCTACTAGGGAATGTTAGACATATAGTCTCAGTAGGTTTATTGTATCCATTAGATGTTTCTAGAAATATTATGAGAAAATTTAAATTCTTTTCAAACTAGATTACCTTTATCATTGTATGAATGTGATATCATTTTGGTTTTTTGACTACTTAATGAAGATGTAAATTTTGTGGTGATTAATGAGTATAAGGAGGTTGGTGATTTTCTAAGAATTTATGTGGGTGAGTTAGTGAGTCTTTTTTAGGCCTTGAGGACGATAATCATTGATAGATATCCTCCTCTCAGCTCATAGGTATAGAAGATTGAATATATTTTTCCCTCTTTTCTATATCACAGACCTGATTTCCATCCATAAATTTGTGATTTAAAGATGTGAATGTTCTAAAAACCAGATGGTAGGTTTTGTTCATGTGTTGTTCAACATAGAGGACATTGGACATTAATTGTCCTTTTTAGATTCTAGGTAATAATAATTTTCACTCATCCATTGATATGGGACCATTTTAGTTGATTTAGGAGTTCTTTTAAGTCACTATTATATTTGACTAATGTTCAACATTCAAGGAATCCTAAACCCAATTTCATAATTATTGTGATAGATAAACTATAGGTGATTTTTGGGTGTATAAAAGTAAATTAGTACCATATAAAGTCTTATATTAATCATAGGTAAGTTAATATAGAATTTTAGTTTGTTGAACGAGGGTTTTAATGGCTTACCCTCATTAAAAACATCAAATGTTTAATAAGGGTTGTAATATTTCTCCCCAATTTATATAACCTTTTTATGTGGTAGAGAGAGTTAATGAGGTGGTGTATTGGTATGTTATTCACCATTAAATGCATCATATTGAGGATGTCTTCCATTTGTTAGAGATTTATATATATCATTTCAATAACATTCATGATATATAATGTGGTAATTTATATGTTCATGGGGATATTATGTTTGTGGTGAGGCCTATAGAGATTCAAGATCGTCATAAGAAGGATACATGAGTGTTTTAATTACTTTGGTTCATACATTTTCATAACATGGTTATTTTGATGAATATATGTGGGAGATTTAGTCATAGACATGAGATCAGTATCTAAAGTCATTTTTGTGGGGTTTAGTAGTAATTTATTATTATATTTTTTCTATGAAGAATATATAACATTTATTATTTCTTTTAATACTATATTTGATCATTTTTTTGTGATATTCTTATTTGAGAGGTATCTCACGTGGTTTATGGTTTTTGAGGGAGTTTTTTTATTCCAATTTTGTGTTTCTATTATTAAGGGTAAGAATATTTGGGGAAGAATATAATATATATTCATTTGTTTCATAGTCCTCTACATTTGTTTTTAGATATTTGAGGTGGTAGAAGAGTGTTTAGAAGTTCTTTTGTCTAAGGAGATGATATTTTTTTAATAGAACTACATTGGGAGCCACTAAACTGGTGCATCATTCTAGTGTGCCACATGGCCTTAGGTACACCTCCCCATATGTCATATGATGTTGACTAGATGTGGGCATATAATGTGGAATGTGGGGAGACTATACCCTCTTTATCTAATTTAAACCATAGTAGAATAATACTAAAAAGGTACATCAACTAATTGAAGCAGTATGTGAAACAACATATTACATGTTCCTATAATAACCAAAGTGAAACATGATATCACACTAATTTGTGTAATCGACATGTAAAGCTGTCATAGAATATAAAATTCAAAATATTAAATCTAGGGAAAACCCCTACAGGGTCTTCAGTCCAACCCTCATCAGGTTATGTGATGATCCAGAAAATAAACCCAAACATAAATCAAAATCATGATCCCAATCCTGAACCTAAACCTAAAAACTAGTAGCATATTCATTGGAACCAAGTGACTTGGTTGTTGGAGAAAGTTGTGTGTAATTTCAATAGTCCCCCACTGACAGTGTTGATGAATATTTGATTCTCACATATTTTATTGTGAAATTAAATGTGTTTAAGCCCAGAAATTGGTCATTCCATATTTAATTTCATTGTTTTTAGAGTAACAAAAATTCTTTATATTAATTGTGAAAATTAAGTAATTATGAATTCATAACTATTTTCTATTTTCTTATGTAATCCAAGATTGTAGGTAATGGAATCTTATCACCACAATAGGATCCAAGGGGTGCAATAACCTATTTTTTAGAAGATAACTTGGGCTAGAAAACTGAAGCAGACAACTAACTCATCGTGTAACTTATGTACACATCGTGACCTTTACAAAAATAATTTGTTGTCCAGGACATGTAGTGAATTAAAAAAACATTGTTATGATAAATAACATGTTGTGCACTCTTAGAAAACGTTTTGTAGTTAGTCAACCAGTCAAACAAATTAACATGATAAATTTTCACTGATCTAGAAGATGCGGAGGAGAGTACACATCGTGAACCCTCAGTACACATCATGTATCATTCAATGCAAATATAAAAATATAGGTGATGTGTCTGGAAATTTTGATTAGAGTGGCTATAAAATGCACCCCTTGTCCTTTTTTTGGGGAATTCAAAACCATCTAGTGCAGTGCCCAACCACTAGATGGTCCACCACCATATTCCATTCCATGGTAGAGATTGATATCTTGATTAAGATGTTGTCCATCAATGCTATAATAAAGAACATGGATTCTGCTCCCATATTGAGTATCTAATCCCCATGTGGTTGAGGAAATTGAAACCCAACGAACACTATCATTCGAGTTCCGATCTTAATGTGTAATTTCAATTTGAATTTCACTTGAACTCATATTTCTTGAATAAATGTGATTTCTATAATTATTAAAATATTTGTTCAATGATTTTTTTTGATGGTTATTCCTTCTAAGAAATAAATTTATGAAATTCTCTATTTGGACTTCTTTAGCAAGATATTTCCATTGATCATTTTTTTATTTGGTATTTATTATTGGAGATCATCAATTAATAGAATCACTTTAATATGTAGGACAAAAATAATATTATGATCATAATATGATACCTATATAAACATGATCTTTCACATGGAGATCCTTGGGTTGCATTTAGAAATTCAATTATAATATATTTTTAAATCAGGCAGAGGGGTGTGCCCGAGATGGAAATTTTTGCCTTTGACCACTATTTTAAATATTATTTTTCAAGAACTACAATTTTCATCAATTTTCTGTCTTTCATATTAAATTAAATAAAATTTAGTTTCATTTTCAAAATGTTAATTGAATCCCCCATTTTCAATTATTTTAAAAATAAATATAACAATTGACACAATATTTAAACTCGCATTACATCCTTCTAACGAGATGACCCTACAGTCACCACTTCACTACATTCAGAAATGAAAAATATTTATTGTGGTTTTTACGCTACATTAAAGATCACATCAACAGGAACCATTTCAGGGGAGGATTCTAGAGTTTATTTTACACACACACACACACATATATATATATATATATATTATTTCATAAATTGAACTTATGACCAAAACATGTTGCCTTTGGATCCTAAATTCATTATAAATTTTCAGACTATGTTTAGAGCTATAATCCCCCAGTTGCAAGTTGTAAATCATCCTCAAACACAACTAGGATGGACTTATTTGAAAATTAAATTCAAATGCTTGTAAATAGAACTTTGAAATAAATGGCTTTATCCTATGATGAAAATAAATAGAATCCTTTAGAATAAATGGAATCCCCTTGTAGAATTGAAATCAAGTCCAGTTTCATCCACTAGTTTTCAAATTCAATGGGGTTTCTGGTGGAGACCCCCATAAACACCTCTAAGAATTAACCGACCTGTGTTTGAACATGAAACATAATGGAGTATCTTGCAATCAAATGAGGCTGAGGTCGTTTCCTCTTTCACTAGAAGGAGTTTCTTACGAATGGTTTTTCTATTCTCACTCATCCTTGATTAGAAATTGGAATTAATTAAAAACATATTTTCCTTGAAAAGAACTTCCCTGCGTCAAGAACATCCTCTATATGAAATGTCATTTGATGAATTAGGGAGACTCAAGAAGAAACACTGCATGAATACATGTAATAGTTAAAACATATCTGTTTTAGTTGCAACCATCATCAAATTAGTTACCATTCTCTAATTCAATACTTCTTTGAAGGATTGTGTCTCCCTAATTGAAGCATGATTGATGTTATTGCGGGATGAGCTCTAGTAAACAAACACCATCTTTTTCTAGGATATTGTTTGAAAACATGGCCCAAAATTATCAATAATTTGGAATAATAGGTCTTCTTTATGTCAAAGATGCACAAGAATTCACAAATTCTAGTCTTGAAAACAACACCAAGAAATGTTAATTTTTTTATCATACCCACATGGTGAGATTAGTGATGTTGTCCAACAATCCTTTGACATAACCAAAACCTAATGCAATATTCCAATGTCATATCCAATATGGGATGTTCTCTTCGGATGAAAATTTTAGTGATAAATTCTCCCAAATTCAAGAGCCCTCGGAGGACTGCAATATAGTTTTTCCAAGAATAACCTTTCAACAAAGGCAATTTTAAAACAATGAAAATTTTATTAATGGTTGGAAGAACAAATCAAGTGAAAGATTTTGATATCCCAAACTACTAAGAGTATTATATCAAGTTCAATCGATTAATTTCCAACCAAGGTATTTCAATGAGCAAGACAATGCTAATTATGGAACACACTTTCAACCTACCCCTCCCACTCAGAATTTTGAGAGTAACCTGGAAGACTTCATTAGGGAACAAATAGAAGTGTCAAAACAAAAATAGAATGTCATTAATTCCTTTATCACTCAAGTATGTCAATTTGACTATGGTCATAGTTTCATAACAAATAAAAATAGTGGAGGTTTACCCTCACATCCACATATGAATCTGAGGGATAATCAGAAGGAAACTATTAGTGTCATTGAACATAGGAGTGGTACAAAATGAATAACACTCAAAATGATAACCTCAATCCTAATTCTAAAACTGTTAAATATAATCTCACCACTAATGAAAATGATGGAAAACATAAATTCAAGGGATTCAATACTACTTCAATGAAAAATTATTTATTGGAAGAGGATGCCTGGTCGTTACGTTTACCCAAACCGTGCCCAGATTACCGCATAAACATTCAAACCTCCACTACCTTATCCAAGGTGTGAACCACCGAAAAATTCCAGTGTAGAAAAATAGTTGGATAATGAGGTTTTGGAACGTTTCAAGAATGTTCAATTCAAAATATCTTCTCTTGATTCTATGAACCAAATTCCATGGAATTTAGATTTTTAGAATGATATGTGTACTAAAAAATAAAGTTAAAAGGAAGTAAAAATGTATACTTAGGGAGGACTATTTCATCCACCATTCAACACATTCTGCCTTTCAATTTTAAATACTGACGAAAATATAACATTCCATGTACCATTGGGAAATGTGAACTCAATGATGTGATGCTTGATCTAAGGGACTCCTTCAATGTATTGCCACATTATGTCAACTCATATATTCATGTTGGGGACTTAAATCCCTCTAAAATTATCATTCTACCTGCCAACAAGTGTACCACTAAACCTGCTAGAGTTATAGAGGATGTTCTTATCCTGGTGTGAGACATGACTTTTCCTGTTGAATTTAATATTTTTAATATGTATGAAGATCAGTCCAGCGCACATGCTCCCAACTCCATTAGGGGACCATTTTTGAAAAACAAAATAAAAACAACCATTAATGTTCATAAAATAACATTTTTATTAGAATTTGGGGAAGATATTGTTCATTTCAACATTTTACATTAAATGATACACCTAGTTGAGGATCATTAAACTCTCCAAGTAAACATGATTAATTGGTTTTCCATTAACATGTTACCTGATTTTTCTTGCGATGAAATACCAACTTAGGAGGTAAAAGATAGAAATTTATCTGATACTTAATCATATCAACAAGAGGATGACATTAAGGATTGTGAATGGTCTTGGGATGTTGAGACTGAGTATTTGAGCATTGATGAATATGAATTTATGGAAACCATTGAACCTGTTAGTGGAATCCTAGGAGACGTTTCTAATTTTTCACAAGGAACATGTCTTCAGATCATGGAAGGAGATCTCCATGATAAAATTACGTCTTCATTGAACTATATAAATTGTTAGAGGTTCTATATGATAAAAGAAGCCACCCCACAAAAGATATATTTGAAAACCCTTCTGGATAACCTCAAGTATTTCTTCGTAGGGGACAATAAAAAATTCACAGTCATCGTCTCGAAAGAGTTGTCATGAAACTAAGAGAACAAATTGATGGAAGTCCTCAAGTCCCACAAGAAATCCATAGGATGGACTCTCTCAGATATAATAAGAATCAATCCATCAGTTTTCATGCACATAATTCTACTAGTGTATAATTCTAAATTAATATGATAATTTTAAAATATATTAAACCCAACATTGTTAGAGGTTCTCAAGAAATATGTTGCCACCCTGTTGGCCACTGAAATTATTTTTTTTTATTTGATAGTAAATGGGTATGTCATGTCCATGTGGTTCCCAAAAAAGGTGAATTCACAATTACAAGGAACGAATTTGGTGAGGTTGTCCCTTTCAGGATTCTAGATAAGTGGTGGATGTGAATTGAATATAGAACACTCAATTAGGTAACAAGAAAGGACCACTTCCCATTACCATTTCACTATCAATCCCTTGAAAGACTAGCGGGAATATCTCACTATTTTTTTCTTGATAGATTCTATAGGTTTTTTCAAGTTCACAAATCACTCAAGGATCTATATAAAAACACATTCACATTCCCCTTTTGAACCATTTCATGAAGGAGGATTCCATTTGGTTTGTGTAATTCTCCTAGATCATCTCAATGGTGTATGATGATAATTTTCTCTAAATATCCTGAAACCATCATGGATGATGATATGAATGAATTCACTATCTGTGGATCATAATTTGAATGTTGTTGTAAATGATTGACACATGTTTTGAAATTAGGCATTAACAACAACCATGTTCTCAATTATGAAAAATTCCATTTCATGGATGTGAAGTTGATTTTTTAGCAACATGTTGTGTCCCATTATGGAATTCTTGTTGATAAACCCAAATTTAAGGTCATTTCATCATTACCATCCTAAAAAACTTTGAGAGATGTGAGAACCTTCCTTAGGTGGGCTTGTTTTTAGTGATGATTCATTAAGGATTTTAGAATGGTCGCTCTTCAATTTTCATGATTTCTCTAAAAATATGTCCCATTTGTCTTTGATGAAAATTTTAATCAATCCACCTATAAGATAATACAAAATATAACAACCCCTCCCATTGTTCAACTATCCAAATGGGGCCTTCCATTCAAAATCATGACTGATACTTCAGACTATTCACTCGGGATATTGTTAAGTCAATGGTTGGACAAGAAATATCATGTTTTTTATTAATAATGTGGAAATTTATATCATGTACTATTGAACAAAAAATCAACTAAGATGGAACTTATGGTTGTTGTCTTTTCTCTATACAAATTTAGAAGCTATCTTCTTGGATTCAAGGTGATCATTTTCACTGATTATTCTGTAATAATATTTTTGATGAAGATGCTTGATGAAAAAAAAAATTTTGATGTATTTTTATTTTAAAATAGTTTGAGATTTAAATAAAAGATAAGAATGTATGTTAGAATCTAATTTTGGATCATTTGAGTAGGATTCCATCTGTGTTAAATGAAAAAAATTTTGATCTTTCCACAAATCAATGAAACCTTTCCATACGAGGATTAGTTTTATTTTCAATGTGAAAGACCATGGTTTGAAAATAATGTAAAATATTGGTATTCAAATGTACTTAAAAACTAGTTATCTAGTAAAAAATAGATAAATTGGTGAGTGATTCAATGAAATACATTTGGTATGATCCTTATTTATAGGACATTTGTTGTGATCAAATGATCTGGAGATGCAATCCAAATTCAGAATTTCTATCCATCCTATATTTTTGTCACACTCTGAGATGTGGAGGACACTTATACACACAATGGACAACAAAAATTAGATTTATTATTTTTTATACATGACCACTATCTTAGATATGCTTTTGAATTAAGTAGAACTGCTAAAAATTAACAATTCCAATGAAACATATCTGAACATATTGAGATGCCTCAAAAATAACTTTTTTTGATGGGTTTGACGTAAGGTGAATGGATTTTTTATGGGACCTATTCCAAAATATTTGATATATATTTACATATTCTTGGTTGTTGATTATGTGTTCATGTTGGTAGATGTTATTCCCACCCGAACAGATGATTCCATAATTGTGTCCAAATTTGTGATTGGAAATTTTTTTAAGGATTGGATTTGAAAAGTTCATAATTGTAGATTAGGGTAACCATTTTTACAATAAGATTTTCAAATATATTTTAATGAAATATGGAGTTCATCATAGGTTCAATACACCCTATCATCCGCAAACAAATATAATTTTTAAGTTATCCAACAGTGATATCAAAAAATTTCTTGAAAAACTATGAACCAAAATAGAAAGGACATTGAGACTTGATGATAATGTATGGGCCTATTGGACATCCTTCAATACACTATTTTAAATTTTAACATTTATATTGGTCAATGTAAAAACATGTCACCTACTAGTTGATCTATAAAAAATATATTTGAGATCTAAAAACATTTATCACAAATCTGTTTATTGATGGGTAAGAAATGTTTTTTTGCACGAGCTGGAGGAGATAATAAACAATGCTTATAAAAACTCCCTGTTATACCAAGAACAAACAAAATCATTTCATGATGGGATGGTTTATAGGATCGAAATAATGATGTAGATGCTCAATATACAAGATGGGGGTGAATTGTACACTTTAAAAATTCCTTTGAAACCTTTAAAGTTGGTTACGGATAACTATGTTTTCCGTAGATAAGGAAAGATCAAAGTTTAACAAAGTTAACCTAAGAAAATTCACAGCACCTCTAATACCAATTTAAAACTTGGAATAAGGAATGAAGTTATAAACATCAAGTTCTATGTACTTGCTTAAAAATGGAACGAGATTTCGAAAGTAGGTTCCGGAAATATGGATCTGGAAATTGAAACTTAACTAAAGAATACAATATGGGATTCTAACGCAAAAGCGTATAGAATCTAAATGAACCAGAGTACAAGTAAAGAAGTATAAGAATGTTATACTTTCCTTAAAATACAATATGCAGTGGAAACAAATAGGTAGTAAAACTACAAGTAACATGATATAAGTCTTTTAACCCAAAGAGAAGGGTATCCAACAACCTTGGATAAAGGACCCTTGATTTATACTTTCAAGAAAATCTATCATACCCACACCAGGGTAAGACCTCGATACAATGATCGGAATCTCTGTCTTGTTATCCCCGCAAGCCCTCAACTTTAAGGTAGTTGGCAACCTCTGTCTCCCTTAGCATGGAAGCCCTCGAACTTCAAGGTAGTCGGCACCTCTGTCTTCCTATCCCTGGAAGTCATCGAATGTAATCACCAACATTTGGAGTCGCACGATGCTTTGAGAGTTAATAAGATCCTCTATCTCTAGAAATCACTTTAAGCATGTAATCACATGAGTCGAAGATCAGTTGTTCATTAGTATAGAGCTCTTTAAAATGTGCTCTTATTTATAGGCTCGGTCACCCTCCTTTCCAACGGTCATATTTTCCTTAAAAATCGGCGGGACCTATACACGTGTAACTTAAACAACGGTTAGTTTATAACAGAATAGATGACATCGTTTTTTAACAAAACAAGTGTAACAGAAGGTACGACATCGTTTTAAGTCTAACTCAAAAGTTCGGAGTGAAGATTCGTAGTGTAAGAAAAAAATATTGAAGAGTAGACAAATTATAAAAGTGTATGCAAAATGAATGTTCGGAGTCTAGGAAAAAATAATATTCGGAGTCTAAATAAATTCGGAGTGTATAAAGCAAAGATGATCAGATTCTATTTAATAGGTGAATTCAGAATGAGAGTTCGGAATGACAATTCATCATCAGAATTCGTAATGAGAATTTGTAATCAGGAATCATCATTAGAATTTGGTGTTGAACTTCATGAGAGTTCGTATCCAGAATTCGGAGTGGAACTTTATGAAAGTTCATATCCAGAATTTCGAGTGGAACATCATTACAGTTCTCATCCAGAATTCGGAGCTTAAAACAGAATGCCTCATATCAAAGTTTTAAACAATTCAGAGAATATAGAAATGAAACTGATTCTTATACTTAAGAAATATATTGATATAGATAATGAAAATATGATAAGTATAATTTTCCTTATAAAAGAGATTTTCCTTAAAAAAGCGATTTTCCTTATAAAAGTGATTTTCCTTATAAAAGCGACTTTCCTTATAAAAGAAATTTTCCTTATAAAAGCGATTTTCCTTATAAAAGTGATTTTCCTTATAAAATCAATTTTCCTTATAAAAGTGATTTTCTTTATAAACAAGGTGTTTGTGATTTTCAAAACACGAAGAAATGGAAAAGTCAGAAGGAAAACCTTATTGACTAAATAATCTCCCCCCTTTTGGAAATCACAAACATCTTATGCAAAAGAAAGACTAAGGAGAAAAAAAACATTAAGGCTTATCTCCCTTTGCTTATGGATGTTGATGAATACGACTAACTCCCCCTTAGGGTTTGAAACTCTAAGTATCATATTCTATATTTCTGGAATGGTATTTCATTAATAATAAGAATGTCTTCTTTAATGAAAAACTCCCCCTTAGATAAACTCTATTAGAGTTCTTTTTCTTTCTCCCCCTTTGCTAAGGTTCTTTTTCCTTCTACCCCTTTGTGATTTTCAAAAAGAATTCTAGGGAATTTCAAATATAACAAAGTACCTAAAAAATTAGTTACAACAACAAAAGAAATGAGCAAGAAAGATTTTCATTAAGTTTGGAAGTTCAAAAACAAGAAAGCTAAGATACAAAAAAAGATCGGATTTGTCTATTTTGGATCTTTTTCCTTTGACATAAGACCCTTGAGAATAGTCTTTATCTTCTTCAAGTCTATATGATCTTCCTCATCTTACTTCTCTTACACAACTATTCTTTCACTTTGAGCTTCAATCATTTCTTCCTGTGCTTCATGGTTTTCTTCCTGAGCTTTAAAAACTTGTTCTTGCTTTAACAACTTCTCTTCAATCTCATTCTGATGATCCCTTTCATTCCTCCAGTTTTGAGCAACAGAATTCAGCTTCCCATTCTGATCTATGACTTCTTGAATCCGGAAATTCATTTCATCTGTCAAATTTTCTTCAAAGGAAGAAGTTAGATAATTAATCTTCCTATCTTCTATCTAAAAATAATCATTAATATTATCTTGTAATTCATCCAAGATCCTCATCTCTTCTACAGTTTTCTTCGACCAACTAGTCATTTTCTTACAAGACCTTTTGTGAGATTCATAGCCAACAAAAAAAGTTTTCAACTGATCCTGGATCTCAACACATTTATACATAACCATGTATACATTGTCTGTTTTCTGATTCAATGTATGTTAGAGCATCTGGCATCTTGAATCAATACTTGAGAAAGTCGGAATAGAACCTACCAACTTCGTTAATGACTTAACAACAAATTCATTCCCCAACGAAGATAAATCTGAATCTGAGACTTTTCTTAGAGAATTTTCTTCTTCAAATTTCTCATCCTTCTTCTTAGATGAATCACCAACTTCCCTTCTCTTTACAACCACTGAGCTCGGGGTATCAACAAAATGTTTCTTTCCCTTGTCTGTTTTCGTAATGGATTGTTGTTCTAGAGTTTTCTGTTCACTATCAGAAACTTGAACAACATTTCCATCATCTTCAGCAACTTTTTGAGCACCATCTTATGTATTCTCTACTTGAGAAACATCATGTAGAAGTTGTTCTTTCTCTACATGATAAGTTACTTCTTTTTCTATTTTCTCCTCATCTTTACCTGGAGTGACTAACTTAGAAGACTCAGCTTCTGATGTTCGGAGTGACAGAAGTTCCGAAGGTGACCCCTTATAATCGTCTACTTGCTTCAATAGATCTCCAGTCTCACCACTACCTTCAGCAACTGCTTCTTCCTCTTCCTCAAATTTCTCAACTTCCTCAGCATGCTTAGCTTTTTCCTTCTCCGGAGTGACATAGTTTCTTCCTTGAGTCTCAGGTAGAGATTCAAAATAGAAAGATCTCGGAACTGGAATGTTTCCGGAGGCCATCTCATTAAACTTCAACAATGTCTGAACCACCTCAGCTTCAGACATCTTCTTCTTAAGCTTCTTTTCATTCACTTGTTTTTCTAGTTCATCCGCTATCTTTTCCATCAAGGCCTTATCCTCGGCAGGATCCAAGACTAACTGAGGCTCCCCTTTCACTCTTTTCTCTTTGATTTCCCTCCACTTAGCAACTACCTCATCAGGGTAAGCATTATTATTCTTCAGTTTTGGAGGTGCGGAATGAACTTCCTTAGATTTGGGATTCTCTACTTCAACTTCAAATTCATTCTACTTTCTCTTCTTTACAGGCTTAGAGGATTCAGGTTCACCAACTTTCGGAACCCCTACTTTTTGAGCTGGAAAATCAACGAACTGACCAGTCTTTTTGTCGAAGGCAACATCCATCCTTTTGAGAGTACCATCACTCACCAACATAATTTTTCAAACTCTATGCTTAGAATTGCAAGCCTCCTTGAAAGACTCAAGGCACCGAACTATTAACTTTGAGATGATTGCTGGATACATTATGATCTGAGCTCTCAGTTTCCCTTTCTTAACATTATCAATGGTAATAAGAATGTGTTTCATCAGATTAAACTTACATAGATTTATCAGAAAATCTAGAATGTAGATCTCTCTTTTCTTCAAACTGTCTTTGTCACCTTTTCTCGGTACGATAAATCCTTGTACCCATAATTCTAGAATCCAAAAATTTGTAGACAGACTAGAAATCATCAGAGCCTTATCATCTGATAGTCTGAGAGTCTCCAAAGCTTTTTCCTTGTCAAAGCTTCCCTTTGAATCTGGCAAAACATGAGAGATGAACTCGGCTTCTCCATCATTGTTCTGCCCTACCATGTTGGCTGCCTTGGCATAAGAAAGCTTATAAGTCTTGCCATAATACTTAAATGATATTTTCTCCCTACCATCTTCTTTAAGGAATGAAACTGTCTCATAGAACTATATAAGCATATCCGATTACACTTCATCAGGATTTCCAGGCTTAGACAAAGCAACATCATCCCATCTGTTAAGCTTAATGTTCTTGGATATTAGAGAATCATACTTGTTGAAGAAATCTGGATGACCAAACCTTTCCCTATATACTAACCACTTGGAAATTGGCTTAGAGGAAGATAGGTCTTGAGAAACTACTTCAACAGACATTCGGATCTGGAGACTTCTGGGAAGTTCGGAACAGAGATTGCTGATGACCGGAAGGGCCTTATTCATAATGGGTATTATTCTTTTTGAAGAAAAATTAACTACGAAAAAAACATTATTACTACGAAAAGACATAGTTCGCAAAATTCACTACGAAAAACTGAACAAAGAAAATGAAAAATCATTACACGATTTTCTGCATGAAAATTTCATTACAAAGTTTTAAAACGAGAAGCTCATTATGAATGTCTTGGTACAAAAATCTCATTATGGAAATACCAGTACGAAACTTTCCATTCCGGAAGTTTTCAATACAAAAATTTCCATTCCAGAAGTTTTCAATACAAAAATATCCATTCTAGAAGTTTTCTATATGAAAATATCCATTCTGGAAAATTTCAGTTCCAGAAATTCCTATTCCGGAATATAGTTCCGAAATGTTTGAAAACAAACTTTGAAAAACATATTTACTCTAACAATCAAATGTAATCCCCCTATGAAAATGAGTTTATTACTATGAGGAGACAATTTCAACAGAAAGTTAATTAAGAAATATTACCTTACAGTTATCATTCCTAACATCTTTTTAATGTATTCAAATATATCAGAAGGCAAAGATTTTCTGAAAATATCAGCTAGTTGATCTTGCATTCCGATAAACTAAAGAATAATAACTGCTTTTAGTGTGTGATCCTAAAGAAAGTGATGCCTAACATCTATGTACTTTTCATGAGAGTGATGTGCAGGATTCTTACGTAGGGAAATGGAACTTGTGTTATCGCACAAAATTTGAGTTTTAGTAAAACTCAATCCAAAGTCTGTGAGTGTGTGTCGCATCCACAACACTCGAGCACAACAACTTCCAGCTGCGACATATTTGGCATCACTAGTGGAATGTGCTACAGAAAGTTGCTACTTTTAAGACCAGAAAACTAACGAATCCTTTAAGAAATGACAAGTTCCGGATGTACGTTTTCTATCCATTCTACATCCACCAAATTCAGCATCAGAAAATATTTTTGGAACAAAATCATTTCCAAAAGTATAAAATAATCCTAGATCCATGGTTCCCTTAAGGTAGAGAAAAATTATTTTTACTGCCTTTAAGTGGGATTCCTTAGGATTGGATTGATATCTTGCACATAATCATACTGAGAACATTAAGTCATTTCGACTAGCTATTAGGTAAATTAAACTTCCTATCATACCTATAAAAGATGTTTGATCTACTGGTTTACCATCTTCATCACGATCTAAAGAGTTTGAGGTACCAATGGGAGTACTTATACTCATAGTGTTGTCATAACCATACTTTTTGTGAAGGTCTTTAATATACTTATGTTGAGATATACAGATTCCTTATGGTTTTGGAGAAATTTGAAAACCAAGGAAAAAAGTTGACTCACCCATCATGCTCATTTCAAACTCAGATTTCATTAGACTTGCAAAAGAGTCGGTTAAAGATTGCTGAGTTGAACCAAATATGTTGTCATCAACATAAATTTGAACAATCAATTTTTTTTTCTTATCTTTCATTATAAAAAGGGTTGGATCTGCATTTCCCTTAACATAGTTATTTTGAAGCAAAAAATCCAGTGAGTCTATCATACCATGCTCGTGGGGCTTGTTTAAGACCATACAGAGCTTTGGTAAGTCTAAAAACATGATCAGGATGTTTGGTATCTTCAAAGCTAGGGGTTGTTCAACAAAAACTTCCTCTTGAACATAACCGTTAAGAAAAGCACATTTCACATCCATTTGAAAACATTTAAAATTAAAGAATGCTGCAAAGGCAAGTAAAATACAGATAGATTCCAGTCCAGCTACTGGAGCATAGGTTTCTTCATAGTCTATTCCCTCTTGCTGATTATAGCTTATAGAAACAAGTCTAGCTTTATTTCTTACTATGACTCTATTTTCATCACATTTATTTTTGAAAACCCATTTTCCTCTAATAACAGAAGTTTTCTTAGGACTTTCAACCAAGGTCCAGACTTTATTCCTCTCAAATTCATTTAGCTCATCTTGCATGTCTTTGATCCAATCATCATCACCTAAAGCTTCATCAGTTCTTTTTTGTTCCAATTGGGAAAGAAATTCTAGATGTTCTATTTCATTTCATAAGGAACTTCTAGTCCTTACAGGTTCATTTACATCACCAACGATACTATCATTGGGATGATTCTTAAGAAACACCTGATTTGGGTTTTGAAAAGAATGTTCATCAACATTGGGTAGAAAATCTTCTGGGGTAAATGTTTCAAAAGTATCTTCTTGAACATTTTCTTTATTGGAAGGATCTTCTATCAAAGGTTGGCAATCAGTTTTTGAAAACACATCCGACGATGTAGGTTGAGATAGATTAAAAACAAAAGGATCAGACTCATCAAATTTTACATGCACTATTTCTTCAACAGTACAAGTATTTTTATTGAAAATAGTATATGCCTTAGAAGTTGTGGAATAACCTAAGAAAATTCCATCATATTTTGGTGAGAATTTGTGTAAGTTATCTTTAGTATTCAAAATGAATACTTTGCAACCAAAAACCTTGAAGTAGTATAGTCTTAGTTTTCTACCATTCCATAACTCATAAGGAGTTTTATTAAGAAAAGGTCTAACCAAAACTCGATTTATAGTATAGCAAGAAGTACTTACAACTTCAGCCTAGAAATTTCTAGCTATAGAATATTCTGTCAACATGGTTCTTGTTATCTATTGAAGAATTGTATTTCTTCTGTCAACTACACCATTTTTTTGAGGTGTTATAGGTGCTGAAAAATTGTGAGTAATACCTTCCCTACTACAAAAAGTTTCAAAATCAGAATTTTGGAATTCTCCTCCATGATCACTATGAATAGTTTTCAATGGAAGGTTTTTCTCATTTTTAACTTGATCTCTAAAACTTTTGAAATATGAAAAATCTTCATACATCCTTGCTAGAAAATAAACCCAACTAAATATAGTGTAATCATCAACTAGAAAAAACACATAGTATTTGCATCCAATACTTCCAGTTTGTGTTGGACGAAAAAGATCCATGTGCACTAACTCTAATGCATCAGTTGTTGAGATTTCACTAATTGATATAAAACTAGATTTATGTTTCTTTCCATATTTACAAGGATCACAAACTTTAGAAGAATCAAATCTAAGCTCCGGTAGATCCTTAACTAGTTTCTTCTTAGGGAGTTTTCATAAGTTCTTAAGGTTACAGTGACCTAGTCTTCTATGCCATAACCAGGAATGGTCTTCCATTGCACATAGGCATGGTAAATCATGGCTCCTGAGGTCTTATAAATTTAAGGTGTAAACATTTTCTTGCCTATTGTCTAAGAGAATAAATTCTTCCTTGGAATTGTGAACTAAGAACTTATCATTTCTAAAATTCACAAGGTATCCTTCATCACATAACTGACTTATGCTAATGAGTTTGTTCTTAGGACCCTTAACAAAATGAAAATTTGAAATCATGATTTTACCTAGAAGAACTATATTACCAATACCAAAAATATCTCCCTTAGCATTATCTCTGAAAGTTACCATTCCTCCTTTCATTTTGATAATCTTTTCAAAATAGCTTTTGTTGCCAGTCATGTGCTGGGAACATACACGATCCATGTACCATGTGTTGTTGTTGGTACTCGATTTATTTTCCTGAAATTAAGAAAATAATTAGACTTTCGGAATCCAAACTTGTTTGGATCAGAGATTTCTAGATAACAAAGTTTTAGGTACCCACATCTTCTTAGAAAAATAAGCTTTATGAAATCCTAGAGATTGGGTTTTGTTTAAGGAACAATTCTTTGTCCAGTGACCACCACATTGACTATAACGACCCATACATTACATAAATTGTTAATACTTTAAAATTGAAGCATACTTATTACAACGTATAACAAAACCACGAAAGGACCATATAGGTATAGTGTCTTTAGAAACTGGGAAACATAAACAACTGGTTCATAAAGCATCTACACTGTCTCCCATTTATTTCATCATATCTATAGTCCCTTTTGGCATATCTTACTTAATAACCTTATTCCTGACTTGGGGAAAGAAAACATACAAAAGGGTGAGCTCAAATGCTCAGTATGGGTAAACAAAAGAAATATAAATCACATCATATTCATAAGAACATAACTTTTGGAAATCTTAACATGCAAAAGAGAGCATAATTTCATAACATGGGATAAATCATAGTAGTGAAATAGAATCCCAATAATCATAACATAAAACATGAAACTTTGTTTCATACACACATAATCATAAAGAATAATTTCTTATTAGTCAAGACTCATTTCCAATACTATCTTAGTGGACAAAGTCCATTTCTGAACTGAGTTCACTCCTCGTTTCAGTCCTGTTTCACTGAACCGATATAACCTACCGTTCTAGCCATGTCTATCTGATGAGATATAAAATCTTTACCAAATGCATTGGAGGTAGATATAGGTCCCACCCATCTCATAATGATACCATTCTTATGTGTGACACAAAATCATAAATCATACATCATTGCATAACCCATGTAATAAAAATGGGAATCTTAAACAATTAATATAAGATAAAGGAATTCATAAATTAATTCCATCACAACATAATCAAATAAATGTAATAATAGGGATATAAACAGAACCTTATATTATCTTAGATGGAAAATAATTTTGATAAAACACTTGAACTCCATTATTGAGGAAAATATCCTTTCAAATTCAAAAACATTTTCCATTCTTAACATGTTATACAATTTTAAACTAAAATAAGTTGTTTAAAAATAAACTTTAAAACATGCAAAGGAAGCTTCTTGGAAATAATGTTTTAAAAATCCATTCATTCCGTATAAGTTAAAAAAAACATTCTTCTCGTACTTTTGTCGAAAAACTCAAAAAGTACCTCATATGAAAAACAACAAAAGATTTCCTTCATATCTTTTACTAAAAACTCAACGAAGGGTAAAATTGGATATAAACTATTGTATAAGGATATAAATATTACATATTGAGGAAACATGGATGTGGATGATAGAATACACCCCAGTAAATACCAAAGTATAAACAATCTCAGATAAAAATGAGATTGTGATATTTCCCTTACCTTAGGTCTGATTTGCTTCGTAAGTGTCCAAACCTCCGGTATAATGATTTAAATAATGTTATTATATTATTCCAGAATCATACTTATTTTTATGATATCATATATGGTCATATTCTTAGCTTCTTATTAGTAATCTTTCATTACTACTTGTTATTCGGGTGTTTATTACTTTTTGTTCATATGCGTGTTTTGTCGAATAAATTCTTATTCTTCTCTTTAGGTTATAGATACCTCATTTCCAGAATGGTATTAGTGTTATATATATCATATTCATTCATTCATTTCATTTATATAATCATTATGAAATGAAGATCATGTAGAACGAGTCGCATCACATTGTGGAGAGGGTATTCCGTACGTACGCACGAGTGATGATATCATTCCTATGATCGTGGAATTGTATTGGAGTGTATGTATACTATTTGAGAATCAATATCACTTCATAATAGTCATATATATTCATTATTTAAACCATTATACCCATTCAAGTAAGGTGGTGGTAGAAAATAGATTACACCACGGCGTGGAGACAGTATTCTGTACGTAAGCACGCGCGGTGATTTCTTTTTCCGAAGGATGGATAGATGGAGAAATAGGGTTGTTCCATACTTATAATGACATATAATTATGTGAGTGATACTGATGTTATTACTTCATAATGAAATAACTAAAGAAGAAAAAGTGGAAGAAGAAATAAAAATGAAAGAATATGTAACGGACATTACCTGTTCTTTGAAGTGCTTCTTTGAGACCTCCTTTTAGGGCACTAAAATAGGTCTTTGAAGAAGACCAGAACCTCTAGGATGTTTCTAGTGAAGTGTAGAGGTGAAATTGGTAGGGGTTGGCCGAGCTTGATGGCTCAATGTGGTGTGAGGAAGAGGGAGAGAAGGTGCCCTTTTATAAGGGAGGAGAGGGGCACCTTTGGAATAACTAAAAATATTATTTTATTATAAAGTCAAATTCGATTTTTAATAGCTCAAAATTGATATATTTCGAAGATAAGATGGGTAGGGGTCGAAATCCTCGAATCCTATAGAATTTAGACAAGTTTAGGTATTAATTTTAACCATATCATTTAGATTTAACTTTAAGTTAGACAATTTAACTTTTACTGTGTCTTCTTGTTTTCTTACACTATAAGGTTAATAAACTTACTATATCAATGAAAACGAACCCCAAGTTGTTTATAATTAAAATATATAACCTTATCTATGTCATTTGGCCGAACCATAGATTTTTAGGAATAAAATAACTATTATTAATATAATATTTGTTTTAAAAACTATTTTTGTCAATTTTGACACTATTTAGTAATTGATTTTTGTGAAAATCATAACAGAATTATTATTTCGAAACAAGTAACTTAAATAAAAACTTACATGTCATATTAACCTATAAAATTAGTTTAATTCATAAAAAGTCTAAAATTACATTTATTTGGTATTTATAACATCAATTATGTCAATATTTCATTAATAAGATAATTACTACATCATCATTGTGTCAAAAATAAATTAACTTATTTAAAGTCTACATATTAAAAATAAAATATAATTATGTATGAAATCTTTTTAGCTTTCTAATGAATATTTATAGTCGAATTTATCTTATTTATAACCACATATTAAAATGATTTACTTATTAAACATTGATTTTAACTATTTTAACCCTTCTTTAAATAAATTAATAATAAATGTCCTAATCTAATCCAAGTGGGACTAAATGGTCATATATTATTCCTAAGGATGTTTTTGGTCGAATTACACTTGTCCAATAGAATTAGGACTTGTGTTAGGGTAATAATAATATCATTTTTACCCGTAATTTCCCTATTTACTTTTAACCGTGGTAAAAAAAGTAAAATGTTACTATTCACCAAAAAATTATTTTCATCTCATTGAACCACATTTTTTTTACTGACATCAACCGTGTCTCTCCGTTATTAGAAATTCCACTCACAGAAGTGGTAAAATTATGTTTTATGAAAAATTCAGTTTTTTAACTACCACTTAGTGGTTTCACTATTCATCAAAAATTGTAAGTTTTCAGAAAAATACCAAAATTTCACCCTAGGCTAATTTTGATATTCTGAATCCAAAAATGAAGTCCATTTTTCAAAATAAAATTTATAAAATTTCAAAAAGTGGTTATTACTATTCATAATGGCTAGTTTTAATAATATTTTCATAGCATGTCATTATTTAGTGAAACTCGGTATTCCGTACGACACAAGCTATCGAGGAAGGCCGTGGTTGTGTATAAAGAATGCCAAGCTAGTGTTGTGTGTTTTAAAAGATTCCTTCAATGATTTATATAACATAAAAACAAAATAATTCACATAAAAGACTCGGGCGTTACATTCTACCCCCCTTTAAATGAATTTCTCCCTCTAAATTCGTCACTTTGTAACAAACAGATGAGGATACCTCTCCCTAATCATATCCTCAAGCTCCCATGTAGCTTCTTATAATTGGTGGTTCATCCATAAAACTTTCACCAAGAGAGTGGTCGTGTTTCGTAGGACTTTTTCGCTACGATCCAGAATCTCTATCGGTTGTTCTTCATAAGAAAGATCTTGCTCCAGTGGTAAAACTTCTGAGTTGAGTACATGTGAAGGATCAGGTATGTACTTTCTCAGGAGAGATACATGGAACACATCGTGTACTTGAGAAAGATTCGGTGGAAGCGCCAATCGGTAAGCTACCTTACCGACAATATCCAGTATTTCGAAAGGACCGATATATCTAGGGCTCAACTTCCCATTCTTTCCAAATCTCATGACTCTCTTCCTGGGAGATATTCGTAAGAACACTTTATCACCCACTTCAAACTATAGGTCTTTTCTTTGGTTGTCGACATAACTTTTCTGTCGACTCTGAGCTGCTCTTATGTGTTGTTGAATAGATCTGACCTTTTCTGCCATTTCATCAACGAGATCAGGTCCTAATAGCTTTCTTTCCCCAACTTCATCCCAGCAAGTTGGATTCCAGCATTTCTTTCCATAGAGATCATCATAAGGATCCATCTGAATACTGAAGTGAAAGCTATTATTATATGAAAATTCCACCAAATGTAGGTGTTGATCACAACCACCTTTGAAATCCATAGAGCAAGCTCTCAACATATCTTCTAGAGTTTGAATTGTTCTCTCAGATTCACCTTCTGTCTGAGGATGATAAGCAGTGCTGAAACTCAACTCTGTATCCAGAGTATGCTGAAGACTTCTCCAGAACATTGAGGTAAACCTCAGATCCCGATCAGATATAATAGAATGTGGTACTTCATGAAATCTTACCACATCCTTCACATATATCCTGGCAAGCTGATCTAGAGAGAAATCCTCTCTAATAGCAATGAAGTGTGCAGACTTGGTAAGATTGATCAACTATGACCCAGATAGCATTATTGACATTGGATGTTTTAGGATGTCCTGTGACAAAGTCTATAGTGATGTTTTCCCATTTCCATTCTGGTATGGGTAATGGTTGTAACATCCCCTTATACTTCTGTCTCTCAGCTTTAACTTGCTGACAAACCAAGCATCGAGAGACATATTCAGCAACATCTCTTTTCATGCCATCCCACCAGAAGTACTCTTTCAGGTCCCTACACATATTTGTGCTTTTAGGATGAATAGAGAATGAAGAACTATGAGCCTCATCCAGTAGCTCCTTCATTAATTCCGGGATGGGAGGAACAAAAACCTGATTCCTGAACATTATTATCCCATCACAATCAAGGTTGAATTCAGGAACATTTCTCACCTTCATTTGTAACTCGACATCTTCTTTCTGGGCCTCTTTAATCTTCACATGTATATATGGTTGAACATTCATTTGAGAAAGATAAGATTTTTCCCCTTCCATTATACTTACAAGATCCATCCTTTGTAAATCCATAAATATTGGATCTTTTGTGATCCTCATCATGGATAAACTGGCATGGTCTTGTCGACTTAATGCATCTGCCACCTTGTTTGCTTTACGAGGGTGGTAATGGATTGAGCAGTCATAATCCTTAATCAGCTCCAACCATCTTCATTGACGCATATTCAGCTCCTTTTGTGTCAAAATATACCTTAAACTTTTATGATCAGTATAAATGTCACACCTTTCTCCGTAAAGATAATGCCTCCAAATCTTTAATGCAAATATTACCGCAGCTAACTCCAAATCATGTGTTGGGTAATTTTGCTCATTTATTTTCAATTGTCGTGAGGCATAAGCTATCACCATATCATTTTTCATAATAACACACCCAAATCCCTTCTTGGATGCATCACTATAGATCACAAACCATTCTTCACTACAAGGCAGTGTGAGCACAGGTGCACTGGATAACCATCTTCTCAACTTCTTGAAATTCTCTTCACATTCTTCCTTCCAAACAAACATAACTCCTTTCCGAGTCAACTTGGTGAGTGGATTAGATAATCGTGAAAAATCTTTCACAAAACGTTCATAATATCCCGCCAAACCAAAAAAACTTCGGATCTCAGTTACTGTTGTTGGTCTCGACCTTCTTTCGATAACCTCTCTTTTTGCTGGATCCACAGATATCCCCTCTTTTGGGATTATGTGACCCAAAAATGAAACTTTTTGAAGCAAAAATTCACACTTGGTAAATTTGGCATAAAGCTTCTCCTTTCTCAGGGTCTTCAACATAATTCTCAAGTGATCTTCATGTTCATCCTTGCTATTTGAATAGACAAGAATATCGTCTATAAATACTACCAAAAATTGATCAAGATAGTCTCTAAATACTCTATTCATCAGATCCATGAAGATAGAAGGGGAATTAGTAAGACCAAATGGCATCACTATAAATTCATAGTGTCCATACCTTGTACAGAAAGCCGTCTTTGGTATATACTCCCTTTTGACCCTTAATTGATGATACCCTTAACGAAGATCAATCTTGGAAAAGTATTGAGCTCTGTATAGTTGGTCAAATAAGTCATCAATGCGTGGGAGAGGATATTTGTTCTTGATAGTGATCTTGTTAAGTTCTCGACAATCAATGCAGAGTCTCATTGATCCATCTTTCTTCTTAACAAATAGAAGAGGTGCTCTCCAAGGTGATGCACTAGGGAGTATGAATCCCTTATCAAGATTCTCTTGGAGTTGCTTCTTCAATTCTTGCAACTCAATTGGGGCCATTCTATAAGGTGTCTTTGAAATAGGCAAAGCATCCGGTACGAGTTCTATTGAAAACTCAACATCACGATTTGGTGGAAGACCCGGTAATTACTCTGGAAAGACATCATCAAACTCCCATACAATGGGAATATTCTTAATCGTGAGTTTCTCAACAACCATTTGAGATAAATAACCTTCATTTAGTGGAATCAAGACCCATAAGGTAGAAGGAATTTCCACTGGAAGGTTTTGTTCATCCTTGCATTGATAGATGATCATAGATTGATCTAGAATATAAAATGTGACTTCCCTTCTTTGGAAATTGATATGAGCTCCGTATAAAGAAATCCAATCCATGCCAAGAATCACGTCAAATTCCACTATAGGAAGGATCACAAGATTTGCAGGAGGCACTTTCCCACAAACTTCAATCGAAGAAGAATTATAAACTTTTGATGTGACTGTTATGCCATTAGGTGTTGTCACAGCTAACTCAACATCTAATTGTTGAGGTAATATGGTGATACCCTTAGAAAATTCTTCATAAATAAAAGAGTGGGTGGATCTAGAATCAAATAAAACATTTTCTACTTCAGAGTGGATGGTATGTGTACCTTTAACCACATCATTATCGTACTCCACATCGCTGATAGAAATTGCATGTGATTTTCCTTTGTCTTTAGCCTTATGATTTTGTTGATGTTGATCATCATCAAAAACCCTTGGATTAGGGAATTTATTGGCATAATGGCCCGTCTCCTTTCACTTGAAACATTGAAGTGTAGTAGGTTCATTCTATGTATCCCTTCCTTTGTTTGAATTTTTAGACATCTTCTTCCCATCATCGCGGAATTCAAATGCCTGATGACCTTCCATTCCACATTTGAATGATTTACTTGTACCTTTAAGACAACTCCCTCCATGTTTCTTTCCACACTTTGAGCATAAGGGAAAGCTCATCTTCTTTTCAGTGTTCTCTTTATATTTTCTTTTGAATTCCATTTTCCTATTCTTATCAAACCCATATGACTGATGGGTTACTCCAATCTCCATCTCAAATTTGAGAGAACATCGAACGATTTCCTCGTAGCTATTGAAGTCCCTTATGGATAAGGCCCTTCAAAGACTAGGTTTTAAGCCACTAAAGAATCGATCGATCTTACTCTCAGGTTGGATAATAATACGACACGCGTACCATGCAAGTCTTGTAAAATTTGCTTCATAGGTACCAACAGATTCATCATCCTTTTGCTTCAGTTCAAGAAACTCTTTCTCCATATTTTTTCAGAGAATACGACGGAAGTACTTATTGAAAAATAAGTTCTTGAACTCGTCCCATTCCATGGACTCAATTTCATCCCTTTACCTCATATTCTTAATAATATTCCACCATTGATCAGCATCACCTTCCAAACGATACACTGCTAAGATGACTTTATCATTCTCAAAACATTGAAGAACTGAAAATATCTTTTCAGTAGTACTAATCCATTGTTCAGCAACTAATAGATCAGTAGACCCGCTGAATGAAGGTGGACGCTGTCTCATGAAGGATTCAACATAATGTTGCGCCTTCCTTTGCTCGTTTAGAAGTCCTGCATGATTCATAGCTTGAGAATGTTGTGTGATCATGGCTACAAGATTTTTCATTCCAACTCCCATAACATTTTGTTGCTCAGGGGGACAATCATTGCATCGCCCGTTGCATTCCATATTAACACGGTTCCTTAGGGTTCCATCCCTTGACTAAAACCAAGAAGAATAGTGTGAGAAACACTAATTATAATAGGAAAACCACATAATAAAGAATAAAATTTCACACTTAAGGTCTTATCCTAGGTTATTCATGGCCATTTCTAAAACACTAATATTGTGTTCTATGCTTAGACTTATCCTAAGGGTTCTTACTAAGGCTTTCACATCCTAGTTTCCAAATGTTGACTATACCTTTCCTCTGATACCAACTATAGCGACCCATACATTATATACATTGTTAATACTTAAAAATTAAAGCATACTTTATAAAACTTATAACAAAACCACGAAAGGACCGTATAGGTATAGTGTCCTTAGAAACTGGGAAACATAAACAACTGGTTCATAAAGCGTCTACACTGTCTCCCATTTATTTTATCATATCTATAGTCCCTTTTGGCATATCTTACTTAATAACCTTCTTCCTGACCTGGGGAAAGAAAACATACAAAAGGGTGAGCTCAAATGCTCAGTAAGGGTAAACAAAAGAAATATAAATCACATCATATTCATAAGAACATAACATTTAGAAATATTAACCTGCAAAAGAGAGCATAATTTCAAAACATGGGATAAATCATAGTTGTGAAATGCAATCCCAATAATCATAACATAAAACATGAAACTTTGTGTCATACACACATAATCATGGAGAATCATTTCATATTAGTCAAGACTCATTGCCAAGACTATCTTAGTGGACAAAGTCCACTTCCGAACTGAGTTCACTCCACGTTTCAATCCTGTTTCACTGAACCGGTATAACCGACTGTTCCAGCCATGTCTATCTCATGAGATATAAAATCTTTACCCAATGCATTGGAGGGAGATATAGGTCCCACCCATCTCATAATTATACCATTCTTATGTGTGCACAAAATCATAAATCATACATCATTGCATAACCCATATAATAAAAATGGGAATCTTAAACAATTCATATAAGATAAAGGAATTCATAAAAATAATTCCATCACAACATAATCAAATCAATGTAATAATAGGGATATAAACAGAACCCTATATTATCTTAGATGGAAAATAATTTTGATAAAACACATGAACTCTATTCTTGAGGAAAATATCCTTTCAAATTCAAAAACATTTTCCTTTCCTAAAATGTCATAAAATTTTAAACTAAAAGAAGTTGTTTAAAAATAAACTTGAAAACATGTAAAGTAAGATTCTTTGAAATAATGTTTTAAAAATCCATTCATGCCGTATAAGTAAAAAAAACATTCTTCTCGTACTTTTTTCGGAAAAGTCAAAAAGTACCTCGTATAAAAAACGACAAAAGATTCCCTTCTTATCTTTTACTAAAAACTCGACGAAGGGTAAAATTGGATATAAACTATTGTAGAAGGATATAAAAATTAATATTGAGGAAACATGGATGTGGATGATAGAATACACCCCAGTAAATACAAAAGTATAAACAATATCGAATAAAAATGAGATTGTGATATTTCCCTTACCTTAGGTCCGATTTGCTTCGTAAGTGTCTGAACCTCCTGTATAATGATTTAAATAATGTTATTGAATTATTCCATAATCATACTTATTGTTATGATATAATATATGGTCATATTCTTAGCTTCTTTTTAGTAATATTTCATTACTACTTGTTATTCGGGTGTTTATTACTTTTTGTTCTTATGCATGTTTTGTCGAATAAATTCTTATTATTCTATTTAGGTTATATATACCTCATTTCTAGAATGGTATTAGTGTAATATATATCATATTAATTCATTAAATTCATTTATATAATAATTATGAAATTAAGATCATGGAGAACGAGTCACATCACATCGTGGAGACGGTATTCCGTACGTACGCACGAGTGATGATATCGTTCCTATGATCGTGGAATTGTATTGGAGTGTATTTATACTATTTTAGAATCAATATCACTTTATAATAGTCATATATAGTCATTATTTACACCATTATACCCATCCAAGTAGGGTGGTGGTGGAAAATAGATTAAATGTCACGTCCCATCCTCGGGGCCCGTATCGTGACTACCCCAAGCCCGCCTTCCATAGGGCAGGGACTGGAAACTAGCACCAAGGCGTAAATCCCGTTAAAGGGAATGAATTGCCTTTGTAAAGTAAACAAGCACCACAGAGTAAGCAAGAAAAAAAAGTAAACACTAAGTAAAAACTTGTACAACAGTAAGTGCGGAATGTAAGTGGGCCAGAATACAAACCCAAACTGAAAGTAAAGTACAACTCAAAAAGGAAAAACATCAACTGAAAGGAAAAGCCGCAGTGTCGAGCCGTCCTCTAGAAGTCCCACCTAAAGAGTGGGTACAGAAATCCTCCACTACTCCTCAGGTCTAGCCGACCGCTCCGAGTACGTCCCGCCTAGTGGTCCACCTCCAGGTATCGTCCTGCTCCGCAAGCCTCCACAACAATCAGTGTTGTCCGTCGTCTGCAACCAACACAACGTAGTGCGGGCATAGCCCATGTAGGGTGAGTATAAGCTACTCAGTAGGGACCCTGAGACCCCCTAAGGTCTCTGAAAATCCACAAAAGATAAACCACAAAGGAAAGATACAATCACGTAGTAACATCCGACACTGCTTAGCTATATGCCTATACATATACCTAAGTCATAAATTCTCGCTCAGCACCAACATCCGAGCTCAAGTACAACCCAGTCCACACAGGAAATCCAAATGTAAAATCCAAATAGGATAGCTCAACACAATCCACAAAGGAAAGTAAAACGTAAATCCACACAGGATAGCACAACACAATCCACAAAGGAAAGTAAAACAGGGTTTCAGCTCACACAGGTATACTTCATAAAATGGCGATAGAGATGATCACTGATCCATCTAAGTCATCGGACCCACAAAGGATCGATAGGTACTAACCCCTGCAATGACCCACAAAGGATCTGACCCACAAAGGATCGATAGGTAACTAACCCCCGCAATGACCCACATAGGATCGGGCCCACACAGGACCTGTAGGCGCTGGCCCACACAGGACCGCTGAGCGCTAACCCACATAGGATCGGACCCACACAGGATCGGTAGCACTGACCCACAAAGGATCGCTGAGTGCTGTAGTCATCGCCGTTGAATCCACTGAGGATCTCTGCACAGTCGTCGTCGTCACAGTAGCAGTCGCAGCTAGCTCTAGGGTTCCCGCACACAGCAAGCTTATTTGGGAGGGTCCGCTCCACGAGCCGAGAGGATGACACATCAACTGACACATAGTCCAGAGTTGATGTATCCAAATGTTCTGTATCGTCAACAGGAACTCAACGTCATAGACTGTGCATCAATAGGACGCCCGGTCTGAGAGTTATTGGCTTTTTCGTCCCAGGGGCCCGGTTGGTTTTTAAGGCAAAACCAACCCGACCGTACTCCACCTGCGTCCAAACCTCAGGAGAAGTATCCCAAAAGATCCCTCTCACTTAGAGGAATTCAACAAAGTCGACATCACGTCAATCGGATGTCCGAAGCTCAAAATATGAGCATTTCCGCTCTGAGGGCCCGGTTGGTTTCGTGTACGAACCAACCCGGCCGAAACCAGTGTGTTCCGAAACCTTGAGTGTGATATACCAAAACGACTGTCTTGATCCAAGGATTGCATCTCCGTTGACGTCATGTTGTTTGGAGGCCCGTAGCTGAAGTTATGAGCAAAAGACCGAAAATGTCCGGAAACGGGGGGCCTGGGCCCGGACTGACCCGGCCCGACCCCCTTGGGTTGGCCCGAACCGGGTCGACCCGGCCTGGTTGCGACTCAGCCCGGCCAAGCGGCCGAGTGGAGGAAACCGCGGGGCGATGCCCCCCCATGGGATGAGGTGTCGCGGCCCCGCGTGGGGCCGCGCGTGGTCAACGGACGCTGCTTTTCTGCGTCCCGTGTGTCACTGGACCTGCGAGGTCGCGGGTTTGGTTGGCCGTTGCCGCCGCCGCGCCAGCGACCCGCGCAGCCTGTGGATTCCGCGGGCCACCGGAGTTGCTCCGGTGGTCCTAATCCACTTCCGTCTGCGCTGTAGTTCCTCCCGGGTCCCATTCTTCACTGCCAGGCCATCAAAACGCCATTGCGGCCCCGTTTGTCATCGTCCTCCAATCCGTGCATCAACGGAAAACTGCAGAGGGTTGTCAGGCCATGTTTTCTTGGCCCTCACCCTCCACGTTAGGTGATAATAATCAGGAATAAATATTCAACACAAGAATAACAAGCAAGGCACAATTTTAATAAAATTCAAATTGAACCTTGATCCGTGTTCTATGTTTTAAAAGAAACAACCATGGGAATAAAGATTGTTCTCAAATAAAACCCCTACCTCGCCGAAGTTTCCGAACGTGCGTTCTTCACGGAAATGACCGTCACGGTAGGAGGTGATTGTCGCGTCGCGGAAGGGCGTCGCGTCGTCGCGGAAGGGTGTCGCGTCGTCACGGAAGGGCGTCGCGTCGACGATCTCCGAGGTTTTAAGAAACACACGTATTTAATTATAACAATTAAATCCATGTTGAGGATAGAAACCACAAAAGAATTTAAAATATTTTAAATTCCTACCTCAGCGGATGTTCGATGATTTGTCGCGGAAGAAGGAACGTCGCTGAAGAACGTTGCAGGAGAAGAGTCATTGACGTCGCGATACTTGGCGTCGCACCATCGATCTCCGAGGGCTCGGCATTCTTCATCGCCCTTTCGTCGAAGGCTGGTGTTCTTCGCATTCTTCGCGTTCTTCGCGTTCTTCCCGTTCTTCGCAAAGGAGGGTGATGGACATAAGTTTCTGTCAAATCCTCTCAACGAACAACACACAAGAAGAAGAATGTTGGTCTTATTTAATTACATGCCAACAAACGAAAAAACTAAGTTATGAAACGACCCATTAATTCATAGATTTAATTAAATGAATAAAACCGCCCAATTAAAAAGAACGTTTATTAGATTAAGAAAAGCCCGAGTTGACTTTCAATTAATAGGGGTTTTTGCGGGTGATTTACTTAGCAGAAAAGAAACAGTGGGGCTCGTGCGGGCCCCAACTCACAAATATCCGACCAAGAGGGTAGGATATTTTGAATTCCACCCTATCTGCTTCAACTCAGCTTAAGTGTCTTTAAGTGGATTTTATGTGGCTTAAGTGAAATAAAAATAAAGTTGTCACACCACTTTATTTTATTTCTTAACTTAAAGCCAAAAAATTAAAAACCACACTCGATCAAATGCAACTCCAGAAGAGGCATTTCTAAGAAAATACCAGCATTTCGATTCCATCGGGGCCCTCAGAATTTGATTCCGGGCACCAGTTTAAAAGTTAGAAAAACCCGCTCGTTCGTTCACTGAACGTACCCGAGCCGAACTTCAAAAAATGATTCCGGGCACATCGGGCCTCAGAATCAGGTGCCGTCAGAAATTCCGTTCTTGTAAAATTCACTAGAAAATTAAGAAAAAAAAAATTCCTTGAATTTTACAGGTCTTTATATCACTCCCACCTTAGGGCATTACGTCCTCGTAAAGATACATCATAAACTAGGGAAACAAAAGTGGGTACTGAACACGCATCTGAGCCTCCCGCTCCTATGTTCTCTCCTGGAGGTTCTCGTGCTGCCATCTGATGCGCACTAGAGGGATCGATCATCCACGTAGGACCCACTCCTGTCGATCCTCGATCTCCACTAGGACCTTCGCAAAAGTCGCCCCATCATCAATGTCCATCTCCCCATGGTCAATGATATGTATCAGGTCGTACACGTATCTCTTCAGCAGAGACACGTGGAAGACGTCGTGCACCCGTTGCAACTGAGGTGGTAAAGCCAGGCGATAAGCCACCTCGCCAATCCTACAGAGGACCTGGAATGGTCCGATGAAGCGTGGAGACAACTTGCCGCCTCAGCCAAATCTCTGTAATCCACGTCGAGGTGAGACACGTAAGAAGACGTGGTCGCCATCCTCGAACTCCAGTGGCCTCCGCCTCCTGTTAGCATAAGACTTCTGCCGGCTCTGAGCTGTCCTCATCCGCTCCTGGATGACCTGGACCTTCTATGTCGTGGCCTGGACCATCTCCGGTCCCACGAGTGCTGACTCCCTAGGGTCTGTCCAGCACAAAGTATATCTGCAAGGTCGGCCGTACAACGCCTCGTATGGTGCTATCCCGATGGTGGAGTGGTAGCTGTTGTTGTACGCGAACTCCACCATGGGTAGGTGGTCCTCTCAGCTGCGACCAAAGTCGGGGACACATGCGTGGAGCATTTCCTTGAGAGTCTGAATGGTCCTCTACATCTAACCATCTGTCTGAGGGTGAAAGGCATTGCTCAGACATAGTTGTGTCCCGAATGCCTCCTGCAACCCCTTCCAAAGCCGGGAAGTAAATCGAGAATCATGATCGGAGACGATAGATGATGACATACCATGAAGCCGTACAATATCCTAAATGTAGAGACGTCCCAAGATCTCTACTAATCCCTTCTCTCTGATTGGTAAGAAGTGAGCCGACTGGGTGAGTCCGTCGACAATCACCCAGATGGAGTCGTAACCTCTGGAAGTGCGTGGAAGTCCAGTCACGAAGCCCATAGAAATCCCAGCCCACTTCCACTCCGGGACCTCCAAGGGCTATACCAAGCCTGCTGGTACCGGATGCTCTACCTTCACCTACTGGCAGGTGAGGCATCGAGAAACGAACTCTGCCACAACCTTCTTCATGCCCGGCCACTAGTGCTGTCGTCTGAGATCCTGGTAATTCTTCACCACTCCAGGATGTACCGCCAAGGGAGAAGTGGGAAACTCTCTCAGCACCTCCTCCTGTAATGCAACTGGTACCATGGTACGTCTTCTGAAAAGGATGTCGTGCTCTACTCCAAAGGAGAAACCATCAGGTGCCTATCCTGAGGATATCTGCGCATGCCACACCTCACAGTCAGCGTCCCCACACTGTGCCTCTCTGACCCACTGCAGTAGTGGAGGCGTAATTGTAAGTGACAAAAGAAAGGCTGCTCCATCTCTATCCACAAAGGATATCTGAAAAGCGGCTAGCTGCTCTGTCGCCTCCCAAAGTAGCTGATTGCCTGTCCTCCTGTTTAGAGCATCGGCTACCACATTCCCCTTCCCAAGAGTATAGACTATCTCAAAGTCATATCCCTAGAGGAACTCGAGCAATCGCCACTGTTTCAGGTTCAGGTCCTTCTAAGAGATGATGTACCTGAGACTCTGATGGTCAGAAAAGACTGTAAAGCGCTCACCCATCAGATAGTGTCGCCATGTCTTCAGAGTGAAGACCACTGCTGCTAACTCCAGGTCATGGGTGGCGTAGTTCTGCTCATGTGGCCTCAACTGATGTGATCCATAAGAAATCACTTCCCGCTCCTGCATCAGGACACATCTGAGTCCGGTCCCTAATGCATCGTAGTAGACTACGTACCCTACTCCCTCCTCCGGCAACCTGAAGATAGGTGCACTGGTCAATCTCTGTATCAGCTCTTGGAAGCTTTGATGAAATCTCCCTGACCACACAAAGGGTTTCCCCTTCTTCATCAAAGCTGAGAGTGGTGTCGCAACTCTGGAGAAGTCTGGCACAAATCTCCGATAGTATCTAGCTAGTCCCATGAAACTCTGCACCTCTGTCACGCTCCTAAGTGGCTCCCAAGCTAGCACTACCTCGATCTTCATAGGATCCACTGCAACTCCCGCCTTAGTGATGAAGTGCCCCAAGAAGTGGACCTAACGTAACCAGAACTGACACTTCGAGAGCTTGTCGTAAATATGGTGCTCTCAAAGTTTGTCTAGTACAACCCGCAAGTGGTAGTCATGCTCCTCCTCAGTCGTCGAGTATACCAAAATGCCGTCGATGAAGACCATGACAAAACGATAGAGGTATCGCTAAAAGATCATGTTCCTGAGGCCTATGAACACTGTTGAGCATTGGTTACGCCGAAAGGCATAACCAAGAACTCATAGTGGCCATACCGACATCTGAAGGCCGTCTTCTGCACGTCCTCGTCTCGAACTCTGAGATGATGATAGCCTGACCTGAGGTCTATCTTTGAGAACCACCGTGCTCCCATGAGCTGATCGACGAGGTCATCAATCCTCGGTAGTGGATATTTGTTCCTCACTATCACCTGGTTCAGGCAACGATAGTCAACAAAAAGTCTCAAGCTCTCGTCCGCCTTCTTGGCAAACAATATTGGGGAAGCCTAGGGTGAAACACTGGGTTAGATGAATCCCTTTCCCTACAAGTCCTCCAACTGTACCCATAGATCTCGAAGCTCAGCGGGGGCCATCCGATATGCTGGATTCGATATCGGGGCTGTCCCGGGGTATAGGTCGATATGAAAGTCTACCTCTCTGTGAGGAGGTAGCCCTGGAACGTTGTCGGGAAATACGTCCACGTACTGATCCACCACTGCAGGAAAACTAGGACTCCGTACGTCAACTGCTCCTAGGATGAGGGTGGCCAGCTGATGAGTGATGGGCTGTCCTCTCCTCTGCAGAAGTCCATCATATGCTGCGAAGGCTCCCTTCTCGCCAGTGAAGGTGAACCTGCTCCCGTGGGTGCACACACATTGCACCTTGCGTCTAATACAGTCGATCTGAGCATGGACGGTAGATAAACAATCCATGCACATGGTGACGTCGTAAGGCCTCGACGCCGCTACAAGAAGATCCCAGCCGAAGCTCTCACCTCCTAGAGTAAGCTCACACTGCCGACACCAGGGCATAATCATCGAGTCTGCTCCCGTAGGAGTCTCTAGACGTAAGGATCGAGCAAATGGCTCTGTCGGAATCTCCGAGCTCTGAACATGGGCAATGGCTATAAAAGAGTTACTCGCTCCTATGTCTATAAGAACTGTAGCAAGGTTGGAATAGACACAGATAGTACCTCAAATCATCTCGGGCACATCGTGGTTGTAGGCCTCCGCTGCCTGGAGTTGTGTCTGTCTCTGCCCGCCAGCTCCCTGTGGTTGGGGTGGACCTCCTGGTGGTGGTGGTGGTGGGGCCTCAAAGCGTCGTCCACCACCTGCTTCTCAGCCAGCTCCTCTGCCTCGTCCGCCTCCTCCCTGCGGACCACCACGGTCGACCCTATGCCTCTGCCTGGGTGGCCCCTCAACTGTCTGCCGCTCCTCGGCATGGTGGGTCGCGCAGTTACGAGCCCTGTGGCCCTGCCCGCCGCATGTGTAGCACAGCCTGCCTCTCGAAAGACTGGCTCCACGTTGTGTTCCCCGCTCTGCTGAGCCAGTGTCCTGAGGTCGTCTGCATGAGGGTCTGGTCTGCCTGGACCCCGGAGTTATCCGTCGACTTCCTTCTGCAGAAGACTCTGGTACGTGCCGCCCCGCGGTAGGTCTTGCCACTGGAGAAGTCTCAGCAAGAAAGCTATCAATCAAAAGGAATCGCTCCAGTACTCCAACCTGATTCAGAATGCTAAGGGAGATCAGTGATGCCCTGATCTCATGTCTCAATCTCTGCTCAATGGTGGGGGCCTAGAAGAATGGGTCCCGTACCATGTCGGTCGAGTAGCACGAGAGATTGGTAAATCTCGCCGAGTATTGGGCGACCGTCAAGCTGCCATGCCACAGCTGAAGAAGCTCCTGGATTCGCACCACACGGAGGGTGGTTGGGATGAACTCTGAGCGGAAGAGGCTCTCAAAGTCCGTCTAGAGAAGAGATGCCCCATCGTGCACCTGGAGTATAAAGCTCCACCATCGGCCCAATGCTGCGTGCAGTAGGATCGCTGTGAGGATCACCATGAGGTCTGCTTGTTTCCTCACTAGCCTGAAAACTCGTACAACTGCCTCAAGCCAGTCCTCAGCTGCCTGGGGGTCCTTCTTCCCACAGAACCTGGGCGGTTTCTGGTGCTGGAACTCATGCAGTGCACTAAGGCGACATGCATCATCAGCGGCTGGGGCTGGAAGCATCGGTGGCTCGACGGGTAGAGGTACCACAGGTTCCTCTACTGTCAAAGGGCCCTATACCGTGGCCTCATCGCTCGGTGGGCTGTCGTCACGTACAACTCTCGGAACCCCAGCTGGCTACCGTCGTGGGGCCATCCTGAAAAGAAACATGTGCGCCACGGTCTGAACAGTATACCTAGTGAGCTGCCATAAAGTAATCACAAAGAAAACTTGAAACACAGATGCAATCATTGTTTTCGTGCATTAAGTCGGAAATCAGAAGTCAGCGTCCTGGTGTACGGATACGTTGGCCGCCGCACCAACACTGGACTCCCTGGACTGATAACCACACCCAATATGATAAACACTATTGATTCACATAGAAGAATTATCAGATTCTAATGTAGAACCGACCACCTCTGATACTAATTTGTCACGACCCTTCCTCGGGGCCCGTGTCGTGAATACCCCAAGCCCGCCTTCCATAGGTCAGGGACTGGCGACTAGCACCAAGGCGTAAATCCCGGTAAAGGGAAGGCATTGCCTTTGTGAAGTAAACAAGCACCATAGAGTAAGCAAGGAGAAAAAGTAAAGACTAAGTAAAAACTGGTACAAAAGTAAGTGAGGAAAGTAAGTGGGCCAGAATACAAACCCAAACTGAATGTAAAGTACAACTCAAAAAGGAAAAATAGCAACTGGAAGGAAAAGCCGTAGCGTCGAGCCGTGCTCTGGAATTACCACCTGAAGAGTGGGTACAGAAAGACTCCACTGCCCCTCGGTTTTAGCTGACCGCTCCGAGTACATCCCGCCCAGTGGTCCACCTCCAGGTACAGTCCTACTCTGCAAGCCTCCACCACGATCAGCGTTGTCCGTCGTCTGCAACCAACACAACATAGTGTGGGCATAGCCCATGCAGGGGTGAGTATAAGCTACTCAGTAGGGACCCCTACCCCCCGAAGGTCTCCGAAAATCCACAAAGGATAAACTGCAAAGTAAAGATACAATCACGAAGTAACATCCGACACTGCTTAGGAATATGCCCATACATATACCTAAGTCATCAATTCTCGCTCAGCTCCAACATCAGAGCTCAAGTACAACCCAGTCCACACAGGGAAGAAAAACTTAAAATCCACATAGGATAGCTTAACACAATCCACAAAGGAAAGTAAAACGTAAATCCACACAGGATAGCACAACGCAATCCACAAAAGAAAGTAAAACAGGGTTTCAGCTCACACAGGTATACTTCTTCAAATGACGATAGAGATGATCACTTATCCATCTAAGTCGTCGGACCCCCAAAGGATTGATAGGTACTAACCCCCGCAATGACCCACAAAGGATCTGACCCACAAAGGATTGATTGGTAACTAACCCCCGCAAAACCCACACAGGAACGGTTCCACACAGGACCTATAGGCACTGGCCCACACAGGACCGCTGAGCACTGACCCACACAGGATTGGACCCACACAGGATTGGTAGCACTGACCCACAAAGGATCGCTGAGTACTGTAGTCGTCACCGTCGAATCCACTGAGGATCTCTGCACAGTCGTCGTCGTCACAGTAGCTGTCGCAGCTAGCTCTAGGGTTCCCGCACACAACATGCTCATTCGGGAGGGTCCGCTCCATGAGCCGAGAGGCTGATAAATCAATTGACACATAGTCCATATTTGATGTATCCAAATGTTCCGTATCGTCAACAGGAACTCAATGTTGTAGACGGCGCATCAATCGGACACCCGGTCTGAGAGTTACTGGCTTTTTCGTCCTAGGGGCCCGGTTGGTTTTTAAGGCAAAACCATCCCGACCGTAATCCACCTGCATCCAAACCTTGGGAGGAGTATGCCAAAAGATCCGTCTCACTTAGAGGAATTCAAAAAAGTCGACGGCATGTCAATCGGAAGTCCGAAGCTCATGATATGAGTGTTTCTGCTACGAGGGCCCGGTTGGTTTCGTGTACGAACCAACCCGGCCAAACCCAATGTGTTCCAAAACCTTTATTGTGATATACCATAAAGACCAACTCGATCCAAGGATCGCATCTCCACTGACGGCGCGTCGTTCGGAGGCCCGTAGCTCATGTTATGAGCAAAAGACCGAAAAGGTCTGGAAACGGGGGGCCTGAGCCCGGACCGACCCAGCCCGACCCCCCCTGGGTCTGCCTGAACCGGGTCGACCTGACCCGGGTCCGGGTCTGTCCCGGTTGGGCGTGACCTGGCCTGGGAGCGACCTCGCTCAGCTCGGCCGAGCGGCTGAGCGGAGGAAACTGCGGGGCGCTGCACCCCCGTGGGATGAGGTGTCGCGGCCCCGCGTGGGGCCGCGCTTGGTCAACGGACGCGGCATTGCCGCGTCCCGTGTGTCACTGAACCTGCGCGGTCACGGGTCTGATTGGCCGCCGTTGCCGGCCGCCGGAGCCACCGCGCCAGCGACCCGCACCGTCGGTGGATTCCGCGGGCCATCGGAGTTGCTCTGGTGGTCCGAATCCACTTCCGTCTACTCCATAGTTCCTCCCGGGTCCCATTCTTCACTTCCATGCACTCAAAACACCACTGCGGCCCCGTTTGTCATCGTCCGCCAATCCGCGCATCAACGGAAAACTGCGGAGGGTTGTCGGGCCGTGTTTGTTTGCCCCGCACCCTCCGTGTTAGGTGATAACAATCGGGAATAAATATTCAACACATGAATAACAAGTAAGGAACAATTTTAATAGAATTAAATTTGAACCTTGATCTGGGTTCTTTGTTTTACAAGAAACAACCATGGGAATAAATATTGTTCTGAAATAAAACCCCTACCTCGCCGAAGTCTCCGAACATGCGTTCTTTTCGGAATTGACCATCGTGGTAGGCGTTGATCGTCGCGTCGCGGAAGGGAGTCGCGTCGTCACGGAATGGCGTCACGTCGTCGCGGAAGGGCATCGCGTCGACGATCTCCGAGGGTTTAAGAAACACACAGATTTAATTATAACAATTAAATCCATGTTGAGTATAGAAACCACAAAGGAATTTTAATGATTTTAAATTCCTACCTCAGCGGATGTTCGAAGATTTGTCGTGGAAGAAGGAACGTCGCTGAAGAATGTCGCGGGAGAATAATCGTCGGCGTCGTGGTACTTGGCGTCGCGCTGTCAATCTCCGAGGGCTCATCATTCTTCGTCGCCCTTTCGTCGAAGGCCGGTGTTCTTCGCATTCTTCGCGTTCTTTGTGTTCTTCATGTTCTTCACAAAGGTGGTTGAAGGACTTAAGGTTATGTCAAATCCTCTTAACGAACAACACACAAGAAGAAGAATGTTGGTCTTATTTTATTACCTGCCAACAAAAGAAAAAACTAAGTTAAGTAACAACCCATTAATTTATAGAATTAATTCAACGAATAAAACCACCCAATTAAAAGGAGCGTTTATTAGATTAAGAAATTCCCCAGTTGTCTTTCAATTAATAGGGGTTTTTGCGAGTGCGTTACTTAGCGGAAAAGAAATGGTGGGGCTCGTGCGGGCCCCACCTCAGAAATATCCTACCAAGATGGTAGGATATTTTGAATTCCACCCTATCCACTTCAACTCAGCTTAAGTGGCTTTAAGTGGCTGTTAAGCGGCTTAAGTGAAATAAAAATAAAGTTGTCGCACCACTTTATTTTATTTCTTAACTTAAAGCCCAAAAATTAAAAACCACACCCTAGAAAACGCAACTCCGGAAGAGGTGTTTCCAAGAAAATACCAGAGTTGTGATTCCATCGGGGCCCTCATAATTCGATTCTGGTCCCCGGATTAAAAGTTAGAAAAACTCGCTCGTTCTTTCACTGAACGTACCCAAGCCAAACATCAAAAAAAGATTACAGGCACACCGGGCCTCAGAATCAGGTTCCTTCAGAAACTGCGTTCTTGTATAATTCCGTTGAAAATTATGACAAAAAATTTTCCTTGAATTTTACGTGTCTTTACATTACACCACAGTGTGGAGATGGTATTCCGTACGTACGCACGCGCGATGATTTCTTTTTTACATAGGATGGATAGATGGTGAAATAGGGTTGTTTCATACTTATAATAACATATCATTATGTGAGTGATACTGATGATATTACTTCATAATTAAACAACTAAAGAAGAAGAAGTGGAAGAAGAAATAAAGATGAAAGAATCGGTAATAGACATTACCTCTTCTTTGAAGTGATTCTTTGAGACCTCCTTTTAAGGCACTAAAATAGGTCTTTGAAGAAGACCAGAACCTTTAGGATGTTTCTAGGGAAGTGTAGAGGAGAAATTGGTAGGGGTTGGTCGAGTTTGAATGCTCAAAGTGGTGTGAGGAAGAGGGGGAGGAGGTGCCCTTTTATAAGGGAGGAGAGGGGCACCTTTGGAATAACTAAAAATATTATTTTTTTATAAAGTCAAATTCGGTTTTTAATAGCTAAAAATTGATATATTTAGATGATAAGGTGGGTAGGGGTCGAAATACTCTCATCCAATAAAATTTAGACAAGTTTAGGTATCAATTTTAACCTTATCATTTAGATTTAACATTAAGTTATATAATTTAACTTTTACCGTGTCTTCTTGTTTTCTTACACTATAAGGTTAATAAACATACTATATCAAGACAAACGAACCCCAAGTTGTTTATTATTAAAATATATAACCTTATCTAAGTCATTTGGCCGAACCGTAGTTTTTTAGGAATAAAATAACAATTAATAATATAATATTTGTTTTAAAAACTATTTTTTTCAATTTTGACACTATTTAGTAATTGATTTTTGTGAAAATCATGACAGAATGATTTGTTCGAACCAAGTGACTTAAATCAATACTAAAATGTCATCTTAACCTATAAAATTAGTTTAATTCATAAAAAGTCTCAAATTACATTTATTTGGGTATTTATAACATCAATTATGTCAATATTTCATTAATAAGATAATTACTGCATCATCGTCGTGTCATAAATAAATTAACTTATTTAAAGTCCAAAAATAAAAAATAAAATATCATTTTTTAGTAAATATTATTATCTTTCTAATGAATATTTATAGACGAATTTATCTTATGTATAACCCCATATTAAAAATGATATACTTATTAAACATTGATTTTAACTATTTTAACCCTTCTTTAAATAAATTATTAATAAATGTCCTAATCTAATCCAAGTGGGAATAAATGGTCATATTTTATTCCTAAGGTTGTTTTTGATCGAATTAAACTTGTACAATAGAATTAGGACATGTGTTAGGGTAATAATAATATCATTTTTACCCTTAATTACCCTATTTACTTTTAAAATGGTAAAAAATGTAAAAAGTTAATATTCACCAAAAATTTATTTTCATCTCATTGAACAACATTTTATTTACTAACATCAACCGTGTCTTTCGGATTTTCTAAATTCCACTCACAGAAGAGTTAAAATTCTATTTTATGAAAAATTTAGTTTTTAACTACCACTTAGTGGTTTCACTATTCATAAAAAAATTGAAAGTTTTCAGAAAAATACCAAAATTTCACCCTAGGCTAATTTCAATATTCCGAATCCAAAAATGAAGTCCATTTTGAAAAATAAAATTTATAAAATTTCAAGAAGTGGTTATTACTATTCATAACAGCTAGTTTTAATAATATTTTAATAACATATCATTGTTTAGTGAAACTTGGTATTACGTACGACAGAAGCTATCGAGGAAGGTCGCGGTTGCGTGTAAAGCAAGCCAAGCTAGTGTTGTGTGTAGTGAAAGCTTCCTTTGGTGATTTATATAACATAAAAACAACATATTTCACATAAAAGTCTCGGGTGTTACATTGACACTTGGTACAAAATGGGATCTTTGAGGACCAAAATAATTGTTACTAAAAATTGGTTTTTCATTGGTATAACCAAATCCAGATTTATTTCTTAAAGTTCGTATTTGGGAATATATTTTATCCAAATTTTCCTTACCATGGGTAAGGTTTGATAAACAATTCTTTATGGAAAAAATTTCGGACTTGAGTTTAATAACCAAGTTTTTATCCTCAAAATCATTAGTTTTAGAACAAGATCTAGGCTCGAAAACACTTTTCTTAGAAAGTAATTTTTCTAACTCTTTAGAAAGTTTTTTCTTCTGAGATCGTACTTCCTCATGATTTTTTGAAATACTTTCAAAATCATCCTTTTTCCTATCAAGATATTTAGAAAGATCTGATAATTCTTTCGTAAGAATAGAATTCCATGAGATTTCCTTATCATGTTTCTTATTGAGTTTAGAGTTCTCAATCTCAAGAAGTTCAACAATCCTAGAGAGTTATTCATAGGTAGGTAAAGTATTTTCTTTATCAGAAGAGGATTCTTCAAATGAGTAGTTATAATATTTACTATCATTAATATTTACAGATACATTGGTCAATGATTCAGCATTTCATACCTTAGCCTTAAAACAATGATTGTCAATAGGTAATATGGCTATAAGACCAAGATTCCTCTGTCCTGAATATTCATAATTAGAAGATTCATCTGAAGAGTCATCTCCACTGGCACTCTAGGTATCATTTTCTTTCAGAACTTTATTAGATTTGTCTTTATAATACTTTTTTTAGTTCCTATCTGAATGCCTTTCTTTCCTTTATTTCTTTTTGAGCAAAGGGAAATCCGGTCTAATATGTCCAGCTCTCTTGAATTCATATCATGTGACATCTCCATTTTTCCTATCTTTCCATTCCTTTTTCTTATACGTGGATTGGAAATTTATTTGGCCAGATATCTTGTCCATCCTTCGAGCAAGATTTGATAACTCATTTTCAGAGATTTCACTTTCACTAGAATCTGATTGAATTACTACATTCTTATACTTGGATCTGGTTACTCTCTCAGGAGTCTTAGCGTTCATATGATTTGATGTTGTTGTAAAAGTAACAGTACCGTTCCCATTCTTCTTTTTAATGTTGGTAGCATCTCCCTTCATTCTGGTTTCATGTTGAAGAAGAGTTCCAACTAACTCATCAAGAGAAATTTGAGTGACCTTCCCGTTCTCATCTATAGAAGTTCTTTTGGATTCCCACTCATTGGGCATAATATCAATTATCTTATCCACAAGTGCTTCATCATCTAACACTTTCTCTCCTATAGACCGTAAACTGTTGACGACAGTCATAAAACTCTTTTGAACTTTACAAATTGGTTCCCCATAAGGAATATTGAAGCCATGGTATTCAGATCTATGCACAGCTCTCCTAGTTTTAATCACTTTAGAAGTTCCAAAGTGTGTAACCTCTAACTTCATCCAGATACAATTAGCTGCTTCACAAGAAGAAATTTAGCTATATATATTTCTAGTCATTAAACATAGTAAAGTATTGCGTAACTTATAATTCAGTTGATACTCTTGCTTTTCCTGGTTAGTAAAAGTTATAACTTCCTTATCAGGAATATTATAATCTCCAGTAAGCATAACAAAGTTTTCCACTCTAGTATTGATAAAAAAAGTCTTCATTCGATCTCTCCAGTACTCATAGTCATTACCGTCATCGATTTGTGGTCTTGTAGGATTTATATTATCAATGGAACCAACATTGATCCCTTCCTTACTTAAAATAACCTTTCGCACACAAAATTGTAAGCAGAAAGAAGTTCGTAACCACAAGTTCAGAATGAGAAAGTTCGGAATGAGAAAATTCGGAATGAGAAAGTGAGCAAGAAAAACATATACGTGAGTACAAGTATTTCAGCGACCTGCTCTGATACCAATTTTAGGATCGAAATAATGATGTAGATTCTCAATATACAAGAGGGGGGGGGTGAATTGAACACTTTAAAAATTCCTTTGGAACCATTAAAGTTTGTTACAGATAACTAAGTTTTCCTTAGATAAGTAAAGTTCTAAGTTTAACAAAGTTAACCTAAGAAAATTCACAACACCTATAACACCAATTGAAAACTTGGAATAAGGAATGAAGTTATAAACATCATGTTCTATGTACTTGCTTAAAACTGGAAAGATATTCTGAAAGTAGGTCCCAGAAATATGGATCCGTAAATTGAAACTTAACTAAAAAATACAATATGGGATTTCACCTTAAAGCGTATAGAATCTAAATGAACCAGAGCACAAGTAAGGAAGTATAAGAAAGTTATACTTTCCTTACGATACAATATGTAGCAGAAACAAACAGGTAGTAAAACTACAAGTAACAAGATATAAGTCTTTTAACCCAATGAGATGGGTATCCAACAACTTTGGATAAAGGTCCCTTGATTTATTCTTTAAAGCAAGTCTGTCTTACCCACACCAGGGTAAGCCCTCGATACGAAGATCGGAATCTCTGTCTTGTTATCCCTGCAAGCCCTCAACTTCAAGGTAGTTGGCAACCTTTGTCTTCCTCAGTATGGAAGCCCTCAAACTTTAAGGTAGTCGGCACCTCTGTCTTCCTATCCCTGGAAGTCCTCGAATGCAATCACCAATATTCGGAGTCGCACGAAGCATTAACAGTTAATAAGAGACTCCCTCTCTAGAAATCACTTCAATCATGTAATCACATGAGTCGAAGATGAGTTGTTCATCAGTACCAAGCTCTTTCAAATGAGCTCCTATTTATATGCTCGGTCGACCTCCTTTCCAACGGTCATATTTTCCTTAAAAATTGGAGGGACCTATACACGTGTCACTTAACCAATGGTTAGTTTATAACAGAATAGACGACATTGTTTTTTAACAAAACAAGTGTAACAGAAGGTACAAAATCGTTTTAAGTCTAACTCAAAAGTTCGGAGTGAAGATTCAGAGTGTAAGAAAAAAATATTAAAGAGTAGACAAATTATAAAAGTGTAAGCAAAATGAATGTTCAGAGTCTCGGAAAAAATAATATTCGGAGTCTAAATAAATTCAGAGTGTATAAATCTTAGATGATCAGATTCTGTTTAATAGGTGAATTTGGAATGATAGTTCGGAAAGACAATTCATCATCCGAATTCATAATGAGAATTTTTAATCAGGATTCGTCATTATAATTCGGTGTCAAACTTCATGAGAGTTCATATCCAGAATTCGAAGTGGAAATTTATTAAAGTTTGTATCCAGAATTTGGAGTGGAACTTCATTACAGTTCTCATCCAGAATTCAGAGCTTAAAATAGAATCCTTCATATCAATGATTTAAACAATTCCGAGATTATAGAAATGAAACCGATTCTTATACTTAAGAAATATATGAATATAGATAATGAAAATATGATAAGGATAATTTTACTTATAAAAGATATTTTCCTTATAAAAGTGATTTTCCTTATAAAAGCGATTTTCCTTATAAAAGCGATTTTCCTTTTAAATGGAATTTTCCTTATAAAAGTGATTTTCCTTATAAAAGCGATTTTCTTAATAAAAGCAATTTTCATTATAAAACCGATTTTACTAATAAACAAGGTGTTTGTGATTTTCAATATAAGAAGGAATGGAAAAGTCATAAGGAAAACCTTATTGGCTCAACATGATTCTCAAAAAAAAATCATGGACGGAGTAATGTTCTGATGTTCAATACTATATTGAAGTTTTTCCCTGGTAAATTTCATTCCAAATTGAATGGTCTATTCATTAGTACTCATGTTTTTCCTTTTGATTATATACAAATAATTGAACCGGAGAAAGTGACACTATTCATAGTTAATGGGAACATGTTAATGATTTTTTGATAGTGTTTTAAATATCCTCTAGAGGAGGTGATTCAAATTTATGATTCGATATACAATTGATGTTGGGTTGTTCCTTTCCTTATCATTTAATTTTGTTATGTATTAAATTTTAGTAATTTAATTCTTACCTAAATTATATTCAAAATGAAAACATTGAAAAAAATAAGTTTATTGGGAGGCACAATGTTGGTTTGTTTATGATTTAGTGTTATTTCCTTTGAAATTTTTTATTTTCAAATTTTCATTCCATTTTTTGGAGTGTTTCTATTAATATTTCTCAAATTCATTGCATTGTTCATTCAAATTTTTTGTTTTTAATTTCAAATTTTGTTTTTGAAATTCCATTAAGTTTTTTTAAATATCATACAAAGTAGTGGACCAAGTGATTGTATGAATTGAACATAAATTAATGTTGAATTTCATATTGTTTTAAGATAAATGTTTTTGGAAAATTCATGATAACACCTCATATTTTTTTAATCACATGCCACATATAATTGTCTTTATTATTTAAATTCCCATTCATATGAGGCCAATGAACCCTATTTTTACATCATAATCACATTAAACACTTTTTTCAGAGAACCAATTTACACTTGTTTGAACCAGAACATGAACAATATCTTCCAAAACATGAGGGATGATGTAGTTCTGATAAAAATTATTAAGGAATTTTATTGGATTTTGAATACACCATTTTCATTTTCCTTATTTTTATTTTGTCCTTCATTTCACATTTGGTCACTCTTGAGCACATATTAGCCAGGTACAGCTTGATGTATAGCCACATTAAAAGCTAGTTTCCATATCCAACCTGATCTGGAAATATAATTGCATGATCTAGTTAAAAATATGTGTAGGGGGAAGATAACTCATGATGTGATACCCCATTTGGCATTTCATTAGGATGAAATTCAAACATTAAAGTCATATTTGTGATTCTGGAATATATTTTACTAAGAGATGTTACTCTCTAGAGCTCAAAGTGGAAGGAAGTTACGCCCAGTCTAGATCATTCTAAAAAAGAGAAGAAGAAATGACATATCTGGTGATGAAATAGTCGAAAAGAGATAATTGGAGATGATTTTATGAAGAGTAGAATACAAAGGAGAACATACTTGGGTGAAAATTAGTATCATGCACTCCTACTTAAATGAAAGAAAACTCTCCCAATTTAGCCTCATAATTTGTCATATTTGAATACTACCAACCCCAAGACATAGAAAAACCATGTAAAGAACTCATGATAATCACATATTATTGGTTCACATCATGTGGATATGTAAAAATTTAACAAGCCTCTGGTCATTCTTGAATAAGTTGTATGAGAAAATCCTTGTTGAAAATCCATAATTGGGTGTGAGAGAAAATTAATGTGAGGTAAGTGTATTATGTGCATGAGATGAGAAAATAAGTTGAAATTCATCGAATGATCAGTATTGATAATTTAATTTTTTTTAATGATTCATGATATATTTTTGATTACTTCTGATAAAATGGAATACACTATTGGTATGTGTTTTGAATTTAACAATTTACTTATCACTTGTCAAAGAGTCCAAATTCTATGTGAGGAAAAGTGATGAAGCTAATATTATCACATATTTTATTAAGAAATTAAATGTGTTTAACCCCACCAATATGTCATTTCATGTGAAGTGGAATAATTTTATGAATAATGAATAGTTTTGAGACTAATTTTGAAAATATAGAAATTATGAATTCTTAATTGTTTTAATTTGTCTTATGTATTCCCTGATTGCAGGTAATAGAATCATTGGGCTATGAGTGAACTGATGTGGCACGATAACAGATTTTGGAGAAGGGATGATGAGCTAGAAAACTGAATCATAATTCCTACATGTCATATAACCTATGTACACATTGTTACCTTTTCAAAAATAATTTTTTGTGCATGACATGTCATGACTTCAACACACACTGTGAAGAGAATGGAAACACCATGTACTCTTAGTACATGTTTTATAGTTAGTCAACCAGTCAATCTAATTCAAAAAATAAATTTTCACAGGTCTAAAAGATATGAAGGATAGTACAGATCATGAACACTTAGTTCACGTCAGGTACTGGTCAAAATACAGAAAAAAATAAAGGTGATGTGGCCCGACATTTTGATGGGAGTTCCTATAAATGGCACCCCTTCACTACTGTTCTTGGGAATTCTCAACCAGCCAGTTTTGTTCCCAACAACCAAATGATCCAACACCATCATCCTTTAAATAATAGAGATTTATATTTTGATCAATATGCCATCCATCAAAGCTATAATAAATAATATGGATGTTTCTCCAGTAATGAGTGACTAATCCCCATGTTGTTGCATACAATGACACCAGACGAAAACACTCTTCTGAGTTTTGATGTTAGTGTATAAAATCTCATTGAATTTCTATTGAATTCATATTTCATGAAAAAATTTGGTCTCTTTATCTCTTAAAATATTTGGTCAAATAATTTGTTTAGATGGTCATTCCTTCAATGAATTAAATTAATCTAATTATTTATTTAAACTTATTCGGAAATATATTTCGATTGAGCATACTTGTTTCGATTAGGTTTTAGTTTTTTGGGATCATCAAGTAATATAATCTCTTAAATAGGGGAAAAAATTATATTAATTTCATAATATGTAATCTATATAAACTAATGTGTTCCCATGGTAATTCTAGGGGTATATATAGAAATTTAATTATGAATTATTTTTAAACGAGAAAGAGGGGAGTGTCTGGGATGTGGAGGTTTATCTATCTCCACTATTTTGATTCTAATTTTTATACCACAATACTATTCTACAATTTTTTTTCATTCTTAGTAAATTTTATTTACTTTAGTTTCATTTTAAAACAGTTAATTAAATCCCCCATTTTCATTTATTTCAAAAATAACTCAACCAATAGTGACTGTATTGAAACTCGCACTGCAAACTCCTCAAGAGATAACCTCGCTTTCACCACTATGTTACATTCTAAATGTAAAATTATTGATTAAGGTTCTTATGACCCAAAAACGTTCACATTATGTGTCTAATGAAATAACTAGTTTAGACAATAGTCTATACAGATAACAAACAGATAAAATTAGAAATACAATAAAAGAAGCATGTTTTCTAGTAAAAATTTATTAATGAGTCATTTGGACTCTTGGATTCCATAATGTTTCCTAACCAACTAAAAATAAATTGATCATTCTATAATTATGAATCATAATTCATAAGGGTTAAATATTGTAAATTAATAGAGAAATTTGTTGATCATTTTTAATATTTTCCAATGATAATTGATTTATTTTCCAATACTATATAACATGAGGTTAGTTCTCAAATATCCATGTTGGCACCCAATCAAAAAAATAAGAAGGCCTATGTCCCTCATATCAAATCAAGTATTCTGAAATCTATTTCGAGCAATCCTAAATCAAGAATAAGGAGTTCCATATCTAATATTCTTTCTTATTGGTTTAAACCATCATTTCAATCATATTTAACAATTTCATTATAAAAAATACTGGACATTTTTAACATGGGTGTAACCATAACAACTTTTATTCATTTTAATGGTCTAATATACTTAACCACTCAATCTGAATTAAATCCATAAATAATTCGAACAATTATTCATTTAACTAAAAAATTAAATATTCCAAAAAATATATTAGTAATATTATCATGCCACATTTTTATTTTTCTATTTTACAAGACAAAAACACAAAAAACGAACACTATTTTAAAAAACCTAGATGTTAACCTTTAAAACATTGGTCTTCATATTTTTAAAAAACAAACAAGGATCAATAGCATCATTTCATTTAAAATCCAATAGAATAGAAATTATATCATTTTAAATAAATGGTAAACCACAAATTCATTAAATAACATCATTGGAAATCCATTAAAACACCCCTTTAATATTACCTTGAGTTCAAAAATAAATTAAAAAAATTATTTATATCAAAACATCATTTAGTCTCATTGAAAACAACATTCATGTCAAAATACAAAAAAAATAAAAAAAATTTATAAACCCCCCAAGGAATTTCAAAAAATCATAGCATGGAAAACACTTTAATTTATCCTCATAAAATGACATAGCATGACATAAACACATATACCCAAAATATTTCATGTATCACATTCACCATTCTATCATAAAAAATAAAAATTTAAACCATTTTAATCTCATAAATTCTCAATCTCAATATTTAAAATTCCATTATTCTACTCTCAAGGGATTATCATACCCCATGGGTAACCCTTGGCCTGATCTGTAATCATCAATAGACGTGGAAGAGGTTCATGAAGGATTTCACTCCTCAATTAAAACCTTAATTTAATTTTATTGGTCAATGACACAAATAAAACAACAAGGATTAACATTTAAATAACTAGATACATAGTAAAAAAATCAATAATAAGGGTAAAATATTTAAAGGCCCTATCTTATGCTCCTAGAAAACCACGTATCCAACCATTACCCTTGACTTGAGTTAAAATGTCCTCAATTGAAAAGCTAAATAACCCCTTGATAAAGTGTTCTTTATATTTGAAAAAAGTGAAACAAATAAGCCTAGACACTTCTAGAAAAGTAGACAGAAATAGAGTTGGAGACTTACTCACATCATTGAATAATAACTGAAAACACTCAAAACATCCTAGAATCTATGAATAATGTCCCTTGATAGATTTAAAAGAAATGGGTTGACAACATGTGATGATAGAGAAAAAATGGTGTTGAAAAGTATGGGAAATCATTAGTCCTGAGAAAGAAAGATTGTAATTTTCTCATTTTTAAATAAGAACGTGGTTTGGATGCACAATGTTAGAAACAATGTTCCATCCATGTGATCTCATCTATCTATGTGGAAGTAAATCTACATGGTTTCTTTTTCCTTATACACTATTTGAAAAATAGTGTAGGCATTGTATTTTCTCCTCTTTATAAAGGGATCTCCATCAACATAGGCTCATAGTACTCTTTTCATGGTTTTATAAACCTTTCCCCCCCTCAAATGGGTTTCATGGTCATAGACCACTATTAGTACTAACTGTGAACTAACCATGTGTGATGCATTGTGTGTTCCATTTTCGGAATTTTTCTTTCCTTGAGTCATTGATTCGTTATTGAGACCTTCTAAAATGCAAGTAATAATCTTATTATCTATTTTAAAGGTGATAAACCATAATACATCTCATTTTTAAGATGTCTCATTGGTCATACATCCTTATAACACACCCTACATTGACCACTAGTGACATCCAATGACCTCGTTTAGATTCTAAAATCCCAAAACATGACTAAGGCACAAAATCCAACTAAATTTTATCAATAATAAAAATCCAATCCAAATACCATCTTAAAAACTCAATCACCAAAATAGAATTAACCTCATCCCATCCAACTGAATCATAATTTAATACATCACTCAATTACTCACTAGATATATGGTTCTCCTCACCATAATCTTCATATTACCTCTATTATTAATTTATGTTTGTCAAATATTCCACTGCGAAATAACAATTTAACCTTGATCTCATGATCTGAAAGTGTTCCTACCATGATTCCCAATTGCTATATCCAAACACCCATGAAAACCCAAATCATCATCATCACCCAACCTTATCATTGATGCACAAAATTTATGGGAACAAAAACTGACAACCATTCATGAAAAGAGAAAATGCTAGATATTCCTCAATAGATATATTTTATTTCACATAAGTACACCCATCTTTTCCAAAGTGACAATCTTTATTTGTTTTCTATCAAAACAAATTTGTTACACACATGATCCCATGTCTATATATCTCTAGAAAACATGTTCCAATAATGCTTGGCATAAATAACATAAATTCCATCACCCCTCTTGTCCATGATGTCATTAAACATAGTAGTATCCAAAAAACAAAAAATATTCACTAGAGACCAAGACCATATCCTGGTGTGACTCCACAACCAAAACCTCCTCTATCCCAAAACCATTTTCATGCTCTCGTACACCTACCATATTATCCTGAACTCAAACCATGTAGATTAATTTTATAACCAATTAAATCCTTAATCAAACACTCAAATCAATCATAACTATATCCATTTTCTCGATACAAGTCCCCGAATGTTTTTAGCCACGTACTTCTTTGGTTTCTCATATTAATACTAGTACCACCTCATCTGATCTATGAACAATTTCACATTTCCATAAATATTACATCACAAGGTTCATACTGTCATGATTGTAAGATCACTGCCCACCAGAGGAGAATAATAGTCACCACCTAAACATAAGAAACTCCAACTAATACAGCACATGATCCAATCAAATTTAAACCCTAGGAGTGGGCATTGCCAAATTGTGCTCATCCGAGAAGAAAAAATTATTATTTTTTCATTCAAGGATTATTAGAATGCAACCCAAGTCATTCTATAAAATATTTTCAATCCAATGGGCCATAATCATATATGAATTCTGGTTCCATTCCAACCACATGATCTCACTAACACCACTACATGAGTGAATCCTCTATAGCGTCCCTTTATGAAATTGGAAAAGTAATTTATAGAGCTTGTAATATATCATATTATCTATTAGTGTACTCATGATGAGGTCAGGATATTAGGAATAATCTTTTATATCTTAAGAATACACAAATTTTTTTATTTTATACCACCACAACCTCATCCTTTTTGAATATCAACTAAAGCTACATGGACATATCAAAACCCTAACAACGTATTTAATATCCCCAACCTAAAAACGTTTCAACAACCCATGGTATATATAATTCAAGAGAAACATAATAATAGAACACAATTATCTGTCATGGATCTCTACCAATATTTTGTGAATAGATATTCTCTATGGTACTACCACTACCACATAGCTTGAGTTCTTCCACCCAAATCTGAATGATTATTGATGGAAGTGAAAATTAACTATCACTTTGGCCTAAAACCAATATGTTTCATGCATATCTATTTTGAATTTCCCTGATTTCACTACACAATTGGTGCTTTCTGCCATGCTTCTTTTTCATATATGCCAAATGATTTCACACACCTCTATCATGTTCCTATCATCCTGACCTCACAAAAGAACCATAGGTATAATTATTTACAGAATCCATTAACTAAACATGGCTAAAAATACAATAATATTTAAATCACTAAGACTAAGATTAAATTCCCACTAAAGAAACAAAACATTCATCCTCGCCAATTATCCACATAAATCTCAAGGAATCCGTAATGTTTCTATCAAACTACCTGATATTTCACAAAAGATATGTCCAACCACATTACAACCTATAACCAAGGTCATAATTCATAGATTAGAGTTCATATCCGTGATTTAACTACCCTTGTATTATTCATATAAGTTCATCACTAGTCATATTTTCAAAAAATGACACAACAAAAGGGTCTGTCATTACAATAATCCTACCCTTTTGAGACCCTCCATAATTCTAACCATAAGAATTGAAGGATATTACAATAGATAAGATAACAATGAATAACCATACCTTTTATAGAAACACTATAAAACCTACCATTATTTTTCCCACTATCTATGAATCCATCTTCACTTTATATTACATATATACCACAATAAAAGCCTAACATCACTAATGGATACCCTCTAATACCTAAGGTCACTGACTCGTATCCACACCCTGAGTCACATTCTAAATGCATGTAGCTCTCCCAATTAACTATTAACATAGAACCTCAAACAAGTTACTTCTCATGGGTATAACTCTTTCCCAAATTCCAAAACACATGGATTCTTGTGAACCACAACCAAAAACAAAATCTATGCCCGACAACCTTAGATTCAAAATAACAACTAACACCACATACCAATACACCCATTTCATGTTCCAACATACAAAAAGCATGATTAAATCCAATTAATGTCACCACAACCATGTTATCAAATGGAATATTAGAAGCTAAAGATTCTAAAATAACAAAAAACAATAATAAGAAACTTCTTATTATCCATCACATCCAATCCCATTACGGAATTACAATTGATAACCAAGAGACTAAATATTTGGGCACTAGTAGAGCAAAAACAACCCATATATAGGTTCATATAATAAAAAATGAATACCCATTTTTATTGTCCCTAATGTTTTTAATATTTCTCACTTCTTTATAATTTAACATTTCTTCATTTTAAAAACCAATATATTCACATTCCAAAACCTTTCATTGACCATCATTTTCAAAATGTTCACCATTACTTAATTTCATGATTCATGTTTTTGGATTGATTTAATGTAATATACAACTTAAAATAGGAAACACCGTATAGATTTCTTAATGAATCATTATATAACCAGAACCATTACCTTGAAAATTAATTATACTTTTCAATTACCCAGAAGTCACATGAGAGGTTGGTTAAGTACAATTCCACCATACACATATATATAAATCATTTAAATGGTTGTAGAAATGTTAAATATATACCCCTATAAATCATTTACGATATTATACTAACACGAATGACTATCATACATGGTACCCAGATTGAAAATTACACAACAGGAATAACAAATCCTAGTGAACTATCAATCATAGTTATTATGTAGATGATCTATCAAATCTTATGTTCCTATAATGATTCATGAAAGTATAACTACTCTTTATATACATTTCAAAGAGATAAAATTATCCTAAATTTTTAATTTCACATTTAAATTCACTACTGAAGGTCGAAATTCAGTCAATGGTATAAGGGAAAGCCCAAAAAACCAAATCCCGACCCTTTGAAGCACAATTTTCCCTCATATGTGGGATTGTAGGAACCTATTAATGTTCTCATTATAAAGATATAAAAATATAACAAAATTATATCTACCATTAAAACATATTATGAAAAAATAAAACCTACTCTAATAGAACATTGTAACATCTTGGTCCCATTAGGCACTAAACCAGTTCCTCGAGGTGGTGTGCCACTGGAACTTAGGCATGCCTCCCTGTACGCCAAAGACTATCAAATAAATGTAAGGGTCTTAAAATTAATGTGGGGATACAATAATATATTTATCAATGTATAAAAAGTACCAAAATACTACCTAAAAGTTATTTTAACCAAAAATATTAGTTAATGGAAGAACATACAGAAATTGATTACAATAACACTATAAAAACATGATGTAACAATGATATGTATGTTGTACATGTTAGAAAATCATAGAATAAATAGTCCCAAATAATGAAACATGGAAAACCTAATATAGTAATGAGTTTTCACCTAGTTTTTACAATTCATGATCCATCCATTCATCCAAAATATAAACAACGTATTAGGTCCCTCTTATAAACCATTCCCTAAAAACATGTAGCATCTTATCTGGTACCCATGTTTTATAGTAGCTAGAGTATGTTGGGAGTAAAATTTAGTAAAAAAATACTACATATTTATAAATAAATAACTAATATAAATAATATTGTATGAATATAACCGAAGGATAAAATGAAAAAGACAATAAAAGAATCATGTTCCCAAATAAGCATTTTTTAATTAGTCATTTAGTCTCTTGTGTCCCATCATGTCTGCTGACCAACCAAACCTACATCGACCAAGATAGTTGTTTAAATCATAAATAATAATGTTTTAGTCATTATGAATAAAAGTATTTAATTTTTTAATCATTTCAATTATTTTCCATAGAACTTTTAACCAATTACCATTACCATACCAGAACCTAATAGTTCAAAGATATCCATGCCTACACATTAGAAAATATAAGGAGTTCCAAATCTATCATATAAAAATGAGGATGTGAAACATAATTTGAAGCCATAATAAATAATTGTAATGAATTTACACATTCAAAATCTATACCCATGGTGTGGAACTATAATTTCCATCATATATAACCATTTTATTATATAAAATTTTGCATAGCCTAATATACTAGACCTTTTTATCAAGGGTTTAACCCTTTATAATTTCATTAACTCTCTTGGTATAATATTTTAATCCAATTTGGACTAATGTCACCAGTAAAAATATTAACAAATTATTCATCTAAATCATTAATTTAATGTTCTTTAAAACCATTAATAATATAAACAAGCCACTTTTTCCATTAACCCTTTTTTCATTCCATGTACACTAATATTAAACACTATTTTAAAACACCTAGAAACTACCCTTTAAAATATGGGTATTCCCTTTTGGAAAAACATAAAAAGGACCAATACCTTCATTACCATTAAAAACCATAAATAAGACATTGAGGATTTTAAATTAAATAAAAAAGAGTACACTCAATACAAATCAACCATTAAAATATATTTAAAAACCAATAAAATTACCTTGATGTTAACTCCTCGTTTTAATACATTATTCACTTTAAAACATCATTTTCACCAATTAAAAACATGATTTGATAAAAATATAAAGAAAAAAAATTTAAACCGTTCAAAAATATACTAGGAATTGCACAAAATTATCACATAGAAATCAATTAATTCACCCTCTTAACATTATAAAATCATTTCTCCCCAAATTATTTCAAGTAGATGTTTAACCATCATATCCTACAAATTAAAATTTATAACCTATTAACTCTCATAATTTAATTATATTAGTATTTAACCATCAATTATTCCACTTTAAGAAGATTTTTATACACTATGGATAACCTTAGGTCTACTGTAAAATAAAAAATGGACCCAATGGGGCCCATTATGGGTCTTACAGACCAATTTAATGACTAATTTACTTTTCTTAGTCATCGACACAAACAAAAAACATTATAGAACATTGTAATAACCTCATTCACATTAAGAAAACAATATTATGTGTAAAATATCATAAACCTCCTTCCATATTCTCATAGATAACCACTTATCAATCCATGTTCATTGATTAAATATAAAAGAGCCTTAATAACTAAGGGGAAGAACCCTGTTTAAATAGGCTTCATGAGATTTGGAAGTAGATAAAAAACCAATAAAATCCTCACCTAGTATATAGATGGATGTAGAGTTGTTGAATTACCCATGACCTCAAATCAGAACAAAAAAATCTACAACTTCCCAATAATTTAAGGAGAATTAAACTCCGATGGTTTGGGTAAAGGGATTTCACACCCTAGGATTCATGAGAATAAATGTGGGTGAAAATAAAGGGAGAAATCATTAAAATTGAGAGGGTAGTATAGAATTGTAATCTTTTTTAATAAAAATCATGGTGTGGCTTCACAGTTCTCCAAAGTACATGTTCTCTACTCTCCAAGGGTAAAATGAGTCACATGGTTTCTTTGGCCATCCTCATGGTTTATAAAACCATGCTAACATTTTTCATTCCCCTCTATCTAAATGGACAACCAAACCCATAGTCTCATGAAACACCTATCATAGTTTTTGAAAATAATGACACTTCTAACTTTATGTTTCAATGTTATGGCCCATGGTTACTACTAACCTTTCACCAACTGTGCACCATGAACTATAATACCATTTTACGTCTTCTTCATGCCTTGAACCCCCATGTTATACTCCCCAAACACTATCTACTCCATGAATGAATCTCTTTCAAAATTTAAATGGGTTTTAAGAGAAATAAAGAATTAAAATATCTTTCCAAAGGGGCTGGGGTCTTACATTTTGTCATAAGAGATTAATCATGTCTTTTGTATGGGATTATATCATGGTTCAGCCTTCTCCATGCCAGGGATGGTCTTATTGAATCTTAAATGGAGTTTTTCCAATAGTATTGTGGTTGTTTTTCTATGGAAGAGAATTTGAATTTGATCTAGAATTTTTTTTCAGGAGGATTACATCATGGCATAAATAAATAATTTGTGGTACCTTGATGTGATCTTGATATTTGGATTGGTTTTTATGTAAACCGTATTATATAATAGGATAATATAAATTAATTTTTTTTATTGTTTAAAAAAACACTTTATATGATTTTTGAGATGCTGGAAATACTTAAAAATGTTAAATAGTGCCATCACTATGGTTTTGTGAATGTCTGTGTTTATAAATAAAAATACGTTTAAAATTTATGGGGGGAATCTTGTTTTGAATGTAACAGTTTCCAGATAATTGTGGATATGGTTAAACTAATATCTGGTTTGGTTAGAGGGAATGTTCACGGTCATCCCCAACCCTCATAAGTGATACATGGGATACTCTATGTAATAACTTCACAAGATCCTACACTTTATTGTTATATTTTATATATGCAATATTTCTTGTGTAATTTTAATGAATTTACTAAATTTTATAAGCCTTATGGTTTTTAGACCCCGCCAATCAAAATGACAGTCAAAAAATTTATGAGGTATAACAATTACCAATATAATATGTAACCCTATTACAAATTGACTACACTGACATTATATTTGGATTAGGGTTTCCTTTTCCATGAGAGATCTCCTCTATGGGTGTTCACACATCCTTAATAACCCAAAATAACTTATTTATATGCATTGATAATGTTTTAAACCAAAAATACAATTCCATTAGTCTCTCCTCCAATGCTATTAATCATGAAAAATAGGGAAACTATAAATATCTGTGTACTTCAATTTGATTAGGTATTCCCCTGATAATGGATATTATGAATGTTTTGGTATGAATCCCACTATATTTTCTCTCTAATTGGTAGGGTCCACTAGTATTAAAAATGAAATACTTCCTTCATAATGAGGACCCATGTAATTAAAAAACATGGGGAATCCCTCATAACCTATTACCCTCATCTTAAATATTGTGTATGAAACCCCATAGTTTTCAGAAATCTATAAAACAAATTCTTTTCATATTAATATACCACTAATATTCTTCATTTGGATCATGTTTTCTAGAACCACTCCATTTTTTATTTTATATTTCCATCATATCTATTGTGGGACTAACTAATAAATTGATCAACCTCTATATTATCCAATTATAAGCGGGTGATATAAATGGGAATCAAATTTTTTTCTAGTCCCAAACCCTCATTTCTAGATTATGTCACCAATGAATATACCAGTCCCTCCCAATCAAATTACCAGTGTACAAGAGACAACCAAAAATTTATTCTCATGTGTAAGACCTATATAAAACATAAATAGTTTCATTTCAGCTACTACTCCATTCTTCATGATTCTAGAGTACTCAAATTTGTTCCTAGTTAAATAACCATAAATTAAAATACACCATAGTTCATTCAATTACCCATTAAAATACATTAAAATATGTCTAAAAATGTAAAAACATAAAATAATTATTTTATTGATCATATCATATGACCTCAAAAGTACAATCATTGGTATTAGATTCATGACCGTAAAATGAAACTAATTTTTCATGGTTGAATAACCATTAAATTATCCATAAAAATCCTTATAAAAAACGATAAAATGTATGACACGAATCATTAAAAAGAATTAAACAATTTGACTTTTTATTTTCCTCATAAGGATAAGTGTGTAGTTATTATCATATATAAAATCCTAACTCCAACACTCCTACCACCGCCATAAATAATGATAAATTATAGAGTTCCAAAATGTATGGAAATAAATGAGTAAATGATCAACCAATGTGATGGGATATGGATAAACCCTTATAAATAATTATGCTCACAAAAATTCAAGGAATTTATTAATTATGTTCATCCCCTATAATAGAGGTGGTTGATTTAATCATGCACATGTTCACTGGAATATCGTTAGCAGTGGGTTGTAGCCTTAGAGGTGGTTTCACAATCCTTAAACTTGGATGAGAGTAGGTGGGCCATAGAGATTATTGGTAGGGAGTCTAGTCATGATTAGGTCTTTTAGAAGTAGGCGTTTGGGTCATTCATAGGTGGGTTGGATGAGTCTGGTGTGAGAGGAATTGATGCTCTATTCTAGGATGAAATTGGGATATGTTTAATGGAATCTTAGTGTTACCCTTGGGGGTTTCATATTCATTGATTATGCCATTTTTAATTGAGTAATAAATACCATTTTTCATTTACTTTTGGGACATTTATATGTGATTTATTACATTGGTAATATGGGCCTCTTGAAAATGATACTATATAGGACTTTGGGTTTTCCCAACACTAGTGAGGAGGGATGATGCACGACCCCAAGTGCGGCTGGATGTGTGATTTTGTTTCGGATTTGTAATCCCATTAATTAGTAATCAGTTGTATGAGATTCTTAAGATATACAGTAAGTCACATTATGGGATCAAATTTCTTCCCATCCTATCAATATCAATCCAGAAATATGATGCTTTGATTCCTCACCCTAAAAACTTCTTACATTTTGAAAGTAAGAATGTAACTAAAAAAATATACATGGGTGATTTCTTTGGGGAACAATAATGTTGAACTATATCTAAAACCCACTACCTATGAAATGGAACGTTTGATCATTTACTCTCACATATGATTATTCAATTATAGGTTTATTATATGTGTATTTTTTTCCTGTCTCATTCCCATAGAATCAAAATGGATTCATTGCATAAAACACTATCATGAATCATATTACTGTGATTTTTTACATTAAATAGTGGATCAAAATAGCTTCATTTAAATCACAGATGGTGGATTTTCATATTTTTTCAATTTCCATAACTTTTTTCATATCCCCTCAACATATATGCGATCTGTCTCCCACATAATTTATTTTAAAATAATGTGTGAATTATATTATTTATGTGTATAAACTCAATTTTTACCTCCTAATCCTCACGGTATCACAGGAAATGATTAAAGATTAAAATCCCAATAAGCCTCCTTATCCATGGTAGGCTAACAAGAGATATGTGGCTCTTGTCCCCACATCAAGAAACATCATAACTATTTCATAGAATTTAAGTAACACATATCTCCATTAAAATATATAGGTGGATGTTGAAATTCACAAATTCTATATAGTGAACAATGTTCTACCTAAGAGGGATCCCAACTACAGTGGCCACTATAATCACTGAACAACCTTAATTCATCATGAGTCCATGATGGACCCCAGTAACAATTGTGTGTCTCTAGTCATCCTTAATCAGTCATCTAGGGGGAAGCACTATCTAGGCCCATACACTATCTATTCAAATGATTATGTCCATATTCCCAAATAAACCAACATCCCTAGAATTCATCATCATATCCTAATGGTTCAGTAAGTCTCTCATCAATTAAGGTAGACACTAAATACTATGGTGGTGCATCCAATCATGATATAGTAAAAAAATGTTATGTTGGTCCCCCCAGATCCCATATCACGACGTTCCTCCCAATGATATTAGAAACATCAATCATAGTGATATTTTTCATGGTGTTCATGAACATCACACCAAACACTAATGTACTACATGTGGTCAAGAAACATATATCTAACTCTAAAGGTCCCCTTTAGATACCCCTCTATGATGGTTTTCCCTATAAGAATATAATTATCAGCTCTGGAAACCCTATATATCATAGAGAATTATCCAACACCCATAGATGGCCTATTTATTATTCAAGATACAAATTTCCTCCCCATAGTGTTGAACACAGTAATACATATGCTCTTCTATGTGATATTATTTATAAATTTTCTCCATATAGTGTAAAGGTATATAAAAATAGTTCCTATCATTTTCAATCAACTAGTATTCTATAAACATTGAGGCCTTCCCACATCAAGTTTATAAAGAAGATAACTGAATGGGAGGATCTTCTTGTCATAGTTACATACAAAATTGTCACAAAAAACTTCCTATTAGTAGTGATGTTTACTATATATCTATATATCCTACTTAGTGTATGTTTTTCAGAGTCCCTCCCTCAAATAATATTTATGATTGAATTGGATCCCCCTATCCCACTATGAAAACAAATAATATGATTACAACCATGAATATCATCCCCATTGTGGAAAAATAATTAGCTAAAGCGGAGGTCCAACTTGTGAAAAATAATATAAAATAAAAAACGAAAATAGTCAATACCATGGAAATTTTGGTGCATTATCTTCTAACAGTGATGTTCCCCATTAGTATAATGTCTATACTCATGTTACAATGATTCCAAAGATTCCATCATATCATGTTATATTCGTAAATACACATTCAGTTAACCTAAGCATTCTACTATATTCTAAAGTTGTTTCTTCATAACTAACATATAAACATAGGAAACAATCATCATCAGTGTCTTGTCTAGAACAAAAATCTCTAAATGTGACTAAATACACTTGGAATGATGCCTCCCCTTTAGGTGAAATGGTTATAAAATATACATTATAGTTAGACTTGGTTAAGGAATATTTTAATGAAGGTAAATAAAATTCATGTATATTATTAAATAAACTAGTTAAAGATGATATAGTTGTAATGTTATTTCCCATTTACACATATAAGTGTGATGTTTTTAAGACATAAATTGTTGAATCTATAAATATTATTCATCAAATTCAATGTATGTGATGACCCAAAATTTACATAAAAAAAGATTACATCTTATAAGATGAATATTGATTATGTTTAATTATAATCAATGCCAAAACAATAAAGGATTATTGTCTTTGAAAACATTGATACATAAAAAATTGGTATATTGAATGTCTACATCATCCATAGATAAGTTATTCAAAACTATCAATGTTCATAGAAATATCATATGTAAAAAATGTATTCATAGCCTAGGGGAAAGGAAATATGAGAAATGGTGATCTTGAATGCTGATTATAGGTAAAAAAGAGAGAAATAAATTAGTAATAATTTTTAAGAATCACTGGAGTATAATGAAATCAAAATATGATATTGAAAATTGAGAATCAAACCATGTATTTCATTGTTCATAATCTTGAATCATGGAATAAATCATGTAAGTTCATAAGTTAGGAATCTTATATGAATAAAAAAGATCCAGGAGAGCATAGCATTGACATAATATCATGACTTAATGGTGTCGAATAAAAAGAGGCATTATCATAATAAAATAATGATTATATAATGGTTACCCACTTCTACAATGATCACATGTTATGATCAGTATAACCACTCATGTACTTTCTTTAGTATTTGGATAAAATCTTGTGTACCCTTGTTGGGATAGAAAAAAACACTCATGTACCCTCTAATCTGAAAAAACATTATCCTCTACCCAATTAATTGGAGATATCAAATATAACCACCTATCACATAATCATAATTCATATATATTTATAGCATAATATCTCAAAAATATTTATCATTTCATCATATCACAGCATGTATAAATGAAAAAGGATTTCATTAATATTTAATCATATCAATAAACAACCGTATGAAGAACGAATAAATATAGTAACATTGGATAATATCGCTAGTAATAAACTAAAAACATCAATGGATGTTGTTTTTGAAAAAAAGTACACTAAAATATCAAGTAAATGTTTCTTCAATAAAATGACATTCTCAATTTGAAATCACTTATTTAAAATAAAAAAAGTTTCAAATAATTAAGGATTTTTTTTAAAAAAATACCATTGAAACATGTAAAAGAAGCTTCAAATAAAAATTAATTCATGATTTCATGATAATTTATTCATACATTGTATGCTAATGCATAGATTCCCATAATAGATATCGTCAAAATTACAATATCAGGAAAATGATAATTAATTTACCTCTATTTTTTTGATTGAAAGTAAAACATAGTATATAATGTTTGTAATCGTTTTTTAGAGTAGTTAAATCATTATTTATAAAAATTTAAAAAATATATAGATGTTGAAGAAAGATATTATAGTCATAATAGAATAAATGGTTGGTTGTCATTAAATTCATTCCCTTGGAAATTTGAGTACAAAAGGAGAGGAAATTGAAAGGAAAACATTTAATATTGAATAATAACAAAATTATGGGAAATTATATGATATATATGATAGATATATGATATAATTTTATCATTGGAAATTTAAGCATAAAAAAGCTTGATAAAATGTGAAATTGTCCCCTAAAACCTTATTAATTTGGTTTTTTAGAGTCACAATTCCCATGAATGAAATAATATCAAATGAAACATTAAATACAAGGAACATAAGGATATTCATGACACAACATATTAAATATGTAATAGATACACCTAATAATTTTAGGTTATCACTTTATATATACCCCTAAAAAGACTACAGGAAATTGTAAACCCATACTACATTGGTACCTTTCAAATCCAAACATCTTGATTGAAATAATTTATTTTTAACTTTAAATATAATTAATTAATAAAGATCGACAATATATAAATTTCATATGGAATGTATATAAAACTGATAAACATAAATATGTCATAAACTTAGATGTGTCTCAATGAAACAAAATTGATTTGACGAACCATTACCTTATGTATGGTTGATTTGTAATCTCTATAACCTCTTATATAATAATTTTATTAAATTATAATTTAATAAAATATCAATTTACACACTCATAAATATCATATATGATACACTTATAACATTTCAACACCAATTTAATAATTGTTTTATTAAAATCATTATTGACAAGAGATTAATATTCTGTTTTTCATGTATGTTTCGATTCGACAGTTATGTTACTGACCCACTAATCATGGAAAAATAATATAAAAAATATTAATAATTTAATATTTATCATATTTTTTTTATTATATTCACTTTTATAACCATTTATAAAAAAAATACGAAAAATGAATTACATCACTTCGTGGAGACAATATTCCATAAATACACACAAGTGATGTTTTCTATTTTCAATGGAAGAAATGAAAGAAATGTAAATAATAATTAAAAAAATACCAAATAATTATAATATAATAAATTTAATATATATTAATAAAACACATCCTTATTAAAATCCATGTAAATAATAAATTAAAAATGAACTACCTCACTTTATGGTGGTGGTAGTCCACATGTATACATGAGTAATGATATCTTTTTCCAATTGATAAAAATGTGAGAAGGTAGATAAGAAAATATAATTAATGAAACATAATTATGTATTAAATATATTATATATACATCTAATACATTGTAATAATGAACTAAAAATGATGATGATGGAAAATGAATTATATTTCTATATGGAGGTGATAGTTCACACGTACACACGAGTGATACTTTTATTTTCAATTTGATGGATAAGAGAAGGAAAATGGTTGTTCCATAATCATAATAACATATCATTAAATTTATGAAAATATATTATTAATTTTAGGAGAGATACATGATTTTTGGATACATTTGATGAATAAATAAAATTGAATGATATCAGTTAAAATTTATACCACGTCATTGAGATACTTTTTTGTTTTATACCTTCAACATTGAAATATTAGTAGTAGGAGACGACTAGAAGAGATAGGATTAATTAAAGCATTGTGGTAATTTTTTTGGGACTTTTAGAGTCATATTCCCCAATTATTCTCAATAAGGAAGTATAAGATCTTACCTTTTATAATTTAGGTGAAGGACACACAAGGAAATATGATACATATTTCAATAATAGATGGTCACTTTCATGTGGAAGTGGATAAAAATGTACATGTAATTGATTATAAGATATTATAGGGACAAATTCATTTCACCGAAAAACAATTATGAAGGTTTATGTGGAATTAATAACCATATCTTTATGTTTTACCTCTATTAATCCCTTTTTAACATTAACCTTGGTAACAAAATTTTATACTTTTCCTCATTATTTAGGGATAAAAATAATTTTACTGTATTACCATATATTAATTACAGTGATTTGATATAGGTATGAAATATTAAATAATTAAATTTCTATAAGTTTCATAAAATCAATTTAAAATATCTGTACAAAATGCAATGAAAACTATTTTATTAGAAATGCAATTTGACTCATAGAATTGGATTTATTATTATTCCATTTCTATTTAAAACTATAAATGAATGTAATATATGATTAAAAATTTAATAAATACATTTCAATTAAAAGATAATAAATATATTTTAATTATCTTAATTTTGATATAAACACATTGATATCATAAAAACAATTTTTATAAAAAATTATTTCTAATAAAAAATGAACATATGCCCAAATCAAGAATAAAAATGATTCTAATGTAATTGATTATATTATTTAAAATTAAATTATAATTATTTAACATTAAAATTAAATTAAATTCATAATTTTATTGTTAAATTATGTCATTTAATGAATATATATTACAATATTACATAACTCTATATTTTTCTATAGAAACGAGAAACTTTTTTTTGAGTAAAATACCAAAATTTCAGCCTCATATAATATATAAATAACGATTTATATAATATATTAATTATATAAAATAATATTAATATGAATGATATAAATTAATTATAATTTCCATGCAAAAAAATTAAATTAATACAATTTTTGGACAATAATATTTTCAATGAATAAAATAACCTTACTAATAATTGGGTAAATATTTATCATAAATTAATAAATACATTAAAGATATCTAAAACCTTTGTACATATTTTTTATATTTTTTTATTAGTATTAATACTATCTTATTGATTGACTATGTTTTAATGAGAGAATATAAATAATAGTATTTTTATTTTATATCATTGTTCGTATAAAGCTCATTGTTGGGTGTTAATGAAGGTATTGTGTATAGTATTATTCAAATAATATTTCATGGAATTACATTCTCTCTTATGCCCTTAAAAAATGAATCCGTATAATTTTTCCTTAATAATCAAGGTTTTGTTAATTGAATATATATACTTTGACGACCCACGTCACACAAGGGAAAATAAAACCTCATTTGAAAAAGGGAATGGGAAATAATATATTTATCTAAAATAACACATTATCATGTCCTTAAATAAGAATAAAATTAGTAAGAAGTTAAAATATTTACATTGAGAATAAATATAATGTCAAATGATTAATTAAGTGTAATATAGAACAATGTTGTGATAAATTTAGTGACAAATAAACTATTAATTAATGTGCAGTGAAAATGGTAATTATTTCTTTAGAGATGATTTAACGTTGATAGAAACATAATTTTCAAGGTCCTTTTTCCCATATTTGAAAAATTATTTTACTATAGAATATGATATTATATTATTTATTGATTTTTTCAGATCCATAAATTTAATTTCATTTTTTGGTTTTGTGTTTCTGTTATTCTCTACCTCTTTTCATCTCATATTCCAAATATGAATGAACAATATGATATTTTCTTCTGTGAATCGATAAAATAAAATAATAATATTTCATATGATTAATAAAATACTGACAATATATCCCTCTTATTTTTATTTAGTTATAAAAACCATGAATTTCTAGTACATATTATGAGAACTTATATAAATTAACTTTTTTTAAAAAAATTAATATCAAGTATTTCAATAATAATACACAAAGATATACATAATTCATTTCAAAAATATTTAATTCCAAATTTACTCATTGAATTCATAAGTAGTATTAAAAAATAAATATTATAGAAAAAGGTCAAAAAATATTCAAAATCAATATAGAAATAATCTAATAACAATATAACGTTTTTCTTAATATCACATACAAAATACGTGAATAAATTGATCAGATATTCTTCTAAAAAATCCATATTATCTGAGTCACCATAAAACATCAATGAAATATTATATGCTTTCAAAAATAACTATATCGTAATTCCATAGAAAATTGCATACTATTATATAAATTCTATAAGTCCAAACATGCTACAAAATCCAAAAAATATTAAATAAATCATGTAATTATCAAATCACTAAAATGTTTTAAGGTAACCAATGGTATCCAATTTACATTTTCAATATCAATAATCTCTTTATCTAAACTAAACATTATTATCTAAAAATATAGATCGTATTAATGGTAATATATCATTAAATAATGTATTTTCAATAAATATCCACTTACAGCTAAAAGACATTTCTATGTTATTGATACCATTCAACATTTTATTGAAAAACAATAATGAAAAACTACTATAGAATAATCCATATATAATTCATAATCCCCATAAAATTTAGGACACACCAATATATCATTGATAAATATCATAATTCATTGAACCTAATACATAGAAAACATAATCATTCGACTTTATTTATAAACCATTAACCTGTATTTATCATCTTGTTCATTAATTTTTTATTTGTGACAATATTGAATATGAATCATTTACTAAGATTAATCATTCTCAATTAAATTATGTTTATTACTTTAAAGATATGAAATATTGTTAAAATTATTCATTCCATTCATATTTCATTTGTAATATCTTCAACATAAAAAACCATTAATCATAAACACCTGATGATCATGTTCTCGATATTTCCTAAGAAATCATTAATTTAAATAATGACCATACTTTCACATTTAAAAAATTCAATTATAGATGATACATTATAGAAACCATTATTTTCCTCAGATGATTTAACTGAAATTTTTTTTTCTATGAAAAATACATTCATTATGACCTTCATTACTATATATAAAACATATTCTCGTTCGATTGAAAAATTTCCCTAGGTTATTATTTACATATTATCAATATATAATCTGTTTAATCATTTTTTACTCTATGTTCTTCATTAAAGTACATTTTTCTATTGTTTAGTTAATTCAAATACTCACCTATGTTTATCTTTTTAGTCATATATTGAGATACCTAGATAAGAGTAATAAACAAAATTCACATTAAATCTACCATTTAATTGGGATTAACATGAGTAAAATTGTAATTCCACATGTTTTTAAAATATGAAATTATGTTCGATAGAATATGTGATACGCAGCACAAACCCAAAATAAATAATGATAATTTAAATGTGAACATTTTAACAATTCTATTAAATTTACAAATATGAGTAGGATTTAGTAGTATATGAAATATATATTTCCAAACCATCATATGTTTGTTGATATATTATTAGTAAATAATCACCCAATTGTTTTTTGGAAATGTCATTTTATTCCATAGTATATGTTTTCTTTAAAAATGATTTTTTATATTTATGTGAATAAATATCATAACTATTTTCTATAAAATTTATAAAATGTATTGGATGAAATTAGATCCATTATTTATATCATAATATAAAATTTATCTTTGGGTGAAATTTTTGGATTTTTCCTAAATTTTTGATTTTTTTGTGAATAGTGATAATACTATTTTATATAAAATTATCATTTCTTTTGATATATTATGTAATATATAAGTCAAAATATTATATTAGTTTTAAATAAATGTAATATAATAATTATTTATTAATATATAATTCATTTATTAATATTAAATCATTTTTTCATAGTAGAGTATATGTTTATTTTTATGATTAAAAACACATTTCTCTAAAAACAATTTTAAAATAAAAAATATTTCTCCAATATAGTAAATTAAAATAGTACGTTCTGATAAATAGATTAATTTAAATGATTAGATTTTATATTTTTAATTATTAGTTGTAATTCACATAATATATATTACTAGTAATAGTGTTAACGTTGAATAATCATTTCTGTAAAAAATGCAATTTTTAGAAAACTGATGTCCATCGTGCTTGGGGGTTTTATTATAAATTAAATTCTTCCAACATTGTGTATTTTATTTTCTAAAATTTATTACTGTTTTTTAATAATCATAATTAATATTAGTTAATAATTTAAACATAATTTTTTAAAAATATTAATTGTAACCATAGTAAATATTTATTACAATAGTAAAAAGGATAAAAATAGGTTAATTAAGGGTATAAATAATTTAACAAGTTATAGGAACAATTTAACCCTAATAGTATGAATATATATATATATATATATAATACAATATAATAATTATTATATATTTTTCATTACATTATAAATTATTAAATATTGATTTTGAAAAAAAAATATTTTTGATACTTTAAAACATAAATAATATTTGGGGAAAAATTTAGTGTTAATGAAGATTTTTTTTTATTAATTAAGAAAATATATAAAAAATTATTTAAATAAAATAATATTATTAAATATTAAATAATAATATAAGTTATAATATATTTTTATAATGTTACATTATAATTTTTGTAAGGGTGAGAAAACTATTATTTCCAAAAAACAGAAATTTTTTAAATAAATATGGATTTTAATTTAAAATTACAAAACAAAATATTTTTAGAATTATTTTCCTAAAATAAATATCATTGTTGTAATCATTATTCCCAAATTATCCTGTTTTTATTGTATCATAATTTTCTTAGACAATCAAATTTTCAAGTAAAAATTTATTAAGCTATAAGTATATATTGTATATTATTACATAATAATAACCCAGAAGTGATGTAATATATACCATATAATGTATCCAAGACAAAATATATCTTTCCCCGTTAAAATAATATTTCTAGGTTATTTTATTTATTTTATTAATTCCCTTGAATCCTCCAAAACCTATAATATCTTTTTTTTGTTTTAAAATAATTTCCCTCTAAACATGACTCACTTACACATCACCTAGGATAATATATTTATGATTTAGTCTGTTTTCCTTAAAAAAAAGTATGTAAAACCCTTATATTTGATATAAAATATGGTAAATACCTTGAAATGATTTTTGGTTTTGATTATTTTATTGTATAGAGTCCAAACATATGTTTGGGAATAAAATAAAAGGACCCCTCTCTTTTCCTATATAAACCCACAGAAGATCTCATTCCACTTGATTAAAAAAACTATGTATCAAATTTTTACATTGATCTACCCTAACTATATTCCTCCCAAGGTCCCACAATCCCTAAATAATCTCCTCCAAAGCTTTTGGAATCACCATCCCATGGTATGAGATCTCCCTATCCTCTTTTTTATTCAAGCACTTATTTTATTTTTTGCCTCTTAATTTCGATTTGTTCTTGTTTGGGAAGGTATTTAAACATTCCAATTACATCCATTTTTATTTCCATATGATTAAATATACCTTTCAATCTCATTAATCCCTCTCATGAACGTTTATGTACACCAGTAATGGTGTAGAAATTGTCGTGTGATTTTCCTAACCAAAATCAAGGGACCTCTCAATCTTCATATCAATTCAAGCACGTTATTTGTATTTAGGGTTTTTAAACTCAATTGGTTTTGTTTTCATGAAATTATTAATATACATATATCATCTAAATTATTTCCTTATAATGAGAGATCATTTATCTCATCTCATTATAGAATTTACCAAAGTAGTTTTTATGAAAAAAATTTAGTAAGGGATAATATCCTTCTCCAATTTATTCGAACATATTCTTCCTTTTATGTATTTTATATCAAATTACTAATATTTTTATATTTTTTTACATGTAACTATTACATTAAATTTTTTTTTATGTTATTAGAGACCCCATTATCTCTCAGTATAAAATTTTATGATTCTTTAAGTATAGTCATTATACTGCTGAAATTTAGATGTAATTTTTCCATGCCAAACCATTTTATTGTGAGTACCATCATTATTTCCACTCAATGGTATTGACACAAAAATACCAATAATCATTTTATAGGGAAATTAAATGTATTTATTAAAATAAATCTATTAAATATGATTAATTCTGATCCTATGATGAATGTTTTATATTGCGCAGTTACATAATTACATGATATGAAAGTGATGGGTCAGCCCAGAATTATATACTATTCCAATTCATTGGGAAATTCATTAGCCTCATGAGAATTCATGAATGGGATGAGGTAGTAAACCTAATCAACCCTGGGACTTTGTCAACCATGTTATGAATTCATGGAAGGTATACATGCCCTATGTATATGATTTTAAGTTTAATGTTGTTCCCAAATTTCTCATGTTTCCTTTATGTTACCATATTATATCATGACTCGTTATTCATAATTATGATTCTCACCCCATTTACCATACATTTAAATTCACAATGTATAACATGGAAAACATTCTTCTTTTTATTAATCTTTTATATTCCCTTAATGGCCTTTATTTCCCAAACCTTTTTTATATATGGCCCTAGATATCCCATGAAATTTTAATGGACTTATGATTTATAAGAGCATGTTAAAGAAGATTTCAATATTGTTTTTGTAAATCATAGTCATCATTTTATGTTATGTACTCAATTCCAAAATACAGAAGACATATCGCTATAATGGATTGTATAATTTTTATTCCTTTTTAATAAATGATGAATAAATGTGTAACAGAGAAAACTTTTCCAAAGTCGATATGAATAGAATATTTAGTTATTTTGGGATTAGGATTAGAAAACACTATAATAAGTCTTATGTAAAATAATAAACATAATAAAATATCACTAAATTTTGTTAATTTATAGAGTATAATGTTTTGAAAAAAAAATACATCTATTTTTCTATACTATAATTGGATGGGGACTTGGCATATATATACCTAGGGGTAATAATCAATAAGACCATATTGAGCTAGATTCGATCAAGAATTGGTGTACAAAAATGGGACTTGATTCCCAATTGGTCTGACATTCCCAGGGGATATGATTTGGTAAATTTACAATATCATTACAAACCATTCTTAAAGAAAAATTAATTCCCTAAAGATTGAATGTTATGAAATAAATAGTGGATTACATCGATTGAAGGCTATAAATTCATTTGTTAAGTAAATACATGTTATTAATAATTTATCACTCTATTGTTATTGGATTTCATTTTTTTAGTTAAATAGTTAAAATTACCTATCCCTAATTTTACTTTTATTCTTGTTAATGGTTTAAAATTGTAAAAATCGAGACAACAAACAATGTGATGATAAATGTTATGAATTCCCAAATCAGTGACCGAACATTATTGGAGCTAAAGTAAGGTATCCTGTGATTATACAAAACCAGCTGTCAAAAATCCCAATTAACAACTGGAACATTGTTAACTGTCCAAATATATAGAAAAGAGTAGGATAAATTCTCAAGGATGTTAAACTAATAAATAAGAAAAAGGAAAAAATAATCAATTTCTTGTGTATTTAAAATTGGGAAATATGTGCCAAGGGAAATTCCACATTGAAACTTGAAAGTTTTTTAACTGTTGATAAATAGGGCATAATGTATCTATTTTAAATAAAAAATGTAATATTATGATATAAGGGTATACATTACATTCAATGGCACCCCTTTTTAGCCAATATATTATGTGTGGAGAATATTTTCTTTATTTGAGTCAATTCCCTATTCTAAGGGTTAAATCCTAGACTAAGGAAGGATCTATGCTATATAAATCATTGATGTATAAGGATTTTGGTCATTATGAATTTTTATTTGTGATTTATATTGTATAAGTACTACATATAATAATAATGAAACATCTAAGGATTCTTTAATAGTAGTTTTTCAATAATTATTTGAATGATATGTTGAATGGTACTAATAAGATATAAAATTTATTTAGAGATATATTTAATGATAACCATTAATAAGAGTTTTATGTGGGGATAAAACTAATGATTATTGAAATGATATTTATAAGTTTAATCTTATGTTTAAAATTATTGATTAAAATCATAATAATTAATGTTATGGAAGTTGAGTAAAAATAATTATATTATGGGAAACATATTACAGGATCAAATCATTTTTATTTTTAGTTGATTAATAAAATTTTGGGAGATTTTGTATTATATTAATGCATATATACATATTAGTACTATTTTATATTAATTATATTGTGTTTTTGGAGGTGTATGATGATAGTTATAAGATAACATTTTTGGTTAAAAGATTCTTCAACGCTGATTTTGTTAAGATATTTTCGATATATGGGTATTCATTTATGGAATGATCTATTTTAAACAATTGAGATTATTTTTGGAATCTTCGATATTAATGAATTAAGGATTATTCATTTTCATTATTTTATTAATTTATGAAAACCATTTTTTATTTAGTAAATATAAGAGGAATATATTGTTGGGACCAAGCTGCTGATGATTGTGATGAAGTTTTTATTAGATGTGATTTGTTTTCAAGGTTGGTTTTGAATAAAACAAATCACATCACTTTGTTTTGGAAACAATTGTTTTGAAAAAATTATTTATGAATGAATTGATCAATTTCAAGAAGAATCATTTTCACAGGAGAATGTATCATGTCGGAAGTGAATATTCATTTGTTTCACAGTATAATATATTGGAAAAATGTGTTTTTTTACATTTATTTTTGGATTTATATTACATATAAATCATGAGATTTATTGAGAAATTGTAATGTAATCATGAATGATGAAAGGGGTTAAAAGATATCCTTCCAATATAAAAAGAATCATTTTTTTTGAAATAGTCAGAAATGAATCGTATTCAGATTTTTTCTATCCAGATGGTAGAAAAAAAGATGTGGTACTGATTATTTTTAAAAACAATTATAAAAGAATCATATTCAATTTTTTTTCATATCTACATTGTATCTATTGTCTTTCGAAACAATTGGATTCTATGTGGAATTTAAAGAAGCGGTGCCGATGAAGGTGGTGCCAATAGAGATGGCAGTGTTGATGAAAAGGGATGTGACAATGAAATAGGTGATACTGGTAAAATTTGTATTGATGGAATGGTGGTGCTGATGGAGGTGATTCCGATGAAAAGGGTCATACCAATTGGAAGGGTGATGCTGATGGAAAGTTGTTCCGATCAAAGTGGTCCTGATAGAAGAGGTTGTGCTGATGGAAGATGAGACACTGATTGTTTTTAAAGAAAAGTCATATTTGGGTAGAAGAAAATGAAAGATATGGTTTCAATTGGGTATGATTCACATTAATAGTATTTTATATTGTATCTAGGAAGATCATTTTTTCTGTTTTTAGGTGATCATAACTAGTGATCGTATCTGGAATGAACATAACAAGAATGATTGTACCTAGCTTTTGTAACTAGTGATCTTATCCAGAATGATAGTAACCAAAATGAGTGTAACCAGAATGATCATAAAAAAATGATCACATCCAAAATAATCATAACTAGAATGATCATTACCCGAAATGATCGTATCAAGAACAATTTTACCCGAACAAGATCATATCCAGAATGATAATATCCAGAATGATCACAACCAAAATGATCATATTTAGTATGACCTTATCTAGACCATTTTCATTCATAAAATATCATTCTTTTGTTGAGATGAAATGAAAGAAGTAGGAATGAATGGAAAGTTACAATACATTCCATATGAAATCAAGTGAAGCTAAAGTCCATCCTCAATGATTTCAAAATTATGAATGATGTTTTGATACAAGATCATGTTGGTGAATGAAGGTAGTTATTAGAGAAGATTTGTTTTCTTATGTGAGTAAAGAGAAAAGAAAAAGGGAAGGAGACTAATGAATAAATTGTCAAAGGGGGAGTCTTTCAATTGAATGAGTGTTTTGTGGAAGAATTCATTTCCTCATAAATTTGTTTTCAATTTTACAAACATTTGTTCTGATGAAATTGGTATGAGAGAATCCAAATCAGTTGATTAGACCCTTTTATTTCTCATCAATTGTAATTTTATTTACAATTGAAATGGGATTCTAAATGAGAATGGGTGAAGATAGTCGAAGTGTCTAGAAGAATAGAAAATCATTGAAAAGTCATCTTTTCTTGGAGATTATAGGATAAATTCATATCTGGGTGAATTTATGTAAGTGATAATGTGTTTTGGGATTATCCCCAACACATGTTTTGAGTCACCTATAAAAGGTGTGAAGTACATTGTACTTGTGGGATTTGCATTGTGAGAGCAGCTTCATGCTGCTATGTAGAAGAAGAGATCAATTCCATTTGGATTGACTATTGTTTTGGGCTGTGCAAAATCATTCATATTCTATTCAGTTAGAAATATTTATTTGGGATTTGTAGTGGTGCTGATTCTGCTCTATCCTATTATATTAGAAAGTCATATTAAGATTTTTGTTTTGTATGAATTGGAGTCTAAGGAAACTAACTCAGAAAAAATTATAATTAGTGATTCATAATAATATCCATGTATTTATTATCTTTCTTCTGGGTAAGGAATTAATTAATTGTATTTTAGTTTTAATACATTAGTTGAATTGAAAAATTCACCCAGGTAAGTTTATTTATTACAAAACAATTGGATTATCCTATTGTGCTAAGAGGATGCACATGCACTAGTTTAATTGATTCATAGTAAGGCATGAGTGAAATGTTAAATCCTACTCATTATAATCCAAGGTTTGTTCTCATAGTTTATTTTATGGTATTGGATCTATTCCAAACCATACAAAGGATATTCCTATTCTTATTGAATTGTGAACCTTGAAAATCATTATGTTTATTTGGATGTGTTTTGAGTTTGTTTTCAGGAGGGAATTGGAATCTATAAAAGGAGGAGAAGGTTTTTTCAATTTAAATGAAATATAAAATAAAATTAGTATCACTAATTCAACCCCTCCCCCGCTCAGTGATACATTACTCCAATTGTGAACTTTTAATAAGTACTAGAGAGAGGTTCCCTTCGCTATTATAAGCTTATAAAGAACATGAAATGTCTGGGAAGTAAAAGTATTTCAGTATTTGATGGAAAAAATATCCATATTTATAAATAGTTAATTCTTCTTTATATTATTTATATCAGTTATTATATTCTTCAAGATGCAACAGTCGAGTTACCTCCCAATGATCATAGTTCTCCATATACACCTATTGATAAGAATATTCTTGATAATGATGGAAGGGCCATGAATGATATATTATCATCTATTATTTAAAGTGAATTCTTGAGAGTAAAAGGTGTTTCCATAGCTAAATTTGTAATATTTAAATGGAAAAAATATAAGAAATTAATAAAAACGTTAATAAAGTAAAATAAAAAATAATTAGATTGAAATATGAATATTTGACGATGGGTGAGCGTGAATCTATTGGGTAATTATTTACTAGGGTGGATGAATTTGTGAGTACAATTAGATGTTATGGTGAAAAGCTAAAAGACTCTACAGATAGTGCAATATTCTGGAGAAATCCTACCTGACAAATTTGAGGAAAAAGTATCATCATTGGAAGACAGATATTAGAAAACATTATCTCTTAATGATTTACACAACACTCTTATCACCTATTAAATGAGAATGGAGAATGATATGAAAAGAAAAACAAAGGTTGAGAGAGAAATTTATTTCAAGCGTGTGAAGAATGAAAAGTCAATGAAGATTGTTATTGAAAATTATGTTGAAGATCCTGACTCTAAAATTGAGCAATGTAAAATTCTCAATGAAATCATATCCTAGTTTTATAATAATGTGATAAGTGGTACATGAAAATACCAAGGAAAAATCCCTTGTTTTTTTTTGAATGTGGAGGTGTGGGTAACCTTTCGGCTAATTTTCCTAAAAAATGAATAATAGGATACTGTGACTGATGAAATAAATAAGAGAAGATCATGGAAGAAAAAGGGAGATAAAGGAAATGAAAAGAAATTATTTAAATAAAAAAGTAGTAGATTCTTTTCCAAATATGAATAAGAAGGATAGAGTGAAACTGAATCTAAAAAATCCCTTGAGTAATTTAATGATAATAATTTCATTGCTACATTGGATGATGAAGAATTTATAATCAATAGTTATGAATAAAGAGAATCTAAGATCGAAATTTATTGGAAAGAAGAGTTGAATGGATGTCTGAGAAACCTAAAAAAGATTGAATGGGAAAAAAAGTTGGAAGATGAATTCTCACAAAACCATGAATGTTTTGCTGCTGAGAAAGAAAAGTGGGTTAATGAGATTGATGATTTTAATAAGTCTTTTGAAGATGAAAATAATCGTAATGTGCATTTGGAAGTGAAGATGAAGGAAAAAAGAAGAAGTGTTGTAACACATCCTACAAAAAATATCTGATGCTGAAAAGAAAATTCTATGTTTCCCAAACTATATCACTGAAGTTGTTTAATATTCATGTAATGAAAAAGATGATACAGTTTAATAAAATATACCATCGATGGGTGAGAAGGATAGTGGAATTTTTTGGTAGAAAATAAATATGGGGATGTTATGTATGTGCAAAAGACCAAAAATGTTTGGATTATTTTGAAAAATTAAAAACCTACAAATGTTTCGAATAATTCAGGTTATATTAATTCAGTAATGAAAAGAAGGACACTGATTTATAATATAATGTTTGGTGGATCTGAAAATAAAAATAAGAAGGTGGGTAAGAAACACATTCAAAATTCAGATCTGTATGGAGGATTGAGAGTAAAATTATTTTTATATGGGTATTGCTAGTAATGTGGGGGATTCGTGAACATTGAATGTATGTGTTGGATCAATAAAAAACATTATATTATCCCACAGGTTATGAACATAAGAGATTGAGAGAGAGTAAATCTCCTCAAGGATTGAAAAATGAGAAGGTTGTCTTGAAGAAATCAGAAAAGAATGAAGTGAATATTGAAAATAGGTTCCATCCCATAGAAACTATTTGTGAAATATATGATGACTTTTTTTGTTACTAGATCATCATAACAATCACCATTATCAAAAGATGGTTGTGAATAATGAAAAGAATTGAGAAAAGGTGCTTATTGTTGAATCTTCATTAAAATCCATAAAATGATAACGACCATAGATACTTAATAGTGGGTGTTCTTCTCACATGACATGAGATATAAAACATATCAAGGATGTGAAATATTATAATGACGTAATGGTGAAATTTGGCAATGATGAATCATTTAAATTTAAAGGTGTTGGGATATAAATTATTTTAAAAGCAAAACTAAAATCTAAGAAAATATTGTATGTTGATGCGCAGAAACACAATCTGTTAATAGTCTCAATATTTTGTGATGAGGGTAACACAATTTTCTTCAAGAAAAATGGATTTTTTTCAATGAGTGGAGAAGATGAAAATATTGTTACATGGGGCCAATGTACAAAAGTAAATTTTTTTCATGTTTGTGATTCACCATACTATTGTTACATTTTTATGGTGAAAGAGAATCAGTTATGAAATAAAAGGTTTGAGGATATGTGTCAATGAAAAAATGGGAAAGTTATCTAAAAGAGACAGTGTTTGAGACATTCCTTATTTTCCAAGAAGAAGATATTGGTGTTTCACTATCTTCTCGAAAGGAATAAATTACAAATGTTGTGCATATAAAAGTTGATATTTGTTCACAAAAAACCCCTGGAGCTAATCCATTATGATATATATGGGCTAATGATACAAAATCAACACATAGAGATAAGTACATCATTAATTTCATTGATGATTTTACATTCATTACTATTGTTATGTACATGATCCACAAATAAGATGCTTTGAAATTGTTTAAAAGTTTGAGAATAAAAGCTGAGAAATAATGTGAGTATTCTATGAAGAAGTTGATAATTGATAATGGTGGTGAATAAAAATGTAAGGAGTTTGAACACTACATTGAGATGAATTGAATTTGTTATGAGTATAGCTCTCTATACAATCCCCAAAAAAATGGGGTTCCTAATAGAAATAATAGAAATCTGGTGGAAATGGAAAACAACATGTTACATGAGCACGACCAATCTCATTACATTGGAGGCATTCCATGAGTACCAATATTTTTATTCAAAACCATGGTTTCTATTGGACTCAATTAGGTATGAAACCCTTTGAATGTTTTATGTAAAAACACCATGTTCGATTCACTTTAGAGTTTTTGGAAATCCTTGTGTTATAAAGAACAAAGGTGGAAACTATTGTAAGTTTGAGGAGAAGGGTGAGGATGGAATCTTTATCAGTTACTCTCTAGAAGAAAGAGAATAAAAATTATACAAAAAAGAAACAAAAATAATTGTTTTTTCGTTGATGTAAAAATTTATTGAAGTATACATGAATGATAAACATGTTTATGCCGACAATTAATTTGATAAAGATAAAGAAAATAATTCTGATAAGGATAAAGAAATGTGTATTCATAATCAAGTAGAGGAATCAGATTCAGTCATTTCGAGAAATGAGGAATACAAGAAAAAGACTTATCTAAGGCTGATAAAACATAAGGAAGCAAGAAATATAATTGGCGATCTACGTCAGAAGGTTTAAAAAGAATAACAATAAACTCCATTACACATACTTCTTTGTATTCAAAAGTAGAACTAAATGATGTGATAAAAACTTTTGAGCATCCAGAATGTGTTCTAGCCATGAGTAATGAATTGGATCTGATTTAAAAGAATAATACATTGGAAATTTTTCATATTTCTCTAAAAAAAATCATTGGAAGAAAATTTATTTTCCAGAACAATATGAATTAAAAAGGTGACGTTATAATAAAAAAAGCAAGATTGGTTTGAAAATGGTATTCATAGATTTAGAGTATTTATTTTAATGAAACCTATTCTCTATTGGAAATACTTGAAACACTCAGAATCATTCTTTATATTGATGCCTAATGAGGCTATGAGATCATTTAAATGGATGATAAATCTGTATTCCTAAATGGTGATCTTGAAAAGGAGGTTTGTATTGAACAACCATGTGGATTTGTTATTGGAAAATAAAAAGGTTATGTGTACAGATTTAAAAAGGATGTGTTTGTATGAAAACAAGTTCTGAGGTCATGTCATTCAAAATTGTATACATGTTTAAAAAATATAAATTTTAACAAAGTAAGAGTGGATACCATTCTTTACATCATAGAATGTCAAGAGTATTCCCTCATTATAATTGTATATGTTGATGATATTATCCTTTCTGGAAAAAATTAATGAAACTATGATAGATTTTATAAAGAAATTAACAAGGTATTTGAAATTTCCATATTGGGAGAAATGAAATACTTTCATGGGTTACAAATCTAGAAAATTAAACAATACATTTTCTTCTCCCAAGAAAAATATTTAAAAGAACATCACAAGAGGTTTATCATGGAAAATTCAAAACTAGTTTCCTCAACCATTTCTATGGGAAAAAAGCTAAGTAATGATGGAGAAGGAAAAAAGATGATCAAGAAGAGTATTATATGCGGATTGGAATATTACTATATTTGACTACCTCAAGACATGGCGTTGTGTAAGTTGTTACCTTATGTCAATGATTAATGAGTGCTACAAGAGAATCACAACATATTGTTAAAAAAAATTCTTATATATCAATGGAACAATAGAATTTGGAATTAGGACTTGTAGACTGAAAATAATTGAATTAATATGGTTTTCTAATGCATATAGGGCATGAAATGTTTTTTATGGAAGATCCACATCTAGCACGGTATTCATTATGGGTAGGAATTGTGTTTAATGGAATTCCAAGAAAAAAACAGCTACTCTTAGTACTGTTGATGCTATGTATGTTAATTCCAGTCAAGTAACTTCTCAAATCATGTGGATGAAAATTTAATTGGAATACTTAATTTTTTATGTGAAGTTACCCTTTCTATTGGGTTGCGATAATAAAATTAAAAACAATCTCACCAAGAATCTTGTACAATGTTCTCATTCAAAACATATTAATATCAAATATCATTTCATCAAATAGCTTGTCGATAAGAATTAATTGAATTTAAATTATGTTCCATCATCATTAGAAGTTGCTAATTTATTCAAAAAACTAGTATTGAATAAACCATTCTAATAAATGAGGTTGAACATGGGTGTGTAACCTCTTTCCCTTCCTGTTTGAGGTATGCGTATTTGTCCCCTCTCTAATCATACATTTGGATTATTTTTTCTATTGGGGGATAATTGTTTTGTTTCATAAATATATTGCACAAAAGAGTTAGGTGTTGGTAAGATGTGAATTCAGAAATTTATAGTGTGTGAACTCTTCTAACTATTTGATATAGTTGTTGTAGTAATATAAATTGAATATTTTTCCATGGAGAATTAAGGAAAGAAACGAAAATGAAAGAGGTGGTCATGATCACTATTATTTTTTGATAGCATGGTTTCTTATTAATGATTATTGTTTCATAAAATGTTCTAACTCATTTAGGATTATAATTATTGATTTGTAATCCATTACATTAGGTTAAAAAATTCAGTGATTTATGAAACATGGTTGACAATAAAATCCAAAAGGAGACATTGTAGTGACCAAGATAATGATAGAGGTGATTGAAAATTCATGAGTTGTATTTTTTTAAGGATGGTGTTGATGAAAATATATCACATCACATTATTTTAGAAACAATTTTTTTAAGATTTATTTATGAAAGAATTGGTCGGTAGGAGGAAGAATTAGTTTCACAGAAAAATGTATCATGTTGGAAGTGAATTTTTTTCAGTATCACACTGGAACCGAAATGAAAATTGTTTTTCTATTGTAAATATTATTTAGTGATTCACATTTCATATAAATACTGTGTTTTATCATGATAATGGGAATAAACCTTGATATAATAAAGGGGGATAGAAAGAGATGAAACCAACATCAAAAAAATCATATTCAGATTGTTTTCCAAAACAACCGGAAAATAATCATATTCAGATTTATCATATCAGGATGGAAGAATGAAAGAAATAGTACAGATTTTTTTTAAAACAATCAAAAAACAGTCAATTGTTGATTATTTTTTGAAATATATTCATATTGTATCAATTGACTTTTAAAACAATTGGATTCTAGTAGGAAGAAAAAGATGTGGTGTCGGTGATGGTGGTGCCGATGGAAATGGTAGTGCCGATGAAAAGGGAGGTGCTGATGAAATTGGTGATACTAATGAAAGTGGTATCGATGGAAAGGTGGTGATGATGAAGATGATTATGATGAAAATGGGGATGTTAAAGTAAAAGGTGATGTCAATGAAAAATAGTTCCGATCAAAGTTGTTCTAATTGAATAGGTGATATTGATTGAAGTTGAGAGACTGATTGTTTTTCAAAACAATCATATTTGCATAGAAGAAAATAAAATATATGGGGTCAAATGAGAATGAATAAAATTCATATTTTTTTGTATTATATATAGGCATATTAATGTTTTTAGTTTGTAAGTGATTGTAACTCACAATAGTAATTAGAATGGTCATAACTAGAATGATCATTCCCAGCAATCACAATGACTGATCATATCCAAAATAATCATCACCAGAGAGATTGTAACCAGAAAGATCCTAACTAGAAATGATCATATTCAGAATGATCTAAACTAGAATGATCGTAAGTAGAAATGATCGTATCTGGAATGATTGTTACCCGAAAAGATCGTATCCAAAATGATCGTATCAAGAATGATCGTAACAAGAATGATCATATTCAGGATGATCTTATACAAACCATTTGTATTAAGCAAAGATCATTCTTGGGATGAGATGAAATGAAATAAGTAGGAATTAATGGATAGTTAAAATAATTTCGAATTGAAATCATAAAATACTAAATCTATTCCTTAATGAATTCAAAGTCATGCATGAAGCCATGATAGAATAATATGTCGGTGAATGAAGGTAGTTTCTGGAGATGATGTGGTTTCTCTTATGGGTAAAGAGAAAATAAATATAGGATACTCATGAATGAATTTTCATAGGGGGACTCTTTCATTCGACAAAGTGTTTTTTGGAATAGTTAATTTCTTCATATATTTTCATTCAATGGTATAAATAATTGTTTTGAAGTAATAAGCATTGAAGAATTAGACTCAGATGATTGGACCCTTGTATTTCTCATCAATTATAATTATATTGACAATTTAAATTGTAGTTGGAAGAAGAAGAGGTGATTATTTTTTATGTTTTGAGAAGAATCGAGAAGCGTTGAAAAATTCATAATTGCTCCGAGATTTCATGAGAAATTTTATTTTTGTAAATTTAAGTAAGTAAGAATTTTTTTGGGATTCCCAACTAAATATGTTTTGGGTCTCCAATAATAGGGGTGAAGTACATTGTAATTGTTTTATTTTTATTGTTTAATTCATAAGAGATATAATTTCCAGGCATCTGGAGAGAAGAATAGATGAATTCCATTTTGATTGACAATTGAGTTTGGGTGGTGTAGATTCATTTATATTCTATTTAGAATGATAATTATATTAGGGAATTTATGTGGTTCTGATTAAACTCTCTCAAATTCTATCATGAAATCATACTGGGAGTTTTGTTTTCTAGGATTCAGACTCAGGGGAATCAGACTCAAAAAATATTGGACTTATATATTCATAACAATTTCCATGTAGTTCTTTACTTTCTAATGGGTAAGGAATTTATGGATCTTATTAAAATTTGAATACATTTTTTGAATTGAAAAATAAGAACAGGTAACATGTGTTTTACAAAAAAAATTCATTTTTCATATTGTGCTACAAGGATTCACATGCACTTTTTGTATTTTTTAATAGTTTTACATGAGGGAAAGGGTATATCCTATTCGATGTAATCCAAGGATTAATTTCATAGAGGAATGTATGGAATTGGATCATTTGTAAATTATACGAAGGATGATGTAATTCCAATTTTATAGTGATCCTTGAAATATTTTTGTTCCTTTGGATGTTTGTTGAGTTTGGTCAGTACGGAATATAAATCCCAAACATGAGGGGAAGGTTGTTTCAATTGAAAAGAAACATAAAAAAGAGTATCACTTGTTCACTCCCTCTTCCTCTCAGTGATACGTTACTCGGATTGCGCACATTCATATATTATTATTCTTTGGCAGATTATGTGATCCATTAGAGGCTAATTTTAGTGCTTTAGGATTAAAAAATTCATCTTGGGTATTCAATGTTTGGATAAAATTTGAGATTGTAGTAACATTTGATAAAATGATGAAATTACACATTTAAAGACAGTATATTTCTTTATTTACCTAATCTAGATAGTAATGTAATTATTTGAATTTATAGAAATAATCTTAAAACAAAAAATATTGTCTTATTATGATCAATTCTGATGAATTGATGTCTATTTACTAATCACAGATTTTAGGTTTTGTGGTCATTGAATTTCTTCTAACCATGTTTTCTATCACACTCTGTCAGTTCATATGTGTTAGTTTTCACTTCAATGTCTATGTTTTGACATCCCACTAATGTTCTATTACAAGAAGACATTGTTATGTGATGACATTCATACTTCCCTTTCTCTCTTTTAAAATGGATGTTTTATTAACAATTTGTTTGATGCGGGGTTTAAATAATGAGATTATCTAGTTTCAAAACATTGATTTCCGTGTTCAGGTTTAAATTTCATGAACACAACTTATTAAATGTGGAATAATTTAATTCACCATGTTTATAAAAGAGAAAACTATGTTCTATATCATATGAGATACCCAACACTTATCCCATACAAATAATGATTATTTAAATATGATTATTTTATCCTTTCTATTGAATTGTATGATATGAGTAAAATTTATTAATTATGATATATATATTCCCTACTCATGATAAATGTATTGATATATTCTTAGTAAATCCTCAATCAATGATTTTGATAATGTCATTTTCTATTCAGAATATGTTTCCTTGAAAATAATTTTTATATATTTTTTTGAAACAAGTTATAATGATTTTATAAAACAAATAAAAAATTTATTTGTTAGTGTTATATAATTTTTTGATATCATCATAACAAAATTAACTGATAGATAAATTATGGGATATTTTGGAAGATATATATTTTTTAGTTAATAGTGAAAAATACCATTTTTATTTAAAATTGTCATTTGTTTAGATAAATTAATTAATATAAAAGTTCCAATATTATTTTAATTATTATTCAAGGTAAAATAACTATTATTTAATTATATTTAATTAAATCCATTATATTTTAATAATATATAAACCATTTTTATGTATAAGTTCATTTTAAGGCTGAAATTGTTTTTATGAAAACAACTTTTAAAATGCATAAAGTTTAACCACTATAATTTATTAAAATAACCCCAAATTAAAAATAAATTAATTTAAATATTTAAAAAATATATATATTTATATATTTATGAATTGAAATTATTATAATGAAAATTACCAGTTATAGAGTTAATGTAAAATATTCTTTTCCTTGAAAATTGCATTTTTCTAGAAAAATGTTGTCCATCATGCTTGTAGGTTTTATTTTAAATTTAATTCTCCGAAATATATGAAATAATTTTCATAAAATTGATTCTATATTTTTAATAGTCATGATTAATATTAGTTAATAAGGTGAACAATGTTTTTTTACAATATGAATACTAACCATAATAAAGAGTTATTATAATGGTAAAAGAATATAAAATAAGTTATTTAATTGTTGAAATAACATAACAAGCTCTAGGAACAATGTAACAATAATATTATCAATATATATGTTTTAATATCATTATAATAATGACTAAGTTTGTTTTTTTACGTTATAAATGATTGATTAATGATTTTGATAAAAGTTATATTTTTGATACGTTAAAACCTAAATTGTATTTTGGGTAAAATATAGTTTTAATGAAGAATAACATTTTTTATTAATTCAGGATTAATGGAAAAATTGATATTATAATAAAATATTAATATTATATAGAATTTATTATATATATGATAATATAATTTGATGAATTGAAATTGAAATCTTTGTAAGGGTCAAAAAACAATAACCGTCAAAAATCAATTATTCTTCAATAAACATGAATTTTAATTTAAAAGTTAATTTATCATATTTGGAGAATTCAATTGATAAAATAAATTTAATATATTGAATCAACACATAAAATTTATCAATGGTTATTTCCTCATAATTTTCAGAGATAGTCAAATTGTATGGTAAAAATTATATACGCCATAATTATATAGTGTGTATTATGATATCATAATGATACAAAAGTGCATTAATATATACCATAAAAAGTATAAATAACCCAAATTATGCTTCCACAATAAACTAACATTTTTTTTGTTTTTTGTATTATTTTTATAGATCCTTTATGAATCCTCAAAAACCAATATTGTATTTTAGGGGTTTAAAATCATTTCTTTGTAAACATGACTCAATTCTACATCATTGAGGGAAATATTTGAATGAGTTCGGACCTTAAAATTATAGAATATTGAAAACCACCTCTCTTCCATAGAAATAATGGACAAAAAGCATTGAAAATACTGTGGTTTCATATATTTTATTATATAGATTCCAAAACACATGTTTGGGAAATAGTAAATAACTCCCTTCCCTTTTACATTACAAAGACACGTAATCTCCCTTTAATATTAAATAAATAAACAACTGGAATGTCATAACTCTAAAATCCAATTTCAACTATCCTTCCAAGGTGACATACTCACTCATGAATCTCCTACCAAGATTTTGGAATCAACCTCTCAATGTAAGGTATCTCCCTCTCTTCTTTTTATTTAAGTACCTCTTTTATGTTATGCCACTTAATTTTCATTTCCAATTTTTTGGGTTTGTTTTATTTACATCCATATTAATGAAATTATTATTTATATGTGATTATATACTCATTTAACTCTAATTAATACAATACATGAACCATTATGTAGACCTGTTATGCAGCTGAAATTGTTCTACGATTTTTTATACCGAAAGGGACCACTGTCTCTTCTGTGCAATTTAATAACCATATTTGTATTTAGACATTTGAATATAATTTTTTTTAATGTCCATATAATGATCAATATAATTTCCAATTTATTTCCAAATAATATGAGATCATTTATCCTCCCTCATTATAGCATTTACCAATACTGTTAAAATGCCATAATTTAGTAAGGGATCATCTTCTTCTCCTCTTTTATTCAAACATATTATTCATTTATGTCTTTTATTTCCAATTATTAATGTTAGGATAGGTTTTCACAAATCCATATTACATTCCATTTTATGTATAAATCATGAGAGTCCAATTTATATATCATTAAACCATTTATTAAATCTTTTATTATTGTCGTTATGCAACCAAATTTTGACTATGATTGTTCCATGTGAAACCTTTTTATTGTCGATAGCATTGCTATTTTCACTAAAGTGTATTCACCTAGACAAAAATATAATCATTTTATTTTGAAATAAAATTTATAAATTACACACTCCTTAATCATGGAATTGAATATGATATTTTATGATCCTATGTTGATTATTTTATGTAGCAAACTCATGCATGTACCTAATGTTAAAGAGGCGAGTGCACGAAAAATTATGTAATTATCTAATGCAATGGGTAATTTTTGAGTCTCATGAGAAGTTATAAAATTGGTTATCTAGTTAACCTAATCCATCATGGGACTTTTTAAACCATTTTATGATCTATTTGTGGGTATTCTTGACCTATGTTTATGATTCCATATTTAATGTAGATTCCACATTTCCCATGTTGTATTTATTTTACCATGTTATATCGTTCATCATTATTAATAATTATGATTATCCACCATATTATGTTACATTTAAATTCTCACTATCTAACCTGTAATAATTTCATATTTTTTCATATTTTTTATTCCCTTACTATGCTATATAGCTCACGACTTTCTTATGTGTATCACCTAGCTATCCAATGCATTTTTTGGAGGACTGATGATTTCTAAGAAGATTTTATGGATGTTTTCAATAATGTTGTCATATCCCATGTTGAATATGTAATGCTCTTTTATGAATTCCAAATGAAATAAGAATTTTTGATCTTCCACGATGTATTTTGTGTTTTATTATGCAATAAACCAAGAATTAATGTGTAATAAAGACAGAAGCTATCATAAAATCCCTACATCATCAATCATAATTAGTTTGAACACGATTCCTCTTAGTTACATCAATTTTATAAAACCAAAAATCATAGTTTATGAAATAATATTCTTAGTTATTTATAATATAATCATGAAATATCATCCATGGGATGTCTAAATCTTGACACATTATTTTAAATCTACAATTTCTTATGTTTAACCAAGGCCATAAATGGTCATTTTCTATCTAAATACAATGTAACAGTTTATAAATAAAATGTAAATTAACATAATAATATCACACAGGGGGGTCTAGCGATGTGAATTGTCTTAGTCCAACATGTAATGAACTCGTGGCGATCAAGTTAATACCTAATCTTTACCATTCAATGTTTTTTCCTCAAGGTGCTTCTGTTCCAAAATCATCTCGACTTTCTATTATCTAGACAGGAATGTATTTTCTAAAAAAATACTATTTTATTTATTATAACTTATGTGTTCTCCTATAATTATTATTATCCTAAGGGTTATCACTAAATATTTATCATCCATATTTCCATAAATAACTAAAAATTATTCTGATACCAATTATGTAGATATATATTTTACATACATAATTAATACACCTTACCAAATTAATATTCATTAAAAAGCATTTTGATCCCTGCTAGAACCTTAAATATTTTATGTCTTATGAAACTTGGACTCATAAAAATCATATACATAAAAGATCTACATTATCTCCGAATAATTTCATCACTTCATGAACCCCTCTTAGAAATATTTACATAAAACCATTCTTCAAATACTGGAGAAAAGGAAAAATAATAAAGGGTGGTCATAGATGGCCAATAAGGGTAAAACATGGCATTTCTGTTAATGGTTATTTTTAATCATAACACAAACATAATGGAATGAGAATATGATCTATTCAATTGAAAATGATTCAAAAAAAATCCTATATCATAATCATGACTCATGTATTAAATATTGAACTTTAATAAGACCTGAATCCTAAAGGAATCAGAGAACATGATCCATGAGATCGTAACATAATTTAAAGATCAAGTCATTCAAGATTGGTTTAAAGTGTGACATAATCAGAATCATAGATATAATATGAAAATGCTACCTAAAAATCCATTCATCACATGTTAGGCTCGAGAAAACCACCCATGTACCCTCATTGAGAAAGGGATAAAATCCTATGTACCATATGATCTCATAAAAACATGATATTTTTCTGATTCATTGAAGGGACTTTAGAGACCCATCAATCACATAATCAAAATTGATTCATATATATTCCACATGATCGTGAACAATGTTTTTAATTCTTCCCAACTTACCTCATTAAATGAATCCTGGTTTCATCAGCATTTAATCATCCTAAAAAAAACAATACAAAAATTAATGATAATAACATTAGACTGTGTTCCTTTTGTAACATCCCGACCAAAATCACCAGGTCTTAGCCGGAATTCTAAATGTCCTCATACACACCTCCTCATACGCAAAAGGTTTTCAACTATTAGTAAGGGTCTCAAGTGGAACTTCAGGGATACTATACCCTCGGTATCGAGGCATAAGATCAATAATCAACAACAACAATATTGATAATAAGAGTAAAATATAGAAATGTAAATATAGAATACATATGATGTAACAACACCAAAATTGGAAAGCAAACACATTTATGAAAATGAAATAAAAACTAGAAAGTAAATAAACAATCATTTTTGTAGTGATCTAATTCTTATCTTGGTCCACTTCTATTCCATGCTCCACCACTTTGTCGTCCACTATAGGGCCCTTTCCCTTCACGGAATCTCTAGCTACGAAATCTAGAAGTGCACCGAAAATCTCAAATAGGTTTCAAGTACAAGACTCAATAGGAAACCACCAATTCGTCCTCAGCCCAACGTGATAAAGAAAAACGTGTGTTCCATAATAAATAATGTGTAATAATTATCAATTATCATTTAATAGTTATTAATATTTAATAATTTAATAATTATTTATTAATTATTTATTTATCTAATTATTTATTTATGTATCTATTTAGTTATTCTTTATTCTTTATTCGTAATTCATTATTCATTATTATTTATTATTTATTATTTATTATTTATTATTTATTATTTATTATTTATTTATAATTTTTTAAATATTAAATATTTAGTCTTAATTTTTAATTTTTAATTCTTAATGACCAGTTATTAATTATTAGTCATTATTAATTAAAAATTCTTATTTATTAATTATTAATTATAAATTACTTAATATTTACTATTTATTATTTATTATTTATTATATATTATTTATTATTTATATATTTGTTATTTATTTATTTATCTATTATTTATTAACTGAATATTAATTTGTTCTTTATTTATCAAATATTAAATTATTTTTCAATTAATTTATTATTTATACATTGCTTATTTATTATATTTTAGATGTTAAATATTATATATTGTATATTATATTTTATGTATTATATATAATTAATTATATATTATATATTAAATATTATTTATTATGTATTATGTATTATATATTATGTATTATGTTTTATATATTATATATATTACATATTACATATTATGTATTATATATTATATATTATATATTATATATTATATATTATACATTATATATTTTATATATATATTATAAATTATATATTACATATATATTATATATTATATATTATATATATATATTATATATTATATATTATATGTTATATGTTATATATTATATGTTATATATTATATATTATATGTTATATGTTATATGTTATATGTTATATATTATATATTATATATTATATATTACATATTACATATTACATATTACATATTACATATTACATATTATATAGTATATATTATATATTATGTATTATGTATCATATATTATATGTTTATAATTATTTACTGTTTAGTATTTATTATTTAGTATTTATTATGGACAAGTTACAATTTACTATTTAATATTTCCTATTTAATATTTATTATTTACTATTTATTATTTACTATTTTTATTTAATATTTATAATTTTTTATTTACAGTTTTTTATTTTCCATTTATTTCCATATTATATATTTCTATTTTATTATCTATTTATATTCTATTTATTAATTAGTAATTAGTAATTAGTAATTATTTAATATTAATAATTACTTATTAATTATTAATTAGTAATTATTGATTAGTAAATATTGAATATTGAATAATCATTATTGATTAATACTTATTTAGTGTGTACCTATTTGGAATGTATTATTTATTTTTCACGTTTATATATTTATATATATACACACACAAACATATATATATATATAAGTATATTGAATTCGATTTATTAATAACATGAAGAGCCTATTGGAGTGGTAATGTCTTTGGAGAATAATCAAGAGGTAAGTGGTTCGAATCTCACCCAGGGTAGAATTTCAATATATGGCATGGGCATGTGCATTGGTATGGATTTGTGTATGGAGTTTGGCATGAGCATGGTAATAATAAATAAATTAAGAAAATAAATAAATAAATAAATAACATAAGAGAATAAAAAATAATTAATTAATTACAAATATAAATAAATTAATAAAAATAAAACAAATTAAAAAAAATCAAAAATGAAGAAAAATTAAAAATGAAGAAAAATAAAAAAAAATAAAAAAAAAATTATATTTACGTAGAGAAATTTTAAATAGCCGCTAAATTCTTCTACAACTTTTTTAATAAAAAACCTCTACTAATTATTTCATCATACATGATTTAGTGACGGTTTTATCAAACTGACATAGAATGATATAGCAGCGAATGAAACCACTGCAAAATAAAAAATTTGGCATTGTGTAGGCAAATGAATCATGTTTCGTTATATCGTCATTTGACAATATAAATGCTCTGGAAGAAGATATTTTTCTCTATATGTGCAAGGGAAATGGGGGAAATCAGTTTTCTTAAATCATCCAGTTGACGTATCGAGGACCAAGAGCTAATCAGGTCCCTTACTCATCAAAGCACACCGTCAAGAAGAAATACCCGGGACCAAGAGTTGGTCACTCCCCTCTCATTTAGTGTATTACAAGGAATCATTATATTCACTTATCGTGTATTGAATCATCATTGCCAGTCATGAGCATCCCTCCTCCAACGGAAAACACAAGTCATGATGGTCTAATACACAATACACCTAAGGCATCATCGTATCCCTAATTGTCAGACATGTGCATCCCATGGTACCGTCACTTTCCTACCTTAGGTATTGGACACTTGTCTCTGGTCACACTCATCCCTCCATCGAAATGAAAACACAAATCACAACAGTCCACTACATGGCTTCTCAGAGGCATTATCATGTGCCTACCCCATGCATTGGACCTTTGTCATCAATCATGATCCACCCTCCTCCCAAGGATAACGGAAGTTGACTATCCAGCTATATTGGCTCCTAGAAAAAACCAACAAGGTATAAATAATTTGGCAAGACATATATATATATATATCCATGAATAATAACATCATCATGAGTAAGTAGCACATAGTGTACATGTAATCACACAGTAATGTGAATAAACACCTAAAAGTAATTCATGGAATATCCACATGAATTCACTATTTAAACATGTTTGTGCATTAACATATTAATGAAAATCATATGAAAATAATATCAAAAAGTTAAGGAGCTTCCTACCTCAACAGTTGGAAAAAACCACTCATTGTATTTCCATATATTAGAGAGGCATATCGAAGTCTCATTCTCTTAGCTCGTATGTTCTTGAGCTTTTGTAGGGGTTTTCCTAGAATCATAACATTTATTTAATTTCAGAAGAGATAAAACATCAAAAATGATAATTATTTCTCCTCAAATAATTCTCAATTTATCCTTAAATTGGTTGCACGTGCTGATAAATTTTAATTATCACTTTATCCTTTTTAAACATTACAAAAAATGATAACCATTTTTATATAAGTTGATAATAGGAATTATAAAAAATTTAAAATAAAATGATAAACATTTTTCAGATTCCTTAGTAATTTAAATTATTATTTTATCATTTTTAAAACATATGGGATCATAATTATCTTGGTAATTAAAATCTATAATAATTGTTGTTTCAAAATTTTAAATTTATCGCATACACTGAAAATTTATTTTCTATTAAATAATTTAAATTATATTTTAATAATTTTTGTTAAATTGATATTTATAATTTATTTAAAAATATATTTTAGATACACCACACAAAAATACCCTTTGATAATTTATAAATAATTATCATTTGATTTTTTTAGTTAATTGCAATTACGTTTTCTAATTTATTTAAATCTATCCTTTGATAAATTCATTATTATCCTTTAATTCAATATCAACTTATTCTCTATTTATCATTCTTCTTATTTAAATATTTTTCCCTCATTGAAATGCATTATAGAGTGGGGAAAATCAAAAATTGGAAAAAAGGGAAACAAAGAGCCTGTTATTGTGTGTGGGTCACCAAAGATGAGGGAGATCTTCAATCACTTTTATCGATGGTCCATTGAATAGGTAATCAAATCTAAGTAGATTTCTCGGATATAATTAGTGAAAAACTAAGGAGTAGTAGCTGAATATTTATATTACCTAAAATATATTGAGAGTTTTGAAATTGAAAATTTAATCATCCATTTGAATATGTTAAATAGTGAACCAAAAAATGAAGAGTCGTTTATTTCTTAGATTTAAGGTGTTTTCAGTTTTTAATTCGTCAAAAACTCGGTATTTGGATTGTTCAGAAAGCCCCCGATGTCAAAACTAAAATAAATGGCATTGGGGAGATGACTGGACAACAAACACATATTTTATTTTTTTGTATTTAATAATTTACCACATAAATTAAATAACACAAAATCTTGTTTCGAATAAAAGATATACTCTATCTGGTGTATAGTCACTAATTCCAAACCCAATGGTTGTCTCATATTTCTAATAAGCTACACCATTTGAGTGATATTTCTTATTTAATATTTAAACATTGATTTAATAACTAATTAAAATAAAAGGGTTATTTTTTAGAGTGAGACATTCAAAAATTCAACACCTACAAATGTTATACCCCACCTATGGTAAAAATTGTGTCTCAAACTTATCGGTGGTCTCTGATTTACCATATGATGCACCACTAGGGATATATTTAATTATTTTCTATATAAAATATAAAATATTATTTAATAAATTTATCTTTTGGGCGGGGGATCCAAATTCCCACTGCCTTCAAATTTTATACCCTTTTTACGGTAAACACCACATTTTAGATCTAATAGTGGGATCATTTTTGTCATACAATGAACTGTTTTGGAGTTATTTAATTATCTTGAATAACGTTTATGCGCATAAAATAATATATATACTATTTTTATTCTGTCTTCATTGAGTATTTTTGGACATCAAAAACTTCCACTAACTCAGTTTTTAATTGAGTAAATATTTAACATAATATTCTAGAGTATTAATTTGGTATTTTATCCTTCTACGATGAATCTAACTACAAAAAGAAACTTTTTGCTGATAAATCAGTATTACCAACTTTATAATTTATCATAAGGGAGATTTATGATTATTGTAAAAAATCAGGATGTTACACTAGAAAATCATATGAAACATCAAAGCATATTTTTATATATAAAAATAACTTTAAAAGATTAATATAATTTTTTTAAGAAAATAACTTTATTATATTGAAATTCCATAAAAAAAATATAAAAGTTTATAAAATATTAAAGAAAACATTTTATTTTAAAATAATTTTTGAATCTTATAATGGAATTTTCAAATAAAATTGTAGTATTTATGGCAGGAAAATAGGTTAATGATGTGTAATCTAAAACAAAGATTCCATTCATAAATTATTTATAAAGTATATCCTTCATAAAATAAATATTGAATTCACGCTAATCCTATTTATTGAAAGAATTATTTTGTTAAAAATTTAATTAATCAATCATTAAGGAATAATAATAAAATTCATGAAATAATGTCAATTAAAACATGTACATAAGAGAAAAATATTCCACATAAAATAGAAAACCAATGTTAGTTTTCATCAAAATAATTCTTTTGGAGCATTAAATTAATAAAGAGAAAAAATGAATTGAAAATTAATAATATCTAGAAGTGACTGTAACTAATATTTTTTACATATTTATAATTTATTGATCATAAAAAATCAGCATCATAAATATAAGCATAAATAATCTCGACAAAGAAGTAAGCAATTACTGGAAAAAATTATTCTTTGTTTACTTTTGGGTCATAACTGACATGAGAGAAAAAAAGGTAAAATTAAATACCATGAACAGAAAGATATTATTGATAATGAATATCAATGTTATAGTTGATACAGCTCAAAAAAATTATTGTCTTATAACATAAAGTATGATTCAAAGAAGACAATTAGAGACAACAAACCCTTCCACTGTGGAAATTTTCAAATCAAAACCCCTTGAATGAAATAATTTGATTTAAAACGTAATTTTCCATTAATTAAGAATGATTTTTATATAAAATTACAATGGGGTATTATTGACACCACAAAAAATATAATTAGGTGCATGAAATCAAACCTGACTCAATGAAACAATATCATGACGAAGAACCCTTAACTTATCTCTAAATTGATTTCTAAGAACTCTAATAACCTGAATAATAAATTTATATTTATTATAATTCTATAAAATAAGTATTTATATACTCATAATATAATATATGATCTACATATAATAGTTTAACACCCAAATATTTATATTTCTCTATTAAAATCAATTTTTCTGGGTGATTATTTTTTCATTTTAAATTTATGATTTGGTAAGATAGTTATGGTTCTTGAACATTGGTTATAAGGTCCAAACCTTAAGACATTAATTGATCGTGAGTTAAATCAAGAATTAATATTGAGGATCTTTTCATGAGTAGAGTTTTAGAATATTAGGTCGTAACTATTACATTACGTCTCAAATATTAAAAAATAGACATTTCTACTCACTATCCATTTATTTTATAAAATAAAAACACTTGAATGAAAAAAAAATATTATTTTCATGATATAAATTTTCATGAATTCTTCCTTTCTCTTACCCTTCATTTACCCTGTAATTTTTTTTAAAAAACATGGGATGTGGATAAAAATATCAACAAGGGTTATAAAATAAATAAGTAAAACATTATTCTATCAATACATACTAAAAATAAGTTCTTTAAAATACGTCATTATATCATAAGTTTTATGAATAACACATAGAAATGATAAATCTTAAAGGTAACTTGGGACATCTATAACATAATTATATTTTATCATGAAAATCTACGTAAGGAGTTATGTTTGGAATACCCATCACAGTTTATTACCTAAATCTCTTAGGAGAAACATTAACATTTACCTTTGTCACATTACCCAATGAAATGGAGAGATCTCTCGGGCTCACCCTCCCTTGGTTTATCATTGAACCACCCATGATTGGTTTATCACAAAACCACCACTCATATTTCCATGTACCATTAAATAATCATAACACATTAAATATTGAAATTATCAACATTTAATTTATCAATTACAAGAAATCGATTCAAGATATTTAAATATTTAATGCATTTAAAAAACCATTTAAAACATTTAAAAAGAATAATTTTGAATCAAAGTGTCCCATACCACATTGAAACATTTAAAGGAAGTTATATTTTAAGACATTAATGTCCATATAAATAGATGATAAAATTTGTTTTGAAAACATGGTCTTTAATCATAATGTTTTGGATGAGTAAATATGTAATGATTTTAAAACGATGTTTTAGTTAAAGATTCTCGTAAGACTTTAGAAACACATGACTAGAAATAATTAAATAATAAGATAAAAAACATATAATATAATGAGAATAAGAAGATTCAGGATATAATATGTAAAATTGTAGTATATACACCATATAAAAGTGAATTGGTGAATAAAAACAAATAATTCAAAAATGAATTGTAGATTGAGACAAAATCCATCACAAATATCATATCCTTAGACTATAGATAAATCAACAAAAAAAATATTTGTGAAAAATATAAAAACACCCAATATATGTGGATATGAACTGTAATCAAATCAAAGGTCATTCACACATATTCTTGAAAAAAGAAAACATATGGCATGGAAATTTAACTCAATTAAATGAGATTGAGTTACGATTTCCCATACAATATTCATATAAATGATGTAAGAATTTATAAATTCAGTTATTATGTGTAGTAATAGTATATTGAAACAATGGGAATTGGAAATTACAATATAAATAATTAAATACTGATTAAACACATAATTTTGGCATAATATAATCAAAAAAATATTCATAAAACCCAAAGAGTGGAGATTGAGTTCAGAAATTCCCTTATAAAAATTTGGGAGCGTAATAGTGTCACATAAAATACATAAAATCATTTTTATGAGAGAGAAAAGGGTATCCTATCACATAGTCCTGATATTTACAAAAAAATGATATAAAATAACATATCCCAAATTAAGAAAAAGGAAATTAAAATACATAACATAATATAAGTCTTTGACTAACATAAGTGGGTGAAATGTTCACTTATAAATATCATTTCGTAAATAAAATAGATTTATTATGTGTATTCACTATAAATAACCATAAATAAAGTATAAATAGAAGATATAACATTAAAATTTATTTTTCTAATAATCATGGCATGACATAATCATGAAGTAGAAGATCACCCCAATGAACGAAAATTGGGATAAGAAGTTCCCCTACGAAAATTCAGCTACCTAACAGCCACACATAAAAACTTAGAAAATGACTTGAAGATAGAGAAATGATCTCTCATCACATTGATATAATATTTACATTAGTAAGGATATATAATAACATATCCCAACAAATAAAAATAGAAATTTAATGATATTATATAAAAGAAATCATTGACTAGAAGATGAGTGTGAAAGGTTCCCTAACAAAGATCATTTTGTAAATAAAACAAATCAATTATGTGTATTAATATTAATTGAAAAAAATAAAGTATATAAAAAATATATGATATAAAAACTTATTTCTCACATAATCCAAGCATGACATAATCATGAAGTAGAAAATTAACCCAATAAATGGGTATTGGGTTAAGAAGTTCCCTTACCTCAAGTCTGGCTTGTCTTGTTTGTTCCTTTTTCATCATGAATAATAAAATTTATTTAATTTATACTTTATTAATAATCAATTTCATGTTTATTATACCTTTTATATCACTTTTTACCATTCTTAATAATTAGATAATTATTTGAGTTCGTATCTGACATTTTTTCATTGTTAAGAACATTCGTCAAAAATTAACTTATTCTAATTACAAATAGTCCACGTGGTATAAAGTCCATTATATCCATAATTGTATTAATGATTTAAATATCATATATATCCAGTGTATATGTATTTATAATATTCCATAACATTGGGATATAATAAATGAAAAGCACTATTCATAGGGACGGTAAGCTATGCATACGCAAGAACACTACTTTCATTTTTTTTAAAAATTTGATTAAAAAATAATTATACACAGGTTTATTATAATTATAGTATAATATCATATTTTTTTCAGTTTACATAAGTTCAATATCACCATCCATTACACATTCCATGTATGGAATGAATGATTTATATCCCTTTTATGGGGCGGTAGTCCCCACTTCCCCAAATGAAATTATCATATTTATGAGACCTGAAAAGAATAAATTTATAGTCTAAATGATAATTATAGATGAATATGGATAACTAAAATATCATAAATATAATATATAATTATAGTTCCATCATAATGGCCACTATGATAGGCGGTATGAGATAATTTCAATAATCATCATTACGTGAAGCAGTTGTTCACCGTCCACTGAATCGGTATGTTCTAAATCCATTAGATGGAGGTGTGTATAAGTGTATATTGAATCGTTATCATAATAATAACCTAGTATATTTTAGATATTTTTTTAATATGTAATCCATGATAATTAATAAAATATGGAGTGAAGATATAGAAAAATGGAAATGAATTTTAGAGAAGACGCTTCCTCTTAAAATGTGTAACTATCTTTGATATGAGCCAAATGTCATTCTTCAATTGCCTTATGCCAAGGGAAAACCTTATAATGAGGAATATGGGGTTGTTGGGAGATTCTTTTAGCAGATTTTTAATGAGACAAGGGGCTTGAGAGGTGTGTGTAATGAGTTAGAGGTGGTGGCCTTTTATAAGAGGGAGGAGGGGCGCTTTAGGAATGATTGAAATTATTATTTTATTATAAAATAACATTCGTTTTAAGAAGGTCCAAAACTCATTAATATCTCAAATAAGTTGAATATATTTCTAAATAAAGTCATAGAATTATAATTTTATGGGTTTTTGTGTATATTTTAATTCTTATTGTTTTTATTTAAACCTTTTTTACTCCTTCCATTTTATTAATCATTTAACACTTGTAGAATTTAAATAGTTACCAAAACATGAAAAATATCAAAATAAAGAGACCTTAATAACATTTGAGACTTATGATAACTATTTGGTAGAATTTAATTTTTTTTTGTAAATTTAATATATTTTATAAAATATTTTAAAATTTAAAATATGAATTATGTCAATTTTGACACGATTCATAGCATAACTTTTTAAAATTCCATAACAACCCGATTAAATTGAAAAAACTTCATTAATGAAAACATGACATGTAACTATTTTCCAAAAAATTAGTGTATGACATCAAAATAACAAAATTACTTTTATATTAAAATTTACAATATCATTTAGTTGAATCATTTTTTAATAAAGTAATCTCTTCATCACCATTGTGTCATAATTAAATTTATTTACTTAATTTCTAAAATTTATAAATAAAAAACCATGATTTAGAAAATATTTTTCCCTATATCATGACAATTTATAGTTGAAAATATCACATATATTACCCCATATAAAACTTATTTTATTAAAATCTATATGTTTGTTTTACATTTACCTAAACTATAAATTAATTTTTATAAAATACCATTTTCACATACAAGTTGCACCATGGGGTACCAAAATTGACCAAAAGATTCTAATGGTCAAACATGTATCATCCTATAGATTTATAACACAAGTTAATATAATTTAATGTTATTATATTTTTTTACCCTTATTTACCATATTTTCCCTTTAACCATGGTAAATAAAATATTTACTAAAGTTACATTTCATAATGTATAAAAATAAAATTTATCTATTAAAAAAATTTACCTCCTTATTCATAATATGGAATCCATTTTTCCAAATTAAAACCATAAAAGTATCCTAATTTAATTTAAAATTAATTCCCTTTTTTGAAACCAAAAGGTGTGTTTTAATGATGTAAAAAACTACCTAAATATAGACATGTGTTTATATCCATTTTCAATGTGAAAATACATTAAATGACCAACATTGGATTATATGAGAACAATTTAATATAATTACACATTAAAATCAATAAAAAGGACAATCTAACCATATAAATTAATTTGTTTAAAAGGATGTTTTGAATTAAATTGTAGTATTTTCACTATTCATCAAAAAATGAATGTTATCAGAAAATTTCCAAAATATTACTGAAGGTAAATTTTGATTTTATGCTTCCAAAACAATTTTATATTGTAATATGAAACATATACAAGTGAAAAATACTATATTTAATAAAGGTTCTCTATCAAAAGGTAGTAAATATACATTTTGAAGAATATTTGAGTATTTCACGCTTAAAATAAGATTCATTCTTATTTTAAGCCTCTATGATTTATTGGGTAAAATTAAAAAAATTACAAAAATAAGTAATTATACTGTATTTAGTTATTTTCTTTCCCACAAATACAATGGTTAGGAATTAACTACCATTTATGATAATAATATTGTTATATTATTTTTCAGTATAACTCAATGTTGTGTGCAGTGTATGATTTAAAAGAAACCAATTGTTGCGTGTTGAGTACTCTACTAGAAATAGAATCCCCATGAAGTGAACATTAATATATAATTCACAAATATTAATAAATATGAAAATATCATATTCTTTATATATTTTGTATGTTACATCCTTCCCCCTTTTGTGAATTGTGTCCTTGTAATTTTAAAATTGGTATTTCAAACATCTTAAAAAGTCTCAAAATGGAAAAAAATTTAATAAAACAATCACTTTATAAGAATGAAAATGATGTTAAAAGGTCACCCGAGATTACACATACTAGCATTACATGTAGAAAACATGGATATAGAAGATAAACTAAGTGTATTGTTTTGATTCCGAATGTTATAAAACATGGTCATTAGAAAGTTAACAACAAAAAAATGACAAACTTGTGATGGGTTAAATGGTCATTGGTTTCTTAATAATAAAATTAAAAGGAAATCATTTTTGTTTTATGTTATATTTCATATTTTAGGATAATTTATTTCTAAGATTGAATATGGACATAAAGAAATATACTTAGTTTTGAAGTATAGTTTCATACTTTAATAAGTTTCTACCCAAAACTCTTCTTTTACTTAAATGATGTGTATTCAAGATGACTTGGTCACTTCTGAATCACTAGAATCATAATCTAAAGAATAAAATAATCGAAAAAAATGGAATATATATTTCCCCCTTTCATTATACATTAAAAATAAAAAAATGAATATTAAATGATTAGATAATCACCCAAAAGGATAATATTTTATAAAAAGAAATAATTCTCTTAATCAGAAAAAATGAATAATCAAAACCCAAATTTCAAAAAACACCATTCAAAAAATATTATTTAAAATCATTTAATATAATCCCAACTAAGATTGAAACCCAAAACTCTGAAGAATTTAATAACATCATATTCTATACTAAATATTAGCATTTTTTTCTAAATAATATTGAATACTATTAAAGTCTTATACCAATGTGTAATTAACCAAATCACATATTATCTATGATATGTTAATGATTTCCATAAATAACCCAAATGTCCATTTCTCCATAATAAATACATTGATTATTCCAAAGTAAAATTTCAACCATTACCCCATAAATGAAATCTTATAGTATTCTATTTTCCTTATGCATATAGTGTATCCCCAAAATAGATAACGTTTTCCAAAATAAACTTTATCACTTAATCGTCAAATCATTTTCCTATACTTATCATATACATTTTAATAAACATAATATCCCAAAATTAACTTATTTTTTATCCATAAAATCATTTAAAAATTAATATTTAAGCATACTAACCAGGGACTTCACGTAGTCTAGTGGTATGCGATAAATCCCAATCACACTATTGTAGTGGGTTCGATTCCCATAGCATGGTCTGATGTGATGGGATGTCACAAATTCTGTATGTTATTCTTTTTAAAAACTATATTATTTTATAACCTTCCAAAGAAATGAGATAAATTCCTCAAAAATATCCATAACAAATTTTTACCGCAAATGTTATCTTTTTTTTTCATCCCAAAAAGCAATAACCTGTAATTTCCTCAAATACTGGGATCATATAATCCCAAATTGTTCTCTATAACTATATCTACAAAAGAAAATGCAATTATTCCTTGAATAACATTTTCAAATTTAATCATTAGGGTTAAACAGAAAAGAAAACTTCTTCCAAAGTAATCCTATTATTAATACATTTTAATATATCATCATCCATAGATCCAAGAAAACTCTTCAATTTCTTAAATGTAGACATCTTAATCATCAAACATTATTCCTGCACTTTTATCCATATGTTTCCATCTTATTCTTTTATACTTTTTCCTTTAAATAAAATCATTCCTAATGTCCAAAGATTTCAGTAATGTAAAAACATAAGCTTACAAATAATCCATACCTTTCATATGTCATTTTATGTCTCCTCATCTTCAATTGTAATGGTATTAAAAATGTCTAATAATATATTTGTAGGATCCTATTAATAACATTCATGAACTTTCTTCATTGTAGATATATTTTTATAATAACCAAGAACACCATATTTAAAACATTTAATTGATCCTTTGGAAGGAAATTATTTCCCTTTCCTGGAGTTTACTAGATACTTCCTTCTTCTATAGTAGGTTATTTATTTATGACCATTATTACCACATCTAAAACATATTCCTGTACTGTTAAAGCATTTTCCTAGTTGTTTCTTTCCACATCCTTGACAAATATGTTTTTGAATATACTTACCTCTATGGTTATTACCTGAACTCCCATTGTGATTTGTTTCTTGCATATATGATTCCTTATAAAAACCACCAATGTTCATGCAGTCAATAATGACTCTAGATAGTTGGTTGAGAATAAGAATTTGAGTTTTCATTGCATCTCTCATGTAATTTGGTTTCTTATTCAAAAAACCATCATGGTTTTCTTCACTTCCATTTTACTTTGGTGCCTCATATAACCATCCATTTTCTAAAACCAAAAAGGTCAGTGTGAATATATGAGTAAAATCATCAAATAATATATTATTAGGAGTGTAGAAACTAAGATATACTTATTCATGTTATATAAAACACATTAAATTTATCATAAATATATATGAAGATTTCTAATATTCTAACCATTATGGTTATGTCACTTATTCTTAAATAACACCCTAACATCCAAAGTTATCTAAACCAACTTATGATACAAACTATAAGGCCCCAACCTTAAAAAAATAAATGATCTTGAACTAAAAAAAAATTTAACAATGAGGATCATTTAAGGTTTAGAGTTTTAGAAAATTATTCTATAACTATTATATTACATCTCAAATATTACAAAGTAGACACTTCTACTTAGTATCTATTTTTTCCTAAAATATTAACTCTTAAAAGACAACAGGAATTATTTTATGAATATAAATCTTCTTGAATTCTTTATTTATCTTACCCTTCATTATACCCTATGAAAAAAATTTCAAAAACTAGGGATGAGAATAAAAATATCAGTATGTTTTATAAAACAATTAATGAAATCATCAGTCCATCAATTCATAAAATAAATTAGATCTTTAACATACCTCATGAAATAATAAGATTTATGAAAAACACATAGTAATTTCAAATCATAAATGTAACTTGGTCTACCTATAAAATAATTATATTATAGATTTCACAACAACATAGGGAGTTATATTTGGAATAACCAACATGGTTTATTCCCTAAATATCATTGTAGAAACATTAATGTTTACCTATGTCATGTTACCCAATGCATTGGAGATCTATCTTAGGCTCACATGCCCAAAGATTATTATAGAACCACTCATTTTTGGTTTATCATGTTACCACCCATAAAATATCTATGTACCATTAAATAAAAATAACCCATTAAATATTGATATTATAGACACTTCACTTATGAATCACATACCACATTGAAACTTTTAATGGAAATAAAATTTTAAGACATTAATGTCCTTATAAATAAATACTTAAAATAATTTTGTAAACATGCACATTAATTAGAAATATTTAGAAGAATAAATCATTAATGATTTTAAAACAATGTTTTAGTTAAAGAGTCTCATAACACATGAGAAACACTTGATTAAAAATAATTAAATAATAAGATCAAAAAAATTAATATCATGAGATTAAGGGGATTTATGATATAATATTTCAAAGGGAATTATATACACCATATAAAAGTGAATCAGTGCATAACAACAAATTAGTCTCAAAAGAATGTAAATTGAGACGAAATCCCTTACAATGACCATATCATTCGATTATGGATAAATCAATGGCATAATTATGTGTGAAAATTTTAAATAAATCCAATATAAGTGGATATTATGTGTAAAAAAGAATTCTTCATTCGAACATATTAATGGATAAACAAAAACAATGACATGGATATTTAACTCAATGAAATGAGATTGATTTATGATTTCCCTTACATATTTTTTATAAATGATATATGAATTTATCAATGGGATGATCATGTGTAGTAATAGTATATGCAAAAAAAGGGAAGTGGAGATTACAAGATAAATAAATAAATAGTTATTCCACATGTAATTTTGGCATAATATAATCAAAAAATGTATTAGTAAAACCCAATGAGTGGATATTTGGTATGAAAATTCCCTTAAAAAATATTCGACAGCCTTATGACGTCACATAAAAATTAATAAAATGAGTTGATGAGAGTGAAAAGGGTATCTCATCACTAAAACATAATATTTACATAAATAAGTATATATAATAACATATCTCAACATAAAAAAATGGAAATTAAAATACATAACATTGAAAAAGTCTTTGACTAATAAAAATCGGTGAAGGTTTCCCTTACAATGATCATTTTGTAAATAAAATAGATCGATTATGGGCATTCACTCTAAATAAACATAAATAAAGTATAAATTCAATATAGGACATCAAATTTTATTTATCACATAATCATATCACGACATAATCAAGATGTAGAACATCAACCCAATGAATGGGAATTGGTTCAATTAGACCCCTTACGAATATTTGGTAGCCTAGCGTCATCCCATAAAAATTCATAAAATGATATGATTAAAGATAAATGGGTATCTCATCACATGGAAAAAAATATAGAGCAATAGGGATACATAAAATCATATCCCAATATAAGAAAATGGAAATTGAAAGATATAACATAAATGATGTCTTTGACATGAAGATGAGGGTGACAAGCTCCCACACAAAGATCATTTTGTTAGTAAAATCAATAAATTAAGTGTATTGACAATAAATAAACATAAATAATATATAAATAAAATATATAATACAAAATTTTATTTCTCACATAATTATAACATGGCATAATCAAAATGTAGAACATTAACCCAAAGAATGGAAATTGGGTTAAGAAGTTCCCTTATATCAAGCTCGACTTGTCTTGTATGTTCCTTGTTCATCATGGATAATAATCATAAGTTAATTACTAATTTCATTAGAACCATTTTAAATTTTATTATTCATTTTATATAACTAATTACCTTGGTATAAAAATTGGTTAATTATTTGAGTTCATATAGGACATTTTGTTGATGTTTAGAACTTGAGTAAAAAATGAACTTCTTATAATTACAAATTGGTGATGAGGTCAAAATTACATTATCTCAATAATTTTATTAATGATTTAAATACCATATCAATCCTGTATATATGTATTTTTAATATTCCATAACATTTGGATATAAGAAATGAAAAACATCGTTCGTGGAGAGGGTAAGTCGTACAAACACATGAACTCTACTTTCATTTATTTTTTATTTTTGAATAAAAAGTAATATATATATAGTTATAATATAATTTTATTGTAATATAATATTTTATTTATATCATATAAGTTAATTATCATCATGATTTGTATGTTCCATGTATGGCATGAATGAGTCATATCACTGTGAGGGGGCGGTAGTCCACCCTTCCTCAAATAAAATTATCAAAATTTTAAAACATGAAAGCATAAAGTTATTTTCATAATTATAATTACTGAATACAAGAGATAAAATAAATATAATAAATATCATATATAATTATATTTCCATCATAATGGCATCCATGGTAGGTGGTAGGTTATAATTTGAACAATCATCGTTTCGTGAGGCGGTAGTTTGTCGTCCACAGAAACAGTATGTTCAAAATCTAGAAGATGTGTAACGCCCCGACCCCAGTAACTGAGTGTCGGTAGATTATTACATAACATAGGCCTGATCACAAGAGATCATGTCCTAAATGTCCGATTAGTTTAGTATCCATTTATGTACTAGATACATACATAATTTTAACATTACATTATGAAATGGAAAAACAAGAACATTGTGCCCCCTATAAACACACTCATATCTCTTAGCCTATTCCTTTAGGTCAGTCACAATATACTTCCTCACATATTGGGAAAAATAATTCATAATAAAGAGGTGGCCTCTGATGTTTAGTAAGGATAACAATATAGTGGAAAAGTTCATAAATAAGTATAAAAATTTAAGGAAATGTATAAGAATAATACAGAAGCCATATAATAATAAACATCAGCATAATATGGAAAGGATACATAAAATAATACCATTTACATATTCACATGTATATTCTACTACTTGAAAAATCACATGTGATATCAATATCTAATTTCTTAATAATAGAATGCATAATTCCAGACATCATAACCATATAGTCAAGGCCTCCTTCCAATACTACAAATAAGATTTTATCAATGCCTTATGCCAATACACTAGTTTGTCTAATGAGACCTACTGATGCAATGAGGAGCTATAGCGGGCTCCACCTATCACTTACTAATTCTAATGCATTCCGCATATGAAAAGGTTGAAACGTAACATAAACATTCGTCTTAAAAAAAGCATACGAAATGTTGATACATTAACAACAAATCTTGAATGGTATAAAAATAACACATACATAGTCAAACATATCACAAAACCTTAAATACAATATGGAATATTTTATCATAATAAATTAACTTCAACATGTTTAAAATCCATAAAAGGATATTGACATTGATAAAATCAAAACTATTTGACAGAAATATATCTTTCTATTTTGAAATCATTTAAAAGTCACATAATTATAAAAGAAAAAAATTATTTTGAAAATATTCATAAAATATTGTAAGAGAATATTTGATGATGTTATAATAGTGGAAAATAGCCACACTCACTGTATAGGTTAAAAAAATTATTTCCTTAATTTTTTTGAAAAGGACACAAAGGACCTTCTTTGGAAAATGAATGAAATATTCTTTTATAAAAATTATCTAAAAAGTAAAAAAGGGTTTAAATAACTTCAACCCATAGTATTGAAAATATTATAAATATTTTGAAATACATTTTTAAGAAACATGGATGTTGATGATAAAGAGGTCCAAATATATAATCACGTATAAACTACCTCGGATCATGAAGATATTATAGAATTTAACCTTACCTTGTACGTTTCCTTGGTCGAGGTTATGTTAACCTTCGGTATAATAGTTAAATCATTGTCATTGAATTATACAAGAAACATATTGTAACACCCCAGGTAAATAAAGAATATGAAATTTTCATGTTTATCCATATTTGTTAATAAAATATTAATATGAATTTAAAGGGGACGCTATGCTCGATGGCGTACCCAACACGCAACAACGAGTTTTTGGTAATCTTACGTTGCACTCAAATAATAAAATAATATTATTTTAAATTGTAGTTAACGCCTAGCCATTGTAATGGCGGGAATGAACCGAAATAACAAAAAAATTATTATATATGTTTGTCAAATATTTTTACTCTTTAAAATAAATGTTAGAGGATTAAAAATGCAAATGAATCCAGTTTTTAAGCGTAAACATTCTAATATTCTTTAAAAGGTCGATTAACCACCTTTTGATGGAGAACCCCTTTTAAATCCACTTTTTGACAATTTTATAAGCTCTATATTTCAACATAAACATATTATTTATGATGGGGACATTGAAATTTACCTTGGTTTAATTTTTGGTATTTTTCCGATAAAGTTCATTTTTTAATGAATAGTGTAAAATGTTGTATTTTAATTCAAATCCTCTGTTTAATATAATTTATTTATATGATTAGATTATCATTTTAATTTGTTTTAAAGTGAAATTAGAATAAATTTTTACAATTTAATCCAATGGTGGTCATTGAAATTAATTTCACTTTGAAGTCGGACTTAAACTAGTGTCAATCTATTGATACATTTTTTTTCACAAAAAAAAGCTATTTGTTTTGACAGCGGGAATTAATTATTAAATTAATTAATGCAACTTATATGTTTTTAATTTTTTAAAATAGTCATCATTTTCGAATTCGGAATATCAAATATAGCTTAAGGTGAATTTTTGGTAATTTTTTGAAAAACATCAATTTTTTATGAATAGTGAAACCACTAAGTGGTATTATAAAAACTGATTTTCCATTTAAATGAAATTTTGCCACCTTTGTGTTTTGAATTTCAAAAATATGACATACATGGTTGTCATTAAGAAGTAAAATGTGGTTCAATGGGATTAAAATAATTTTTTGGTGAATAGTAACTTATTATGTTTTTAATCGCGATTAGAGGTAATTAGTGTAGTATAAGGTAAAAATAATGTTTTAATAATATGAAATGAACATGAAACATGTCCTGACCTCATTGGATGTGTCATGTCCGACCAAGAAAAGCCATGGGTCAATATGGGGACCCCATGGAGCCACATTGGTTGGAAGATGACATAAATACCTTTTTATTTAATGTTAAAGTAAAAATGACACATTCATGAAATGTTTTACTAAAATAATTTTTACATGGGGATATACAAGTCATATTTTTTACTATAAAAATTCACTAGAAAGATAAAAATATTTCCTACATCATAGAATTTTTTTTATAATTTTTAAACTTTAAATAAATTAAATTATTTATGACATCATGATGATGCAGCGATGACGTCATTATTTAATGATTTAAAAAACATGAAAAGATAATGTAAAATCTAAGACCTACACATGGCCAAAACCTATTGGATGGGTGGATTTAGAACCCTTATCACTTTATACTCGAATCACATCAATGTGTGACCTCTTAAATCTGAATACCATTTTAACATAAAGTGACTTTTCTTTACCTTCCAAGAGTGCCCCTCCTCTCGTCTTATAAAAGGCCCCCACATCAACCTCCTTACCCACACTTCCAAAGCCATTGGATCGGCCAAACCCTGCCCATTTTGTCTCTAAACATCCCTATCTAACTCCTTGAAGCATGACATTGGGAAGAAGTATTCCCATGGAGGCTTTTGATCTCAAACCAAAGGGAGTTACCCGATTTTACGGTAATGTCTTCACTTGAGTCCTTTTGTTTTATTTTTCCTTTCCAACCCCCTAAACTCTTTTTATTCATTTATTTTGTAACAACTCCAGTATCTTCAATATACTAGGATGTTTTTATAAGAAATATTAGAGCTACACTTACACACACCTACATCTAATGGTTAAAGAACATACTGTTTCCGTGGATGGTGAATTTCTGTCTCACGAAACGATGATTGTTCAACACTCGTATAACACCTTCAAAGGTGTCAATTAAGATGTCAATATATTTATATATGATATATAATATTATTATGTTTTACTTAAGCTTCTGTATTTTTCATTTGTGTCTTACCTTTATGGATTCCATTATGGGTATACACGATATCTTCATTTTATGAAGTGTGGACTACCACCCCCTCAAAGTGATGTGATTTGTTAATTCCATACGTGGGATGTATAAAGGTTGGATTTAATGTTATTATATATTATTTTATACTGGAATTATAATATACCTCTATATCATTATTTTTTTATTTCCATTAAAGTATGAGATAGAAATGAAAGTAGCGTTCATGCGTACGTACGGCTTACCGTCTCCATGAACGGTGCATTTCATTTCTTATCCCCAAATGTAATGTACTATTATAAGTACATATTTATAATGAATTTATATAATTTATGTTACATATATATGATGAATATAATTCTGGAATTAAAATATACATACCTCCCATTTATTTTTAATTCCATTAATATGACAAAGAAATGAAAGTAGCATTCATGCATACGTACGGCTTACCGTCTCCATGAACGGTGCATTTCATTTCTTACCTCTAAATGATTATGTGATATTATAAATACATGTATATTCTAGATAGATATGATATATATGATATCCAAATCAGGAATTTCATTCTGGATATAAAGAACCTTTGACCACGAACAACATGTAATTGTAAGAAGTCCACTTTCGACTTAAGAACCAAATTTCGACAAAACAAAAATTATTAACTTAAATGATTAAACAATGTTTATAACATTTAAATAAGTGATATAAAAGGAATAATGAACTTGAAAAAGGTTCTTATGCAAATTGAAACTAACTCAAGTTTATTATTCAGGACGTTAAAGAACGATCGAGTCATGTCGGACCTGAGGTAAGGGATCCTACTCCACTCTTTCTTTTTAAGAACACTCTTTTATGTCATTACATTTAAAGCTAATATTTTTGTTATTGGGATGTTCTTTTATAATAATATTACTTTAATTTTTATGTTAATGTGATGAGAGACCCTATTCTCTCTCATCAATCCATTTTGGATGTTTTAAGTGGCACCGTTAGGCTGCCGAATTTTCGTAAGAGATCTAACCTCTCTCTTTCTTTTTAAGTACTCTCTTTTATGTCACTTCTTTTAAGATTCTATTTTTTATGTTGGGGGATGTTCTTTTATATTCCTCTATCTATAAACTTTATGTTAATATGATGAGATACCCTATTTGATCTCATTAACCCATTTTTGTATGTTTTATGTGGCGCCGTTAGGCTGTCGAGTTTTCGTAATGGATTTTTCATCTCACTTTTATTCCCGTGAGATTTATGCTACATTTGCCACAATTTTCTTTGAGTGGTGTATGTACTACCCATTATTTTACTCATTGTGTAATATACTTTCTTTTATTAGTATTTACATCAATGTTGTATTGTCCTTATTTCACGAGGTGTATGTTTTGAAAGATACCCATGTCGGTAAGGGAACCTTTCACCCTCCTCTTATTAAAAGAATTATTTTGTTGGGTCTTTTAATTTACATATTGTTATGTTGGGATATGTTCTCATATATAATTATTGGTGTAAATTTTATGTCCAAGTGATGAGATACCCTTTTTTTATCTCTCATCAACTCATTTTGATGTGACGCCATTAGGCTTTCAAGGGAACTTCTTAACCCAATTTCGATTTCTTTGGGTTCAACATGTAGTTATTGAATATGTCATCCTTTGAATATGTGTGAATGAACATTGAATATTTTACACTTAATATCCACTTATATTTGGTGTATTCGTTTGACACACATAATTATGTAATTGATTTATCCTTAAACCAAGGATACCGTCTTTGTAAGGGACTTCGTCTGAATCTCCATTCATTGAGGCATATTTTGTTTTATACAAAACCTTCTTTTATACGGTGTATAAACCCCTTTGACTTTTACGTTTATCCAAAAAGGAATCATTTTTATACGAAGCGTTTTACTAAATGAAAAAAGGGAGTGTTTTTTCGTATGTATGCGGCGACAACGACTTCTCCGCCTCCGTGACCATTATTTGAGTTTCGTCTTCTTCTACAAGCCATACCTTCTTTTTAAAAGAAAAATAAATACCATGTTTTACTTTTATTTTAATTTGGTATTGAAAATGGTATTCATAATGTTTTTGTATAAATGTGTTGTATTGATATCTTGTTATTGAAAGGGTGAAATGTTATGTTTCCTTTATGCATGTTTTATGTGATAAGATTATGTTATGGTTCTTGGGAATTGTTATGAAGACGGGTGGTTCCATGATAAAATATGGGCGGGTGAGCCTGATATAGCTCTCCAATGCATTAGGTAACGCGAAGGAGTGAAACGTTAAGGTTTCTCCGAAGAGATTTAGGGAATATACTATGGTGGGTATTCCAAACGTAACCAAGAGGGTTACTCACTACGTAATAATGTTATGAATGCCTCAAGTTACCTTTTATGTCTTATGAATTCTATGATTTATTCATGATTTTTTGAGGTATGTTAAAGTGCCTATTTTTTATGGGTAAAGTATGATTTCATTCTTATGTATATATGAACTCATGTTTCCTTTCCATATTTTTATAACCCTTACTGAGCTTTTTATGCTCATCCCAAGTTTTTGAAATGTTTTTCACAGGTCAAGGGAAAGGTACAAGATGTGATGATAGTGTCAAGGATGTGTAAAGAAAGAATCCATGTTTTGTTTTAAATATGTTTCCGTTGATGGGAATAATGAATACTATCTTTTATGTAACCACTTTGTGTAAATGTGGAATGTAATGCAAGTTTCATGATCTAATTCTCTAAAACTCTAAACCTGAAAAGATCCTCAATGTGAATTACTCATCTACATCAATATTAAGTAAGGTTTAAGGCTAGGCCTTATACATACACATAAATATGATATCATATATTATCTTCTATTATTTCATTGTTATTAATATTTTAGTAGTATCCTTGTTTCGAGTGTTAACTGATTTGTTTTCCATTATATGTTTTGTTATGTAAGTCATGTTTGTTATAGATATAATGTACTTGATTCATATCCAGAATGATATTATGTTCTTAATCATTATTTTTAATCATAAAATTAAATTTATTCTTGAATGGTTACGACTGATAAATGAATGTTATCGCGCCCGTGGAGACTATAATTGGTACGTACGCACGAGTGAAAATACATTTCTATTCTTGGTGAAATAATATTTAATTGGATGGTATATCATATATACAGAATCATTAAAATTTTATATTTATTATTGAAATCAATTATACTCAATATTATACGCATCCCAATAATTAAGTGTTGAATAACAAACTACAGCACGACATAGAGACGGTAAGTCGTATGTACGCACGTATGGTGAATTTGTCTTTTATTAGATGGATAAAATAATGAATATGGTTGCCCAATATTTATAATAATATCACAGTATGTAGAAGGTACTGGAGTTATTATTTTGTTATGGAAACAAAAAATAAGGAGTAAGTGGAAGAAGAAATGAACTTTTAAAGAGGTGATGAAATAATTACCACTTCTTCGGGTGCTTCCTTTTAATTTAATAACAATTGATCCATATGTGGGATTTGTGATAAAAGTAAGGCCTCTATGTTGATGTGAGGGTATTTGGGAGTATATATTTTCAGGGTTTGGCTGAGCCAAATCACTTTGGAGTTGTGATTTTGTGAGAAGGGGAAGTACCCTTTTGTAAGAGAGGTGAGGTTCACTTTCAGAAAACCATTAAATATTATTTTTATATACAATCATATCCGGTTTATAATGGATTAAAATGGATTTATTTTGACGATAAGGTGGGTATGGGTATATATCCTCTTAACCAATATGTTTTAGATAGGTTTTGGTCCCCATATTAACTTTAGCATATTGATTTATCTCTTAGTTAAATAGTGGAACTTTTTCATTGTATTCTTGTATTATTAAAATGAATTTTTAATAATCCTACTATAAAAAAGCCAAGAAAACTCCAAGTGGTTCATTATTGATATATCTAACCTTATCTATGACTTTTTTATGATCCTTAAATTTTTAGTAAGAATATATAAATTAACAATATAGTACTTGTTTTAAAATCTCATTTTTGTCAATTTCGACACTATTTAGTATTTGGTTTTTTTGAATATCATAAAAAATTTATCACATATAAATAAATTATTTTAATCGACCATAAAATAACATATTAACATATCAAATTATTGGAATACATAAAAAGTCTCAATTTATAATTATATTAATATTTATAATATCAATTTTTTATTCATTCAATAATAATGTAATTACTACATCATCATTGTGTCAAAAATAAATTTAATTATTTAGTTTTAAAAATTTATACATAAAATAAAATTATGTATGATATTTTTTTATATTTATAATGAATATTTATAGTCTAATTTATCTTATGTATAACCCAGTATTACAAAAAATTTTGTTATTACACATTAAACTTAATAATTTGAACTCTTCTTTAAGTAAAATAATAATAAATGTCCTAATCTTATCCTAGTTGACCAAAATTTTAATATTTTATTACTAAGGTTGATTTCGGTCGAAATTAAATTTTCTAATAGAACTAGGACATGTTTTATGGTTATTATAATATCATTTTTACCTTTAATTACCCTATTTTCTTTTAATCGTGATTAATAAAATTCCAATGTTACTATTCACAAATAATTATTTTCATTCCATTGAACCACATTTTACATAATGATATAAACCATGTCTCTTGGATTTTTTAAATTCAATTCAAAGAAGTGGTAAAATTATGTTTCATGTAAAATTGAAAATGTGCCTAGAAGGTGGGTAAAAGATGTTAAAATGATCAATAAAATTTTATACATTAATTTTTATTATAATATAACTAAAATTAATTATATAGAACATATATATGTATTATTTATATATTTATAAATAAAATGAAATGAAATAAAATAAATATTTATTTAAATAAAAATTATGTTTTAAATAATAATGCATAGTTTTTCACTATTCATTAAAAATTGAATGTTTTAAGAAAAATACCAAAAAATCACCCTAAGATAATTTTGATATTCTGATTCAAAAAATAAAGTCTATATAAAAAATTAAAATTTATAAAATTTTAATGTGCGCTTATAATGATTGGTAACTGCTAGTTTGATTGGTCATGGTGTGTATGAACTCCAATTTGCTTACAGCGCAAGGTATTGTATTATTCAAAGAGAAGTGTACTATTGTAGCTTGAGGTGTTAAATTTTTTCCTCCTTAAAATAATTTTTTCCTCATTATTTCTAGAATATTACTGTGTAAACAGATTCGACTGGTTCTTCATCATATGTTCCTTAGATTTCCACATTGCCTCTTCAATCTTATGGTTTCTCCAATGAACATTTACTAGAGGAGTCATCTGGTTTCTCAACACTTGTTCTCTAGTATCCATAATCATGACATGCTCTTAACATTAAGACAGATCAGGTTCCAATTTTATTTTTTCATAAGTGAGCACATGCATTGGGTCAGGCATGTATTTTCTCAATAGTTATGTGTGGAAAACATCATGCACATTGGAGAGATTTGGAGGCATTTTAAAATGGTATGCTACAGCTCTAATTTGATATTGAATTTCGAAAAGGGTCTTGTAGCTAGGGAATAATTTACCCTTCTTGCTAAATTGTATAACACCCTTCCATGGAGATACCTTCATGAAACCATGATTTCCTATTTGAAATTCCAAATCATTCCTTCGGTTATCATAATGAATCTTTTGAATACATTGAGCTAAATTGATATGGGTTTGGATAGTCTTCACCTTTTCCATTGTTTCGTTAACATGATCCGAGCCTACAAGTATTTTTTCACAAAAATAATCCCAACAAGTTGGTGTGCAACATCTTTTTCCATATATCACTTCATATGATTGCATCTGAATACTTGAATGGAAGCTATTGTTATATGAAAATTATACCAGAGGTAAATATTGATCCAACATACCATTAATGTCAAGTGAGTAAGATCTCAAAATGCCTTCTATGGTTTGAATATTCCATTCTTATTGTCCACCAGTTTGAGGGTTGTAGGAGGTTCTCAAAATAATTTTATTATCCAAGGCCTTCAGAAGAATTTTCTAGAATCATGATGTAAAACAGGGATCACGATCAGAAACAATCGACTACGGTAATCCATAAAGCCTTATAACTTCATTAACATATAGTCTTGCTAAACTTTCAAGTGGTAAATATTATCTTATAGTATGAAAATGTGCTGACTTGGTAAGATGATCAATAATGAACCATATTGCATTATTCCTTCTATGAGTCTTTAGTAGCCCTATGAAAAATTCCATCTTAATATATTCCCATTTATAGTCAAGTATGAGAAGAGGTTGCATGAATCCTCCAGTATGTTGTCTACCATCATTAACCTATTAAAAAACCATACATCTTGACACATAATCAGAAATCTCAATCTTCATGTTGTCCCACCAAAAAGATTCCATCCAATCTCTATACATGTTAGTGTTACCAGTGTGTATAGGGAAATTAGAGCTATGAGCATCATCCAACTATTCCCTTTTTAAATCAGGTGTGTCAGGAACACAAATTATCCTCCCATATTTCAAAATCCCATCTTTATATACGAATTTTATCAATCTCCCAACATTCATAACATTAATTTTCTTTTGAAAATCTTCGTTATCAATTTGAGAGTTTTTTATCCTTTCTAGTAAAGATTGTTTGGTGACCATATGAATATGTATTAGTGTTTCACCTTCTACGATTATACCCATGTCCGTAGTTATTTGATTTATGATCATAGGTTCCCTTTCACATCTCATCTTGTTCAAAAATCGATGATTTTTTTCCTAAATCATCTTCCACCTTATTTTCCTTCCTCAGGTGGTAGTTTATAGTGCAACCATAATCCTTGAGTAGTTGAAGCCGTCATATTTGCCTCATGTAGAGTTCTTTTTGGGAGAAAATATAATTCAAACTCTAATGATCAGTATATATCTCATATTTTCACCCTAGAGATAGTGTCTTCATATCATAAAAGCAAATTTTATATATTCAAAATCAGGATCATTAGTGGGATGGTTTTTTTCAAGAATTTTTAGCTTTTGTGATGCATAGGCAATAAATCTATCATTCTGCATAAGGAACCAACCTTGTATTTTCATTGAAGCATCACTCTTAATAACCAACCCATCATTCCCCGATGGTAGAGTCAAGATAGAATCACTGACTAACCTTCTCTTCTGTTCTTCAAAACATTCTTCAAACTCTTTTGTCAAAACAAATTTAACCCCATTACGCATTATCTTGGATAATGGGTTATCCAATCGTGAAAAATAATGGACAAAATGTTGAAAGTAACTTAAAAATACAATATAATGGCGTACCTCAATTATACTCATCGGTGCTGCCCATTCTTGTATTTCTATTTTCATTGAAGGATCAACAGATATTCTATCCACAGAGAAAATATGGCCAAGAAATGAAATCTCGTGATGCTGGAATTCAAACATGCTAAACTTCCCATATAATACATTTATTCTAAGAGACATTAGAATAGTGCGCAAGATATTTTCATGATATTCATAGATTTTGGAGTAAAACAATTTATAATCAGTAAATACCACTATAATGTCATCATGATATTCCTTGAAAACTCTATTAAATAGATGCATGAAGATAGAGGGTGAAATAGTTAGTCAAAAAGTCATTATTGTAAACTCGTAATGCCCATATCTGGTAGAAAATGATGTCTTAGGAATTTCTTCATTCTTCACACACAACAGATGGTATCAATATCAATGGTCAATATTTGAATATTACTGAGCACCGAGAAGTTAATCGAATAAATCATCAATCTGAGGTAGCAGATACTTGTTCATTATTGTTACATCATTGCTCCCCGTATAGTCAATGCACGACCTTATAGATCCATTTTTCTTCATAAAAAAAATAATATGGGCTCCCCATAGAGAAACACTAGGGTTAATAAATCCTTTATTACTCAATTTCTCTAGTTATATCATTAGTTCCACTAATTCCACAATGGCCATTCTATAAGGTGTATTCTATATGGTCTATAAAGAAGGAATTATATCAATTGAAAACTCAATTTCTCATTCTAGAGGATGTACAGTTAAATCCTCTAGAAACAAATAACCATTTTCTATCATAATAGGTATATCCTCTATTAGAAAATTTTATTCCTCTCCCAAGCTTATTTTATTCTCTTACTCCCCAATAATTTAATTTAGTAGAGCTACTGGGGGAGGATCTATATAAGAATCAGATGGTGATTTTTCTGCTCTAAATAAATGTTACCTCTTATCTTCATCAAAAATTGTAACCTATTTATTCATACAATAAATTTGAACATCATGGTCTAAGATACAATCCATACCAAGGATTATATCAAAATAAATCATGTTTATGATGATAATATTAGAAAATAAAGCATATTTATATTACCTAATGGGAACTGATTCAAAAAAAATGTTGTTATGATACTTCACTTAGGAGTTTTGACTGAAAACACCATTGTTAAATCAAATTGGAAATATGTAATTTTCTTAGAAATCAGGGAAGATATGAAACAATGTGATGATCCCAAATCCAATAAAGCCTTGGATAAAATTGAGGAAACCATTAAATTTCCTCCACTATATCCTTTTGAACTTATCCCTCGGTAGTTGTGATAACATAAGCATGGAAATGATCCCTTGTCATTTCATGATGTATGTTTCCATGGCACTTAGACTATCAATTTCATAATTCCCCATTTCTCAACAATTTTATCATTCAACATTGACAACAACTTTCTCTTAATTGCAATCAAGTAACCTCTTCTCTTACTTTTTATTAAAGTCATAAGACTTAGGGAAATTTTTTCTATCGTGATAGATCATGAGACAATATCTTATACTATGAGAAGGATAGCGAGACTAGTTATCAATGGAGAAATGTTTTTAACCCTTAATATAATTGATCAGTCTTACTCATTGGGTTATGTATATAATCTGCTACATGTCTTGCTAATCATGTAATTTTATCCTTATACTTTGTGACATTCTTGTCCCCTTTATTCCTCAAACTCATAAATATTCTGTCCATATCTGACTGATGGCCATGACGAAGGTATTTTTCAATGTAATGTTCTTTAAACTCCCTGTATTACATATTTTAGAATTCTTCATCCTCCTTTTTGTTTTGAATTAATGACCACCATTGATCTACATCTCAAGTGAGGTGGTAAAATGCCTTAACAACTCTTTCCCATTTTCTACTCCCCAAAGTATTGAATATTTTTTCTAAGGAGCATAACCATTTCACATCTACAAATGGATTTGTAATCTCATTTAATGTTGGTGGTTGTTCCCGCATGATGCAGTCTAACATTGATCCTCTGCATTGTGGATCAGGGTGCTCCATACTAGTATGGTTATTATTCATAACCTGAGTGAGTTTTCTCAGTATGGTTATAAGTTCTTCAACACCAGTTTCAACACCAACTCCACTATAATTATCTTGAGTAGGATGAAAATCCCTACATTGATTATGTGTGTTGATACCGTTTTTATTCTTTTCATGAGGCACCATTTCAAAACAATGTAATACACACGATTAGTTTGTCAATCACAATACATAATTTAAATCTCTTAAAATACATAACCTAAATTGAACAATTTATGCATATAATCCACAATCATAAAAAATGATTTCATTGAGGATTTATTTACTCATTAGTCCTTCGTAATGGGTTTTAAAGGAAATGTGAATTATCTTAAGCATATCCCTCAGGATTTTCATAACCAGTAGTAAAGCAAGGTCCATTGTCATGTACCAAGATACCTTAGGTCAAGCTCGAAACTCCAGGTTTGAGTTATCACACATATGTACGCATGTGGCAGAGTAGCCTCTACATGCTCATATCCAGGCAGGGATGTATTGCTTGAAAAATACACAAAATCTCTACATTAACAAAATTCAAGGACGTTCTTCTATACAAATCCTCAAAGTATATCTTATGGTAATGTTCTCTAATCATAGTTTTCTAAATCCAGCTTCTAAGTATTTTACTAAACTTTCTCTGATACCAACTGTAATTCCTCAACCCCTGTTACCCAGAGTTGGTGAATTATTACATATCATTCACATGATCATAAGATATCAGGTCCCAAAATAATAATTATTTTAGTATCCATGGATATACCATAAACATATATAGGTTTTACATTTCATAATTAAATCAAAAAATTACAATATTGTGTCCCCTATGAACAAACTTATATCTCTTAGCCTATCCCTTCAGGTCACTCACTATATACTTATTCACATCCTGTGAAAAATAAAACTGAAGAATGGGGTGAGCTCATATGTTCAGTATGGATAACAATAAGACGAAACATTCATAAAAAAGTGTAAACATTTTAAGTCAGTGTATTATAATAAAACACAATCCTTTTAAACTTATAATTCAACATAATATATCAAGGATATATCAAATAATTAGATTTACTTATTCATATGGGTATTCTACTAGTCGAATAATTACATGTAATATCAATATCTATTTTTATGATGATAGAATTTATAATGTCGAACAACATAACCATATAGTCAAGGCCTCATTACAAGACTAAAAATAAGATTTTATAATGACCTTGTGACATGACACTACTTTGTATCATGATACCTACCGAAACATCGAGGAGATATAGAGGGCTCTACCCATTACTTTATATGTCCAATGCATTCCTCCTATGAAAAGGATTAAACATAAAATAAACATTTGTATTAAAAATAGCATATGAAATGTTAATACATTGACCATAAACCATGAATTAATTAAAAATAACACATCCATAGTAAAACAGATCACAAAAAATTCAATTCAATATGGAAGATTGTATGATAATAAATCAACATCAAACAACTGTAAAATCCATCAATGGATGTTAACATAGATAAAATCAAAACTATTTGAGAGAAATATCTCTTTCTATTTTTAAATCCTTTAAAAGTTACATAATTATAAAAGAAAATAATTATTTTGAAATATTCTTATAATCTTTTATGGTAATAATCCAAGATGTTATAATGGTAGAAAATAGCCACACGCTTTGTATAAGTTAAAAAAACATTCTTACCTTAACTATGTCTAAAAGGTATACACAGACCTTTTTTGGAACATGTCATAATGATTCTTTTATAATCAGTATAAATAACTCAAAATAGGGTATAAATAACTTTATCCCATATTCTAGAAAATAATAAAAATGTATTGAAATAATTTTTTAAGAAACATAGATGTGGATGATTAATAGGTCCCATTAGATACTCACTTGTAAACAAACTCAGATAATGAAAATATTGTAGAACTATCCCTTAACTTGTAATTTTCCTTGGTCAAGGGTATGTTAAACTCTTGCATAATAGTTAAACCATTATTATTAAATTATAAAAGAACCATATACATAAATATTATATCCTATATGATCTTTTAAAACTATTTGTTTAATAATATTTCAGTAGTATCATTATTTTAGGTGTTAGATGATTCATTTTTTATTATATGTTTTGTTGAGTAAGTCATATTTGTTATTGATAGGATGTATTTGATTCATATAAAGAATGATATTATGTTTTTCAAAATTATTTTTAATAATAAAAATATAATTAATCTTTAATGTTTGCGATAGGGAAACTAATTTTATGATGTTTGTGGAGACTGTAATATGTACGTAGGCATGAGCGACAAAACCATTCTATTGATGATGAAATCATACGTAAATGGATGGTATAACATATATAAAAAATAATTAAAATATTATATTTATTATTTACATCATTTATAATCATTATTATACCCATCCCAATAATGATCTGTTGAATAATAAACTACACCATGATGTGGAGACGGTGAGTCGTACGTACGTAGGTTTGGTGACTTTGTCATTCATAGGATGGATAGAATTATGAATATGGTTATAACATATTTATAATAACATAACCTTATATATAATGTACTGGAGTTATTATTTTTGTATGGAATCAATAATGAAAGTGTATAAGGATGTGGAAAAGAACTTTCAAAGAGGACGTGAAATAATTACCTGTTTTCTGGTGCTGCCTTTTGATTTGGTCAAATGGGATCCATAAGTTGTCTTTATGATCAAATTAAGGCCTCTAGGTTGAAGTGAGGGTGGGTGGGAGGATATTGTATTAGGTTTTTCTTGAGCCAAATGGATTTTGAGGTATGATTTCGAGATAAGGGGAAGTACAATTTTATAACAGAGGTGAGGGTCACATTAGGAAAAGCTAGAAATATTATTTTATTATACAATATTATTTGTTTTATAATGGATCCAAATGGAATTATTTTCAGGATAGGTTGGGTATGGGACTAAATACTCTCAACTAATAGGTTTTAAACTCGTTTAGGTCACCATATTAACCTTATCTTATAGATTTAACTCATTGTTAAATAGTTTGACTTTTATATTGTATTCGTGTATTATAATAATAAATGATTAATAAACATACAATAAAAATACAAGAGAACCCTATTTGGTTAACTATTGTTATTTCTAACCTTATAAAAGACCATTTTCTGATTCTTATATTTTTAGTAACATTATATCAATTAATAATATACTATTTGTTTTAAAAACTCATTTATGTCAATTTTGAAACTATTTTGTACATCATTTTTTTGAATTTTATAACAAGTTTATCACTTTTAAGAATGACTTATTTAATCCACCCTTAAAATTCATATTAACCAATAAAATTGATGTAATACTTCAAAACTCTCCATTTACAATTATATTAATATTTATGTTATCAAATATTTTATTCTTTCAATAATAGGTAATTACTGCATCATAATTGTGTCATTAATAAATTTAATTATATATTGTGTAATAATTATAAATAAAATACCAATCTATAGGAAACATTTTTATATTTATAGTGAATATTTATAGTAGAACTTATTTTTTTGTATTACCCTATATTAATAATGGTTTAGTTATTAAACATTGAATTTAACACTTTTAACTCTTGTTTAAATAAAATAATAATAAATGTCCAAATCTAATTCATGTGTACCAATAGGATCATATTTTATTCGTAAGGATTAATTTTGTTGAAATTCACTTATCCAATAGAACTAGGATATGAGTTCGGGTAATTATAATATCATTTTTACCTTTAATTACCCGATTTACTTTTAACCGTGGTAAATAAAATTCAAAATATACTATTCACCAAATATTATTTTCAGCCTATTTAAAAAATTTATACACAAAGATGTCAACTTTGTCTCTTGTATTTTTGAAATTCAATTTATAGAAGTGTTAAAAATATGTTTTTTTTTCAAATTTGCAAATGTAGCTACAAGGTGGGTAAAAGATGTTAAAATGATCGATAAAATTTTATACATCTAATTTTATTATAAAATGACTCGAATGAATTACAATAAACTTATATAGGTATTATGTATCTATTTTGATATAAAATAAATTTGAATAAAATATATAATAATTTAAATAAAAAGTATGTTTTAGACAATAACAGTGTGTTCTTCAGTATTAATGTAAAATTGAACATTTTCATAAAAATATCAAAAATTCACCTAAGATAATTTTGATATTATGAATCCAAAAATTATGTCCATTTTGAAAAATAAAATTTATAAAATTTTAAAAGGTGTGTTTTCATATTCATAATGTCTTGTTTTATTGGTCACGATGTGTTTGAACTCAAAGTAGTGTACAACACAAGTTATTGTATTTTTCAAATAGAAGCGTACCATGGATGCATTGGGTGTTACTTGATAGATGTCTATGTGTGTGTATGTTTGATCCTTCACATAAAAAAAACCTAGTATATTTAGTTTTATGTTTTTGTTATCTAATAATTGATAAATAACATAATAGGGAGTGAAGATTTAGAATAATGGAATGGAATTTTAGAGAAGATTCTACCTCACAAAACGTGCAAATCTCTTTGATTTGGGGAATAAGGCTTTATTAAATTGCATTATTCCCTAAGGAAATCTTTTTTGAGGAATAAGTGGATGTTTGAAGCTTCTTGGAGATTATTTTGGATAAGCCAAGGGGCTTGATATGTGTGTGTAATGGGGTAGAGGTGGGGGTCTTTTATAAGAGGCAAGATGGTCTCTTTAGGAATGTTTGAAAGAATTATTTTATTATAAAATAATTTTCAGTTTCAAAATATCAAAAAAAAATTAAATTCTATGATATTATGAATATAAGTCAAAATAAACTAATAAAATAATAGTTTAGTAGGTTTTGGATATTTTTTAATCCTTATCTTTTTTATTTTACCATTTTTTACTCTTAACATTTTATCAAGAATTTAACACTTTGAGAATTAAACTAGTTTCCAAAACATGAAAAATATCTAAATAAAGAGATATTAATAAAATATGAGACATATTATAACTATTTGGCAGAATATTAGATTTTTTTTGGAATTTTTTCTATTTAATAAAATATTTTATATTTTAAAATATGAATTATGTTAATTTTGACACTATTCATATAATGACTTTTGAAGAATCCATAACAACATGATTGATTCAGAAAAGATCATTAATCAAAATTTAACATGTAACAATAATCCAAAAAATTTATTTATGACATCAAAATTATAAATTTACATTTATTTTGACATTTATAATATCATTTATTTGAATCCTTTATTAAAGAAGCAATCACTGCATCACCATTGTGTCATAATTATATTTAATTATTAAAGGTCTAAAAATTTAAAATAAAATACCATGATGTATGAAATATTTTTTTCTTTTTAATTACTATTTATAGTTGAAAATATCTCTTATATAACAACATATAAATTTTTTACTAGAAGATATATATTTATGTTAAATTTTTTTAACATTAAATTATTTTTTATAAAATGTCTTTTTCACTAAAAAGTGGATTCATGGGGTCCCAATATAGACCCATGGATTATCATGGTTAGACATGTATCAGCCAATAGGGTTAGATTACGTGTTAGGGTAATTTAATATTATAATATTATTATTTTTACCTTTATTTACAAAATTTATCCTTTAACCCTAGTAAATAAAATATTTACTAAAGATACTATTCTCAATGTCAAAAAATAAAATTTATATATTTAAAAAATTTGTACCTATGTATTCCAAATGATGAATCCATTTTTACCAATTCAAAACACTGATGTTTTGGAAATTAATTTAATATTAATTCTTATTGTGAAAACCGAAAAGTGTGTCCTTAAGAAGTAAAAAACTACCAAAGTATTGACATGTGTTTATGTCCAATTTCAAAGTGAAATTAATTTTAATGACCAAAATTTGATTAAATTATAAAAATATAATCAAATTAGACATTAAAACCAATTAAAAGTGTAGTATAATCATATAAATAAATTATAGTAAAATGAAAATTGGAATTAAAATGCAGAATTTTTCACTATTCATAAAAAAATAAACTTTATCAGAAAAATACTAAAATTATAACCAAAGTTAATTTTTTATGTCTTTATTCAAAATAAAATTTTTATTTTTTCTAGTGGAAAATATAAAATTAAAAAAAACTACATTTAAAAATTGTTCTCCATCAAAAGGCCGAAAATCAACCTTTTGAAGAATATTAGAATATTTAATAATTAAAATCAGATTCATTATTTTGTTAAGCCTCAAAAATCTATAGGAGAAAAGTAAAAACAATTGACAATCATGTATGACCATATTTTAGTTATTTTTGTTCACTCCATCCAGTAAAATGGCCAGGCGTTAACTACCATTTTAAATAATAATAATAATATATTATTTTTTAGTATAACTCAAAGATATGTGCAATGTAAGATTTCAAAGAAATCTATTTTTTCATGTTGATTACAATATAAGACATAACATCCCCTTGAATGTAAAATTATTATTTAATTTACAAATATTAATAAATATTACAATGGAATAGTCTTTATTTACTTAGATGTTACATTGGTTATGGTTAAATAATATATCAAACGTTAATAATGTCAAAATTATTATATTTAATAATTATATAAACATTAATAACCAATCATATAAAGTGGTGATGAAATTTTATTTACATATCTTCATGAAGATTGTAGTCTGTACATATGAATTTGTGATGTTTCAACATTTTTATTGATGTAGTAGAAGAAAGGTATATAAAAATACACCTGTACGGAATAGGTATTATATCATAAATATCATATAAATTCTTTAAATATATCTTAATTACCATAAATTTAAATAATAAATGAAAAATAAATCACATAGTTTTGGGGATGTGGTAGTCAAAAAGTACTCATAAATGATGTTATTGTTTTCCATTAGATTAGAATATAAGAAGATATAAATGATATAATAATTCTAGATGGATAATTATTTAAAAAATATCATATATTATCATTAAATCCATCATAATAACCAACCATTTAATCCGGTGATGGAAAATGAATCAAATTAGTATATGGATGTGGTAGTACACATATACACATGAGCTCTACATTCATTTCCCATTTGATGGAGAATATGTGGGAAATGGTTGGAAAATAATCACAATAACATATTACATCATTTATTATACTATATTCATCATTTTAGGATGGGTAAAATACCTTTATAGATGGTGGCAGAAGAAAAAAAAATTAAAGATCTTAGTTAATATTTATACCACTTCATTGACAGACCTCCTTTACATTACAACATAATTCATGAAATATTGGTCATAGGAGAAGACCAAGGGATCTAAGATTGAGGGAATAAATATATAAATGTTTTTTTGGTAGAAATTTTTTAAAACATAGTTTTTAAATATTATGAATAATGGTTGGATTAGAGGTTCCCTTTTATATATGAGGGAAGTGATGTAGATGGAATTAATTAAGATATTTTAATTATATAAGTTCATGATAATGTTTAATGAATAAAAAATGAAAAGTATTTGAAGATAATATAAATGCGTTCCAAGTAAATTCATCCAATAATAAATAAATAAGTTTGATTTTCAATATTACAAATATATAGTAGTTAATCCCACACCCCGATAAATATATTTTATCTATAACTATATTTACAAAATTTTAGTGTTTTCACTATGTATTTTGAAAAATATTAATTTGAAAAATATAAATTTTATTATAATTTTCATTAAAAATATGGAATAAATTTTCATATATTAAATTAAATTTATTATAGGTGCACAAAAAGCAATCAATACTGTTTTTTAAAAATTCATTTTTAAGAACCACACATCATTTATTCTTATTATATGCTTATTAAAAACCATAAAATGAATTTTACAATATTATATGTAATAGATAATATGTAAATTCTATGAGAACAATAAATAAAAAGTTATGAATTTATATTTTTAATATAAAATCACACTATAGGCATAAAAAATTATTTTTTAAAAATGTGTTCTTAAGCCCAAAATTGAAATTATACCAAAATCAAGTATAATACTGATTAATTTGTAATAAAATAAAGTATATATTATTTATTGAGAACAATGTTACTTTATAATCAAATTTAAAAAATATTGAGACTTTTAAATTACTTGATTTGATTAAAATTAATGAATGTTTTACAGAAATTAGTATTTTTATCTATTCACTAAAAATATATCTTTTTAAGAAAATTCCAAAAAAATTAACCATATAATTTTACTAAAATAATGATTTAAACAATTCTAGTCAATAAATAAATTACAATTTCTATTTTTTTATAAATTATTTGTAATTTATAGGCGAAAAATTTAATAAAAAATTTTTTAAATAAAAAATATTTTCAAAGCATAAAATGAATTTATGAAAAATTGTGTACTTATTTATTATATTTCAATAGATAAATTTTAATTGTTTAAAATGTTTATAAATATTTTTCATTTTGTGGTTATTAATATCCATACGTGTATATTTATGGTTAGGATATAATATTCTCAATTAAATACTATTATTTCTTATCAAAGTTTGATTAAACCATGGTGTTTCTTGTTAACGAATCTATCTAGTGTAGTATGATTTTAAACTAAATTTTAATTATTTTACAATTGGAATATTTAAACCATCTAAAATCTAGGAACTAACCACATGAGGGATATTTTTATCACCTTCATGTAATAGATAAAAAATACCACTATATAGATATAGCCTCCGTATATATGGGTCTAAACCCCATAGAATGGAATAAATGTGAGTTTGACTAGTTGTCTATCCTCTATGTTTGGAACAGACTCCACAAGATGATTATAAATTATTATTTTAATATATTATTTAGAGGTTGGGGTATATGTGGAGATATACATTCTAATCCATTTTTGATCCAGAATGTTTCTTTAGGAATGGAATCCTAAAAGGGTATTACCTGATTCCAAGTATAAAGTCCCAAAGCTATATATTCATGTCAGTTAGTCTAATGCAATAACATTGTTTCCAAATCTCAAAAAATGATAATTTTATAAGAGAATTCTATTCCAATTTTTTTGTATCAAATACTTGGAAATGTGATATAGGAAATGTTAAAATACATTCAATGTATAATACCACTGATCATTAGTGTAAAAAATCTCAGTAAACCCAATTTATCATAGGATTTGAGCCCAAAAATCCTTGAAAGGATCAATAAAATTTCTAACAAAAACATAGGTGAAACTCCAGCTCACTATGATAATGTATTTTTAATCCTACTTCTACCTCTACAATCATTTAAATAACAATTGGATAAATTCATTACATGGGTGGAACTAGATCCACCCAAGACTATAGGGATGGATTTATTTCTACCTACCCCTCAATTAGAGATGTTATTATTCTTCATAAATTGTAAATATCAAAAAAGATGAAGGTCCATGATTATCTCTTCTTAATTTTCATTATTCATACACTCCAAGAGGATGATAATCAATTGATTTAATGGGATATTTTATTAGGGCCAGCATTCATGAATAATTTTCCCCTCCCTCTCAATAAAAGCACTATGAGAGGGATTTGACACCTTGATGGGTATGTAATCCCGTGTTATCTTCTAGTATCTTGATATCAAAGGAAGATTATGATCTATAATATGAATTATATTTAGATATAGACGTGGAAACCTAATTACTTTGTGAGAAATAGGATTTGATTCATACTACTCTATTTTCATTAGCGAATGTTTTCAATAAATATCTCACAGATAACATAGAGCATGATGTCATTACAAAAGTATATGATGAGGAGGGATTTATTTCAAACATTATTCATGTCAATGCATGAGAAAATTTCATGAACTCTCAACATCAAATGCTAGACCATGACATGGGTGCTTTTAAAAATATTATATTACCACATATTTGGCACGCCTCGACTGAGGGATATGGGAAAGGAGTCACTGAATTCATATACCACAACTCCATGATGATTATGTTCCACTTTTTACTATAGAGAAGATAAATCAGTATGAATTTATTATGAAAATATTTAGGCAAATCGATGTATAATTTCTCAATGTATGCATACTTGATGAATAAAACTCCCATTCTAAAGATACCAAGACTCTGTAAGTGAATCATCCTAATAAAGATGGTATTTCTCATCCATAATTGGTAGAGATAATCCAAATGATCACCCTATGTATATGAAAACTAGACAACATGAGCACAATGTTATTTGATTATCCGATATTTCCCCCACTTGGAAAACAACAACCACAATTGCATGTGTTTTACCCTAGTATGACTCAAGATATTTATAAACCATTGGTGTTGAGTATCCAACCATATTAGGATCCACCATCTATTATAGCTCAAACAAAATCTATAAATGTAATACCATAAGGGACTCAAGAATTTAATCTATATCTCTCCACATGAATGGAAACCACTGATTGATAATTGGAACTTTTCCAAACATAAAGGAATCCATATCTTCTGTCGGCATATTGGTCTCCTCATAATCCTAAAATTTGGAATCCATCAATCAAGAAATTTAATGGCATAGAAGATCCAGAATAGTTTGTTAAGAATTTTTTTCTTTATATAGTCCTATGTTGAAGACATAAGTGTAGTAGGAAAAAATAAAACATTTCTAATTTTTATAGACCCTATAAGGGCATATTTTATTTCTTATAGAAATTTGGAAGTTTCATCCATTTAAATTTGGAAATATATTTTTGAGATTTTAATAGTGAAAAAACCTCAAGGTAACTTTGTAGTGTTTTTTCATAGATTTTTTTATTGAAAAAGTATTATAACAAGGTCAGTTGTTGAGTTCCAGCAAAATTATTGACATGGAATATTGACAATGATTTTTGAAAGTAGAAATTATGCCCTAAATGTTGATCAATATGTTTTGTATACAAAGTGTGTGACAACTGGGCCCTAGTGACAGCACAAGCACCACGCCTTAACTTAGCCGCTGGGTCCTGGCCTGCTAGGTATCACCTGTTTCCCTGCTGACTTTTGGTCCCCACCATGGGATCCACCCACGTACATGAAGGGGTGAGGTGACTAATTAAAATACCCACAGGCTACCACATGTCCTTTCAGTGTGCGTTTTCCTCAGTCACACACACCCAGACAATCTTCGTAGAAGGGTACTCGTCCTATTCAATACTCTCATCCAAGCACACATAACTGTGGACTACTAATCAGGTAGGCTCCAAAAAAGGAATGTTCACTTGGTTGACATGGGTCATATCATTTAGTCAAGTAACCCTTTATCATTCATGGGTGTTACAATAACCACACTAGAAGCACAATGTCCTCGTTTTGGGCCCTACATCTCCAACTAGCTAGTGCACTTCACTTAAGGTTGGGTTCCACCTCTGATGCCAAATGTGAAAAATGGGCCCTGGTGATAGCACAAAACCCCACCTAAACATGGTCATCGGGGTCGTAGCTCGTCATGTGCCACTAGTTGCCCAAACACATGTGGTCACCACCATGGGATCCACCCACATCCCCGAAAAGTTCATCTGACTAATGACAGTCCCCCTAGGCCCACACATGTCTTTTCCAGTGTGCTTTGTCCTCACTCACACACACCCTGAAAAACATCCAAGAATGTCACCCATCCTGATCACTACTCCAGGACAAGAACGCTTAACAGTAGAGTCCTAATCATGTAGGATCCTGAAAAGGATGTTGCACCTTTTTTACATGAGTCATATCATTTAGACATTTAACACTTTATCATTCGATGATGCTACAATCACCCCCACCCCGCTTAGAGCATAACATACCTATTATGGGACCTACATCTCAACCCATGAAGTGCACCAAATTTAAGGATGGTTACCACTACATATACCAAATGTGACAACTGGTCCCTAGTGATAGCACAAACACCCCACCTAAACAAGGTTGTCGTGTCCTGGCCCATAAGGTACAACTAGTTTCCCCACAGGCATGTGGTCCGCACCATTTGGTCCACCCATATACCTGAATGGTTCATCTGACTAATGAAATTCCCCACATGCCAATACATGTCCTTTCTAGTGTGATTTTTCCTCACTCACACACACCATTAGAATCTTATTAGAAGGTCACTCATCCTGATCACTACTCCATGCTAGGAACGCTTAATTGTGGTGTACAATTAAGGTAGGCTTCCGAAAAGGATGGTGAAACTTGTTTCCATGAGTCATATCATTTAGCCATTTAACCCTTTATCATTCTGTTGTGTTACTAAGCAGTTGTGTTTCCAAGTGTTTTTCAGATTCTTAGGGTCTAAAATTTAGATGGTGGTACTTGTTTTTCAAAATAGGGGTATCTTTGGCAGCCTTATAATAATATGGTAAAGGGATAAAATATGTGAATGTTTTTGTTTCAATAAATATTTGTTATTCGTGAGTGTTTATTGATTCAATAATGTTTGCATATTAATTAAAAAATATTTCATGAATGATAGATGAGGCATGAAAGAAATACGATATGTTATAAAATTATAAGAAGTTTCCGTACTGAAACATTATGTAAAGATTCATAAATATTGGGAGTTTCACGAATAGGTTTCATGAATTATTAAAAAGGGAAAAGATAAGATTAAATGATTTGTGAAAGGGATGAAATTTCTATAAATAAGTGTCTGTCACCTCATTTGAATAGCGGAAGTCTTAACAAAAATACATAAGCTCTAACTTTATTAATGTTTTTCATGATGGGTTTCCTTGTGAAATGGTTTTTATTAGAACAACATTTCCATGTAGAAAGAATGTTTCAAAAAAACATTGATATACCTATATTTTTTGAGTTTCACAAATGTTATGAGTTTTGTGAATGTTATGATTTTAGAGAATGTTTTTAGTTTCATGGAAGTTGTGTGTTTCATGAAAGCAAATAAATTTGGTGTATAATGGGGTTGTTTGAATAATATTGAAATAATAATTTCATGAATGTGAAACATAAACAGATCAGATGGTACAATGAAACAAATTGAGAATTTAGCGATGGGTTTTTAGAGGCAATTTACTAAAACAAAACTAATTTTTAAAAAAATAATTTCATTATGGTTTTTTGTAAACAATAGCTAAAAATTTAAAAAAAATTACAAACCCGACACTTTCCCCCTCTGCTAATACCATAGACCCCACCCACCCCATCAACCTCCACCCCTCCGACTCCCCGAAGCCCTATTCTTATCGCCACCCATCATCTACTGTCTCCACCTATCATCACCATCAACGCCCATCACAACCACACGCTAGCCCTCGGCATGCTGCAGCTCACCGCCCGTCACCTCCCATCATTAGTATGCTTGCATTTACAAAATAATTTGGTGTTTTTTGGCTTGATATGAAAGGGAAATGTATCATTTAAAAGATTCTGTGTTTATATGACCTTATATGATTTTTTGTTTTATGATTTTGTGAATACCCCTATATAAACTAAAAAATTCATTGTTATTCATTTACCATTATGCAGTGATTCTAATATGACATTACACTTGCTCAGAATATAGGGCACTTTACCCTTATAAAATGGTTAGATAAATATGATACTCTAGTATTATATGATATTACATTAATATTACCTCCTAGATATGAATGTATGTTTCTTTAATTTATTGGTTTTTTTATTTTTCCCTCCTTGGTGGACTTTTAGAAAAGGATACCTTATATAATTCTACTGAGTTCATAAGATTAAGTTGGGAGTGACTTGATGCATATAAGTATGAGTTATACAGTGCCCAATAAGAATTTTGATGAATTATAGTGGTTTTAATAATATTTTATGCATCATTATGTATGAAATTGATTGTGTTTTTCTATCATTAAATACTAGGGTGGGTATGAAACAATACACGGTGATTACATATTCATATATTATTGTACCACTAAAGATGGTCAGGTGAGATAAGTGGAAATAATTTGAGTATTTTATATCCACAAAAAACATGTAAAAATTACATGATTGTTTAAACATTATATATCATGATTTATACAATGGTAAGGTCCAAATGATGAATGAAGGATGTCGAAGAATTTTTAGAAGGAGTGTGTGAATAGAAAAATTGGAGTTGACACTAAGTACTTTTTTTTGGATCTGGTATCTATTTATTTACTATTATTTTGAACCGATTTAAATATATGATTAACCTAATGTGAGATATTTAATAATTTATACTTAATAATCTTCTCATATATTAGTTATATATCTTTTTTATATGTGTGTCCATATGATAATAGATTCTTTTCCATTTACTCTATACATCAGGAATGTTTTTTAATATTTTTTTAATTATTAATTTATGATTCTGTCATTCAATATGTCTTATAAAATTTCTGTAATAAAATAGCCAGGATTTTATAGGGTTCCATAGTTGGTCCTTATTGTATTTGTAATTATTTCTTCTTTCACTTTATTCATTCCTAAGTATTGTTAGTGACCTGAGAGGAGGATTCTAACTCTGTCCAATGCTTCAATTAGGGGTTTTCAACTTTGCAGACACTTTTTCCAAATTTCTTTTAATTTTTATGGTCATACTAGTCAAACTAAGAAGTTAAAAATAGTTTAGGGTGAAAATACATGGACCAAAAGGTTGTATATAGTCTATGGTCATAATGCTCCAAATATGAATACAATTGTAATGTCATAGACCATGGACTATAGTGCGGAAAATAGTTAATCTTAGAACTACGTTTCTCCCCCCCAAGAGTGGTTTTTATGACACTCGATGGTTTAAAACCAATAGAACTGACCTTCTTAGAATGACCTACACCAATCAAAAGGATATAGGTTTATGGAATTAATAAATTCAAATTATGACTTTATGAAATTATGAATTAATGTTCTTGTGATGGTAGTCTAAAAAGGGAAAAAATTTATTCATAAAAAATCTTAATCTATTACCTGGGAATTATGAACCATATAACTAATAAACATTTACTAATTAAAACATTCTCTATTACTTGAAAATCAAAATGCATAGTTTTTAGATACAATTTAAACTCTGTTTATTCTCTTAAAACGCAACAATTTAATTATGATATATTATTACTGAATTTATATTTTCCACTAAAAATCAAAATACTATCCTATATAGTTTTACATCCATCATGAGATGTGAAAAACATGGTTTCAAAACATCTGATTATATATATAGAATGAATTTATTTATTTTTGCATCTTACACCAACCACATAAAAATATGGAGTATAAAATCTTTTATTAATTTCTATGTCATGGTGAAACCTAGTTATATTCCTATTTTACCTATAACACTACCTCTCACTATGTATACACTATATTACCTGACTAATTGATAGGCCTTCAATGTTCATAACACCATAGTAATTTTACTTTTGGATTTTACCATTATTATATGATACTCCCCCTATCAACCATTTTATCATTTACAATGGGTGTCTTGTATTTTTTTTGTCTTTTTATACTATATATCTACATGTTGAACACAAACTTCTTGAAGGCATCATTTTAGACCTAGAAAACATTTTATGTTATTTGTGGATATTTTATAAATACAATTAATATTTGGATGGTATCCTTAGTAGAAGATTATAAAACCTGTTATAGTAAAAAGGAAATATAAAACCATCTTTAATGTGTTTCATTATTTATCATTGTTATATATATTTTGTTTGTTATTACTGTGTATCTATTATCTTATCTTTTTTTTGTATAATTTTTTTTTGAAATATATGTTCTGAATTTAATTTAATTTGATTAACTGATAGGAATTCCACAGAGGAAGTGTTATATTTTTCTATCAACCACACCAGAAGATGATAATCCATCTATCACATTCCCTAGAGTATCTATGACACCATCTGCTTGCCCACAGCACCATCTCTCACACCCTCGGTAAGGATCCAATCAGTATCTCAATTGATGCCTTCCCATTAATAACCCTTAGCTATGAGGGATCAATGTTCCACTACTACTTCTTCATGTGGATATGGAGGGTTAATTTTATAGGTACAAATTTTAATATGAATAAATTTATTGGAGTTTTTATACTAACAATTTTATCATAAAAGATAGAAACAATGTAACTTTGGAGAAAAATATGAAATGTTCAGATATATGGAATTTGACTAGACTAAATATTTTTGTCCCATGGGATTCATATGGGGTCCTTACAGATGATTCCATTGGATTACCTGGCCAAATTCTAGGTCAGCTGTCCACAGAGCTGGTTTCCCTTCCGATAACATATGATGATTGGAGGAATATGCCTTCATCGTAGAGAAATTATGTTTTTCATTCACAAATAATTTTATTTTTGATAAATTATGGTGTAATTGAATGTTATTGTGTTATTAAATTATAATATTTTAAAAATGAATTTCTGTGTACATATATTTTTCCACATGACAGTTGCTGATGTGCTAGCATGAATGTGGATATTGAAAATTATAGGCAAGAAATGGAAACACTTTAAATGGTGATTATGGAGAAATTTCAATGATACATCATTGATCACTCAACAGATGTATTACAAGGTACACCTATAGATCAATGGAATGTTTTAATTGACAGACTTCATGTGGAGATGAACAAGTTATTTAAATATATATTATTATATTAATCTCATTAAATACATATACTTGTATATGAAAAGTAAATTACATTGCATAAATTATTATTGAATTATATTTTACTTATTTTACGATCTTTCAAGGGATAATGCATCAAGATGGTCTCACCAAATCATCCCTAAAACTATAGGATCAATGAGTTTTTTAGAAGCTAGACGACATTTGTAAACTATTCATTAGATTAAATATCTGTATAAAAATATTATATATTTAAAATATAAAAAAATTTCTGTATCTTTTTTTAATGAATACACAGAGTTTAGGGCACTAATAATAACGAAAATAAATGTGGTTGGATGTTCATAAAAAAATATGATGGGAGTTTTGTTAATGAACCTATCAAAAAGGTTGGGGAATAAATTCATTATTCATTATAATAAATTATTATCATAATTCACTTTGTTAATATATAATCCTTCTAATATGAATGATATTTGATTATTATGTAAAAATTAATGAACTATGTGATGTTAATCTCACACATTCCTACTCTATCTCCTAGAATGACCCAGTTGGTAAAGTGCTTGGGATGTAGCATCCTGGTCGAGTGTGCGGGATGGGATTGATACCATTACCATCTGAGATCTTTAGCATTACATCAGTGAATTTTGTTATATCTACTCCCGGCTATAGTTGAGATGCTCAAAGATATTGTATTTCGATGAAAAAAACAATTCAGGAATAGGGGGCTCAGAAATCTGCTTTATATAAAGCGTTGGTTGATTTATATCAGTAGACAATCAGATATATCACTAGTGATATTTCATCAATGATTTGTGGTGAGTAGTTAAATCACACAACTTCATAAACATTTAGTTTTCAATCATTTATGGTTTTATGTTTAAATATTAACATACACTATTATTTAATTTCTAATATAACTGTTATATAGGTGTAGGTGGTTAGAAGTATAGATGTATGTAGAGAGGGTGAAAAGAAGTGTTCATCATCAGACAATGATTATTTCTCTTGCTTATATGTTGTACAAATATGGAAAATATAGGGTTTGTTCATGTATAACAGGTGGCACATAGTAATCACCTAACATTTTCATGACCTAACATTTTCACAATTTCTCATGTTTGAAAAAGGCATATGAATTTGTTATTTCTTGATGATTTTTTAAGGTAGTGAGTCTAAAATTGGTGGTGTATGATGTTGGTAGAGTATGAAGTAATCTATGTTCCAAATGAAATATATAGATATTTAATATTTTCATTTATGTTGTGTTAGTATTTGTATAATAGTATTGTGGACTAACTATTATGTTGTTTTTTTAGTTCATTTTATTCATTTTGGAGACACAATCCCCACAGCTGTGTAATTCAAGGATGGAACCACTAATATTGGGTTGACCATTGTCCACATTCAAAACATGTAAATGATCACATCTCACAAGAGACCCTTTGAGGTGTGTTCCCTAGATGTTAGGCAAACTTATTTTGGCCATGCGCCATCACTATAGGGGAGAATAATACTTTGAGGATGATGGAGATCCAAATTTAGGGAGACCAAATTAGTGGAGGTGAACATTAGATGATTTTTGGGAATATTTCAATGCTTTGGGAGCTTTTCCACTATGTTCTTGAGCATATTGGGTTAGCCAATATATATTATATATCCAATCCCATCATCAAGGGGAAGGCCCCTACGTTGTTCATTGTTTGATATTGGACAATGATATTTTATTTTGTTATCTCCTTGTATCCCATGAATAATAGAATATAAGAATATGTAGTTTTGAAAATCAGTGTGGTAGATGGCCATCATTGAAATAAAATTTCATGTCAGGAAAGGGCTATAATATCATGCTCATTACATACTTGTCCAAGATGGTCAATACTTAGCTGGGATGTATAAAATATTATAGATCATAAGTTTGTGCTATGTATTTTTAAGTCTTATAGCTTAGATGTTGGTTTTATACAGTTAGAAGTCAACGATTTAGATCTATAAGACATTGTTAGATGGTTGAGATGCAATAGTTTTGATTATTCTATTATATATTCTTTGTGAAATATTTTTTATGAAAAATTGTTTGATTTTTGACTACTGAAAAATGTAATATGGTTCAGATGAATCTATTTTTGGTTCACTACACATGTTATTTTTTAGGATACTGGTACTGTGGCTGCAGAATTTGCAGCTTTTTTTATTTACAAATCTACATTTAAGGGCAGTTTAAACTGGCACTAACGAAATGTACCATATTTAGTGGTGTTTTAAACCACTTCTATAGGATCATATTTTCTTATTATTGGTCTTTAATACCACCACTCAAAAAATGTGCATTATTATTTAGCAGTATTATTGGTGGTTTTAGTGGCAGTTTTAATGAAAAAAATGGAAAAAAAGTATCGACGGTTAAAACCACTTCTAAATACGTTAAATTTATTTAACTTGAAATTTCCTCTACAACTAACAAAAAAAATCATTATATTTTTTCTATAACACATTCTATAAAACACCACTAAATCGATGATACCACTTCTTTTTGGATATCGACACCGGATTTAGCGGCAGTTTTATGAAACTGTCGCAGAAGCATATGGTGGTGGTTTAAACTGCCACTATGAGGGGATTTTCGTGTAGCTATAATTCCTAGTAATTATGTGGCAATGAAGTACTAAGAAATTATTTGAAATTGAAACTTAATGATTCATAAAATAGTATGTAAAATATGTTGATTCAAGTGATTAAAAATAAGAATCATTTGTGTGGTTAGTTGAGAACACTTTTTGTTGAGAGAGCAATTAGTTTTGAAATTGTGATTGGTTGTAAAATATGAGGGATATTGAGTCACCTCAAAACAATGTAAACTATATTGGAATTTATTTGATTTTTTACATTATTACACTTCCTTTTTATACTCATTTGACATATTCCAGTGAGGCTGAACCAAGTAAATGTGTTTTTTCTCATTCATTATTTCAATTTTTTATCTTATACATTTCTATAGAAATGGGGTAGAAGTGTTTTTAATCTATAATACCATAATCTATCACCCTATAAAAGTAATTAACCTACTTTGTATAACAATCATTATCATATATAATGGTTAAAATTATTATTTGTCACTCAATAGTGTCAATAGAGGTTATTAATCACAAAGGGATTATTATCTTCAATGGAAACAATTCTTAGTTGTTGATGAATCAGATGCAACACAAATTTTCATAACTAAAAAATGATTCTTTTATAGCTACGATGTATGGTATTTCATCTAGTATTTAAACTATAGTTCTATTAGAAGTATACATCATATAATTGGATACATATTCTAATAGAATCAATGTATAAGGGAGATCATTATCTTACACAATCTACATGAAAGTGATGTAATTTAACTCATCAAATGCCTTGTGGGAAAAGATTTAAAATATATATATGAATGAGGATCAAATGTTAGAGTATAATAGTTACAAGTTATATAGAAAAAATTTGAAAACCAGAGAATATTTCCCTAATGAGTTTAAAAATTCATTCTTTAACCAGGTTAATGTTGTTATGGAAGATGTGTGCAGTCTTAGAGAAATTATTAAAGATGTAAATATCATTCAGAAAATATTAGGATGACTTCCACCTTGGTTCAATATGAATGTCTTTATAAATGAATATAAATTTCCAAAGGAGTTTACGTTGGAGAGTTTTTATGGTACTCTTATCGCATACGAGATGGGAAATGATGATAATGAGTCTATGTAAAAAGGGATGTCCAAAGAGCTGGAATTTGGGGCCATGAAGAAGATCACAATTGATTATATACATGGAGAAGAAGTGATGAGAAAATTTATATCATTCCATTCTTCAAATATATAAATACGGAAAAAGTTCAAGGGGAAATTTTCTCTCACTTGATTTTGATGTGAAAAGGTTTGACATATTGCAGTAATGTTCCACATGATGTTTCATGATAAAGAAGAAGTTGAAGTCAAAATTCCTATGATTAAGTCTTCAACATATTTGAATGGTATGAAATATATTAGGTGAAACTTATTGATAAAGAAAAACATTCTTTCATTAGAATATGGAAGTTCAGAAACATACAATGTTGGTGATATGGAGAATTGAATGGATTGTGAAGAAATGATATAGTAGAAGTTACAGCTGACTCTTGGACAAAGGAGGAAAGAGATGATGATAGATAATTTTATGGAACGATTGATCTCCAGGATGCAGTAGATTCAGCTATTGAGTAGATAGTTATTTTGGAGAGAAAAATGAATAAATCCAGTAGATTGGTTCATGATGCCATACTCTATATATACTAGCTAGATGAACAGAATTTTGAGTTGAAGGAAAAAATTGAAAAGCTTAATTCTTCAGTTCAAGAGAATATAAAATGGTCATTGAGTGTAGGCTCAATATCAAAGAAATGAAAATATTGATTATTTATTTTACTAAAATATATAATGCTCAAATCAAATGTGTTTAGGCACTTGAAGAGGAAATATTCATTAATCCAATAAAATTAGATGATCGGTAGGGAATTTTGACTCATATAATAAAATCGTGAAATACAATTACTCGAGGGATAGATAATTTGGAAGTAATGAATAAAGGTCTAGAAAAATAAAAGGAACAATCATATCCAAATGATAGGGCCGGTATGGGTATTATCGTAAATAAAATGTTGTAATGATTGAAATCGTACCGAATGATCCCACTCCATGGTTGGAAATTAATTGTAGTGAAAATCAAAATCAGAAAGTTCATAGAATCCAATGAGTAATAGGTCCTACAAGAATGAAAATATATAATTCATCTCTTATCAATTGTTATTTCTATAGAAATATGGGATATTCCCAATATGTATTCTACATTTACAAAAGTTACTTAAGGGGATAATAGAAACCAATTTAGACATATAGAGTTCAATATTCCAAGAATGATTTTGATGGTAAAAATTTCTAGTGGGGAGGATTCAGAAACATGGCCTGATATTTATTATCAATAATGCATAGGAATATATGAAAGTAGACACAATGTTATCCTATTGTGTAGATAAAATAATCATCAAATGAACAGAAAATGAAAAATATATTAACAGCTCTTCATGATGATGTTTTTCCATTATAATCTATTAATGATGAATAATTTCAGTCCAAATTAGTTATGAAGTCAATGACATGGACCAAAGATAAAAATTATGAGTATGAAGTGATTGCAATGATTTCCTGTAAAGAATCAGATTGTGCTAGTTTATGGATCCTTCTTAGTGGATACATAACCCATATTAAAGAAAATATGGTTCTTTTTATAGGAATAATATATGACAATGACGGTTTTAAAATTTTTGGAAATGATAATGGACTTAGTATTATTGGCTTGTGGGAAACCAAATTAGATGGAAAAGATATGTGAAATACTAATGTCTTGGTTGTTTAAGGTCATAGTCATAAATTTATATGTTATAATCAATTGTGTTACTTGGTTTATAAAATAATACTTACCAATAAGTTGTCTATCTTCAATGGAAATCATGGTATAGTTGTTTTATTTGGAATGTTCATGGAGGGAAATATCAACCTTGTGAGTGGATAAGTGGATATGTAATTTCTATCAAAAGAAGAAAAAAATATTTTGAGGCATAAATTCATTATACATCTATTCCAACCATCTATGGATAGTCTGGAAAAATGTGATATGACTCACTATCTAGACAGAATATCAAATCCTTTCACTCACATGTGAAATTCTTTCCAAAAATTGATGACTACCATAAAAATATACATGTAAAAAAATCCAACAAGATTGATTTAATTGACATATAAAGATGTCTGTAGACCCATCTCACCATGATCTATTGATAGGAAACATAATTATATTATTTTTATTTATGATTTCAGTAGGATGGAATGAGTATTTCTCATTTCACAGAAGTCTAACATGTTCTGTTGTATAAAACAAAATCATAGGGATTCATAGATAAATTATTCTGGCATTTTGAACTAATAATGGTATGAAATTAAAAAACATCAAACTGGAGGATTATCAAAAGAAACACGGGACATAGAACTATGTTTCTTCAATGATAACTTATCAACAGAATGGAGTGTTTTAGAGGGGAAATTAAATTACAAAAAACATAGCCTGAACAATTCGTATTGAAAATGATCTTCCGTATAAATTTTCGATTGAAAATTTGTTAAAATAATTCTATATAATTGTAATGGTATGTGCCTTCTCTATCAGTTACTTTTCTGGTTTTTGGTCGTTAGAAGTTTTTTGAGGAGGTTTTTAGAGTTTTGTTGGAGTTGGGGGTGCTGCAAAGCTATTATAGGAGTTACATGTTTTGTAACTATATTACACAACATGTGATTCAGTTTCACAAATTGTACAAGGTTAATTCATGGCGTGAAGTGCTTCAGGGTTTGAAAATAAAATAAATCTAATTCAACGTGTTTTTTGGTGGAAGTAAATCTCATGGAACTACCCAACATGAAAGGCCATCACACGTTGTTTAATTTCTCGTTGTTGTAACTTTTATGTTTTTTTTCAGTAGCTCGGGTTGTGAAACCCTATGGTTGTAGTGAACCCTCCTAAAACTCAAGAAAACTAGCAACCCCTCTTTAGTGTTTTGAGGATTTAAACAATAATTATTGATTCATAGATCCCCTCCCCCCTCAATCTGTAGTGATCCATCTTTGATCTAAGGTGTTCTTCCACTACTCTTGTAGTTTAATCGGATTTGGACTCCTTCCCCTCTCATTTCATATTTCCATGTGATGGATAATGTTATTATATATTTATAATGGGGTTTAATTTAGTTTTTGTCGATGCAGTTGTGTCACAACATCCATGGGTGGATGAATATCTTGTGGGATATGTAATCAGAGGTCTGTTATGTGAACTGCTCTTATGTGAGGATCATTGAAACTATTTTGATGTAGGATTTCCATTTTTTATCCACTTTTGTTCATCATGTGAGAGGGATCTACTTTTTTTCACCTATGGGTCATGATAGTTATAGGGTAATTGAAAATAGATAATCTTTTAATTGAAATTAAGGGATATAGGAATTCTTTTTTCATGGTTTTACATCTAGATATTAATAGTGATACTATGATTATACGGGCTAAACACCCCAATGAAAATTGGGGTCATGGGTGGCTTTTCTTATGCCAGTTATTTGCGTTGTGGTTGTTTATTAATCAAGATTGTTTGGTATGAACTAAAAATTAAAATTAGTTAATAAATTATATATGGCCAATGAATGGATTGCCTATGATCATACAATTTTGTGATAACCCCGGAATTACATAATTTTTATTAAATAAGGGATTCCTTTTCAAATCTTGAAAAAAAATTCCATGGTACAAGGGAGGATGTGATGTGTGGGTTTTCTATGTATTATTCTGTATTAGGGCTCTAATAATGGTTGTGTGTTACATGATGGTTTGGGTGATAGAATGGAATCTCAGGTTGAGATATTGTTTGATTGTAGATTGGATGAGATGTTTTGTTCAGTGGTGTTTTGAAACTGGTTGGGCAGAAATGTGTTATCAGCTGGGTTGGTGAGTTGGGTATACTTCTATTGGTATGTGACATGAGTGGTATAAGCATGAATAATTGTTGTGTTGATTGGTATAGGTAATTCACGCATTGTTTCTCCATGATTATCATGAAGAAATCTTCACCCTGTATCTAGTGATTGATATATGTTATATCATGAATGGGTGTTAAACATAGAGATCATGGAATGATGTGTCCTTAATGTGAAGTTTCTTTCTTTTATCAGGGATCTTAACCTACTGAAAATTTTGTTAACTATTATAGGGTTTCTTGAGGGGTGGTGTACTTCGTAGTTTCCTGGGTAGTGATGAAAATAAATAAATAACCGATTAATGACGCCTAGAATGGCTGAAGTTGGTTTGAATAATAGGATGGAAATGGTAAATTAACATTGATTGGGAATATAAATTTTTTTGGATAGATGTGTGGTGTTGTGCATTTTGATGTAGCAACAATGTTGGAAGTGTTCTGATTTAGTGGTTTGTCTGAGAATCTATAGGTTGGGACTCAGCATTTGGTATCATCTATATATATACATACATCTATTTTCCTTGTGATTTCTATATGACTCCAGCCTAGTTTATCACTATGTTCAAAACACCCCCATCATCATAGAGGTGGGTGTCATTCCAAAACATAATAATGGGAGGTTTGTTGGTGGGACACACGATCCTCAATGAACCCTCTTTTTGGTGTTGATAGCCCAGGATTGTTTGTGAAGTTCATGGTTTGTAAGGCACAGGTTTCTGGGGAAAGTTGTGTTTTCCCATGTATCTTTGGGATGAGAAGTTTCGAGGTGTCCTTGGTTTCTTTTGGATGAGGTGTGACTTGTGGCATACATATTTGTGGGTCGATTGTTTTGTGGTTCGTGGACCTAGTGTCTGTGGCTAGGATGTGGTGTGGTTCAAGGACCTGGTGTCTTCTGGGTAGGACATAATGTGGTTTGTGTCCATGGTATCTATAGGGTTGGACGTGATTTGTTTTATGGCCTAGGTGTTTGAGGGAGGGATGTATTGTATTAGGTGTATATGGGTGGGATGTGTTGTGATTTGTGAGGCTTGGGTGTGTGTGGGGGAGTTGTGACGTGGATATTTCATAAGGGGTTGGAGGCTGGGGGTATTTTCCATTAAGAAAGAGTATCTAATCGATTGGAAATTGGTGTAGGGTACGCCATCATAAATATTCTTTATATTACATTACATGACATTAATTATTTGGTAAGAGCTCCTTGATGAGGTTGCGATGGTTATTGAACATGTTAGGTGTTGTTTGGTTTGTTTTTTCTCACATGGAAATTAGTTTGCTTCCTTCACATGTGCATGAGAGACTTTTCGTTTTCCTATCGTGTATACTTGTATGCTCACTCTATGTATATAGAATTTTTTTCAGGTTTCCCTGAGGATTTCAATTACCATGCTAGACCATACTAGTTCAGACATGGGACTTTTTCCGAGATGCTTATTTAACTTTCTTTTGGGTACTTCACTTTGGAGACTTTAAATTATTTACTTGAGTTTTATTTTGAAACATTCATGTGGGATGGTTTTGGATTTATTTTATATATGTTGTTTTGTGTATGATTTATAATATATCCCAATATTTTTTCAAAATAATGAGTTAATTCCTCCCATATTATGATATCTGTATACTATTGGTGTTAGTCAAAAACCCGGGGCCTACTAGGGGTGGGACTTGGGGTTCATTATCACTATTTCTCCATTTCCATCCCAAGAGGGTCATATTTGGATGGAGGGAGTCATGAAATAATAATATCAAAAGATATGGTTGAAATATAGGATAGAGTTTGGGGTTAGGTACATTAAGGATTGCATGGGTTGGTAGGGAAATAGTTTCACCAGATCTTGGTGTGTGACATAGACTAGGGAAGACTGACTGGGACATGAGATTATAGTGCCCTTCTGATGCGATGTGATGGCTCTGAGCCTTCTGAATGAAAATGTTAGGATACACCATTTTTAGGGTATAGACCTAGGAAATGGAAATGTATCATAATAAATTGTGTTCTAGTTTTAATTTGATTGTTTGGGGAACGAAAATATGGAAAAAGAGTAAAGTTAAATAAAATAAATTTTAATAAAATTCCATACTACTTAGTCTTAGGAAATCCTTTTTTCCTTTAATTTATGGCTCCTAGTTGTGGTTTATGTGTGGATTGGGTAGTTAAGGCTCAGTAGGTTGATTCGGTTGATCGGTAGAGGGTTGATCCAATTGAGGAGGATGACCAATGGCAAAGATGTGGTGTGCTTTCCAGCAGCCATATTTTGGAATGTAAAGGGGTAGTTTTCAAACATGGCGATATAGATCTAGATTGAAGAAGTAGTGATCGAATTTAGTTTGATCTGGGGACCGACAGAGTAATGGGTTCTTTTGCATGTCAACAAGATGTGATGAGCTCGTGTTAGTGGTTGACGATTTATCTAAGTGAGAGGAAGAAAGTAGACATTTTTCGGATCTAATTTGAGATGTAATTCCAATATGAGTTACTTTCATTGACTATGAAGGCTGTGAAAAGGTAGTATATATTCTTCTTTAGTATAATAGTATGTTTGTGTGGGGGATTGGGATTAAATTTAAGGTCTTACATTGTTTTTTACTAGATCTTTTTCTAGATGAGAAGCCTCATGCAAGAATATTTGAGGAAGTGATTCATCCTTCGATCCAGTACAAAGTTATTCCTTTTATGATTCCAATGCCCTTAAAGGTTCAGATTAAGGCAGAGTTAATTGAGAGGATGCACATGTAAGGGTTCTACCACGAGAGGGGAGTTCGTAGAGCCCTTCATGAGGCAGGGTAACCTACGACAATCTCAGGCTCTAGGAAAATTGAGGTTTTGATTAACAGGGAGTCAACCTCAATTGTTCCTTTTTAGATCTTCCATTTATCATTCCCTTACTATGGGATTTGGGACAAGATGTTTCTTTTTTATACATTGTGGCCATATTTCGAACTTGTTTCCATTAGCTAATGAAGCACAATATGGTGGAGGTGGACATGTTCAACAACATCCTCAATAGTAGATTTTGATGAGATTGTTTCAGAAGTGTGGTTAGTATGATTTTTCTCCAATTAGGGGAGGTGGATTAGGTATATGCCAACATCAATATGTTCCTCATGTTTAGGGGACCTGAACTGGGATTGTTCATGGAGGCGATCATCAGCAGATAGGCATATGAATCGGGTGTGGTCAATTTCACACAGCCAAGGTGGTAGTTCCAGTAGGGCTAGAGATTGTCAGAGGTACAATATGTCTGTTTATTACCCTTGATTATACTTTGTTTGATTTAGTATCTTCACAATATTTTGTTTCACCTATTCTATCCCATGGTTTGGGACCATACATAGAGAGTCCTGATGTTCCCCTTGTGTTGAGTACGCCAGTCGGAGGCCTGACCAGTTTTTTGATGTTTTCCTAGCATGTAAAACGATGATGGGACCACAACCTTCATGTGGGATTCTCTTTTTTTATAGATTCAATCATAAAACATCATCCTCGGCATCAACTATTCATATTATCTTCATGTGGTTATCAACTGTTTCTGGACGGGAGTCTTGTTTTCAGACATAGATGGCCAATGTACAGTTTTCATTGTAGAGTGGAGTTTTCAAGTTGACAATCGGCTTGTGGAGCGTCTTATTTTTTTTGTCTGAGATTTCAGTGGAATTGGTGTATTTTGAGATGGTGGAGGTTCCCCTGTTCATTAGGGATTTCTTGAGTGTTTTCTCTGAGGAGGCTGTAATGTTACCCCATCAATGTGACATTGATTTTTGGATAGATTGGTAGCCTGTTGCTTGTCCAATTTCAATTATTTCTTATATAATGGAACATTTTGAGTTATGGGATCTGATGATTCAGGTATAAAATATGATGAACAAGGGTTTTATCCATTGTAGCATGTCATCATGGGGTGCTATGTTATTGTTCACCAAGAAGGAATATTGTAGTCAAAGGCTGTGTATAGACTACCTGAGGTTGACTCAAGTAGAATTCAACGACTTTTACCTTATTCCGAGGATAGATAGTCATTTAAACTATCTAAGATGGAAAAGTTGGTATTCTATGACCGATCTGCAGTATAGATACAAGCAGTTGAGGGTGATGGAATGTGATATCCTGAAGACTACCATCATATGAATCTATGAGAACTTCGAGTTTATAGACAATTCGTTGAATGTTAAAAATGTACAATCTATGTTTATGTGGATTATGAACTCAGTGTCCTAGGAGTTCCTATATTGGTTCATTTTCATGAGCATCGATGATATCATAATCTACTCAATGACATAGGGGGAGCATGTCAAGAATCTCATAACGGTCATGCGGGTTTAGCAACACCCCCATCTCTATGGAATGTTTTCATAGTGATTGTTCTAGAAATGAGAGGTTCATTTCTTCATGCATGTGGTGTCTTAGTATGGTGTAGAAGTAGACCCATCTATTGTTAAAGAAGTTGTTTCTCCGGAATCACCCAATAACGTAGTAGAGGTCTGCAATTTCTTTCATCATGCAGGCTATTATCGAAGGTTTGTACCTGATTTATTTTGACATTCAGCCACATTGATAGCTTTAACCCTGAAGGAACAAGATTTTATTTACAGTGAGTAGTGTAAGGTAGTGTTTAGCTACCTGAAGGGGAAGTTGATTAGTTCTTTGGTTTCCTGAGGAAGGGGTGATGTTTGAGGTGTTTTGTGATACTTCAAATATATGCATGGGATGCATCTTGATGTAGCAGTGAGAAGTGATCACTTATGGATTTAGGATGTTATGATCCCATGAGAATAACTATTCCACCCATTATATAGAGCTTGCAGCTGTCTTGTTTTTGCTAAATTTTTGTACGCACTACCTCTCTGGGGAGCACTTTATAGTCTTCACAGAACACAAGAGTTTGAGGTAAATCATTTCCCAACGAGATCTGAACTTGGGACAGAAGAGTTGGATGAAGTTTCTTTAGGAATGTGATTTTTAGATCTCTTACACTTCTGAGAAAGTGAATTATGAGGGCGATGCTTTAATAATGAATTCAAAAAATTAGTTTGTTTATTAATTTGGGGATGCTTAGAGAGGGATGGAGTAGTTGGCAGCATTGAACATGGATATAGGAGTGGACGGTGATATGGGTTGTTTATTTCAGATAAATGTTTATTAATAAATGATGTATTAGGTGGAATAATCTCTTTTGAGAGACTCAACGGAAGATGTGTTTCATAATCATGTTAGCCATGGTGATGCTCTAGAGGGATGGTCGAAGGATGGTCAGAATCACATTTTTTTTGGAAGTTGTTTATTCTGGTGGTGATGAATGAGGGAGCCCTTCATGAGTTTCTTATCTCAACATTATAGGTAAAATCGGTTTTTTATATGATGTATTGTTTTTTGAGTATGTAGTTTTTGTGTCCCAAAATTAAGCGGGAAGTGGCGGAGCTTTTGGTGATGTTCTTGTTCTACCAGAAAGTAAAATCCCAACACTGTTTTCCTTGTGGTTTGATTCAGACCTTAGATGTTCCTAAGTTGAAGTGGGATGACATCACAAAGCATTTATTCATAGTTTTAACCATATCCCAAGAAGGATATGATGCTATCTAGGTAATGGATCAATTGATGAAATTAGCTCACTTCATATCGATCAAGGAGTCGAGTGCAATGGATTCCTTAGAAAAAGTTATTTTGATGAGGTTGTGTGTCTAAATAGAGTTCAATGATCAATTTTCTTGGATCAGGACACACTTTTTAACACATGATTCATTAGGGGATTTCATAACTCTTTTGGAAACCAGTTACGCCTTAGCACTACATTCCGCCCTCAGATAGAGTGGGCAGACTGAATGGACTATATAGATGTTGGAGGATATGTTGCAAGCTTGCGTCTTGGAATTTTGAATATCCATGGTATGATACATTCCCCTGGTATTACCTAGTTATTAATAGGATAGGAACTACCCAATGAAATGATGTTTTTACTTGAATATTGTTTGTGATATGATTCTATATATTTCATCCATTTGAGAGATCCTTTTTGTACTATATAAGATATGTATAAAGAAGATCACACCACCAATTGTCCTAGAGGTGTCCCCATAGGCTATAGATGATGATATCATGGTGGGAATTGGTGTTTAAGTGTAATTCCTTATAAGATCATACATGTGGTTGGGACATAATGGTAGGAATATTAATGAGCATAATAGGAGCATCAGTTTAATTACGATACATCAAGGGATCATTTTCAATTAGATCATTTTGGTGAACCAATTAAATTATAAAAAAGCATTTGACTAATCATGATATGTGAGAAGTAAAAATCAACTTCACATCAAAGGATAAGGAACCCCCACCCCTATTTTAATTGTGGAAATAATTGATCATCACTTTTAGCATCATCCCATAATAATGAACTTCATGAATTGCCATGTTGTAGGAATAAATTCACCTGGCACAAAAGTATAAAATGTTAAAATATATCTCAGTTATATCTGCCAAATATTCAATCTTGTACACCATTAACCTCATAAAAGATCAAATAAAATCCATCATTGAGGGCCTATTATAATTTTGGAAATTTGGGACAATAGTGGTGATATTTAAGAAATATTGTGTGTAAAAAAGATCCAATGAGTAACATTTGGTCATTTCACCCACTGAACAAGACCAAATATCTATTATATAAAGACACATCAGAAACCTATAAATTGTTAGTAAGATCAATGATATTTATATTCACCCAGACATTGTTTATAATGGATGAAGAATCAATAACACCATGGTTTGAACACTTATTCATTTGGTAGGAAGTAAATACAATTTTTCTCTATCAAATATAATATTCTAAGGATACTATAAAAAAATAAAATCATTCTAGAGTGGATCATGTTTATGATCCAATTTAGGTATCTCATTTCATTCATTGAATTCATGGTTTTCTACTTAAAAAAATAATCAATTTTTTAGTTGGAAAGGTCGTAGAATTATATGCATAAAAAAATTCCCCATCATATCATCAATGTCTAAAGTGATTTATTAATGGGAATATTAAGGGTACTCTGGTGAAATATCCCCATTATAATCCTATGAATCCCAATATATTTATGTTTGATATAATAAAATGGATTAGAAATAGTCATTGGTAAATAAAACCTCATAAATCACTACCACTAATAGTCTAGAAACTGATCTCATCTATCAATAGGGTTAATTATTTCAATATTTTGTATTTCCTATCAATATAATAGAGTAAACATCTTTGAGAATAGGGACGCACTTTGTTTTTTTAGTTAATCCCATATACCCTTAGATCCCCTTACACTATAGTGGTATCTAAGATGATGATTTAATTTATAAATCATCACCATTAGATGAATACACCCCCATTCCATCTAAGAAAATCATAATTTCAACTATGAATATCTACTTGAATGTGGGTCTAAACAACATATAATTAAAACACCAAAGACTCTTCAAATCATAGGATATGAACCTTCAAAAGAGATCAGGGGGTTTAGGAACCATAAAATCTATTCATTTGGTGTCATATGTCCTGATGAACCCTTATACACCCTAAATAAGTGTTATTTAGATGAAAATGTTATCATTCATGCATTGTATCATAGACATCAAGAGAGAAATACACCATCTATTCCAAATAAGGAGTAAAAATAGGAATACATCGAGGATTCCCCCACTATAGTTTGAATAAGGGGCCTCAACCATCATTTGATGAGATTGTATAGGTGAACCTTGGTACTGAATAATACAAAAAACTAACACTAATTAGTGTTTCCATGTAACTAAAAGTAAATGAATAATTATTTTTCTCAAGAAGTGGGATCAATATGTATTTATGTAAAATTATATGGAGATTACCAAGATATATACCATAATAGCAACTCACCACATATGTTTACATGATAATCATAATGTTTATAAACCGGCATTATGAAGAATTAATCTAATCCACACCACCATGGATGAAAATAATCTGGATAATATGGTGAATTTTAATCCCATATAACAAGTTCAGTACCTAAAATGGATTTCAAACATTATTATTATTATGAAGAATAATGGGAAAATTAGAGTCTACATTTACCTTGGGGATTTGAACCGTTGTTTTTTAAATGGCGATTCCACGACATTGATCGTGGAGTTTTTGTATGATGGAACCACCAGTTATCAAAACCATTATTCATTGTATAGTATTATGGTTACAATTATATTTTAATGGACCTAGTAGATTAAGAATGTAATACCATAATTAAAAAATGAGTGGTGTATTTTGTGACCATGTAACTTTCATTTCCATGAATAATTCAAACACTAAGTACCAATGTGTCACACAGTATATTTCCTTGTCTTTTTAGGGGAGGATAGTGGAGCATTATGTTGATGATATTGTAGTGAATCTCTCATGTTTCATAATTACATGGTTAAGTATAAGTAAATTTTTATCAGATTATGTCATCATTTCATGAAAATGATCTTATTTATTTGTGACTACATGGTAATAGAAATAGAATTCCTAGGTTTCATGGTACTCCATCCTTGCATTAAGGAAATACTCATGAATACTAAAGCAATAAATTATATTCCCTATCCATGGAGCCATTTTTGTTTCGGAATACTCTAAAAATATATTTCCAAATAATAATATTCATATAAAATCACTCCATTAATTTATTTCCATTCATGTATCTAATGAAAAAAGGGGTGACTTACATGTGGGATGACATCTTCCAAAAGGCCTTTGATGACCTATATAAGTATCTTATTTACCTTCAGAGATAATGTTTATAGTTGAAGGAAAAATTCTCATTTTATATGTGATAACCTTGGAGTAGTTTCATGGTGACTTTATTACACGAATGATTTATACAATAAAGGAGAAAAGTCTTTATTACCTAAATAAAATAATGATATAAGCTAATTATTAGTACATTGATATCGTAACGAATCAGCTCACACTAATCATTTTGGTAAATAAAATGAATAATTACCTATATTATCATGAGGACCACTTGGTTTATCATGTTTTCGCACTCAAAATCATTCTTAGCCATCCCATGTTGATGTGTACACTATCATGATGAGCAGTAATCCTTGAGCAGTATAGCATCGATTTTTTATCATAGAAAGCAATCAAAGGGTGGGTGATAATAGACATTATTACGGTATATCTTAACATAGAAGAGATACCGTTTAATATGTAACTCCCTAATGAAATTTTTTTCATTGTCAATGAAACATTACAAATATGAGAAATGTACTTCATTGATCATTCATGAAGTCTAACCTAGAAAAGTATTGACGACCCGAGACTCAACATGGATAAAATACGGATTGTATTCATTTACCTAAGGAATGAAATTCTTAAATATTATTTTATCCTGTAAAAATTATGTACCAGTAATAATGAGAAACCCCAAGCCCACATTATATTATTGGAGTTGGCCTTATAGAATTCATTTATTTTACTAAACATGAACATAATTTAAAGGTTGATAATCATGAAAATAATTAGTGACTATTTCATTAGGAAGGAAGAGTTGATTCTGTTCATTGATTACATGAAATGGATAATGGGTGAATCCGCTTTGGACCAAATATTTTCTCATATTCCAAACTCATAGAATGCTCAAGATAATGCATCTACTGTATAATCTGAACTGAATCCGGGTAGGATGGGGATTAAAATTTGTTATCATAGGGTGGTTTCTCTTTTCAAAATAAATGATATAGAGAGGATAAATGAGGTTACACAATCCCATACCCTATAGATAATTTATCCACATCGGTTGATGCCAAAATTGATTAGACGACTCCCATAATATTGTATCTCCATAATGGGAATCCCCCTTTAGATAGAGATTAGAAGGAAAAAATAATTAATGTGTAGAAAATTTCATCATTTATAATTACCTGAATTCTTTGAAAGTACTCTATAAATGAGGATTATAAGGAATTTTACATAGGTGCATTGAAGTATGAGTTATCCTTAATATTTTTAAGAGGATTATGAAGGTTCCTTTAGTTCTAATCAATCTGGGTACAACCACATACATTATCTGAAATGACATTGATATTTCCATCCATTTATGATACAATATTAAATGGAATTCACTAAGATGTTCTATGAATGATATTTTCATGATAATTTAATTTATAAACATCCAAATCTATTGTGCACTAATAAATACTCCCAACCATTCTCTATAATTGAAATTAATCATTTGGTTATATACCCTCCAGGTATATCCATGCATTTTATGTTCATCATTAATGTTATCCAATTCATCACCAAATGAGACAAAATTATACACTTGAAGGATTCAATGAAAAAATATATCATAATCTTCATGAAATTCAACATAACTACAAGATTTAATGTCTCTCCTATGATTTCTATGGGCATTGGAAGAAATTCCGGTTCATCTAAACTGATGAAACAATATAAAGAGTATAATAATTTGTTAAAAAAAGCATCATACAATCATGCATTACAAAATGGATAGATAGTGGACATAAATAAGACATTACTAATATCCTTAAGAATATAATGGATAAGGATAAAAAGTTTGGGAAGGAAAAACGTGTATATGATCTATAGGATTATCTCACCCTTACCCATTCTTCCACCCACACAACCCTATACTCACCAGTATATGGGACCGATGTAGTCAGGGATATATTTGTTCATGTTCCTTCAAATTTCAATTCCTTTTGTGATAAAATATCAAATGATAAAACGTATCATATATGAATTGATGAATAAGATCAGATCAGTAATGAAAAGGTTATACAAAATGCATTACTCTGAAATCCATTATAACTGCCACACATAAGAAATAAAAAAGGAATGATTACCTATACACATACATATACGAAGAATATGTATTGGATCTAAAAATTACACATCTAACAAAATATAAATCCCTAAATCTTGAATACAAATAAGAATTACCTTATTCAATACACATATTATACTCTAATTAGGCTTGTATTTTCATCAAAATGGATGGAGAGCATATTATGCAACCACCAATTAAATATTTTTGAAGAAATAATTTCCATAGAATTAAATGAAAGTCCATTATCTATGAAATTAAATTTATTGAAATAATTGTTATTCATATAACCATAAAACCCATGTCATGATGGTCCTCGTCAAAAGACATTGAACATTATAACATTATAATTCCTAACACATGATAATAAACTATCTGACAAGATAGTCTAACCCACAGGACCAGAAAACTACCTGCAGTGGTCTATTTCATTTAGACTATTTTCTATACATTACATCCATATCATTATATGGGTTCCTAATTTATGGTTTTCTAATTCATAAGATTCAAATGAACAAAATTTTACCTTTATAATTAAGATTTTGATGTGGAATTATTTCTTTAAAAACAAGATATTTAGTGATGTTCAAATCACCTATCATAGAACCAATTGTAAATTTCATTTTAACATCAGGTCCCCTTTCCATTCTATTAATTTGGGTCTATATATTATTCAGATGGGGTCTTCCAATAACCCAACATTTTTATTTAACCAATTTACATGGAACTGATACATCACAAATTCACACGATGTTCCCTTCCTTATCTCACTAGGACAATGACACTTTCATCCCCCCAGTGCCTGAGCCAGATCTAAATAAAGTTAATTTACTTATTTATTTGATGCCAAAGGATGTTAAACTGAATTAAAATAATTTCCACACAACATAACCATTAAACATTTTGGATTGATTCAATCATACAATCTTATTTCCTAACATGAGATCTAAATTCTTATAATAATCAATTATGCATGGTTTCCCAATTCATAAGCATATGTTAGTATAAACCAACATTATTTCCAAGAAAAATGGGTCGATTTATTTATATTATTCTATTATATATAATTATTATTGATTTTCCTCCCAATATACATCTATATATATTAAATTAACCCAATTCTATCACCACATCCTATCACCTAGGTTTACCAATTCGTATTATGTTTTTCGTTTATTAACCTTATGTTGTAAAAATAATTTCCATACCATATAAAAAGACTATTTTTGGATTCATTTGTATTATTACATGGTATATATTATCGTCAATATAATATATATTTCAACCAATCACAAAGTCAATTTTCATCCCACATTCCTCATCTTGTTCTAGTTTTTTCCTCATTTTATGTTGAGTTTACCATACATGAACTAATTAAATGATAAGACCATTCTATCATCCACTAAATAAAATCTATTTATAGAGAGATATCATTTATATAAACTACATGTTTCTTTAATGTTGTTATCACAAGATGTATTCTATGGTCCATATCACCTAACTTTCACCCAACCCTAAATTTTAACTTCACCACATCTTCACCCACTATTATAGAACATGATCCTTCTTCAGCTCATGCTTGGTTTTCATTAATTTAAAATATGTCTGGATTAGAATTCATGTATCATTTCAACGAAATATATGTTTTTTATTTCCTTTTATCATAGGATATGTAGTGAAATATGACTCATCTATCTTAGTCCTAACCTCAAATTCAATTCCCATCAAATCCCCCTCTAATTGTGTAGTTTCCTCAGTAAAACTGTTTCTTTCAATGTTTGACTTCATGCTTGGATAATTTATATTTATTTATGATAATTACATGGGGATATATTTTTGTTATTATAGGACTCATAGTGACATCTAATCCTTATTCTATGTACCAAGATACCAAAACATTATCCACTTCCACTTATATTTTTATACTTCATATTGACACATCCATTATCAGTCCATAATAGGACAGTCTCAATTTTTTTTAATATTTTATTCTCTTATACCATATTATATTTTTCATGTACTTGGTTCATCAATTTATATGTATTTTATTCCTTCTGTGTGCGCCGCTTTATGGGTTGTACCCAGTTTTTTTATTTGGTTCCTATTAAATATTTTATGTTTATCAATTTTGAGCATATTGAATCATGAATGACACCTCTATTTGGTGTTGGTGGATATAATATGTATATATCATACTAATAACCATTGAAATTCTTGTTTTCCTTTTAATGGAAATTATATTCTAACCCTAACCACTCCTGATAATATTGTTTTAGTACCTGTCATTCGAATTCGATAAGTAATCATCCTTAGTATTCTTATTTATAGGTATACTAATATACTAACCATTTCAAATACAGTTAGAGGTAATTTTAGACTATCCTATTTAATCCCAATGCTTGATAATATAGAAACTTCAATTTTTTATTTAAATTACATTCTTTAACAATTCAAAAGGTGTTGAGATACTTTGAACTTTCAGATCCCCCATTTGAATTATAAATTGTTTCTATTTTCTAGAGTACTATAACCATTACCAATATTCACCTCTCCTTAAGAAACTCTATACTAGAACCATACCATTTTTATAAATTATTTCTACCTCACCCTCATGGATTTATTGATTTTATTATATTTTACCAATGATTTATGTATTTATGTATCATCCACATTGGACAATATTGTTAGATCATAATATACTAAAAGAAAAATACATGTTACCCATTACTCTGAAAACCCATGAAGGGGATACTGAGAAAATGTTGAGCCTCTAGTTTTTTTGTTATCACCATGCTGGCCTATGAAAAATATATAGTATTTAAATGAAATATGATGTAATATTATCATGTTGAAAACATAAAAGGATAGTCTATAATGAAATTTTATTCCCATTAATTAATTCCCACAATAGGTTATGAAATAACAGGTCAATAAAAATGAAAAAAAACATATGGTGATCACCATCCAGCTTCAAAAATAATGAAATCCATGATCGGTAGATCTATATATCTAGTTAAAAAATTAGATAACCCATTTATTCCCCTCCCATATCAGTTAATGTGATCTATGAAGAATGTGTGGATACATAATTTTAGGGTACTTTAACTACTGATCATTAATTCATCCATGTAATACCCTTTTCAAAATTAAAATTATATCGATTCATTCACTGCCATATATATGGATGATCTAATCTTGGATTATGATGGTCATAAATTCATTGCATATCATCAACCTATATCTTTCAAATAGTAAAATTTTATGAAGAAACAAAATAATAATATTCCATTTAACAGGTTCACCTTAGAAAATGTTGATTGTATACATGTGTTGTGTATCCAACTCGCAAATATCAATATAGTCATAAGAGAATTATTTCTAATATATTGAATCAAAATTCCCATAATTTTACAAATGTGTATTAATATAATGATCTACTTGTCCCATATACATTTTTTGTTTAGGTGGATTCATGTTCTATGATGTTATTACTTGTGAGTTTTATTGTATTATAAAGGATCAATAGTTGAAGCGACGTAAAAATTTCATAAAATCAACAAAATTATTGAAATAAGATATTATCCATTAATTAAAAAATGGTAGTAATGTCCAAAAAATAGACTATTCTTATTATAAATTGATAAAAAAATCAACTAAAAAATATATGATAAAATGTGATTGATAAAACATTACAAATAAATTAGTGACCATTAAAAAGAATCAATTGATCAATGGAGACCAAATTTCTAGGAAAACTCTGCTTCTGAAAATGAATTTTGTATCATGAAAAATTAAAAGCGGTAGGCACCTTCAAAAAATGTAGTATTCTCATGATAAATTGATAAAAAATGAAAATTGGTGAATTAAAAAATTCTAGGCTAAAATATGATTGATGAAACATTCCAAATAAACAAATGACCATTAGATTAAATCAATTGATGTTTTGAGACCTGCTTCAAGTAAAAATCTGCTCCAATAACTAAATATTGTTGCTCGATATTTGTAATTATCCATTTAATTAACTTTTCAATTCCTCCCATTCTAATTAAAATTATCACAATATGCACAAACAGAATAGTATTACGAGATTTATATTTCATAATTTCTGATGTCTATGTTTTCATCAAAATATGGATTTGGGATTCATATCTTTTTCATTGATTCATCTCTGATACAATTCACATTATTAATTATATGTGATTTTCTATATTCTAGGGTGCTTGATGGTCACATTCTTGAGATTCTATTTATTCTTAAACAAATAGAGTTTGTCCTATAATAAAATTTAATCCCTAGAAATGAAAACCACCCACACTGAAACCCTAGAAGAGTAAACAAACACTGCTATCCTTGTTAACCATCTTTTTTATTTGATTTTTGGTAATAATGGCATGAAATTATTTCCAGTACTAATTCCTCACCACCCAGTTTATATCAGTGAGCACTTGATCTTAACACAAGACACTCATTGTTATAAGTTTATATCATTGAATATTTCCCCCCATATAAGGGCTCGGTCTAGCTGGAGTTAAATATAGAGAATCATCTTCAACTATTAACCCTTAATCAACATCCTAAAAATGACTCAAAATAAACAACCTCCCCAAATGGGGCACTCACTTCATGCATGATGTTATGAGCACTAGGGATGTATCCATCAATTTTAGTTACTTACATCAGGTTTACACTATATTTAATAAAAATATGTCCAGATATGACTACTCGTTAATTTTTTCATTGTTTCCATGAATGTTGATCATTTATTTTAAATTTTTTCATTAAAATAATCTCAAATAAGGAATTATATGAGATTAATTGTCAATGAACCCATCATATTAATTGTCATAAAACACCTTTTTGGTATCACTTTGTTAATGAATGTGCATAATCTGATGATAATTTAGGTAGATAAATAAAAGATGAATGTTTTATCATCATATTTATGTCATCAGGAGCCAACGTCATCCATAGGTGGTGAAAGATAGAAAGTTATCATCCAATTGGAAATCAAGTATAAGGTACTGGAGAAACTATTTATAAGAACATAAACATGCATGAAACTACATATGGAGAATGAGGTTCATAATGGTTTATCTCATCATCCTATATTATTTGAAATCCATACTAGAAGGAAATAATAAAAAACATCTAATTATGGGTTCTACCTCAATTGTTAATAACCACATAGGAGGGAACATTATTAGGATCAAAAGAAACATTTTAATGTTTCTTTAATATGATAATTTCTTATTTAGTTATTATGGTTATTGGTCAATTTCAAATAATGTTTAGTAATCAAGGGATAATATTATACTAGGGAACTAATTTAGTACACTAAAAATAACAAAATGAAATATTATCTTCCACACAACTCTGTAAGATCTGGATTAGGATGTTTATCTGCAATAAGGGGTTTCCTTATTATAAATGACCTGTTAATTGTTATATTCAAGCAAGGATGGTAAAAATAACATTGATTGGGTTTCCATGCGTAATTTATTCATCCATTAGTCAATATAATAATTTTTTTATATTTTTATAAATGAATCTTTTCTGGGTTATGTGGGATCCTTTACAATTACTCAACGACACGATCTGAACCAATCGAAAATCCAAAAAAACTAAACATGTGAAAAAACAAAATTAGAATATAAAAAACCAATTTCTAAAGTGGGAAATAGAAAGCTTGAGGGATTTTACCTCGATTCCACTGCCATATCCCTCACATCTGCTGAAATGAAACTCAAATCAAATCCCTATGCGATATTTCCATTAAAGACACAAACCATCTAGAAAAACCAATATCCATTGGACTGTAAAACCAAACTGAATACGACCATCATTGACCACTAGAAATGATCTTTATCACACTACTGATACAAGGAATCCTTCACCAACCAGTAGCAGGAACGATGCAACACCCAACAGAAAATAAGAAAAAACAATGCCAATAAATATTATAACGGCACTGTTATGTTGACTTCTTCGGCCTATGTTGTGTGTTGACCTCCATACATGGTATACTAAAATAAACCCTCAGTATTCATAGCTTTTTGAAAAAGTCTTATCTCTGATGTATCACTAGCAACTGAAACCTGATTTATTATTGGAAAAAAACCACCCATTTTATGAAAGGGATAATAGAGTGGGGTTGTATTTTTATCTAAATAATTCTCTTCAAATCGTCTATAAAATCCATTTCCATAGGGTAGTTTCTACTATGTCCCTCCTAAACATTGATTTTGGGGATTATCATTATACAACCCTATGAAAATTTGGAAACTAAAATTTTTATATCCCATAAGATAGTTCATACTTCACTATGTATTAGATGATGAGTTTTTTATTTGGATAGCTACATCAGATTAAATCTAAATATGGAACTACATTTTAATACAAAATTAATTATAAAATACAGGTCCCCTAGTAAATGATGATTGTCTCTTACTTAACTATGAATTTGTTTATCTTTGATGAATCTAGATATCCCATACCCGTTAATATATAATGTATCCACATTGAAATATATCTCATTACAAGATCGTTCCTTAATTGTAATCATTGAGTGAACTATAAATGTTTGGATCAAGGAAGCAGACATGAATTATAGGAATGGAAGAGAGGAAGATAACATTAACATTCACCCAGGTATTGGTTAACCAACTCTTGATTGTTTGTACTTTGTGACAGGGGGTACACCCATGCTACACCAACTCAACCCCTAATGATCAAATTATTTTGCATTATTCCACCCATATATCCTATCAAATATAAATATTCACATTTTAGGGAACTAGAATATATGGATGGATAAGCATGGGTGATTTGTTAATGAATCTAATTTTGATCACCATGATTCAATGGGGAATTTTTCTAGATAAAATCACATCAATTATTTTTTTTGAGATAAGTTCTTCATCAGATGATTTTTTTAATGTTGTCTAGAGTGGATGAAAACCATTATATTATTATTTTATGGTAAAACATAGGAATTGGAACATTAATATGAAGTTACATGTTATAAAAGTGTTTCTAATTAGTTAGTGGGAAACCATAGAACTTTTCTATAAGAATATTTTTGAGGGACTTTTTTTGAGATGCAAAGTGGTAACATGGGACATCACTGGTATTTACATAGATAGTGGCCCTCCCTTTATCTATGATCATTCAATTTTAACGGTGAGATGAATTGGAACCCATTATTACCATAGAAGAGAAATCAAGATAGGATTTTCAAATGTTATAAATCTAGAAATTTTATAATTTAAAAAAATCAATTAATTTATACACGGTAAGCACAGCATAAATACTATATTATATAAATAACCCCAATTATAATATTTATATAAGAAATAAATTGAATAAAATATATAAATTTTTCCTATATTATGGATGGTTTATAACATTTATATGTTGATAGTTTTTAAGTGAATGCACAAAAAATTGTATGTAGTTAAGAGATAATTCAATGAACATTCTTTATAGCCCCAAACTAATGAATGGGTGGACACTATTTCCCAATTTTTACGTGTAAGGGAAACCATTGGAGGTTAAATTTTCATATAGGATATGATAATTATATGATAAACATCTTATTTTCCTCATAATTTGATCATCTTTATTCTAATTAGATCAAATTATATGAGGGAATTTAATGATTCCTAGAGATGACAATAAAAGCATTATGAAGATGATTGAAAGGGAAATTGTTGATGGAATGAATTTGAGAATGTGAACTTTATCATAATGGATAAATAACAGATAAAACCCCTTAGGATCTTCCTATTATGACGAATGATCACAATGAAGTAGGTGGAAAGGATGCAATGAGACTTCTGGATAACATAGACACTCAGGAAAAGCAGGATACTGATAATGGGGAAAATGTTGTTGAAACTCATCTTGTTGATTGCCTTACTGTTACAGGTGAGGTGTCACATGAACAGGGGAACCTTGAGATTTTGGATCCTGCTGCTCAACAGATGCTTGACTCTTTATCTCAGGAGCCCTCTTTGGAACAGGATCAACCAGCACTCAATATTGAGGGAAATTTAGATGAGTTTTCCAATATACCTAATTTGAAGTTAGCTAAAAGGAAGCTTCCTGCTACATTATGTATGCCTATCAGGTCTGAGAATTGGTTTACCCCTCTTTCTGATGATGATAGTGAGTCCTCAATGCACGAAGATGCTCCCAGAAAACCAATGGATATTTCGAAATCTGTTCCTAACGAATGTCTAGATGAACGTTATGTTAGACCCTGCACAAGGCTGCAGTCTTTAAATCAATTAAGATAAATTTCTGGAATTTCCAGGGGATTGGGAACTCTCCCATGGTCAGAGCCCTGATGCACTTGATCATGACCAACAAGCCCATGTTACTGGGGATTCCGAGCCTATAATGAACTTCTCATGACGGATAACATTTAATTGGAATGCTATGGGTATTCACTGGTTTCTTGCAATCAGGTCCAAGATGGTAATGAATCCTTATGGGTCCTCAAACAGAACAAAATTATCATTGACACTTTTCAGATTGATCAGAAAGTTGTTACTGTCTCTTGTTGTCATCAGTCTAATGACCTCTGTGTTACTTTTTTTTATGCTTTCAACCAATATATAAAATGGAGAGCTCATTGGAATCACTTAATCTCGAGATCTTGGAACATGTCCAAGAGATGGATTCTACTTGGTGATTTCACCATAATTTTAAGGCCATAGGAAAAGACTGGAAGTAATTTCTGTCAGGACTCACCCAAGGACATTATTTTCTGTATTGATAAATTCCATCTGCGTGAGCTTCCTATTTTAGGTGCTGACGTCACCTGGAGTAGATATACTATCAATGGGACACAGGCTAGCAAGCTGGACTGTTGCCTAGTACAAATGAATGATAGAAGTGATACAATGGAGGCGTCTGGTCTAACTCTTCCAAGGATGCATTCAGATCATAATCCTATCCTGGTTGAGTTATGTTTTAGTACTGTAAGGTCGGCTCCTCTGCCCTTTAAATTTAATAATGCATGGTTAGTTTTTCAAGGATTTAGAGAAATTATTTTGGATGCATGGGGATTTGATTTCACTGGGTTCTCCTTAAACATTTTGATTTTGAAACTGAAAATTGCCAAGGCCAGACTCAAAGTTTGGGGCAAATAATCAATTTCCAGCATTGTCAATGACATCAATGGGGCTGAAGCTATTCTGTTAGACTGCCGGCAAAGGAATGTAAAGCAGGATTCCCCATCTCAAGAAGAGATACAAGCTGCCGCCAAGCTTGATAGTCTCTTGACCCTTAAGGAAAATCTAGATCAGAATCAGATGAGTATAAAATGGATGAGGAATGGGGATAGAAACACAAGATTTTTCCATTTCATGCATGAGGAGAGAAAGATTAAGAAAAATCTTAATGCTCTTATGATTGATGGTAAGTTACTCACTTATGAAAATGATATTGTTAATGTTGTGACTGGTCACTTTGAGAAGCTCTACTCTGATTCAGGTGTGAACAGCTCAAGTAGGATTGTCACATGAATTTATTCAACTCTCGATGAAACTCAAAACAAAAGACACATTGATATCCCATCCTATAAAGAGATTCATCATGCTTTATTCTCCTTGAATATGGATAGTGTTGCTGGCCCAGATGGCTTCGCTAACAAATTCTTTATGTTCTACTCGGATATCATCCATGTTGAGGTTGTTAATGCTGTCAGGGAATTCTTTCAACATTCTTTTATGCCTCTTGTTATGAAATCCAATTTTAATTCCTTGACCCCAAAGAAGGAGAATGATTTAGAAGTCAAAGATTTTAGGTCTGTTGCTATTGGTAATTATATTCCCAATGTTATTAGAAATATTTTTTCTCTTCTCTTAGGTGAAGTTCCTAGGGATCTCATCTCTGCTAATCTGTTTGGCTTCGTACCTGGTAGAAATATTCAGAACTGTCTATTTACTGCATCCAAATGCATTAACATCATGAATGGTAAGACTCAGAATGGGAATATCTCCTTGAAAGTGGACACTTCTAAGGCCTTTGACACTATACAATAGGACTTCATTTTCACCATTCTCAAAATGCATGGCCTCTCAAATAGGTTTATTGAGATGATCTCTTCTATTCTACGAAGTGGTCGTCTCTCTATACTTGTTAATGGTTCCCCCAGGGGTTTCTTTCAGTGCTCAAGGGGGGTAAGTCCAGGTGATCCCTTATCTTGGTTTCTGTTTTCTCTGGCTGAAGACTACCTCAGTATATGTCTTAATGATCTTGTCAATACGGGTCTTTATCAAATAATGAATGCTGGTAGGAACCTCTTTGTTCCGTCACACATGTTGTATGCTAACGACATCCTTATATTTTGTAAGGCTAATAGGGGAACTATATCCTACATAAAGAGAATTTTCTCACATTATGAAGAGGTTGTAGGGAAGGCAATCAGCTGGAGTAAATCCTTTTTTGTGTTTGGGGAAGGAGTCTCAATTGTAAAACAAAACAGGATCTCAAGTAAGATACATTTTAAGAGAGGGGATTTTCCCTTTGATTACATGGGGATACCTCTGTTTTGGGGATGAGTGAAACAGGTTCATTTGGAATTCATTTCCTTAAAAATCAGTAATCACTTGGATAGTTGGTAGGGAAAAAATATGTCTCAGGCTGGTAGAATATGTCTTGTCAATTCAGTTATAACTTTAATGTTTGTTTATTCTTTCTCTCTCTATAGATGGCCACGATCCCTTCTCAAGGAGCTGAGTAGTTTGGTTCGGAATTTCATTTGGACTGGTTCAACATAGCAAAGGAAATTGGTTACTGCCACCTGGAAATAATGTATTAGACCTGTTAAAATGGGGGGAATGAGAGTTAAGTATATTAAATTATTCAATAACTCCTTGCTACAAAACTTCACATGGAGGCTTATTGACAGGCCTGATTTTTCTATGGAATTACTTGTTGGTAGGTTCTTTGACAGATTACAGAACAAGAAGTGTTTATACCTTAAGTCCTCAGTTTGGTCTTTGGTTAGAATCACATTCTCCAAGATCATGACCCAATCTATACTGCTGGTCTACCCTACTTCACATCTGAATTTCTGGTCCACTTCATGGCTGTCCTCCCCCATCAGAGATTCTGTCACTATTCCATCATCAATGAGGAATCTTTCCATATCTTATATTCATGGGAATTCTGATGTTTCTGCATTTATTCCAGCTGCTCTTTTTGAAGATATTTGCAACTATGATTATGTTGAATCTGATGTTTTGATGTGGAATCCATCTTTGAATGGATACTTCTATATCAGGGAATGTTATAAGCTCTCGTGTAGTAATGATTCTGGATTTCTATCATGGGTGGAGGCTGTCCAGAAGCCCTATATTCTACCTATTAATGCCTTACTCATCTGGAAGATATGGAAAAACAGGTTACCCATTCATGTTGCTCTGCAGCAAGCAGGTATCATCATTGTTTCTGTTTTCTTCCTCTGTTTGAAGGAAGATGAATCCCTCATGCACTTGTTTATTCACTGTGATTTTTCCATGAGGTTATGGAGTTATCTACATGATGTTTTTCATTGCTTCCTTGACTTTTCATCTATTCCTTCTCTATTCTGCTCGGTCCTGCTATCTTCCTTTAGTGATCAGCTTAATGCCTTGCTGCTTGCTGTTACTGTTTCAATTATTTCATACATATGGCAGTCTCGCAATAGACTGATCTTCAATAGTGTCAAATCCTGCCATCGCGAAGTGATCATGATGATTCATAGAGGCATTAAACTGGCCTTGGTGAATCAAATAGGCTCCATGCATAATGAAATTTCTGAGATTCTAATTCTGAGATATCTTGGTGTCAATGGAAGGGAATGGAAACCATGTATGCTGAAATATATTTGATGGATTCCCCTATTTTAAGTAGGTTAAAGGTGAATGTTGATGGGGCAGCCTTGGGTCCACCGGGCCCTGCTGGGTGTGGCGGGGTGTTCAGAACCCATCGGGGTTTCGTCAAGGGTTTATTTTTTTCATTATGTTGTACATGCACATGCAATTGAGGCTGAACTATGGGACATGATTAAGGCTATCAGGTACGTTGTTCGTTATGGATGGCATAGGTTATGGCTGGAGTCAGATTCTTTAGTTCCTATCCAGATTTTGAAGGACCGGTCCCAGAATGTACTATGGAGGATGATGTCTGCCTGGATCTCTTGTCTAAATCTGGCACAAAGATTGCTCCTTGATGTATCTCATGTCTAGCATGAAGCAAACCAGGTTGCTGATGCCTTCTCCAAAAGGGCTATTATGGAGGTTTGTCCCAGTTGGTCTTTCGTTCTTCCCAACTATTGTGATCGTTTGGTTAGAGATGATTTTAATGGTGTGATGCACACTAGGGTTCTTAAGGCGCCCCTCTTTTGAGCTGTTTGTACTGTTTAATTTTTATATTTAATTTTTTTGGGAGAAGGTTTCTTCCTGGCTCTCGGAACTTCTGGCTATAAATAATAAAAACCAAATAAAAACATAAAACACCTAGATTATGCAATGGGAGATCCAAAATTTTATTAACACTATGTGAAATTAATACGTCTATTTCATCAATTGTAATGAATAGGTCTGTTTTCTTTATAGTTTTGTGATGTTCTTATCAACATCATTTATGGAATCTAAGTAGAAGTCACATTCTATAACAATAATCATTATTAATGAATCATAAGATTCATTCATATTAGGGAAAATGGTTTCACTACTTTGAAATATTACCCCCTCTCAATCACACAATTTATGGTATAGATAATTTCTCAAAGTCCATTGTTTGAGAAATCTTTTAATTTTCGAGAAAATCCATTGTGGTAAGGAATTTTGAGAAGAATTCAGATAAGTTGATATTAAATTTAATATTAAAGGGTTTTGTATTTTATTTTCAATTATTCTTTTGTATCTGATAATTACATGGGTTTATCAATTTATAAACATTACGAGATCCATTCACATAACTTGTGTAGTATCTTTACTAGGTATTTTCCAAAAATATTTTGTGTGGTTTCTATCCTTTGTACAACTTATTATTTTTAGGATATACAAAAAAGAACTTATTAGATTCCTCTCACTATTGTCAAAATAATAGAAATAATATTCTATCAAGGCCTCCCCCAAATCCACTAGAATTACATTATTATTACACCATACATATCTTTTTGATCTCTTATGATAAACTATTCCATTAACAGTATGAATTGAGATTCATAGAGTAAGTGTAAGAACATGTGATTTCGTATGACATACATATTCTTTCCTATTCAGTTTGAATGATTCATTATTGCCTTATATATGTTCCTCTTGTGATCTTGGGTGTTTTGGAAGTGTCTGGGGCTCGTTCGGTGTCTGAAACGAGGTTTTATGGGTGTTTTAGGCCTGGCACACAGTTATGAGAAACTGTGTAGGGTAGGCTGCACAGTTAGGCTAACCTTGTGGGACGAGGCAGTAGCTTTCACAAGGTTTTGGAAATTTTTTGGTAGAGGCCACACAACTGTGTGAGATGGCTGAAATGATGATGGTTTTTAGAGAAGGTTTCTGAATGGATACCGCACAGTTATCCAGACCATGTAAGGTAACTATGCGAAGTGCCCCTTGAAGGCAGTAAGCTACTCACTGTTGCAACACAGTTTGGGAAACCATGTGAGTATGTAGTTTAAGCCTACTGGATGTGTTTTTTTAAAATTACATTAATGTTAAAATTTCCTTTAAAATCCTTTAGGGGTTTCCTCTCATCAATGCACAGAACCCTCCATGAAGATCTCCATTGGTTCCTAAGAATGTTTTTGAGCCCAAACGTCTATTCAACCTCCATTTTGACCGTCGATCATCTCCTGAGATCCACATCGGTAAGCCATACATTCATTATTATCTATTTCTGCTTCTTTATAATAACAATTGCACTATTTTATTTTAGGCTCGTATTCCCTAATATCACATTCATCATCCATTATTCAGATTTCAATTGGATTGGGATGAATTAGAACTTAATATATGATTAACTCACCCTCGAAAATATTCTTATATAAAAGTACTATGTTTCCCACTAACTAATCCGAAACATGACTTATATTGTTCTTGTCTAGGAGATGTACAGCCTCCATGTCATGTTTTATCATAAGATTCCATGCTTATTTTGATAGTTTGACTTGAATTAAATGGATGATATGGGTGGTTATGCCTATATGAAATGATTTATGGATTGTTAAATGGATTATATAAAAGGGTAGTCCCATATTATTTGCAAATGATAAATGCGTTTCATTAGTGGTTATGCTCATGGATTGTACTTGTTGATGTGAGTGGGTATACATACATGGAAATAATTTTTTAAATTGAATTCTTTGATTTAATGGTTTTATATATTCCATGGACGGATATTCATGGGTATGGAATGTGGTAGTTGATGCCTTCGATAATTTATGACCCTTGGGTGTTGATTCATTAGGATGTCTCAGGCCATGATACCATGTGGATCCGGCATGAAGGAGATCACATTGGACATATGTTTTTTTAATGATCCTAGGACACCCAAATAGTTACCAGAATGGGTTTCCACTAAGATTTCCATGGGACTCCATGTGCATACCTTGGACAAGTTTCTTGTATGAAGACCATCATGGTCTAGATATCTTACTTGGATTCCCTGTTACATGACACCTTGGATCCATCCGATCGGGTCTACACATCATTATATGGAATGCCAGTGGATTACATGATATGGATAGATTTACATCACAGTCCTGTGACTTATTTACTGATTATAGTTTCCTTTTTAGGAGGTGACACTTTTGTAGGGAGCCTTGTGGGGATTTTTGGTATTGGTAGTTACTACAGACACATGTTGTGAGAATTTAATTATACTTTCCTATTTATTTACACTTGATAGAACTTGGTATATTTCTATTAGAACTATATATACCTGAGGTGGTATCCTACTGGGATGTTTATTTTTTTAAGAAATGTGAGCCAGGAGGCCCTTATATTAGAGGAAGACAAAAGGTTATAGATGTCGAAATTAAAGAAATTTACATTTATCCCAGAGAAGATTATGAACCATATCATCGTGAAGAGTAGTCATGTGATGAAATCCTCATGCATTTACCCCTTTGTTATCCAACACATCAGCAATATAGTTGGCCTCCTGAAAGGTGTGAGTATTTAAATAGTGCAATGTGGAATATTTGTCAATGTTATTCAACCATTTATCCGTCATCCTCCATGAAATGTGTTTTTGCCCCATTCTGATTGGTAGTATGATAGTGGTGGAGTCACATTCCGACCATATATTATTCCAAATCATTCAGATAATGACATAGACCACCATTATAAACCCCATAATCTCCAATTCAAGTGTCATGGCATTCCCACATGATCCATACAATCCTTCAAGGGAATCCTCATACCCATCCCTAAAATAGAACCATGTACCGAGGGGCTTGGGTTACCCATAGAACCTCTGCTCATATTTCATTTGACCCATCTTTAAAATGGGGTTATATAGAAGAAATCCCAAGTATGATGAGGGTCCTGGTAGTTTTTAGCGATGATCAACCACTTTAGGACCACCCAGTCCTCCATGAGGTTGCTGCAATTTTCTGAATGTAGTTTGTTCACAGCCTGAACGATAGCCAGGATTGAGCCCAGTTCACGGCCTGTATTGAAGCGTGACTTGTTGTGTAGAACAAAATTTATGCATCTCAATATGTAGTGGAAATTTTCATCACAAGACACCTCAAACAACACCAATAACTTCATAGATAGAGTAGCACTGAATTGTTCTATGAGGAGAGTTCAGACAGAATTAGTGTAGAAAGTCTGGACACCAAATTCCGATGCACTACCATCCAAAGAATGGAGGAATCCTTACAGATCATTATGAGATGACCAATATCATCACTATGTTGTGTACATAGGGAACATTAGAGCATTAAGAGACCCCTACCCTTTGTTTATTTACACCCACATGTGTCATATTGAAATCCATTCTCAATAAAAGCATGAACCGTGAGGGTTTCATCCATTTTTTATTTCATTATCAACCAAATGGGATTAGGGTATGTCATCACATGCATCATATAAACTTAGTAGAAATTACACATCATGCTTCTTTTTCTTGTCATTTAGGATGAATTATTTATTGAATGTTTTTGTGATATTTGATCTGATAGTTGTGTTTGATGTTGTGTTTGTTTGGTGCATTAGATAGAGAAGTGACATCGTATTTCAATTAATAATAAGTATGTGACCTTATGCATTGGGAAATAAATAACCCATGAAATTCTAATGTTATTATGAATTTGATATATATGTGGTTAGAATGGGAACCAATTTTTGGGTTTATGAGATGTTATGGGCCCACATGGATTCATAATGAGTAAATCCTTAGTAAAAAAAATGGAAACCTGAAATGATGATAAAAACATGACCTATACCCATATTTTTAGTGGACAGGAGGTGTAATTTCTAGTGGTTCCATGGTCATTCCATATATAGTCCTAGATTTAGGAGTAGGTTGAGTGTTGACTTGGTTTTTTAGGAGGGATTTGACCTATCCTATATTTTGGAGCTGCGTGATTTTATGTTAATCTCTTCTGAGGCATGTGTTTGGAACTATAGAGTGATGCCTCCATGATGACCTCCAGTGTTATGCTGTGAAGGGGTTGATGACTATACTCTGGAGATAGTGGTCTATATGATACCTATTAAACCTACGTTACTTCTAGCTATGGTACCATCTGTTTTTTCGAACATAGGTGTTGATGAACAATTCTGTGAGGGTTTCATTAATTATATGCAAACATTGCAGGGAGCACCACAACCAGCCTTGACTATGGATGAGGTGACACGAGTGTTCTAGCAGCAGTATCCTCTCACTTTATCAGTAGATGGAAGAACACAGGCTGTAGAGTTTTGAATTGAGACAACATTAACAATCATTGATTTTCTAGAGATGCCTTCAGATCAAAAGGTCATACTCGCGACTTATATTCTATATAGAGTAGCGAGGAGCTGGTGAGACATTTATAATCCAGCTAATGGGCTGTGAGATATTATTTGGATGATTTCCAAACCCGCTTCTATGACTAATTTTACCCCTCGACTCTGCAAGCAGAGTGGACATGTGAGTTCATGCGTCTAGAGTAGCATGTGATGACAGTTATGAAATACTATGCACGCTTTACAGAGTTTTAGTGTTTTTCACTGATGTATCATACAGATGAGATGTCAAGGGTAAGACGCTTCAAGGAAGGTCACAGAGATTCTATCAAAGCCCAGTACAATGTATTTAGATTGACTTATATCATTGAGATTGGGAATCAGGCATAGATCACAATGTAGATCATGTGGGAAACTTGTGGTACATAACATGGGTTTGTTGTTTCTCACCCTAGTGGATCTATGTCGTCAGGCGGGAAGATTTGTTTTGTGGATTTTTGTGGCATGAGTGTTAGTCAGGTTGTGGGTGTACACATCTTGGTGTATTTCCATCAGTATGGTTGGAAAGGAAACCTAAAGAATCAGTGTGACCTCAACTCTGTAAAGTTCCATGGTATCTGAAGGAAGGTGTATATGCAGCAGTTTTGTATGACCATCCCTGTAACTCTAAGTGGTAGGGGTTCATCTCCAAAATCATGTTCATGAGAAGGTTCTCTAGCTCTGTGTTAGGTTGGATGATGGATCAGTGTGGGACAGGTAGGCCAAGGCAGTTGTGGTTATGGTCATGGTAGCCAGACACCAGTTTCTCAAAGACAGCAAGGTGGATTAGCTCAGGGTGGCTAGCTAGTTTCACAAGGTTATGGTACAGGTAATACATTGGTTGTGCAATAGATCTAACATGAGAAGGATCTCATACCATATATAGTGAGAGGTCCGATCATAATATCTTATACTATTTAATATTCACTTTTCTATATAGGTGCATTGTACAATTTGATATATAAAATGGTGGTTTAAATCCTTGATATTTTTTTTCTTTATGAGGGAGTTACGACTCTAGACACACCATTGTGAATCAAAATAGGTGATGTTTGATATATTATGGAGTGTTCCCTTGAAGATTGTGGGTGTAACTTCTTCTGGAAGTTGTATGTCCTCGAGATGACAGGGTTTGATGTCATTCTCAAGATGGACTTATTATTGGCTTATCGATCGTATGTTGACAAATATCGTCAGAGAGTGACATTAACATCACCAAAGGGTGTAGTGTTTTTTTACAAGGGAGAATGGAACGTCCAGGAGATCCGTGAATGACTCGAGAATCGTGATCCGGAGGGGGATGATATCCCAGATTGCTATTTTGTGTCTTGATGATCAGGGAGTGAGTTGGGTGGCATTCTCTCTAGTAGATGAGCACTTCAGGGATTTCTTTATCGATGACTTTTTTGGTTTACCTCTTAAGAGAGTGCTAAATTTCGTCATCGAGCTAGTTCTTGGAGAGACACCTATATTAATTCCTCCTTACAGGATAACTACGATGAATTTCAAAGAGTTTAAGAGGCTGCTAGATGATTTGGAGGTGAAGGTTTTAATCCGACCTAGTACTTCTCTGTGGGGTTCACCGGTACTTCATGAAAAAAAAAGGCTGATGGTACACTTAGTCTATGAATTGACTATCAGTAACTTTATCATCAAATGGTAAAAAACCAATATACCCTTCCACAGATATATGAATTCTTTGATCATCTTTTCGGAGCATGAGTGTTATTGAAAATTGACTTGAGGCCATGATGTCACCTAGTGTGTTTTCGACCAGTAGACATACCTTGTACAGTCAATCTTAGTAGGTGTTCTCAATACAAGTATCTAGTTATGTCGTTCGGTCTCACGAATGTGCCAGAAATTTTCATGGCGCTTATCAAATGAGTGTTCCTTACATATTTGGATTCATTTGTTGTGGTGTTTTTTAGGAATATCTTGATGTATTTTCACAATCTACATGACCTTGTCAACCATCATGAAATAATTTTGAATACACTAAGAGAGAATCCTTTATATGATATGATAATGATGTCCCAAATTTGGATTTATCATATTCACTTTCATGGTCAAATTATCTCAAATACAAGAGTATCAGTGAGCATAAATAAGGTTATAGTGGTAGTTTCCTAAGAGTATCCCAAGATCATCTTTGACATATTATTTTTCATAGGGATAACTATTTACTATAAGATTTTTATACATGGCTTATCACACTTAGCAGTGCCGTTGACGGGCTTGACTAAGAAGTGCGTGAAGTTTATGTGCTCAAATTCTTATGAGACATCATTTAAGTAGCTGATAGGATGATTGATATCAACACCAGTTCTGAAACTGCTAGATCAGGGAAAGAGTTAAAATGTGTACTATGATGCTTTGGGTGTGGGGCTGTGGGTTGTGCTGATGTAGGTAGATAGAGTCATGGCATACAAGTCATAGTAGCTAGGGCCTCATGAGAAGAATTAAACTACACAAGATATTGAGTTAGTTGCAATTGTTCACGTGTTGTGATGTTGGAGACACAATTTTCTAGGAGAGCATTTTGTGGTGAACTCAGACCTCAAAAGCATCATGTTTTTATTTATGTAGTGTGATCTGAAATAGAGGAAGTATATATGGGTGGAGTACCTACAATCCTTTGACTTTGAGATTGCAAATACATCTGGTAAGGGCAATGTAGTGGTCGATGCACTGAGCAGGTGAACTCAGATACAGGCAGTGCAGCTGTCCAGTAGTGAGTGTCACCTTATGGAACTTTTATCTAAGATTAATCTAGAGTTTTACGGTAGATAGAGGCAGAACTATCTTTCATCCTTAGTATTATCCTATACCCTGCTGGACAATGTTAGGATGAGGTGGCTATCAGATTCAAAATGCCTAGTTCTACAGGATAGTGTTGATGGTGAGGACCCTCTTCTTTGTAGGACAGTAGGTTAGGATAAGATCTTTCATATCCATGGATGTGTTTGGGTTCCAGTGGTTATACATGAGGAGTTGATGTGGGAGTTTCATGCTTCATCTTGGACAGTGCACCCCATTGTCACCAAGATGTACTGTGACTTGTGCCATCAATAATGATGGTTCGGTATGATGCAAGAAGTGTCTAGTTTTATTATGAGGTGTTCCACTAGTCAATAGGTGAAGGCGAAACATCTGCGACCAACCATGATATTAAAAAAGTTACCTATTGTAGAGTGTAAAAGGGATGTTGTCGCGATGGATTCCTTGAATGATTTACTGAGGTCACCTCAAGGTAACGATGTTGTTTGGGTTGTTGTTGATAGTCTTATAATGTCCACTCTTTCTTACTGATATAGGAGACCATCTGTGTTGATGAGCTCAGAAGGTTGTACATCCAGGATGTGGTACAACGTCACGGGGTACCACACACTATTGTTTTGGATAGGGATTCCCTGTAACGAATCATTTCTAGTAGATTTTTTAGAGTGTTCTAGGTATATAGGTACTTTTTGAGCACAATATACCATCCTCAAACTGATGGTCAGTCAAAGTATATGATACATGATCTAGATGACATGTTACAGGCATATCTCATGGATTTATTGGGATCTTGAGTTAAAAATATCCCCTTTATTGAATTATCCTATAATAATAGTTATCAGTTGATGAATCTGGTGGCACCTTATGAGCTTTAAACGGTAGGTCATGTTGTTCTCCCATGATCTGGTTAGAGGCATATTTACTTGGACTATGTCTCGTGCAGGAGACTTCTGAGATGGTCTAGGTGATTTAGAAGAATAAGTCTACTGCACAGTCTCTTCAAAAATATTATACCAATTACTGCAGATGACCTATAGTGTTCAAGGTCAGAGATTGAGTTTTTTCATGTTTCACCGAGGCTGAAAAATTGGTGGATCAGGTGGCAGTGTGATATTTCACCATGATACGTCAGGCCATTCGATATTCTGAAGAGAGTCAAGTTGGTTGTCTATCGGTTGTAGTTACCTTAGAATTATTGATCCAATAACGAAGTCTTCCACATGTCTCAGTGGTGCCACTATCACTCAGACCCATCTGACATTTTTCATCCTATGGTTGAATTGTCAGTTGATGTGTCCTTTGAATAACATCTGATTCATATAGTTGATAGGAACTAAAAGGTTCTATGATGTATGTTTGTCCTCTAGTACCGGTTCAATGAAAACACATACATTTATAGGATGAGACTTGGGAGAGGGAGGCCAATATACGCGATCAGTGGAAGGATTTGTTCTCGAATGAATCTTTACTACCATTCAGAGTGAAATTAGGGGAAAAACTGTTATAGGGGGGAATATTGTATGAACCCAAATATTTGTATGAGGTACATATCCTTTTTTGATTAAATTCCATGGCCTTAAATATGTACCCCATGTGATCAAGCGTGTTTTGGGGGCTGTTTGGGCATTGTTTGGGTCCTAAAACTAGGTTTTAGTGGTGTTTTTTCCCTGGCGGACAGTTATGAGAAACTATGCTTGGTGGGACGCATTCTTAGGCTAACTATGTGGGAGGAGGCAGTAGATTCCATACGGTTTGTGAAACCGTGCGGTAGGGGCTACACGGCCATGTGAGAATTTTGAAAAGTTTTAGGTTTTGCAGACAGTTTCTGCAAGTTTATTGCACAGTTATCCAGAATGGGTAGGGTAACCATATGAAGCAGCCCTTGGAGGTAGTGAGCTGTGCACAATTGTCGCGCTGTTTGGGAAACCGTACAACCCTATTGGATGTGTGTTTAAAAAAACTTAATTTAAAGTAACAAATTTCATTTTAAAACCATTTTCGGGTTTCTTCTCATCAACACACATAACCGTCTGTGGGGATCTTTTTTGGCACCTAATCTAGGATTTGAGCGCAACCGACCATTGGATGTCCATTTCGATCACCGATCATCTCATCATATTTTCATTGTTAAGGCCTCCATTTGTTTTTATACATTCATTTTTATTAGGAAAAACGATTATGATATATGATTTTAGGCTCATATTGCCTAATATCCCAATATTTGTTCATTCTTAAATTTTCTACTAAAATGGGTTGAATCAGAACATTATATTGGATAAGCTATATACTATTGATTAAAGGTAGGTGGTCTATATTATTTTTATCATTTCAGGTTTTATTTTTGCATTTGTCCAATATTCTACCCATCAGAAATTCTAGCGTGACCTCATTTTCATTTCAAGTTGCCTATAGTAGGCTTAGTGGAACCTAGTGAGAATTATTGTATGATCTGTTTAGGTGTTTTGGTACCCGTTGCTATATTAAAGGTCACCCATGGGGTGCGCCTTAAGGAAATTCCTTTTTTGTCCCTATTTAAACAAACCAAGTTGTGTGTTCATGTGCTATCCTGGATAGAGGAAACACGTTAATGCCTTAATTGTATGAAATAAGTCCTATGAGATGTTCTATCTTCTTGTCTTGTTATATCATGTGATGTTAATCCTTTTTTAATAGTTTTACATAAATAAAATTGATGATATTGGTGGGTATACCTAAATTAAATGACTAATGGCATGTTAAATGGATTAAATGTTAGGGAAGGGCCATATGTTTTGTAAATTATAATTGGGTTGCATAAGGGGTCATGCTCATGGCTTGTGATGGATGATGTGAGTGTGCATTCTCAAATGGAATGAATTGTATAAATTGAATGCTTTGATTGAATGGTTCGATAGATGTCATGGAATTCACTCCATGGGTCTAGAACGTGGTAGTGGATACATTGGGTTGATTACGCCCCTTGGGCCTTGATTCCGTAAGATGCCTCGGGACATGCTACATTGTGGATCCAGCTTTCTCGGGCTCACATATGACATGTGATGCATACATGCTCCCATAAACCCATCCAATTCCAAGACTGAGTTTCCACTATGAAACCCATGGGACTCGATGTGGATACCTTAGAAATGTTCCATGGATCTGGCCCATTGTGGTCTTGATATCTTACTTGGATGACCTGGTACATGACACATTGAATCTGACCCATGGGTTATATACTTAATTATTTGGTGATACTTTGGGTTAAATGAAATGGAATGAATTATGAAATGTCCTTGTGTCTTATTTATTGATTATAGCTTCTTTGTTAAGAGATGACACTTTTTCAGGGAGCCTTGAGGGTCTATTTGGTATTGATAGTTGATGTAGACACTTGTCTTGGGCATTAACATCTACTTCACAATTTATATACACATTATTTTACATGCTATATTGATGTTAGAACTATATATATCTTGGGTGAAAACCTACTGGTATGTTTATCTCACACCCATTTTGGGCCACCTTGGGGACCCCAATAAATTATATTATTGTAGGCGATGACAGCGGAAAGGGATGTGGTACAAGTTATTGACTATTGATTTGTATTAGGGGAACATAGGACCAAGCTGAGGCTTGCAATGATATGAGGGATTTTGGGTCTTTTGTTCTTTTTAGTTACGCGTTCTATATTTCATTTCCATGTACTGCTTTGGATACCTTATAGATACATGTATCATCTGTATCATTTTGTATATAAAACTTTCCTAGTAATTGATATGTATTCAGGTCTTGTCTACAGTTAGTTGACTACTGTTTATTGCGGTTCCACTATTTATTATGTTTGAAATCCATTGTCATACTCTGGTAATGAGGGAATAGTCTCACCACTAACTCACCTAGGCCCTCTCTACTAAGTAGTATCCTATAATGTTTTTAGATATGTGCTTGGTTCCATATAGCCAACCAGTTCCAGTGCACCGTTTTGGGTGGCATCTGGGTTTGGGATGTTACAGTAGGTGTGTCATTGGTTGTTCTCTCTAACTAGTACAGTCCTTGGAATGCTAAAAATAATATATTCCCTTGATAATGAGTACCTATATACTCATTCAACAATTTTCATCCATCTAATCATAGACACTAATCATAAATGATGTGTACCCGACCCCAGATCCTTTGAGAATATAGTGAGCTTCCTATTTCTAATTAAAGAGCCACTGGAATTCCTTATTAGGCTCACCTTTCCTAGTTCTTCTCACAAATAAATTTTTGATTACCACTTAAACTCTAGGGTGCTCAACTAACAATTTAATTATCATCACTTTTGTTTAATTATTATAAGAAATAAACGAACAAGCATCCAATTCAGTGCATGCTCTCAACACTCATTACTTGATCGTATCACCTATCAGTATATGAATCCTATATTTTGTAATTAAAAATATAAATCTGATTACCCAGAGGGTTTCTCATGAGTATGTCGCACATAAACCATTACTAGGTTCTTTCAACTTAATAGTTCATTCTGTATAAACCTAGATTTATTAAAATAGGTTATAGTCTTATGAAATAAATATTTTTGATCGCATAGTATACTATAAATTAATTTAAATAGCACAAAAAAATTTTATCCAAACAAACACTACGTGACCTCATAATCTTGGTTTCATGACCATAAAGAGCATATCATTAGTCCAGAACACATAACCTAAAAATGGACTTATTTATTCATGGTTGAATGGACTTAAATGAACCACAATGGTCCTTCTTAGATGAACATTAATGTTATATTGTTTATATCAATGAAATATATTTAACATTTTCCAATAGGGGTATATCTATAGGTAAAGGTATATTTTTTTCGAAGGAGAATTTTGCATAGAGATAAACCCATGCCACTAAATTTTTGGAAAAAAATACGTTACTAAACTTTATTATGATGGATAAAATAGCCTCATTGAAATTATAATAATACCAAAAGAGAATTTATATGTATTAGTTAATATTTTTAGCAACAAACACATATTAAGATTAATTGGTTGATGATATCATCACCACTATTTATAATCAATACTAAAATTTATCATATGTTTGTAAATTATATTTTAATTAAAATATTCATTATGGGTATTCAAAAAATTATAGAAAATATTTATATTATATATATATATATATGTATAATTATATTTATTATGTGTATTATATAATAATTATAAAATTAGCTTATATAAAACACCAATATATTCAAAAATAATTTTATGAAATTTTCAAACCCCAAAGGGACTTGATGGTCCATGAAACATGTTAAAAACATCTTTGAATAAGTTCATCAAAAATCTATTTCCCAAATTATCCATCAGTGTCATAGTTTACATTGAGGGTGTGATCCATTCTTTTAGTTAACCCTCTTAGTCTAAACATGGCCTGGATTATTGTGATCACCTATGGTATGATCACATTTAATACATGATGCAAGTAAATCACAATTTTGTATATATGTGGCTAGAAATAGCTGATCATCCACATAGACATGTATGTTGGTGCCCTTTCATGAACATGTGGATTGAAGTGGTTCGTCCCCAATATCCCACAAGTTGAAAAAATAAAATGAATATAAAATTAAAAATTAAAAAGTAGATAAGGGATTAATGTATGAGGAATTATATTTGAAAATAGATAGAAGAGGAAAATAGAAAATTGGGAAATATAAATCACTATGAGGATAAGAAGATACAAAAACATGAATAAAAGTGGAATAAAAAACAAAACAGCATTGTGAGCTGGGACGGAATAATTTCACCGAGCACACATTAGCAAAACACAAAAACTAATGGGTGGGAGAAATAAAACAATGATTAGAAATTAGAAAAATAATAAAGAATAACAATTATGGATAGATTCACAACCCAAAATAGATGTTAGTATGATATTGGCCACAAATAAAACATTAAAAACAATTATCAAGAAGGGGAAGAAGAATTGAAACAGTCTAAAAATTAACTAGGAATTTATTCCATAATGGAGGAATATAGGAGAAGAGAGTTCCCTAGTAAAAAACATTTCAAAAATAATTCTATTAATATTTGTCAATCCTTATTGACATTCCTATTTCCTATGGGAAAAAATACAATAAATGAGTGATAGATGAAAAAGGATTCCACATTACAATGTATGTATATTCTATACTCCATATTATAAATCATATATTCATATAAAATTTATATAGAATTCTATGAAAATGAATATTCCAAAATCAATATTGCATATTCAGAATAATTCGTTTGAAAAATTGGTACATGATTACTACATTGTAATTGTTTTCATATTTAATGTTACATGAATATTCAATATATTATAGTGTACATATATATTGATTAAATTATTCTACATATACCTGAAAATTTCACAAAATATTTCCTGAAAATTGCATACTGTGTGTATATTCAGAATATGAAATATTTCATATTGCATACAGATTCTGATTCATAACAAGTATATTTCATAAGTTCAAAATACATTTACATTAACAAAGTTAAAAATAAAACCACTAAAACATCATGAACTATATTTAAAGGAAATAATATGATCAATATATATATATATATATAATACATTCCATGTGATCAAATACGAAAATGAGTAAAAAATTTAATGAAATAATAGAAAAAAGTGGTTGAGAACTATTATTTACCTATTTTACCCCATGAGGTTGATGTTGTGAAGAATCAACTTGGGAACATCATCAATAGAGATATTATTTCATTTTTCATTAGTGTATTCTTCATAATAATGATTTTATATCATTTTCATATGTTATATATGATGATGAAACATGTAAGTGAAAAGAAATTCAATATGGTCAATTAAAAGAACCAATTTATATGAAATAGTCCTCATGATATAACAAATTCGAAAAATAATTCAATATGTGTGTATGTGATTATTTTTTAGTAATCTTTTTCATAAATTTTTTATCATATTTTATTTAAATGGTGATAATAATTTAATTTCAAAAGAATAAAAAATTGATTTTTTTAAATAATTTCTCAGAATAAAATTTTATATAATGGATTTCAATGCAGAAAATAAATTAAATGGACCCTGAGTAGTGGTGGAAGTGGAATATTCGTCCCTATTATGCTGAGTAACACACTAAAAATTCTACAAAATTCCATTCTCATTTATGGATATCCATGTTCTCGAGTAGTTGGAATGTTTAACTAGTTTAATGTTACTATGATGTTTGAATTTATGTTGTTGGTCCTGAGGATTTTTTTGAAATGGTGTAGCCTAAAATTCAAATGTGGGTCTAGTTTATATGTGAATTTTAGGTACAATGATGTTACCTTCATGGGCTTCAGTTTTGTCAAGGATGAATTTTCTATGTGAATCTCCCAAAATTATCACCAGCACCTCAAACAACTCAATGCTTGTTATTATAGAACATGAATCTGAGACAACATGACAGCCAACCAAATGCAGTGAAAAGGTATAAAAACATGTACAAACGGAAAAACTTCAACAACTTTGTTAATGAATCATATAGTACATCCATTTGGGACCTATATTTGAGAACTCAATTTCGGTCCTTCATGAAACACATTGGGAAATCATATACTATTCCAGGTGAGGTTTTTTTGTGAATTTTTTTTTCTTAATGCCTAAATAAAAATAGAATAAACCTTATTCATGAACATGTATCACACAACCTACAAAATAAATCTCTTCGAAACCATTCTATCAAAGAATCAACCAGTTCCACTATCCGCAATCTATAGTAAAGAAGAAAATTCAGATCATTCCTCAAACACATTGTGGGCATCATACCCAACTCTAGATAAGGATATGTGGAATGAATATATCTCACACAAATTTTGTAAATTAAACCCAATTAATTGTGAGTTTTATTATCTCTAACCCTTTTCATGTATCCAAATTAAAATAATAATGAGACTTCTTCTTCAATGGTTCATTGTAGAGAAACCATCTCCCTTAGAAAATAGAAATATCCACCCACCATTATTGAGTATGAAACAACAACCACATATGTAGGTAAACCTGAATCAAACTCCAAGATCCACTAATAAACTCTACATTATAAATCACTTATATAATCACCTATAGATCACATCCTACATGTGAAATGATAAATTACATTTGTGTAGTCCTAGATTTGGAGAAAAAATCATAGCTAAAATCATAAATAGTTGTTTGATGTAAATTTATATATTTAAACCATTAATATAAATTATAAAAATATAAATTAACAAACTAATTCTACTTGAAAATAGGAAATAAATCTAAAATTATTTTCTATAATGGAAATTAAGGAAATAGGACAAAACAATGTGAATAAAATAAATATCGTTGTGTGGCCATCAAGGTGTGATGAAAGAGGTAGGGAAAAGAATGTGTGACACCCATGGTGGGATCTTGAAGTCTCTATAATCCTAGAATCCAGGGATAAGAGGCATTGGTGAGATTGAGTGGAGTGGTTAAGATGGAGGGGTTAGAGGTGTGAAGACAGTGTAATTTGAGTGAAAAACAATGGTGGGGTTAAGTGGGGTAGTGGCACAGTGCTGTAGAGTAAATGGGTGCCGTAGGGTTGGGTGGTGTTGATGATGGAAGTGTTGTTGTAGTGGGATGGTGGAAGATCAAGGTATGGACATCGTTTTGCTATTGGATCTATGCTATGAATTGTTTCTCTATGGAACATTGGGAAAATTGTAATTTAAAAAATTACTATATTCATATATTGATAAAAATATAATATTTATAAAAAAAATTCATAAAAATTACATATAATATGATATTTTGATCGATTATATAAATCAATTTTATACTAGTTATTATCATTTCATTAGATATTATCACATTATTGATATCTTAATTAAACATATATGCATCTATTTTTGTTAGGAAACAATTATTTGATACTAAATAATGGATAAACGTATATAGAAAATTTTTTATAACTAGTTTATTATATTAAATAATTTATTGTAAGATAATTTTTTATGGTAAAATATTTGATAGTAATAATTTTAATAACAACATATTAATTCCCTAGGTAAAATTGTATAGATATGATAAAATTATTGGTTAAACTGTTAGTAAAACAAGTATTGGTATTTTATAATAAATATAAATAGATATATATACTATAAAAATTAATTATATGGTGGAAAATTTTAAAAATATCAATAATTTTATTAGATAATGATTCACAAGTTCCACTTAGAATTAATCGCTGACTTTTTTAGATATATTAATACAATCATCTACAATAGAATATAATTCTAATATAAATTAATAAAAGAAACTAATAAAAAAAATTAGTGAAAAAAATTAAAACTACATACACATGAATCAGATAGATATTGATAAGGGTTAAAACTTCTTTAAATAGACAATCATATTTGATGGGTTGGATATTGATAAATATATAAAAGAATAAAATCATTAAAATTAATAACTAAAAAAGAAATTTAAATATCTATAAAATAGACTGTGCATTCAATATGGGGTCATCAGCACACTCATATCCCATTAAATTAAATATGGGATCCACAAAATATGCACATCCCCTATCATAATCTATTTTAAGTGGTCTTACATTTCAGTTTAAAAATACTAGATACGTACTAGAGAAGGGGATAAAGGATTGGAAATCCTAGTATAAAAACAATTTAATAGGCCTGTGATAAAATAAAAATATATATATCTTATTTATTTAACTACAATTACATGTTTGAAAGAGAAGGATCTAATATCAGAAAAATAACTAATCCTAGTTTTATAGTAAGTGGAATAGTTAAACTCATCTTTTGACACCAATAGGTTTACTTACTAGATAAAAAACAACCGATGCCAGAATTTTTTCAAAACTAGAAGCAACACAAAATGAAAACAATATTGGGAGTCTCAAATCACATTACCAATCAAGTGTAAAAGTAGAGAAATCTAATTGGAATAAAATAATTTCATATTAATTATGTCTGAAATAATGTAGATGTCCAATTAGTGACACTAAAAACTTCTACCAATGATGAATAAATTTACATTAAAAAATAAGCGAGGAAAATATGGTTACAAAAATCTAGAAACTCAATAAGTCTACCCATGATAAAAACTACTTCAACAATATTTGAATAATTTATAGTAATGTATTATAAATAAACATTACATAAAAAATTAAAAAATAACAAAGTCATGTTTCTTAGTTAGTGTGCATTTAAAATCACATGCTGAATACTGATTAGAGAATTTATCAACTAGAAATGTAAGTTTAAATATATTATAATTTTCTATCACTTAAAAGTAAATTAAAAAAACAAATAAGTGGTAGTAAAATCACATTAATAATAGTGAATATGGAAATAATTATAGTAAAATATATGCAACTGATAGTTTTGAATAAGTTATATTAAAGAAACCATTATACTAATTAAGGTAGGATCTCCCAAGGAATCCAAACACATGGGTTGGATCCTCATCATGAAAATACATATTCATATCCCCATCGTTTCATTAAATTGTATGTCCATTTTTTGGGGCAAATAATCAATCATGCATATAGTTTTTATATGATATAATGTTTGTACCAACTATACCAAATCTTGAATTTTCAAATCAATATAAAAAAGGGTTTATAAAAAATCAATGTTAATTGTCTACTAATCACTCACAACCTTGTATAAGGAATAAATAAAAATGGAAAAGCACTACTGATGAATCAAAATCTGTAATTTTGACTTCAATATGATGTTTGGAAAAATATGTGACACCGCCTATCGAGCAGCATCAAAATATAAAGATAAACATTAATGAGATATTTTGTTCAAATCAAGAAATGGTCATGGGAAAAGGAGAAACAGATGTTGGTTTTATTTCATTGACGAAAGAAACATAAACTAGGTGAGGAAAATATTATTCATATATATTAAAATAGATGGAGACTATATAAGTAAGAAATCCAGTTAGATCCCATGATCCTAATAAAAAATTCAACGATGTTGAGAAATTCCCTAAACTATGGGAGGATCCCATGGAATGAGAATGGATCATGTAATTCATCCTTCTCATTTCGTGAATAAAATTTAATTCATATCCAATACCTATAGCAAAGCATTTGAGGAATAACCTCATAAGGTAGAGCTATTTTACATTGAGTTGTAAATAAACGATATGATCAAAAAATAAGAAGAAATTACATTGATGGGATTTAAGAAAATATTAAATCAAATGGATATCATCGTTGCTGGATGTCAGTATTATGAATTTTAATGATAATATTTTCCCATTTGAGTTATTTATTATGGTTTTAGGTATCATAACCACCAAAACTAAAGAAAAATTTCATCTTCATATTGAATATGATGTTTGAGACTTGACATAGAAGTATTATTGTTTCTCTTATGGCTCATAAATTGGTGAAATATGTTGCTAGTTTATTGTGGGTTTTTTGTAATATAAGTGTAGTAGGGGTAATAAGGATGAATTGGGTGTCTTTTTCTATAGTTTACTGCTCAAACCAAAATAGTTAATTTTCAAAAATCAAAACATATCGTTGTAAAAATAATAAATCTTGAAATAGTAAGTAATTTAGAAAATAGATAATTGTGGTAATGCACGTTATGGAACTAGGATAGAACACGAAGCTTTTTGAACATTTTCAATTGCTAAATGTGTTATTTTTAAAAAGGAGGATCGAAATGTAATTATGATAGTTGGGTCATTTTAAAATGGTGTTTATGGTCTTGACCAAAGAATAAATAAGTTTCTTGGTTTTATGGATGAGAATATGGAGCCCCAAACCCAGAAAATAGGGTTTTCTGGAAACTGCAAAGCTCGTACGGTTTGTTTGAAATATATATAGCCTATTTTAAGGGGGGAAGAGTTGTTTCATATGCATGTGCACAGTTTCCCCTACAATTCTCTAAGCCCATGAGGGCTGCTTCAAAAGTCATGTGGTGGATGCATGGTTAGCACATAGTTTCCAAAACCTTGCAACTTTACCATGAACAACACCCAGTTATTTAATAATTTGTTTATATTAATTTAAAATAATAAAATTTAACTAAAACACAACCCTAATATAACCCACTATTTCTCTAATCGTGTCACACCACCCTCCCTCTCTAGTGGGTCATGCGGCCTCCCCACTCCAACTCTCCTCCTTCAACTAATTTCGGCCACAATTTTCATGATTTCTCTCTTTAAATCTCCAAGGTACGACTCTATGCTCCTCCTACTCTACATGTCTTGGCCAATTTTCTTCCTTCTAGAAACCATAAATGTTCAACCAAACCCTTGGTCATGATCTAACAACATTTCACAGTTTCGTGTGTTCTAGTTTGGTTCAAATGATATCCTAGAATGTGTATCTTTGTGTTCTACAAACCGCCGCCATAGGTGAGGTTGTTCGGGTGGTTTTGGTCTTCTGTTTTTTTCTAGGTATGTTTTTATTGTTTATCCTTATTTCAGACTTCTTCCATTAGGATATCTATGTGTTATTTAATCCATAATATTTATTTAGTAGGGTGTCCATCTGTTTCGTGTGGTTTTCGGTCGATTTGGTTGGCCACCACCAACTGAGGAGAGGTTTTAGACCCAATGATTGGTTTTTACCATGTTATATGGTGTTCTTTATCTATTTTATGGTTTTTATAATTTAATGTATATTTTTTAGTCCCTTCCATATAATTCCATGTTTCCATGTCTATGGAGACCCTCCTGTTTATGTATAGTATTGTAAATATATATATGTTTGGGTTCCCCCATTATATGTATAATCATTCATGGCAGTGATTATACATGTATGCGGCTATGTGTGCCCATATATATATATATATTCATATGTAGGTGAGTTGAGACAGGAAGATGCACATAAGCATATATGTAAGGATCCCCTTTCACATTCCCTTGTCCATGCAGGTGTGTGCATAAAGGTAAGGTGTCCTTGCATGTATATGAAGGTGCGTATACCCAGTGGGGGAGAAAAAACTTTTTGTTAGAAAGATCCAAGAGGAGAATTGGACATCTTGATTACACATTTAGGTATGGTCCCTTTCCATTCCCATTAAAATTATGTAATAAATAAATGAATTTATTGTTGCACGACAAGTAGTTTTAATTAATGAAGTATCATTAGACTTTTATGATTGCCTGCTTAAAAAGTTTTGTTGTCTCTTTATTCCATGTGTAGGAATATTACATGTTAAGGCAAGGTGATGGAGTTGACTTGTTTAGGGAGACCCACACGTGATAATATTCCTTCCCTTATAGTAATCAAAATGAACATGACATGTTAGGATGAATTATGTGAGATAGTGAAATCTTTTAAATTGTACTGGCTAGGCCTTAAATCAAATTTTCAGGTTTAGGCATAGTGAGTATAAAGAATTGGAGTTGGATTACTTATAATAAATGGAATGTCATCCTTTCAATTGTATTAATTAGTTATACTTGAAAATAACATGTTTAGGGTGTTATGACCACACCTTGGATTAATGTATTAAGCATAACCTGTGACAGTGAAACAATTTTACCTAACTTGACATATCTTGGGGGTTTCGTATGTAACCCTTCATTCTGAGTGTAAATAAAATTATATCAATTGAAAGGTTTAATGTGAATTTGAAATGGCTGGTTTCATGTGTGAGAGTATTTTCCTCATGCATGGATATGAATATGTAACAATGTCATTAAATACTTTAGATTTTATGCCTTAGGTACACTTCGAATAAATGAATGTGATATATATGTAAATTTTTGTTTGAAATACATAAGATGTTTTTCTATATTTATAATTTTGAATGTAATTTCATATATTAAGAGTATGGTATGAATATTGGAAATGAATATGGTTCACTGTCTTATAAATTACATTATAATTATGGATATGCTTGAAGGCCTAGTGACTAAGGGCACTTGGACCTAGGTTAGGGGAAAACAGTGAGATCTCTCCTTTAATCTAGATAGTGGTGGTATATCCTGATACACCACAATCTATATCAAATTCATGAATGAAAAAAGGCAAAGGGATATTGGACCTAGGTTTGGGGAACACCATTTGAGCTTCCATTTAATTATGATAGTGGTGGTATATCCCGATCCACCCCAATACAAATATTATTCATAGAGGCCAAGAGATTAAAAGTGTTATTGGACCTAGGTTTTGGTAATACCACGAGATCTCACCAAGAATTTGAATGGATGTGGTATGTCATGATCCGTTACAATACAAATATAATTCATGAAGGACAAGAGACTGGTGGATTTTGGACCTTTGTTTGGGGAAGACCATGGGAGATCCCCAAGAACTCAGATGACAGTGGTATATCATGATCCACCTCAATGTACATCTATCTTTATATATATATATATTAGTAAATATATATATATGTGTGTGTGTAGAATTGACATGATAAAACGGATATCCTGACAATGAGCCGAAGTTGGTATAGCCATCAGGTGTCCCTTAGGAAACTCGATTGGGGTTATTTATTTATTAAGTTCTATCATTATCTCTATATAGTTGCACACTACATAATGTAATATTACACTATCTGGGTTGGGCTAGACATAGGTGGTGCCGACCTACTATGTTTTTATATATCACACCCAACTCAAGTCGTTATTGCACTGGGGTACTCAAGTAGATCTTCTTTCTTGAAGGCCTAGGTTGGTTGTTGTGTCGCTTGTACCTGAGGAGTTATGAGTAATGGAAAAAGATGGATCTTGGGATGTTCATGGAGATCACCCATGGGTGTTTTCAGTCATTCCCTTATTTTGTATTGTGTTGAAAGCATGTTTTCATGTTTACTACTTTAAAATATGTATCAATTCGATGACATGCATTCTATTATTGTATAAACTAGTTTGGTGACTTTTATAAAGTTATTAACATCTCTGTTCTATTTATTTTTCATTGCTTTATATCACTTCTGATGGTTTTCATCTATTCATCATTTTTTTCCACTGTTCAACTATGATCATTATGAAATAGTCTCCTCATTATCACCTATTTACACCCCCACTTCTAGTAGGAACCCTCTGGCATACGGGTATGCATGCTTGACGTCATGTGACCCACCGGTCTTATTACTAGGTTAATGGTTAGTTGGGTCAGGACATTACAAATTGGTATCAACATTATTTTTTCCATTTGTATTAATGTTTTTGGTTGGTATATAGGAGACATGGAATGTGTCAGTGCATGGTAAATAGTCGTACATGGGACTGATCACCCCATATACAGGGAATGACCATGTGACCAGAGTTGTGATTATTTTTCATGTTGTTCACTATTACATTAGATATGATTTCACCTTGTGTTACTATTGTACTATCTACTACTTATGATTTATGGGATTTCAAGAATTTGTACCCTTGGAATGTTTTGGAAATGAAGTTGCATCAATTGCATCATACTAGGTACATATTAAATTGACATGTAATGCATATTTAATGCCATGTAATTGCATATGTAGACTGCAGGTTGATTTTGAATTTTTTTTTCATGAGTATTATGTCGTGTAAGGTGTTTTAGTAACATGAAAATATTTGTACCTGTATATTTAGTTTTTAAATCATGCTTTCATGTCAACAAAACATTCATAGTTGATTAGCCTGATGTGTGTTTTCTCTTTTTAGCCTTCCATGGTTATTATATTCCACGCTCTGTGTTATAGCTTGATTCTATGTAAGTAGCCTACTATGATATGGGTTTACCTAGTTTTGTAAGAATTTTGTGTTTGCTGCTTATGATGGAATGTGTTTCATTGTTATATGTCGGTTGTGAAAAAATAGGAACATGTTTTCCATTATAAGGTGTATGGAAACTTATAACCAGGAAAGGGTGACCCTTATATTGAAACCATTTTGGTTATAAAATAAAAAAAAGTAAGGTTGCTAATAAAATGTGATGTTTACTAATGATTAAATTCAAATTTTAATTTTACCTTATTTTATGGGAGCTAAATGCTAAAATATAAAGTGTTTGGGATCTTTATAAGTATGTAGATTTCCAACCATCTGACTTCACTATTGTACATATGGTTGAGGATGTTAAAATTATAAAGTTGTTTTGGTTTTGATAAATGGGATCCAATTTTCAATCCATGTAGTGTATGGGTGCTTCATGAATTGGGAAATGGAAACCCATATTAACTATAATGAGAAGATGACTTCTGAGATGTTTATTTGTGTGCAAGATGTTTAATTTTGATCTGAAGTATATTGTATTAATTAGACCCTTGCAGGTCTCCACAACTATTAAACGAAAATTATTATGATAAATTTTCTATTACGATGTGTTGTCATTGAATGTTTAAATTTTTAAAAAGCTGTTTTTGAAACATTCCTATAATTCCTTAGGGTGTTTTTTTGAAAATCATGTATCTTGAGTTTTTTTGAAAAAAGTGTACTTGTTTTGGATTAATTCTTTCAATGTTTTAAAAATTATATGTAAATAAAAATAAAGGGATTGGATATGGATCCTATAGGTGGTGAACATGGTGTTAAACCCCCGAGTAAGGGTTTTATGAGCTTCTTACATTAAGATACCATAGAAAGGAACCGTAGGTGTCTTCTTGTAGGTGTTATTTTACATTTTTCAATGTATTTATGTTTTACTTGAGCTTGTGACATTTGTTAAATGTGACCCTATGATATGGTCGATGCTTGATCTTTGAAGGGGATATCCTATGGTAGTTAGTACCCATAAATCATGAATTCCTTGAAAAATAATATAAGATATCTAATGTTTGGTTCCATTCAGGTGTCATTATCCCTTTTAGTACTTTTAGATCCAAATTAAACCCTTTTTAATTTGGGTTTTAATGTTTTACATGACCTTATTTTGGGCTTAAGAATCAGGATATTCTCAGTTTCAGTAGGTTAGATGTGCCTCCGACAAGGTCGGTTACCCCATTGGTTGTATTACCGTATACATTACCATAGGTAGTATGTATTGATGTATTTAATAACATAGAGTGATAAATGTGTCAATTAAATTAATAAGATTGGATGAATCATTAATCCTTAAATTGTGGACTGTGGTCTCAGGTCATCTCCAGGTAGAGTGACCGAGGTGTTAAAGAATGATGTTCTTACCAATGCTGAAGATTAAGTCTCAAGACTCAGGTGTTCTAGAATTTTGTATCATTACTTTGGTTCAATTTGTTTGTATTGATGTTTGAGTGTGACTTGGAAGAACATCACACATTCCTTTGCGGTGTCTTTTTACTAGAGCCCTTGTGAGTGGCCAGTTGATCTCCTTTCCCAGCAATGACTGGGACAACACTAAGGAGGGGATTTTCATGTCAAATATGATAAATTTAATGTCCCGGAAATTATTTATAATTTCTTTAATTATGTGGAATTATTATGAGACTGCGGAATCTGACGACATGCGATTCTGAGGCACGAAGTGCCCGGAATGATTTGTTGAAGTTGTGTTACACTTTAATTAGTGGGTGTAAGCAGTTTTCATAAAAAAGTGGTATAACCCTTAAATGTTAGCCGGGATTCGAAATTTGAGGACACCATTGCATTAAAAATGGCGGGTTTACTCTAGGTGTGACTTATGTTAGGTTAGCGCGGGCCTCCTGTGAGAAAACCCAAAAATGGTATAATCATAAATATAATAATTAAATAAATTATTTTATTTTTCAATTGCTTATAAATCATAAACGATAGCTCAAATTGAAAATATGAGACCACCGCGGAACTTTTGAGGCCATTATTTATTTAAGAAGATACTAACATTGGCCAGCGCGGGCAACCTGTGAATGTTAGTTTTTGGCTGTAAATAAAATAATTGAGTTAGAATTATTTTATGGTAAAAACCTTAAATTTTAAACTATAACTCGGATTGGAAATATGAGAGTACCGTTGGGTTCGTTGGAGTGTTTTTCAATTGGGAAGAGCCTAGCCTTGGCCGGCGCAGGTCGAGGGTGAGTGTTAATAATTTTATGAATTTTTTAGGGTACATTATGTAAACACGCAAGCAGCATTTTTTAACTTTTGGACCGTTGATCAGAATTGAAATCTTAGGATTCTGTTAAACTTGTAACACCGAAATTCACTTAAGGAGACCATCACTTTGACCGTAGTAGGTCCGGAGAAAAAGTTAGTTATAGGAACATTCTAAAAGAATAAATAAAATAACTTAATTATTTTATTTTTATTCTAATCCTACAACGGACGAGAGGTAAGGTGGGACAAGCAACGTGTCATTCTAATAAATGGCATGACCTTTCAATTATATGTAACCACACCATTGGGGAATTAGGAAGGTTTTTAATTAATGGTCCTCCACTAATCCCACGAACGTTACACCCCCCTTCCCCTCTCCTATTTATATGGAGCTTGGGGAGAGGTGTTCGCCCTGCTTCGCCTAGCAACGAAGTGCTGAAAAAAATCAGTGATGCTAAACCCTTGGTGGACGGAGCCGGTACTAGTGGGAGGTGATGAGCGACACCAAAACCCCGAACTAGAGATCGACTAATAAGTGATGTTGTTGGAGGCTAGTTACGGGGGACGACGAATGTAGACAGTTACTAAAACGCGGACGTTCTACAATGAACTTGAGGTGGAGGATTATTTTTGTTTTTGAATTTTTGACTTCCTCTTCACTGTTCGTGAATTTATATGAAGAACACTGTTAACAGACTAACGAGTTTCCACACGATTCCTTCGTCTTTGTGGGAGGATGTTGCGGGGTATCTTGTAGGGATTACTATTTGATTTTTCCTTTCCCCGTTCTTAACGTTCATCTCGATTTTAGAATATATAAATTATTCTTTATTAAAGAACAAATAAGCATCTTGCTACCATTCTAACGCGGAGGGTGCGGGTCGAATGAACACAGCCGGACCTCTCTGCAAACTTTTTGGTTTTTGATGCGTTCTTCATCTGTTCTCAACAACAAATATTTATTGGCACTGGAAATAGGAAGTTTTTCTGAGCGCGATATATGGACCCGAAGCCCTCGACACAAGGATCTCAAATATGCGATCGTTTAATTTTTCGGGCTTGGAACGAATCCACAATGACTCCATATATTAGATAATACGCCTTTCAGTGCTAGTCTCCATTCCCTGTCCTATGGAAGACGTGCTTGGGGTAGTCACGACACGGGCCCCAGGGGATGGGTTGTGATAGATTGATATTAGAGGAGTCATTTCTACCATAGAACATTAGACTCTAATCTTTTTAATGGAAATAGTATTATGTGTAGTGAGTGTGGTTATCCTTTTAGAGAATCTAATGTTGTTGTGGCGGCCAACTTATCCATACACTAGGACCCTGAATTCTGTTTTCTAACTCAGTGCATGAAAACATTGATTGTGTGTGTATTTTGAAAAGTTTTTCTTGTTTTCTTGAGTCAGCTCACCAGGTTTAACTTAATGACTATGGCACAACTGTTTTTTATCAGGATACCACTGCTTAGATAGCTAGGTAGGATTCCTGACAGAATACACAATGACGGTCAACTGAGTGACAAGGCTCTGGTGCAGGGTCCTCTTACTATATTGGCATCTTTGTGTGGTGTACCAGTAGCACCACCACCCATTGGGAAGCTATTTCCACCATCTACACTAGAGGACGGTGCATGCGTACTGAGTACGTTGCATGAGTTCCAGCAGCGGAGGCCTTCGAGGTATCGAGGCAAGATGGTTTCCCACGCAGTTGGGGGATTGCTAGAGGCAGTTGCTAGAGTTTTCATACATGTTGAGACAATAGTAGAGTACATGGTGATCTTAGCTACTTGTCTCTTTCTATGAGTGACCATGAGTATGGTCCACATACTAATGAGGCCTTGGTACGTGGACCATTACATGAGATAGTACCTTCAGGTAGAGTTTCATCTATATCACTGCTCATTGGTCAGCAGTTACAACCGGTGGTACTGATAGAGGACACATATAGGATAGTGCCTTGTGCATGATTCAGCATTAGATACCCCTTAGGTTCTGAGGCGAGCATAACTCACAAGAGGCCAAGGACTAGTTTGAGGAGGGGTATGATAGTTCTCTAGAGCTTCTACAACTTCAACAGGACCACATATACATTGATGAGTATTCATCGATGTGTACCGATCATTCATGGTACTCTATGTATACGATGTGATCAGTGCTTTGGGGCTCAGACATTCGAGGGAAGTTTGTTTAAGGATGTCCAAGCAAACACTATTCCTATATTTAATCCTACTTATATTGGGGTGCTAGATAGTACCATTGAGGTTAAATTTTCTTTGGCTGAGTGGATACAACCAATGAATATTAGTAGTGGAAAAATAGGAAATTGGCGCCAGTCTTATAGACATGGGAATGTAAAATTGCTTCGAAAAAATGATGTGTTGGGCTGCAGTTTTGGAAGCAGAGCTGGGGAAGCAGCATGAGGTGGTGTATATTTCAACATGTTACAACCACCCTCCTTTTTGTGGACCCTACCAGGCACAGGGAGCTCGATGACAGTGGAAGGGAAAAGCTTCATGTGGTCAAGGTTTGTGACCCATGGGATCTAGGAATGATTTGAGGTATGATTTATGATTACTACTAGAAGTCGTTTAAATAGAAATAGGTACCAATCATTCCTTCTTTCCAAAAATCCTCTTCAATACCTAGAGTTTCCGGTTAAGTTGTTGACATGACTCTCATGTCTGGAGATACCTCTAGGATGAGACTAGATAATCACACTTACTCCATCGGTGTGATCTATCCATTGATGAGAGAGTTTTAGTTGGAACCTCTGGGTAGCAGCATCAAGGACATATGACGTTGTGTGGGTAGGGACTAAACATCAATAGTTCATACTCATATTAACGTTATTTTGAATAAAGTATGTGGTTTCTATAAAATTAGGGAGTGTGGTTTTCCTTGGTCAGTGAAAATGGAATCCCAGACAGCACAAGATAAACTCATGCATAAGAGGGTGTATCCAATAACTCTTGAGTTGGCAAGACATACCATCATGGCAGCCAGAGTTTTGAGTTTTCAGTTCCAAACAGGAGTGGCAGATCATGGGGACATATTTTAAAGAGATGTTTCCAGGATTACCTCCCCATAGGGAGAGGTGCATCTTGTTTGGCTGGGTACCAATGGAGATTTGGACTAGACTTCTCTAGGGTAGCGGCACCCTTGTCAGCTTTGAAAAAGGAGGAAAAGCCATTCCTGTGGGTAGGGAAATGTTAAGAGAGCTTTTAGAATTTGAGACAGCAACGATGGCTAGAGTTCCTCTAGGACTATGACTTTGAAATAACCAATAATCCTGGGAAGGGGAATGTGATATCAGATGAACCCAGCTGGAGGTTTGGTTAGTAGCTACTGAGTGAGCTGTCAAATTATCTTGTCGCACCGTAGATATATTTCATGGATATTGAAAATATAGTTTACTCCTAGTCTATGTCTCACTCCCCCAATCCATCAGTAAATTCTGGTGGCATGGCTTGGTGGAATTGACTGCGAGGATAGACATGTTCATATATCCTTAGGGCAGCCACGTTATTAATTTTCTGAAGGTGGGGAGCACTTCAACCTCTTTAAAGGACATATCATGGTACCAATAGTTCTACAGGATGAGGTGTTGGGGGAGTCTCATACGTCCCCTATGATGGTATGTCCTGGTGTGGTGAAGAAGTATTAGGATCTATGATGTCAGTACTGATGGCTTTAGATGATGGAAGCAGTAGAAGAGATTATATCCCAATATCCCACTTGTCAGCAAGTGAAGTCTATAGAGTGTTGGGAGAAGTCTCATATCAACAAGATACATAAACCCTTGGAGTTCCAGGAGGGGAGCCATGTATTCTTTTGAGTCCCTCCACAATAGAGACTACAAAGATTTGGTAGAGGCAGCAAGTTATTACCGAGGTTTATCGGTCCTTTACTGATACTTCAGAGGATAGGTGAGGTAGCATACCACTTGGCTCTTCCACTGCAGTTGGAGAGAGAGCACGATGTCTTCAAGGTATCCCAACTGAGGGGATACATGAATGACCCACCCCACATCATCAAACATTTCGATCTAGACTTTGATGATGAGGTGACATTTACAAAGGATCCATTATAGTCTGAGGGTCAACATGAGTGGGTCCTTCGTGGGCATTCGATACCTCTGGTGCACGTATGCTGGCAACATGAGAACCTCCATGAGAGCATATGAGAGTAGGTGGCTCAGATTCGTGCTTTGTACCCTCTTTAGATGTTTTCCCTTTGTTGTGGATTTTGGGGACATAAAGCAATATGGTGGGGAGCATATAATGTCCTGCAAATTCTATATAATTTTTTTAATTATATGGAATTATTACAAGACTACGAAATCTGATAGTGCGTGATTCCGAGGCCAGGAGTTCCCGGAATGATTCGTTGAAGTTTTGTAACGATTTAATTAGTATGCCTAAGTATTTGTCCTAAAAAATAGTAATAACTCTTAAACAGTTTCCTATATCCAAAATATGAGGGCAGCATTGCGTTCAGAATGTTGTGTTTACCCAAGGCACGACTTAATTTTGTTCAGTGTGTGCCTCCTATGAGAAAACCCAAAAATGAAATAATCATAAATAAAATAAATAAATAAAATATTTTATTTTTCAAATTATTATAACTCACAAATGGTAGCGTGGATTGAAAAAAAGAGACCACCTCTGAATTTGTGTGTGCATGATTTATTTATGAAAGTACTAACTTTGGGCAGCACGGGCCACCAGTGAATGTTTGTTTTTGGCTGTAAAAAAAATAATTCAGAGCCAATTATTTTATTGTAAAATACATAACTATTAAATAGTAACTCAGATTTGAAATCTGAGAGTACCGATGGGTTTTTTGGGGTTTTATTCACTTGGGCAGAGCCTAACCTCAACCGGTGCGGGTTAGGGTGACTGTTAATAATTCTCCAAACTTTTTTTTCAGGTACATTCATTAAAGGCACATGCGGCGTATTGTAACTTTTGGATCATTGCTCAATATTGAAATATAAGGACACCATTGAACTCACAGCATTGATATTCTATTAAGGAGACCTTCAATTCGACCGTTGTAGGTCCAGAGAAAAAAAAAGAGTTTTCGTAACATTTCAATAGAATAAATGAAATAACTTTATTATTTTATTTTTATTCTAATCCTCCAACGGATGAGCGGTAAGGTGGGACAGGCAACGTGTCATGCCAATAAATGGCTTGACCTTTCAATTCTAAGTAACTTCACCATTGGGTAATGATGAAGGTTCCTATTTAATGGGCCTCCAGTAATATCACTAACATTTCACCCTCTTCCAATCTCCTGTTTATATGGAGCTTCGGGAGAGGTGTTGGCACTGCATCGCCAAGCAACGAAGTGCTTAAAAAGTGCAGTGATGCCAAACCCTTGGAGGACGGAGCCGATACCAGTGGGAGGTGAAGAACACCAACACTTCCTCAAAGGTGGATTCCCTCCAACGATCTTGATGTAGGGGATTATTTTTGTTTGGGCATTTTGGACTTCCTCTTCCACCTTCATGAATTTATACGAAGAACGTGGTCAACCAACTAACGAGTTGACCCATGATTCCTTCTTATTTGTAGGAGGATTTTGTGTGGTATCTTGGAGGGAATGTTATTTTATTATTCCTTTCCCCATTCTTGGAATTCATATCTATTTACTAATATTTAAATTATTCTTGATTGAAGAACATATAAGTTTCTTGCTACCATTCTATGGCAGAGGATGCGGGCCGAACGAACACGTCCTGACCACTCCACAACCATTGTGGTTTTTGATGCCTTATTAATCCATTCTCAATTCCAAATAATTATTAGTGCTAGAAACACAGAGTTTTTCTAAGCACGAAATATGGACGCGAATCCCTCGAGGCAAGGATCGCAAATATGCGATCATTTAATTTTTTTGGTCTTGGATCTAATCCGCAATGAATCGTAGAAGGAGGTGGTGGCTAGTGTAACACCCGAGACTTTCATATTATATAAATCATCAAAAGAATCTTTTTATACACACAACACTTTCTCTTCTTGCTTTACATGAAATCGCGACCTTCCTCGATAGTTTGCGTCGTACGCAATACCGAGTTCCACTAAACAATGATATGCTATTAAAATATTATTAAATCTAGCTATTATAACCACTTTTTGAAATTTTATAATTTTTATTTTTCAAAATGGACTTCATTTTTGGTTTTGGAATATCGAAATTATCCTAGGGTGAAATTTTGGTATTTTTCTGAAAACATTCAATTTTTGATGAATAGCGAAACTACTAAGTGGCTGTTAAAAAAAACTGAATTTTTCATAAAACATAATTTTACCGCTTCTGTGAGTGGAATTTCAAAAATCCGAGAGACACGGTTGATGTCAGTATGTAAAATGTGGTTCAATGAGATGAAAATAATTTTTTGGTGAATAGTGACTTTTTTCTTTTTTTACCACGGTTAAAAGTAAATAGGGTAATTAAGGGTAAAAATGATATTATTATTACCCTAACACATGTCTTCATTCAGTTGGACAAGTTTAATTCGACCACAAACAACCTTAGGAATAGAATATGACCATTTAGGCCCACTTGGATTAGATTAGGACATTTATTATTAACTTATTTAAAGAAGGGTTAAAATAGTTAAAATCAAAGTTCAATAACTAAATAATTTTTAATATTGGGTTATACATAAGATAAATTCGACTATAAATATTCATTAGAAATCTAAAAGTATTTCCAACATAATGTTATTTTATTTGTAATTTTTATAAATTAAATAAGTTAATTTATTTATGACACAACGATGATGTAGTAATTATCTTATTAATGAAATATTGACATAATTGATGTTATAAATACCCAAATAAATATAATTTGAGACTTTTTATGAATTACACTAATGTCTTAGGTTAATATGACAAGTTAGTATTGATTTAATTAACTTTTTTCGAACTAATCATTCTGTTATGATTTTTACAAAACTTAATTAATAAATAGTGTCAAAATTGACATAAAATAGTTTTTAAAACAAATATTATATTAGTAATTGTTATTTTATTACTAAAAATATATGGATCGGCCAAATGACTTAGATAAGTTTATATATATTAATAATAAACAACTTGGGGTTCGTTTTCCTTGATATAGTATGTTTATTAACCTTATAATTTAAGGACACAAGAAGACACGGTAAAAGTAAAATTATTTAACTTAATGTTAAATCTAAATGATAAGGTTAAAATAGGAACCTAAACTTGTATAAATTCTATTGGATGAGAGGCTTTCGACCCATACCCACCTTATCCTAGAAATAAATCAATTTGGAGCTATTTAAAATAGAACTTGACTTTATAAAAAAATAATATTTTTAGTTATTCCAAAGGTGCCCCTCTCCTCCCTTATAAAAGGGCACCTCCTCATTCTCTTCCTCACACCACTTTGAGCCTTCAAGCTTGGACAAACCCTGACATTTTCTCCTCTCCACTTCCCTAGAGACATCCTATAGGTCTTGGACTTCTTCAATGACCAATTTTACTGCCCTAAAAGGAGGTCTCAAAGAAGCACTTCAAAGAAGAGTTAATGTCCATTACCGATTCTTTCATCTTTATTTCTTCTTCCACTTCTTATTCTTTATTTGTTTCATTATGAAGTAATAACATAAGTATCACTCATATACTGATATGTTATTATAAGTATGAAACAACCCTATTTAACCATCTATCCATCCTACGGAAAATGAAATCACCGCGCGTGCGTACGTACGGAATACCGTCTCCATGCCGTGGTGTAATCTATTTTCCACCACCACCTTACATGGATGGGTATAATGGTGTAAATAATGACTATATATGACTATTATAAAGTGATATTGGTTCTGAAATAGTATGCATACACTCCATTACAATTCCATGATCATAGGAATGATATCATCACTCGTGCATACGTACGGAATACCGTCTCCACGATGTGATGCGACTCGTTCTACATGATCTTCATTTCATAATGATTGTATAAATGAATTGAATGAATGAATATTATATATATTACACTAATAACATTCTGGAAATGAGTTATCTATAACCTAAAGAGAATAATAAGAATTTATTCGACAAAACACGCATAAGAACAAAAAGTTATAAACACCCGAAAAACAAGTAGCAATGAAATATTACTACTATGAAGCTAAGAATATGACCATATATGATATCATAAAAATAAGTATGATTCTTGAATAAGTCAATAACATTATTTAAATCATTATACAGGAGGTTCGGACACTTACAAAGCAATTCGGACTTAAGGTAAGGGAATATATTACAATCTCATTTTTATCCGAGATTGTTTATACTTTGGTATTTACTGGGGTGTATTTTATCATCCACATCCTTGTTCCCTCAATATGTAATATTATTTCCATCCACCTACAATTTTTTAAATCTAATTTTACCGTTCGGTGAGTTTTTAGTTAAGGATATGAACGGTATCTTTTGTCATTTTTCGTACGAGGTACATTTTGACTTTTCCGACAAAAGTACGAAGAATGTTTTTTTTAACTTATATGGCATGAATGGATTTTTAAAACATTATTTCCAAGAAGCTTATTTTATATGTTTTCAAGATTATTTTTAATCAACTTCTTTTAGTTTATAATTGTATGACATGTTAAGAAAGGAAAAGTGTTTTGAAGCAGAAAGGATATTTTCCTCAAGAATGTAGTTCAAGTGTTTTATCAAAATTATTTTACATCTAGGTTAATAAAGGGTTCTGTTTTTATCGCTATTATTACAGTGATTTGATTATGTTATGATGGAATTAGATTTTTATGAATTCCTTTATCTTATCTGAATTCTTTAATGATGTCAGAATGTTTAAGATTCCCATTTTTATTACATGGGTTATGCAATGATGTATGATTTATGATTTTGTGGCACACATAATAATGGTATCATTATGAGATGGGTGGGACCTATATATCCCTCCAATGCATTGGGTAAAGATTTTATATCTCATGAGATAGACATGGCTGGAACGGTAGGTTATACCGGTTCAGTGAAACAGGACTGAAACGAGGGTGACTCGGTTCAAAAATGGACTTTGTCCACTAAGATAGTCTTGTCAATGAGTCTTGACTAATAAGAAATGATTCTCTATGATTATGTGTGTATGCCACAAAGTTTCAGGTATTAATTTATGATTATTGGGATTACATTTCACTTCTATGTTGTATCCCATGTTATGATATTATGATCTCTTTTGCAGGATAAGATTTCCAAAAGTTATGTTCTTATCTATATGATGTGATTGATATTTGTTTTGTTTACCCTTACTGAGCATTTGAGCTCACCCTTTTGTATGTTTTATTTCCCCAGGTCAGGAAGAAGGTTATTAAGTAGAATATTCCAAAAAGGGACTCTAGATATGATGAAATAAATGGGAGGCAATGTAGATGCTTTATGAACCAGTTGATTATGTTTCCCAGTTTCTAAGGACACTATACCTATATGGTCCTTTCTTGGTTTTGTTATATGTTGTAATAAGTGTGCTTAAATTCTGAATTAATAACAATGTATGTAAAGTATGGGTCGTTATATTTGGTATTAGAGGAAAGGTATAGTCAAACTTTGGAAACAAGGATGTGAAATCCTTAGTAAGAACCCTAAGGATAATTCTAAGCATAGAACACAATATTAGTGTTTTAGAAATGGCCATGAATAACCTAGGATAAGACCTTAAGTGTGAAATTGTATTCTTGATTATGTGGTTTTCCTATTATAATTAGTGTTGCTCACACTATTATTCTTGGTTTTAGTCAATGGCTAGAACCCGAAGGAATCGTGTTAATGCGGAATGCGACGAGCAATGTAATGATTGTCCCCCTGAGCAACCAAACGTTATGGGAGCTGGAATGCAAAATCTTGTAGCCATGCTCACACAACATTCTCAAGATATGAATCATGCAGGACTTCCAAACGAGAAAAGGAAGGAGCAACATTCTATTGAATCCTTCATGAGACAACGTCCACCTTCATTCAGCGGGTCTACTGATCCATTAGTTACTGAACAATGGATTAGTACTACTGAAAAGATATTTTCAGTTCATCAATGTTCTGAGCATGATAAAGTCATCCTAGCAGTGTATCGTTTGGAGGGTGATGCTGATCAATGGTGTAATCTTATTAAGAATATGAGGCAAATGGATGAAATTGAGTCCATGGAATGGGACGAGTTCAAGAACTTATTTTTCAATAATTACTTCCCTCGTATTCTCCGAAGAAAGATGAAGAAAGAGTATCTTGAACTGAAGAAAAAGGATGATGAATCTGTTGGTACCTATGAAGCAAATTTTACAATACTTTCAAGGTAGGCTTCTAGTATTATTATCCAAACTTAGAGTAAGATCGATTGATTCTTTAGTGTCATAAAACCATGTCTTCGAAGGGCCTTAGCCACAAGGGACTTCAATAGCTACGAGGAAATCTTTCGATGTGCTCTCAAATATGAGATGGAGATTGGAGTAACCCATCAGTCATATGGGTATGATAAGAAGAGGAAAATGGAATTCAAAGGAAAATCTAAAGAGCAAACTGAAAAGAAGATGAGCTTTCCCTTATGCACAAAGTGTGGAATGAAACATGGAGGGAGTTGTCTTAAAGGGACAAGTAAATGATTCAAATGTGGAAAGGAAGGTCATCGGGAATTTGAATGCCGCGATGATGGGAAGAAGATGTCTAATGATGCAATCAAAGGAAGGGATACACAGAATTAAACTATTATACTTCAATGTTTCAAGTACAAGGAGATGGGACATTATGCCAATAAATGCCCTAATCCAAGGGTTGATGATGATGGTCGACTTCAACAAACTCTTAAGGCTAAAGACAAAGGAAAGGCACATGCAATTTCTATCAGCGATGTGGAGTATGATAACGATGTGGTGAAAGGTACACTTACCATCCCCTCTAAAGTAGAAAATGTTTTATTTGATTCTATATCCTCCCACTCATTTATTTCTGAAGAATTTTCTAAGGGTATCACCGTATTACATCAACAATTAGATGTTGAGTTAGCTGTGACAACAACTAATGGCACAACAGTCACATCAAAAGTTTATAATTCTTCTCCGATTGATGTTTGTGGGAAAGTGCTTCCTGCAAATCTTGTGATCCTTTTTATATTGTAATTTGATGTGATTCTTGGCATGGATTGGCTTTCTCTACATGGAGCTCATATCAATTGCCAAATAAGGGAAGTCATATTTCATATTCCAGATCAATCTATGATCATCTATCGATGCAAGGATGACCATAACCTTCTAGTGGAAATTTATTCAATTTTATTGGTATTGATTCCACTAAATGAAGGTTATTTATCTCAAATGGTTGGTGAGAAACTCATGATTAAGAATATGCCCACTGTACGGGAGTTTGATGATGTCTTTCCGGAGGAATTACCGGGTCTTCCACAAAATCGTGAAGTTGAGTTTTCAATAGAACTCGTACCGGATGCTTTGCCTATTTCAAAGACACCTTAAAGAATGGCCCCAATTGAGTTGCAGGAATTGAAGAAGCAACTCCAATATAATCTTGATAAGGGGTTCATATGCCCTAGTGCGTCACCTTGGGGTGCACCTGTTCTGTTTTTTAAGAAGAAAGATGGATCAATGAGACTCTGCATTGATTATCGAGAACATAACAAGATCACTATCAAGAACAAATATCCTCTCCCACACATTGATGACATATTTGACCAACTACACGGAGATCAATACTTTTCCATGATTGATCTTCATTCAGGGTATCATCAATTAAGGTTCAAAAGGGAGGATATACCAAAGATGGCTTTCCGTACAAGGTATAGACACTATGAATTTATAGTGATTCCATTTGGTCTTACTAATGCCCCTACTATCTTCATGGATCTGATGAATAGAGTCTTTAGATACTATCTTGATCAGTTTGTGGTAGTCATTATAGACGATATTCTTGTCTATGCAAAGAGCATGGAAGAACATGAAGATCACTTGAGAATTATATTGAAGACCCTGAGAAAGGAGAAGCTTTATGCCAAATTTACCAAGTGTGAATTTTGGCTTCAAAAAGTTGCATTTTTGGGTCACATAATCTCAAAAGAGGGGATATCTGTGGATCCAGCAAAAATAGAGGTTATCAAAAGATGGTCGAGACCAACAACAGTAATTGAGATCTGATGTTTTCTTGGTTTGGTAGAATATTATCGACGTTTTGTGAAAAAAAAATTCACGACTATCTAATCCACTCACCAATTTGACTCGGAAAGGAGTTAAGTTTGTTTGGACGGAGGAATGTGAAGATAATTTCAGGGAGTTGAAAAGAAGGTTATCCAGTGCACCTGTGCTCACACTACCTTATAGTGGAGAAAGGTTTGTGATCTACAGTGATGCATCCAAGAAGGGATTGGGGTGTGTTCTTATGCAAAATGATATGGTGATAGCTTATGCCTCATGACAGTTGAAAATACATGAGAAAAATTACCCAACTCATGATTTGGAGTTAGCTGCGGTAATATTTTCATTAAAGATTTACAGGCATTACCTTTATGGTGAAAGGTGTGATATTTATACTGATCATAAAAGTTTAAAGTATATTTTCACACAAAAGGAGATAAATATGCGCCAAAGTAGATGGTTGGAGCTGATTAAGGATTATGACTGCTCAATCCATTACCACCCTGGGAAAGCAAACAAGGTGGCAGATGCATTAAGTCGACAAGACCATGCTAGTTTATCCATGATGAGGATCACAAAAGATCCAATATTTATGGATTTAAAAAGGATGGATCTTGGAATTATAATGGAAGGGGAAAATCTTATCTTTCTCAAATGAATGTTCAACCATCTATACATGTGAATATTAAAAAGGCACAGAAAGAAGATGTCGAGTTACAAAAGAAGGTGAGAAATGTTCCTGAATTCAACCTTGATTGTGATGGGATAATAAAGTTCAGGAATCGGGTTTGTGTTCCCCCCATCCCTGAATTAAAGAAGGTTCTACTGGATGAGGCTCATAGTTCTTCATTCTCTATTCATCCTGGAAGCACGAATATGTATAGGGACCTGAAAGAGTACTTATGGTGGGATGGCATGAAAAGAGATGTTGCTGAATATGTCTCTCAATGCTTGGTTTGTCAGCAAGTTAAAGTTGAGAGACAGAAGTCTAAGTGGATGTTACAACCATTACCCATACCCGAATGGAAATGGGAAAACATAACTATGGACTTTGTCACCGGACTTCCTAAAACATCCAAAGGAAATAATGCTATCTGGGTCATAGTTGATCATCTTACAAAGTCTGCACACTTCATTGCTATTAGAGAGGATTTCTCTCTGGATCAACTTGCCAGGATATATGTAAAGGATGTGGTAAGATTGCACGGAGTACCACTTTCTATTATATCTGATCGGGATCTGAGGTTTACCTCAATGTTCTGGCGAAGTCTTCAGCATACTCTGGATACAGAGTTGACTTTCAGTACTGCTTATCATCCTCAGACAGATGGTTAGTCTGAGAGAACAATTCAAACTCTAGAAGATATTTTGAGAGTTTGCTCTATGGATGACAAAGGTGGTTGGGATCAACACCTACCTTTGGTGGAATTTTCTTATAATAATAGCTTTCACTTTAGTATTCAGATGGCTCCTTATGAATCTCTCTATGGAAAGAAATACAGGACTCCAACATGCTGGGATGAAGTTGGGGAAAGAAAGCTATTAGGACCTGATCTCGTTGATAAAATAGCAGAAAAGGTCAGATCTATTCAACAACACATAAGATCATCTCATAGTCGACAGAAAAGATATGCCGACAACCAAAGAAAAGACCTAGAGTTTGAAGTGGATGATAAAGTGTTCTTACGGATATCTCCCTGGAAGAGAGTCATGATATTTGGAAAGAAGGGGAAGTTGAGCCCTAGATATATCAGTCCTTTCAAAATACTGGATCGTGTTGGGAAGGTAGCTTACCGATTGGCGCTTCCACCGAATCTCTCTCAAGTTCACAATGTGTTCCATGTATCTTTCCTGAGAAAGTACATACATGATCCTTCACATGTACTTAGCTCAGAAGTTGTACCGTTGGAGCAAGATCTTTCTTATAAAGAACAATCGATAGAGATTCTGGATCATAGCAAAAATGTCCTATGAAACAATACCACTCGATTGGTGAAAGTTTTATGGAGGAACCACCAATTTGAAGAAGCTACATGGGAGCTTGAGGATATAATGAGGGAGAGGTATCCTCACCTGTTTGTTACAAAGTGACGAATTTCGAGGGCGAAATTCATTTTAAGGGGGGTAGAATGTAACACCCGAGACTTTTATGTTATATAAATCATCAAAGGAATCTTTTTATACACACAACACTTGATTGGCTTGCTTTACACAAAATCGCGACCCTCCTCGATTGCTTGCGTCGTACGCAATACCGAGTTTCACTAAACAATGATATGCTATTAAAATATTATTAAAACTAGCCGTTATAACCACTTTTTGAAATTTTATAAATTTTATTTTTCAAAATGGACTTCATTTTTGGTTTCGGAATATCGAAATTAGCCAATGGTGAAATTTTGGTATTTTTCTGAAAACTTTCAATTTTTGAAGAATAGTGAAACTACTAAGTGGATGTTAAAAAAATGAATTTTTCATAAAACTTAATTTTACCGCTTCTGTGAGTGGAATTTCAAAAATCCTAGAGACACGGTTGATGTCAGTAAGTAAAATGTGGTTCAATGAGATGAAAATAATTTTTTTGGGAATAGTAACTTATTACTTTTTTTACCATGGTTAAAAGAAAATAGGGTAATTAAGGGTAAAAATGATATTATTATTACCATAACACATGTTCTAATTCTGTTGGACAAGTGTAATTCGACCACAAACAACCATAGGAATAAAATATGACCATTTAGGCCCACTTGGATTAGATTAGGACATTTATTATTAATTTATTTAAAGAAGGGTTAAAATAGTTAAAATCAAAGTTTAATAACTAAATCATTTTTAATATGGGGTTATACATAAGCTAAATTCGACTATAAATATTCATTATAAAGATAAAACGATTTCCTACATAATGGTATGTTATTTGTAATTTTTAGACATTATAAAAATTAAATTTATTTATGAAACAACGATGATGCAGTAATTATCTTATTAATGAAATATTGACATAATTGATGTTATAAAAACCCAAATAAATAAAATATGAGACTTTTTATGAATTCCACTAATTTTATAGGTTAATATGACATCTTAGTATTGATTTAATTAACTTTTTTCAAACTAATCATTTTTTTATGATTTTTACAAAAATTAATTACTAAATAGTGTCAAAATTGACATAAAATAGTTTTTAAATCAAATATTATATTAGTAATTGGTATTTTAATCCTAAAAATCTAAGGTTCGTCCAAATGACATAGATAAGGTTATATATTTTAATAATAAACAACTTGGGGTTCTTTTGTCTTGATATAGTATGTTTATTAACCTTATAGTATAAGAATACAAGAAGACACGGTAAAAGTAAAATTATTTAACTTAATGTTAAATCTAAATGATAAGGTTAAAATAGGAACCTAAACATGTCTAAATTCTATTGTATGCGAGGATTTAGGCCCATCACCACCTTAGACTCGAAATAAATCAATTTGGAGCTATTTAAAACCGAACATGAATTTATAATAAAATAATATTTTTAGTTATTCCAAAGGTGCTCGTCTCCTCCCTTATAAAAGGGCACCTCCTCCCTCTCTTCCTCACACCACTTTGAGCTTTCATGCTCGGCCAAACCCTGCAATTTTCTCCTCTCCACTTCCCTAGATACATACTAGAGGTCCTGGTCTTCTTCAAAAACAAATTTTAGTGCCCTAAAAGGAGGTCTCAAAGAAGCACTTCAAGGAAGAGGTAATGTCCATTACCGATTCTTTCATCTTTATTTCTTCTTCCAATTTTTCTTTAGTTGTTTCATTATGAAGTAATAACATCAGTATCACTCATATACTGATATGTTATTATAAGAATGAAACAACCCTATTTAACCATCTATCCATCCTATGAAAAATGAAATCACTACACGTGCGTACGTACAAAATACCGTCTCCACACTGTGGTGTAATCTATATTCCACCACCACCATACTTGGATGGGTATAATGGTGTAAATAATGACTATATATGACTATTATAAAGTTATATTTATTCTGAAATAGTATACATACACTCCAATACAATTCCACGATCATAGGAACAATATTATCACTCGTGCGTACGTACGGAATATCGTCTCCACGATGTGATGCGACTCGTTCTACATGATCCTCATTTCATAATGATAATATAAATGAATTGAATGAATTAATATGATATATATTACACTAATACCATTTTGGAAATGAAGTATCTATAACCTAAATAGAAGAATACGAATTTATTCGACAAAACACGCATAAGAACAAAAAGTTATAACACCCGAATAACAAGTAGCAATGAAATGTTACTATTAAGAAGTTAAGAATATGACCATATATGATATCAGAAAAATAAGAATGATTCTGGAATAAGTCAATAACATTATTTAAATCATTATACCGGAGGTTCAGACACTTACAAAGCAAGTCGGACCTATGGTAAGGGAAATATTACAATCTCATTTTTATCCGAGATTGTTTATACTTTTGTATTTACTGGGGTGTATTTTATCATCCACATCCATGTTACCTAAATATGTAATATTATTTCCATCCACCTACAATTTTTTAAATCTAATTTTACACTTCAGTTAGTTTTTAGTAAAGGATATGAAAAGAATCTTTTGTCATTTTTCGTACGAGGTACTTTTTGACATTTCTGACAAAAGTACGAAGAATGTTTTTTTAACTTATATGGCATGAATGGATTTTTTAAACATTATTTCCAAGAATATTCCTTTACATGTTTTCAAATTTATTTTTAATCAACTTCTTTTAGTTTATAATTGTACGACATGTTAAGAAAGGAAAAGTGTTTTTGAAGCAGAAAGGATATTTTCCTCAAGAATTGAGTTCAAGTGTTTTATCAAAATTATTTTCCATCTAAGATAATAAAGGGTTAGGTTTTTATCCCTATTATAACATTGATTTGATTATGTTATGATGGAATTATATTTTTATGAATTCCTTTATCTTATATGATTTTCATTATGATGTCACGATGTTTAAGATTCCCATTTTTATTACATGGGTTATGCAATGATGTATGATTTATGATTTTGTGGAACACATAAGAATGGTATCATTATGATATGGGTGGGACCTATATCTCCCTCCAATGCATTGGGTAAAGATTTTATATCTCATGAGATAGTCATGGCTGGAATTGTAGGTTATACCGGTTCAGTGAAACAGAACTGAAACGAGGGTGACTCGGTTCAGAAATGGACTTTGTCCACTAAGATAGTCTTGGGAATGAGTCATGACTAATAAGAAATGATTCTCTATGATTATGTGTGTATGCCACAAAGTCTCAGGTTTTATGTTATGATTATTGGGATTACATTTCACTTCTATGATTTATCCCATGTTATGATATTATGATCACTTTTGTAGGATAAGATTTTAAAAAGTTATGTTCTTATGTATATGATGTGATTGGTATTTCTTTTGTTTACCCTTACTGAGCATTTTAGCTCAACCTTTTGTATGTTTTATTTCCCCAGGTCAGGTAGAAGGTTAATAAGTAGAATATGCCAAAAAGGGACTCTAGATATGATGAAATAAATGGGAGGCAAAGTAGATGCTTTATGAACTAGTTGTTTATGTTGCCCAGTTTCTAAAGACACTATACCTATACGGTCCTTTCTTGGTTTTGTTATATGTTGTAATAATTGTGCTTAAATTCTGAAGTAATAACAATGTATGTAAAGTATTGGTCGTTATAGCTGGAACCTAACTAGCTTTGAGGAAGTAAAGGCGGTGTGCGTCCGTGCTACTAAATGATAAGAAATTCACGACCCATCGGCTGTGGGGGAGTGAGAGCGGCGACCGATGGAGAGATCGGCCATGTGACAGAAGTGGTAGCGCGTGTTCACATCACCCAGTGTGTGGGGGCCATGTCACAAGTCCGCAACTGGAATGGAGGGGTGTCCGGTCAAGATGACCGCCGGTGGTGGCGCGGCACGCGACTGTGATGGGAAGCAGGTTGGCGATCCGGCCAACCGCAGGCCGTGCACCGTGGGCAGCCTAGCCAGTGCTGCAACACGAGCAAAGCAGTGCCAGCAGGCCAGGCCGGACCCAGCAGTCTCGGTTGGACCCAGGTCTAGAATCGGGTAGGCCCAGGCTAGGTCAGGCTATGTCGGTTCGACTGGGTTGGACCGGACCCAGACCAAATTCAACCCATTTCACTCTTTCGACCATATCTTGAGCTACGGGCGTCCGTTTGAAAAACTGTCTATAGCGCCCTAAAGCATGGATTGAGATGGTCATTTAGGTATACCCCCTTGATTTTTGGATAAATTTTGGGTATATCTAGGTTGAATCAGACGCAAATCCAATAGGGCCCTCGGGACTAAAAGGCCAATAATGTACAGATCGGGTGTCCGATTGACGCACCGTTAGTTGTGTTGGGTCCATTTTGATATGATAGGACAATAGTATACTTCTTAATGGGGCTTCATGGTTGTTGGAGTATAGACCTGTGGATTTTGGAGAAGACCCTCCCAGAATCAAGTGAGCTTAGTGCGGGAACCCAGTAGCTGGTTGTAACGTGATGAAAGAACAAGGATCCTGTGTGGGTCAGTGCTTAGCGATCCTGTGTTGGTCAAAAAAAGTAGATCCTTTGTGGGTCAGCGCTCAGGGATCCTACGTGGGAAAGTTCATATCAATCCTGTGTGGTTCATATCCTGTGTGGGTTATCACTCAACGATCCTATGTGGGTCAGATCATATCGGTCCTTTGTGGTTCAGATCCCATGTGGGTCAGCGCTCAGCGATCCTCTGTGGGTCAGCCCATATCGATCCATTGTGGGTCAAATCCTATGTGCGTTAGTGGGGGTTAGTTACCTATTGATCATGTGTGGGTCAGATCCTATGTCAGTCAGTGGAGGTTAGTCAGCTATCGATCCTGTGTGGGTCATATCTAGTGTGGGTCATCGGTTTTAGTTACCTATCGATCCTATGTGGGTCAGATCCTGTGTGGGTTAGCGGGTTTTACTTACCTATCAATCCATTGTGGGTCAGATCCTGTGTGGGTCAGTGGGGGTTAGTTACCTATAGATCCTGTGTGGGTCAGTGGGGGTTAGATTCCTAATGATCCTACGTGGGTTAGTAATAGTTCTTCATAACAGAATAAGATGATCAAGGCTATGAATAATCATCTATAATTCAGTACATAAGATATACCTGGTGTGAGACGAGTCTTTACCTTTATGGTAATCTTCTGTGTGGCGTACCATTGTGGTACTTACCTTTGTGGTGATAACTTTGTGGTATTCATCTGTGTGGGGTTACTTTTGTGGTACTTACCTTTGTGGAAATCTTCTGTGTGTCACACCTTTGTAGTACTTACCATCGCGGTGTTACCTTTATGGTATTCCTTCTTTCGTGGAATAGTTGTACATTGGCTAAGGTTTGAGAATTTTGATTCTTCATGGATGAGATTGGTATAATTGATAACTTAGGTATATATATGGCCATATACCTATGTAGGGTTGACTGTTGTTTTCATTATTTTTGGTTGCTCATTTGTGAATTCTGTGAGACATTTGAGGGTCTCGGGGTCCATACTGATTGTCGATATACCCACCCCTGCACGGGCTAGGCCCACACCTTGTTGTGTTTGGTGCAGACGACAGACATCGCTGACTAAGGACGAGGGTACCAGGACTTGAGGCAGCTCAGAGGCGGACCTTAGACAAGGCGTACCATAGAGATGACCATTCAAGAGCTGTACCTACCCTTCTAGTAGGATCCTTGGTGGGTGTCCATAGGAGCTGTTTCTGTTTACTTGTACATTCCAGTTTTCTTCTAGTTTCTAGTTGGGCTTGTATTCTGGCATGTTTTTTTATTGTAAACACATGTTTGACTATTTGGTTTACTTTTATTTGCATCTTTTTATGTGCTTTTCTGTGTGTGATTACATGATATAAAGTCATTTCCATCCCGATATTAGGGAATATGACTTTCGGTACGAGTCTCCAGCCCCTGGCCTATGGAAGGCGGGCTGGGGTAGTCACGACACAGGCACTAGGGGATGGGTCGTGACAGTAAATGTGGCCTTCCAAGTAGAATGGAAACTACGTAAAATGCATCTTATTAATAGTTGATAATTATTGAATGAATTTGAGGTATGCAAGTTTTGTAAATGTGGGAGTTCTTGCCTGGTGGCATGAAATTACATTGTTTGGGTTTGTAGACATCCCCTGATAAACACTATTGTCTTGGGATGAGCATCGGTGGTAAATCATGAACGATCGTGGAATGTCCTCATGTAGTGAATGAATTGGGATCAATTTAAAAGACTGTTCTTCGGCATGTGAAGCTATGATACTTCTTTGAGGTCGACCAGTTGTGGTTTGACAGTTCTTCTTTTCCAGTGATTGGGTACATTTGACAGGGAAACATTTAAATCCTCTTAGTG